>JAWNOQ010000083.1:0-2973210 GCA_035045865.1 Drosophila austrosaltans
TTTCTGCTGTAGATTTTGATGAAAACTTAACAGAATACGTAAAAATTTGTGCTTACTCTAATGCACTAACTCTGGAAGCAGTTAGCGATTATTGGTGTTGAGCAAAATACTATCGGTGTTGGGCAATATATTTGCCCCTTACACTCCATGCCAGCATATTGAATCGATGGCGGCAACAATTTTCAATTAGGGTTTCTCTAAATTTCTGCTGTAGATTTGGATGAAAACTTAACAGAATACGTAGAAATTTGTGCTTAATCTAATGCAATAACTCTGGAAACGATTGGTGTTGAGCAATATACTATCGGTGTTCGCAACATATTCGCCCCCAACACTCCATGCCAGCATATTGAGTCGATGGCGGCAGCAATACCCAATTAGGGTTTCTCGAAATTTCTGCTGTTGATTTTGATGAAAACTTAACAGAATACGTAGAAATTTGTGCTTGATCTCATGCATTAACTCTGGAAGAAGTTAGCGACGATTGGTGTTGAGCAATATACTATCGGTGTTGGGCAACATATTTGCCCCCTACACTCCATGCCAGCATATTGAATCGATGGCGGCAACAATTTTCAATTAGGGTTTATCAATATTTCTGCTGTAGATTTTGATGAAAACTTAACAGAATACGTAGAAATTTGTGCTTAATCTAATGCACTAACTCTGGAAGCAGTTAGCGACGATTGGTGTTGAGCAAAATACTATCGGTGTTGGGCAATATATTTGCCCCCTACACTCCATGCCAGCATATTGAATCGATGGCGGCAACAATTTTCAATTAGGGTTTCTCAAAATTTCTGCTGTAGATTTTGATGAAAACTTAACAGAATACGTAGAAATTTGTGCTTAATCTAATGCAATAACTCTGGAAGGAGGAATTTATGATTGGTGTTGAGCAATATACACGTGGTAGTTAGGCAATATATTTGCCCTCTACACTCCATGCCAGCATATTGAATCGATGGCAGCAACAATTTTCAATTACGGTTTCTCAAAATTTCTGCTGTAGATTTTGATGAAAACTTAACAGAATACGTAGAAATTTGTGCTTAATCTAATGCAATAACTCTGGAAAAAAACAACGATTTTGGTGTTGAGCAATATACTATCGGTGTTGGGCAATATATTTGCCCCTTACACTCCATGCCAGCATATTGAATCGATGGCAGCAACAATTTCCAATTAGGGTTTCTCAAAATTTCTGCTGTAGATTTTAGATGAAAACTTAACAGAATACGTAGAAATTTATGCTTAATCTAATGCAATACCTCTGGAAGCAGTTAGCGACGATTGGTGTTGAGCAATATACTATCGGTGTTGGGCATTATATTCGCCCTCTACTCTCCATGCCAGCATATTGAGTCGATGGCGGCAACAATTTTCAATTAGGGTTTCTCAAAATTTCTGCTGTTGATTTTGATGAAAACTTAACAGAATACGGAGAAATTTGTGCTTAATCTAATGCACTAACTCTGGAAGGGATTTTTCATGATTGGTGTTGAGCAATATACTATCGGTGTTGGGCAATATATTCGCGCCCTACACTCCATGCCAGCATATTGAATCGATGGCGGCAACAATTTTCAATTAGGGTTTCTCAAAAATTCTGCTGCAGATTTTGATGAAAACTTAACAGAATACGTAAAAATTTGTGCTTAATCTAATGCATTAACTCTGGAAGCAGTTAGCGACGATTGGTGTTGAGCAAAATACTATCGGTGTTGGGCAAATATATTCGCCCCCTACACTCTATGCCAGCATATTGAATCGATGGCGGCAACAATTTTCAATTAGGGTTTCTCAAAAATTTCTGCTGTAGATTTTGATGAAAACTTAACAGAATACGTAAAAATTTGTGCTTAATCTAATGCACTAACTCTGGAAGCAGAGAAGACGATTGGTGCGAGCAACATACTATCGGTGTTCGGCAATATACCCGCCCCCTACTCTCCATGCCAGCATATTGAGTCGATGGCGGCAACAATTTTCAATTAGGGTTTCTCAAAATTTCTGCTGTTGATTTTGATGAAAACTTAACTGAATATGTATAAAATTGTGCTTAATCTAAGGCACCAACTCTTGAAGCAGTTAGCGACGATTGGTGTTGAGCAAAACACTATCGGTGTTGGGCAACATATTTGCCCCTACACTCCATGCCAGCATATTGAATCGATGGCGGCAACAATTTTCAATTAGGGTTTCTCAAAATTTCTGCTGTAGATTTTGATGAAAACTTAACAGAATACGTAGAAATTTGTGCTTAATCTAATGCAATAACTCTGGAAACGATTGGTGTTGAGCAATATACTATCGGTGTTAGGCAATATATTTGCCCCCTACACTCCATGCTAGCATATTGAGTCGATGGCGGCAAGATTCTCCAATTAGGGTTTCTCAAAATTCTGCTGTTGATTTTGATGAAAACTTAACAGAATACGTAGAAATTTGTGCTTAATCTATTGGACCAACTCTGGAAGAAGTTAGCGACGATTGGTGTTGGAGCAAAATACTATCGATGTTGGGCAATATATTTGCCCCCTACACTCCATGCCAGCATAGACAACTGATGGCGGAAACAATTCTCAATTAGGGTTTCTCAAAATTTCTGCTGTAGATTTTGATGAAAACTTAACAGAATACGTAAAAATTTGTGCTTAATCTAATGCACTAACTCTGGAAGCAGTTAGCGACGATTGGTGTTGAGCAAAATACTATCGGTGTTGGGCAATATATTTGCCCCCTACACTCCATGCCAGCATATTGAATCGATGGCGGCAACAATTTTCAATTAGGGTTTCTCAAAATTTCTGCTGTAGATTTTGATGAAAACTTAACAGAATACGTAGAAATTTGTGCTTAATCTAATGCAATAACTCTGGAAACGATTGGTGTTGAGCAATATACTATCGGTGTTCGGCAATATATTCGCCCCCTACTCTCCATGCCAGCATATTGAGTCGATGGCGGCAACAATTAGGGTTTCTCAAAATTTCTGCTGTTGATTTTGATGAAAACTTAACAGAATACGTAGAAATTTGTGCTTAATCTCATGCACTAACTCTGGAAGAAGTTAGCGACGATTGGTGTTGAGCAATATACTATCGGTGTTGGGCAATATATTTGCCCCCTACACTCCATGCCAGCATATTGAATCGATGGCGGCAACAATTTTCAATTAGGGTTTATCAATATTTCTGCTGTAGATTTTGATGAAAACTTAACAGAATACGTAGAAATTTGTGCTTAATCTAATGCACTAACTCTGGAGCAGTTAGCGACGATTGGTGTTGAGCAAAATACTATCGGTGTTGGGCAATATATTTGCCCCTACACTCCATGCCAGCATATTGAATCGATGGCGGCAACAATTTTCAATTAGGGTTTCTCAAAATTTCTGCTGTAGATTTTGATGAAAACTTAACAGAATACGTAAAAATTTGTGCTTAATCTAATGCACTAACTCTGGAAGCAGTTAGCGACGATTGGTGTTGAGCAATATACTATCGGTGTTGGGCAATATATTCGCCCCCTACTCTCCATGCCAGCATATTGAGTCGATGGCGGCAACAATTTTCAATTAGGGTTTCTCAAAATTTCTGCTGTTGATTTTGATGAAAACTTAACAGAATACGTAGAAATTTGTGCTTAATCTAATGCAATAACTCTGGAAACGATTGGTGTTGAGCAATATACTATCGGTGTTGGGCAATATATTTGCCCCCTACACTCCATGCCAGCATATTGAATCGATGGCAGCAACAATTTTCAATTAGGGTTTCTCAAAATTTCTGCTGTAGATTTTGATGAAAACTTAACAGAATACGTAGAAATTTGTGCTTAATCTAATGCAATAACTCTGGAAACGATTGGTGTTGAGCAATATACTATCGGTGTTGGGCAATATATTTGCCCCCTACACTCCATGCCAGCATATTGAATCGATGGCAGCAACAATTTTCAATTAGGGTTTCTCAAAATTTCTGCTGTAGATTTTGATGAAAACTTAACAGAATACGTAGAAATTTGTGCTTAATCTAATGCAATAACTCTGGAAGCAGTTAGCGACGATTGGTGTTGAGCAATATACTATCGGTGTTGGGCAATATATTCGCCCCCTACTCTCCATGCCAGCATATTGAGTCGATGGCGGCAACAATTTTCAATTAGGGTTTCTCAAAATTTCTGCTGTTGATTTTGATGAAAACTTAACAGAATACGTAGAAATTTGTGCTTAATCTAATGCACTAACTCTGGAAACGATTGGTGTTGAGCAATATACTATCGGTGTTGGGCAATATATTTGCCCCCTACACTCCATGCCAGCATATTGAATCGATGGCAGCAACAATTTTCAATTAGGGTTTCTCAAAATTTCTGCTGTAGATTTTGATGAAAACTTAACAGAATACGTAGAAATTTGTGCTTAATCTAATGCACTAACTCTGGAAGCAGTTAGCGACGATTGGTGTTGAGCAAAATACTATCGGTGTTCGGCAATATATTTGCCCCCTACACTCCATGCCAGCATATTGAATCGATGGCGGCAACAATTTTCAATTAGGGTTTCTCAAAATTTCTGCTGTAGATTTTGATGAAAACTTAACAGAATACGTAAAAATTTGTGCTTAATCTAATGCACTAACTCTGGAAGCAGTTAGCGACGATTGGTGTTGAGCAAAATACTATCGGTGTTAAGCAATATATTCGCCCCCTACTCTCCATGCCAGCATATTGAGTCGATGGCGGCAACAATTTTCAATTAGGGTTTCTCAAAATTTCTGCTGTAGATTTTGATGAAAACTTAACAGAATACGTAAAAATTTGTGCTTAATCTAATGCACTAACTCTGGAAGCAGTTAGCGACGATTGGTGTTGAGCAAAATACTATCGGTGTTGGGCAATATATTCGCCCCCTACACTCCATGCCAGCATATTGAATCGATGGCGGCAACAATTTTCAATTAGGGTTTCTCAAAATTTCTGCTGTAGATTTTGATGAAAACTTAACAGAATACGTAAAAATTTGTGCTTAATCTAATGCACTAACTCTGGAAGCAGTTAGCGACGATTGGTGTTGAGCAATATACTATCGGTGTTCGGCAATATATTCGCCCCCTACTCTCCATGCCAGCATATTGAGTCGATGGCGGCAACAATTTTCAATTAGGGTTTCTCAAAATTTCTGCTGTTGATTTTGATGAAAACTTAACAGAATACGTAAAAATTTGTGCTTAATCTAATGCACTAACTCTGGAAGCAGTTAGCGACGATTGGTGTTGAGCAAAATACTATCGGTGTTGGGCAATATATTTGCCCCCTACACTCCATGCCAGCATATTGAATCGATGGCGGCAACAATTTTCAATTAGGGTTTCTCAAAATTTCTGCTGTAGATTTTGATGAAAACTTAACAGAATACGTAGAAATTTGTGCTTAATCTAATGCAATAACTCTGGAAACGATTGGTGTTGAGCAATATACTATCGGTGTTGGGCAATATATTTGCCCCCTACACTCCATGCCAGCATATTGAGTCGATGGCGGCAACAATTAGGGTTTCTCAAAATTTCTGCTGTTGATTTTGATGAAAACTTAACAGAATACGTAGAAATTTGTGCTTAATCTATTGCACTAACTCTGGAAGAAGTTAGCGACGATTGGTGTTGAGCAAAATACTATCGGTGTTGGGCAATATATTTGCCCCCTACACTCCATGCCAGCATATTGAATCGATGGCGGCAACAATTTTCAATTAGGGTTTCTCAAAATTTCTGCTGTAGATTTTGATGAAAACTTAACAGAATACGTAAAAATTTGTGCTTAATCTAATGCACTAACTCTGGAAGCAGTTAGCGACGATTGGTGTTGAGCAAAATACTATCGGTGTTGGGCAATATATTTGCCCCCTACACTCCATGCCAGCATATTGAATCGATGGCGGCAACAATTTTCAATTAGGGTTTCTCAAAATTTCTGCTGTAGATTTTGATGAAAACTTAACAGAATACGTAGAAATTTGTGCTTAATCTAATGCAATAACTCTGGAAACGATTGGTGTTGAGCAATATACTATCGGTGTTCGGCAATATATTCGCCCCCTACTCTCCATGCCAGCATATTGAGTCGATGGCGGCAACAATTAGGGTTTCTCAAAATTTCTGCTGTTGATTTTGATGAAAACTTAACAGAATACGTAGAAATTTGTGCTTAATCTATTGCACTAACTCTGGAAGAAGTTAGCGACGATTGGTGTTGAGCAATATACTATCGGTGTTGGGCAATATATTTGCCCCCTACACTCCATGCCAGCATATTGAATCGATGGCGGCAACAATTTTCAATTAGGGTTTATCAATATTTCTGCTGTAGATTTTGATGAAAACTTAACAGAATACGTAGAAATTTGTGCTTAATCTAATGCACTAACTCTGGAAGCAGTTAGCGACGATTGGTGTTGAGCAAAATACTATCGGTGTTGGGCAATATATTTGCCCCCTACACTCCATGCCAGCATATTGAATCGATGGCGGCAACAATTTTCAATTAGGGTTTCTCAAAATTTCTGCTGTAGATTTTGATGAAAACTTAACAGAATACGTAGAAATTTGTGCTTAATCTAATGCAATAACTCTGGAAACGATTGGTGTTGAGCAATATACTATCGGTGTTGGGCAATATATTTGCCCCCTACACTCCATGCCAGCATATTGAATCGATGGCAGCAACAATTTTCAATTAGGGTTTCTCAAAATTTCTGCTGTAGATTTTGATGAAAACTTAACAGAATACGTAGAAATTTGTGCTTAATCTAATGCAATAACTCTGGAAACGATTGGTGTTGAGCAATATACTATCGGTGTTCGGTAATATATTCGCCCCCTACTCTCCATGCCAGCATATTGAGTCGATGGCGGCAACAATTTTCAATTAGGGTTTCTCAAAATTTCTGCTGTAGATTTTGATGAAAACTTAACAGAATACGTAGAAATTTGTGCTTAATCTATTGCACTAACTCTGGAAGAAGTTAGCGACGATGGGTGTTGAGCAATATACTATCGGTGTTGGGCAATATATATTTGCCCCCTACACTCCATGCCAGCATATTGAATCGATGGCGGCAACAATTTTCAATTAGGGTTTCTCAAAATTTCTGCTGTAGATTTTGATGAAAACTTAACAGAATACGTAGAAATTTGTGCTTAATCTATTGCACTAACTCTGGAAGAAGTTAGCGACGATTGGTGTTGAGCAATATACTATCGGTGTTGGGCAATATATTTGCCCCCTACACTCCATGCCAGCATATTGAATCGATGGCGGCAACAATTTTCAATTAGGGTTTCTCAAAATTTCTGCTGTAGATTTTGATGAAAACTTAACAGAATACGTAGAAATTTGTGCTTAATCTATTGCACTAACTCTGGAAGCAGTTAGCGACGATTGGTGTTGAGCAATATACTATCGGTGTTGGGCAATATATTTGCCCCCTACACTCCATGCCAGCATATTGAATCGATGGCGGCAACAATTTTCAATTAGGGTTTCTCAAAAATTTCTGCTGTAGATTTTGATGAAAACTTAACAGAATACGTAGAAATTTGTGCTTAATCTAATGCACTAACTCTGGAAGCAGTTAGCGACGATTGGTGTTGAGCAATATACTATCGGTGTTGGGCAATATATTCGCCCCCTACTCTCCATGCCAGCATATTGAGTCGATGGCGGCAACAATTTTCAATTAGGGTTTCTCAAAATTTCTGCTGTTGATTTTGATGAAAACTTAACAGAATACGTAGAAATTTGTGCTTAATCTTATGCACTAACTCTGGAAATGATTGGTGTTGAGCAATATACTATCGGTGTTCGGCAATATATTTGCCCCCTACACTCCATGCCAGCATATTGAATCGATGGCGGCAACAATTTTCAATTAGGGTTTCTCAAAATTTCTGCTGTAGATTTTGATGAAAACTTAACAGAATACGTAGAAATTTGTGCTTAATCTAATGCAATAACTCTGGAAACGATTGGTGTTGAGCAATATAGTATCGGTGTTCGGCAATATATTCGCCCCCTACTCTCCATGCCGGCATATTGAGTCGATGGCGGCAACAATTAGGGTTTCTCAAAATTTCTGCTGTTGATTTTGATGAAAACTTAACAGAATACGTAGAAATTTGTGCTTAATCTATTGCACTAACTCTGGAAGCAGTTAGCGACGATTGGTGTTGAGCAATATACTATCGGTGTTCGGCAATATATTTGCCCCCTACACTCCATGCCAGCATATTGAATCGATGGCGGCAACAATTTTCAATTAGGGTTTCTCAAAATTTCTGCTGTAGATTTTGATGAAAACTTAACAGAATACGTAGAAATTTGTGCTTAATCTAATGCAATAACTCTGGAAGCAGTTAGCGACGATTGGTGTTGAGCAAAATACTATCGGTGTTGGGCAATATATTTGCCCCCTACACTCCATGCCAGCATATTGAATCGATGGCGGCAACAATTTTCAATTAGGGTTTCTCAAAATTTCTGCTGTAGATTTTGATGAAAACTTAACAGAATACGTAGAAATTTGTGCTTAATCTAATGCAATAACTCTGGAAACGATTGGTGTTGAGCAATATACTATCGGTGTTGGGCAATATATTTGCCCCCTACACTCCATGCCAGCATATTGAATCGATGGCAGCAACAATTTTCAATTAGGGTTTCTCAAAATTTCTGCTGTAGATTTTGATGAAAACTTAACAGAATACGTAGAAATTTGTGCTTAATCTAATGCAATAACTCTGGAAACGATTGGTGTTGAGCAATATACTATCGGTGTTCGGTAATATATTCGCCCCCTACTCTCCATGCCAGCATATTGAGTCGATGGCGGCAACAATTTTCAATTAGGGTTTCTCAAAATTTCTGCTGTAGATTTTGATGAAAACTTAACAGAATACGTAGAAATTTGTGCTTAATCTATTGCACTAACTCTGGAAGAAGTTAGCGACGATGGGTGTTGAGCAATATACTATCGGTGTTGGGCAATATATATTTGCCCCCTACACTCCATGCCAGCATATTGAATCGATGGCGGCAACAATTTTCAATTAGGGTTTCTCAAAATTTCTGCTGTAGATTTTGATGAAAACTTAACAGAATACGTAGAAATTTGTGCTTAATCTATTGCACTAACTCTGGAAGAAGTTAGCGACGATTGGTGTTGAGCAATATACTATCGGTGTTGGGCAATATATTTGCCCCCTACACTCCATGCCAGCATATTGAATCGATGGCGGCAACAATTTTCAATTAGGGTTTCTCAAAATTTCTGCTGTAGATTTTGATGAAAACTTAACAGAATACGTAGAAATTTGTGCTTAATCTATTGCACTAACTCTGGAAGCAGTTAGCGACGATTGGTGTTGAGCAATATACTATCGGTGTTGGGCAATATATTTGCCCCCTACACTCCATGCCAGCATATTGAATCGATGGCGGCAACAATTTTCAATTAGGGTTTCTCAAAATTTCTGCTGTAGATTTTGATGAAAACTTAACAGAATACGTAGAAATTTGTGCTTAATCTAATGCACTAACTCTGGAAGCAGTTAGCGACGATTGGTGTTGAGCAATATACTATCGGTGTTGGGCAATATATTCGCCCCCTACTCTCCATGCCAGCATATTGAGTCGATGGCGGCAACAATTTTCAATTAGGGTTTCTCAAAATTTCTGCTGTTGATTTTGATGAAAACTTAACAGAATACGTAGAAATTTGTGCTTAATCTTATGCACTAACTCTGGAAATGATTGGTGTTGAGCAATATACTATCGGTGTTCGGCAATATATTTGCCCCCTACACTCCATGCCAGCATATTGAATCGATGGCGGCAACAATTTTCAATTAGGGTTTCTCAAAATTTCTGCTGTAGATTTTGATGAAAACTTAACAGAATACGTAGAAATTTGTGCTTAATCTAATGCAATAACTCTGGAAACGATTGGTGTTGAGCAATATAGTATCGGTGTTCGGCAATATATTCGCCCCCTACTCTCCATGCCGGCATATTGAGTCGATGGCGGCAACAATTAGGGTTTCTCAAAATTTCTGCTGTTGATTTTGATGAAAACTTAACAGAATACGTAGAAATTTGTGCTTAATCTATTGCACTAACTCTGGAAGCAGTTAGCGACGATTGGTGTTGAGCAATATACTATCGGTGTTCGGCAATATATTTGCCCCCTACACTCCATGCCAGCATATTGAATCGATGGCGGCAACAATTTTCAATTAGGGTTTCTCAAAATTTCTGCTGTAGATTTTGATGAAAACTTAACAGAATACGTAGAAATTTGTGCTTAATCTAATGCAATAACTCTGGAAGCGATTGGTGTTGAGCAATATACTATCGGTGTTCGGCAATATATTCGCCCCCTACTCTCCATGCCAGCATATTGAGTCGATGGCGGCAACAATTTTCAATTAGGGTTTCTCAAAATTTCTGCTGTTGATTTTGATGAAAACTTAACAGAATACGTAGAAATTTGTGCTTAATCTAATGCAATAACTCTGGAAACGATTGGTGTTGAGCAATATACTATCGGTGTTGGGCAATATATTTGCCCCCTACACTCCATGCCAGCATATTGAATCGATGGCGGCAACAATTTTCAATTAGGGTTTCTCAAAATTTCTGCTGTAGATTTTGATGAAAACTTAACAGAATACGTAAAAATTTGTGCTTAATCTAATGCAATAACTCTGGAAACGATTGGTGTTGAGCAAAATACTATCGGTGTTCGGCAATATATTTGCCCCCTACACTCCATGCCAGCATATTGAATCGATGGCGGCAACAATTTTCAATTAGGGTTTCTCAAAATTTCTGCTGTAGATTTTGATGAAAACTTAACAGAATACGTAGAAATTTGTGCTTAATCTAATGCACTAACTCTGGAAACGATTGGTGTTGAGCAATATACTATCGGTGTTCGGCAATATATTTGCCCCCTACACTCCATGCCAGCATATTGAATCGATGGCGGCAACAATTTTCAATTAGGGTTTCTCAAAATTTCTGCTGTAGATTTTGATGAAAACTTAACAGAATACGTAAAAATTTGTGCTTAATCTAATGCACTAACTCTGGAAACGATTGGTGTTGAGCAATATACTATCGGTGTTCGGCAATATATTTGCCCCCTACACTCCATGCCAGCATATTGAATCGATGGCGGCAACAATTTTCAATTAGGGTTTCTCAAAATTTCTGCTGTAGATTTTGATGAAAACTTAACAGAATACGTAGAAATTTGTGCTTAATCTATTGCACTAACTCTGGAAGAAGTTAGCGACGATTGGTGTTGAGCAATATACTATCGGTGTTGGGCAATATATTTGCCCCCTACACTCCATGCCAGCATATTGAATCGATGGCGGCAACAATTTTCAATTAGGGTTTCTCAAAATTTCTGCTGTAGATTTTGATGAAAACTTAACAGAATACGTAGAAATTTGTGCTTAATCTAATGCACTAACTCTGGAAACGATTGGTGTTGAGCAATATACTATCGGTGTTCGGCAATATATTTGCCCCCTACACTCCATGCCAGCATATTGAATCGATGGCGGCAACAATTTTCAATTAGGGTTTCTCAAAATTTCTGCTGTAGATTTTGATGAAAACTTAACAGAATACGTAAAAATTTGTGCTTAATCTAATGCACTAACTCTGGAAGCAGTTAGCGACGATTGGTGTTGAGCAATATACTATCGGTGTTGGGCAATATATTCGCCCCCTACACTCCATGCCAGCATATTGAATCGATGGCGGCAACAATTTTCAATTAGGGTTTCTCAAAATTTCTGCTGTAGATTTTGATGAAAACTTAACAGAATACGTAAAAATTTGTGCTTAATCTAATGCACTAACTCTGGAAACGATTGGTGTTGAGCAATATACTATCGGTGTTCGGCAATATATTTGCCCCCTACACTCCATGCCAGCATATTGAATCGATGGCGGCAACAATTTTCAATTAGGGTTTCTCAAAATTTCTGCTGTAGATTTTGATGAAAACTTAACAGAATACGTAAAAATTTGTGCTTAATCTAATGCACTAACTCTGGAAACGATTGGTGTTGAGCAATATACTATCGGTGTTCGGCAATATATTTGCCCCCTACACTCCATGCCAGCATATTGAATCGATGGCGGCAACAATTTTCAATTAGGGTTTCTCAAAATTTCTGCTGTAGATTTTGATGAAAACTTAACAGAATACGTAGAAATTTGTGCTTAATCTAATGCACTAACTCTGGAAACGATTGGTGTTGAGCAATATACTATCGGTGTTCGGCAATATATTTGCCCCCTACACTCCATGCCAGCATATTGAATCGATGGCGGCAACAATTTTCAATTAGGGTTTCTCAAAATTTCTGCTGTAGATTTTGATGAAAACTTAACAGAATACGTAAAAATTTGTGCTTAATCTAATGCACTAACTCTGGAAGCAGTTAGCGACGATTGGTGTTGAGCAATATACTATCGGTGTTGGGCAATATATTCGCCCCCTACACTCCATGCCAGCATATTGAATCGATGGCGGCAACAATTTTCAATTAGGGTTTCTCAAAATTTCTGCTGTAGATTTTGATGAAAACTTAACAGAATACGTAAAAATTTGTGCTTAATCTAATGCACTAACTCTGGAAGCAGTTAGCGACGATTGGTGTTGAGCAATATACTATCGGTGTTGGGCAATATATTCGCCCCCTACACTCCATGCCAGCATATTGAATCGATGGCGGCAACAATTTTCAATTAGGGTTTCTCAAAATTTCTGCTGTAGATTTTGATGAAAACTTAACAGAATACGTAAAAATTTGTGCTTAATCTAATGCACTAACTCTGGAAACGATTGGTGTTGAGCAATATACTATCGGTGTTCGGCAATATATTTGCCCCCTACACTCCATGCCAGCATATTGAATCGATGGCGGCAACAATTTTCAATTAGGGTTTCTCAAAATTTCTGCTGTAGATTTTGATGAAAACTTAACAGAATACGTAAAAATTTGTGCTTAATCTAATGCACTAACTCTGGAAGCAGTTAGCGACGATTGGTGTTGAGCAATATACTATCGGTGTTCGGCAATATATTTGCCCCCTACACTCCATGCCAGCATATTGAATCGATGGCGGCAACAATTTTCAATTAGGGTTTCTCAAAATTTCTGCTGTAGATTTTGATGAAAACTTAACAGAATACGTAAAAATTTGTGCTTAATCTAATGCACTAACTCTGGAAACGATTGGTGTTGAGCAATATACTATCGGTGTTCGGCAATATATTTGCCCCCTACACTCCATGCCAGCATATTGAATCGATGGCGGCAACAATTTTCAATTAGGGTTTCTCAAAATTTCTGCTGTAGATTTTGATGAAAACTTAACAGAATACGTAAAAATTTGTGCTTAATCTAATGCACTAACTCTGGAAGCAGTTAGCGACGATTGGTGTTGAGCAATATACTATCGGTGTTGGGCAATATATTCGCCCCCTACACTCCATGCCAGCATATTGAATCGATGGCGGCAACAATTTTCAATTAGGGTTTCTCAAAATTTCTGCTGTAGATTTTGATGAAAACTTAACAGAATACGTAAAAATTTGTGCTTAATCTAATGCACTAACTCTGGAAGCAGTTAGCGACGATTGGTGTTGAGCAATATACTATCGGTGTTGGGCAATATATTCGCCCCCTACACTCCATGCCAGCATATTGAATCGATGGCGGCAACAATTTTCAATTAGGGTTTCTCAAAATTTCTGCTGTAGATTTTGATGAAAACTTAACAGAATACGTAAAAATTTGTGCTTAATCTAATGCACTAACTCTGGAAGCAGTTAGCGACGATTGGTGTTGAGCAATATACTATCGGTGTTGGGCAATATATTCGCCCCCTACACTCCATGCCAGCATATTGAATCGATGGCGGCAACAATTTTCAATTAGGGTTTCTCAAAATTTCTGCTGTAGATTTTGATGAAAACTTAACAGAATACGTAAAAATTTGTGCTTAATCTAATGCACTAACTCTGGAAGCAGTTAGCGACGATTGGTGTTGAGCAATATACTATCGGTGTTGGGCAATATATTCGCCCCCTACACTCCATGCCAGCATATTGAATCGATGGCGGCAACAATTTTCAATTAGGGTTTCTCAAAATTTCTGCTGTAGATTTTGATGAAAACTTAACAGAATACGTAAAAATTTGTGCTTAATCTAATGCACTAACTCTGGAAGCAGTTAGCGACGATTGGTGTTGAGCAATATACTATCGGTGTTGGGCAATATATTCGCCCCCTACACTCCATGCCAGCATATTGAATCGATGGCGGCAACAATTTTCAATTAGGGTTTCTCAAAATTTCTGCTGTAGATTTTGATGAAAACTTAACAGAATACGTAAAAATTTGTGCTTAATCTAATGCACTAACTCTGGAAACGATTGGTGTTGGGCAATATATTTGCCCCCTACACTCCATGCCAGCATATTGAATCGATGGCAGCAACAATTTTCAATTAGGGTTTCTCAAAATTTCTGCTGTAGATTTTGATGAAAACTTAACAGAATACGTAGAAATTTGTGCTTAATCTATTGCACTAACTCTGGAAGAAGTTAGCGACGATTGGTGTTGAGCAATATACTATCGGTGTTGGGCAATATATTCGCCCCCTACACTCCATGCCAGCATATTGAATCGATGGCGGCAACAATTTTCAATTAGGGTTTCTCAAAATTTCTGCTGTAGATTTTGATGAAAACTTAACAGAATACGTAAAAATTTGTGCTTAATCTAATGCACTAACTCTGGAAACGATTGGTGTTGAGCAATATACTATCGGTGTTCGGCAATATATTTGCCCCCTACACTCCATGCCAGCATATTGAATCGATGGCGGCAACAATTTTCAATTAGGGTTTCTCAAAATTTCTGCTGTAGATTTTGATGAAAACTTAACAGAATACGTAGAAATTTGTGCTTAATCTAATGCACTAACTCTGGAAACGATTGGTGTTGAGCAATATACTATCGGTGTTGGGCAATATATTCGCCCCCTACACTCCATGCCAGCATATTGAATCGATGGCGGCAACAATTTTCAATTAGGGTTTCTCAAAATTTCTGCTGTAGATTTTGATGAAAACTTAACAGAATACGTAAAAATTTGTGCTTAATCTAATGCACTAACTCTGGAAGCAGTTAGCGACGATTGGTGTTGAGCAATATACTATCGGTGTTGGGCAATATATTCGCCCCCTACACTCCATGCCAGCATATTGAATCGATGGCGGCAACAATTTTCAATTAGGGTTTCTCAAAATTTCTGCTGTAGATTTTGATGAAAACTTAACAGAATACGTAAAAATTTGTGCTTAATCTAATGCACTAACTCTGGAAGCAGTTAGCGACGATTGGTGTTGAGCAATATACTATCGGTGTTGGGCAATATATTCGCCCCCTACACTCCATGCCAGCATATTGAATCGATGGCGGCAACAATTTTCAATTAGGGTTTCTCAAAATTTCTGCTGTAGATTTTGATGAAAACTTAACAGAATACGTAAAAATTTGTGCTTAATCTAATGCACTAACTCTGGAAGCAGTTAGCGACGATTGGTGTTGAGCAATATACTATCGGTGTTGGGCAATATATTCGCCCCCTACACTCCATGCCAGCATATTGAATCGATGGCGGCAACAATTTTCAATTAGGGTTTCTCAAAATTTCTGCTGTAGATTTTGATGAAAACTTAACAGAATACGTAAAAATTTGTGCTTAATCTATTGCACTAACTCTGGAAGCAGTTAGCGACGATTGGTGTTGAGCAATATACTATCGGTGTTGGGCAATATATTCGCCCCCTACACTCCATGCCAGCATATTGAATCGATGGCGGCAACAATTTTCAATTAGGGTTTCTCAAAATTTCTGCTGTAGATTTTGATGAAAACTTAACAGAATACGTAAAAATTTGTGCTTAATCTAATGCACTAACTCTGGAAACGATTGGTGTTGAGCAATATACTATCGGTGTTCGGCAATATATTTGCCCCCTACACTCCATGCCAGCATATTGAATCGATGGCGGCAACAATTTTCAATTAGGGTTTCTCAAAATTTCTGCTGTAGATTTTGATGAAAACTTAACAGAATACGTAAAAATTTGTGCTTAATCTAATGCACTAACTCTGGAAGCAGTTAGCGACGATTGGTGTTGAGCAATATACTATCGGTGTTGGGCAATATATTCGCCCCCTACACTCCATATTGAATCGATGGCGGCAACAATTTTCAATTAGGGTTTCTCAAAATTTCTGCTGTAGATTTTGATGAAAACTTAACAGAATACGTAAAAATTTGTGCTTAATCTAATGCACTAACTCTGGAAACGATTGGTGTTGAGCAATATACTATCGGTGTTGGGCAATATATTCGCCCCCTACACTCCATGCCAGCATATTGAATCGATGGCGGCAACAATTTTCAATTAGGGTTTCTCAAAATTTCTGCTGTAGATTTTGATGAAAACTTAACAGAATACGTAAAAATTTGTGCTTAATCTAATGCACTAACTCTGGAAACGATTGGTGTTGAGCAATATACTATCGGTGTTCGGCAATATATTTGCCCCCTACACTCCATGCCAGCATATTGAATCGATGGCGGCAACAATTTTCAATTAGGGTTTCTCAAAATTTCTGCTGTAGATTTTGATGAAAACTTAACAGAATACGTAAAAATTTGTGCTTAATCTAATGCACTAACTCTGGAAGCAGTTAGCGACGATTGGTGTTGAGCAATATACTATCGGTGTTGGGCAATATATTCGCCCCCTACACTCCATGCCAGCATATTGAATCGATGGCGGCAACAATTTTCAATTAGGGTTTCTCAAAATTTCTGCTGTAGATTTTGATGAAAACTTAACAGAATACGTAAAAATTTGTGCTTAATCTAATTCACTAACTCTGGAAGCAGTTAGCGACGATTGGTGTTGAGCAATATACTATCGGTGTTCGGCAATATATTTGCCCCCTACACTCCATGCCAGCATATTGAATCGATGGCGGCAACAATTTTCAATTAGGGTTTCTCAAAATTTCTGCTGTAGATTTTGATGAAAACTTAACAGAATACGTAAAAATTTGTGCTTAATCTAATGCACTAACTCTGGAAGCAGTTAGCGACGATTGGTGTTGAGCAATATACTATCGGTGTTGGGCAATATATTCGCCCCCTACACTCCATGCCAGCATATTGAATCGATGGCGGCAACAATTTTCAATTAGGGTTTCTCAAAATTTCTGCTGTAGATTTTGATGAAAACTTAACAGAATACGTAAAAATTTGTGCTTAATCTAATGCACTAACTCTGGAAGCAGTTAGCGACGATTGGTGTTGAGCAATATACTATCGGTGTTGGGCAATATATTCGCCCCCTACACTCCATGCCAGCATATTGAATCGATGGCGGCAACAATTTTCAATTAGGGTTTCTCAAAATTTCTGCTGTAGATTTTGATGAAAACTTAACAGAATACGTAAAAATTTGTGCTTAATCTAATGCACTAACTCTGGAAACGATTGGTGTTGAGCAATATACTATCGGTGTTGGGCAATATATTTGCCCCCCTACACTCCATGCCAGCATATTGAATCGATGGCGGCAACAATTTTCAATTAGGGTTTCTCAAAATTTCTGCTGTAGATTTTGATGAAAACTTAACAGAATACGTAAAAATTTGTGCTTAATCTAATGCACTAACCCTGGAAACGATTGGTGTTGAGCAATATACTATCGGTGTTCGGCAATATATTTGCCCCCTACACTCCATGCCAGCATATTGAATCGATGGCGGCAACAATTTTCAATTAGGGTTTCTCAAAATTTCTGCTGTAGATTTTGATGAAAACTTAACAGAATACGTAAAAATTTGTGCTTAATCTAATGCACTAACTCTGGAAGCAGTTAGCGACGATTGGTGTTGAGCAATATACTATCGGTGTTGGGCAATATATTCGCCCCCTACACTCCATATTGAATCGATGGCGGCAACAATTTTCAATTAGGGTTTCTCAAAATTTCTGCTGTAGATTTTGATGAAAACTTAACAGAATACGTAAAAATTTGTGCTTAATCTAATGCACTAACTCTGGAAACGATTGGTGTTGAGCAATATACTATCGGTGTTGGGCAATATATTCGCCCCCTACACTCCATGCCAGCATATTGAATCGATGGCGGCAACAATTTTCAATTAGGGTTTCTCAAAATTTCTGCTGTAGATTTTGATGAAAACTTAACAGAATACGTAAAAATTTGTGCTTAATCTAATGCACTAACTCTGGAAACGATTGGTGTTGAGCAATATACTATCGGTGTTGGGCAATATATTCGCCCCCTACACTCCATGCCAGCATATTGAATCGATGGCGGCAACAATTTTCAATTAGGGTTTCTCAAAATTTCTGCTGTAGATTTTGATGAAAACTTAACAGAATACGTAAAAATTTGTGCTTAATCTAATGCACTAACTCTGGAAACGATTGGTGTTGAGCAATATACTATCGGTGTTGGGCAATATATTCGCCCCCTACACTCCATGCCAGCATATTGAATCGATGGCGGCAACAATTTTCAATTAGGGTTTCTCAAAATTTCTGCTGTAGATTTTGATGAAAACTTAACAGAATACGTAAAAATTTGTGCTTAATCTAATGCACTAACTCTGGAAGCAGTTAGCGACGATTGGTGTTGAGCAAAATACTATCGGTGTTGGGCAATATATTCGCCCCCTACTCTCCATGCCAGCATATTGAGTCGATGGCGGCAACAATTTTCAATTAGGGTTTCTCAAAATTTCTGCTGTTGATTTTGATGAAAACTTAACAGAATACGTAAAAATTTGTGCTTAATCTAATGCACTAACTCTGGAAGCAGTTAGCGACGATTGGTGTTGAGCAAAATACTATCGGTGTTGGGCAATATATTTGCCCCCTACACTCCATGCCAGCATATTGAATCGATGGCGGCAACAATTTTCAATTAGGGTTTCTCAAAATTTCTGCTGTAGATTTTGATGAAAACTTAACAGAATACGTAAAAATTTGTGCTTAATCTAATGCACTAACTCTGGAAACGATTGGTGTTGAGCAATATACTATCGGTGTTCGGCAATATATTTGCCCCCTACACTCCATGCCAGCATATTGAATCGATGGCGGCAACAATTTTCAATTAGGGTTTCTCAAAATTTCTGCTGTAGATTTTGATGAAAACTTAACAGAATACGTAAAAATTTGTGCTTAATCTAATGCACTAACTCTGGAAGCAGTTAGCGACGATTGGTGTTGAGCAAAATACTATCGGTGTTGGGCAATATATTCGCCCCCTACTCTCCATGCCAGCATATTGAGTCGATGGCGGCAACAATTTTCAATTAGGGTTTCTCAAAATTTCTGCTGTTGATTTTGATGAAAACTTAACAGAATACGTAGAAATTTGTGCTTAATCTATTGCACTAACTCTGGAAGAAGTTAGCGACGATTGGTGTTGAGCAATATACTATCGGTGTTGGATAATATATTTGCCCCCTACACTTCATGCCAGCATATTGAATCGATGGCGGCAACAATTTTCAATTAGGGTTTCTCAAAATTTCTGCTGTAGATTTTGATGAAAACTTAACAGAATACGTAGAAATTTGTGCTTAATCTAATGCACTAATTCTGGAAACGATTGGTGTTGAGCAATATACTATCGGTGTTGGGCAATATATTTGCCCCCTACACTCCATGCCAGCATATTGAATCGATGGCGGCAACAATTTTCAATTAGGGTTTCTCAAAATTTCTGCTGTAGATTTTGATGAAAACTTAACAGAATACGTAGAAATTTGTGCTTAATCTAATGCAATAACTCTGGAAACGATTGGTGTTGAGCAATATACTATCGGTGTTGGATAATATATTTGCCCCCTACACTTCATGCCAGCATATTGAATCGATGGCGGCAACAATTTTCAATTAGGGTTTCTCAAAATTTCTGCTGTAGATTTTGATGAAAACTTAACAGAATACGTAGAAATTTGTGCTTAATCTAATGCACTAACTCTGGAAACGATTGGTGTTGAGCAATATACTATCGGTGTTGGGTAATATATTTGCCCCCTACACTCCATGCCAGCATATTGAATCGATGGCGGCAACAATTTTCAATTAGGGTTTCTCAAAATTTCTGCTGTAGATTTTGATGAAAACTTAACAGAATACGTAGAAATTTGTGCTTAATCTAATGCACTAACTCTGGAAACGATTGGTGTTGAGCAATATACTATCGGTGTTGGGCAATATATTCGCCCCCTACACTCCATGCCAGCATATTGAATCGATGGCGGCAACAATTTTCAATTAGGGTTTCTCAAAATTTCTGCTGTAGATTTTGATGAAAACTTAACAGAATACGTAAAAATTTGTGCTTAATCTAATGCACTAACTCTGGAAGCAGTTAGCGACGATTGGTGTTGAGCAATATACTATCGGTGTTGGGCAATATATTCGCCCCCTACACTCCATGCCAGCATATTGAATCGATGGCGGCAACAATTTTCAATTAGGGTTTCTCAAAATTTCTGCTGTAGATTTTGATGAAAACTTAACAGAATACGTAAAAATTTGTGCTTAATCTAATGCACTAACTCTGGAAGCAGTTAGCGACGATTGGTGTTGAGCAATATACTATCGGTGTTGGGCAATATATTCGCCCCCTACACTCCATGCCAGCATATTGAATCGATGGCGGCAACAATTTTCAATTAGGGTTTCTCAAAATTTCTGCTGTAGATTTTGATGAAAACTTAACAGAATACGTAAAAATTTGTGCTTAATCTATTGCACTAACTCTGGAAGCAGTTAGCGACGATTGGTGTTGAGCAATATACTATCGGTGTTGGGCAATATATTCGCCCCCTACACTCCATGCCAGCATATTGAATCGATGGCGGCAACAATTTTCAATTAGGGTTTCTCAAAATTTCTGCTGTAGATTTTGATGAAAACTTAACAGAATACGTAAAAATTTGTGCTTAATCTAATGCACTAACTCTGGAAACGATTGGTGTTGAGCAATATACTATCGGTGTTCGGCAATATATTTGCCCCCTACACTCCATGCCAGCATATTGAATCGATGGCGGCAACAATTTTCAATTAGGGTTTCTCAAAATTTCTGCTGTAGATTTTGATGAAAACTTAACAGAATACGTAAAAATTTGTGCTTAATCTAATGCACTAACTCTGGAAGCAGTTAGCGACGATTGGTGTTGAGCAATATACTATCGGTGTTGGGCAATATATTCGCCCCCTACACTCCATGCCAGCATATTGAATCGATGGCGGCAACAATTTTCAATTAGGGTTTCTCAAAATTTCTGCTGTAGATTTTGATGAAAACTTAACAGAATACGTAAAAATTTGTGCTTAATCTAATGCACTAACTCTGGAAGCAGTTAGCGACGATTGGTGTTGAGCAATATACTATCGGTGTTGGGCAATATATTCGCCCCCTACACTCCATATTGAATCGATGGCGGCAACAATTTTCAATTAGGGTTTCTCAAAATTTCTGCTGTAGATTTTGATGAAAACTTAACAGAATACGTAAAAATTTGTGCTTAATCTAATGCACTAACTCTGGAAACGATTGGTGTTGAGCAATATACTATCGGTGTTGGGCAATATATTCGCCCCCTACACACCATGCCAGCATATTGAATCGATGGCGGCAACAATTTTCAATTAGGGTTTCTCAAAATTTCTGCTGTAGATTTTGATGAAAACTTAACAGAATACGTAAAAATTTGTGCTTAATCTAATGCACTAACTCTGGAAACGATTGGTGTTGAGCAATATACTATCGGTGTTCGGCAATATATTTGCCCCCTACACTCCATGCCAGCATATTGAATCGATGGCGGCAACAATTTTCAATTAGGGTTTCTCAAAATTTCTGCTGTAGATTTTGATGAAAACTTAACAGAATACGTAAAAATTTGTGCTTAATCTAATGCACTAACTCTGGAAACGATTGGTGTTGAGCAATATACTATCGGTGTTGGGCAATATATTCGCCCCCTACACTCCATGCCAGCATATTGAATCGATGGCGGCAACAATTTTCAATTAGGGTTTCTCAAAATTTCTGCTGTAGATTTTGATGAAAACTTAACAGAATACGTAAAAATTTGTGCTTAATCTAATGCACTAACTCTGGAAACGATTGGTGTTGGGCAATATATTTGCCCCCTACACTCCATGCCAGCATATTGAATCGATGGCAGCAACAATTTTCAATTAGGGTTTCTCAAAATTTCTGCTGTAGATTTTGATGAAAACTTAACAGAATACGTAGAAATTTGTGCTTAATCTATTGCACTAACTCTGGAAGAAGTTAGCGACGATTGGTGTTGAGCAATATACTATCGGTGTTGGGCAATATATTCGCCCCCTACACTCCATGCCAGCATATTGAATCGATGGCGGCAACAATTTTCAATTAGGGTTTCTCAAAATTTCTGCTGTAGATTTTGATGAAAACTTAACAGAATACGTAAAAATTTGTGCTTAATCTAATGCACTAACTCTGGAAACGATTGGTGTTGAGCAATATACTATCGGTGTTCGGCAATATATTTGCCCCCTACACTCCATGCCAGCATATTGAATCGATGGCGGCAACAATTTTCAATTAGGGTTTCTCAAAATTTCTGCTGTAGATTTTGATGAAAACTTAACAGAATACGTAAAAATTTGTGCTTAATCTAATGCACTAACTCTGGAAACGATTGGTGTTGAGCAATATACTATCGGTGTTCGGCAATATATTTGCCCCCTACACTCCATGCCAGCATATTGAATCGATGGCGGCAACAATTTTCAATTAGGGTTTCTCAAAATTTCTGCTGTAGATTTTGATGAAAACTTAACAGAATACGTAGAAATTTGTGCTTAATCTAATGCACTAACTCTGGAAACGATTGGTGTTGAGCAATATACTATCGGTGTTGGGCAATATATTCGCCCCCTACACTCCATGCCAGCATATTGAATCGATGGCGGCAACAATTTTCAATTAGGGTTTCTCAAAATTTCTGCTGTAGATTTTGATGAAAACTTAACAGAATACGTAAAAATTTGTGCTTAATCTAATGCACTAACTCTGGAAGCAGTTAGCGACGATTGGTGTTGAGCAATATACTATCGGTGTTGGGCAATATATTCGCCCCCTACACTCCATGCCAGCATATTGAATCGATGGCGGCAACAATTTTCAATTAGGGTTTCTCAAAATTTCTGCTGTAGATTTTGATGAAAACTTAACAGAATACGTAAAAATTTGTGCTTAATCTAATGCACTAACTCTGGAAACGATTGGTGTTGAGCAATATACTATCGGTGTTGGGCAATATATTCGCCCCCTACACTCCATGCCAGCATATTGAATCGATGGCGGCAACAATTTTCAATTAGGGTTTCTCAAAATTTCTGCTGTAGATTTTGATGAAAACTTAACAGAATACGTAAAAATTTGTGCTTAATCTATTGCACTAACTCTGGAAGCAGTTAGCGACGATTGGTGTTGAGCAATATACTATCGGTGTTGGGCAATATATTCGCCCCCTACACTCCATGCCAGCATATTGAATCGATGGCGGCAACAATTTTCAATTAGGGTTTCTCAAAATTTCTGCTGTAGATTTTGATGAAAACTTAACAGAATACGTAAAAATTTGTGCTTAATCTAATGCACTAACTCTGGAAACGATTGGTGTTGAGCAATATACTATCGGTGTTCGGCAATATATTTGCCCCCTACACTCCATGCCAGCATATTGAATCGATGGCGGCAACAATTTTCAATTAGGGTTTCTCAAAATTTCTGCTGTAGATTTTGATGAAAACTTAACAGAATACGTAAAAATTTGTGCTTAATCTAATGCACTAACTCTGGAAGCAGTTAGCGACGATTGGTGTTGAGCAATATACTATCGGTGTTGGGCAATATATTCGCCCCCTACACTCCATGCCAGCATATTGAATCGATGGCGGCAACAATTTTCAATTAGGGTTTCTCAAAATTTCTGCTGTAGATTTTGATGAAAACTTAACAGAATACGTAAAAATTTGTGCTTAATCTAATTCACTAACTCTGGAAGCAGTTAGCGACGATTGGTGTTGAGCAATATACTATCGGTGTTGGGCAATATATTCGCCCCCTACACTCCATATTGAATCGATGGCGGCAACAATTTTCAATTAGGGTTTCTCAAAATTTCTGCTGTAGATTTTGATGAAAACTTAACAGAATACGTAAAAATTTGTGCTTAATCTAATGCACTAACTCTGGAAACGATTGGTGTTGAGCAATATACTATCGGTGTTGGGCAATATATTCGCCCCCTACACTCCATGCCAGCATATTGAATCGATGGCGGCAACAATTTTCAATTAGGGTTTCTCAAAATTTCTGCTGTAGATTTTGATGAAAACTTAACAGAATACGTAAAAATTTGTGCTTAATCTAATGCACTAACTCTGGAAGCAGTTAGCGACGATTGGTGTTGAGCAATATACTATCGGTGTTGGGCAATATATTCGCCCCCTACACACCATGCCAGCATATTGAATCGATGGCGGCAACAATTTTCAATTAGGGTTTCTCAAAATTTCTGCTGTAGATTTTGATGAAAACTTAACAGAATACGTAAAAATTTGTGCTTAATCTAATGCACTAACTCTGGAAACGATTGGTGTTGAGCAATATACTATCGGTGTTCGGCAATATATTTGCCCCCTACACTCCATGCCAGCATATTGAATCGATGGCGGCAACAATTTTCAATTAGGGTTTCTCAAAATTTCTGCTGTAGATTTTGATGAAAACTTAACAGAATACGTAAAAATTTGTGCTTAATCTAATGCACTAACTCTGGAAACGATTGGTGTTGAGCAATATACTATCGGTGTTCGGCAATATATTTGCCCCCTACACTCCATGCCAGCATATTGAATCGATGGCGGCAACAATTTTCAATTAGGGTTTCTCAAAATTTCTGCTGTAGATTTTGATGAAAACTTAACAGAATACGTAAAAATTTGTGCTTAATCTAATGCACTAACTCTGGAAGCAGTTAGCGACGATTGGTGTTGAGCAATATACTATCGGTGTTGGGCAATATATTCGCCCCCTACACTCCATGCCAGCATATTGAATCGATGGCGGCAACAATTTTCAATTAGGGTTTCTCAAAATTTCTGCTGTAGATTTTGATGAAAACTTAACAGAATACGTAAAAATTTGTGCTTAATCTAATGCACTAACTCTGGAAGCAGTTAGCGACGATTGGTGTTGAGCAATATACTATCGGTGTTGGGCAATATATTCGCCCCCTACACTCCATGCCAGCATATTGAATCGATGGCGGCAACAATTTTCAATTAGGGTTTCTCAAAATTTCTGCTGTAGATTTTGATGAAAACTTAACAGAATACGTAAAAATTTGTGCTTAATCTAATGCACTAACTCTGGAAACGATTGGTGTTGAGCAATATACTATCGGTGTTGGGCAATATATTTGCCCCCTACACTCCATGCCAGCATATTGAATCGATGGCGGCAACAATTTTCAATTAGGGTTTCTCAAAATTTCTGCTGTAGATTTTGATGAAAACTTAACAGAATACGTAAAAATTTGTGCTTAATCTAATGCACTAACCCTGGAAACGATTGGTGTTGAGCAATATACTATCGGTGTTCGGCAATATATTTGCCCCCTACACTCCATGCCAGCATATTGAATCGATGGCGGCAACAATTTTCAATTAGGGTTTCTCAAAATTTCTGCTGTAGATTTTGATGAAAACTTAACAGAATACGTAAAAATTTGTGCTTAATCTAATGCACTAACCCTGGAAACGATTGGTGTTGAGCAATATACTATCGGTGTTCGGCAATATATTTGCCCCCTACACTCCATGCCAGCATATTGAATCGATGGCGGCAACAATTTTCAATTAGGGTTTCTCAAAATTTCTGCTGTAGATTTTGATGAAAACTTAACAGAATACGTAGAAATTTGTGCTTAATCTATTGCACTAACTCTGGAAACGATTTGTGTTGAGCAATATACTATCGGTGTTGGGCAATATATTCGCCCCCTACTCTCCATGCCAGTATATTGAGTCGATGGCGGCAACAATTTTCAATTAGGGTTTCTCAAAATTTCTGCTGTAGATTTTGATGAAAACTTAACAGAATACGTAGAAATTTGTGCTTAATCTAATGCACTTACTCTGGAAACGATTTGTGTTGAGCAATATACTATCGGTGTTGGGCAATATATTCGCCCCCTACTCTCCATGCCAGTATATTGAGTCGATGGCGGCAACAATTTTCAATTAGGGTTTCTCAAAATTTCTGCTGTAGATTTTGATGAAAACTTAGCAGAATACGTAGAAATTTGTGCTTAATCTAATGCACTTACTCTGGAAACGATTTGTGTTGAGCAATATACTATCGGTGTTGGGCAATATATTCGCCCCCTACTCTCCATGCCAGTATATTGAGTCGATGGCGGCAACAATTTTCAATTAGGGTTTCTCAAAATTTCTGCTGTTGATTTTGATGAAAACTTAACAGAATACGTAGAAATTTGTGCTTAATCTATTGCACTAACTCTGGAAGAAGTTAGCGACGATTGGTGTTGAGCAAAATACTATCGGTGTTGGGCAATATATTTGCCCCCTACACTCCATGCCAGCATATTGAATCGATGGCGGCAACAATTTTCAATTAAGGTTTCTCAAAATTTCTGCTGTAGATTTTGATGAAAACTTAACAGAATACGTAGAAATTTGTGCTTAATCTAATGCACTTACTCTGGAAACGATTTGTGTTGAGCAATATACTATCGGTGTTGGGCAATATATTCGCCCCCTACTCTCCATGCCAGTATATTGAGTCGATGGCGGCAACAATTTTCAATTAGGGTTTCTCAAAATTTCTGCTGTAGATTTTGATGAAAACTTAACAGAATACGTAAAAATTTGTGCTTAATCTAATGCACTAACCCTGGAAACGATTGGTGTTGAGCAATATACTATCGGTGTTCGGCAATATATTTGCCCCCTACACTCCATGCCAGCATATTGAATCGATGGCGGCAACAATTTTCAATTAGGGTTTCTCAAAATTTCTGCTGTAGATTTTGATGAAAACTTAACAGAATACGTAAAAATTTGTGCTTAATCTAATGCACTAACCCTGGAAACGATTGGTGTTGAGCAATATACTATCGGTGTTCGGCAATATATTTGCCCCCTACACTCCATGCCAGCATATTGAATCGATGGCGGCAACAATTTTCAATTAGGGTTTCTCAAAATTTCTGCTGTAGATTTTGATGAAAACTTAGCAGAATACGTAGAAATTTGTGCTTAATCTAATGCACTTACTCTGGAAACGATTTGTGTTGAGCAATATACTATCGGTGTTGGGCAATATATTCGCCCCCTACTCTCCATGCCAGTATATTGAGTCGATGGCGGCAACAATTTTCAATTAGGGTTTCTCAAAATTTCTGCTGTAGATTTTGATGAAAACTTAACAGAATACGTAGAAATTTGTGCTTAATCTAATGCACTAACTCTGGAAACGATTGGTGTTGAGCAATATACTATCGGTGTTCGGCAATATATTTGCCCCCTACACTCCATGCCAGCATATTGAATCGATGGCGGCAACAATTTTCAATTAGGGTTTCTCAAAATTTCTGCTGTTGATTTTGATGAAAACTTAACAGAATACGTAGAAATTTGTGCTTAATCTATTGCACTAACTCTGGAAGAAGTTAGCGACGATTGGTGTTGAGCAAAATACTATCGGTGTTGGGCAATATATTTGCCCCCTACACTCCATGCCAGCATATTGAATCGATGGCGGCAACAATTTTCAATTAAGGTTTCTCAAAATTTCTGCTGTAGATTTTGATGAAAACTTAACAGAATACGTAGAAATTTGTGCTTAATCTAATGCACTAACTCTGGAAACGATTGGTGTTGACCAATATACTATCGGTGTTGGGCAATATATTTGGCCCCTACACTCCATGCCAGCATATTGAGTCGATGGCGGCAACAATTTTCAATTAGGGTTTCTCAAAATTTCTGCTGTTGATTTTGATGAAAACTTAACAGAATACGTAGAAATTTGTACTTAATCTATTGCACTAACTCTGGAAGAAGTTAGCGACGATTGGTGTTGAGCAAAATACTATCGGTGTTGGGCAATATATTTGCCCCCTACACTCCATGCCAGCATATTGAATCGATGGCGGCAACAATTTTCAATTAAGGTTTCTCAAAATTTCTGCTGTAGATTTTGATGAAAACTTAACAGAATACGTAGAAATTTGTGCTTAATCTAATGCAATAACTCTGGAAACGATTGGTGTTGAGCAATATACTATCGGTGTTGGGCAATATATTTGGCCCCTACACTCCATGCCAGCATATTGAGTCGATGGCGGCAACAATTTTCAATTAGGGTTTCTCAAAATTTCTGCTGTAGATTTTGATGAAAACTTAACAGAATACGTAGAAATTTGTGCTTAATCTAATGCACTTACTCTGGAAACGATTTGTGTTGAGCAATATACTATCGGTGTTGGGCAATATATTCGCCCCCTACTCTCCATGCCAGTATATTGAGTCGATGGCGGCAACAATTTTCAATTAGGGTTTCTCAAAATTTCTGCTGTAGATTTTGATGAAAACTTAACAGAATACGTAGAAATTTGTGCTTAATCTAATGCACTAACTCTGGAAACGATTGGTGTTGAGCAATATACTATCGGTGTTCGGCAATATATTTGCCCCCTACACTCCATGCCAGCATATTGAATCGATGGCGGCAACAATTTTCAATTAGGGTTTCTCAAAATTTCTGCTGTTGATTTTGATGAAAACTTAACAGAATACGTAGAAATTTGTGCTTAATCTATTGCACTAACTCTGGAAGAAGTTAGCGACGATTGGTGTTGAGCAAAATACTATCGGTGTTGGGCAATATATTTGCCCCCTACACTCCATGCCAGCATATTGAATCGATGGCGGCAACAATTTTCAATTAAGGTTTCTCAAAATTTCTGCTGTAGATTTTGATGAAAACTTAACAGAATACGTAGAAATTTGTGCTTAATCTAATGCACTAACTCTGGAAACGATTGGTGTTGACCAATATACTATCGGTGTTGGGCAATATATTTGGCCCCTACACTCCATGCCAGCATATTGAGTCGATGGCGGCAACAATTTTCAATTAGGGTTTCTCAAAATTTCTGCTGTTGATTTTGATGAAAACTTAACAGAATACGTAGAAATTTGTACTTAATCTATTGCACTAACTCTGGAAGAAGTTAGCGACGATTGGTGTTGAGCAAAATACTATCGGTGTTGGGCAATATATTTGCCCCCTACACTCCATGCCAGCATATTGAATCGATGGCGGCAACAATTTTCAATTAAGGTTTCTCAAAATTTCTGCTGTAGATTTTGATGAAAACTTAACAGAATACGTAGAAATTTGTGCTTAATCTAATGCAATAACTCTGGAAACGATTGGTGTTGAGCAATATACTATCGGTGTTGGGCAATATATTTGGCCCCTACACTCCATGCCAGCATATTGAGTCGATGGCGGCAACAATTTTCAATTAGGGTTTCTCAAAATTTCTGCTGTAGATTTTGATGAAAACTTAACAGAATACGTAGAAATTTGTGCTTAATCTAATGCACTAACTCTGGAAACGATTGGTGTTGAGCAATATACTATCGGTGTTCGGCAATATATTTGCCCCCTACACTCCATGCCAGCATATTGAATCGATGGCGGCAACAATTTTCAATTAGGGTTTCTCAAAATTTCTGCTGTAGATTTTGATGAAAACTTAACAGAATACGTAAAAATTTGTGCTTAATCTAATGCACTAACTCTGGAAACGATTGGTGTTGAGCAATATACTATCGGTGTTCGGCAATATATTCGCCCCCTACTCTCCATGCCGGCATATTGAGTCGATGGCGGCAACAATTAGGGTTTCTCAAAATTTCTGCTGTTGATTTTGATGAAAACTTAACAGAATACGTAAAAATTTGTGCTTAATCTAATGCACTAACTCTGGAAGCAGTTAGCGACGATTGGTGTTGAGCAATATACTATCGGTGTTGGGCAATATATTTGCCCCCTACACTCCATGCCAGCATATTGAATCGATGGCATACATACGTATGCGTATGTAAGTTTTAATAAATGTACATACACATGAATAGGTGTACAGTGGCTCATAGCTTAAATGACCCGCCCAAGAAAACAATATTAAATCTAAAATACATTTTGAATGAAGTAGGTAACAGCATACATATGCATACATAAAACCCACAAATCACAGTTGTGTGACAATATCGGATACCCACTCTCATACATTGTATATGTACTTATGTATGGCTGAAAGTATGTACATATGTATGTATTTATATTTAAAACATTGCACTCTTCTACATATGTGCATTAACACTAAACACGCACTTTGCAGTCGTTGTTGTCAGGGGCGTAGCAAGTGAAAAATTTTTAAATGATACATTTCAATGTCTTCCATCATTGTATACATATGTACATATATAAAGAAAAACATTTTAAGGAAAAGGTTATAAAAGTATGATGATCAATATGTGGCATAAAATGACTGTACACTGAAGAAAAAATTTGTTTCACCGAGAAAAACCCTAATTCTTTATTTAGCACCGTTATACAGATAATTGGCTACAATAATATAACCAGGGTGCTGTTATAAAGAATTATCAATAAATTCTTACTAGCTTACTACATGTTTGCAGTGTTTCTTTTCTAGTGTACAGAAAAGTTATACGTGGTTTTTGTATATATGTATGTGTGTATGTATGAATCGTGGTAAACAGAGTATACATACATAAGTAAGATTTTGATTATACCAATTGTACATACATACATGTATGTGTAAATATAATATAATAGTAAATCCATATGTGCATGCTATAAAATAATGTTTGTTATTTAAAGTTGCTATAACTAGCAGCTAACTAAGCGTACAATATTGTATTTTAAGTAAATTTTAATAATTAGTATGTATATGAATAGGTGTACAGTGGCTCATAGCGGGTACCGACTCTTATACACCAATATGCACATCAACAACAACAACAACAGCCAACACATGCAAATAGTCCATTCCAGCCACCAGATCACCAATATGCATCACAAGCACAACAACCAACAAAAGCACATCGCCCATTCCAGCCACCAGATCACCAATATGCATCACAACAACAACAGCCAACACATGGACAACAACAACAACAGCCAAAACAAGCACAACAACAACCAACAAAAGCACATCGCCCATTCCAGCCACCAGATCACCAATACGCATCACAACAACAACAACAACAGCCAACACATGCAAATATCCCATTCCAGCCACCAGATGCTTCAACTCCAATTAAGCAGCAAGGACAACCAAATGGTTCACTATCACCATTGCACATCCTTTACCCACTAACCCCTCACCTTTCTACCCCTCACCTTTTAACCCCTCACCATTTAACTCATCCAACCCCTTCCCATCCAACTCCTTCCCATCCAATTCCGTACCCGTTAACCACACAGCCGGATATATTCCCTTCTTTGGAAGAGCCTTCAAGTTCGTCTCGTCCCATAAAATCTAGTGGTAGTGGCGTAAAAATACTCGAAAACATACAAATTTGCCCGCCAAAAGATTTTCGACAGATATTAAAAAATCACAAATGGGACGAGACTAATCCCAATTATTTTAATGGGGTAAATATAAGGCGGTACTTCCCAAAGATCGGAAATGCAAAGCTTGCGGCATGTCTTATTTGTGGAAAAAGAATTACAAGAAAAGAAAGTTTGAACCATTTTGTTGTCTGCATTGCGAGGGAGTTATGTAATAACTATAAATACAAATGCAATAGATGCCACAATAAGTACTTCCAGTACAGAAGCCTAAATTGCCATTACAGATTTTGTACTCAAGAAAATGATTTCCTACAAAGAGAGAGAAGTGAAGTCTTTGGCAGTGAAATCAAGAACCCTGCAATGATAATTATTTTGTAATAAATACTATTTAACCCTGGTAGACTTATGTAAATTTCTATAAGACTTCTTTCAGGAAAACAAGATGGGAGAGGAAAATGAAGAAAAGCAGAGCACTATGCGTTATAAGCTTCTGGCCCAAATGAATATACATATATAATATTTGCATCTATAGAAGTCTTTCCCAAAACAAAAACAAGAACTTAACTGAATTCTTGCAATTAGCAATCTTCCTATATTAAGTTACGAATACTGTAAAGCCCGAGCGAAATGTTTGATATCAATTTTATAATAACTTGTTAACTAGTATTTTCTATTTTCAAATATTGAATGAAGTTCAATGCAAAAGTTTTCAATATTCTAAACGTCAAGCTCCAGAAGGAACTTTTGTTGTACAATGGCCATATAACTCTTCTCCAATTAGGTAAAATGATTAACTTTTACAAATTTTAATGCTTTACTAAATATTCACACGAAATCACACAAATGAAAAATTAGGTAAACGACCTTAACAAATATATTATCGAAACCAAGAAATGTCCTTATTTTATAATCTCCATTAGATATACATGAATCTTATTGGGTTTGATTTCACAAAAAGTTGTTTCTTAAAATATACAAAAATAAATGAAGCAAGCAAGTCGTCCATGCCGACGTTGATTATACCCTGTACCAAGCAGAGATACATATATTTAATGTAGACAAACACTCTCAAAATCGCCACCGATTTAAAATATAAAAAGGTTTTTACAAATACTCAATTACATTCAGTGCAGACTTACTTACATATCTATGTGTATAGCTTTTTTAAGACATCGGCTAAAAATTATATGGACATAAATGAAAGCTAAAAAGTTTTAGTTACTTTTTGTCGAATTTAAGAGTGGAATTAACTGATAACCTTTTCTCCCTGCACTTTACAATTAGTTCGTGTAGAATCAACTGGGTGAATTGGAGCATTTCTATTTCGATCTTCCTTGCTAGAGTTACAACTAGCAAGACAAACAAATTTTAATGTTGCTTAGAATCAAACTTACCTTTTGATACAGAAGCTATAGATTTGGGTAAGAGTGGATATTGACTGCAAACGCTCCAAAACTGACTTAAGGTAAGGTGAGGTAAGGTAAGGTTTTGACCACAATCAGGTCCGACATGCAAATAATGTATCCATAACCCTAGTCCGGTACAACATACCTATTATAACATGGATACATTTTTCTGTGAACGTCTGTCTAAATACTCTATCATATCATACTCTATCATCAAACAACCAAATTCAATTTCCATCGTTGAAACTATTTGAAGTAGTTTAACTTACTAGGTAATTTGTTGAGTATCCATAGCTAATGACTACCATTCGCATCAATCTAATCTAATAATCCACATTTTAACTATTTATCTTGCTTATTTCAAGGCCATTTAAACCATTTGATTGCTGCTTATCTTGGGTAATAATGTCACCGATTTTTCCACTGTGTAGGGATATGAGATATACATATACTAATACAAAAGTTTCTACTCTCCTATTTCCATTCTAGTTTTTCAGAAAGATGTCTAATAGAAAATCATCTTATGGAAGTGTAATACAAAATAATTATTACACTAAGTTTTGCCGATATAAACAATTTTATATTATTATTTAGGTTTGAGTATTGCCAAAAAGTAAAAAAAAAGAACGAAAAGAAGTTCAGACATATGTTTGCCAAAAATTTTAGTAATTGATTTCAAACTTTTTCTTTTCCTTTTTATACCCTTGCAAGGATATATTAATTTAGGTCAAAAGTTTGCAACGCATAGAAGGAAGCGTTTTTGACTATATAGAATATATATATTTTTGATCAGCACGACGAGCTGAGTTGATATAGCCATGTCCGTCTGTCTGGATCAACAGCTTCTCCTCCGAGACCCTTAAAGCTACAGAGCTTAAATGTTGCACCCAGGCTTATTTTTGCTGCAGGCATTGTATATCTCGGAATCATCCCGACGGGATGACTATATCATATAGCTCCCATAGGAACGATCGGTCAAAAGTAGAATTAAACTTCAATAACTTTGTTTTTCAATCAATTGTTACGAAATTTGGTATTCATAAGTTTAATACACCTTTAAAGAATCCACCAAGTTTGATCCAGAATCGGTTGACTATATCATATAGCTCCCATAGGAACGATCGGTCAAGAATATAGTTTTAGAGCAATAACTTGGGTGTTTTGAAAGCGATTACCACGAAAGCTTAGTGCGATGGTTTTTGGAAGCTTAGTATATATAGAAATGTCTGTGCTAAGTTTCAGACAAATCGGTCATCTATATGCTATAGCTCCCATAGGAACAATCGAATTCCTTTTTTATCTCAAGGTACAAACATTTAATGTATGTAGGTTCGACTTGTTTTATATGCTTTCTAATGATTTTGTCAAATTGTAAATAACAGTTTTCAAGGGTATACGAACTTCGGCACGGCCGAAGTTAGCCTATCCTTCTAGTTATAAATGTGGTTGTAAAAGTGTCAAAAAAATGGAAGGTAGGCAGTAGGCAAATGCGTTTATTAATCATTTAAACTAAATGTCCAATTGAAAATGGGATCAGTTTGTGCGCAAAAAGATTTTGTTATGTATGTCTACAAATTGTTTGCTACAAATATATTTCGTTCTAAAATGTTGTCATTTCTTGTCCTTTCGGTATTTTGTCATCTGTTGTGATCATTGTACATCTGTTATGATAATTGTACATCATTTGCAGAGGGTGTGATTGGACAATAGACATCAGTACCAATTACAAACGAAGGCCATTGGAAATGCTCCTAAATTTTCCAAATTTTAATCTCGATTGCTTGCCACTTATAAATACACCACAAATTTATTGATTATTGCAATACGATTTAAAAGATTAAACAGGCCCTTTGGTTTAATTCTAAAAGATTTCCTATGCTCAAATGACTCAACCTCTGAAGCCACAAGGGATGTTCTGTATACTCTGTAAATTTTGTTAGATTATTTAAATTTTATAATTGGAACATCATACTCAAAACTTTCATTGCATGTCAAGATACCATTTTAAATGACTTTTATACCTCCAGGATGAAAATCAATCCCCATACCAGCATCTTCCATATATTTAACTGATAGCATGAATATTTTCTCCACGATTTGTAAAATTTTCATTTTGTTTAACCCAGTTTAAGTTTTATCTTCATAAATTTTACTTATCCGCTATTTTTACTTTTAGAATTCTGGTTTTCCGCCAGCCTTTTCAAGTAGAAGCAATTTCTGATTGAATACCCTAGATTTTCGCAATGAAGGCATTTTAGTTTTAGTTTTGACTTCAAACAAAGACTTTTGACAAAAACAAAGACTATTTATTTTATTTTATATAGTTTTCTTTTCAAATATTTAGTAATTTTAATACAAATGTATTTGCAATTAATTGCAGATTGGCACAAATTCTCACATAAGTGGAAGCAAGAGACAAATTGGCGAAAATACGTAGAGCAATTACTATCTATCTGTGACTGAATCGCAGTCATTAGTAAAAAGGCTCGTTTTGAATTAGTCAAAAAGGTAAAAGCATTCTTAGAAACTTCAACAAAAAGCAAGCAATTTGTATCCCGTGGTATAAGTTAATATTACTTACTCCTGATGAGAGAGGGACTCGCTGCCTCAGTCTCGGCAGTTGGATAGCTAATTTTAGTTGTCTAATTAATTTAATATAATAATACTTGCTATATAATAATAGTAATAAGAATGTTTATGTGGCACAAAGGCAATACAAGTATTTTTAATCATTCTCGTGTTTTCTGCAATTACAATTTATTACAATTATTTATTTATATTTTTATGTTACATTTAATGGATTACATAACTAGTAATTTATACATATGAATATATAGAAAAATAGATGTATGGGTGGTGAAAATGGTATGTGCCCAAGTTCATTAGAAATATTGTTCTATATACATATAAATATTGTAAATTAAAGACAAATAAATCGATATATAGTATGCCGCATAAGACATCATTACTCATTACTTAACATCATACAAAAAGAAAACTACAACATTAACAAAAATAAAAGACGATTACAAAAATCTCTTCTCACATCTCACATCTTATAATAGATTACAAAAAAAAGGAGGAATAACTAAATCTAGGTAATATTTTCTTAGTTTAAATACTGGACGCCGTCTGATTCCGCACTTCCGCAAAGTGCACTTTGGTCTCTTTGTCAGATCCACTTTTGTAGGTACCACACCTGACAAGGTGCTTAAATTTGATTGACTGATGTAAAGCACTTGTGGATTAGATAAATCTCTGGTCCCACCACACCAATCGAGTGCGAGTGTTGTGTTGAAGAGGCACAAGTTACACATATGTATGCATATTAGATAATTTACATATTGAACGAAATTAAATTGATACATATATGCTTTTGGTGCCAAGAGACCACTAAATGACCTTGACACCTTGCCCTGCCTGGCGCGGCCGCTGCTGTTGGTAAAATATCCTCAATTGGTGTTTGGGGCCTAAATAGGCCGGCAAAAGATAGCAAAACCGAATAGTTGAAATATGCAAAGATGCAGAATAAGACCATAAAGATGAAGTGTGTAGTAACAGTAGTTCCGTTACCATTAAGTAGCGGAACCACTAGTAATTGGCAAATTCAATGAGATTGTCCAGCATCGTAATGATAGAGATTAAGGGCAGAGGCAGTAAGAAGTGCCAAAATGTTATGTCTGTAAAGAATTTTTTTAACTAGGTTAATATGAAGTATTTAATTGTATGTTTACTTATCATGTTCACAATTGGGAACTGACTTTGCCACAGGGGGGGTTGCCCTGATCCTCTCCGCAGGCCAAGGAGCCGCCGCCTCCTTTCTACCAATTCCTGGTAGAGCGGTCTCCTTGACCTGCACGTGCGGGTGTGGCAGGCAAGCCCTCTTCCTGTCGGAAGACAAAATATGTTGCAAGTTTCGCAACGGTACCGCTGCCACCTTTGCCGCAAAGGCAGCAACATACTTTGCCCTCGAACTTAAAGAGGGCTTCAAATGGGGGATCGGGGGCCTCCGCCCTGGGCATTATTAATTAATTTTAAGAAAAATAAAATTTAAAATTATACATGCATATATAAAAATTTATAAACATTATCCTAATACACTTGAACTAGTTGTTGGAGCTCGGTTCAAGTGTGCGCATTTTGTTCTGATCCTTGGTTCGTTTTAGCTTTATTTGCTATCCCGGAACCTTTAACATTTATAAATTTTTTGTTTTAATGCTAAATTTATTTGGAAAAGTACAAGATAATTACAACAAAGTTTATTGTACTAGCCTTTTGTAATGTAAAATTTACATGGGCCTAATTTGTTTCCAACCAGATGGATGCTTCCCTTATTATTTATCATACCCTTCCCCTTCATAATGACAATAATCGACTTTAATATTTTATACCGCTTAGCTATATGAATTCTAGGAATACTATATTTTATTTACCTATCGTTTCTTTGGTAGGCATAAAATAAAAAGTCAACCGATTCTGACGCATCATTCATAGGGCATTCCAATGAGAAAAAAATGTCAAAGAAGAATATTATTTTTTAATAATAAATAGATATAGAATTGTTATCTTACAATAATTGAAAAACAGAATAGTGCAAAAGTTCCTTTCGACTTGCAATACAAACAAATAAACAATATCACTGTACCCTTTCTTTGCAAGGGTATAGGAATTTTTGCCAGGTTTGCTTTCATCTCTTTTTCACTTTTCATTTGACTACCTTAAATCAGTGAGTAAAGAATAAAATTTTTGTGTTTATTTAATTTTAATTGTGTTTGTGTTGTGTTTTATTATATTAATTAAGTAAAAGTGAAAAAATAGTGAGCGCAGGGCTTCTCCCTTCTTTTACTTTTTAATTTCGTTAGTTTTAAATTTTTGTGCAGGAACACAAGTGTTGTTAATATTTCGTCTGAAGTGAAATCAGTGGTAGTTTATTTATGTGTGTATGTGTGTGGGGCATGTAAAAAGAAGAGGAAAAACAATTTGCATTGCGTTCTTGCACAAAACGAAATTGAAATAATGAGATGCCCTATGCTTGCTACATGGGCCGAACTAGCTCGATCAATGCCAGTCGAGTCGGTGGTGTAGTAGTTAGATCGGTCGTGCAGTTGTCACAGGCAGTTGGTGGTGGTACAAATCCCGGTAGCGCAGGGAGGTGTTAGGCGGAATATTCACAAGCCTAATAATTTTTACTGGCATTAGTTTCTTTTACTGGCCTGGCCATAAGATAAAAACTAATTATGCTTTTTTTCTATTTTACAGATAATGGAAAATATAATTGAGGATCTGCTTGCGGAGCAGCACAGGCTGGCTGAGATAGCCAGAGTCCAGGTAAAATGGTGTTATTTCCTTTAAATTTAGTTAAATAACTTTTACTCTATTTCAATAGACTCAGCGTATTCGGGAGCTCGAAGCTGAATTCCGAGTAAGTTAATTTAACAATAACGATAAAAAATAATTTTTTTAATCCTTTATATTCTTTTTTGCAGGCTAGAGAGGAAGTAATGGTAAGAGGATAATAATTATAAATTTTTATACCCTTGCAGAGGGTATTATAAAATTGGTCAAATGTTTGTAACGCATAGAAATATACGTTTCCGACCCCATAAAGTATGTATATATGTATATTATTGATCAGAATCAACAGCCGAGTCGATTGAGACATGTCCGTCTGTCCGTCTGCCTGTTTCTATCAAGTTTTAGACCAAAAAATGTTAAGCTACATAGTTGAAACATGAAAAGTTAAGTTCCTTAATCAATTATATAGATAAAGTTTGAAAATAAGTCGGATCGGATAAATATTATCGGAGTTATTAACAAAAACGTGGAGTAATATAAGCAATTTTCTTTGGTGCAAAGAAACAAAATCAAATTCCAAGAAATCGCGGAACCAAATAGGAATTATATGAAATTATTGTTTTTTTGTTATTGCATTTAACTTTAATTTGTACCCAAACGTCCTATAAAATTTGAACAAAATCGAATAACAATAAAGGTGCAAATTAATTAAATTATATAATAAAACACTTGCAAAGACATTCACCACGCGGTGTGGCGAAATAGCACGAAATTGAAAGAGCGAGATGCCCTGCATTTGCTATATACATATGTCGAACTAGTTTACTCAAGTAAAAGAGGGACGGTGTAGTAGTATGTAGAGATTGGTGCATAATGGCGCTTGACGCTTGATGGTTTGATTCTCGGTGAAGTCGTGAGAACTTTTAGACGTTTTTTTTTGTTTTTTTTTTTTTGATTTTGTTAAATATTTATACATTTTATACCAATTATTTCAAAATTTTTGTTTTTTTTTTTTAAATAATATAATAAAATGTTCTAAAGCTGCAAGGGTATGGAAACTTCGGCAAAGCCAAAGTTAGCTTCTTTGATATTTTTTCTTAATTTAGTTGAATAACTTTTATTCCCTTTCAATAGGGTCAGAGAATTCGGCAGTTGGAGGAGGAACTCCAAGTAAGTTAATTTAATAATAAAAATAATTTTGTTTTAATCTTTTATATTCTTTTTTGCAGGTTAGAGAGGTGTTGATGGTAAGAGGATAATATTTATAAATTTTAATATTTGCATGTATAATTTTAAATTTTATTTTTCTTAAAATTAATCTGTTTTTTTCTCTTAACAGGCCGACATGATGAGGCCCCCGATCCCCCATTTGGAGCCCTCTTTAAGTTCGAGGGCAAGGTATATTGCTGCCTTTGCGGCAAAGGTGGCACTGGTGTCTAGTGCATCTGCGTATGTGACGCAGCAGACGCCTCCTACAGGTACCGTTGCGAAACTTGCAATTGCAATTAATTGAGGAATTGATTGCGGCGGAGCGCGGGCTGGCTGAGATGGTCAGAGTCAAGGTAAATTGTGTTATTTCTTTTTAATTCAGGTCAGCGGATTCGGCAGTTAGAGCAGGAAGCGCAAGTAAGTTAATTTAATAATAAGCATACAAAATTATTTTGATTAATCCATTGATGAGGGCCCAGAGACCATTAATGCCCAGGGCGATCCCCCATTTGAAGCCCTCTTTAAGTTCGAGGGCAAGGTATATTGCTGCCTTTGCGGCAAAGGTGGCACTGGTGTCTAGTGCATCTGCGTATGTGACGCAGCAGACGCCTCCTACAGGTACCGTTGCGAAACTTGCAATTGCAATTAATTGAGGAATTGATTGCGGCGGAGCGCGGGCTGGCTGAGATGGTCAGAGTCAAGGTAAATTGTGTTATTTCTTTTTAATTCAGGTCAGCGGATTCGGCAGTTAGAGCAGGAAGCGCAAGTAAGTTAATTTAATAATAAGCATACAAAATTATTTTGATTAATCCATTGATGAGGGCCCAGAGACCATTAATGCCCAGGGCGATCCCCCATTTGAAGCCCTCTTTAAGTTCGAGGGCAAGGTATATTGCTGCCTTTGCGGCAAAGGTGGCACTGGTGTCTAGTGCATCTGCGTATGTGACGCAGCAGACGCCTCCTACAGGTACCGTTGCGAAACTTGCAATTGCAATTAATTGAGGAATTGATTGCGGCGGAGCGCGGGCTGGCTGAGATGGTCAGAGTCAAGGTAAATTGTGTTATTTCTTTTTAATTCAGGTCAGCGGATTCGGCAGTTAGAGCAGGAAGCGCAAGTAAGTTAATTTAATAATAAGCATACAAAATTATTTTGATTAATCCATTGATGAGGGCCCAGAGACCATTAATACCCAGGGCGATCCCCCATTTGAAGCCCTCTTTAAGTTCGAGGGCAAGGTATATTGCTGCCTTTGCGGCAAAGGTGGCACTGGTGTCTAGTGCATCTGCGTATGTGACGCAGCAGACGCCTCCTACAGGTACCGTTGCGAAACTTGCAATTGCAATTAATTGAGGAATTGATTGCGGCGGAGCGCGGGCTGGCTGAGATGGTCAGAGTCAAGGTAAATTGTGTTATTTCTTTTTAATTCAGGTCAGCGGATTCGGCAGTTAGAGCAGGAAGCGCAAGTAAGTTAATTTAATAATAAGCATACAAAATTATTTTGATTAATCCATTGATGAGGGCCCAGAGACCATTAATACCCAGGGCGATCCCCCATTTGAAGCCCTCTTTAAGTTCGAGGGCAAGGTATATTGCTGCCTTTGCGGCAAAGGTGGCACTGGTGTCTAGTGCATCTGCGTATGTGACGCAGCAGACGCCTCCTACAGGTACCGTTGCGAAACTTGCAATTGCAATTAATTGAGGAATTGATTGCGGCGGAGCGCGGGCTGGCTGAGATGGTCAGAGTCAAGGTAAATTGTGTTATTTCTTTTTAATTCAGGTCAGCGGATTCGGCAGTTAGAGCAGGAAGCGCAAGTAAGTTAATTTAATAATAAGCATACAAAATTATTTTGATTAATCCATTGATGAGGGCCCAGAGACCATTAATACCCAGGGCGATCCCCCATTTGAAGCCCTCTTTAAGTTCGAGGGCAAGGTATATTGCTGCCTTTGCGGCAAAGGTGGCACTGGTGTCTAGTGCATCTGCGTATGTGACGCAGCAGACGCCTCCTACAGGTACCTTTGCGAAACTTGCAACATATTTTGTCTTCCGACAAAAAAGGGCTTGCCTGCCACACCCGCACGTGCAGGTCAAGGAGACCGCTCTACCAAGAATTGGTAGAAAGGAGGCGGCGGCTCCTTGGCCTGCGTGATAGCGTGGAGGAGGCTAGAAAGGTGGCAGAGATGGGGGAGAGGATCAGGGCAACCGCCCCTGTGGCAAAGCCTGTTCCCCATAATGGACTTGATACGTAAACATACAATTAAATACTTCATATTAACCTAATTAAAAAAACTCTTTACAGAAATAACATTTTGGCACTTCTCACTGTCTCTGCCCTTAATCTCCTGTGAATTTGGTAATTCACATACAATTACATACTATTAACCTATTTTAAAAATATAAATATGTTTGTGAGTGGAGAGGAGGAGGTTGGTATGTATGGGGGAAAGGGTCAGGGCAACTGCCCTGTGTCAAAACCTATTCAATAGACATCGTTTGCTAAGTAAACATAACCTAGTTAAACAAAACCTTCTGTAGTTAACTCCCTTTATGCAGTTTGTTATAATTATTATATTAATTAATAATAATGTTTAAGTTACCTGAAGAAAAACTTTGGGCAGCAACATGACTAGTATTCTTACTAATATTAGAATTTTGATAACTGAAAATCAAGAACTAAAATAAAAATAAAGAAAGATAATAATATTTATACAGAACCGAAGAAAGGAAGGAAACCTAGAGAGAAAATATTGTTGATGTTGACAGGTTGGCTGAAAAATTAAAATGAAACATTTAACAGGTCTTCAAGCCACCATGTCAGATTTAACAGAATGTGTTAACATGATTTAAATGAGTATGTTAAACTTAACAGCGCAAAAATGAGACTGTTAAACTTAACAGTCTCGAAATTGGTAGCTAACAGTGCAGCTCCGAAATGAGTTTGTTGACTTAACAGTCTCACAGAAATGTTGTTAACTTTAACAGCTCACGAACAGCCGTTGTCCGCCGCTGTTTGAAACAGCTGTTCTTGTTAACACGAAATATGTTCATATTTTAAAAAGTAAACCGCCAAACATTTTAAATTTATAAGAACCTAAGAAATAATAAATTATTGAATTCGGTTCCCCAAAAAAAAAGGTAAACGAAGTTATTAAATTGAGTTTGACTGTGAAGTTATTTTAGAATTTCTACAACGAATGAAGTATTTTTAAAATAATACATTTTAAACGTAATCTGCAGTTACTGACCAAATTGCAAGCGTTAATAACAGGTGGTTTAGACAAAGTTCCTGTCGCTGCTGGTGACCCGAACCTAAGGAGAGACTAAAGTAGAAAAAATTGAAAGTTAAACCAAATTTAGTGTTTTCATTTGGTTGTGCTAAAATCATCTGACTTCTATAAAACGATATGTTTCAGCTTTGCTTATAGTTTCGATCACATCATCCTATCCAACAGACATACATATGCGTAAACTATTCTTGGACGCAGCTACGAAAATAAAAGTAAAGAACAGCATTGAGCAATTTTCTAATATGGTTGTAAAAAACAAGTCTTGGTGTGGGATAAAGAGGACTGCAGAACTCCGATCGACTGACGTAATACGTATCCACTTCCTCCTGTCTCTGTGTGTATATGCAAAAAAATTTTAAATTATTACACAAAAAAAATGAAATGAAATTTTGTTAACAATAACAAGTCCGCCTAACAAAGCCTGACCACGTTTTAGCCTTCATTGTGGTGAGGATCTCACACAAAGTGTGAATGCTTTTATATTAAATAAATATACATATTTCGTCTGGAAATGCCATGAAATAATTTGTAGTTTAATTTATGTATAAATGAATTTGGATGAAATCTACGCTTGCTTAATCAAAATCAAGAATAGATCCATACATAAATTTATATACCTATACATTAATTTATTTATTAAGTTATAATTTTTGAGCAGAACATTAACTCCGGTAATGATTTTTATTTCTCAAATTTTTATGTCATTTTATTTTGAAGATATTTAGTTAAGAATTCTTCAAAGAAAAAGTTATGGCACGATGGAAAAAATAAAATTAGTAACTAAAGTTATTCGAAAGACAAGTTTCCAATATTTATTTTTTATATATAGTTATAGTTATAGTTTTTTATAATAGTTATTTAATTTTTGAAGTCTATCTTGAAACTTGTTTCGGACATTGATTTATGATTTATATCCATTACGACATTGTTGCTTGTGGCATTTTACATATTTTTGTATTTTGTGTTTGGTGTAAAAAGTAAGAGAAAATTGATGATAAGCATGGTGTGTGAACACAAACCTAGACAAACTATTGTTAAAAGTCTTGACAGAGAAATTGAAGCAAATAAATGAAACATGCATAGCTTTTAATTAGTTAGTCTGATATCATTATGGCCTGTGAATGCAGACGCAAATGGTTATATTGGACTCTACAAGCTGGCAAAAGGTATTGAGAGTATCTCCACATCAGCGCAAAATTGCGCACGATAAATACAATAGACAAAAAGAATAATCTATATATGTATATATAAAATTCTCGTGTCACAGTTTTCGTTGCCATACTCCTCCGAAACGGCTTGAGCGACTTTGATGAAATTTTTTGTGCTTATCCAGTATCTATGAGAATTGGCCAACATCTTTTTTTCATCCCACACATTCTAACATATATACATACTTACGATAAATAAGCTATTTTTGTCTACACTAGAAATTACTAGAAAATTGTTTATATGGCAAAACAACGTTTGCCGGGTTTTCTAGTAACCATATAAATATGTATGATTAATGTTAGGAGAAATCTGACTTGCACTATGCATCATTTGAAAATCTACAATCAGTCATTTAACAATTATAGTTTGTATTCGTTCAATTTTTGTTTTATTTATTTCGTATTTTTTTACTAATTTATTTTTGTGAAAGTGAAAAATTGTAAGCGCAAGACATCTCTCTTTTTTTTAAGTTTCTGAGCAAGAATACAAGTGTTGAACATATTGTTCAACTTCTTCGCGCAACGATTATATAGCATTCTCAAGACCTGCCGTCACAACATTTTCAAGTCCGAAGTAATAAAAGAGAAATAATAATTGAAAATGTACTGGATTTTATATCAGAGCTGAATCGTAAAGATCTGTCCAAAAGGAACAAATGTCGGAATTATTTCTCTTAGCTAATCACATCATAAAGTTGAAAATCTACTGAACTTAAGTCGGGTCAAGAAACAAATGTCGCAATTATTCCTATCAGCCAATCAAATCATATAGCTCCCATAGGAACAAAGAATTGGCCCACAAAAAGTTGTAGTTTTAAATCCTTTTGTTTCATTACTTTTATATACATTTAAAGTTCACTTTAATATTTAATATTCATTCGTATATATATATACGAATATATGTATATTTTTAAACATCTTAATTTTATTTAGAATCGGTCGACTAAATCCTTCGGATCATATAAAGTTTTTAGTTCTCATTTCATTTACTGGATTATGTAAAAATCATTTGTTCCAATGCCTTTGGTTCATTTTATTTATGTAAAAGGTTAGAAATTAAATTACAAAGCGCAAATGAAAGTTTTACATATTGATTACTATGTTCCTTGCTTAGAGTACATATCTTTTATCAATTGCATACGGGTCATTCTAGTGGCACATAACCAGGAGTCTTTAATTTGAAATATCTCACATTTTTTGCGCTCCTCTTTGAAGGGCTTATAATATAAATCATAAATTAGGCGCAAAATGCTTTGTACATTCGCTGACGAAATGCGTTGATTTTGGTTTCGAAATGTTGAGTTCTGAAATGATTTTGTATGGACACCATCATCCCACCAATCTGGAAATTCATCGTCAATATCTTTGCTTATATCATTTGGATCATAATCAGAACTTGTTGATGTGTTATCTAAAGGCTGCAAAATGAGTTTATATATACATATAATCAGAAAATATATTATATTAGAATACAATTATATATATAAAATGTATAAAAATAGTAAAAGTAATTTATAATCTTAAAAATTAAAATTTAATTCTCCACTAAATTGAAATCATTAATTTGTTTAAACAATGTGAATACATTGTAACTTTTGGATGTGGAAATTTTGCAAAGTTATCAAATAAAATTTATCTAATTTTCTATGACTTAACGAAAAAACTAAAATTTTATCTTGCATAAACAAAATTGTTATTTTAAATTGAAAATTTAAATTTAATTAATTTTCCTTTGAAACAAAAAGAAAACAAAATTTGTTAGTTGTGAAAGAATTTAGACAATCTTATCAAAGAAAATTAAAAATCGCTTTCCCTATAAAAAAAATTCATATCTTTGCGTTACGACGAAATATATGTATTAATGGTATACATTTCGGGGCTAGGACTGCTTACATTTGAAGTGGAGGATGTGGTCCATGTCCAATCGTTGAAAGTATCTTTCCTTTTGGTTAGAACAAATGTCTCTTCCTTTGATTCTGCAATTTGAGGGCTGTGTTCATTAACCATGTGTATATTATAAATATGTTGCTCGCCTTGTTCTTCCTGTTGATCATCATTAAAATATTCCTCTTGAAAAACATCGTCCTGCCTTTTTAAAGATACAACTTCGTATTCCTCATTATCCTCCAAATTCTCGTCATGCTGTTCTAATTTGTGTTCTGAATTTAATTGAACAATTTGTGTTTCTTCTCGGGGCATCTGCATGGCTCGTTGGAGTTCGGAACTGGCTCCCTTAGGAGGTTGAATTGCCTGGAACCAGCGTAATTCGCCATTGACATTGATAGCCTGAGAAAAGACAAAAGAAATTAGTAAAAAATTAAACAAATTTTTGATTTATACTTACAATGACGTCGTCGTCTAAATTGCCCTCCAATTGGGGCAATTGCCAAACCATGGACGAGTCCACTTTAGTAATGGAAAGTGGATTCGGATTTGCTTCTGGTGCTTTAAGAGCCTCTATTACTGGCTCAAAGACAATTTCTGTAGTTTCAATTAAATCATTGGCGCTTTCCAATTCCGGCTCTGATATTTGTTTTACAGTTATTGGTTCCTCTTCCACTTCTTCAATTAAATCGTCCAGCATTTGATAATCGAGCTCTGGCTCATCGTAGACTTCTATTTCGTTTATAACAATTTCCTCGTTAGAATTAAATACGTCACCGTGCCTAACTTCGACATGACGGGCCAAATTTGCTTTTCTATCAGAGCTGTACAGGCACAACGAACACTTAAATTTTCTAATATCCTTTTCTTGGCTACTATGCACTGACATATGGCGTCTCATATCATATGCACGGTTCGTTATGTATTTGCAACCAGGAAAATCGCACTGCGTTCGAGTTGATTTGTCGCTTAATGAACTCTTTGCTGCTTCCTCCAAATCGTATTCAGGGTGCCTTGTGCCTATGTGGCGTCTTAAATTTGTGGCCTTATTTGTGCTATATAGGCATAGCGGGCATTGATGGGCCTTCCGTTCAACATCTCCATTATGTCTGCTTTAGTATAAAAATTTAAGTTAAGTATAAACAATATCTAAATAGCTCTTCTTCTTCTATTGTGTTTGTGGCTTTACCTTCGTTCATGCCTCCATAAGTTGTAGGCGCGATTTGTCCGATACCAGCATCCACTCGCTTCGCATTTGAACTCTCTCTCCACAATGGAGTGGCTTTTATTGCAATTATCGTTGTTATTTACCATCATGATGTAGGAGATAGCATTTATTTCTCATTTTTCTATTTTTGCTAAATTTAAGTGTTGGATAATTGTATAACTCTGTATCAAGTAAGGCAGCACTGATATTCTGAAGGAGTTGCCAGATGTGGAAAAAAATTCTGTGAAGAACTGTATTGAAAATTGCGCGCCAAATTCAAACGTTTTCTCTTTGTTCAAGCAAATTACAAAGATACGATAAATTAATTTTTTTTTTATGTAAATTAAAATAATTATCTCACAACACATTCACTGAAAAATGCTAAAATCTAGTGTTGGGACATTATTTCACCTTCGTCTAATCTAAGGTTCATTATCCTCGCTGATTCGTCCTTTTACTATAGCAGCTGAGCACACACATGCGCTTTGCATAGGCGGCAGAATGCAGCCGGCTCCAGGTTATTCATTGAGTTTTCTTTGCCATTATTAATGAAAATCCTCGTCGTCTTGCTTCGTCTGGCATGGCTGCAAAACGCTAAACGGAGTCCTTGCAGTTTCTGTTTTTGTTGATTTTTTGGTTTCGGGAAGTCAGTTGCAAGTCGACAGCTGGCCAAGGCACACGCAAAATTCGGGGGAAAAAAAACCGAAAATAAATAGACGCGAAATCATAATTATTAAAAGTGAAATATTTTTGACACCTCTCACTGACGGAAAACAAAGAAAGATCGAGACCGAAAGCGAAAAGTAAATTTCGAACGAAAAAGAGGCTTGTCGCGTTTTCTGTTTCCATTAAAATAATTGTAGAAATATATCCGTTTGCTATTCCTTCCCCCACCCATCTTTCTGTAAATACCCAACCCCCCCTGGAACGCTTTTAATTGGTTAACCAATTATGATGTTAGCCCCCCCTCGCCTCATTTCATTTTCATCTAACCCCCGTGATGTTTCTAAATTGGCATAAATTCATTTATAGGTCAAACACCCTCGACAAAGTTACCAAACCCAAAAACCCAATATGCATTCGTGTGCCAATGTATTTGTGTGTCTGTGTGTGTGTGCACTTCCGGTTGGCTGACACGTAACGGAAATGTGCACTAACTGTAACACTCACACACTTTTGTATTTTTAAGGTCCATTTTTTATTGGTTTTAGTGTAGTTGAAATAGTTTCAATTCTTTTGCTGAAGGTTACAAAAAAAAAAAAAAAGTAGCAACATTGCATAAATTGAGTTTTTAGTTAAAAATTTTCACTTAAAACGTGCCATAAAAGCAAAATATTGAAAATCAAATTAAAAATGTTGAACAACAATTTTCCGAAGCTCCAATTTGTTTAGACTTTAAAAATAAAACAAATGTTTTTCATATTTGTTTTTCGTTTATCCAAATTCTATATAAACAATAAAGAACATTTTGTAATTGAAAATTAGAAAAAAGTTAATGAATCTGAATTGGAAATACCCTTCGGAATCTTTCAATTTGAAGCAAATAAAAAGGAATTTGCAATGTAAAGTAATAGAAATTTATTATAAAGTGTTCAATCAACTAAAAAAAAATGAAAATAAGAAACTTTCTAAATTAAAGTGAAACAAAAAAAAAAAACCTTTTTTAATCTGGAAATTGCATTAAACTCTTTACCTTTAGTCATTGTCTTATAAAACTAACAGAAATATAATTTTAAAGTGTAAATTGTAAAATTAGGAAATCAGAATCAAAGCAAAGAATTAGTTAAGTTTTTTCTTTTCTTTTATTTATCACATATTGCGTTAATCAAGTGTTTAATTTTCAGAAAATAATTATTCAAAATTTCAATAAATATTTTAGATTTTTCTGTATCAAACAAAAGTTCTAAATTTCAATAGGGTTTTCAAGTCAAATTAGTATAAAATTTCATTGAATTTTTCTTACCTAAAACCATATATTCCTGGAATTATTATTATGCAAGGGCCTCCTTAAATCACTGGCGGATCCAAGGGGGGGAGATTGGGGGAGAGTTCCCTCCTCCAATGTTTTTCAATGAAGCGCTTTAACACATTGACACTTTTGAATAGTGAGTTCCCCCTCCAAAATTTTTCTCTGGATCCGCCCCTGCTTAAATTATGATATTCAAAAACTTATCTTTAAACCTTTTCGGTTAAAGTTAAAAAAACGTCTAAATTTTATCCGTTACAAACTCATTGATATATTCAATATACTTCCAATAGTACAATATGTGATGCTTAAAATATATTTAATTTTCCCTACACAACTTATCCATTTATTCATTTCGCTATAAATAATATTAAACGATCAGCACAATAGTACAATGGCAATTGAAATTTTATCTGGACGATTTTCTTATTTGTTTGTTTTGTTTGATTTTTTTTTTAAATTTTCTGCTCAGCTCTGCCCTGGAGGTTCTACGACAACAAACTCGTTCAATTGCCGCACTCAAGAGGAAATCTCAACTCAAGGTAAGCCAAAATGGAAACGGGAATGGGTAGGTGGGGAGGGGGTTAAACTACATTTCAATTACTTGTTTTTTTTTTTTGCACTGCATTGTGTTATCCACATTGACCGCCTTTGACCTCCTTGACTTGACTCACCATTGTAGTGTGCACTTGTGCCAGTTTTCTTTGACTATTTCTTTTTGAATTTTATGCGGAAAATTTTTTAAAAAATTCATCAAAGTTTTTAACTTGAAAATAGAGATAGGACTCGTATATATCTACATTTTAAAAGTGTGTGTGTGTATGAAGAAAATAGGATTCCAGATTGAAGGATATTTTAAAATTAGTGAGGCCGGAAATTTGTTTAGAATTCGATTTATGTCTTTCTTCTTCTGTAGATCAAATTGTAGGTTAAACTTTACTTGTTCGAGATACTTTTTGGGCAATTGAATAATGTAAATTTATAAATTTTGGAATACCTGCTAAGCAATTTATGAGTACACAGATGTTTTCGGGGTAAAATGCTAAAAAGGGTTAACCTACTTTTGGTGTTAGCACCTCAGTGTGTCAGTGTGTGTGTGCGTGTTTGACCTGTGCAAACAACCCGTTTACCCCCTTCAACACATAGAGAGAATTTGATTCATTTGGCTTTGCGTGTTTCGCTTGTAACGAAGAAAAAAGAAACCTACATACATAGAGACACAACAAAGAAATAAAGGGTAAGAGAGAGAGAGAGAGCGAGTAAGAATAACAAAACACAGACACATGAATAACTGGGGACGATGTCGTCGGGGTCACCACTATAGTTAGTAAAGTGCAGTGCCCTCAATTAAAAGGCATAAGGGCCTCAAGGACAAAAGCCACAAACAGCTGCTTCTATTGCATCTAGAACGACGGTTTTTTTTTTGCCTCTTTCCTTTAATTGCCAACAAACATGGCGACCTGCATATCGGTGTGTGTAAGTGTCTCTATATATGTGTATTTTCTTGTTGTATATGTAACTTACATTGTATTTTGATTTGTGTGGCTTGGCACTTTGAACTGTTTTGGAGAGAAAGAGGCTCTCAAGCAGCTCGCGCTTGGCCTTGCATTGCCCCCAAAATGTATGGAGAAGATCTCAGTACATGTGGTCCTTGGCATCTCTCAAAAGAAACACACAACACAAAAAAACCAGGACTTTATCATCATACAAAATATATACCCTATAAAAATGTAGGGTATATTAATGGAACTCTAAACTCCCATTATATAGAAACAACTTAATTGCCTATATACAAACTTGAAGACTTCATTAAAACTAAAGTAATTTAAATTGATATTTATTTGTGCCAGCTCTAAGCGAATTTAAATCTCTTTATCATTGATTAAATTTGAGAATTTTAACAAGTCTAAGTTATAAAAGACTTGTGAGGCTTCTAGAGTCGATAGAAATTAGTCTTTAATAGAAATAAAAAAACAAATTGAATATTTATAACATATATGTATAACTAAATCGGAATATCCTAACTTCATGTTTAGTTATCGATTGTTTGGCTAATCGAATTAAATTGGCATTATTCAAAGTTATACACTTTATGATTGAATAATATAATATAATCCAATTGCCATCCTATATACATCTTTAAAACTGTATGTTTTGTCAATCTTATTTCTGGAAATTTTAAAGTATTTTTTACTATGTACAAATATACATATACTTATACATATTTAAGCTTAAAAGTTTCTTAAAAGGTGTTTCATATTTCAATTCGGGGTTCCATTGCACGAAAATGCATTGCAAAATTTTATATATTTTCTCTTTTTTTATTGTGGCTAAAATTCCTTTTAAAGTAAACTCATATTAGTTTATAATTCATTAAGAAACTAATTATCAGTTTAGTTTAAGTAAAATAGAATATTTCTATATAAATTTACCAACACCTATAGAGTATCCGGAGAATGGCATTACAATTTTGCAACCAAACTTTCATGAATATTCCAAAAAAAATATTGAGCCTACCCCAATAAGTGTGGCTGGGATGCTTCGCTTCTTTGACAAGTGTTTCAATTTATGGCATGTTTGTTTGGTTTTTGTTATTCGTCTGCTGTTTTTTGTTTTGTCCTTGTCGACGTTGTCTTTGCCTGGCCAAGGACATAATACAGGAGAGAGAATGCGTGTGTTTATATGTATGCATGTCTGTGTGAGTTGAGGGAGCCACAAGTCGTTGGCAAGGACAACAAGGACACTCTAGGTATCCTGCTGAGTGCATCAGCATCGGCCGGATGTGAGCATCAACCTTCGGCCGAGGTGAAGCGACAAAAACATAGCTAAACCAAAGGCCCCAACATCACAGGAAACGAATGTGCAAGCGAGACACCAATAATGCGTATATCTGTATGTGTATATGTATAGATGTGTGTGTGTGTCTGTGTAAGTGTGCGGGTGTGTGGTTTAAGTTGTGGCTGAATGTTTGGTCAGGCGTGAAGGTAACAACAAATGTGCAGTCAAGAGCCTGCAGCTTCTCCTCTTCCTCCTGTCCTCCTCCTCCTTATCCTGCAACATTTTGTTGTTGTTGGTGTTGTTACTGTAATCTTGACATTTAATTATCTGCAGCTTGTTGCTGTTGTTGTTCCTGTTGTTTTTGCTGTTTCCACTGTGTGTCAAGGTTTTTTCTCTTTTCTTTTCTTTTTTTTTTTTTTTGGGTGTGCAGTGGATGCTCCATCAAGGTCCTTTTGTTAACTTTTACCTTAATACGGGAAATTGCAAAAAAAAAAGTGTTCGATTATATTACAAAAATTCATAATTAATATTTGATTTTCGTATGTTGAATTTAAATTAAACTTTGGTTAGTTAAAATGCAGTGAAAGGTCTTAAAAGAAAAAGGATTAAAAATATATTATAGATAGATAATAATTTTGTCTTAGGCGTTTGAAAACTGTGGAAGTTCTATTAGCTAAACATATTAAAAAACAGCTAAAATATTAAAAAACAAAAATTGATTGTAATATTTTAAAAGCTTTTGCAAAATAATCAACTAAAGTAACTAAAAATATATTTTTTAATAGAAATTGGTATATTAATGGTAAAACTTACAAATCAACTTGCAGTTTTGTATCTACAACTGATGCCAGGAAATTACTTTAGAATTGAGTTTCTAAAATGTTGTTAAGCATAGAATTTGGTGTGGATATAGTCATAAATTTCATCAATGTCGTTAAGTATGGTAATAGTTGGAGATATAGTCCTAAATTTTATCAGTAGATCAATGGAAAGTTAAATATATTTATACTTAAATATTTTAATAACAAAAATAATGCCGTTTAAACTACATTAAAAGTTCTTTTTAATGAAAATCATATAAATAAATAATAGATAAGGAATTCTTTTGAACGTTTATCAATGCTAAAAACAATAAATGTTCGATTCCAATTGAACATACATATGTATATTAACTCCAGTTTTTGAATAAATATTATTCAGTTGACTACTCTAATTCTATTATATGTACTAATGTTCAGATACATCTATGTAAAAAGTCTTCTTTAGTTTTACGGACAAAGAACTTGCAAAGACTGCAAATTATTTATAACTTTTGCAAATGCAATTTATAAACTTTTCAAATTGTTCTCACTTTAAATTTTTATATAACTCAAAATTAACCATTTAGTTTTAAGCGTTCAAATATCTTCTAATTACCACATGTCTAACAAACTAACCTAAAATCTATATATATGTATCTTTTATTTTTATATATCTGCTACTACTAACCAAAGTTGTCGAAATGGAGCGATGTGACAGCCAACGAAGAAGGAGAAGGTAAGTACAGCAAAACTAACACCCAAAACAGACTGCATTACGTATACGGCCCGTTGCTTAGTACCTGAATTCTGGCAAAGAAACTTGTGCAAGGACTTTACTGAAATATCCAAATTGAATGCTCTTCATTTGCATGGCATTTTAAATGCATTTTTCTACAGTAATTTTAAGAAATTGTATACAGGAATATATAAAATATATGTACTAATATACAATTTTAACTTTAATTCTACATTTTCAAGTCTCTTTCACTGGCCATAAGTTTCTCTAATTAGCCTCTACTTGACACGTAGCAAAGAATTATGATTGAAAATTGTAGACTGGGTTAAGTATGGCCAATTAGTTGAAGCTCATTATAATGGTGAAGCGGAGAATTGTAGAAGCACTTCAAGTCGTCAGCAAGTTGCACTTGATGGCAGCTTCAGTTTGTTACAGTTTAGTTTAGTTTTGTACTTTTCAGGTCAATCAATAGAATTTCAATGGGTTCATGTTTGTGATTAGTATGCCAACCGTGAAACAACCTCACGTGCATTAGTATGTATGTATGTATGTATGTACATATGTGTGAGTACAAAATGGCGACTACATAACAGTTGACGCCATTTTTTTTTTCTCCTTGTGCTTGTATAAGCCACGACCTACGACAATTGAAAAGAAAGTCGCCTAGGTAATGTCCTGCGCAGTCTCATACCACATTTACTTTCTGCCTATGTGTGGGTGTGGATGTCGGTGTGCCTGTCTGTGTATATGTGTGTGTGGAATCAATGAAAGTTCATCGCACGTTGCACAAACAACAATAGCAGAAACAAACAACAAATTAAAACTAAAAGGGAGGGGAAACAAATGTTTTCCAAACAGTTGAAAGTTGATTAAAAATTTATAATAAGCCAACCAAATGCCAAGACACATGCGGCAACTTTACTTAAACTTAATTGCGCTTTAAGTACAAATCAAATATTGAGTAAAAGTTATGCAGAAGTTAAAAGTGTGTTACCACTTTCCATTAGCCGGGATTTTGCTTAACTTTTGTATGAATTAAGAACATTTGCCATAATTTGTTTATGTTTTGATTGTTCATCAGAATTTACATAATTATTACGGAAATCCTTTTACAGATCATAAATCTCAAAATAATGTTACATATGTATTTAGGGGTGCAGTATATGCATTATATATACATACATACATGTGTGTGTGTGTGTGTGTGTGTGCATGACTATCTATGTGTTGTGTGTGAAGGCCATGAAAATGCATTGATTTGTTGATTTAGAACGCAAAAACTGTAAAATGAAAACATTGTGGAAATGTTTGTTGAAAAAGTTGCAATATTATAACCAAAAAACAAAAAATTAAATATAAAAATAAACAAAATTAATATGGAATTTTAAAAGGGTACATTTGGGAAGTGTATATATTAGGTAGAAGAAAGCCTATAAGTCGAAAAAGACGTCGCCCTGATCATATTTAGATTTAGGCTACTAAAAAAATTTTCTAATAATTTCTAACTAATTTTCGCTTATATCAAATTGTCATTTGATCCGCTAGATCAAAGAAAATCCCATTTTACTCTAAATAACTGTTTAACAGAGACTTTGAATAACCAAAAAGAAAGAAAGAGAGTGAGCGAGATAGAGATATGAGAGAGAAGAGCATCGTCTCTATTTGTGGGGTGTTTTGGTATGCATCTGTGTGGGTGTGTTGGTGCTTTGTGTGCATTGTTTTTCCTATGTATGTGTGTATGTATATGCAAAAAAACAAGCAACAATTGACCCAGATTTCATTTTGCCACCCTAAACACATGCAATCCTTCCCTTTCTCCTTCACTCTCTCTCGCTCGCTCTCTCTCGCTCTCTTCCTTTTTGTTTGCTTTGCATACCCCGTACAAAGAGAGAGAACAAATTACAGTTAGATGACTTGAATGAACGTCTGACAGTTGAAATAATTTTAAAAATATACAAAATTATTACATTTTTTCTTTTAAATTTTGTTTAAATTTGTTTCAAAATAATGAAATTAGATAGGAATATTATTAAATATCTAATAAATGCCTGAATACTTTATATATATGTATTCGATTAGATTAGATATATAAATCTATATATAAAATATTTGATTTATAATTTAGTAATCTATCTATGTATTTGGCGTATCTGTCTAAAACTTGAAAACTTGCACTGTTTGCCACTAGAGAGCGCCAGGGTGTAGATCATATATTAAGGTAGCGATCTGTTAACTTGAGGTGGAAATATACTTAATTTTTACATATTTTCAAGTATTATGTAGAAAAGTTTTTTATATAGAAATACTATATATAGTAGTTGTACTTTACATAGTATACACTATAATAATTTGAGATCATAAGTTGAGAGATAAGTCAATATATTATAAAAGTTATAGAACTTGAAGCTGAGTTCCTGCTGTATCCTATTGAAAACTATTAAACTATTTGCTAAGATTATTTTTTAATAATTTTCTCTTTTCAAACAGAACAAAAACTTGTTTTTTTTACGCGAAATTGCTGAATTCTAACACCAATTATCAGATATTAAAAATTGTTTACAAAAAATGATTATTTAAGATATAATATTATAACATATCGAAACCTATTAAACCTAACAAACTTTGTTTTCCAAAACACAAAATATTAAAAATATGAAAGTAGCTTACAAATTTCATTTATTTTTATGTTTATAAACGTTCAAATTTTCACTATTATTAGTTAATTACCCTAATTATTACAGGGTAACTGACAGTTCGCATTCTAAATCAATTTATAAAATTTTATGTTGTTTTTTTTTTTGTTTTTTGTTGCATTTGCATTTTGCTCTTGGTAAATTATAATTTAATTTCCATTTCACCCAGCGGCTTTATTGAAACAACCAGGATGCTGCTCCCAACCCCCTCCCCCCCTCTTTCTGTCTGTCTCCCCCATTTTGTATCTATAGTTATATCAGTGCAAACCAAAGCAAACAAAATTTAATGGCAATTTGATAATTTTAAATGGGTTGAGGGGTGGGGCGAGAGGACAAAGGGTGGTATCTATGCAGTTATGGCCTTGAATAGAGCCTGACTGGATTTTGTAGTTTATGTTGTTGTTGTTGTTGTCTGTGTGTTTCAAGGTTGAACAAATTGTGAATAAAGTAAGTAACTTTAGTATCGATGCCAGACAATCTCTTTAGTATGAATGTCAGAGATTTCAATTAACTTGCATAAAAAATGGTTATCCAGATCAAAAGCTAAGGGAAGAAAAAGATTCCTCATTTATTTTAAGAAAGTCTTAAACAATCTTTAATTTTCCAATTAATTTTAATACTTTATTTTAGACGAAGGAAAAAAGTTGCACTTTGTCAGTCCGGCACGACGAAAATCGGTTCTGGCCCCCATTCTGAATAAAATCAAAAATGGCTCCGATGGCTTGGACAGTGCTGAAAAGAAGTTGGGCAGTGAGAGCAGCGGCAGTGGTCACATAGCTGTCCAAATAGAGCCAGCCCGACGGGTTAAGGTATGCTCGATCCTTGATCATCAAATTGATATTGATTTGAATTCAATCTTCTTTTCTAGCGTCACAGCATACACGGCATGATGGAGGAGGAAAATACTATACGACCACATCAAGAGATTCAACAGCTAACGCTGGAGGAGAAGAAATTCCTATTGGCTGTGGAGAGAGGCGATATGGCCGGCACTCGTCGAATGCTACAAAAAGCTCAGGATACGGACTATATCAATGTGAATTGTGTAGATCCGCTGGGACGAACGGCATTATTGGCCTCAATCGATAATGAGAATCTTGAAATGGTTCAGTTATTGATCAATTATAATGTTGTTACCACAGATGCATTATTGCATTCCATTTCGGAGGAATTTGTGGAGGCTGTGGAAGTGCTGCTGGACCATGACAATGTTACCTTTCAGACTGAGGGCAATCATGTAAGTCAATAAGAATTGAAAAGCATTAGTAAAAGATACAGATAGATAAGGAAGAGAAACGGAAAACAGTAAAAGAAGATCTTCTTTCGCCGAAACTAAAGTGAAAAGTAAAGAAAGTTAAAAGGAAACAGTTTTGAGAATAGTAAGAAAAGGGAATTGAAGTACAGCTAAATTTCAAATAGCTAAGCAACAAGTCACACAAAGTTTACCTTAATCTAAACCTATTTTCTTACCATTTCAATATCCTTTTTTAGAGCTGGGAATCGGCCTCGGAGGATACATCAACATTTACACCCGATATAACACCATTGATATTGGCCGCCCATCGTGATAACTATGAGATTATCAAGATCCTGCTTGATCGTGGTGCAGTCCTGCCCATGCCACATGATGTCCGTTGCGGTTGCGATGAATGTGTACAATCGCGCCAAGAGGATTCACTCAGGCACTCACGATCCCGTATTAATGCCTATCGGGCATTAGCTAGTCCCAGTCTGATTGCCTTATCGTCGAAAGATCCCATATTGACGGCATTTGAGTTATCCTGGGAACTGAGACGTTTGAGTTTTCTTGAACATGAATTCAAGAATGAGTATCAGGAGTTGAGGAAACAATGTCAGGATTTTGCCACTGCCCTACTAGATCACACACGGACTTCCCATGAACTGGAAATATTGCTTAATCACGATCCCACCGGTCCGATCTATGAACATGGTGAACGTATGCATTTAAATCGTCTCAAATTGGCCATTAAACTGAGACAGAAGAAGGTAAGTTCGAGATGTTTAAATACATACCAATTGAAATTTAAGACGCTTTCTCTGTGTTGCTTTAGTTTGTGGCCCATTCGAATGTGCAGCAACTTTTGGCAAGCATTTGGTATGAGGGATTACCCGGATTTCGTCGCAAAAATATGGCTCTACAGGCTGTAGATATAATACGCATTGGCATTATGTTTCCCATATTCTCATTGGCCTACATTTTGGCACCATATTCCAGCATTGGTCAGACCATGAGAAAACCATTCATCAAGTTTATATGCCACAGTGCTTCATACTTTACGTTTCTCTGTGAGTGCCAGTAAAGAGTGAAAAATAATTCATATCATATCGATATACATATATAATATTTCCTCAATCTTACAGTTCTCTTAATGTTGGCTTCTCAGCGCATTGAATCCTTTATTGGTGGTTGGTTTTTTAGTGAAACGATTAGCATAACCACCACCAATAAAGTAGAAGAGGAGGTGCCCACTAAACGTGGTGCCAAGCCCACTTTTATCGAATGGCTAATCCTTGCCTGGGTTAGTGGCCTCATTTGGAGTGAAGTGAAACAGTTATGGGATGTCGGTTTGCAGGAATATCTCAATGATATGTGGAATGTTATTGATTTTGTAACAAATTCCTTATACGTGGCCACTGTGGCTTTGCGTGTGGTGTCCTTCTTCCAGGTGAGCGTGCTTAACCTAGTTCCATCATCCATCTAAGATTCTTTCATTTTCATGTTGTAGGTGCAAAAGGAAATGATTATCAATTCACAGGCCACCGATTTACCGCGTGAGCGTTGGGATGCCTGGGACCCAATGCTCATTTCGGAAGGATTATTTAGTGCTGCGAACATTTTCAGTAGCCTCAAATTGGTTTACATCTTCTCGGTTAATCCACATTTGGGGCCACTGCAAGTGTCATTATCGCGCATGGTTATGGATATAATGAAATTTTTCTTTTTATACGTTTTGGTTCTATTTGCCTTTGGCAGTGGTCTTAATCAGCTCCTATGGTGGGTTAATATAAAACCTTTAGTGGATATAAGTATATATCTTATTAGTTGATCTTTGTATAATTACTTTAGGTACTATGCTGATCTGGAGAAGAAACGCTGTCCAGAGGTATCACCCACAAGTGTTCTACTTAATATGAATGGCACAACCGATCCCAATGCCTGTATTGTCTGGCGTAGATTTTCAAAGTAAGTATACCGATAACTAAACAGCAAAAGGGAATGGAAAAATAGAACACAAAGATGAAAATATTAGTGAAAATAACTTCAATCTTATCGAAGTTTGTATACCCTAACGATATTAGAGAATATTGAAATACTTTTTCCATCAAAGGCAAAGTTAAACTAGAAGGATGGTTTCATTTGGGCCATGCCAAAGTTCGTATACCCTTGCAAATTGTCTTTTGATAATTTCTTAACATTTGTCAGAATCATTGGGAAGCATTTAAAAGTAGTCAAACCTAAATTTCAAACACAAGTTATACTAAAGAAATTTTTTCCTACGTTTGTTCGTATGGGATATATAGCATATAGTCCACCGATTCTCCTTTAACTTAATATAGACTTTTGCATGTATACTAAACTGACAAATACCAAATTTCGTAACAATTACTTTTAAAACAGGCAAGTTATTGTTCTGAAGCTTTATAGGAATAGAGACCAATCGTTTCTATGGGAGCTATTTGATAAAGTCAACCGATTCTGATAAAACTTGTTTAATATATTAAAAAACAAAACTATATATATAAATTTATATATTAATAAACTTTCAAATACCTTATTTTGTAAAAATTTATTGAAAAACAACAAAGTTAATGATGTTAAACCCTATTCCTACCGATCGTTCCTTATAAAAACTGAAACACAGAGAAAGTTTAGGTGGAAAATTTCAACTCTGTAGCATTGTGGGTAGACGAAGGTAGCAAGAAGGCAGACGGACAAGGTTAAGTGAACTCAACTTACTGATCGAGAATATACTTTAATATCTAATATACTTTAAATAGTTGAAGATGCTTAATATACTCTCTTAATATACAAAGGTATACAAATGAATGGAGTAAATGTTAAATTAAAAAACAAAATAAAGTATCTAATAGCAAATAAATTATCTCGCCCATAAGAGTGCGAACTTCGAGTCCGCTGTAAGAGTATTAGAGTTCGAATAGCAAGACAGGCTATTCGACTCAGATTTACTCATTTCGCAATTGCATTTACCGTTCGTTGCCTGAGCCTCAGTGTCTCAGTCTCTCTCTTCTCTCCGTTTATACTGTTACAATAAGAACGAAAGATTGTAGGAAAGAAAAAGCAAAAAAAAAAGTACAGCAAATTAACTTTATCAAATCTACTTTAGGGTCTTTTTACTGACTAGCTAGAAGTCTTTATATATGAAAATATCTAATATTTAATTGGGAAATGCTTAAGAATATTAAAAATAATAGCATAAGATGAACTAAAAGTAACATTAAAACGAAATTTGAAACGCAAAAAATTATGCTCTATCTACGATATCATTGCATTTAACTCTTTTTTGAGGCCTCAACTCAACAATTGCAATTTTATTTCTTTGATCTTGACTCTGAACTTGCAATATAACATAGAAAAGTTAGTTCCGACTTAACCTTTCCAAAATTCACCTTTGTTTGCAATTTTGAACAAAAAAAAAACTTATAAATTTTACACTGATTTCAATATGGGCGAACTTAGTAAGAAACTCTTTAAGTAAATTTTGAAGATAGAATTTGAAGAATGTAGTTCGAAAATATCTTGCTTACCTTCTAAGAAACATTACTTCTATAATAAATTATTTTATATTATAACATGAAAAAGAAGTTTATGAGGAAATTAGTAGTAATTGTAAAATCGTTATTGTACAAGTACCAACTGTAAAATTGAACAAAAACGTTTTAAAATTAAATTATAATGATAGATTATTCTATTTATATTGTATTTCTATATATTCCATTTTCTCGCAGCCTTTTTGAAACGACTCAAACATTGTTCTGGGCTGTATTTGGTCTCATCGATTTGGATAGCTTCGAATTGGATGGCATTAAGATCTTTACACGTTTCTGGGGAATGCTCATGTTTGGCACCTATTCGGTAATCAATATTGTTGTTTTACTCAATTTGCTCATAGCCATGATGAATCATTCATATCAATTGATTTCGGTAAGTCAAATCAGAAAAAAGTAGCGAAATTTATATTATTTATATGTGAAATCTAATAGGAACGCGCTGATGTTGAATGGAAATTTGCTCGATCTAAACTTTGGATTAGTTATTTTGAAGAAGGTGGCACTTGTCCACCACCATTCAATATTATACCCACACCCAAATCCATTTGGTATGCCGTGAAATGGATGCGTAGGGTATTCTGTAGCGGATCATCAGCTGCTCGTCGTGAACATTTGAAGACCATTAGAGTAAGACCTCGAAATGCATTAATTGAAGAAGGATTTTTTATAAATTTTTCGTCCATAGCGTAAAGCTCAACAGGCCAGTGATCGGGACTTTAAGTATCAACAGATAATGCGTAACTTGGTACGTCGCTATGTCACTGTGGAGCAACGCAAGGCCGAATCTCAGGGAGTTACCGAAGATGATGTGAATGAGATTAAGCAGGATATATCGGCCTTTCGTTGTGAATTGGTTGAGATACTCAAAAATAGTGGCATGGATACAAATGTAACCGCTGGCCAGGGTGGAGGTAAGTCTCTAGAGGAACATCACGAAAACGGATCTGAGATTTTCCTTTCTGTTCCCTTTAGGTGGCGGTGGTAAAAAGAATCGTCAAAAGGAGCGGCGTTTAATGAAAGGTTTCAATATTGCTCCACCGGGCTCTACAGGTTCTTTAGCCCCCGTGGCTGAATTCTCCACCTCATTGGATAACTATGATAATCAGCATGAGATTCTTAGTTCTACCTTATCAACACTTTTTACACCCAATTTCATGCATAAACGTCATCATAATGGAAATGGTAGTGGAGCTACAGCTCCCGGTAGTTCGGAATCACCAACCACACCCACACATGGAAATGGTGGTACAGTTCCAGCAGTTGCATCAGCTGGTGCTGGCACCAAATACAATAAATCCGCATTGAAACCGTACAACAAACGAATAGCGGGACACAAGAAACGTTGGGGTAAGATCAATCAATAAGTATTATAACTGTAACTGATGATCCTTCCACAATTTAGGTACTCTTATTGAGGCCGCCAAAGTGGGTAATGTTAGCAAAATGCTTGGACGTTCGAAATCGGAGGATTCTGTATGCAATTCTTCGCATAATTCCACACCAGTTCATGGTCAGGTGAGGGTTACCTATGCCCAAAATTCACCACAGCATAGCTATGGCTATCAGGGAGAACAGCAGAATAATGGTGGTGCAACAGCACCACAACAACAGCAACAACAACAACCACCACAGATTACAGCACCCAGTGCAACGCATTCTAGTCATGTAGGAATGGGATCACATTTCTTTCATACAACCGGTGGTAAGGAGATTACTTTTGTACTTATTTTTTGGCATTATATCCTTGTCTCATTTACAGGACTCACTGCCATTGCTGCTTTGAAGCGTAAACGCAAAAAGTTTTCATCTAGTAAAAATATATGTCCAGTTACCGAATCGGTAGGACCAGCTGTCAATACAGCTGATTTGTTGACTGATAAGGTAATGATACTCTAATTCTATAAATCATTATAATTATAGATTTATTTCTCTCTCTCCCTCATCATAGACCCTAAAACGTGTCTCTAGCTATCCGGCAGCCACTGGCGAGGGTGGAGTCCAACATAAGGATCCAGCTCAATTGGTTAAACCGAGACGACATGAGCAAACCCAAAGTCAACATGATTCGGTAGAAACATCAACATTTACGCTGTCCATTGATCCATCCAATACATCGGTCAACTCAAGGGAACCATTGATTAGTAGCGGTTGTGTGTCTACCATGGGAGCCATTGGCTCAAATTCGTAGATATATAACAAACACTTCAATAGAAAATACATAAACCAAAGATATAGTAACTAAAACCACACATAGTGCACCTGAATAAGAAAAAAACAGATTTGTATTTGGAAATACAAATAGAAAAATAGTTGGCAGTTTTGTAGGTTATTTGAAAAGTATTCATTGAATACCAACTATATTCATTTGAGAACAACTCATTTTTCTGATTTTAAAAGTTAATGAATATATTCGGTTAAAACGAACTCATTTCATAAAATCATTGTATTTATCTTATTTTAAAGTTTATTTTTCTATGTTAGTTAGATTTTTAGAGTATTTCTTTCTTTGGAGATTCTAGTCTTAAAGTTACTAGAAATAAACCAAGAAAATATGTTTAGATCAGATATTTATGTTCTCATTTCGTAATTTTTGTTAAAGTCGAAAAGAATTAGATATATTTATATATAATTTTTCTTTTTATATTTTCAAAAGATTTGGTAACCTCTTCTCTTTGGATTCCATATTTTCATCTCCTGAGTTTTCAGTTTTAGTTTTAAACACTAAAATACAATAAAATCGAGTTAAGAATTTCATACCTAATCTAACATAAACTCACCACGACGGCACTGTACCTTAACTAACTTGATATTCACCACAAAAGAACATTGACACAATCCCTCCTTCAACTTCTTCTACTCCTTATCCTACTATCTTCCAGCATATATAACATATCATGCAAATCGCTTACTACTACTACACCACAAAATCACGAATTTGATATGAAATAAAAAAAAAAATAAAGAAAAAAGAAATATTAGGAGATTTAAGAACAAATATCAAGTATTCCCTCAGTTAAAATCCAAAATCTCCCATAACCATATCGATGTTGAACGTTGCCTTAGCATGAATGATATTTTTTGTATGCAACTATAAACTACAGTTAAATGCTATATATATAGATATAACTGAATAATGTATGTATAAATAATGTTATACACATAAGTTTTGGATAAACATACATACATACATACATAAATAGGGGCAAGAGCTGTGTATTTGTTGGGTTTTTTGATCGAATTACAAAAACAAAAAGGAAAATGGATTTGAAATCAAGGATTTGTTTTTAAGCAAGCAAACACCACAAATTTTATACACCGATTTTAAAAAAAAAATAAAATAAAAATCAAATTAAAAAAAAAAAACAAGAACAAAACACAATAATCAAAATGGCATACTATAATATTAAAAAAAAAAAAACTAAAGTGGATCAATGCTTTATACATAATACTTATATAGCATTTTCTCCACTCTCGAATTTTAGCGTTTACATACAACAACAATAACCATAAATTAGTATTAGCATATAAATACATATGTATAACTCTATGAAAAATTTTAGATGATTTTTTGTGTTTTAATTGTGTATAAGGTAAAATGAAATTATATATACTACTACTATATACATACATACATAAATATTGTCAAATTTCTGTTATAGAATTGTGTTTATAGGTTTTTTAGATGAATTTAGTGTTAATTATTTAGTTGCACAAACACTAAAACACCAACTAAATAACGAATAATACTCGAGAAATGCAATACAAATACAATGAAATACATATGTGAGTACACACACACACCTACAACAAAATATATAGCAGACATATATATATATATATACATATATACACTATATCTATGATATTACATATACAATACAAATATCAAACTATTGTCCGGCTTACAAAAAAATAATGAAAAGAAAAACATGTTCCTACATATGGTCCGATATGATTTCATTTCGAGGCTGCAAAACTGAATTTCTAGCCAAATTAATTTGAAATAAATAGAAAACTTCTCACAAATTTTGTAGATTTTCAAATTCATTTTGCAGTACTCAAAATACTCGTACATACTACATACAAAATATTCAACGAAATGCAAAATCACACACAAAATTTTATATTACGATTCTGGTTATTGGCGGCAAAATATATATATGAAATGGATCTTGAGATACTATATTTCATGTATGTATATATAATCGCTGATTTCTTGCAATCGAGTCTGGCATTAGCATAATAACATATAAAAGTAAAATTGTTATTTGCACAAAAAACAATAACCGAATAAATAAATATACATATATATATATTTAAAAACAAACAAAACTGAATGAATTTTAACCATTTTGTGGAAAATTGTCCAAATTTATTACGTAAGTAGAAGAATCCATTAAATAACGAACTTGAAAACGAATATTTTAAATATAATAATCAAATATCAAAAAGAGTCCATTAATTAAAAAGAAGACACAGGACTAAAAGACTTTCTTTACCTTTCAAATTTTTTATGAACATCTAAGTCAGGATTCCAAAAATTTTTTGCTCCGATTGTTCCTGTGGGAACTGTAGCATATGGTTGACCGATTTGGCTGATTGACTTAGCACTATACATACTAAACTTCTAAATAAATTAAAACTACCGATCGTTCTTATGCGCGCTGTATGAAAAAGCCAACCGATTCTGATGAATTTAGAAAGTAATTCAAACTCATAAACAGCAAATTTTGTAATATTCGATTGAAAAACAACAAAGTTATAGAGTTACTATTCTCGGCCGATCGTTCGTATGGGAGCTATATAATATATCCACCCAATCGGCATCATGTTCGAAACATGTTCCATCAGATCCACAAAATATGAACATATACTTTATAAATTCAAACACATAAAACATACATATATCTTACATAAAAACCAAATACTTTACAATATAAAGAATACAATTTTTAATATAATAGAGATATTTAATATATAAGACATATATTGTATATAACGTCAGAATCCAAGAATCACCGCAGAATCTATGCCACAGCCCAGGAACAACCGTCCAAATCTATTCCAGTATCCATGCCAGAATCACCGCCAAAGTCAATGTTAGTTTGCAAGAATCACAGCTAGAATCCATGTTAGAGTCCAAGAATCAGCTCCAGAACCCAAGAATCACCACCCGAATGCATGTCAAGTCCAAGAATCACCACCAAAATCCATGGCAGAGTCCAAGAATCACCGCCAGAATCCATGTTAGAGTCCAAGAATCAGCTCCAGAATCCAAGAATCACCACCCGAATCCATGCCAGAGTCCAAGAATCACCACCCGAATCCATGCAACAGTCCACGAATCACCGCCAGAATCCATGTTAGAGTCCAAGAATCAGCTCCAGAATCCAAGAATCACCACCCGAATCCATGCCAGAGTCCAAGAATCGCCGTCAGAATCCATGTTATAGTCCAAGAATCACCACTCGAATCCATGCAACAGTCCACGAATCACCGCCAGAATCCATGTTAGAGTCCAAGAATCAGCTCCAGAATCCAAGAATCACCAACCGAAACCATGCCAAAGTCCAAGAACCACCGCTGGAATACAAACAAGCTTTATTAGAATATTGGAAAAAAAATATTTATTTTAACTTACCAGACGATGACTCAGCAGAAAAACCAGGTGCGCTCGCTATGCTACCCGCGCAGTGACTAAATTTTTCTGTCCACGCAGCGCTCTTTATATAGGATTTTGGGTGAGAAAAAATAGTGTTGAAAAATGTAAATATGCAATGGCGACTTTTTATCAACACTGACACACATATAGTGTTGGAAAATATTTTACCAACACTTAGAACTTTTACCAACACTGCTATGTTTGCGCTTTCCAACACTGTTTTTCCATGGGGCTGGTTTACCAACACTGGTATGTGTATATTTTCCAACACTGTTATGTACACATTTTCCAACACTGGCGTGTAAATATTTTCCAGCACTGGTGTGTACATATTTTCCAACACTGGCATGTAAATATTTTCCAGCACTGATGTGTAAATGTTTTCCAATACTATTTTTTCACCCAGAATCCTATATAAAGATCGCTGCGTGGGCAGAAAAGTTAAGTCAGTGCGCGGGTACCGAAGCGAGCGGACCTGGATTTTCTGCTGCGTCATCGTCTGGTAAGTAAAAACTAATACTTTTTCCAATACTATAATGAAAACTATGAAAGTTTTCTAAAAATTTCCCTTAAATCGGTCTAGTGTGTTATAATGCATCGTTAAATATAAATATACAGAAGAACAACTGTTCTACTAGGAAAATCCTTAACTTTTAATGGATCTTTTGAAACTATTGCGAGTAATTAAGATCCTTGGCCTTCTACTATATAGTCTGTCAAATATGACCTACTAACTTTTTTAAATGCCAGAATCCACAGCTTCTATTTAGTTGCTTGAAAACTATACAAATAAAATGGCAAGTTTAAAAGTTACTCAATAGTCAAGTTGCTATATCCTTTGACTCCAGTTCAACCCTTTAAATAAAAATCAAAGTTTGTCATAATTTTTTTTTAGGTATTTTTTGTATATCGCATTTATTTTGAAATTTTTCCATATATATACTTTTTTGCAAATAAATTTCATATATCGTATATATATATGTATATAGATTTTGTTGTTGTTGCATTTATTTAATTTGTTGTTGTAATGTTGCTGTCGTCTGTCATATATATGTATATATATATATGTATCATAATCATATAAACAAATAAATCGACAAATAGTACATCATAATCGTATTTTGCTAATATATAAATGTTTCTTTATTTATTCATAATTCTTTTTTTCATCTCAACTTTCGTTACATATTCAGTTTACTCCTTTCTTCTTCTACATCATCATCTCATCGTCTGTTTGTATATAATTATAAAGATTTTTTTTGTTGTTTGTTTGTTTGTTTTTTTCGTCATTTTCTTTCTCAGTTTATTTATGTAAAAAACAAAATAATGTATGTATGTATATAGATTCACATATATATGTATATATATTTATATGCACACACACATATATATATTGTAACCATTTACCGTTGTAAACATAGAAACATATATATATATATATAATGTATTTATTTGTTTTATTTAATCATATTCATTATTATTTTATATATAATCTTTCTTCTTTTTTTTTTTTTTTTTGTTATTTTAATTTGCCATTTGAAGCAAATGTTTATGCATTTTGTTTGTTTTTTGTTTTAGACGATCAAACATTTGATTTTCATTTTTATTTTTTAATATTAATATTTAAATTTCATAGATTATTTTCACATTAAATGCTATGGAAAGAAACAATTACATTTCATATATATATATATATTTTTTTTTTGTATTTTTTTCTCTTTTTTGTTTTAAATTTATTTAGTTAGAAAAATAATAATAATTGGAATATAAATCACTTTGCGTTGCATTAGCTATAAATTTCAAATATTTTCATATATACTAAATCATTTTATTTTTTTTTTTTCAATTTTTCTTTTCTTTTTTTGTGTAAAAAATATATTTATATATATATATATAGATTTATGTGTTTGTGTTGTTTTATTGGTTTCGTTTTTGAAAGAGAACTTTGCCTAGTTGGGACTGCTATAGGACAGTCTTTGGGGGGGGGGAAAAAAAGAAAATTGGAAAAAATTCAAATCTGTTTGGCATAAGCTCGGAGAAATTTTTCTTTGTTTTTACAAATTTTGATATTTAATTTACTATATGCCTGTCTGTGATATAGCAGCCCTAACCTGGTTGCCTTTTTTTTTGTTTGTTATGTATTTATAATGTTCATATATATATAGATATATATATAGATGTATGCATGTAATAAATTGTTTAATAATTCGTATAAAAAGGGAATTTTGTGAGAATGAAAGAAGCGTCTGCTGTTATACTTATATATATGTATATATATAGTAAGATGTATATACAAACATATATTTGATATATCAGAATCGTGTGCAAAAGTTTGTCTCATCATTATATTTCGAAAGTTATCGATTAATAGTGAAATTATAGAAATCAATTATGAAATATGTGTTTTTAAAATTTTTTCATTACACTGAGAGAAATCTTATAGTTGCAAATGTAATTGCTTCACTTGTAGAAATACGTTTAAAGTGAAATAAAATCGAAGCCAAAACATTTGGACCAAGTAGTAAAAAACGTGAGTAAAAACGCTTAACTTTTAATATATAAAATAAACATTTTGCTTTAAGTTCTCAGATTGCTTTCTATTTGGAAAAACTCTCTAAATGCGCAATCTGGGCGTGGCATATGCCAGTTCTTCTTCACATTGTAAGATCTTTGTAAAAGCTTTCTGTAAGGAAAATTCTTAATTCTTCATCTAATACCAATTTTGGAAATGTTTCACGTTTTCAGTTTATGGAATGAAACATCACTGAAAAGACTCTAAATTTAATGGATATATTCTCTCAGTGTAGACATGCATGGATTGCACAGATCTGATATATATATATATATATGAATATACATATATATATACTATATATATACATAAGTTTGTATACTAGGAATAGAGCATAGTCTAATAAATTCATACTTTTCGTTATTCGTTTTTTTTTTTTTGTTGTTGTTTGTTTGTTTGTTTGTTTTGTTGGAGGAGGAGGAGAGGGGAAGAGAAGTTTACACATATACATACAACAATAACACGGCAAACAGTTTGAGAAGCAGTTGGTTTTCTTTTCTTAAATTTTTGTTTTGTTTTGAAAAGTTTAATTTTGTGATTGAATAGGATTGCTGATACTTTTTTTTTTTGTTAAAATAAAAAGATATAAAAATATTGCAAATTTTACCAACTTTTAAAAGATGAATAGTTTTTTTTAGCAAATATAACAAAAATCTTGCTAAAATTACTTTCATAAATAAGAACAAATTCGTTTTTTGAGTTGCCTTAGAAGAAGAAATTTTGCCATAATGGAAATTTCGTGTTTTCGAATTACTATCTGTATCTTCTGTGATATACACATATATATATACTTATATATCAACAATCCTATTTTGTGATCACTTCTTTTTATATTTTGGGTTTTCATTTTGTTATTGCTGTTGTTGTTGTTGTTGATTAGTTTAGTTTGTTTAACTTTACAAGAATGTTGATTTTGTTGCACAAACTATAGCACATATGGAGATTGTATTCTTACTTTCATTATCTTTTCTTTTTTTTTTTTCTTTTTGCAAACAACAAATAGTTATTACTTTTTTTATATAGAGTGAATACCATAATTTATAACATTTACAAACATTTATATATATGTAGCAGCTGTGTGTATGTGTGTGGGTATTTGTTAATTTCTCTTTACCGTTTCCGATTTTTTTTTTCGGTTTTCCATCGTTTTTTGTGTACAATTTAATACAGTTTAGTTTTTCTTTTTTTTTGTTGTTGGTTTAAAATTAGACAATATACAAGTGTGTGTGTGTGTGTTTGTTTGTTGTTGTTGTTGTTGGTATGTAGGTTTTATAAAAAAATACAATAATTACAACTAATTGGTTTTGTTTTTGTTTTTGCTCTTAATATTTCATCGTTCATTTGTTTTGAGACATTAAAGTGTGGATGTTTGTTGTTATTTTTTTGTGGTAAGACAATTTAGGCCCTTAGCATATTGACCAACATGGCCACCAGAAATGTGACAACAATAAAGGAAACCACAAAACAGATAGCTTTCTCCTGATCACTTAGACGCCTCCGACTGCTATACAATGCCGTTAATTTGGAAATAAAACGTCGCAACGAGCTGCCCTGGCCAAAGGATGTCGATATTGTGGATGATGAATGGGTGGTGGCAGTGCTATTTGCAGCACCACTAGAGATGGCCATGCCATGCGTATGATGGGCATGATGCATATGATGTGGATGATGCATATGATGCTGATGATGCAAATGATTGCCACGCAGGATTACCCCCGTTGTGGGTGATGTGGAGGCACCATTTGAGCCATTTGATGAGCCACCTACTTGCTCACATGTCTGCTGATGATGGTGATGATGATGATGATGGTGATGCATGGGATCGCCACAGCTATTGAATTGCCCTGATAGCTCTTGTTGGAGTCGACCGATTGCCAGGGGATCGGCACCCACACCACTGCCAGTGCCACTAATGGCCGATGCACTCACCGATCGCAAATGGAGACCAGAGGCTGACAAATGACCATTGCCACTGGATAGCTTGCGACTGCTTCTGCTCTGGCTACTGATGGGAGGCAAATGGTTTATATGATGATGCATACAGCTGGCCGTTAATGGATCCAATTCACTGGGCACCTGATAGCGCATGGGACTTGATGGTTGGCCATAGAGTGTCTCACCCCCAGAGGTTAGGCGAACGGGACAGACACGAAATTGATAGCAGGTACCTGCTGCCAGATTGTCAATGGTAAATTTGGTCTCGGGTCCTCGATAGAGTTGGCAATAATCCTGATTGGGTAGGTTTAGGGGAGCACCGCTTGAGCTGCCACCCTTTGAGGATTCCGTTTCATGGTCCACCACAGCATACTGAAGTTCATATTCAACACGATCGTGGAAGGAGTTCTTCGAGTGTTGCCACTCCAAAGTCAATTGCATTCCCAATTGTCCAGGTAAATCCATGAGGCATACACTCGATTCGTGCACCACTCGCGGTGCCTTAATATTCGAGGGCAATGTGGGACTTGTCTCAAACATATATTCCTCCGAGTAATCCCCATTGCCGGCTCGATCTGTATGGGCATAGATGCGGAAAGTATAGCTAGTCCTCTCCTGCAGTTTATGTACCTTGCACATGCAATTGGTTCCCGCATAGACAGTCTGGAATTGTTTGGCCCGTGTCACATACATTTCCACATAGTATTTTGTGGATGAGGATGCCACCTGTTTGCCACCCTCGCCCCACTTGAGTTTAATGTAGTTATGTCCCGATCCACTGCATTCTAGGCGTGGCGGTGCCGGTGGCGCCGGCTGTGTAGTCAATTTGGCATAGGCACTAAATGATCCTGCTCCCATGGCATTTACCGCCTGTACCCTAAATTTGTAGCTTGTCTCTGGCATTAGTCCGGAGACAGTATAACGTGTACAGGCATCAGGAGTGGCAATGGTCCTCTCACCATATTCAATATTATATGAACGTATGGGCGAACCATGAGCCGGTGGCTGTGTCCAATTGAGTGTTACCTCTTGGGCGGTAAATTCATAACCCTGCATTTGTGGTGCTCCTGGTACAGCTGCCGGTGTATTAACACAAACCACATCTGAGGGTGCACTGCTTCCGGCCGAATTGATGGCCAAAACGCGGAAAAAGTAACGAGTGTAGGGTGTTAAATTTTTTAGTTCGGCATTTGTTTGTAGGCCCTGATAGCAATTATGGAAATCGGAAGTCTGTGGCTCTGCATTATCCTCTGGTTTATGTGAGTCCTGCTCATGCTCCTGTTCAGCTGTAACTTCGTCATCCTCAATCTCCTCCTCTTCGTCATCCAGCTGGTCCTTCTTCTCTGATTGTTCCTGCTGCAGTTGATGTTGTTGCTTCTTTGCTTGACTGGCACTTTTTAGCAAATAATTCTGAATGGGAGCTCCATTATCCTGTTTAGGTGGCTGCCAGGATACACTGACATTGGTGGCCGATTTGACATGTACACTGAGCTCTTCGGGTGAATTGGGTGGTGCCGCTGCTGCCTTGAATCTCAGCCATTGTGACCAATTGCCAGCACCGATGCGATTAATGCAACGCACTTGAACTTCATAATTGCCACCGGGTAACAAATTCTGGGCCACAAAATAATTCTGTTTGCCCCGATAGACCACCTGGGGTGGCTTTGCTTCCTCCAATTGTCGCATTTGTGCCTCGAATTCGAGGATTGGTGCACCGCCATTGTAGTCGGGTGGCTGTAGCTTCACTAGGGCGGCATATGGCGTGGGCGAATCAGTGCAATGTGGTGGTGGTGGTACACCAGGAGCAACCGCCTCTGTGGTTATATGACCAATGTCCGAGTAAGGACTCTGGCCAGCAGGTCCTTCGCAACAGGCACGCAACTGATAGGTAGAGCCCGGTTGTAATCTCTCGCACATGGCCTCTGCCTCGGCACCGCTGTAAATTAACTCGAAATTTCCACCACCAGGACAAAGTTCCAGATGATACAGTAAAATATTGGCTCCCCCATTGTCGGCCGGTGGCTCCCATTTGGCCTTGAAATGGGTGCCATGAATTTTACCCTTGGCCTGGGGTTTGCCCGGTCTACCAGGACGTTCGGCTAATGTGGAATAACTGACCTCCGTGGACCAGGGGGAGGGACCAGCTTCAGTTTCTGATCGCAAACGGAACTGATAACTCTTTGCTCTCTGCAAGTGAAGGCATTCATAGTGCAAATCTCCACCCTTGTAGCTATTCAGGAAACCATGACCCGATTCCGCATCCTGCATTTGGAGTAGAAATTCTCCATCCTGCTGGCGACGCTCCCAAAAGAGTTTTAACGAATTGGAGCTACTACCATGAAGTTGGGGTGGTTTTGGCACACTAGGTGGATTTCCTGCCGTATAGTAACTGGCTATGCTGGAGTACAGGGATTGACCGATTTCATTAACGGCCGCCAAGCGGAAACTATATACAGTTGTCGGCTGCAACTTATTGATCACATAGTGTTTAGTCTTTAGCTTGGCCAATTCTACAAATTGCCAGGGTTGACCCTTGCCCTCGTCATATTCCAGCAAATAGTGCTGAATGGCTGAACCATTGGCGGATGGGGCTTGCCAGCGTAAATTGATGGAACTCTTATTCCGGCTAACCAATTTGGGTGGCAACGGTTGATCGGGCTCACAGGCTGGTGTTCTAAATTCGGTTGGTTCACTCACATGTCCCTGGAATTTTTGATATTCCACTTGCAAGCGCACTAGATAATCCTGTCCCGGCTGCAAGTCCTGGACTATACATTCGTAGGCCTCGCCACGATATAGACTCTTGTATTTGCATTGTTTACCCGAATCACTGAGAAGGATTTGGTAACGTAAATCCCTTATATTGATTAATAGGGAATCCGTTATCACCGGTGATACCCAAATGATTTTTGCTGCCCGTGAGCTAACATCAATTACTTCTGGTTTCTCAATGGCTGAGATTTGGTCTACTATCGATGATTGGTAATCCTCCTCCTCTTCCTCTTCGTTTTCACCCTCAGCCAAGCTGGAGTTATCTTCACCGTCGTCGGATGTACCAACGGAACTGGGTCCAGGTCTTTGATGCTGTTGGTTATGTGGTTGACCGTTTCTATGTGGCTGCTGTTGTTGTGGTTGCTGTTGTTGGTGCTGTTGTTGTTGTTGTTGCTGCTGTTGACGGCGTCCTCCATGATGATGATGATTGTTCAGATGTGTAGGCAGGGGCAATACACCCATGGGAATGTTATTGTTGTTGTGATGACCATTCAAATCATTTGAACGACGCGGTGAAGGCGAATGTGTGGGCGTGGACATGGCAGAGTCTGGAAAAATTATTCCTTTTACATATATGATAACAGATCAAAGGGATTCACTTACTCATTTCCCTTTGTTTGTCCAGTTTACGCAGGAGTTTGGCATGTTGCCGCTGACTGCGCTCATCTCGATAGTTTGGCGGTGAAGGCGAGTGCGGGGAATGGGAATGTGTTGCTGTCTGCTGCGGTTGTCCCTGTATTGCCCCACCACCTGGCGGCGGTACCTGCTGTTGTTGCTGCTGTTGTGGTGGCGGTGGTGGGGGCGGCAAATGATAATGTGGTGGTCCATTGCCAGCGGGTCCTTGTGGATAGCCGGCCACTGGTGTATAGAAATGCGATGTCCCATTGGCGCTTATCTAAAAATAAATAGCAAAAATATATATTAGAAAAGAGAATATCAATTTGCCGGTTTTAAATTAAAACAAATTTACTTTAAATACAACTTTTGTTGTTGTTGTAGTTGTTCTTGTTGTTGTCGTTGTGGATTGGTTTTCTTCCATTTCAGCTTCCATTACCAAGCCAGGGAACTACCACGTCAACACTAACACGTAGACTATTTAATAACCAAAATTGGGTTCTTGGAGAAAACAGAACTGATAACAAACAACAAGAATTGCACATTAACACAGAGTGTCGGCTTTGAGCTACCCTATACCAAGTAATGGCATATTGGCACAAGCAAAAAGTACCAAGACTGGCTATAATATTCTTCTCCAAAGTTATAATACTTAAATGCATCTACTAAAATCATTTGTATACTTGATATTATGTAAATCATAATGTTTTTTTAATGCTTATATATTTAAAATAAAACCCATCATCAAGCATTTAGTTTCAACCACAAAAAAAAACAGGGTAATCGAAAAACAGATGTTAATTTAAAGTGTGGCATCACCATTGTTATTGCCTAGATTCTGGCAGCACTGTCGATTTTTCAGTGCAATTAACATTGCTTCCAGCTGTTTCTTACACCTCTGTAGACCTAACAGCAATATTTTAGAACACTGTTAAGTTTACCGCGATTTTTGTTTAGCACGTTTTAAATTTCAAATTTTTTGAAATGTTGTTTCAGTTGTGTAAATTGCTAACTGTTTAGGCCATATAATACAATATAAGACAACAAAATTATTCTCTAGTACTTTTAATTGGTCATAGCCTTATTTAGAATTTTAATTCTACATATTATTGAACAAAAGATTGCAAGAAAATTACAGGGCAAGCCAAAAAAAAGGGAAAATAAATTATAGCTAATTTTATGTTTGAGATCAGTTTATGGAGTATGGAATTTTTTTAAGCATTTATCATTCAAAAATTAGCGAAATCATAAAAACAAATAGGCCAAAGCTAATGAGTTTTAGCAGCTTTTTTGCCAAAAAAAAAAAGAAAAACATAACATAATGCTAATAAACCTATCTGAGTGAGTTAGATATAGTTGCATAATAAATGCAAGAGATTCCAAGCAAGGAAAAACTATGCAAATTAGCATACAATCAAATTATAAAACATTTCAACACCGACACAGTCGTCACACACACACACACACATACAGAGGAAACTCAAAACTCTGGGCAAATGTTAAATTAAGTCAAGGAAATTTTTGTATTTTTCAAACTGAACCGCGGGCACTTTCATTTCAGCAACAAAGCGTAACGACGACAACACATGTGTGGGGGGAGGGGTGGTGAGTAGGTGGGAGTTAGAGTCGGATTGTTGGTCTCGCCAGCGGATGAAGTTGTTGTTGTTGTTGTTGTTGGCGCTGGCATTAATCAAGTTTTTTGTCTTATTTTTCTTCTGGCATATTAGAGTTATGTAAAATGTGGCAGCAACAACGGCAACAACAGCAGCAAAGTTCAAACTGAAAAGTGGAGTTCAATTAAAAGGCAACAAAATAAGCAACAATGTTGCTGCACGACCAACAGCAGCAGCAGCAGCAGCAGTAGTTGCTAATGGATTGCAATTTAAAGATAAACGGCAACAACAATAACAACAACTACGTTAACAACAATGAGAATAAGCTTGCTCCTTACAAATTGTTATGCAAATAAAATGTTCAAAAGGTAAAATACGTTACTTTTGTCGCTTTTGCCTGCCGGCTGACAGTTAGCTGGCAACATTGTTGCCAACAAAAGTTGACAGTTATTTGCTGCCGCAAAGCGGTGGCAACTTCTTGAAAATAATTTGCGGTCATTAACAGAAAAATATGTTATTTTAAATGAATTTGAAATGTATTAATTTATATTGATATAAGCCATCAAATGTTTGATGTTCTACTAAATTATTAATGAGGCTTGAATATGTATTGCTTCAAAACACTACTACTTCAACATGGTGGAGCTTTTGCAACACTGTTTTATGGAATTAGGAGAAAGTGCAACATTAATTTGTAGGCTGATTTTGAAATTCTTGCCATTTTTTTATGGAAAAAATTGGTATCTGGATTCGATTAAATTGATCAATATAAAACTATTTAATTGTTTATAAAACGAAAGAAAAAAAAAAAAAGAAAATAAATCAGATTTAATATTAATTTAAAAGAAAATCCAGAATATTTATCATTAGAATCATTTGCAGGCTTTGATATAGATTAATCCAAACATTCTAAAGTTTGTTTAACAATTTTGAACTTGTATTTTTCTATATTTTCTCAAGATAAAAGTTCTTAACTTTAGTTAAGTAGACCTACTAAACTTTATTTTTAACTAAATTTTCAAAATTCAAAAGCCCATTGATCAGAAAATATTGTTCTTTCTCGTTATTTGTTCACTTAAATCGCATGATCTATAGATTTAATTATTAACAATGAATATTTTCAGGCCATTAAGGAAACTTTAGTATTGTTTCGGACTATCATTCCGCCTATTTAATTACATATACTAAAAAAACTTTTCTAATGAGCCAAACTGTATTTTAATTGTCTTTAATTTATCTATATGATTTTTACATTTTATTTTATCTGCAACACAACAAATAACTTCCATAAGGGCGAAAAAGAATATTTCATGAATTACAGAAGGAAAAAAAATTCCAAACCATTCACAAAAATATCAAAAAACATATAAATTATTCCGGTGGAAATATATAATTAATTAATAATTATAAAGTACAAATGCAATTCATTTAATTGAGAGATTCATAATACTAATAATATGATAAATCACAGAGAGGTGAAGCGAGACGCGAATGGCGGGGGGAGCAATAGATTTTCAGTTTAAATCATTAAAAAAAAAAAAAAAACGAAAAGCAAACAAAACAAGTGGAATTATAAATTTCTCCTTATTTTTTTTTGTTCATTTTTATTATTGCTGTTATGCAGTGTTTTTTTTTTTTTTTTTTTTTTTGTTGCCTAGGCAAAGTCACGAACTCACGAGAGTTACGATGCGATTTAACTAGTTTTAGTATCCTCTAATTAAAGGGTATATCAGACTGCAATATGAATAAGTGAAGGGTTTGATTTGAGGCACAAAAGTAAGAGGAACTTCAGCGTCTATCTTAAAAGTATCGAAGTTTCTTTAGTCATTTTGTAGAGTAAGTTGAATTTTGTAATAAGTTATAGAGAAGAAAAACTGTAGAATTCACATAATTTCTACAACTAACTGAAGGTTTAATGGTTTAGTATAAGACTTGTTGAATGTAAAACAATTTCCAATTTAGAATCTATCACAAAAATATGTCTCAAAAGAAAACACTGCATTTAAAGAAAGATAACGCTCATATAGGGTATACTCATAGTCGTTAACTCTAACACAAAATGTGAAAAAATTTCCCCATATTTATGCTTGAATGCTTAAATGGCTTCTATAATATGCTAGAAAATTTTCCAACAATTTGACGCACATAATAGAAATTATGGGCAGTGATTATGTTAAGATTATTATTAAATTACCACAAAACATATATAATCGTATATGTATATATAATGTTCCAAATATATATATATACATATATATATTAAATGAGACAAAGCGTGATTGGTATGCTTAAAACGTGATGTGAATTTGCTTTTTATATTATATACATATATACATATGTATAATTTTTGTTTTTTGCAAATTAGCAAGTCAATTTGACAATTTTCCAGTTACCAACTTGAATGTTAACCATTGTTGAAAAGTGTAGCAAACAGTTTAAATTGCTAAATTTGTTAATAATTTGCTATGATCATTTTATAACAATAATTTGTGACTTTACTAAAAGGTTCACGTTTTATAAAAAGATTAAAAGCAAATTTGGTAGAGATAATTTTGAACAACAAGTTTAGTATGTACATATGCCTAATGATAGAGGGAATAGGTAAAGGTATAACAGGTAAAAAGAATAAAGAACTGGAAATCAATTCACAGGAAAAGTTTCAATTCCAAACTTTTGAACGACGAAACTTTCAAAATTTATTCATTCAAGATCTAAAGATATAGACACCCAAAGTTGGTCTACAATATTCCCTTTAAAAAGCCTTTTTTACAAATAAACCGAAACTTATTGTTAGCCTAATAAACTTTCAAAACTAATAGGTAAGAGGCAACATCTTGTATATGTATGCACATATGTACATATTTACATATATCTATTGTATATATGTATCTCGATTTGCCTTCTTTTTATACCTTTCTAAATTGCTAAACAAATGCCAGTAGTAAATAAACAATTTACAATTGATACAAAGTTCTATCTTAGCTCGATAATTTTTATGTGCAAAATTTATCAATAAATTAAAAATTTAATTTACAATCAAATCGAGATGATAAACAATGCAAATATCAATTTTATGTACGTGTAAATAATAAAATAGAAACTATAAAGAAAAAGCAAAAAGCTAATAACCTTTAGCAGAGGCAACGACTTCTGGCATACCCTGTAATTGAAACTAAAGTAATTCAAATTACTTACACATGTTCAATGAAAATTTTACTTGAACTACAATAAAAATAATTGGAAAATATGTAGCATATTTTTTCTAACTTTGTTGTCAAATATACCCAGTTTATTTTATGACCCACAGGGTAGTAAAATACTATATGTATAATATATTGAGTATTAGCCGCATCAAACAAACCGGATTCGAGTAAAATGCTTTTCCTGGAAACTATATTACATATTGGGTTTTTTTCACCTTATTGCTTCTGCTTTTTTGTTATTGTTTTTTAGCAAACTGTTGTTAAACAATTGCTGTAGTAGTAACAATTACAATGGAAAACAGTTTTGCCAAATGGGCAAACTTTTGCCTAACAAAATTAAAATAAATACTAAATGGAGTTCTGCCAACTTGTCGACGTTTTGCATTTATAAGTTTTTTCTTCTTCTCCTCCTGTACCCCTTTTTATGCATGTAATTTATTTATTTATTTATAAGCCTTTGTGTTTTGCAAACATTTTGCTGACTAACTATGAATTGACAGAAAGATAGAGGGACAACAGAAAACTGAGTAAGAGAGAGAGAGAGACAAGAAAGGGAGAGAACTTGAAGAGAAAAAGTGCGAAATGCATTGGTAATTAAGTTGCTCGCATTTCTATTGCTCACTTATGATTCATACAGTTCCAGTTAAATGTTTGCACACACTACTCTATATATGCATTGCCATATGTTTGTAAGTATGTGTGTTTGTATGTATATACATATATTCAAGCACTATTTGAATATGCAATGAGGTAAAAATGTCACTTGGGCGTTAAATTGACAGACATTAACAATGGGCAGTTTAGGTTTATATTTGTTTTAAATGACAGTAATTGTGAGTGAAGCAGACAGACAGAGAATATACATAACTCAAAATATTTATCATTGAGATCATTCCTAAAGGGATGAGTTTATGTATGTATAATACATTTATGCTATTCAGGTTGAAATTAATTGTGTATGAAATTTTGTTTGTTTTTCAATTGCAAATACTTAAAAATTCTGGATTTCTGAAAGAAATTTGTTGCACAATATTGTTGGCTAACAGATATTTTGATTTTTTTTTAAATATTCACAAAAAATGCATAACATTAAAGTTGGAACTTTTTGAATTAAAGTATAATTCACTTTTGCACTTAAAATGAAGCAGATAAAAGGTATAAAACGTATTCGATTGGAGAGAACAAGACTTAAAAATTTTGTAAATGTTACGCCACCTCTCGAGGCACACCCACTTTATTAAGTTCTCCAAATTTCTTAATTAGGTCCAAATACATATTTTCAATTTCAGATCTATACCTCAATTTGTTATAAAGTTACAGTAAATTTCAGATCTATGTATACCTCAATTTGTTATAAAGTTACAGTAAAAACACTCAAACCTGGCTAGGAATTAGTTTTAGAGACATAGTTACATGTTGAAAGTTTCTTAGAATTCTTTGTAGATTCCAATTCTGATGGACCCTTAAAACCTTTTTTTTTGGCTCCATACAAATTGACCCGTTCTAATACATACATTTCTTAAATACTTTTAAATTTTGTACAATTTATCAAACTAAAATATATCTATCAGTGGAATTACTACTGATTACTACTGAATCAACTAATTTAGTCTTTAGACTAATTTCTAATTTCGAAACGTATTTGTTCTTGTAAAAAATGGGCTAAAGTATTCTTTCGCTATGGAAGGCATTTAACATTCCTAAAATTCATACAAATTGTCCTTGTTAGAATAAAAAATTTAAGATTTAAGAAGTTAATTTTGAATAGAAATGATATTTCATTGGCCTCAGTGGCGACCCGGGGTAAAAAATGATTCGGGCGCCCCTCAATGAGTTTGCCGATTTTCAACGGAAAATTTCTGCCTGTCGTGAAGAATTATAAACAATTTTGAATTTTAGTTCATAAACCATTAAGAATTGAAAGTTTGCTTTTAGTAAAAAATGATTTTTTTTTGAGTATTTTTTTTTTCTTTCGGATCAGTGAAGATCATTTTGCCGCCCCCAAAACACTTACCCTAGCTACGCTACTGATTGGCCTAAATTTTTCCATATGAGTTTTCACATTTCACATAAAAAACGGATTCTTATTTATAATTGTATTAGAGAATTATAATTGTAATTAAGCTTTCTAGAAAAACAGTTATGAGTACAGTAATAAAACCATTTTAATATTTAACATCTTGCAAGAGAAAACTTCAACTGAAAAGGCTGAATTTAAACCAACAAGTTTTGCTCAATAAAAAAATTATTACTAAAGTTTATTATATAGTATAACTTATTTATATTGATTAGTTATACTAAATAATTAAAAACTTATCATTCTTTCAATTTCAAATCTAAATCAGAGTTCACCCATTTCGCCCATTTGAATAATTTTAGATATTTCATATAATTTAAGAGAAACACTTCAAAACTGTTTCCATTTCTAACTGAGCGAATTTTTGTATATTGTTTGTTAACTTGATTTGTGTTTTATTTTCCTTTTTTTCTTTTGTTTGTACTTACAAATGGTGCAGCATGTAAATGACCCTGTCCGGGATGGAGTTGTTGGTATTGTTGTGGTGATAGCATAACATGGGTTAATGTGCCATTCTCATTGACATATTGGGGAACCTGAACGGGCACCGGCATGGGTGGCGGTGGTCGATTTTGTGATACCATTTGAACGGCTGCAGGACCTGCAAAACGAAACAAAGAGAGAGAGAGAGACAATAAGAAAGATGAAAAAATGCCAATATGCCAATCCTGCGAAAGATGATGATGATAATAATAATGACGATGCGTGGATGCCTTAAAAAAAAAAAAAGGGGGCCATAGCCGGGAGTAACACACTCTCTAGTAACGGCAAGGCAACATTTGGCGCCAACCAGGCGACAAGCAAAATGTGACAGAGAAAGAGAGAGAGAGAGAGAGCAAAGGACATGGGACAGGACATTGCCAGGACGCTGCTTTATGTCAGCGGCGATTTTCTCCACTCTTCGTTGTGTTTGTTTAATGGATATCCATAAGGAGATGTACATACATATATATATATATATATATATATATATATAAATGTGTATATGTGTGTGTGCTTGACAGAGTCTGCCAATTTTCAGTTTTACCCCTCGACAAACACGCATACGCACCGTTGACCCTCTTTCCTGTTCCCCTCATGATTAATATCCTTTTGCGATATAACAAAAATAAAAAACTAAATGAATATAGGCTGAACTGCATTTTTATATATATACAAATATATATATATGTATATATATGTGTTTGTTAGTACATATAAATTTATATTTTAATAAATTTCTTGGCAACCAAAGAGAAAAATAGAGAGAGAGAGAGCGAGAGATCTAGAGAAAGAGAATTTTTTGGCACAAAGCCCTCACTTTATCCTGCCATTGTCCTGCCTCATTGTCATTAGAGGCAACTTCTCCAACTACCATTTTTCTCTTTCATTTTCTCCCTCTCTCTCTCTCCCTTTATCTCTCTATCTCTACTGCTTGTTTCTTTATTTTTTATTTTCAAAGCATTTGCAACTTTTTTCTTTTCTTTTTTTTCGTTCGCATGTCATTGCCACAAAATGTACATAGATATATCTATGTCTATATGTTTTGATATAGGAAAAAAGGAAGATAGCAAAATTCACTTCAAACATATTTTTTGATTTGTTGGATTTGTATTGCTTTTCAATGTACATTTTTGGCTGCAATGCGACGACTAAAAGCCCAAGCCATAGATAAAAGAGAGATGTCTGGACAAGATTAACGTTGTATAATTTGTCGTTTTGCTCATACAACAGCAAAAAAAAACAAAAAACCAAAAGAAATAAGAAAAAATACAAATACAAATAAAAAATAATCATTTACAATATTATTAAAAGAGAAATTACAAATGTTCAATGTTATAGATTAAGTTATCATTGTTGTCATTCTACAAATGAGAAAAATTACTTTTCCAATCGAATGAACCAAGAAGTAAAGTCAAAACAACTTTGGAGCATTTTAATTGGCCGAAAGATGTTTTAACTTAAATGAAATATTTTAAGGTAAATTCAGTCCATTAATTTGTAAAGGATTTTAATGGTAGACAACTTTTAACTTAATGTTCCAGAACTATATACAGTGGACTCTCGTTAATTCAAACCTGCGATAATTCGAACCTCTCTGTAATTCGAAGTTATCACGAGTCCCCTACAAAATCTCTTTATATTTCGAATTTTGTCCATATATTTTCTTGCACTCGGTAATTCGAACGAAAAAATCATTCCTACGACGCGGTAATTCGAACTCATATGGTCAAACCCTCGAAAATTCAAAGTTTCTTGGTGTGTTCGCAAGAACTTTGGCTTTTAACAGTTAAATAAATAATTACGGATGATGAAGAACCATTAACCAGTAGTTGACATCACCGGTGTGAGTTTTTTTTTTTTTGACCATGTTCAAGTGAATAAAGAAGTTGCTGTCTCAGGATCACTAACCGATGGCGAAATTTTATCTTCGACAGATACAAATGGAAGGAGCAACGATAAAGATGAAGACGATATATCTGAACCCTTGGCAGAGGTGGCAATTAAGGTAGCAAAAGCCACATTCGATAACTTACTAAGCTCTTGTCTACAAAACTGATGAAACTGCATATGAGACACATTTTCCACTTAAGAAAATTAATGAAAAGTCTGAGCAGCAGCAATTTGCTCCAAAACAAACCCGTATAAATTAATTCTTTTCAAAGATCAATTAATTCACTTTATAAATATGTAAAACATTAGCATTTTAACAAAAACACTTGATAATTCGAAGTATTATTAATTTTCTCTCAAAAATTTCGAACCATTTAATATTTCGAACACTCGATAATTCGCATTATTTTAAGAGTCCTTTGAATTTTGAATTAACGAAAGTCGACTGTATTTATAATATTTAGCTCTTGTCCTTAAAAATAACTAAGAAATCTTAAATATTTTGTAAAGTACACAAAAGGTAAAGAGTTTTGCCTAAATTTGGTTTTTGAATCTTGTTATCTTAAAAAACAGATTAACAGATTTGATAGAAGTTCTGTCTTATATATATATGACATATATATTTATGTTAATTTAACTAAAGTTTTGTTTGTTTTATTTGCATTAATTTAAACTTTTATTACAAGTTCTTCTAAAAGAGAATGAATGTTTTGCAAAACGATTCATTTGGAGTCCAAAAAGGATTCCATTTGATTACAAAAGAAAATTAATTTTAATTTAAAAACATTTTGAAACTGAAAAAGTTCATGTTGAGTCTTCAATAGATTTCTCATCTATTGAAGACAAAAGCAAATCAATAGATCGTAAAAGTTTCACACAAAGAAAGCTAATAATGTCTTTATTTTTGCTTGGTTTAAGAACTTTCTGATAGATCTTTACTATAAATCAAACCTCAAGTATTTGTTTTTGCATATTTCTATATAAAGTTTACTCAATTATATAACTTGCACCAATGCTCTTCAATTCAATTGTTTCTGTTTTTGCTTTTCAGACTTATTTAAAGAAATTTTCAATTCGAAAGTAAAGTGAACTTTATTTTACATTACGTTTCAAAATAAAACATTAAATAAGTACATTATAAATGTTTTATAGAAACACAACCATATCGAGTTATAATACTCTTCACTATTTTTTATACATATTTTTTTTTTTGTTTAATGTAAAAGTATTAGCAAATTTTTCTTCCTTTTCATTTTTGCATTTGCTTTAGTTGAAGAAAATGTATTTCCATTTTGACAATATATGAGAAAATATTGATTTGATTCTGCTTGTGTTTGTACTTATATTCACTCGCACATTCGATTTATGACCATTTCCAATTTGATATTTTTCTTTGATATCTGCTGATATGCATACATACATACATACATATGTCTATATGTATGTATATATGTGTGTGGATGGGTTTTTGTTGAAATTTCTGACACATAAAGCACATTTTCTCACTGCTCCTTTTTTTTGCAGTCATATAAAATCCATGAATTTCGAGTACACATCATCAAAATGCGTTGCATGTTTTTTTTGCATAACAATGGGAAAAGCGTTAAGAGAGAGAGAGAGAGTGAGTGGGGGCAGGGGGGTGTGAATGGTGCACCCAGATGGGATTCTGGACCAGTTTTGCAGCTGCGGTTGCACTTTGTATTTGTATTCTTGCCTCGTGGCAGACGCATACAATCCATGCTGAACACTAAACAGAGTTGCATTTTTTATGGGCACACGCGTCGTATGCGTAATGTTGTTCTAATGGATTGGTTGGGATTGAAAATGGGAAATGGTCTACATATATGGTATGGGTAGCGTGTGTGTGTTTGTGTGTGTGGGTGTAGATGTGTTTCTGTGTGTGTGGTATGGGCCACCATCTTTAAATGGTAAAACTGTAAACTTAACGGTAATGCGGGCAGGTAATACGCTTAGCCATGTCTCGAATGCATTCAGGCCGAAAATGCAAACAGCAGACAACACACACTCCACACACACACCAGCCCAATGTACAATCTACCCAATCTCTAGGCATTTATGTTGGTTAAAAAAGGGGCGTGACCAAATCAACCGTAAAATGCAGTCCAGCACCATCATCGTCATCGTCATCGTTGCAATTTCACTCTCCTCTTCTCACACTCCACATTTAGGTGTAAAAATGTTGGTTTAGTGCGCTGACGCATAACATGACAAAGCACAAACTGCGATGATAGTTAAACTGATAAACAAACAAACAAAAAAAAATGTAAAAAAAATGTTAAAAACAATTCTCCCAGCAGACTGCAGTTAATCAGTCTCGGCCTCCGGTCTGAGTCTCAGACCAGACTCAGCCAAAGTCTGTGAGGGGTCTGGCCAGGAAATGTATACCATATACCAATATCTTGCCCCGCGGCAAGTTGCAACTTGGCCAAAGTGTTAAAGAGCCAGCAATTAGTTAAGCAAGAGGGATTGCCTTTGCAAAGGAGTGAGGGAGGGCAGCAGCTTATCACTACCACGGTAGACAGTCAGACAGTCAGTTAAATGAAATGGTTTTGCAAGTACTTCTTACCCCCATCCCCTTGACTTATTACCACTTCTTTCTTGGTTCTATTTAAACTAAAAACTTAATTAATGTTAAACTGCTTAAGCAACAATAAGAACAGTTTTTCCCCCTCTCTTATTATTCTTATTCAGTTGCCATTTACCGGAAAGGTTTGAGATAATTCTTCTTCCTATATACATGCTTAATTATTATATATGGGAAAAAGGACATCTGTTGTACAACACTTTTTTTTTGTTCTTTAATAAAGTTTGTTAGATTATTTTAATGTTTGAAATGAGTAAAATAATTTTCAGATTTTGAGGATTATTAGAAATGGGTTTTAATTTTGCATTTAGCGGGAACAAAGTTAAGATTGTAAGGGGAAACGACTTTCTAGTATTTTTTCTTTGCTATAAGTTTTGTTTTTTGTATCACAATAATTGACGAGAAGAATATTGAAAAATAAAATAAAAAACTTTCAGGTTAAGGCAAGACTTGAGGTATTAAAATATTTCTTAGTTTTTGTAGTCAAAAAGTTTTTCTTTAGATAATCTAAATGCATTTTCCATAATTGATTTTAAATTCATAAAAAGTTTTTTATTTATTTTTTGCATTTGAAAAAGATCAACTTTTTTTTACGAAATAAAATTTAAGAAATTGAAATTTATTAAATAATTTATAAAATTTGTTAAAAAATATATTTAAAATAAATATTTGCCATATAATATTTTCATCAATAAATTTGATAAACATTAATCTTAAAGTTATTAAAAAAGATTCTTGAAGTTATTTCAAGAAAGAAATGCAAGATCAAGGCCAAATCGTGAGCCAAACGTCTGCTACAATTAAGAAAATAATTAAAAAATAAGAAAAAATAAAAAAAATATTTTAAATATAAAAGTTTTAAATCAAAATTTTAATGTCCTTGTTCCGACATTGTGCAGCAATCAAATGAAGGATGTAATACAGTTGGACCTCGATTATCCGGGACGGCCGGGACCAGAGCCATCGCGAAAAATCGAAAAACCCGGTAAATCGACAGCAAATTTCCACGTGTTTCGTACTTGGAATTTTAGAAGTATATACCTTCATATATATGTGCATACATATCTTTAAATCTACTAGGTAATCAACCTTCAAACGCACATTGACCACAAAAATATGTATTATGTACAAACACGCGTGTTTCTCATTGATTGCTAACTAAAACGGGGAAGCCCCGAATTCGTTTTATTATTTCAGAAAAAAAATTTCGTTTGAAATCACGGATAATAGGGGTTAACAGGGGGAATGAAACAAATTTAACTTCATCCCGGATAATAGGGGTGCCCGCTTAATGGGGGGCCGGATAATCGAGGTCCAACTATATATAATATCAGCAGAAGAAATAAAACTTTGTGAACAGAGGGGTGAGGATAATATCAATACTATTATTGTGATAGCTGAAATTTATAAAATTTTACAACATTTATCTTATACCCTGATGCCATAAATCTATAAGATTTGCATCCAATCTAGTAACTGCTGCAGATAGTTTTAAGTTATTGAAAAAAGCCTTTGCCGTGTTCTGATGTTCTGTTCTAATATAAATATAGTTATTAACTGAAATTAATAATTAATTTAAGTTTGTGTTGAGTGAAATATGAAGAAATTTTTAAATAAATAATATTTTATATAACTATCTTATATATTCCTTTTGATATCTAACATGTTATTTAACTGTTGATTGTTTTATTTAAATTTGTGTTAAGTAAAATATAAAGAAATTTACAAACTAAGAGAAATATTTTGGAATATCATTAAATTTTAGAAAATGAAATCTTAGAATTCAATTTAAAATTGTCGTTTACTTTAGCCACTGAGACAATATTCTTAACAAAAGGGTTTATCTAACAATTTTTGTTGCTTTGCATTATTTTGTTTTTTTGTTTTTTATCTTATTCCTTAACTAACAACTTCTCTTTGCTTCTCCCACAAACTGTCTCTGTCTTTGTCTCATTCAACTCACTTATCGAAAAATGATCTTGGCATTCAATTTTCTGCCACAATGCCCTTGTCGTTGTCGTTGCTGTCGTAACATTGTCTTCAACGACCTTGTCTTCTTTATAAACCAAGTGTCAAAAACGCGTTTTGGCTAATTACAAATTGTTATTGCTTTTTCCTGTTCGTCTTATTATTATTATTATCATTGTTGTTGTTGCTTCTATTGTTGCTGTTGCTATTAACAGGCCACGCACTGTTGGCCCAACAGCCTATCAGTGGCTTGTTCAGTCTGTCACTCAGTCAGCCTTTTCCTGCCAGACACATTCACTTGAGGTCTTGCTGCGGCTTGATTGTGGCACGCACACTAAGCACACACACACACACACACACAAGCATACCCACCCACACACATAGCAACTACTACCACACGCTTACGACAAATGCCTATAAAATTAATAATAATAACTAGCAAATGCCAGACAATGAGATTTTCCCCGTTTTATTTTATTTTTTTTTTTTTCTGGTTTTCCTATTTGGGGGACATTTTTGGGTTTTTTTTTTTTTTTTGGCGCAAATTGGTAAAGTTGAAATTGCAAAACAAAACAGAAATTGGTAATGGAAATGCCAACTGATTGTTTTCATGCATCTTTGTATATAATTTTGTTAATTTGGTCCTATTATTGAAATGGGTAAAACTATTAGGTAAAGGTAAGTAATACTTATTATTGTTATATCTTTGGTTGGTTTCAGGGGTTGAGTAAATTTGAGCTAGTTGATTTGTAGGAATATATATTTGACTTGAGATTAAGATATGTGCAAGTGATTTTTTATTATATATATATGTATTTTGGAATAAGTTCGAATTAATAAAACAGTTAATAATATAAGAAATAAGTTTAACAAAGGGGAGCCTAAGGCCTCGACGCTAGCGCTCCTTTCCTCCTAACAATTAGTTATAAGATTTTTAACTTTAATGTATTATAGTTAGTTTTATAATATTAAAAAACAAAAAGTTTAACAAACCTAAACGAAATATAATTAAAAATTATTTGGGTTTCTTAGTTTTTCATATGTATACTAAGGAAACCCAAAGATTATTCAATTATATTCCAACCGAAATAAGATGGTTTGATTTTATACCAAATGTTGGTAAGTCGAATTCAAGAAGTACTACAATTTTTAGCTGTTTCGCAGAGACAACAGTTTTTATTTGTTTGAACTTCATTGGAGTATTGCAAATAAAACATAGAATTGCCATATCAATACTAAAGACTATAACATTACCTATTTCTAAAAAATCTAGATAGATGGATATCTATTTTTGAAAAATTTGATCTAAGAATTGAAGACCCTGAATAAGTATATAATATACTTGGGTAGCTCATGAGTGAGTGAGCCAAATTGAATGGCTCACTGAACTGAGCCACTGAGCTTGTTCATTCAATATGGCTCAGTTTCGCACACTAGCTCATTTTGCACACTAGTTCTTATGGTTCGCTCAACTGGCGATGGCAAAGTGAACTTATAAGCTATCTACAAGTGAGCCAGTGAGCCATATGAATGAGTTGGCTCACTTCGAAAAAAAGAACTAGTGAGCCGGTTCACCTCAATGAGCTGCTTTTACCCAAGTATAGTATATAAGATAAGTATATAAGATTAAGTATAAAGACTTGGTTTAAATATACAATTACTATACATATACTGACGTTTTGTAATTTATGATTTCTTAATCATTTTTATGAAGTTTTTTAATGATTTGTAAGTTCCCAATCATTTACAGTGGAACCTCGATATAACGAACTTCGTTATAACGTAAAACTCAATATAACGAATTTTTATTTAAGTCCCTTGAAAAAACCTCGCTTTTACGAAGTTTTTCATACAAAAATGCTCCATAGCTATAACGAAGAATTTCTGAGTCTGAAAGACTCTATATAGCGAAGCAATTTTTCGAACACCTCTATACAACGAAAATAAAATAAGGCAAAATCAAATTTGTGGCAAGCCGTTACAGTTCCGTTATCCCAAACTTCAGCATAACAATGTCTTACTTTAATTGTTTCTATACAACGAAGTGAGAACAAAGCAAAGAGAACGTTATCACTGCCAAAGGAGCTCAACAAATGGTTGAAAAGCTCCAAATTTTTTTTGAGGCGCAGGAAGCCATAGTATTTTAATAAAAGCAAATTGAAAAAATGTATAATTATTTTGTATATCCACCATACTTCAGTGCAGATCTATCATTATTTTAATGTAAACAGGTAAAAACAGGTAATTAATAAAGTATTTTCTTTCAGATTTCTTTAAATTTCATTTTACCAAGGTTTTACAAATAAGTACATATAGCGAAACAATAGATATAACGAACAATTTTCTGGTTCCCTTCAGATTCGTTATATCGAGGTTTCACTGTACTTGAATAAAATTCCAATTTATAGCAATTTTAGTACAACAATCTCCGCAAAACAAAGCATTTCATATAATATATGTACAATAGATTACAGAAAAATACTTTTTTATAATACTAATAATTTTTTCCTATAATTGCTAATCAAACAAAATCTGTGTCAGCTGTTTAAACATCTGTTTGTGTTGAATCTCTTAAAATTTTTCTAACCACATTTTTTACTTGGAAATATTTAATGGCATTTTGCAGGTATGAAAATTTGTTTTATGACTTGTGACATTTATATAAATAACAATTCAATTTTGCTTATGACTTTTTTCCAGACATTTTTTGCTCTTTTATAAAGAAAAGTGCTAGATTTTTGTCATGAACAGCTGATGCTGTAAATTTAAACAGCTGATGACAAATTTAAGTAATGTAATTTTACGCAAGTCTCAATTGAATTTTAAATTGCAAAACAATATATAAAATTAATTGCTTTTATTTTGTGGTTTTAAACTAAAGTATTCTTATATTAGATATAAACACATTTGTATTAAAACACAATTTAAGATTTAAGCATTTAATTGACTTAATCAATCATCATAGAAATTGATTATATGTCTAAGTAAACTTCTGCACCTGTCGTTCGTCAAGCTTATCTATCAACTTGCTTAAAACACACAAACACATACCAAAAATTATTTATATATACACATTTTGCTATCTAATTTTCTGCACACTCGCACACACACAAACACACACACACTAAAAGGAAAATTGCCATTGGCATTTTCACTAATCAGTATAAATTAATCTTACCAACTAAAACCTAAAAAGTACCTGCTATTGGAGCTCTTTGTACATGCTAAACGAAACCCCACCCCACCCTTTCACTCTCCACATTTGCTACACTCTCCTACATTAATTTAAAGCCCACAAGTGAAATGTATAGCTTAGCATACAAAAGCTCTTTAGATTCTCGACTGGAAAATTATTCTTAGGTCTAAGTGACAAAACCAATAAGCCAAATGCTAAATAACCTTACCTTGCTTAAGGAGATGAGAGGGGAGGGGAGTGGTGGGTTGTTGGCAACTAATCATCTGGGCATGGTTTATCATTTTGTTGAAGAACAAATTTTTCGTTTTAATAACAATATTTACTCATCATAAAGCATAAATGAAGGCATAATGTGTTGACGTGTGCGATAAGCGTGGGAGAGAGAAGGAGCAGGAGATGGAGAAAGAGTGAGAGAGAGAGAGAGAGAGACACGGATCCATAGACTCCACACAGATGTGTGCTTGATGCCACGCCCCTTTGTTGGGCTGTCAATTTGCCGCAGGCTTTTCACAGGAAATTTCACGGTTGTTTTACAAAAAAAATTTTGTTGGTTTTTTTTTCTTCCTTTTTTCATCTTTTTTTTTTTCCTTCTCTGTGCTCCTCTTCTCTAGGTGAAATACAAACTGCCAATATTTACATGCATATATGTATATGTGTGCCATGAGTGCGCTGTGTATGTGTGTGTGTGTGTGTGTGGAGCAAGGAGGAGGTGCAAATGTTTGCCTGTGGCCTGGCCACATTGAAAATTCAAATAGATACACAAGGGAGAAGGCGGATGAGCACGTGCAGACAGGCAAATGTCGCTAAATGGCGCCGCTCATTCTCCTTTAACCAACAAAGTAAAACAAAAAACCAACAAGCAAAACAAAACAAAAAAGGAAAAAAAAAACAGATGAAAGAATAAAAATGGAATAAAGCCACTTGAAGAGTCGCCCATCAATCAATGTTCCAATAGATTCCCACACAGTTAACGGGGCGTATGCGCAATTAAAGCTGCTTGTTTCTTCCTCTCATCATTTAGCTATTAAGCAGCAATGGCAAAAGATGGAAAAGTCCAAGCCCAAACGATGAGAAAAAAAGAAAAAAAAAAAAAAGAAGTAAAGAGAAAAAAGAAAATGTTCGTGGTTCTGCTCTAATTGCATTGCGAAAGTAGAGAGTAAAAAAGAAAAAAAAAAAAAAAAGTCGCCATAATCGTCATCATGTTGATGATAATTGTGGCACGCATCGTTAATTGAATCTTTCTTTCTTTCTCTCCATCTCCAACTCTATCTCTTTTACACTGCCACTAAAGAAGAGTGCGAGAAATACATGCAATTAACTTAACAACTTGCTGATGAGATGCGCTGAGATAAGTTGAGAATAGGCCAACAAAAAAAGAAAAAGAAGGGAGATGACAAGAAAACCACTAATAGAAATTATATATAACCTAATGGAGAGAAATGAAGTGACTTTTCAACTGTCATACTGGGTTAATAATATATCCAAATGTAGCCCTCATATTATTCTTTCTAAGAATATTCCAAGAAAATGGAAATCCATTTGTTTTGAATAGAAATTTGTAATATTTTCAGCTTTGATTTCATGAAATGTCCCTTTAACCATAAGGCGAAAGGGTATATTAAAGTCGCTAAAATGTGTGTAACAGGCAGAAGGAAGCATTTCAGACCTCATAAAGTATATATTTTCTTGATCAGCATCACTAGCTGAGTTGGTTGAGACATGTTCGTCTGTCCATCCGTCCGTATGAATACTAAGATCTCGGAGACTAAAAGAGCTAGAGCTACCAAATTTGGTGTGAACATCCGTCTAATGCCTAGGCAGATTAAGTTTCTTTCAAATTTTTGCCACGCCTACTTTCGACTTTATTTAATGTAGCTAGTTGGTACAGGGCATACTCAATGACGGCAGGGCCGACTTGTTTTGCTTCATTTTGTTTAAACATTTAAAAATTCGTTCGCCCATTTGTAATTCTTTACAAATGTTGGCAAATTTTGATATAGTCAACTTTTTAATTGGTTTAATTAAGATGAATTTGCCATTGCTATTGGCCCTGATTGCTTATGTTAGCCGCCAATGTAGTTCAAATGGCATTTGGTCATGTAATCAATACCATTTTGCAAACATTTGCAAACAATTTGCAAATTTCCAATTTGCCCACCAAAACATAAGTCGATACAATTTCAAATATTTCCAATTAGTTGCCATTTTGTTATTTGTGTTTTTTTTTGGCCACACATTGAGTTCAGTTTTATTTTTCGCCGACAATTAGTCGTGTCCAATTCAATTAACTTGCGCACTTAAGTACAAGCCAAAAAAATAAAAGGAGGGAAATAAAGAGAAAAGGAAAGAAAAGAGGCAACATGGGGAAAAAAAGGGATCATCAAGAAATACTCAGCCAGAGCAACATAAAGTCCATTTCATATACAAAATTCCTTACGTTTCGTTCTGTGAAGCTCATTTCTCTTATTACGAGCATTTTTTTCTTTCTTTGCAATGGCATTGACATTAAGAAATGCTAACCCGCAATTTGCAATTTGCCAGTGAGAAGAGTAGCGCAGCTAAGAAGGAAAATAAAATTAAACACAAAATGACTGAAAGGGGGGTGGGCCTGGAGGGGTATACTGGTACTGGGCAAAAGAGCAACAATAATAACAAATGCAAAAACGAGAAAAACAACAACAGCAACACGAAAAGGCAAAATCAGCGTGCGGCGCATGTAGCTCATTAAAACACGAAATGGAGGAGGAAGAAAATTGTATGGCAAAAGAATGAAATGAAATAACCCAACCAAACGAACGAACGAAGGAAGGAAGAAACAAGCAACAACAAACGGAAAGAGAGAGAGAGAGAGAGAGAGAGGGAGAGAGACAAAGAGCATACAGGGAAGGGGTTTGACAGCAGCGGAAAACAAATGAAATCAAATTTTAAAGCGGGGTAATTAATTTCCTTCCAGTCAACTAAAACAGCAACAACAAAACAGAAAACCAACATAAAACAAAACCAAAACAAAAAAACGAAAAGAACGAAAAAAAAAACCTCAGAGTGGTCCCTGGGTCAAATGTTAAATGTGCTTTGCATAGATTTAAACTGCGGCACAAGAGGGGAGAGACAAAAAAAAGAAAAGGTATTTGGATTTGAAATTTTTGTTGTTACGGGAGTAGGAAATTTCGCCAAGTACAGGAATTTGCAAAATAATTTGGAAAATGTGTCTGCCTTTTATTTAAAATTTTACTAAGTGATTAATGATTTAACATTTAAATGTAAGAAAATGTTAAATTAATTGTTAAATTTAGTCATAAAAATTAAAAGGGCTTTAAGGTAATATTTTTTAGAATAGATGATTAAAGTGTGAGACTTTCTTATTTTGAAAACTAATTTCAAAAATACAATTAACCTTTTTCTTATAGACGTATGTATACTCGTTACTGAATTCTTTTTCAGGAATTCAATTAAAGAAATTCGCCTAGAAAATTAACTTTTCTGTTAAATAAAGTAAAATTTTCAATTTCATTTTATAAATTTCAAGGGAAGAATCTAAGAATGAACTTTAAATTCCATTTACATATGGGTATCTATTTATGTATACATTATACTTGGGTAAAAGCAGCTCATTGAGGTGAACTGGCTCATTCGTCCTTTTTTTCGAAGTGAGCCAACTCATTCATATGGCTCACTGGCTCACTTGTAGATAGCTTATAAGTTCACTTTGCCTTCGCCAGTTGAGCGAACCATAAGAACTAGTGTGCTAAACTGAACTAGTGAGCCAAACTCACCTAGTGAGCCAAACTAGTGAACCAAACTGAGCTAGTGAGCCAAAATGAGCCATATTGAATGAACAAGCTCAGTGGCTCAGTTCAGTGAGCCATTCATATTGGCTCACTTACTCTTGAGCTACCCAAGTATAGTATATATCTAAGCAGTTGTGTACTCTTCTATGTATTTACCTAACGATCTTTTTAACCTTTTTGGTATATATGTATTTACCTATTAAGGAAAAAGAAAAATAAAGTGGAAAATCGAAATGGAAAATTGTTTTTGAATTTGTGAGAAACTCTGAAAGAAACCTTTAGATGTTAAATATAATTGGCTAAGTTATTAAATGAAAGTTTTGAGCTATTTAAATTAAGTTTTAAATAAAAGTTTAGAGATCTATTTATATACAAAATCATTTTTCCTTCTTAAAAACAGAAAAGATTTCTGTTTAAGTTTTTTATCAAATCCTTTTCTATCTTCGAAACAGAAAAGTTTCTTCAACGAAAACCTACTTATAGCAAAACTAAATTTGGAATATAAGATTAATAACCAATTAATAGTGAATTTACTCAAAAACCAATAAAATTGAAACAAGACTAGTAAATTGTATTTTCAATCGTTTTAATTTCGTGACGAATTGAAATTCGTTGGAATTAAAATTGAGATAGAGACAACTCTTGCAAACGGATGGATATATGTATAGACAAACAGATGGAAAATGCAAATTCTACGTTATTTACAGTGCAATATGGGAGACAGAAATCGAGGGGAGTGGTTAGAATGGAGAATCATTAAATATTAGCACAGTGAAACGTTTGCCCTATATATGTAGGTTCAAGCCAACATTCTCATTATTGTTAACTGTAATTGCTATTGCCAATATACATGCAGGGTTCAATTGGGTGGATCAACTGCTTAAAAACTTTTACAAATTAATATACTTTCCTTTTTTCAAACGATAGTATTTATGCTAGTAACCCTTAAAGTAGGCTACAGTTTTTCTATAATTCTAAAACATTTCCACTGAAAAGCCTACTAATTAATTATTATTCATTAATAAATTTTAATCAAAAACCACTTTGTAAGCCCTTAAAGAAAAGTTCAGTAAATTTTCCAATATATTTTATGAAATTTTAGTTTACTCTTTTTGTGGTTTTTAAGAGATTTAAATACAAATAAATTTCCCACTTGATTTGTTGTTCTGTGTTACGCCTTAAAGTAGGCAACAGTTTTAAATTTCTTCTTCCATATGAACGAACAGCTAAATGATTAATTAGGTCCATTTGATTAATGTAAGCAAAACAAACGAAAAAGGAAAGCCGGTAAGAGCAGTGAAGCAAAAGGAATGAAATGAAGGCTTAGAAGGGAAAGCCCAATAACAAACAATGACTAAAAAGGCAAGACGTTGACCCAAACACACAAACATTTACACGCACACACACACAAACACACACTGACACACATAAGCACGCCATAGTCGCACCTACAAATACAAGTCTAAGCCAATGTGACTGACTGACCCAAATCCAAAGGCAACACCTACCAAAAACAAAAAAAAAAAAAAACCAAGAACGCTAAAGAAGAAAAAGAAATGCTGGGGCAGGAATGGGGATGGGGATGGGGGTAACGGCAACTGTGCAAATATTGAAGTGGTTGCGGTTCAGTGCTTCACAAACTGTGACAGGTGCAAATTGTTGAACTTGTTTTTCTCTATTTTGTTCTGTCTGCTACCACCTGGTGGAACATTCACACATAAGTACAAATACACACGCACACTCATATACGTATATGGCACACCTATACCACAAGAAAAGGCCCTTTACAATACATTGTTGTTGTTTTTATTTTTGTTGTTATAGCTCTTGTTGCCCTTTGTCTAAGTTTTATTTGTCTGCGTCTGGTGTTGCGTCTGTTTGAATTTTTGTTTTCCTATTTTTCCTTCATCTTTTTGCCCCATTGTTGTTGCTTTTTCTCTTGTTTTTTTTTTTCCTTTTTTTGGAGGTTTGTCCTTGAAGTATCCTCAACTGGCTGCGGCCTTATAAATCTTTCAACTTGTATATAGAAATGGCGCAGCACGTGAGCGAGTGTGAGTGTGTGCGTGATATTTTACTATACCCTATACAAGAAAGTTATTCAAAAGTTGTTTTCTTTTTACAAAAGGAACAAAGAGGACATTTCCAACACCGAAAAGTGTGCTACACAAAAAAAATCCTTATTAATATAAATGATGAAAATTGGTAAAGAAAAAGTAATAACAGAAATAATTTTACCACATTTTGCTTTGGAAATACAATAGAAATAGCTGAAATAGGCTAAAGAAAACTTTTAGCACTGACTGTAACCAACTGAAAGCTTCTTTATGACAAGTAGATTTGTCTGAAATATAGTCAAAACAATTTCAAATACTTATTTTAATGCCTTATGTATATAAAATTATTAAATACTCAAAGAATCATAATTTTTACATTGACCGCTAGTGGCGCTAAAGTTTTGATGAGCTTATAAGTGAGAGTGAGATGACAACTAACCCATCATAGTCTAAAATTCACAATAAGAGTTAAATTACTTTAAAAACCATTGAAAAATATTAGTAGGGTATTCTCTAGTCGTCACTCTGTGTAACTTATGCAAGTTGTCTTCTTTCCTTTCTGACCAAGCTTATAAATTATTTTCAGCTTCGACTATCAGCGATTTTTTGTGCCCAAAAACAAAGTTCTTCTTTTTTTCGTCATTTCACTTTTGTTTTGCTCTCTATAGCTCATTATTTCCCCTTCTGTCTCTCTCCTTCTCTTTCTCTTGTTATTTGCTTATTTGTCTATTGGCGTGTTTGGCAACTAATTGCAATGGCTCTGCCTTTGCACCTTGTCCTCCCTTCCTCCCTGTTCTTACTGCTTTCAGTTTGCATGTACTCAACAATTTATGAGCGTTGCGGCTTAGAGACAAGCAAAAAAAAAAAAAAAGACAAGAGAATCGTTTGTCGCGGCATAAATAAAATTAATTATTCAGGCACAAACAGAGTAAAAAAAAAAAAAAACAGAAAAGCCAACTGGCAAAAACTACAAACAAATGGAACAAAAAATAAGGCAAAAATTTAATGGAAATTTAATGAATTTTATAGAATTTAATGCGACAAATTGATTGTGTTTGTGAATTAATTTAACACCTTTTTTATCATATATATATAATACATATATTTGACCTAGTTTCTGCTATTATAAAATTTTTGCAAAATGAAAATAAACGTTTAAGCCGAAAATAAAGAAGCAAAGACAAGTGTAAATGAAAACAGAAAGAGAGAGAGAGAGATAAGGCCGAGAAAGTTTATTCAAAGAACTGGTTATTTGTTTATATTTATTGTATTTGTTTAAGCGGTTTAAATTATAGACATAATATAATAATTTGCATATTTCGTAGAATTTTTTGCAGAATAAAAATTCTTGTCAAAGTATTAGCTATCATCTTGTTTCATGATATTATTCAATTTTTTGAATGAAAACCAAAAAACTATTTTTATACCCTGTACCCATAGGGTAAAAGGGTATATTAAAGTCGCCAAAATGTATGTAACAGGTAGAAGGAAGCGTTTCCGACCCCATAAAGTATATATATTCTTGATCAGCATCAACAGCCGAGTCGATTGAGACATGTTCGCCTGTCCATCCGTTCGTATGAATACCTAGATCTCGGAGACTATAAGAGCTAGAGCTACCAAATTTGGTGTGAACATCCGTCTCATGCCTAGGTAGATCAAGTTTGTTTCAAATTTTAGCCACGCCCACTTCCGCCCCCGCAAATAAAAAAGAAAATATTAAAATGAATTTACTAGATCTGTACTTAAGAATCCTTATTTGGTGGACATAATTATATAGTTAAACTGCACTAACTGACCAAATTTCGTTCAAATCGGGCAATAAACATCGGAGATATAGCCATTTGAATTTTGTACTGAATTGCCAAGGCAGCATTGGCAAAAAAGAAAGAGCGAGATAGCATGCGTTCGCTGCTGCTGCATGTTAAAAGGAATTTTGAATTAAGTTGATGCCGATCTTGATTTAAAATAACTAGTTGGTACACTTGCTTGCTTCATTTGTTTTGATATTTCAATATTTAATTTGCATAAATATTTAAAGTTATTTTTAGGCAAAAAGTTGCCATATTTTGACATAGTTTTTGTTTAGCTTGTTTATGTTTATTCTCAAAATAAACTTTCTTTCCTAAAGTAGATGATAATACTGCTCATCTGTTAGACTTTAAGTTAACAATTTTTACAATGTTATTAATTAATGGTTATGACTAGCTAGAAAACTTTATTGCAATATCAGCAAAGCTAAAGACAAAAGGTACAAACTCGAGAGTCGGCAATCATTTTGCTAGACAAAGTAACAATAAAAAAATATAACTCATATTTGTTCATTTATGGATTTCACAGTTTAATTTACCATGAAATTATCAGCTGACTTTTTTTCTATGGAAATCTTATAGTTAACTTAACATAACTTCCTCTTTTTTTCCAACAACGGGTCTGCAATAACGGCTTTGCCACTTGGTAGAGACACCAGTTGAAGTTGGGGCACTTGAAAAATATTTGCAATTCTCTTAAAGTACCGCAAAAGTTCATCATACATTTGGCCTTTTGTTATTACTCTTATTACCATTCGGCATGGCCATCACGTTTAATGTTCAACAACAGCAAGAAGAAAGCCAAAACGGAGGAGAGGAGAGGAAAGAGATATACCAAACAATGAAACATGCCAAAACTCTATTTACCCATTCATAAATTCAAACTGAAATACATCATCTTTAACTTCTTTTTTTTTTTTTTCTTTTTTTGGGTGCTTTTTATTAAGCGCTAATTGTGTGTCAAGAGTTCACAACGCGCCGGGGCACCGCAGACAGTCAGCCAGACAATGTCTTCAAAAAATAGTTAAAAAAAAAAAGCGAGCATCAACAACTTTCACATTCAACAATGGGCTTCAACTTTGGCATATTTCTGGCCTTAAACAACAAAAAGAGATAGAAAAATAAAAAAAAATTAAAACGCGCGTGCAAAAACCAAAAATTTATGAAAAAAAAAAAACGAAAACTGAAAATCAAAGTGTGTCTGCAGTTCAATGAACGCGAAATACAAAAAAACAAAACCAAAACCAGCAAAGCTAAAAATTTAAAACAGAAAATCTCAAAGAAATGACAATTGATTTCTAAAGCAAGTCGAAATTTATATACACTTACAGTGCAGTGCTAAAGATATTTTTCTAACAAGGAGTTTGGTAGAAGATTTAATAATAATAAGATATTCTTTATCTGATAAATCGCTCTGAAACCCCTTAAAGAAGCATTTCCTGTAATTAAAGGACTGTACTTAAATTTTCACCACTCACTGTATAACTTAGCAAGTCTTTTATTGGCACTCAAAAGGCAGTAATTTTTGTTTACAATGGTTTAATAAATTTTTTTTTTCCCCCTTAAAATAACAAACAAACTTAAAAGTTTGTATTACCCTCCGCAAGGGTATCAAAAGAAAACAAACACAAAATACACACAGAAAAAAAAAAACAAATAAGCCAGCATATAATTAACACAATGAAGTGCAGAAGTAAGCAAGGCAGAGAATACAGAAAGAAAAAAACAAAAAATTATTGTTTAACGAAAAAAATGCTAAGATATTTGCGAAAAAAAAGATAGAGGACGAGTCAGAGAAAGATTGAGAAATAAATTTAAGTAAATGAAAAAATTCCAGAGAAAAAAGAAATCATCATCAACAAACAAAATCAAAAAAAAAAGAAGAAAAAAAGAAGAATTTAACAAGTAAAAAATACAAACAGAAAACAAAAAACCAAAATACAATTAAATGACTTGAAAAATAATAAAAATTCCAGCCATAAATTTCGCGCAAGCAGCAACAATAAAAAATCAAGATAATTACTGAGATATATGCAAAAAAAAAAAAAAAGGATGAGAAAGAATGATGATTTTTTAATACCCTTTAAAGAATTTGTATATGTGTATAGATATACATATATACCGATTTATATATATATTTCTGTATATAATACTCAGAATTGCAATTAAAAACAACCACAAAATAAGATTTCAATTCAATGACCATCAAAAACTGTTGCAGCCAAGCAAATTAATTTTCTTTTTCGTTTTTGATTAAGTTTTTATTATTAATATATTTTTGTCTAGGGGGCGTGTCATGGAAATGGCGGGGAAACGATAAACTCAATGCAGATGGAAATTAAATATTGTCATAAAATTCGCATAAAATATGTTAAATCAAACGAAATGGCTGAGCTGGGCTGGGCGTCAGACAAACGACTGTCACAATGACGCCATTTACGGTTTGACAGCCACAGAGCAGACAGAACGCCATGTGGAAGGGTAGATAGAAGGCGTCGTTAGTCTGTGTCTCCAAGTTTTAATCGAAGTTTCGGGCTGACACGGTACAAGAAAACTTAACCAATGTGAACATATGTGGATGGCAGTTAAATTTTTCCTTTTTTTCTGTCTTGTGTTCGATAAAACTGTCAATAAAAAAGTTGAAATCTGGTCAAAAAAGGGAAAAGTTCTAAATTGATGCTAAAGGTAAAGGAAAAAGTGGGTTAAGGTAAAATCCATTTGATGTGAACGTACTTTCTGTGAACAGAGTTCAACAAATTCATTTGAAAGTTAGCTAGGGAAAGTGTGAAGGATCAAAAGTAATGAAAGTAGCTGAAAACTAAATAAACCAGTAAATGAACATATACATATTTCTATCAAAGAATGAGTTGATTAGTTTATCTTTAAGATAAAATGAATATATATTTGGATATATACGTATATCTGCTTGAAATCATTGTCTTGTATGCAAAGAGGGGACTAAATTGTTTTATGCAATTTAAAGGCTTAGGAAAAGATAAAACTTCTTTAAGCTAAATTGAATATATTTTTGAATACGTTCCTTAAATTAGTTATATCATTAGTTAAATCGCAAATCTTCTTGGAATCATTATCTTCTATGAGACTAAACTTTTTTATGGAATTCAAAGGGTTAGGAAAAGACAAATAGATTTTTCATGTTTAACAATTTGTAGTTTTGCATAAAGTTCTATATCATACTTTATTTTGTTACACTCTCTATTTAAATGTGAAAATTCCCATAATTAAACATTTTAATATAAAGTTAAAGATATTTATTTACTTATCAAATATTCATTTTAAAAGATATTTTGCATTGTGAAAAAGATTTGTGAAAAATTGTTATGGGATTAAAAAAGTTTTTTAAAAATTGAGAATCAGAAAAAAAGTTCAACAGAATTTTGTTGTTTTTTTTTTTTTGTATATTTATTGATAATTGTAATATAAATTTTATATATAAATTATTTGTTTTTTTTTGTTGGAAAACTTAATAAAGGTTTGTGAATTATAATGATTAATTCTAATTAATCAATTCTTTTGTCTTGTAAAATATTCATGGGAAGATGTTTTGGAGACTCCAAAATCTTAATTAATCAATTCTTAATTGATATAAAATTTTCAAATCTTTCAAATGTATAATAAAATTTTATTATATGTATAATTAACTCGTTTTCTGTACTTTAAACTTTTATGGGTTTTCTGATATATTAAAAATATCTAACTTAAAGCCCATTTTTAAGCAAAGTCAATATTTGTTTTGGTTTGATTAAAAATTTAGACATTTAACAGCATTTCTTCTTCACAACTTCGTTTTATAAATAGTTTTAGAATTCAGAATACGTTATGCAAATCAACTGCTCTGGAAAACCATTAAAAAGTATTATCCAACTATGCCAATTTAATCAACGTTTCTATTAAATAAATTAAAGAAAATTAGAAATTTTGGCAATTGTTTTGGATTACCATACCATATACATACATACATATTTGGATATTCTCCCAGATACATAAAATGATCAGATAAGATATTATATCTTTGAAATTGCATTATAAATTGCTTTAACTTTGCCTGTGTCTTTCTCTTTTCTGTTGCTTTTGTTGCCAGTTTTCTCTTTCTACTCACTTTTCATTCATTGTTAAGTTTTTGCTTGCATTTTTTTTTGCCATCCTAGTGGAAATTCTAGCTGCTCTTAAAGGCAATTTCTATGGCGTGCTGTTGTTGTTGTTGTTGTTGTTTTTGTTGCATGCTGTTGTCACTGCAGTTGTTGTCGTTGTTGTTGTTGTTGTGCAAAGTTATGCGCGTTGTAATTGCAAAAGTGACAATATCCGCTTCGTGCTTAGCTGCAACAATGCCAAAACTATGCCACAAAACGGATGCAATAAACACGCAGACCAAAGCCAAGTCATGAATGGCAAAGTGAAAATTAGTAATATGTAGAAAAAGATTTCATCAGTTTGGCACAACGAAAAAGAGAGTTTCATAAATTTTCATTATAACAAAAAGGAAAAAACCGATTTTGTATACAAAAAAAAAATGTATCTGCAAGATACTTACAGAAGGAGAAAGAAATCTGTTGTATATCGTTGCTCTCTCTATCTCCCTCTCTTTCTCATACACACTTTACGGGTCACAAATAAACAATTTAATAAATTGCACAAAATGCTTATATATGTAGTTAGATGTGTGTGTATGTACGAGTGTGTGTGCGAGTGTGTATAAAATTATTCAAAGTCACGTTGTCTGCTCCCATTGTGACAACACAAATGATCTCTGCTCAAAGTTAGTTTCCCACGAGCATATAACCGAAAAAAAAAGAAATATATGTATATGGATAATAAAAAGCGTTAAAGATTTGCCAATATTAAGAGACGACCTTGTGGGTATGTAGATACAATACATAGATTGCCATCAAATGGTGGGAGAATAATTTGCCAAAAAAAAAAAAAGAAGAAACAAAAACAATTCCCAACGGAATTAGCTTACATATTTGGCATTTTAGTTATTGAAAAAATGCAGCCACACTTTTTTACAGCTTTGAGAAAACACCAACGACATGAACATCAAAATCATTTAAAATCTCGTAAATTGTTTTCTTAATTTTGTTTTTTGGAGCTCAAATAATCATAAAGTGCAAATGTTTTCACAGTTTCATTTAATTCTTTTAAGCAAAACTAATTGAGTAAAGCCATCAAATTTGCAAGCTGTATATATATATAAAGCTGACTAATTGGAATTTTGCTAATAGTTTTTTTTTTAACAAATTCTAATTAATTTTATTGCTTTTCAGCTTTAATCGATTAACAACAACTGAATTGGCTTAACGATATATATTTTTTGCAAAGATATATGTATTTCAGAAGACAAAAAAAGAATACAGCAAAAATATATTTTTTATCTTACTGTCCTATAAAAAAAAAACATAAAAAGAGATATCTTTTTTTTTAATTATTTTCGTGAATCGGTTTAAACTCTTATTTGTTTTGAACAAAGAAGAACAAGTTAACTATTTAAATATATTCATAGCAATTTTTTTTTGTTTGAATTTCAGTTTTTTTTTTAAATTAATTGCATGGTCAACAACTATTTATATTTATTTTCTGCACAAATTTAGCAAGTGTGATTGATTTGCCTTGTTCTCAATTAAATAAAGTGATTAAAGTAACCAAATAAGATAATAAAAAGAATAAAAGTATGCAGCCACACTTTTCTTCTTCTTAATATGCAGGCACACTTTTTTTTATTAACATAAAGAATAAAAGTATGCAGCCACACTTTTCTTCTTCTTGATATGCAGGCACACATTTTTTTTATTTCATCATTTAACTGTGATTAACATAGAGAATAAAAGTATGCAGCCACACTTTTCTTCCTCTTAATATGCAGGCACACTTTTTACCTATTTCATTAATAACTGTGATTAACATAAAAAATAAAAGTATGCAGCCACACTTTTCTTCTTCTTAATGTGCAAGCACACTTTTTTTCTATTTCATCATGTTACTGTGATTAACTTATTTATTTTGTTTTTTTAATTAGTCGTCTAAATTATATAATTCTTATCTTAATTGTCTTTTGTAAAAACTCATCAGTCATTTTGACATGTGTTATTTATGAATATGCAGCCACACTTATTGAATTTTTAAATTTAATTTACCCAAAATAGAAACTAAAACTGATAATATCAAATTAACTGCAATTCCACCCATTCCCAAAGCATTCCAGAACATGTCTAAGGAAAAATACTGTGGAACTAGAATTTAAGTCTCATACACTCACTGGGCTATTGTTTTGCATTTGTTGGCTGTAGATGTTGTTGTTATTGTTATTGTTGTTGTTGTTGTGTAGGCGTAATCTTTAGAGCATTGTCACTCAATGCCTCACTTAACGGCACTTAACCCAAACGAGCATAACAAATGTCCACAAGTATGAGCTGCAACAATTGCTTAAAGATACAGAGAAAAAACAACAACAACAACAAAATTGCGATGCACAGATCCAAAATTCGCACTAGTGTGCATGCGTGTGTGTGTGTGTGTGTGTTTGTGTGTGTGTAGTACAAGTAAGTGGCATGCCGTCAATTATAACATTTGTGACAGTTGAAACTTTCAAATTAACCCACACAATCTCATGCATATATCATACTTGCATACATACACACACATATGTACATATGTATGTATGTTTGTATGTATGTATGTATGTATGTATGAATGTATGTACGAATGTATGTATGTATGTATGTATTTTGTATGAGCAAATTTTGTATGTTTTTTGCATAAGCCAAAAACTTTGCCATGGCCACCAATGCAATGATGGGGAAAGGGGTTGCGGATGGAGGCATTAGACAACTTCAAGTGGCAGCCAAGCGCGGAGTTTGGCGCAAAAAGCCAACTGACCCAAATACTTGGCTTCCACTTCAATTTCGATGTTGGCTTGACTGTTGTTGCCGCGATCTAACGGTAAATGGCAAAAACTGACTTGAATGCCGCCAAATGCAGTTAACCGCATTTTTGCGTGCATTTCGTATCTAATAGATACATTTGGCCACACCTATTAGCCCCTCTTTCCCTTCTTACTCACTATACACCCATTTAAAATTCATTTTTGGCACGCACTTTTTATTTTCCCCTGCTGCAGTTGACACATGAAAATTAATTGAAAAATCAATTCCCAGAAAAAATATATAAAATAATGTATTTAATTCACAACATTTGTTTGGCATTACAGTAGTACAAATTGTTTGACAGGTCTTTGAACTTGCCCCCAACCAGTTTTCACGTATATACTAATTATAGCCAGCAAATATTGTTTATAAATATGTACATATGTATGTATGTATGTGTGTATCTATTTCCAGCAACAACTAAATCAATATTTTTTTTCTAGTTTGCTGCTTTTTGTTTTCTGTGCAAAATTTTCATCTTATTCACAAGTCAAATAATGTTTGATCTTTTGATTAATGGAAAAATTTTAATTTCTGAGAAAAATTGCGTGGAATGTAATGAGAATGGAAAATCCGTTTATGAAAGTATGAATAATGTAAGGAAGTTTGAAAACATAAAACAATTGTCCAAAATAAGTTCATTAGATATTGTTGAATATATTTTTTTGTATTCAAATTACATTACTTAGAAAAAGTTTTAATTCCAAGCAATTTTCCAGTTCGTGGTAAAAAATTTAATATTAGAAATGACTAGAAAAATATTCAACTATTTTAAATTGATTTCTTTATAAATATTAATTCAAGAAATTTGTTTTTTTTTAGCATCGATATGAAAACTTAAGTAAAATAAGATGGCTGAACACATTAAATTTATTTTGTTTTTTTTTTAACTTGGAGTAGAAAACTGTAGTAAACTGTTTTATAAGTACAAAAATTAGTTAAGAATAATAAAAAAGTCTTTTTATTAAAAAAGAATTTAAAAATGTATAATTTACTGAACATTTTTATAAGCAAGTATATGAAAAAATATTTTTTTTAATACTTTTTCAAATTTAGAAAAAAAAACCTTTTTCTCCAAATAAAATTTAGCTACTTGCAGATTGGTTTTCAGTCTATTTAATGTAAAACGATGGTTTCTGTTTTTATTTTTTTTACAGCAAAATAAATTTCAAACTTGTATTAGCCAAATTCATAACTGGTTCTTAAGACACAAGTAAAAGCCATGCATTTACTAGAACATAAAATTCATTTAAAATTCTACAGAAAAAACTGTATAACTGAATAAATAATAACTTACTATTAGCAAGTATTAGCTAGTTCGCTGGAAACATCTTTACTTAAATTAATTTTCCTCAAATTCTCATTGTTCTTAGTTAACAATAGTCAGAACCAGTTTAAAGTTTTATTTAAATAATCAATTAATTCCCCTTAAATGCCTATTTTTCCTACTTATAGAGGGGGAATCCCTTTGCATCTGACATTAAACTGCATTTTCTAATCATTTTTAATATTTACAAACATTCTAAGCACTTTAGCTAATTCTCTTATAAATATTTTATTGACTTTCGATTACTTCAGTTTGTATGTAGTTTTTGTAGCACTTTAAATTTTATTCTTGCCAAATAACCACAAAGATTCTCAAAGAACATTTTTTGTTTTTAGAGATTTCCAGCTAAGCGAAATTTGAACCGGACATGCCCCCAAAAAAAAGAAACCAAAAGTGCTAATCGATGAATCATGGGCAACTAATTTATGGCCTTTGATCAGGTTTTGTTAGAAATTTTTCAAATACATTTAGATATATGTATGTATGTATATACATAATCTTATATATTTGTTTGTGGCATCCAAAGCCGTTGCTGTTTTGTTGAGGTTCATGAATGAGAGTATATATGTATATATATATTTGTATAATGAACGTAAATTGAGGATGTGAGTCATAGTAGCCGCAATAGCATTTAAATAAATTATATTTAGAGCAGCTGCTGTGGCATTTCTCCCATTCCTCTCTCTCTCTTTCGCTCTTAGTGTGTATCTTTTTTTTTTTTTAATTTGTATCTCAAAGATGTGCGCCACACTCACACACACACAACCGCAAGGCAAACAATAAAAACACGAGACAAACAACAGTTAGTTTGTCAATTTGCTTTACTGGTGTTTGCTTTGTTGTGGTGTTGTTGCTGCTGCTGCTGTTCCTGTTGCGTGTGTATGTGTGTGTGCGTGTGTGTATCTTTTACGTCAGGCCTTTATTGATAAGAAATTTGCTATGCAAATATTAGAAGGCTTATCAAGTAGCCCGGTAAAAACCAAAAAACGAGACTACAAAAACTAATTGAAAGTAGAATGTCAAATTGATTGACTTTGTTTTAATTTTCATTTACATTTAAACTGCAATATTATTTTGGCCAAATCCTTTAAGCCATAATTGCCCAAAGGCAAAGTACACTTCTTACACAGAACTTTGCCATTGTCATTTGTACAAAACAAAAAAAAAAACTAGAAGGATGGGCTAACTTCGGCCGTGCCGAAGTTCGTATACCCTTGCAAACTGTTATTTAACAATTACACATTTATAATGTGACAAAATCATTAGAAAGCATATGAAACAAGTCAAACCTACATTAAATGTTTGTAGCTTGAGAAAAAAAAGTAATTCGACAAAAAAAATTTTTTTGGTCCGATTGTTCCTATGGGAGCTATAACATATAGATGACCGATTTTGCTGAAACTTAGCATAGACATTTCTATATATACTAAACTTCAAAAACCAAGTTTCGTGACAATCACTTTCAAAACACCCAAGTTATTGCTCTGAGACTATATTCTTGGCCGATTAATTCTATTCTTGACCGATCGTTCCTATGGGAGCTATATGATATAGTCATCCGATCGGGATGATTCCGAGATATACAATGCCTGCAGCAAATAGAAGCCTGGGTGCAAAATTTCAGCTCTGTAGCTTTAAGGGTCTCGGAGGAGAAGCTGTTGATCCAGACAGACGGACAGACGGACAGACGGACCGACGGACAGACGGACAGACGGACAGACGGACAGACGGACATGGCTATATCAACTCAGCTCGTCGTGCTGATCAAGAATATATATACTTTATATAGTCGGAAACGCTTCCTTCTATGCGTTGCAAACTTTTGACCAAAATTAATATACCCTTGCAAGGGTATAATAACGAAATTTGCATCTTTCAGTCCTGGTTAAACATAGAACTTTAAAATAGAGAAAGGGAGAATAACAGAGAGGAAGAGACCCTTCACTTTTCTTTCCCCCACTCCACTCCATTTTTTTTCTCTTGCTCAACCACAATTGCAAGTCAAGTTAAAAAGAAATTTTCATAATTAGCGTTAATTGCTGCTTAGTTGTGCAAATAGAACAGGGAAATGCTTCTGCGTCTGCTTCTGCTTCTGCTGCTGATGATGATGTGGAAAGAGTTGGGCGAGAGAAAGTTCCAGGGAACAGGAAAAGCAGCATAAATACTAACCACAATCGCGGCAAATGGTGAGTCATCAAAGGAAAATTGCAGACAATATATACATATATATATGTGAATATATATATGCATATATATAAAAAAAAGAAAAAGTGAACAATCTGCATCAAAGTTGAGGGCGGGCAAGTGCCTCAAGTGACCAGCACCAAACGTTCCCTCAGCCATCTCTTTCTTGCTCTCGCACACTTGTGCTCTTAAAACGGTAAAAGTGAATGGCAAACTGGGCCGGTTAGCAGTAAGAGTGTGTGTGTGTGTGTGTGTGTGTGTGCGGACAATTTGTATCTGGGTCTGTATTTGATGCTGGTACCGATGTTTGGTGCTGGCATTGCTGCAGGTGAAGTAATACACACACCCAACGAAATGTCAAAGAGCTTTTACGATACTTTACAACAATGCAAACGAATTGAAAAAAAAAAAAAAAAAACAGAAATCTTGAAACATGTCAAAGATATACATAGATAGATAGTCATACGATGTAGATAATACAAATATGTACCAACTAATATATGTTTATATATATCAAATACTATATCAAATCATGAAATCAGCATAAAATGCATTGAATTAGTTACACACTAAAAAAAAAGAAGTGTTGCAAAACTGTGTCTAAAGCAACTGTGTTGTAAAGAACATAAAATGCTTAACATTTTCTTAAAAAGGAATTTTTCAATTTATTTATTGGAGCATGTAAACACATATAAAATATGTTTTAGGATTGCAAAGAGAATGCTAATTGTAACTTAAGTGTTGTCAAGCACATTTAACAACAATAAATTTGTAGATAGCAAGTGTTATAAAACACAATAAGTTTTGTTAAGCAAATGTAAACATGTTGACAAGGGTTGCAGAAAAAAAGAGGTGTGAATAAAGTGTATTATCTAGAGATGAGTAATGAAAAAACTACAACCATAAATCTAAAATATTATCAGATAATTGTTTAGAATTCCTAAACGATTTCCATAGCTACTGAAATAGATGACAACTATTAAAGTTGGAAATGTAATTTGTTGTAAAGTAGACAAAACATATTTTAAAGCAATAGCTAAAGCTCTAGATACTACTAAAATTGGGCTTAGGTTAGAATCTTACAAGTTGTTAATACATATATTCAAAGAAAGATTGAAAAAGTAAATACTTTCGCAACCTTTGGAATGCAACTCGATGGAAGGCAAACTTAAAAGAATACCTTAATGTTTCTTAAAGAAAACAATAACTTTACAGTTGAAAATTTCTTTAAATTTAATACAAAATTATGAACCGAAAATCAGTATAACCTATTGAACTCTTTTCTCAAATGGTTCTCTGTGAGTTGTCGGCACTAAACTTTTACCTAGCTCACCCGTTACTTTTCAAAAACAGATCATTGAACTTTCAGTGTGGCGACACAGATATACATATATAAATATTAAATTATATAAAATCTTGATTAATTTTCATTTGGTTAGTGTATTGAAAGTACCGCCTCAATCCAATCAATTGGAACTGCTGGCATGGCAATGTCGTTGGCTGTTTTTTTTTTTATTTTTCTTCTTTTCAATTTTTTGGGTGCGGCGTTTGCTCTGTTTTAATTGAATTGAATTGAATTGAGCGTGGCCAACCCGCCAGATATTTCAGACATGCATTTTGCTCACAGAAATCGAAACAAGAGACAAGAAGACAAAAAAAAAAAAAAAAATGAAAAATTAAAAGACATTCAATGGAAAAATGGCAAAGGCGTGGCTCATGCCAAAGTTTTTTTTTTTTAACATTCGATTTGGATATGCTTTAGGTTCACTTGCATTTCTGGCAACAAGTGCCATACACACACCCATACACACACTCAAACACACACACACACACTTTCTTGAGATACTTGTCAAAGCATTTGCATTTTCATAGTTGTCGGGATTTCATTATACTTTTGTTTTACATAGAAAATTAAATTTAAGTATACGCGTTTTTATGTCACCAATGACATCATCATCATCATCATCATCATCATTATCAACGATTTCATGGCCATGCAACTTCCTCTAGGAGAATGGCAAAGAAATGGGTTTTTTTTTTCTTTCTTTCTTTCTTTTACCCTGACCTCGTAAAGTTTGCCGCAGTGTTGCACGTGGCTATAAAAACCAAAGTTCTCAAGTGGGAGGTAAAAAAAAACGAAGAGGACGACATGCAGCAGAGCTTGCAATCCTGTGCCAAGATAGCCAAGAAATTTCTTCAGATTGCATAACTTGCACACATACACACACACTCACACAGAAACACACACATGCAGAGGTACAGAAAGGAGCAACAAAAAGTTGACCTTGTTGCACGGTCAGTTGCAGTTTAAACGACTCTGCTTTTAATTGGAAATTTTCAAGTATTTTTCTTCTCTTTTCTCGTTTTATTTTTATTTTCCGTTTTCCACTTACACTTAAATGGCATTATCATTGGCAATGATGTTGCTGATAAGAATTGTTGTAGTTGTAGAAATTGTTCTTTTTGTTGCTTACCTGCAAAAGAAAATAAATGTTAAATGTTAATATCAAAATTAATTACTGCATTTAAAGTGAATGGTAATAAAAATAATTTCAAAATTGTAACTTTAAAACTCTTGGCTATTGCAATTTTGCCAGTTCACTGAATTGATTCTACCCTATTACCTTTCCTCTTTGCCCTCTACCCATCACTTTGCTTTTTACTGATTGAAAAACAATAACGATAATTAATTCATAAGCCTCATCTGCGCTGCATATATACGATATATTGTATATATATATACATATATATGTATGTATAAATATGTATGCATGTATATTTGTTTTCTGGCCTGTTTGTATTTTGACGGCATTGTATAATATTCGCTTTGCATTGCCATATTTTTTGGCCATTTCACGCGTCTGTTAAAACACAATGCAAACAACGAAATTCAAATTGAAAACATGATGAAAATTAATTACGTGCCATAATAACAACCATTTTAATACTCTTGCAAATGGTTTGCACTCTAAAAGCTATTTATTATATATTATTGGAAATGAAAATCTAGCAATCAATTCGTAACTCGACCAGTTTAGACGATATATGTATAGACTAGTCAATCAAAAATCAATTTTATATGAATTATAGAATCATTTTTATGAAGACGGCAAATTTGTTAAAATTAAAGAAAAGACTACGTTTAGTAAGATTATTTCGAGTCCTATTTATATCTTACTGAATGTTTATCTCAGGGAGAGGTTTCTGGGAGGTTCAAACGACATTTTATTCAATAGTATTGGAATTACAGTTAAATTGGGTTAAAAGAAAGAATTATTCATTTTATCTGTCTGTTTGTTTGCACTTTTTAGACCTCAAAATTTTAGCCATTTAGTTGAAACTTTGTAGATAGTCTAATCACAAGTTTTTGCTGGGCAAGATAATGAATTGGTTGAATCGGACCACTATAAGATATAGTCACTATAGAAATAGTCGTTTAAGAACGAAACTGTTTCGTGTTTTTTAAGACATACAAATGCTAAAAATACCTATAAACTATCTACCAAGTTTGAATTATATATATATATATATCTTCGCCGTTTTTGCATTTCAGAAAGTTTTGAATACAAAATTATTAAGATAGATGGCGTATTGTTCTATATGAATAGTTTCTGTTAAGTTTGTTTCAATCGTTTATAACTTAAGAACTTGGAAGGTAGTCAGGCATCCGTTTCAGGGCTACATTTTTAAGAGAAAAGTACAAATAATTTTCAGCTGAAAGTTGCTTTCCTAAATTGATGAAAGCTTAAAAAGATAAAAAAAATTTGCACTTTGTTTTATTGCAATTATTTATAATTATTGAATTATTAAATAAAATCTGAATCTTATCGAGAAATTTATATCAATCAAAATTATTGATATTTTCAAAAATTTTATATTGATTTTGAGAATTTGTACAAAATTAATGAAAGATTTGATCAATAAGTAATAAATTTTAAAATTGTTTTACAAATGAATAATTTCACTTTCGAGCAATTATTGCGTCTTGGACATGTCCAGTTAAAAGTAATAATATTTTTTTAAGTACACAAATATGTTTACATCATATCACGAAACAGAGACAGACGACTTATGTACATAGATGTGTATTTTTAATTATTCAAAATTAGAAGGCTGCCAAATTAATTGCATAATTTATTTTGTTTCATCAAATGTATATATGTGTGTGTTGAATGTTCCGCATGTGCGCCAAAATGTTGAAAGTAGAATACACAATTTCGGGGAAAAACAAAATAATCAAGAATTGAATGTTTTTAGTCATTTTCGTAGTAGTTTTTGTTTTTAGTAATTCATCCGAGGCCAAAGTAAAAATACAAAAAAAACCAAAACACCAAAAAAAAATATACGCCACTTGCAATAAGTGAAAGATGAAATTATATTTTATATTTTTATTAAATACTCTTGCCAAAGTGGGTTAACTCCTATTTCTGACCTGTTTGTGATAAAGAATATAGTTTTTCTTAAGGGGTCTTGTCTTTGCTTTAAAGTTCAAGGACATTTTTTGTAGGAAAATGTAATGCCCATCGATTCACTATAATATGTCTAAGACGTTCTTTTGTTGAACTTTATTTTCAAAATTTTTCAAAAATGGTTATCAGACTTACTAGTCATTTGTTAGGGTATATAAACTACAACGCGGTGAATAAAATTAGTTTAGGCTCTCTGGGATTTTATATTGTTGTCTCTCTTGTAGACAACATATGGAGGATTTTATGTGAAGTCATTTTATATTATTATTATGACGAGAACCTCGCCACATTTTGTGGTTCATTCTGGTCGTTTGTTTTTTTTTTTTGCTTTTGTTTTATGTGACATGAAAAAAAAGTAGGCATAGCTGGAGGCTGTTTAATAAAGGCGTGGTGTAAGTTTTGTGTCTCTTTATTCATTTATGTCTATATTTTTTTTCCTTTTTGCTGTTGTTAGATTGGTAACTGGGCTCTTTTGACAATACTCGACAATACTCTTGTCGTTTTTTTATGACCCGCCATATACTGAAATATATATGCATGTAAGTATATATATTATGATATTTACCATGATTTCTTTTGTAATAAATCCTTTGGGCTACGTATAGATGTATGTTTTCTTTATAGAAATTAGCACTCAAGGAAATTTATGTGAAGTGCAAAAACAAAAACAGAATTGGTCATATATATACATATATATATTTAGTATATATATATATATAAGTATATATGTAGGTTAGTTTTTATTAGTTTATATATGACAGACACGTGCCTCGTTTAGTTTTTGCAGACCTATGGACAAATTTCTTAAATTGTCGTAACTTTAACAAAGATAAGGAATAAGGAATATTTATTTTATTTTGTTTTTGTTGTTTGAGTTTAATAACCAAATTAATGAATTATATGTAAAGTTTATTGTTTCAGATCAGATTAAAGTTGCATTGGCCTTTTGTCATTTCCTCATAGAGCCGTACCTTGTTTTAGTCCTTCTGCAGTCCTTTACAAAAGCATCGTGATCACGCTTCCAAATTCTTGCGTATTCCCAACCCAATAAAAAGGACATTGGCGTTGGACAATCCTAATTATTAAGAAAACTAAATGGTAGAAATTTCCCTAAAACATGGCTAAAACTCACATCTCGTTCATAGGATGGCACAAAGACTTTTTGAGCTCTTTTGCCCGCTTCGGTTGTGATATTATCTCTTGGAGTAAATGGCACTGCTCGGGACCAAGTAATAGACATTGTAAATATAGTTTTGGAATTTGTTAACCGAAAATGTTAAAGCTGTTTTTTTTTTTTTTGAAAATTTTGAAACTAATTTTGTGCAGGTTTTAATTTTTATATCAAGGCTTTCTATGTGGAAAAAAAACTTTAGGTAATAAAAATTTAATTCAATAAAAATCACAAAGTTTATTCTAATTCAAATCCTTTTTTCTTTTCATAATCAAATGTAATTTTTTTGATATTTGCTTAAAACTATTTGAGTTGTCCTTTTTACATTAAACCGTATCTAAATCCTTATATTTCTTAAAAAGTTTGTAGCCTCAAGCTTAAGCTTGTATTGCCAACACAGTGTTGGCCAATTTGTTGAACAAAAAGGGGGAAAAAAACGAATCCCAAATTGATAACCAAAATAAAAAAAAAAGGGCAAACCATTTATGTAGTTGGCTTAATACTCAACCCTTTTAACCCTTTCTCCCTTTCTCCAAACGATTGACCCATGACCATTAACCGCCAAAATCTCTCACAACCACAAATGTCACCCACAACAACAACAGTAATAACAATAACAAAAACGGAATGATGTGAAAAAGAAAAGTCGCGTGTGGAAACTGTAAAAATTGTGGCCATTGGGCAGGCGGTCAGGCGGTCAGAGAAGCCAAACGAAACGAAACGAATTGAATTGAAACGAAATTTGAAACGCTATGAAATGAATCGAATGAAGGTGATGAAGAGAGGTACGCTCTACACTACACTACACTCCCCTTACCTTACCCACTCCAAAACAACCGTAGCAATGACAATTATATAGTACAACTACAACAATCATAATGTGTAGCACAAACGATGGCTATAGCAACAACAATAAAAATATATATACATATATGTATGTATGTGTGTGTATAAGTATTTTATGGGCAAAGATATTATATAAAAGATATATGTACAACAAAAAGATATAAAAATGAATATGTATACGTGCTATACATACATATATATATATATATATATATATATATATATATATATATATATATATATATAAATATATATTTTAATAAATGAAGCGCCCCAAAAACAAAAAAAAAAAAAAAAATAAAAGCGAAAAAGCCGAAACAAAAAGCAAAGGACACAACAAACAAAAATAAAAACAACAACAACGAGAGGTTTGAGAAAAAAAAGTTTAGGATCAAAAAGCAAAGGCAAAAAAAAAAAACAAAGCAAAAAAAAATCTGTTCTAATGGTCAAGTCAAGGCATCGCCTAAGAGTTACCCTGTACGACTTTAATAGATTTAATTCACATTTTATATACGAAAAGAATTATCTACATGTAGGCCTAAAGAAAGTTAATTACATCTTGGCTATATGGGAAAGTCGGCATACTTCATTTTCCTGGTCTATATAAAGAAAACATGTCTACTTCATACGTTGATACTTATCAAGATTATATACTTAAAATAAATATATGCTTTCTATTATAGGGTATAGAAGAAAAAAAAATGGAAAAGAGAATCACATGAATGGCACTTAACTTGCCTGGGAGATGAAAACAAAAAGATGAAGAGGAGAAGCAAGCTAGAGAATGGACAGAAGGAGGCGGAGTTGAAGTGCGCCTGGGGGCCAGATAGACATACACAGATAGAACCAAAGAAAGAGAGAGAAAGAGACAAACACACACACACATACACATATAAAGAGAGAGAGAGTGAGTGAGGGGGAACCGTTACAGTTACAGTTTTAATGCGCATTGCATGTGTGCCCCGCAAACCCCTTCTTCTTTTCTCCCCCCTCCATCACTCTCTACCACCAAACGTTTCGCCTAAAAGTAAGTTTCTGTTGTTTGATGCCAATTTTTTGCATTGCTCTTCTCAGTATTTTTTTTTTTTTTGCTTCTTCCATTTTTTGGGGTCCTTTTTTTTTTGTTTTCTCTCCTTGTCGCTCGCTCTGCATTTGTCGGTTGTTGAACTCAAAACGCCCAGAAGCTTCTGGAGGCCATAAGTGGCCCTAGCCAACAACTGCTGCAACAACAACAACAACAATTGCAATTGCAACAGCAACAGTAACAACAGCAACAGTAACAACAACAACAAAGACAACAAATCAAATGAAAGCTGCGTTTGCTGCAATTTTTCCTTTTTTCCGTTTGTTTTTCTTTTTTTCTTTTTTTGTTTGCTGTAGTCCAAAGAAAAATACGGCGATATAAATAAAAATGCATACAAAAGCGAAAGAGAAAGGTAGAGAAACAAGCTGAGAGAAAGAGACAGAATATACATAAAATATGCACACACATAGCTATATATTTATATATGTATGTATATACATATAAATGTATATTCAAGATGAAATTTATGGTTTGCTTTATTTTAAATGCTGTCAACGGTTATTGAGACACATATTCGACAGCATAAGCCACGCCTCCCTTTTGGTTTTATAGCAAACTCATTAAAAAGTAATTAAGCAACTTGACTCATGAGACTGTTGTCTTGCACACACACTCTCTATCTCTCTCTATCTCGCACTTTGTCTTTCTCTTTCTCTGTCTGCCATTCCCTGTGCCTCTCTCTAGCCTGTGGCTATTTGCAAGGTCAACACGCACAAACCGTTATATACATCTTATATAAACGATATATGTGTGTATATACACATATATATATATATATTTGTATGTATTTAATGTCTGGCCTGTGTCTGGATAGGCTTGAGGCAAACAAAAACATATTACGCATACGCCACGAAGGACAACGCCAATGACTACCACAACCACAACTGTAAGCAAATATACACAGACACACGCATAGAAGCACATTCACACACACACACACAGCGTACGAAGAAAAGAAAGGTAGAACATGATACAAGATACAAGATTCTGGTCGTAGCATTTTAAGATTTTTTATTTCCATGCGTATACATAACATGAGACAGAGTGAGAAACAAAAGGACTATGAAAATTGTTCTACATTGCTCAATTGGACTTTATATTTAATTGGTTTCAATTTCCTTAACTCCTAAGGAGTCAGTTAGTTGTTCTTTTCAAAAAAAAAAAAAAAACAAAATATTGTTCTACTTGTTAAATCACTTGTATTTATCTTGGGTTCATATCTCTCATTTTATATTGTCCTTTTTCCTTTTTTAGACATTGTTTTGTTAGCTCTTCGCTTTGCTCTTTAGTTGTGCCTCTTTTTCCTTGGAGCCCACTAAATGTTTTTTTTTTCCTTCTACGCTTTGTTTTATAATTTTTTGGTTCCCATTACATTTATCAACTTGTCACATTAATTTTTGTTTTGTTTTGTTTGATTTTTAAGCAATTTTCTCTTAGCTGATCTTCAATTACTTTTAAGTGATGGAATTATGAATATTTTTCTTTGGTTTCCTTTTCTGATCATTTATATCCCTTTTAATTTTGTTTCCCTTTTAATTTTGGTTCTATTCGTTGCTTTCTTGTTTTCATATATTGCATTTTTACCTTCTTTACCTTACTTCATTCTAAATTTTACTTTAACTATTTATTCATTCCTTAGTTAGTTAACCGAAAAAAAGCGATTTCAATTGCAAAGATGCGACACTTTAATCACTTTACCTCCTGGGAACTAAACATCTAAAAGTTTGTTTATAAAGAGGATACCAAATCCACCCATCACATTTACCAAGAAAAAAAAAAGAAAATGCCTAAAAAATGCGTATAAATCTCTTATTTGAAACATTTTTTTTCTTTTCTTTTGAACCAAAAACAACTTACACAAACCTTTAGAATGCTTTGTTATTTTCTTTTCTTCTCATTGTTGCGGCTTAAAACAGAGGACCAAAATTGCCAAAACGTGTTGACAATTTCGCCTTACGCCAGGACAACACACGGACTCAATTTAATGCGACGCGACTCGACTCGATCTGTACAAGGATTTGCCATTGTCCTTGAGCTAGAAAATTTATGGCCGCTTTAAGTTATTTTGTCATTTTGCATTATTTTGTTTAGTTTTCTTTTGATTTTTTGTTTTTTAGTTTTTTTTTTCTTTTGTTTTGTGGTTGTAAAGTGCCACGCCTTTAAGCAAATAATATTGCGTAATGTATAAAAAAACGTTTTTTGGTACAATTTAAAGAAAGTTTTTTATACTCTCACTAAAAGCGTACATTCGTTTATAAGAAAAGGTTGCCGCAAATGAAATAAAATGTATTTAAATATACTGAAATAGGATTATATATTCGTGATCTACATAGAAAGATAAACTGATGCTACTTTTTAACTGTTTTGTTGATTTCCTTTTTAACTTACATGTAACCAATTGTCAAAAAACTAATTTTGTAAGAGTATAGAAATTTCTCTAGGCTTACATCAAAAAGAACCCACGAAAGGAAAATTTATGCAGTAAATTTCGTTGGCGGTAGTTGACTGAAATTTATTTATGGGCCGCAGTGATTATCAGCTGGCTTAAACGCAGCTTACACTAAGGGCAATACAATATATGTATAATTTCCAGACAAGACACCAAAAGATTGAGACAGAAATAAGAACGATGAGACAGAGAGAGAGAGAGAGAGAGAGGGGAAAGGGGTTGGAGATGAAGTGGTATTACGTTACTTTTCACTGACATTATTGCGAATGCAATGCTCATAAATTTCAACTTAATAGACTTGTACGTAACATAACAGACGTATGCAAATAGTCAAAAAAAAAAAAGAAAAGAAAACTCTAAGGAATCGCGGCAATGGAAAAATGTCTATTTTTGGTTTGAAAAGGAAATATTGGTTTGAGAATGAGTCAGTATTTCGGTCAATTTCAAATTTTAATTAAAATCAAAGTAAAGTGAAAAGAACTAAATTTCATCAAATATCAAATAAAAGTTTCTCTCTCTTTTTTTTTGTATTTTGTTTGCTTTACGGCAAACAAACAAAGTTCAGGGTCAAAACAACTCAATAAGTGGGGGAGTTAAGGGAAGAAGAGAAAGGCAGATGTAAAATATTGTGTGACTTCATTTACCGTTAGATTGCCAAAAAAAAACAATTTGTATAACAGTAAAACCTAAAATAAGCTGACCAGATCCTAAAAGAATATTTTATTTGAAGTTTAAGTTGCCTTCTAAATTTGTTAACCATTTTTAACTAATTTATTTAAAAAATAAAGGATAAAATTAATTTGTTAAAACATATCATAAACAAAACTGATCGCTTTAGGGTTACCAGATCACTTTTATGTTTTAGACTATACTTGGGTAAAAGCAGCTCATTGAGGTGAACTGGCTCATTCGTTCTTTTTTTCGAAGTGAGCTAAACTCACTCATATGGCTCACTGGCTCACTTATAGCTTATAAGTTCACTTTGCGATCGCCAGTTGAGCGAACCATAAGAACTAGTGTGCCAAAATGAGCTAGTGTGCCAAACTGAACTAGTGAGCCAAAATGAGCTAGTGAGCCAAACTGAGCCATATTGAATGAACAAGCTCAGTGGCTCAGTTCAGTGAGCCATTCATTTTGGCTCACTCACTCATGAGCTACCCAAGTATATTTTAGACTACAAAGTCTAAAAATGCAGAAATTACTTTATTGCTGTCAGATAAACTTTCTGCTAAAAAGTTTTTAAACAAATCACATTTCACATTTGGTATTGGCATTTCAAAATTCAAATAACTCTTTTATCCAAAGAAGAAATTTTAATGGATTCCCGAAGCAAATATGATAAAAATGCTAATAGAAGAAGTTTTTCAGTATTGATATTCTATAAGAAAAATGTAGATGAACCAGTTTCAGAGTGCTTTCGGCTCCTGGTTTAATTATGCATTAAAGGTTATATGACATGAAATATGTTGTTATATGTTGTCTTACTAAGAGTAGAATTTAACTTTAAAAAACAGCAATAAAATAAAATAAGTTTGTTTAGAACCATTAGAAAACAAGCTCATCACTTCAGAGTTACCAGATCACGCAGTTTTTTCTAATTTGACTAATCTTTTCATTACTTGATGGCTAGTTATTACATATATCAAACAATATTATTAACAATATAACATTAATATGCATTAAACAATTCCGACATTTCTTGATTATTTTATTGTTTTTATATTTATGAGCATTTCAAAAATTGATTCTCTGACTTGATTGATTCTCTGAGATCTTTAAAAGAACCTTTTAATTAGACGCATTTTTTAACTAAAAGACTTAAACTTTTTTGAAAGCAAATCTACATCAGTTAGATTTTCAATCCTTTATTTTAAAATCTAATTTTTTTTTCGTTTTCCATTTTCAACGAATTTTCACTGTATGCATTGTTGGCCAAAAAACTTCACACTTAACGAAAATCAAATCAAAGGAAATTCGTATTCGACACGCAATTTTTTCTGTGGCCAAACAGAGATTTTTCGTTGTTCTGCATGAGAGGGGAGATTATATATTTTTTAGATGGGGAACAACGGGCCACGCCTGGGAAAATCAATTACGCGTACGCGTCGCAACGGAAGTGGAAATCTACAACAACGGCAACAACATTGCCACTTTAAGCCGGAAATGTGCGACAGCCACAGAAAGTATGCCGGGCTTAGGCCATGGGAGTCAGAGGGGTCAACCCCAACCAACAAACGAATCGAATTCTCAGTTTCTGGTTCTCGTTTTTCTTCAATTTTTTTTTTTTTTTTTTTTGTGTTTTTGATTGTTGTTTTTCTTTCTGTCCACGTGCCTGACATTTCAATTAAATTGCCAAAATAAATATATATGTAAATAAATGCACAAATATGTGAAATTTAAGAAAAGCGTTTAGAAAATATTTTATTAAATTTTCTCACTCTAGAGATTACTGTTTGTAGAACTACTATTATCATCGTGTATGTGTTTGTGTGTGCCTCTCAAACTGTGGCATGAGCAATTAGTGCATCGTTGGCAAAGGCTCGTGCCCAAATGATATAATTACGTTTCAATTAGTGCAACTCTTGCATGAGAGTTGCACAAGCACCACCAACAGCAGTGGCAGATGAGCAAGATGAAATGGTTGATGACTGATGTTACTGGGTGGGGGGGAAGGCGGAGATTAGTTTTTGCCTGGCATATGCCACACATGTCGCATAACTTGCCGCAAAATATAAGTTAAACTAAAATTCCCCAAAATGCAGGCAGGCATATGGCTTAGCATACAATAGAATGAGATAGGATAGGTGATATCCGTGCATGGCATAGACATATATATACACATACATATATAGACCGACTTAATGCATGAATGATAAACTGTACAAAACCAAACTGTATGCACTTCAAACATTTGTTCAACTTTATTTTTTTGAGATTTTGTGCAAATTATTTGATATGAAATATCACAAAATTAGTTTTTTTTTTTACTCTAATTGAAATGAAATCTTTAAAGCATTTAACTAGCAAAATTGTTAATTAAATAGATAAATAATTGTCTAATGTTTTAGATAATCAAATTTAAATAAATTGAAAATATAAATTGGTTTCGTTTGTATGATGGATGCATAAATGTTTATATAGATAAATGTTTTAGATTTTCAATTAATAATGTTATAAAATCAGTTAAATGTTTGCATATATAAACAGGTGTTTGGTGTGAAGTTGCCAGATTGTTTTTTATTGAAATTTTATTTGCTCATAAATACTACTCTTAAATAAATATAAATATACTCTTTTAAGCGACCTTATGTTAGTTAGTCATATCCAAAATTTTAGGTTAAAGCTTGGCATTTAGTTTCAACTTTTCACAAATGGATTAGCCAGACTACACTGATTCCAAATAGAAAATTAGAGTTGCCATATCAATTTTTAAACATGTTTATGGCTTTAAATACGAAAGAATTTTACAGAAATGAGAACAAAATAAAATAGAATAAAGTTCCGTTGCTTGTTCTGTTTCACTTTTATAGGCCTAATGTATTTTTGGCATAAAAGATAGGTAAAGAAACTGAATTAGCGTTGCCAGACTTCAGTTAAATTGACGTAAGAGTCGTTTGTTACTCTATAAGATGGCATCGCGAATGTTTTGGGGGCCGTACAACTTTACTGGAACCATCTAGACAATTTAAAGAAAGTTCCACATCTCAAAAGGAATTCTCCGAAGAAATTATTCTATTTTTTTTGTATTTTTACTTCAAATCTATTTTCTTTAAAATACATATGTACATATATGTTTAAACATATAAAATTTGAAAATTAAAATCATATTTAAGAGTATACTTGGGCAGCTCATGAGTGAGTGAGCCAAAATGAATGGCTCACTGAACTGAGCCACTGAGCTTGTTCATTCAATAGCTCAGTTTGGCTCACTAGATCAGTTTGGCTCACTAGCTCAGTTTGGCTCACTAGTTCAGTTTGGCACACTAGCTCATTTTGGCAGACTAGTTCTTATAGTTCGCTCAACTGGCGATCGTAAAGTGAACTCATGAGCTATCTACAAGTGAGCCAGTGAGCCATATGAGTGAGTTGGCTCACATCGAAAAAAAGAACGAATGAGCTAGTTCACCTCAATGAGCTGCTTTTACCCAAGTATATTTAAGAGCATTTTACTAAAATATCTATATCATTTTGTTTCTCAAATAAAGCCTATAACATTTCTTCTTTTATTTTCTATGCATTTATCTTAAAAATACCTTAAAACTTGTACAATTTAATCTTTGTCTTTCACTCTGGCGCCTTGTTCATAGTTTGTTTCCTACTCTTGTACAGTTCACTGCACGTTAAAGTTCATGAACTGATTTTACCAATAAAGAAATATGTTATAAGTGTGTGTCATTAAGCTATAAGGAACACATAAACAACTTGGCACACAAAATCAGTTTCCCCCCATCATCTCTCTGGTCTCCCCAAACCAATGGGTGGGTGAAATTGTGGGCGGTTTTAGTTCAATGAACTGACGGCAAAGTAAATATGAGGAGAAAGAGAGATGTGCTAGAGAAAATGTATGGTAGGAGAACATGAGAATGGGCTGGCGGCAATCTAAGCATTACATCAACACTTGAAGACGAATAAATATACATACAACCGCACACACACACACATACACTGACAACCAACTTAATCTCACTGGCAATAATTTTCAATATATTTCAGTTCATTTTCTTTGTGTGTGTACGTGTATATGTGTTTTTCTTTTTTTTTTATATTTGGTTAATCTCTTTGGTAATAATTTTTAATTAACTTGGGGGTCGAACCCGCATTTCGAGGGTAAAAATTTTATGAAGACTCATTACTTGGCTGTAAACTTTGACTTGACTTTTTGTTCACTGTTTGAACTCTCAACTTTACCAAGATAAATACAAATTTTTTCCTCAATGCCCTTTAATGAGCTAATTGGCATCAAAAATAATAATAACAAAAAAGAAAATTACACAAAATGAAAAGACTTTGTGAAGAAGCATTGAAAATTTGAGGAAATTCGAGAAGGCCTCGAAAAGAACAAAAATCTAGACAACTAGAGAGAAACTGTGTCAGTACATAAGAATACAATAGAAATATTTCAATATCTGAACAATAGAGTGTTTTTTTTTTTAAGTAAACATTTTCATCTCGAATTCTTCCAGGAAGTAAACTTCAAAATGATTGTTACTTATTACCGCACATAAAACGTTTTGCAAACATTTATAACATTTTGTCTCTGATGTCATATTACAACAAGGACCAAAACCAAAGGAATGGAGAGTCGGTTAAAAAAAAAAAAAAACAAAGTTTCGTCTATGTGACTCGTAAAAAAATTCATCAAAAAAAACGAGAGATAAATAGACAGACAGACAGACATACACACAAGCTGTATAAGATGGAGAGCAGAATAAGTAGCGAGAAAAGTGCATAAAAATGTTGTGAATGTCAAACTGTACAGGGAGTGAAGGCAGGGAGTTAGACATTCAGTCAGTCAGTCAGTCGGGCGGCAGGTAGCCAAAACCAAGAAAGAAAACAAAAACCAAATGGAGACAAAACGACCAAATATAAAAGAAAAGAATGACTTGAGTAAAAATTTAGTACATTGGTTAAGGACGTTAAGTTACCCTATAACACAAGTAGAGTTAGTTACAATATAATATAAATTATAGATTAGTGGATAAGGTCGAGAACTATTTATTTTTTCTTGGTTTCCTTATAATATTTACAATGTGCCCTTAAACAGGAGTTTGTAAATAAATATTGCTGATAGATCTACAAACATTTCTTTAACTTTTTTCTTGTAATCAATAGATCATCCATCTAATATATATTCTTTTTTGATCATTTTAAACTAAGTTTGTCTTCTAGACACATTCAGAAGTATGAAAATTATTCGCTTTTCAGTAGAATATCATAATTGTTCTTTGAATATTTCACTTTTTTGAATCTTGTACAAAATTTTTGAATACAAAAATAATAAAATTTTACTATGATAGAATAATAAACATTCGATGCGAATTGTTTTATTCACAAAACTTTGCTTAGATATAGATATATCTATAATTTCTACTTAAATAGACTCTTTTGATACCCATGTGGGAAATAGATTATAGAAAAGTACTTGAAATCGCCTTTAAGACTTTTGTATAATTGTTATAAAAAAAAACTCTTTTAAGAAAGTTTTCAATTTCCCTTTCAATAAAATTTAAAAATTTCAAAAATCTTTCTGAAATTTAGATATGTGTTATGGTTAACAATTTAGATGCCAAACAGTTTACATAAACAGAAAGCACTTAAAAAAGGAGAACTCAAGTAGTGCTAAAACATGTTACCTAATCTAATGTCTTTTTCATAGTTAATGTACCAATATCTTGAAACATAAGCCAAAAGTTGTTATTCAGCCAAGTCATTTCTTATATATTCTTAATCTTCAAAATACAGAGAGAGAGAGAGAGACACTAAAGGAGTAGATGATAGTCTCAGCCAAATGAATGCATTAAGTGATACTGATGATGTCACACTAGTAGTGATTGTATCTTTTCATTATATATCTAGGAAATTGGTATACCCTTTAAATCTGCATATATATATATATATCTATGTATATGTATGTGTATGTATACGAAATGACAGCTGCTTTACTTGGTAAGCATAAACTTGCCCATTTTTACGATTGTTCAGATTTATTGGCTTCCTCGTCTTACCCGATTTTTATTATTGTAGTCAGTTGATTGTCGGTTGCATTGCATTTGCATATTTTTCGTTATCGCCGTCTTGCGGATCGTTGATTTTTATGCCAAACTTGAAGGTTAGCCGAAATAGTTTCTCAAGTTTCTTAGTTTTAGTTTTTTATGCGATTTTTTCTCCTTCTTGTTTTATTCGCTTTTTTCTGTTTTTTTTTTTTTTTTTTTGTATGTTTTCTGTTTTGAAGTGCAAAGCTGCCAAATGCTAATGACAGTCGCGCGCGAATGAACCAGCGAGCCCGAGAGAGACTGTCAAAGTCAAATGACAAATTGCTTCAGCTCAAGCAGATGGTTTTTGGACGATGCCTTTGACAACATGGAGACGAAAGAAGTTTGAGAGGGCGGAAGGGAGAGTAGTATTTGTGTTTGTGTATGGGAGTCTCATGTCTAGAGGTGGCAGTTTTGGGGGCCAGCGTGAGTTGGCATAAATTGTGACAGCATTTTCGTGTGACTGACAGAATGCCACTACTGTTGTTCACATCCAACTCTCTTACACACACACACACACACACACACAGATGGCAAATGTGTGGGGAGATATTCTCAAATAATTCTCAAATTGATGTTTCTTCTTTTTCTAAAACTTTTGGCTGTCACATCCGGTCATCTTAAGCAATCAAAATATGTAAGTACAATTGACTTGTTGACCCACAAAAATATTTAACTGATTCTCTTCCTTGAAAATCACATCGCATTTTGTTGACAGTCAATCAAATGCATTAAATTTTATATCCCAAGGAGTGATGGAGTGGTCTCAACAATGATTAATATCTTAGAAAGATGACATATAGATGGATGTATGTATGGGCACTATATTTTAGGATTAACTATGCACTTTACCTACAATATTTGTGTTTTAAAAGTTATACATGTAAATGTTAGCATTTTATCTTGTCCCTGTTCTGTCACTTATATCTAAGAGCTAGACGTCATCTCTCGATTTTCAGTTTCTTCACATTTGATGTGTGTCCCATCGATGGCTAACGCAAACAAAGATGAAGAACCAATTCTTAGTCAAACTTTTATTAGGAATTTGCAATTTTAGAAGTTTCAGATCTTGAAACATTTATAGCCAACATTTATACCTTTTATGTAAAAAAAAACGTTGCTAACTTCTTCCAATTTTTGTATATGTATGTCTAAAAGCCGCTAAAAAGACTCGTGTCTTTGAGTCAAGATATTTGAAGTTAAAATCTTTAAATATGTTATCAATGTAGTTGATTCTGGTTTAGATTATGTATAGAGTTACAGATTACAAAAAAAGAGTTCCAGAAGAAGAGTTTTCACACGGTAATGACGAATTTTCTATATTTCCAATGTGTACAGACTTTTGTAGCGAATGTCCACGTGAGATTACTATTAATCGATTACTTAGTTGGGGATTCAGAAAAGTCCAGCAACTATAATCTACATGTGTTCTTATCTCTTAGTATTGGAATGCCAAGGTTTCCACTTTTGTATGGGTAATTTTTAATTTCAAACTTCTTTCATTTAGTTCTATTTAGTTGTAATTCCCAACTAGTTAAGGCTTTAGAGGCGTGGTATGGCATTACAATTCTAAACTCTCTTTACCTTTTGTCCTACTAACATATATATATATATTATGCTCTGAACATGACCTTAAGTCTGATATATTGATATTCAATCTACCTAAGAAGAAGAAAATCTATCCTCCATTCAAAAGATTTGTTTATTTCAATAGCAAAGTTTCAAAGTCACTCTGTCTGAATTGGCTTTAAAGTACAGTACAATTATATTTTATAAGTCAAGGTTAATGCCATTTGCAGTTAAAACCAAAAAGTCATGACCGTGTCAAGATCATATTAAATCATTTCATTTTAATTTCTGTTAATAACTTTTCTTGGATATTTAACTTTTTGCGTATTTTGTGTGTTCTTTTTGTCGGTTTTTTGTGTTTGTCTATGACCTTGTTTGCTTCCTTTTTCTCAACCTTTTCCTATCACATCGGAAATTCACAACCCGCATAGTTTGGCATAGTTCAGACTGACCATTTCTATGTGTGTGTGTGTGTGTGTGTGTGGGCATATAAAATAATAAGAATTATGTTGATTAGAGCAAAGCATTTACAGACTCAACACCAACACCCTGAATTTTGGTCTCTTCAAGTGGCGCTAGGCAAGAAACAGAAGAAAAAAAAAAACTTGAATAGAGGAAGAAAAATTAACGTAGAAAATGTTCAGGAATATTCTGCTAAATATTTTGCACATGCCTTGGATAATGGAATGGGTAGCAAAAGTAGAATGAGGGAGAGAGGAATGGGTGGTGTGGAAACAAGAGCATGCTCAGCATTCTTATAATTATAACATGCTCAGCATCCATATCAATATAGCGTAGACCCCGGGCGCAAATTCCATTAGATGGCAGCAGCCAAAAGGAGAAAGAGTAGGAGGAGGGGGCAGTGGAATAGGAAGATAGAGTGAGGCAGTACCCAACAACAACAGAAGCAGCAGCAACAGAAGCAGCAGCAGCAGCCGCAGCAGCTCAGCAGCCCAGCGGCACGCAGCACTCAAAGCCCATTTCCTCTGCAAGTTTATTCGATTAACTACAATCAGAGCACGGGACGAAAGGAAGGAGGAGAAGGATGGTGTTATGGGTGAGAAGAAAATTGAAGAGACGTAGATGGTAAGTGAAGGAAATAGTGTAGACCCCGCCGTGTCATTTGGCAAATGAGGCTCTGGCACTGGCAGTGGGGCAAAAGCCATTTACACTTTTGCCCCTATAATTGTAAATTATGAGGAACAAGGAGCAAATAGTTAGCGCAAAAAGGAATAGAAGTAAGTGGAGGGCGAAGTGGGGTGGGAGGTGCTTTGTAACATCAACTATTACTAACTTGCAGCTTCACATGCAAATTCAATTATCTCACTCACATACTCCCCTCCTGCACCCCTTCAAAAAACTAACTATAACTGGAAATTCAATTTGTGTTTTGCTGTCTCAAATTTCAAATGTTTCAGTTTTATTTTTTTGTATTTTCAATCAATGCTGCCTCTTTGTTTAGGCATCTTCTAGCGACTGCCACATCTTTGTCTATATATATTTCCCTCTCTGCCTCTTTCTTTCTACTTCTTTGCCGCCCCAATTAAGGTTAATGACATTGATAAATTGAAAATGGTGGTTATTGAGGTTTCTAGGTTGCGCAAAACTTGATAAAATTCAATTATTTTGCCAACATCGTATATTCTTCCACCTTCCTCTAAGCAAGTCCAGCAGCACATCAGCTTCACAGTTCATCTATTTGAGAGATGGCAAACAATTTCCAAAGCCAAAGAAGTGACACATTCTGGTCTAGAGTCTTTCTACCATGTTAGTTCTCTAAGTCAACTAAGTCCACTCGCTGAAACGAATTGCGTGTTTCTGTTTTCTTCTCACATTTTTTTTTCTTTTTGGGCTTGGCCCATTCTAGAACAAGCCAGTTTTGTCTGTTGTTGGCCAGGTTAGACAGTTATGGTTAGATTCTATGGTCAGTTTGTATGGTCACGTGGGCGTGCTAAATGTGTGCATGGTAATGTGGAAGCAGCGCGACATGAGCAACATGACCAAGATGAGATTGCATTATACAGGGTTCGATTGGAGGAGGCAAATCGTAAATAAAAACTAGAAAATTGTTTAGAAAACTTGCACAAAATTAAACTAAACCGAAAGGCACCAAAAATTTTTATAACAGCAAAAAACAGGGTGCTCTTTTAGAGGCATTTGTGTTTTTGAACAGTAAATAAAGCTTCAGCAAATTTATTTAAGCTCAGATAAAGTTCCGAAAACTGAAAATTGTTTAGAAAACTTAAAAAAAATTTTAAAAAAAGAAGCCAACAAAATTTTATAAGGGAAAGCAAATCAAAACAGGGTGCTTTTCTGAGTAAATAAAGCTGTAAAAACTTTATCCAAATTTAAATAAAGTTCTGTTCCTCTTAAATACAAAATTCTAAATTACTTAGAAACTGATAAGAAATGGGAACAATAGAAATACAGGGTGCTAAACTACAAAGAAAAACTTGCAGAAAAAACAAGTATATTGATATATATAAATCAGAAAAAATCAAAAAAGGTATTTAAAATATACAGGGTGCATATATTTGCTATAATAAATTCACAGGGTGATCTTGTGTGAATATTAAATACTTTTAGTTTGTGTTTTGGTTGAATTTAAACATTTTTTGTTAGTACAAATTAGTATCTAAAATTGTAAGATGCATACAGGGTGCTTAGTTGTGTTAATCAAAGAAATTAAGAGGCACCCTGTATACATAACTGATTATAAATAATCATTCTACTGATGTTCTTGTTACACAGACCTACAGAATCGAATTTCTTAATGCGCATTCAATTTAAAATTATTAGAAAAAAATTTGACCTTTATATCAAAGACAATTTGGTAATTGTATTACCCATTAACTATTCCATCGATGGACGGATGGAGGAATGAAAATATTGCAAAATTCAGACTTTCTTTGAAAGTTTTTATATAGTGTGTCGTCGCTTTTCCAGAATTGTACAAAACAGGCTCGGCTTTATATTTTTGCCCTTATCTGTTTATATTTCATGATTTTTGTGTTTCTTGCCTTCAACATGGGCTAATTTGGATAGAATTTACTTTGTTTTTGGTTTGATTAAAATTACTTGTAAGATTGTGTTACTGCGTGGGCGTATTTCCAGTTCCTGTTAGATCTATTTATACATATTTTTTTCTTCTTATCTCAATGTTTCGAATTTAATTTATAGTAAACATTATTGTTCAGAGAACCCGCTAAGCATATCAAGTTAATTTGTTGCTGATGGTTTTAAGTGACTGCTAGCCCACAGAGAGAAGAAGTCTTGATGGACAGGGCAGGGGTAGGGCGGCAGCTGTGTATAGCGACTTAAGCCGGTTCAGCGGGGATTGTTGTTGTTGTTGGTAGGGGAAAGAGGGTAACAGGGTGACATAGAAAGAGAAAAGGGGAAGAGAGAGATAAATCAAATGCAAAGTTTACTTGTTGACTTTGCGGGCAGACTGAGGCAGCTTAAATGCCAAATGTATACACTTACTGCAAAGTGAAGGGGGGGGGGGTTAGCAGGAGGAGGAGGATAAGGAGGTAGCGGGTCTAAGCAACTTGCCGAAGCAATGCCTGAGATGAGATGAATTGGGGTTGGCTTTGAATATGGGATTGGGATTGGGTGTAAGGTTTGTGGTTTTTTGGGACTATTTTTAGATTTAGACAAAGTCGACGACGACAAGAACAACTCCTCATTCCACTCCACTACTCTCCTCTCGCCTCCTATCTTTCTTTCTCTGCCATCTTTTATCTTTTGCAACTCTCTTCGAGCTTGGCAAGTTTTTTGGCAGCTTAAGAATAACTTCGGTTTCGGGAAAGGCTTAACAAAAGTTTCGCCCTTCCTTTTTTTTTTTTCTTATTTTAAAGAAATTGTGATGCTTAAGAGAGGGATTACTTTAGATGTAATTAGCAGCCATCAGCTGCTTACCAAGAAGGGGAAATTGATAGCTTGGCAGCTTAAACAAAAAATCGGTAATTAGATGAAAGGGCTGAAAAAAAAAAAAATTCACTCTTGCAATAGAAAGTCCATTGAACAAAATTTGTTCACATTTATCAAATAAATTGCTGATAAGCTATAGCAGCAACAACAAAAAGAAAAAAATGATAAATTGTGTCAAAAATTTTTAATGGGTGTGGTAATAAAATGATGATTGACAATTGAAAAATTTTAATGAGCTTAAAAAAGTACTCACTAAAAGAGTGGAAAGGACTATCGCGTTGTTTAAAGTTCAATCAATAATTTATATAATTATTAACAGTTTGACAATTAAAACACAATTGTAAAACTGGGAAGTAGAAAATGCTAAATAATTTTTTATCTTTTTTTTTGTTTAGTGCTTTGTTTATTTAGCATTTTCTGTAATTAGCATATTCTTATATGTGTTGTGGTTAACTTTGTTACTTAAGTGAAATATGTATACTCATTCCGTTAACAAGATTACAATAAACTGACTTTTTTCTATATAGATAATTAATTTGATTATCAAGATGTACGATATATTTACAGTTTTGCAGCCACACTATGAAAAATCATATATAAAGAGGGTCACACTCTATTATAGTGGCAACCCTCAGATGACAGCAAGCTCGAGTTGCCATTGCAATTTAGTTAAGTTGAATTCGATCTAATCATCAGAAGTCATTCGTTTCAGTTTCATTATACCAAATCTAAATTCTATTTCATAATTCTGAACGCAATTTGATAACATTATCAATATTTCTTCCAGCTTCTTCTTTAATAACATATTTTATTGTATATTTTTATCCCATTTCTTTATTATTCGAATAGCATTTCATATATTTGAGCATTATTTCCAAAATAAGTTCCATTTCATATATTTAACCATTACTACCAAAGACATGATAAACTCACCATATTCCGTTGACATGGCGCACATGGGCTGATGATGGGCATGCGGATGATGCGGATGTTGCGGACAAATACCCTCATGCGGATGCGGTGCTATATAATATTCAGGTGGATAAAATTCACCCGGATATTGTATATAAAGTGGTCCCGGTGGCAATTGAGCTGCAGCTGCAGGTGGTGGAACTGTTGGTGGTCCAATGCCATTGGTGCCATTGATAGAGCCATTACCTTGGCTGCCGCCACTACCGCTGGAGACACTGCTTACGCTGCTGGATGAGGATCCGCCACCGCCATTGGGTGAAATTCCTCCATGACCGTGGCCATGACCATGCCCATTTTCGTGTGGTACATGCTGTTGGTTTGGCGGCGGTTGCGGCAGCGGTCCAGCTGCATGATGATGGAGGGCATGTGGTGGCGGTTGCTGTGGCGGCAACATATGATGATGATGATGTTGCAAGGCCGCCAATAAGGTCAATTGCTGTTGCGGATGATGCAATGCACAGACAGGCGGCACAATTTGAGCACCCTGCGGTGGTGTTGCCGTTTGTTGCAGCAACGGTGGTGAGGCGGGCAACGAACAGTTCGAAGATCCACCATCGGAAGGAGAATGTTGCTGCTGCTGTTGTTGTTGCTGTTGCTGGTGTTGGTGTGGTGGCAAATGTTGCTGGTGCTGATGTTGGTGGTGTGGCTGTGGCTGCTGCTGTTGTTGTTGCTGCTGCTGCTGCTGCGGTACTGGTGCAACTGCAGCCATATTGCAGGCTGGCGATGTTGAATTACTATTTAAACTCGTTGTCGAGGATGTGGTCGATGAGCAACTGCCACCACCCGCATTGCTGTTATTGTTGTTGCTATTGTTGCTGTTGTTGTTACTACTGTTGCTGCTGCTGTTGCCGCTGTTGTTACTGGTGCTTATGTTGCTGCTATTTTGTTGCTCGGCAACATTCAATCGCACCATGATTTCCTTCTAGAATTTCGCTTAAATTTGCTTATGCCGCTTAATTAATTTGTTATCAACATTATTGCTGCAACTTTGTTGCCAGCTTGAAAAACTTTTTTTTTTTTGTTTATTTTCTTTTTTTTTTTTTTTTTTTGCTTGCTTGCTTGTTTATCTGTAAAAAAATGTTTACCCAATATTAATAAATATGAGGGGGTGAAGGAAGGATAGCAGAAGAGCGGCGGCAGTTGCCATTTCCACTTGGTCCCAACGTTTGCGTTTGCGTTTGCCTAGAGATAAGCGAGAATGTGTTCCGCCTTTTTTTTTTTGTGTTTTGCTTTTTTTTTTCTCTCTGCTGAATGACTCGGCCCTTGTCAAGGTTATCAACACAATGTCTGTTTGTATATATGTATGTTGTAGGCTTTCATTAGAGAATCGGCCTATATAGGCCCCTCAAGTAGGTCAATTTTGTAGAATTGTGGAATCCCAAGTTTGCCTTATCTATATATACATACATATATATATATATATATAAATAATGAAAAAATCTTTTCTATTTTTGCGCTTTCATGTGAAACAAATGAAAGCAAACAAGCACTGAGAAAATTGCTATGCAGTATAAAAAAAAAAAACAATAATTCCCGATCTTATAAAAGCAATTTAAGAGAAAATATCAAAGAAGCTAACTTCGGCTCTGCCGAAGTTTGTATACCCTTGCAGCTTCATTGTTTTACTATTTAATTTAAAAACAAAATTTTTAAAGTAATTGAAGAGAAAACTCAACTAAAAATTTTCCCGAATTCACCGAGAATCGAATCCACCAAACACCGAACCATCGTGCGACCGATCTTTACGTACTACGTCACCATCCCCACTTAACTCACTTAAGCTAGTTCGACATACATATACATACATATAGCAAACGCATGGCATCTCACTCTTTAAATTTCGTTCTGTGCAACAACACAACGCAATTGTTTCTGTCTCTCTCACACACCGCGTGGTGACCAATTTTTGCATATGTATGTATGTGTGTGTGTGATTGCTTGGAATTTGTTTTTGTTTCTTTGCTGCCAGAGAAAACTGCTTATTTTACTCGAGGTACCTCCACGTTTTAGTTAATAGCTCCGGTGATAATTATCCGATCCGACTAATTTTTAAACTTTACCTGCTCAATCGATTGAGGAACTTAACTTTTCATGTTTCAACCATGTAGCTTAAAATTTAAGCTCGAAAACGTCTGGCTAAACAGACAGACGGACAGACGGACAGACGGACGGACGGACAGACGGACAGACGGACATGTCTCAATCGACTCGGCTATTGATGCTGATCAAGAATATATATACTTTATGGGGTCGGAAACGTATATTTCTATGCGTTACAAACATCTGACCAATTTTATAATACCCTCTGCAAGGGTATAAAAAGTAAGAAATTTTTAATAATGCAAAGTTTCCCTTGATAATGTATCGGATAGATTAAAACCAAAGATCATTTCATAGTTGAGATGTGAATACAAATGCTGATTGGAGACTAAAAATCTTTCAATATCTAGCCCAAGTTACTTTTATTTTATAAACAAAATATATAAAAAAGAAAAGAAATTGTGGAAAAATCTGGAGAATATAAAGTAGAATAGAATAAAAAAATTCTCGAAAATTAATGAATATATATTTGAGATTCTAATTAACATTACTTTATACCCATATAAGATAAGAGAAACTGTAAATACATTTCACAGAAAGCAGACAAATAACAAACGATTCATTAAGTTTGTCGTCAAATAAAACATTCTGAAAATATCAGAAATTCAGAAAGGAGGCCTAATTTATATGATTTCTTGAAATACCACTAAAAAGATGTAAACAATGCACAAATCTTTACACTGAAACGATTTGTTAATGCTTTACGAATCGTTTTAAATTTTGGTAAAATATTTATAATTATAATTATAAAAAAAAATTGTGCTCCCCATTTTTCAAATCAAAACTAAACACACTAAATAATTCTCAGTAATTTATAAATTTATGCCGCTTTCTTAATTTGTCAAATATTTTCAGAAACACCCCAAAAAAAAAAGTTTTCTAGACATTTCCATTTTGATTAACTTTGATCTCTGACTGTTTATGAAACTTTTGTGACTGATGGTGACCACCCGAGAGAATTTAATGTAAATGTTAAACACATGTTGCATATGTATGTATGTATATGTGTGTGTATATATATGCAGCATATATTAAACTAAATATTTGTTTTTGAGAAAAGATCTCTGGCTAAGTCGTTTGAGACTTCCGCTCTAAATTTCCAACAAATAAAAAAAAAATATGTGGCAAAAAAAAAAAAAAAAATGTGCCAACTAAATTTAGAGAGAATCCATAAATCACATGGAAAATTATCACTAAATGTTGACACAGGCATCAACAACAATGTCTGAGCATAGTTGTTGTTGCTGCTCTTGCTGTTGTTGTTGTTGCTGTTGATCGGGCCCCAAACAATTGCAAATTGTGGGCATAGGCAAGCAGAAAATGGCGCATTGTGTCAATTTGACAAATAATTGAAATATTTACACAGAAAAAAAAACAGGCACAATGCGAAAGAGACAAAATAGTGAAAACAAGATAGAGAGTGTGGAAGAGAGGGGAGGATAGAGGGAGAAGAGGGAGGGGGCATCTGGTGCCACCCACATGCAGTCACAGATAACGGCGATGACAGCAGCGGCAGTAGTAGCAACAACAACAACAACAACAGCAACACTTAAATGAAACCCCGCAAATAGCAAACAGTAAAGCAAAAGCAAAGGCAACAAGCGAAAAAGTACAAATAAAAAGTTAAAAAAAAAGAAAGAGAGGGGGGGGAAACAAAAAGAACGTAACAAAACACAAAATTAAAACGTAAACGTGTCTTAATCGTTCGATTTGGTATTCCCCGTCATTAGCTTTACTGTTGTTGTTGTTGCTGTTGTTATTGTTGTCTCCACCCTGAGCTGGTGCTGGTGCTGCTACCTGCTATGCCTGTGGGCAGTGGGGGCGGTTTCGGGTTTGTGTCTTGGCTTGCTCTTTCTTTCTCTCTCCCACTCTCTCTCTCTTTATCTGTCTGCCATGACGAAATTTGATGCCTGCGCTTTGTTGTTGTTATTACTGCAGTTGTTATTGTTGTTGTTGGGTGTTTTCATTTAGCTGTTAATGCAGCTTTACTTTAATGGGTTTCTTTTTTTGGCCCTTTCGTGCATTTTACCCGTCTGTCCGCAATTTATCGCACCTTCAACACACACAAACACATACATAGAGACAAAATGCAGAGAAATGCGCTGACTGGTCAAGCATTTTGACAAAGGTGTTGGTTAGTTGCATATCTACCAACAACTTGCAAGTCAGTCAGTCAGAAACAAGAGATAGGAAAAAGAGAGACGGAAATAACGATTGTGACAGTGTGCAGAGTGAGAGGGAATGAGTTCATTGAACCAACGTAAAAAGAAAAAGCATGAACTTTCATTTTTGGGGTACATTGACTGCAAAAGGAATGCAAAATATTTAAGAAAAAAAAAAAAACATAAAGACAAAAGAATAATAACATGACGTAAAAAAAAAATAAGAACTGATCATATTCTCTTACTGATGAGTTCACATAAAATGCCTACAGTGCACACTCATGGGTTATAAAGTCATTTGAATTTCTGATCATTTTGAAAAACATCGATTGAATAAATTCGAAATGCCAATGGATCAACTGTTATAAGAAATTACAGAAGATATGGTTTTGTAAGGGTTTAGGGACAAATTTGAAACAAGCAGACAAATTTAGCTTCACAAAAACTTAATATTTACATTATTTTTTCTTACTTTTAATTTGAAGGTTTTCTACCTATATTGAACATTTTTTTGGGTACTTTGCAATCTTTGCAATCTTTGATATTTATAGGTAAACTCCCCTATAGTGAACTTCTATATAATAAAGTTCTCAATATAATTAATTTATTTTCAAGTCAGAGCTTTTTCATTCTATTTTCAGTGTGACATTTTAACAACTGAGTTTCCGATTATAAAGTTTTAGCTGGACCCATGCGAATTTATTATATGATCCGCAATCATCGCGAATATTTTCGAGTAATCTCAAATCTTACTAATTCGAAATGCGGTTTGAAGAATTATAGAAAATGTGAAAAACAAACTCACAAATATGAAGAAAACAAAGTATTTCAATATTTTCCATCCATTCTTATTCTTTACTTTAATGAACTGTAAAAAAGTAGTTTTTGATTTATGATATTTACAGACAAACTTCACTATAGTGTACTTTAATATAATGAAGTTCTTCGTATGAAGTGGCAACTTTCTCATACTAGAAAGTGTAAGTTCAACAATTAAGTTATCAGATATTAAAAATTTTGCTAATCCCGTGCGAATTCATGATAAGAAAATTTTGACTATAAACGAATTCATTACAGGAAGGCATACAATCAATCCGAATAATTTTTCAAGCGAACACTAGTACTCCTTTTCTCTTCACTTACTCGATTAAATATTCAAATGTTTTAAGTTATTTAAATACTCGACTATTTGAAGCATGTTCATCCAATACAAAGGTTTAAATACATATCTTTACATAAACGGAAGCTAAATACACATCCTCGTATACATTTTCCAAAACTTAAACTCAAATTACAGATTAATGATTTAACGAAGAGCTTTCCGTGTAATTAGTTCTTTTAAACTACAATTGTAACTACTTTGTGCTTAGATAAACTAAAGACAAGTTTGGCATGCCAAGTTCAATTAATTGTCCAAGTGTGCCACAGATTTAAGACAAATTGCAAGGCATTTTCATGAAGAATTCTCTTTACACACCATTGATTTTAATGGCCATAAGCTTTAGATTCTCAACTTTGATTTAAATGCTGATGGAGAGGGAGAGGGGCAATGATGAACAAATAAACAAACAGTAACAGCAACTGCTGAACTGTGCAACACTTTTGAATTTGTTGACACTTTGGATTTGTGCTTTAAGAGACGAGGCTCCTTGGCTGACTTTATATAGGAAAGAGAATGGGCTCATCAACACGCTCAACGTGTCGCAAATGCGTTGCCGTTGAGTGGCCCGACACGCCTTCAAACTCCGCCCACCCACCACCACCACCACCACCCATCATCTTCCATACCATTTCATTTCATTTTATGCTATTCGTATCTTGTCCTATTCTGTCCTATCCTATCCTATTCCATCCTGTCCTGTCCTATACTGTCCCGGTCTAGACACTTTTGACACAAATGCGGCAGTGTCCCCAAGAAAGTCTACAAATGTCTTCTGCTCTCTTCATCTGTCTGCCATTAAATAGAGAGAAGAAGAAAAAAACACACACACACACACATACACCCACACAAAATGAAGGCAATTCCAAAGCTGCGTAGATATCCGACAGTGTTGCAACAAGAACATGGTAGCAGTCAACATGTATATGAGGTGCGTGTAGTCATTGTCTGGGAATTGTTGTTGTTGTTGTTGCTGCTGTTTTTGTTGTTGTTGCTGCTGCTGCTGTGGGAGCCACACTTGAGACAGCTATGAGAGGAGCATATTGAGACAGGTGACAACAGTTGCACTTATTCGCCTTCTTGTTATGACTAAAGTTCTTAAGACTTTTTGTTGTTGCTGTTGCTTATGTTGCTGCTGCTGCTGCTGCCGTCATTATTATTATTATTGTTGCTGATGTTGCTGCTGCTGCTGCAGCAGACGCACTAAATCAATTAGAATGCAAAATACCATATAATGTTGACTTAAGCATATGCAAGTTATTCAAAGTTGTTATGCAAACTTTTTGCTTAACAGAAAATGAAAAAAAAAAACTCTTTAGAAACCATTAAGATTAGCTTTGGCTTTGGTTTTGAACCCTCTCAAGTACTCAAGAGACTCTCTGACATTTATCCCTGACATACTATATATTCTGTATACGATATAATTGCACAATCATCAAGTGCCATAAAATGACATAAGTTGGTAATTCAGTTTTATAATTAATTACTTGATTTTTTATACTCATATATATATATTCTATATATTCAAAAATCATTGAAAACATAAACCATTGAGATGGTTTAAAAAACATTTTAAAACATCTTTTAGATAGGTGTTCCTTGTGTGAAGGTAGACGATGCTAAAATTTACAATCTATTAAATATTTTGGCCACAAAATCAAATCTATTAAATATTTTGGCCAAGAAATCAAATTTTTTGCTTTAGGAATTCATTTTTCTTTTGCTCTTACAATATGTTTGATTGTTCCTTTTCTATATGATCTATTTTTCGTATGCTACACAACTAATAGACCCAAACTTAGTATATTGAATTTCAGTATTACATTTGTCAATGTTAAAATACATATAAATGCAAAGACTAATGACTAGCCACAACTTTAGATATCTACAACCAGACACATCTTGAGTTACATATTGATTCTTTCTTCATTTTCCTGTTCCTTTAGCATCCAACTCCAAATGCTTTTTGAATCCATATGGCCCGATCTTCCTTGAGTTACAGGTTGAGTCTTTCCTCATAGTCCTGTTCCTATTCCATTACACAGAATGCTTATTGGATTCATGTGACCCAACCTAACCCTTTTTTGTATTTGAAATTTGTATAAACTGGAGAAAGACTCAACATTGTCAGGCTTCGATATATTGTGATCTTTTGAAACAATGTATTGTTAATTAAAGTCTTTATTTTCGGTTCGTAATTATAGAAATTTTCATGATAGCAATCGAGCTTTAAGGTTTTAATGACTTTAACTATTCACTTTAAATACTTCACTATCTCATTTGTTATTCATTGTTGCCTAACCCTCTGATCAATAACTAAGTGCTAACCAATATCACTTGCCATCAAAAAGTCGCAAACAATTTTGTTGCTCCTTTGTAAATATTTTGTTGACTTGAAGTCAACCAAATGGCTTACTTTGTGTGCACAAAACAAAAAAAAAATAGAAGAAAAAGAAACAAAATAAAATACAACTGCAAAAACATCAAGAGAGCAGAGGCAATTTTTCTAACGGTAATTTCTAACATTTACCTAGTTACCGTTAATAGACAAGTTGGCCAAGTTGACCGAGGCTGCAACAGCAACAGCAACAGCAGCAACAACACGAAACGGCCAAGACATGAAAAAATGCCTAGGCCAAAGAGTGTGGCAAAAATGGTGAATGAAATAGGGGAGAAGAGTGGAGAGAGGGAATGATGGAGAGTTGGCTATGTTGGTTATGTGGTAGGAGTTCCAAATGGACGATGAGAAGGTGAAGAAGGAGAAAGGAGGAGGGGAAACTGTAGTGCGCTTTCTTTGCTTTTGCTTTGCGCTCGAATGCGTCTGAAGTCTGGACTGGAAATTGCTGGCAAGGCTGACTCTATGAGAGAGTGACTGCAAGAGAAACAGGGTGAGAGAGAGAGAGAGAGGGAGATGGCAATGTCTCAGGTGCGTTTTTGTCATGCCACACATTTCTCTGTGCCCATTTCTTGATGCCACTCCACCTCCACCGCTCCCTCCCCCGCTGCTGTTGCTGCTGCTGCTGATGATGATGATGATGCCCCCCATTTTCAATGACTGGTTATTGGGTGGTTCCGTTTCTGGTTCAAAAGTTTTGTTAATAAATTGTGGCAACATGTTGTTGTTGTTGTCGTTGGCAAACCAAGTTAATTGCATAAGCAACATATGCCGAAAAAAAAAAATAATACAAACCAACCAACATGCCTCAATAATTTCCTCATGACTCTTTTCTACAACTAAAAAATTTTTTTTTCCATATGCACAAAACTTGCAACCTGTTGCGTCCACAAACCGCTTTGCCACTGGCGCGACAGCTTCTTCGCTGCTTAATTACTACTGTGGTTGCCACACACACACACACTCACACACACACACACACATACAACCCAATCTAGTCGTATGTTAATGATTTGGGTTTTTGGTATTTCTGGTTATTGTTTGCCACTCTTTTCCTTTTTTTTCTTTTTTTTTTTTGTTTCGTGTTTTTTTTCCTTTTTGTTTTTCCTCGTGTTTTCCAGCTTGCATAAGGCCGCAGCAAATGGAAACAATGCAATCGAAAAATGTTGACTGTGGCTGCGGCTAATTACTGCCAAAGAGATTGCATAAAATGAGAGAAAACGAATGAAAAATACACACACAAACACACACACACACACACAGATGCATACAAAGATAGTTATTATAACCAAGTTTTAGATAACATACCAAGTAATTATACTTTAGTTGCAATCATGCGGGTGACAGCCAAATAATTGTAACTTTGGTTCACCAAAAAGTAAACGAAGTGTGAAAAAAACGATCTCTCTCTATCTGAAGAATCAGGTAAAGTTAAGAGAATAATCCTACTAGGATAGTAACTTCATATATGTTTATATATACATATATATGTATATGTATATTCCGTAGCATTCTTCCTATATTCATGTCCTACAAAACCCATTTTTGAAAAACGTTTCATTTGATTTAATGACTGCTCACTTGTAGATAGCTTATAAGTTCACTTTGCGATCGCCAGTTGAGCGAACCATAAGAACTAGTGTGCCAAACTGAACTAGTGAGCCAAAATGAGCTAGTGTGCCAAACTGAGCTAGTGAGCCAAACTGAACTAGTAAGCCAAACTGAGCTAGTGAGCCAAACTGAACTAGTGAGCCAAACTGAGCTAGTGTGCCAAACTGAACTAGTGAGTCAAACTGAACTAGTGAGCCAAACTGAGCCATATTGAATGAACAAGCTCAGTGGCTCAGTTCAGTGAGCCATTCATTTTGGCTCACTCACTTATGAGCTACCCAAGTAGACTCTACAAGATGAACAGTCACATCGTTTCAAGTCTTAGACTAAAGTGTAATATATATATTGACTAAAAATTTAGTCCTTATGCAGTTATGACAAATCTAATATGAAATATAACCTTCTGATCTTAGTATTTATTTATTTTTTATTATTTAAATTGAAACTTTGAGTAGTAAGAAAGTCTAAATTTAAAATTTTAATTTAAGTAAATGAGAAACCTAGCAAAGTTTTTTTTTAAGAAATTTAAGTTTAACTTCCTTTCCTGTCTGGGAAAATTTGAAATCTATACATGTATATATATATTTTTTTTCTAGTTTTATCTTAATCTAATACGTAATCTAGCATTTGAAGAATGCTACATTGATCTATGGCCCTGATTATTAGTTAGAGGGTTGGAAGGTCTTTTCTTTGGAGACGAGTTCTATCACACACTCGGGTTAATGATTGGGCGAAGGTATTCGGATGTGCCTGCAGTTTAGCGGTTGAAAAAATCTAAATAATGCCAAATAGCGTTTGCTATGGTCACATTAGTTGAAAATAAGACTCAAAACATTTCGAAATCTCAGCACAATTCAATATTATGAAAACTTTTTCAAACCCTTTCAACATGGTTATACTAATTGTGGGTCAAAAGTTAGCAAAGCAAAAAAGAAAGCATCTCCTACAAAAGAAAGAGTATATATGTATGTATGTATAAAGCTTTTAAGCTTCTCCCTTAAATTAAATTTTTAATTGGTAAATAAATGAATTAAGTATCTATTTAATTTATCAATTTTTTTTAAGTTTTTAAAGCCATAAAATAAAATTGCTATAACAAAAACAATATGATAACTGTATATATTATATAGATTACTGTATAACAATATTCATTTGGATAACTAAATTTTGTATACAACAGTTCTTATAGGACTCTCAATATGCTATTCCAGAGTTAAAAACTATTCTTAAGGGTTTAGTTTTCGATTTGATAAGGTAGATGTATGACAAACAACATTCAATAATTAATATAAATTTCATCAAAATAGAAGTGCAATTATATTACATAAATTTCTTCCCCTGTTGTATAATTGTATAATTCATCTCGATTATTAATATCTAATTTCATCTAATTAAAGATTACCTACTTAAACACCATTTGTGAACAATTAAGTTGACTTTTGTAATTACATAATTCTCATGCGCTTCTCGTCTCTAAGTGCCTCCACCTGTTTCGACCACAATAATAAGCTGATTAGGATTACTGATTATATGAGCATTTGATTCCATTTCATACTCTGGCAAATATATTCCTAACATTTTCCTCCATTTATGGCAATTTCTAGGCATGGCAATGGAAAAGCTACCACTAATTAAAACATTGTGTGACGACTTTACAATTCAATGACTCGACTCTGGCAGTCAATGATTAATACGTACTGTCTATGTCTATGTGTTTTACACTCTACATTACACGCCCAGTTTTTAAGAGAGGTGTGTATGGGGGGGGGGGGAGAGAAAAACCATCGTGCCGCATTATCACATGCAAACTAATACCAAAAATCATATGACAGTAAAGGGAAGGACTATGAATGAATCGCCATTGCCACGCACACACATGCACATGATGCAGTTTGCGGTTTTTGTTTCAATTGGAAGGCGTTTGCCAGTTATGCCCCCTAAGTGGGCGTGACACTAGTAGTAGTGAAAACCACATAAATGACTAAATGAATGCCCTTGATATGCATGCACACACACACGCACACACATAGAGACAGTGCACAAATATGCGGGTGTATATATATGGGCGTGGCACTGCATTATGACAATGGGCCGAACTATGCGGGCCACAAAACTGATAAATGAAGAGACGGGAAAAACAAAAACAAAAAAGAAATATGAGGGAGTGGTGGCAAGTTAGTTGACTGTATGCAAGATTTTTGCACATTAATAAAAATCAATTTGTAGTCAAAATGTGCTATAAAGTGGCGGCCAACACGTTTGGATAGTTGATATTATCCAACAAGCAAATGGGGAATATACATTTTATGACCATAAAAGTCAAAAGATTTCCAAAAAAAAAAAAAAAAGAGAAAAAAATTACTACAGTTGCACAGTTACTGTAACAGTTACAACGGTATCCATTTGGTAAAATAAATTATTAGAATTTATTGAAGTTTGGCGACAGAACCGACAACGAGGCAAAAGCCAAGGCCATAAACTCTAAAATGTAATTTAATTGTTGTCGACAGTAAAAACTTATCTCATAAATGCAGCAATCATGCCCCGCACACACACACACACACACACCCACAGAAGGGGAGGGGTATAGAGAGCGAGGAGTCAGACAGTTGCACATTCACTTTGCATATTATGACTAGGGCGTGCCATTACATTTTTGTGCTCCCTTTTAGTTTATTTTTTTTTTTTTTTATATATATATTTTTAATTACATTCTTTAAATTTTCCACCACAGGCGCCACTAATTGGTAGAAATTTTCATTTGTTCAAGTGAAAAATTCCAAACCAAACCAAAAAAAAAAAAAAAGAAATGTTTTAAAAAAAAATATGTAGAAGAAGTAAAATTTATTATGGGCAAGCATTGAGGCATGTAATTAGCAGGCAACCGAAAAAAAAAAAAAAATGGTAAAATTGTGCGGAAAGCATGAACAAATTATTGCAGAGAAATTTTATAATATATCATATTAAGACAATTAATCAAAAAATAAAATAAAACAAAACAGAGGACCGGTTTAACTATGGCCATGACGAAGTTAGTGCAACGCTAAATACAGTCATTTGATAAATCAAACAGTTATCTCTTCTATTTATTGGTAACTAACTACGTAAATGTTTAACAATAAAAAGTTAATTATTGATACTAACTAATAATAATACTTAACTATAACTTGATAACATCATTTTGAACTATCTTACAAATTAAAAGTCTAATCAGAATGGTTAGAAATTAATACTATCGTTAATGATAGAGTCTAAACAATAATATAAACAATAGTGATAGCAATTTAAACACATTTTATATATAGAAGTTGTTCATATCTAATAATTTAGGGACTTAGAAGCAGAATCAAAAGCTTTATGTGCCTTGAGTTTGTGGTTTGGGCTGTAAGTTAGACAGACTTTCAAGTTTCACCTTTCTATTGATCTTGTCTAAGATCTGTTATATATGTACATATCGGAGTATACAAACGCAAAACAGTTCTAAATCTCCATTAGCTCTAGCTGTCCCGCGCCTCTCTAGTTTTAAATTTAACTACTAATAATAATAATCCTAAACTTATTTAGTTTCTAAATTTTCAACGGCATTTTTCTCACAGCACTTAAAGAATACATATGTAGAGTAATATCTTTCTGCTGATTTTCTTCTAATTTTTAAGACCGTTTAAGCAACTTTCTAAGAATTCGATCCAAATAAATAAAATAGATAAAGTAACTGTGCGAATCGGCCTTAAAAAAGTTAATTTAACATCCGCTTCTTCATTCGATTTACTACACATCTTTCACTTGTATAAATCTATTTTTATGATTAGTTTAAATAAATCAATTCAAAACAGATTTAAAAAAAAAAATAAATATATATTTTAATCTATTTAATATATATTTTTACCTATAGAAATGTCTGAAATTTAGGTTAATATACAGATTTTACTAAGACTCTGCAAGTAGAATGGAAGGATCGCTGTTTCAGTTAGCGGCTAAAACTTACAATGAAGTTACTCAGCTATAGTTAACCTCATATTTACGACATTTCATTATTTTCGAAGAGCTACTTTGTAATTTCTAATCTTAATATACAAAATCTAATCTTAATCTTAATATACAAAAATTCTTTTAAAAATTTTGACATTTTTAAAATTTTTTGCACAAAAAAACGATTGTGCTTGTACTGTCTTCCAATAACTTGTTAACTGTCTCTTTGTCCTAAGAAACCTTTTCCATAAAATGTTTAGGAAACCATTCCAAAGGCATACTTTGACAATTCCTGAATACAGATTAAACTTATGCAGCATCCCTCGTCATTATCTGGCCAATGAATGTAACAAATTTCATGAATGAGAAAATATATTCAATCAACAACCATAAATAAACAAGCATAAAATGTTACCTCAAAAAAAAAAAGGAGCAAAACTATGTTTTTCAATGCATTTTCAAAATTTTATGTTTTTTTTTTTTCCAAATTTTTATGTTTCTATGCGTTTGCTCAACATTTCAATCTCTGGCCAATTAACAACATGGCAGCAACAGCAAATGCCATTCAACATTTCTCTAATGCCATAGAAACGCCTTGGGGCATGCAGCATAGAGTTGCTGCAGTCAACATATCAGAAATTGTTGCTATACATATTTGTGCATATGGCAAACGACAATTGATGCAGAAAATTCGACTAAAATAAGAAAAAAACAAAATATGTATATATATGAAAGGCAAAAGAACAACTAAAAACTAGAAATTATTTATGAGGCACACGAAATATTTTGTTGATTTTTTTCGAAAAAGAAAAAAAAACAAAACCAAATCCCTCGATTCCGGCTGTGTTTTCTCTCTCTCTCCCCCTTTGCCTCCTTTTAATCGAAATTTGCCACGTTTGTTCATTGGGTACTATGTACTATGAGTTTATAAAGTTTTTTGTATTTTGTGTGTGTGAAATTTTGTTCACGGGTGAAAATTGCTTTTGAAATATATGCGTACATATATAGAAAAAAGAACACAAAAACAAAAACAAAATCTCAAATAAACTCAACTCGGAACTCTAACTTGATGTTTACTACTAACGCCAACAAATGTTGCACCGTTTGTAGGTTCGTTTGTGTTAAGCCAACTCTTACCTACATACCTATGTACATACTAGCCATTTTCATTTTTTCTCCACCCTCGCCCCATTCCTCTTCACTATAATTGGAAACTTTGCACCATTGCCGAGAGGTTTTTCCCAATTATACAGAAACCCGCTTAGTTGGTTTTTTTCTCTTTTTTTTGTTTACATTAGTTTATACAATTTTTCCTCTGTGTTCGTTTACAACAATTTTTTTTTTTCTTTTTCATTTTTGTTTGTTTCAATAATGTCATAACGCCTTTTTGGCATTACTTTTTAATGGAATATATATAGTGAAATCTGGTATACAATTTTTGGGTTCTGGGGAAGCAGTTGTTAATTAAAATGAATGACCTTTGCCTACGTCAGAAGGAAAACTAATGAAATTGTTTAAAGTTTGTTTAATGGTTAGGCCAAATAGTCAAAGTATTGTAAAGAAATTATTAAGAACAAAATAATATTCTTGATATTGTATAAGACTAGTTGCCAGAATGAAAGAAGCTATGATAGAATTAATTTAATTATTTACAATTATTTCAAGTATCTAACAAAATTCTTACGAATTCTTAAGAAAAACTTGGATTCCTAATATGATATTTCAATTTTAGCTATTAAAAATTATTCCAAGTCTCAAACAAAACTAATTTTAAACTTTGAAAAAGGAGTTTTCAAAACTGTTTTAATACCATTGAAAAATTGTCGATAACTATGTCAAATATAAAGAACAAACTAAGCAATTAAGTCAAAAGGCATAAAATATATATTATATATTAAACTAGAAGGATGGGCTAACTTCGGCCATGCCGAAGTTCGTATACCCTTGCAAACTGTTATTTAACAATTTAAATATATACACATTTATAATGTAACAAAATCATTAGAAAGCATATAAAACAAGTCAAACCTACATTAAATGTTTGTAGCATGAGAAAAAAAAAGTATTTCGAAAAGAAAATTTTTTTTGGCCCTATTGTTCCTATGGGAGCTATAGCATATAGTCAACCGATTTGGCTGAAACTTAGCACAGACATTTCTATATATACTAAACTTCCGAAAACCAAGTTTCGTCACAATCGCTTTCAAAACATCCAAGTTATTGCTCTAAGACTATATTCTTGACCGATCGTTCCTATGGGAGCTATATGATATAGTCAACTGATTCTGATCAAACTTGGTGGATTTGTTTTAAGGTATATTAAACTTATGAACCCCAAATTTTGTAACAATTGATTGAAAAACAACAAAGTTATTGAAGTTTAATTCTATTCTTGACCGATCGTTCCTATGGGAGCTATATGACATAGTCATCCGATCGGGATGATTCCGAGATATACAAAGCCTGCAGCAAAAAGAAGCCTGGGTGCAAAATTTCAGCTCTGTAGCTTTAAGGGTCTCGGAGGAGAAGCTGTTGATCCAGACAGACTCAGCTCGTCGTGCTGATCAAGAATATATATACTTTATATAGTCGGAAACGCTTCCTTCTGGGCGTTGCAAACTTTTGACCAAAATTAATATACCCTTGCAAGGGTATAAAAATAATGCAAACAATGGTACATAAAATACTAAACTAGTTCATAACTGGCTCAGAAAATACTTAAAACTGACGCTAAACATATCAAAACTTTGTCAAAGCGATTTCATGATTATATCCTATTTGTTGTCATAGTATGTGTGGGAAAAATATATAGAATATTAAAAAAAAAAAACAAATTATGTGAAACTTGTAAAGTCTCAGAGTTTGGGTTTATATAATCAATACGAAAACCATGAAAAAATCTAAAGAAAACGAACTGAACTAACACTAAAATTATTGGTAAACGTAAATTTGATTCATTATAAAGGCAAAGAACTATTTGTTTTAGTTTAAATTATTTATACAAATTATTTATAAAAGAAAAAAAACAATTAAAAACCCAAAAAAAGTAAACCTATCCTAGAAAGCAAAAGTCAGTCTTGATTCAAAAGATACTTCTTCTATTACAAATTTATTGAAGTACGAACTATGAGTATTTGGTCAAATTTCTCTTCTCGATAGCTCATCATTTTAAACACTTTTTGATGGGTGTTAAAGTCACACACACACAGACACAGACACATAATTACCATATGATTAGATGCCATTGTTAACAATTTGTTATATGTTTTTTTTTTTGTCTTGAATGATTGTTAAATCGCGACACGCACTATATATAAAACGCACATTACCAGTGCGTGATTTCAATATGAAGTATAAAGAAAGACTTTCATCATGACCACAAAATGGCAAGACATGCGAATACTTATACTTTTACTTATTTTACAAGAGATTTCTTTGTATGGGGAAAAGTCATAAATTTTCTTTGGACTATACTCGAGACGTTTTGTTGCGCTCTTTTCTCTCCCCCCTTTTGGCTAAATATTTTTTATTATAATTTGTCATATTTTGTCATTTAGCATTATAGTTTCTTTTTTTTTTTACAATATTGTGGATGGAGAAGAAGTGAGGAATAGAGTTGACATGGACCAACAAATTGTAACTAACTGGAGAATTTTTCGCATAGATCTCATTTGTTTTGGGCCATTCTTAATGTCGGCGCCATGTGTGTAATGTGAGTATGTGTGTATTTGAGCCGCTTGACAACAGTGGAAAGACAAAAAAAAGAAACGGAAATGCTGCTGTTGCCTGTTTGCCTGCCTGCCTAACGCACTACCAAAAACCAAAACCCAAACCCAAAAAAAAAAAAAAGAAAATATCCAAAACCTAAGCAAATCAAAAATGAGCAGAAAAGAAAAGAAATCTCAAACAATAAGCCTGGGCCAAGTCCATGCCAGAACGGACATGCCAACTCCAGCAGCAGCAGCAGCAACAACAACAACAACAACAATAAGAATAAGAATTTCAGTGTCTGATGCCAAGAAAAAAAGATACATATATAGAGTCAGCATCAGGACCAACACCACCATCAACCACCAAGAGCAACATCAGCAGCGGAAGAGACTTGACAACATACGCAACATGGGCGAAAAATGAGTGGCGACGCCGACGACGACGACGACGGCGCACATGTCGTATGAGTGACGAAACGAGGCAATGGGCAAAACTCCATTGCGAAAGCTAGGGAATGTAGCTTCATATAGCGACAGCCAGAGGCGTACACACAGATTTGATAGTTTTTATCGATTTAAGTAGATTTTTGGCCTCACCAAACATACAGGCAGACACTCACACTCTAACAAACATACACACACACACACACATACAGATACACTGTAGTTGAACTGAAACTAAGAGAAAGACATACAAACATATATACCACATTTATATATACATATATATATAGATATATGTATATCTTATACGTATAGATAGATGCTATATAGACAGCATTTGCTTTTTGGCAAACGCCGCGGCCCCAAACAAATAAACATAAAACAAGCAAAGAGAATTGGTTAAACTGCTGCGGTCAATGCCGAAACTATGCAAATACCCTGTATATTTTTCTTTCTTGTTTTACTGGGTATTGAATGTTTGAACAAATTCAATCAATAATATGTTTTCTAAAATATAGCTTCTTCAAATGTTTTTGTTAATATATTTGAATTTTAGGCATTTTACTGGCATAGGTAAATGATTTAACCGGTTTCCGATAACAGAAAAGAGATAGATTAAATCAATTTTAATATTTAATTACCAAATAATAGAATCTTGGTAACATTATTTATATAGAATCCAGCGTGTTATTCTTTTCTAGAACTTATTTTCCCTTATTTCCCTTATTCTTATATTAATTTTGAACTCCTATGCGCTACAGTTGCAAATAATTTGCTATATAATCTATACATACTATAATTTCTATAACCCTAAAAGCCCTAAACGACTAGTGTCCTTCTATAGTAAATAGTTTTTAAAAGGACTCGATTTGATTTGCCTAAGCTATAAAGCACTTCAAGTATTTTGAAGTATTTATCATATAATAAGCCAGATTTGATGCATTATAGATAATTTACTTATGGCTAGAAAGTATTTCGAACATTCCAATTTATTACATTAGCAATTTATTTCAAAAATATATTAATTAGGTAATTTACTTAATGCTAGAAAGTATTTCAAACATTCCACATTAGCAATTTATTTTTAAAATTTTTATATTTTATAGTTTTATTCATAATATTATTCATTTAATATTCACTCATATTTATAGTTTTAAAATATGGCTTACAAATATTTTACACTTGCCATTTACTTAAAAAATTTATATTTTTATATTATTTATAGTTTTAAGATATGCTTTACAAATTTTATACAACTTTTTTCTAAACTTTTCTTATACTTGTTAAATACTTTGTTAAATTTTTTAAAATATGTTTTTAGTTATTTCTAGTATTAATTGCCAATTAAAGCATTTTCTATTTAATTTAAATTTTATTTGAAAGAATTTTTTAACTAGTTGAAAAAAATTTGTAGTTTAGTTTTAATAAATATGTTAAATTTGGTTTATTTATTATCTTTTTGTATCGCAATTTCTGCTATTTTCTAGTTCTAATCAGTTTTTCAATTAGTTGATTGATAAAGACACAGATACTCATGCATGAAGAAGAACAGAAAAGAAATTGAGTATTTTTTATATAAAAATATATATATTTATATAGTTAATTTCAACATTTTAATGGAATAGGATATTCATATAGCTGAGCATACCCATTATAGCCACAATGTGAAGCGCGTGTGGCACAATGTGCGTTGTCTGTGTCTTGGCACCCGGTAGAGATAAGCGTTCTATACACACACAAACACACACACACACACACACACAAATTTCAAAAGAGAAAAGGAGAATCAGGAGAATGCTAAAAAGCTAGAATGGGGGGGTTTTGGGTAAGAGTAAGGGTGTAAGGCTGTGACAACAGAAATCAAAACTCAAAGTTTTTGCGTATAAAGCATAAAGCTTAGACCATGAATTGTTTAACTTTTCTACACACACACAAACTGGTAAAAGTATGAGCATGTGCCACGCCTACCCCACATTTCGTTCCAACTACCATACAACCTGCCCTGCCTCCACCTCCACCTCCCCTTACCCTTTCCGCTTTAGCAACACTCTCTGTAGCTTCAGCTGAAGCTAGGCAAATGCGTAAAAATTATGCCACAGCTTGAACGAGGCAAAAAAAAAAAAATAATACTAAAATGAGATAAAAAGAGCAAGAAAAGGAAGACAAAAAAAAAAACGAAAAGTTATACGAAACAGGGGAATGTGGCAAAGTGGGTGAAGCAACAAAAATATATAAAAAAAAAAAATTGTGGAAATGTGGTGGATACTGGACACAACAACTAATTTACTTTTATTTTATTCTCTCTCGAGGTTCTTTTTTTTTTTTTGTTTTGTGGATGCATATCGTACAAATATATGTATATATATATATATATATTCGTATACATATATGGATGATATAAAAAGGCGTTAAATAAGTATTTTTTATACAATCGTCCATAATTTATGCCTGGCCCTCAGTGCGGATATTTTACGCATGGCATGAACAACCGAAATATTTGTAACTAGAGCCAAAAAAAAAAAAAAAACAAGAAAAGGGAAAAGAAGAAAATAAACCGAAACCCAAATCAATTCTCAGCTAAATGCGCATAAATATTAAATGAGCTTGTGGAGTGTATCAATTGTAGTTGCTGTTGTTGTTGTAGCTATTATATCCCCAAATGCCTGAATGCGACTGGTATTATATGTGTATATATATATATGTATGTATATACTTTTTGCTTTGAAGATGATGATTTAGTTTTCAGCACTCTATTGCAATAAATTCCATTTGCCAGGCCATTTTCTCCAACTGGTTTTTCCGTTTTTTTTTTTTTTTTTTTTTTATTTCGGGGCGACTCTTGTCTGGCTAGAGATTTTTTGGGCTATGCTTGGCACTCAGCATTATAAATTGCCGCAAAGGATTAATGGGGAATGCTACTGGAAATGGCAATGCAAGCCAACAACAAAAGCAACCACATATATATATATATTTATATATAAACCATCTATGTATATACAAATTTAGTATACAACAACAATTGCTGCAAATAGAGAGTGAGACAGGAAGAGAGAAAGGGAATGAATGCGCACTTCTCTTCTAATAAATAATTATCGTATTGTTTAAGTCTCAAATAAAATGTCATAAATCATGTCCCATTTAGTTTTTGTTGTCAGACAAGAAGGATACAAGGGAGGGGGGAGGAGGAAACAGACAGTCATAGTCGTCGCGCGATATTTAACTCTGAATTATTATCAACAGCAAAAAGAGAACTTCATCACAGACTCTGGCTGATAAGTATAATGGCGACAGTGTAACCAAAGAAGAAAGTTTTCAGTTAGCCAAATATTTAACTTAATCAATAAAATCAAAAGTAGAAACATCTCAAGTTGTAAGCAAATTACCTTAAGTCTCTTTAAATTTAAAGATATTCTTCCCTAATTAAGATGCTTTTCAAAAGTTACTAAAATAATCATTAAAATTGTGAAAAATATATAAATTTTACTATGAAAAAACAATGAGAATTATACTTCATAGATTCTTAACTAAATTGAACAAATTCAAATCAGTAATTTTGACTTTTAAGTATGTTTATGTTAAAACATTTTGCCATACTTTTCACTTTTTTGAGATTCAAAGTGAAAAGAATATTGTGGGCCCTTAGACCAAGTGGACCTGTCTCTTCGGTTTTTTTTAGGAATAATTAAGTTACAAAACTTTCTTTGCCAACATTGACAACTAAATTAGAACTTGTTCCAATCACCTAACAGTTTTTTTTTTCTTCACTTTCCAACAATGACAACTAAATTAGAACTTGTTAGAAACTCTTGGGTATTTTTCTTTTTTGTTGAACCAAATATCAGAAGTCACCAAAACTTTATGAATAAACTGAATAAATACTTAAAATGATAAGCTAATTTGTATGATTAGTTAAACAGAGGTTATAACTAACCTAAGGCAATTACAATTTATGTCAATATTAACAGATACAGATACAGTTTCTAGATAGTTTAAAAATTTACTATTTTCAATATATAGTAGTAGTAACTAACCTAGGACAACAAAGTCTCAGCCTTGAAATTGATATACGATCATCTTAAATCATTCTAAGGTTAACAATTTTTTTTTCCACTAAAAGTGTTAAGTAATTTTGTGAAATGTTTTTTTAATAATACAAAAAGTTGAAAAGGTTTATTTAGTCTAACAACGAACTAAAACTTTCAGCTATGTTTTTTAACTTAAGTTGACATAAAAGTCTTTCGTTTATTTATATATTTATAGTTCCGGAATTCTGTTTCAAAATATAGACCAAAATTTAGGAAAATAGTAACTACTACTAAGAAGTCAAATAGTTAAATAATTCATGTTTAATATATTTTTTACTACAATTTAAAATTGATTGAAATGTTGCAATGAGTTGAGTAAATTTTATTCAACTTTTTTTTGGTGCAATTCCTTATAAAATTTATAATATTTTCAAATAGAAACTAAGCCAATTTGATTTGTAAACAAATTTTTCTACATCTAGAATAGTAACAGACATTCAACTTGGCTATTCTTGATATTGAGTACCCTTAACCCATATTCAGATATTTGTAGATTTGTCTGCCATCAACTTGAATATGTAACCTATACTACCCCATCTCCCCCACTTCCCGCAGCCTATGAATACCTAAATCCTAATCTATTTGCTTAAAATTTTCTTCACATCGTCATTATCATCTTTTCGCTGCTTGTTATAAAGCAAAAAGTTGAGCTGGGTAAACAAGTTGAATATATATATATATATGTATGTATATACATATGTGTATAGATGTTTATGTGGGCTCCCACTTGTGCCTAAGCGACCCACTTAAAGCGGGGGGCACTTGTTACCCCATTCAAAACAGCAGACGAAGGGAATGCCGGATCTCCGCCTCTTTTTTAGCACGAAAATTACGTTTGGCCTTTGGCTTTATGGTTGGCCTATGGGGTTAGGATAGGAAGGAACCAGTCAGTTGAGTTAGGCACACGCACAGGCATCTAATGTTGTTTGTATTACACACCACATACACAGACACACACACACACACAGTAAACGACATGCCACAAAATGTTGAAAACATTGCTAAAAACAAAAGTGAAAACTAACCCAGTTAAGAGAGCAAAAGGCGACTGACTTTTAATTGCAGTTTATTGACCTTAGACAGATAATGTGTTAATTTTTGATTTTCTTGACAAAATTTCTAGTGCACAAAAGAGAGAGAAAGATAGAGACCGAGATAGAAATTATGTCTTTCCTCTTTCTCTTTCTCTATCTCTCTCTCTCTCTCTTTGCTGAATTGGCTTTTCATTTAGATAGAATAGATTGAGGTGTACCAAATAATGCAGCGGATAATAGAGATGAATTACCACGAGTAAATGTAGAACGAATGGAATATCTATGTTTAAGTATTTCGTATTCTTGTTCAACTGAATCCCGTCTATAGCGATGAATACGATTAAATCCTGTGCTACCATCGATTAGGAGACGTCTCTGATTGGGATGACGACGAATCCAGGTCCAAGGTTTCTGTTTATCGAAAGGTTCATGTGCAAGAACTGGAACCGGTGCACCATAATAGAGTTTTGTCTTTCTACTCGATATATTACTTTCCCTTTCAGGTTGTGAGGTTTGTGATAGCAGACGTTCTGTTGTCTTTGGATTATTCACTATAGCACCATATAGATTAGATATATGATTAGCATAAGATTTAGTTAAATGGGATCCTCTTCTGTTTCTCAAGCCATGATGATGTTGTTGTTCCAAATGATTATGTTTTAGTTTCGAATTGGGTGAATGCAATAATTTAGATTTGTATTCTACAGATCCTTGATTATTAGATTTATCGGCCAATTGAAGAGAATTGAATAATTCTGTTTTTGGAAATGCATTTTGTTTCAATTGATCATTTTCCAGATCATATATAGATGTACTTTGCTTTAAGCTCCCTGTACGTGGACTTGAATTCATTTGATTATTTTCCATAATTGAAGAAAATTTGTTTTTCTTTTCACTGTCTTCAACTATTTTTTCCAAATCAATAATATTATTATTCAAATCAGATGAAAATTTGACTTGCCTTACATTGGCATCACTATTATTTTCTAAATCAAAAATAATTTTGGTTTTCTTGACATTGGTATCAATATTATTTTCTTGGTTTCTAATCAAATCAATATTCCAATTTATATTTTTCCAAAAATTATAGTTTGAGGCTTCTCTGATTCCATCTAATCCAATATCAAATGGATCTGTTTTTGTGGTTTTATCTTTTATGTCGAATGCATCTTCATTACTTGGCATATTGAGAAATAATTGTAAAATTTCATACAATAGGTCAAGTATTTTCGGATGCATTGGAGTACGAAGATTACCATTTGAATCAAATATCCCATCATATAGATCACATGTTCTCGATTGTACCAAGGGCACACGATATATATTCCATGAGGACAATTTTGGATTCATAATACGATGGAATTTTGTCAAAGTTAAGCTATAGAGAAATTGGCAAACAATCATTACCGATTTACCCAACTTATTGGCAATTAATCGTATAAGTTTGCCATTTCGTGTACACCAACGTCGTTGATCAAGATCCAAGTATTTGCATGGCGTTGCCGTACCTAATGCCGTTTGAATTAATCCCATTAGTTGGGTTGGACACTCGACAAGTGGGTTGTAATGGAACATGATCGACTGGAATTTGTTTTTATCGGTTTTTTTTTTTTTAAGGCAAAATTAAAATGCGTTTCAAATATGTCAAATATTTTATTTAAAATTTTATTTTCTTTTTCATTGGTTGGACAAAAAACTGTGTGTATACTAAGGGATATGCTATTTCGTATATGATCTTCGATTAGGTTTAGATGGTTTTTTGAAACGATGAGTCGATGATTTTCGAAAAACTCTTTGGATTTCAGGCTTTAGTGTTAAACTCTGTCGTCCCAAAATTGACAAATGCTCTTTGGATATCTTATTAATACTTTCTGAACTATTATATGCAGTATGAACAGAATAGCGACGTCTTGCCGCCTCTAGGGCCTGTTCAACCGATTCACGCCTATAACGTCGAATACCACCGGTCTTTGTTACTTGACCATCGGCAAGTATACGCAATTGAGAGGGATGACGTCGCATCCATGTTGACCTTTTGTTTATATCATAGGGTTGATGATATAGCACCGGGACCTGTTCAGCAAAATAACGACGCTCTTTTCCATTTGATCGTAAATCACTTGACTCATTTTCCATTATTTTTGCTTTTGATTGATTATTTGAATGATTATTTAAATGAATTTCATAACGATCAATGGCAGGATTTGCTGTAACTACAGCATTATAATAATGTTCACCTATCTCAATTGCCTCAATTTTACGTTTATGCTTGTGGCTCAATTTCCTGGATCGAGGGCTAGCAAAAACACCAACATCTAGACTGATTAGAGCTGTAACAACATCATTTGGCTTCTTCGTTAGATTTACACTATCATTAGTAATGGCAATGAGATAACGCAAATATTGGGCAGTCTTACTACGTAACATACCCAAATGATATTGATGACTACCCTTGCCATGCCGTCTACCCTTATCGTCCATAAGTTTTAACATTGATGGCCTTAAACTTGTGGGATGATTATCTTTTTCTTCTTTTTTTGCCAATTGATCATTGGGATCAGGGGTTTTATTTAAAACTATTTCATTCTCATCATTATATACGGAATCTGGTTCTTCTTTTGTAATAATTTGAAATATTTTTAATAATCGAATTAAACTATTCGGATTTGTTGGATTCCGTAAATTGCCCTTATCATCGAATATGCCCAAAAAACCCTCACATATATAGGGTTGACTGAAGGGTATACGATCGCATTGATTCCAACCGGATTTCTTTGGATTAATTAATTGGCTATAATTCTGTAATGTTAACTTGTATAGAAATTCGGCCACATCTTCCTTCGATTTGTTCAACTTTTTAGATAGACCGCAAATGATGTGATAATTGCGTCTATACCAAAAACGAAATTCGTTAGCCCAAATAGTGCTCCTTGGACAGCAACGACATTGACGTTTTCGGATATTCGCACTTATCCAACTCAATTCGTTGACCGTCGGTGGCATTAATGGTAAACAAAATGATATTTTCGGTGGACAGCAGTTCGTATTTCGACAAATGCAACTGTCACCACTACTTGATATCATTCTAAAGTGCGTTTAACGCAAAATTTGAAAATTTTTCCAAAATCATTAGGTAACATTTGTATTATTTGAAAACAAAAGCAACGATATGATTTAGTAAATAAATTAAATAGAAATAGTTCATGGTAATATCGACATATAGCATAGATATATATATATATATACGCTGTAGAACAACTTCTATCTCTGAGTTAGCCATTAGCAAACTTATTCACTCAGATATCAAGTAATATTTAGGAACGAGCATGAACGGGTAAAAAGTTCTTTTAAGCCCAAAACCGCCATCTAGCGGTGGACATTTCAAAGTTTTATCTTCACTTGCCTATATTCTAGTATATATATTAGTGTGTTATCCATATTAGAAATAGCCATTGATCTACTTTGTGAAATTAATTAAAAGGTTTTAATTACTTCTCACTTTTATCAACTTTCTATACTTGATTTTCTTGTAATTCTCAACTGGTTTAAGCTGTGAATGATGAGGGGCAAACTCCAATGGTTACCTGACAACCTTTTCACTTCTTTCTCTGATTTATAAATCCTGTGCAATCTTCATGACATTAACCCGATAAACTTTACAAAATATCAAGTTCAAGAACTTGAAAACTTTCATTTCCGCTTGTTTACTTCATATCGAGCAACTTTATCTCATAGCATGTCAATTGATTAATATCAATAAATCAAAGTCTTTTTTTTTTTTGGAGCATTGCACTGCCTGATACGAAAATTATAAAATAGTTTTTTTTTTCTCCATTTACTTCTTCTCCTTCTTCTTCTGTTACTCTTTTTTTTTTTTGAATAACTATAAAAAGTAAATTTGATTATGTTAATTTTTTTTTTTACACCCAAAAAAAAAGGGAAAGAAAAATGCGACATTTTGATGTGAACAAAAGAACCAGCCAAAGACGAAAACGAAGACGAAGGCGAAGACAAAGCAGAGTAAGATAAAGTCAATAACCGCATATACGCGCCCACATATATCTATCCCTTTTTCACTACCAAAAAATAAAGTGTATATTGTGTATGATTTTTACTTTTCATACCCTGTAATTAAGGGGTTAAAGTGTATATAGAATTCGTATTCAAGAAGCATTTGTTATAAAATAAAAGTATATATGAATTTATATATTTAACTTTAACATTACTTAGAAAAAAGTATTTGAATTCTACATAAACATTGTCTAAAGTCTATATTTTAAGAAGAATGAATCTACAAGATTTACAAAAGTTTATCTAGATAGATTTGTCTAGTTTCTCAAAAGATCTATTCTTAGATATTTACGCATGAAGTTTCTAGATAAGTTTAACGACATTATCAGTATGATCTATTGAATCAAGATAGCTATTATCAAGATTTTTAGCATTAAAAAGAGCCAACTAAGTCTTCTCAAGATAAATTTTTTTGCATTCTTAGAAGAACTTAGAACCTTAAAATGATTACTATTTATGTGCATAAATCTATCTAGTTTTCCAGACTTAACCAAGATGTAAAGGTTAGGGTAAAATTTAATCTTTATTCATTTGTATCAAGTAAAAAAGGCCTAATCTAGGAGACATATTTAACTTCAATATGGATCCTTTCGTAGAAGGATATATTCCTATGTGGAACAATCTTTTTTGCGGCAAATGCAATCTATACCTCAACTTTCTATGTAGGGTAACTCACAGTCGTTTACCTTATTTAAGGTGCGGAAGTTTTGTTTTTTTTTTTTTTTTATGTAGTTTTTGATTTTGGGCCTAAACAAACACGCAACTTGTTGGGCTTTTTTCTAGTGGTTTAGTGTATTAGATACATCACACAAACACACACACACACTCACGCATAGATTAGTGTGTGTAAAGGGAGGTGGGGGTTCACTGACCTCAGACATTATAAACATAGTGAGTGCCAAAATTGCTTGTCCAATGCACCGGAAATGATGCTAAAATGTCAAATTGTTATTGTTTGATGGGCATTTGCTTATAGTTATAACAATCTCAACTCGAAATATTTTTTCTTTTTTTTATTTTCACTCATTCACTTCAGTCTCTGGTCTACATAAGTTAACTCAAACAGACCGTAAAATTAATAATTACAAAATTGCATGTTCTTTTTATTGTGTGTGTGTAATATTTGTGTGTGCCTGTATGTGTTATCATGAGCAAAAACAATAAATTTGATGAGCTGTGTGTCAAAAAAAAACCAGAGAAAACAAAATCTAAGCACAGATAAAAATGTTACACGAAAAGGCTTCGACAACGCACGTAGCCCAGAACTACAGACAACAATAAAAACAACAAAAAATAACAACAACAACAACAACAAAAATGAACCATTGGGGAACGTCTGGCAATTGAGTTAAATTTATTTCACAGCATGTTTGGAGCCGGGGAATTTTTTCGTTGTTGTTGCTGCTGTTGTCTGTTAAGCCTCTTATCTGAAAATTACCCAGATTTATAGTACATATTTATATACATATACATACACACACACATGTATATGTATGCATCTATTAGTGTATTGTATCAAAAAAGGGTATCCTCAATTTTCGATTTTTTGCGAAAAAAGGTGCAGGTGACCCATATATAAGATATATTATTTGTCTTAAAAGTAATTGCTTTAGTGATTTAAGTAATTTTCTTTTGCTTAATTTACAATTTCTTTGGATTTTCCTAGCAAGCAGACTGGAAAAATGTTCGACTATCTAAATTAAATCATTATAATTTTCCAATCGTTAGTCTCAATAAAGTGATCAAGTCAAGAAAATATGTCTTAAATCATTTCGCAAAATGTTTGGGAACAATTTGAACAAAATGATTTGATTAATTTGCTAAAAAAAAAAAAAAAATTGTTCACCTCTGAAACTGGAAAAATGTGGAAATTTCTGAAAGAATTTTTGTACAATCTCTAAATATTTCATGCTTCTAAAATATGTAAACAAATTTATAGATATTCGGAAAGTGTATATGTATAGGTAGCTATTATTACTCAAAAAAAATGTAAAGTCTAACGTAGAACATGATGTTAAAGAAAAGATATATTATTAGATATATATTCTTGCAGAATATTACAGAGACTTATGTATGTCAAAGTTGCGAGGAACTAGGTTCGAGAGCCATAAAGCTCTGACTCGGCGATGGTTGAAATTGTGTCAAAAAAGTGACAAAAAAGGGGTAAGGGCCAAAAGTGGCGATTTCCTAATCATCAAATCTTCTCTTTTCCGCCTTATACATTTCCTTATTCTTCACTCCACATCTTTCTTTACTTGTACATATCCTTAAAAGTGCTTAAAATTTCAAAAGGCTTTTTTTTATTCTCTCTGCTGCATATCCATGTCTTGAAAACAATTTAAGTAAGTTTTCAAAAATTTGAAACTCTCAAATCTAGTAAAATAGTTTGGACAATAGAGTAAAAGACTTAAAAATCTTTCGAAAATGTCAAATAACTACCAAAAAAAAGGATTTGCTATATGGTTTTGTAAGCTAAATTTAATCTAATTTCCACTAAGGACTTCAACATATATTTAATTGTCATAAAATCATTATAAGAGAGTTTCCCAATTTAATGCTTCTACTTTCAGTTACAGTTTAATTACTCAGACTAATATTTAACTTCTTTTTTAAGTCCCTTTAAAACTCAAAATCCTTCAAAACTTTTCTAATAAACCGAAAAAGTAAATACAAAAAATTGCCCTAGTAAACCTAGTAAAAATTGTAAGAAAAATTAGTTTTCATTTGGTTCTTGTTAAAAATTAACATTCTGACAGTGGCATGATTTAATAAAAACTGGAAAGTTTTTGAAATTTTGTTTAATTACAGTAAATACTTGTATAAATGCATTCACAGTGACTTGGCAACATGTGACTGACTTTCTGTCCGTTGAAATCACAATCGTTGGAAATTAATCAAAATTTATATCTATGATTATAAATTATCTTGTCAACTTAAAGCCTCAGTAATTTAATAAGATTTCTGTTTTTCTTTTTGTATATTTTAAATGCAAACACAAACGTTCAAGTGGGATCAAGTGGAATATAGAAAATATATATCTTATAATTTCCCATACTTACAAAAAGAGAAAAAATTGTATTCCGGAAACGTTTGATTGGTTCCAAATTCAGTTCAATTCAACAGTTTTTCCAATTGTTTTACAACAATAAAAAATTTGTGAATAGTTGAAATATTTTCTGCTGTTTTTTGTTTTTTTTTTTTTTTTGTAGATTTTTCAAAAACTTTTATTTTTTTGATTAAAGTTATTATTAATTATTATATATAAATGTATGTATATATATATATATTTGACCTTTGTAAGGTTCATTTAGTAGATTATAGTTTGAAATTGAAATTGCACTGATTCAAGTTTAAGTTGAAAATGTTCATTATTATTATAATTAATTAATATAATTATTTATTTTTTGTATTTGTGGCGAACACATGGGCATTTGTTTTGTTGTATTGCACTTAATTTCCTTTTTTTTGATTTGGAATGTTTTTATTACTTTCTTCTTTTTTTCAGGTTCGATTGGGATGACTATTGCACTTTTGCCCACACACACACACACAAATAAACACTCAACACACACACACACGCGTAAGCTCTAAAAGAAAAAAAAACAGAATAAGGTAAAATTTAAAAAAAGAGAAATTTTTTTTTTTTTGATAAATTGAGGTTACATTGTAGAAAAATTCGTGGAAACAGTTCATTTTGCCTAGGCAGCAATAATTTCCAATTCCAATTTTTGTTTATTAGAAACTCAAGCGAAATGTGTCTATATACAATGTATTATATAGTACCTATATATGTAGATACTATATAGCTACAATTTTTGCGATTTTCCAGACACAAATACGCGAGCACTCCATCTCTTTCACTTGCTCTCGATTTCTCTCCAATTCTCAAAAAAAAAAACCCATTTTGGTTCAACATGAAAATGCCTCATTCTCATTTATGCATAAACAGTCTCTCGTCGTCTCTCAATAAATTGTCTAAACTTATGGCCCAAAGAAAGCAAAAAGAAAAAAAATACTTTTCGGCTGGGCCAAATTTGTATGTTAATTAGCCAACAGAAGGAACTCACCAAAAAAAAAAAAAAAAGGGTGAGTGGGTCATGTCTTTTGCTTGTCTAATGGTGGGGAGGAGGATGAGGAAATTGGGAGGTTTAATCAAAGTTTTTGCGTCCTTCAAGTTGTTTTGCTTGGCTAAAAGTTTTGTGGTTGGCCAAAAGATTGATAGCTGATTCTCAGTTTTCGAGTTTATCTTTAAATAAGGTTAGGTCAGGTCAGTGTTTGACTTATATGCACATAAAATATCTTTGATATTAGTTTTAAAAGGAAAAGTTCATCTTTTAGTTTGTACAAAAGAAAAGAAAGAAAAGGAAAATGAAAAACAAAAAAAAAAAGTTTTTTTTTAAATAAATAAATAAAAAACAACATTTTCAATATCTTAAACAAAATCCGTCAATTCGCATCAATCGCATCGGTTTTCCAAGCTTGTGGAATGACTTTTTGTTTATTTAGCAAAATTTTTGTTTGTTATTTAAAAAAAAAAAATTTATATAATTTTTCTTAATTTGAAAACTATTTTTCATAGTGATTCATTTTAAAGGGTCTTGTGAGAGTTTCTTAAAATTTTAAGAACGTAAAACATGAGAACATAAAATTAAAAAGTAGATGAAATGAAATCATTGCAATTGAAAGAATATAAAATTTTAGAAACACATTTACATGTATTTTTTATAAGAAATATTAAATCTTTTTAACAATATACTGTATTGTAATTTCGAATAACAATTTATTTGAAATTTTGGAAATTCAATCACTTTTTCTAGAACTTTTTTATACAAACAAAAGAAATAAAGTGTTTCGAGTAAGTTCTAATTAATATTTATTTAAAATTTTAAAATTTGTAATAAGATTTCTTACACTTTTAAATATTTTTCATTCTTTAACAAACAAACAAATGATTTTAAAATTTTAAAGTACTTTTGCTTTTAAACTACTTTTGCTTAACAAGCAAACAACTGTATTCAAATATTTAGAAAATTTTCGAAAATCATGAAAAAGTAAATAAATATTGTCATTCCATTTATATTTCATTTCATTTCCATTAATATGAACAGGATATTTGTACAAAAATTAATACAAAAATTTATTCTTTTAGGAAAATTTCATAAACTTTCGAAATATGTGTATAAAGATTTTGAGAGACTATTCTAGAACGAACCAAAAACAAACTCAGAGATTGAGATAGAATACAAACATATTCAATTTTCCTACCAATCTATGACCCAATTTCGTGTTACTTTTACAAAAATCATTGATTTCGATAATTGTTGATTTGTTGATGTAATTAAGTGCAAAATAAGTGTGGACAAGAAGCAGTAGATGAAGGTTTTTTTCGAAAGCTGCACACACACACACATTATTTGCTCTGTGTGTGAGTTTGAGGAGGGAAGAGACTGACGGGTTTGTTTTGGGGGTTTTTGGATTTTTTGTTTTAGTTGTAGTTTTTATGTAACCTCAATATACAATTGGCACTTGTTTCTCGGCAATAAATTCAATAAACAAAAGAGGAAGATGGCAATTTCTGGTTTGCCCCGTAGACTTTTGCTCTTGGCTCTTTTTTTTCCCCGTCTTGATGGGTTTTTCTTTTGATTTTTTCTTTCCTTCTTGACTTGTATGTTTCTTTTGGTTTTGCTTTGGGGTTCAGTTTTCAGTTCAGTTCGGTGGGCTCTGTTTATGTTTTCAGTTTTCTTCTTTTATTCATTCTTGCCTTTTGCCTTTCACACACTCTCTTGCACACACACACATACGCACGCACACATACACACACACACACAGATACGCAAGCAGACAATGCACAGTGAAATTCCGCTACACCGGAAATTACAATTGAAATTCTTTTTTCTCTCGGTACTTTTTTTTTCTCTCGTTTTTCAATGAACAAAAGTTGTTTATTTGTAGCATGCGATAAAAAAAATTATTATTATTATGTTTTATTATTATTATTTATGCGAATTAAAGAGGGAAAGAGAGAGAGACAGACAGAGCGAGACAGCTATAGCCAAAGTATGAGAGAGATAGAGAGAGAGAGCGATAGCGAGAGAGATAGATCGTGATCGGGTAACAAAGACCAGGATGTTATTTGAAAAAGCAAAACCAACATTAAACAGTTATAACTTTTCAAAAAACTTTCCAAATACAATTTTGAACGTATTTTGCACAATTTTTAAAAATTATTTGTTGTTTATTTTTTTTTTGCACTCACTTTAATTGTTTTAACTTTTTTTTTTTATAAACTATTTTGCTTTTTGCTATACAACAATTGTTTATTATAACGCTATAATTATTATATTAATTGTTGTTGTTGTTGTTATTATTATTATTGTTGTAGTTGTGGCATTATTTTACTTTTGTATTTGTTGGAGAGGAGAGGGGGTTTTCTTTTCTTTCTATTTTTTTTTTTTTTTTTTGGATTGCTTAAAACACGACGCGCTTGCCCATCCGCTTTGCTGCTGGAAACGCTGCCAAACCGTACAGATTGAGAGTTAATATCGAACTGCGTTCGGCGTGCTCTGGCACTATGGCCTATGCCTTTCAAACCAGAAGCCAACAGAGCTACACCGAGCTACACCAACGAGCGTGAACAACCGATGCGAACGAGCGAACCAACAAGCGTTTCAACTGTGTGGATGTGGCAGCAGCACTACTAAGCATCAGGCACAGCACCAACAGCAGAGGCAGCGACAGTGACAGCGGCAGAGCCGCCCACCCTCTCATTGGAAATGTTTTCGGACTGGAAAATGTACTGGAAAGCTGTTATGCCGAGATATAACGAAGTCAGAGTCGAAGTCTGCCCGCATTTGTATGTGTATAAAAACCCGCACAGCTGAGCGGCAGGCGGCATTTACTACTACTCAAGATATAACAACAACAACAACAACACAAATGTATCTGAAAAATACGAAGCAACGAACGACCGTCACCGGAGCGCAGCGTACGTAGTAAAACCCAACAAAAAAAAAAAAAAAACATTGAGACAAAAACCGGCAATCATCGGTCGCCGTCGCAGTCGTCGTCGTCGCCGTCGCTTGCCTGCACATTATGTGGGCGAAGAGTCTTAACAAAAGAGACAAGACCAAATAAAAATCATTGTAAGCCATTAAGAGAGCAATCACTCTCTCTTACTGGTTCTCTTTGGTATATTGTGTTTTGAGCCATAGGGAGATCCCCTTTAACGTTAAAACTTCAAATCAGTTCAGTTGCACTCTTCATGGGAATTTATCAAGTTCGATTTTGGATTTTCAAATTTCCATATACTAATTGTTCCAAAGTGGATTTTCGGCAATTCGATGAAAGCATTACTCATATGCATTTCTCTTTACAACTGATCTTTAATCTATGGATTTAATATGGAAATCAATCGATATATGACAAGGTAGCACAGCATTTGAAATGCTTGGAACTTGTCTAGTCCTAAGACGAGTGTAATTTTGCAGGGAAATATCCCTTGAAATATTCTGATTATAGAGTATAGATGTATCTATGTACATAGATCTATGAGCTCCCTTACTAAACCTTTATATAGCATTATTATCGAAACTATTTTTAATTTCTAACTAGATAATACATAGGTATTTTCGAAAGAAAACGAAAACAATTTTTTAAAAAAAGTTTTGAAAATAGTTCCAGAAAGAATAGATTCAGTTTGAAAGCTTCGAAACCCCTTTTATGGAGATATTATAATTTAATTCTCTTAGTCACATATAGAATACACATACATACATAGATATAAATTGATCCACCGATTTACTTGTCAACTCGTTTTCTTTCAAAAACATTTTATTTTCCTTTAAAAACTTTTGAAAATGATTTTTATAAATATTTTAGAAAAGGATAAAAATTACTAAAAATTTTTAAGATTTATTTTGAAATATTTGTTTAATAAGAATGCTAAATGAAATGGATGTCATCATGTTATGGAATATCTTACATATCTTAAGTATTTTATCAAAAATAATATATTTTTTTAAACGCATCACTTTTCAAATATATTTGAATAATGCTTAAATGATTTTGCTCAAAATCATATTCATTTTCTTTTTTACTATAAGTAAAGATAAATATTATAGAATTATTCGTATTATAAATCAAAGAACCTTTAAAATTTAACGCTTGAAAAAAGTGACAAATTTTTTCAAAATTGATTACAAAGTTCATTCAAAACTAAAATTAGTTATATGTAGATATTGCCTATTTTTCAAAACATAACTCCTGATTTTGTTTTAATACCAAGAAAAAAGCATTTAATAATTGCAAAAATACAACATTTTTGTTTAGTTTTATTTCAAATTAAACTTTTTTCTTGATTCAGTTTCTTATCAGCACAGTTTGGGTTATAAATCACAATCATTTAATTTCAGTTCACCGAATTGAAAAAAAGTGTTTGATGTGAATTAATTTCAATTACAATAAAAAATAGAACAGATAAGCTTCTGAAAAAAAAAATTAGAAAAACCCAAAAATGTCAAGGGGAAACTAGAACTGTGAAACTCTTTTTGTTTTTGGGTCTTATCAATTTGAACTACACGTGTCTATCTATATAAATATATATATTGAACGATAACTCTTGAACTTTTGAAAAATCATCCATGCCAAATTTAGGGGCACTAGCACCAAGCACACACACACACACACACGCACACTCACATAGACAAAGTGGAAGCTCTAAAATTGTTGAGCCAAAGTTGAGTCTTAAACCTAAACACATCCAACAAGAATTCATGACAAAGTGAACCGTATCATTTTTCCCACATAACCAACAAGAACAATGAGTTTAGCTATAAACATGGCACACCGACTTTGGAATACCCTGTATACTTGGAATGTTAATATTACATTTTATAAAAATTTTTTTAACTATTGGAAGTACAGCCCATTTCTCTTGAGTTACAACTGAAATATGAAAGTTATCCTTGACTTTATCGACATAGCAATGTGGCGCCGCCTAGCGCACAACTTTTTTAATAATGTTTTTCAACAACCACAAATGATTTCTTATATAGAACTTACAGAATCATTATTCAATTTCTCAATTCAATTCTCTCAATTATCTCAAACATTTTCCATATGAATTTATGAAAGTTTGAAGACATAAGAACTAAAAGTGCAAGATAGTGTGACCGTATTTTGCATCAAAGTTAATTTCCCGATATTGACAATGTCAAAAAGTAATTTTTTAAAGAAATTGTCAACTGATTTCTTATACAGAACTTACTGAATCATTATTCAATTTATTATGTCAAACATTTTCCATATCAATTTATGAAACATTGAAGAAATAAGAACTAAGAGTGCAAGATAGTGTGACCGTATTTTGAATCAAGGTAAATTTCCCGATATTGACAATATCTAAAGGTCATTTCTTAAAAAATTTGTCGCATGGCCACCAAATTTTAAACCACAGAACCTTAGTGGAACATAGTGTGACCAGAGTATGCACAGTAAACCAGCTAATAAGAACATTAATAAAACAATTTTAATCGTGTCAAGTACAGTTTTCCCCTCGATTACGATTTCTAAGGTGCTCTTATGAAGAAATAGTGTGACCAAAAACGTTTAGTAAGCAATTTAATATAATTTTTTTGAGTTATCTGTAGTGCAGGCGTTAATATCTAGACATATATATTGACTCTGGAATATACACATGTATAGTTTGATTTGCATAATTTTAACGAATTGACTATATATCCCTTCACCTCTTAACGAATACTAAAGGGTATGGCAATAAATTGAAAACTTTTCGAAATTCAGAAGATGAACCGAAATAATAATGTGTGGCCTTTGAAATTCGAAACGTTTTATGGGGGTTCAGATTTTTCATTTTTCTTCTTTATTTTTTTGGATGAAACACATAAAAGACATAAGCTAAAATGCAAACTAAGTAAAAATTGTGTTAGGTCGCATCAACGTCATCATCATCGTCATCATTATTATTATTATCATGATGAGGTTGAAGTTGGTTTAGAGCCTGAGCTGGTACTCTAATAAAATTTACGACAATGCGAAAGGCAATGGCACTGCAAGCCGGCCCAAAAGCATATCTCTCAGATACTCTGACTCGTTTGAAGTTGCAGTCTCTTGTTACGCTCTTGCTCTCTCCGTCTCACTCTCTCTCTATCTCTCTAGCTCACTCTCTGCCTCTCAGGTTGGGGGTTTCGTTTTTTTTTTTTTTTTTTGGTTGTGGGAAAGAATGCAGTGAAGGGAATTTCCAAGTCAAGACTTGGCAAGCCATGGCCGTAATGTGTAATGTATCTCTTGGATACATTTTTAAATTGTTGGCTGTTTGGCGCGTTGACAATGTTGGTTGCTTGCATACTTGTGTGAGTGTGTGTGCATAGCTTTACCTCCCTCTATCTCACTCTTTCTCTCTCTCTATCTCTCTCTAACTCTACATATGTGTGCGTGTGTCGAAAGGCCAACAACATTTGCATTGGCCATTGCCAATTAATCAAAAAACCTGCAATTGATTTCAATATTTCAACAGCATTGTATTCAAAAAAAAAAACCAAAACAAATAGCCAGATATAGATACAGATAAAGATATAGATATAGATACAATTGCATTTTATTATTTCCCGAATGTCTTTTGTGTTATATTTGCATCTATCAAATGTAAAAAGAGCATTGGCCCAGTGCTTAGAAACAAAAAAAAAGGGGTTAACTTGGCTTTAAATATTCTGTTAAGACTAAAGAAACATTTTCTAGGATTTGCATAAGCTAAGGCTTTAATTTACTTTTAGGTTATTTTTCTAGTTCTATGTTGATTTCTTACAGGGAACTTTTCTTGTTTTACTTAGGTTTAGGATTACAAAAATTTAAAGCTCAAACTGACCTTAAATGTATCTGTAAACTTAAAATTGCTTTACTTAAACTGTGAGCTTAGCTTAGGAAAAGTTTTTCATATTTTATAGGTGTGGCAAGTTTTATTAACCTAAAATGGGTTTAGGATAAATAATACATATACATATTTGATGACTCTGAAGTAATGTATATCAATAAACAGTTAATAAAACCTCGATATAACGAATCTGAAGGGAACCAGAAAAAATATTTTGCCCAACTTTCGAATGCAGCCATCAACACTTCGCTCAACAGATGCTAAGCCATCGAGTGCACTTTTTGGTATAGCTTCCTGTGCCTCAAGAAAAGTTTGGAGATTTTCAACCAGTTGGCAGTGATAACGTTCTCGACCTCTTCATCCTCCTCAACAATGTCCACTGTAGTACTGTTCAAAACACTATCAACAATGTCATCATCAGTAATAAGTATACTTGGGTAAAAGCAGCTCATTGAGGTGAACTAGCTCATTCGTTCTTTTTTTCGAAGTGAGCCAACTCACTCATATGGCTCACTAGCTCACTGGCTCACTTGGCTCACTTGTACATAGCTTATGAGTTCACTTTGCGATCGCCAGTTGAGCGAACCAAAAGAACTAGTGTGCCAAAATGAGCTAGTGTGCCAAACTGATCTAGTGAGCCACACTGAACTAGTGAGCCAAACTGAGCTAGTGGGCCAAAATGAGCTTGTGAGCCAAACTGAGCCATATTGAATGAACAAGCTCAGTGGCTCAGTTCAGTGAGCCTTTCATTTTGGCTCACTCACTCATGAGCTACCCAAGTATAGTAATAAGTAATGAATGAAAACAATTAAAGCAAGACTTTGTTTAGCTTTGGTTTGGAATAACGGAACTTTAACGGGGTTGTATAGAGGTATTTGAAATATTGCTTCGCTATATAGAGGCTATCAGACTCAGAAAATCTTCGTTATAGCTATAGCGAAGTAAAAGCGAAGTAAGAACGAAGTTCGTTATATCAAGGTTTCTCTGTATTTCAATTTTGGTATAATTTCGGAGACTTCTTTTTAGCCTTAGAATATGGAAATCGTTCATTTAGAAATTGATAGTTTGTTTCTTATGCACTCTTCAATATATATGTCTAAACTATATTAAATATTTGATTGTTTTATATCGCATTAAGAACTACATATTAAGAAAAGAAAAATCAAGATAAACTGATTCAAATCTTTTGAAAATGTTCCAATTCGATCAATTTTTCAAACAAGTAAGCAGTAAGCTTTTTCACTACCAATTAAAACATTGCAATTAGTTTGCCATATCAAAGTGAGAAACAATTAACTTAAACAAATTTTATTATTCTTGAAAAGGAGTTTATTATTCTACTATTATTAGGCAGTGCAACCTTTTGGCTTTTAGTAGTAAATCTTCAAAATAAAGAAACCACAATAGGCAAGAGTCAATTTTTACATTATATATATTTACCAGATATTGTAAAAAAATATATTTTTTTTTATTGCAAAAATCATTTACCTATAAAAACTTTTAATAAAGTAAGAAATATATTACTATACTCCTTTTTATATGTCCAATGTACGAGTATATAATTTGGATTTTAAGAGTTTTTTTAATTAACATTTTTTTACAATACAAAAAATATTTATTATTATTTTGAGCGTACAAATAAAGTTGAAGAAATAAAATTTATTATGTTAACTTTTTGAGCGAAGAAATAAAATAAAGAAATAAATATTTTTAAATTAACTTTTTGAGCGAAAAAATAAAATTAAAGAAACAATTATAATTTAATAAACTTTTCGAGAGAAGAAATAAAATTTTAGAAAAAATAATTATTTAGTTAACCTTTTAAAGCAATAAATAATTTTTATTGAACTTTTTGAGCGGAAAAACAATTATAATTTAATAAAGTTTTTGAGAGAACAAAATAAATTTTAAGAAAAAATAATTATTTAGTTAACTTTTAAAAGGAATTACAAATTTTTCCATGAACTTTTTGAGCAAGAAAAATAAAATTGGAAAAATAATTATAATTAAATAAACTATTTGAGAGAAGAAATAAAATTTAAGACAAAATAATTATTCAATTAACTTTTTGAGCGCAAAAATAAAGTAAATGAAATATTAATTAAATAATTATTAAATGAAAGCAAATAAAAACAAAATCAAACAAAAAACAACTAAAACTAGAAGGATGGGCTAACTTCGGCCGTGCCGAAGTTCGTATACCCTTGCAAACTGTTATTGACCAATTATATATTTACAATTACATTAGAAAGCATATAAAAGAAGTCAAATCTTCATTAAATGTTCGTGGCTTAAAAAAAAAATGTAATTCGACAAAAAAAATTTTTTGATCTGATTGTTCCTATGGGAGCTATAGCATATAGTCAACCGATTTGGCTGAAACTTAGCACAGCCACTTCTATATATACTAAACCTCCAAATACCAAATTTCGTAACAATCGTTTTAAAAACACCCAAGTTATTGCTCTAAAACAAAATTCTTGACAGATCCTTCTTATGGGAGCTATAAGATATAGTCAACCGATTCTAATGAAACTTGGTGGATGTGCCAGAAAGTATACCAAACTCATAAACAACAAATTTTGTAATATTTAATTGAAAAACAACAAAGTTATGGAGGTTTTACTCTATTCTTGACCGATCGTTCCTATGGGAGCTATATGATATAGTCATCCGGTCAGGATGATTCCGAGATATACAATGACTGCAGCAAAAATAAGCCTGGGTGCAAAATTTCAGCTCTGTAGCTTTAAGGGTTTCAAAGGAGAAGCTGTTGATCCAGACAGACGGACAGACGGTAATGGCTATATCAACTCAGCTTGTCGTGCTGATCAATAATATATATACTTTATATAGTCGGAGATGCTTCCTTCTATGCGTTGCAAACTTCTGACCAAAATTAATATACCCTTTTTGCAAGGGTATAAATATTTATTACTTGGAATATTTTTTTTATTTTTGCTTTCGTTATATTATCAAAGGTAAACCGTTTATATACCTAATATTTATATACTCAAAAAAAATATAAATAATAGAAATGTGAAGATGTTTTATTATCTTTACAATATTTTTGTTTAAACAAAAACCCTAATAAAACCAAAACAAATATTATAAATTCGATACCTTTCATTTACTTTATAGACATTGCATTAAGTGGTTTATTTTTTAACATCTCAATTAAAATATTTGTGTATTTAACTTTACTTTTATTATTTATGCTCTAAATATTTCACTTAAAGAATGTTTAGTTAGCCTTAACTGAATTGAAATTATTTAAACAATGATAGAAACTACAGCTTGCTTTATGGCCCTTTTCAAGTTTAAAGAATTTGCAAAAAAAAACGCAAGAGGAAAACAATTTCACTTATTGAGTGTTCCCCCCTTTGGGGCTACGCCACTGTTTGACTGAACCTCTCAGTATTTCGTCGTATCTGTGCCATTTATCGTTTGCGTAAATCAATAATTCTTTTTCTTTCTTTTTTTTTTTTCGTATCCCTTTCCCTTCCCCCCCTTTCAACATATTTTTTGTTGTTTCGTTGTTGTTGTTGTACGCCCGCGCCCAATTGCATTTCGAGAGCGCCCGTTTTCTCCTCCGATACATTGCCACCCCACCCTTGCCCGTTGCCTTCTACACTTTAGTAGCTGTATCTGTATCTTTATGGATGTATCTTTTTGTTGGTCTGTCTGAATGTATGACTGGACTGTTGGTTTGTGTGTGTGTGTGTCTGTCTGTCTGTCTGTCTGACCATTTGTCTGCTTTGGACTGTTGGTCTGTTTGGCTTTCGGTGTGTTTACCTTTCCCTTGTTGCATGCATCTTGTTGCACTTTTTTTTTGCTCTCTTGTATTTCATTTCTTTCTTTTTTTTATGTTTGTTTGGTTGGTTGGTTTTTTTTTTCTGGCGTTACCCAATGTGGGCTAGGTCAGTTCAAAGTTCACGTGTTTCGCTTCTATTGATTGCCCGTAAAAGTTTTTGGTGCTGGGCCAAAATTTGCCATAAAAATCTCAACCTGTTTATTGCAAGGTATGAAAAAGAGAGACAGAGAGTGGGGGGGGGATAGAGAGAAAGCGTTAGATAGAGAAATAAATAAAAAGTGGGGGAGAGCAAAATGACCTTCTTCTGTAGGGGATTTTCTTTTCCTTTCCTTTTTTTTTTGTTGTTGTTATTTATTTGACTATTCATGGAAAATTTTTATTGAGCATTAATTGTTGATTTAAGCAAAAATATAAAGTTTCGAATGTGAAAAAAAATAATATCAATAAATTTGAAATCGTTTTCAAGTAGAACACTGAAAGTCAATATTTTTTTGGCATATCAATGCATAACGATTATGGCTAGACAATCAAAGAATGAAATTGTGGTAAAATTTACATCTTTCAAATATTATTTTTACTTTACAATTGACTTGTAATGATTTTGAATTGAACGAAATGGTTTCTATTTTTGGCTAAAGTTAATTGCTGCTATTGGAGATTTATTTTATTGATGTAGTGATAATAATCAATAATGTGATTGTTACTTGATGGATGAACTTAAGGTGTAAATAGCTTTAATGCACCTAGAGGAAAACATAAATTTCCATGTCACACCGACTATTCCGCTAGTGACAATATCTTAGAGTAGTCTGATTGAACTTATTTTTAAACTTGCTAAACATATACCCCTACAAAGTCTATCTTTCAAGTCTTAACCACATAGCTTAAAAACTTATATCTAAAAGATGCGAAGAAACAGACAGACATGTATAGTTTGACTCGCCTATTGAAGTAGAATAAGAATATATAAAGGGTTTTCCAAGAAGAGGTGTTATTTTGAATAGCCCGCTATTTCGTTAGAAGTCACTTTTGAAGCTGTAATTTTTTGACATTTGACAAGAAGAAACTACGCCATTGACAAAAATAGCACGATATACGCTTCAACAACGCATTGAAATTATTAAAATTCACTATAAAAATGGTGAAAATTTGGCAGAGACGGTTCGTAAAACTAAAACATTTTTGGGTCGTCGTGAAGCACCTTGTCGGACCGCAATACAGAAATTAGTGAAAAAATTCGAGCTGTTGGGACAAGTTAATGATGTGAAGAATAAAACCCGTGCACGTCCATCATCCATACTTTCAACAAGACGGCGCTACGTGCCACACAAGCAACGAAACCATTGATCTTTTATGGGAAAAGTTTCCGGACCGTGTTATCTCTCGAAAAGGTGATCACAATTGGCCACCGAGATCTTGTGATTTAACACCTTGCGACTTCTTCCTTTGGGGCCACGTGAAAGATAAAGTCTACGCCAACAGCCCAGCGTCGATTCAAGACCTCAAAGATGGAATTCGTGAGGCTATCGAGGACATAGGGCAGCCACTTTGAGATTTGGTTATGGAAAATTTCATGAAAAGGATACGGTCCTGTAAGCGTGGTCGTGGTGGCCATATTTGGCTGATATTGTTTTCCATTATTAACGGCATACCTTCCTCTTTATAATGAAATAAACATCAGATCAATTATCTCAAAAAATTCCATTTTTCTTTAAATATCAAAATAACACCTCTTGTTGGAAAACCCTTTAGATATGAGCAATTTTGTTATATCCACCGCAGGGTTATAAGAAGTATGTTCCAACTTTTTGACCTATAAAGAACTCTAATAATAGGTAACCCTTTAATACGTTCACGATAGATTATTAAGAGAACTGCCAACAGATAATATCTAATAAATAAAGTTAACTTTCAGATAAAATTTAAACATTATAACTATTTTAGAATTGAAAGCGCAAAAGTAAAGTTGAAATTGAAAGTCTTTTAAATCTCAGTAGTGATTTTTTTAAATACAATTTTTGACATAAGTATATACAAAATATTGACAATGTTTATTATATAATGATGAGGTAATGTAAATAGATTAACAGTATTTGTATAACTTTGCCAGAATTACAACAGATTAAAAATATATATATATATAGAGAGAGAGAGAAAATAAATGTAAATACAATATAATATTAATTAGTATTTTCATTGTGAATTTTTGCTCTGTTTTTCAGTTTATATTTTTATTAGCATTTTCTTTATATTTATTTATATTTTCATTTGCATTTTGATAATCCGTTGTCTATGATAATATAAAACATTGTATTTAAGCCGCTTAATTATTACAGTTACAACTTTTCGAATTGGTATAAATGTAATATTGTTGTAAGTAGTTTAAATATAAAAGTGTGTTTTTTTTTTATGTGTCAAAAATATGTTTTTAATTGTATGTTAAAACTGATAAACTTCTAAAGTATTAAGGCAAATTACCACAATCAAATGTAAATCTTATCTTACAAAAAAAAAGCTAAACGGATCATGATTAGGAATAAACTTATAACGCATATAAGAATCTTTGCTTATTCCTTCGATTTTGTTTCTTTAATATGAAAATTGTTTCTCTCAAGTGTTTGTTTATTTGAAAATGGGTCTTTGATGTAATTTTTGCTTATTTGCAATACAAAAACTATCAAAACAAAATTGCATATTGGCTATTTGAAAATTTTCAGCAATATTGTCTACTAACTAGACATGGAAGCCAAATTGCAGTCTTACTTTTTTTTATCATAAAAGTTAATTAAAATTAATACAATTTAATTTAATTTTTAGACTCTCTTCAAAAGAAATTTCTTTTGTTATATTAGATATGATCTTGTAAAGGCAACAAAGTTGGCTTAAACTGATATGGTACAATGGTTTGGTATTTAGTTAACGGATTTCGTTGCATTGCCAACAATTGGATTATTCAGTTAGTGCAATGGCAAATGTCCATTTGAACTATAAGATAAGATCGGAATTTCAATGAAATTAACAAAAATAGAGAAAAAAAAAATTATTTTCCATTTGACCAAATCTTATATATGTAAGCATGCAGCAGCTGCTCTCTCTCTCTCTCTCTCTCTCTCTCTCTCTCTCACTCTCTTTCTTTTTGTATTACACGCACATCTATTTATGCCTCTCACTCACTCTCCCTCTGTCTCCTTTTAACTATCCATTCTGTAAAGTGGCCAGTTTCGACTGAGTTAGCAAACTCTCTTGCCCTCCCCGCACCTCACAGCAGCAGCAAACAGCATCCTTCTTCTTGTCATCTAGAACAAGTTGCAATTGCCGTCGTCGTTGTTGTTGCTGTTGCCGTCGCCGCATCGCTAACAAAGCCACTCGACAACTGCAAAAATGTGGCCAATGGCTCCCAACGATGTTTGGTAGGAAGTAGCTGAGAAGAGGTTTTATTTTCATTTTCCTTCTTTTATTTATTTTTTTTTCTTTTTTTTTTCGGTTTAGATTGGCTAAGTGGCAATTTGTGGACTGAGATGTTGGAATGGAGGACGAGGTGGTGGAAGTCAGTGGATGTCGGTGTTGGCGGTGGCTATTTCTAGTTGCTGCTGTTGCTCTCTTGCATGACAAGTGGCCTGCAACTAAATCGCTAGAGCAGCTGTAAGATGAGCTCAGTCTAAAAGAACATTTTTTTTCAGTTTGAAGTAAGTATAAGTAACTAGTACTAGTACTAGGCACTAGTATATGTATCTATCTATCATTGCTTTCAATTGCAACAACATTGTTTCAAGTGTTGTTGCATTCTGTTTTATAAATAAACATTTCTTGGCTAAAGCAATTGAAATTATGCGTATGCATAAACAATTTGGTTTTTTTTGCCCTGCCATCTGTTTGTTTTTTGACCCGATTCTAAATTAGCAATTGTATGACCAAAAAGGTATCCAGATTGAGTGAATGAATGATAGGCTGAGTGGGTTAAGGGGAGCAGGGTGGGAAAGTGTATAAGTGGGCTGTTGTCTGAAGAGTTTCTAAAGTGTAAATTTTGCTTGTTGCTGTTGCTGGCAGTGCTAGAAAAAAAAAATGTTCTCAGTCGATGAAAATACTTTCACGAAATATTTTTGTGCTCTGCAAATATTTTTTTTTTTTTTTTTAAGTATTCGTTTAAAAAATAACAATTGATGTGGTGTGGTTAGCAAAGAATTCTCTAAGGTCCTGGGTAGGAAAGTGAAAAATGGTAAAAGCGAAAGGAAACAAAAAACTGTTTTAAAACTAAACTAATAATTAAAAACTTTATTAAACTCTTAGTAAACGAAGGAAAAATTAAAACTGAATATAATCTGAATTAAGGACAAGTAAAGATAACAAAATCTAAAACTAAGCAAAATTGAAAGTGATTTAAGGATTATATAATTTTTTAAGCAAAAGAAATGCAAATTAAACAAAAATTGTAAGATATAAATAAACCTGAGAATTAATAAACAATTTTAAAATTGAAACAATTTAAGCCCTAAATATGAAAAATATTTTATAAATGTTAAACCATATTAAATAATAAAGTTTGCGACACGAAATTTATCAAAATTTATTCAAATTAATATATGAAAGTTATATAAATTAAAATCGAAAGAATTTGAAGTTATATATATTAAATTTTTAAAATTAAAATCGACAGAATTTGGTATTCAGAGTGAAACTGAAAGTGAAATTAAACTAAATGACGAACTTAAACGAATGTGCAATAAATTTGTCTGTTTTTTTGTTTTTTCCAGAAAAATGCGGTAAGAAATTTTAATCGTTTTGAGACATATAAGTACACATATGCATATGTATATTTCATAACCTGAACTGTTTTTAAAAAGTCTGAAATTATCATGTAAAATGACTTTAAGTTAAAGTTTTCTTTAACAATTTAAGGGGTTATATCTACTTGTAATTTTCATATATGCATATTTTGAATGAACATATATTTAAAAATATTGTGTAATAATTTCACATCGATCCGGCACTTAGTTTCAAAGAAATTACCTAATATGTGAAGTCGCATACGTGCGTTTTAACTTAGATTTAACAGTTCCCAAAACTTTAACTGCGTTTTTCTCGAAACTATGTTTTCCAAGTCGGTGAGCAAGATTTCTTGGAGTCGGCTCAACCGAATGGATTGAAATTTTCACACGATATTCTTAGATATTTTTGCCAGGTAATGATCGAAGGAAAAAGTATTCTGAAAATTATTTCGATTTTTTAGGCCACTTCAAAATCAAAAAATTTTTGAAAAAAATGATTTTTTTTTTTTTGGAAGCCACCATTTTGATAAAAATTGAAATTTTTTCTAATTCTTTGATCATTACATGTATTAATCTATTCTCTTTACAAATCTTTTGGATTTTTGCAATTCGCATAAAATGAGGACCAGAGATATCCTGCTCAACGCAAGGCACCTTTTTTCGGAGGGCCTCCAGGAGCTACGCGTTCCAATATTTTTTGAAAAAAATATCAAATTCTAAAATTTCATTAAATTTTCTATATGATCCTTTCTTTTATGTTTTCATTCAATAAACAGCCTCGCCACAAAAAAAATTTTCAAAAAAGCACTATTTTTTGGGCTTACAAGTAGATATAACCCTTTAAATATTCATATATGAAAGTATTTCACTCAACCATCAAAAATAACATAAATTTTTTATATAATACAACAAAACGTGATATGGTTAGCAGAATTATTAAGAGTTTTTTTTAGGGAATACTTAAAAAATTCTTCAAATTCCGATGATTAAATAGCTCACATAGTTAGAACATTTTTTCCCAAAAGAGCAAAAATTTTCTAATAAGTGAAACAAAGTAGATCAGTTTTCCATAAGAATATATAAAAATTTAAAAGGATATTTATATTACTATAAAGCAATGTATTCATATAGAAATTTGTTTAAAACTTTTAAATTACTAATCCAAATTTAACAATATTTTATAAATTCGATATAATTATAATATTATCATAACATACCAACAGACTCCTTAGTGCAAAAATGAAATAAGTGCAATGTTATCACTCACCTGAAATGATAAAAAAGAAAATTTGAAAAAATTTAGTAAATGCATAGTTTAAAGGAAATTTTAAAAGCGAAACTTAACCTAATTTGAAGATGGATTTCATATACATATATCATATATCATATAGTATATATGTCAGTGGATGAGGGATAATGGGCCAAAGATAATATAAATTATATGTATGTATATACTTGCGAATCTACTGGAAAATGCTAAAAAACGAGAAGAGAACTTGAGTAACTAAAACCGACAATCTATTTAAAATGAAAATCTAAAACTAGTCTTACAAGATATATGTATGTATAAACAATGTGTGTGTGAGTGTGCGAAAGAGAGACCCATTTTGAGTTCAAGATTCTTTTGTTGCTTTGCAGGCAGTCGTCAGTCAGCGACACCAAAGTCTCTACGTATTGCATCTCTCTCTCTCTTTCTCTCGCTGTCTATACATAGATGTATATACATGTATGTATGTAGTTAGTCTAAATGTATGTTTGTATGTGTGTATCTACTTCACTCCACACTATTTGGGTACGGTTCTTGTCTTTATCGTTGTTTTTCTACACACAATGGCATCTAAACTGCAACTGTATGCATTGTAAAGATTTCAATTTGAATTGCATTTGATGTTGAAGCTTAGTTGGATTTCATTCGACTTGTACTCCTAAACTTCCGACCCCCCCCCCCCCCCACCACCCACAACACCACCAAATTCTTCTACCCTACCACAATGCCAAACTCACCATCTTCTGTCGCTCTCTAACTAGTTCTGCACTGAACCAAACTGCTGCTGCCATTCAGCTTTGAGATATTGCAACTCGCACACACACACACACACACACAAACACAGAGCAAAAGAGAGCAAATGTGGGTATAAGGGGGGGGGAGTTAGAGAGTATGGGGAGAGTATGGCAAAACCATTGGAGATGGGTTTCGTTGAATAAGCTTGTGCTACATATTTTGATGGAATGTTGGTTATCCACCACCCACAATCCACAATCCACCACCACCACCACCCACTAATCCACCTCTTGCTCTACCATATGCGACCCAGCAGCAAGTTGAAGTTTTTTAAAGTTTTAGCACACATTTGATATTTGGTTTCTCTCTTTCTTCTATTTTTTTTTATTTTTTGGTCGACTAATCCGTAAAGTGTTTTTGTTTTTGTTTTTGTTGTTGCTTCTGTTTTATTTTTTTCTGGTATCTGTGTGTGAAGATCTTTTGGGATTTGTTGTCAATGACATTGGCATGTTGTTTTGGGATTTCGCTTGCAACTAGCTAAATTGAATATTTGAAAATATAGAATGCAACCCGAAACATGTAACAGTTATGCTTGATATATAAGTATACACACATACATACATACATAGTGTATACATATACATATATTTCTTTTACCATTTTTCTTTCTACATAACTCAATTGATGATGTTAGAATAAGAATGATAGAGATCTGAGGGGGATGGGGGTATAAATACACACATAGTTTGTTGTGCTGAAAGTCAAACGTCGTTTTGGTTTATCATTTTACAGAGTTATCCAATCGTAGTGAAGTATCAACAAAAGACACAATAACTTAATCGAAAAACAAAGTTAGTAACTAACTTAGTTATGTTGAAATTTTTTAGTTAGTACTAGACAAATGACATGGTATAAGGATAGACTTTCGGTTTCAAAAATGCATTCCGCAGAAGAAATTTGTCTGTATAAATCTCAAAAAGAGAATAGAGTTCAAGAACTCATCAGTTTATTAACAATCTTCTAACATCGATTCAAGGTTTCCATTCCCACTGCCTTAATTCGATGCTTAAACTATGTAGTTAGGAACTATTAATAATCGAACTCGATAGCTATTATTAGTAATCTTTGAAATCAAGGTCTTCAATGTTGTAGCACTACTTCAGCGTTTAAACTATTTAAGAAAAGTTCTTCTAATCTAATCGAACCCGTTAGCTGGATTTAGATGGAAGCTTATGAAAGTCGCTTAGAACTGACAACATCACAATATAATTTTTAAAGTTATGATCTGGAAGAGGAGTCTATTTCTAAACATGTTAAAGATTATATACCCTAGCAGATGCTCTTCCTTCTTTTAACCTTCTGTACTAAAAGCTCAAATTGTTTTTAGACCTCTAAGATTAAAAAAATCGAGTCCAAGCGTTTTAAAACACATAGCACATATCTATATATAACGATCATACAGTAGCTATATGATATAGTCAACCGATTTTGACTAGTATATAGTATAAATAATGGAAACAAACTGCAGCAGCTTGAGAACCAAAGGGTTTGCCATAACAAATATATATAGCAAATCATATTTATGAAATATATAAGATATAGTCGAACGATTTTGGCGATATTTTCTTCATTTTCTTGGCACGAAGCCTATTTTGCTTGATCTAATCTCTTTCCTTATGCTTCTTCTACATTTTTCTAAAGAATATTTAAGATTTCGTCAACAGATCTTGGTGAAACTTAATAGAAACTTTTAAGTGTATACCAAGCTTACAAATACCAAGTTTAAAACAGATTGCTTAAAAAACAACTAAGTTATTAAACCAAATCTCTATTCTCCATTGATTCATACCAAGAAAGCAATATGAAAAAATCGATTAGTCCGACTAATTCCAATACTATTTCATATTTTAAAGGCTTATGATTATGTATGCTCGACATACTGATTTAAAACATGAATATTTATCATATATAGTCAAAGATTTTTCTCTTTTTTTTTCAAGTTGCCAGCTTTTATACCCTTTTCGCACTAGTATAATGATGCCACAACTTAAGATGTAGTTAAGATAGAGAAAAACCTGCAAACTTTTTAACCCGAGTAAATACAAACCTTAAATGAAGCAAGCAAGTCGTCCATGCCGACGTTGATTATACCCTGTACCAAGCATAGATATTTAATGTGGGCAAACACTCTCAAAATTGCCACCGATTTGAAATAAAATTCGCCTTACATGCAGCAGCAGCGAGCGCATGCTGTCTCGCTCTCTCCTGCATACCAATGTCGCCCTTGCCGTTACAGTACAAAACGGATATGGATATGGATAACTCCGGTGTTTATTGTCCGATTTGGACTAAATTTGGTCACCAGGTGCAGTTTGGCTATATTTTTAGATGTGCCAAACAATAACAATTTGATGCCTTCAATATGGCTCTAGTTATTCGTTTTTTCTTAATTAGGGCGGCAAAAGTGGGCGTGGCTAAAATTTGAAACAAACTTGATCTGCCTAGAGACTAGACGGATCTACAAACCAAATTTGGTCGCTCTAGCTCTTATAGTCTCCAAGATCTCGATGTTCATCCGGACAGACGGACAAACGGACGGACGGACATGTCTCAAACGACTCGGCTAGTGATGCTGATCAAGAATATATATACTTTATGGGGTCAGAAATGTATATTTCTGCCTGTTACATACATTTTGGCGACTTCAATATACCCTTTTACCCTTTTATGGGTACAGGGTATAAAAACGATCTTCATCTACTCTTAGTACAATATCAAATTACGATTATTATCTTAAGTAATAAAACCTAAAAGAAGATTTTTAACTTAGACTGCTAAAGTCATTAGGTATGTATATAAACTTCATCTATTCAAAAATTACATATTGTATAGATAACAAAAGAACTTTAACACTTGTAAAACTGTCTCTAGGTGATTTCTTTAATATAGATTTATGATGCTATTTTAGTTTTTCCTTTACAGAGATTTAAACCTTTTCTGTAATTATATTTTGCAAAATCAGTTTCATTTTTTTTTTTTTTATTGCCCGAAGTGCCATCTTTCATTCCGCAAACTTGTTTGCCCAGATGGTCTCAAGGGAATGGCAAAAGGGAGTTAAAAAAAGAAAAATGTTTTCAAGGTTTCCCCCCACTAAGTTGACCACACAGCTGCATTTATTACTTATTTCTGTCTTGGCGTTGAATCTTAAAAGTGGGGCAATTAAAACTGATGCAAAAATCATAAAAAAAAAAGAAAAACCAAACGAAGATCAGGTTTTTTTTTCAGTCAAATGGAGTGTCGTGTGTGTTGTGGCATAAAGTAAAGAGGAAAAGGGAGAGGAGCTCAGCAGAAGTCGACTTGGTATGGCCCTTGATGAGAACTGAAGTATCAGTTACACAGATACAGCTTCACTCTCTCTCTCTCTATCTCTCTCTTTGTCTCTCAATGGTGTTCAGTGTGATTTTTTAATTAAACTTGAGCCGGACAATGGGTCCTGAGAAGACCCATGGTGTCAATTGCTTATCACTCATAATAAGCAACCATATGATATGTGACAGGCAAACAAACTGAAATAAAAAACATATTAGTTATAGCATATTGGTCAATGAACTTGTTCAGTGACGGGCTTATCATTGAGAAAATATATATTTTGGAGGAAAATATCTGCCAGTTCTTCTTTTGCCTCTTTCTGATGATGATAATGATGATCAGATATAAAATCTGTGCATCTGTGATAGATGCAGCTGGATTGCATTAAGCTTGGTTATATTTTTAGCTGACCAGCTTCTTGTTCAACTCTCTTTTTTTCTTTTATTAAGCCCAAGGCGGATTTTGCCTCATTTAAACTTGTTCCTTCTGCTTCTTCTTCGTCTTCTTCATGTTGTCTGTTGCTTTGTTGACTGTCTTCTTGTGGCAACTTTGTCGAAGACACGGACTCTCGGACTTGGACTATGTCTACTTGCTTAATTCGTAATGATATGTTGCTCATTGCGATAGTCAACGTTTTTTTTTTTTCTTCTTTCTTTTCTTCCTCCTACTACCACAACTCCAACTTTAACTTCTTCTCTTATTCCACCTTCTTTTTACCCATTATCATCATCATTATCATCGTCAGCGACAACGTCATCATGTTGTAATTGTTAGACTGTAAAACTTTACTTTTTCTTCTTTATTTATTTCTTTCATTTTTATACTCTAACCAAAAAACAAAGTCTTTCGATTAATTTATTAAACAGTTTGCAGTATCTAAATGAATTATCTTTTGTCTACCAATTGAAATTTGCTAAAACTAAAGTTATTTTCTTGAAAAAATTTCTGTAAAAATGTTTAAAGTTATTATTCTGTGAAATCAAAAAAAAAAAGCTAAAACTTTTCTAAAAATTCAAAAATTCTATTAATAAAGAATTGGTAGTTTGTTTTATAATCAAATCGAAACGTTTTCGAACTGTTTTCTGTTCTGTTTTGAAGAGTATTTTAATATTTTAAAAATATGACAAGTCATATATATACATATAAATATATTTGTAATTTAATTTTAGAATAAAGTTAAAACCTAAAATGGAAGTTTTCCAATTAGAAAAATGGCAAACGAAATAAATATTTTATTTTTAATCGTTTTCATCGAAAGTGGGATTATCAACACAATTTGAAAGCAATTAAACAAAATATTAAAATTTTCATTCTTCATGTTGCAATTTTGCGGAAAGCTGGCAGAATTAGGAAACATATAGCAAATCGTTTAAAAAATGGATTTCAACATATAAAATGTATTAAACAACTTTATGGCATATCGCTTTAAAAAATAAGTTTCAATGCAAGAACTCTATAGAAAATCATAAAAAATATGTTTCAATGTAACAATTTTATGGCAAATCGTTTAAACAATGTGTTTTAATTAAATTTTCAAATAATTCTTACCAAATTTATTTTCCGGATTTTTTTCCTTTAAGATTTAAAATTGCGCAAATTAAAAAAAAAAACATTTGTAGTTCACATAGGCAGAACCTTTCTAACAAATTGTTTTACAGAATATGTTAAATGCAACAAAATCAATTAAAAATTTTATTTTAAAAGTAGGTACAGGTTAAAATATTAAAATATTGTAAAAATATTTCTTCAGTTGTTGTCTTGCATCTAAGCAATATTCACTGTATTTCGAAATAAACTATTTGTTTTTTGAGCTTTTAATACTAAAATAAATACTTTTCAGTTTCTAAAGCATTTCAATGTGCAGGTCAAATTTCCTGAAAATCTAAACCGATCTTCTAAAATACTTAAATAAATACTTTTCAGTTTCTAAAGCATTTCAATGTCCTGGTCAAATTTCCTGAAAATCTAAGCCGAACTTCTAAAATTAAATAATGCACAACTTGATATGTACTTGGGAACCTTCCTACTTGCAGTTTAATGATTTTTCTTAAAAACATTCTCAAACAATTTTTTTTTGCCTATCGAGAGAGTATACCAACTTCATCATATTTAAAACTATCTTGGCCTTCTGTTGGTCTTTTTTTTTTGTTGTTTCTTTCTTACTTTCTGCGCTCTTTGGTATGCGCACTTTCTCCTTAAATGCTATTTTTCGTTAACATTGTTTTCGACGGAATCGTTAGTCGGTTTTTGTTTTTTATTTTTTTTTGTATTTTGTGGCATGGATATCTCCTCTACCATCTATCTAATTTGTGGCTTTCCTCGATTTTGATTTGGTTCCGTTTTCTGCTTCTGCATCACCCTCACCTTTTGGCACTTAACAGTGACTGTTGATTTTTTTATTTTTTATTTTTTTTTTACATTCTCTGTAATCCGTTTAGTAGGTTTTCTGTTTTGTCTCTAATCGTAAAAAAGAGTGGAAGAAAAACCAAAATTCCCATTGGTGTTTAATTGGCATTTTTTAGTGTCGCAATTTTAATGATTTAATTTTTTTTCTTGTATTGTTTTGTTGCTTTGGTTTTTTATTTTTTTTTGCCATTTTGTATTGTGCAAATTGCTCAAGTTTGCAGTTTACTTTGGGTGTGTTGACATGCATCAGCTGCCGCTGCTGTTGCCGCTGCCACTGTATATGGACATAGACAGTTGTCTGTGTGGCAAAAGGAGGAGGTGCTCGGAAATCACTCTTAACGATTTGTCTTTCGATTTGGGTTTGGATTTCAAATTGGGTTTTTTCTCTTTCTGTGTGTGTGTGTGTGTGTATGATTAGCAAATTGGAGCAATTACACAGAGTTGTGGTGGGGGGGGATGCGATGCACAAGTCTTTGCATATGAGGACCACAACACAAGCTATAAGGAAATGCCTACAGTTGAACACAAATGTCTTCGCATAGTAGCGTGATTTATGGACTAAAAATGCGGAAATAGTTTTTTTTTCCCCCAATTTTGGGAAAAACACAAGTCGATTATTTCAATTATGTTAATGGTTATAGACAAAAAACATTAAGAGAGTCATGAATATTGATGAATACCATAAAGTACTCATTATATTTGGAGTCATTGCAAATACTATTCAAAAGTTTTCAAAAGTGTGCTTCCATGTATGTTGAATGATTTCGATATCTTCATTTTCAGTCTTTACTTTAAGTTTTCATCAGTTGAATTGTTTGGAATATTTCTTAATATGGGACAATTTTCGCATTTTTTAAATGCTATAAATATTTCACATAATAGTAATATTAAGATCCATAAAAAAATTAAAGCCATTAACATAATATCGAACAACTGTCGAATATATTAAACATTATATAGAAAAACTAACAAAGTTTTTTTTTGTAATTCGAAAGGGATTTATATTAAAAATATTTTTCAATACAGTTGAACCCACTCGACGACTAAAAGAAGCAGCAAAATCTTTATAGAATTTTACTTCTCTAACTGGAAGTAACTATTTAGCAGGATTTTCGAATGAAGAAAGTTTCTCAATATATTCGAAAGATTATGTTTTATTATTAATAAATTGACTTTCCATTAAATTCGATTATTGATTTGGTGTATAGTGTATGAATACAAATTAAATTTAAATGCAACAACCAAAAAAACAATAATTTTATATATTTCTTATTTGGTGCCGCGCGGATTCGAACCCGGGTCTCTTGTGTTGGTACGACAGATTTCTTTGAAATTTTTTGTTGCTGGAGTAAATTGATTATATTGATGATTTGTTTTATTGATTTGTAGCCGTAATAATTATCCGATTTGAGTCAAACTTGGTGGATAGTGTTTTGGTGGATAGTGTTTTGGTACAAATTGGATTAATATTTAAAAAGAAAAAAAAAATTTGTAATTTGAACTCTATTATTCCGATATTGGATATATCATATAGTAAACCGATCCGACCGATTTTCATACTTTGTCTACCTACACCTTTCAGAAATCTAACCACCAAGTTTCAACTATGTAGCTTAAAATTTAAGTTCGAAAAGCTGCGAACAAACAGACAGAGAGAGACGGACAGACGGACATGTCTCAATCGACTATATTTCTATGCGTTTCAAACATCTGACCAATTTTATAATACCCTCTGCAAGGGTATAAAAAGATAAATTGAAGCTGTAATATCAATATATCTTTTCAGCAACAAAACTAAAATTAAAAATTATCTCTCTCTAATAAGACAGATTAAGTTGTTTAAGCTATAAAATCCTTCTAAAATACTCATTCTCACGTTCAAATGGATTTCCCACTCTCTCTCTCTCTCAATCATATTTTTATTAATCCTTGAAATGACAAATTTTCCAACTTTTATGGCAAGAAAATCTTATCTATTTTTATTGCCTGTCAACTGATTGCAACTACAATCGAGATTCCATTGAATAATTTGCTATTAATCCCATTGTTGTCTGTTCTCTCGTTTAAGAATCAATTTCATATAGCCACAAATTCACTTTGATATTAAACCCAACACTTGTCTACAATTTGGTCAACTGGGATAGATTTTCAATATGAATGTCCAAATAACACTTCCTTCCTTATCTGCCACAAATCTTTAAGTCAAATGTAAAACTGTAAAGTTTCACTAACCGCAAACGTTGCTCTAGGGAGTCACAGATACAACAATAGTGTTTCTCTCCCCTCCCCCGAAACCGGACACATTCTGCACACAGGCAAACACACACTTACACACACACACCGAAAAGCCAACACCTACCTCTCTCCTTACCTTACGAAAAGACCTTGAAAAACATGCGGGGCAATTGAAACTCCAACTTTCACCAGTTGCGTTAATTTTTCATGTCACAGTGCGAGGACAGAGAGACAGGGAGACACAAACGAAACGAAATGAAATGAAACACAGCGTTACCCCAATCTTTTGCCAGCCAGTTGCATTCCCAATCACAACAACAACAACAACAAGAGAACCAAGTTGTTGGCATCATCATCATCATCATCATCATCATCATGTTTGTCGTCATCGTCACGAAATGGCAAACCACAAGGCCTCCACCTCCTTCTTGAATCTTGTCTCTCACTCTCTTGCCACATGCAATTAATGTTTTGTTTTGTCTTTCACCTCGCGGAAAAACAAAAAAAAAATTTAAAAAAAAAAAACGCAACTGAGATGAAGACGACAACGTTCTAGCTTTAGCCCCCCACCAACAGCATCTTCAAGGCAAATGGCGGCAATATGCTTGGCCAATATGGCCATCCATCCATCTGTCCCATAGTCTGTTGCATCTTCACATTGCAGTAGGTTGGAGAGGTAAAGGCTTATATATACATATACATAAGTGCATTTACAAATACTCACATATATATAGTTAAGTATGTATGTATGTACATGTATATAATACTGCAAATTGCATATTTTTCTTCAGCTTAGCTCACGTTTCTCGCTCGTTTCGCAAGCTGTTGAAAAGTTTCCTTTGTCTCCCTCTTTATATTTCCATCTCTTTCAGTCTCTCTCTCTCTACCCAACTCTTTTTTTTCATACACTTATTCCCCTCCCATTCATCCATTGCTTGGTCTTCAACTTCAATCTCTGTCTGAGCTTGGGCTTTTGCTTTTTGTGGGTTCCGTTTATTTTATTGCAAGTGCTTTGTGTGCTGCATCTGCTGCTTCTTCTTTCTTTCTCTTCTTATTTTTTAATAGGGTATTTATAACTTGTTGATAAAGTTGGTAAACATAAATCGATTGGTTCCGCCGTTAGGGTATTGAGAGGTAAATCCATTGTCCAATGCTTAAAACTGATAAAAAGTTTAGTTTGCAACAGAGTAAGCTACTTTTCGTCTATTAATCGTTTAAAATTTAACAGTGCTGTTAGTTGATTACACTGTTAAAACAGCTCTCCTTAGAGCAATGTTAACTCACTGTTAGTTTGGCGTTCCTGGGAAAAGAATGTGTTGGTACTGAACAGTGCTGTTAGTTGCTTACACTGTTAAAACACCTCCCCGTAGAGCACTGTTAACTCACTGTTAGTTTAGCAATCCTAGGAATGGAATGTGTTGGTACTATTTGACTTGCCAGTTTTTTTGCAATGTTGTTTATATAAATCTAACGATAGATAGTCAAATACTAAAAAATTAAAAATATAAAAAAATACTTATTTGAAGAAGTCTACTAAAACGATGATTGCAATTACTAATTTAGTTGCTGTATGGCTGCCAATTGAAGCTAAACTAAGTCATTTCAGTAGTTCTTTTTTTCTCACAAGTAACAACTGATCATTAAAAGTTATTGCAAATTTGGTTTTTAAAATAATCATAAATTTTTTAAATTTAAGGCGTAATTTTGCGATTGTTGTAAACAATTTTACAGCCACAATCAAATCTTAGCAAAACGTCTACAAATAAAGTTTCTTAGGATTAGCATTAGTTCTACGATCTTCAAAGATAATATAACTCTTATTGAGATCATTAAAACGTCATAAAGAAGATCTCCTAAAAACCTCATAAATATTTTATTTGGCAACGCTGACATGATGGATCTCTTGGTGGTTTCTCATGAAAACCTAAGATAAAACAAAAACTAAATTAAAAATCAATTTTTAAAACTCATGAAAAAGAGTCTTATCCTAGTGTATTCCACTGTCGTTCAATATCTAGTAAATCTTTTTTTTTCCCCTTGTTGATTTTTGTTTTTCGTTTTTTTTTTTTTTTGTTTTGTTTTGCACATTTTTTAATAAAAGTTGTTTCTGTTGTGGCTTTTTCAGCTGTTTACGTATGAAGCTCACGGGCCGTCGGTATGTCTGACGCAAAGGAGGGCGAGAGAGGGCGTGATTGTCATAGGACCTTGGATCTGAAGAGCTGGAGCTTGAGCTCGAGCTCACTTCGTTTTTTCTTTCAACGATTTTTTTTTTTTTTTGTCTTGCTGTCCCCGAGAAAAGAACAGACAAAGCACAAAGTGTGCAACAGATATTACCTTGCAACGGTTTTTTGCTCTTTTTATTCTTCTGTTTTTTTCTGAATATTTATTTCGGGGATTTCCCCGTTTCATTGTTGTTTTCTATGGTTAGAGGGCGAAGCGATTTATATTTTGATTGTGTAAAAGATTTATGCGTTTATATTACAAATTTATGAATTCCCATATTTTATGTGAATTAAATTAAAATTGATTTTTTTTAATGGACTTCTAAGAGAATTTTTTTTAAGTCTATTTTTTGTTCGTTTTTATAGAGTTTAAACTTTTAAAGTAAATTGAGATACATTTTTGTGATATAAATCCTGTTCAAACAGGATGTACAGGTAAAGATACACACAAACATACACACATACACACTCATTGCGCAAACTTTTTATCTTGATAGGATGGTTTTTTATTTTGCTACTTCGATCGGAGCAATTTAAACATAAATATTTAACACTCAAACGGCAAACATCAATGACAGGCCAGGGAGAAGGAAGCAAAAGCAAAAGCCAAACCAAGTCAAGCCAAGCCAGGCCAGGCCAGGCCAGACCAAGTTAAGATAGAGTGAGTAGAGTAAAGAGACAGAAAGACAGACAGACACTCGGTCAGACAGACAACCTCGGCCATAACCAAAGCCAAACACTTCAAACATTTCAAATGTGTAAGTAAGAGAAGAAGAAAAAAAGATGCCGCATACAAGTAAAGCATACGACTTGGGGGTTACCCATTATTAATTTTTAATGTCCTTAACCATTATCTCCTGAGTCCATATGTTGGGAAGCGTCCTTAACAAGAAAGGATTTCAAATTGATCTTTCTATTGCTTAATGCCAACTATCGAAAGTCAGTATCAATTGCTTATCTTGTTCTACAGCCATCTACTTATATACTTTCGATTCTTCTTCGTTGTATAATAATAATTTATGTAATTTTACAAAGTGTTAAAAGGACATCTACTAACTGAATACTAGACGATCTCACAACAAAAGTCAGTTATCTAATAATCTTTTCTATCTAATTAATAATAGATTATTTTACTTTCAGTGGCATATGCCTGCCATATACTCTTTTCCAGTCTTTGATTACAGGGTATTCAAAATGAGTACATATGAAGAAAAATGACTTACTTTTTTGTCAATTTAAGTGGGTAGCTTATGTAATTTAAGTCATTTGACAGTATCATTGCTCTCAATTATGAAATCATACAGGAAGGACAGGTAGACTTGAAAATGTCTTTAGATATGTTTGTCGGATAAAAAATTGCTATACTAACAAATGAAAAGCGTAAGGTAAAATAAAATATTAATTTAGAGTGGAAAGAAAATATATTCGATGCACTGCTCAACTGTGTAACAAGTTCTATTGCATACTTCTAGGAGTTTGTAAAATAAATTAAAGCAAATCTAATAAAAATTAAATAAAAACAATAATCCAAACACGAATTACACTAATCTTAGATTAGGATCATTCTCTAAACTGCTTAAAATTCTATTTAATCAACAGAAGAAAAGAAAATTTTTTTGTTTCTATTGCTTCAAAACTGGTTTAAAACTAAACTAATACAAACCAGTTTGAAACTTATTGAAAACTAGATCAAAACTCAAACAAATTAACTAGAAACAATTCGTATCATATAAGCTAAGTTAAATGTTTTTAAAAAACTTTTATTTATTTTAAAATATTTCAAAAAATGTGTATTTAAAAACGCTTTGATATTTTGCTAAAATTTAAAAGTTTATTTAAAATTTTTAAAGATTTTAAAGTCGCTTTCTTCCTTTATTTCTTTATGTCTTTAACTAAATCAATATATTAACAAACATTCCATTTGTATCTTAACTTTTCATGCTCACCTCTTTTTATTTTATATGCACATATGTATGTATGCATGTATTTGTGTATGTATATATTTATATAAAATGAGTGCTTATACATTTGTATCTAACTAGTTTTTCTTTTTTCTCAAGTTAATGCAAGGCAACTAACTTTTGGTATGCATTCCCGGCAGCAACAACAACAACAACTACAACAACAAGTCGAAGAAGAGGAAAAAAAGAAACTGCATTCAAACTCATAAATCGAGTTTTTCCAATTTTAGCCCTCTCTCTACCACACTGGCAAGAGGACACCCGCCCAACTCCCCTTCTTCATCTGGTCTTATACTCTGTGCTCAAACACTTGGTTTTTTTTTTTGCGTTTTTATACCCTTGAAGAGGGTATAACAAAATGTTGGCAACGCATAGAAACAAACGTTTTCGATCCCCTAGAGTATATATATTTTTGATCTGCCTCAATAAGCGAGCCTAGCCATGTCCTTCTGTCTATTTCTGTGCATTTATTAGATCTTAAATTTGAAGCTTTGTGGTTGAAAGTTGATGGGTAAGATTTTTCAATATCTATGTTTGTCAGGCTTAAGAATTGTTCGGATCGACCTACTATAACATATAGTTACTATCAGAAGATTCAATGTAGGAAACAAAAAAATTGTTCTCAGGTGAAAACTATCCAACAAGTTTGAATTAGATTGGATGATTTTAAGAGGTATAGAAAATTTAAATAAATCTTTAATAGAATCAAAGGTAGATATATAGATATAACTATATTATATTAAATACACAAAAATTTTCATATAGCAAGGGTATGCAAACTTCTGCATGACCGACATTGGTTTTTCTAATATTTTCAAGCTGATTTTTCCCTCAGCGACTAATTTTGCTTTTGTTGTTGTGTTTGTTGGAAGTTTTTTTTTTCCATAGATTTTTCAGAGACTTAATCATTATTTTTCCAGTGCTTGGCTTTCATTACTTGTTTTTCTACATACACACACACGTACACACAGCTAAACCATATGGGACACCTTTTTTTTTCCTAGGATTCAAAACGATGATGATGTGGAAGCCACTTGGCAGTTTTCTCAACTGTAGTTGTTGTTGTTGTCTTTTAGCACTCTGTTGTATGCATTGATTTCTTTGTTTGGCTACAACATGAGGCAGCCAAGCAACATCAACAAGCAAACAGCAACAACATTAGTAGAAGATGAAGAAGAAGAAATAGTCGAAAGATGACAAAGAAGAAGCAAAAAGCAAAGAGAACTAACTACCGACTTGCATCTACTTCTATGTGTGTATGTATGTATCTGTAACTGCATTTGTATCGGTATCTGTATTTGTGACTTGTTGACTGCTCAAAGAAACAAAAATTACATTACTTTTGTACCATGCTCCCTTTGCCTCTCCCTCCCTCTCTCTCTCTGATAGTTTCTCGCTTCTTCTCTCTCTCTCTCTCTCTTTGCTGCTGATCAAGTGCTCAATTATTATGACTTGTTTTGTTGTTCTTGTACAAGTGTGTACATACTTCTTTGGTTCGTTGTTGTTATTGTTGTCGTTCCATTGACCATTCCGAAAAGCGCATACCAATGCTTCCAGCGAACACCAATTCCAATTCCAGTTTTCAATTGGAACACAACATTCAACATCGCTCTCATCGCATTTCTCTCTCCCTCTCTCTCTCTCTTTCTGTCTCCCTCTCTGCTCTCTAACTCTGTTGCGAGTTCAGAAACCTGTAACGCAGCGCAGTCAACGTCAACGTCAGCACTTGCCTGAGATCGTGGAACAAGAAGAAGAAGAAGTTTCCAGCCCATTCGTTTGCTAAGTTACCTATGTATGTAGAAGCTGCAAGGCACTTGTATAAGAGAGCTCAATTGATATTGTAGCAGTAGTGAAAGCATAGAAGAGTTTTCGAAGAGTTCCAAAGAGCTCTTCAATGGACGCAATGTAACAGCAATTGATATTGTGTGTAGGTGAAGGTGAATGTTGTGCTGATTTAACGGTTAACTGCTGAATATGGGAAGAGAGTGCGCTATCATGGAATAATAAATACTTCAAATTGTGAAGTAATAAATAAATATGTGAACCTTTTTTAAATTTAGTTGCTAGTTTAGTTAAAATGTATAGAAGAGTTGGTTTAGAAAACGTTTACTTGTTCGATAGATCGATAGATAGCGCACAGATTAGCTATAGAATACTATCTCAGGGGAAAATGATATCCCAAATAGAAGGATTTCAAGACTACAGTAATGGGTAAACATATTTAAAAGTATAACAAGATTGTATAAGTACAATTAAAAGTAATTTATAAGGAATTAAGAATCTATATATAATCAAATCTGATTAATAATGAAACCTTTATGAATGAGAATACAAGATGTACTATATCTAAGATTCCTGATTAAACTAAACTAACTTCAGATCGACACCTAAAACTCGGCTATACCTATGGAATCTAAAATTGGCCTAAAAATTAGGTCTTTTAGAAGTGGATACATATGTACATCTATACTAGATAAAATTTAAGTAACCCAAATTTACAGATTACAATAAACAAACCCCAATGAACTAAAATGTGGAACAAAACAATGTTGAACTATAGGTTCAAGGGAACAATCTCAAAGAAAAAAAAACAAGCGACCTAGTTCCCAAAACAAGAAACAAAATAAAAACCTAATGCAACGAACTAATCATGACCTTTGACATAGCTTTGTTAGGGTTATTCGATACCCAGCCCAAAACTTGAAATCTTGAATTTAATTCATTTTTTTTTTAAATACTTAAATAATAATTTACACAATACTTTCATTTAGCTTTAAAGTCGCCGCATCTTACAATAAATGTTGTAATTTTTATTTATTTTTTTTTTTTTGTATTTTTTCTTGATATTTTAAACATAAATAAATTAAATGAGCCACCGCAATGGATTTGCGTGCTAATGAAAACTCATTAAATGAAGTGCCCAAAGCTGGCGGCAATCAACGGCTGTCTGTCATCTCTGTCCTCGGTGCTACCTTTGTCATAAAATAAGTAAAAAGCAAATAATAAAAAAAAATATATATATGTATAATGAATGGTGTAAGCGAGTTGAAGACTCGACTAAAGTATACCCTAAGAATAAGGAAAAGTGTTAAAATGTTCGTGCTATATAGTTAAAATTGTGTTCAATTGAAAAAGCTATTAAAGCAAAGACATGATGTGTATCAAAACTCATGCGCTCCTATTGGGCAAATTTGTTTTTTTTTATTTTAAATTCCAAATTAATAAACTTTAAATTTTATTAATTTATTGATATATATATTAAATAAAGTAAGCGAAAAGAGTGCCTGACATTAAAAAAGCTATCATTTTGTTTTAAATTCTGTTTCGCTAACATATTGAATAGGAAAATAATATTAATTTGTTGGATATAAGTCTTTCAGATTTATGATATCATTTAAAAATATATATCCTTATGAACTTGGTTGTACATGGGTATGTGCTTTAAGAAAAAGAAACTGTTATTGTCTGATTGTTGCATAAATTTTGATGACTCTAATATACCCTCTTAACCTTTACGCCTTACAGAGCATAAAAAATGTACTTAATGTTGAGGCATCAACTTATGGCTACCCTGTAAAGTTGTCAAATTTGGGAGAAGGTAAAAACCTACCCATATTCCAGTTTGATTTCTGTTTTTATGATAAACACTCCAGATTCCAGATTTTTTTCAATCCTTTAAGCAGTATTCTAGAAACTTTAGCAGGATAAATCTATTTACAACTACATATGTATAAAATATATCGATAACTCTGCATTCGTTTTAGTAAATTACGTTGTTCTCTTGTAGTAACGATAATAATGAATAATTCGAAATACAAAGTTGAAAAATTGTCTTAATTTGAAAGAAAGAGCAGCTTAAGTTACCGAAATGTAGCTACAAACTTAAATATTTGCTTCTTTCTTAAAAAAAAATTTGAAATTCAGGCAGCTTATGTTATATCTAGCGATGATAACTTGTCGATTGTAAAACATATCGATAACAATAGCCAAATTTTAGTAATACAGGTATCCCTCGTATAACGCGGTCTTATACAACGCGGTTTCGATATAACGCGATTTGGAAAAATTAGGTTTCAGTATGTTGAAGAAATATCTTCTGATGAAGCTATTGCTCCCTCAAAACGCCCACGTGCAAAGATCTTTGAAGACAGTGAAACAGATTAATTACCATATGAAGCTTAAAGAATAACAATAAAGTTTTTAATAAACCTTTAAATTGTTTTAGTTTGTTTTTAAATTTTTTTGGTTTTTTGAATTTTGAAATATGAATGTACATATGTATTATTATTCATATCTTGTGTTTTTAATTGTATAAGAAAGTCTGAACTTTAGTATTCAGTTGAAATATATGTGCATCTGTTATTTTGTATGTATTTTATTTAAAAAAAAAAAAACCTATTGGAACATAACGCCCAAATTTATATGAAAACTATGTTTTATGGAACGTAACTATCGCGTTATACGAGGGATACCTGTATATGTTAATATTATTAAGAAAATGTTCAAAGATTATTTGATATGTCTATATGATGGCACCAATTTGCTACTTTACTTTTCATTGTTCTTCGTTTAATAAGTAATACTTCTTTAATCGAACTGCTCATACGATTTTGACGAAATATTCATGGGCCCAGGTACACCCATAGAAGTTAAAAGAAGAAACAATTATATTTCTCCTGCCCACACACCTGAGATATAATATGGTTTGGTCTTTAAATACCCATTCGGCTAAAATGGGTTAAAAGATATTTTTGACCCTTGGAACATATATTTTAAGTCCTTAAGCGCAAATTTTAAACAAAAACCGCAACTTTTTAGTTTAATTTTGTAAATTTGAACATGCTCAAAAGAATATACCCTCTCTAATACCTTTTAGCATAGGTATAGGGTATTTTAAAAGAAGGTTGTAAATCATTGGCGTGGGCAAAGACCTTTGACGTCCGGGGAATTGGTATTGCGATTGCTAGAAGTATTAATTCTAAGACTTTTGTGAATACAGTTTAAAGAGTTTTTTTTTATTAGTTTTTGGTTTTTTTTTTTATTTTTAATTTGTTGGTGAACTCTTTGATCTGTGCCTTGACACATTTTCAAAAAGCCGCAATCGCAACCACAATTGCAGCAAAAAAATAAAAAGGCATGCAGTTTGTCAGTACTTTGACATGTTAATTGCATTTAAGTTTTGCCTTATAATGATTGAGATGATGATGATGACGATGATGAAGATGAAGATGAAGATGACGGTGACAGCCTGCATTCGAGTGGCAGGCAGAAAATAAAAACTATTCAAGTTGACTAACTGACTACCTGACTAACTGTCTGACTAGCTGACTGACTAACTGAATGGCAATCAATTTTTTTTCTCTCTATCCCCACATAGATAGGTAGTAGAAGAACATGCCCCTCTGATTTAGAGATGGCAACGTGAATGCATCTTATACCCAATAACAGACTCTTTACTTTTTTCACGCAAAAACTTTGTTTTAAGAAGTTGGCAAAAGTTTCGTGCCTATAAGCCTTCAATCCATCGCTATGGAACGCACCTTTTGGTATGAGCAAATGCGTCACCTGCTGCTGCTGCTGCTGGATGAATCTTAACTTTGCAATGTGCGCATGGTGGCTCCCGTTCCCAAAAATGAAGAAGCAAAGGAAGGGTAGAGAGTTGGGTATGGCATAAACAAGCCAGACCACATCAAATCTGTAGAGAATCTGTTTCAGAATGCGGGGGAGAGATTATGATGATGATGACTATGACAACGACAACGACAACGTCGACGATGACGACGGCGACTACTCCTCCAACGATGTTGTCATTTGATGCATGATATGCAATTTAAGCAACAATTTATGATAGCTGCCTAAGCACGACGACAACAACTACGACAAGAAACAGCAACGAATGTCACAAGAGCTCCGACTCTGTGATCCATGCTCTGGGAAAGCGGCAGATTGAAAGAGATTGGCCCAAAAGGCAATGAGATGCATATAACAAGCAGGGCTTCTTTTTTTTTTCTCCGTCTTTTGTTGAGATTGTTTTACGCATTTTGATGCACTTGATGGTTAGTAAGTCATGTGGGTTGTTGACAATTGTACTGACAGTCAAATGATTACTGGAAGTAACAAAAACGGCAACCCCAAAAATAGATATATTACAACACACACTCACACTCACAGAAAGCAAACTTATATACCCATTAGCACTATTAACATCATCCTCTTACGTCAACAGTTCCTTAAATAATATTTCTGCTATGGAATATTGAACTAAATAAAGTGACAAAATGTGCGTCACGTAGCAAAAATGGAAGCGAAAGGAAACAGCGTTGACTGAGATGACTATTACATCCTCCGTTCTGACTCCCCACTAACATCAAAAGACAACCCACTAGGCAACTAGGCAACCAGCCAGCCAGCCAACCATCCATACATGTCACAGTCAGATGTTATTTTGTGACACTTTGGCATTTTAGTGATAGTTTTTCCTCTCTACCATATACGTTATGCACTGACAACTTCTGCGAGTCCTTGTAATTGAGTCGTGGAGTTCAATAAGAATTATTATATATTTTAGACTAAAGCGATCGTCAATCATCCATTTGGATAGAAGGCATTTAGAATAACTAAGAAAAATATTTCAAATATTAAGATTAAATGGAAAAAAAAGGTAGAGGAAGTTACTAAATCAAAATTTATAAAATATACTTGTAGTCTTTTTGGTGTTTAAGGGGTTATATCTACTTGTAATTTTCAAAAAAATTAAATTTTTTTTTGCATATATTGAATGAACATATATTTAAAAATATTGTGTAAAAATTTCATCGATCCGGCACTTAGTTTCAAAGAAATCAACTAATATGTGAAGACGCATATGCGCGTTTTAACTTAGATTTAACAGTTCTGTAAACTTTAACAGCGTTTTTCTCGAAACTATGTTTTCAAAGTCGGTGAGCAAGATTTCTTGGAATCGGCTCAATCGATTGTATTGAAATTTTCAAACGATATTCTTAGACATTTTTTCCAGGTAATGATTGAAGGAAAAAGATTCTGAAAATTATTTCGATTTTTTAAGCAAGTTCAAAGTAAAAAATTTTCGAAAAAAACGATTTTTTTTTAGGAAGCCGGCATTTTGTTAAAAATCGAAATTTTGACTAATCCTTCGATCATTACCTGTATTCATCTATTCTCTTTACAAATCTTTTAAACTTTTGCAATTCGTATAATCAGGACCAGAGATATCCTGCTCACCGCAAGACACCTTTTTTTCGGAGGAACTCCAGGAGATGTCCTGCAGGAGCTACGCGTTCCAACATTTTTTGAACATAACAAATTCTAAAATATCATTGAATTTTCTATATGATCCTTTCTCTTATGTTTTCATTCAATAAACAGCCTCGTCACAAAAAATTTTCAAAAAAGTACGATTTTTTGGGCTCACAAATACATAGATATAACCCCTTAAGCAAAGTTTTATAATACTTTTCATTGGGAATCGAAAAAAAATTAGAACTTTTAAAATTCTCTTTAAAAATATCTGTAAAGTAAACCAAGTTACAATTGCTATTTTTCATTTAAAACTAAGTTTTTAAGTTAAGAAAGTTAAAGAAGTTTTTAGGCAAAAAATTGTTGTTTTTTTTTTTACTTTATAAAAATGTGTCAAAACTATTTTCGATTTTTGATTATTATATTACAGGAAAAATTCTATGCTAAAATTGAATTTAAGAGAAATTTCTCGAAATTCTCTTTTTCTCCCCTTATAAGCTAAATTATACTGCGGATTTTTATTCTTTAGAAAAAATTTTAAATATCCTTTGGGTAAAAGTTATATTTCTCGAATTTGAGTTGGTCAGTTTTCCTAAAAGTCTTAGTATATATTTTAGTTAATACAAATTTTACTAAGGTCATCTAACTTTTCCTCTTTCCATAAGCACTTATAAACCTTTTAATTTCATTTAAAGTTACTTAAACTTCCAATCTTATGAATATACGAATGGTAGAAAAGAAAACTTCCTTGTATTATTGTTCATAAGATTTGTCTGTATATGAAAGATAAGAACAAAATTCTATTAAATGACTGAAAAATTCTTAAATATTATTAGCAAATTAAAAAGAATGAAATCTTTATTATACTTATCTCTTTCAGTTTAAAGTTTACATCAAAAGTACTCAAGAATAAACTTTAAATTAATTAAACACTTAAAAACTGAAGCATAAACTTGATTTATATAAATTTTCTAAAAGTAATAATCATTAACCTAATAAATATTTACCACATGGCTTGTTTTTCCTTACTTAATGAATGCTTTTTATTTACTATGCCTTGTCCACTTGTTGCCATTACAAACAGAGCTGCCCACTTCTCTCTATTTCGCCCTACCACTTCATATACATATGTACGCATAAATTGCATAAGGATTTAGAGTATTTGCACTTCAGAAGTCCTTTTACGTTATCCTTTTCTCATTTGATTTTTAAAAATTTTTTCATGTGTGTATTTTTGCCTTGGAAATCAGTTTATTCATAGCAAATTATTACAAGAATCTGTTTAAATTTGTTAAAATGTGAAACTGATAACCTAATCAATATTTTTAACTATTTATTTATAAAATAAAGAAAAATATTTAATAAATTTAAAAGCAATGAAATTGGTAGTTGGGTTTTCCCCATATGAAAAGAAAATTTAATTTTTATAATTTACCTTATCAAAAAGAGACATTTGAAATTATATCTTTATAGATATCAATATCAGATAAAAAATTTTTCTGTACAAAAAGTAGCTAAAACTTTTGCCTATTTTATTAAAAATTTCTATTAAATATTAAACTATTAAATAATAATCTAATAAAGGTGGGAAACTATATATATTTTTTGTTAATTAATTCTTCGTTTATAATTATTATTAATAATATTTACACTGTTTGATAAATAGATCTTAAGCAACAGGGGGACAGTCAAAGCTACTGAGACTTTCGTCTGATTCTTAGTTTAATTACTTAAATAAAACTTAATTAATTAAGAATTTCTTTGGGATTAGAGTTATTTGGTTCTCCACTTAAAACTCTTAACAAATCACCAGAATTAAAAAACGTTTTCATTTTCATTTCAATTAATAAGATTTATACCACAAATCGTTGGTAATAAATATTTTAAAAACTTAAAGAAAAACATATTCGAAATTTAATGGAAACTTTTTATAGATGTTTTCTATTATTTTTATTAAGTAAATTTCATTTAATTAACAAATGCCAAAAATTTCAGAATATAAATGAAAATTCTATTATTTAGATAAAATTTTTGTCTCTTTTCTCAAAGTTTGTTCTTTTTTTCAGTTATTATATTCCAAATGCTTGCTTTCTCTTAGAATCACCTCCTGTTTTGTTTTTTTTTTTTTTTTTTTTTTGTAGTGTATTGCCAAGTCCTTGTGGCTTACTTGAGCTTTCAACCGTCAGTATTTCTGTTTCCTTTTTTTAATAAAGCAAATGCAGCAGCTGTTGTCAAGATGTTGATGCTTTCATTCACTTCTTCAGCTTGTTGAAGTATCTCTCAATTAGTTGCAATGTCCTTAACACTGACTTCCCCTCTGTGCTCCAATTCGAAGTTCATTTCTCTATCTCTCTCCCTCTCTCTGCATCTACCACAATTTTTAATATATTTTATTTTTGTCTTGCACTTGGAAAATTTCGCTTTAATTTTAAGTTGAATATTGTTTTGGGGGTTCTTTTTTCTTTTTTGTTGAAAAAAACATTGCAAATGACAAAAGTTGAACTGCAATTTTGGCCTAAACTTCTCTAAAATATGTAGGTAAATTTTCTCATATATATATATTTTTTTTCCTGGGTCAAAAGTTTCTAGGACCAGAAGCACTTTTCAGGTATGCATTTTTTAGTTCAGTTTGTGTATACATCCATCCACTGACCAAATCTCAGTCAGCAGGCCAAGCTTGGCCTAGAAGAGGGCCTAATGGTAGAAAGCGCAGCAGTGACAAGAGATTTAGTTGACTTTTGTTTGGGTACGGAAATGGCAAAATGGCATGACAAAACGAACAAATGCACAAAAGACATTGGCTTGACTTGGCCTGGCCTAGCCTAGCCAGGCTCTTTCGCTCTCTCTCTCTCTCTCTCTCTAGGTATGTGGGTGGGTTTTATATATATATATTTTTTTTCTTTTTGGGTTATGGGTTTCAGCAAAAGCGGACGTGCAGTTCATCTTCTTCCTTTTGTTTAGTGCAGTTTTCTGTCTTGCAAATTGCATGCAGGCACGCGAAGAGGATAAGAATGGCAATGGGAATGAGAATTAGAATGGGGATAAGGATGAGAATGACACGACACCGAGGAATGAAAGGCAAAAAGCTTCTGGGACAGGACAGGTAGCATAACAGCAGTGAGTGTAGAATCTTTTCTAACTTTTTGCAATGTTTTCTATACATATATATATATCTTTTTTTTTTCTTTCTTTTTCTGTTATTCTTTTCTGCTGAGGTGTTGTGTGTGGGCTTAGCATCTGTTCAGCTATATTAGAAATTGTTTGACATTAGTAGCAGATGGAATGAAATGCTGCAAAACGTTGACTGCAAACATAATGTAGATTAAATTGGCTAAAGGCAAAGAAATGAGCAAAAAAGAAAACTATTAGGGAATGGTAAATGTTGGGGAAAAGAAGTTGAAAGTTTTCAACATATAAACGGAATATTTTCCAGTAAGAGTACTCACAAGTCGATATGAAATCTCGATAAAGAACAAACCAATTAGTTTTTCATATGAAAAGTGAATAAGTTTGCTGATGACACATCCATTTTGTTTTTACTTTTAGAGATAATTAAAATAGACTGGCAAAGAGGAAGCACAACGCAAAGAAAACTAGAAGGATGGGCTAACTTCGGCCGTGCCGAAGTTCGTATACCCTTGCAAACTGTTAATTAACAATTGCATATTTACAATTACATTAGAAAGCATATAAAAGAAGTCAAATCTTCATTAAATTTTCGTTGCTTAAGAAAAAAATGTAATTCGACAAAAAAATTTTTTGATCTGATTGTTCCTATGGGAGCTACAGCATATAGTCAACCGATTTGGCTGAAACTTAGCACAGCCATTTCTATATATACTAAACTTCCAAATACCAAATTTCGTAACAATCGTTTAAAAAACACCCAAGTAATTGCTCTAAAACAATATTCTTGACCGATCGTTCCTATGTGAGCTATAAGATATAGTCAACCGATTCTAATGAAACTTGGTGGATATACTAGAAAGTATACCAAACTCATAAACAACAAATTTTGTAATATTCGTTTGAAAAACAACAAAGTTATGGAAGTTTATTTCTAATCTCGGCCGATCGTTCCTATGGGAGTTATATGATATAGTCATCCGGTCAGGATGGTTCCGAGATATGTAATGCCTGCAGCAAAAAGAAGCCTGGGTGCAAAATTTAAGCTATGTAGCTTAAAGGGTTTCGGAGGAGAAGCTGTTGATCCATATAGACAGACAGACGGACATGGCTATATCAACTCAGCTCGTCGTGCTGATCAAGAAAATATATACGTTATATAGTCGGAGATGCTTCCTTCTACGCGTTGCAAACTTCTGACCAAAATTAATATACCCTTTTTGCAAGGGAATAAAAATGAATTATACGCAATGACAAAACTTGAGACTAAAGTTGCCATACCCTTTAAAAGTCTTACTTAAAGTAGGTTTCTTTTAGTAGATTTTTAAATCAATCAAACAATTTTGATTAATTGACTAGAATTAGAATTTCAAAAAAAAAAGGCTTAGATAACAAAAAACTATTTATACAAAATCTTTAATTTCTATTACCGATCTTATTCTTGATCTTAATATTGATTAAACTTTGTAGAATCGTTTAGATATTAGAGAGCTGCGCACGGCTTTACTCACTACATCAAAAAAGAAATGAATCGACTCGAATGGAATTGAGTTGAGTGAGTGTCAGCATACAATTAATGCATATGAGTATGAGTGCGTATTGTGTCTCATAACTCACAGCATTCAAAGTAAAAGAGTTAGAATGAATGAAAATTTGGCAAAGCCAAAATCACCCGAATAAACTCGAGACATCATAGACATAATTTCGTTCGCAGTATGTTTTTCTACCTTTTCTATCCTACACTTTTCTGCCACTCGAATGCATTCGAAACCAACGCTCTTATTTCATTCATTCCTACATTTGCATTTGAATATTGTGCATTCGAGTCTGATGCTAGAGCACTCACTCATTCTAATTCATTCAACTTTGCACTTCAACTCATTCACACCTTTTGAGCATTGTCCTTTTTTGACATTCATGCAGCTCTCTATTGGATATACATTGAACTTAAAAGTACTTAATTTCAGAACGATACCTTAAAAAATAATCAAGTTATTGAGATAAGACTTTTTTTTAGACCAGTGGCAGTAAAACAGGAGACTATGTGACATTTTACTACTGTTGCCTTTTAAACTGTTTGAGGATTTAGCGAAGATTCAGATAGATGAACATGGCTTTATAAAACCAGCTCCTTGGGCTGAACAAGGAGTTGTATAAACACATATCTTTAAAAGATAAAGTTGCTTTCATGTATTTCAAGTTGTTGAGCAAAAGAATATCTACGAAACACAAAATAGTCGAATCAAGTTTAAAATGCTTTTGAAGATCGAAATATTAAAAAAGTTGTTCAAACAATATTCAAATTATCTCAAATCAATAGATTCAGTATTCTAGACAGACTTTATATTAAACCTTCTCTATTTCTGTTACGAATAGGATTAGTCTAATCTCTATAAGTCGCTTGTATCCAAATGAATGATGTTAATCAAATCGAATAAAATTCTTAAATTACATTCGAGTTTAGTTGTTTATTGTTTAAAATACAAACTCAGACATTTCAACATCAATTGCCCTAACAACATAATCCAATTCAAGTCAATCTAACGAGAAGTTCATTTCATCTGGCATATATGTAAGTAAGTATATAAATAAACAAGTATATATGTACCTTTTGATACACATTTGTATATAGACAACGATTTTTCATGCATGTTCCTTGCTTGAAGTGTGTCAAGGTAAAGAACAAGTTAAAAGTGCAAAAGAAAAAGACTAACAAGAAAAAAAAAAAACTAGGGGGAGAAGATAGAAAAATTAGATTTCCTTTTTCAAGCATGAAAAATGCAGTCAACTTTTTCTGGCACTCGCTCAATTTCACTTACCCAGCACCCCCTCCCCCGAAAGGAGTAAGGTAAGAAAAAAATGAAAAGAAAATGTACATACTCATGGAAAATGCTTTCGTTTCCTTGTTATTGTTATTATTTGCCTTACCTGCAAGTAAAAAAAAAAGAGAGAAATGCATATATTAAGAAAATGTAATTAATATTAATTAATGGCAGAACAAATTAAGTTATTATTTAATGAAAAGTTTAGTGTGTTTTCTTGATTTTTTTTTCAACTTATAAATTTTTACGCAATTAATTGCTGCAAAACTTCACAACACTTTGGTCAAAAGTTGGTCAAGCAATTTAATTGCAATAAAAACGACATTTTTACGTGGTTTTGCCATCCAATTAGAGGGGCTTTAATTATATATATAAATATATATAATTATGGCAAAAGCTCTAAAGCCGACATCTTAAAGTCAGCCAAGCCCCCAAAGTCCATGTCAAAGCATGAAAAGTTCACAGTTTTTTTTTTTTCTCTAAAAGTTACACTAAATTGAATAGAAATAAAATTTAAACTAAATTTAACTTAAGCAGCTTGTTAATTTGATTTAATAGACACAATATTCTAGACAAGCAGATGGCAACAGAGCTTAAGCTACAGCTTATGCTTGTTGTTGGCTAACAAAATTAGTTGAAACATTTTCATAACGAAACAAAAATTAAAGGCAATGGAAAAGTAGAGAATGTAGCAAAGTTAGAGTTGATGATTTTCTATGGTAGAAGTAGACTAGCAACAGAAGAAAGGAAGAGTTACAAAAATTGTTTTTTGATATAATAAATTTAATTGAATATTGTTTGCAAGTTTAAAGGATATTTGTGACAATTGTTTAATGATGTTTAATTAGTATTTGGACTCTCTTTTTGACATTGGCTTAAGCTCCTTTTTGTGATAACTATCTGTCTATCTATTTATCTGTCTATCCATATATCTATCTATCATCTATCATCTATCCATCTATCCATCTATCCATCTATCTATCTATCCATCTATCCATCTATCCATCTATCCATCTACCCATCTATCTATCCATCTATCCATCTATCCATCTTTCCATATATCCATCTATCCATGTATCTATCTATCTATCTATCTATCTATCTATCTATCTATCTATCCATCTATCCATCTATCCATCTATCCATCTATCCATCTATCCATCTATCCATCTATCCATCTATCCATCTATCCATCTATCCATCTATCCATCTATCCATCTATCCATCTATCCATCTATCCATCTATCCATCTATCTATCTATCCATCTATCCATCTATCCATCTTTCCATATATCCATCTATCCATGTATCTATCTATCTATCTATCTATCTATCTATCTATCTATCTATCTATCTATCTATCTATCTATCTATCTATCTATCCATCTATCCATCTATCCATCTATCTATCTATCCATCTATCCATCTATCCATCTATTCATCTATCCAGCTATCCAGCTATCCATCTATCCATCTATCCATCTATCCATCTATTCATCTATCCATCTATTCATCTATCCATCTATCCATCTATACATCTATCCATCTATCCATCTATCCATCTATCCATCTATCCATCTATCCATCTATCCATCTATCCATCTATCCATCTATCCATCTATCCATCTATCCATCTATCCATCTATCCATCTATCCATCTATCCATCTATCTATCTATCCATCTATCCATCTATCCATTTATCCATCTATCCATCTATCCATGTATCTATCTATCTATCTATCTATCTATCTATCTATCTATCTATCTATCTATCTATCTATCTATCCATCTATCCATCTATCCATCTATCCATCTATCCATCTATCCATCTATCCAGCTATCCATCTATCCATCTATTCATCTATCCATCTATCCATCTATCCAGCTATCCAGCTATCCATCTATCCCTTCTTTCCATATATCCATCTATCCATGTATCTATCCACCTATCCATCTATCTACTCATCTATCTATCAAAAATCTATCTATCTATCTTTAACTATCTTATCGTACTCTAATATGATAAAGAAAATTAATCTAAACAAAACGTTTGTAGTTGGTGAATATCTGAAATAAGTGCTGAATTGAAGGAAAAAATTCAAACATTTTACTTAACAATATACTTAAATAAGGAGTATTATTTTGATATTCGAATGATCGGTTGCTTATTGCATGAATAAAGAGAAAGGTTTGCTGTTAACTGTGAAAAATAACATTTGGCAAATGAGGATAATATTCTTTTCAGGAAATTTTCCATAACCAAAACGCAAAGTGGCTTCCCTCTAGAATTCCATTTTTAAGGTCTTGTATCGACCCTAGGATGTTGTCGTTGAAGGTCTCGTTTATGTGGCCCCAAAGAAAGAAGATCTCCCAATCTTTGTATTGCGATACGACAAGGTGCTTTGCGATGACCCAAAATTGTTCCAGTTTTATGAGTCTCTGCCAAGTTTTCACCATTTTCATTGTAAATTTTTATAATTTTGATGCATTGTTGTTCATTTCATTTTTATTGAAATCGTAGTTTCTACTTGTAAAATATAAAAAAATTACAGCAAAAATGACATCTACCGAAATAGCTGGCTAAATAATACCTGTTATTGGATAACCCTGTAGTTAACTATCTAATCTAACATAACTTCACATATGCTAGAACCTACTTAAACTTTTACTAAATCCATCAATAGAATATATAGAATAGAATACATCTATCAATATCTTGTTTGAATACCTTGTAACAATCTAAATCGTAGCTATAACTTCTCTAAACCATTCATATAAATACTCAAACACTTAAAGCATAACTTAAGTCAATGTCAAATACATTGTTAAACCATATTTCAGTAAATTTGATTTACTTTTCTTCCCTCCCAGCTGAGGAAGCCAAAGTAAAAGTCCTTAAACTATAAGCTACTTATAACAAAAGGCATACCTTTACCTGCCACATTCACCCGCTCTCTCTATGCTATTTTCAGCAATTAATTGCAACGGCTGACAGTGAAAGACTTTAAAGTACTTGTCCAAGTATTTGAACTTGGCAACTTAATTTCTTCAATTTTCAAATCTTGAGCCACGACCACTGTGTAGGAGGTCTTACAGGTGTTTTAATAAAGAAAACTTTCTTAGTTGTTTCTGTTATTCTTCTTTTTATTCTTTGTTCTTAAGCGGCAGCGTATGAAAGTATGCAATGCTTTTTTTTTATTTCTTTATACAATTTGACTGAGAAAAAAAAGTTTTTACATTTTGATTTGATTTGATTTCTTTCTCATTCCAGAATAATTGTGAATGAGAGGTATGTAAGCGTAGGTAAGATGAGCAAAAGGATATACCTTTCGGAGTTATACATTCTTATTTGAAATCCTGAAGAATTTATAAGATAAGTCATTGATTGTTTAACATGGACTCATATAGAACATGGATTTTGTATAAAATGTTTCAATATTCCAGCAATTAATATGAAAGTCAGTCAAGCAGGCATAAAGGAAAACTAGTTTGAATATGTTTCTTTGTAGTTGTTTAATCATTTTCATCAGTTTTCCTTTTTTTTTTTATATAGTTGCTTTGCCAACAGAATTGTCAGTAAGTAAAATCTTTATGAAATTCTCTCTCTGCTTCTGATTTATTTTTGTAACATTACACATTTATATTTGTCACTGATTTTTATCTGACTTTCATGGAAAAAAAACTGCATACAGCTCAGCTTTAAGTGAATTTTTCTGCCATATTTATGAAACAAAAGAGTAAGTCGCACCATCACAATATCCACATGATTCTATAGTTGCAAAAAATGTTTATATAAAAGAAGCCACAAAATGATTAAAAATATTCAGTTCAAACGTTTTTGAAATGGTAAATGTTTAACTTTTTAAAGTTATGCTCAAATCGTTTCAATTTTTTTTTTTAAGCTGTTTGACCTTTATCAATCGACTTTAAAGTGTCAAATATTATTGCAATATAAAAATTTTTGCATATTTTTATATATAAATATGTTTGTGTATATTAAAAATCAAATGAAAATTAAAAAATAATAATAACACATGAATATTTTAGTACCCATTTAAAGAGTAAGTATGCCAAGAGACAAGTGCAACATATTGAACTTCTACATTTAAAATTCTCTACTATTTATTCCTTATGTAATATCCCTTATCTAATATTTATCCTTATAAATTTAACCCAAAGAAAAGAAAAATTTAAAAGCAAAATTTAAATTTTTAGCTTCTAAATATTTTTATTCATATTTCATATTTGTTTTAGTTTTAAATTAAATTGATAAACTTTCAATTAAAAATAATGTGCAAATTTCTCTGCTACTCTTAATTGAATTTTATTACAGAGTATTTTCTGGTCGACTCCTAATAATTATATAAATATTTTTTCACCCTCTTGAAGTTAAAGGTTATTTTGGTATATGGTTGAAATTGAAAATAAACAAACTTTTTGACCCCCAATTCATCATAATCATAAAAAAGTCAAGAGAGGGAGAAAGAGTGAAAGCGGAAAATGAAATATATATATACATGTATATATCCTTATGAATTTTTCGTTTCAATTCATCAGAAATAGGTTCTTGTGCATTCAAGCGTATATACATATATATATATATATTTTATTTTTGTGGGGTTGTCGATTTGCTATTAAATAAATAATTTGAGTAGCTAATGGCAATAAAAACTTGTTGGTCGATGACAATTCCCGGTTAGAGTTGGTGGCAACTCAAATCAAGTGAAAAAGGGGCCAAAGGAAAAGGGTGAAACTCTTGACCAAAGACATGCCCATTGGCAATATATCAATAAATAAACTTTAGAGAACCTCTCACCAAATAATTATATTGTTTAAAGTTTATTTTGAATAAAAATTGTGGTTAGATTTTTAGTGGAATTTAAGAAACCTAAAAAATTTCAAAGTACTTGTCCAATAATTGTTTAGTATAAAAACTTTTTTAATATAAATTTAATTTTTGATTTTCTATATCATCATAATATATTGAAGAGTGAAGCAAATTAAATTAAATTTAAATAATTTCTAGGATTATTATTTTTTTTTTTTTTGAATTTAAGGGAACCCGATGGTCTAGGATTTAAAAAAAATCCAATTTTTTCTACATATTATAAAAGTATAGTATTTTAAAAATATACTGTAAAACTTTGGTGGCGAAATTCCGAGTATATCTATACTTAGAAGCCATTACAAGGTCAGGTAGTAGAACGGTGGGTTGGGCCCCTTGAAACTTTAAACGCGTTTATCTCGAAACTACTTTTTATGGGCTGGTGAAGCTAAAAACAAGAAAACGAATCGACCGATTTGTCTGAAATTTTAACAGGTCATTCTAAATAGTACTAGCTCTGGCCCGCTATAACTACACTTATACTAATTGAAAAGCTGTCTAATTTTTTTGTTTTTGATCAGAGGGAGAGACAAAATCATCTTTATCAGCGAGGCACAATTTTATAGAGAGGAGGAATGAATAAAAATAACAAATTTTTCTTATCTTTATTTTCATTTTTCTGTAGTTTATAAGCAATAAAATAAGTGAAAAAAAAAAATTTTAAACTATTACTCATTCCAATAATATAAAAAAAATTGTTTGAAAATAGGTTAATTTTGAGGCCGCTAGACCACCGGGTCCCCTTAAAATATCTACAATTCACAATTTTATAATATTTTTCATGTGAACATATGTCAAAGACTTATATATTATTTAATATTGAATCATTAATTGATTCATTGACTAATAAAATAAAAACCAAAAAAACATTCATCAACTTTTCACATCCATCCGTAATCTGTTGCATCAATTAGCCATTGATTATTTATAGAAATATTTTAGTTCATTAAACATCTAATCTGTTATTGATGAACAATTTTCAATTCGTTTCACTATTGACATAGCGGAATAATTTAATTTTTAATTAGACAACAATAAAAAATATCTAACAAACTTTCACTCTTTATATGAAAACAAGAGGGGGGGGGGGGTGGAATAATAAAATATTTATACATTGTTTAAATATTTAGTTAGTCACTTACTTTTTAGCCAATAATTAAAACATTTTATGCAAACAAAGTTTGGGAAAACAAAAAAAAACTAGAAGGATGGGCTAACTTCGGCCATGCCGAAGTTCGTATACCCTTGCAAACTGTTATTTAACAATTACACATTTATAATGTGACAAAATCATTAGAAATCATATGAAACAAGTCAAACATACATTAAATGTTCGTAGCTTGAGAAAAAAGTAATTCGAAAAAAAAAATTTGTTTTGGCCCGATTGTTCCTATGGGAGCTATAGCATATAGATGACCGATTTTGCTGAAACTTAGCATAGACATTTCTATATATACTAAACTTCCAAAAACCAAGTTTCGTGACAATCACTTTCAAAACACCCAAGTTATTGCTCTGAGACTATATTCTCGACCGATCGTTCCTATGGGAGCTATATGATATAGTCATCCGATCGGGATGATTCTGAGATATACAATGCCTGCAGCAAAAAGAAGACTGGGTAGCTCTGTAGCTTTAAGGGTTTCGGAGGAGAAGCTGTTGATCCAGACAGACAGACAGACGGACAGACAGACGGACAGACGGACAGACGGACATGGCTATATCAACTCAGCTCGTCGTGCTGATCAAGAATATATATACTTTATATAGTCGGAGATGCTTCCTTCTATGCGTTGCAAACTTCTGACCAAAATTAATATACCCTTTTTGCAAGGGTATAAAAAAAAAGAAAAGTGCAGGAGGTCAGTTTGGTTTACCACAGAGACTGAGTAAAATATACCTTTAACTGCCATGTAAATTAGACCAAAAATGTTGCACGAAAGAGATATGAGAGAGAGCTCTCCCCACACCCCCCAGTATGTATGTGTGTGTGTGTGTCTGTGTTGGGGACAAACGTGCTGACATTTTTCGCTCGACGCTTTCCCATCAAATTAATGGTAAGAAAATATGCATATGCATGTCGGGTAAACGACGGGTATATTGTAAGCAAAATATTTGCACAAAGTGTGAAAAAAAGAGAAAGAGTAAGAGCAAGAGAGTTGGGAGAAGGGGTGGGTGTGGCATTATGGTGGCAACATGCTAACGAGTGCCACTAATAGCAAGCAGTAGTAGCATAAAATGTTTGCTTAACAATGAAAATGCATTGGAAAACTGCGTGCGTTAGTTTTTCACTTTACTCATTCTCTACATTTTATTCTCCCTCTCTTTCTCTCTCTGTGTCCCAAATCTCCTCTCTACATTTCTTTGCCTATTTCTTCCTCCCCTCCCTCTTTCAAATGAACTTCATATAAATATATGTATGTATATAAATGTTGCTCTAAGCTGAAATGCATGTACAAAATGCCAAGAGGAAGAGATGATGGGTGCATTCTTGGTACGAAAGACATAGGAGTAAGGAGATAGGGACAGGGGGCATATAGGGAGCTTGTGGGGCAGCTCCAAACTGACACTTAGTTGGCAGCCAGCAGCAAAAGCATCCCCGGCTATAGAGGAAGAAGTAGATGATGATGATGATGATGAAGAAGGCGACGACAACGATGAAGCTCCAGCCCTATTTCCGGCGCCAACTGCTGCCAGCTTTCAGCATTTGGACAGATAGACAGAAACAGAATATCCCAAAGCTCCTCCTCCATTTCTCTTTTGCCCGTTTTTTTTTTTTTTTTTTCTGGACCATACATGCATGTAGATGGGACCAAAGTGCGTTCTTAAATATACAAGAATTTACGTGATTTTAAATGAAAAATTTTCCCCCCAACATATCATTGAATTAGCCAAAAGAAGAAGAAACTCGAAATTAAGTTTCTTGTTTTAGCAGGTGGCAGACAGAAAGTCACCAATAAGGTTTAATTAAGTTGCCACAGAAAATAATGTTGAGCTTTTTTAAGCTTGGCCAAGAGCAATACTTTTGGGCGTGACCAGAATTTGCAACATCGATATCAATAACAGGATGGGAGATAATGAAATTTTAATGAAAATTTTTCGCAAAAGATATGCTAAAACTTTAATAACTTTTAAATGAAAACTTTGCTAAAAGCAAACTAAAGCTTAGTTAAGTAAGAGTGAGACATTTGATAGCAGTTGTGAAAGTGAAATAAAGTTTTAAAAAACTTGGCAGTTTTTAATATATAGACAGTTTTGACATTAGTGTAAATTTGATGGAAGTATTAAATTGTATAAATTAAAAAAAGTATTAGATTGTGAAAAGTAAAAATGATGTAAACTAAAAATATCAAAGAAGCTAACTTCATTAATTTAAAAACAAAAATTGTATAGTAATTGGTATTAATGTTTAATAAAATCAAAAAACAAAAAAGAACAAAAATCTCAACTAAAAGTTTTCCCGTATTCACCGAGAATCAAACGAATCAGACGAATTTTTTCATATGTACATATGTGTGTGCGTGATTCGTTTTGTTTCTTTGCTGCCAAAGAAAATTGCTTATTTTACTCGAGGTACCTCTACGTTTTAGTTAATAACTCCAGTGATAATTATCCGATCCGACTAATTTTTAAACTTGGTCTGGATGATCGATTAAGGAACTTATCTTTTCATGTTTCAACCATGTAGCTTAAAATTTAAACTCGAAAACGCTTGGCTAAACAGACAGATGGACGGACGGACAGACGGACATGTCTCAATCGACTCGGCTGTTGATGCTGATCAAGAATATCATATATATTCTTTATGGGGTTGGAAACGTATATTTCTATGCGTTACAAACATCTGACCAATTTTATAATACCCTCTGCAAGGGTATAAAAATTGAATATTAAGTCGTATGTCTATCTTATTTATATATGTTAAACAAAAACAACTATGTAAATACCAAAATCGTCCTACAAAAATGTTGTCCATTAGCATTTAACAAGATAACTTTTAATCCATAATCCACATGACCCTTTTCGAGTACTATGCAGTGAACACAACAATCTCACTTTTCAAATTTTACCTAACCTCTCTTATTTCTTTCTAACTTTAGAGCTGATGGACTCCCTTCGATCTTCAACTGATTCCAAGCTTTCTAAATCTTCCTCCTTTAATTTATATGTTATCTTTAATTTACTTGCAAATTATTATAAATTAAAGTCTGCTTTTTTTAAGAAAACTTTAACTTTGAAGTGGACTGAAAAATCTAAATTATTTTCAGAGACTTTATTCCTTTTATCATTACCACGCTAAATATTTAAGAGTACAAATTTTAATACGATCGGCCCAGCCTATTCCGTTCTAGCCTCACGCTCTTTGAAAACGTACTTTCGAGAAAACCCAGTTAAAGTTTTGGGAACCATTAAATCAAAGTTAAAAGACATCTTTACAGATATGCTTATTTCTTGGAAATAGTTGCCAAATCGATATGAAATTTCTAACCACAAAATGATTTCCAATACGAGTATTTCCAAACATATGTAAGTTAACACCAATCACTATGTAGTTGGCTGTTTAATATCGGGCCACTTAACATTCAACAGTGCCTAATGACAATATTATTGAATAGCTGTGCGCCGACAGCAGGGACAATGCAGCAGCTAAAATAAAGCCTTGCCAGGCGGGATGAGAACAAGTCGAGGGAGGGTAAAAGTCAGAACTAAAGATCGGGGCTAAAATGAGAATATTAATCTGCTAAGAATAATGAGTTGGTAAATAGAAAGATGGTAACTAAATGTGTCACTAAGTCGAGTTATCTACTCATTTGTGAAGTGGGGGATAAAATACGAAGATTGGTGCCTCATGGCCGCAGGTATGTACCCGGAGCGAGTGATGGCAAGGTTAACTTATATTCACATTCGAAGTATATAATAAAAATTTGATTCTTTTCAAAATTAACCACTTTAAACATCGTTGCTCAGCTAACAACATTTACATTGAATGACCAGACTAAATATTTTTAAACAAATCAATATAAAATACTTTACTTTTTACTATCTGCACCTCATTTAGTTCTCCAATCATCATTTTCCTTCTTTTGAAGAGGACAAAGCCAAATCGATTTCTTATCCTTATTGTAAAAATAAAAATAAAATTTTGTTTGATGTATCTAAGTACTTTGAATGATTTACAGCTCTCCTCCAAGTAATTTATTTCAACAATCAATTTAAATAAAATAGTTATTAAAACAAAAATTTAACTTTGCAATAAACTAAAAACTTATTAGACAGTTGTAAATTTGTGATTTATTACCACATTTCTTACTTTAAAATCAATTTCTTAATTAATTTGAAAATAAAAAGGCTTTATCTAATTCCGTTTATAACCATGTTAAATACTTCAATATAAATTTTTCTATTCGAAGATTTATGGAAAAACAATTTTATTTTTCCCAAACAACTAAAATGGCATTTAAATTTTACAACTTTATACTTTATTAATTCGTTTCTTTTACAAAATTTTACAATCACAAATGCAACAAACAACAACACATAAATTGGCCACTTACCTACTTTTGAATAGTTTACAAAAAAGGAGATGAAAATAATAAAAAAAAGAAGAAACCATCAAGTTGTTATAACAACTTTCATATTTTTGCATAATATTTTTCTGTGTGTGTGTGTGTGCGTGTATATTGCTGACAATAAATTTTGCTATAATGCGCTTATTTATAAATTTTTTCGTTTTTCTTTTATTTTTTTTCTTCTTCTATTAAGTCGTCTCTATGTGTTTATATACATATATGTATTGGCCTGCATTCTTACTGATTTGAAATTCTTATGACAGAATAAGGTCGAGATTGTGTATATATATGTATGTATGTTTTGAGGGTTTACCTTGAGCCATTTGTAAACTTTTTTCTCTAATATCAATTCACCTTTTTTTTCTATTTTTCTATTTGTTATGCTTTTGTTAAGGAATTTATTTCGTCCTAAGTCGCTTATGTTTATGGCCATTGATTTTTCAATTCAATACAATACAATTCCAATTGAATTGAAGTCAACATTTTGTGTGGTTTTTCATTCTCCTGACTCTTGTAAGCGCATTATAATGCATTATATATAAACAATGATAAAAAGGGAAAACGTAGAAACAAAAAAAAACAATGCATTTTGTGCCGGAAAAATCATTTTAATTGAGTATTGTTTTCATCGTTAGACTGAGTGAATAAAAACCTTAAAACATTAAAACACAATTTATTCCAAATACATCAACAAAAATTTTCGTTTGTTTCATTTTTGGGGAAAAATGCACATTCTGTAGCATACTTTTTTGCGCCTCAATAAGAATAACACGTATACGCCCAATTGCACAGATTTTCGGCAATAATATATGTATGTATATAAATATAAACAATTTTTATTCAATTGAAATTTAAATGCTTTCATATTAAACATAAAGTGTTGTCCATTATTTTTCAATGTTTGAATTTATAAATTTTCATTTAATTTGTTTTTAATTAATTTCTTGCATTTTTTCTTTAGTTTTTTTATATGGAAATACTCTTGAAAAAATGTGAAAATATGGGAATATTAAATTTTTATAAAACCATAGAGGAAACCAGTTAATAATCGATATACTTAATCGTGAACTATATTTAATCTAAATTATATTATTGTTTCAGTTAAAGAATAGTATAATTGTGCCAGTTGAAAGTGATCTTAGAATCAGATTTCTTAGTTCATTTGCTATAATAATCCCTTTTCAATAAACAATTGCCTTACTTCATTGAAAAATACAAAAATATATAAAATTTCAATCTTCCACAAAAATATTTAAATTCTATTTTTATTCTCTTAATTAACGCCTCCGCATAACAGGGTAACCATCAAGTCCAGTTCAGCATTTGCAAAATTTAGTAATATATTTTGCATCGTTTGTATCACTTTTAGATAGCATTAAAAAAAAAAAAACCGGCCAGCCACACCACACACACACACACACGCGCTCTCTGACCTTTGCAATTCGATTGTCCATAAATTATGGAAAAAAAAATTACTTGCTTGGCCCACTTGAATATTTATTTTTATCGCATTTTTATACATTTCAGACCGTTTTTGCTTTCTATTTTAAAATTGTTGGCATTTGCATTCTTTTGATTACTATTATTAAACAATTTTTCATATTTTATGGCTTTTGTACAAAATGTGAGTAAATTAACAATAACAACTACAAGAACAAAACGACCAACAGTTGATGGCTAAATAATGAATTTTTATTAAAGATAAAGAAAAAAAAAATGAATAAATGTGTATATTTAAATTAATAAGCAACCACTACTGATTGCCAATGGATATTGAGATGAAAGATTATTATTTAACAAAGTAAATATATGGACGATTGTTCACTGGTTTAATACGGCAAAATTTTTATTTTTAATATCAAATATGAAAACCGAAATTGACATCAAAGGTGAGGCGCATCTCAAATGGATAAGGTTAGGTTTTGGCGTCTAAGGTGAGGCTCAATATCTTGATATAAGATCAAGTCTTAAAGTACAATGAAAATTTTAAAGTCTAATGATGAAAAGCAAATACTATAATAAATATTTTTAACAAATGTTTAAATTGAATATTTTATTATGTATTTAGATATTGTTTGAATTGAATGCTTTATTGAATTAAGTACCCGATGATCTATTTACACAATTTTTATTTGGTTATTGAATTTAAAGGAATCGAATAACTATATTATATTTTGCATTTGTCTATGCATTTAAAACTAAACATTTGAATTCAGAATAAATAATACTTTTACACAGGTTCAATACTGATTGTTTCTTGGGCCAATGATCTTTATAACTTTTATATTTAAAGATGGTTTTAATCCATTAAACTAATGAAATAATGAAACGAAATTTAAATTTCTAAGCGTCTATTATGGCCGCGCGTGTGCAGGACAGGCGAAGAGTAGTATCAGGGGTACTGGCGGCAGAAAACAAAAGGCTTTCAGGGTCTATCTTTTACAGCAATTCAAGGTCTTTATTCTCCCTTTTACAACCGAAAATAGCCGCAGCAAGAAGAATTGAAAAACATTAAGTTGGCTGCAGCCAAAAGACTAGCGCGTTGCCGAATTCCGAATCTTGCCAATACTGAGGTGGCCGACTTGATATCAGCGGGCGCTTTGGTTGGTCCCATAAACTAAAGAACTTTATATTTGATACCGTGGAAAATTTTATACGGTGTTTCAAAAATATCAAAAAAGAAATCAATCTCGATATATCTATATATCAAAACCTATCTGTAAAAATCAAAATTTTTATGTACATTCAAGCTTTGACTTTCTTAAGATGCAATTGAAATCAATCTGAACAATTGATGATACCATTTGGATTAAAGCCAGATCATTACTTACCATCATTATTGCAGTGAAAATTAAAGTAATTTATCAGAAAGAGCTTCATTTCTTTAGTGATTTTAATTGTTAGCAACTATTAAAATAATTATTTAAACGATTAATGCACTTTCTATCATCACAATCAAATATGTCCTTGAAGAAATCCACAAAACATTAAAATTCCCAAGTCTAAGTTATTTAAATTTCTACTTCTCAAGTCGTTTGGTGACTTTTGCATTTCTTTATGTTATATTAGCAAAATTTACAAAGTCGTAAAAAAAAACCACTGAAATGTACTGTAAATTATCTTAAGTATGCAAAAATAAACACCCAATTTACAGAATTTGTGGTAAATTTTACCACCTCTCAAATGTTAAAAAAAGAAAATACTTGAGCATTTTCTAAGAGGTTCAAGGCCAAAGTAATGTCGGCGCCATTGTCGTGTCAGCAGACCTGACCTCTTACCACACAGAAAATAATACACCCTCACACACACACACACACACACATACACACATACATATATGTTTAGTATATATATATAGCCCACTTACTCACATTTCATTCACACTAAATCTGAGGTCAGAGTCATCATGACACCTACCACAGAAATACTCAACCTCCGCCATATCTTCTACCTCTCATTTATCATAAATAAATAATAACATCTTGCCATCTCACTCTCGCTCTCTCTCTCTCTCATGCCCATTCTTTGCTATCTCGCCTACTCTTTGCCTTGATGTCTGTCTGTTACCCATACTATAAGCACTGTTTGAAGGCAACTTCATTAGCCTTGCCATCCCTGGCCTCTGGCTTAATTTTTGGCCTGCATTTTAGATCACATTACCCATCCTGCCATATTTCCGGCGTTTGCCTCTTTTATTTTTCCTTTAGTATCCTTGCGCTCGCTGTGTATGCTTTAAATTATAAAGTGTTAACGGGGCTTTAATAAACCGCTAATTTGCTTGGTAATCTGACCCCAGTCAGAGGTCCCACCATATGTGTGTATGTGTGTTTTTGGTTTGTGGGTTAACGAACTTTATTTAACCATAAATCGCCTAAAAGCTGGCAAAAGCAAACTCCAATCCTTTTACATCTCTCTCGCTTCCTGTTTCATTATCCTTTTGTAATTATCAATTGCAATTACATTGCATGTTGCTTAATGAATAACAGTATTTATATAAATGACTTTAATTTATTTGCATAATTTTATTCCCTCCTTTAATAATTTCCCTAATGATTCAGCATTTAAATTTACCATAACACACGATGTTGACAGGTATCATATACATATATAATTTTCATTATTAAATGACTTTAAATTCAATTTAAAATATATAGATATTGACTTTGAAATACCCGTTAATATAAGTAAATTAAATTTGGATAAAATTATAATTGCTCTTAGCATTAATAATGCTTATTCTTATGAAATTTATAAATATTTCCTTACTTACTTAGTCAATTTATTATATTTTTTATAAAGAAGCAAAGAACCTAAAGTCTTCCTTTGATATACTCATTACATAAAATAGTTTTGCATATATTTCAATTATTTAATATGATTAAAATCAACACTTGTAGTTATTACTGCACAGGGAAAAGAAGCCTTGACAAAGTCTTTAGTAAATATTTTAACAGATATTAAGATTATTGGTAGCTGCCTTAACTAAATATCTCTAGAGACCTTTCAACAGCTATCGCACTGTTGCTTTTCACACTTTGCTTTTTACCCTCTTGTGAAAAGTGCCTGCTGATTATAATTATACAGAAGCAAGCGACTCAGTTAGTAAAGGAAATTCAAAAATAAATAAATAAATATAGCGGATCCTCGGCTAATGAATATTTTGCATAACAAACATATTTTTTAGGATTAAAAGTTTCGGTTAAGGAACAAAGTTTCGCATAACGACCAACAAAAAAAGGTGGAAACCTTAATTCCATGTAAGATGTCCCGATTGCACATTATAGTTATTTTATACCCTTACAAGGGTGTAATAACTTTGAAGGAAGCATTTTCGACTATATAAATAATATATCTTCTTGATCAGCACGACGAGCTGAGTTGATTAAGCTCTGTCCGTTTGTCCGTCTGTCTGTCCGTCTGTCCACGTCCTCCTCCGAGACCCTTTAAGCTGCAGAGCTGAAATTTTGCACCTAGGCTTCTTTTTGCTGCAGGCATTGCATATCTCGGAACCATACTGATCGGATGACTATATCATATAACTCCCATAGGAACGATCGGCCGGGAATAGAAATAAACTTCCATAACTTTGTTGTTTTTCAAACGAATATTACAAAATTTGTGGTTTAAGAGTATAATATACTTTCCAACATATCCACCAAGTTATATCAGAATCGGTTGACCATATCATATGGCTCCCATAGGAACGTTCGGTCAAAAATACAGTTTTAGAGCAATAACTTTGGTGTTTTGAAAGCGAAATTTGATATTTAGAAGTTAAGTATATATATAGAAATGTCTGTGCTAAGTTTCAACCAAATCTGTCAACTATATGCTATAGCTCCCATTGGCTGAGGCCAACAATTCTGGCGCTGCGTTTAAGCTTAGATTAGATTTGCCACTGCTAAGGGTGGGTATTGGCGGGTAGGCGAGGCAGCAAATTTAAATTTTTGCAGGTGATGCCTATCGTCGTTACAGTATATAGTTTCTTGAAAGATTTACAATGAGATGAGTTCACTATACCGTGTGGATCAATGCAACATCCTCTTACAGCTTTACCATAAAACTTGTAATTTCTTTTCTAATCAGCATTTTTATATAACTTTAAATCATTTCCGTTTTATAAGATCATTTGAGTCAATGTACAAGGTTTTATAAAATATAATCAAATTTTATTTACCTGTTATCTTATCTGTAGGTCAATATTTTTTTTTTTATACATATTTTTCTAAGATCTTGTCCTATCGATAAGTACTAATCGGATGGCTTGTTATGATATAGAGAACAATATTTTATCACGTTTGCCATTGAAACCTAATTTCCTTTAATGGCTATGAAAACCTAAGGCTGATCAGAGGTTGTATAACTAATAGCTATAACAACATTACATTCTCAGACTGATCAGGGGATATATACAGGATGCATACATATAATAGAAACCACGAAAAATCTTACATCAATCTTACGCGTTAAATGTACGAAGATTATCTGGAAAATGCTTTTTGATTTTACAAATCATACTGACGATTGATATCGAAATTTCTAGTAATCTATTAAAGGTTTCTTCTTAAACAAAAAGAATTTTAAAAGTGTAAATCATAATTTTAAACAGCTCCTTAAACATTATTTATTTATGTACTTCCAAAATAAACATTTTAACATTTTGTATCTTAATCAAAACTTTGTAAATTTCTTAAAGGAATCATTTGAAATGGTTTTTCAAATATTAAATTAATATAAAATCAAATTCTGAATATTAAAGAGACTTGCCAAGTTCACTTAAATTTGTTGTGCGGATTCGTGAGCAATCAAATTTAGTTCTCAAATTGATTTACAATTGAATATTTGTTAATTGAATAATATCGTCTATTTTGATAATGTTGTTTTACCTTTAGTTATTTATGCTAATTTGTACAAATTTGTCAATTGCTAGGCGAATGCGATTCAAAATCTATTTACGTCAAATAACAGTTGAGACAAACAAATAAACAAAATAGACAAATAAACCAAAAACAAAAAAAAAAAAAAAACCCTGCTAAATCGTATGCCACCTGCCAACCAACTTCAACGGGAAAGCCGAGGAAAACCCAAATCTAAACCAAAAAAAAAAAAAAAAAACAACAACATCAACAACAAAAAGCTGGAAAATTTCACACGAATTTCATTACGTGTCAACGTTAACGGCAACAGGAACAGGAACAAATGGTGGGGTATCCTCCCTTCCATCGGATGTGGCTTAACTTCCTCTTTTCACCGTATTTCGAAGAGTGTGAAAAATTGTGATGAAATTTCTGTGTATGCATGTGTATGAGTGTGTGTGTGTGTGTTTGGCAAAAAGCGATGAGAAGCTAATCAAATAGTTGAACAGATTACATTTTAACGCTTCATTAGTTTTGACGCAAGTTGGTTACGTGAAGCAAGGACAAAACTATTGGGTAGTTGAAGGGTCCTTCCGCACACACACACACACATATATACAGAGAGAGACACTGGGAAAATTGAAATAAATGCGCACTTTCAAAGTCATTTGCAGGCAAATAGTCACAGCGGGATATAGTCAAACTTATCCAGCGGATAAAACCGTTGTATTTTTCTTAATTTTTTTTTTTCTTTTTTCTTTTCTTCTTTCTGTTCTCTTTTTTTGTTGTTGTTGAGCTGAGCGGATTTTCCGCACTGTTATTTTTACCCTGAGACCTTACCCATTCCCATTCCCCTATTACCGCTTCCAATCTCCACACCGGAATCCCTCTACTTGCAACAATTGTTGCTTCTTACTTTTCCTTTAAGTTCATTCGTGACATTTATTTGCGGTTTTTCAAGTGAGTGCAAAAGACGCAAGAGACTTTTTCTTTACTTCTTCTTTCCAATTTTGTTTTTTTTTTTTTTTTTTTTGCTTTTTTCGTTCAAGTACGTGCAACTTGTTTAGGGGTTTCCCCCCTCCCCGCTCTATGCATTTCGGTCTCAAGTCTTTTTGCTAGTTTTTTTGCGGCACCTTTCGCTTTTTGGCTTTTAGTTTTGGGCGGTTCAATGCACGCTTGCAATTTTCTTTCGTTTTTTTTTTTTTCTCAAATTTGTATTTTACTTTTTTTTTTTTTTTTTTGAAAGTAAATTCATAACGAACAATGAATTGGCGGTTTTAGTTTTCATTCACTTGACCAAGTAAATGTTATACCCTGTAAAATGTAGAATAAAATGCAAGCAGCTAAAAAGCATTTCTTTATTTTGATGTAGCAGCAGAAAAATTTAAGATATTTTTTTGTTAAGATCATTTAAATCGAAAAAAAAAACCCAATAACTTGTCTATTTATTACTTAAGGAAAACAGAAACCATTTTTTCAAGCATCTTTTTCCCCATCGAATTCAAGAAAATCGACTACAAATCTGTCAATCTGGCAAGTAGGAGAGTATTAATTGCAAAAGACCCTCTGGTTAGTATTAGTATTTATTTATCGTGATAAGGTTTTTATACCATTTTAAAAGTACTTTATCGATGATAATAACAAAAGACTCATTGATCTACTATATACATTAATGTGCATTGCTGTTATCAGATTATTTCAGTCACAAGTAAACAGATTTTAAGTGTATTTATTATCACAAATAAAGATTCATTTTCAAATAAAAATCTCTTACATAGGTCATCTCAAATATAAATTATTACAGAATAACTGCAAGTCGTTATCTGTGGCACTTAAAATATTCCTTTAAAACTAATTAAAATGTATTCATTATCACAAAGAAAGATTCATTTTCAAATAGAAATTTCATCTCAAATATTAGTTATTACAGGATAACTGCAAGTCGTTATCTTAATATAAAGAAAGAAATTTTTTTTTTCTCCAAATTTTTTGTATGATGAATGGTTTGGTAGATTTCTGTAGTACTTAACAATTTTCATCGAGTCTGAATTGCATTTTTTTATATAATCTTCAGGGAGAAGTGCAAGTGGTTTTGCTTTGAACTTATTTTTCAATCGCTTGGGACTATTCATTACAACAGATTATTGTTCGATTGAGGAAGAAAAGCAAAATACCAAGGCGAAATAATGAATTTATAAAAAAGTATTTGATTTATTAGATTCAAATATTTGCACAAGTTCTCATAGAGAGTGCGGAGTAATTGTTAGTTATCTAAGTAAGAAACAAGGTAAGTAAGGCAAATACTACATTTTAAAGAAATTATTCTAGCATTTTTAATAATTTTTGAAGAATATTCTAAATAAATAACTATTTATACCCTGTACCCAAAGGGTAAAAGGGTATATTAAAGTCGCTAAAATGTATGTAACAGGCAGAAATATACATTTCTGACCCCATAAAGTATATATATTCTTGATCAGCATCACTAGCCGAGTCGATTGAGCCATGTCCGTCCGTCTGTCCGTCCGTCTGTCCGTCTGTCTGTCCGTCCGTATGAACACCTAGATCTCGGAGACTATAAGAGGTAGAGCCACCAAATTTGGTGTGAACATGCATCTAATGCAGTGAGCGAGACAGCATGCGTTTGCTGTTGCTGCATGTTAAAGAGAATTTTGCATGAAATTGATGGCGATTTGGAGGATATTTTATTTTATTTAATATAACTAGTTGGTACAGGGTATACTCAATGTCGGCAGGGACGACTTGCTTGCTTCATTTTCTATTCTTGTTTCTGGAGTTTCTTTTCAAGTTTCCCCTATTGAAATGTGCATTGCTTAGTAGGCCAAAATTTACCCTTTGAAGGTCCAACAACATTCAAAGAGTTTTTGGTTTCTTATTATTATTTATTAGGGATACTCGAATAACCAATGACATTTTTAAGCTTTAGTTTGAAATCCAATAATTGATTGACAGAGTTTAAAATATATTTAAGACGCTGGAAAGAATGAGCTAGAATCCTAATCCTTAAAGTTAGACTAACAGTAGCAAATCAACAATTTCAATTCAACGCTATGAACATTCAAAAATATTTCAAGAAAGATTTATTAATACCAAATGCCTCAATGGGTAGGCATAGGAAAATACAATCAATAGTTTAGCATAGTTAATCAGAGTTTTCATCATAGAAATAACATAAACATTTAGCATCCATTAGTCTTTAGATATATTTCAAGTACTTCTCGATTAAATTTATTTGAATTTAAACCTTTAAATCTTCGTTTTTATTGCAACCATTTTATAATTCCATTTCCATTCCAATAAACCTTTTCTTACTCTCACCTGTTCTCTATTTGTTCACTTATTTTTGGTTCTTTCTCTAATAATTTCTATTCCCACATTATCATATTCAACTCATCACTCTATCATTATTAAAACTACATCCTTTGAATCATTAGTTTTATTCACTGAATATATTCCTTTAATCATTATTAACTTTGAATGTATCAACTATTGAACAACTGTGATCCTTTTATCTTTTATTCATCTCCTTTGCTTCATTTGCTCTTTTGCTTTACTAAACAAAGTTTTTTCTCCTCTTTTTTGTCAGTCTCATTCTTTGGCCTAAATAAGTTTTCTTGGCTTTTTTTCTTTTTTTTGCGTAGGTTTTATCTCGCATCATTCAGTTTTGGTTTTTTTTTCTTCTTTTCTTTATTCTGACACACACACACACACACACACTGATACACTTCATATATATCATGCATCTATTTAATCTCCTATCATCTGTACGATATTCGAAATACTCAATTTTCTACGATTTTTCCCCAGAGCTTTTTTCAGCCACTCAGGCAAAACGAAGCAAAAGGTTTTTTCTTCCTTTAGCCACAAAAAGAATGTAGAAAAAACAAAACACTCAATTACATTTTGAGTTTTTCCATTCCAGGTAGGCCTAAAAGTATCAATCTATTTTTATTTTTTTTTTTTGGTCACTTGGGATGAGAATGGAAAGAGAAAAACTAACCACAAAATGAAATGTTATTCAGGTTTTTCCTACACACTCACACACACACACACACATACATTTAAATTGTCAGAGTTTCAATCTGCTTTAGCAAATATAGAGAAACCCCTATCTCTAGCTTAATCTTCATTTCACATCCCCCCACCACACCAAACCCTCCATATGCTTTAGAAGTCAACACCCACAGCTTTTTATTCTGCAATATCTTTAGGTGAACTCAACTCAATTACAGTTTCAATTGCAATTTTAAACATTTTTTCCTATTCATTTGCATTCATTCAGTTCGCCGAAAGTCAAAAAAAAAAAAGAACGAAAGAAAAGCGCAAACAAACACACACACAGCACACACAGATACAAACACACACACACACCACACTGAGACACCTCGAGGTAAAGCTACATAGGCCCAGGACTTGAAACTCGTCGACTCCATTGAAGCAGAAGGCAAAGCTGATAAAGCATTTGAATTTTTCACAGTTGATTTAGCCAAATGCTATAGATGGGAGTGGAAGGAAAGGTAGACGACTTTTCCACCTGTTGACTAAGCCTACAGAAAATGACAAAAAAAAAAAAAAAAGCAAAAAAGAAAGATGAAAATGAAAAGGTAAGCGTAAGCGTAAGCGAAGCCAATGAGGCAGACAACAAAGCGGTAGTCAGCGATAAAGCTGTCATACCATCACCACCTTTCTGTTGCTCCTCCCTTCATCCCTCTCGTCTTTGATGCCCTTCTTGTCGTTCTGTACCTGGGTAAATGAAGCATACGCCGTGTGTGACAATGCCAAGTTTTCTCTTTTGAGATAAATTTAATGCCAAATGTAATTAAGGACAACAACAAGTAACACAAAAAAACAGAAGGCAAACAGAAATGAGCAAAACGTTAAACTTTAAATTTTTAATTAAAGCTCCACTTAGACGTCGGGGTCACCACTTTATAATCAACTGTCGTATGCGCAACAGAAAAGGGAGAAGAAAAAAAAGAAGAAAAAAATGGTATCCTCGCGACATTTTCAAGTCCCTTAGGGCGGTAAAATGGAGCAACAACGTCGACGCCATCGTCATCGTCGTCGTCGTTGCCGCGCAGTTTGAAAAATTGATTGCATAATGCGACACAACAACTGAAGTTGATGAGCAGCGACAACAGCAGCAACAGCAAACGACAACAACAAGCCAAAGGGACAAACTGGCGATAGGGGGAGGTGAGTAGGGGGGAATGATGATAATGGTAGATGGAGGAGGTAACTTGTACCAAGAGCTAGATACAGCCCCAATAGATGAACTGACAACCAGGCCATGGCGAGTGCTGACTGTTATTGTATTTTACTTGCATTTGGTTACATCAATGTTTATGCGTTAGCAAAATACACAAAGTTAATAGCAAGTTGAAATCATCATATTAAATGAAGTTTCACGTACATGAAAATGTTTTCTATCTATAAAATTGGGTATGTATATAACAGACTCCTAAGAAAAGTTATACCACGAAAATGAATCTTACATTTATGCAAGAGTGGTCCATGTCTTGTACCAAGTACCATAGTATAACTTTTTACTTATAGGGTATAATTAACATAACTTGAATTACATTTTTAAATAACAGGTATACAATATATATATACATAAATAATCAATGCAACATATTAGAAAAGACTTTTCCTGACTATTATACTTTTGTAAAGTAAAAGCTTAGATTTTCGAAATTCCTGTAACTAATTCGTGATAATAGCCGACGTATAAACGTTGCACACAAGCCTGTGTGCGTATATCAACTCCTCATCATTGTCAGACGTCTCTCGCTGGTTCAAAACGGGGGGAAAAAAAAGTGAAATAAAAGCAGCAACATTGCATTGCTACCTCATCGGCAAGAGCAACAACAATAACAGCAGTAGTATCATCTTCTGTCATGTTCGCGCAGCCGTGGCCGCGGTTTTATGTAGTTGCACTCGTTGCTGATGTTGCTGTTGTTAGTGTTAGTGTTGTTGCTGTTAGCGACAGCAAAAGTATCCAGCATCAACCGACAACATGACAGCTGTTGTTGCAACAACTGCAACATGGCATGGCAAGTGGTAGTCATAATAACAAAGCCGTCAACACCACCAAGCGCCAGTTGCAGTCTCAGTTGCCTCTCGACTTTGTCTTCTTCTTCATGTACTTTATGTTGCTGCTGCTGCTGCTGCTGCCGCTGCCACTACCGCTGCTGCTGCTGATATTGTTATTGTTGCTGCTGTTGCTGACTCGCATTGTGGCCCTTGCGAAAAATTGCAACAATCTGCTGCAAATTGCTAGGTTGTCTAACTTCGTAGGAGTGAGTAAGTGATTGAATGACTGAGAGATTGATGCAGTTAAGAGGAAATAGGCTAACGGTTAAATTGATAGAAGAAAACTTGTGTATGTTTGCCAATAATGAAATGCAATCAATTTACATTTTACAATAAGAACATGATAGTACTTTAATTGTATGATAATATAGCTAGCAACAAGAAAAGTTTCACAGTTAAAGAAGAATTTTTTTTTTCATAATTATAAATTTTTTAATTATTATTGTAAAAGATTTTTCCATTAAAATTAACTTGCGAAGCAAATGTTTCTTTCGAATGCAATGCAAGTTTTCCAAAATGAATTTGGAAACTAAACAATTTCTTTGAAATATATATTTTGATATTCTTACTTTTGAAAATTGCTATAAATAAGGTCAAATATTAAAGTGTATTAGGTGTAGAACTTCTTGAATTATAGTTAATTAAGGCATATATCTTATATATATGTCGAAGATTGAGATATTTTTTAACTAGTAATATTCAAATAGATTGTAAATACTGAGCTATAACGATAGCAAATAGAAGTCAAGACCGTACATTACAGAGACCAATGTCAAACTAACCGGGAACTAGGTTCGAGACCCATTAGGTTGTATCGGCCAAGTGTGGCACACTGGTGGTGGTCAGAAAAGTGACGGAAGTGTCAAGTAAGACAATTAAAAAAGAAGGGCAAGGGGTAAATAGCCAATGGGAGGAAAAGGCACTTTGGAAAGCGACGCGCTCGAGACCAGTTGCGACTCACTCAGCTCCTGGTAAGGAAAACAAAAGACTAAAATATAAAGATGACTGACGACATAGATGCTGTTGGAAACAAAACGAACCCCATTCCCGACATTTGTATACAAATTTTTTCGAACTTTTAAGTCAATTTTTTTGTTTTTGACTTCTTTTTAAAGGTTAATGATTGTTATTTTGTTACCATATTAACATTTTTGTTTTTCCTGTCATTAAACTAAATTAAAATGTTAATTTAAAAGGCCAACTAAAATGATTAATTTTGCTCTTAAAAATATTTTTTTAAAACATTTTCCTACATTTTTTCCCCTAATAGTTATGTCATCGCATACGCCATATGTCATGTAAATATGTAAATAAATATCTAAGTAGAAAAGGCCTAGTTCTTAGTCTAAACTCTTAAAATATTGTAAGATAAAATTCACAAACAAACAATCTGTATTTATAACAAAGCGTGAAATAAAATTGAATTGAATTTTCCTATATGACAAGTATACAAAATATATATAAATGTAGGATAAGGTAACTTGGAGAATTAGAGTTGGGTCTTTGTTCAGAAGATGTGGCAAGATCGGAAAGGAAAAGATGTCTGGCAACGCCGGCAGAGTGAATTGGACAGTCAGTTTTGGTAGGTCAGAAAGAAAAAGAGTGAGTTGTTCATTCGGAGAGTCGAGAGTTAATGAATGAATCGTATTAGAAAGTCACGATAATAAGAAGCGAAAGTGTGATATAAAACAATAGGAATGAATACTTCGAATTACATTTAAATATTGTCTCTAAAAAATAAATTGATGATCCCAATATACAATATATATTTTCATCATTGTGCATATCTCAAATTCAAAGATTTGTATTTTGAATTGGCCAACAGTGTTGATGGGTATCGATAAATTATTAAAAAAAATTCTCATAAATTATTTTATAACATTTAAAAATATTTCGCACTCCACATTCGCATAATAAACCCAAGTTTAAAACGAAAGTTCTCACTTTGTTTTATAAATCTGAATCTTTCTGTGAATCGAAAATCATCTTTTATTACTCTTTGCTACATTAATGATTCGACAATCATTGTCAATCAGTATTTCAGTAACTTTGCTCTTCTGCAATTTAATAACTTAATGAAATATGTGAACAATTTAAAAAAAAAGAATAGTAATCCATTAAATACCGATTAAGTGAGATTATTAAATATTTAAAGTAGTGACAGACCAAAACAAAAGCAACAATTGCAATATGAAAGGCAACAAAAGGCTCGCTCAATACAGCAACTGTTGCTCCAATGCCGATGGCAACACGCACAATGGCAATAGCAACAGAAACAGTGACAGCAACAACAATAATAACAACGAAAACAACAATTGCGTAAACAAAACCAATTACCACAAAATAATACTCTGTGGTTTGAGCATTTCCCCCTCAGCCCCCAATTCACATTTCACTATGTCGACCTAGAACCACCTCCAAACCGAACAATACCATATTTGCCGGCTATTATGTCGAAAATTAAAGCCCATTCAATGTTCAGCTCCTGTATGTGTCCCTGTGTGTGTGTGTGTGTGTGTGTTATTTTAATCATGGCAACAATGCCAAACCAGGCCAAAATGGGCGTGTCTATGGCAATAAACTGTCAATTTTCAATTATGCTTTTCGCTCACTGACATGAATATTGTAGCACAAAAGTCTATATGACAAGTCAGACAGGTAGAAAGACAGATGACATGGTCAAACACTCAGTATAGACCAGAATTGTGACCGAATTGTAATGCGTTGTATTTTTTGTTGATCTTGGTCTTTGTCCCATTGTCCCATAAATGCAACCGACTTTGACCTGGATTTGTCAAAGTCCATCTTCTGGCACTCAATAAACGAAGAGAATTGAGGAGAATCAAGTTGAGATTAATCCAAAAGGACCTTCGGGTCATAACTGAATTGGGAATGAGACCACGATAATGATATAATAATAATCATCGAATCATATAATCCAAGATGAAGTCTTATTGCGAGGGTGGCCACTAAATAATGTGTCAATCAGAAACTTACTGAACTATGCCATGTCTTATGGTTTTCGATTCATTCGTACTAAAAGTCTATCAGTTACTCCATATGAGAATTTTAATAGATCTAGAACATATGCTATAAATTATACTCAAAGGTTGAATATGCCTATTTAGGACCCGTCAAGTTATCCTAAACCAATAAAATCATATCCTACCACAGATCCCCGCTCCCCCTGAAAGTATGCTATAAATTATGCTCTTGGGTTTAGTTACTTCTGCTTAATATATGAATAAATTAAGTATTTGACAACAAATCGATAATAGAAACGATAAAGGGTGATACAACAAGAACCATAGGCCAATGTGTTGACCTTATTGGCTTAAACTTTCCATAGCTGTCAATCAACCCTCGTTGTGTGGGGTTAGCCGGCAATTGTTCTGTTCTGCCCATGACATTCATTAGCTTCAAATGCGAAAAGTGTTTTATGCTGTCGAACCGAACAGACATCTTCTCTATCAGACTCAGACAAATGGTTGAAACTCAGTACCCAAGTCCAGGGACCATAAGGAAAAACCCAATACCAAGGCCCAAAATCTGCCCATCATTTGGTTCATTGTTCGTGTTTATGTCGTCGGCATTGTTATCCTTGTCTTGCTTTATGCCATGTTTACAAGGCGATTGTGTCAGCTCCATACCAACCCCACCCCTGACCGCTCCTGTCTCTCTATTGAATTCAACCAACAACCTCTTCAAGTGCAACACTTGCGGCCATCTTGAAAACGTATTGAAATATCATCATCATTATAATCATCATCAGGAACAACATCATCATTATTTGTAGAGTGGACTGTTATGCTCTCTTCCTTTCTTTATATTTCTTTTGTCTTGGTCCTGTGCTCCCCATTCTGGTGTCATGTGTGTGTAATTGCTACGAGTAACCAAAAATTTGTTATTTGTATGCCCAAAAGGATTGCGTTTCCTTGTTACCTTTACCCACTCGACGTTACAAAATATGCTTTTGGCTTACAGCAAAGTGAAACTTTTTTTCAGGTATTTTGTGGATCACGTAGACCAAGACAAAGACTCAATAGTAATAGAAGGAGTAATGTTTGGTTTTTAAGGGCTTTTCCACAGAATTTTTGATTCAAGTGTTGCATTACAAATTGTTTTATCGTAGATGCAAAATTGGACTCCACTCTCTCTTTCTCTCTCGCTCTCTCTTTCTGGGTTTTGTTTACGATTTTGGCAATTATTTGAATGACCTCAGAATACTGATGATGCTTTTAGGCAACAACGAATGAAGGCTTATTGATGATGATGATGAATTTTCTTTGAAATTTTGCTTTTCAAGCTGACTTTTTGCAGAGATTACTGTACTGGCTATAAAAGGAGATGGAATCAAGTATTTAATGATTTTGGTATGGGCAAAAGTGTTTGTAAGGTAATTGAAAATTTTGCTGGCAATTCTTAGAGAACACATCGGAAAGAGAGATGGTAACAGTAACTAAGAAATTGCAATTTCAATTTTCATTCTGTGAATTGTTAAAAGAAGCTATCAAACAATTGAATCGAATTTCAATTTGGAAAGAAGAGAGTTTAGTAAGAAGGTAACACAACGGGGAAACCTCAAAGCAAAGTTGCAACAATTTCTCAAGCATATACTTACCAAATGCCACACATACACACACTATGCATGCGTTTTACATTTTGGCAAGAATTTATGATAAATTCAACTAACATTAAAGTAACTTTAAAAGCACTCTTATAACACTTTGTTCGTGGCCTTTAGCTAACACTTATTTTTCCTCTTTTCATTTTTTTTGCGTTCAACTATTCTCATCGTTATCCCTATTACTAACTCTGTCTGGGTCTAGGATCACCAAAAATTTGAGCATTTTGTCTTTAATTTGCAACTTTCAAGTTGCTTTGTAATCATTGCATGTCGAAGGCTTACCAAAAAAAAAAAAAAACTAACAAAAGTATACAGAGACAAATAAATATTAGGGTGATTCGTTAAACTTTTTTAAGGCATAAAACGTATTCAATAGGGATTGCAAATGTCATTTATTTTAGTTTAAAATATACTTGGGTAGCTCATGAGTGAGTGAGCCAAAATGAATGGCTCACTGAACTGAGCCACTGAGCTTGTTCATTCAATATGGCTCAGTTTGGCACACTAGCTCAGTTTGGCTCACTAGTTCAGTTTGGCTCACTAGCTAAGTTTGGCTCACTAGTTCAGTTTGGCACACTAGCTCAGTTTGGCTCACTAGTTCAGTGTGGCTCACTAGCTCAGTTTGGCTCACTAGCTCAGTTTGGCACACTAGTTCTTATGGTTCGCTCAACTGGCGATCGCAAAGTGAACTTATAAGCTATCTACAAGTGAGCCAGTGAGCCATATGAGTGAGTTGGCTCATTTCGAAAAAAAGAACGAATGAGCCAGTTCACCTCAATGAGCTTCTTTTACCCAAGTATAGTTTAAAATGTTGGACCAGAGTTCTTAATAATCTTTTTAGAGCTACAAAGCATATCGTTTACTTGGTACTAAGCCTAAATCCCAAATTGCATAAACTCTAAGTAATCAACGATGATAATGAACTGTAGAAAAATATATATTTCTGATCTATAGCATTAGAATGTCTGACACTATAACAAAAACAACTAAAAGAATAATTAAACATACTTTATAATTAGTTTTTAATCAACATTTTTTATTATTTAGATGCGCTTGTAAACTTGATTTATGTACAATTAAGTAATAATTCATCTTGTCAAACATAATAATATATTTTTTGTTTAAATTTCCATGGCCAGCATAAAAAAATAAATTTGTAATTGATATATAAAAAAGTTGTTTGTTTTGTGCCGATGACACTGATATAATACTTAAAGCGAATATTTTCAATTTCAAATTTAATTGGTTATAAAAATTTGAAGATTTTCTATTTGTAAAAAACAGGAAAACATTTTGAAAATGAAAAATTAATAGGTATAGGATAATCAATAGATAATCACACACATAAATGCTATATAATATATCTCTATATTTAAAAAATGCAAGAAAAAAGAAAGGAAATCTAATTTTAGCTAAAGGCTTAACTAATTACTCATACATAATTGCTTATAAGGAAATTCCAAGTCCATTAATAGTTTAAAAACTACCAAGGTATTTTGTTTTTAAATTTGCCTTTAAAACTAATTACCAAAGTTGTTTTTAATTATTTAAAAAATTCCCAGTTATTCACTTTTTAAGCTTCCGTAATAAATATTAGTTATGTTGAAACAAAGTGCTTAAAATTCTTATCTACATGTTTCTCATTTATGATAAATGCCATAACGTAGCAAAGTAGTTGCCTTCATAATAGTATTACAATCGAACATATGTATATATGTTGGGTTTGTACAGAATTTTTGTGACATTTGAAGTCAATTAAGATGGTCGTAAATAAAAAATACGTAATAAAAATGCAACCAAGGGAAAAAAAAAGCCACTTACAGTGATTACAAAAAAAAAACTTAATGAAACGAAACAAAACAAATTAAGTGTTAAAGTTTTTGTTAAACATGAAATTTTTATCAAAATTTATCATGAAGAACCCTAACAAAGAAATACATATATCTACTTACAAAAGGAAAAAACTTTGGCGCCAAGACGACATTTTAGTTGTTGGTAAAAAGTTTGCCCTGAGACTAGTCGAAGGGACCTGCTCTCCTTCACTTGCTGCTGGTCCAACTCCAGCTCCAGCTTAACTGTAACATATTTGCATAAATTTTCTTCTTGTCCCCAGCGAAACGCGATGAATTCAAGTTGAAGCCCTGTCAAAGGCGGCAACGGGCCCTGGCCAAAGAAACAACAAAAAAACAGAAAACAAAAAAAAGGAAACCAGAGGACTGAGATAACTTGAAGGCATAAGAAATTTTGTATACTCTTTCCAGTATACTTATTATGCTCTAGTTGTTAATTTGTGATTGACAAATAACGTAAACAAACAATAGATTTAGTTTGTATATATTTTGCATAATAAATAATATGGGAAAGTAATATTTTGAATATTTTGAGAAAGATAATTAAAAATTTGGTATGGTGAAAACGACTTTTCCATCTTTTTATATATTAATTTTGACAAAGGATCATATGTTATATAAGAGTTGTTCAAAAATTTCTATTGTCTTTAATCTATATATATAAAAATTAATCGTATAATTCAACAACGCATGAACCAATCTTAACAATTCTTGTTTTAAAATGTTCCGTAAAGTCCAAGGATGATGGCGAGAAAAATTCGAATAGTTTCCGATAAAAACCCTAAAACAGTCCCTTTCTTCTTCCCATACAAATATTTTAAATAAAGAAAAAGTCAATTTGAACTTTAGTGGACTCAAAAGACTTCGTTCTGTCAAATAGATTTGAAATAGGGCAGTTTACATTGTGACCTTAAATAAAAAAAACTCTGTTTAATAATACTTTAAGAAAAAGAATATAATATTATAATCATTTAAGCCATACAGCTTCAATATATGACCAATGAATTCTCAAAAAAAGATAATATAAAAGATAAAAAATGGGAATATTTTATTTTTAAGGTGGGTTGGCTACATTTATACTATGCATACATATATTAAATAGTTATTAGATAGCTTCAATTTTTTGAAAATTCGGCAACCAGAAAAAGCTGAAAATAATTTATGCATAAAAAATCAAATTTTAATAATTTTTTAAAGAAAACATTTAAGTAGATATTTTTCCAATTCGATTTAGACTTCCATTACAAGGGATATTCCCATTTGTTTTGTTAGGGTAAAAGAGAAAATTTTCCTATCTAACAAGTTGGAAGTTTTTGGTGCCTCATTTTTGGTTAAGGAAGGTGGCACAAAATTAGCAACTACCGAAAGCCAGATAGACAGTCAGACAGAGAAAGAGAGAAAGAAAGATAGAGATTGGGAGAGGGGGCAGAGGGCAAGCAAATATGACAGCGTTTCAAGTCAAAGTTGAAATCATGAGAATTACTTGGCAAAAAGTTGAACAAATTCTTTTTTTTTTTTTCTTCATTTTTCTTTTTTTTCCATTTTTTTCTTATTTTTTAATTTTCTTTTTTTTTTTTTTTTGTAAAAGGTGCGAGATGAGCAAATTATTTGTCATTATGCATGGGCGCGAAAAATGTTTTCCATTTTTCTTGATTTATTTCTCTTTTGTTTACCTGAGACTTCGAAATATTTTTTTTTCCTTTACTTCTTCTGTGTGTGCGGGACCTGAAATCATTTGTCATTGAAATTGATTGATGAGTTTTTGGTCAAAATTTAATTGAAATGAAACGTTCTTCTACCGTCGCTGTTGTTCTAGTTGTTGTAGAGTTTTTGGTCTTTGGAAGAGTAGAACTTTGACAAATGACAAATCCTTATAAAATTGAACAAATCAAAGTCAACTAATCTCTGTGAGAGAGCATTTCAAATTGCAATTAGCCACACAAAAAGCCAAAGCGATTAAGTCACTAACTCTCTGTTTCTTCATTTCTCACACTACCTCTCTCTCTCACACTCTACTTCTCTCTTGAACTTTGTCTCTGTTCTAGTTGGAAATGGGAGGTTAAAATGAAGGTAATAAATGTGCGATTACTTTACTCCTTTACAGCTGCAAAAGCGATGGAGATAGAGAGAGGCAGAGATATAGTTATAGAGATATAATGTGTGTTACGGAAATGAGGGGTAATGGAGAGAGGGGGAATGAAAATTGTCACACACCGACAGGACAGAACAAAGCTCAGTTTGGGTCCCTTAAGGCACATACAAACATTAAACAATTTGTTTCACATTTGTGGATCCTTCTTTGCACTCTACCATACCAAAAACCCATAAGGACACGGAAAACTTTTCCCATGCAACCCATCCCTCTCCCTCTCTCTCCCTCTCTCTGTCTCTCTCTGTTTCTTTCTCCATTTGTGCTCACATGTACATATAACATTACAAAACGTTACACATGTGCAATCTGTCTACTGCAAATTTGTTACGTTTTGCACGCCATTGCAAACATAAAAACTGCATTTTCCAACTTGGCACTTGTCAAGGAGACGGAGACCTTTTGCACAAAAGACCTTGTATTTCCACTGTATATATGTATATATATCTACATTTGTATATATGGTATGCAAATTGTCATTTAAGTTGAAACACGTGACCATTATATCCAATTCGTTTTATATAACATTTAATATGCATTCCCATGATTTGGCACGGTGTGATTGTATCAAATTTAGTTTAGCGCAACAAAATCGTTTTTCCCTCAAATTAGTTTTACTTATAAATATTTAAAATTAAATAAGCTAACTATAAATTACTCTATGTCTTTATAAAAGATTTGATTAATTGGTGATAAAATTAAAAACATATTAAAACAAATATGAAAATGGGAACACGATTTAATTTGTATTCTAGATTAAGTCAAATTTATAGAAGAGATAACTATCTTTTTAAATTTTTAAATTTCTATTTCATTTCGATTTCATTTCAATTTCATTTCAATTTCATTTCAATTTCATTTCGATTTCATTTCAATTTCATTTCAATTTCATTTCAATTTCATTTCAATTTCATTTCAATTTCATTTCAATTTCATTTCAATTTCATTTCAATTTCATTTCAATTTCATTTCAATTTCATTTCAATTTCATTTCAATTTCATTTCAATTTCATTTCAATTTCATTTCAATTTCATTTCAATTTCATTTCAATTTCATTTCAATTTCATTTCAATTTCATTTCATTTCAATTTCATTTCAATTTCATTTCAATTTCATTTCAATTTCATTTCAATTTCATTTCAATTTAATTTCAATTTCATTTCAATTTCATTTCATTTCAATTTCGTTTCAATTTCATTTCAATTTCATTTCAATTTCATTTCAATTTCATTTCAATTTCATTTCAATTTCATTTCAATTTTATTTCAAATTCATTTTATTTTAATTTCATTTTCATTTCAATTTCATTTCAATTTCATTTCAAGAAATTAAGCGTTGAAGTGAATTGAAATTGTAACCTTAATAATTATCCGATTTAGTTCAAACTTGGTGTATAGCGTATGGATACAAATTAAATTTAAATGCAACAACCAAAAAACAATATTTATATATATTTCTTATTTGGTGCCGCGCGGATTCGATCCAGGGTCTCTTGTGTTGGTACGGCAGATTTCTTTGAAATTTTTGGTTGCTGGAGTAAATTGCTTATATTGATGATTTGTTTTATTGATTTGTAGCCGTAATAATTATCCGATTTGAGTCAAACTTGGTGGGTAGTGTTTTGGTACAAATTAGATTTATATTCCAAAAGAAAAATATAAAATTTTTAATTGGAACCCTATTATTCCGATATTGGATATATCATATAGTAATCCGATCCGACCGATTTTCATACTTTGTCTACCTACACTTTTAAGAAAGCTAACTACCAAGTTTCAACTACGTAGCTTAAAATTTAAGTTCGAAAAGCGACGAACAAACAGACAGACGAACAGACGGACATGTCTCAATCGACTCGGCTGTTGATGCTGATCAAGAATATATATACTTTATGGGGTCGGAAACGTAAATTTCTATGCGTTACAAACATCTGACCAATTTTATAATACCCTCTGCAAGAGTATAAAAAGTCAATTCGTTTCATATGGTTATGGATATTATTGAATTATTAAAAAAAAATCATAATTTTTTCACTTAAAAAGATAGAATATCTGTTAACTAATTTCATTTCAATTTCTTACAAAGCAAAATCCAAATCGTTATCTTACTGAAATACAAAATGTACTGGCTACCAAAAATATCATCTCAACAATTGACACATTTGACAGTGATAATGATTATTTATGTGTTCAATGCACCGAAACCCGAGTGTTGCAAATCTGGCTGCAGAGCCATTCTATGCGATTTGTAAACTTCTTTAAAAATTTGTGAAATTTTTCTTAATAAAAAGGAATAATAAAAATCAAATGTTTTTGTTTTTAATGTCTTTTAATTTCTAAAATGTTTCATAAGAAACTGCAAATTCTGCTAATTTACTTTACAACACTGGCAAATAGCTTACATAGCACGTACTAATTGTCACCTCTCAACTACGTTTCATTACCAAAATTGAATATAAAACGAAACGTGCCATCAAATGGACAAACCGTTTAAAAAACACAAAGAAAAATGTGAATGCAAAGTTGAGGTTTCATTTTTTTTTAGTTTTTTTTTTAGTTCTCGTTGTTTTATTTTTTGTCTAGCTTCTTTTGCTGCCTTCTGTTGTCGCCGTGTCAAACTGCCAACAGCTAAAAGTCGTTTGGCTAACTGAACTCACCCAGAAAAAAAAAACTAAAAAAAAAATAGCAAAAAAAAATGGAAAAGGGGTTGAGGGGGCACACTGCACCAAAAGTTGAGCATTTAAGCAACTCTACCGAGTCGAAAATCCAACAAAAGCCACACAGCAACAACAAAAGCACCAAAAGGCAAACAAAAAAAAAAAAAAACTAGCCAAAGGAGACAGAGAGAAAAAAATGCAACTGACGCAACTGTCAAATGCATTATCGGAAGAGCATCTTTTGCCAAAGTTGGAAAGGTATAAAGGTAACAGACGGCCAAAAAGGAAAAAAAACGGGGCCAACGGTGAGAGAAAAATTGAAAATGACGATAAGGTAAATCAATTGCAAAAGAATACACAAATGGAACAATAGAGTAAATATTTACTAGAATCAAAGAAAAGAATCAAATCTGTATTATAGTCAATTGATTAGATAATCTACTTGTAATTAGGAAGAGTTACAATTATATAGTTTTCTGTGATTTTAATGCAAATTTTTAAAAAAAATCCAAGAAGTTAGTATGAACATAAAATTTAGTTTATTAGGCGTTGTAACGATCCATATACATATATATACATATATAAATATTTTCAGAATCTTTCAAAATCGATCAACACTTGTAGCTATAAAGTTTAAAAAGTCTTTAAGGATTTTTCCCTTTCGTATAATGAGATACTTTCAAATTAAAGGAATCTATAAAGGAATTATTTCACTAGAGTTTAATATTTTGTTTAGGAAAATGATTCTTAAGATACTGTAAAAGTAATAGAATATAGATGGAAACAACAGAACTTCTCTTATAATCTACTTTAAAACTAAAGTAGTAAAATATTGCTGTCAAGTCAAGCTGCCCTCAAAGCTTTAGTATTTGAAAACTAGCCCTTTAAAAGTATCATTGAGTATAGATTACTCTCTATTATTTTGAGTAGGATCCATCTCTTTGTTTTATATTCCCTAGTAGAATTTATATTTTTGATAATGCAGACCATATAAAAAATACTAAAATGGTCAAATATTAGTGTCAAGTCAAGCGAACTCCTTCACTTTAGTATTTTCGTTTTTTCCTTTTTCCTAAGAAACCTTTAAAGTAGTATTTAGTATATTTTACTCTCCATTATTTTCAGTAGAGCCCCTCAATTTTGTTTATAGACTTATTGCTTTTATTTCTAACGAAGTACTGATGTTAAACTGTCAAGTCGAGAGAACTTTAGTATTTGAAAACTAGTGCTATCGAAGTTGGAAAAGTTCCACTATCCTAAATGATTATCCGCTTGTCTCTTCGCAAAGGTGCGGCTCAAACCAGTTGAGAATTACAAGTGAACAAAATAATGAAATATATCAAAAGCACCCAAAGCCCACCCACCAGCTGTGATATGTGCATTACCTTCAATAAAGATCATAAGTTATTTCGTACATTATCACAAATATTTTAAAAATTAAAGTATTTTTCCAAGACAATTTAAATAAATGAAGCCTGATAAACTAATTCAAGTCCAGGGCATTTAAGTAAAACCGACTAAACATTTTAACATATTTTCTAGAATTAAAATGCCCCTCAAATGAACAGCAACTAGAACTAAAGCAAATTGTTTAAAGTTAAAAAAATTTTAAATAATAAAAGTTACTACATTACAACTTCATATGCTATTTGTGCAATATTTTTAATTTAATTTATTTAACTGACTGATAAAGTTTATAGAAAAAGTTATTTTATGGGTTTACCTTTAAGTTGGCTTTAGTTTGCTCACACTTTATACCAATTGTCTGCTGACTACCTGCTGCATTTGATAATCAACACATTGAACACAGACAGACAACACCCAAAAACAGTTTTTAATGAAATGCTAAAAACTTCAAGATAACACACACACACACACACACACACACTGAGGCACACCATTCACATATAGTAGACAATCGGATGCATGTGTTGACAATGACATTTTTCGGAAGCAACTTTCAATACTTTTTGGCAATCAGTTTGATAAAGTCGAACTTAATTAAAACGTAGGGAACCAAACCAAACCAGCAAACAACAACAAAAACAAATGAAAATAGAAAAAGAATTGAGAAAAAGGAAAATAACAGACCACTATCAAAACAAAGTTTTGTTTCTAATGAAAATGTACAGTCGAATCAAAAGATTGACTGGACAGTGTTGGTTTACGAATATGCTTGCATAACCCATTTTAATAGACAACTTCCGCTAAATGAAAAGATGAAGAATAACTGGAATAGCATTTCAGCAAACAGAGATTTAATTGGTAATACCCACACACACACACACACATACACACCAAACACACCGCCCATACACCGCCCACAAATGAAGACTTACGAGCAACAATTGAAAATGTTGCCGACGAAAAAGTTTCTCTTTTCGAAGCTTCACGAAAGTGCAAAGTTTTTCAAAAGCTGCCAAAAAAAAAAAAAAAAAAAAAAGAGAAGCAGCAGTAAGAAGTGCAGTTTTGTAGTTGCTCCTTCTACTTTCAACTTCTACTACCACATTTATTCCCTTTCGTTCTTCTTACAAACATTTCTGCAACTCGTACACCCTTTCTATATGCATGTATGTGTATGTATGTATGTATATGGTACGCTACTTTCTCACATATGTTGCGGATCTTGCGGTTGCCTTAAACTTTGTTAAATGCCGCAACGGTGTATGCTTAACCCTTACCACCAACAAAATAAAAAAGAAAAAGCGAAACCCAAAATAAAAAAGGGGAAAAAATTGTGAAAAGAAAATAAGGGAAAAACTAGACTAGTTCTTGCTCCTAGTACTAACTACGCTTTACGTACCGTCTATTGGGTGTTGTTCAACTTGAGAGTTTATAAGTACATTCCACGTTTCGGCATGTGGCGTGTGTGTGTGTGTGTGCTACGTGCGGCATATGGGGTGATGGGGAATTGATTTAATTTGTGCAGGAAGTGAAACTATGATAAGACTTTGCAAGGATAAATTATTACATGCACTAGTACAAGCATCTGGAATGGGAAATTTGCCTTTAGCTATCAGAGTTTAAGTTGAAACACTTAAATCCAGATTGAAACTTAAGCTAAGCCAATAAGTAGTGGCATAGGATATCACAAATGAAAGGTGTGGTGTGTGTATGGCACTTGGTACTTTGATTTCACGAACTTTATTGTAAATACCTGCAATTAATACACACAGAATGCGTTTACAGAACTTCAAGGAAAACAGGAATCTCATTCCATCACCAACAGCTGGAAGTCAGCTACACAAACCAAGAAACAGGCCAAAGGCATATACATAAATGCCTAGCAGGTGGAAAACTAGCCTAGTCGAAAAATGCAATTTCATTTGGTACAGTGATTTTCCAATAAAGTTCAATGCAAATTTGCATTTGCAAAACCACAGCACAGGCGAGTCCTTTAAAAGACATGCCAAGGCAAATGCAAATGGTTTCTCCAATATGACACAAAATTGGCAAAGCTTTTACCTTCAAGTGTACAATAATCTCGAAAATAAAACTTAAAGTAAAAAATGTGAAATAACTTAAAAACCAAAATCTTAATTGAGAAAAGAGGAAGTAGAAGAAAAAGAGTAAACAAGGCTGATTGAAAAGCATAATAAAACGAAAGCAAAAAAGGAAATAACCGCAGATAAGATATTAAACAAACAAACTGCATGTGTATATATTGTATATATGTATATATAAATCAGCTAAAACTATCAACAAAGGAAATGACAAATGCAATAAAAATTTATATAAGAATCAATAAACTAGAAGGATGGGCTAACTTCGGCCATGCCGAAGTTCGTATACCCTTGCAAACTGTTATTTAACAATTATATATTTACAATGTGACGAAATCATTAGAAAGCATTTGGTCTGATTGTTCCTATGGGAGCTATAGCATATAGTCAACCTGTTTAGCTGACACTCAGCATAGACATTTTTAGATATACTAAACTTCCAAATACCAAATTTCCTGACAATCGCTTTAAAAACTTCCAAGTTATTGCTCTAAAACGATATTCTTGAACGATCGTTACTATGGGAGCAATATGATGTAGTCAACCGATTTTGATAAAACTTGGTGGATATGTAAGAAAGTATACTAAACTCATAAACAACAAATTGTGTAATATTCGATTGAAAAACAACAAAGTTATGCAAGTTTAACTATGTTCCCTACCGATCCTTCCTACAAGAGCTATATGATATAGTCATCCGATCAGGATGGTTCCGAGATATGCAATGCCTGCAGCAAAAACAAGCCTGGGTGCAAAATTTCAGCTCTGTAGCTTAAAGGGTCTCGGAGGAGGACGTGGACAGATGGACAGACAGACGGACAAACGGACCGACGAACAGGCGGACAAATGGACAGAACTTAATCAACTCAGCTCATCCAAGAATATATATATGCCAAGAATATATATATGCCAAGAATATATATACTTTATATAGTCGGAAATGCTTTCTTCTATGCGTTGCATACTTCTGACCAAAATTAATATACCCTTGCAAGGGTATAAAAAAACGGACTTATTAAAGATGACCGAGAAAACCGGAAAAAACAATAATTATTTGAACAAAAAACTTAAAAAATATCAAATTATTTTTAGTAATAACTTTTAAATATATCCTTTGATTTATTAAAAATTTAGTTTTATTAAACCTTTAACTGTTAAAGTCCTCGGTTATTAATTTCTTGAAATTTTAATTTATCCTTTGCAATGTAGACTGTTTGTTATTTATAATGATCACAATTTTTTTAACTTTCTCTTATTAAAAAAAAAACATTAATATTAATTTGTTTAATAATCTTTTGTTAAAAATTTCCCATTTCATTTGTTTATAGATTTCTTTTTCATTCATAATGATTCAACAGTCGTCTAGTTGTTCGGCAGTCCTCTTCAAATCTTGAGTGCCCTTTACGGTTTTTGAAGTCTTTTTAATTAGTATTAATAAGTTCCAAGGACTTTGCTCTTCGAATGTTTTCTACGTTGTGTTACACGCAGACCAAATACTTGTATAATAGTAAGAAGCTCTAAAGTAGATCCTTAAACTGCATACTTAAAAGTTAACCACGCGGTAAGCCAGTGTGGTCTGTCTTTTTTGTAAGGTTTTCTTTGTTTTAAGTGTTGTCGACATAGAATAACGGGAGTTAGTGTGTCGTAGTGTTAGTAGTTTACATTGATTGGCTAACTATTTACATCTGAGTTGCAGTTTATCAAACAATGCTAGTTCCCTTAAAAGTGTAGACAAACGAAATTTATATGAAATGACCAGTGTTAAACAGTCCATAAATATTATTTTAAAACTTTAAAAACTTTCACATAACATACTATTTGTAACTAATAGGCAAAATATTTGGTCTAAAAACTTTATAATTTTCATTTATTTAACTTTTTTTATTATTTTTTTATTGTTTTAAGTATTATACTCAAAAAAAAAGAACTCAATCTGGCAACGCTTACGCACATGTAAGTATTGAAGAAAGAAAATGGAGGATCTATACAAAAGGACAAAAGATAAAAAACACTTCAAAAAACGAAGCTTTCATAAACAAAACAGCGAAATGGTGAGAATAAATTAGTAAACATTGTTTTTAAATATTTTATTGTTAAATTAAATGTATAAGAATCTGATCCGATCGTAAGAAATAATAACTTTTTTAAGTACACTTTAAGACAACAGTTGGATTTATCTTTAAACAATGAAAACCACATTTAACAAGTACTTTCCTTAAATCTTTTTTTGTGCTAATACACTCCTTAACTCTAAGGCGGACTGTACGGCAGACTTTCCGGAAGAATACAAGTATTTAAACCGATTTTAGTTTACAAATATAGCCCAATGCTTTTTGCATGTTGCATAAAAAGATTCAAAAACAAGGATTAGGGAAATTAAAGTACATATAACTTAAAATTTGACTCCCTTTCAGAGCATTTGAATTAGCCATATAGTAAGTAGAAATACTATGACTAATCCATAGACAGAATGCATTACATGAATGTTGCTAATGCACACAATTGAAAGAGTGGATAACTGGAAAGTTAAAGCCTTTTGCCCAGCGATAGAGGAAAGGGAAATAAACTATATCTCTATTGTCGCAATATGACGCATACGCGCATTTTATGGCCAAAAACAAAAACCAACATGATAAAAAACAGCAGAAAGCAGACAAGTTGAATATAGAATTTGTTCGTTTTCTAGTGAGATAACTATGACTTCATTATGAGCTCATGCCCGTAAAGTGCAGGCCCAATCCCAGCCTCAAACCCCCCACAATCCCCCCCCTCTCAATCCCAGCCATAGCCAGCATAAGCCAAACATTAATAATAAACAACTTACAAGCCATAAACCAATGGGAGGCCGACAACAACCAAACAGATAAATTACAACATGAAAAAAAAAAGTACAAAAAAAAAAATAAATAAAACAAAATAGTGCAAGAGAAAAGACAGAAACGCATTTTCAATGCATTATAAAAAGACAAAAAAAAAAAAACGTATATATACACACACACATATACATATGAAAAGAGAACACGTAATAACCAACGGAGCACAGTGAGTGTCAAAATTATGACAACAGGCGAGCTGCTGTCTGGTTATGGTGCCACGGCGAAAATTGATACTGGACATTTGTCTGAATGGCAAATGGCGACAACTGACTGAGGCCTCTACCATGGACAAATGGACAACTGGACAAGGACATGATGCATGCCACATGCTACGCACTTTATACAGAATAAGAGAAAAAGCCCTCTGTGTGTGTATGTGTGTGTGTGTGAGTGTGTGAAAGAGAGGAAAAAGAAGAAGCCAATGAAGTTCCAGGCAATGTTTTCATTTCCATTTGCAACAATTACAAATTGGTAAATATGAAAGAATTTTCTTCGAAATTTTCCATCATTTAACCAAAATTAGCTTTACAAAAGATTATTGGATCAGATTACAAAAGGACTAAAGGATTTTACTTACATGTCATGAAAATAAACAAGTCAAACACATGAAATTTTAATTAATCTAACACTAAGACTAAAGGACTTAACTTTTAAAAATGTTCTTGAAATTTTATTAATTGATTCATAGATAGGGTTAGAATTTACCTCAAGGATTTAATAAATTTCGATTTCTTTACTTGATTGGGGGAATTGAAATATTTTTGACTCATATTCATATTGTGGTAAATTTCTTCAAGCTTAAAAAATCGATTAGAAATTAATTAACTGGGCCATATAAGAAATCACAGGATATCACTTACAAAAGCGAAAACTAATAATTAGACGTTACTCAATACTGTAAAACAGTGTGCCTTAGGGCATAAAAAGTGTTGAGCTTACACTCTAGGCAAGATTAGAGTGGTCAAAGGTAAATATTTGTTTGTCGTTTTTTACCTTGAAATGTTATAAGAAAACTTTGTTAAAAAATAAGAAATCTGTAATCGTAACAAAGAAAACATAGATCGTTTACTTTAGAAAACAATAGTGTGACCAAGCTAAGAAAATACCTCATAAATCAATAAACCTTACTAGAGTGACTTAAAGCACAAATTGCCTCATACAAACTGTGAACTTATGTGACTAAAGACTACACGATCAGTGTTCCTTTTTACTTCGTTCCTCTCCTTCTTGCTGTTTCTGTAAGCTTAGCCATTGTCCATGGCCGTTAACCAACACTGCCAAGAAGTGTGACCATGGATGCAAATCCTAAAGCTGTTAGGGAAACAAATAAACCATTCTATAATCATTGTTTTCCATTTTTCTCGAAATCTTTTTCTGGAATAACCCTTCAAAAAGCTAACCAAGAACACTAAAAAAAATCACACAAAATGGCTACCGAAAAAGCCAAGTAAAAAGGCAAATAAAATACTAGAGACCGACGACACACATTGAAACGAAAAAGCAAGAAGAGCCAAATAGAGATCAAACAATTTTTTGGCAAAAAGCCTGAACCAAAAAAGGAACAAAAAAGGCTTACAAAAAAAAAAAAAAAAAGAAAAGAGTAGAGAAAATGGAAATGTAAAAAAAAAAAATGTTAAAAACTGTAAAAATTTGTATGTATGTATATATGAGAATGAGGATGAAATTTTGCCGAGAAAGAGGAGAAAAAAAAATATGCAGCGTAACAAAGGGAAATGGACACCATTGTTTATGGGCAACTGTGTGACAGGGAGAGAGAAAGAGAAAAATGGAGATGGGAGACTGACAGGAGAGAGACAACAACAATAGAGTCCATAAGACCACAGCGTGTGGCACAGCGACAGCAGTAGCAGTAGCAGCAGCAACAGCAGCAGTAAAAAGGCAACTCTCAGCCAGCAGTTTGGCATTGGGAATGGAATTGGAGTATCATCTGCATACACAGCTGGATATGGTCAAGTTGGCGCAAGAAAATTGCCATGAGAATGTCGCCAAATGTGTGAGGCAAGTGCGGCCGGCCCAGCAACAATATGCCCTTACAATTGATACGATTTAAGAACATAGCTGGGTAGAGAGTGAAAAACAGAGATATACTGAGAGAGAAAGACAAAAAGAGGAACGCTGCAGCTGAGAGATGATATGGGATTGAAGCAAAGGTGTCGTCATACAGGTAAATGAAATGCGCCTTTGGGGCACAAAGTAAACAAAAAGCATAGCAACATGAAGCAATCACAGTATAGTGAAGAACTAGCAAAAAAATTGGTTGCTTGCCGAAAAACCGATTAAAAATTTGATCTTCCCCCTTTTTACCATAGCTGTTCTTTAAATAGGTTTTCCTTTTTTGGATATTGTATTTAATATTTTCATCATTTCATTAGTTTCATCATCACACAGTATAGAGTGCTTAATCCCTTGTTGGTTAAAGCCAAGTTGATTCTTTTACACCTTTTTGCTTAAATTAATTTTCTAGCCTTTGGTCAACTATGTAAATCTTTCCATCTCACTCAATGCTCCTTAGTGCATTTGATGATTGCTTGAGCTTCAGGCTAAGGTAAAAGCCATTTGGAGTATGTTCTTGGGTCTCGTTCTGTTTGGTCTTTGGGTTTTGTTTGACAAATAATCTGTTGTTTGATTAAGCAATAAGTAGTCGTTGGGCTTAGTTGACATACCAGCCAGCAGACCAGAAAGCCATCCGGGCAAGCCAAGCTATACATACATACATACATACATACATACAATGTTGCCGAATGAAGGAGAAAATTGAATTCTAAATATACTTTGGTTTCCTCTAAGGTCAGTTTCTCTTTACCCAAAGGTGTTCTACTTTAGTTACTTCATTAAGACTTAAGTAAACTGTACTTAAGTTGGTAACATTTCACGGTGGTTTTAAAGACTACAGGGTTGGAAAAATTTGTTATACAGGAAAAATGGGTAAATTTATTAAGATTATAGAAAAGAGTTTTCGTGGAAAGCTTTATTCACTCCGTACGAGTGAATCGGCGATTGTCTTATCTTTATTTTTCCTTAAGTTTTCTTGTATCTATACAATTCTCTAGGTTTTTCTTCAGAAAAAAGGTGATTAATCTGATTATCATTGCATTATTTTTCTACACCTTTCATTTGAGTTTCAATTCTAAACTTTTACATAATTTTAAACTCATTTTTTCGCTGCTTTCTTTCTTGAATGAATAAGATTTAAAGGGGTGAAGATTGGTCAGTAAACAAAAGAAATAATGTAGAATTTTAATGTACATTAAAATATGAGAAAAATGTTTGTCTATAAAACAATTTTGTCCATTCCATTCCCCAAAAATTTTTTCTCTATCTTTTTTTTTTTTGTGTATATTTTATGTGACTAATTCAAATCTCTTGCTTGGATATGCCTGCTGCTTGCCATATTTAAGCATATATATACATACATACATGCACACATACATACTTTTAGTATATAGTAACAACTCTCTGACTTAATATCTATGGTTGTATGTGTGTACATATGTATATATAGCCTTGGGCAAAGGGACAGCAGAAAAATTTTAGTCCAACAAATGTCATAAAACGGCCACTCACCTCGATAAACTTTATTGCGCTTGCCAGCGGCAACGATTTGTTGCTGTTGTTGTTGCTGTTGCTGTTGTTGTTGCTGTTGTTGCTGTTGGTGGACTGCGTCCAGTTGCAGCAATAAACGAGGCTGCTGTGTTGCTGCCTGCCCAGCCTGGGCCAGATTTCCATTAACATTTGTCACTGCTGAATGTTGCTGCTGTTGCTGTTGCTGTTGCTGCTGCTGCTGTTGATGATGAAGTTGTTGCTGATGATGATGATGCTGGTGCTGCTGCTGTTGCTGGTGTTGATGCTGATGATGGTGATGATGATGGTGCGAAATGGCGCCAGTTGGATTGGTCACTGCTGGTGGTCCATGTGCTGGGCAATAGCTGCGAAATTCACCATTGATGTCTACGTAAATTGGCGCCTCTACAAGTGGCCAGGCGGCGCCAGTTGCTGCTGCTCCTGCTGTTGCAGTGGGTGTTGCTGCTGTGGCAGTAGCTGTAGCAGCAGCTGCCCCAGCGCCACCGACAGCAGCAGCAGCAGCACCCGATAAGGTAATCAATTGCACTGGCAACAATTGGGTTCCATTTCCAGAGCTTGATGGTAAATGAATGTGCGGTAGACCAGCATGTTGAGCACAATGTTGATGTTGTTGTTGTTGTTGCTGTTGTTGTTGCTGTTGCTGTTGCTGTTGTTGTTGCTGCTGTTGCTTGGGAGACAACTGTTGCTGCTGTGTGGGTGCCGTTAGGTTGGCCATCTGTTGTTGATAATAAAATGTTGTCTGCTCATAGGTTGCATAGCTACTAAGAGCTGTTGCTGCTGCTGCTGCTGCTGGTAACATGATGTTGTTGCTGTTGTTGCAAGTATTTTGCATTTTAGCTTTCAAGGCAGCTGGTTGAAAGGGTGGTGCCAATGGTGTAAGGTTTGATTTAAAGGCTTTGATTAAGGTGCTACTATTTGATGTTGCTGCTGTTGAACCATTCAGGTTTGTTGATGATGAGGGTGATGATGTTGTTGCTGATGCTTTTTGAGTTAACGATATCTGTACTTTACGACCCGATTTTGATCTATCATTGCTACTACGTCCACGATTGTTATTGTTGTTATCGACTACATGAGGTGTTGCTGATGTCACTGAAACAGCTACTGCATCAGGTGTTGCAGTTGCTGTTGGTACTGTTGTAGCAGTTGTTGGTATATTCTCTTCTACCAATGCTGCTGCTGTTGCTGTTTCTATTTCTTCTCGCTGATCATTGTCTTTGACTATAATAGTCATTAGATTGTGACAATTATTGACTGAAGAAGAGCAGGCTTCATTCACATTCTCCTCTTCCACCTCCTCCTCCTCTTCCTCATTATCATCGCTCTCGATAACATGTTCGATAATGCGCAAATTATCGTAATCTATAATTCGTGCATAACCCATTTCTAAGGCTAAACCAGTTATTCTAGCCACATCATCATCTTCGATGGCATCCAATTCCCGATCTATATCGTCTTCGGACCTTTGTTGCCCTTGTTGTTGCTCATTCTCTTCAATTTTGTATTCTTCTCTTAATGTTAAGTCTTTTTGATTATTATCGTTATCGTTATTGTTTCGTATACCATTTGTTTCCTCTTTTTGTTCGAGCTCCTGCTCCTGTTCTTGAGTTACATCCTGATTTACATCCATTTCGTTTTCTTCCTCTACAATTTGTGTTAGTTTTGTTTTATGTTGAATTTTTAATTCCAATACTTCTTCCTCCTCATCATCATCATCATCACCATCTTCGGTTTGAGTGCTGTTATCGATAAATATCGTCGATGTCGTATTAAAATAATCGCAATCATCGCATATCATGGGATTCAATTTGGATGTGGGACTGCCAACAGTTAAAGCAGCCATTTTGTCTTGCTTACTTAACGATTTCTCTTTCAAGTTGCCCAAAAAAAGAAAAAAAAGTTGTTTTAAGCCTGGCCAAGAATCGTAATGTTTCGATGTTGCCTTTCTATGGCATCCATTTTGCCAAACTTTTCTCCAAAATTATTCTCATCAATAATCAATGGACCTTTTTTTTTTTTGCTCTCCACTTGTTTAATTATTTTTAGCTCCTGCAAATGAGAAAGAAAATTGTATCAAAAATAAAAAAACAACTTTACACATTTATTTTCTCCTTTTTTTTGTTTTTTACCCAAAAGTTTCAGTTTATTTTTGGTTCATGAAAGTTTGTTTCTTGTCTTCAACTTGTTCTTGTTCATATTTACCCAACAAATTTGTTTTGTTTATTGAAAGTCATAAAATATTTATTTTAATTAAAAGCAAATCATAAATGCAAGTAGTCGGTACATGTACATATACAGATATATATAGCCTTGTGCTTTGTGTTGTTTGTTTTTGGCTAACAAAATGGCCAAAAAGCAACTTTAAACTTTGTGAACAACAACCGGCAACAGGTAAGGAAAATAAATTGATTGGTATCTCTAATCTAAGTTGTCATTATAAGAATAAAATTTCATATAGATTGTCATAGAAAGGATATGAAAAATGGCAAAAAAAAAACTTTCAAAAGGATATCAACAAAATGTCAGAAACAATTAACTTGTCTAACCCAATTAGTCAACTAAAATGGAAATTGAAGAAAAATTAATATTCAACCAAAAAAGAGGTGTCGAACAGAGAAAATTAGTTTTTTGTTTGAAAAATAGAAATGAATTATTAGTTAGTGATTATCATTTGTGGGTAGGAACATTGAAATATTTATACTTATAAAAGAATTGTTATTATAGAACTAAATTTGGGTAAAAGCAGCTCATTGAGGGGAACCGGCTCATGCGCCGATAGTGATCGGCACCAACTTGAAAAACTGAAGTAAAATATGTGAGCAAAGCTGAGCTAGTGTGCCAAAATGAGCTAATAAGCCAAAATGAGCCATATAAAAGGAACAAGTTCATTGGCTCAGTTCAGTGAGCTATTGATTTTAGCTCACTCACTCCTGAGCTACCCAAGTATGCCATAGAAAGCTTAGATTTTAAAATTAGATCTTTTAAACTATGAAATTGATTCTACATAATTCTAGAGCTCTATAATTCACTTTGAAAGCAGAAGATTGGTAACTGTTACATAAGATACTTTGATACTCCTTCTAGTACAACAAAAAGAAGTATATATGATGTAAGGACTTGTAATCCATTTTTATTTAAATTATTTGTTTATCTAACGATTTATCTTACATTGTTTCGAGCTTTCAAATCTTTAGGTACTAATAAATATTCCTCATACATATATTTTCTTAATTTTTATTACAATTATAAGCTAGCTCTCAATTTGCACCCAAATTATCTAGAACTACGGTTCTACCTTGATCCTATCTGTTACTTTAAGTTGAGATTAAATCAAAATTTGTCTTTATTTGGCTCGTTTGTTACGGACTCAGTACCATAGATGTAACTTTTAATGGTTTAAGGTAAGAATGGATAAAAAAAAACCTTTAAGATGGCTGAAAGTAATAAAGGCTAATTCAATTTTTCTTTTACACATTTCTTATAAAGAAGCTAAATATTGATATGCAATAACTTCCTTTCGTTACATCAATAATATTATTAATCAATTAATATTGCAATTCAGAACCAATATTCATAAAGGAAACAACACAGAATCAATATTCATAAATTGTTCGCGAAATGAACACGTTATAAATTCTTTATGAGATATTTGAATGAGAACAAAGAATGCAACTTCCAAGCAGGATAAATCACTAGCCCTGTAGTTGGAACAAAGACATCTCCTTTCTTCCACTTCTTTTCCCAAATACGCATTAAATTAAGCTTGTAATGAAATTTGATTGCGTTCGTTATATGCAAATATAAAATAAGATATAAAATAAAGTAACAAAAATACACTTTTTACGAATCTATCGAAAGAATTTCACATGACTTTAAGGATACCCTGTACTAACTAGTTATTAATATATTAAATAAAGTCAAACACCCTCGATATAGCCATCAATTTCATACAGAATTCCCTTTTAACATGCGGACGCATGCTATCTCGTTCACTCTTACCACTCCTTGGCAATTCAGCATAAAACGCATATGGAAATATCTCCGATGTTTATTGTCCGATTTAGATTTAAGTTTATTCAGATTATGCATTTTAGCTACATAATTAAGCGTGTCAAATAAGAACACGATATCTTTAATACAGCTCTAGTAATTCTATTGCTGGTGCGGAAGTGGGCGTGGCAAAAATTTGAAAAAAAAACTTGATCTGCCTATACATTAGACGGATGTTTTAACAATTTGGTCTCCGAGATCTAGGTGTTCATACAGATTTTTCATACGGACGAATGGACAGATATAACACAGATATGTCTCAATCGACTCGGCTCGGCTGTTGATACTGATCAAGAATATACATATATATGTACTTTATAGGGTCTGCCTGTTACATAAATTTTAGAGACTTTATATATACCTACATATACCCAATGGGTATAGGGTATAAAAATTAGTATGTTTAGTAAAAGTAATATGTTAAGATTCCGCACCTTTCAATTTAAACTTTCATGAAAAAAGGTAAATTTTTAAATAAAACATTTCCAACTAAAATCAGTAAGGAAACTTGAAGCACCTCATATCGTTGATAGACGTTCCTCACGGGTTTCTTCTTTTACTTTTTTCATAATTTTCAACAGATTTGTTTTTATTTTTTTGTTTTCATTAATATTACTTTATATTCTGTGTGTTGGTCTAATTAAATTTGTGGCTTTTCTTTCGCTTTTTAGACTTTTCCTTTTACACCACAAGACTCGAGCCATATACATACATACGTATACAAGTAACAGGAGCTCCCATACTCTACCCGCCAACCCCCGCACGTTCTCTTTCTTGATACTGTCTTGTCCTTTTTATACGCAACTTAATTGCATTTTTCAAGTTTGTAGAGCATTAAAAAAGAATATGATAAAGAGAGAAAGAAAGAAAATAAAGGAAAAATGGCAAGCAGCGCATTGCATCGCTTGGCAGCTTATTGATAATGCCTGTCGTGTTTTGTTTACCACGCCCCCCTCCGCCCACATTTACTATCCTATCGTTTACTATCCATTCTCTCAGTAGACCATCTGACTTTCATTTATGGCTCTGCTTATTAAATAATTTCTGCAATTATTTTCTGTGAAAATATTTAATGTTCATTCTCTCTCTGTCTCTCTTTCTCTTGCCATATTACCATCTCTTTTATATGCTATCCATCTCATTCTGTCGCAAGCATATTAATTTTTAAATGAATCACTTCAATTAGGTGTGTGGGGGGTGGGGAGGAAGAGTGAAATATATGTACTACTCGAATGTTTTTGCGTAATTATTGAAGTGTGCAAATATTTGTTGTTAAATGAAAACAACAACAACAACAACAACAGCAAAAAGTACATTTACTTTGCAACAGAATCGAAATCGAAAATGGAAATGAGCAATGCAATTATATTGTGGCCAAATTTTATTCTCTTTTTTTTTTTCTTTTGGTTAAATAGTTTACAAAATGCAAATTTTATGGGCAACAAAAATTTGTAGATAATTCTTTGGTTTATTTATTTTTATTTTTTTTTTGTTTTTTATGGCCAAAAGCTAAAAGTCCAAAATTGTTGTCAAATTTTCCTAAATAATTAGAAGATAAATAATTTTGGTTATTTAGCATATAGTTTTGTTTAGTTTTTGGTTTTACTAACGCACACAAATTAAAATAAAGGTATATTAAATTTTTCATAGCATACTTTTTTGGGTGGATACAGCGATTGCAAATTAACAGCCCAACTAACTTATTGATTTTAAATTAACAATTAATGCAAATAATGGGATCAAAAATGAAAAAAACTCATTGTCCTTTAACTTTACTTATTAAGTTTAAATAGGCAAAGTTAAAAATTTGTTAAGTTGACATACAAAATGGAGGCTTTTTCATGTCAAGTGATATTGAGTACATATTAGAAATCATTTTTCTATGCCATAGATTATTTTTAATATATTGGATAATAATGAAATTTCGAAATTATTTATAAAAGTCAAATTTCTAAAAATTGAGTGGGTTTCGTTATTCAAAATACAAGCCCTATGCATTTCTAATACATTTATTATTTAAGAGCTACGCATGATAAGGTTAAAGAAATATGTTTTACATAGAAATTATAAGGTTGACAGCTTGTCAAGGATTCCAAATGACTTTTAAATTGGATTGAAGGTATAGTATAGGAATGAGGATATTGCCTTTGACTTTGACAGTCGTTGCTCCTATTGTAATTTTTTCCGTTGTTAATCACCCGATTCACTTATTTATCAGATATCATTAATAATAAATTACTTTATAAAAAAGTTCTTTAAAAAATGAATACGTTGTAGAAAACTTCTCTTTTAAAATTTTTAATTTAATAACTTAAAAAAATCTCAGTTCAAATAATTATTTTTGTTTTCTAAAATGTTCCTTTTAAATAGTAATTAAGTTTTTTATACCCTGTACCCATAGGGTAAAAGAGTATATTAAAGTCGCTAAAATGTATGTAACAGGCAGAAATATACATTTCTGACCCCATAAAGTATATATATTCTTGATCAGCATCACTAGCCGAGTCGATTGAGCCATGTCCGTCTGTCCGTCCGTCTGTCCGTCCGTCTGTCCGTCCGTCTGTCCGTCTGTCCGTCCGTCTGTATGAACACCTAGATCTCGGAGACTATAAGAGCTAGAGCCACCAAATTTGGTGTGAACATGCGTCTAGTGCGTACACAGATCAAGTTTGTTTCTAATTTTTGCCACGCCCACTTCCGCCCCCGCAAATCGCGAAAACGTATTACTAGAGCTGTATTAAAGATATCGTATTCTTACTTGGCACACCTAATTATATATCAAAACTGGACCAGCTGACCAAATTTAGTCAAAATCGGACAATAAATATCGGAGATATACCTATATGAGTTTTGCACTGAATTGCCAAGGCGACATTGGCTGGCAAGAGTGAGCGAGACAGCATGCATTTGCTGTTGCTGCATGTTAAAGAGAATTTTGCATGAAATTGATTGCGATTTCGAGGATATTTTATTTTATTTAATATAACTAGTTGGTACAGGGTATACTCAATGTCGGCAGGGACGACTTGCTTGCTTCATTTCTATTTCATATCAAAAAAATGTTAACCTTTTCTCTTTTCTAAACAACAGACAAACAAAATATATAAATTAAAATACATACAAAATATATCCAAATATCTAGAACAAATTAATTAAATGAGTATTACTTACTATTATTCACTAACAAATATTCCTTTTTTGAAACTTATTGAACTTGAATATATAATTGCTTAGCTGGGATAAGCCTAATTAAAGACTATTTGATACGATCTCACAATAGTAGCTTAAATAGTTAAAAAATCGCATCCTAATTTAAATTATTCTTTTTTTTTTTAAATTTTTAAGTTTTTTATTATATTTTTTGGCATAAAGTTTTAATTTATTCCATTTACCCTAAAAAAAAACTTATATTTTTAATATTTGTTCACGCCAGTAAGGGTAACCAGTAGGGGAATGAAGAGGGATTTTGCTACTATCCCCGAACGGGCACACTAGTATAACTACAAAGCTAAGTTCTAAGGAAAACTCCATCTTGAGAAGTTGGTTTTTTTCCTCCCCGGTATATCCAATCGTCTTCCGAGATTTCTTGGCCCCGCAAACTTACAAAAAGTTACTTATATTCTATAACGCCTCATCTAATTGTGACCCGGTACTTATGTATGTGCAATAAATTGGCCTGTGTTTAACCGAGTTACCGCGCGTCTTTAATTCATTCCTTCAACAAATGGGTAATAAGTCTGGGCTCTCAGATCAGAAGCTTCGCCCCTCTACAAACAATATTAATTATATGATTTCCATATTCCACTACTAATGCTTATCTGAAACACTTCACAAAACCAACAACAATGCATAAAATAAAAAAAAATTCTGTTAAGAACTTTCTCTTTAATTTAGTGGTCATTTACCCTTTAATAAGGTATAGAAAACTACTCACAAAACAAGTTGAATAAACATATAGTGCAATATATTTAGCACTTCAGTTCTGTACACATATTAAGTGGGTAAACTTGTAAATATATGCACATATTACGTATACGCCGCATTGGCCACTTTTGAGGGCATAATGCATAAAATATTGAAAATATTTAAACAAAATATACAAAATAGAAAAAACTTTAAAGAAATGCTGAATTTGAAATACTCTATTCCAAGTAAAAGTGCATTTAGAGAGAAAAAAGTAGCTGTAATCTGTTGCTTTAAATATACCCCAGTTCACCTGCATTTTATAGGGTATAAAAAGTTCACAATTTACGTATGCATATTGGATTTTGTTGTTGTTGTTGTTGTTGTTATTATCGTAGCTGTTTTGAACGTGTGAACATGCGTGTGTGTGCATATCTATGTGAGGGTGTTGAATTGCCATTTGATTTGCCATCTGCATTTGGCAGTTTCTATTTGGTTGCGGACATTTGAACCCTTTCCAAAAAAAGGAGTATAATGATAACGAGATGCAGTTTGTGGACGATGAAAGGAAGCTTCATTATGCTAAGCAATGTAAAACTAATGTCTAAATGTCTTATAATTTTAAATTAGATTAGTTCAATATAACTTAAACTCAATAAAAAGATTTGATTTCCTAGTTGGTTATTGTAATTATTTTATTCATCCGCATTAGGTAGGCACAATTCTATTTGGATCTCTTTCGGATTTAAGCTGTGTAATGTCCCAGACTTAACTGTATGATTTCGTAAAGGTCAAACTAGCTGACAGAATGCTTGTTAATTAAATTTATAATCCTATATAATAAATGCTATAAATTTCTGGTTTTTCAAGATGTAAGCTTAAATTGCTTGAGTAAACCGGCGCTTTTACTACATCAAATTATTTCACAAAATATTTAAAATCCGTATAAAATAAAATTAAAAATATATTTTTATACAACACTAAATCAGTTGACTGAGCTCCCATTTCAAAAGACTATTTCAATTAGAGTACAAATACTTCGTTGTGTTTAAAATTTAGTCTATAATGAATTTTTGTATTTAATTTCATGCATATTATGTTCATGCGGATGCTTTTAATGCAAAACTGATATATATTTGCATTGAAAATAAATTAAGGGCTTAAGTTTTATTTATTTTTTTTTTTTTTTTCAATTTAATTTTAATTTGTTGGTTAGTGTTTATTTAATATTTATTAACTGTGGTGACAATTATTGTAGATATTTTTATGGGCATAAGCATTTTGTGTCAATCAAATTATATCCCAATCTGGCATTGACATTAGGGAAATATACATATATGTAGATTGCAAATAAAATTTATTGCATTACAAATATAAAGTGCAAAAATTCTGTAATGATAAATATATATTTTTTTTGTGTTCAAAGAATTATGAAAATGTGGTTAAAATGTTGTCAGAACAAGTGAAGGAATTTTATAAACCAAACCAGTTTTTTAAAATTAAGTTAAGCGTGAAAATTGAAGCAACTTTAAGTAATATTATTACATTGTCTTAATACTTTTTAAAGCAAAATGCAATGATAACAATGGTTTCTTATCTTCATACTAATCTCCAATTTCTTATAAGTCATTTAAATGATGTATTGTAATTTAAAATTGAAAACATTTTTTAGGTGCAATAAATTGTAAGCCAAAAATGGTATCTGCACATACCTAAAGCAAATTTTTTGTCTAAATTAATTTTTCTTCTATTTTTGAAAGACTTGAGAGAACACAAACTAAGTTAGCGTCCTAAATATTTTATCGAATTAATTAAAATCCTACAAACATGCTTCAATAAGATTATAAATCATAAAAATAAAGAAAAGATTCCTAGATATTTATTTTTATACCCTTGCAAGGGTATATTAATTTTGGTCAAAAGTTTGCAACGCACAGAAGGAAGCGTTTCCGACTATATAAAGTATATATATTCTTGATCAGCACGACGAGCTGAGTTGATATAGCCATGTCTGTCCGTCTGTCTGGATCAACAGCTTCTCCTCCGAGACTTCTTTTTGCTGCAGGCATTGTATATCTCGGAATCATCCCGATCGGATGACTATATCATACAGCTCCCGTAGGAACGATCGGTCAAGAATAGAATTAAACTTCAATAACTTTGTTGTTTTTCAATCAATTGTTACGAAATTTGGGGTTCATAAGTTTAATACACCTTTAAAGAAATCCACCAAGTTTGATCAGAATCGGTTGACTATATCATATAGCTATCGGTCAAGAATATAGTTTTAAAGCAATAACTTGGGTGTTTGGAAAGCGATTGTCACGAAACTTGAGTTTTGGAAGTTTAGTATATATAGAGAAGTCTGTGCTAAGTTTCAGACAAATCGGTCATCTATATGCAATAGCTCCCATAGGAACAAAAAATTATTTTTGTCGAATTACTTTTTTTTCGCAAGCTACAAACATTTAATGTAGGTTTGAATTGTTTTATATGCTTTATAATGATTTTGTCACATTATAAATGTGTATATATTTAAATTGTTAAATAATAGTTTGCAAGAGTATACGAACTTCGGGACGGCCGAAGTTAGCCCATCCTTCTAGTTTTAATTCTTCTCTAGATTCTAGATAATATTTTCAAATTAACAGGTATAAATTATTATTAAACTTTAATGGAAAAGGAATCGAGATCGGACCAAACATATTTCAAATCCAATTAATTATTTGCAATTAGTCTAGCATGAAAAAAAATATAAAAAATTTATTAAAATATATAAAAATGAAAAAAAAAATATAACAATTTATAAAAATATATAAAAATATATAAAAATAAATAAAAATATATAAAAATATATAAAAATATATAAAAATATATAAAAATATATAAACATATATAAAAATAAATAAAAGCTAAATAAAGTTGTACAAATATTTAATAACTTCTAAGCTGAATGGGAATCGAAATATACAAGCTTTCGATAACAACATTATTTGTTACAAATTTATTGTAAATGCATCTGGCAACGCACTATTCGTCAACAGCCCATCTGGCTACCCCGTCTCATAACTAATGGAGTAGTAGTATTATTATTATTATTATTATTAAAGTGTAGGATATAGTTATAAACTATCAACCTAACTATATTTTACAAGCACTGGCAACTAAGGCCTTCGGCTAAGACGAAAAACTACATCCATGCACTAGCCTGGGATTCGAACCCGGATCCTCGTTGTTCAGTTGACTAAATGACTGGGCCACTTAGTGGAGTAGTAGTAAGAAGTTGTTCACCGAAGCAAGACGTATTTGTTCTATCACCCAATTATAATATCCAATAAACTATGTAACTAATTTATATCAATATAATACTCTGCAAAATAAACTTTAAATTTTAAACAGTTTAAATGTGTTATTCGAAATCTTAATACGACAATCGAATCTTTTTATTTATATGCGACTCCAAATTTTTGCCACAACTATACAAATAACTTGAGTTTTTTTTCTTGTTAGCTTCTTTAATGTATTTTCACCACAAACTTCCTTAAAAACTTTCACTCGACCGAAAGCAACCTTAACTCGACTCTCACTCAATTACCTGACTCAACTCCTACTCTCTCTCTCTCTCTCTCACTATCTCTCTCTGTTTTTTCTTCATTCTCTCCTTACTCACGACGCAGAAGTTTTGTCGTTTTTCGTGCCATTTGGAGCGCAACAAGTTAAACTTCCAATTTGCTGACCACAAGGAAAAGCAAAGATGGCCTTAGGGCTACAGAGCAAACCAATTTACGACACTAATTTCTATTTTAATTTGCATCCTTCCTTTTGATCATACTGCCGTATGATTAATATTTGTATTAATTTGTTAAATTATTACGTATACGCAAAAGAGACATAATAAATTTTGTTACGCCCACACACACACGCACACACACATGACATTTGACAAATGACGTGGGCAGGATCTGGCTATGGAACCGACAAAGGCTTTAAAAAAGACCCAAGACAAAAGCATAGATAAAAAATGTTGACAAGCTGCTAACAAATGAAATGCAAACATGTTGCAGAACTAGGATAAAACATAAGAGAAAAGAAGAAAAAAAATAAAGGAAGAAAATTTTTTGCCTAAGCCCTACAAGAACTGATAGCAAAAAATGAAAATGCTGAGAAGAAAAAGTAAAGGAAAGGCAGGCAAAACTTCAGGCAAATGAGGGAGCCGCTCTTAGCCTACATACAATTCATACCTACACACAGAGACAGACACACACACACAGCCACAGAAACACACACGTATGTATATAGAACTCTGAAAGGAGCTTAAGGATTTAAGTTGGCAAGGTGGCAATGGTTTTTACTTGATGGTGATGGTGGTGGAGCTTGAGTTGGGGCTTTTGGCGAAACGAGGACAGGTTAAGGGGGGAGGCTTCGAGCCCTGCCAGTTGCCCCCCCTTTATTTTGGTGTGAGTAATTAAGACGCAAGTGCGTAAAAGTTACCCGCATGAAAATGACGCAAGACTTGGAAAATGGCAGACAGTTACATAGACATATAGATGGAGTAAAGCGAAGAGAGTCCGTCGCAAGAGCTGTAAGAGCCTCAAATGGCTTCAATTAATTGACTTAAATAAGAAAAGGCAACAACAGCTAACAACAACAATTACAACAAATGAAATGAATGATTCTAGCTAACAAATTTGTTGCTTGCTGTTGCCTTGTCAAGTTTTGTTGTCGGTTTGAGGCCAAAAAAATATTCACATATTTCATTTCATAGCATACTTTTAGGCAGACCGTTGATTTTTTTTTATACCCTACTAACGAGAAGAATAAAAAATCATCTAAATATATGTAATTAACAGTTAAATATGATATACAAGTATTTGGTATATATTCTCTTGTACATTATCAACAAATAAGAGGATTCATTAGTCAGGTGGGTATAAGTAGAACCGATTGTGGATGGGTTCCAAAGTTATTTTCTATTATTTTATTTACACCTTTTATGCTTCACCTTTATTCTCTCTCTTTTTTCAATTTTAAATCCACAGTGTATAAGGTTTATCTGTCTATTTATGAATATTGAATATTGAATATTGTTCTTTAGCCAAAAAAAGGTTTTACTAGGAAACGTTCTTTAACTCCTTTCAATTTTGTTTAATAATTGATTTTCCAAACTCTAAAAACAAAATATCATTAACAATATTTAACTTGCAATGTTACTTCGGGACTGTTAGGAAACCATTGACAAATTAATTTCATAATCCGCATTTTAAACCATTTTTCACAGTAAATTATATTTTTGAACTGACTTAAAAAGAAGTAAAAAAGAAAAAGCAACAGCTAAGTACTAAAAAAAGAAGCATGAATGAATCGTTCGGTATTTAAATACCCATACTATATCTTAGGTGTGGGGGGCAGGAAAAAATATATTTGTTTTTTCTTTCAACTTCTAAGAAGCACCAGGCACACCTATAAAAATTTGGTCTAACCTATGGTCAGTCTTTAATGGGTTAATAAAAGGCAAAGTGGCAAATTTTTATTACTCGATTTCCAACACTTCATAGAGAAATAAGCTTCCATTTATTTCTACGCAAAAATCACAACGTTTCTTGTACACTTAAAAAAATCACTTTTACTTTGACGTACATAACAAATAAGAAGCAAAGACTTGATGTTGGAGATGCTTAGCAACACTACTAAACGAGCACTTAAAGTATTTACCAACACTAACATTAGCAGATTAACAGAAGCAATAATATAATAGAATATGTAAAGTTAACATTTACAGAGGGGAAACGTAAAATTCAAATTGACAACACAAACACTTGATAACGTAATTAAAACAAACATATTATAATATTAACATAAACTAAATTAACTTAACTACCTCATATTATATTAAGCTATAAAAGTCGATATGCATTACTTTTAATTACCTACTCAATGTATATATATATATATAAAAGTTAACGTGTCTTAACCTCTGAAATTAGTCAAGTATCTATGAAATACAAATTTGCTTTTAAACACTGACAAAACTTTAAATTAAATTTTAAACAATATTAAATTTTAGCAAATTCTGCAATATATGTAAATGAATTTTCGGCAATATCTTTTATGCTTTATACTCTATGGTTTTATCCATAAAATGTAATGTAATTTATAATTCACTTACAATATGGCAAAATGCAAATCAATTTGTGTAACATATGTGAGTCGTAAAACGCATCTCAAGTAGCCTGGCAAAATGCACACACCCATACAGAGGCACACTAACACTCACACATACCTACACATTCATACATATGTATACATATAACAAAAACGAGTCAATTAAAATTGACAATTTATAGACGACGACAAAGTGAAGGCGGAAAGATATTACCCTTAGGGGACCATTTGAATTTTCTATGCAAGTTTCGCTACGCATAAAACATGAAAACAACGAGGTGTGTTTGTAAAATAATGGGAAAAATATTCAATGAATATGAAATTTTGTGATGCTTCTTTTTGGGCTTAGAGCGCAGCTCTTCATGTTTTATGGTTGCAAAAGCATTTGTTCTTAAAATCATTTAAATCTATTAACAAAGAGATTATTCCAAGAATTGAAGAGCTGGTCATAAAAGCATATTTACCTTGAAGCAATTTTAACCAAATTTGAAACCGACAAATTAAATTTCATTCATACTTTTCTTTTACATTTCTTACTATGTGACTAAATTATGTTATAAGTCCATCTGATTTTTAACAACAGGTTGAGGGGGAGGCTTCGAGGGCTGCCAGTTTCGCGGTAACTTATGCAACATTTGGGGTCCTGCACTGGAGCTGGTATAAAGGGTGATCCAAACTTGTATTTTGTATAGAATAATATCGATGACTAGATTTTCCTTAACTTGTAACTACTATCTATCAAAAGTTTAAGAGGACGTTGATGTAAACATTGCGGTCTGGGACTACAAGTATACCCTACCCAATGAGCATGGTGAAAGGATACCAATTGAGGTTGCTATAATCCTAATACATCACAGAAATGTTTCATTTCCATTAAGTCGTCACTTTAAGGACATTTTTTCAAAATATCGCTTAATTATAACTATCAAGCTAAGTGATTATCAAAGTTCTTTCATTACTCAAAAGACTTACCGACTGCATGAAAAGAAGAGACAACTTTTCAGTCGACGTTTTTTAACTCAATTAAAAATATTTTGCCCTATGAAATATATTAGTTTTTAAAACTTTAAATGTATGAAAATAAAAACTAAAAAATAAAAGAAAGTCTTAAAAAAATATTGCACTATTATCCTTAACGAAAAAAAAAACTATGTATAATACAAAGTAAAACCATATAGCACCATCAGTCACATTATTTCACAAACACACCATGCATAATGCACACAAATATACTATATATATACACATGCACATACACATACACATATATGTATGTGTGTGGCAAACAAGCAGCAATTAGATGATATATGATATATGTATATACACATGTTTATATGCATTGAAAATTGTATAAATGGGAAGGTGGAAAATACCAAGGAAACTTGACTGGGTGGACAGTTCAAAGTTTATAGTATTGTGAAAATGCAACACATATTTCATATAGACAAACCCAAATGACACCGATGCTGACACACACACACACACACATACACTTTCTTACATACATACTTACAAACTACTCATTGTTGTACACGTGTCGTGGCCAGAGTTAAAGTCAACTATATAGCAGAAGAAGCAAAAATTGTGCCATTGTGAATATAATTTGTCACTTGCATGGATCTTATATACCACACAAGCCACAGAGTTGGTAGAAAGACAGAACATGGCAGGTCCTTTTCGGAAAACATAGCAAGTATAACTGTCAGAATGCTGAAGCTGTCGTTTATCACACATACACACACACACACACACAGAGCAGGCAACTGACATACCTTTAGCCACACATCTCTGACTCTGCATAAATGTCAAAAGTTACAGATATGAAAGGAGAATATGTCTGCATATTGGTCAATAGTCGAGAAACACAATTCACTACCCATTAATTTGGTATATTTGGCATTATGATAGCATAGAATTAAATTCCAAAATTTCAATTATAAATTATCAAAACTTTCTGTTCATCTATAATCGAAAAGTAAGTTTTTTTATTCTTTTAAGAAAAACTTCGTATATTCTTAATCTTGTTGCCTAAGATACAGACGTTTTGTCTACAATTAAAATACTCTTTTAGATATACATATGTATATATTGTATATACATAATATAAAATTCTGTCAACCTCTTTGCTTTCATAACCACAGACGTATTTGTAAGCCAAATGGGAAACATGTCACTCAAAATTAAAACGAAAAGGTAGCCAAAACTATGGTTCTGACAGTCAACAACATACATAGTTCTGAGAACCCTCCAAGGATCCTTGTGGCTTTAAGTGTGAACATAAAATTCACAAAATATTATGTTGTTGCTAAAGTTACATATGGAAATTACTATTATTACACTGTATTTAAAAGTACAACTGAATCTTTAGTTGAACAAGAAGTTGTTTGTAAAGAATAATTCAGAGTATTACCATTTTAAGTTATTTCATAGGGAAACGTTCTTGCAACTATAAAAGTTGTATCCTGCTTTCATCAATTTTATAGTCACAAAATGTATCATTCTCGTATTGAACATTGGCCACTATTATATAGTCTTGGCGCACTTCATTACAAACTTTTAACTCTTTGGTCTTTGAAGTTCTTTGTAAAGAATTATTAAGATTATTTGCATTTTCTATTACTTCATAGAGGAACGTTCTTGCAACCATGGGAGCTGTATCTTGCTTTTGTTGATATTATAGTCATGAACAATATCATTTTGAGTAATGCCATACTTCACTTTAACTCTTTAATGCCACACCTCACGCTGATTTGATTAACTATACATGAGAAGGATACACAGTTGACCACTGCTTTCAAACGACCTAGTCACGAGTAAAACCAAAAAATCTAAACACAATCTCTTCATTCCTCTGGGCTGAAGACTTTATTTTCTTTTATTTTTAAATTTATTTTTCAGTATAAACAAAAAAATATCAAAAAAGCTAACTTACGCAGAGCCGAATTTTTAAACTTTACCTACACAAAGGATTAAGGAACTTAACTTTTCATGTTTCAACTATGTATATAGCTTAAAATTTTATTATCTAAAAGTTGATAGAAACAGACAGACGGACAGACGGACATGTCTCAATCGACTTGGCTGTTGATGCTAATCAAGAATATATATACTTTATGGGGTCGGAAACGTATATTTCTATGCGTTACAAACATCTGACCAATTTTATAATACCCTCTGCAAGGGTATAAAAAAGCTGAAATGTAGAATACACTGTTAGAGCGACTTAAATTGTTAAACCAAGAATTTATGTCCTTCCACAAAGAGAAACAAAAGGATGTAAAAGAAGAGATTTTATTTAGATTTCATCAGCTTGAACGAGATCTGATGACAGCCTTTCCAGAGCAGACAGTTCATATTTCGAAGATATAAATACAAACTTCGGTGGAAGTGTGAAAAATAAAACACATTTGCGGCCAAAAGTCAGTCATTAACAGATTTTCCCTCATCATGAATATGTTTTGATACATTTTTTTAAGATTTTTGTACTTTTCAAATAAGAAAAATTGCATCTAGATCTAAATAAGTCAGATTAAGCTTAGCATTTAAACTTTAAGATAACTTTTATAGGTTAGTTTTTGCCCTTTACTTTAAATAACTTTAAAATAACTTTGATATGTTACTTTTTGCACTCTAATTTGTTGCTTGCTGAAGAAAAAAATGGATGTGACTCCGTGACTCAAACTAATCTCTTTCCGCAATTTCCAATGCTCTAAAATTGTTGCGTTTCTGTAAATCTGTTCAAGTGTAACAACTAAACATATGTTAACACTTCTATTACAAACAAAAAGTTGTTTAACAAAATTATATACAAGAGAAAATAACTTTCGGTATTAACATTTGTTGAATTTTCGTAATCATTTTCTACGTAAAAATTTAACTTAACCTTTAACATTGAAAATGTTTTGTCAGTCATTATCAAGCATTATTTCTAGATCTACATTCCATTGCGAATGACTTGTAAATTGCGTTCTCGTTTCTATGCTTTAAATTCTCCACTAGTCATTCATTTCGGTTAACATATACATACGGAGACAAACGAACACACACACACACAAACACACACATATGTTAGACGGACACAGACAGTGAGCAACTACAACGTTTTATCACCTCACATAAATAATATGCAAGAAGCGTGTTAGGTTACCTTCTAGCTTTTGGTATTTGCTAACACACACACACACACACATATACGCCGACTACACACGTGTGCACTCATATACATATACACAGGATAACCCATTCTATCCTATTTCTTTTACTCTTTCTCTCTTTTTGTGTTACACACGATTTGGCCATCTCCTGTGTCAGGTTTTTTGTTTTGTTCTTCTTTCACACGTTTGTATTTTTTTTCTTTCTCTTTTTTTCTCCAACACTGACAAGTGTTAAAATAACATTTACACTGCATTTTCAAGTGGCATATTCAGCATGTATGTAAAAATCCTTTTTCCTATTTTTTTTTTTTTTTTGGTGTTTTTGCTTTAGCATGTATAAAAAAAATTAAACTTTTCATTAAACACAAGTTCACGTTTGGTCTCCTATCCATTAACCTCTTTCATTTGGTTTTAGATTTTTAGCTCTCATCTATTTTTAGCTGCCTATCTAAAACGGAAATCAAAAAGAATTTAAGTTACCCATACATAAATACACGCACACACACACACACACACACAAGAACACATGCAAACAAATACAGGAAAAGACAAACATCCTGTTTGGACCTAACGTAGGCAAAAAGAAAAATATGTAGCATACTTTAATGCGCTGCCCACGCGCAATTTTTGCATATTTTGTCACATTTTTCTTTTGCAACCGCCAATGGCAGGCAGGCCAGTTATTAATGGGTAGCAACTGGGCATATATGAAATTTGGAAATTACTAGTCAACAAAATGGAATAGAAATGGAAGAAGTCCATAAATAAACTGGAGAAAGAAAGAGTATGAAAAAAAGTGAATAAAAATTCGTTTCTATATTTCAAATCATAAAATAAAGAACAGGAATAGAGAAAATATTAAAAAAAAATTTAAATATGAAAAGTAAAAAATAAAAAAATTATTAGATGAACCACGATAACCAGATAAATCTCAACGAAAGATAAGAAATAAATGAAGAATATTTATTGACACGAAGATAAAAATTTATATAATAAAAAATGAGAAGAAAAAAAGACAGAAAACTAATATACAGGGGTGGTCAAAAGTATTTACACAATGAACTTTTTTTTGCAACTTTACTTTTCGAAGACATTTTATTGTTGTTGTAAGTGAGTTACAACAACAAAACATTCTATGCTTTGAACCTTGATCTTTTAAGAATCCAATGAAAGAAGAAATAGAAAAAATAACGGTACATAGAGATAATTTGAAGCAAATTAGCAATGATAAAAAGTTGTCAAAAGTATTTACACACTTATTTATTGCGACAAAAGTATTTTCACAAAACTGAAAAAGTGTTTTTTCTTCTTTTTTGCTTATTTTTTCTTAACTTTTTGAATTTTTATAACAAATTAGGTATTTTATTTATCTAGTATTTTGTGTTTCCACCGTTAGCATCGATTACTACCTGCAATATAGCTGGAATTGATTTAACCAAAGTTCGGGCAACGTCAATTGTTAGTTTTGACCAAATTTCTCTTAATTCAATGATGGTATCATCCCGATTTCGATCTTTATCGATTGTTCATTGGTCCTTAATGAATGACCAAACATTTTCAGCAACGTTTACATCTGGGCTTTGCGCAGGGCTAAGAAGAACAGCCATATTCAGGTCCATTAAAAATTTGGTCGGTGTTGATCATTTATGACATGGCCCATTGTCATGTTGTAGAATCTAGTCTCTGATAGGAAATAGCCTGTCTCCAGACACAAAGGCATGATTATTTAATATTAAAAGGTATCCACCTTGATTAAATGTACCTTCTATTGGCACAAAGTCGCCAAACCCATAATACGACATGCACCCCCAAAACATCACGGTGCCTCCTTTTGAATTTATTGATGGGCTGCACTGCATTTTCTTTCTGTTTTTGGGGGTAAGTGCATGAAACGCTTACGAAACGTGACCTGGTACTGAAATGCAACTTCATCTGTTCACAAAACAGTGCAACCTATCAATAAATTCAAAAGGAGGCACCGTGATGTTTTGGGGGTCCATGTCGTATGAGGTATTTGGCGACTTTGTGCCAATAGAAGGTACATTTAATCAAGGTGGATACCTTTTAATATTAAATAATCATGCCTTTGTGTCTGGAGACAGGCTATTTCCTATCAGAGACTAGATTCTACAACATGACAATGGGCCATGTCATAAATGATCAACACCGACCAAATTTTTAATGGACCTGAATATGGCTGTTCTTCTTAGCCCTGCGCAAAGCCCAGATGTAAACGTTGCTGAAAATGTTTGGTCATTCATTAAGGACCAATGAACAATCGATAAAGATCGAAATCGGGATGATACCATCATTGAATTAAGAGAAATTTGGTCAAAACTAACAATTGACGTTGCCCGAACTTTGGTTAAATCAATTCCAGCTATATTGCAGGTAGTAATCGATGCTAACGGTGGAAACACAAAATACTAGATAAATAAAATACCTAATTTGTTATAAAAATTCAAAAAGTTAAGAAAAAATAAGCAAAAAAGAAGAAAAAACACTTTTTCAGTTTTGTGAAAATACTTTTGTCGCAATAAATAAGTGTGTAAATACTTTTGACAACTTTTTATCATTGCTAATTTGCTTCAAATTATCTCTATGTACCGTTATTTTTTCTATTTCTTCTTTCATTGGATTCTTAAAAGATCAAGGTTCAAAGCATAGAATGTTTTGTTGTTGTAACTCACTTACAACAACAATAAAATGTCTTCGAAAAGTAAAGTTGCAAAAAAAAGTTCATTGTGTAAATACTTTTGACCACCCCTGTATATATAAACACACAGAAGAAGTCAGAAAGAAAAAGCAAAAGAATTAAACAAAATAGAAGAAGTCGTATAAATATAAAGAAAAAAAGAAGAAGCAAAAACAGAAAAGTAAACTAAAGCAAAAAAACTATATTAAAACCAAGAAAGGATAGAACGGATAAAAAGGAAAAGCAAGAAAGAAGTCATATGAATGTCAAGTGAAAAAGTAAGAAAATAAGATAAGAAAAAAAGCAAAAAAGTAAAAAAAAAAAGAAAAAAAAAAAAAAGAATAGAAAAAACTATTGAAAAAAAGTTAGAAGTAAAACAAAAAACTAGCAAAGAAAAAGTATATAAAAAAATAAAGTGGACACTGTTAGAAAAGATAGAAGAAGGAGAAAATTGAATAAAAATTGAGTAAAGATTATGAAAAGCTTTTCTAAAAGAAACTGAAATGCAAAAACTAAAACAAAAGAAGAACAATTTAGTTTTCATTCTGTAAAAAAAATTAACTATTAATAAGAAAAACAAATGGAAAAACGGAGATATTCAACTTTTAACAACTTTTATAAGCAACAGAAATTAAAATACCAAAAATTCAACCAAAAACAAATATTACTTGTTAAAGATATCTGTATCCATATATATATCTAGCATGACCAACTCTATATAGTTTTATTTTCGTTTATTTTCCGTTAGATATGTTATTTTTCACTTAATTAACTTCCCGAGAAATATCTTAACGTATATCGTTTAGACATTTCTAAGGATATAACGACTTTCGTTCCATTGGTATTTTTTATTTTTCCTCTCTTTTCACGCAACTCCCATAGCCTTTTAGCCCCATTGCCACTGCTGTTGTTGCTTGCCATTTGCCATTTTTTTTTTTCTTTCTCTACTTTTTTGCCATGTTAGAATGGCGTGTCACGTGAACGCTTCAATGGTTGCCATATGGCAGACTCTGTCTGACACTTTTTGATTAAATTACCGTTTGCTGTCAGTAGCAGTAGACCAAAGAGAGAGAGAAAGAGAGAAAAAGAAAGAATTTTGTTGCGCTCTTGCTCTTGCAACTGTCAACGTTTCCTTTTTTTGTTTTTTTGCACTGATTTTTTCCTTTCTGCTGGTCGTTGCTTAAAAAAATTAATATAATATTATTGGCAAAAATCGTAAAGCTTTTGTTGATGCAACCAGCTCACACACACACACAGTCACAGTAATGACATCTTGACTTGTCAGTTAACTTGACAGCTGTTTAAGCTTTAATTGCCACTATAAAAATGATTGATGCCACTCGTTCTCCTTTCTGTTGTACTAGACTCCAAAAACAAAAACAAAACAAAAACTTTTCGCTGTCGGTTTAATTAAACCTTCCATATGCCCATATGTTTCTGTTACTATTTTTAGATACTTTGACTAACTGTTCAAACACACACACACACACACACATCCGAACAACATTGCTGATTAGCGTCAGCAAGAGGAGACAAAAAAAAGCAAAATCAACAATCAGAACACGCTGAACAAAATTCCCTAGTACTGAAGTTTTTATACACTCGTGCAAAAATCTACAAGTGATATGTTTAGCCGATATAGTAAAGTATTTCTATATGAAATTCAACAATTAGTTGCGGTTACGGTTTCGCATGTTATACCTTAATTCATATTGGATACACCTTCAGCTACCTTACAGAAAGGAAAATACTATATGAGTCAGTTTTTCCTGTTGAGTCAGACCTCAAATAAAATCTCTGCCACATTACAAACTTTAAGATAAAATAAATATACCCATATTTGTTAGGGTCGACTGATGTAAATATCGGGCAAAATTTCGTTGGCCACACATTGAACTGGAACGTGGTAAAATTGTTGTTATATTATTGATAGATATGGCGGCTAACTGTCCTATATAAAGATATATAATAATCATTGTCAACATCGTCATGTAAAAGCGATAGACAAAAGATTGACGTAGCTGGCCAATGAGATGAAATGGCAAGCCAAACAATAACAACAACAACAACTCTGTTACCAAGTGATTAAGAACATGGCTAACCCCCATGGACTTTCACCAGTATTGATAAGTAAACAAAATAGGGTAGCCAAAGTAGATGATTTGATCATTTAGAATTTCAAATGAATTTTGATCAAAAAAGCAAAGATGAAATGAAAACTCTAGAAATTGAAGTTATAACACCAAGAAGAACAATCCAAGAAATAAGACATTAAATCTTGTTTTCCAAGGTAAATGTAGCACAGCAACTGACTTCGCCTTAGATACTTAATTAAAGAGCACCTTCTTAATATGTTTAGAGAACTGGATGAATGCGAAAGAACGATTCCCAAGCACTGTGGGAAAACCACACCAAGAAGCTTAACATTAGCACAGCAACTGACTTCGCCCAAAAACTTCTTCAAAGATTAGCTTCTTCAAATTCGAAGTAAATTTTGAAGAACGATTTCCAAGCACAATCAAGAAGCAAGTTATTAAGTCCTGGTTGTACAATTTACAAAGTATTCACAAAATACCAAATGAAGCACAGCAATTGACTTCGCCTTAGATTCTTAAGTGAAGAGCACCTTCTTAATATGTATAGAGAACTAGATGAATGCGGAAGAACGATTCCCAAGCACAGTGGGGAAAACCAAACCAAGAACTAAGTAGCACAGCAACTGACTTCGCCCAAGAAACTACTTTGAAAAGCAACTTCTTTTACAGATTTTTAGAGAATTAGGTAAATGCTAAAGAACGATTCGCAAGTACAATGGAGTTATAATCTTAAGAATACATTAAGTCCTGGAAATTGACAGAATGCCAACTGACTTCGCCTAAGAAGCTACTTTACAGATATTCTTATATTTTTAAGAGGATTAGATGAATGAAGAGCAAATCCAAAACACAGTGACCAAGTCTTAAATAAAGAACTTATTTTCAAAGCAATAACAAACTTTAAAGCGCTTATTTTACCCTATATACGAAAAACATTAAACTTTAATTTAGAAAAAAGTCACAGTAGGCCTTTTGCACTAAGAAAATTTCCTATTTTCTTCGATCACATATTCTCAGTAGCAAACTTCTCGTTATAATCATTCAACAAATAATATTACTTAACATTAGTTTTCAAAACGCACAATTTTTATTATATATATCTCTTCCAATTTAAGACAATTTTCATAAACAGACAAAATGCCCAATTTTAATGGAGCTATCGTAATGCATACATTGCAATCATTGAAGACGCCTGCAACACTACGGGATATTGTTATTACCATTGCCAAGCATACAGATCTAAGCAGTGAACAGCTGAAGTTGCCAGTGAAACAAACTCTGGATATGGGTGTAGCAGGTGGATTTCTACAGAAATTGAATGGTAACTACTAAATATGATGCTAATCTTACAAGTTCGTAAGTATAAGGTATGTCTTTTAGGTCGTTATTTTCTAGTGCCCATGACTTTTGCTATCTTAATGTCTGATATGAAAAATTTGGACTATGATAAAACTGAGGATACAACAATTTTGTTAAAGAAATTGCCTAAAAAACAGAAAGGTTTATCATCCGAACAGGATTTGGGTACACCATCGACAACAACATTGATGCCATCATTGGCACGTGCCCGAGCAAGACGTTCCCTAACATGCAAACGCTAAAATGTTTGCCACCAATTTTTGCAATACAAAAAATGTTAATGAAAATTTATTGTTTTGTTTAGATTAATTACTGCACCTGTATTTCGGCATTCTTATAAGCAACTAAAATAAAAATTAAAACCAAACCTCAAAGCAACAAACAGATTCTAATAATAGATCTTATTTTTTTCCAATTGAACCCTTCAAAGTTATCGTCTCCCTTCAATTTGTATGTCTGTCTATATAATTTAGTCAAAATTAACTTTACCGTTTTGTTTTTGTTGTATACTTCCTAACATCTTCCATCTTTAACGTCTCAATGCTACTGTTTGTGTCTCTTCCATGAACACTTTGAGAAATGACCGCTCATTTGTGCAAAGTTGACAAATGTCTCAATTAGCGGGGGCAAACTCAAAGCAATGGGTGGGTTACGACAGCAACCAGGGGGGGAGGGGCGGAAGAGGAACCGTCATCGACAAAGCGTCGCGTCGCATCGCATCGCGTCTCATTTTGCGTTGCTTCCTTTTCAATTTGAAAACCAAATGAAGCGTCGCCTTCTATACCAAGTACCAATTTGCAGTGTGCATTGACCATATGGTTGGGCCCAAAACCAAGAAGGCATCATCACCCATAACCCATAGCACCACCTCTTAACGCCCCCTAAAAGCCAAAACCATCTACAGCCAGCTTCGCCCACATAAAGGAACTTTTGCCCACCCACCACGCAACAACCCCGCTCCCCCCCACATTCCCGAAATCCGTATGCCTTTGTTACCGTTTGGTTATGACCTTTGCTATGACGTCGGTAAAGCCGGCATCCAAAAAGCAAGAGAGAGAGCGAGAAACAAAAAAAAAAAAAAGGAGAGAGCAATGGCACAATAAAATGCAATGTAAACAGAGCGAGAGAGAGAGTGTGTGATGAAATACGAAGATAAGCCGAGAGAAATTTGCTTTTGGCGAACTGCTGTGGTGAATTACAAGCTCCATCGTGTTCGTTCGTTCGTGTTGTATACGAGGAGAGTGCAACAAATGTTTGAAGGTATGAATGTACACACACACACACACACCCACACACTTGCAAACTGTAACATACATAACCATAAGGGCGTTTTAGGAGGTGACGGACGGAGGCGGCATCAGGCATCAGGCCATCGTCCAGGGGGCGTGCTGATGAGACTTGATGCGCGCGTGGGCGACCTAACGGCACCGAAACAGAGTATAGTTATTTTCTTGCCCTTTTTCTTTTTTTGCTTTTTATTTCGGCATACTGGCATACATAGAGGAAAGCCAGCAGCAGCAGCCGGCAGAAAGATTTCTTCGTCTACATGTATATATATGTTTGCATGTATGTATGTATTTGTAGATATTTATGTATGTATGTATGTATGTAGGATTACCTTTTGAAAAGGACCTTGCGTTTGTATTTGGTTCATGATGCGCGCGTGGCCAGACAATACTCAGAGACTTCAACCTCATCCGCTTCCTTACATCCACCCAATGCCCATTTTCCTATTCCCTTCATTTTCTATAAAATGCTTTTTGGCATATGGCTGGCAAGTTGGTACGGTACGGGGAGTTTGCCTGAAAAGCTGTTTTTGCCGTTTATTTTTTTCCAAGTTAAATATATATTTTGCCACACCGCATCACATTTCCATGATTAGCAGATAAACATATTGTTGCCTTGTTTGTATGTGTGTTCAAGCTGATTTCACTTTCAAGTAAGTTAGTATGTGTGTATGTGTGTGTGTCTGTGGTGAGGTAGGTTGTCAAAAAGGATTTTGAGTAACAGCTGTTGAACCAACTTTTTTACATCTATGTTTTGTAATGCTTAAAAGTGTTTTTCAACATCATTTCGACATACTCTCAATTCCGCTTCAACGCTCTGGCGCCATCTATAGAAAGACGATTAATAAGATTTTTGCATAAATTTATTTAAAATTCTACCTAAATGGAACACACATACACAATTGAACACCTATGGGATTATATAAAAAAATTTCCAAACAACAAACTGTTCCAAATGTTTCCATAAATAATAATCTTATAAAACAACTGCGAAAAAGCCTTCCTAATTCTTTATAGATTTGATTTAAAAACAGGAACATCAACTTATTTTGGTAATCATAGTCCGACTACCTACCTCCTTTCTTATAGTAACCTATCCCATCCTATTCTAATCTGTTCTATCCGCTACAATATTGTCACTAATTAGCTATCAAAGGATGAAAGATAAGTTTTAACTTTATTGACATGAATGACAATTGTGTTATTTGTTGAGGTAAATGATGTTCAATGAAAGGAAACGTTTCCTCTTTACTTCATAAATAACCTTATCTTAGTTAGACGTTTTAACAATTGAAAGTATTGGTTTATGTTCTGAAAATCTATTGCAATTCCTTTAAAAGAAAGTCATTCTTTATGATAAAGTTTGAGCTAAAGTTTTTCCTTCCAACTAATATAAAAACGTTTCAAAAATCGAAGGATCGGTTTCCTTTTTAAAATCTATTCAGACCTCTTTAAAAAGCATTTTTAAAACTGAAAATAATAAGCAACAAGTTGTTAAGTTTTTCAATTGAAAAATCTTAGGAATTTTTTTGATGTACATATCGAATTACACGAATTAAAGTTATTTTGATTTTCCCTACGATTCATACAATTAAACTTAGATATTTTTGTCATCTAAAGATTCGATACTTCTTTCAAAAAGTATAGAGAACTGGATATACATACATATATGTGTATATATTTACAACACCTGATCAAAACTTCTCCAACGATCTTTGTATATACATATAAGTACAGTAATAAAAATATATATAAAAACCCTAAAATAATATACCAACAGCTTATATTATATCTCTAAATACCCCCAAAATTAAACTTTTAGAGGAAAAAAATCATATTGGCTTTATAATTCTTCTAAGTAAAGAGAAGGATCTTATTTCTGACTAAACATATTTCATTATAATCAGTAAACAACTAATATAAGTATTAAAATTTTATGGTTTTTTAAACAACTTTATTATGGATTATGTTTTATTTATAAGCAATTTATGCAAAATTTTCTCAGCTGCAATTTTAGATATAATCTCAAAATACATACTTTTCCGATGTCCCTCACTTTAAAGTTATAAAATTTACATTTAGTCTATATATACATATATTATTCCTTTAATATTAATTTAAAAAAATGATCAAATGTTTCAATTGATTTTTACACATGTCCTTGCAATAACTATTTAGCAATTTATTTACAAATATTTTTAATCCCAAAATAACTGTTTTTATGATCATTCAAAAAGTTTCCAAACATTTCTTTTTTAAACTTTCGTCCTGAAATTAGTTTCGTTACTTTGTCGTAATTCTATATCCTTTTTTTACGCTACATTACCCATTGACAATCTTAATTAAGGCTAATTGAACAAATTATAATTGCAAACAAAATGAAACAAAATTGTTCCCCGTGCTCTTTACATCATAAGTATTAATCTCCATTACAGTAACTGCGTCTGTGTGTACGTATGTAGGTGTGAGTGGGTGTATGTATGTGTGCTGACTACGTCAAGGTCAATTACAAAACTTTGACTAAACATTAAGTTAAGACCTCCTCCATATGCCAATGTGAAAACGAAAAAAGATAAAAAAAAAAAAACTCAAGTAAAGCTTCCTATCCAACTGAAACTCGATTAAAAATGCATAAAATGCAATTATATTGAAAAGAAGAAGCAAAACGAAGAAGAAACAGATAAAGAAAATGAAGAAGAAGAAGAAAAAAACGCAAGTAAAATGGAAATCGAACAAAAAGCTTTGAGCCAAAGCAACGGCAAAACGATGTAAATATAAATGGTCGATGAAGCCAACGGGTAAACAAGGAGGGGGAAGGAAGGTATTTCTGTGTATGTATGTATGTGTGTGTATGTGCAAAATGCCAAAAGACATACTCGTAAAGACGCAAACGTGCAACAGCCAAAAGCAAAATCAAAAGCAAAAAAAAAGAAAAAAAAAAACCAAAAGCAGACCTTACTCAAAAGGCGCGACAAGTGTCGGGACTAAGCTTTGCTTTTCGCGTGGTGAAATAAAATAAAAACAAAAACGAAAAAAAAAAAAAATAACCGAAGAGAAGCAGAGGAAGCCCCGACCATGCAAAAGATGAAGTAAAGGAGGTGTAGACGGGTTGAAGACGAGGAATTTCAAGCACATGGACGTCGAGTCGCGATGATGATGGTAACACCAACTTTATTTTTATTTCAATGGAGACATGGTCACACTGGCATTTGCACAAAAGTGTATGAACAGTTCTTACTTGGTGTAATCTTAAGAGAGGTTTTTAATTAATTATAAAAACATATAAAATTCCATATGAAACAACTTATCAGCTCGATGTTATACAATTTTATAATCCATTGCATTTCTAATTACAAACGAATTAAAAGTTCAAGTTGATTGTTTCAATTAACAATTTTAATTTACTTTGACAAAGAAACAATTTAGAATTTAGTAAATACCTCAAAAGGAGCGTCGATTATCAAATAGGGGAAAAAATTAATAGTTACATATATATAGATATGTAAATTTACTTGGCATTTTTCTGCTAAACCTATTAAAGTTAATTGAAAATAATAATTTAATAATAGACTACAGAGAAGCTCTGTGACTTTTGTGACGTAATCACTTTTACTTTATACATTACTCTACAAGCAAAACTTTATAGCTAAAACAAAAAAAATTTGTATAATTTTTAAAAATTAACGTCACTTTTTCAATAGGCTTAACCCAGTGTGCTTAACTCTAATTAGACTTTGGTTAGTGTTTAACTAAAACTTTCTTTGCTTTGCAAAATTTTACTACAATATTGAAATCCCCTCTTTAGCCCCTACTTGTTTGCTCTATACTGGCTACGCCCATGCAAAAAATAAAGGTGGCTATGGTGGTGGGGTGGGGGGTAAAGAGGTGGCCTGTAGGCAACGCTATAGTTGCGTCAAGAGACGGCTGCGACGGCCACAACTGGTTGAGTTGCTTTTGCTGACTGCATTGTGCACTTGTTTTTTGTGTTTTTCTTTTTAATATTGTTGTTGTTATTTGCTGCTTGTGCCACAAAAACTATTGCCAATTCGCTTAAACACACACACACACACACACATGCTAAAGAGATAGCGGTAAGTCTGCCTAGTATCTGTGTATGTGTCTGTAGTTATGTGTGCGTGTGAAATGCTAACATATTGTATTAATTTTTGGTTAAATCCTTCATTCAAATCACTTTCAAAATCATTCAAATCCTTGTAAAACCGTTATAATTGTAAATTATTGGCTTGCAATGAATTGTTTTGGGCCAACATATGTTACTTACTTTGAGTTAATGCCTATTATTGTATTTCCTTTACACAAACACACACACTCAAGAAAACACACACACACACAAACACACGCGCTTACACGAAAAGCCAAACAATTATTATTTCTTTTTTTTTTTAGCCAAATATTTTTGTTTCGTTTTTTTTTATTTTTGGCACTTTTTGATTTGATTTTATTTGAACTCCGTTGGTTGTTTAATTTCCATACAGTGTTGGCAATTGCGCGGTAACATATCAAATAGCGACACACACGACAAAACCGATTTATAACGGTAACGCGACGACGACGACTACACTAGTACGACTACGACGCACATGGAGAAAGACGGTTAAAAAATATTACAACAAAAAACTAACCGCCCACAAAAATTCACACAAGACACACACACAGAAACACACATCTATGTATATAGACAACCGTTTGCAAACGCGGCAAACATTTGATTGACGCCCGCCGCTGTGGAAAAACTGCAAATGAGCCGCCGCTGTTGCTGCCGCCACACGACTTCAGTAACGAAGACCGAAAAACGATGTGAAACGAACGGCCTAGCACGCGCGTGGGAGAGAGAGAGCGCCAAACCGCAGCAGTCTGAGCGACGCCGACAAGTTGCATGCAAAAAACAACAAGAAAAATGGGAGGTGGGTGACCTATTAGACTGGACATTTCAAAGGAATTTATTGTAGCATGATAGAAATGTGATTTCTAATGGTAAATGGCATTATCTGAGAAAAGAAAATATTAGTAAACACTAACACTAATTTACCATGTTCATATATCAGTAAAATAATAGAAAAAAGGAAGGATGAAATCCGAATTTTTGGTGACTACTTTGCTTTATTTCTAAAAGTTATTTAAGTAGAATTGCTTAAAAATTCTTTGTCTAGCTTCCGAATAGATCAATATACTAAAATTGATCAAAAATTTCACATCCTTAACTTTCACATTTTCGCATAAAATATTGCTCTACCAAAAAAAAGACCATCCTAATGAGCACAATTTGAGTGCTTTTTGCTCTACCACCAACCTGTATGAGTGAGAGTGAATGTGAAGTATGGTTATGGTGGAGATGGTGTGGTGTGTTTTTACTGGGCTGAAAGTCAAACAGCTGTTTGTAAAGTGAGAAGAATTTTTGATAAAGTTAATAGGAAATCAACAGGAATATATGTTACAGGTGAATCCAGACATAAAATAATTCATCATTTTAGATTTATAATAAGCCTTTTTATCTTATAAGTTCCAAAGATTAATATTAAAAAAACCTTATGAAACCTATTCAATACTTTATATTTTTCAATTATTTTTTACATGTTTTGTGTTAAGGTGTTTGAATACATTTTTAAATAAATTAATACATTCACTTTTAGTTTTCAAATATAACCGTTTTTCAGAAGCTTCCTCCAAATGTGAAGCTTTCATTGAGCTTTTTATGGAGCAGTCTTTTAAACTTTAGGCAAAAGCTCATTTTAAGTGTGGCCCTATCTTAAAAGCGCCGTCATAACAACAAAATGCCGGCAATTTTAAAATTTATAAAATCTGTTATCTCTGCCCCCTGCTATTTCTTACAAAATCTTTTAGTAGATTTACGCAAATTCAACCACCATTGATAATCATTTCTTATATGCTTGGGTTTGACAGCCCGTTCGCGTTCTTTAACAAAAGCGGCTCGATCACGCAGCCAGATCCTGGCATATTCTCCAGCAATTATCAACGACATTGACGGGGGGCATTCCTAATCAAAGAAAATAGAAGGATATTACAATATTATATCATCAAAATCTAATTACTTTTGCTTACGTCCTGTTCGTAGGATGGCACAAATGCCACTTGAGATCTTTGTCCAGCTTCAGTTCTAATATTATCCTTTGGAATGTGCGGCACAGCCCGGGACCATTCTCTTAGTACTGACATTTGAAATTTAGTTCCAAAACTTTATTTTATGTATGTACAACAAAACATGAAATTCGGTCGATATTAATATAATTTAGATTCATGTTATTTCTAAATTTGTTTGTGTTTTGAAATCGAGGCTTACTATATACACGAGGTATTAACTGAGTTCTTTTAAAAATGTTTTAGGGGGTACTTTTCCAGTCTTTCTAGATGATGCTTTGCATATTCAAGTAAATCAAAATTAAAAATATTTTATTTCTATATATTATTTCTATATATTATTAGTATGGAAAAGTTTAAGATTTTTAATCCATTTATCAAATTCATTTTATTTATATATATCATAAATCAAATTTATTTTATTTCTATATATTAAAGTTAGTATGGAAATTTCATAGTTTTTTATTCCATTTCCCTTTCTTCAGTGTTCTTTTTTTGGAATTAATTATCTTAGCCTTATTCAGATGATTTATTGAATAAGGGAATCCTTGTTGTTCTTAAAGTTCTCAATCGCTTAAAACTTTTGATTTAGTTTAGATATTCTTAATATTCTAAATATTCTATACTTATTCGAATAATTCCATAAAAATATTTGGATTAGTTTGCTATGGATTAGATGGAAGCGTTTTCGACCCCATAAAGTATATACATTCTTGATCAGCATCAACAGCCGAGTCGATTGAGACATGTCCATCTGTCCGTCTGTCTGTCCGTCTGTCCGTATGAACATCTGGATCTATAAGAGCTGGAGCAACCAAATTTGGTGTGAACATTCGTCTTATGTCTAGGCAGATTAAGTTTGTTTCAAATTTTAGCCACGCCCACTTCCGCCCCCGCAATTCGGAAAAAAGGATAACTAAAGCTGTATTAAAGATATCGTATTCTTACTTGGCACAACTAATTATATAGCCAAACTGCGTCAGCTGACCAAATTTAGTCGAAATCGGACAATATGTGTCGGAGATATTCGCATATAAGTTTTGTACTGGGTGGGTATTCGACTTTATTTAATATATATATATAATTGGTACAGGGTATACTCAATGTCGGGAGGGACGACTTGCTTGCTTAATTTTTTTACAGTATAAGAAAGTTATAAGACGAATTTATGACTTATCCGTACATTGCTTATATATTCTATCCTATGTATGTTCTATTTATATATATGTATATTTCTTACCCTTCAGTTTATATATATATAATATATACATAAGTAACTTTCTTTCATTTTTACCTGTCTGGTCAATCTAACGTCCGATGCGACCTCTGAAACTTTTGTTAAAACAACAACAACAACAATAGAACAACAAGCGAAAAAATTCCGCCCCAGAATAAACTTACTTAAATTTTTACTCTGTTGGGTACCAAGAGGACCACCAAGTGACCCCACCACCCTCTCCTTTTCCCTCCTCCTTTCCCAACCATCATCAGGCATAGAGCAAACACTCTGAAATGTTTTGGAAGGCGTTTCCTTCATGCAATAACCAAAACGAACCTGTGTGCAAGTAAAGGACACTGAAAGAACTGCAAAGCTGAAAAAAAAAAAAAAAGAAACAGGAGGAAGAAGACGGAAAAGTAGAAGACAAAAACCAAGAAGAAGAACAAGTATAACAAACTTTAAGTCAATACACCTACAGAGAAAACAATACAACAAAAAGGACAACAACAACAAAAAAATAACGAAAGAAAAGACGAAACAACAAAAATAATACAAAATTAAGTAGAGGCATCAGCAGAACGAAGAGAAAACAACAGCAAACTCAGGCAAACCCCCCACCCCTTTGGGGCACAAACAGCGCACAAGTAAAACAAAACGTTTTTCGAGGGGTTTGTGGGTGGCTGATTGGGGCGTTTGTGTGGGTGGTTAGGAAAGGAAGGAAGGAAGGAACGGGGAATGGGGCTTGGCTTGGTTTGGTTTGGTTCGCTCTGTGAATGGTACGACCAAAACGTAAATCAAACAAAAATAAACAAAAATAAAACAAAGCAAAACAAATAAAATAAACAAAGCTACGCACAAGTAACGGACGATAGACGATAACGATGACGACGATAATAATAATGATGATGATGATGATGATAATGATGTTGTTGACGATGAAACAAACAGGGAACAAAGCCAAACAAGAAGTGACTATGTATCCAAAAATACTCTATATGAGTCAAAAAATATCTGCCATATGTCGATTATAAATGAGTTCTGTTACCAGAGACAAAACGAAGAAAAGATCTACTTATAAAGCTAGTTTACATAATGTTTAAAATATATACGTGTATCCTTAGCTCAGATGAAGGATTTTGCCTTTGCTTCATATTTCTTTGTGTATTCCCTTGCCAGATCATATCAAGTGCAAATACTTATTTCGAAAAAAGGATTGAAAAGTATTGGTTCTTCGACAATTTTTGAGTTTGTAGTTGCCTTTTTATCTAGAAAATATTTTTTGTAGTTGGTTCTTTTAAAAAATCACCGATTATCTCCTCACAAAAGATCAGCATACATTTCAGATCATGGTAAATGAGCAATTCACATACCCTGTAACTAATTTGTATTGCTTGGAGCATCCGTCTGAATCTGAACCTGATATTAACCCTTCCACGATCGTTTTAAAATTCCTAAATACATAGTTGTTGGAGTTGTTTTCAATGGTGAACAAGTGGAATAAACACTTTTTGCCATTGTTTCTTTAAGTGTTTTCTCTAAACAAAATCAAACAATGTTTCATTTCCATTGTTCCTGAATGATTTAGCGTCATTGAACGGTTGTAATATTACTGGAATGAACTGAGGCTTATGAAACATGAAATAGTTGTTAAAACTAAATCATATTTAGTTAAAATATGTCTTTCAAAACCTTTTTAAAGTTGCTTCAAAAACTGTTTTTTGGGGCAATCAAACTACAGAAGAAATTTGTTAACTCGATGACTTTGGAATTAGGAAGATTCAAATTAGAGAAGTTGAAATATTATGTAGATTTCGCTTAACTGCCGTTCATTTTTGTTCGATTTAGAAAGAATTCAAATTTCAGAAGTTCGACTGTAGATCTCTCAAAAACCACTTAGAATTTTGTCTATGTTAAAGCTAAAACTCTTCCAAACAAACGGAATCTTATCTATTATATAGGAAAATACCAACTGAATACCATTTCTAAGGAATATATCAACCAATAAACTTTTATGCTATACATTGAGCTGAACTTTCAATACCCTTTAAGGAATCAAAGTACCCCATGCCTAAAGGGCATTACGAACAATGCCTAAAATTCAGAATAAAATGAAAAACAGGGCAATGGGCATATTGGAAGAAGGAAGCCAAAGTAAGAACATGCACACATACACACACACACACACACAACCAAAGAATGATGATGATGAAACAAACGAAGCATTTTCCGTTTTCTAAAACAAACATTTGCAAATGTTCTCAACAAACTTTTTTGGCCCAACAACAGAAACAACAGCAACAGCCAACAACGAACGAAAGAAAGTCGAAGAGATGGGGAGAACAGTAGAATTGGGATGAGAAAGAGAGAAACAGAGAATATGTAGGTGGGTGGGATAGAGAAGTTTGGGCTAAGGGTTTGGGAGGAAGTTGCCCAAACGCAAACACACAATTACAGTTACAGTTGTGTTTGTGTGTAAGCAAACAAAACTTCCTACTTTCATCCAACTCCTGCCGCCGTTGCTTCCCTATGTGCATTGCCATGTCTGTAGCTCTCTCTCTCTCTCTCTCTTTGTCTCCTTCTCTCTATGTTTCGCTCACGTGCAATTGTATGCGTAAATAAGCATTTTACTCTGTCCTTGTTGTTGTTTTAGTTCTATTTGTTTATTTCAAACGCTGTCACGAACGACGTCGACAACCCGTCGCCGCCCGCTGCTACGACTCAGCGGCTTCCCAATTTACCCCCACCCAAACCATCGACTCCTCTAGCCATTGTTGTTTTTGTTGTTGTTGTTGTTCTTTCAGTGCTCATTAGTCGCATTCGGCATTGGCTCCTTGTTGTTTGTGTCTGTGTGTGTGTATGTGTGCTTGTTGTTTGCCTTTGTTTGTTTTAAAATTTCATTGCATTTCATTTTGTTCATTCGCTGGCCTTGCCCTGCCCTGCCCTGCCCTGCCCTTTATAACCTGCAACCCACAAATATTCCATCTCTCTCTTTTTCCCCTCCTCATTTCACTTTTGTAAAGCTTTTGTAAGAATTTCATATTTGCTATTGTTTATAAAACATTTCAATATGCAACATTTTATTAAAAGCCAATTTTTCAAACAAAAATTAAAACAAAATAAAGACGTTTTCATATTGTGGCCTATTGATTTCGATACCCTAGATCAGGGATGGCCAACTTAATTAGACCCAAGATCTATTGTTCACTGACGACACCCTTTGGGATCTACCAAGTACATACTTCTTGACTAATAGTCGCGATCGACCGCTTGGCCACCCCTGCCCTAGATATATTTTGGAAAATCTTTAAACATAATGTTAAATGAACTTAAAACTATTATAAGAATATTTTTTTTTTTTACTAGAACATTTCTATGAAAGAGATGTATGTAGGATATATACAGTAGTCCAACCTGAACTTCAAAATTAAATTTTTATCAATTGATTCTTAAAATATTTTAAAATTGACACTAGAGGACATCACTAGTCAGTGGCGGATCTAAGCTTGATATTGGAGGGGAAATCGACTTAAAAATTTTTATAATTTATATAATTTTGGTCAAAAGTTTGCAACGCATAGAAGGAAGCGTTTCCGACTATATAAAGTAAATATATATTCTGATCAGCACGATGAGCTGAGTTCATTAAGCTCTGTCCATTTGTCCGCCTGTTCGTCGGTCCGTTTGTCCGTCGGTCTGTCCTTCTATCCACGTCCTTCTCCGAGACCCTTTAAGCTACAGAGCTGAAATTTTGCATCCAGGCTTCTTTTTACTGCAGGCATTGTATATCTCGAAATCATCCCGATCGAATGACTATATCATATAGCTCCCATAGGAACTATCGGTCAAGAATAAAATTAAACTTCAATAACTTTGTTGTTTTTCAATCAATTGTTACGAAATTTGGTGTTCATAAGTTTAATACACCTTTAAATAAATCCACCAAGTTTGATCAGAATCAGTTGACTATATCATATAGCTCCCATAGGAACGATCGGTCAAGAATATAGTTTTAAAGCAATAACTTGGGTGTTTTGAAAGCGATTGTCACGAAACTTGGTTTTTGGAAGTTTAGTATATATAGAAAAGTCTGTGCTAATTTTCAGACAAATCGGTCATCTATATGCTGTAGCTCCCATAGGAACAAAAAATTCTTTTTTGTCGAATTACTTTTTTTTCGCAAGCTACAAACATTTAATGTAGGTTTGACTTGTTTTATATGCTTTCTAATGATTTTGTCACATTATAAATGTGTATATATATAAAATGTTAAATAACAGTTTGCAAGGGTATACGAACTTCGGCACGGCCATCCTTCTAGTTTTCTTATAAAGTTCTCAACCACACCACACTCAAATTTTCTATCTGACTTGAACTTTTGGGGGAGAAATTTCCCCTGTTTCACCCCCTAAATCCGCCCATGTCACTAGAAATACATGGTCTTTCACCATCTTAAATGCCTTTCTTTGATAGTCACAAAGTCGGCATAGAAAAATGGATAAGAGGCATAAAGAAATCTTTATCGAAAATTCAAAAATAATTGAAGAATATTTTAAATCAAGATATCTTGTGTGGCATATATGTACATATGTACTTCAGAATGTTTTTGATGTGCGTCAAAAGTATTTTTTCTTCTTATCCCATGATGCCTAGTCCACAACTTCCAGAAGCGGAATTCTTTGGAAGTAATCATATTTAACAAGTGCTTAAAATTGTCGTCGATAGCTCAAAGACATCCTTGCTGGCTGGTAAACTCAAATGGAGCTCATAATGCTTATGCAAAATGTTTAGCGATGTTGAAAAATTTTGCAATGCTAGCTGATTTATAAGGTAAATACTTCAGAACTATCGTCTGTGCTAAATTAAAGTGCTAAGAAAAGCGCGAGGAGACAACCAGGCTGGGTCTTTCTAATATTCTTCAAGGTAATTTGTATGGTAAATACTTTAGACCTACCTTTAGTACGTTCAAAAAAGCAGGCAAAATGTATAATCATGTTTCCATATTGCAAAACTGAACTTTTCTTTAATTTCAAAAAGGATTTTGATTGGTTGCTAACATGTTGACTATCGCTTAGATCCCATCCTATTTCTCACCTTCAACACCTTAGAAACTATTTTGGATCAGTACTACTGTTATTTTTAGGGCCTTACCTTTAATATTTCTACGTATGCTTTGACTTTATCATTTTTACATATGTATAAAATAATAATAGATACATATATAAAATAGTTACAGAAATGTTCAAAATTATCCAGACGTAGTCCATATCCATTTTACCTACCGCTTTCGAAATCACTAACCACTTATTAAAAATTAACAAAATATCACGAATCCAAATTCAAAAAATGTCTAAATCAAACGAAGAGGAAATACAATCGAAAGATTTCAACACCACTGACGGTCCTGAAGATCAAAATGAAACCTTTGTGGCATCTTTCGAACGGGATGTAAGATTTCTAAAAGTTAAATAAATTTCATGTATTGGTATCAACATTTTCAATAGGAATGTCCACCATCAATGTCTTGGCTACTTGGTGGGGAATATGCAAGAATGTGGCTTGAGGAACGTGAAGCTTTTCTTAAAAAACAAAAACGCGATGCTAAAAAATGAAACATTCAAAACTGATTTAACTTCCGAACGAATTTACATAGTTTTTCAAAATCACAAAAACATAACTTCTTTTAAACCTACGGCAAACTTAACTTTGATCAATTGAAAAAGGACAATTTAAACGAGGAAACATTGTGAAACAAAAGAATATGAAACAAAAGAAGGTGCCCCTGAATTCGGCAACAATGTGAAACGAACGAACATGAAACGGAAGGAAGTGTGCCCCTGAAGGCGGCAAAGAGAAGGTGGCTAAGTAAAACAAGAAACATTTTTCCTTATTTATAAACATTTCTATTCTCTCTTTTAGTTATGATTATTTATATATAAGTATATATACATATATATTAATGTAAATGTATGTACATTTTACATATATATACAAACTTATGTTTTTCAACAGGAAGCTATCCAAATCCTGTGTAAGCAAAGGACAACAAAAAAAAAAATAAAGTAAATCAACAGAATTTCTGCTGCTTTTCTTCACCTATTCCTTGTTTTTGTTTTTCCATCATTTCTGCTTTACAGTTATGCCTTCCGCCTTGACAATTTTTTTTTGCTGTAGCCAGTAACTATGCAACACTTTTTACACAGAAGGCACAACTGTACTTAGTGTGTAATGTAATTAGCTTAAAATGTTATTTTTTAATCGGTTTAAGAGATTTTTAGTAATGCAAATATTTGATAATAAAGATGGAGTTACAATGGAGATAGCGAAATAAGTCTTTTATATATAAAAAGTTATTTTGATGAAGCGAAATTTGGACTTTAGTTTCATTTTCTTTTTCAAATATTATTTAGATTAGCTTGCATTGGTTTTCCAATAATATAGCAAATTAGAGTGGAAATTAAAATGGAATCCTTCATCTTTCTTTAAGGATCTCAATGTTAATACGAATCTGTGTTTAAAATATGTTATATATGTACATTTTTTATTATTATTATTATTATTATTATTGTTTAGTTGTATTTTTGTTAAGGTTACTTTTATTATTTTGCTCTCGTTATCGTTCTTTCTCTATCATACTTTCTTCTACTCTGTACATGTTGACATTGTTTTGACGAAAAATACGGTTGTCGCATTTATTTACTAACCCAAACCCAGATGGCCAACCAACTACAACAACATTTGAACCCAACTCCCATTGCAATTTTACATTCGGTTGGGATTTTTGTGTGCATTCAGCAAAAATAAAATTGTTGTTCTTTTTATACCCTGTACTAATAGGCTTAAATGGCAAATTTGCCATATAAGACTATGCAATCTATTTGGACTCCTCCTTTTGCATAGTCAAAACAGGGCAGCTGTATGTTGATATATATAGTTCTATCTGAGTTATTGGATAAATTCAGCAAATGTTTATCAAGACTCTTATTTGAGCTACTTAGATGTTGCTTCACCTGTTGCTTCTGTTTGCTTCGTTGTCCATGTCTTGAACTAAAATAAAACCTTTTAAGTTAGCATTTTCCCTGATTTTAATACCTAACAAAATTTGGTTACATTGATATAGATTGAGATATTACCAAAAATTATATGTTATTAATTAACCTCTGTTAAACAACACAAATGTGTACGAGTAATATGATAACATAAATCACTTTACAAAATAAAAGTTTACGTTTTTAAACGTTCAAATAACAAACTATTTTTATTGTTTGATTAATATTAGAAAATGGAGAAATTGTTAATAAGAGATTGGCAACGACCTATTTTCCAAAGAGATTGCTTTCGTGAAACGCTGGGAATTTGTTGAAGTACTGAAACACTGGGAATTTGTTGGAGAACTGAAACGTTTGGAATTTGTTGAAGATAGAAACGCTTGGAATTTGTAGAAGATAGAAACACTTGAAATTTGTTGAAGAACTGAAACTATTGGAATTTCTTGATAATATGAAACAGAGATTAATATCTGAACTAATTCCAAAATTTACCATTAAAGAATAAATTAGAGTAAAGTTAGGTATTCAAATTAGCGAAAGATCTAAGACAAATGATTTTTAAAAAATATTTTTCAGTATAATAGGGGAAATTTCCTCCCCCAAAAGTTCAAGTCAGATGGGAAATTTGAATGTGGTGTGGTTGAGAACTTCACTGAGCTATATATGTACATACATATATTCTGAAAGATCTAAGACAATTGATAATATTAAAATATTATATATTATAAATATTGTAATACTCCGTAATACTTCTTAAATACCAAAAGATTAGAAAAGAAAGAATATAGATCATCGGTCTATAACTAAACCGATACTCCTTCGAATCTGTCTTTCTATATACATATAGTCTCTCAAGATCCACTTACCCAATTTTTATATTTTAGTTTAAGGCCAAAATAAAACTTGCTCTTATACTTGTATGTTCTTTGCTTCGGTAAAAAAAATACTGAAATGAATAGAAAATTTCAAAATTCTAAAATCTGTATGCCCATCCAACTGATTGGCGAGGTATCCCCCAGTCGACTCCTCTGCATAACTTTCTATGTATGTATGGAATTTTGTTGGTTTTTTTCTTCGTCTTGTTTTCTGTGTTTCTGTTGTTTATTGTGCGATGCCATTTTGTTGTTTAAATGTTCAAGTTGTTTTGCTTTTATTACTGTAAATTTACAAAAAGTACAGCTGTTAACAATAACAATGACATATAAACACAACCAAAGTAAAAGGAAAAATTGCAACGTAGCTAGAAGAAATAATTTTTAAATTAATTAAGCGATTTTTTGTCGTACGTGTGTGTGTGTGTGTCTGTGTGTGCGTTGCAGACACGTGAGATAAGCATAAAGAGTGTGTGGGGGCGATTATCAAATTGCTGATGATGCTGATTTTGAATATTGTTTTGACTACAGAACTACACGAACTTGAAGAATCGTTTTTTTTCTGTCTGCACTCCAGACATTCCAAAAAATAAAACTCAAGGACTTGTTTTTGAGAAATATTTTAATCAGAAATTAATTAATTTACATGAGTTAATGGTATGTTTCTAAAATTAAAGTATTTTGGGATTCGAAAAGCATCTTTCTAAGAGACTCGAGGGAGTATTTAGTATTAGTAAAAATGCCTTCAATTTTTTTTAATCCGAATAAAGTTTAACTGAATTCTGTTTTTGTCCACTCTCATAACTACAAAACTGAGATTCCTTAGAGAATTTTACTTTAAAAAAAAGTCTTTAATAAGCTATTACGAGATTTTAAACCTTATATATGAAATATAGTCTTAAAAAATAAATTCATTCAGTTAAAAGTCTGTATATAGAATTAGACTGTTTACTTTGAGGACTTTGATATCTTTAAAATACACTTTCTTACTTAATTCAGACCTTTAATCGAAATCGGATGACTATATGTACATATTTATTTGAAAAGCAAGATAGTCGAATGATTATGAATATTCATTAAAATTGGTTTTACAGTAATAATAACTAAAATTTATGATTTAATCACCTTGCAATAAAAATTGCTTGAAAATATTGTTAAGTAAATAATCAAATCATTTTAGAAATAAAATCAACTTAATGGGAATTTAAACAATAAAATGGCCCATTCTTATCTTGTTCCGATTTCGCTTATTCCTTTTAGCAACTCTTTCGACTGTAACTCATATGCACCTCTCTTTCTGTCTCCCAAACTACCTGTCTATTTGTCTCTATCTTTTTAAGTTTAGTGCAACAGCAACAATAACAACAACAACTAATTAAGTTCATTGCTTTTATTTGCATATTATTTTTTTTGCAGCTCAACAAGAACAACAACAAAATGGTGGACAACAACAATAAAAACTCATCAGGCTCATCTTCATTAACTTCTCGTCTTTCTGTCTGTCTGAATCCCCTCACACACACACACACACACAACCCCAAACCCCACTGCGTACATCGTCCCCCTTTCACCCACAGTTACTCCACCATCTCCAACCCTCCCCCCACCATTTCGTTCTACTTATTCCTTTTCTTCGTCCCCACTCCGTTTCCCAAGTTTCTTGCATTGTCTCTGGCGAAAGCAACAACAGCAACGAGGAAAACTTGGTGAAGAAGTAGGGAAGGGAAACGAAGAACAAAAAAGACACCCAACAACAACACCGAAAAAAAAAGCAAAATACTTTTGTTTACTCGCATTGCCAGGCTTTTGTTTTTGTTGCCATTGTCGCTGACGTTGACGTCTCTGCCTCTGCTGTTTACACCAGTTCCACAACAAGAATGCAAATGAAAGTGATCGATCTTATGATACCCAACAACTCGTGAGAAAAGTTCTCACACATGTATTAGCTACAGTATTTCTTTTGAAATCATATTGATTACAACTTTGTAAATAACTGCTTGTAAATGTGCACTAAGAATAATGGCATTATTATCATCTTAATTTCTCATTATTATCGAAGTTACAAAAAGCACGCAAAAGAATTTTTCGTAAACTAATATGCTCAAAAAAACTTAAGGTATCAAGCACAAAGCTTCCAAAGAAATCGCTGGAGACGAAGCTCGCGGTGAAATGTGAAATGTATAATGACCTTCAGCTGCGTTGACGTTAGCTTCGTCATTGGACGCTGACGTCGCTGCTATGTGTAGGTGGTGATGGTGGTGGCAGCGGCGTCGGGGGTTCTTGGTTGGGTCAAGACTCGGCACAACTTAATTTTCAGCTAGCCATGGCCGGCCTCGTCTCCAGTCCTCTCGTACCATAACGCCTGCTCGCCTCCCACGCACAAACATTGTAAACAACCAACTACGACGACGCTTCCTAGTTGTAAATGCTCTCTCCCACACACACACACACACACACATACATATACGTGCTGCCTGCCTTTGCGCTTGCTCTCTCAAGCAAATTTGGTATTTCGCTCTCTCTCTCACAGTCTGTGTCTCTCCTGTGCAAACAAGTGTTTGTTTGCAGCGTCGCAGTCGACTGCAACAGCAGCAGAAGCAGCGTCCCTTACCAGCCAAACATTTAGCCAAAATAACCCTCATGTCACCATGCCCCCGACCACCTTTTCCTTTCCTTGACAAAGTTTCTTATTTGATTACTAGCAACACAAAAACAAAAAAAAAAAAGGGAAACACACAGACAACAAACGAACTCTCACAAAAGCTCTCTTCTCTCTGACGAGTTTTGTGACAAAAAACGAATTTGTACTAATTAGCATTTCTATTTTACGTATTGCCTTCACACAGTGGGTCACGATGAGACAGATAAGTACTTAAAAGTACAAAAACAAAATGTTGAGGTAAAAATTGAATTAAACCATATGCAGCATGACGTGACATTTTATTCTTCTCGTGTACTCTTTTGGAGTAAAGGTAGAAATTTTGATACACGTGCCTTCATTTGATTTAACAAATTTTGCGTGGTCACTATATTAAGTTAAAAGTCCAATTTTTTTTAACAATAATATCAACTCTTGTTTGAAGATAACATCGGTATAAACAAACATAATAATAATCATCATAATTTTATAAGTTTATAATTTGTAAAGCTTGATTAATTTTACAGAAATTTTTTTAGAAATTACAAAATAGTAATAATCTTTCGAATCGAAAAACTAAATTGGTGATTCAGTATTATTTTTCAAAACAAATTAGTATAAGCGTTAATTAAATTTATAGTTAAAAGAAAACATTTTTGATATGTATTTAAAAGGTTACAGATCAATTTTTTAGTGATTCACCTCGACTAGGTAAATTAATTAAGTTCTAACCACAGTATTAATCTAATTTATGGTCATTCAAAATGATCATAGTCATGATTACTAAGTATAGGCGTTTCAAAGTTAGACTTCTGTTAGTCACAAAACCACGGTGCAACGAACAGTTATGCAAAAACAACACAATTCTAATAAGAGCAAACTATGGAACGAGCAGGTAAGAAAGAGGGAGCGGAAAGATACTGCATTGTCTTCATTGTTGTTGTGGTCCGCCGCACGTGAGAGCTTGCGCACGAGAGCAGCGGTAAAATGGTAAAAACATCAGAAAATACCAACAACAATAAAACGCCTCCCACGCAGGGGCTTTAAACGCAATGCACTTTGACAGCAGCAATGAGCGACAAAGATGGCAATACAAAGACGAAAAAGGAATTATGTACCGTATACGGGAATTCGACTTACAGGTACCCTGTAACAATGATAATCTGATATGGGAGGGAACTAACCTCTCGCAGTCTTGAAGATAACACACGCTTTATGATGCTGATCCACAATGCCTTATTAACTCGCAAACGCTTGTGGCAGATGTATTTCTTTTTACTTAGTTTAGAGTATACCCGTTTAGAGGGTATCAAACAAAATAAAAAACGAAAGCAGCTGCTGGAGACAAATAAAAATGAATTACATACAAAATGCATTTTGTTTGCATAGCAGAAAACTAAACAACAACTGCAAAAGACGACGACGACGCAACGCTCAAGGCAAGCAGCTCAGTCGCTTTTAACGTTGGCAGAGAAGCAGAAGACGGAAATACCAAGCGAACGATGACGAACGTAAAAACTACGCACCAGAGCAACAGCAACACAAACAAAAACAACAACAGTAACAGCAACAATAAAACACGGCACGAAAAACAAACAAACAAGCAGCAAGAGAGGGCAGAAGGAGACGAAACACAGAGGGAAAAGGAATTCACGAGAGAGAAAGAGAGAGTGAGCATTTGTGAGGGAGAGAGTAGCAAAAGCGGCGTAGCGACAGCGAGCGGAATAGAGCAAAGCACCTGCTTGACCTCCCCGCCTTCACCCGCTTAGCTAACGAGCAAACAACACTAAACAAAAATAAATAGAGATATACAGAATGTATGGTAAAATAAACCAAAAAAAAATTTGTTAAAATTATATCTTTAACAAATACCCTTTTAATATTATCAGTATACAAGAAATACCAATCATTAGCCGATTCTTTTGAGTAAATTTCAGAATTAGAACTATTTGTAGCTGTGCTTTGGTTTCCATGCGTTTTCTGTCACGTGATAATAACATTTAGCTGATTGTTAAAAATCCATACATCCATACATACATTTTAAATAAACAGAACTATAAATAATCAACAGTTATTGTTTAATACGTTTTTTATCATTGTTCAAATGTACTTTTTATATAGGGTGAGTATAAAACTAATTAATGATAAATGGATCTTTTTTCATTTTAAAAATCATAATCATCCAATGATAATGGCTATTTCTTGCCTCATCCAGACATTTGAATGACAAATCTCCTATCAGATCATATAAGGTCCCCCGCCATAAAATGTGTACAACAAGCGAAGACTGAAAGCAAATGCACGGGTTTTTTTTTATAATTTGGTCTCTTTTTGTATAATTTACTACGACGTAGTAGAAAATTTCGTTGCTCTTTTTTTTGTTTTTGGCGCGAAGCTTTGTTGGTGTTGTTGTTGCCCCCGTTCGTTCAACTCACTGCTGCTGCTACCGCTGCTGCCCACCTCCTGCCCTCGCTTGAACCGCTCCTGTCTACTTGTTTGTTTAATTTTTTGCCATTTCTGCTTCACATTTTATTTGTTTGTTTGACTCGCTGCACATGTATTGGTGTATGTGCGGTGCGGCCCAAGAAGCAACCGTCGTAGCTGCCGCCGTTGTCATCGTCGTGGCCTCCTTCCTCCATTATGGCTGCCTCGCTCTCTACCACCCCTCCCTTCAACCCAGCACAACAACCATGTTGTTGTTTTTCTTTTTCTCTTTATCAAAACAACTGCTCAGTTGACGTTGACGCCGAAGTCGACGTTTATTTGTCTGCTTGTGTTTTTGGCGCGCACTCTCGCCCTCACACTCTCTAATGCTCTTTCTCTCTCCCTCATTTGGTGGATGGGTTGCTGTTGTTTTTTAAGCATGACAAAGCACCGGAGAATTTCACAACAGGCAGAGGCCAGACGACGACGCGTCGTCGCTGTCGACCGCAGCTTACTTCATAATGATGTTCGTTTTGTTTTTCCACGAAACAACTGTTTACCAAGCAACGTTGACGTCAACGTCGCAGCCAGCAGCAGACGTTGTGTGCTCATTTCATTCAAACGAGAAATTTCATTTCAATACGGGAACAGAGCGCGCGGGCGTCTCTGCCGCTGCCGCAGTCGCAGTCGCAACGATTTTACAAAGTTTGTCAGTGTTTGCCGGGAAACAGACGATAGCAGACGTGTGTGTAAGAGAGCAAGTGAATGCGTTTTAACGGTAGTTGGCCATATCACACGCGATTGTAACGGGCTGCTTACCAATACAAATTTATAAAAAAAAAAATAAATAAATAAATAAAAATTAAAACGTAAAAAAAATTCTACATTTATTTACGTAGCACTAATATTATATTTGAATTTGTAACAAGTGCGTGTCGTGTTTATATCGTGCGTGAGTGAGCGCGTGAGCATTAGCTTATGCGTGCAAGTGTTTGTGTCTGTGTGTGTGTATGTGCGAGCGAGACAGCCCACAATTGTATATAATTGTTTGTTTTGGCAAGTGAGATGGAACGACGACGACGGCCTCCTCCTCTTTCCATTCGTGTTTGTTAAACAAATAACGGAAAACCAAATACACAAGGCAAAACGCTGTTTTAGTTTCACGATTAACAAAAAATACAACAACAAAAAAATGTTAAGTAAAATGTACGAGCAACAAATATCAACAATATTTTTTAAAAATAGTCCTACTATATTTGAAATTATTTACTTCTGACTATCCTGCTCTTAAAAAAATAAGATAAAATATCTTCAACTTTTTGACATTCCTCCAAGTGTTACCTAACGTATTTTGGTAATAAAGAATGAAGTTTATAAAGCTAAACTATCAAAAATGTTTCAAACCTTAAACCAATTGTCTATGTTTGAAACATTTTGAAAACAAAGATATCTTCTTTGATCCACATTTGAAGACTGCTGCAGTTCTTATAGCATGGAATAAGCCAAGAATCAATCAGGAAAGATTAGTGTAAATATTTTAATCTAGTAAGGAAAGGTCAACTAGTTCTCATACATAAAAGATCACTAGAATTTAGCTGACATTAGGGTACACCAAATTCGATTTTACATATTTGCTACCAATTTGTCACGATCATAACGTCTGAAATATTTTTGCGGTATTACAACTTAATGTTGCGAACTACAACAACTTTGCTCTATATGAAACTAAACAGCTTTTAATATGCTCTTTAAAATACATATACACATGTTTGTATATTGAAAAAACAAAAAAAAAATGTTTTTGTTTTTCTTTTATTTTTAATTTGTTTTTATATGCCCGCGCGCTCGCGTGCGCCTTGAAATGTATTTTTAAGTTTTTTGTGCTCAATTTTTGTGCTGGCTAATGTTTACTTTTTTGCGTTGTTTAAATTTGTTTTTGGGCTTTTAAATGAAACAGAAAACACACAAAAAAATAAAAACCGTTCAACAAATGACAAATCCAAATCCATTGGATATATTTTTATATGTATATATTTACATATAAACATAATATTTTTTTTTGAAATTTTATTTCTATGGATGGAAAATAAATGAAATTTTGCGTTGTAAAATTGTACTAAGAGTATAGAAAAGATAATTAATTGTCTAGAAAATGTTGTGATTGTTGTTATTGTTAGTGAACCGGTTCTAAAATGTGCTAATAAAACGTAAATTATGTATCAAAATGGATAAAATTTCAACGACTTACAAAAACAAAAAGAACAATTATAAGAATAAAGTTTTAAAGTGCTAAAAATGGGATCTAAATAGATCTAAGTGACTGAGATCCTTGATGTTGGCAAATACAAATAAAACTGTGTAAAATTTTAATAAACATTTAGAGAATGTCCTCAATAATTCTACAATTTCTACAAATTAAGAAAAGGAAAAGAGAACTTTCAATCGTTATATAATTGTACTAAAAACTCAATTGTTAAAGTGACAAACGATATTAAACTTTCAGTTAAAGGTGATCTTATACATATTTTCTTGTTATATGTATTTTGATTCTTACTATATCCGGAAAAAGGAAAGAAATGTGCCTTGTGTTATAACCGGAAATACAGTTTTTGAAAACTCAAACAAATTTATATCACAATTATCCATTACTTAATCAAATGGATCTTCACATAACCTTAAAGGGATCTACATACAGTCTGCACAACAATTATACGGACACTGATGGCTTAAAATGGCTTTTTATTTGTACGAAATGAGATAAGACACCAATAATTTGTAAAGACCAAAAACATTATAGGAAAAAGGACATTCCCAATAATATTTGTGCCAAGACAGGATAATATTTTGTTTTTTTTTTTTCTTTATATCAAATAATCTTTTGTTTTGTTTTTATGCTAAATAAACATTTTTAATTATATTAAACTTCTTTTTGAAGAATAATATTAATGTTTAACTTAATAATTAAAAAAATTAAAAAAAAATGATGTGTTCGAAAATTTATTGTGCTATCTGTATAACAGACTATTTGAGTTTATTGCATCTCCCAAACGATTTGTAATCGGGAACAACAATCTGTTTTGCAAAATGTTATTCCACAATTTCTTCAAAAGATACGCGGGGGAATTCACCTTCGACCGTTTCACACTGAAAGATCGTTTTTCGTTGAAATCAAACAACAACTACAACAATGTATTGTACATTGTAGATTCCAAATCAAAATGAATTTGGCGAAAACCCACAAAATATAAACGAAATCAGTAAACAAAAAAAACAAACACACACACATATCTGTGATTGTGAGAGAACCAAAAACCGACCGCAGAATTCCAAGTAAATCCCTCAAAACTGTGCTACTTAAAAATAAAACAAGGCCGCAGACAAGAAACAAACACACACACAAAAATAAAAAAAAAAAACATTCAAACTACACGAAAATTGTTTAAATTTAATGCAAAAAGAAACAGCTTATATCGCAAACAAAACGAAAAACTATTGTGAATATGTAAAGAGACATAATATAACAACGGACGCGCGGCTAGAGACCAAAAAAGTGCGTAAAAAATAGTCAGCGTGGCGTAAAAAACAAGTTCTAAAAATAAACCCAAAAAACAAAAACGACCGAAAAAAAATGTGTCGCGTCTAAAAATTGACGCAGAGCAAAAGACAAACAAAAAACGAAGCAAACAACAACTAAATAAACCAAGATACAACTACAATAAGAAGATACAAGAATTAAACCAAACTAAACACAACACAAAAAAAATGGAAAACTTAAAAAAAAATACACACACACACAAACAGTTCTATTTTTCTCTCGCTCTTGCACACATTTACCGTTATGAATCATTCAGCTGTTTGCGCAGCGACGCAAAAACAACTTCTCGAAACAAAAGGCCACAAAACTTACACACACACACAACTATACAAATGGTGGACATATAATTTACAAAAATGAAATATTTAAACTAAATATTTGTACTAAAAACAACAAAAGAAAAAACAAATTGTCGTTGAAATAGGGAAGAAACTGAAAGGAATAACAGAGCGTAGTGGAGAGAAGAGAAGAGAAGAGGGTAGAAAGAGGCATACACCTAGACACCAGGAAGCGAAATTTTTGTCGAACAACGAAAGATTGATGTTAAAATGAGATGCCCGCATAAGCTTTATGCGCACCAGCTAAAAGCAGTGACAAGTATGGGTGCGAGTGAAAGCGCACGTGTCCCTGCTATGTATGTGTGTGTGTGTGTTTGTCTTTGTATAAATAACTGTACAAATCATATGTTTGACTGTATGTGAGAGTGCAAAATACACTTCCGTCTATTGTGAATGACTTGGCTTTGCCATCTTTGTGTGTTATCGTTGTTGCCGTTGCCCGTTGTTGTTGACTTGTGACATTTATACACGCGTTTTCTTAGCAGAATTTTACACTGGCTGCCGACGCTGCTGCGGCTGCGTCTGCTACTGCTGCTGCTGCTGCAAGCATTTGTACAAATTGCGACATACGCGAAAAAAAAGAACAACGTAAAGGAAAAGGTTGCAAAATCAGTCTCGGTCTCAGTCTAAGTAAAATGTGCTACATCATGTCTTACATACATACTAGATTCTTCCGTTTGCTGTTCGTTTCACTTTGCTCGGACTAAGTGCGATAATGTTAATACGTATACTATATAAGTATGTACATATACACGTTCACACACAAAGATAGTGTCGGAATAGTGCCACTGACCTAGGCTTTGCCAGCTTAACTATGTATATAGGATGACGTGTTTAAAACTAATTGGAAATTATTGCCATTTGGGTTTTTTTTTTTTTATTCGCTGGAATTATTGAATGGCAATGTCTAATGCGAATGCATTTCAAATGAATTGATTATTAAGTATATGTTTCCATTGCTTACCTCCGCATACATTTCTACATGTGTATTTAGATGTAGCAACGCAGTTAAAATCAAATATTTTGAAACGCATTTATAACGGGTTCTTCAAACAGAGAAATAAATCAATTTTTGATATATTTTTTAAAAATAAAAGTGTTTTAAATGATTGCAAAGATTTGACTCACTGCACAGATTTTCTTTATCTTAGTAAGATAAACTTACCAGATTTAACTTTAACTTTATGAAATTCTTTGAAAACTTTTCCTATTTCCAACAACTCTATTCCAATTTCAACTTTTCGTTAGTCCATCAATAGAAAGTTTGTAAAATGTTTTCCATTAAATCATTTTGCCAAATTGTTCTCTATCGTTTGTACGTCCTATATACTCTTCTATTATTATTAGATTCCCATTAATTCTTAAATTCTACGGGGAAGCGATTCAAATGGTTTTAGAAATGTACATATCTATACCATTGTAAGCAGCTAAAAGCACCTCCTCAATCGCCAGATTTGAATCCTATTGATCATCTGAATCAACTGCTAGTACAAAAGCTCGATCGCATAGCGTCCACTTTAAAAAATTTCTTAAAAGAGGCATGTGATGCATTGAATGGAACAAAATATGCGATTTGTAAACCGGAAGACTCGTGGATAGTACAAAAGAGGCGTTTGTAGTCCTTTTTATAGTCCAAAGAAGAACCCAGAAGGTATTAGAGTGCTTTACTTGACTAGATATTAAAGAAGTTTTTAATGAAAATTTGTAACTTTGGTTTTTGTTTGTGGTTATTATGAATATTAAAAGTTATGTTTATTAAATAGTTACCTAATAAATACATCTGCATAATTGCATTTTTACTTTGTGTCAAAGCCTAGTGGAACTAAGATTACAGTGGCTTGAATTTAAAAATCGCTGTTGTGCTTATACTTTTTGAAGTCACTGTATATTCACATGAAACCAAGAGGGAAAAACACCTTCTTCAAGCGAAAGTTCCATTTCTTAGACTTTGTAGACTGTTTTAATAAACAATCGTGTTTTCACAAACATTTAGATTCTAGACTGTTCTGTCAATAGTTGAATTGTAATTTCTTTAAAGGAGAAATAAATTGTCATTATATTTCGTTGTACTAACGTACAATTATGGAAATTATTTCATCATACATATGTATATTTACCTATCTTATGGTAGTTGGTAATCTAAATGTTATAAAACCAAAAACGTCACAACGATTTCATCATTTTACTAAATACATTTAAAACAAAAAGGAACTTATCAACTTGTTTAAATAGATAAACAATAGATAAATGAATGAAAACTAAATGCAATAATTCAAAGTGTAAAATCAAAATGAAGTACAGTTTCGAATTGTAAATTTAAGCTACTGTTTTCGATGAATATTCATTTGGAATTTCACATAAGACTCACAATTTGTCAATGGCATGCCAAATCAAATACAAATCCTAAAGCAATTAACAAGTTTACCTCAAGCTACTAGATTTACAGAAAACACCGATCTACCCCCCATCCATCCCCCTCCTATCCCTTATCCGTTGTTCCAAAATAAATATTCATGGGATGGGAAGACTATTTTAGTTTGATGATGAAAATCATCGCAAAAAAAAAAATATGTCATGCTTAGTTTTTTTTTTCTTTCTTTAGTGTGAAAATTTCCTACTTTTGATTAACACCTTTGAATAATGTTTGTTGGCCCGAAAATGAAGGGGAATGACCAACAATTATGATATGGCCGATACGATCGTCAATAATTTTAGGCAATGTTATCAGGAACTAACGATTTGCAATACGAAAATTTCTTTCATTAATGTGAAATTTTGTCTTAGTAAATATTGTTCTTGTGCAATTTTAGTAGTTCTTTATTAAATTGCTAATCTATAAATTTTCATGGTAATCTATGGTGACACTTTCTAACGAATGTAAATGAATCAGTGGAAAATTTAGCTATTAATTTGGTTTTAAAACAAAAGAATGTATCTTCATTTGCATCAGATGCATTTTGGTTATGGTGAGCTCGAAGGACATCGTTGACGTACAGTGGTGCTCATATACTTAAGCCACATGAAGGTAAACCTTGCATTTAAGCGAAAATCAAAAAAAGTTTTAATTTCACTGCTCCAATTTTTTGTGTCAGAATACTTTTATATGTCAGTACCCTAACAGAACAAGAACCAAGTCAACAAAATATATATTTCATGAAAAACTTAAAAAATTCGTAACCATCTCCAAAATGTCCTGCTCATATACTTAAGCCACCTGGAAAAAAATCGTTAAAAAAGTTAAAATTTGCCCAGTATTCCTAGTATTTTTAATAAATTTACTTTAATATTGAGTAGAATGACCTTATTGCTTAAAAACTGTGGAGCAAGGCTTTACCATTGACTATACAAGGCGTGCGCATTGCTGGGGGGTGATTTTCATCCTTTCTTAATGTAAAACTTCCCAAAAATCGTTTTTATTTGCTGTTTTTTTATGGACAACGACTCTTTTGTAAATTCCTCACAAGTTTCTTAAAGGGTTAAGGTCGGGACTCTGCGGTGGCCATTGCAAAACGTAGATTCTTTCATGGTAAAGACTCAACTTGACTATCTTGCAGCAATGGCTCGAGTCGTTGTCCTGATTGAACATCCACGTAAGCGGGAAATTATCGGCGTATTCTTCAGATAAATTGTTTCTAAGAATGTTAAGGTACATTTCGACGTTCATGATGCCTTCATTATTTACCAGCGGACCTAGTTCCAAAGCAGTAAAACAGCCCCAGACCATGATCGAAGCGTCGCCATGTTCAACGGTCTTCTTTGAGTACTTCGGATTTGGTTGTTTGTTAGAAGGACGTCGTGCATAAGGTTTTCCATCACTTCCAAAGACATTGAACTTGGATTCATCGCTCCAAACAATTGAGTTCCAAGAATTGGGACCTTTGCCAATATGCTCCGTGGTTAATTGAATGTGCATTTTTGTGTTCTTCACGGACAGCAATGGATTTTTTTGGACAATGCGTCTATAGAACCCAAATGCGTTTAGGAGCCTTCTTAAGATCTTAGCTGACATATTTAAGCCATAATCCGTAACCTTTTGACCTCTTATTCCCTTCGAAGTCAAGAAAGGATCGGCTTTACTCAGATTGGCAATCTGACTGTCCTCATGAAAGTGGGTTATCTGTGCCTTTCACGGGGAATATTTTCCTAGGTTCCATGTTTTTTTATAAAACGCAATAGCATTTCTGACTTCGCCACAAAAAAATTATAAATTTTACAAATTTGTTAAACACTTTTCTTTTTTTCGTAATATTCCCATATCAATTTTTTTTCGGGCGGATTTGTAGGTTTTTTTTTAGACATTGGGATTAAACTTTTGTGAAAAACGTTTTTAATGTTTAAAATTTTACTTTAGAAAATGAAAAGCAAAAATTTTTCCCAAAAAATCGTAAGTTTGATGATTTTAGCTCAAGGTGGCTTAAGTATATGAGCAGGACATTTTGGAGATGGTTACGAATTTTTTAAGTTTTTCATGAAATATATATTTTTTTGACTTGGTTCTTGTTCTGTTAGGGTACTGACATATAAAAGTATTCTGACACAAAAAATTGGAGCAGTGAAATTAAAACTTTTTTTGATTTTCGCTTAAATGCAAGGTTTACCTTCATGTGGCTTAAGTATATGAGCACCACTGTATATAAACCACAGGAAACCTAAAAATAGGATAGATGCTATAGGACACATTTGTTGCGAAGTCCTTTATGAAAGTTAAAGTTTAAGTTACTGGAAAACATTCACGACAAAAATTTAAGGAGAACAGGTTTGAAACACAGCTATGTCATCTTTCGAATAAATATTATATTCTATATAGATTTTATGATAAAAATTGTTCTGATAAGTCGAAAATAGGTGTAGTATTCCTGCCTCTTTCCCAGTTACTTCAAAGATTGACCTAAGAGATACACCTCTGTCCATGTAAAGACCATTCATAGGACCAATCTATATTGTTTCATAGAACAACAGGTTTCCTTTATCAATCTCTAGTACTCATCAATATCTAACAATAATTTGGAAATGTTTCTTAATAAGAAATTCATCAATTTTGTTGAATAGCGTAAAAGTTACATACGTTTAGCCACTGGCTTTTATTTTCACTCTTCTTTTCAAATAACAATTCCAAGGCTTTTGCCATGAAATTTGCAACCAACTACATATGTAAGCATTCTTCTGTATGTATGTACATATGTATGTTTCTACAATTTCCAGCTAAAAAGAGTGCACAGAGAAGAAGCAACAACAACAACTAAGGCTAAAACATAATCAGCCAACCAGCCACTGCCACAGTGCCACCCACCCACATAGGTTTCACGTGTTTTCGACATACGTACATACATACATACATATCTGGCTATAAACATACCTTTCGTCGACGTGCCAGTGCACAAAAAATTGCTTAATTAATTAAATATTTTTCTTTTCTGCTTGTAGCATTAACTGCAACATTGGCATATTAATTTACACAAATTTACATATGTCAAAAAGTACAAAAAAACAAAAAAGAACAGAATAATAATAAGAAATATGGGTATTTAAAATTTGACCAAGCAAATGACCATGGAATGGTAACTAGGTAGACTTTATGAAGCTAATTGGTCTATACTTTCTACATTTGACCCATAAATAATGTAATAAGTAAATATGATTCTGAAAATATTTCAATGTTTAGCGAAACTTGTGTGTTTGCAGCTGTTAAAACATTTCAAAGGGAAATCGAGTTCATCTTAAATAATTTAACGCTAGTTTCGGGTTAAGGAAGTCTTTTATATTTTTAAAGGTGCGGATCCTGTAAGATAACACTGTGAGGTGTGTCAATATAAGCTACGTGACTAAATAGGACTTTTCCAAGTAAAATATTCACGAAGGTTTTTAAATTAAAAGGAGTTGAAAATTATTTAATAAGGGGTACAACATTCGAACTTTCATGACTCGAAGTGCTATAATTCCGTTTGAGTTACGGATTTTTTCGGTTAGCGAATTGAAATTTTATGCAAACTTCGCTGTACTACTATTAATTTTTGTTCGAATCGGAGAGAATTCGAATTAGAGAAGTTTAAATAAAGGGAAGTTAAACTGTATATATATATACATGTTTTATTGATCGTATTTGTAAAGAAGGACAAAAAACGACGTATCCAAAAGAATATTAACTTTTATATACTAGATCCTATAATTGAGCAAACTTTTTCGAATCTAACAATACTAAGTAAAAAGTATCTCGAAAAAGTATTCCCATTTAATATATTCAGACTTTTACGATACTTTTTTTATGAAATCGAAGATACTCTATTATTAATATTTCCTTTTAATTAATTTGTGAAAATTTTTATCATTTCAGCACACATTTGTTCTAAATGAGAGAAAAAGATCAAAAGAAAACGATGTTGATTGAGTGCATTTCGCGTGACATTCCCTAAACACACAAAACAAATATCCATAACAAAACCCTCCGAAATCAAAAGAGAAGAAAGATATCAATCAATTATAAAAAAAAAAAATAGAAGATAATCTCAGAGCTACAAAAAATACCCACCAAAAAAAGAAAAGAAAAACAGGAAAAGGAAGAAAGCGAGTGAGAAGTAAACCGGAACAGCAAATGAACTTCAATCCGGCCAGTGTTGTAGCAGCAGCAGCAGCAGCCGCCCACAGTGCGCCCTATACAACGCATCATCATCTTCATCATCATCATCCACATCACCAGAGTCACATAATTCCACTGCCCAGCTACAGCAGCCAACCGGCAATTGTGGTAGGCGTCGGGGGCAGTGGAGGAGGAGGAGGAGGCGGTGGTGGAAGCATTGGTGGTGGTGGCGGTAGTGGTAGTGGAGACGGTGGTGGCGGTGGTTCTGGTGCTAGTGCAGGTGATAGTTCACCAAAAATCATGGAATGGACAAACGATGATGCCTTGGAACTTATCGAACAGTATCGTTGTCATACCGAATTATGGAATCGTGCCGATCCAAAATATAAGGATAAGCTATGTCGATTTCGGGCCTGGTCGGAAATAGCCGATCGTTTCGGTTGCAGTAAAGCCGAAGTGGAACGTAAAATGAATGTCCTTCTCACGCAATATCGTCGGGAGAAGCATAAAATGTTTGTTAAAATCTATCAGGGCATTCAGCCAAATCCGTCCAAATGGTATGCCTTTAAGCGATTCGATTTTATGGAGGCCGGTGGTGGTAGTCTTAGCGGTGTTGTCGTCGGTGGCAGCGGCAGCAATAGTAGTGGAGTTGGTTCCTCTGGTCCAAATATTGTGGCCAATCCTGTTTCTACGTCCTCGCATAATGGTCTTAATGGCCTGGCCGCCGCAGCTGTTGCCGCTGCGGCCTATGAAAATAGTACGATAGCAGCAGCTGGAAATGGTGGTGCACCGATTGGAATCGGAGGAGTTGGTGGTGCCACAAATGCAGCAGCTTCATCAGTCGCATCGTCACAGCAACAACAGCCCGCCATTCAACATAGACGTATCAAGACCAAAGAGCTAAAATATTTCGGCGCGGTGAGTAAGCGGGGCAAAAAATAAACCAAATGCGTAATCATTTTTGTTGTTGTATTTTTTTTCTTCTTTGTCCAAGCACAAGACGGTACGGTATGTTACCGCTACCGCTGACAAGCTTTCGAATACAAAATCAAAAAATACAATGAAATCAATTAACCCTAGAATAAGCTATGAATGAAACAAATATGTTTCAATCAAAATAATCAAAGTTATTGAGTGATTATTTACATATATAAATTTCTAATTGAGAGAGTTTTTAAACTAACTACAAAAGTTATTTAAGGTTAATTTTGCGACCTTGTTTAGAATTCTCCCTCAACAATTGCCACATTTTCTTAGACTGTTTCATAATTTCTCCCTAAATGCTGTACGATGAATCAGTCAGGCAAAACGTTATTTCTATTCATGATTCATTTGTAGTGTGTGCGGGGCGGCTCGTACAATATAAAATCAAATTCATTCATTCAACGAAATCTTATCTTTGCGCGGCATTATCAATTTTTGGATCATTATTACATGGCATATTATAGAACCTTATGGCTGTTCTAGTGTTAAATTCAATCAAAACAAGTAAAAGCTAACTGTGCTTGACACAAAGAGAGTGTAGTAGAGAGACAGAGAGGAGAGCGCGAGAGTTCAAACATGTGCGCAAATGACTTGCTGTTTTTAAAAAAAGTGCGCGACTCTCTCTCTGTCTGGCTCTCTCTCAATCTATCTCTCCCTCTCTCTTTCTGTCATGCTACGATGTGTGTTTGTGTGCTGTTTTGTTATTGACGATGATCAAAACAGAATTAAAATTTTACGCATAAATTTTTCTTAGAAATTTACCTTTGTGTGTGTGTGAGAGTTGTTTGTGGCGTATGTGTGTGAGTGTGAGTGAGTGAGTGAGGCATTGGCCGCAGCTACATGAAATTGTTTTTATTTGCGTTGTCGTCGTCGCTGTTTTGGGGAAGGGAGTTGGGGGAGAAGCGTGAATGGAGTGACAGTAGTGTCAACGGGGGCGTGGTGGTAGGGGAAGCTGGCGCTGACATTTTGTCGCCCAGTTGTTGCTGTTATTTTTATACCCTTTAGCGATGTAGGAAAAAGGTTACTAAGCTGCGTAAAGATTAGGAGTCGGGATAAACCCATTATATTTGAGTTCCGGCTCATATTGGGTAAAACTTAAACGACTATCTTTTATAATTCGTTTCACTTAAAAAGTATTCTCCATTTAACTTTACTTATGCAAGGGTATTTTTAAGTCGGTTTTGTTATCCAAGTTGGGGGAATTTTTTTTGTGTTTGTGTGATGAAATGTTTGTTTTGCACGGCGAAATGTTCGGGCCAGGCACTTGCCATTGGGTTTTTGGTGACGTTTTTTTTTTTTCTATTTTGCTGTGGTTTTGCCCAGTGTTGGACATCGGTCTGTCCCTCTCTTTGTCTTTGTCCCTCTCATTTACTCTACCATAGCGATTCGTTCGTTTGAAGCTTTTGTTTTAACTTTGCTTCGTTGTTGTAGTTTTTCACTTGTTCCTTTTTATTGTTGTTGTTGTTGCCGTGTTGTTGTCGTTGTTCATGTTGTTTGTCAGAGACTTATCAAAACAACATTTGTTGTTGCTATTGCTGCTGCTGCTGCTCCTGCTTCTGTTTTCTTTTGCCTTTCATGCTATTGTTTCTATAAAATAAATGAAATATTTGTGCACCAAAAATAATATCAGGGAAAACTTGCCATTGCCTTACTGAAGGATGCGTGCATGTACATATGTATGTATGTGTGTTGAGTGTGGGAGTGAATGTGTGTCACTTGTTTGTGCAAGTTCCGTATTGTTTTTACTCGATGTTCTTGTTGTTTTTGCCGTATTCTATGTAATGTCAAGTGTGACCACACGGATTTCCGTAGCAATTTATGTATGTATGTATGACTGCTTAAAGTGTTTAAAATTTGACCTTATTGTTTAAACAGGTGCGTTTTGGTTTCCACATAGGTTTTTTTGAATAAATTTTCAAAAATTTTGAAAAACTGAAATCTTTTCTGACAATCCAATGTGTATTTATGTATAAAAATTGTATTATTATCCCTTTCTTTAGGTTGTTGAATGGAGTTCCACCAAATTCCCTGATTACCCACACTTCTTAGGGCAGCGCAGATGTATGTAAATACAAACGAAACATTTAATTTTCATTATTGAAATTAAACAATTTTTAAAATCCTTTGGCAAAATATTGTCAAAACTTACATATTATGACATATGTATGTATGTACATATGTAACTTCTGCTTTCCGGTTGTCGTTCTTATTTCATTCTTTACTTAGTGACATACTGTTATGTACATACATATGTATGTATGTATATGCCTCTCTTTTTACCTTTCTTAGCCTTGCACTTTTTACGCTCATTGTTCCCAGTTACTTTTCAGTCTTTTTTTTTATACCCTGTAACCAAAGGGTGGTTTGAGATCTCCAAAATCCTTATGTGATGAACCGAATGAATAAAAAAAGAAGAGAATTTAATATTATGAGACTCGATATTTTCAAAATTCTGGTAATTGATGGGAGATTCTTTTTATTTTTCTTTTCTTTGTTTTCGTTTTAAATAATCAACAGTTATTTACGGCCTTGAAACAGTTTCAAAAACGTTAAATTACACCCCTACTTAGTAAAGATTACTTTGAAATCGAGATTTTTGCAGGAATAGAGACATATGGAATTTTTACTGCTGTGTGTTGTTGTTCTTTGCTCTGATTTTGGAATCTTTTTGTTTTCTTTTGCATTATTACTACTTGCGTGTGATGCCATATACGCCCACCTGGGTTGCCGCCTACATTTCATCCATCCTCTTTGTTATGTATTTTTGTTCATATTTTGCAATTGTTTTGCTCTGCGGCATTTTCTCCAAGACAAGTGAACAACAACAACCAGTAAAGAAAGAAGAAGAAGAAGTAGAGGGGAAAACTATGCCCCACAATGCTGCGGTCGACGCCACACGCACTCCACCAACCGCCACCAGTGCCCCTCCTTCACCCACTTACCATTTCCAACTCCCCCTTAACAGAAGTAGTTGCTGTTGTAATTCACGTTGTTTTGTTTTCTCTTTGCCATGCCTAACACCCGCCCTCTTCGCCGCAATCCACACCACCTCTTTTATCTATAGGAACCTCCTGCTGCGGCTGCCGAATGAAAAGTGCAAGGCAAATAAATAGCAGCAGCGGCAGCAGCAGTAGCAGCCGCAGCCGCAGCCGCGTTAGCTGCCGACGCTGACGTTTGTTTTTGTTTACTCATTCATTGCAAAGTTGTTTAGAGTCGTGTGCGCAGTTTTTCGGTTTCGCGTTGCAACCAAAAGGGGGTGGTGGGTGGGATTCCAGAGCGTGAGAATGAGAGAGAGAGAGAGGAGGTGGGCGTGCAATATGTGTATGTGTGTGTGTGTGTACTAAGGTTTTAGTTAGGGGCGAAGTTTGTTGTTGTTAAAGTTATGCAAGAATCTCTGTTTTATACCCTTACATCATGCGTATATTCAATTTGACTAGATGCCTGTAACAAATATAACTGATAAATTTTTATCAATTGGTCTTTATAAGAATTTGAAGCAGAAATGCACATCTATCTCGACCTATTAATGTGTCATTAAAAAACGTCATGACCCCTCCTTTAAGCACTAAGATTAAAAGATATCATAGAATGCGGCACTCAAGCTTTGTATTTCATATCAATTTTCATTGCAATATTGATAACGCCAGATTAAAACACTATTTGACATATTTTTACAAATAATAAGAAAACTTTTTTGCGAAGAGTTCAAATTTGCTTTGCTTAACTTGTATTATACATTGGAAGTGTATTCAAACTGCAACTTGGATAAACTTAGCCACATTCTTTTGTTATGTTCATTTTTATTTTGGAGGTGAAAGGTGATATTGTGTGGGCGTTATTTGGCTTGGATATAGAACAGGAAGAAGATTGAACTACTTTCATACATATATAAATATATACAAGGATAGATATACACAGGTGAATGAGGTGCCAGCACAACAGAAAAAGTGTGACTTGAAAAGGCCAACCATAAGTAAATTCTGCATAAAATTGACCTAGAAAGTAGGTGAAAGGTTTAAAAATAAAACAAATACATAAATATCTATGGAATACGCATTCAAACAATTTGAAATTGTATTAAAAGTTGGAGTAAAACTTCATCAAAATAAGCTACATATATGTATGTATATGTTTTTGCCATAGTAACTTAACTTTTCCTTTGGTCCTTTTCAACGAAGCCTTTAATAAAGAACTACTACGCTTTCCTAAATATGGGGTTATCAAAACCGGTGTTAAGCTATTATCATAGCATTCCAATTGAAATAAATATTATTCTAACAGTAATTTGATGCAATTTAATAGTTTAATAAACTGCAGTAAAACAAAATACTCACGCCAAAAATGTTGCTTCGTTTTGATAGAAAAATTTCCACCGTTGCTTTCCATTCAATTGGGAATTTTATAGAACCTGTTTCTTTAAGTTTTATTCCACTGTGATGACTCTGAAACTTCCCTATTGCCAGGTAAATCCCCCCCAACAGCTATATGATTACATTGGGTAAGGAGATGGAAGAGTAAAGGGGGTGGAGTCTAAACACTATTGCTCTCTGCTGCCCACTCATTCACATTTACATTTACGCGACAATGTGACGTTAACACTAACGTCAACGCTTGGCGCTTGCGGTTTTTTATGCACTCTTCATTAATGTTAGTGTAGCAGTTGTTGTTGTTGATATTATAAAATACTCTACCCAGACTTAATAAAAGGGTATCTTAAGATCTTCAAAATGTAGGAAATGTAAATGTAAGGCAAAGAAAAATATATTAATTAGTCATAGAATTGCACAATATGTATCAATAAAATCACGTTTCAATTTCTATGTATGTTTGAAAATGTAATTTCTCTAGTAAAAGTTTCAACTGCAACTTGGTACAGGGTATTTTGAAGTTGTTGCCTCTGGTCTAACCTTTGAAATATATGTTAGCTTTTGTATGCAGTTCTCAAATTTTGCGTGCTTTTCGCTGGCGACAATGAAGTTGGCGCCTCAGCAGCAGCAAGCAGAAGCCTCAGCAGCAGCAAGCAGAAGCCTCAGCAACAGAAGCGCAGTAATAGCAGCAGCGATATTCGTGCCACAAGGAGTAAAATGCTGTCGCATAGTTTTCTATAGTATGTACATATGTATGTATAGGTTGTATTTGTAGCTGTTTATGTATTTGTGCTGCAGTTGTGTAGTGTGTTATTTATTCATTGGATTGGATGATAATCAGTTTGTTTACATTTTTCAGTTGCACACACACACATGTGTATGCACATATACACTAAAGAGAGGGAGAGAGAGAGTTCATTTCTCTGACTGCCTGTTTTATTTTATTTGCCTTAACAAAATAATAATACAGACATGCAAACACGCATACACATACACACACGAAACAGACAAACACACACATACACAAAGTAAGCTGCCGCCGCACTGAATGCGTAAACAACAAAGCAGCTGCAGCTATAACAACAGCCACTAGGAGAAGGGAACTAAATGAGGGGTGGGTGGCGGGTGTATAGTTGAAGGAGTGAGTAAAGAGAAGGCAGAGGCAGGCAAAACTTAAAAACAACCAAACGACGGCAACAATAACAGAAAACAAAAACTCTTGATTATTGTTATAACAAAATGGGTATGTTAATTGTGATATGCGGTTTGTAATCCAGAGAGGAAAGCATAAAAAACAAGAACAAAAATATGCTCACTTGATAATTTTACATCAGTATGTAAGCTAGCACGCACATTCACAAATTTTTAGTTTTCATTTTTCTGAGTTAAACGCCCTTAAGTATACTACAGTTTAGTTTGTATCTAACGATCGACTTTAGCTAGAGTATTAAACATTTCGATATTCGAATTAGAAATTCTGACATCTTGTTGTTTGTTTTTTGTCAATGCCTTTTGATGGAAAGTTCTAGGCGCCATAATACAGAGACACAGACAAGAGGCAAACATCCAACAACAATAACAACAACTACACAAACAGAAACAAAAATAAGAGAGAGCCGATCGCACTTCTGTTGGTAAAGTGCGGGAAGAGCTTTTGGGGAGGCAAGAAGCTTTGATCGTCGCGTCGCCTGACCACATTAACATTTGCTTTTTTGTGTGTGGCCCCACCATCATCATAACGTGGGGTAGGTTAATGCAAATGCCGACAGAGGCGCTGCTCTCTCTCTTTAGCTTATTTCCAATAAGCTTGATCTCACAGTAGTCAATCTTACTCTCTTTTTCTGGCTCTCTGTTTGCTGTTTGCTGCGCAGCTGACATTTGCGAATTGTCCTCAGAAGAATTGTCTGATAGCCACAGCTAGTATGCCGTTATGGTGCTCCCACACACGCAGTTTACTCTTACACTCTTTCTCTCTCTCTCTCTGTTAGTGTGTTTCTCTCAATCTCCCTCCCTCTCTTTTGAATTTTACTACGCCGCTAGAATATTTTCGGCCACAAATATTTAGCATTTGAGTTCACTTTGCGTTGTCGTCGTTGTCGCAACAACAACGATATATTGAAAATCCAGTGAAAAACATTTAAAAAAAAAAAGAAGAATAACAACAAAAAAATTTCAACAAAATTCCAATTACACGAATATACAAAATTCATTCCAAACAAAGAAACAAAATGCATTACAACAACAATCGGCGACATCACAGCAGACATGCCGCTTCAATACAAACAACAACAACAAATGTGAGCAGAACTTTTATGGAGCTTTGAACAAAGATTATCGACACCCTGTATCTATAGGATAAACGGGCATATTAAGAGTTTAATAAGATATATATGTACATACATTTGTATATTATATGTACATATATGTACATATTCTTGATCAGCATCCGCATTTGAAATGATTAAGGCACGTTTGCCTCTTCCATTAACGCTTGAAGAATTTTAAAGTCGACTTTTGCCACGCCTACGCCTTAATTACTTCCACTATATCTATGTATATTCTAATGTCCAACCTTCTATCAAAAATTTGAGAGAAACCAAAGCTTAGCCACATTTAAGGTTCTAAATGCTATGAAGAAATTCAATTGTAATTTGGCCTTAGAGGTTACACTCCAGTCGATTACAGGGTAACATATAATCGGCTACTCATTATTTGTCTGTGATTATCACCAACAAATAATTATTATTTATGTCATTTCCATTACCATTATTAGCTTTTTTTGTTTTTTGTTATTTAAATAATTTATGCTTTCAAGATGAAGCAGCTAAGCGATGGCGTGGGGGTTGGTTGACCGATCTTGGAATGCGCGTGTCCTCGCTTTAGCTTATACTAAAATCCCCCAAAAAAATATGCGCAATCAATGAATTTGAATAAGTTGTTTTTTTATTTTATATAGGAGAAAGCAAGTTATAACGGGTATTTTTGAATAACGGTTAAGATTGTAGAGAAAGATCAAAACAAAAATTAAATTTTAGGTTAGGGTTTCTTTTTGGATCAAACTAGACAAAATAAAACATGTTGAAAAAGATTTTAAAATGGAAACCAACGAGAAGAAAAAGAATCTAGATTCTAAAATTTAAATTTAATTTAAAAAAATTCTCATATATAACAAATGTTTATTTAAATAAGTTAAGAAATTTGCCATATAACAAACAATTTTAAATATGACTAACACGAATGTCTTTTCTGGACTTTGTGTGTATATTTCTAGTTGTGGTTAGTAAATGACGATAGAATTTTATAATTAAAGATTGCCAAACAAAAACAAAATAATATTTTATCAGCTATAGTCGTTAGATTTGTTAACATTTAACGGCATTATAAATTAAACGTGAAGATTTGTTTCACCATAATGTTGTAAAACAATGTCATGGTGAGAGAGGTCAAAGCACAATTGTTAATAGAAAAGAATTCTCATTTAAGGTTAATAACCAAAACAATTAAAATTAGTTTATTTAAATGCAATTTCAAACCTATTAAGTGTCATCCTTCAATGTCATACAAATGTCATGTGCCAGGTGGAAATTCTTCTTAATTTCTGATATCAGTAAAAGATTTTATCAACGTAGATGAATTTAAAAAAAAATATATATATAATAATTTAAGCATGATTAGACAAAAAAATAACTATATATGATAAGAACATTTGATACTTAAAATAGATATTCTTTCATTAAATGATGAAATCAGAACACTAGTTTAGGAGATCCCAGCAATATTTACACAACAACAACAAAAAAAAGGGAAGATAACATTTATGTAGATAATACGTAGAGGACGTACCTCTCTACGTACTTTCGTATATCTATCAAACATTCGTTCCATAGCACTCAACACGTAAGTGATAAAGCACAATGTTAACAAAACGTGATATGTATGTCATATAGGCCGACCAGTCGGCCGTACCATGAAAGACTGTGTTTTATTAGGCATTTAACAAATTTCATGTGTTATCATCAGTTTGTTAGTTAGTTAGTTAATAAGTGTTGGATGAGGGGCAAACCTTTTTAAACTGCGTCATAATGATGAGTTAGTAAATTATTCACAAACGTCTACTCAACACTGAACTTTGAACGTCGAAAATATGTATGACCGAAGTTTTCTTATCGTTCTCTAAATGGTTGTTTTTTTTTTTCCATTTTTATTTTCAGATGGGACTTAGCATACCCATGCTGATAGCGGGAGGCCAGACACTGGACAGTTGGAATACAACGGGTCAATATTCACCACCGATTGGCGGGGGTGGTGGAAGTGGTTCGGCAACTGGCAGTGATCGTGGCGGATCATCCTCCCAGCAGCAGCAGCAGCAGCAACAACAACAGTTGAGAGTACCATTGCCCATGTCGTATGGCAATGCAGCAAGTACTCCATATGCAGGTGGTGGTGGAGGTAGCAGTAGTAGTGAATTCCAACCAAGTCCACACAAGACAATGGATACGTCCGATAATGAGGATAATAATAATAAAGACGAGGCTGCTGCTGCAGCAGCTTTGGGTCATTTGGAAGCCAAAGTTGAAAGACGTTCGCCTTTAAATAACAATTTGGAGCGAGTTGGTGGTGGCTCAATTGGATCAATTGGAGATGCTGGCGGTGGTAATGCTAGTGGTGGTGGCGGTGGTGGCAGCAGCAGTCATGGTGAACCCAATGATATGCCTGGTGGTGGTGAGGCATTACCTGCTTTAAGTGAGACCGGCTCTAGTCCTATACCCAATACGAACATGCATGAGGCCCATAAGAATCATTTAAATCTCTCCTCCTCGAGTCCAGCTAGAGGACGTTCCTCCACACCACGACAGGCCCATGAGCAGTTGCATCATACGCACCATACGCATCATCATCATCATCATTTGGGCAATCGTCAAGATGAATTGGATATTAAACAAGAGTTAGTAGACTATTTTCATGCACCAAATGCTGGACCAGCACCTCCGCCACCTGAATCACATCTCTCCTATAGTTCAGCTGGCGAAGAGAGAGATATGGCTCAGGATTTAAGAGTGGCCCAGGCAAAGGCGAATTTTGTTAATGCCTTTGCCATGCCACCGTCATCTGCCTCCGTTACATCAGCCTCAACAGCGATGCCATTAAATATGCGTAAATTGACAGCTGCATCGAATGCGGCTGCCGGTCATATGCTGATGACCACACTGCTCAATTCCAGGGAGAGTATGTCCGATGGTGACAATGATGATTGCATGAACGATGAGGCAACCGAATCAGCCGCCAGTCCTGGTCACATCAAGAGCAGTGTCTCCGCCCAGGATGCTCGAGCTGCTGCAGCAGCTCTCTATGCCGAAAGCCTTCAAAGAGATGATTGTGATTTCATTGGATCGAATGTATCAATGAAGTTGCGTACTATGGATCGAACGCAACGCATTATAGCTGAAAAATTAATAAGTGAAGTCTTATATTATGGACAATTCAATGAGCTGGAGCGTACGGCACGCATACAGCCCAAGTGACAACAGTGGCGCCTCAAAAAGTGGACAGCGGCAACAACAGCACAAACAGGAGCAACAACAAGAACAACAGCAGCAGCAGCATCAACTGGAACAGTTGCTGGGCGAGTGGCAATGGGTATGGGTATGGGCATGGGTGTGGGAATGGGTATGGAAATGGGTATCGGTAGGGGTGCAATTGGTGTAACAGGTGGCGGCGGTCTGGCATTGGCTTGGCATCTGGCAAACAACAAACGCAACGAAATTCCATTGTAAAAAAAAACAAGAAAAAATGAAATAGTCAAGAAAACAAAATGAAACAGAAAGCAAAAATCATACAGTACAATTTACTTTTAGTTTTTCAATTACGGACCAGAGAGTGTTCTGGGAATCCTACACACACACACACACACTTACACATCCACACACATTTTGTACAAAAGCCATTGGATGAGACAGTCGGAGGCAGGGTTACTTACAATACACAGGAAGAATCGTAGAGTGGGGACATCGAACAGTACTTAGAAATGAGGTGGAAATGTTGAAAGGAAAGTTATCATCATTTATCGTAATTTACAGTTCAATCTATTACCCAAATTCCAGAAACCAGAAAGTTAGTTTTTCAATTTCGATTTCAACGATATTTCCATTCGATAAAAATGCATACATTTTAAAGTTATCGCTCAAATAGATCTACATTTCGATTCTTTTTTAAAAGTTATTAATGATTTAATGAAATCCTTTTTTCTTTTCTTACAAAATGCATTTTTGCAATGAAATTTACTGGAAGTAAATAATTTTTAACTAAAAATTGTTATAAATTTTATATTCAATAATTATCGAATTCAAAAGTGCAAATAATCAAGTCTAACCGAGTTTAAATAGATTTTAGATGCAATTTATTGGAATTTTAATGATTTAGTAACCTTTTCACCATAGCTTCAAAATTTGTACAAAATTATTTGACTTTGCATTTTTTCGTTACAGAATTATTCCATATTTGTTAAAAAAAAACGATTGATCAAGTGCAAAAAGTATAGAAATTTCTGCATTAGATGTAACACTTGAGACTTTCCATCTCAAAACCATAAACAGAAACCAAAGTTGCTTTCTATTCTGACAACACAAACAAAACAGACACATAAACATTTAAAAGTTCAATATTACCAAACATATAATAGATCGATAGCTGATACTAAATATGAACACAAATATCTAAAGAAAGTCAGTTTGGGTTCGGGAGTCGATTGTCAAACTATACCTGAGAGACATCTAAATGGCAAGAATCTCAGTATTACTTATAAAATACAGTTTATACAATATACTACTACTAAAATATACATGAAAAAAATGTATATATAAAAAAAAAAAACACAAAATACATACCGAAAGCTTAAACCTTGGTATACCAAAGTTATTGGTACCTTTGCAGTTGTAAAAGTTCTATTGAAGTCCTTTGGAAATATGCCTTAATATATGTTTTTTAAATCCATTGCTTTAGGTGGCAGTTATATCATATAGTTGTCCGATTCAAACACAGAATTTCAATTGAAATTTTAAAATTAAAGTACCATTGTGAGGAAAACTCAATACTGAGATGGAACTTAGAAACAATCTTTACCTAAGTTCCAACTTAGGAACAATCTTTACCTAAGTTCCATCTAGATATTGAGTTTTCCTCACAATGGAACTTTAATTTTCATTTTGTTGAATCAGTTCTTGGAAAATTATAAAATATTATAGTAAAATTTTTATAATTTATAGAAATAATTGAAAATATTTGGTATAATGTAGTGTGTCGATCTAAAGAAAATATGAAAATCAAATTTATGTATAATTAAAAAACAAGAAAGAAACATGCAGGAATTGATATATATATATTTATATAGATCAACATAGATATATAGTTTTTTACCATTCTACCAGATATAGTTCCTCTGCAAGGGAATCATAAAAGCAAACACTTTACATAAATAGTTCAATTGATAGAAGAAAGGAAAGAAGGAACAAAAAAAAAAAACAGGGAAGAAGCATTATTAACAAAAAAAAAATGCATTTGCCATGATTTCCAAGACCTCTCTCCCACTCACGTCCACCACTTTTCTAGTTTATTAGTTCATAATTGTTCAGGCAGTGCGCCCCTCTGTCCCCCCTTCCCTAATTTAGATTGGTTTGTAGAATATAGATGAGTGATGCAGGGCACCACGTTGGGCGCCAAAAAAAAAACTAACAAATAAAGGATTTTTTTAGATAAAGTGTGCTTTGTATAAAGAACCTAAACTTGTATGTTTTATATAATTATAAAAAAAAAAAAAAAAAACAAAGAGAAATCTATCATTGTACCTTATTTAATAAACAAAGAGAAGAAGAATAATAAAAAAATATCAAAGAAGCTAACTTCGGCTCTGCCGAAGTTTGTATACCCTTGCAGCTTCATTGTTTTATTATTTAATTTAAAAACTAAATTTTTAAAGTAATTGAAGAGAAAACTCAACTACAAATTTTCCCGAATTCACGGAGAATCGAACCCACCAATCACCGAACCATCGTGCGACCGATCTTTACGTACTACGTCACCATCCTCACTTAACTCACTTAAGCTAGTTCGACATACATATATAGCAAACGCATGGCATCTCGCTCTTTAAATTTCGTTCTGTGCAACAACACAACGCAAATGTTTCTGTCTCTCTCACACACCGCGTGGTGACCAATTTTTGCATATGTATGTGTGTGTGTGATTGCTTGGAATTCGTTTTTGTTTCTTTGCTGCCAAAGAAAACTGCTTATTTTGCTCGAGGTACCTCCACGTTTTAGTTAATAGCTCCGGTGATAATTATCCGATCCTACTCATTTTCACACTTTTCATACTTCATAGATTAAGGAACTTAACTTTTCATGTTTCAACTATGTAGCTTAAAAATTTATGGTCTAAAACTTGATAGAAACAGACAGACGGACAGACGGACAGACGGACAGACGGACAGACGGACATGTCTTAATCGACTCGGCTATTGATGCTGATCAAGAATATATATACTTTATGGGGTCGGAAATGTATATTTCTATGCGTTACAAACATCTGACCAATTTTATAATACCCTCTGCAAGGGTATAAAAAGCAGAAGAAAGAGAGAAGAGAGGCAAATGTGCAAAATCTTCTCAATTTAGTCACTTAAGTCTGGTCGTCACCAAACCCAACCAACGGCAACTGAAACCAACCAACAAACAAAAGCAACAACAAAAAACACTTTACCTATGTAAACTATATAGGATATACATCTATACATATACATATATATAAACAATAATAAATAAACTAAAATATTGTCTGTCGTCACTAGCATATAAATGGAAACAACAACAAACAAGAAAAATACACTATGTTTAAATACTATTAAATTAAATATTAATGTAATTATAATTATAAATATTATTATTATTATTATTGTACATTATTTTCTTTCTGTGTATATTTTTACGAGTTTTTTTTTCCCCTCTCCTTGTTTCTGTTTAATTTCTAAAATTTTTGCATAATATTTAAGTAGTTTTATTTTTATATATGCAAAGCAAAAAGTAAAAACAAAAACCATAAAGAAAACCCACAAACAAAAAACCGAATGGAAATATTAAATTAATTTATAAAAAATTTATACATTTAAAAACACAACTATGGGCAAAATTAGTTAGTCACATAAATGAGAGAAAGAGATCATAGTGAAAAGTACATTGAGATGATGATGATGCTGTTCAATTAGGAACATTGTAGATGAAGTACAGTTACGGCTTTTGCTGCTAACTGCGTTTACTTTTTATTAGTAATAGATTTTTGTAAAAAAACAAAGAAAAACGTAAAGAATGCAAAAAGTCCAGAAGAAAACAAAAGTCAAAAAAATCGTAAAATATACAATTATGCGAAATTTCTGTGTAAAATTAGTAAGAATTTTAAAGGTGCATGCATCTGTGTGTGTGTACTTGTGTGGGTGTATTTGTGAGAGTGAGCATATGCATGTATGTGTATGTGTATATGACAAATTAAACCAAAATTTTAGTCTTGTGAATGTATAGTGTAAAATACAATTTAAAAATAAATGTGTACCTATTTGTCTGACAAGCATTGTAATGCATGAAATCAAAATGGAGTTTTATTTTCTTTGGATGGTTGGCCTAGATTTGAAGTAAAAATAATACCTTATATCGTTACAAATTTTAAACTTTAATAAGTTTTAGATGCCAATTCAACCATAGCTTAGGCTACAGTCGATTACAATATGGTAAGTTGGACACTTAGGCAACGAATAACAGAAGAAACTCAAATTGATTAAGTTAATGATTGTTCATAACAGAGCTATAAAATACTACAGATTAGTTGGTATTAAACTTTAAAAAATATGTAGCATTTCCTTTTCTCAGAAGCACTTCATTAAATAAGTATTTAAACAGGTAAGAAGTTCTGCGACATATTTTCAGATTCAAAATATGCTTTTCCTAAACTATTAAACAATATTAGGTTTCATTTGAAAAATATATAGCATACTTTTCGGCTAAGATTTGATATGGACACTTTTTAGAAGCTGTGAATTGTTTAAACCGACTATTAGTCCAGTCGATGTAATTGGTAGATCCCACAGGGTGTCGTCAGTGAACAGTAGATCTTGGGTCTAATCAAGTTGGCCATCCCTGGCTTAAACGTATTCCCAGGTATAATACTATATTTGAAAGAGTTGTGCCAAGTTTAAAATTGAAAGTAGTATAAATATATCAGGTTAATTACTTGGAGATGCATTCAAATCTGTGTCCAATTGAACATGTGGAAACGAGAGTTTTCCATTGTTGATTAGTGTCCAAATAAACACGTTTCTGTTTCAAAGGAAATGTGTGACAAAAAGTAAAAGACAGCAGCATACCAAATACTCCATTCAGCATAGTATTCGAAATAAATCAGTTAAGGTGTTACTTGAGGCGAAGTAGTAAGCGAAAAATTGAATAGGATCATGCGGTCGTGCCTTCTCTGCTTTTATTAGACCCGTTGTATGGGAGGTATGCTCGTAAAGGTTTATAAACATCAATCAAAAAATTGATCTATGAAAAACGAAACGGTATTTTCACTCCTTATTGAGTGATATATATACATATATATAAGACGGACATGTCTCAAACGACTCGGCTAGTGATGCTGATCAAGAATATGTACATGTACATATATACTTTTTGGGGTCCGACCCACGTATATTTCTGCCTGTTGGATACATTTTGGCCATTTCAATATAACCTTTTACATAAAAGCTGATAATAAATTCATGTATTGAGTCCGAGAGTCTTTCATTTTGGCATTGCTACTAAATGTATATCATTAAAGGAAAAGCGGAGCAGCCTTTCCTTTGCAAAGTTGCTTGTAATGAATTTATGACTAATCATCATTTGTTTTGCTTATCTCACGGATCGAGCATATGATTTTTGACAAAAAGATATACAAATTTAGAGTTTGCTTTAAATTTAAAAAAAAGATGTGTATCTGTACATTGATTTGCCTTTTTTTGTACATTTACAAAAGCTAATCAAAAAAAAAAAAAAGAAAATGATAAATGCATCATTTATGATGATAAATGATATTTTACTACAAATTATTCAGTTTTTATGCCATTTTCCATTTTGTATTTATAAAGTTTTATTGTTTTTACCATTTTTTATACTTGATATATATATTTTTTAAGGTATTTAAATATTTTCAATTTATCATTTTCAAATACAATTTTTGTAATTACATAAAAACTAATTTCTAGTTGTTGTATAATTTTACTTAATTGTTTCCTTTTTTTTTTTTAGTTGGTTGTTTTTCTTTTCTGTCTAATTTTCAAACTGAAATCGGTTTTCTTTTTGTCGACAACAACAACAACGATAAATAGAATATTACTGCTTTTCTTTTTAACTGTTTTTGCGGTAGGGGGAACTTAAAAACATAACTTATGTGGCTGACTTAAAGATTAAAAATCATATAAAACGTGGGTTATACAATAAGGCCTATGCATTTAATCATTAATTAATCAGTTATTTCTCTATATAGTTGCGCACAATCAACACGCACACACACACATGCATACGCACATTGTTATATATATGCATATATATTTTCTATATACATATATATGCGACTCAGAAGGCCAATTTGTCAAAATGTTCGTTAGTCGAGGGAATTTAATAACTTTTCTTTTTTTTTTTTTAGTTTACATTGGTAATTTGCACGCTTTCAGTTTGATTTCCTTCTTTTTATAGATATTTTACAAGAATTTTCAAAACCTTTTCCATTACGTTCTTAGTTTAGTTTCATTTTTTTAAGTTTTTTTTTTTTTTTTTTTCATTTAAAACGAAAGAGAGAAAATACACTTAAAATTTGTGTGTTTTGGTATTTAGAATTTTTGTTTTGGGCAAAACTTAAAACAAAGTATATATATCTATTATTATTTAGAGAAAGGTACTAAATAAAAAAACGAGGGGAAAATGCAAAAATGTTGGCTGGTTTGTTCTCATTTTTCTTTGCTTTTCTTGTGCGTTGTGAGACGAATCATTTGTAGTAATGTATATGGCCAGGAAAGTCGGTATATATGGTATATTAATTTCTGCTCATATCGGTTAAGTTGCTACACTCTGCTTCATCTTTTGTTTTTTTTGCGTATCTATATGGTGAGTGAGGATGTTGTGTGTGGTGGCAAAGATGTTTTGTTGATTAATTGTGGGAGGCAGGACTTTAAAATTCAAAACTGACTCCTCCGTCACCAAATTGGAAGAATGAGCGGAACATTTGATTTGGATTGAAATCAGCTGTAAAGAGAAACAAGAATATATTAATAGAGGATTAAGATTTGTTTCGTTCAAATTTAGGACTAACCCTGCTCCGATTCCTCAATATCCTGACCATTATCATATCTAGCCTTTTTGCGTGCATCCGACAATATGGAATAGGCCTCACCCACTTCCTTAAATTTGAGTTCTTCATCTTTCTTCTCCTCCGTACTGCTATTGGCATGCCTATCGGGATGATGGACTAATGCCTTTTTGCGATAGGCCTTCTTAATTTCATCATCGGTGGCATTGCGACTAATGCCCAAGATTTTATAGTAATCCTTTCGCTTGGATTTCTTCAATGCAAATTTCGCTTCACGCAATAAGCGTCGAATTTCTGGCAATTTGTCCAATTGCAGTGCCAACTCATAGTCAGCCACTGCCTCTTCGAATTTCTCCAGATCGCTGTGACAACGGGCACGCAGGAGTAAAGCCTTCAAATATTGAGCATTAAGTTCAAGGACACGACTACAATCGGCTATGGCTTCACGTTGATTTCCAATACGCGTGTTAACCAATGCTCGATTATAAAGCAATTTAGAATTAATCTCCTTATTGTGCTTATCGATCTTCAAAGCATCGGTATAGACAGTATGCGCCTCACGATATCTACTCGACTTAAAAAGCATATTTCCATTCTCCTTCATCTCTTTGAGTTGTTTGCATTTATTACGCATCTGCTTTGACTTGTAATGATCGGGATCCAATTGCAATGCACGCTCAAAATGTACAATACCCTTTTCCAGATTATCCGTATAGTAGAGACACAAACCACGGACATAAATCGCATCGGCCGAAGTTGTATCCAATTTCATGACACCAACAGCTATATCCAGAGCCTCGTCACAGCGTCCCAAATAGGCTAAACATTCGGCTTTTAGTAAGCGATATCTAAAAAGTTAAAATGTAAAAGGAATTAGCCAAAGTATTTTGAAATTTTATTGTAGAATATTTTATATATGAAGTGAATTCGAAAACTTCAAAAGGGGGTTTATTTTATATAAGTTTCTAAGTGTTCTATACTAAGATGATTCAAATTATTGTTGATAATGAAATTTCCAAATCAAACTATTGAAATACTTTTGTAGAATATGAAATGGAGTGAATTTGAAAACTTCAAGTAGGAGTTTATTTTAAATAATGTTATAGAGATTCTAGATTACCCTAAAAACTCGTGATTTTGGTGTTTTGTCTTTATAGTGACTTTATAATATAGTAAAACTGAAAGTTCCTAATTAAAATCTAGAAATTTTTATAAGAAAACTAAGAACTTTCTATAAACTTATAGGAGAGTCAATATAAGAAAATCAAGAGCTTTCTATAGAAAGCCAGATTATCCTATAGAACTACTAAGATCAAACTTTGGAGACCTTTGGTAGTTCTAGCTCTTACAGTCTCCAAGTTCTCGATATTCATCCGGGCGGACAGACGGACATGTCTCAAACGACTCGGCCAATGATTGGATGCTATACTTTTAATATGGTTCTAGTTATACGTTATTTCTTAATTAAGGCGGCGAAAGTGGGCGTGGCTAAAATTTTAAACAAATATGATCTGCCTGTGCATTAGACAGATGTTCACACCAAATTTGGTAGCTCTAACTTACATAGTCTCCGTGATTTAGGTGTACATACGGACGGATAGACGGACTTGGCCCAATCGACTTGGCTAGTGATTTCGATCAAAAATATGTACTATACACTTTATGTGGTTGGAAACGCTTCCTTATGCCTGTTACATACATTTTAGCGGCTTCAATATACCCTTTTAAGGAACTATAGAACTTCTTTCGAACTACTTTAGAAATACAGAACTATAAAATAACGTAAACATAAGTAAATCTTCTAGGAAAAACAAAAACTTCTACACAACTTTATAAAAAGCAGTCTTCTACAGAAACTCTATAAAAAATCTCAAATTTCTACTAGACTGTAGAACTTCTTAGCAATTCCTTAGAAAAACACAACTATAAACAGCATAAACTTCTACCTAACTTTTAAAAAGAACAGAAACTTTTACAGAACTTCCTACAACATTTACATCTGAAATCTATGTAGCTCTTTATAATATAAGGCTTTTAACCTTAGTAAATTAACTGGCCCTTGAATCAACTAAGTATATATCTCACATAGTTATATGCATATCTCATTTGTAAAGTTTCCTTCAGTTTTCTCATTTTCCATATCATATATCTTTCAAAATATACTCACTTTAGACATGCTGGAGCCAACTTGAGTGCACTATCCAAATAATAGACCACATTTCGATATGCTTGCGTATCATAATTGGTCTGTATGGTTGTCTCCAGGGTTCGTAGGGTTTGAACTGCTTGTTGTTCAGCAGCAACTGCCGTACTCTGAGGATCCAATTCGGTGACCGTTTTCACTGCCTGTTCCGTGCCAATGATATCGCCCAGGGCTAGGCAACACTTTGCTACACGAACGTAGGCCTTCTCGAAATTTGGATCGATGCGTATGGCATGACGGGCATCGGACAGGGCGCTATTATAGTTGAGCAACATCATGTAGCAGGCAGCACGATTGCCATAATAGGCAGCCGAATCGGGACATAGGGAAATGGCATCCGTATACAATTTGAGGGCATTTTGATAGTTTTGCGCCTTGTATTGATCGTTGCCTAGTTTCTTTTTCTCTTCAGCAATGCTGCAAGCAAAAGAAAAAAATGTTGAGAAATAAAGTTAGTTGGTAAGTTGGCACAAAAGAAATGGTAGAGTCGTTTGCTGGCCGGCTATATGCATGTAATTTGAAATTTTAATTTTATGAGCGTCAACACAACAAGTAGAAACAAGCGACGGGTGACAATAGCAGAGGAGCCCGCAGGGAAAAGCCCTTTTCTTTAAGAAAATGGCACAACAAAAAGCAACAGGAAGTAATCCGCTTGCCGCTGTTGTATATAGCTTGTTCCAAGCAAAGACTCTTCTTAATGAAAACAGTGGTTCAATTTATATAAGAAAGTAAAAATTCTATTAACAAAAGAGTTGGATATATAAAGTTTGATGATGTGCAGTGAAAGCCGAAGTAAAGAAAACTTTACATTAAAAGATAAACATATAAACATTAGCTACAACACTTAAAAACAAATAATATATGTATCACTATTCTAGGTAAGAGAGTTCAGGGCAAGGTATAAGGACCAAACCCAGTTAAGACCTTTTTTGGTACCGCTGCAGCGCTCTTTTTCTCTAAAGGTTCACATTTATCGAAAATATTTGACCATGGCTTTATCTTTACCTGAAAAATATCTTTCGTTTACATCATTTTAGAGGGAAAGCAGCTTTACCTTTTCATGGCATCTAAAGTTTCAAAAATTTATTTTAATTTACTGTTTTAAGAAGTTGCATTGAATAACAAAACCTACAATATTTTTAAGAAATGTTGACGGTAAGCAGTTTTTACACTATTCACCAAAAAACTTTTACTTTCTTAAATAGGAACAAAAATCTCAAAAGCCTAAATATACTCAATTTCTAAGACTAAAACTTCAATTTAAATGAAGCAAGCAAGTCGTCCCTGCCGACATTGAGTATACCCTGTACCTTATATTCAATAAAATCGAACACCCCCAAGATCGCAATCAATTTAATGCAAAATTCTATTTAACATGCAGCAACAGCGAACGCATGCTGTCTCGCTCACTCTTGCCAGCCAATGTCGCCTTGGCAATTCAGTGCAAAACTCATATAGGTATATCTCCGATATTTATTGTCCGATTTCGACAAAATTTGGTCAGGTGGAGCAGTTTGGGCATATAATTAGGTGTGCTAAATAAGAATACGATATCTTTAATACAGCTCTAGTAATTTATTTTCGCGATTTGCGGGGCGGAAGTGGGCGTGGCAAAAATTTGAAACAAACTTGATCTGTCTATGCATTAGACGCATGTTCACACCAAATTTGGTAGCTCTAGCTTTTATAGTCTCCGAGATCTAGGTGTTCATACAGACGGACATGGCTCAATCGACTCGGCTAGTGATGCTGATCAAGAATATATATACTTTATGGGGTCAGAAATGTATATTTCTGCCTGTTACATACATTTTAGCGACTTTAATATACCCTTTTACCCTTTGGGTACACGGAATAAAAACGAATTATCTTTGAAAGAAACAAAATCTTTTGTACTGAATATTGACTTTAAACAGAAAAGGATTTATATGATTCATTGGGTTATAAGATTATAAGGAAATGGAGAAGATTAAGATAATTATATTGATACTAAATTTGATCAAAATAAAAGTAGATTTATATAAAAAAAAGTTTCCTCAAACTGCTCCTAACTAACTTGTAAAAAAGTACAGATTTATAAAAAATCTGATTGTCATCTTCTGTTGCAATAAATTTGGAGTAAGAAAAATAATTAGTTACGTTAGTCATTTTAACGTTATATTACTTCCGTTCTGTCTTATCAAGAAAGTTGCAAAGCTTTATCTACAACTCTTAAATTTAATATAAGATAAGTTAAACTAACAATCTCATACCACTGTGGGGTAAAGCTAAGTGCAACAACCCGAATGTTCCACTCAAATGGGCCAAGAAAGAAGAAAATTATGGTGCATGCCGCCGCCGTCGTCGTCATTCATACAATGGTCGCCAATAGGGCGACACTAATGCCAGACCAACAACAACAACAAAATAGGGAAGAAAAAAACGAACCCCAAGAATAACGGAAAGAAATGCAAAGAAGAAAACCGAAATCGCAAAGCCAAAGAAATTTCAATCATCTCCATCCCTCCTTCTCCTCCTCTCTCTTGGCAGCAACTATCCGACCAATTGTTGGAGTTATGCCAGCACCAGACAGAGGTGGTGGTGTAGGTGCAGGAGAGTGTTTACTGTACTTTTCATTGCATAAGTGTCGTCAGCGTCATCGTCGATGTTGTTATCGTACTTAGTTGTTATTTATATGGGGGATGACCCATTAAAAATGCAAAAAAAAAAAATAACCAACAAAAACTACAACAACAACAGCAAGTTTAATGAAAATGAAAAATTATTTGACATATTTTTTCCATTTTTTATATATTTGAGAAATCATTAAGAAAATAATGACCGAATTGCGTGAGAATAGGAAAAGTCAACATCTTTGTTTTTGTATGCGGTTTTGTTTGTTTTTCGTTCTTTTTCTTTTTTTTGGCAGCTTTTCAAGCTTAAAAAGTAACTTTTAATTGCTGCCATAACTTGCTAGCCAAAAAAAAAAAAGAAAAACAAAAATTTACACTTTTTTTTTTTTTTGTGGAGGGCAACGGCAGAAAAAGTGGTTAGAAGGGCGCACTTCAGTTAACAGCAGTTTGCATAACAATTAGAGAAAAGCACCATAAAAGTCAAATTTGTGAGGCATTCTCTCTCGTTTGATTGAAGAAGAAAACAACACACCCCTCGCCACCGTCTAGGCACATTTGCATTTTTTCCCCTCCCCCAAAAGTGTTGACTATACAGACTGGATATTACTATCCTTGCCAATTTGGGTGTTTTTTTTTTTTTTGGCCAACCATTCTTTATGATATAATCAAGCCAATTTCGATAAAATGACATTGGAAAAATTGCATAAAATTTATAAGTTACAGGTTTTTATAGCCTTGTCCACTGTTCTATATACGAAGTTAAAAAGATTGGCCAATAAGTTTGATTTTCGAAGACAAAATATAATTTCTTCTTATTATACAAAGGACCCCCACTGGAAAATAGATAAAAATCAAAAGTTATGATGGGGTTAGATTTAAAGGATTTACTTTGTAGAAATGAGAACAGGTTAAGATCTCTATCGGTAGAGTATTTATCATCGTTAATTGACGCCTGCAGATCAGCTAAAATATGGATTACTTTAATTCCTATACCATAGTAAACAGTCGAAACTCGCCTATTTGTTTTAGAAATGTTTGAGAATAGACTTTATAAATTTTGTTATAAAAAACTCTCATGTAATACTCTCAATAATTACAAACAAATGTAATACGAATAATAATTGGTTTTCGAGTGCGGTCAGGAGCAAAAATTAGTGGAATTTTTTTTAGCTCACTCCTAATAAAATGTCATATGGAATTCATTATAGCTAAGTACTAAAAGTTGTTTAAATTAGATTAACATTTTGACTGTTTGCTTCATAGTCGAGCAATTATAGTGAACTTCTATATAACGAAGCTCACTGTGAATGATTTAATTCTAAAGACACAGTTCTCTCAATATATTGTCATAGATATGTATACATAGTACATATATTATAATTTAATTTATATAACAATATTTCTATATATTGAAAATTTAACAGGTTTCAGGTAAATTCATTATAGGGAAATTAAATTTTTTTTCACAATGGTTTATAGTAACTTGGGTAAAAGCAGCTCATTGAGGTGAACTGGCTCATTCGTTCTTTTTTTCGAAGTCATATGGCTCACTGGCTCACTTGTAGATAGCTTAAAAGTTCACTTTGCGATCGCCAGTTGAGCGAACCATAAGAACTAGTGTGCCAAAATGAGCTAGTGTGCCAAACTGAACTAGTGAGCCAAAATGAGCTAGTGAGCCAAACTGAGCTAGTGAGCCAAAATGAGCTAGTGAGCCAAACTGAGCCATATTAAATGAACAAGCTCAGTGGCTCATTTTGGCTCACTCACTCATGAGCTACCCAAGTACAGTTTATACCAAAACTCTTCTATAGTTTATTCAGTTCTTTCAAAGTCAAAAATATATAGTGTTCTTGATATACTAAAAAGTTAATACAAAGAGGTAGAACTACTCAGAATAGCCAATAGTGATTGGTTCTGTATGATTTTTATATTTTTTTGAAGTTTAGAGCAATTTTCTAAGAGCATACTCATCAGGTTTAAATTTCTCATTTTATTATTATTTATCATATTTAGTTTGTCACATTTATTAATTGTGCTATAAGAGAATCTGATAATGCTTGAAAAGTTGAAAACTTTTCTTCTTACTTTGTAAAGTTTTAATTGAAGACTTAAAATTAAAAAAGTTTGCTTTGCTCTTTTCTGAGTCCCAAACATAATTTAATGCTTTTTCATAAAAAAAGTCGCAGTTTAGCTATCAAATTAAGAGGATTATAAGGTTAACATCACCAGAAATCGAACTTCATCAATGATTTCTTGATTCTCAAACAGAATCCAAGTTTATATTTTCGGGAGACCATGTTCAGGCATAAGGTAAACTTATGATTCAAACAAATATTACCTTCCCAGTGCAGGGTATACAAAAAGCAGAGAGTAAAAATTGAAGAGCTGATTTAAATTACAAGAACATGAAAGCCAAAAAGTCCAGGTTAGATAAATAAACCGGAAAATGGAAAGCAACCTCAAAGCAAACGACTGGCTAAAAGGAACAAAAATGCAAATTTAAGTACCTGTATGGGTAAAAAATGAATGTGTTTGTGTGTGTGTGCGTGTATGTGTGTGGTGTTTGGTATGCTTCAGGTCATAGAAAAGTTCAATGCGCGATAAGCGGGCAAAGAAGCGACTTGAATATTCGAAACGTTAAGTAATGAATGAGAAACGAACTGAGACAGAAAGAGAACGACAGAGATAGATAGTAAGAGAAACTAATGTAGTAGTAGAGAAGAAGGAAGGGTTGTGTGTGTGTGAAATTTCCCCCCCCCCCCCCCATTCTCATGAATATGTAAGTATGATGACTGCGTGCTGACGTTGACTTTGCCCCCCTCATGCAGGCCCTCGGCTGCCACTTCAATTTCATCCATTTGGTGAGAAGCAAAACTTTTATATTCAAAATAACATGTCAAACTTGTCGAATCAACTTATCACTTGGACAATTTCATGGTTACTTCAAAAAAAAAAAAAAAGAACGAACAAAAATGAAGTTTCTAAGAATCACAGTGGCGTAATGGCATTAATTTTTGTAAATCAAGTATACGTATATTTTAATAACTAACTTTTTTGCCACACCCTTTGGAAAATATAATTTATGATACAGACTTTGATTAAAGAGTAACTTTAATCTATCTAAAACAGTTTTATATTAATACAAATTGTAATTATTATAAGTAAAAAGGAAAAACTTGGCTTAGTACAAAAAAGTGTGGCTGCATTTTTTTAAGGTTTTCAAATACCAAAAAGGATTTGATCCTAGTTGGAGGTGTCTGGAAATTGTGCAATGCTAGCTTATCAGAAGACTTCGAAGACTACGATAATTTTTCTTCAAAAATTATAAAGACGAAAGACTTGTTTCAATATAGTTCCACTTTTAATCAATTGCTTTACTTAATTTCCATTGAACACATTTAATTTAGAATGTTCACACTACTCCTTTTGCTTTTACTTAAAGCTTGTCACGCAAATATATATATATCAAAACTTTTGAGATTCACTTTTAAGATTAAACTCTTCTGTTTAAACCACTGTAATATGATCTGCGTTTACATTAGCATCATTTCCTGTCACATCAAATTTACAATTTTATTCCGGTTTACTGTAGCAAATTTTGTTGCACTTACCGCGGCAGAAATGTAAATTCCTCCGAACTCATATACAATTTATTGAGCATGGAAAAGTCAGACTTTAAAATTTCGTTTTGGCATATATATACAAATATAGTACATATATATATATATATATATAGTTTCGCGTATTTAAGTATGCTACAATTAAATTTTATAGAAATATCACAAAAATTTGTCAAAGAAATGACATTTTGTTAGCACCACAAATCTCACGTAAAAATTTATGGCCAATTATTATAGTTAGTTTTTTTTTGTATTTTTGAAAAACTACAAATTAATGCCAGAGATGATTGGTGATGGCTGATGATGGTTGGTGGTTGGTGGTCTCTCTGGGAGCCAACGGAAGCGACTGATGTTGATGCTGCAAGCGATGAATTTAATGCAATGGCACGTACTATAGTTGGTTAGTGCAACGACGAACCACGACCGACACAACAACGAACGAACGAACGAACATACGTAAAAGGCACACGAAGAAGACAACATACAAACGACAACGACAATGCGGACGAAATGCCGGCGTTGCAGCTAGTGTCAGTTGCAGGCTGCTGTTTCCATGCTTTTTGCACGCACTGTGCGGTAAGAGTGCAGAAAAAAAACTCAAACGAAGAGAGCCAAATGCCCCATTCAAGAGAGAGAGAGAGCGAATCGCTTGAATCATGAAAGGGTGAATTGTGCTCCATGTGGTGCTAACGATGGTACCCTCCCTCCTCCTCTTTCCCATTTCCAAAGCCATTTGTTGGTCAATACAATGCAATATAACGGGAAGGCACTTTAAACTCTAATGACAATATTTTCAATACCCTACGGACGAAAATAAGAAATAAATGAATAAAGATTTTACTTCATTTCAGAAAACACTCAACTTTTACGCAATTTGTCAGAAAATTTAAAGTAATTTGGAGGAAAAACTTTTCGAGTTTTAAACGAAACTTTTAAAAAGTTTTGTTTTTTTTGTGTCGCGGTTAATCACGGTTTCTCGCAACTAAACGATTTGGCTAAAACTTTAACTAAAGAATCTTACACTGAGCTGCATGTTTAAAGTTTTTACGAAAATTTACTGGAATATTCTTAGAATAAAGCTTAATAAAGCTAACTAAAATTTAAAATATTAATCTGGTAAATATATCGGAATATATTACTTGGGTACATTGAAGTCCCTCCTCTACAAAAATTTTGGTTTTTACAGCCTTAGCCTTATTTCTTATATTAAACAAGGTAACTCCTTTAGAGTTTTATTGATTTACATCCGCAATAGCTATCTGATCTAACAAATTTTTACACTTTATCAGCGTAATCACTTAAAAAGATTAACTACCAAGTTTTAACCATGTAGCATAAAATTTAAGGTCTAAAACAATGGAAGAAACTTACAGGCGTACAGGCGGATATGGATAGATGGGCGTAATAATTATCCGATCTAATCAATTTTTACACTTTATCAGCGTAGACATTTAAGAAGATTAACTACCAAGCTTTAATCATGTGACATAAAATTTAATGTCTAAAAAGATGGAAGAAATAGACAGATATACAGAGGGTTATGGGTAGATCGACTCTGTTATTGTTGCTGATCAAGAATATATATTTTTTATTGAGTCGGAAACATATACTTCGATGCGTTACAAACATCTGACCATTTTTATTATACCCTCTGCAAAAATAAAGGTCAAAATAATGTCTCCCTATTTCAACACATCAATAAATATGAATATGAAATCGATTCATATTTTAATTGAAATTCTGTGAATTTATTTACTTTACACAATTTTACTACATCAATTAATTGCCCTAAATAATGCTTTCGTTTGTATATAAAAAATGTTTCTTTAAATAAATCAAAATAATAAATTTATTTATGTTGTTAAGTTGGACCATGATAATGCATAATTGTGTTAATTTTCATAATTAAAATAAAGTAATGAGAAACTTTTCCTTGTTTTTGTACAGAAATTTACTAATTGGATTGGCCTTTATTTTAAATTGCATTGAATATAGAATGGAGAGTATTATAGTTTGCCGGTTTTAGCTTTGCAGGTTTATTAATCATTTATATATAATTAGATTCACTTCCCATTTTTAGCATCTTTTGAACTTGTGTTGTGTGCATAGTTTTCCGACTCACTGCATAATCCTATATAAATCCATTAGCTCTGATTTAAAGAGCATTTAGCAAAGAATTCAACCCCCCTTGAAAAAGGGCAACAAGCTTAAGGTGGAGTTGAAGAAGAAATCATGGACATGACCTGCCACAAGATAAAATTGGTTACCTCACAAAAAACAAACCAAACTCTTCCCACCTCCTCCTTTATCACTATCTTTCTCCTTCTCTTTACACCTAAAGTTACGCACACAGTAGGTCAGCCAAATGTTGAACCGGAAATGAAATGCTCTGTGTGTGTGTAGACATAATGGCAGCCAAAATGGGAAAAACTTGTCAATAAGAAAAAGTGCGACAATAGGGCGCGAATAGCGAAAAGCTTTAGGGAAAAACTTATCAAGTTAATGAACCTAGACCAAAAGTGACAATTGTTTAAGTAAGAGAAAGAGGAAGTAAAGTGTAATGCAAACAATATGAAATACATAATTGATTTTAGTCCGACAATGGCATCATCATCATCGTCATCACCATCATCATCCCACACAAGTACAATAGATGAGTGAGTTCGTGTTCTATTGACACTTGCTTCAATTGAATTTATGTTTACGAGTTTTGGGTCATTGCTCCAACTATTATTACTAGATATGCTATTGAGGAGGGGTAGAAGATTTTCCCAGTTGTTGGCTGAGTGTGTGTATATACAAAGTATATTTCCATATATATACATACGAGTGTCTGTATGTGTGTGTGGTGTTCTATATTTATGGGCATCTCTACCCAACAACAAATATGAATTTATGTTTGGAATGTTTTATTCTATATATGTTTGTATGTATGTATATATAAATGCATTTGTCACGTGCTTTAAAAAACCAAATGTGGGACAAATTTCCATCTAAAGAATGCAATAAAATGTTCAATTTGATATTTTACCATTAGAACATTTATTTAAGGGCAAAATATATCAAATTCTTCCCTAAAAGCATTTGCTTTTGAATATGAGCAATGTCTAATTACTATTTTTAAGCAAAGTTAGTGAACTTTACTTAGGCATTTTTGAAAATATTTAAAATGTTTTCCTTTAATGTTTGGTACTTTTTCTGATAGAAAAACTAACTCTTCACTTGCTTAATTACCTTATTTATAAATTTTCTATGATATAACTTATTTTACAAGCTTTAGATATAGTTTTTATTCTTGAGTCAAGAATCGTTTTTCTTTTTCCAAAATTTGTAATTAAAATTTAAAGCTCTTGAGTTTAAGGTTAGTTCCTTTTTAGCAACTCATATTCGACCTTTTAACCGGTACTAAAAAATTTCTTTAAAGCCCTTTTACATACTAAAAATTCGGTTCTACTTGAGGGCAATTTTTATACATTTTCAAATATAAATTATATGTGTTTTAGTTGGGAAAAATTTAAAAGAAAATAATTATTTTTTAATTTTCATGTTCAGTTTTAAATTTAAAGAATCCACTAGAAAATCTTCTAATAATAAAGTAATCTATTAGAGCAAAAATCAATGAATGGTTTTCAAATTTTTTATGGTTTTCGATTTTGTAATCATTTCTATTAGTTAATTTTTGACTTAGTAGACCGTAATGAGTAGTTGTAATCAAATTATTACAATTAAAAGGATTAGATTCTAAGTTGTTCCATTAAAAAGGAAAAGTTTTCGAGTAACATAGATTGTTTTGATTATGATTTTGATTAAGATTTTAAATTGTTCCAATGAAAACGAAATGTTTTCGAGTAACAGATTGTTTTCAGTCTCTCTACAGTACTAACTCAGTACAGTACAGTACTCTACAGTAGAGTTTTTATATAAAAATGTTGAATAGGGCAAAAACAAAAAGTAGGTAAATATTAATGTTGATAACGTTTTTGTTAAAATTTACATTATTTGAAGTTCAATGTGAGAACGCAATGGTTCATAAATACACTTCAAATAGTGAAGCTGCCTCCAATTTAAGAGCGGAAAACTATGGAGTAAAACCACCTGCCAAATTAAGAAAACTTAGAAAATGAAAAAATGATCGATGAGACAATGTGCAATAAACCCAAAATTTCAATGTAATGAGTTTTAAATATATTTTAAAGAACTTGCTAAAAGCGTAGTAGAAAAAGTAAGCTTCTGTAACGCTTTTTAAAAAAAATTAGCATAAGAGTTTTCTCGATTTAGTACCCAAATGGTACTAAAGTTAAATTGTTAAGTATAACTATAAAATGTGCAAACTTCTATTTGCAAAAGCCGTAAAAACTCACTTTCAACTCCAAACGCAGTCAAATATTTGATGAAAAAAAAAACACATTACATTTGAAAAATGGATTGCAGCTCTTTGTAATCATAAAGTATGCAAAAAATGTATGCAAAAATAGTTATGTTTGAAGCAACATTGTCTTTTGTTTAGCCTCTCTCTATCTCTCTCTCTCTCTCTGTGTATCTGTGTCTGGGTACCCATGTGAGTCATTTGTTTCAAACAAACTGCAATAAAATGCATACAAAATTTAATGCCACTGCAATTTAAATGCAATCTGCAACGCCTACAGCAACTGCAACCACAGTAACAACAAAGTCGGCGGCAACAAGAGTAAGAGAAGAAGGAGGAGGAGACATTAAAACATTCATGTCGGGCCAATAAACGACACACCCAAAAAAAAAAAAAAAAAACAAAAACTGGAAAGAACACACAGAAAAAGAGATATAAAAATAAAATAGCAGAAAAGACAACAGAAAAATAAAAATTATAGTGCGGTAGCCATTTGGTACATAATTTTTAGGTTTTAAGAATTTCGTTGGCACTGCGACCCAAATGTGTAGCCAATATGCCCATGCTTTAGCCAACATATGTATGGCCTCAATAAACTGGCCAAAAAAGATATATGGAGAGAGAGAAAGAGGAATATGAAAAAAGGAAAGAGAGTTGCTGAATTTATTTAAACAAAAAATAAAAAAAAAAACAGAGAGAAATGCATTTGTCAGGACCATCAAGACGTCTGACATTTAAAAAAGTAGCGGCACTACATCTGCTTTTCGTCACACCAACCAAAAAACGATTGGACGCATTTGCCTTGGTCAATGCACTTTTAAAGCGTGTGAAGGGCAGAAGGCTTCTGAGTGGATTTTGGCCAAATAAATCAAAGGAAAGATAGGAAAATCATTAGCAATTAAATAATAGAAAAGACGAAGCAGATCTTTTGCTGGCGTAGGCATATACATATGTATGATTCATTCAATAAATCAAACTTTGTTTTCTTAAGAAACATTGCATTAAAGGAGTCTTTAATAAGCTTTAACTTATCTTGGCATTTATATTCTATATATTCTTGGTATGCAACTAACAAATTCCTTTAATTCTTGGAAGAGCCTATCAATCAGTGATTTAGCTAGAATCTACAAGTCTTTTTTAGTTTTAAATAAACAACTACAATAAAAGTATATAGTGACAGAATGCTAGATCTAGTAGACACTTGGCATATTATATGATGATGGTATAGGATCTATAGGACTTAGAAACTTTTAGTTTTGGTTAAGAGGGGGAAATGTGTCGAAATATTTTTATACCCTGTACCCATAGGGTAAAAGGGTATATTAAAGTCGCTAAAATGTATGTAACAGGCAGAAATATACATTTCTGACCCCATAAAGTATATATATTCTTGATCAGCATCACTAGCCGAGTCGATTGAGCCATGTCCGTCTGTCCGTCCGTCTGTATGAACACCTAGATCTCGGAGACTATAAAAGCTAGAGCTACCAAATTTGGTGTGAACATGCGTCTAATGCATAGACAGTTCAAGTTTGTTTCAAATTTTTGCCACGCCCACTTCCGCCCCCGCAAATCGCGAAAACGTATTACTAGAGCTGTATTAAAGATATCATATTCTTACTTGGCACACCTAATTATATATCAAAACTGGACCAGCTGACCAAATTTGGTCAAAATCGGGCAATAAATATCGGATATATAACTATATGAGTTTTGCACTGAATTGCCAAGGCGACATTGGCTGGCAAGAGTGAGCGAGACAGCATGCGTTCGCTGTTGCTGCATGTTATAGAGAATTTTGCATGAAATTTATGGCGATTTCGAGGATATTCTATTTCATTTAATATAACTAGTTGGTACAGGGTATACTCAATGTCGGCAGGGACGACTTGCTTGCTTCATTTTTAGTTTAAAGTTCAAATAAGAGGTTTAAATCCAAATTTCTTGACCATTTTTAGTTGGAAGTTTATTGAACTAAACTAATTTTTGCCAAGTTCTTAAGCTTTTCTTACAAAGAAATAAAGAAAAACTGTTTTGCTACACATACAATTAGTTTGTTTATCTTTTTGTTAATACAAATCCAATACAAGATTGGAAAGTAAAATGTGAAAGATCTGACAAAGTGACAAAATGGAAGCTATTTCCTTAAACTTTTCAACGTAAAGCCAAAAAGGCAGTAACAATCATGTTAATTTTTATATCCTGTACCCATAGGGTAAAAGGGTATATTAAAGTCGCTAAAATGTATGTAACTGGCAGAAATATACATTTCTGACCCCATAAAGTATATATTCTTGATCAGCATCACCAGCCGAGTCGATTGAGACATGTCCGTCTGTATGAACACCTAGATCTCGGAGACTATAAAAGCTAGAGCCACCAAATTTGGTGTGAACATCCGTCTATTGCATAGACAGATCAAGTTTGTTTCAAATTTCAAATTCCGCCCCCCCCAAATCAAGAAAACGTATTACAAGAGCTGTATTAAAGATATTCTTACTTGGCACACCTAATTATATACCCAAACTGCTCCACCTGACCAAATTTTGTCGAAATCGGACAATAAATATCGGAGATAGGAGTTTTGCACTGAATTTCCAAGGCGACATTGGCTGGCAAGAGTGAGCGAGACAGCATGCGTTCGCTGTTGCTGCATGTTAAAGAGAATTTTGCATGAAATTGATGGCGATTTCGAGGATATTCTATTTTATTTAATATAACTAGTTGGTACAGGGTATACTCATTGTCGGCAGGGACGACTTGCTTGCTTCATTATCATTTATTTTATCAAAAAAAACTATTTACAAATTGCTTTTTCTTTCAAATGTTCGCCTTATAGAACAATGCAATTTAAAACTTGAGACATTTTAACAAACGAGGTTCATCGGAAAGTTTTGAAATGTGAGGTTAGTAGAATTCCATCGATTGCAGAATTTATATAAATAAAACAGATTAGCATTATATATGTTTCTCTATATATATATATATGTTTCTCTATATACTTGTATATAGTCGTGTAGGGTTAGTGGTCAATGTGTAGCCGTATCAAAATTGTTTCTGTCTTTTATTTCAGTTTATTTTGCAGTATTCCCCGTCGGGGATCGAGTTCTTTTTTTTTTTTTTGTATAAATAGAATCGAGTGCGATAAAGCAACACAAAAAAGAAACGCAAGTAGCAAGAATAAAAGAATTCCGTTTGGCACTTACCTAAACATTTTTTAGTTTAGTACGATATCTCTCGAATACTTATTATATATATATATATGTATATATTATATATTGCTATCAAGGGAAGAAGAAGAGGGAGCCACCAATGCGCTATTTCGTTCGTCTCTCTTGGCTTTCTCATCAAGAAGACTTTTTTTCTTTTGTATAAATTCGATCACTGAGTCAACCTTTTTCTTCTTTCTTCTCTGTTTGCTTTTCTTTCAATGACATCAAAATCATTTGGTGAAAACCAAAACATAAATTTAGTTTTTATTATATATATATATATATTTTTTTTTTTTTGACAAAATAAACGCTGGGCTTTGAGTTAACCTAAACCGAACAAATTAATTTCAATCCGCGGCGGCACACGTCAAGAGCCACGCCAGAAAACGCACTGCCAAATAATGCAGTTGGATAGGTCGGAGAGAGAGAAAGAGAGAGAGCTGCAGCAAGCAGCTGATCGTTGAGTGTGAGAGCAAGAGCATAAAGTTGAATGAGAGAAGAAAGCAACAGCTGAGAGTTATCAGTAACTGCAGCAGATTGTTTGTGTAAAGAGAGAATGGATCTCAGCAAGTGTTTTTTTTATGTCAGCAAATGCAAAATTGCAATTTTTTTTTGTAATTTCAAGCAGTGTTTCTATAGGCAAAGCGGCACGCTGCTTAACGTACTTAATTTCGTTTTATATATTTAAGGGGGGTTTCTGGTTTGTAGACCTCAAAAACAGGCCTTTTTTTCAAAATTTTTGTTGTGGAAACTATTATAGATATTGAGTTGAAACTTTTTGTGTCTTGTTAGTAATATTTCATTTTTGATTTATAAATTTTTTCAAATCTTAAAACCGAAAAGGGGCGGAGGGGGCGTTCCAAAATGGAAGCTCGTCGGGCATGAATTGCCTTGCTGATGGAAGCCCTCTCGTCCTGTAGGATAATTTGAAACAGACAAATGATACATTTTATTAATCTGATTGAGGTCTATCCCACGCGGTCACTATCTGTTAACATGTATATAAAATTTCATGGCGATTGCTCGTTTTTTACGCCAGTTATCACTTCCATCAGGTCGAGAAACACTGTTTCGAAAAAAACGCGTTTAAAGTTCCAGAAGTTCCTTGCGCATAGTGGACATGGTGCTTACAAAAGCAGGTGTATCTCGAAAAGGATTTGTCGGATCGACTTAAAATTGTTAGACAAATTTTTTAAAATATCATACTTTAAGAAAACGCAATAAAATTTTTTTTTATTTTTTGGATCCAACAAAGCAGAAACCTCCCTTAAGTTTTTCTCTTCTTTTGAATTTTTCCTAACATTTCAGCTAAGAACATTGAATATCATTTCTCTTGTTTTTTTTTTTAAATTTTCCGCGTATTAATAAATTTAAATTACTTTTATTTAGTTCAACTTCACATGTAAAAATAAGACCTAATTGATGTGATCCAAAAATATTTGCAAAAAGTAAAGACCTTATCCAAGATTAACAAACTAATCCTTCTTGGACAGGTTGAAGTATAGCTAGATCCCCGTTTTTTCGGCCTCCGCTTCCTCAAGATTTACATAGTAGTCCAAATTGGACTATTAAAGTATAGTAAAGCCTCGTTTATGTGGCCTCCGTTTTATCCGAGACACCAAAGTTGATCGGAAAATGCAGAAGTATTCATACAAGACAGTATTTTGCCTCTAAAATTATTTAAAAACTGTTTAATATTTGAAAAATTTTGATGTAAGCCTTTTTATCTGAATTTTCCTAAAGTCGAGTTACTTTGACCTCTCACTTCACAAGTTACTTATGTTCCACTGTAGTTTATAATTTAAAAGACAATAACTAATTTAAAACAATTTATAAAAGGCCCTAAGAAATATGTAAAAGAACAACTAATATTGTACCTAAAAATATATTTCTTTTTTAATTTTAGATCATTTGCTTTTAATAAAGTAAAAGATTTGTATATATAAACGCTTCTATTTGAATTACCATCTTTCTTTTAGAAAGAAAGGCCGGAAATCTTTAAATGCCAAACTAAACGCACTTTTCTTCCCTCTTATCTTAATTTTTAAGTAGTCTCATCTCATATCGCGGTCATTTAAGCAATTGCTTCAAGTCTCATTTACAACAGAAAAACCAGTCTAAAAGCAATTTCATATCAAAAAGCTTAAACAGCTTGTCACGAGACAACAAGATGACGCGTATATTGCCATAACTTGTAGTTGGGGGAAATGTCTAGTACACAGATAGACAAAACATGTGAAAGAAAAACTTGAGACATGGCCAACACCACTTTCCCAACAGGCAGCAGCAGCAGTAGTGGCAGACATACAAAAAAAGAGATTGTCTGTGTGTCGGTGTGTCTGTCGGAGGGAGGAAGGGGAATTACACCCCACAGGGGAGGAGAGAAGGCGATTACCGATCTGGTTTCCATTTCACCTTGAGTCATTGTGTTTGTGTGTTGGCAGCTTGTAAATTACAAGTGGCAACATTTTTACAGTTTTTGCAGCTCATCAAAATAGTTTGTAAGCCATTACAGTTTGACAGTCTCATATACGCTTACTTGGTTATAAGTTAATTTCTTTACTTTTTGTTTGGGAAATTTTTTTTTTTAATGAAATTTTCTTTGCTGTTGTTGTGTATTTTATCAGTTTGTTTATTTGCTTGGTTTTTAATTACTTTGTTTTTCTCTCCCTCATTTTCTTTTGAAACTTTCACTAAATTTTGTTTTGTACAATTTTTGCGGTTATTTAGTGTTTTTTTCTTTTTCTAATTTCAAGCAATGCAATGCACTTGTTTTTCAATGGAAGAGTGGGAGAGGAAGAAAGGAAATTGATTGCTCACTAAAAGAAGAAACAGTAAGCAATATTTAATTTGTGGTTTTTAAGCTAAATAGAAATTTTGTAAAATTATTGGAAGCGTAGGACAAAAGTCCACTGATTGTTTTTAAACAAAATATTTTGTTCATAGAAAATTGAGTGGAAGTCGTCATATTATAAAAAAAAGACATTTTTATAACATGTTACTCCTCTACAATGCGTCTAAAGTGGATCCCCATCCACAATCTCTATAAGCCATGGTCAAGTCTGTGCTTCATTGGCAACAAAAGTTAATACGTTGCACTTACTACCAAATTCGAATTGCAAAGAGTTATTAAATAAATATATTGATAAGATATTTTTATTTAGTCAGAGAGAGTGTTTGTGATTGGTTAACAAATGGTGAAATTATATAGACCTAAAGCAGTTACTGGCAATTTTATGAATGGTTATCTTATATAACATGGCTGGTTCAACAACAAAATCCATTTAAGATTACTTTCTGTGAAAAAAGTTGGTAATAAATTTGCCTAAAAACCTGTATAAAAGGTGAAGCTAGTCTTTCTACAAAACTGGAATCATAACGATCTCAAAAATCAGAAAATAAGAAGTCTAGCTGTCGCGCACCATTAAAAGATAAATATTTTCTGGACACCCAAATACAAAGGGATTTTGGGATGTTCTCGATAAGAATGCCAATGATATGAAGACCATCATTTTTTCTTCTATCAACGCCCAAACATATTAGCATCATATTATGAAACAAATCATTAGGGAATCGTATCCGACAACACCTGAATCTTAAAAAAAAAAAAAACAAACCAGCGGGGATCTTCTCTTCACTCATAGATACATATGTATCTATAAATAGAAATTTCAGGAATATATATAATTCCTATATACTCAAAATACTTGCCTTTGGGCAAAAGTCTACTTTAAAAGAATCAAGTCTTCTTTAAAAGCTTCTCACCACTTGCACTGTCAAACTTATGGACAGATCAACTTTCTTTTTGGTATCTGGTAAGGAAATTTCATTCATTTCACATTGTCCCCACCTTTATTTACTCTTCTTTTTGTTCTTGACAATACCATTTTTGGTTTTATTAAAGAAAACAAATAAAAAGAAATGAAAAAAAAAACATTAATTAATGTTAAGTGTCAAGAAGACGAAGACCGCGATTACGTAGCCACAATGAGGAATGAACGACGTATCGCCGGGAACCGGGAAGTCGACAGAAGAAAGAAAAAGAGAGTCGCCCCCTCTTTTTGAAATTTCAAGAAAATAAATTGTAGAAATATAAAATAATTTACAAGCCATTTTTTTATGGTCTGTAAATGATATTTAATTTGTTTTAAAATATGGTCTCATTGTATAGAATAAGTAAAACACGATTTATTGCTTGTTAACTGCAATTTTTGGTATTCTTTTAATTAGAATATGCAGCCACACTTTTTTAAATATAGTGTTTTTGCATGTTCTTTTTATATGTATAAAAGCAGCTTTATAATGGTTCTTGTTATGCTTTAACAATGTCACATTTTCCCCCATTATTCAATTAACAAATTATTAACCTTGAGTTACCTAAAAAATTATTAATACAAAATTAAAAAGAAGCCCACACAAGTAGCCAGCAATTCAAAAGGTTTTGCTCATTCACAACTACCTATTAAGTAATAATCTTGATTAAAAAAAAAAAAAGAACTGAAAGCCAAAATAGCCAACAATTACGTAAGTGAAGTGAATATTTCTATTGAAACGAACGAAAACGAAGTCTCTTAAGTAAGCGGACCTAACCATAATTTGCTTTTGGCCATAACTTGAATCAATAATTTAATTGACCCACTTCTCTAACGGTTCTCTTTTTTTGCGTTTCTTCTTTCGTTTGTTGAGAGAATCGAAGCTAATTGCACACTCGACAACTCGTTTAGGAGTGGAAGTTTTGTGTCTGAATGATGGAAAACAAAATAAAAAATTGGAACACCATGAATAAAAGAAAAAAAAAAAAACAATGAATTTGGGTTAGGCGAGGGGTTGGTAGGTAACTAACACTTTTTTTCTGTTGTTGATTCCTTGTAAATATTATAGAAAGAACAAATGCAGCTCAAACTGTTTTGCTAGTCAAAGGAAATTTGAAGGCCTTGGAATAATATAATTGCCATTATTGATGGACTGATAGATTGATGAAGTGTAGCTTAAATTTTAGCAGTTTATATTTTTGTTTTTAAATTTTGGGTATAAATATTTATAATTAATTTATTAACAAAACGTAGTAATTAGTGGTAAAGTGAAAATGACATATAATATTTAAGCCAAAGTTTATTTTTGGAAAAAGACATTTTTTGTTAAATTTTTTTTTTATATTACCATTGAAAAACTAGCTGAAAATAGCTTTAATTAGTTTGAAGTTTTGTTTGTATTTACAAAATTTAACTGTAAATATAATTCCTAAATTTTAGAACATTTCAACACAAATAAATTTCATTTTTGATAAAATCGTTATTGTAGTAAGGTTTTGTATAAACATAACACTAAAAAATATTTGGCGCCCACTTTTCTTTCTATTTTAAAAAACTGAAAGAATTTTCAAATAAATTATTGTAAAATCCAAAAAAAAAGTTTTCGAAATGTGTTTCCATTTTAAATTAGTGTTTCAGTTGTCAAGTAGAATTTGATTTGAATTTCAATGTCAAGGTTAACAATTGAATTATAATGAAACCGTCTTGAAAATCAAATCCGAAGCCATGTCTTTTTAATGAATTAACAGTTTCAGTACAAGTTTTTCAATCATTTCTTGAAAAGATAGAGTGGACATCGTGATAATAGATGATAGGATCGTTTCAAGTCGATCTATATACTGTCTCTTCTTCATTCTTAACACATATAATATATGTACTATGTATAAACCTATACATAGCTCTGTAGCTGCAACTGTCCTGACTTCAGATTGAATTTGTTACTAAAATATCTAAAATACTTTTAGATCTTGCCCTACTGTACTGTACCTTGGAATAACTTTAAATTATCTCAAAACTAAACCATGTAAAAATATTTCAAGTTCAACTTTTGTGTTTCATTATCAAACATTCACTTTATTAGAGTGAAACCCACCCATGAAAGCAAATAAAAATAACCTTGTTAAATTTGCCAGTACGAAGTAACTCTATATTGTGCTATAAATAAGCAAAAGTATAAAAGAAAAATCGATAACATATAGAAGGATGCTGTTGGCGACTTTATTGCAAAAAAGGGGAAGGTCACCTTGGTCATTGCCAATTTAGAATTCAAGAGTTTGTTTTAGCTACCTGTCTAATCGACTTATAAACGGGTTTCCTCTAACTCTCTCTGTCTGTTGCTGCTTGCCTTTATTTCGTTATAAATTTGTATAAACACTAATGATAAAGACGATGATGATGTTGATCATCATCATCAAGATTCCGTATAAGTAAAACTTTGAATGAGTCACATAATGGTAAAAACGTTGTGAAATTTGTGTTTTTTTTGTATTCAATTTCATTTAAACTGCTTTCTGTTTGTTTGTGGGGTGAATCCTTGAACCTCGTGTAGCTGAACAAATACAAAATTAGATAATTGTCAAGGCAAAACAAAGACACACACTAGGCAAAGTCGAGTTCATTCACACCAAAAATTTCCGTGTGTGAGTGTGTGTGGGCAAAAAACTCATTAGCGAATTGGAGCGTGACTGTACCTTGACTTCTTTGAACTGGTGGTTTTTTGTTTTGAGGTCATAGTAGATCTATTAAATGCACCTACCTATCGTATTATTATTTGTTTCTTATCTAAGACATGTATTACATTATCAATTTTTTTTTTCTATATTGACTCCAGCTGACTCATTGACGTGTGAGAGACAGAGAGAAATGACGCACATTCATTCTGCCTGTGAATGGGCAAATAGGAAATTTCCCATTGTTGCTTTTGCCTAATTTACAGATTTGCATTTACTGCAAAATTAAACAGGAGAAACGCGGAAATGCAAAACTAACTAACAGTTTAATTTAACGCAAAAATCGACAATAAAAAATTTAATTAAAACATTGCAAATAAATGATTTGTGCATTACTGCTTTCTCTGTGTCAAAGCATTTGCATATTTGTTTTGGGAATAAAAAATATTTCAATATTCAAATAACATTAAAATGAGATTAAAGTTAACGTTAAACTAAATAGAACTTGAATTAATTTACAGATTACAATTATACGCCCCCAAAATTGCTTTTCCAAAAATAAACCAACAAACCTATAAAAAACTGATCGGGGTCACAAATTTTACAAAGAATTTAGTTATATACATTGAAACTTTCCTAACTCAAAATTCTCTAACTAAAATTTTTACTACCTCGAATTTACCTAAAAAAATACTATAACCTATAAATAAGTCGTTGGGGTTACCAATGAAAAACTTTACTTACGAGCCCCTAACTCAAACTTCTCTAATTAGAATAGAAAATATGAATAATTCCTTTGCATATTTCAAAAGCTTAATCAAAACTTCGAGATCAATGAAATAACTTAAGCCGAGGTAATCAGTTTTAAGTTGTGAAATTTGCTTTAAATGCTAAGATTCCTTTACATATTGTAGAACTTTAAGTTGTTGCAAATTGAAAATTAAAAGTTATTTTTATAGACGATTTCAAAGAGTTATGTGTATATAATGTCCTAAATCTGTAACTTTATTCGATTTTAAGGGAAAGTGAAACCAAATTTGTTGGTTAAACCAATCGGCTTAGTAATGTATCCATATTAAAAAATATTTGAATAGAAACCCATCTTAAATAAGCATTCTTTTGCTAATGTTTGTGGAACTAAATACACCAGTTTATTCCATTCCAAAAGGTATACAAATTAAATATTTATAAATCTACTTGTTCCAAAGATACTATATATGTGTATATGTAGAGGAACATACATATATATATATACATACATAACACAGGGTTCATTAACTATTAATGTGTTAAATTTTCGCAGTAGTGCAGTCGAAATTGCACTGCTTACAGTTTGATTTATTCAATCATTCTCAAACTGCAATAAGAAAACACTTCTATGGCTTTGAATTGAAATTTAAAATTTAACGGCCATAAAATGGGGCTGTGGAGGAACACACACACTTACATTCACAAATAAATAAACATTTAAACGGGTTTTTTTTTTGCCCACAAGAACAGAAACGAAAAACAAAAACAAAGAAAAAAAAACGCAGCTAGCAACACAATAAGAAAACAGCAGAAACAGAAAGAGAGACGGAGGCACGGAGGGATTGCGCAAAGAGTCTGCTGCAGCTGACAATGTTGGGCGTCGTGTGCGTTGGCGTTGCCGTCGTTGTTGACGTTGTTGTTGTTGATGCTCTGCCCATGACCATGTCAAAAAGGGGCACACTCAAACAAACAGACCGAAAGTGACAGAGAGAGACAGACGATTACATAAAACCTTATCTGGAATTCTAAAGTTTGACATTGACTGCCAACACTACACGAGTATTTGTTGCCAGGTTCTTGTACTCACGTTGCTGCGTCCTTGGGGACAATTTGCTCAGCATCGGGCATTTCTTGGGTCTCCACTTCCATTTCAGAGGTCGATGAGGATTCCTCACGTTCGCTATCGCTTATCTCAATGACTTCAGATTCGTCCATGCGGTGGAAGGCTGCTTTGCAATCTGTTCTCACACCACTGCCCTCAATCTAACACCAATAAGAACAATTGCAAAATAACTCAACGAGTGTGAAAAGGGAGGGGGGAACGCGGTCGGATAGCAGGCAGGTATTAAGTCAACTGGCGCGTGTTAAAACACCTCGTTCTTTTCTTTTTCTTTTTGGTTTTTGTTAATTTAATTTTTCTCTCCTTTTCTATGTGTGTGTGTATGTTTTTGCAAGTGTGTAGAAACTGATAATTCTTTTTCTCTTTCCTTCTTTATTTTTTTTTTGTTCACTCGCGCGCGTTTGCCCAATAGATTGATATTGCAATCACTTAGTGTGTCTCAGTGTATGCGTGTGACACAATTAATTTTTAATTATTTGCACAATTTGCAAAAATCCTATCAATTTTTAACAAATTTTGACAAGCCCGAGGAAAAAGTACAAATGAAAACCAACGAACAAGCGAACGAGGCGACGGCAAATTTTAACAGCGTGCTTGTGAACTAGAGAAGTGCTAACCATCGATGGTACTATCGATAAATTAGTAGTTCATTTTGAGTACTTTTAGTTAAATGTGATAATAGACGCAAGGCAAGACTTTTGTTAACAAACGTGCAAATTTAAAGGCTTTTTGTGGCCCCACTTCAAAGCTTTTAAATAAATTACATATTGAATAAAAAAAAAACGAATTTCGGAAGGTATCGATAACTTTCAAATCTATAGTAAAACAGTGGCGCCACCAATTAAAAATGTTAGCTAAACAAATTTTGCTAGCGAGCTTCTAGCTTCTACTTAAACCAACCAAAGCTTTTCGCCAAATGCAAATAAACAGCAAATCATGAAATAAAAATAATCAGGTTATAGAATGAAAACTATAAGTTTACCTGTATTCACCATTTGTTAAATCCGGGTTTACAGGACTCTTAATAGTACTGGAATTGTTCAGTGGTCGCAGTTGACATATTTGTATTCCGTTTGACTTCAAAAGTCGTGTAAGCTCTTCTTGTTCCTTCTTTGCTGGACGGTTATAAATTTGTCTTAAGTTGGAACTCATACGTCGGTCCATATTTGCTCCCCGCACTGGAGGAGGCATTTGTTTTAATTGGTATGTTTTTCTTTTTTAACTGACTGCACTTTTGGGCTGTTCACATTTAAATGAGATAGAGACAATTTTTTTTGTACACTTAATTGAAATCATGGCCAACTTGTATTTTGAATCCAAAATTATTATACCTATTGCTATAAACTTGAAATATAAATTAATCATGTACAGTTTGGTGGAACTAAGCGTTTAGGTTTATTTGCTAAAAGTAATATTTTGTTATTGAAGAACTGATTACTTTAAAGGCAATTGTTTAAGTGAGGTGAAATGTCATTTTTCTGAAGTTTTTTAATACCTGCTAAAAACAATGTTATTATTAACAAATTTAAACTATTAAAAAAATAGTTCTAAACAAAATAATTCAAACGAATTTAACAGTGGGTTAACTGCGACCGTTACTAACACGCTATTAACAGACAGTGTGAATTTTGACTCTGATAAAAAAAGGTTAGGAACTTAGCTATTAGCTAATATACAAACTACTGTAAGCTTAAATGTTAATCAACAGATTATTAAAGAGCTGTTAATTAACAGCATGGCTTTGTTGCCCATCCAACGGTTTTTATTGAATTCAAAAGTTGATTAAATTTTTAGGCTAGGAACGAAATGTCTCTATAAAAACTAAGTTTTTTTTTGAAATAAAATGTTTTTATACTTATATCTTCGATCAATGATGAATACTTCTATGAACAGATATACGATATGGGTAAAACTTGGTAGAAGCTTTGCTCTTTAGTATTGGACAATACTTTTCTCTTCGCATATTAATTGTATATAAACCAAATGGAATGAATAAAAGGTGTATAATATATGTCTCTTTTTCATCTACAATGGATACTAGTCTATCCGATATTCACAACATTGATAGTGGGTAGATATACCCAGGCAAGATATAAATGTTTGCCAGTTCATATGGCAAAAAAATATTCAATAAAATTTGTGAAATATTTAAAGTGACTGGTTAAAACTTTACGAACGATTATATAACTATATTTATGTAAATAATATACATTCATTTGCTTATAAATTTATCTTTTAAGTTGCCGTTTTTTAACGAAATGACTAATTTATATGTCATAAACTGACGACATTTTTAATATGTCCTTGATATTATCTATGATGTCCATATATGTATATTGGATTATGATATACAATTAGATATGAAATTGGAGTTCTCTCTTCTCCTTGGATAGTAATATGTATAGGGGAAGGTGGGGTATTTTGGGCCACGGGGAATCTTGAACCAGCGCCATTTTTTTCCCCCAATGAATTATGACAGGTGCGTGTGTATATTAGCTTTCAAAATTATAACGGGATTTCGCATGTATTTGTTATTGTTGTTGTTTTTTGCAGCCATTTTCTAAAAATCAGGCTGACGTGTCTAATTTTTTTCACTACAACAACTAATTTCTTAATTATTATTTATATTCTAATGAAATTAATAAAATTTTCCTAACAAAAATCGTTGTTTTTATTCAATTTTAAAAGTGGCTCACAATACCCCGAGAATTTTAAAAATCGGGAAAAAAGGTATTTTTGAAAATTGCCTTAGAATCACCTAATTTTCAAATATTTCATTAAACTGTTGTGACCAAATAAAAGCTAGATCTTTATACTACAACACCCAGCACTCAAATTTGAAGTAAAACTTGTTTAAATAGAAAATTTCTCTCAACAAAAAAAAGTGGCTCAAAATACCCCACCTTCCCCTATACTTGGTTAATCAATAAAAAAAAAAGCTTGGCAAATCAAATAAAGTTATTTATATTTAAAATTTTGTAAAAACGTTCGTTTCTGTAGCAGCTTGTTGGAGGCATTGAGAAAAATTAAGGCCTAAAATTCAATTTTCGACTGATAGTTCCTATGTGAGCTACAATGGGTCAAGACGATTGCGAAATGTGATATAAAATTGTAGCTAGGTAGTTGCCTAATTAAACCTTACCCAAGTAACAAATACTTAGTACTAAGTACTAAGATTTCACCTAAATGAACCCCTAATGTGACAATATTTATCTTTATTCCAATGGAAAACTTAATTTATTTCTAAACGAGCATAATAATTGACAATGTAAACCAAAATCAGATAAAGCAAACAAAAAACTAGCCTTAATAAATAAATTTATAAATTATATATTTATTTGTATACATTAAAAAATGATTTTCTCTCTCTGTATTTCGATCAGATAAAACTTTGAAGACTTTGTATTGGTATTAAGATGGTTCCAATATCTGTCTCTCTGCATGGCTATAGCTACACAGTTATTCTCAGCAAATATTTGTTAATGTCGTGGAACTCGGTGTCCTGTCACTGCAAAGAGAATGAAGGGGAAAAGAAAAAAAGAAAAACAGAAGGAGATAAAAAATCAAAAGAAAAATACATTATATATACTTACATATGTATGTATTTGTGTATGTATATGGCTTAACAAATCGTCTCTCTCTTTCTCTGATTGGTTGCAGAGGAAAAACGGTTTGAAATGGCAAAAGAAACACAGAACGAAACGAACAAATAATAGAAAGAAATGCCAAATGGAAGGGGAGGAACACACCCGAAACGGCACACAAACACACACACACACAGCCGCACAAGCATACATACATATATATTTATATAATATATGTACATATATACACACATATATAAATAAATGTGTATATGTATGTATGCATATCGAAAAGGTGCCAAAGGTGCCGCCGATTTATAAGCATCCGAAAACAAAAAGAAAGAAGAAGAAGAAAAAAAAACAAATAAACGCCCCAGGCCAGCCCCAAAAACCAATTCAAACTGTTTCAGAGCGAGCGAGACACAAATAATATAATGCCACACTGCTCTGAATTGAAAGAAAATGGCAAAAAAAAAAAAAAAAACAGAGAAAAATTGCAAAGAAATATAAATACAAACCGAACAGCAGAGAAATGAGAAACGAATGAGAAACGAAAATCGTGTGACAAACCCACAAAGGGAATAAAAAAAAAAAATAAGGAAACTTTAGCTCATGCCATCTCACTTATTTGCTCTCTTGCTCGCTCTCCCTCACTTTTATCTCACTGCTGTATTTTCAGGAGAAAAGTTCAATTCACAATGTGTGGACGGGGAGAGGGGGGTATGTGGCGGAGGGGCCAAAAGTTTGTCATTTACTTTTTTAATTGAAATTAAAATGCTTTTCCAATAAGTACAAAATATGAAGAAGAATAAGAAGAAAACGACAAAAAAATAGAAGGAAAAGTTATATGCAAAAGCAGCTGCGCAGACTCAATGACCCCTCTTGGCCCTCCCTCAGCACCTCTGCAACCAAATTCCAACCCCCTTCTTTGTCTCTGCCAAATTTATTTTAATTTGCTTTACAACAACAACAACGACAAAACGAAGGGCAAAAAAAAAATGACTAGAAGAAATGCCAGAACAATTGTCATTTGTTTATATAACTGCGAATCCAAAAGAGAGAGAGAGAGAGAGTGAGATAGTAGATGCCATGCAGAGCTCCCTCTCACACATAGACACACACACACACACTCGCATAGAACCTATGCAAATATGCTCTTGCTCACTCAAGTTTATTGGTTGCAGCCCACCTGACCTGAGTCTATAAGTGCAAAAGAGAGAGAGAGCGAGAGAGAGGTTGTAAGTGTGTGTGTGTGTGTGTACATGTGAAACAGGGATGGCGTCTGGGGCTGAATGAAACGAAATGAAATTGAAACGCAAATGAAATGTACAAACGTCTGAAGCAATCAAAAGAAAGCAAAGAGAGAAAAAACAAACCAAAAATGAAGAAGAAACACAAATGAAATGAAAAAATAAATAAAACAAATGACGTTGACTGCGAAGCAGCAGCGCCAGTCCGCAGCCAGCTGAAGCAGCGGCAGCAGAAGCCAGCTGCAGAATCAGGAGCAGGAGAGCTCTAAAGAGAGAGATATAATGTGAGAAAGAGAGAGAAGAAGAGACAGACGTCCTTGCTGGTTCGACTTCTGTGTTTCATTTGTGTTTGTCGTTTTTATTACGTTTGTCATTGTATTTTTCGGGGTTGCTGCTCACACACACACACACACGGAAATAGCAATCCTACACCACTCCCACTTTTCTCTCATTGTGTGGGTGCATATGTGTGTGTGTGTGCGTTTGTGTGTAAGCAATTCAAACATTTGTATCTCGTATTCGTATTTCTGGTTTTGCACAATCGCACGAAACGAAACGAAACGAAACAAAATGAAACGAAACACATTCGGCTAGCCTTTCATTTCGAATTTGTCATTCATAAGCGAAGGTAATGCAATAAAATTTTTGCGCGCGCATTTCATATACATATACATAGACATATATATATATATATATATGTATGGACGAGCCGAAATGAAGCTCATCTCGACAAGTATATAACGGTGCCTCCCGCACATACATACATACATACATATAAAACTGACGGTACTGTGTACCATCGTGTGTGGGTGGGTTAAAAAAATAATTCTCGCTCTTGCCCTCATAGTGTGTGTATGTGTGTGAGTGTCGTGTACGTACGTACGTATTCCTGTGTGACTGCGTCAATGTGTGGGTGACGACGATTCCCATTCGAATGCAATTCGTTTTCGTTGATTTCTTCCAGTCGCAGTCTTCATCTCGCTACAAACTAAACGTGGGTGCTTCTCACAATCCCAGTGACACGCCGTCGGAACGGTACGGTACTACGGTGCACGGCGCGTTCAAAAATAAAAGAATCCATTGAGATCCAATTGAAATTGTTCGTGTGTTTCAAACCATTTATCCAATCGAAATTGAAATTGGATTCATTCAAAAATATATAAAGAGAAATGATATAAATCATTAATAAAAAAAAAAATTATTATATTCAAAATTTATTGAATAAACCAAGTGCGGTGATTAAGTGCATACAATTTTTAGTGTTAAATTTTAGTGAATTTCATTAAGGTAATTTGTAGTTAATTAAAACGACTGTTTTTTTTTTAGATAATTGTTTTTAATTTGGAATAGATTTGTGTATGTGATTTAGGAGATCGTTGAGTTTTAGAGATGTTAGATCAGTTAAGTCGGTGGTTTCCGATCTATAGATAGTTTTTTGTAGTTTTTTTAACCATAAAATTGATCTAAAACTTTAAAGTTTTTCTTATCAAATTGATTATAGCTTCTACATGGCAAATTTTAAGTATAGTACAGTTTTTATTTCATAAAAATAAAACTATTTTAATGAAGTCAGTTGTTGTTTCTCAATTTTAGAATCTTTATTTGAAGAAATATCTTTAATTTGTAGAGTTGCCCCAGGTTAAATTTGAAATTATAATCATAGATCTTGGTGATTTAGAAACATTCTTATTGAAATTGTTCTCCTTGTAAAGGCAAGTCGTTCTTCTATAAATTTCCATTTTTTGTGATAAACACAAATGATTTTAATGAACAAGTGAAAAAAAAAACATAGAATCGTTAGCCAGATATAAAAAAAATTGGCTTATAGTTTTCTATAACTATTTGATACCCATTGCTCGCAAAGTTAAAAAACATTAGGGTTTGTATTTGGTCAATATTCACTGTAAAATCTATCAGATATGAAAGGCAGATTTAAAATTTCAGTTAGATCACAATTTACTAGTCGTAATATTAGTTATTCTATTTCAAGAGCATCTAAAAAAGTTGCTTTAAGGGTTATAAGAACCTGTCTATTAGTCTTATTAAAAAGTCTACAATTATAGCTATAGATATGACTAAAATGTTAATTTTTTAAAAGTTTAAACCAATGTTTTCTATATTCCAATATTTCTATCAGAATCTAACAATAACATGACTAGTAGATCAGTAAAAAAAGAGGAAAATTTAAGAGAAATAGAAAATCAATTTTTGATTTCATTTTTATATAAAAGAAAGGTTTTAAATTTTTGTAAAAAAATAGAAGAATATTCTATAGAAGCCATGTAATAGCATTGACAAATCGATTTTCATTATTGAATTCCTTTTTTTTACCCAACCCCGCCCCCCTAAAGGAAAATGATGGATGATTTCCATAAACACGGATATTAGTTGATTTCCATAGAATCACAATTAGTTAGATTAGCATAATATTAATAATAATAAAAAAAAAAGAACAACAACACTGATAAATAATTAAAAATAAATTAAAAGTTCATTAATTATTTATTTTTTAGTGGCCTGTAAAATTAAAAAAAAAGAAAAAAAAAAAAAACCCGCGAAAACAAAATCAAACGCAAAACAAAAAAAAAACAGAAATAACAAAAAGTGTGACCAATGACGAAGAATGGATGATTCGGTGACAAGTGAAAAGAGTGAACAGAATAATAATAATAATAACATTAGCAACAATAATAACAACAACAACAACAACAACAACATCATTACAACCAGCAACATTAAATTATTGACAACCAGCAATATGAATACCACAGCCATGTTAATGCATCACCAACAGCAACAACAACAGGCCGCAGCTGCTGCGGCAGCTGCAGCAGCAGCAGCCCAACAACAACAGCAACAGCAGCAGCAACAACAGCAGCAACAACAACAGCAACAACAACAGCAACAACATCAGCAACAAAATGGTCGCGACGGCAGCAACAGTTCCCGCGGTGCCAACGATGATCGTCCAAATGGACGCGGACGTGGCTCTAGCTGTTCACCCTCAAGTTCACCCAGTCGTCATCCAAGTGCCGTGAGTCCAGTTAGTTCACTCAATCATTCAATGATGGCCCAAATGGCCCAACAACAGCAGCAGCAACAACAGCAACAGCAGCAACAACAACAACAGCAGCAACAACAACAGCAGCAACATCATCAATTGAGTCCACCGCCACATGTAACCGGTGCATTGCCAACTGGTAATGGTCTACCCAGTGGCTTACCACCACGAATGCCACATGGACTACCGCCCCATTCGTTGGGTCTACTAAATTCATTGCAAATGATGCATCATGCCTCACCATTGGAACTGATGGCAGCTGCCCATCATCATGTACCACCGCGTTCATATAATTCACCGCCACCCATTTCTACATCGGATCCATCGGCCAATGAATGCAAATTGGTTGAATATCGGGGACAAAAAGTTGCCGCATTTATTATTAGCAGTGAGACAATGTTGTGTCTGCCACAGGCATTTGAATTATTCCTTAAGCATTTGGTTGGTGGCCTTCATACAGTCTATACGAAACTGAAGCGTTTGGATATTGTGCCACTTGTCTGCAATGTTGAACAGGTGCGAATATTACGTGGTCTGGGTGCCATACAGCCGGGCGTCAATCGTTGTAAGCTGCTTAGTTGCAAGGACTTTGATGTACTCTACAGGGATTGCACAACAGCCAGGTACGAAATGTAAAAAACAAAAATTATTAACTATTATGAATGCTTGGTCAAGGATTTAGAAAAGTTTAATCAAAGGATGATTGACAATAGTTTTTGTTTACCATTGACTGCAGCTTCAAAGTTTCACACTTTAAAGACAAAAATAAGTTAGCTAAGGCTCTCCATAATCTCTGAATGTCTCGCTCTAAATAGATATTTAAAAACTTTCCTTGTTCTCTTCTATTTAAAAAGTACATTTGTTTTCATATGTAGGTGGGTTAGCGACCCACTCTTCATATATGTATATAGTTTTTCCTTCTTGTTTTTAGATTTGAAAGCGCAAGGAATTTTCTCATTTCCTGTTTCCGCACACACAACTTACGCACTAAGAATACTTCTATATACATACATATGTATGTATGTGCAATGTAATGTAAATAGTTTGTAATCGACTTTTTCTCAGTATCGATATTGTATCGAAAAAACTTTTTCATTTGCCCGATGACATTAAGCGGAAATACGCAATGCAAATGTAAATGAAGGGGATCCGACCGAGACCAATATACATATACATATACGTATATAACGAAGCGGGGTCTCGGGCCCCACCTTGTTAACTATGCCTAGAAAAGCTGCGTAATTTTGTTTTATTGTTTCTTTCTCCCCCTCCCTCACCATCTAACCCTCTATTTCTATAACATTTCTAACAATAGTTGGGCCAATAGTTACATACATTGCAAAAAAGAAAAAAAACGAAAGAGCATAGAAAACTGTGCACAATCGACGGGTGCCCCTGTCAGAGCATTTCCGTTCGAGTGGAAAAAACGACAAGGTAAAATAGCAAAAATATAAAACAAGAAGAAGAAAGAGTGGGAAATATAAGAAAGGTTTTGCAAAGGAGTTGCAAGTGCAAGTAAAATAAAAATTAAAGTTCAGGAAAAAAAAATATTACTAATATGTAGTTGGTTCAATTTAAGTTTTCAGCTCTCTAACTGGGGAAACCTTTTTTTGCGGAATTTTAGGACCAAACAACATTAGAGAACTAGAAACTTTCTAAAAATTTTATTTCTTTTGCATAAAACGAAATATTTCATATTTCTTAATATTCTCAAAACCATTTTTATGTGCAACTAAGTATAAATTCAAAAATATTGCTCTTCCTAAATGTTGCTTCATATTTTTAGATATAAATCTTTATCTTTAACAGTTTTTGTTAATATTCTATATGCTGAAAGTTTTGATAAAAAAAAGCAGCCATATTCAATGTATTAGAATAATGAAATTTGCCATTAAGAATTAGATAAACCCACAGCGCTATACTTATCTTAAAACTTTTCTATAAAGATTTCCAAAAAGCATAAGAAAACTAAGAACAAATTTCCTATATTATACTATGTGTACATACATATACATATATTAACTTACTTTCGAAATTTTCAATATATTGATTCGAGTTTGAAATGTTTTTGCTAAACTGCTATGAAAGGTTTCCCATATAAACTTCTTGGGGTTCATCAGTAAATGATAATTTTTCTTGAAAGTATTAACAATAGAAGCTTTATGCTTATTGTATGTACATACATAGGAAGTGACATTAGAAAATTTCATCAAATGTATAAAAATTTAAGAAATTTTATAAAAATCCGAAATCCTATCGAATGGCAGCTAATTGAGGGAAGCAGAAACTGAAATTGAAATTTGCTTAAAAGGACTTTGTTTTTTTTAACCCCTTTAAATATAGATGAAAAAGCCGAAGTAAAAAACTTAAATTTCATCAATTTAAACCTAAATTTTCTATATATTAGATTCATGATTATATTTTTAACCAATACAGCTTTACTTTTCCATTTACTCTCAAGTAAGTAAAGCTCTTAAAAAAACACTTTTCATGCTGTTCCTTAACCTAACGAAATGTAAGCTTTCCATATAATTTCCCTTTTACAAATCGATCATATCTACATATATTGCATATAATTGGAATGCTTAAAGATCAAAAACATTATCCATCAAAGGGTTAACTTTAATTCAAGTTTCTGCTTCTTAACCATTTAAACTACGATAAATGCCTTTTTTTTCCAAAGTCCTGGCATTGAGACATCATACAACCCTCTCTATCTATTACGCTTAATGAAAACCCATCTAGTTAATTATGTAAAAATATATTATTGCTTAACCCAAAAACAAAAAGAAGAGAAACAACAAAAACAAATGTAGACATGCGTGTGTGTATGTGTGTGTGTGTGTGTGTGGACTCAGCGACGAGACCCAAGACCCTAGACCCCAGTGACTTGTCTGACCAAACAGAAGAACAGTTAAAAATGTGTGGTTAAACCTATTATTAGGTTACTTTACTTTTTTTCGATGCTAAATTGAAACAAGTAGAAGAGAAAAACAGAGCGAAAGTAAGATTGAGAGAGAGGAGAAGAGGACCACAAAGTACGAATATGAAAAAAAAGGGGAAAACAGAAAACCGCTGGAAGCAAATGGTAGGTCTGGGTCAAAAATGCACCCCACTGTTTGGAACTTGGCTATAATAATTATGTAGAGACCCCTCAGATATGCCAAGAAGAACACAGGGAAAGAGCGAGAGAGAGGGAGAGAGAGAGAGAGAGAGAGAGGGGGGTAAAGGGTTAAAGGCGTGTGCATTTTCACACCCGCTTTTGCCGCTGGAAACCAAAAAATGCATCCCCTTCTCTTTTGTATTCCAACTTATTCCTTAATGTTTGTTGTTACATTTTTGTTTAGTTTGTTGTTTTTGCTGTAATGTTTAACAAAAATGAAAAAAAAAATATTGTGCCTCACTTGTCTCTTCTTCTTCTCTTTTTAATTGCAGATGCCTATCGATCAAGCCACCAGAGAGGTAAAACATACAAGTATAATAAAAAGCAACAGAAAACAGAAACAAAAAACAAACAAAAAAAAAAAAACTATGCCAATAATATCTTTTCCGTTATGAAAAATCGATCGCATATATATCTTTCCATATATATATATATATACAGACAAACACACTTGAGAGTTTTTAGAGCGAAAACAAAACTGAAAAATGTTTTTTTTTCTTTAAATTTATTAAATTAAATTTGTTTTTTTTGTTTTGGCTAAAACGGAAATGGGAGAGTCCAAGTTTTATACGTTATCAAAGGATATGCGTAAATAGAGCATGAAAATTATTAATTCGTTTATTGGAATTCCTTAGATAAGGATACTGCTAACGGTGCTGGGCGATCATCTGCAAAAGAACTTTAAACAGGTTGAGTTGTGGGTTGAAATTTGAAAACTTTGTCTTTTTTTTTTTTTTTGGTGGTTCACTCTAAAAACACTCAAAAATCGAAGCAAATTTATTTTGCATTCATTTTTCTATGTATATTTTTTTGTCTTGGTTTTTATTATATTTGGTTTGCCTTTGGTTTTTGGTGTGTTTTCTCGAAGGTATTTGTTAACAAAGAGTGTTAATGTAATGCTAAGAAGGAATATGTTTTTTTTTTTTTTGGTATATTTACAATATATACATATACATTCTTGTTCATCATAACGATCTATACTTATCTAGCGGCGTTTGTCTGTCCGTTCGTGTTTCAAATTAAAATCAAGAATTTGGAATTTTTTGTTGTATGCTTTAAAGTAATCTTGGGTAGCTCATGAGTGAGTGAGCCAAAATGAATGGCTCACTGAACTGAGCCACTGAGCTTGTTCATTCAATATGGCTCAGTTTGGCTCAATAGCTCATTTTGGCTCACTGGCTCAGTTTGGCACACTAGCTCAGTTTGGCTCACTAGTTCAGTTTGGCTCACTAGCTCAGTTTAGCTCACTAGTTCAGTTTGGCACACTAGCTCATTTTGGCACACTAGTTCTTATGGTTCGCTCAACTGGCGATCGCAAAGTGAACTTATAAGCTATCTACAAGGGAGCCAGTGAGCCAGTGAGCCATATGAGTGAGTTGGCTCACTTCGAAAAAAAGAACAAAGAGCCGGTTCACCTCAATGAGCTGCTTTTACCCAAGTATACTTTAAAGAAAGCGCAGGACGATCCAAGAGAGGAATATACAATACAGTATTCAATTTAGCTCATTTTTTCAATGATTAACTCTTTTATAGAAATTATTAAGTAAAATTATAAGAAACACAAAACAAAACAATGAGTGTGAAACCAAAACAAAACAACATAAACTTAGATTACTCATGTTTCAATGTTTTTTTTCCATTGTGTAAACTGTTTTTTGACAGACTGTATATCCAAAATGTCCTTTCTTCTTATATATACATATATTGAAGCTAGTTGAATTGTTTCAATTCTTTTGCTGTGATCTATTATAAACCTTTTTATATTTTCTTAGAATCCATTGTTAAAGTTTCTCCGAATCAACTTCACGCTCAAGTTACTTTAGGTCAAAGAATTATTTGTATAAAATGCTGAGCCTACTAAAAATATGTTGACAGTTTTCCGTAACAAGAAAAAAAGTGTTTTTTTTCCTAATATTTTGTTCCAAAAGTCAAAGTTTAACCGGTAAAATTAGTTCTTTAGAAACAGAGTTTGATTCACAAACGAACTAGTTTTTTTTATGGGTTTTTGATCTGGTAATTCCTTTATCGTTCATTAAGATGTCTGATACTTTTACAGTGGCGGATCTAGGAGGATCTAGGAGTTCTCCCCCCAAAAGGTTTCTAACACGAAGAATACAATGTTTTTTCACTTATGAATATTGAGTTCCCGCTCCCCAGAATTTGCCACTGAATTGTAATAAAAAAATAACCATGTTCTATTTCAATTTCATTAAGAATAAGATTGGCTATATCTATATATATGCGCTATATCTTTAAACTATATAATATAGATCTCCTAAATAGATAAGAAAACTAAGATAACATTTCCTTTTTAATAATTTTCGATAATAGAAGACCAAAACTTGTCCAAGACAAATATTGGCAAAATTCAACTGAGGTAGGCCCTAGAATTTTTTTTCTTATTCTATTTATTTCTTCAATTTTTTATTTGACACTGACATTTAGCCAAGTGGCATGTGTGTGTGTGTGTGTGTGTTTGTGTGCGCCCACCAGTTTGTCAGTTTGTCAATTTGTCAGATTTCCTTCAAGTCAATTGATCACATTAGAGGCGCGCACGCTCACAGTTCAACTTTAGCTATTTGAGGCCTACAATAAATTGAATTTAATTTCAATTGACAGTTTGTTGGGCCAAAGCTAGAGACGTTTTTTTTTTCTTTTTAGCCAACTCTAAAACGATGTTTTAGACCCAAGCGGCGGCATTGGACCAAAGAGCCCAACCTGGCTTTTATAAGAGTGTGTCTTGTGTGTGTGTGTGTGTTGTGACTTAACTGGTGGGCACACCTTTCATCTATAAATTGGAACTTTTAAGCCACAGCTATGCAAATTGCTTGAGCCAAGTGGAAAAAAATATGGAAAAGTCAATCGTTTGACTTGATTTGAAGTGTGTTTAGGAGAAGAAGGGAATGAATAAAGTTTTTGGTAACAGAAATATATACTTAAATTAAACTTAATATTTTTATAAAATTATTGAAATGGTCAATATTTTCTTTATACAATAAGTTAGTTAAAGCTGGTAACAGAATGCCTTTAGTATCTATATTCTAAATCGCTTCTAAGAGTAAATACATACTACAAAATTAGAAATAACTAGCTTTTTCTTAAAAACGAATTTAGATTATAAATTTTAAAAAAGAAATGTTATTTTTTTTTAATTATTCCATGAATCAAACTTTTGGTGAATCCCTTAAGTTGGAATTATTGATCTACGATGAATATTTTGCTCTATAAACATTTGGATTTGAGAGGAAACAAAGAACAATTCTAAATTTTAAAATGTTTAAGCTATTAGCTGATTAGTAAAAGACATCTTAGTGTTCAGATATTCGTGTTAATAGCTGAAAATATAAATATACTTTGCATAGATATATATGCATATGCATAGATATATATTCTATATATTCTTTGTTTACGAAGGACTTTCTCTTATATCATCAAGAACTTATTCCAGATCAAAAATAGTTTCATAGAATTTGTTAAAAGTTATATGTAATATGGTTCCGAATAGGCTTGATTGAGCTAAAAGGCAAAGAAAGTTAAAGACTTATTCATATAGAAAAGTATATTATACAGAAAAACAATATTAATACAGTTGAACTTTCCTTGCTTTAACTTCTTTAACTTCAATTTTATCCAAGTCAAACAAAGATGTCTTTTACACTAAATAATTTCAGTCAAAATTCCCAAACTCCATTTGATTTAACTTAAATTTTCTCTAAGTCGAACAAAAATGAATGGCCCAGTGTAATTTGATATCCCCAACTCAAAATCTTCGTAATTCAAACATTTTAGCTGGATTTTGGTACTTAAAGAGAAGTTCGATTGTATATAGAAATAATGGAACACAGGTTAATAGGCTTTTTTTTTACAGGGTTAATCAATAAAATGTTGCTATTTAGATTAAAAATTTTACAGAATTTTATACAATTCTTTGTTAAAAACTACTCCTTTAGAGAATGCCAAGTTGTTTTAGTTAAAAATTTTTCTCAATTTTAAATATATTTTATATATTATAATAAAAACTTAAATCCTGTTTGTTTGTTATACAATATCTTTCAAATATTTGCCATAAATCTTTACAAACAAAAAAAAAAAAAAAATAATAATTGATTACAAATAATTTAGCACAAATTACGACAGGGCCATTGATTTATAATTTATAAATTTCATATGCATAACATTTTGTAATTTGCCAGTCTATAATTTATGCTACATACAACAACAACAACAACAATACCATCAAGTGAACAAATGTCGAATGTCTAATCCCAAATGACTGACTGACAATCAAGAGATCAAGTTGAGTCGCACAAAACTCCTCGGGCCTGTCAAATATAAAATAGTTTTGCAATAGATAGCGATAGCTAGATATGTATATAGGAGACAGGGAAGGGGGTAAAAAAAAAAATTAATTTAATTAAATTTCTAAAATATATATATATATATTTTTTTTGTACCGTTGTTTTGTTTGAGGTGTGAGCTTCATATTTTTCGTTTTTCATTTGCATTTTGCAAATTCGACTTAATTGAGTGTAACCAAATAACAAAAGCAACATTGTTGTTGTTAAATATAAATGTAGCAACAATAGTTCAATTTATTTTTATAATAAATAATTATAGACAACCAAAAAAAAAAAAAAAAACATACACATAGAAAATATACAAAACAAAATGCGCCGCATTCTCTCAGCATCACGAAGTCTCCTCTGAAGTCTCTAATAAAAATACAATTGTTTTGTATGTCTGGGTGGCAGAGTTGCAGTTCAGTTTTAACTTAACGTTAGTGGTACGATATCTACAGTATATATATATATATATATACCTACATAGGAGGCACCATGGCATGCTTGCTACGTTTTTGTTTTGTTTTTTTTTTTTCTCTGCCTTTTTATGCGAACTAAATGAGTTATTAGCACGCCAATTGAAAATTGAAGTGAGCGCAAGAAACAAAACAAAACAAAACAACAAAAAAAAGGCCACCAGCAAAAACAAGAAAAAAAAAAAATAATTTTTTCAAAATTTTGCCAAGTAATATGCATAAATATAAGCCCTAGGAAAAATCACAAGTCGGTTGAGGAAATTATAAGGCAACTGCCAAAGAAAATTGAAAAAATAATAGAAAAAAAAACCTTTAAGAAAGGCCATCGAAATATTTAATTGCTAATGGAAAACTGTTTGACAAGGATGCAAAAAAAAAAAAAAAAACTATATTGAAAATATTTAAAATGGCAATGATTAAGATGAAAGTGAACTTAAGATTTTGAGGGGTTTTAAAAATACTCAAAATTTATCCTAAAAATGAGTGTTATAAATTTGAAGTGTTTATACCCTGTACCCATAGGGTAAAAGGGTATATTAAAGTCGCTAAAATGTATGTAACAGGGAGAAATATACATTTCTGACCCCATAAAGTATATATATTCTTGATCAGCATCACTAGCTGAGTCGATTGAGCCATGTCCGTCTGTCCGTCCGTCTGTCCGTCTGTCCGTCCGTATGAACACCTAGATCTCGGAGACTATAAAAGGTAGAGCCACCAAATTTGGTGTGAACATGCATCTAATGCATACACAGGTCAAGTTTGTTTCAAATTTTTGCCACGCCCACTTCCGCCCCCGCAAATCGCGAAAACGTATTACTAGAGCTGTACTAAAGATATCGCATTCTTACTTGGCACACCTAATTATATACCCAAACTGGACTAGCTGACCAAATTTTGTCGAAATCGGATAGTAAATATCGGAGATATACCTATATGAGTTTTGCACCGAATTGCCAAGGCGACATTGGCTGGCAAGAGTGAGCGAGACAGCATGCGTTTGCTGCTGCTGCATGTTAAAGAGAATTTTGCATGAAATTGATGACGATTTCGAGGATATTTTATTTTATTTAATATAACTAGTTGGTACAGGGTATACTCAATGTCGGCAGGGACGACTTGCTTGCTTCATTTTTTGTTGAGACTGTTAAATACATTAAAAAATGGTAATAAATTTTTAGTCGGTTATGAACAAAATCTTTACTTTACTTTTTTAAAATTTTTACTTTGCTTTTATACAAATTTGAATGTTTGCATTGCATTACATTTGGAAATTTAATCTTTAGTCTAAATAACAGAAATTGTGCTAAGTTAATAAAGTGAAATGTTTTCCTTTTCAATTCTATCTTAAATCAAAATATCAGAAATTATGCTTAGTTTCTAAAGTGAAATGTTTTTCAATTCATTTGAATTCTATCTTAAATCTAAATATCAGAAAAAATTCAGAAAAATTTGCAAAATATGTAAAGTGAAATGTTTTTCAATTCACTTCAATTCAATTTTAAATCTAAATATCAGAAGTTGTGCGAAGTTTGTAAAGTAAAATGTTTGTCATGTTCAACTTAAGGGGTTATATCTACTTGTAAGCCCAAAAATGGTGCTTTTTTGAAAATTTTTTGTGGCGAGGCTGTTTATTGAAAGAGAGCATAAAAGAAAGGATCATATAGAAAATTTAATGAAATTTTCGAATTTGTTATGTTTTTGAAAAAATATTGGAACGCTTAGCTCCTGCAAGACATCTCCTAGAGGTCCTCCAAAAAAAGGTGTCTTGCGGTGAGCAGGATATTTGTGGTCCTGATTATCCGAATTGCAAAAATCCAAAAGATTTGTATAGAGAATAGATGAATACAGGTAATGATCGAAGGATTAGTAAAAATGTCGATTTTTAACAAAATACCGGCTTCCTAAAAACAAAAATCGTTTTTTGTCAAAAATTTGTTGACTTTGAAGTGGCTTAAAAAATCGAAATAATTTTCAGAATCCTTTTTCCTTCGATAATTTTTTACACAATATTTTTAAATATATGCTCATTCAATATATGCAAAAAAAATTTTTATTTTTTTTGAAAATTACAAGTAGATATAACCCCTTAAATCATCTAGGAATTCTTCTACAATTATAATTTGATCCTTATGAAATTCTTCATTCTTATTCCAACATTAAGAACGGACTTCCAAACCTATTACTATCTTTTGGAAATCCTTAATTCTTATCCCAACTTTGTTTAGAACTTACTTCTAAAGCCATTGATATCCTTTGGAAATTGTTAAATTTTATCTCAACTTTACTTCGAACTTACTTCTAGTGCCTTTGTTATCCTTTAGAAATTCTTAATTCTTATATCAAGTTCATTTACAAACTTACTCCTAATGGCTTGTTATCTTTTAGAGATCATTAGGTGACGAGTTTTATATACTTTTGAAGTAAGATTTTGACCAATGAATCAAATACTTTATTTTATTGTTAACTCTAATTCAAAAGTAAATAAATATCTCTACATTCTTTGGTTATCAAAATGACAAAAATTATTCCACAACTATAGTTAAAAAAGTTAATGATTGCTTATTTTCTACAAGATATAACAACAAATTTGAACTACATTTTCATACTTGAACTTTTCTTTTAGTTGTATATATCTTTTCAAAGATATTTTAATTTACTTTTCAATTCTAAAACTGATTTCTTTACAAATTGTTAACTTTCTTTACGAATGCTAAGATTCAATACAACTTTCCGCTTAAACCACAAATCAGGGCGACAAACGTTTAGTTTTTTCTTTCCTCTTTTGTTCAAGTGATTTTTTTCGTTGCTTTGTGTTTGTTGTTAACAAATTCCTGTCTATAATTTGAATGCAACTCGATGATAACTGGCAATTGTATGTAAGTAGTTTTGTTGTTTTGTATATATATGTAGTATGTATGCATTTCCATTTTTCCAAGTGCTTGAGCACGATGCGCCGTTTGCCACCGCCACCGCTACAATTCGCTGGTCTTGAAACCCACAATTATCATTGCTGGAGGAATGGAGAGAGGATTGAAAAGGGAATGGAATTGAGTAGAGTGGATATATGTTATAGGCTGATATTGTAGATACATGGATAGGTATGTTGGCATGGTGGTTATCTTTTGCCGACTTTCAATCGCCTTGCCATGTCATTTATGCATTTGCATGACATTTTACAATGAATTTGTATTTGAAATGTTGGTCAAAGAAATTCGAGACGACTTCCAAGCCAATGTAGAACTTTTGTGGACGGCTTCTTTCCACGAAATAGTCCGAGACCAAACAAGTTGTACAAAAAAAAAAAAAAATCAATTTTAAAATTGTTGTTGTTTTCTCGCCAATTCAATTTGTAGGATTGCATAATTGAAATATGGAAATTTTTGTATGTTGGCTTTTTAATTGTAGGCTAAGGCGAGAGATTGCATTGATATATGTACATATATATACATACATATATAGTTAAGGTAGTGGCAAGGTGGCAATGTGGCCATAAATTTAATTGATTTACCAATTTGCACACAGACACACCAACTTACCCTGGGGCAGTGGGTTAAGCTCTCTTTCACACACTCTAGATCTTGTGGTTAAAAAAAAAGAAAAGGAAGCGCTGACAAATGTGGGCAACGCCCTAAAATAATATTTCTATGCAATTTTCACTCTTATATAACTTTAACTTGCATATATATTTTGGTTGTGTCTGTGTCTTGGCCGTCATCACAAGTCCAATAATTAACAACTCGGTGAGAGGAGAAAGAGAAGATATCCCTTGATTATTATTGAAATATACTCAATGCAGGCGGCACATGGCTAACACGGAACATGGACAAAAAGGAGGCATTCGAGCAATCGAGTAACACAGCACAGCTGCTTTAAACAGGTTCAGTCAGGAGTTGGCCAGTCAACCGGTTTTCTGGTTTTTGGACCCCAGCGTCTATTTTGACAAATTGTTGTTTATTTCTGACTAAATGTTTGACCGCTTGGCTGGTGCCTGCCACGAATGCAATGTGACAAGTGACAACGGTGCATAAATTATAAAAAAAAAAAAAATAAAAAAAATGCAAATAGTATTAGTGACCAAAAATTGTTGTTATCCATAGATCAATAGTGACTTTCAATTGATTTCGTTCACAAAAGTTTTCAAGTTGCCAAAGCTTTCAGTTCACTGAATTTACGCTGAGGAATGAACTCAATTCTAAGGAGCGATAGTAGCTTAAAGGGTTCAATTAGATGAAAACTTATTTAAAGTGCTTGGATAGGTCAAGGTAGAAAATAGGAGCTTAAAAAGGGTTTAAAGTGCTTGGATAGGTCAAGGTAGAAAATAGGAGCTTAAAAAGGGTTTAAAGATGTTTCATTTTCGGTCGTTCCCCTTGGTGCATTCAACTGTTCCTAAGTCTTTGTTTTGTATCAATTCCTGCTTTGCGTTCCAAAGTTATACTAAAAGTTAGTCGTATCTTTCAAAGTTTAGTACTCAAATTAAAGATCAATTCTTCCTTGTTACAGATGGGATAGCCTGTTCAGTCCTTCTATTTCATATTGCAAAGTTTTTTAAAACATTAAATGATCTGTTATTTCGATTCTTAAAGATTGTTGAGTTGTAGAAAAAGTTATCTACGTCATTTTAGTTAAGGTTATTTTAGATATTTTAATAATAACTTAAGAAAAATGTGTATAATTCTGCTACTTCAACGAGAAGTTACATCTCCTCTTCCTGTCATATCTTATATATGTATTTGCAATATCATTTGCCGACTTGGAAGAGTTTTAAGACTGCGAAATAATTTTATAAAGATTTTAGGTTAAACTATCATAAATTTTGTAACTTTGAAAGGATGTACAGTAGAATCAGTAGATACAGTATAAACAGTAAAATCAGACTCAGCTTATAGCATTCTTCCGGTTATAGCGACGAAAATTCGATGACTAGGTTGGCCTCGATGATGAAAAGTCCTCCGAATAGTACATACGTCTTCCGGATATAACGACGTAAAATCGTTGGTCCCTTGAGTGTCATTGTAACCGGATTGTACTGTACTTAGTTTTTTATTGAAGTTTTCGAAACAATTTTATCATATCAAAACTTCTAACTTTGTACAGATATTTTTAGTTTTTAGGGTACCAAAAGAATTTTATGAAGATATTAAGTTAAATCATCTTAAGACCTGTTATTTAGTACAGATATTTTTAGTTTTTAAAGTTTTCGAAATAATTTTAATTAACTTTAATAAACTTTTTCAATAACTTTAAACATATATTTTTAGAATGTTCGGAAAACATTTTATTTTATTCATTTTAATGATAGGAAATCATTTAAATTGTACAGGAAACAACATTTTCTAAGCACAGTATGTACTATATGTAATTGTACGTCAAACCATTTAAGAGAAGTTCTTCAAACGTATGCCGAGTAATAGCACTTCATAGAACTAGTTAGTAAAATGTTTCGGTTTTCAGTAGTTTATCTAAGGCCAAGGCACTGCATGGCCAAAAAGGGATCTGTTAGTTTAATAATTTCTTATAGCAATTTTATCATGACATATTCCAACGAAATACCAAAATTTCTAGGTAAAGCAAATACATCAAACCAAACCAAAACCAAACCAAAAATCTCAAACATGGCCGAACAAAAAAAACTTTCCAATGAAAGTGAACTCTAGTCTTATCGGAAGTGTTTGTTATTGCAACCTCAAAATCAACCCAACCCACTTTTCATAAATTCATTAACTTGACTGACTGACATAAACACGAGCCGTTGGTTGTGTGTGCGTTTTTTTTTTTTTTTTTTTTTTTGCACGTCATAGACGAACGGCCTTCCGATTAGACCCGAAAAACACTTTCGTTTTGAGTTTTTTTTTTCTTTTTTTTTTTTGAAAAAGAAACTTTACTTTATCGCCATGAATCACTTTTGTTATTTTAATGTGGATTCTCTGGCTATCTTTACTTGACCCCTTAACGGGGGCCATATTAACATGACTCGGCTTATGTTAATATTAATGAAAATCAAATGTTAAAGTGGTCGCAATTAAAACTCATTTTAAATATTTATACACGACATATGTATGTACATATATGTAAGTATAAATATTTGAAATTGTTTTCCAGTCCCTACATATACATATGTATATATGTATACTACGCACAATTATAAATTGTTCAATGTTTCGCCATATCTGGTGGATTGTTTTCATAAATTGTATTGCTACCTGTGTTTCATTGTTTGTTCATTTGTTTGCATTTGGCAAACAATTAAAGAAGATTTAATTTTCTTCAAATTGTCCCAGAAGCCAGCACCAGATGGCGCTTCAGTTAAAGCACAATCTATTTGCATATATATGTTTATATAGTCTTCTCATACTATTTGCTGCAGGTCTTTATCATTATCTTTCTGCCCCATTCCCTGCCCCTGCTCATGCTCTATGTAAACTTGTTTATGACTTTTGTTTCGAATTTCAACCAACAACTAGTAATACTTCTAGATACGTAAGTACTTGTATGTCAAGTATTTGCTAAAGGCTTATTTAAATATTTGAAAAACAAATAGCAGCAAATGCAGTCATAAATTTGTGGAAAAATAGTTGAACCAAAAAGAGTCAAATAGCTTTTTTGTTTATTTATATATAAATATGTTTTTTGTTGTTGTTATTTTTACCCTTTTTTTGTTTTATGGCAGATAATTAAAGTGGTAGCACGTTTTTATGCTCACAACGGGTGGTTTGGCTTTAAGAGTTGGTTAAAGCCTAATGATGAGTTTGTAACTTGAGTTAAAGTACCGAAAATTAATCATCTAGTCGATGACTTATTTTGACTTTTTACCTCATTATAAAGAATAATATTTGCTAAAAGAATGTAGAATCACACTATTGAGTACACAGTTTTCTTAACATAACTATGCCATAAATGTTCTTTTCTTCCTAAACTATTACTTTTTAGACATTCTCCATGTACTGGGTGTAAATTTTTAAATATTTTCTCTAATTAAGAGTTTCTTTGAACTATGAACTTTACAAGTGCATGGTAATTGGTATTTGTTGAGTAAAAATATGCAGCCACACTAATTTTATGGCAGTCTTTTTATTGTTAAACAAATACAAGCAGTCGGTCTATTTCTATTATAGTTAGTTGTGTAAAGTTCAAACAAGGAAAAATCTATTGGATTTTAACGAAATTAATAAACTTTTGAAAAGAATTTCCACTTAAACGGGGCTAAGCAAAATATGGATTTTCCAAAAGCTCTCAATAAAGTTTTTAATAAATGTTTTTATGTTCTTTTAATTTGTTTTAAATATTACACTTATTGCCAAAAGAATCTCAAGAAAGGCATATATAGAAATATTTGATATATGTATATATATAGTTGGATCTTTCATTTCTTTACCATATGCAATCCAATAAAATGCAGCACAACCAAATCAAATAACAATTATTATTTTTTTTTTTTCGATTCGGTTTTTGTGCTTTAGCATTTTTGTTTTAAATACTGATACCAAGCCAATTGTCCATTGCTTTCAACCCAACAGTAACTCTCTGCAATTCCGCAGTTCCAGACCGGGTAGACCGCCCAAACGTGGCCCAGTTGGCCTATCGTTGCCGCCCACACATCTAACACAGCATCCGCAACTGAAGAAGCATCGTTTGGATAATGGTGACTATGCCTATGAGAATGGACACATTAGTGGTAAGTTTAGTAAAAAAACAAAACAATAACAACAACAACAACAACAACAAAAGACATAAAAAATAACCAGTAATGAGAGAGAGAAAGAGAGAGAGAAACAAAATTGTTTGCCACATTCCTTGGGAAGTAATAATTTGTAATCAATTGATTGGAGTGGCATGCCCAGAAGGTGCACGATTCGGATTGCTTGTTGCAATTACCAATTGAAGTTGAAATGGTAATGAAATCATTTTTTTTTTTTTTTTTTTTGGTTTCGGGCGGGGGGGAAGATCGATTCGCTGCTCGTTTTGTTGCCGCCATTTGTGATTTAAGTTGATTATTAGTTACAAGTTGGAGTTGAAAGAAGTAAAACGGATACAACACACAGATACAATGGGATATCCAACAAAATTGTTCCCATATAGCTAGCGACACAGATCGAGAGATCGAGAGAGAGAGAGAGTGAGAGAGGAATGAAGAAGCTGAAGTATATGATTTGTACAGGAAATCGCATTGAATGTTTTTTTCTTTTTGTATAATCTGTAATTATCGATAAGTACTTACGAGAGAGTACACAGTACAAATTTTAGAGGCTTATATTTAATTGATTTCTTCATACATAAGTATTTTTCATCTCTTTTTACATATTCGAACTCTATGATTTCCTGACATATTCAGGAACGCCTCTTTCTATTAATGTGTCTGAAAAAGAGTTGAAGAAATCTCATATATATTTTTTCTTTCTTTTTCTGTATATATCTTTTTCTTTAGAACTAAGCGCCAAAGTAAACTTGAATTTTGCTTAGTCATTGTAAAGGTTCTTAGAGTGCGTATCAAGGGGGCGTTGATATTTGAGTGATATGGCACTATTAACAAACAAAAATCGAAAAGAGAGAAAGAGAGAGAGAGAGAGAGAGAGAGAGAGAGAATCGAAAGATGAATGTTTAATTTTTAATTGCATTTTGGCACTTTACAAAATGTGTTACAAAAATGCATTTGTGCAGGAATGCAACACTTTTCAATATACGTTATTAACTATATACATTCATATGTACATACATATATAGATTGAGGGGAGAGAGAGGGGTACTCTTAGGTAAACACATGGCGTATGTCCAAATACAGATACGAAAGTATCTACATCCATGCATCTGTATGTGTGTGTGTGTGTTTTCTTTAGTTGTTGTGTTTAGTCTGGGCGCCTAGACAATGGCCATGCTATATATAGTTTTATGTATACAGATATATATTTATATGTATGTATATACCATAGAATGTATATGTGTAAAGAGATACAAGAACAGGTGTCAGTGTGCTTTGGTAGGCAAATTTTCTACACTTGCAAAAAAGCATATATAAAATTGTTTTTCATTGAAAACCTCATTTTATATTCTTTCTTAGCTATTAAGCTACTGTAAATTGCCAAGTTCCTAATGAGGAATATTTTAAGGGAAACTTGTATCGGTATGAAATGAATAGATCTTCCTTTTTTTGTAAATAGTCTATTGAGTTCTTTGAACTTTTAGAACTTATTTTAAGTAATCCTTCTCTTATACACGTAGCAGATTCTCACTTAGAAGTTTTTAATAACAAATAATTGATGAGGATAAAATAAATATATGAATCTAGCTAACTATATAGAAGATTATTAGTAGTTAATACGAAAAGAAAAAACAATATATAAACAAGGAATAAGAAAAAATAGTATAAAAAAGGAAAAAAAAAGAAAAAAAGAAAAGAAGAAAAAAAAAGAAAAAAAGAAAAAAAAAAAGAAAAACAAAAAAAAAAAAATAAAAAATGAAGGAAAAAATGAGAAAAAGTTGAAGATTATGGTTAAAACTAGGAATTAAAAAAAAAGAAAATTGAAAACATAAATCTAAAAAAAAAAAAAATAAAGATAAAAAACAATTGAAAATCAAATAAGAAAAAAAAAAACAAAAGAAGAGTAATAAATTTAAATAAATAAACACAACAAGCAATACCGCAATTCTTAAAAAAAAAAAAAACGAAAAAGAAGAATATTAACTAGCCAAAGTATTTTTTTTTTTTAAATTATGTTATAATTGTATTAATATCGTTTATAGTTTTAAAACAAAAAGAAGTGAAAACTGTGCGAGCTTCCTCTGTAATAACCTGTGGTTATTTTCAATACAAATTAAATTTTATCTTCTACAGTTCCGATAGTATAGTAATTTCATTTCATAAACACAAAGATGATCCTTACACTTTTGAAAATCAATTTCTGTAAATTTGAAATTTTAGCACTTGCCAAAATTTGAACAACTTCCTGTCGTTTAGCCAATAACCTTTCTAAAAATCCACTCTCTATTGGCTTTTAAATATATTTTAAATAGATATGAACCGCTTGGAGAAATCTCCGTTATTGGCCAATGGTTACAATCCGCCACCCATCAATCATATGGCCTTTATGCAAATGAATGCCCATCATCCAGGCGCGGCGGCACTTATGTCACCTGGTATGCCTCCACATGGTCTCCATGCTCGACCCGAGAGCCAAATGTTAAAGGCAGCTGCTCAGAATGCTGGAATGTCGGCAGCCAATATGGATGCACTTGCCCGTTCTGGCATTTGGGAGAATTGTCGAGCTGCCTATGAGGACATTGTCAAGCATTTGGAACGATTGCGTGAAGAGCGCACAGATGAGCGACAACAGGTCATGGGCATGGGTGGTGGCGGTGTTGGTGGTGTCGGAGGTGGTGCTATTGGTGATCGAGTTGGCGGCATGGGTGTTGGTGAACCCAAACCCAGGGATCTTAGTTCGCGTAATTGTAAGTACAAGTTGTGAGAGAAGAAATCTCAAAGTTAAACCCAAGCGCCACAATCTTGCTTAGGTCTAACATTTTGTTTGCCGTATTCCTTATTTGTGTTAGGTTCCCCCACACGCCAGAGTCCTGTATTGAATCTTAGCAAATCCGGCGGCAATACAGATCACGGTGGTAGTAATTGTGATGCTGGCAGTGAACGTAGTGATTGCCATTCAACTGCTGGTTCACCACGCGGCGGTTCACGCAGCCTGTTAGACGAGGGCAGTCGCAGTGGCAATGGCGGCATTGGCGGCAGCAGTGCTGTCATTGGGGTCGAGGACGATGAGGAGGAAGAGGAGAATCTTAGCGATGAGAATCAATCTGAAGTCGATGAACGCTGCCTGGCCAAAGACGATGAGGGTGAGTGTACTTTACCTTTGTGTGCACGATAACAAATATGATGACTACAATGACTGACTGGTTGACTGAATGAGTGAGTGAGAGTGACTGACTGACTCCACATTGTTTTGTTATTCTCTTCTTTTTTGCAGACTTGAGTGACACGGAACGTGATAATCTGTCTACGGGTTCGGCCGCAGCCGCTGCTGCTGCTGCTGCAGCTGCAGCTCATCTACATCAGCATGCAGCGGCAGCATCCCATCATCATCACCATCATCATCATCATCAGGCAGCGGCAGCGGCAGTACATCATTTAGGTGGTTCCCCCTCAGCTGAGGCAGCAGCAGCCGCTGCACTTCAGCATCAGCGAGCTCTGAATTACTCGCAACTCGCAGCAGCTGCCGCGGTAGCCAATGGGGCAGCAGGTGGAGCAGTGTCGGCTAATGGCCCATCAGTTGCCGGTGGTGGCGCCTTGACCCCCAATGAAGCTTTGCTGGCAGCCAATGATGCCACAGCAGCCGCTGCATTGGCTGGCGGTTTGGCATTAGGTCCACTTGGCATCGATGCTCATGCAGCAGTTCCGGCCAGCTCAACGGAAACCCTATTGAGAAATATTCAAAGTTTACTCAAAGTGGCAGCGGATAATGCCAGGCAACAGGAACGTCAGATTACCTATGAAAAAGGTGAGTTCTGTAGAATGTTGGCTGATGTATGATGAAAAGTTTACGAAGTTAAAAACGGATTATTAACTAATTTTTGTCATGAAATTTTTTCTATATGTTTCTTTATAGCTGAGCTCAAAATGGATGTTTTACGTGAACGCGAAGTTAAGGATTCCCTAGAACGTCAGCTTGTTGATGAGCGTAAATTGCGTGGTAAGTTTTCCAAAATATCTTTAGTGAGATAGCTAAAAAGTATTTTATAAGAGAGAAGTCATATATACTTCAAATAAAAACCTATAAATCTAATCTTCTTTTTGTATAAAAGTATATTTAGAAAACATTTTATTATTTTTTATAACTTAGTTTTAATCTTTTTAAATGTTTTGAGATGCTTACAAAACCAGTTGGGAATTGTTAGACTGGTTTTTCAATTTGATTATAAGTTGAATTTCTTTGCTTTGAAAAGCAACCCTTAAATATATTTGACAACCCTTTTAAAGTCTTTGAAAGTCATCTCCTAAGAAGGAAACATAACGACCAATTAAAAGATTTACGTTATGTGCCAAATGAAACTTCTACAAAATGAAACAAAAAAAAAAAAAAACAACTCTCAAATTCCACTTAGCCTCCCCCCCTTCAGCTGTCGTGTTCATCTTCATCATCATCATCATCATTATGATGATTGTTTTGCTACTTTTTTGCCAATCATTCGAGTGTAACTAAATAATGAAATGATATTAAATTCATTTGAATTGTGATTTCTGTTGAAAAAGGGGCTCCAAGATAGCCCGAGTCCAAGTCCAAAACAAGACGAAGACCAAGCCTGTGCCTGTGCCTTAAACCCTTCTTTGAATTTGGTTTTGCTCTGGCTTTTTAGCCTGGCGACGACCACCAGAGAGCGCCCAGAGGGTGACGGTAGAGGAAGGGGCGCCATTGGGCAGACAACTGGCATATCAGGTGTCATTGTCATTTGAGTCAGTTTGCATTATTCGTGGACGATTGGAGTTGGCATAGGCACGCACTCATTCACTTCACTCTCCTGCCTGGATCTAAGGACTGTCAAAGCTGATTTACTGCCAGCGTATTAGAGAGATGCCAACATAACTCCTCAACTCTGACAAATTGATGTGAAGTGAAAAGGTTTTTTTTTTTAAATAAAAGAATTTCTCAAAAGATAAAGCGACAATTATTGATTTGTGAAATGTTCAAACAATAATTTGCAATTCGATTAGTTTAAATAGATTGACTCCAATTTGAATGCTTTGACCTGGGATGGAGGTTTATTTATTTGAAGATAGCTTTGAACACACTTTTTCGGTGGATTATAAAATTCTGAAGATGTGAGCCATATAAAAATAAAAACATTCAAACTTTGACAAAAAGTATTTATAAGTTGAATATTTTTTATAGCTATGATCTAACTCCTTTAAATTTTGATTTAGTGACCATTTCCAATAGTTTCCAATACCTTTTAAAAATATTTTTGTTGTTTTTGTTTTGGTTTTCCTTTTTTCATAGCTGATAATACAAATGTTTTAAAACTTAAAGAAATTGGTCAATTTTTTGACAATTTTTTCAAAATTTTTCCTGATGTTAACTAAAAAATGTAAAAAAAAATATATAACAATTATTTTTTCAAATCAAAGTAAATTATTTTACAATAAAATTGTTAAATTTCTGATTAGTAAAAACTTCTAAGAAAGATTTTTAAATGATGTGTAATAAATTTTGAGTTTTGTTCAGAATTCAAAAATTTCTAATTTCTGCTTAATTGATAGGAACAAATTTTATGAAATGTTTTAAATTTAATTTTTTGGTTAAATGTTTGCTGCAAATTCAAGAAAATAATGTTAGGGTTTTCCAAAGAATTTAAAATTACTTTGTTGTTGTTTTCAAAAATGGCTTTAACAAGTGCAAAATAGTTCAGTTTAAGGCCCAAATTTGCTCTAGTTACATATACAAAAGTACTTATAAAGTAGCCATTACATTATAGGCCATTAATTCGGTGTTTAGACGCCAATCACAATTTAATGAGCAGGAGCCCACACCCAAACACCAACTAAAACTCAAAATGAAGTCAAAAATACAAAAAAAAAAAAAAAATCACTTGAAATTCTATATAATTGCCAACATAAGGGGCAGCTCATAAGTTAATCTCTTTTTGTGTTTTTGTTTTTGAGAAAATTATGCAGTACAACATTGAATCAGGAGAAATAATGAAACTGTTGGCCATTTACAAATGTCGGTGGTATTCAAAAAACCAAGTCAAAAAATCGAGAACACATGTTGGATGAAAAAAAAAGAAAAAACAACCAACCAAATTGCATGCAACTATGCAGATGCAGAAAGGAAAAGCCACACACGGGGCATAGACATCTAATTGCGACTAATAATAAAGTTGGCGATAAACATCGTTGGCAACAACAACAACAACAATTCGAGCGGCAATTGCAATGGGAACGAACGTGGGTGCCATGAACTCATAATTCCACTTCTGTCTCTTTCTATCTCTCTCTGTGTGTGCCTCTATCTCTTTCTTTCTTGAGAAATTCAATATGCCCTAGCCAATTTGAAATAGTTTTGAATTTGATAATTTTTTTTTTTTTGTTTTTGCTCCACCCTGAGACATTATAATACAAAATCGGCTGTCACCACTACGCTTCAATGAATCGATCGATATTAATGCCTTTGCGCTCTATGAGTGACTCTCCTTACCCTAGGCATCGGGCATTGCCAGGGGTTTGCAAGTCAGGATCAATAAACATAATTGCGCCCACACAGGCGGGCGGATGCGCAGTTGAATTGGCACACAACCAAAACGACTGAACAACAACTGAGCGAATGAACGAATCGATCAAATTACCAGATCAAGATCAAAATCACTCACGATCTCGCTCTATCTCGTTTACTCTCCTTTTTGCATTGTATTGGCTCTGTGTGTGTGTGTGTGTAGTATATTTAAGGCATGTAGATGAGAATTGTTAAATCGCATGTTTTCTATTACAGTTGTCTATTAAATACCAAATATATATAGACAATTTGGTTTAAACAATTGAACGCGAAAATCTATATTATATACATATGATCAAATTACTATTTAGGACAAAGATTGCAATGAAAACAGAGAGTTAACATAAGCTAAATTAAGCTTAAAATATGTCTGTAACCTAGCTTTACATTGTCTGTAACTTAACATTAACATTGTATGTAAGCAGGAAATCAATCAAAATCTGTTACATTTGAATTAACATACATCCGTTAAATTTGCTTCTGTTACTAAAGCAGTGTCTTAGAACTAATATTAAGGTAGATTCTAAATCGATATTTTATTTATATATAGTAATTTTGTATAAATTTATTACTTATCTATTTTAGTGCTCTATCAGAAGCGTTTTCGACGAGAGCGTAAGATACGCATACGTTATCAGCAACAACTTGGCGGCAATACGGGCATTGGAGGCGGCAGCAGCAGCAGTGGCGGTGGCGGCGGCAACCCTAAACTTAATTCCAATGCCAATGGTAATGGTGCAGGTGGTGGTGGTGGTGGTGCCGGCGGCTCTTGTAGTGATGCTGAAATCTGTTCCGGCGGTAGTGCCAGTGGTGAGGTCATCAAGTGCAACAATAGCAACAGCAATAGCGGTGATTCCGTTGCCGAATCCACTCTGAAAGGTAAGTTCTCCAAAATGGAAAGAGATGAAGAAAGATAAGAAATTTTGCGCTGCAAAGAACGCACAACGCATGGCTAACAAATCCCTACATTTGTCCATTCCCTTGCCCCTCTGCTGACACATACACACGAACACACACATACAAACACAAAAACACACACGTATACACACGTGCCTACGGCTCCCCACGCTTTTCTAACCAACACAGCGCCCTCTGCTCTACCTTTTTTACCCCCATAGATAACGATAACGGTAGTCGCAGCGGCGGCAGAAGCAGCGGCAGCGAAAAGTCTGATAAATCCCTCAGCTCCTCCTGTGATGTGACTAGCGGACAGGCAGCATCAACAGCGCCAATCCGTTCCTCATCCTCCCCCACCCATTTTAAAAGTGAACCACATTCCGATCACGAGGGTTCCATGGAGCGTCAGACGCGTTCGGGACCATCCGACGATGATCATCGTCAACAGCGTTGCGATAGTCGTGAACGGGATGATGCAGTCAGACCACCAAGTGCTGCTGCTGTTGCTGCCGTTGCCGCTGCCCAAGCAGCTGCCGAGGGTAGTCTGGCGGCAGCAGCTGCAGCAGCAGCAGCGGCCGCTGCTAGCAATGGGAAAGCTCCATGGAGTTATCCTGGCATCGATCTAATGGCCACTGGCGCCTTCTGGCAAAACTATTCAGGTAAGTTAATATTGTGAAATTATTTTAATATAACATTAAATCGAAGCATTAACTAATAGGAATAAGTCATGAAACCATTTTCTCTTCATAACTAAGTTTAACTTCGATGTTTTTGAAAGTCCTTTTTCATATTTCTTTTCTGGGGTATCAAACTAAAAGATATATTTCAGACATATTGTAACATCTTTTACATTGCCATGTCCTTTTTCTTATGCTATTCTCTACAGAATCCCTGGCACAGGAGTTGGAAATGGAGCGTAAAACACGCGCTGCAAATGCCGAACGTGATGTTAAGAGTCCTTTGTCAGAGCGGCCGACGGCATATTACAAAAATTCGGTACTTTTTGGCAGCGCCAATTAATAGGTCCTCCTGCATTCACAACTCCCCCCACCACACACACCCCTTAAATTTCTGTAACCTATGGTAAGCTCAAAAGGATATTTGATCTCAAAGTGCAATCCAGACGTCGGCAACCTTGAGTAACAATTTTTTGTATATAATCAAAAACAAAAACAAAAAAAAGAAAAGAAAAGAAAAGTGGAAACAAGAAAATGAAATTTGAAAAATTTGAATAATTTTTCCGTAGCGTTGCAAACGTTAAAGCGGCCATTTTGTATATATAAATTAAACATTAACTAGAGCAAACAACAAAAAACTTCCAATATACATTTGATTAGTTATACATATAAACAATTATATGAAATCAAATAAACAAAACCAGTTATAAGCTTATACATATATATACAGATATATATATATATATAGACAACAACAACAACCAACAATTTGAACTTGAAACGATGCCAGCAAATTTTGTATATAGCAAAGAAAGACTTTTTCAGCTTACAGTGGCGGCCAATAAAGTTGGCACATACACTTCCCTAGTTATAGCATTTAAAACTATATATACCGGATATATACATATATATATATATATATATGGTAAGAAATTTTTAGCATTGCTTATAAAACTATTGATAAATAAACCGATATAGCTTCAATTTTTGACTAAATGTAATACAAAGACGATGAATTTTTAAAAGCAAAAATAAGACAATGTATGAGCCGCTTTTATTTCAAGTTTTTAAAAAAACAATTTACATTATGTAGATGCATATATATATATATATACATGGTAATTGCAGCAAATGAAAATTGAAAATAATGCCCGATTTTTTTAGTTAAGATTTTTAATTTATTCATTAGCTTTAAACTTTGCAGCATTAAGAACCGAAACCCTACTAATAATAGTATTTAACTTCAAGTAATTCACTTGTCTAGATCTTAAGCGAAATATATATATATATATAAATATAGATATAACTGAATAATAAAGCAAAGAGAATAATGAAACAAACAAAACAGCAACAGTAACAACAACAACAACAACTACTTGTAGTATGCCCGTCATTAAAAACAAAAAACAAAATAAAATAAAAAAAAAACAAAAATCTATGTTACATTTAAACAACAACTATTTAAACGCTTCATATGCTATTACGTATATATATACACACACACACACAGACACACACCACACACACATACATACATATATATATAAATATATAAAAAAAACATTAACTTTAGTCATAAACAATAGTCAAAGAGGAGCAGCAGGAGCAACAACAACAATAACGATAATGGCAAATTTAAATATAAAAGCAAAAAAAAAAAAATATTGTGCAACATTTCGCCCCTCTCCCCCCGCTTGCTGGCAAAACACACACACACTTACATACATACACACAAAAATTATTACAATAAATACCATTAAAATAATACCGAGACAGCAAAAACAACAACAAAAACAACAAAACATAAACAAAAGAAAGTTTAAAAATAATATATAATAAATTATTATTGCGAAAAACATAATAAATTTTTACCAATTGTGTTTTCTATTATTTTTCGGGTTGGTCAATTGACACGGAGAAATAACTTTAAAAAGTGTTTAATTTCAAATTGTTTAACATTTTTCTCTTTTAGTTTATGTTTTAATTCTTTAAAAGTGTTCAATTTCAAATTGTTTAACATTTTTCTCTTTTAGTTGTCTGATCAATTTCGTTTATTTTTTAAACGTGTTCGATTCTAATCCCTTTTTTTTGTTTGATTTATGAGTTAATTTGGTTTTTCCAAAGTTGTTAATAATTTATCTTCATTAAAATTCATTGTTTTAATTATTATTTAGAACCAAAAATTGCATTTCATAAAGTGGGAATATTCATAAATACATAATTACTAAATTTATATATTTATATATCTTGATCACTTTCGTATATCCTGTTCTCTGCTATTGAGCAGATTAGAATCCTGTCTTTTGATATTTAGATCTCCAAATATACTTAAACACGTTTGAAAATGATTATAACATCTTTTTAGCAAATCAAGTTATACATAAATTATTTTCAAATAACCTGGATCCATTTACTATATACGACTTTGTTGGTTGTAGCGGTATGAGAAACAAGAGACTTCAACTCCACTTGTAAATTTTTCGGCAAGGCGAATTTTTGGTTTTATGTAGGCAAGGAAAATTTTGCGTTAAAAAGAATCACATTATATCGTGAAAAAATATTAAAAATATGATTGAAATTTATATTTTTTATACCCTGTACCCATAGGGTAAAAGGGTATATTAAAGTCGTTGGCTGGCAAGAGTGAGCGAGACAGCATGCGTTCACTGTTTCTGCACGTTTAAGAGAATTTTGCATGAAATTAATGGCGATTTCGAGGATATTCTATTTTATTTAATATAACTAGTTGGTACAGGGTATACTCAATGTCGGCAGGGACGACTTGCTTGCTTCATTTCATTTTGAAAATATTTTTTTTAATTCTTATATTTATATATATCTGACATATACATATGAATGCATTTATTCCAGTTATTAGGTATTAAAGACGTTGAAGGACAAACAACTTGCCGATAAATTGAATTTACTACAGATTATTCTTTTAGACAGATGGCACCTGGAGAGATTTTGGAGATGTTTGAATATAGTGAATATATGAGTACCAAACGATGTTGCTATTAAACATTGAACAAAAGGTAGGCGATCTTCTATACTTGGTGTGATTATAGTGAAAGTATTCTTGGAGAAAAACTTATCAGTAAAATAATTGAAATGTGAACAAAAAGCAGGTTAATCCAGTAAGTAAAAGGCTATTCTATGTTAATTCATCGTTCAATATTAGACAGAACTTATATTATTAAGCCAATTCCAAGTGCTTTATATTTCAAATTTGAATGCATATATACATATACAAATATGTATATATAGACCAACTTTTGGCTATACATTAATTGCCAAAAAATTAAAAAAGACTGCCACAAAAATCCTTTTTCGACAAATGTTTAAGGCGTTTTCCAGTTTCTGTCCTTTTTTTTTGGTTTAAAGTGTTTTTGGTTTTCTAACATATGACCCAAGTCTGGGCTCCCACTCCACAAAACGATTTAGCATTTAATTACATATCACAAAAACCGTGTGAGAGAGACTCTTCAATCGATCAGTGGTCGAAGGCATAAAAATTCAAAATCAGCTGCGTGGCGCACACTTCATCAGCTTCGATCAGTATATATCAGCTCAGACTTGGACATGGACAGTTATCGATCCCAAAGAAAAAAAAAAAAAAAGAGAAAACCGAAAAAAAAAAAGATAAAAAAGATGCAACAGCATGATCATCATCAGATGATGATGATTTATATGTCTGGAGCTAGCTTAAGGGATCAAGATCAACACTCAATCTCTCTCTTTATGGTCAACTCCAATCACAAAAGGCCAAAACAAAAGAAACAGAGACAGAAACTATATATATATATGTACGATATATTGTGATTATGATTATTGGTAAATTATATTTAATTTACAGTTAAACGATCACGTATGTACGCCAAAGGGCCGCGCGGATCTCTGCTTTTTTTTTTTTCTTCTGTCTCTTTGCGAAAATGCCTTCTTTTGCTCGACTTGACCTCAATTATCGATTTAACTTTATTATTGGTTTTGATTTGGACTTTTGTGTTGTTTTGTTTTCTTATTTTTTGGGGCGCATCATCAGAAAAAGTTGAAATTAAATGGAATGCTGTTGATTGCTAGGTTGCCAAATGTTCTTTCTTCCCCCTTTTCCCCCACAATTCCCGTGCACCTTTCTCTGGTTGGTTCTTTTTTTGGCGGCGCATGTGTCGCTGTGGCGTATTAGGTGGGCAGGTCGCTTAATTCTCGTTAATTTCTGAGATGGGAGGGGAACGTGCAACGACGTTTAGCTGATTGTGGGGTAAACGGAATCCAAAATCAAAATTTGTGGCAATCATATTTTGTGTTAAATGCATTAATTTAAAGCATATTTCTCCTTTTACTTTTTGACCAACCATCAGTTTGGGTTTCAGTTATAACTGTTATTTTTGTTGGAATTTGCTTGAATTTGGTTGACAATAAATCACATAAAAATTGGTTAAAAGAAAACTGGGTTAATCATGAGAAGCCTGAGAAACAAAAGTGCAGGGAATCAAAAAGAGAGAAAGATATAGTGGGGATGAAGACAAAAGATCAGTAAATTAACTTATAAAGTTTTGAATTGTGAAATTTTAAGAGAATTACTCTATACAGTAAAAAATTTAAAGGAGGCTAGAAAATATGTTTAAGTGATTATTAAAGGGACTTTTTTTGGTAAGTAGATCTATAATTATTTGACTTATATTAAATTAGTAGAAATGAGTAAAATATTTATTATAATTGATTATTGTTTAGGGATCTTCAATATGGTACGTTATACGTATGACAGATAGCTTTGTTGATTGTTAAGGAATCTACAATACAATACAATAGCTTTGATGATTATAAAGGGATCTTCAATATAGTAAGCTACACCTATGACAGATAGCTTTGATGATTGTTAAGGAATCTTTAATATAGTAAGTTATAACTATGACAGATAGTTTTACGATTGTAATAAGTTTTTATTCCCAAACAATGCTTTGTATAAATTTATATTGTTTTAGGTTCCAATAGATCGTTATATTATTTACCTCATAAAACAAAAGTTATTCAAAACAAAGAAAAAGTTATTGCTTGTGTCTGGTTTTGCAGTAATTTTGAACTTTTAATGGATCAGTCTGTTATACTTTTAAAGATATACCAAACTTGTAAACTCATTTTACGGGAAAGAATTTTACAATTTACAGAAATGAATGAATGATTGATAAATTATTAAACTATCCCATTGAACCCACTTTAAAGGATTGTTTCAAGACGATAGCCGATCTATAATGAATTGACAGTTAACAATCATTACTGACTGTGTTCTTTCTATGAACTTTGTTCAAGGATTTCTGATTGAAAACTTTCCTAAGGTAAATTTGTACTACTTCTCTGTAATGGGATGTCAGTCTTATGTGTTCCTATTTGATAGTCACGATCGTTTTACTTATGTATTGTACGAATATTTTGGAATCTTTCTTATTAAGTTGAAATCAATATAGTTTATTATAGTAGGATCCTTTAATTATATCAGTCATCTATATTTTGTTTTCTTACACAAATTTGATCTTTCTACATTGCAATAATACTTCTAAGGATTACTAAGTATTCCACAAAGACTACATGGGATCGATCTTCTTTATAAAGTTCACCGGTTTAACCTAATCTGATAAAAGTAAGAATATGATAGTCCGCCGGTTTAACCTTATCTTCCAAAGGTAAGGATACAAAGTTTCATATTTAGTGTACAAATTCCCATACACTACTTTGAAAACTTTATCTAATGTAAAATATTATGGGATCTAGTGAAACATGATCCTTTTACTTATTTCTAAAAATGGCAAGCTAAGCTTATAAAACTTCTCAAGCTTTTATTCTTTATAGTTTTTTACAATGAAAACCAAGGTAAGATAACTTTGATGATCACTTAAGACAAGAGAACAGCTATAAGTACAGATACTTCAAAATACTTAAATAGAAAGTATTTATAAATAATTGCAAGAGTTCCATTAACAAGGTTTATTTTTACATATACCAAAGTTATAAATATTTTTTTGGCATCGGCAAAACAGCTCCTTTTGATGTCCTATGGCGCTTTCTAGCGCCATTGATCACGATCTTTATAGGATCGTATGTATGTATTTTGTGTGTGTGTGTGTTTCTTTTGCCAGCTTCCACGGCGTGTAAGTTGTTGACAAGCAACTGTCACCACCATCATCAGCAGCGAGATGTAGGCGCCATATTGTGTTGAAGCCTCACCAACTTGCAACTCGTTGTGGCTGCACACTCTTTCATGTTGTTGTTGTTATTGCTGTTGGACCATAGAGCATGGCAGGCCAATTTCCACACAAATAAGCCGCCAATTTGCCCCCGCTAGCCATCTAAGCTTTTAGCAAGCAGACAGGCGAACAAGTCGAAAGCGAACCCACCAGACCCTACGTCAACGTGTGAGCAGGAAAGGGACAGAGAGAGTGAGTGAGGGAGATATATACACGTGAACTGAACCATTGACTATATGGTACTATGGTACAGATATGCTGCCAAAAAAAGTTTGTACTTCAAATTATTTAAAGAGAAAAATTTAACTACCATTTGCTCATTTTGTAGCCACTGTAAAGGCTTTTCTTTGTCTTTGTCTTTACCTTGTTTTAGCTTAACTCTGGTTACTGCAGGCTTTTGGTTATAAATCAGTTTGCGCGTCTTTTAATAAATTGTAATTGAGTCGCGAGTCGCGGCTATAGCTCATAGATACATTTGTATATGCCTCCTCTCAAAGCCTCTCAGAGGTCTCATCCTCATTTACCTCTCCTTCTTCTACATTGCGGAACCTACACTAGGCAGCGATTGTGATCGCGTGTGGGAATGCATCCACACACACACACACACACAAATACACAAAGAAAGAGAGAGAGAGAGAGAAAGAGAGACGAAGTTGAAGAAGCCACGATGATCCTTATGGCTTGCAGCAGCGACCCTATAGCCCCTCTCTCACTCATCTCATCTTGTAGTTGTTGTATACATGGCACTTTGCCGGCTGTCGCCACTTTGGGTACTGGCTATAGGATCGGGATTGGGTTTGGGTTGTGAGTTCGAGTTCGCGGGGTTCGCCGTGGCATGCTTGAAAATCACGTAATGAAAAATGTTTTGTGAGCAATTTTTCTTTTCATTTGTTTCGCATGCTTCTCTTTCGTCTGCCTGGTTTTTTTTTTGTTTTATTTTTTTTTGTTGGTTGTTGCTGTTGTTTGTGTGTCGAGCAGCAATAAAACTCATTGAACATGAGTTGCTTTTTGAAGCACAAACATGGAACAATTAATGCAACATATGTTTAAACTGTAAAGGAAGACCAACAAACAAAAACTACGTGCATACATACATACATATATATAAAAGGAAAACGAGATCTAAAAAAGCAGAACCTTTCTATAAATACATATAAATGGGCAAGCAAATCGAATTAGTTGGGCAAAACTAAAAATTGGCTAACGATTTCAAGCACGCGAAGTAGCTTAAATAAGGAAAAAAAATGAAAACAAATAATTAGAACTAGAGTGCGTAAAGTACTAAAGGAAACTTTAATGAAATTGTAAATACCCTTTAATAGTTAAAATTCGAAATATTTGGACTTTATTTTAAACATTAAAAAAAACTTTGTTTTGCTTAGCAGATTTGCCTCTTAATGCATTTTTGCAGTTTGTTGATTTGATGAGATTTATTTTTTAATTTCTCTCTTCTTGTTGAAATCCTTTTTTTAAACAGTTATTTGACTGTTTTAACTATCGTTCATCTATAAGAGAAATAAAATATTTGCCAATTTGAAGTAATAAAAATATAAAGCATAACAAATTCTATAAGATATTTAGTTCTTTTTCAAAGTTTTAAAATATCTTAAAAAAACTAACAAAAATTTTTTTTGCTTATCATATATACAGTGAAAGCTCTACTCGCGGACAGCTCCGTCAGGCGGACAGCTCCCTTAGCCGAACGATTTTTATAGTCCCAAGTTTTATAGCATGATTTTCATACAAAATCCGTTCCTTTGGACGGACGCTCCCTTGGCAGAACGCGGACACTCTTTTCTGTACATTTTTATATAAAACATTTCTCTCAGGCGGACAAATTTTGGGTAAAACAATCTTGAATATTTTTTTTAATGTAGACCAGCTTCTTAACTACAGAAGACGACGATATTAAAATTAATATAACTGATCAAAGTGAAGTTGATTTAAGCGATGCAGATGATGAGATTATTGTACAGGCAATGAACTCAATCAAATCGTTAGGCATTGTAACAAATAAAGAGGTTCAAGGAATTAGCGATCCTTGATTTTATATCTTATCAATCCTTCAACATTTTTCAAAGTTGCATTGAACACTTACGTCTTAAGCATAAGCAAGAGAATTCTAAGCGGTCTACAATTGATCAATTTTTTTAAAACACAAAATTGATCAAAGAAAAAACAAAAAAAAAACTGAATATGAATTTACATATTTTAATAATAAAAAAAAGAATTAGAAATAAATATTAATTTTGTCTACACATAAATTTTGTTAGAAAACATCAATAGCCAAAAAAATGCTTAATTTCTTTCACATCTCCCTTTGACGGACATCTTCCTTGGGCGGACAAAAATACTGGTACCGTCGGTGTCCGGCCAAGAGAGCTTTCACTGTATTTTTTTTATAATATTTCAAATAAAGTCATAAGCTTAGACCATTGCAAAAAAGATTCATTGAAAAGTAGTGCAATCCTTTAAGAATTGTATGTCCTTTCTTAACCACTTAACATTTGCCAACTCGCAATAAACTTTCTTACCTTTGGATATATGTAAATGTACATAGAAAAAGTCGAAGTAAACCCCACACTTAATAGTTCGTTTTTATTAGCATACTTTAGGGAATACATTAAACTAGTAATTAAAAAAATATTATTCCGTTCAACTTTTAAGTTAACTCACCAGGTGACTAAAAACCATTTTAATGCTTCCGGATATTATTTTAGCTAGTTTACAGTTTAAAAATATCGTACTAGATCATACTAAAGAAACTTCTGTAATAAGAAAACAAAGGAAAGCCTGTTGTGAGTCTTAATATATACATATGTCTTACCGGTTTAAATATGTATTTGAAAAAAGGATATAATAGGTAATGAAATTTTACATGATATTTCAATCAACTGTGTGTTCCCATTCTTAAGTTTACAAATTTATTTTTTTTTAAAGTTTTATACATATTTGTTATAGTTTGAAAAGCAGTAGGCACAGAGATTCAAGACCAAAAATATTTATTATATAACTTTAACATAAAAGTTTTTAAGAACAATCCAGAAACCATAAGAAAAAACAATTAAATAACAAAAAATTTCCAGTAAAATAGTATTATCTAATAATGTTAATAACTTATTTATGCATATTTTATAAACTTTAAAAATGTTGGGTTTTTATTCAATTTTTCTTTTATAAAAACAAATACGATTACGAATTTTCCTTGTGCCACAGAAAGCAATTAAAGAACCGATGCGAAATTGGTTGGATTTGCCCTCTTCTTACTAGAGACAGAAAAAAAAAATTATTTCTAACCAACAAAAATTATTTCTCATATGACAAAATTAGAAAAAGAAAACATCATCAGTGAACCTTTTCATCCTAGATAAACTCTTTGTAAAGTAGAGTATAAGAAAAAATTAATTTCATAAAGTTGATGAGATGTCGACGCCCATTTTTTTTGGAAAAAATCGTTAGGCACCGATGTGTATTTTTGCTGATTCCAATTGCCAACTTTTCTAATTGAAAGGCTTTTTTTTTCTCTTGCCATCGATTGCCAAGATATGAATTAACCTGGACTAGTAGATAGATATATGTACGTAGAGATATCTGCTAACAACACACAATCACAGATATAGGAATGAAGGTAGGAAAGTACGTACAGACTCGCTCACTCGTATATGAAAAATTGTTCAATTTAATTGTATCTCTCTTTCTCTAGGAAGAAGAGGGCAAATCCAACCAATTTCGCATCGGTTCTTTAATTGCTTTGTGTGGCACAAGGAAAACTCGTACTCGTATTTGTTTTTATTTTGTTGTTAAGGGGGCGGGACAATTTATGGCTTATCATTTTTTCTGGTTTTAATTTTCTTTATATTTGTAGGTGGCTTTTGCAGCAGGTGGAGGATTCGAATGGGTTATGGGTCAGGTTGAAGTAGTTGCAATGGAATGGCAATTGAAAGTATTTTGAGAAAGGTTTGTAAATAATGAAATGAAGTTCATATGGTCAATGTCTAAAAAATGAAGGCATATACAGACAAATGGAAAGTGCTCTGTGTGATGACCACAAGAGTTTTTACACCATTGACCTAAAGAATTGGTGTTGCCTTTGTTGACCTCGGTTAGAGTATTCTCCCCCTATTTCCTTCATTTCTCACGACGACAGGTGCTAACTGCTACCACTTCAAAATATACTCATTCTTTTCTTTAATCTATATAGCATATAATTCTATGTCAATTCCAATGCAATTTATAATAAAAAAAAGCAACCCGCAGAAGCCGCAATATACCAAATCCGCTCAATATGGTAGAGAAAAAAAATATTAAAACCAAATCACAAAGACCTCTTGCAATATGCGCCCTATTGTTCCAATATTTCACCACAAGAATAGCATAAATAAAAGGAATAAGAAGCAGACGATGAAAAGAAAACATATTTTGCGTCCCATTATATTTCATAAGTCCTTGAGAGTTGAATACAATTCTAATGCACTCAGGCAAAATTGTATACTTTAGCCTTCCTTCTCATATCGTTTTTTTTGCAATGTTTTGGCCAATGTGCTGCAATGGCATTAAAAAACACTATCTTTTTGGGATTAGCGAAAGGCTTACATATGTCGAATGTGGTTTGATTTTTTTTATTCTATATAGACAGCTGACACAGACAATCAAGGATAAATGCCTAATAATCATCAAGATGATGATGAGGATGATGATGATGATTATACAACAATGTAGGATAGAAAGGATATTTCTTACGAGAAGTTGTAGAAGGAGCGCCAGCATGCCGCCTGGCAATTCAAGTGGAATTTTTATTAATTTTTTATTTTTTTTCTCTTCAACGTTTTTCATTTTGCCAGTAGTTGTTGAGAGAGAAAGAGAGAGACATTTGATATTATTTCGCTAATTCGATACTTTTATTTCAAGAAACGGGCCTGTTTCCCTTCCCTTTCTTCCTCCCTCCTTATGTCTTACACTCTTCTTTGTTTTTTTTTTGTTGTTGTTGTTTTGTTGGGTTCTTTTTGTTTTTGCATAATTTTTCATAATTTTTCTTATTATGATAATTTTTTTTTTGGTGAAAAATTTTTATATGAAATGCAATATGATCCGTTATTTATATGTCTGCGGGCAGTTCGTGTTGGTATATTGATTCACCGTTATGTGGGCGCTGGACCACACATAAATATGAATAAAATATACCCTTTGCAATAAGGGTATATCAGTGAGCATACATACATATATGGGAACTATCAGTTTATGGTTTTAAATAGATAATCCAACAATAGCTACATATATAAATAGAGATTACTAAGGTTTTTCGACTGTTCATTAACTTACTTAGATATAGTTAAGATTGAAAAATATATATACCTAGTGAACCGGCAGACTTCGTACTGCAGAAATAAAAAATTTTCGATTTGAATGACCCTAAAGTTGTTTGGTTTGAATTCTAGTAATTTTTTAAGCTTCATCTGATAGTTAGACTACGTTATTCTGATTTACAATTTTGTATGACTTCGATAGCCGATCAACTGTTACTTATTTTTCATTGAGCTCCCAAAACATCGATGTTCATTGATCGGCAGTCATTTTAAACCCTGCATTGTCCTTACAGGAAGAAAATATTCAATTTGGAAAATAGATTTAATGATGTTTTGTATTGAAAGTCTATGGCAATCGATTATTTCCTTTTGCAAGGGAAAACAAAGCATTTTTATTATTAATGTTTATTTATTTAGTTTGCATAGTTGGTTATTTAGGTAATAGTTGCCTCTATTACTTCTTTCTAGCTGGTAAAATTTTGTATCTGGAGTTCCAGTCTTTTCACCTTTTAAAGCTTCCTCAATTAGTGTTAGATTGATAGTAGCTAAATTAGCTAACAAACAGCATTTAATTTTTATAGATTTAGAAAGATATATATAGATTTTTATATATATAGATCAACAACTTTTATGGAAGCTATATAAAAATTGAAGCTATATGATCTAATTGAAATTTTCTTTGAAATTCCAGAACTAAATTTGTAAAAGTATTTGCAAGAATAAAAATTTGCCAATGAAAACAAGAAGGTTTCAAACACAAACGATCTATCTTAAAAAAAATAATCATCAATAAGTTTACATTTATATTGCATTTTATATTAATTTTCTTAAATTTGTTACTTTTAATTATATTATGTAAATTATGTATCTAGGTTTTGTAAAGGGAATATCGTTCCCGAATATTAGAATAACTTTTGAGAATTAGAAGAAAGAGTTTTAAAGATAGGAACCAAACTTTCTGATAGTCTTATCTATTATTATTATTATTGTTGCTTGTGTAAAATATATTTATGAAAATTTAAAAATGTGTCCACATATGTTTTCTTAAAATTTCAGTAAATTTGTACAACTTTGAGAAATTTACCATAAATTTGGATACGTTCTAGTTCATTGCTTTTGAAATGCTAAATAGAGAATAATAAAATTTTAAGAACTTACAAAATATTAAGAAAAAATTAGCATTTACTGCATTTACATTTCGATACATCAACTTGCAAGGGTATATAAAATTCGTATCAATCGGACTAAGTTTGTTTCTCTGCTTTTGCTTGGATGTTCTTGTTGCTTTTGTTCTTTGGTTTTTGTTTTTCTCCTTGTGATTTACAGGTGACAACAGCTGTCAATTGGCCACAGTTGCCCATAAGATGAAACTGCAGCCACCAGGCAGCAGGTGGAGTAAAGGTAAAGTACAGTATAAAGATAAAGCGTGGGATTGATTTGGTTTTTTTCTTGTTTTTTTGGACCGCCATTGGCAGTAAGATTTGCATCCGCTAAACTCACGGAAACCACAACTTGATCACGTTTCTCTCAAGTCCTTGCTGTGTGTTTAATTTCTCAACCTAACAATATATCCATATATCCTGCCTGCTACAGTGGCTATGGTAAGATTGGATGCGGATGTGGGGTGCTGGTTGGTGTATTCATTGGGTTGATTTGCCAAGAGAAAAGAAATTTTGTAAATTTCTTATGGGAAGTATGAATTACGGGCAACATTTTTTTTTTGCTTTTGTTGTTTGCAAGTTCCTCTTGCTTTTTACCTCCCCACTTCTACCCTTACTCTCGTAACAAGTCTCATTGCTGGCTTTAGTTCCGACGTCTTGGGGGTTTTTTTTTTCCTTATTTCTTTTTGTTGTTATTGTGTTTTGTTGCTGCTGCTTCTTAAACAATGTCTATATATGAAATGTATATGCTTTTTTGTCGAACTCTTATAGAGGTAGGAATATATAAGTATATATCAAACAGGGTGCCACTACAGACAATAAAGAAATGTTTTATTTAAATACTGTGGCAGAATTTTGTGGTGAGCAAACAGGGTTGGAATAGCTTTGTAGAAGACCAAGTCAGCCTTATAAATATTTTTCATTTGCTTAATAACTGATATAGATTTGTATTTCTTCATATAGTAATAGTCTGTTAGTCACTTGGTTAAGAAAAAGTTTCAAATTGTCAATTTTAATAACTTTGTAAGTATAATTAATATTTAATTGTGACTTTAGAACATATATGCGGATAACTGTGATCAAATAGTGACTATAATGACCTTATCCTTTTGAGTTTTTCTTTTTCTATCCTCTTTTCCGACTTTCGTCGAACTTCTTTCAATTCTTAGCTTTCTATATCTTTCTTATCAGTTCTTCTTCTTTCTTCTTTCTTTTCAGTTATTATAACATTTAAATTTTGTTTAGTTGACTTTAAATAAAATAAATAAAAATATAAATAATTAAGTCTTTAGCTGATCTAAGTGATTAAGTTTTATAGTCTTTGCAGAGAGATATTCTCTTGGAAGTGCATTCCTATATCATTGAATTGGATTAATATTCTTATGGTCTTGAAGACAAGTTTCTTCTGAATAGTTTTTCGAAGCTTCTAAATAGATTTAATAAAAGCATTGTTAGCCTTTGGATATCAAAATATTTATTAGAAATTACTTTAAAAGTTTTTAATTATTTAGTTTTTAATAAAATTGTTTCTTATTCTTAGAGGGTTTAGTGAAACAAAGACAAAACCTTAAAAGTGGTTTCATTATTATATACGAAAGAATGATAATACCATCTAAAATCAATCAAAAATATGAAAAATGTTAAAGAAAAGTAAACAAAAAGAAAAAATATTGTTTTTTTCTATTTCCTAAGATTCTGTCCTTAATTTTTAATAAATCAAAGAACTATTTTAGATATAAACGCAATTAATAAAAATGTTAATAAATTGAATTTTTAATAAAAAAAATAATTAATAAATATTCAAATTGAAAAAAGTAAATTGATTTCATGCTTTTTAACTTTAAAAATTTAAAATTTCCATTTAAAATAATTATTTTTCGACTTTGTGTAGCTTGTTTTGTATAAGGAAAAGTTTTGTAATAGTAAAAAATTCAACAGACATTTCAATCAATGTGGCTCTGTGGAAAAGTTGCCTTGTATTATCAAACTTATATATGTATATATACACATACGTTCTTCCAATCTTATCCCCTTACCTATACCTCCCCCCCCCCCCACATATGCATGATGAAGTAACAGTTAGTTAGTTTTTTGTTTGAGTAAAATCAACGCCATATTGTAGACATTGTTAAGGTTTTTGTGAAAATTTTATAATTAATTTTCTGGTTAACATGTTTTTCTCATACACACATACATTTGTATACATATATAATACATATGTGTAAATATGCGCAAAATCCATACAATACAAGGAGGGTCCTCTTATAACCCCTTTACCCCCTCTTTACCATTTTGCCTGTTGTTATGGCTTGGCAAAGTTCAGGAAGTGTGTTTACAAAGAAAAAGCCTTTTGTACAAGTATCAGATTCCTGTACTGATTAAAGAACCAAAACGATATAGTGAGAAAGATGTTGAGGGGAGGTTGGGTGACGAAAGGAGCAGAATATTTTCTTTCCATGTATGTATGTGTGTGTGCTAGGAATATTTATTAAAAATTTAAACATTATAAATGATTTGCCACATGGTCTCTCATATCCTGTTTGGTATTTCAGTTCTTTTCTTTTTTGTCTCGTATTTCTCTGTCTTGTGGCGCCATGACTAGACAGTTTTGTAAAAAAAAGATGACCCGAGAGCTCTGTCTATATTAACCATTAAGAAGGCATTTAAAATCTACAAACACACATACATACGTACCCCTTATAAAGATAGAGGATTGACCTGGGCTTCATACGCCTGTTGTAAGTTTTCAAACGTCATTTACTTTGTTTCCAATTCAATTTTGATAAACTGAGAAACTCTTTTTCTAATACCCTAACTCGGAAGCTGGTAAAGGGTATATTAGGTTGCTGGAAATCAAAGTATATATATATATATATATACAAGTTCCTGATCTTAAGTCAGACAAATATCACTTGATAAATGTTATAAAGTTAAGTAGTATAACCGAAAATTGAATAGGATTATCTATTATATATACATGTATTTATATTATCTGTTTAAAATCCGTTTGATTAGCTAAACATATATTATTTTTAAACTAAATTAACATGAAAACCAAAATATAATTAATTCCATTTTAGTTTGCAATACTTTTTCCTTCTATTTGAATCCAAATTAGTTTCTTTTTAAATTTCCATTCCCCCTCCTATTTAATGTAGGGTATCTTATAGTCAATTCCATAACTTATACTTCAGAGTTGTATCTTCTTCTTCTGTTGTATTCGAAGAGTGACATGACATCCATGACGATAGGTAGCCAAATTGCTGCATCATTGCTCTTGGCTCTTGGCCCTTTCAGTGTTTTGCCGCCAAATGGCATAAGATGTTGTTTTCGGTTTCTCTTTCATTTTATTCATTGATTTCCCATTGTACAACTTGCTTCGTTTTTTATTGTTATTATTGTTATTATTGTTGTATATCCTTCATTCGGATTGTGTAATTCTCTCTCTTGGACATTTTTTTTTTTCTTTTTCTCTCCGTCATGGCATGTGATCCATCTTAATTCTTTCAACATTCGTCATCAGTTTAGGGAAAAATTCTATTGAGTAAGTTTTACTCTGCATTTTAATTTGTCAGCGCTTCTTATTGTTGGTTCGGTTTTTTTCTCTTTTTTTTATTTCGGTTTGCCAAATGTATTGCCTAGAATTGGGCGCTCAATCCATGACTCTGTGTGTGTGTGTGTGTGTGTGTGTGTGTGATCGATGACGTTTTTATTTGTGTTATATATGTTGTGCGAGTGTGTGTGATGGATGGCTTTCAGAATTGGTTTTGGTCTTGAGCAACGGATTTCCATAAGCGCAAAATTTAATTTAAATTGAAAGTGTCGAGCCAAGTAAAAAAAAGGGCAAGACCGAAGAGGGGTTAAAAATTCACTGATTGGCTTAAGGGACTGTATGAATGGATCAAGGAAAGCTAATTTTTTTATTAAATCAAATGTTGATTTAAAAAAGTTTAAAATTTAAAGCATATTCCATTTTGAGTGTCATCCATTGTGAACTGTTTCATTTTTAATTGTATCTTGAAGGATTTTACTAACTTGAATTGTTAACTTGAATTAAGAAAACAGATTTATGGATAAAAACAACACTTTTCTCTTCTTTTTTTGATCATTTTTATGGAAAAATTGAAGTCTCTGCCTCTTATTTACTTTAATTTAAATCTTTTTTAACAATTAGGATTTTTTATGTTAGGTTAAATCAAATTATTAATACACTTAATAGTCCTTTGCCTATGTACATACATAGTTATAGCCAGACACCTATAACTATATTCTGTTTGATATATATAAAACATTTTTGTTTATTGCTTAATAATAATTTTTAAATATTATAGAAAATTAATTCAAATTAATTATTGTGGGTATTAATTGTAAAGTTAGAGTTAACTATGCCTGAGAAACGATCAAACTACTGCTAAAATGAGCAAGTATTAGTTAGATTTAAGTTCTTAATTCATCAACTACTGATTGTAGCGGGGCGAAGCTTATGATCTAAGAGCCCAGACTTATTACCCAAGTGTGGAAGGAAATTAAAACGCGCGTTAACTCGATTGAACACAGGCCAGATTTATTGAAAACAAGTACCGGACCGGGTCACAATGTTAAGGCGTTTACGATTAGAAGTGTTTATTGTAAAACTAAGAGGCCGAGAAGATCTCGGATGCGATGGTAGTTACCGGGGATGAAAAAACTCAACCACTCAAGATGGAGTTTTCCATAGAACTTAGCTTAGTAATTAATTCAGTGTGCCCGTTCGGGGATAGTGGTAAAAGCCTTCTTCTTTCCCCTGCTGGTCACCCTTTCTGGCGTGAACAACTACTTTTTGAAAAAAATATGTTGAATTTGAGTTCCGTTATTAGTAAATTATTTATCTATCTATATCTTATTCTACAGTCAAAGTTATACAATTGCAAAAGATTTTTATCTATCTTTATCTTCTTCTACAATCAAGGCTGTACAATTGTAAAAGATTCTGGTAAATAATATTTTAACATCGTAGATGCAAAAGTTTAGATTAATTTTATGAGATTACCTAATCATCAATAATAGGACAGTTACACTTGGTAAACCACCATCTACTTGTAATTTTCAAAAAAATTAAAATTTTTTTTTTTTGCTTATATTGAATGAACATATACTTAAAAATATTGTGTAAAAATTTCACATCGATCCGGCAATTAGTTTCAAAGAAATTAGCTAATATGTGAAGGCGCATACGCGTGTTTTAACTTAGATTTAACAGCTCTGTAAACTTTAACAGCGTTTTTCTCGAAACTATGTTCTCAAAGTCGGTGAGCAGGATTTCTTGGAATCGGCTGAACCGATTGTTTTGAAATTTTCACACGATATTCTTAGATATTTTTTCCAGGTAATGATCGAAGGAAAAAGGATTCTGAAAATTTTTTCGATTTTTTTAAAAATTTTGTTAAAAATCGAAATTTTGACTAATCCTTCGATCATTACCTGTATTCATCTATTCTCTTTACAAATCTTTTGGATTTTTGCAATTCGGATAATCAAGACCAGAGATATCCTGCTCACCGCAAGACACCTTTTTTTGGACGATCTCCAGGAGATGTCCTGCCGGAGCTACGCGTTCCAATATTTTTTGGAAAACATAACAAATTCTAAAATTTCATTGAATTGTCTATATGATCCTTTCTTTTATGTTTGCATTCAATAAACAGCCTCGTCACAAAAAATTTTCAAAGAAGCACGATTTTTTGGCTTAGAAGTAGATATAACCCCTTAAATCGGAGTTAGAGATACGGGCCTTCTACCTTTTGTTTCATAAATCAATGTATATATTTATAAATCAATAAGCCTAAACATTTTTAGATCCAACTTGTTTTTCAACTATCTATTTCCTGTTTGGAAAATTGTGCTCCTTTAATAGTAAAATTCATAATCTATACCTTTAAGTATATTTATTCTCCACACCCTTTTCCAAATCCCACGATTGGCAATGCAAAAAGGAATTGTACAAATTTCGATATATATATAATATATATTTGTATAGTTGTATGTACTTTGGTACTTGATGCGTGCTAATATATCACGATTATGTCAGTCGGTTGTGTTTGTGCCACAGCATGTGGGCCCTAAAAAACTAAGAAAAAAAAGGGCCAACAATTTGCGTGCGCACGCGTACAGCGCCAAAACGAATTAAGCCTGATGCACCATCAACTGATAATTCAATTTTTTCTGTTTTTGTTGTGTTGTTGTTCTTGTTTTGTTTTGTTGACCATAGGGGGAGGGAAGAAGGTGGGTGGTTGTGTGTGTGTAGAGAGTTATTCAATTTGTCTCTCAAGAACACGCACAACAACAATAACAGGCAAACAATTTGGCAAGTTGGCAGTTCGATTTGCTATAACGAATGAGAAATCTGTGCGTGACACGCAAGCCACGACCAAAGCAAAAAGGCAAAAGTGTTGGATTCCGATTCCGATTCGAATACTGATTTAGGGTTCTGGCAAATCATCGCTGTAATCTCTTCCAGCTGCTGTCAAAGTAGAGTGAGTGAGTGAGTAAGTGACTGAATGAATGAATGAGTGAATGAATGAGCGAATGAGTTAAGCAATTGTTAAGCAATTTATGCAAAAAGCAACTGAATGACAGCCCAATCTCCCTTTCTATCTTTCTCACTTCTCTTTTCTCTCTCTCTTTCTCTTGGTATCTGTTTCTATCTCAGTTTTAGCTGTCAAATTTGCCAAATCATGATGACGTATCGCCAAAATCATGTTTGACACTGCCGTTTTTTGGTTACTTTTTTTTTTTTGTATTCGTGACTCTTCCCTTTTTCTCTTTTTGTTTTGTTATTGTTGCTCATCAAGGGCAGTAAAAGGGTTGCATACTAATTTTCCCAGAAGAAAGGGGAACAATTTCCGTTTTTCTATTTCGTTGCATATGAAGCAAAGAGATAAATTCAACACAATTTATGATCAAGTCGTTTTAAAAGAGGGAAAAGGGGTTTTTGTGTGAGAATACGAGGATGAGGAACTTTTTTTGTGAAACATTATGTAATTAGATTATAATCGTAATGGTTAGTTATATTAACGATTAAAATTTAATACTTAAACTCAGTTTTCAATTGCAATTCGATATGACAATAATTTTTAGTAGATTATAGATCAAGTTGTAATAGTTACTATATTTAAAGTCATTACAAAAATATAGCAACCAACAACCAAATTTCAATCGTGCATTTGTGATTTATTTTTTGAATTTGTATAACATTTCATATTAAATCCCTTTTTTTTCAAAAGATATCTCAGCTTTTTCCAAAAATTTTTGTTTAAAAGTGCAAATTTATATTTCTTTTCTTTATTTTCAAGATAGACTATGAATTTACACAAAATATCATACCACTTTGAATTAAAACCTTATGGTTTACTACTTAATTAAATGTCTATTACCTAACCATTGAATACTTTCTGCATTTAGGTTAACCAAAAAAAGAGATAAACAACGAAAAACTTTAAAAAGATATATCAAAGAAGCTAGCTTTGGCCCTGCCGATCCGATCCGACCGATATTCAAACTTGACCTGCATACACCTTTAAGAAACTTAACTACCAAGTTTCAACTACGTAGCTTAAAAATAAGGTCGAAAAGCTGTGAACAAACAGACAGATGGACATGGCTAGATCGACTCGGCTGTTGATGCTGAACAAGAATATATGTACATATACGTTAAGCTGTCTGAAACTTATATTTCTAAGCGTTACAAACATCTGAGCAATTTTATAATACCTTCTGCAAGGATATAAAAATTAGAGACTTTTTGTGAAAGTCTTAACTTAATTTCAACTTTCACTCATTAATTAATATACAATATATTCAGTTCTTTTTAATTAATCGATGGACGGATATCTTTAACAAGAATAATGTAGTGTACCTATTATCATCGAAAGAATGTTCGTAAAAAGATCCAGTTTTCCGATTTCCGAGTGGTCTACTACACCGTCATACAATTTGATTTGGTTTCAACCATTCCATCCATCCCATCTTATTCACCAAATTTGTATTTCTAGCTGCTGGTTTTGCTAAATTAGATTAACATTAAATGTTCAAAACGCATCCTACTTACTACCATTATTATTGAAAATTTGGTAAACAACCTTTATTTAAACATTTAGCTACCATTTCGAGAGCTGCTAACCAAATTTGTAATGCAAAAGTTGAATGGCAACTTGTCTATGCAGTAATCCAATGAAATCTTTAAAGGAATCAAATTTCCCCCTTCTATTTTGTATAATCCATTTGGCAAACGTCAAATAAACAATCTATCATGCACCCTAGACTTGTGGTCACCGAAAAGAATGTGCATAAACATTTTGCAAAACATTTTTAATTGCCAGGCACTAAAAATACAAAGCAAACTCAAAGAAATACGTACAAGAAAAAAAAGAAGAAACAAACGGTGTAAAATGGTCGCATTCAATTGCAACTAGAAATTGATATACGGATTGTCTAAGGGGGGACGAGGCATCGTAGTCGGGGGGTGTTGATAGTGATGATGATGATGACGACGACGCGCCTAAAACAAACAAATAAACGGGCCAACTAGTTAACTAACAGCCTTCGCCTCGACTGGCGGCACGCTTTTGGGAAATTTAATTAAATCGTCAGAGAAAACAATAAAATTCATCTACACACACACACACACAGTGTTAGTGTACTATATGCACATGGATGAAATTTTATTACGCCCTGCATCCCATGAGCCAATAACTCAAAAAATCACTTGCCCGTGTATCATTAAAATCAAAATCAGAAACAACAACAAGAAATATGTAGAAAAATTAAAGACATGAAATGGTTAAACACCGCGTGGGTGTTCGCTCCCATCTTATGATTTGCCATTAAAATTGTTTAGATGCACAAATAAACACTAGGCCAATCGTAAAAATCTTCATCCATCTCATTCTCTTTCGATGGATCTATTGCTTAGGGGACGCCAAAAGCGTAATACTCCAACCCCAACCCCCTGGCCATACCATTTCGTTTCTGTAAACATTTGTTGTTGTAAATGAAAGAGGCAAAAGAATCGCTTAAGGATTCATTGCAAAATTCCATGGAAATACTTTATATAAGGGAAAGAGGCTCTTAAGGGGTGATAAAATAGGAAAGATATAGCAAAAATGATATAAGACTAAGATAAAAAGTAATATTGCATAAATTAAATTTTAGAAATGAATCGCTCAAGATTTTTAAGTTAAGATTTTTATATGTGAAAAACCTCCAAACCGAATTAACCGATACTCGAAGACAATAGGATATTAACTATGCTAAGAAAATGTTTAGTCTTTAAAGATCTTTATTAGATTTTCTAGATTTATTATCAGCTTGTAGTTTATTTTTGACTACAAAATACAAATAAAATGGTCTCATCATAATATTTTGCAATCCTTTTAAATTTAATAATATTTACTTTAGTATATATATAACTTATAAATATATGATTTAAAATGATAAAAGAATCTAAAAAATAGAAAATTTAAATAATGAAAGTATTAATAAAATCGAATAGGCTACTTTTAAGGTTTCTATTTGATCTTAACTTTCTAGGAAAGGTCTAATTATAATATTTCGTTAACAATTCTTCTTTCACCTCCTTGTGATAGTACCTCTATCTGATATAAAGTATTTGATGTTTGAGTTTTCATTATATTAGGTTTTGAGTTATGGGTATAAAAAAATTGATAAATATATTATATGAAGTAAAATATTTGAATCCACACTGGTAAACATAAGTTCTATTAGCCTTTATAATTTAGTTTGCCGTATTTGATATACATACACGTATATACATATACATATGTAAGATTATAGTCTGAATCGCCTTAATATATAGGATCGCTGACTTATAGCTATGGTGCTAAAATGTTTTATAGTTTGTACTTTTGGCTAACACTGCCTGAGTTCAAGAGCCTTGCCAAAGAGCATTATATTAAACTATTTAAGTGACAGACTTGGGTAGAACAAAATTATGTGTTTCCAATTTAAATTATAAATATTATAAATATTATACTTGGGTAGCTCATGAGTGAGTGAGCCAAAATGAATGGCTCACTGAACTGAGCCCCTGAGCTTGTTCATTCAATATGGCTCAGTTTGGCTCACTGACTCAGTTTGGCTCACTAGCTCATTTTGGCACACTAGCTCAGTTTAGCTCACTAGTTCAGTTTGGCTCACTAGCTCAGTTTGGCTCACTAGTTCAGTTTGGCTCACTTGCTCAGTTTGGCTCACTAGTTCAGTTTGGCTCACTAGCTCATTTTGGCACACTAGTTCTTATGGTTCGCTTAACTGGCGATCGCAAAGTGGACTTATAAGCTATCTTGTGGGCTCACTTAAAAAAAAAAGAACTAATGAGCCAGTTCACCTCAATAAGCTGCTTTTACCCAAGTATAGTAAATATATTAAGAAATAAATATAATAAATAATGGATACCTAGTAAAAATGTACTTTTGAGACGTTTGTTCTTTAAATTGTAAAGGAAACAGTTTTTTATTTGAAAGAAAACAATTTATAAATGAAAATAATTTACTAAGGTTTCACAATGTTTTGATTGAAATTAGTTCCTATATGCATATTATACATATGTACATGGATATACTTTTGAAAATATCGAGCACATGGGCAAGAGTATTTGAACTCATGTTGAACAAAGTTTTAGCGTCTCTCTAGTTAGAAGTACTCACATGAATGCCACTTCTTTGCCCGCCCCTGCTAATTCACACCATTGAATGTCTGGCCAGATAATTCTATATAGCGCCACACACGTTTCTTCATTAAATTCCACGTGTTTATTTGTTTAAACTAACCTTTTATGAGGCAGTGGCGCTACAGACTCGCCGCAGACACATTTGGACGGGGCGGCCCCAAAGTTTGGGGCTGGGGTATAAGCATATGTACATACATATGTACATATATTTATATATAAAGATATAACACGGTTATCTATCACAGAGCCAAAAGAGAGCTGACAGCTAATTGAATTTAATTGGTGCGAAAAAAAAAATAAAGAAAAATGAGGGAATGAAAATAATAAAACAGATTTACAAACAATAAACAAAAAGGAAGGAAAATTGAATAAGTTTGAGTTTTTAGTTCAACGTGTATAATAATTTTACGAGTTGTTTATTTCGCTTAACTATATAGTTATGTGTACATTTTTTGTTTTTATTTTTTTTATTGTTGTTTTAGGATAAGCAACGAAATAATTGTGGTCAGTTGGAGTCGATGTATATTCACGTTTAAAGCGTTAAATGTCTATAAAACTTAGTCTCCTCTTGGCGCCAGTCCCTGAGAACCTGAGAACGCACAGATCGTCATATGTAAATCATTTTCATTTCTCGTTTGTGTTGACAACCCGCTGACAATTCAATGAGAAAGCATACAGCATCCAACATCCAGACTTAACTGTCTAGAGGACCAACAGCTCAATTCATTGCGACTCTTAACGAGATTCTGGCCAACTTGTGGGTTCATAGGGCCCAGAGAAGACAAAAAAAAGAAGGAAGAAATCAACGAAAGAACGAACAACTGTGAACATAAAGTCGCGTGGCTTATTTAAAATTAACAAAGCAATAAAAATGCAAACTCAATGCAAGCAAAAAGGGGATAACAATGAATGAAAGAGAGGAAGCTACTAAGAAAAGAGATGCCTGTATAGCCTCAAGTTAACTGAACAGTAAAAAGGAAGTTTTTGTTAGGCAAAACTAGAGGAACAAAAAAAAAAAAGCTAAAGAAAATTAATGTTCTTAAAGACACACACAAAAACAAGGCAATCAACCTTTAATTCAATAAGATTTATCTCAACATAACGAATTCGAAATTCATTTGAACTAGAAATTAAATTAGGCTATTGGTTGAGATCATTGGATCATTAAGAAATGAAAAATACTTTAAATTTACATTCGATTCGTAATGTTTTAGGAACCTTACAAAGGTTAAAAAAGATGATGTCGATTTTGGCTTCTTGGTAATGCATCATTCATGAACTATATACATATATATAGGATTCATGCTGGACTAGATTAAATGTTTTAAATAGTTTTTGAATATGAAATAATAGTAAAGAAAATGTTTATAAGACTCAAATTCTGTGAACTGTAGACTTTTTTGTAGGAATAGGATATTTTTGAAGGCATTTCAAAGGCACTAGCCAAGATATCATCTTATAAACCGGAGAATATATCTCAAAATATAAGCATATTGTCTACAATATTTGTATTTTATAGATGGAGAGTAATATTTAGTATTATTTATGTATGGAACACTGGAATAGCAATACATATATGTATAAAGGTACATATTCCTGTACAAATTCATTAACAATATAACGATCTCAGGCCTTGTGATCTTAACAAGTGAATCCAAAGCGTTTAGCTAGAAGGGTAAAGATCAGTATGGTTAAGATATATTATATACATATAGCAAACATTCATTCTTTTATAAAAATCATATTATTTACCTTAAGTTTTGCTCCCTATATAACGAACTTTCAAAGATTAGCAATTAAACGCCAAAATATAGTAAAAACATTGTCTTCCGCTTCTTCGTTCTTTTTGCTTACCATTCCATCACCATCGTTGATAACTTTTTCTTCATCTGAAAATTCATTATACCCTTGCAAAAAGGGTATATTAGTTTTGGTCAGAAGTTTGCAACGCATAGAAGGAAGCATCTCCAACTATATAAAGTATATATATTCTTGATCAGCACGACGAGCTGAGTTGATGTAGCCATGTCCGTCTGTCCGTCCGTCTGTCCGTCTGTCTGTCTGGATCAACAGCTTCTCCTCCGAAACCCTTAAAGCTACAGAGCTGAAATTTTTCACCTAGGCTTCTTTTTGTTGCAGGCATTGTATATCTCGGAATCATCCCGATTGGATTACTATATCATATAGCTCCCATAGGAACGATCGGTCGAGAATAGAGTTAAACCTCCATAACTTTGTTATTTTTCAATCAAATATTATATTATTAAATATTGTTGTTTATGAGTTTGGTATACTTTCTAGCATATCCACCAAGTTTCATTAGAATCGGTTGACTATATCTTATAGCTCCCATAGGAACGATCGGTCAAGAATATTGTTAAGAGCAATAACTTGGGTGTTTTTAAAACGATTGTTACGAAATTTGGTATTTGAAAGTTAAGTATATATAGAAATGGTTGTGCTAAGTTTCAGCCAAATCGGTTGACTATATGCTATAGCTCCCATAGGAACAAACAGATCAAAAAATTTTTTTTGTCGAATTACATTTTTTTCTTAAGCCATGAACATTTAATGAAGATTTGACTTCTTTTATATGCTTTCTAATGTAATTGTAAATATGCAATTGTTAAATAACAGTTTGCAAGGGTATACGAACTTCGGCACGGCCGAAGTTAGCCCATCCTTCTAGTTTTTTCTTACAGTTTGTTTGTTATTGTGATTATATAAATTCATTCAATCTACATTTAGGTATTTCTCGTAAAGAATAATCCACCCCAAATGGAAGGTTCATAAAAAATTGTATCACTTTTTGTTGCCAAATACTCCAACGCAATCTTTATCGTTGTACACAGGCTCAGTAGCTTATCATATCGAGAGGCAGTTAACCAAAATGCCCACAAATCCCTCGATCTGATTTTAGTCCCAGTCCCAAAGCTTCCAAACACACACACAGACACACATGGGTATTCCTTATCGCCATCGTGGACATCATGCATCGAGACCAAAAGAACCAAAAACAATGCAAAGCGCAATCAGCGACACTTCATCGCCTCCCGGAAAAAAAAACCAAAACAAACAGAAAATATATCCAGGCAAATAAACAAAAGGACACAACGCGTAATGAGGGCGAAAATATCTTTATTTTAAAGAGCAAAGCGAGAGCCTTCCATGGAAGGCAGCACCACATACACACACATTGGTGTTTTTTTTTTCCTTCTTTTTGTTGTATCGTGGAGCAGCATATTTGTCATTCGCATGCAGTTTACTGGCTGCAGTACCCCTTCTTTACCCGCCAATAGGTAGAGCGGGGGGGAAATAATCGAGCAGGCAAATATCATGCACAGATCTTGTAGACGCCGCCAGAGGTAGTAACCTTACTGGTTGCTCCTTAATTAGATGAGGCGACAAGGAGGCTCACGATCGCCGATATTTCGGCGCACAGCTGAGGCCACAAAACAATGCCGTGTTTACAACTTGTACGCTATGCCAAAGGTATCCATATATACATACATACAAACATACTGCTGGCTTATACATACATACATATGTGTACTTAGTTCTTAACATGCCCTTTTGGTTCTTAAAGGGACCATCCACTGTTGCTGCTGAGAATCCAGCTAATCCAGTAGCCAAACTCTCGTCTCGACTACCACTAATGGCATATTTTGCATTCCAATAAGGCATTGCGCCAATTGCAAATAATTTTAGAGTGTAGTTGTTGTTTTTTTTTCTTTTGCTTAATAAGATCACGATTTACAGATAAGCTGACTAGATAACGACTAGAACTTCTTTATTTTATTTCGCCAAAGGCTTCTGCAACAATATGGTTAAGTGGCAAGGATTTTATCTCTTTTGATAACAATAGCTAAAAAGGTTATAGACGAATATTGAAATTTCATAAATCTATTCTTAGGGAAAGGACTTGTTTATTACAGGGGTGTATAGCGGATAGTTTAGTTAAAGTGTAAAGGAAATATTTCAGATTTCTTTAACTTCATATCTGATCTACAAAAGATATGATATCTTTGGGTTTTTTTTAAAGGAAATCATTTATTTTGTTTTATAGTTGTATTCTATATACATATATTTTGTTCTTCCTGTTAGATTTGTAACTTCTATACTTTTTTTAAGATATTTTAAAATTTCATATTTGTTTTAAGGGGTTTCCTAAAAGTTCAAGCCTATCATTACAGCTATAAAACAATATTTTAAAAGCGACCTATATGGCTTAGTATAATATTCTTTTGCACCTTGTAATACCTTCTAAAATACCTAGTAATATCGGTATTTTCTGAAATACTTCACAAACAAGCCGTCTATAAGTCTTTTAAGAATATCTTTGTAAAAGTTAGGGAATGATCACTTAAGTTGAAAAATTGTACAAAATGAAAAAATTTTTAGGTTTGGTCAAAGTATCATTAAAAACTCATTGTTATATGATTTTCATTGTCCATTACTAAATTTTTTTTTAATAATAATTTAAACTTGCTTCTGATATGTTGTACGAGAATACATCTATAGGAAGTCTACAAATTTAACATATTATTTATAGCAGAATAAATAAACAAAAATAATTGCCACACAATTTTTACAACTGTCCAATGAAAATTGATATGGATATTATAAATATTTTATAATACTTGCAGTGAGATTAAGCGAGATCATTTAAGGATCTTAAAAATGAGGCATATACTACTTCTATATAAATAATTTTAATGAACTTAAATATACATAGAGGAATAGAGACTGACATTTGCCTTCTTGGCAAGTTCTTGAAAAAATAGTTATCTCATCTCATTAAGCGTATGCAATAGTCGCCAGAGTTATTTTGCTTCGAAACAATAACTTAATTTAGTTGTCTTACATCGTGTCGTTGTCGTCGCCAAACCTCTGCCAGTCGACACCCCCCACACCCCATTTGCCCTCTAGACGCAGTTGTTGCAACCTTTTGCATGGTGGTATGTCAGCAATTCTGTAAACAGACAAAGTCACATGCACCCCAGACTACGACTCCGACTCCAACTCAGAGCCAGAGTAAGAGCAACGCATAAGGATCGTTGAAGTCCAGTTCGAGTTGGAGTTTAAGTAACTCTCTCTCTCTCTCTCTCTCTCTTTGTCTTTGTCTCTTTCTCTATCTCTCTATGTACGTAGCGCCAATTACACAAAACCAAAGTTGCGCTGTAGTGAAATCTGTAAATCTGCAAAAAGGAAGGTAAAAACAGCCCGACTTTAAAATGCCATTTGACCAAGATGGCAGCAAGGTGATAAAGTCAATGGACGTGGGCGCCAACACATACACACACACACACACACACACACACACACACACACACACACAACAATTCAATGGAAAAAGGCAATTAAAACCAAGATCGAGAGACTACTGCGACTCCATCCCCACATCATCTCCTCACCCAACAATCGAATTAATTTGCGCTGGTTTTTAGTTTACAACTTTGTAATTAATTTGCAAGTGGTTGACATTTCGTTGTTGTTGTTGTTGTTATTTTTTTTGTTGTATTTTAAGTTTGTGGTTTTTTGATATCTTTATGGGCTGCTGCTGTTCAGAGCAAACGATACTTAATGGCTCTCAGCATGGGGAAACGATCACCAGTGCACTGACCACGAAAATCATCAAGAGTCAAATCAAACAAGGCCACACCGCCCAAATTCTTGGCCCGCACATACTGAGCCTTGCTGGCAGCCGTATCGGGATCCTCATAACTAATCCATAGACCATAATCACCATTCGAATCTGCAGGACGATAGGCATAGCTGCCATAACGTTTTGTAGGATCCAATACACGACGCACAGGAGCAGCATCGCCCTTGGCATTTGTATTACTCGGGTTTGGCATCAATTGACAGATCTCAGCCCAATTGAGTAATCCTGAAGTTTTTGTCTGATGACCAGCAGGTGCTGGTCCCTGTGTATGTTGCACCACAGGTATGCCATTGTCACCCGAATCACTACTTAACTTCCAAGCACGACCATGGCTGGCAATGCCAATGTTTAGTTTCTGAGCTGGGACACGTTGCAGTAGCCAGTGTTCCATTTGGAAATTGACATTATAGTGACCAAGGCGATTCTGACCAAAAGTCTCATAGAGGGGAGAAGTAAAGTCAGCTTCTTCGGGATTACGATCGGGCGTAAGGAAGTCATAAGTAGCCAGGTTAATGAAATCCAAACTGGGAGCAATAGCCGGGACATCAAAGTACCCTAGAAAAGTACAAAAAAACAAATAAGTAAAGGCAAGTACTTGGGAAAGCTGATCTAAATTTTCCAAGAATAAATGGGAAATTCAATAATAAACAGCTTTGTTTTTTCTTGATTACTAACTAAGTGTTTATACAGCGTTCAATCTTTCGATCTACACAGAAATAATACTATAAACTTACAGCTTGAATTCACATTTGGCAGAACAGTCAGACTCAAAAGCAGATCATTTACTTTCAGTGCACTGCTTAGATCCTTAATTAATCCTGTCAGTTGACCTTTATGCGTTTCTGAATCCGTATCCACTATAAAATCTCCAGTGAAGAATTTCTTAAAACTCTTCCATGCCGAACCAATTTCACCATGAACTTTACGTGGTTTGTTACGTGGCAATTGCAAGGATAAATCCAAGCCATCAAAATTGAAACGACGAACAATATCACGGGCTGATTCAATAAAACGGGTATGTCCCTGACGTCCAGATTCCAGGAGTCTAATATATTTATCCTCTTGTATCAAATCGCGATCACCACCCACACTCAAAAGGAACTTGATATAAGGATATTTATCCTTCAATGAGGTAATTTGAGAGAAATGACGTTGCTCAAAGTCCAAACGTTTGTTGATACTCTGCAATTCATAGGTATCCGAATTGATGCCCGCATAACCGTAGATAACATGAGTACAAAATTGCAATGCCAATTCCATATCGGTCAAAGAGAATTGACCGAGACCTAATTGGGAGGAGGGAGAGATTGAGAGGGAAATTTAAATTAGTTGATTATAATCGAAAATATGTATATAGTACACTTGCCTGTTCGCTCAAAGCCTTTTGAATCGTAAAAACAAACCATATGAGGGGCTCCCATTATTTGAAGCGGTGCCAAGAGTACAAGACTCAGCCCTAAGCCGAGCCACAGAGAGCGCATGTTTGTCAACTTTTGCAAGAGAGTGCTAAAAGAGAGAGAGAGAGGGAGAGGGAGCAACAGCAGCTTTAACTAAAACACTTTGGCAATTATACGTCCGACTTCAACTAGATTCGAAACGAAACTGAATTCGAATGGCATTGGAAATGGCATTCAGCGGAGCTTTTTTGTGGAGGCTTTGATTCGAACAATAGGCGGACTGTCGGCCGCAAAAGTGTAATCAACAAAATTCACCAGAATTGTTTGTGTAAAGTGACAAGCTGACATCGAGTTCAATGAGATCACTTGCCTCTACTCGGGTAAAATACACTTATCTGGGCTGAGATAATGTTCAACTAGAATCACTTATTTAAATACGAAAATATCTTTCAAAAATATACAAATATATGTATATAAAATGATAAGCCTAATCTGCTCACAGCTTCTTTTTATTGAAAGAATTTACTTAGGGCTTAGTAAAAAATTTTTTTGAAGTAATGTGACAAAATTTCCCAAACTGTTCCAATGACTCATTGTTTATATAGTAAGGCCTTGTTCAAAGTATAATAAACAGTTCTACAATTTGTTCTAGTTAATACTAGAATCGTATAATGAAGTGACATCACTAGTGTTTGTTTATTTCAAAGCGTTCGGGGAAAATGTCTAATTGCAACTGTTTTAGGTACAATATAGCATTCACTTGTTTTCCCATTAATAGCAGATAGTAATGATACAAATTTCTGAAATATGTAGAATGAAAATTCTACCAATCATTCAAAACCCACGGGGAACATAGTATACAGGCAGAATTCATTACTTTTCCTCAAGTTTATAAACGAAATATAGTGGAGGATCTTTCGAAGATAACTCTGAAAGTTTTCAAAAGGATTCTGCAAATGTTCTTAGATAAAGATACCCCTTTTGGACTCATTTAAACAAGTCAATAAAATAATTCATAACATTTATTAAGGTAATCAAAAAAAGTCACCCGTTTTCTTTTTACAATAATTACAAACGATATTTAATAGAACGTAATATAGGATATTTATCGCCATTGCACTGACCACGGAAATCATCATAGGCCAAATCGAAGAGGGCTACGCCACCTAGATTCTTTGCTCGGACATAGGCTGCCTTATTGGATGCTGCATCTGGATCATCGTAGCTCACCCAAATACCTTCGGTAGTGGCACCGTCAACGGGACGGTAAGCAAAGTTACCATATCGTTTGGTTGGATCACTAACACGACGTAGAGGTGAATCATTTCCCTTAAGGTATTGATTTTGAGGATTAGATAATTTGCCACAGATTTCAGGATAGCTAAGAAGTCCAGGTTTTTGAGACTGGGAACCGGGTGGGGCTGGACCTTCTGTGTGGCCCACAACTGGAGTACCATCCAGACCCGAATCGGGAGTTAGTTTCCAGGCATTACCATAAGCTGCAACACCCAAATTAATGCGACTGGATGGATAACCCTGTTGAAGCCAATATTGAATCTGGAAATCGGCATTGTAGTGACCCAAACGATTTTGACCATCGGCTCCATACAGAGGAGCAGTGTAATCAGCTTCCTCGGGATTGCGAGCAGGTGTAAGGAAATCAAAAGCGGCCAAGTTGACAAAATCGACCAGCCCATTGAGTGCAGGAATATCAAAGTACCCTAAAAGAATGTTGTACAATGTCGTAAAGTAAAGATTTGCCAATTCTATTTTCAAACTTACAGGTAGAGTTGACATTCGGTAGGACCGTCAGGCTTAACAAGAGTCCATCATTACGCAAAGAATCCTTTACATCACGCACAAATGCCGTAAATTGTTCCTTATGCAAAGCTGCCTGAGGATCTACCACAAAGTCTCCGGTAAAGAATTTCTTTACACTTTTCCATGCGCTGCCCAATTCACCATGAACTTTCCTTGGCTTATTACGGGGAAATTGATAGGCCAAATCCAAACCATCGAAACCATAATTCTTTACCAATGCAAATGCCGATTGTATGAATGCAGTTTGACGGACTTTTTCACCCTCCAAAAGCTCAATATATTTATTCGGATGCTCCACATCGATATCATGATCACCGCCCACGCTCAACAATATCTTTATATGTGGATACTTGCGTTTGAGTGACGTTACTTCCGAGTACTGATGCTTGTAAATGTCAAGATTCTCATTTAGACTATGCGCTTGATAGTTGTCGGCACGAATGCCCGCATAACCGTATATCAAATGAGAGCAGAACTGTAAAGCGATCTCCAAATCGGGATTTAGTAGCTTACCCAAGCCTGCAAAACGCAATGGAAATTCAATTAAATTAACATGAAAGTGAATGTGATATACATATGTACATATGTATGTACAAGCAAGAGAGTGGCAAAGAGAGAGAGAGAGAGCGAGCAAGTGAGAGAGTGATGATCGTAGCACAGTAGCTTAACCGCATGAAAACAAATCTCTGCTAAGCCGTTGCAGCTTCCCCTTCCCTCCCACAATGGTATTGTCATCCATTGTCTCGTTGTGACTTGATTGAACATCACAGTTGGGGGTTCATTGTTAAGCACAGTGGTTAAAGTTATATGAGAAATGTCATAAAAAAATGAATAATTAGTTTGATTTAAGAGATTTCGTTCTTTCTTTAAACTATTTTCTTTGTTTGAAATTGATTTCTTACTATATTTCTTTTATTTATCCATTTGATTAAAAATAGTTTTGACCCACAGTTCATCACTGCTGAGTCACTTATTATGCATTGCTCTGTTCTCTCTCTCTCTCTCTCTTATACTCTTTCTCTGGCAACTCGTCTCTGGAGCCATGGTTTGGGGCAGTTGTGGCGCTGGACTCACAGCGAGTAGAGTGCGTGGTTGTCTTCAAGTGTTTTTTTATGTACACATATTTATCAAGACTTTTGTTTTTGCACCATCATTCCATTATTACAATTGTTAATTGTTTTTGTGTTTGTATGTGTGTGTGGGTGTGTGTGTTTGGGTAAGTTAACTTAACTAATTAGCTTGTATTTTGATCGCCCTCTTTGTTTTTTTGTAATCATTACTATAAAGCATACATATCAATGAGCTCGACTTAAACGCAGCGGGAGAGAACTGAATAAAAGCAGTAAAATAAAAATTAAGAAAACTTGTCTGATAAGCCACTGACCTCTCAGAACTAGATTTTTGCTCTCTGACGATAAGCGGGTTTTTTTTCTTTTTCAACTTTTCCCCACCAAAGTGAATTAGTTCACAACTTGTGTACACAGAGAGAAAAAGGTGTTGTATGTATGTATACACAATCATTATAGAAGGTAGCACTTAAGTTTAAAGTTCCTTTTGTATATAAATAATTCATGATTTTGACTTTGAGTTTCGATTTTAGAAAAATGTTTTTAAAACTGTTACCAAAGGTGTTTCAGCTCTTTTTGATTTGAGCCAAGAAAGTGATAAAACCTTATTAAATAATTTTTAAAAATTATTAACAATATTTTCCAGCATTAGCTTGTTTCTTTTAATTTAGAACTTGTATAATTAATATTACTTCCTTCTTTGTAAGCGAATAATTAAACATTTTCAGTCATTTCCAAAAGGGAATTGGACAACTTCTGATTTAGAATGACAAGTATTAGAGGGTTATACAATAAATTGACTAAAATATGTTCTAATATCGTGATGAAAGGCTTCATATAACATAATCTAAATAACCCTTAACTATGTTTTATATGCTCCATCTATATAATATTTCTATATTTTGGACTACAAAACTTTCTTCTTATAATATAAAAATGTTCTATAAATACCAAATTGTGTTTGCTCTAAAGATTAACATTATTTTTCTTCCTGTGTATTATAGAAAAATATTCCATACATACTCTGTTTCTCTTGCTAAAAGAAAGTTCTATTATGATAAAAAAATAAATATATATAATTTAAATATTTGAAATGCAAAACAATATTAAACTAGATCAACTTAAAATAAAATTTATATTTGTATAAGTTTATTATATTTTTATGTAAATAAATTATTTTTTTCCCTTTTCTCACTTGCTTTATCATAAAGATATTGGAATTTTTTTTGCAGTGTATGTAAACTATATTTTTGTTTTGTTGGATTTTATTATGTAATATGTTGATTAGCGACATTTGTGTAAATTTTTGGCAATTTTTGTGGAATTCGTTTGTTAAGTTTTGGGAACCCGCTGACTACACAGCTACTAAACGACCATGTGTAGGTACATATATACTAACTTAAATTGATGTACAAACAAAAATTCCGGATATATACATACCTTCTCTAGTGTAGCTGGACGAATCATAATAGCAAACTAAATTGGATGCACCCTGTATTTTAACCACAAGGAGACACACGACAAATGAAAGCAAAAGCAAAATTCTCATATTGCCTTCACAGAAAATACACACAATGAAACACAACCGCAACTCAGATCGAATGAAATCGAACTGAAACCGAAATGAAAATCGAGCAAAAAAAAAACAAACAACAAAATGACCAAGATGACACAAGAAAAAAAAGCTTTAACCAGAATGAGCTTTGAGCGAGGCATTAAGTCATGCCTACTGCTGATATATAAGTTAATGACAGACGATCTTCTGTCTCAAGTGCGAAATACATTGAAGTAGAAACATTGAAATTAATGTGATGGTGATTAGAATTTGTAATAAACAGAGACGTTTTTTATTACGACATCAGACTTGAAATAAAAATATAATATACGTACATAACGAAATTCCCCCCTCTCCTGCTTAACCCATAAAATATTTAATGGAACGCACAATGGGATATTTTTGCCCTGTGCACAGACCACGGAAATCATCATAACTTAGATCATAGACGGCGACACCACCAAGTCCCTTGCTTTTGGCATAGGCCGACTTAATGCCAGCAAAATCGGGATCATCATAGCTAACCCATACTCCATGTTCACCATTCTCATCGGCTGGCCGTATGGCATAATTGCCATATTTTTGATTTAGATCGGTTACCTTGCGTAATGGTGCCTGGGCACCTCTATAGGCAGCTGTATTGTTCACTGGTAATTTGGAGCAAATCTCTGGCCAACTTAGTAAGCCTTCGGTGCTGGCTATTTGTAGACCTCCCGGTGCTGGTCCATAGGTTTCGGGTACTACTGGTAAACCACTTAGACCCGAATCTTTGGTCAATTTCCATGCTCTGCCATAGCTGGCTATGCCCAAATTTAATTTATGACCTGGACAATGATTTTGGAGCCAGTAATTCACTTGATATTCCACATTCAAATGGGGTAAACGATTCTGTTCATCGAAAAATGCTATGGGGGCACTATAATCAGCCTCGTCGGGATTACGCAATGGTGTTAAGAAATCAAAGGCAGCCAAATTGATAAAATCGAACTGCGAATGCAGTTTGGGAACATCAAAGTACCCTAAAAGAGAACAATCCGTACTTGTATTTCATTTTTTGTTAAAAATATTTTCATAACTTACATGTGGAATTAACATTGGGCAAAACAGTCATTGTTAACATGAGATTGGCACTTTGAAATGCTTTGCGTAAATTTACTACCAAATCGGTATATTGCCCCTTATGGACTTCAGCTTGAGGATCTACTATGAAATCGCCAGTGAATAGCTTTTTAAATTGCTTCCAATAGCTACCAATTGTTCCATGCACTTTTCTTGGCTTATTCTTGGGCAACTGCAGAGCCAAGTCTAGACCATCAAAGCCATTCAGACGTACCAAAATCATACTACTATCTATGAAATTCTGTTGTGCCGTACGATTCGCCTCAAGTAGATCCAAATATTTAGTTGGATGTGCCTCATCTATATCATGATCACCGCCCACACTCAAAAGTATCTTCAAGTGTGGAAATCGGGTACGCAATAATGTTATATCCTTGAAATATGACATATCCAAATCCACATTAAGACTTTGAACTTCATGGGTCTTGGGATTCAAGCCAACATAACCATAGACCAGATGAGTACAGAATTGTAAAGCTAATTCCAAATCATTTGGCATTAACTTGGCCAAACCTTTGCGTAAATATGACGATGAATCGTAATAGCAAACTAAATTGCCCGCCTGTACCAGGCTAAGAGCCTGCACTACCACCACACCGATTAATCCAATTAAATGGATCTTCATTATTCTATATTTTGTTTTCTATGGACACGTCCTGACTTTATGAATGAATATTTGCAACTGTCTGGAGTGTATTTTAATTTCAAGCTTTTTGTGCTTGAAAATTTCAGGGGCATTCGAGAGATAAGCAGCAAACAGCACATGCTGATCTGAGACTCAATCTGGGGTTTATTCTAGATGTATATTATTCTATATACATATATATGTATATATATAGCTGCTGTATATATGATGATGCCATTATCAGGTTTTGTTTTTTTGTTTTCATTTACGTATTACGTAGACACTGTCAAGGTGTCAGTTTTGAACGGGTTTAAAACGGGTACATTCAATTTGGCTAAAAGTTTCCAAGAATCAGAATATACACTTAAATGATGGAAGATTTGTCTTGGATTTTGCTTATATTTTATAATATAATGTAATAATTTTAAAAATTTTTTATATTTGAACTAAATTTGTTAAAAGTTTTATGTTTCGGACTTAGTTGTCCTATATTTTCAGAGCAAAAGTTGAAAATTTTATCTGTTTTTAATTTGCGACTACTTTTCAAATGAGTTTACTTTAGAACTATTGTTTCTTTCTTTTTATGAATGAATTGTCAATCATTTATTCAAATGATATTGATAAATTTTTTATTTAAAACTCGTAATAGAAATTATTAAAACGAAAAGTTTGAAATTGAGCAACACAGTTCCATACAGGTGGAACTAGAACAGATTTTAAATTCAGTTTCAAGTTATGTTGTGACTAGAACAGATATTAAATACAGCTTCGAATTTGCGATTTGAAGCATTATTTTTGTATTTATTTACATAGTTAAATAGTGTTTTTTTCTATTTATCTATATTAATCGAAAAAGCCTTTAAAAAACTCTTACAGAATAAATCAAAATTTGATTCCATTGATAAAACAGCCAGCCATAGTAAATAACTTTGGCATTAATAAGTTATATATAACTTTCCACTCAATATATGAGTATATCATACTACCATCGAAACGAAAGGTTGTAAATTTCTCTTTACCAGTCTTATGTTATGGTACTTTAAAAGTTTAACAAATATCACTAATAAAATTCCAGAAGAAAAGTATAATAAAAAGAAATTTATAACCGAGTAATTATGTGATTTAACAGTCATAAAATTGGGAGACTTATTTCAGAATGTTTAAAGTTACTTTTTGGGATATTTATATTCGTTGATATTTATAACTCTTAATACCTAAAACAATGTCAACTTTCACATTAAATGATCTTTAAACTTTGGCAAGAGTATACAAAAGTTCGTGTCCAATTTTAAATTGCTTCTACACTCCCAATTTGTTATTATTATTTACTTGTTTTCTAGGAAATATTTTGTTTATATATGGCAACAAATATAAGATTTCAACTGTCTTACATTCGACTTCGTGTTATGCGTGACTGTGAGTCACTTGTTTTGTCTATTTACCGATCATCATCGTCATTATTTTGTGAGACTTTCAATTAACTGACCCAGCTGATCTTGAACAAAAGGCAAAATTACTTTTGCCCCCCCGACTCCAAACCCAAGCAAATGGCTAAGATGGGGGCAACCTGCTGGGCTTTTGAAACGAAGACTCTCAAAAGAAGAAGACTGAAAGAAAAGAAAAGGTAGCTCGACTTTAGACAGCTGGTGGCTAAATGCCTGTTGTGAGTGTGTTTAAATCAGAAATCAATTGAAGCATTAAATTCCTTAAGGATGAACAAGATAAATCCCTGGCAGATATTTAGAGTGAAGACTAATGACAACACGCAATAGTCACGGCAAACAATGAGAATCGACAATGTAGGATGCTCACGGAAGGATCTAGCATACATACATATGTATGTGACGCAACCAATTATACAAAAGGACATGGCCATTGAGAGGGTAATACATATTGCTAAAAAGAATGCGAAAATAATCCTCACACGCTGCTTAGATGACAACGAGATGACAATGGGGCGGGTCCCGGTATAAGGATACGGCTAGGAATCACAAAAGGTTTCGAAATGGAAAGGCGTGTTCATGTTCGTGTTGAGAGCCGTATAATCTGCAATGTGTCCTCTGATTTTGAGTGTGTGTGTGTGGGTATTCGTAACTAGTATCGCTCTCTCTCTCTCTCCCTCTGTGGCATTGTTGTTTGATTTATATCAAAGGAGAGCGGTGGCTCGCAAAGTTAAATAGCCGCCCCATTTATCCCAATCACAGTATTTATTTGTATAGAGATTGAGTATGAGTATTCTTTGTTTGACCAAAATGGGTCAAGCCAAACATAATAACCCAAAAACCACTCATAATATTGTTGGTATTTAGTTTGCCTAATAACCGCAAATGTATGGAATATATTTCACTCTCTCTCTCTCTCTGTCTCTCTTTATTTAGTTTTAGTTGATATTTGATCAGCAAATATATATAAATGTATTTCTGTTATGTTTATCTATCTATCTATCATCAGTCAATCGTTGCTTCTTATTTCGTCAATAGAAATCAATGCCAAATGGTTTGTTTATGTGAACAAATGTGCTAAATAGAAAGATTGTATTATATTTATCACTTGAATTGTGATTTCTTAGTATTTGCCCTTAAAGTGCTAATGGTAAGTTAAAGAAGTTAGTGCAACTTTTTTTTCTATTAGAAAACGCTATAAAACTTAACTTATAGCTCATTTTACATCAATTATATTTTAATATAAATAAAAAATATTAAACACAATTTACATAGATTCATAAAAATTAAATTAATTTGGTCTTAAGGGGGTATTCCAGTCTAGAAGACCAAATTTTGATCGTTTTTAAGGAATAAATAAATAAGAAGCAATTGATATTTTTACCATCCATTTTCTTATGACTTATTCATTCACATTTCAAGAGTAAATAAAATAATAAAAAATAAATAAATATGAAAATTTCAGCAAGTTATGAGTCGTTGAAGTAGAGGTGGGGGAAAAAAAGCCGTGTCACAACCGTCATCATATCTACCCTAATGTGCATCTAAGAAAAAAATTTATGAATTTTTTCTGGTCTGTATAAATGCCAATATGGTATGAACCAAAAAAATGAGAAAAAAAATTTTTTTTTTCGGGAAATGGTGGCTACTCAAAAACTGAGGTCGATTTTCCCACTAATTTTTTTACATTTGCAATTTTTTTAAAAACATTGAAAATGAAAATTTTTAATTTTTAATGGTTCATGCGATAAAGGATTGTATAAAGAATATTCATGCCAAATTTTAAGTAAATCGGTCAACTAGATCTTGAGATATTATGACGGTTGCATCGAAAAAAATTGTTTCTAGATAAACGCGTACAAAGTTTTACGGTTAGCCCAAACCGGTCTGGGTGCTACGTCACTAAAATGACAATAACATCAGTTATAATACGAATTTTGAAATATCCTTTTAGGGAGATATTCTAAAATACCGAAACTATCAAAAGTGGACAACAAAAAATTTCAATTTTTTCGAAATCCTAGACTAGAATACCCCCTTAAAACATTCCTTCAAGAAATTCTCGCTGGTTTTTCTTTTTGAATTTTTACTTTTGCTGAAGTATTTTTAAATGAATTTTTTTCATTCGCCAGTCTATTTATATTTCACTATTTGGAAAAATTTTTAATTAGTATTGATATTGTCAATACTATTTATTTTATCTAAAATATTAATATTATATTGGAAAATATTTGTTCAAAAGACATCTTTTGCTTCAGGTATTTAATAGTTGTTTTATAATTTCTAATAAATTTAAGTATTTAAGATGATTTGAATATTTTGAAAAGAAAATTTAAACTTAGAGTATTAAATTATTGAGACCAATAGGAGTGGACTGAATTCATCAGAACATTATAAAAACATATATAAGAATATACAATGTACTATTTTTCTAGTTTTCTCATCTTTTTGCTTTTTAAAAGTCAAATACTTCATAAGGACTTTCCCTGTCTTATCATGGTTTCAATATTCAGACGTAGTAAAGTTGTAAAAGTTATTTTCAAATAACTTCAGATACTCTCTGCTAACTTTTCAAGTTTATAAAAATATATTCTAATAAGTTTTCTATTGTTTTTAAGCCTTACTCTTTATTTGTTTTGTGCTTCTTAATAAATTTTCTTCTAACAATTAAAACCTTTATTAAGCTTCAAGTGTCCATTTGTTTTCCACTCAAAGCTGATCACATTTTCTTTTCCTGGTTGAAAAGGGGTGAGCAGTCTTAGTTCTCCTTCTTTATAACCATCTTTAGGTACTTTGCATTGGCTTCCCATTCTATGTAATTTCTTTCATTATTTCACATTCTTTTGCTTGGCATAATTAAGTCCAATAATAATTTAGAGAAAATACCTTTACCAATTTACAATCCGCCCCCCCAACCAACATCCTTCTATAACCACCAACTCTCCCACCTTTGGCATAATTATCTTTAGGTAGCAGGTGCAGTAAAAACCGCAAAAGCATTTGCCTTGCTTTTGCCTCATTTCTAATTACAGCCAAGTTAGGACACAGAAAGAGAGAAGGAGTGAGAGGAGTGATGCCGAATGCCAAAAGCACAAAAGAAAATTCAATTTTCACAAAACAATTGCCATTAGTAGAGAGGCAAAGCAACAAAGCTTCCGTTTCCTTTCCTTTCCCCCCAGCTCGCCAAGTGCTTAATCAGTTTATCTGAAGTATCGTATCTGTATTTTGTGTTTCTTTTTTTTTTTCGTTTTCCTTTTTGACCAGGGGTTGCAAATTCATCATTGTCAAATGTGTGGCTTGACATTTTTCCTTCTTTTTTTTTTTTAGGAATAAAAACCTAAAAAAAAATACAAAATATTTTTGGTAAAAAAATTGTAAACTTTGGTCCTTTGGGGCTGGGGTTCAGTTCGCTCATGCCTGGGCAATATAATTAGAAATTCATAATGAATTTTATTTGCTTTGGCCACAGTGGAAAAAAATAACAAGAAAGAATAAGAGACATAACAACGAAGTTTATATACTCTTCAAATCCAATTTTTACCTCTTTAACTAATCAAATTAATAAATGCATAAGGAAAAGTTTAGTATTTGATTCCAACATAAAATTGAATGTTAAGAAATGGATCAGAAAGTTGTAAATTTATCAATTGGTCATTTAAAATTTTTTGCAAATTTTTTTAAGCTTTTACTTACAATTTGTTTGGTTATTATTTTTGTATTTTTGATAAATTGATAATGGAAAAAAATTGTAAAATCGTTTGAATTATATGAAAAACTTTTACCAAACTTTATTTAATATTTTAATGATACATATCATCACATTTTAAGCTCAGTTCAACACATCTACAAACTTCTGACCAAAACCAAGTTACTCTTTCTTTTAAGGGTATAAAATAAAAATACAAGGAAAACGGCAACATGATGCCATATCCTGACGTCTAAATGTAATATTGACGCGCATTTTTGTGCAAATAAAATTAAAGCACCCGCCCCCGAAATCGCCTATATGTATATGTATTGGTATAGATAAACAGACCAAAAGGCATATCAAATTATCAAGCCAAGGGCTGGTCCCTTGGTCGGGGCAGGCAAGTCCGAGTCAGTCCATCCATCTACCCATCTATCCATCCGTCAGGGTCTTAGGTTTTTATTTTTTTGGGTCTTGGGGAGGGTGTTAATGCGATGTGCAGGTATCAAAGCGACGTTTGAAAAATGAAATTAAAAATTGTTTGTTGATTTAAGCGCGAAAGGAAATGAACAGAAAGAAGAAACAAAAAAAAAAAAAAATGTGCTGAAAAAAAAACCAGGAGAAAAAGACCAAGTCTAAGTTAGTTCTTTTAAGAAGATAACGAATTTCTCAATACTCTGTTTAGTGGGTAACGAAATAAATGTGAGTTTGAAGTTTAACTTACTAAGTTATAATGAATAAATTTTGATTACAGAATTAGTCTTCTAAGTAAAAATTTACCACCGCCTATTCGATACATTAAAAAAAGACGAAACGATGGAAAGATGAGATAATGCATCTAATTCAATAAAAAGATTACCAGATAGAGTTTCTTACTTTTCCGTTGGAGAATTCCTCAGATTCATTTAAAATTAATGAAAATATTTGAAAGATATTTTTATCATTTTATCGAAAGTTATTCAATCCAAAGTTTTTGAGTTCTAAAGATTTCGAAATCTCAATTAAGACAGCAATTTGATGAAAAGGATTATAAATAATGAAGGTAAAGAATAAATAGAAATAAAGTAAGGTATTTAATACTGGTAAATAATTTGTTTATAATAATAAATATTTGAATTTATTATTAATACAAATTTTCGTTTTAGGCGATCAATTCAAACTTTATATTCAATTCAACCATAACCTTCTTGCAGTGTATATGCTTAAACAAAATAAGTCAAAATAAAACCTAGCACGCCTCCAAATTCTAATTTTTTAATGAGACAAAAAGAAAACAAAAATATATTTTCTTTGCGCATTTCCTTTGGGGAGTAATAGACAGACTATAAGTAGCATAATGATGTCCTGGTCTCTATTGCCATTCATTAACCAGGACAAACATTCTTTGTGTGCATCTTCATTAGGAGAAAGAGAGCAATCTAATCCAATCTAATTCAATTCAATTCAGTACAGTTCTGAACAGTCTACAAACACCATCAAAGTGAACTTTGTTTTCATTTTTTTCTTTCTGATTTTGCTTTGGTTGTCCGGAAATTGCTTTGGTTAAATCTGGCGCCACATGTCACCAAAGTGAACTTGAGGGATTTCTTTCTTTCGGACAAACTGACCTTCGAGCTGTTGCTCATATTCATTATAAGCCTAAATAACTGTTGTTTACAAGCGAAATGGCAAGTGTCAAAATACCAGGATTCACATATACAAGATAGGAGAGGTAAAAGGGGATCCTATGGGGGGGGGATGAGGGCAAAAATTGGCGCCTTCTGGTTTTCTGCTCAATTTGGTCGTGTCTCGGGTATAGGGTTACCACTTACCAGTTGCCAGTTACCAGTTACCAGTGAATTTGCAGCTTTAACTGACTGCTTATTGGTTTTGCTTTGGCTGTCTGTCTTTTTAGCCACATTTAAGTGCTCAAGTGTCAGAGAGAAAGAGAGAGAAAGATTGTGACAGAGAAAAGGCGAAACCTTAGTGGCGACAGTTGGTCAAGATTTTTTTAGCCGTTTTTTTTACACTTTTTTTTTGGAGATGTTAACTTTGATGAGAAACTTTTAACTAACAGATTTAGAACATATATTTGAACAGATAAATGAATTCGTTGAAGAATGAGAGAGAAAGAAAAGAGAGAGAGAGAGAGAAATTATTGAAATATGTTAAAGAAATAAAGGATAATGAAAAGTGATATAAAAACTAAAATTTATATAAATATACAATAGGACATTCATCTTAATATGTATACATTTCAAAGGCATTTGTTTTAAACTCATCTAAATTGAATTTATGGTCTTGCTATAATAAAATATACTTCATTTGAAAGTGTATTCGACATTCGATACGATTGACAATGTGAGATCAGATCATTTTTTTTCACCTTCTTAGTGTAAAACAATCTGCAGAATTTGTGGTCAATCTAAATTTGAATATTATTGCTTCCTGGAAATCGTCTTTTTTTTTTTGTGTTTACCAATTTCAGTTATATATATTAAACAATTATATTATGTGCTCACAGCATTTAATTAGAAGTAAAGCAAATAATTTTAAATATTTTTAAATTATTAACAATAACTAGAAATAGGAATTTCTCATCTACAACAAAGAAAACAAAGTTTAAAGCAAAAATGTGAAAGAGTTTAATTGGTTATTAGGTACAAAAAAACGAAATTACCTTTGATATAAATACACATGTTCAAATGAATTTGAATAATAAGTCTTTTTAAATGATTTTCTTTGAATTAGATATAAAAATAAGCAGTAAATAATAAAACTTAACAATGTTACATTGAATAGTACTACTATAATCTGACCTGTATAGTGGTTCCTTTTAACTAGGATTTTAATTTTTATGACTCTTCAGAAACTTTACTGAAGTTAGATATGTATTACAGGGTATCTCATAATCAGCCCAACAAAATTAACAACTTTTTTTTTTTGATTAAAACATTTTTTGTTGTTAAATTCGATGCAAAAAAAAAAAAAAAAAGAATGGCCTAACGGCATTAATTTATTGAAAAATACTATAAAAATTAAATGACAAAATAATGTCATAAATAATAATTAATGCCACTTCATAGCAATAACATTGAAAAAAATAGTACTAAAAGCAATAAAGAAGTTGTGAAAAGGGAAGGGGGAATGAAACGGGGCGGGACAACGAGATTCACCATTTTTAATACGAATAATAAAAAATAAAAGGCGAAAAAAAAATGCATGAGGCAGACATAAAATAACAACAATTGTTTGCATTGTTTATAATTGCATTAAAAAAGGAATGAAAATGGTTCGAAATCGAACCACATATTCATATACAATGAATACACTCACAGTGGGCATATGTATTCTGTTGTCTGGTTTGTCCAAGTGCCATATGGAAAATTAAACTAACTAATCAATCAGTTTTACAATCGCAGATGTATTTTGGCATCAATTATAATTTCGGACTCAAAATGCTATTTCGGTTAAGGAAATCATCAAGGGAAGAGTATCTATATATTGATGCTACAAAAATTTGCAATACAAATTGGTTCTTTTCATTTTTATTTTCCGATTTAATGCGCAACATCGAGAATGTAATTAAAACAGAATCTGATTAAATAAAAACAAATTAAGTGGTTTGTAAATAAATTAAAAAATGGCCAATACATGAAAAAAAAAAAATTTGGTTAGAGTTTGGTTTTTTTTTTTCACACACACACACAATGTATTTTTTATATTTTTGGTAAATAAATTTTGTGGCTTTTGTTTTTAAGCGCATTACAAAATAAAACAAAAATAAAAAAAAGAGAGAAGAAAATTCCTTAAAAAAGTTATCTAAAAATCAACCCTTTGAATTCAGTAGAAACTTTAAGCTTTTCACTCAGGGCTAACAGGAAGCAGAGTTGAAATAATATTTTCATTATACCCCCCGAAAATAGAGAAGAGAAATGACTTAGTATATTTGTATACCCTGTAGTTTTAGAGGGGAATGTCTTGTTGATCTAAAATTGTCTTGATAAATCGGAAAAGAACTTGCTATAGGTACTTTAGTTATATTATATTTGATATAGGAGTCTAATGAAAGTCTTGGTATAGGATACCTTCTAGTCGATACTTCTACCAACTCTTATTCTTTCTACTGCTTGACTTTAGGGCAAACTTACAGACCGACCTTCATCTCCACTCATTCCTTTCATCATTCGCATCTTTTCACATTTGCCTATTTTTCTATGCAAATTTTGAACCCTTTTTGCCGCTCCTTCTTGGGCATTATGCGTAAATCTAAAACTGTGTTTTCTTTTCGAGTGCTTATTTTTTAATTGTTAAGTTTTTATTTCCTTTTCTCCGACCCATCAATGATGGGCGCATCACACCCTCTCCATTGACTTACCTTTCCTCCATGTCATCCCTCCAATGGTAAGAGTAAAAAGTGTACACTCCCCTTGCCACCCATTCATCGTGTAAAAGTTCAGATTCAACGAAGTGTGTAAAGTTTTCTGCCTGCCGCCTGCTTTGGCATTAAATTTGTGTAAATGGATTTTGCTAATGGATCCAATAATTCATTTAGAATTTACTTTCTAGCCAGGCCAAATGCTGTTCTGCGCCAAGGTAAATAGACTAAAAACAACTTGGCCGCACTTTTCTGTGGTCGCTTTGGTGATGGCAAAAAGTTCGGGAAGGGGGGGAAATGGGTTAGGCAATGGGTGGCTCTAAATTGTGGCAAAGGTAAAGAAATTGTAAATACTTGAGTTGCTATGGTTTTATTATGTTATCTTAAGCTAATTTGCATCGAAAGCCATTAAAAACTTAAAATTCTTATCGAAAATCGTATGAGCAATTACTATTTGACTGAAATAAAAGGAAAGAAGCTGATTGAATTAAAAAAAATTTTATATATTTGGAAAAGATCTTTAATTAAATTAGTGAAAGTCTTTCAACATTAATGATTACTTTTTAACCAGGAAAAAGTATATTCCACCAATAAAATGAAGCTTATACCAAGAACTTTTGCTTCTTACACATACAAAATATATTAACTTACTTTAGTAATCAGAAAGTTTTGGTTTTTAGTTCAATTAGAAGAAGAAAATTTTGAAAGATTGATAAGAATTTTTTCATTTGCTGCAAGTGATTTAATAAGTTTAATAATGACTTAAAAAAACTGTTATTAATGGAATACAGTTTAAAACTTAGGAATAAGTGATAATACAGATAATACACAAATGGTATAGTACGAAATTATGATCTAAATATATCTTAAAATATATCCATTTAAAGTTCCAATTGGGTTTTGGTTTAGGTGTACAACTTACCGAATTAGTAAAAATCTATAAATAATATAAAATTGTTGCATCTTTCGGGCAAAAACGATAACTTTTGAATATACAAGGACCTAAATAAGCTACATTACTATAATAAAGGCAGATCATTCAAAGATCCTTTAATCTTTATTTTGATAAAAATTATTCAACTTTGATTCTATTGAAGAGTTTTCTTTACATTATTTGAATCTGCATCCTTTATATGTATATTATTGTATGCATAATTTATATAACTAGACATCACCTTCTCACATTGGTTTCTTATCAAGCGAATTGTATAGGTTTTTATCCTGTTGATCCTTATTTTATCCTTTACTCTTTTTCTTCATTGTTGTTGTTGCTTTTGTTATATAGCCTTTGGCTAGCCTTTTGAAGATAACAATTGAAACACACAATTAAATATAATTTTTTACGCCCAATAAATTTGTTAAAAAATGCATGAGTCTTTTGGGTCCATTCCAGTTCAGTCAGTTGAACAATACATGAAAAATAAAGCTGACCATTTTTTTTTTTGTATATTGTTGTTGCTTTTTCTTTTTTATTTTGGTTTTTCACACGCCAGACACGCAAGGGGAAGACGCATAAGGAAGTTCACAGGGTGTAGCGCGTGCTGATGGTCCAAAAGGTTTACCAAACACAATGAACCTGAGTGAACGTCACTTTGTCTGTTGGTTTTTTTTGTTGACACACACAAGCACACACACGCACACATAGACACATGTGTGTATATGAAAAATCACTGCCGCATAACGAAAGGTCCTTTTTTGTTACTGTTGTTGTTGTTGCGCTCCTCCATTATTTTACTTAATTATTTACATGAGTAAACAGTTGAGGATGGAAACTCTTCATACCCGTTGTATATATATGTACATATATTAATATATATATCTGCCGATGTGCATGCATATGAATGTATAAAGGGAATGAATATATACACACTTTGTGTAAATAACCGCAAGCGCGGCGTAAAAATGGTCAAAAGCCCATTTAATGGATCGTTGGACAAAAGTGAAAGAGAAAAAGATACAAATATGGATGAGAAATGTTGTGTGAGTGTGTGTGTGTGTGTGTGTATGTGGCTACCCCTACCCCATCATCTATGGAAAGAAAAGAAGCAAAAGTTTTCAATTTCTGATATGGCAACGCCTACAACAAAACGCATTCGCAGTTAATGTCTTTTCTCCAGCGAATCAAATCGAAAACGCAGAAAAAAAAAATAATATATAAAACAGAAACTTCCAATCAGACACAATTTGTTCCAACCTCAACTTTAGCCTCGCGCATCCTCCAAGTTAGTTTCTTGACTTGCTTTTTCTGGTTTCTTTTTCCTTTTTTTTATTGGTATTTATTTCTTTCCTTGTTCCTTCTTCAACAATAAGAACAACAACAACTGCAACCGCCGCCTGAACAATAATAATTTTGAAATTACAAATTCACAAAACGTACGCGAAATTATGCGCAATGTCTGCACCCAAGTCTGTCCATTTGTCTGTCGATAGGTCCGTCCTACTCAGTCCTATCAAAAAACCGTTGGTAAGTTCGATGTATTTCATCTTGAACATCATTATCATCATTCATACTCATTATCATCATCATATTCCTCCTTTTTTCGCGCTGTATCTGGGCATCGTTTCAGCTGCCATCTGCCGCTGCTGTTGAAAAGCGCTGTGCCGCGCCTTAAGCGCTTTTTATGTATATATATATGTGTATATATATATATCATATATTGTATATATGAAGATACATATGTATTTACACACATATATATGTATATATATATATATTTATTATATATCAAGGATTACAAGTTGCGCAAGCTAGCAACGTCTTAAGCACAGTGACTCAAATTAAGTGGGCTAAGCAATAAAATTTTCTAAAAGCTAGGTAAATGTGGAAGAATTCATTTATATTGTATTATATGTAGACCGAAGGAGTTCTAGGAGAATCTGGATAAAGATTTTGATAAGTTTTATTCACTGAATAGTAGAATAAAACGTTTATTTATCCTTTTGACCTTCTTATTTGAAACATAATTTTCTCAACCATTTTGCAACTGTTGCCATTTTTTTTATAAAAATATATCCTGCAAGTGATAAATAAACTCATTAGATTTGAGTCAAAGTTGCTCAGAGTACTCAATAATATTCTAACTTTTATTCACAAAGTGAAACTAGAAATGAGAAAGTATATTTTGGTTTTTTTAGGAGTCGAATAGATTTTGCTTCTGTGTTTTTTTTATGTATTTGTTAAGTTTTCGATAATTTTTTAAATCCTACCCAGGAATACAGAAAAATATCTTGATCTATTGTTTCTATATTAGCTTGAAATTTTACTCCTATTATGCATATTTTTTCAGTTTTCTTTCCAAACAAATTTTGCTTACAATTTCACATTAGTCAACCCACTGTTGGTGTATTTGTGCCTGTGTGTGTGACTCTTGTCTCCATTTTCGTCTTGTATAAAATGCATAAAATTCACATTTTGTTGATATGATGATGCCTTTTGCGGCTGTTATATGGTGTGTCGGCTGTTGGCTTCCATGTTTGCCCTGACTGATGGACTGACTACCTTTCCCGACTAGCTACACTGGCACTGGCATTCATCATATTCATTCATTGTTGCTGTCTCAGTTGCAAATATGGCCAAGACGCGAATCGAGTTGCCGCGAGTTGTGTTGCGAGTTGCTCTTCTTGATGTTATTGTTGTTGCTGTTGCAACGAGTCTCTCACTGGAAGTCGGTGGAGTCAATCAAATGCCTCCAAGTTCATTACGAAGTGCAAGAGCTGTTTGGTGAGTAATAAGTGTCGGGTCTAGAGCTGATGTTGTTGCTTTGCCTCTATACCATTTGTATTGCAGTTGTTGTTGTAATAGTTGTCTGGCTTTTGTTGCTGCTGGAATAGTTTAACTTAGACTTGGCTAGGCCTGTACCTTCTGCTTGCTCTCTTCACCTCATCATCATCATTATCATCATTTTCATCATGATGATGATGGTCCTCCATTTTCGGCTGCTACTTTTCGCCATGTTTTCGTCGTCTTCTACTGCTGATGAGGATGTTGATGAGCTTGATGCATGTTGTGTTAGCTTCTGTTGTTGATTTGGAATGCAGTTTGTGGCGGTATGGCCCGCAGCCATATTTTCTGTTGTTGCTGTTGTTGCTGTTGCTGCTGCCGCTGCTCCATCCGCTGCTTTGACTTTTTGCATGTTGATTACTTTTTCTTTTTGCTGAATTTAAAGTTTAATTTTAGTTTCGGTTTGTCTTCTATCTATTTGAAAAAACAATTTGTTTCCTGATTCCCCCACAATGTGGAATTGCTAAGAATTATGTTACATGTTAACCCAAAGGGGTTTCACTTCAGGCATGACTTTTATTCTTGAATATTGTAGAAAGAAGAGAACAACTTATAAGGAATGGAAATGGTAAATTTTGGCTTCTTTACATTTTGTTGGGTACGGTAAGCGTATGCAAGATCAAATAAGGTAAGCGAAGGTAAGGTAAGGTTAAGTAAGCTGAGGTAAATCAAGTTAGGATAAGGTAAGGAGAGGTAAATCTATGTTTAGCTTTGTTGCCAGTTTTCACTTCACGATTTGTAATCTTTAAAATATTAGTTGAAATTTTCAAATAAAATTGTATTCTAATTTTTCTTTTTGAAGATTTCACTTCCTCTTTTTATACCCTTGCAAAAAGGGTATATTAATTTTGGTCAGAAGTTTGCAACGCATAGAAGGAAGCATCTCCGACTATATAAAGTATATACAAAAGGTTTTTTTTAATTTTTTTTGTGGTTTGTTTGTTAAGGATGGTTATATTTATTTTGAGAGGAAAGTATTTTTTTTTTTTTTTTTTTTAATTTATATTATTGATCAGCACGACGAGCTGAGTTGATATGTACGTCTGTCCGTCTGCCTCTCCGTCTGTCTGTCTGGATCAACAGCTTCTCCTTTGAAACCCTTAAAGCTACAGAGCTGAAATTTTGCACCCATGCTTATTTTTGCTGCAGTCATTGTATATCTCGGAATCATCCCGATTGGATTACTATATCATATAGCTCCCATAGGAACGATCGGTCAAGAATAGAGTAAAACCTCCATAACTTTCTTGTTTTTCAATCAAATATTTCAAAATATGTTGTTTATGAGTTTGGTATACTTTCTAGCATATCCACCAAGTTTCATTAGAATCGGTTGACTATATCTTATAGCTCCCATAGGAACGATCGGTCAAGAATATTGTTTTGGAGCAATAACTTGAGTGTTTTTAAAACGATTGTTATTTGGTATTTGGAAGCTTAGTATATATAGAAATGGCTGTGCTAAGTTTCAGCCAAATCGGTTGACTATATGCTATAGCTCCCAAAGGAACAATTAGATCAAAAAAATTTTTTTTTCGAATTACATTTTTTTCTTAAGCAACGAAAATTTAATGAAGATTTGACTTCTTTTCTATGCTATCTAATGTAATTGTAAATATGTAATTGTTGAATAACACTTTGCAAGGGTATACGAACTTCGGCACGACCGAAGTTAGCCCATCCTTCTAGTTTGTTGTTGTATTAGTTATAATTACTATCCAAGAATAAAGGGGCTACCTATTAGAAAAAACATGTCAAGTTCTAATGAAAAATTACTTATTTTTACAAATTTAAAAATTAACAATTGAAACCTTTGTAGTAGTAAACAAAATTTTTAACTCTTTTAAAACTTTCTACTCCTTTTTTGCATATTTTCTTCTTTATTTACTTCAACTTTATATATAGACATAGTATATAGGTATATTTAAAATTAATAATTTTCAACAAAATCCACTTTTCAAACCACAAAATCAGCACTTTGCCAACAATCGCCAAATAAAGCAAAAAACAAAAACGAAGAGAAAAAAATAGAAGAGTAAAAATATATTGAAAGTTGAACTTTCTACTAACTTTTTAATGGCCACAAAGAGAGCTTTTAACTGTAATTAGGAAACAGACGATGCTTTACCATTAATATATATACATATACATATTTTATTCCTCTCTATATACTTTTATATAGGTACATATAGCTATATATATAAAGTATTTTTATATAACGAAAATTGCATTTCCATTTTTGGTTATTACTGAGTTTCCGCAATGGCGCTTTACATGCAATTTTTGGTAAAATTTTCCTTAATTTTTCATAGAATGACATAAATTTATTTAGGTTTCTCGTGTTCGTTTTGCGGCAAAAGCGAAAAATGGCGTCCACATTGGTTCAAATGTATGGGATGCGGATGCAAAAGGGGTGGCAGTAATATAGTGGACCCGGAGCGTAGGTTTTCTGGGCTCAAAATTGTTGCATGCATTTGCATATTTTGTGCATTCAGTGCGCGACATTTTATTTGGAGAGAAGTCCAGGGCTAGCAAAAATGGCGTTTGGGGAAAATGTCAACCATGTGCAAAAAGGCAAACACTCATACACCTACAGATATATATGTATGTGTGTATGTATGTATGCTTATACAGAGGGTAACCAGTAGCAAGTGGGTATTCGGTACCCTACTCAGCAGTCAGTACCAACCGGTTAAAACTACGACTATTTTCCAAACAATTGAACAGTGGCTCGAAAGTTTTTAGAAATATTTGAGAAGGGAAAACTATAGCGTCGGGAAATAGTTTTATTTTTAATTTTAATAATAAACGGTTGAAGAAGTCTTAGAAAAATGATCTGAACTACTTAGAGAAGTTGGAAGTATATTGAATTAAAAAAGGAGTTGAGGTATACGAAAAGGGGAAGAGTTTTTCTTTAACATATAGAATTATAATACATATATATATTATTATAAATAATATATTTCTTTATAAATAAGTTATATATTTCTTTATAAATAAGTTATATATTTCTACACACATTTTTCTTATAAATCGATTTTCCCAAGTCTAGTATTTACTATATTTCAATAAAAAACCAGATCAATTCTTCATTTCGGGAAGTAATTAAAATGTTTCGAATATACAATTCTAAAATATTTGAAATATTTTTTAGTATCACGTGCATAATATTAAGTATAAGTAAGGTTTATTATTTACATTTAACTTTTTGTTTGGATAATTTCTTATAATTTTAAAATTTAATAATATTTTTTACTAGGTTTTTATATATTTTCGTGGTTGGGACATTCTGTCATTGCCTGATCCACTGTTCGTTTGATATGGTCGAGCAGTCCTGACCAACCAAAGCGACGGCCATGCGATGTCCAATGCTCAAAATCCGCCCCTCTGCCAAACCGAACCCCTGTCAATCCCTTCCCACCACCTCCCTTGACTAGTAGAACCCGCAATTATGCTGTAGACCAAAGCAAAATAATTACTTTGATCGTCAAATGATATTATTTTGTCGGCCATGTGGCTATATGTGTTTATTCATGGGTGTGTGTGTGTGTGCGAGTGTGGTACGTATGTGTGTGTGGTGTACAGGACTGGGTGGTGGGGTAGAGGCGGAGAAGGCGTGACCGTGTCTGCATGCAATTGAGCAAAGTGTGTGTGTGTGTGTGTATTGGTATATAAATGTGCAATGGCTGATATGGTACAGTGGTACAAATGTATGCAAACTATTTACAATTATTATTTACCTTTGGATTTATAAATTTTTTATTAATCAGAAATTGAAAACCTTTACTGAATACTTGTAAAGATTAAAGATTAAAAGTAAGTAAAGTCAATTGAAATTTTTTATTCAATTCCCAAAAATATTAGACAGAAAAATATAAAATAGAGATATGATTTATACATTATATAATATATTTAAATAAACATTTGATCTAAATGGGACCAAAATTTTTATTTTTTTTTTTGATAATTATTTTAATCCAAAAGATACTACAAAAGACTTGGACTCAAAAAGTAGTTAAAAGAATAGATTCTCCTTTTAAATACGTACATACAAATACAAATACATACAACGCCACGAATGAGAATTCTCATTCTCATTTAGTTTTTTATTGTCTTTCATACCACTGTCCTTTGCACTTGCAACAATGTCGACCACATTGACGATGGCCGCCATTAGCCAAAAGTGCAATGCATTTGGCGAAATTTGCATATGGCCAGCATACGATGCCACTATTGCTTCTTCCCCCCTATACATCCCACCGCATCGGGCACTCTCCGCTATTGGCGCAAACGTCCCTCTCTCCTCCCTTGTGTCAGACCCCACAAGTTAATTACTTTTTCGTACATTTTCGATGGCTTTTACATACATATATATATTTTTTTTATTTATTTCACTGCAAACGATGCCTCTGCATTTCCAAGCTACCTGATCCCCCCGCACAGCTGCCTATCCCCCACCATCCATGCATTCGATATCCCTGAGCTATAGCTCCATTTCCAGTTCATATCCGCGTCCTGCATTCTCTCCACTTTTAGTCGTTGTTAGTTTGAATGCGTTTTCGCATTTATATGCTAATTTTTTGGTTTGCATGCAGAAAATATTGCGCTTTCGACAAATGGACGACGAGAGAGGTTTCTCTGGGTTCCTTTATTTTTCATTCCAAAAAAAAATGTAAAGTGAAGTATAGGGGAAAGAGCATGAAGTAGGTGATGGGGGGAACTCAAACGAATTGGATTGGAGGCAGAATGAGTGCATTCGCTGACCAATGGGCGCTTCACATTCGCATCAACATCAATGTGCAGAGGCATCAAATGGATATGAATGGCCAACACTTTAGCTTAGACGTGTTAATATATGTTTGGCTTTATATTTGGATTGCATATTTAAGAAAAGCAAACTTGTTTAATTTGAATACCTGTGAAGATAATTAGAAATTTGGTTTATTTGCCAAGATGTGTTATTAGACAAATTATTTATACATATAAAAGACAAATGAAACCTAGTTGGCAGTTTATCATATTTGAATTTGAGACTAAGTATAAAATACTTAAAGGAAATTATTCCAAGTACCAAGTTAAGATAGGTAACAAACTTCAGGTTTATATGCTTAAATTTGAAATGGGACTTATTGATCATATAATTTCTGTTATGTCATTTCGGCATTTTAGAAGTTAGTCTGCTAAAAACAAGGTACTCATTTTCAACTAACAGTAGACAAAAAGTAATAACATGAACCAATTTCAAGAATATTTCAAATTGTAGTCTTAGGAATGTTAAATGGACGTGTCATATCGTCATTGTTATTACTAAAAAAATAATAAAAAAGTATTGCCTTACAACAGAGACTTCAACTTAAGAAATAGAGAACTCTAAAAGGTATAATTGGACAACAGGACTAGATCGCTTAAGAATAGAATGAGATCAAGTAGCCTTTTTTCTAGCCGCATATGGAAAGATATACCATTTGTTCTTCACCTTTTGACTTACATCTAATGATCCGACCTACTACATAGCAAACTTCCAATTAACATTAAAACTATCTTCTATAAACGGAAACTCTTTCGTTTTGGCTTCTGTATACCAAATTGATGGTAAGAATGAATGTACCCTTTTGTCATGTTATTCAAAAATGGAAACTGGGCGTCAGATTTATGGCGCTTAGTAAAAATGTTGTAACAATTAATGTGTGTATAAATTAACAGAAGAGCTTCACCCTCACAACCAGAAACCTAAGACAATTATCGTGCAATTTGAGGGCATTCATGCATATGTATGTATATATGTATACATATTACACATACGCCTCGTGGGCGATGATATTGCGTGCTTAAGGATTTGATTTATCTCTTTGAACGGAACTGTGTGAGACCTTTAGCAAATAGCTGTGAATGAATGTGAATATAATGAAGCCAAGTATATAAACTGCAAACAATACTGAACCACAATAAGCAGTTTGTGGTATGAATATGGGGATTGGTTTTTATTAACAAAAAGATTGATTACAATTTTATTTTTTAGGGATATATTAAATTGTAAATGTTAATCATTATGAAGAATTGAACATTTTAAAAAACTAAATACTTATTTTTGTCCATAATATGTGACAATTTGTATGCTGCAGTCACACCAAAATATATCGTTTGATCAATTTCCATTTAAATGAAAGTATGAAAAATTGAGTTGTTGCAATAGACAAACAAACAGAATGCCTCTCCAACTCACTTTTCACTGCAATTCATAAATTTCAACAATGATAATCGAGCTGACTGTATGAGTTTTTGTAGGTGGAGGATTGCCACTTGGCAGAGAGACACACATAGATAGAGAGAGAGGGGTCCAGGCAAGTGTGTAACATATTGCACATGCACAGAGACATGGCTGAGAGAAAATGGAGGGGGAGAGAGATAGAGGAAGTATCTGCATATGTATGCATTGGTCCTTTGTGGACAGACATTGGACAACGTCGTCGTCGTCGTCGTTGCCACCCAAACAAACACTCGACGCTTTTGTTCTTGCTGATGGAATTATTTGTTCGCACATTGTCAACTTGCCACTCCCACCCAAACCCATCTCTCTATCTATCTATCTCTTTCTCTACCCCTCAATCAGACCGTGTGCATCTCTTTTCCTCACTCCCTTGGTCTGTGTGTGCGTTGTTGCAAAATGCAATTTGCCGCCACCCATCACCAGGGCCAAGGTTCCCTTTTTTTTCTGGTAGGGCTCTTTTTCGAGCAGAGGGAAGTGAAGTGGGGCATGTCGCCCCATCTCGCCTTATCTTTGCTTTCATTTCATAAACCAAAAGCTCCTGTTACTCTCTAGTCACAGTTTTGCCACACTTGTGAGCTGAAAACAATGCAACTGCAACTGTATGCGTGCGGCAGACTGCAGTTGCTGCCACAATGTATCATCGGTTGAACTTTTGTCCGGCTGTCATAGGCAGAAATGGGTTGCATGCATCCAAGGCAAAAATATTCGAAAAAGCCCTTCCTTTTCCGCAACTTGATTTGCAACTTCATTTGACCAGCCATTGCAATGGTTTGAGGCAGATTCCATGCCGTTGGGGTTAGGGGGCAGTTGTGTATGTGTGTATGTGAGTGTGTGGCATGTGGCATGCTGCTCCCCAAGTCTAATGCATATAAATCATATGCAATTGTTTTTGCCAACACAAAGATAAAGCAATCTGATTGGTTTTAGTCTTAGATAAGTTCTTTGCAGGCATTGAGAAATTGTTTTTCGCAAATGATATTTGAAATCCAATTAAGTTGGTGTTCGAATCTGATAGAGAATGAATCTCTACTACCAAATATCTGCAGAGAATCGAGAGTTGGAAGTAAATTAGTGAATTTTTGAAATCAAAATTGGTTAAAAGAAGAATTTTTGAAAAATTGTGAAGGTCAAACGGAAGAGACTTTTACACATCTTCAACTAACTTTTGATAGAAAGAATCAGGCTAGCAAAGTGCAAATAATGAAAAAATTTCTATAAATGAAATGAAGATATAGATATAGAATTGAAATGAAGATTCTTTCCGACCATTTGTTGAAAAACAAAAAAATGAAGTATAAAATAAAAAACTATAAAGCGACCGAATTCAAATGGATGTAAGAACAATATTGATAAAGGATAAAGATAAAAAAAGATAAATTGATCTTAAATGCAAGGAAACAAGTAAAAGAAATCAGAAAAGATTGATAATAATAAAACATAAAGAAGTTCAATGAAATACTAAGAAAGATGTATACCAAAGAAGGAGAACCAGAGAGACAGAGGGAGAAATGTGTAGTTTAATAAAGATAATGCTAAAAATTTCGAAAAAGTATTGAAAGGAAGATTAACCAATATGAAGCATTAAGACTAGTATAAGGATCTTCAGAAATAAGTGAAAATAACTCAAAATATTAAATGAAGAATTTGAATATAAGTATAGTAAAAGAATAAACAATATATTAAAAATAAAATAATTTACATATAAAACCAAAAAATCTAAGATTGTATACCTATAGAAGTTTACTAAATATAAAAAAGATACAAACATATATTTTCTCCATTTAGCCAAGTATAACTTAATTTATTTTATATTATACAGCAATTTAGTCGAACAATTTGCTAGGCCTCAGGGCTGTATTTCCACTTAAACATAAAGAAAAATTAATTGGCAGATCCACCCCTGCTCTCCCCCCTCATCTGTACATCTGTACCAAAGATTGTGAGAGTTTTCTTTTATGCTTTTCTTCTATGGATGAACATATAAATTCTCTCATCATCAGCCAAACAGTACGCAATTCATATAAATGCTTTTTAAAATTATTTCATTCTCCCCTTTCAAGTCTCAGGCCCAATTTGTTTTATATTTATTATCTTTATATACTTATATAAATTAGCTATATAAAATATATATAGATATATGTAAATATATATGTATATATATATATGGTAGATTTTTTCTTAACAACTTGCCAACATGCAAATTGCTCATTTATTTATAATTTTTTTAATCATGGCAAACAACAACTTGAAACAAAAGATACTATATAGAAATTGTAATATTATATATATGTATATACGGAAAACTTAGTTCATTAGGGGCCAGTCAGAGGCTCTATATACAAGAATACATATAGACATACATACTTTTAGGCAAATGCAAATGTAATTGATATCATGTCAAACAGACATTTCAATTCAATTAAGTTTTGTATTCGAAACTTTTTCTCCAATTAAATTAACTTTGAAATGTTGTCTTAAATTGGGGGGGAGAACGAAAAAAGAAGTAGGGGAAACATTGCGCCCCATTTGCCCCGCCTTTTTTTTTTTCCTTTGGTGAAGAAATCTAGACAAAAATCTGTAAATGAAATAAAACAAAGGCATAAATCGATTAAATTTGCTGTCATTTTAAATTTGACACATGAAACAAAATGCGTTGAAATTTTCTTAACCCACCCAACAATCTAACCGTTATATCGCCCCACCATGAGCTGAACCTTCACCGCCTCCACCCAAATACACAAGTCAAAGGGGTGAAGTTTGTTGCTGTCACATGTAGCTTGGCGTGAAAACAACAGCAATAACAACAAGGGAAACATACGTTTGAAAAGCTTTTTAAGGGTATTTGTATACCCTGTAATTAAGCGAATATAAAGGTATATTAGGAGCAAGCAAAAAACAAGAGATAAAGGCTCGATCAGACGATAATGTCAAATATTATTTTTCTTTCAACTTATTAAACCTTTGATTAGAATCAATTCTAGTTAAGATCGAGTTGAAATTATTGGTCTCATTTTTGTTAGACTGTGTAAATATCCAGATGCAGAACCTTGTAAGATTTTATGAGCCATGCAGCAACTTCCTCAGACCAAAAAGTATTCCATAACCAAAAGTTTTCCTATTGCCAAATTTATCTCAAACTTTCTCAGCGATAATTGTTTTGCATATTCAATTTGAGTATAATAATAGTAAATTATTCTTGATATAGAGTATCTCATAGTCGGTCTTTCCATATCAGATCATTGATATTTTTTCTGCTGTTGTTACTGTTGCAGTTATTGTTGTTGTTGTTTTTACTTTGGGCTCTTTGAAGGGCTTGGATGTGGCTGGGATTTGAGTTTGAGTTTGCTTTTTTTGGTTTTGGGTTTGGGTCCATCCGCTCAACGTTTATGCAAATTGTCAGTCGTTTGACTGTAAAAATATTGTGAAACCATTTGAACTTTTGGTTGACAAGGCAAAAAAAAGAAACGAAAAAAAAAATAGAAAAAGAAATCACTGTAAATTGGAATGGGAGATGCAGATGCTTGTTAAGTGTGGGAGTAAGCCAAAGATGCGCAATTCTTTTGTACGAACTAACATTTTCAAGACGGCTATATAAGATTCCATTTTAGATATAAATTTAAGGACTAAAAATTTTACAAAAATTTTATAAATATTATCCAATATGCAAATCTTTATGTTATATTATTAAAGTATAGGATATAGTTATAAACTATCAACCTTACTATATTTTACAAGCACTGGCAACTAAGGCCTTCGGCTTAGACGAAAAACTACATCCATACACTAGCCTGGGATTCGAACCCGGATCCTCGCAAATCTTTATCTATTTATTTTACATATTTATTAAAATGAATTTTAATAATATAATATAATTATATAATAATTATATTATAATATAATATAATTAATTAATAATATAAGTATTTATTTTAAGGAACTGGTAACTTGGCTTAATACAAAAGAAAACTAAATGCATTTTGAGTTTTGGCTTTGTTTATTGTTTTTTTTTGGATATAAAATGTTCGAAGCAGTCAAGTCATTTGAAATTTATTTTTGGGACTATACTTTGCCTTGTGTAATTTGAAAACAAATGATGACCACTAATAATTATAACACTAATAATTATAACAGAATATATTTATTCATATTTTTGGTTAAATTTTATTATTGGAATTTTATTTTCAATATATTAAAGATCCTTGATTGAAGTCTTCTAGTCTGGTCAAGGGAGTACTTAAGTAAAACAAAACTTTCCCTAATGTTTTTGGTTGTCTTTTCTTTAGGAAGACAGATGATCAAGTTCCTCTCATATAGTAAGCAATCGAAATTTGATTTAGTTCTAATTTTGAATCTGATAGCTTTCACATATATATATTCTTAATGAAAAAAAAAGCAGAACTATTGTGGAAACAGTTTCCAAACGTTGATATTAAAAATTTTAAAGATTTTTCCAATTTTTCTATGAATTTTCAAAATTGAACAAGTTCTTATAAATATAAATCTGCAAATGTCTTATAAACTGTTGACCCAGCGCTGAGATCTTAACTTGGTTACTTTTTGGCTCTTTTGGCCAAGTAAAAATCGTTAGCTTTAGTTATCACGTTTCCATTTGCGATGTGTTCTTGACCAGAAATCGGTTTAAGTCAACGTTTTATCGCTTTGGTCTTCCGCCATTAGAAATAATTAAAAAATGCATTTTTGCAACTGGAACGCGTTTCCGTCTAATGTTTAAAGGCCACGCCCTCTGTTGCTCCTCCTTCCCCTCTCTCTCTCTCTCTCTTCCTCTATTCTCTCTCTTTCTCACTGAGTTCTACTTGTTTCAACACTTGCGACAACTTAATTCTAGTAAAACATGCAAGAAGTTGCAACTTTTATTCACAGACTTCTCAGTCCAGAGAAACAATTTAAATTAATCAAAAACCAAAGAGTCAAAAAGAAAGAGAGCTAACAACAGAGAGAAAGAGAGAGAGAGAGAGAGATAGAGATATTCCTGTGTATAGGTGAAAATTGCGTGTTTTTAGTTCATTTTCTTATGCGTTTTTCTTAATGAATTTTTAATTGTTTTTCGTTTCTTACAAGAGGCGGAAACATTTCAAGATTTTATCAATTGTAAGTGGAAAACTTAATGAAATTTCATATGTTAGAAATATAGGTAAAAAATGAAGTTTTAAAACCTTCTGGCAACCCTTCTTTAACGTCGTTTTTTTTTTTTTTTTTGCTCCTTCTGTACACTCTCCATTGAAGCAAATCGTCGTCAGCCGCAACGCATTTATTTGTGCAATGGAGCATGAAATAAATGTCAACCGCAACTTAAACCGCATATGCTGATAACCGCCCCGAAAGACCCCAATAGCGACACATGGTCGAGACAGCCCACAATCTTCCTCCCCATCTCCGTGTTAACCACTATTACCCCTTGGTAGACGTTATGCCTCATGGCTTTATCTTTTTATTGGCCAATGTCGTCGTCAAATGTGCCCAAAAGTAAATCATATAATATAAGGTTTTTTTTTTCTTCCCTTGGTCACAAAAAGGTGAAAATTTTCCACATTTTATAAATGTGCGAAATATGATGAGAAAGAGAGAGAAAAGGCAATTCTCTAGAGATATTGAGAATCGTATATAGAGAGTGGGTGTAGCTCAACGTTGGCTAATAAATTTCAAATGCAACAAAGTGTCGAATCGATAGACAGACATCGACATGGACATGTACATGGTCTACTATTCCTTCGTGTGTGTGTGTGAGTTAGAAGTGCAACGAAGATTGATCTAGCGGAATGAATGGTTGACTAAGTGACTTTTCCATGGGGAAAGGGAGAATTGGGGGAGGCTCGGGTCGTGGCGAGTCTGGTCTTTGGGTCTGGCAAGTGGAAACCAGCGATTGTGCCCGACTGACTGCGGACATTATTCATTGTTTGCCACACTCACTCTCCCCCCAAAAACGAATAACAACAACAACAACAACTTTGTCCAGACACACTCGCCACGAAGCGCAAATAAATTTACGAAATGGACTCTGGACTCTGGTTAAACGTTTCTACAAGCCCCCTGGATATGTCCTTGCCTGTCTGCCTTCCTGCCTACATATCACAAAATAGGGGGAGAGAGCAGGAAAAAATAAGAGAGAAAAAAAAATCCAAAATCTCTGAAGTTCATTTTTATTCAATGTGGCAGCAGCGGCGGGGTGGTGATGGGCGGCTGATGGGTGGTGGAGGGTTTTTAGCACATTTAGTCAGTCAATAAAACTTGTTAACGCTGTAATTGCCGGCAATTTATTTATTGTTTTGTGTGTTTGAATGTTTGTGTGTGTGTGTGTGTGGTCTAAGGGTTTTCAATTAGGTTTAGTATAGAGATTATTTATAGTAAAAAAGTTTCCAAAAAGTATGCCAAGTGATCTTTAGTTATATCTTTAGAAATAAGGATCTGTTGCAATTATAAGTTATATTTTAGAAAAATCTTTAATAACTCTTCGGTTATTAGTTATATTCGGCCAAGAAGTTAATTTGTTTTTTCTATTTGAGATAAATTTGTACTTAATAATCAATATTTTATGTAAAATCTCTTTTCATCTATCAACGTTGAGCTAAACCCACTCTCTATATACGATTCTCAATATCTCTAGAGAACTGTCTTTTCTCTCTCTCTTTCTTATCATATTTCGCACATTTATAAAATCTTGAAAATTTTCACCTTTTGTGACCAAGGAAAGAAAAAAAACCTCAAACTTTTTTTATAATTCTCAAATGCTCAAATTATTTGATATATAAAAAGAGAAAAACTATTCTTAAAATTTTATTTACTTTATATAGTTTCTTTATTTATACAATTTGCGGTAAATTGTGATTTCGGAATACATTTTAAGTCGTTATAGACTTATCTTACCCACGTCATTGGGGGGGGGGTACTGATCTGTAAAACTATAAAATTGTGGAAAATTTGGGATAAAACTTAAGGAATAATATTTGTGACACATGATCCAGTTTAGATTGAAGATTCATTATCTTTTCTTATCAACTGAAGCAAAACCAAAAGACTGATCTTGCCAATATGCTCATAATGCATCCAAAATCGGGATTAACTTTCTTCCTAACACAATTATTTGATTATAAATCTTGACTTTTTATTACAGGACTGGATTTTTCATTTGCTTTTGTTTTATACTAAATATTTTAATTCTTATTGCTACCCACTTTTTCCGTCATTTCATATTGGTAAAATTATGTTCAATTATAATCTTGAGCAACTATTATTAGATGACTAACCTTACTACATACTGAGATGCCTTATCTTATATACCTACTTACTTTATTTTATAGGCTATAAGTTATTAAAACATTTTCTATTAAAATTTTAATAATTCTGTATTTATGTTAATTACTCCATTTTTTTTAACTTTACTTAGATTTCTAGCCAATTTTTGAGTGTAAGTTCTATTCTCCACTTTCAAATCTATTAATACAACTACTTTTCACTTTCTACTCCCTTTATCTCGTTCTCTTTATATCTCCTTCTCGCTCTACAATTTTACCACCCCTTTTGTTGTTTTTGTTTCGTCTTTTTTTTTTTTTTGGGTGCTGAAAGGAAAGAAAAAGTAAAACCTCACGTGTCAAAACTAATTCCATTTCGATATGCATTCATTAAACAAATTACACAAAACACATTCGGCGCCACAAAAAAGCGGATTTCTTTCTTTCGATGACGATGATGATGATGATGTATGATGATGGATCATCAACTTAATTACAATGGCAAACAATGGCCAAATTGCATCAAATACTTTGCCAACCGATGCGCTATTGTTTGCTATTATTTGCCCTGTGAAATGTATGTACATATGCAAAAAGGCAGTCCTAAAAAGGAAAAAGGATCGAAAAACGTGTGACACATGCCCAGAGGCGGCACTGAAATGGGCGGGTGTGTGTGTGTGCCAGTGAGTATGCGAGTGTGTGTGTGTGTGCGTAAGGCTAAGCTGACTAATCTTGCCTGCAATTGTTTGGCAAAGCAGTGAGAAGGATATAGTAAAAGTGAGAGGGAGAAATACAGGATGAGTGTGCGTGGCTTCATCCTCAGTTTTACGAAGCTGAAACCAAAACCGCATAATAATTACACTATCACATTCCAGCTAGCATGTCCTGTGCATCCTTTTTCGCGCGCACACACACACACACAGACACACACCTAATAAGCCTTGCCTCGTAAATTAGAATGTTTTTGCTATTTCACACAATTAAAGTCAACAGGGAAAGTTTTTCCCTTCTGTTTTTTTTATGTTAGTTTCCCCATCTGAATTACAATTAAAATTTTACCCAAAAGGTTTCCATTCAAAAGTTGAATATATCTAAATTTATATATATATAAAGTTATATATGCTTACAAGTCCATTAATTAATGTCAAAGCTAAACTAAACTATCTCTGGCTGCTGTCTCTTGTCTATCTATCTGTGATTTTCATGAGCCACTTCACCCAAAAAACTGCCCAATCATTCAGCTAATTGACAATGAAGTGACTTTATTTGATTCATTCAGTTGGATATCCCCTATATAAGTATATATATACATAATACCATCATTAATTTCAAACTGAAATTCACTTCTACATGAGAAGTCTCAAATATTTCCTGTTGCTAAACTGGCGCTTCTATTTTTTTTTTGTTTTAATACCTTTAGATACTTTTCTTATTTTTATTTTATTTTTATAAATATATATTTTGCACCAACCTTTTAGATGCCCTCAATTAAAAATTTTGTGTACGTGACAAGAATTTGATTTTGTTTATTTCGATCTTTTTTTTCTTTGTCTTCTTTCATTCTTTTCGTTTTCTGGTGTAGAAATTATAAAATTTTCAAGCGTAAAATTAAAAAGAAATGAAAAAAAAAAATTATGTAGCCACAGCAAACGAGAATAAATCTCAGAAAAAGAAGAACAAGTTGAAGAAGAATGACCCGAAGAAAAGGGGAGGTCAAATTGTTTTTTTGCCTTCCCCTTCATATATATGACTATATAGACATATACATATATGTATTTCAAAGGGGCGTTGCCCAAATGTTGCACCTACCAACCAAAGTGCAAAAGTAAGAAAAAAAAAAAGGGTTAAAGGAGCAACATAAAGATGATGATATGGAATATAATGATAAGAATGAAGATGAAGTTGATGTGTTTACGATATTGAGGGTTCCTATAGTGGCAAAACTTATTGCCAACTTTTTATAATCTTGATGAACCAACTGTTAGATTGATTTGTGTTAAGTCTACCACTAATATAAAACTATTTGTATTATATATATTATTTAATTATTCAATTGTTATAGAAACAATGAGCAATTTCGACTATGCAATAATCGAGAGGAGAAAAAAATCATAGATAAAGACAGAATAGAATTAAAATTGAAAGCAGCAAGAATTATAGACTCTTAAAGTGTGTAAATTTATTATGAATGATTCAAACGAATCTAAGTTGCTCTTTCTTTCTCTCTCTCTTTTTATCTGTTATCTTAAATTCAAAAAATGATTTAATATTGATTTTTAAATCACCAAATCAATGCTGATATAAGAATTCTTTACATAATTCATGGCATGTTAATAAGATAAAAGAACTGAGGTTGTCTATTTTAAAAAGGGCAAGAAATTCCCATGTTTGGGCTTAAAAGTCGACATCATTTTTGAAATTTTTAGGTGAAAAGATTTTGCATACACTTTAGTACTGATTTTCTCGAAAGCCAATTTGTTAATCCAAAGGCTTTGTAAAATTACTAAAAAAAAAATTATAAAAAGAAAAAAATTATAAAAATAATTCATTAGAAATCTATTTACACAGATTGTGTAGATCAATTCTTTTTTTCTACATTTCATTTATAAAAATTTTAATGCTGTAATCAGTATATCAAATATTTGCAATAAATTGACCATTATTTAGAACTTTTGATATTTAACTTTGGTGGTTTTTATTTTTCTTTCAATTACCAAAAATTTTTTTTTTAGTTTTCTTTCAATTTACAAAAAATAATTAATGAAACATTAAAAGGTTATATTAGAGAAATTCTTTAGCTAAGATCGGGAATTGAACAAGACTAACTTTTAACTAACTAACTAACTAACTGTTATTTATTTTGAGATTAAAAACTCACTAAGTTAAAGTGAATCTCCCAATTAGGGCTTGATTATAGATTTTCAACTCTTCAAATGCAAAATGCAAAATTTTTTTTAAAATTAAGCAATTAAGAAGAACAACTAATTGAAATTTATGAAACTTGAAAAACTATTAAAAAAACTTGATGAACTCTAACGGGCTAATCAATTAAAGTTAGTTTCACATTAGTCAGTCGGTATTTTTTTATCCTAATACAGTGTAAAGGACCTCAGACCACAAATAGAACAAAAGCCGATTGAAAAAAAGTCTGCATAAGAATATACATACATATATACATACATATATATATATATATATGACATATATATATGTGATACTATGGGTGTGTATTGGTAAGGGAGAGAAAAATGTAACTGTGTTTAAACTCAATTAGCATAAAATGCAATCCATCATAGAAAATGTCAAAAACTGCTGAGCAAAGTTTCCACAAGTCAGAAACGCAAAAAAAAAAAAAAAGAAAATATTAAAAAAAAAATGAAATGGGAAAGCGGAAAAACAGGAGGAAAGAAAAAAAAACACACAAAGTCAAGTCGCATGGGGTGGAAGTCAAGAGAAAGAAAGAAATTTCTAATATATTAAACAAATATGATAATAAAGTTGGATGGGTTCAGATGGGCAGAGAGGCAGGAAACTATAAAAAAAAGAATAGCACTGAAAGAGATAGAGAAAAAGAAAAGAGAGAGAGAGGGAGCAATAGAGAGGGCAGTAAAATGGAAGGGGGCGGGGTGGAGGTATGGCGAAAAGTTTGCATAACTTGCAAGTCAAGTCGATGGATTTTTTTTCCAGGTATTTACGAGCTTCCTTAGTGTCCGCTATAAAATTGTGTGTGTGTGATTGTGTGTGTGTGTTTGTATGTGTGAGTTCAAATGGCCGAAAATCACCAAAAAGCTATCTACTCTGCACCTAACTACACCCCCACCTCCCCTCCCTGGAAATCTTACTATCTTTTCTGTCCCTCTCTCTCTCTCTCTTTTCTATCGGTTGACTGTCTTTTGCCTAGACCAGGGGTCAAGTCATAAATTTTCACAGGTGCCTTTTTTTTTGCTTTTCTTCTTTTTTTTTTATTTTGGCTTTTGTCTGCAGTTGAATTATTGTCACGTTGCTGCCGTTGCGATGCGATGAAAATTCTTGCCACAATGTTGAGCGAGGGGAAACCATAAACTTATAGGCTTAAGCGATAGCCAAGAAGTTGTAATAAAAAATCGAAGGCGAAAAAAAAAAAACGAGGAAAATATGCTTAGGATTTGGTGACTTTTAGTCATATCTAAATTACGCTTATCCGCCGACATATCCTGGCATAAAAAAGCACGTGTGTGCGTGTTTGTGTGTGTGATCTAATGGTGAGCAAAAAAAAAAAAATCGTGTAGCATACATTGAGGCGTCAACTTGAGGACCAAACAAAATACAAAAAGCAAAGGGAATGATGGTAAATTTGTATACTTTTCTCTATATTTCTTTCTGTTGTTGTTCGTGTTCTCTATCCACCCTACAATTAGGGCGTGGCCCTAACTAACTGTTTGCTTAATACCCAAAGATCTCCTTTTGGCCACATAAATCCTCCCAACAACAAGAAAACGGAAACACAAGAAAGACGCCAGCAGGAAAAACAACACAAGGAAAAAAAAAACGCAAATTTTCGCCAAAGAAAATTGCATTACGCAGATGTTGCCAATTGCATAGAGAAAAAAAGAGTGAAGAAGCAAGAAGAGAGCGGAGCGGTGAAGCAAAAAGTGAGAGGATGTTGAAGAAAAAGTCATAAAATGCAAGCAAGAAAAGAAAATTGCAAATGAAATGTTGAGAGTTTTTCCAAGCCAGAGAGAGAGACAGGGAATAAGAGACCAAGAAAGGAGCAGGAAAAGCAATAAAATGGCGGATATAAAAGAAAAAGCGCAGGCAGCAGCCAAATAAGAAAAGGAAGAACAAAAAGGAAAATGCCATGGCAATGTGGAATGTAAGCGTTGGCGGTGGCCCGGCCCTAGATGTGGGTAGGGGTTTGGGTTTGGGTGTGGGCATGGGCATGGGCATGGGCATGGGCATGTGGCAAAGGCATCTTAAGTTAGTTGATGTTGGCATAGAGTCTGTGCAAAAGAAATCAAAAGAGCTGCCAACTTGGCCACCAAATTCTCATTGACTTTTCAATTAATTTTCTTAAAAGAGTTTTTTTTTAACTCTTTATTCTCATAAAATTTGAAATGTAATTAACAATGGAATATTTTTTAATATGTTAAATATTAATATTGCTTAAAATTAGAAATTTTTATTAGTTTTATCTTTATACCTCTTTTCGAAATGTTATTATTTATGGATTATCGAAATTGATGGCCAAATTGTAAGCCATTTCATTGATTCCATTTGAGATTCAGCTTTGACCTTTGGAAGCTTTTTTTTCATTGCCTTAATACTTCTGGTCTCCTATTTATTGTGGCTAAGTTACTTAGGATTCTATCTGAAACTCGAGTTTTAGATTTGAGGAGGTTTTTGAAGAAAACTACAACTAGCATTAAAAAAAATTAAAGCTTATATCTTTCTTACCTTTGTAATAAGCAATGGAAACTCTATTTTTTTAAACTAGTTTAAGAAATATTTTATAATTAGTATTATTAGAAAACTTAATAAGTTTATTAAAAGATTCCATAGCTTCTAAATTAACGTAACACTGTTTATTAAAACGGAATACAAATATATAAATATATATTTATTAATACATGAACAATTCACAATCACCCATAATTAATTACTAGTTGGGTGTTTAAAATATAAGATAGAAACTAGTTTTGCATCGCATATTAGTCTAGAGTCTCAGAATTTGAGAATTATATTATTTTAAAGGGTTTTGAATTGGACGCACTTGAGCCCAAATTGAGATGATAAATACAAAATTTTAAATTGAAAATTTTTAATCGTAATTTTTAAGTAGTGCTTAAAATAAAATAAAGAATAATTTTATAAGTGAAATGAATAGATAATCCAAAACAATAATTCTTTACTTAATATTTCGCCAAATTGAGCTTTAAGAAAGTTATCCACTGCATAAGGATACATATTCATATATTGAAAATGTTAAAAATATTATATTAATTATCGACATAACTTGGAAAAAGTATGAAAAGTTTATTACGATTCCGTTCCATAAACCTTTGCAATATAAGTGACTAGGGAGGTCAACATCCTGCAGACAAAGAAATCAGGCAAAATCTTTTTAGACCAACTTTGTTTTTGAAACTGTGTATATTAAAACTATAAATTCATTTTTATAAATGTTGTTTTAAAAATATATAAAAAGAACTTGAAAATTTTTATAGCTTTCTAATCGGTATAATCAAACAAATACATCAACTGTGCTTATTTTGGCTTACATTTAAGCCATATTAATAATAAAAATAGTTAGTCTTGCTCACTACTTGAATGGAATTAATGATGAATTTGCTTTTGGCCTATTTATGAATGTTTCATGGTGAAGCTGCTATAAATATTTCGTATTCAGATGGTTGTTGTTCATCATCATTTTTCGTGAAGACCAAAAAAACTACATCAACAAAATTAAATTGGCCAAACAAAATTTTAGTGAAAAACATAAATTTTAAATTAGTTCAAAGAGCCAAAACTATAGGCCGGAATTAGAAATACCCGGCAAAACACACCCCTCACCCCCACCAGGTTGATGTGTGTGTGTGTGTGCGTGTAGGCAGAGAGACTGAAAGCAAAATATTGTTTTTACCTTGCAAGTAAAATATTTATTCAATATAACAATATTTTTTGGTTAAACGAAGGATACGCTTGGTGGCAGCACCTCCTGTCTCCTTCCACATACAAAAGGGAAATGCCTTTAAATTGTAAAACGAGACGCATAAACAAATGCAAAGCCAGCCATCCAGCTCTTAAGTAAATAATAGCCAACTCTTCTCTTAAAAGCCAAAATAACCAAATAAGCCAAAAATCCAAAATGTAAAAGCAATATGCAAAGACACACAGAGAGAGAGAGAAAGAGCGAGAGAGTGAGAGAGAGAGATAGAGAGAGCGAGAGACATTGAGAAAGAGAGAGAGCTGGCAAAGGCAAAAGCAAAACCAGACTTTTCCTGTATATAAGAAACGAAATGGGAATTGAAACATTGCGCAGCATATTTGAGGGCGGAGCCAATACAATTGAAATGAGAGAGAGGCAGCAGCAGCAGCGTCGCTGCCACGACATCGCTGCCGCCTCCTCATTTTTTCTCTCTCTTTCCTTTGCTGGTTCTGCTTCCGACAGTTGTAGTTGTATTTGTAACGTTGCAAAAAGACGGGCAATTCACAGAACGTGTTAACAAATAAAGAAACCAGCAGCAACAACAAAACGAAAGAAAAAATGAATAGAAGAAAATCATAAAAAAAAAAAACAAAATTAAAAATCGAGAAAAAAGAAGAAGAAGAGCAGAAAACTTTTGCAAAAATTGTAGAAAATTTCATTTTGTGTCGTTTTCGACCCCAAACCCCGATACAAGCTTCTCCAATATCTCCCCATATCACTCATACCCTTTCTCTCTCGCTCTCTCTCCCCCTCTCTTTCTGTCTCTCCCTCTGTCTATGGTACCATCGTATCCCGGCGAGGTTAGTTGTCTATCTCTCATGTTGTTTTTGTCTCTTGTTCGCTCCGAGACCTGCATAAAATTATAAAATGCAAAAATTATAGCAAAATGTTACAAGTACCGATGTACCTACCGGTTGTTCATTTTAAAATCGGTTGTTCGATTTGCATATGGTTTTGTTTCATTGTTCAGACACTTTAATTACCATCGGGGTCAATTTGTATGTTTAACAATAGTTTAAGTTGTTTAATTACTTGATACTTGTTACTATTCTAACCTTATCTTCTATAGTTGGGCGAACTAAACATGAAACATGAAACTAATACATACAAGATTCCGGGTTCTGGGTGAAAGTCCCAAAGATCAGGGAGGGGCATACAATTAAAATACAGAAATGAGAAAACTCTTTAGGAAATCTCTGTATATGGTGTTATTTTTAAAGTTTTCAATTACATTTTTTATTTATAATTTGGTTAGCGAATTATTATTAGCGAAAATTTTCGTTTGGAACTCCCTTTCCGCTAAATAATATCTACAATAAAATTTTAAATAAGGAAATTACTTTTTGAATTTCTTCCTTGAACGCTATCATATCAGTATCATAAAGAAATTTTACTATGACTATGATTATTAAACAGTCTGCCAGACCTGATTTAAAATAAATCATTTTCTCATAATTAATTTAGTTTTTAGAATGATAAATCTTATATTGATATTGAAATATTAAAAGTATTTGAAATCATAAAGAAGAAAAATAATATTATTTTAATTAATTAAGTTTTTAGAATGATGAATCTTATAAAAGTATTTGAAATATAAACTAATATATTTTCCTATAGATTTATAAGGCATTGCATGGGATTAGTCTTTCAGAAATATCCGTTTGAGGACCATTAAAAGACTTAAAAAATATATATATCTATAGTATTTTTATAGTTCTGTAGTTACAATATATTACTATTAGTATAAATATAGAAATAATTAATAAATAAATCTCAACAAACATTAATATTTTTCAGACCAAACAAATTGCAGTAGCGCCAAAAAGGTTTAAGGTAAGTCAGCATATCTAGAAAAATATTGTTCTTATATATGTAGATATAGATGTAGATGTACTTAAATATATATTTTTTTTTTTAAATTTATTTTATATTTGTAATCTGTCGTTAGACTGAGCGATAGATTGGATTAGAATGGATCCAATGCAATGGACCAATCCATTGGATCCAATCCATTGGACCAATCCATTGGACCCAATCCATTGGACCCAATCCATTGGATCCAATCCATTGGATCCAATCCATTGGATCCAATCCTTTGGACCAATCCATTGGACCATTCCATTGGACCAATCCATTGGACCAATCCATTGGACCCAATCCATTGGACCCAATCCATTGGATCCAATCCATTGGATCCAATCCATTGGACCATTCCATTGGACCAATTCATTGGACCAATCCATTGGACCAATCCATTGGACCAATCCATTGGATCCAATCCATTGGATCCAATCCATTGGATCCAATCCATTGGTCCCAATGACTAATCCCAGTACGTTTGATTTATGCAATGTCTTATAAATCTATGGGAAAATATATTATTTTTGTTCTTTATGATTTCAAATACTTTTATAGGATTTATCATTCTAAAAACTTAATTAATTATTATAAAAGTATCCAATCCATTGGACCCAATTCATTGCATCCAATCCACTGGATTTCCATTCCAATCCATTGGATCCAATTGAATCCAATCGAGAACGCGCTCCAACACTTATGCCTTGAATGCAAGCTGCTATCATTCCATTGATATTCCAGATGACAGTCTGGTAATAGCTGCACCGCCAAGACATGTTGTAAGCATCCAATCGTTCACGCAGGCTTTTTCTGCACTTGGTCCAAAATTTTCACTTGGTGGAGATCTCGATGCTAAGAACACTTGGTGGGGGTCTAGAGTGAATAAGCCAAAAGGTATTGCCCTAATGCCGTACATTCTTTTGTTAAACTAGACCGCTCGTTCGAAGCTGTAGAGAGCCCAGTACGTAACATTCAAGAAGGTGCAAGGTGTGCAGACACCTGCCACTCGAAATAAACTGTCTGTCTACAAAAGAACGGAGAAATATTTTTGGTCTGACCATGTGTCAAATCTGTTAAAGACAAAACGACGACTACGCAGAGTTTGGCAACTCAGTCGCAACCCAATTGACAAATCGGCCTTCAACAGGGCTTGCAAGGAGCTTAAAAATCTTTTATTTGATCTTCGAAACGAATTAATAGCAGAATCTCGTTTTGAATTTAAAACTACATCAACAAATTCATTTCAATTTGGGATACCTTCAATATTAAAGTAGATCCAAACTTACTATATAAATATACATACATACAAAACTCAAATACTAGCTTCAAAAACAAGAAACATAATTTTCTTAGTTGGAAAATTGATGTATCACTTGTATTTATGGTTAGAAACCAAACAAGTAATAATTTCTGTCAGAAGTTTCACATAAATTTCAATGGCAATTACCTTACATTTGCCACGACTACCCCTACTTGATGTCCAACCCCTATGAATTAACCACCTTTTCTGCAGAGAGATAGACTAAGAGGAAGAAAGAGAAGAAGTCTTTACCCCAGTTGAACAAATTTTGCCGTCGGCTCTGGCACTTGGTTTCGAGACATCATCATCATCATCATCGTCATTGTCATGATGATGGCTCCATATCCAATTTGCCAAAGTTGGCTACCATTTTATTTTGAGTCTACCCCAAAAATCATGTCTACCTATATTCAAATTTACTATATATGTATGTATATATGTAGACTAAGTGTTGTACATATATACCTACATATATATAAGCATTTTCCTTCGTTGAGTTAAATTTTCTTACAACTAAATCAAATGTTTTGATAAATTACCTTACACACGCAAACACCTTTTGCGTTTCGTTTTTCATTTTTTGGTGTACAAAATGGTGGCTATAGAGTGGCTATCGATGCTTATCATCTTGGCCATTAAATTGAGGCCAAGTCATTTCTATGAGGAGCCCAGTCTCTTACTCTTTCTTTCTTTCTTGCAATGCCCATTTCCCTTTTTTTTTTTAAGGCATTTGCGTGCCTTTTAATGTCTTTTCTGCGTTTTGCCTTTTTGTATAATATTTTCCTCCTCGATTTCTTTACATTTATCTTTATCTTTTTCGATGTTTTCCTCCCTCAGAGAAAGAGCGAAAGAGAGAGAGAAAGAGCTTTGTGTAATACAAATATTTAGCTTTTGGGTTGTCAACACAATTGAGCAATTAGTTGTGAACCTTCATAAGAATTACTACATACTGAATAGTTACATAGATCTTCCCATGAGTTAACTTTTCTTTATAGTTTTTCCCTCAACCGGGTAATTTTCATTTCAATTGCATCTACATTTTCTTTCCATTCCTTCTTCAGTAATTTCATTCCACTTTAACTTGCCCCACAATTTATCTGTGATTTAAAGTGCAGTTTTTCTTGTCAAGTTGGCTCGTTCGTTGGCTTCAAGTGCCTTGAAGTTGGTCATGAACATGTTGTCATCGTCTCATGATAGTAGTATTTATGATTATTGTTATTACAAAGTCTTGGGATCAACGTGAGCTTTGAACTTGACCATAGAGAAGGCAGAAAATAAGACCAAAGAAAATATTGCAATTGAGGTAAAGATAAATTTTATACAGAAAGAAAGATAAATTTTTCAACTGTAGACTAAGTTGAAAGTGTGAATGAAATTGAATGGAAAACAAGAGTTTGGGTTATAAATGATTATTAGGTCAGTTGAAGTAGAGGAACTTAACGCACCCTGAAGGCCTTTAAACGGACCACTGCCACATGCCTCCGTGTCTGTGTGTGCGGCTGGCCGCCTCATACGGAAATAGCAGAGATTCCTTTTGAAGTTTACGCACAAATATGCCTGTTGATGGTTTCGAGGCTCAGTTTCATGGCAGTGCAAACCAACAAAAAGGATAACCCATTCAGGATAATAATTAACGCAATAATCATTGATGAAAAGGACCAAGAGGGAGCCGAGCCGTAAGGTTTTTCTTCTTGGCAGTGTGGGTAAAAAAAAGGTGGCCCAATGCTTAAAATGATTAACGCGTTTAACCCATTGGCGTTGAGGCATGCGTTCGTCCAGTTGGCTAGGGCTAGGCCATGACCATATCCCTTTGCCTTTGGCATACCCCTCTCTCACTTGGTCCATCTTCACCAACTCACTTCACCTGCCACCGCTGCTACCGATGCTGCTGCTGCTGCGTGTGTTCATTTTGTAATTTGCGTAGGTGATGCCATGGAATTTGATTTTCACACGTGTTGCTTTTGCACCACCTTCACTCCCACTTCTACTCTTTTCCTCTCCACCTGTTTCTCCAACTCTTTGGCCAACTGTTCCTGTTGTTCATGTTAATGTTAATAATAATGGAAATGCTGTGTGCAATTATCTTCCATTTCATTGATTCCACACACGCGCCATATAAAAATAGAAGAAATACAAAACAAAAAAAAAACACACGCACACAACGACTAAATCTTAGGCCTAGTAACAAAAAGAGTTTCAACAAAAAAACCTTTCTCCAGTTTCAAAATTTTCTCACCTATCACTAATATACATAGATATGTCTAGTAGACCTTTTATGTAACTTAACCGAAGGGCATTTCTCATGATCTAATCAGTCACAATCACACCCAACAAAGAATCGGATGCAATCGTTTGATTCATTAACAATCTTCCTCGATTTTGCTTCAAGGGCATATCAAATCGAGATCTCTTTTTTTTTTGGGGCAGGGGAAACAGAAGTCAATCAATCAAGAATTGTTTCAATATTCAGCTGGCTTCTTATGTGTTCACCCTTTTGCCAAACAATTATTGGGGAACTTGCATTCTTCAAAATTCACTTAGTTGGCACATCCAAGTGCCAATTAAACATTTTGTTTGGCCAAAGGTGACAATTACCAAAGAACAGAATGCCTACCCTCGTGTCTTTCGTATTGACCACAAAGCAAAAACAATAAAAAACTAAATATCCATTTGGCTTTTACCAATATCAAGTTGACATTTGTCAAGCAACTTTTATTCACTTATTTGCTTTCGGTCTGGACTTCGACTAATCGAAATTAAATGACGTGTGAATATTGGCAGCTGCTTGCAGTTTGTCAACTGCCACTGGTGGCTCCATTTCAATTGGCTTATTGTGTTGATACCCTATACGAAAAGTGGAGTTATGTGGCTTCTTAATACTATTGAGAATGAAGAATTCAAGATGATTTAATGATGATGATCTTTGAGTAGAAGTGTTGCCAAAATGGTAGTAGAAAAAAGGTTTAAAACTTTTCATTTTTTTATTACCTGCAATATTAAGTATAAAATGGAAAGAGCAAAGCAAATAGCAAAAGCAAAAATATTGAAAAATAATTCTTTTTAATTCTAAATAAGCGAATCAATAGCAAAATAGTTTTCAAATCCTGTTACGCAGTTTGATATATGTAAAGTGGCCTTAAATAACGAAGAAAAATAAATAATAATAAGGTCTCGAAAAGTTTATAAAAGGAAATCAGTTTCGGTTAAGCAAAAGGAATATAGGAATATTAGGAATAGAAGAAAAAAACTCTTTCCTAATCTATCACTAAGTTTAGTATTCTGAACTAGATAACAAAAAATTCATTAATAAACTATTATCAAAGAATTCAAGAACTTTGTAAAGTAAAAAGGAAGGCTTAACTAAACAATTTGTGTTTACTTATAAAATCTTATACCACCAAGGAACAAGTTCTAATTATTATAGTCGATTTTTAGACAAAAAATTCTAAAATATGATCTTCTGTATCGATCTTTCCATATCAAAACTTGTTATTCATTATTTCAGTTATTTATAAATTTTGGCAAAATTTAAATCGCTTCTGTCATATTTCAAACATCAAACATAAACATTCCCTTGCTATAGCTGCTTATTCAAATTCCTTTAAAAGTAAATATTGTATACTTATTTATTATAAGAAAAATCTATTTAGAGAGAATCGCAAAAGTCAATGTCATTATCTTTGGCAATTCCAGAACAATTGCCTTTAGTCTGTGTCACTTTATTTCTTTTGGTTGTCTGTCACTTATGTTTTTTTTTTTTTTTTTTTTGTTTGTGGTTTTTATCAATTTAGTTGTTATTTTGTTTGGTTATTTCGGTCTCATAAATTATGACGATTGCTATTTGTGCTGTTGACGATTCGTTCGATTACGTTTTTATGATTACCAACTGCCACTATTTCTGGTTGCAGCTTTTTCATAAATTATGGCAACATTCCCCCAATATGCATTACATATACATATAATATACTACATACAACATACATATATCGTACTAAATAGGTTTTGGGTTGACGGACTTTCACGCCTGAAACTTTGTGTATATTCATCAAACTTTTGACTTGAGTTTAGCTGAGTTGTGTTGTGTGTGTGTGTGTGGTTCCCATGTTGAACATTTAATTAATGTTTAAATAATCTAAGCGATGGCTACTCTTTCCCTTCCATCTTTTTCTTTCATTGTTGGTCTGGTGTGTATTTGGCCTCAGGTAATTTGCAGAGTGTGAGAAGAGGAATGTGCTACTTACGTGTATTTGATTAAAATTTGTTTAATTTATTATTGACTGCTGTAAGTTATGGCCAACTTGAACTCGGGTATAAATTGTTCAATTTTATGGTTGATTCGTTATGGTTTGTTTTTATCGTTAACACAAGTCTGGAAGGCGGTAAATTTCTTGATCGTTTGGTAATTGGTAAGTTCAGACAATGACTCTGAAGAAATCGAACTAATAATATGAATTATTGTCAATATGTTAAGCAAATGAAACGCAATTAATATGAAGTTGAAATGGAAATAAAATCCAACTGAAACTGAAATCAAATTGAAGTGCGATTGAAATGAAATTGAAGTAAAATTGAAATAATATGAAATAATGTTGAAATTAAATTGAAAAGAAATTGAAATGGAAATGAAATTAAAACGAATACAGAATTGAAATTGATCTATAGTTGAAATGCAATTGAAATAAAATAGAAATGACATTGAAATGCAATAGATATACAATTGAAATGGAAATGAATTGAAATGAAATTGAAATGAAATTGAAATGAAATTGAAATGAAATTGAAATGAAATTGAAATGAAATGAAATTGAAATGAAATTGAAATGAAATTGAAATGAAATTGAAATGAAATTGAAATGAAATGAAATTGAAATGAAATTGAAATGAAATTGAAATGAAATTGAAATGAAATTGAAATGAAATTGAAATGAAATTGAAATGAAATGAAATTAAAATGAAATTGAAATGAAATTGAAATGAAATTGAAATGAAATTGAAATGAAATTGAAATGAAATTGAAATGAAATTGAAATGAAATGAAATTGTAATGAAATTGATATGAAATTGAAATAAAATTGATGTGAAGTTGAAAATTAAATCTAAGCAAAATATTCAATGAATTCTTTCATTATTTCATCTCAGGGATGACATTTCAGAGTATAGTGTTTAATTTGCCATTTTATTCACACTTTTTGCCCATTAGCATACAACCCCTTGTTCAATATCTTTGTTTGCCAACGATTTTCTTGCAAGTTGTCATCAAAATGCACTCATGTGTCATTATTCCTAGCTTTGTGCTAATAGTTATGCCTCTTGACAAAAAAAATATATAACGATAACCAAGATCTTTTCAGCCAGTTTTTCCGTCTATGCGCAGAAATCAGAGTAGGCTAATTTACATATAAATTAAAACTAAAGAAAAAAGTGGTTAAAAAAAAAAAAAAAAAGATGCACACACATACAATGGCACTTATATATGAAAGGCTAATGTTGCTTTACACTAAAACCAAGCAGTTTGTTAACCTCGTCTCGTCTCATCACTTCTCTGGCTAAGGCTTTCAACTTACTTCGCCCGACATTCCATACAAAATATCATAAATACCAAGCCACAGGACGAGGCATACATAAATCCCTTAGTAGTGACTGCAAAAAAAAATAGAAGAAAAAATATAGAAAACAACGAAAGCCAAGTCAAGCCAAGCCACATATGCGACACTTTGTTGCACATGTCCTCGAACAGGATAGAAAAAGGCAATCCAGCCCAGCCCAATCCAACCTAACCCAACCCAAAGCATCTATCCCGTTACCGTCTGAAACCGCAAAATGTTTAAATGTCTTTGATGGGTGGTAAAGGATGAATATAAGGCGGTTTTGGGTTAGAGTTGAGAGGGGGGGTGGGGGGTTTATTTGGCCATAGTCGAAATTTAGTTTAGTTTTTTGGCTTGGCATTTTGTGCGCTTCAAAGAATTTTACAACGGTTCGAATTTCAAATATTTTTCGTCCAACAAACTACACAGCAAAATTGGAAAACTCATATATGTATGTGTATATAGTAAAATATTTACGTTAGTTGAACAATTCTCAAACTCTGCTCCTCAACTCAGTTGCTTTGATGTGTGGTTGATAGTGTTGTTGTTTTCCCCAATTGATATACTACACATGGAATATAATAAAAACAGATCATTAATTATGATTTTTGATTTCTCATTCTCATTCTGGTAGTAGGCGCCTACTTTCTTGGCCACATTATTTGTACAATTTCACGGTAACGTTCCAGGTTTCTTTCAGTTTCAGCTTTAGTTTTTTGTATCATGTTATTGAGAAATTCGTTTTGGCTACTCAGACTGAAGCATTTGAATTATCATTTTATGGCATTGCCCTAATGATGATAGTTTTCACGTTTAATTAGTTTTTTTCTTTTTCGAATGACTTGTAAAGAAATTGTACAACAGTTGCGCTCGAAATGAAATGAAAGTTGTATAACAACATTTTTGATTTGATTTTAAATCAAAAACCCAAAAAAATTCAATACCAATTACGTTTAATTTACAATGTTTAACAAGATTTTCAAATGGGAAAAACTTAATCGTTGAGAACTAATTATGAAAAGTGGTCCACTTACTATTAGAAGCTGTTTTCTACAATTATCATTTGAATTGTAACTTTTAATTATTGATTGAAGTGATTTTAGTAAGGGTTATTAAGGGCTAAAGGTGGCATATCTAAGAGCTAAACTAGCAAAGGCTTATAATTAAATTTATTAAACTGTTAAAAGAAAAATTTATGAAAAAGTTTCTTATGCTCTTTTTTCAAACGAATTAGTTTGTATACAGTCGACTTGGGTTTAATTGGATGATTTTTTCAAGTAAGTTAGGAAATTTATATAGAAAAGTTTTGATTTTCTCAAAATTTGATATGCATATCTCAATGTAGCAGCTCAAAGTGTGAGAATAATGAAGGTCGTATCCTTTCTCTTTTAAAATCTCGTTTCATTAATCGGCCTTAAATCAAGTCGCTAAATATCTTTGCAATTTTCTCTGAATTCAAATGGCAAATAACTTATATAACTTTGTTTAAGTTTGATATTTTACAACTTATAGCAACAGTTTCTAAAATTAGTATACAGTATCTCTTTTATTATATGTTCCTATATAGTATATAGGATATGTTCCTATATATGTAGTTCCTATATAGTATAAATAGGCAGGAATATATTAATAAGCATTGTCTTAGACTTTTAGCTCCCATTTTTCTATATTTTTATTCCTTTTCTGTTACTATTATTAATACTTTAAATAAATGGCTCAACTATTGCCATTTAATATTATGTTAAGGGATTATGAACTACATGCTTAAGGTCCAGCAAATGCCCTTCCCCAACGCTTTCCACCCATTTCAGAAACCAAGTCTAATTGCCATAATCCATTTATAAGGCAACTTTTCCATACAATGCACAGAACGACCCTAAAATGACGAGAAAACAAAAAAAAGAAAGGCAAGAAAATTCAAAAAATTGAAAAAAAAGAAAAACAAACAGAGAAAAGAAAAAAAATCTATATAGTACGTCTGTGTATAAGCCAGACACAAAAAGGCAGTTGTTGCAATATGACAAGGCTAGTAAATAAATAAGGCAGCCCAAGTCAAATCACCCTCAGTTAGCCATCCGACCAACTGGCCCACCCCCCTCCCTTTATGCACACCCGCTGCTGTTGCTGCCCTGCCAGGATGACGACCTCCCGCCGCCTGCAGTAAAATGATACAAAGAAATGTAAGACGATGACGCCGACGCCGACGACGACTCGTTTGTTCGTTCGACGAAAATCCTTTTTATTAGAGCGATAAAAGCCAACGAAAAACATGGAAAAAATCTAAGAAGAAAGAAAGAGAAAAAGAAAATAAACAAAACGATTTGCATTGCCTACTTTGCGGCGTCTTTCATTTATTATTTCACTGGAATTGTAATACATGGCCGCAAAACTTGTTCGTTCTTTTTTTTAGATATATAATTTCTCTTTTTATGCATTAACCTTGTTGCCCCCTCACCCACACTAAACAAAATCAAGACAACCCACTGTGCTTACAGTGGGCAGCAAATGGAACTTTGCTGTTTTTTCATGTTGATTTTATGGTTAACTTTCTAATAAGATTTCGCGGTATTTTTTCCAAAACAAATTCCTTAAAAAAAAAGAAAACACTGCCTGCACGTGTTGCTTTAATAAGCCCTCTTCCTCCCCCCACCCACCACCACCATCGACAACAAATGGAAGAAATTTGCATTCTTGAAATTACCCTAAAATACATTTTCAGGATTTTTCAACCAATTTTTCTTGTTTTTTCTTGGTGGGGGGATGGGAAGAGAGTGGCAGGAGGTTTCAGTTACATTTTGAATTTTGATTAGCATTAAAATGAGCGGAAATGATGGACAAATAAATATCCGCTTACAATTTGAAATGGTCTTTTGCGTTTGCCGCATCTCCTCACTCCCCTCCCGATGATCTTCGCTTCTTACATAAACAAACCACAATTTCGTGTTGCTGTTGTTGTTGTTGTTGCAACATCTGTTTTGGAATTGGCAATTTAATCATAGGAATTTGTACACGATTTCTGGCTATATGACTACAGCTGTCAATTTGAAGCATTTGGTAAATAGAGAGACAATATAGACTGATAAAATAAGCAAATTGATAGAATTGTTTACAATGTTGTAGTTAACCCCATTGGCTAAATCATATGTAGTTATATATATATATATATAAGTACAAACATGAATGTATGCATCTACATATACATATATAGTCTATGAAAACATGTGTGCAATCCAACGCTTATCTACGCTTACACCTTGTCAATAAAATAGTTAGAGATATGTGATGGTAATAGTTCGTTTGACTTTTGTTCTATTCTATAGAATATTGTTTTGTCATAGCTACTATTTATTTTATTTATTTCTTCATCATAGTAGGCGACGTTTGCTTCCGCAACAAAGTTGTTTGCTGCTACTCTTTGAAGTTAACCGCCTCAATCAGCTTTACACCTTTCCAACTCTTAAGCAAGTAGTTGCGGCCCACACAAAGCGAACCTGTAAGGCCCAATGAGTTCCAGAGAAACAGAATAATCCCTTCACACGATTAGAGATGGTAACGTGAGAGAGTAAATTCCTGAGCCCTATTAGCAAGTTTTAGCTTTAGTCAATATTTAAGAGACAATATTGCAGGAATATGGAAATAAAGTTTTCATTTCTTTAAGAGGAAGCTTTGTTGATCTAAATAGTATTTGATCTACATTAAATTGAAACTAAATTAAACTAAATAAGTTTAATAAGTAACGCAGTTTATTTGAAAAATAATCCATTTAACTATTTTCTTTCAAAAGTTTCTGCAAATTTGTATTCCATTGATGCAGTAATTGTTCAGAATGGGGTTTATTACAAGAAATTGTCATATGTAATTGCAGCTAAAATCTAAATTGTTAATCTTGACACTCTAAAATTGATTGATAAATAAGTTGTACTTATGTTGATAAGTTATTTTCGAATGAAAATGTTCTCAGAAATGTTTTTAAATACTTTTGTTAAACACCTGTAACCGCTTTTCAGTTACACAGAGCCCTTCCACCTGCCCCAAAATCAATGACCGCCATGCCAAACTTACGAATGAATTCCAGTCCTGTTTTGGACTCTTACCTATTTTAACCTAGTGATCCTAATAATTTTGTAAAGTCTCCTAACATTAGAATGAATCGATATCCTTTATGTGGTATTATAGTATATATCGTATTCACATTACCATCTCAGGAGAGAATTTTTAGCGCTTTCGGTTGCTGTCTCTTTATTGATCGTTAAAAATGATTTAGACCTGACAATGAGACATTGTTAGGAGACCTGAAGGAGCCGAGGAGCTACCTCTCGTAAAAATTTTGTGGTTTCGGTTTCTTGCTTCACACTTTTGCCCTGGCCAAAAAAAAATCAAATTAAAATAATTTTTCTTATTGTGGCTTTTGTTGCTGTTGTTGCAGTTGCTTTTGGCTGTTTGCTACTGTTTTGCTTTTTTGAGGTTTTTGCGGTTAGCAACATGTTGCTAGCATATCTCTTGGCAACATGTTGCCAAAAAGCAAGCATACAAATTAATGTTGTCAAAACACGAGAAAACCTTGTAAACTGTCTGAACCAAGAAGATTTTTTTTTGTCCTTATTTTTAGCATTTTGGCAGGTCGGGGTCTGGACTGAAAGTCTAAGTCTGGGTCTGGGTCTTGGTCTGGGAACGAACTTTAAGCCAAAACTGGCGAGGAGGAGAATGAAGAGCTGCTGCACGCACAACAACAACAACAACAACGAGTTGAGGCGGCTTTTTCGACTTTTGCCTTTGCACGAGATGATGTGGAGCCAGCTCCCTTTCTCTGTCGCGCCCTCTACCTTTCTTACTTTTGAAGAGATTTGAAATTTTTTTGATATTTTTCTTCTTTTTTTTTTTTTGTTGTCTTGTTTTTTGTGTTTGTTGCACGCTTAAATGTCTTCTAAGTGGCGTAAATCTTAAATTGTTGCCCCAGGCCTGTCTTGTAGTTTTTTCTTTCTCTTTCTTTTTTTGTTTTATGTTTTTCTTAACGTTTTCAGGTCTTTTTTGATTTGTCTGGACCAAATCATTGCAGATTATTTGAGGGATTAGTTTTAGTTGGTGATTTGGCATCATTTTGTATGCAAATTGATGAATGCAAATGAACATAAATAATATAATGTTTTTTTTTCCTACTTTCAAATTGGATTTGTTGTCAGGTTGAAGAAAAAAAATATTTCCTGTTTCTTGGGGTGGGATATCATGTTTAAAATTATAGAAAAACATAAACGTTTTTGAAGTCAATTATGGTTATTAAGTTCTATTAAATAAAATCAGTTAAAAGTTATTTTGAAAATTAAAAAGAAAGGAAAGATAACAACATTAATAACTAATCAATATTCAAGATGGCTTAGTAAGTTTCACCAATATTAACTACTTCTTTTCTTTCAGATTAGTTTTGGAATATCCTTCAAAAATATTATTCATCTTGAATATAAATTTTCACTAGTTGAAAGTTAAAACATTAGAAAAAAATGTTTGGAACTAATATTGCAAATCCATTTTTCATCTTCCCAAGGTTGCTTAGGGTACCCAAAGTTAAGTTTTCAAATGTGAGTTTCCCTTTTTTTGTGTTTTACTTAGCTATTTAACCAATATTTTGTCAGGTTCAATAGACCACCTCACATTCTCATTTGCATTTTCGAAATTTTTTAAACTTGCAAATTGTTAATTTTTTTAAAGTATACTTGGGTAGCTCATGAGTGAGTGAGCCAAAATGAATGGCTCACTGAACTGAGCCACTGAGCTTGATCATTTAATATGGCTCAGTTTGGCTCACTAGCTCATTTTGGCTCACTAGCTCAGTTTGGCTCACTAGCTCATTTTGGCTCACTAGCTCAGTTTGGCTCACTAGCTCATTTTGGCTCACTAGCTCAGTTTGGCTCACTAGTTCAGTTTGGCATACAAGCTCAGTTTGGCACACTAGCTCATTTTGGCACACTAGTTCTTTTGGTTCGCTCAACTGGCGATCGCAAAGTGAACTTATAAGCTATGTACAAGTGAGCCATATGAGTGAGTTGGCTCACTTCGAAAAAAAAGAACGAATGAGCCAGTTCACCTCAATGAGCTGCTTTTACCCAAGTATATTCCAAAGACGCCATCTTTGGTTTAGTTTTTCTTTCTTTTCAATTTGTTTTTTTGATAATTTACAGTTAATTTGAGACTTCGATCTGACATTTATCTATTTTTAAAATTTAATTTTTAATTCAAATTTTTTATTTTTTTGCTTCAATTTTCTTCAATTTCTGTTCAAGTTTAGGAAATTGCTTTAAGAATTCCTTTATTTATAAAAATTTTAAATTTTATATCAATTTTTTCTTCTTTTGTGATTTTCGCTGAGTGTTCCTTTTCAACCCTGCCTAATCTAAATATGTACAATTGTCTGGCCCACCACAAACAATCAATAAAAACCATATATATATATATGAACTTACATACAAATATATGTGAAATATAGCAAAATGATTGATTATTGTCAAATAGAATGTAAAGAAATTAGCTCTTCAAGTGTTGCAGAATCAACCCCAAGCGTATCCCCACCCGCTTAACTCGCACAGCTGTCAAGGGCGACGACAAGGCATCAAATAAATGACACCAAAAGCAAAAAAAACAAAAATCCAAGAAAGTCAAAAACAAAAAACCAAAAAAAAAAAAAAAGAATAAAAAAATTTTTGTCACGCAGAAAACGAGACTTTGACGATGACGCGTCGCTGTAATCAGTTCCGCCTTTGGAGAAAGAAGTCAAAAGATGAAACTTAGAACTAGCCATATTTAGGCCTTTCTGAAGATTTGGAGGAGAGTGGGTTTTATATATTCCTATAATGATGATGACAGCAGCGTGTGATTGACAAGGATTTATGATTGTTTCTAAATTTTAATACTATCTAAGAGAGAGAGAGAGAGAGAGAGCTACTGTATTAACCATCCCCCTTATAAAATGTCGACCTGTTTGCACATTTCTTGCCATTCATTTCATTCATTCGTATGCTGTGAAAATTGCATATTATATTCACCCCGCACTTAGGCCAGTTAGGTTCACTCACCTTTCAAGTTGAGCAAACATTCATTCATTCATTGTGAATGCGCATTGCATTTCATCTCTAAACCAAGATACGAGAACCAAGGAGAGATGATGGGTGATGGGTCCTCCTTTTCAAGAGAGAGACAAGTGTCTGTGTCTACTTCTGGGTTTAGGTTTTTGGGTTTGAGTTTGAGTTGCATATGAATATTCATGCCATGTTTATGCATATTTGCGTGTCAAGTGATTTCTTCTGCTGCTGTTGCTGCTGCTTTTTCTTTGCCATCTTCTTCTTCTTCTTCTTCATCATCATTCACGTGCAACGCGACGTATGCGCAATGTTTCCGCTTCAAGTTTGTTTGCCCACAACAGAGCGAAAGCTTGACTAGTAAGGGAAGTTCAAAACGTTTGTGTGAAAAATTTCTGTTTATGCTCACATTTCATTTGAACGTGAGTTTGTTTGTTTGCCAATTTGAAGTGCTAAAAAAAAAAAAAAAAAGTCAGAGCACAACTCGATGCGGTCAAAGGAGCTGTAGCTGAAGCAGGAGCAACCTTTGATTGCAATTTGTGCTGTGTGTGCAAAAAAGAAATTTTTGCCATTCCTGTTTGTGTCCTGATTCAAGCCTGGTAAATGGGCAACTGTTGCAACGAGAGCACACAGAGGAAATGTATATCAAATGAAATGTTGTCAAGTTTTCTTAGAAATTTATATGCAAGAATGTTAAATGAGTATAAACATGTTCAAAATCAAAGAGAAAATAATCAAAGTATCAAAAGGGAACGAGTTTCCCTATTTTTACCTCAAAATTTGGTTCGAATTCCTTAAACTTTATATAAAGACTGAAGAATCCTCTTTCAATTTCCTCTAAAAGGTGAAGAAATTTACTAAAGAAGCGTCTGATTGGGCTTATAGTTCGATTAGAAAGTCTTAGATAGATACTATAGTTAGATAGAGTTAAAATTTCTGTAATATATATTTCAGATGTCTAATAGAAATAGAAACTTTATAACTTCTGAAATATATTCTTCATTTGGTTCGCTGCTTTACTAAGAGATTTAAATAATCAATAGATACTAGACAATAAAAGTTAATTGAAACTCAGAGAGTGAAGAGAAATAATTTTGCCTTGAATTTAATGAACTTTTACATAAGATGAGCGAAATGGGTAATTCTAATTGTCTCATTAACCATTCACGTTAGTTCCAACTGCCAAACAAATCGTATAAATGGGCATTAAATGAGTGTCAGAGTACAAACAGAATCATAAACCAAAAGTTCAAATGGCTAAACCCAAAAGGAGGAAATGGCTAACAATGGCAGTAATAGGAAAATCAACAACAGCAACAACAACAACAACAATCACAACAACTAATTAAATGCCACAACTCTCCGCAACCCCACCTCCTTGGTGATAGCATCCCCAGTTAGAGACAAAGTCAAAGTTACTCGACTCGTTTTCATTACGAGTTAATTTGAATGTAAATGAACATGAAGATGAAAATGTTGTTGTTTTTTGTTTTTTTTGTTTTCTTTATTGTTGCTGTTGCTTTGGCTAATGTTTCAATTAAGCAAGAGAGAGTGAAAAATTTAATTTTCTTTCATTTAGACTAAAACGTAGAAAAAGCCACCCAAGCTGAACCTTAGCCTGTGGGATACAATGTTGCCAATATGAGAATTGAGATAGTTGAATTAGAGACCAGACATAGAGGAGAGGCAGGAAGATGAGGGGACACTATGATTGTTGTCCTGGGTGATGTTCACAAGGAATTTCAATGTTCCACTCATAATTTCATGTAATTTTCATTAATTGTATGAAATTAATGCCGTTGGCTTGAAACTGAAGCACTCAACCACACTCAGCCCACCGCTCCATTCTCATCCATCACTCATTTGCATCGATTCAACAATTTTTACTTCAGTAGCCATTTTCATGATTTTCTACGCACTTTAAGCCATTGGCTCAGAAATGGCGAATGGCGAATAGCGAACGGCAGCAACTTGGCTTGTCTATGCTAATTTCCTAGTTTTGATGACTAGTCGGCTACCGCAGCTACTGGCTACCTTTCATATTTTTTTTTTCCCCATTTTGCATAGGCACCTTTTGGCCACGATCTTTGGGTAACACAATATTGACGAGAAGATGCTTGCTGCCAACTCTCTTTTGCATAGATCACTCAAGGGCATCCTTCACTGTGCTTTCTGTTTTTTTTTTTTATATTTTTTTTGGTTCTGCTCGTGCTCCAACTGACTTTTTGCAAGACTCACTTTGGCCATGGAAAATTTGCAGGTTAAATTCCAGGTACATGCTCCAGTCACGCCCCATTTTGGTGGCCTGGCCAATTGTCATGCAACAAACGAAGATCGAGAGAAGGAGAACTAAATAGAAGAAGAAATAAGGACAAAACCAATGTGAAGGGAATTTCATGGATTTGATGTTAACAATATGTGGGTTAGCAAATTCTTAAGGAAAAAGAGGCCATCGAAAACTTATAGGAAACCGAAAAGTAAAATTAGCATTGATATTCAAATTGTGGGTTGCTTTGGGTCATTGCAAAATCTGCAACTTATGCAAAGAGAGTTATCAAAAGAAAGTGATGTTTTGAAAAAATATATAAATTTTACTACCATTTTACACCATCGTACAGGTCTTAAAATGATTTCGTAGCTATGTACTAGGCGGGTGGGAAAATGTCTCAAATCTCTAAATTTCATCAAGATTCCAGTCTCAAAAAGTAAAACAAAGATATGCAAAAACATTCGAACGTTATTTTCAAAATGTTAGCGATTCTGTTCTATATGCAAAATTTGGAATATGATTTCCATATTTTACCATTGATTCCAAATGGGTATTTGAAACCAATTCAATACAGGTTTGAAACAGTTTATTTCACTATTATATATAGTAAAAAGTTTGTTAAACTAACTAAAGCTCTATTAGATAACGAATATCATAGCATATTAAATACCTTTTCTATAAAAGAGATCTATATTCATTCGGTATGCTTATCCAAAACATTTTTTATATATTTCTCAACTTTACTTTAGAAAAGGAATATAGATAAGGAATACAGATGTAAAGATATTTCCACAAGCACGTGTAAATTTCTGTTGTTACCATTGATACAATATTCACTTTACCCCAAAGAAATACACTTGCCACAACCCGTTCCCACCCCCACCACCAGCACCAAAGGATGCCGCACCCAAAAAAAAAAAAAAAATATAAAAATATAAAATTTTCTTATGATTGAGAAATGCGTTGCCGTGGCAAAAAGAAAACAAGAAAACAGCAACACGTGTCCCTTTTAATTAAAATAAATAAATAGGCGCAAACAGAGAACTAACAACAATGCCAAATAGAAGGCCAATGATGATGATGATTCCCATTTACCATTTACCCGAATGATGATGATGATTCCCATTCACCATTTGCCCGGAAATGTATTAAATTTCATGCATTTATTTGACGAGCAGAGCAAAAAATTGGTAAAACGGAGCGGGTTGGGCCCGCGGCCCAAAGAGTTATTTGAGAGTGAGAGAGTCAGAGAGCTGGGGATGACAGGGGCGTGGATGCCTTAAGCTAGACTGTGTTTTTATTTCTCTACCCTAAGGGGGGATGGTCGAGCTATGGAGGTTGCTAGAGGATAGGGGAGGGGAAAAAACGTGAGTAAATGAATTTTAAGCGAATTATTATTATGGGTAGCAAACGGCAGGCAATAAGAATTCTGGCAAGAAACATTACTTTCATACAACTTAATTTTTATTATACCATAACAGGAGTCGAAATTTGCATATAGACATATAAATCAAATGCATGAAATACGCCTACACTCCCTTTTCCCTTCTCAAATAAGTTGTGAAGTAGTCCAGACAGAACGTCCAGACATATCCTGGACTACTTATTGTGGTTGTAGATGTACTACACGTCCTACAGGACCGGTCGAAAGGGAGTGACTCGAAGGAAGAAATGTAAAAAATTCCCTTGAAAGATTTGCATTCGCTCCTGTGCAAAGGTTTTAGCCATTATATATTGCAAAAGGATTATGACCATTTATTTGCCAAGTTCAAGAAACTTCTTTTATACAATATTTACTGGTAAATGATTTTCCTTTTGTTGAGAAAAGTTTTCTAGCCTAAGGCGATTTATTTTTGCCACCGGCAAGAAGCAAATCAAAAATCAATGTAAAGTTTTCCCGGCCTGACTTTCGCATCGATTGGCTTGGCTGGCTTCCATATTTTCCATCCTTAAAGGTTTCCATCTCCTTGTGGATTAGCCTTGTCGCAAAAGTTTTTGAACGCCAAGCAAATTATTTATTATTAATTGAAGGAGTGGCTAAAGAATTACTTCCTCTAACCATTTCTAGTTCATAAATTGATTATGTTTTGAAATCAACAATATTATTTTTCCTATGAGAGAGTTTTCAATTTGTCAAAGTTAATTAAACAGACAAGAATACATCAAGAACTTTATTGAGCATTTCCTGCATAAAACAAATGAAAACCAATCAAATTTAATGCCAAGAAAACAGACAAAAATGGAGATGGAAATGGGGAGGAGATGGAATGAATGATCTTGGAGCCATAATCATAATTTATATGTTATGGCTGCGCCAGAAGATCTGCAAACGATATATACATAATATAGAATGTATATATGTATATGTATATGTATATGTATGTATGTAGGATCGAATCATGTTTTATTTTTGCAAAACAATTTTTTGATTGATTCAATCAAAACGAAGCAAAATGCAAACGGCGATCAGTTCCAGTGCCAGTCTCAGTCCCAAGTCCAAGTTGGAAGGCATCAGGTTTTCTGCATGCCTGTCACGTAATTTATTGATTTAGCTCTTGGGAATACGAGACGGCGAATCGTGAAAAATGAAATGTTTGCCACCGCCAGCAGCCGCCACAATATTGGCAACAGCCATGGCTGGATCTCTGAATCTTTGCCTCTGACTCTGTTTCTTACTCTCTGCGACTTGGGACTGAGACTGGGACTGGGACTGGGACTGGCTGATTGGTTGTCGATCGTTTGGCTGGCGGCCGACAAATTCAAATGTGCATTGGCCCCAATCTGTGAATGTGCAACTACTGCGTATGGTTATATTTGGATGAGCGGAACAAGAAGCAGTGGGGGGAGGGGGGGACAAATGATTGAGGAGTAACCACTTACGCATGTTAGCCCCAAACGATACACAAAAACTTGATCAGCATAGCCACTACTACCACCAAGATGATCATCGATCAACAGACAGACGCGCGACTCCAACTCCAACTTTAACTTCAAGTCTGAATCTATAAGAGTCTCTTCAGTACCGATTTCAGTTGAGTTGAGTTGAGTTGAGTTAAGTTAATGGCCGGTCTTCCCATTTTGCATTTTTGCATTTGTAATGAAACTGAAAACCAGAATGAAATGTAATTTGTATGAAATGCAAGCAGCATCATCTGCATCAACCATAGTGCCAGATACAGCTCTTCAGATTCAAGAAGAAGTCCTCCAGATTCAGTCCCCCTCTCCATGCAGACTTTTGATTGTGTATGTCGATGATAGCATTGAACTCCGGCTAAGATGGGAACGTACAGTGGGGCGGACTTTGTATTTAAAACTTAAAAGTTTATATTGATATATTTGTACTTTATGGAAAGTTACACATACTCATACTAATGTGTGCTAGTATATTCCTCTATATATGTAAAGCAATATAAAGAAAATTGCTTTAAGAGGATATATCCTAGTTATATATAAAATTTATTTTGAGTTTTGTTTCTTTTAAATAGATCGACAAACTTGTACAAGATATCCATTAAAGTGCCAAAAGTCTCAAAAACTATAAAAAGATTTATTTGTTACATTCAAATTTTAAGTTTCTTATTTAAGAATTTAGGTCGTGTGGCAATTATTTGGCCTTATTCAAACTCTTAACTTGGCATTTAAAACTATCATTAAAACTTATCGAAAAAGTAAACTTTAAAACAAATCCGGCAATTCCCTTTTACTAAATCGATTTCAATAATCAAGAAACTTTTCAGAAGTGAAATTTAAATTTACTTCTGTTTCTTGAAAATTGGTATTACACTATGTCAATGACATAGAATGGAAAAACAATTGCCCAATTAACACAATTGGTTTAAATTGAAGAACTACAATATTTTTTTGATACATTTCTTAATATGATGGATAATTATAATCAAATTTATATTCTACTTAAGATTTAAACTGACAAATGTTATAAAAGTCCTGCAAATATTGATTACACTCTATCTATTTTCTACATAATTCGATTTGAGTACACTTTTTGTCAGTACACTAACCACTGTGCCATTGGCCTGACTGGATGAGTGGCTATATGCCTGGAGGTTGTCTCACTGCACTTCTTAATATTTCTTTCTCTTTCTATCTTGCTGCCTTGAGCAAAGATTTCGTATGTAAAATCGCGCATTTTCAACTGTTATCAGGGAGTCGTCTTTTGGTTTTGCTGTCTCAGATCATCTCACATCGGGATGGGGGTATCCCGTACGTCCCCTTTGCCTCTCTGCCTGGGCAAATGGCAATTTAAGTCATTTTGTAGTTGTTCTTTTTCGTTTTTTTCTTTTTACAACAGAATTTCAAAATGGTTTAATATTATGCACAAATCGAGAAGAGTTGCGTAGTAAATTATGGGCCATTAAAAGTGAAGCCAAGCCAAGTTGAGCGATTTTACCTGTGTACACAGAACAAGAAAAAAAATGGCCGACTTCTGGGTGTGAATGGGTGGTGGCTACCTGAAATGAGTAAAGTAAAGGATACGGAGAAACTATTTCACTAATTTCTCTTTTTCTTTTTCTCAGTTTACATTTGGAAATCTTGACAGGATGTTGTTATTTGTCTGGCTATTCCTCTGCGCTCTTTTACCCTTCTCGCAGCAGGAGAATCGCACTTTGAGCTATGTGACCAAAGCAGGATGTGAAGCCCTGATCAGAGATCCAAATTTATGCGAGTGCCAAGAGGGTGAAATTAAGTGCGAGAAAATTCAATTGAATAGTAATTCCAAAGAATTATATAGCATTAATTGCAATGTGTTTGATGTGCGTGGATTTGGCTATATACCATCACTTAAAATTGGTAAAATTGGTAAACTTTCCATCAACAATTGTGCCCTGCCCCATGCAAGAAGTGTCAAGGAGTTGATCAGCACTTTGGGTATAACCAATTATACGGAATTGAATATTAATAACTTTTTCGATTTCAAGAAGAGTGATAGAGGAGATGTTCTGCAACAACGTTATACCAATCAACCGGGTTTGAAGAGATTAACCATTTTGGGTTTCAAATCGGTTTTGCCAGCGAATTTCTTTGAAAATCTCTCGGAACTAAAGGATTTGAGTATGCAGGGAAGCGGTGATTTACCTGCCACTCTACTCTATCCCTTAACCAAGTTAATCAAATTGAATATTGTTGTGAGGAATATGCATAAAGTGGCCAGTGAAATATTTTCCAAGCAAACCAAATTGCGCCATTTGACCATCCATTGTGATGTTAAGAACAGCAGTGTGGAAATGTCCACATTTGCCTCTCAGGAACTGTGGCACATGTCCGAGTTGCAATCCCTGGAAATCTTCCAGTGTGGTGATAATATACCAGCTGAAATGTTTTGGAAATCCCATGATTTGGCCTACCTGAGCATACGCAGCAATATCAGTTATGTTGGCAGGGAGTTCCTCAAGTCCCAGCAGAAACTATTGACTCTTAAGTTGGAACGGAATAATATAGCTCGATTGCCGGATAAATTATTTCATCATAGTCCCATGTTACTGGAAATACATTTGGCCTACAACAATTTGGATCGCATTCAAAGGTGAGTGGAAAATGTTTATATAAGTAAATCAAAGTCCAATTAAATAATCTTCCATTAACTTATTTCATTTCCAATTCAATTTACTTATACTTTCCAGCGGTCTCTTTGACAAATTGAAGAATCTACAGATATTGAATCTAGAACAAAATCCAATAACAACAATATCACCGGCTGCCTTTACGGCCATACCCAAGGCTCATATATATTTGGGACAATTATATAGAAATGCTGCCAATGCCGATTGGGCACGATCGACAAATGCCACCATCTGTGAAGAGGAATATATCTACGGTGTTTGTATCTACTGCAGACGGGATGAGTATTTGGATCACTTCTCGGACAAAGAGATCTGTAATAAGCCAACAATTAAATCAAAGGATGCCATGATCCAGAGGGAATATGAAAATCGTTTAATGGCAGCTCCAACTCATTCGTGGAAAAAGCCAGAGAAATGTAAGTAATATATTACTTTTATTTCATGGATTCTTAAAGAGAAATCAAAGAATATATATTAGAAATTTTCTTTTGACATCTTACGCCTCGCACACTCCCCTCCCTGGGACTGACTGACATTGCCAAATTGAAAACGAAATACAAACAATATTAATATTTGTTGCGTTTTGCTGTTCAACGATAGCGATAAGAAACTCACCAAGATAAAGTAGGGGGAGGGAATGCGGAGGCTGGGCAAAAATATTTTTATATATAAATCATGAACAAAAACAATTTATCTTTTGATTTGTAGCAAGGGATGATGGCAAGCAACAAAAAAAAAAAAAGAAAAAAGAAATAAGAGAAAAACTTTGTTCATCTGCTTTTCGTTTTTCCACTTTTCTTCATATTTGGCGCAACATGTCAAATGTAATAAGAGCTAATGTTATGCTTTTTTCTTCACCTCCTCCCACCCCCCCAAACATCCCGCTTTTCAACAACAATCACTGAATTGTAAGTGAAAATCAAGTGAATTATGCGGGTTAAGAATGATTTTTTATACCCTGTTTGTTGTAGAGAAAAAGAAAAGGTTGATTAGATTAGACAAACTTTAAGTATTAGGCAGCTTAGGTAAATATTTGACATGTTATCAAGTGTATATATATTCTTGAACAACGTTAACATTAAAGTGGAATAATACATATGGGTTAATTCCTCTACTTGGTCAGAATCCTTCCAAAAACCAGAAATAGTCCTACTTGAAAGTTCAATTTTAAAACCAAATTAAAAAATTTCACTGAAGTAAAAATTAAGTAAAGTCTGTAAGTAACTAACTTATAAATTTTAAGAATTAGTTTTAATATTTCAAGACAACTTCCTTCTTATTATAGGGTAACTCTGCGTCGACGCTTTCACTTTTTAACCAGACTTTTTTTTATGACTTTAGATTGCTATCATTTATGGGTATCTAACGGTCTCCCCTGTTCACATTTGCCTGTTATGTAAATCATATTTGACATTTGTTATTGTTGTTGCTAAACATTTCATTTTAGGGGGGGGGGAGGGCAACTCATAAATGTCAAAAAATATTCACATATTCATATTGAGATGAAAGTAAATTTGAAAAGTGAAAAAAAAGGTAATATGCTTAAATGCTGTATAAAATGCTTCACATCTTTTTCATTATAGCTAACTGACAGTATTTAAAAACCATCTTCTTAATCCTATATTACATGCTTTCATTTCCATTAATGTACACCATAATTCATGGTCCTCACTCAAGTTCTAATCGCAAAATTTTTATTTGCTCTCCTCCCGGTGGCCGCTAATAAAACGCTTAACAGACTGACACCTAAATGACTGGGGGAACCTTTAAAGACGCCACCAGCAACTGATCAACACGATCCTCAAATATATTTCTCGTTGATATTCTCGCTTTTGGTTGCCTTTTCTCTGTTTCCGATAGACATAATTTGTCGTATGTTGCCGGACAACGAAGGTGACACTGTCACCCTGTCAGTGAGGGGGATGGGGTTTTTAGTGATGGGAAAATCTGACAGACCGGAGGTGGTTTGGTCAGGTAAAAGATATGTTTGTTATTGGCAATATGCAGCCACACTATTTCATAAAAGTTTGTTAGTAAAAAAAAAACATTTAAAGAATATTAACTAAAGATACTATGTATATGCTTGCCTTAAAACAATTATATTGTGTTTTTCTCAAGATCTGTTTAAAGTTTTAAATTATTCATCAAATTCGAAAATGAGTATTTTTATTGTATAAATATGCAGCCACACTATTTTGCAATTACATATGCAAATCTACATAAGTCGTATCTCCCATTTATACTATTAATCTATACTCTTTTGCTTTAAGCTTAAAGATTTACCAGTTTTTTCAGAAATAGTTTAGATTCAAAAAGATTAACTTAGGCACATCAATTTGGTTTGGTTCTATTTATTGCCAATAGAAATTGCATGTAGAATATCTTGGAGCTCCGCTCTAGACGACACACGACACAGAACACAACGATGACGATGAGCGACGACCAACGACCCTTCTGGCTCTCCACAAATGCAACTTTTGTACGAGTCTCCATATCTGGCGGATACATTTCAAAGCAATGCCAACTGGGGCTGCGTTTATCGCTTGGTAGCCACCAACAACAGCAACACCAACAGAAACAGCAGCAACAACAACGGCAACAGCAACAACAACAGCTACAGAAGGCAACATTGAAATTTATGGGCATCAACGTTGATTTTGAAGCCACCAAAGAGACCCATAGGAGAGGACACAAAGTTGGAGTCCAAGTCAGAGCATTCGAGCTGTGGCTGGCAGTGGCTGCCTTGGCATTTGTAATGCCTAAATGCTTTGGCGAATTGATTTTTGGTGTAAACGATGTGCAATTTTAATGGATTGTGCTGCCAGATAAGAGAGCGAGAGCCAAAAGGAGTCTCCTCTACCAGAGTCCGAGACTTTAACTATAGACTGAACCGGACTGGTGGTGGACTGAACTGAACTCAACTGGACTCGACCATCTCCACTGTATGTCGTGTCGTTTAATTGAATTTGTTTTGATTAGTTTGCCAGGCAAATGCAGTTTAAAGTCAACTACAAATTTTAAAGACACCTCCCAGGCACATTGCTCCCATTCATATGCATACACATACATATATAAAATAAATTCATCTATTCATCAGCACAAAAAAATGTCAATTTAAATATTTGCAAATATTTTAACAAGGCATGTCGAGCATCCACTAACCCGAACGCTAATTTGTCAGCTGAAACAAGAAAAGAAAGAAAAAAAAACTCTCAAACAACTGAAATTTGTGTGTGCGAAATAAAAATTGTAGACATTTTTTTATGTAAAAAAAAAAAAAATAAATGGAAAAATGAGGCAAAATATTCATAACGAAAAGGTGCAAAAAACTTTTTTAATTAATTAAGCAGCAGAGAAATGAAAAAAAAAAGAAAAGGAAAACAGAGAAAAGAGAGAACGCTAAAGGCATAAGTAAAATATTATGCGCAAAATTTGAGTGTGTGGAAAATATTTTGCATGAACAGAAAAATGTCAAGTATTTAAGGTTAACAACTAAAGGATAAATTATGATACATGCATGTGGGATTGATGACTTTGAGATACTCTTAAAAACGGTAATGGTAAACTTATTGGCACGCTGGAAAAATTTTAAAAGATTTTTTAAACTACTTTCTTATGCAGTGGAAAAAACACAGAATATTTTTGTTGCTTGCTACTAATCAGATATGTATATCAATACGTTTATGTGCATATAAACATATAAACATACCCTTATATTGGCATTTATTTCAACAACTTTAATAAGCATTTTAATGTTAAAGTTGTCCCTGGTAAGATAAAGAATATCTTGATGAATATAACAGTTGTACAAACATTGCTGTTAATTATCAATAAAAGGTATTTAGAGCTCTTAGCCTTAACGAAATGTGTAAAGATTTAATTTATAATATTTTGAAAACAGTAATAATATTACTGATCCAGAAGAAACTTATATATCATATGCACAAGTTGTAAATTTTACTAAAGTTCAAAATAGTTTCACGATTTGATGATCCAGCAACTGAGCAAGGAATGGAATTGATACTAACTATTTAATAATGAGACTACAGAATATTTATACATATTTTTCCCAATAGTCTAAAAGAAAGGCAGAAGAGTAATATATAAATATATGTAAATGAATTAAATATTGAATATGTCAAATTAATTTCATTATATTTTAATAAATATTAAATTCAAATTGATTAAATAGTTTTTCATTTTAAAGTTAAGGACTCTATAAATAAATTAACGCAAAAATTAACTGTACGGCATATGAGTTAAAACCATTATCATTGGTGTTTTTTTTATAAAATATTAAATTAGCGAGTGAACGAAAAAAAACCAACAATAATTATGGATAAAATTTATTTCCGAACAAATCTACCAAAATTGAATATTTTTGGATTTTACTAGTTCAACAATGTAATTAGTTTTACTCTAAGAAAAGAAGATTTCGGTAATTTTATGTTTCAAAAAACATATACATACATATATACCTTAATGAAGAAAAAGACTTTAAGACATGTGATCAACCATATAAAAACCAATTGTGCAAGATAAATGATAGACTTTAGTTAATGTTGAAATTATACAAACAGAGCTCTTTATTAGAAGTGGCAAATGATCTTGTCTACACAACGATACATAGCGAATTAACTTACTTAGATGACAGTGTTGCAAGATACAGCGAATTATAGCAAGGATGCCAGATTGTTACTTTGCTTTAATGATAATGATTACTGATATTTTGAATGAAAGCTAGTTTTCAAAATAGACTCCCTGTTATATTGTACTTAGATTCTTAGCACGTTAATACTAAAATCTTATACACTTGTATTCAAGGTACAATTTTTTACTAGTTTTATTCAATCATTCTGTGTTTTCAAATACAATACAGTTTAGCTGACAATTTTGGTTCTTACCCTGTAAATATATATGCAATTTATATTGTAAAGAGCTTAAATATCAATTTACTAGAGTTAGTTAATGAACATTAATTTAGTTAAATGAGGTTAGCGGCTGCTCTCATTGATAAGTTTATTCATTGGATTTTAATAATTTTAATTGGACCTTCTTAAGCCAAGCAAAAGGGCATAAGAAAACAATTAAATTTGAATTTAAAGACTTTAAAGTTATATTTAAATTTATATTTTCGTTTATTTGAATTGCAGCATCTATATCAAATTTCCTTTGTTTAGAGTTAAGGTCAAATTTTAAATGGAAAAATCTGGTAGGAGGTTCAATCAATTAAACAGTGAGAAAGAAAACACAAATGGCCTGGCCCAAGGACCAAATGCAATTCACATTTGAATGACAGGCAGTTAACTTGTTGATTTTACAGAAGCCAAAGCAAGGACATTTGCCTCTTGCCCCCAACTCTTAAAATAGAAAATATCCTTGCAATTTCTATTGTTTAGTGCATAGAAGTCAATTTATGAGGCAAATATCTTGGCTTGGTGTGTTCCAAGTGGTGTGTGTGTGTGCCTATAAGATTGACAGCTAAGCTCTCGTTTGGGTTATGTGGTATTCTTGCATCTGACCGATAAGGTTAAGCTCACCATGCCCCCATAGTGAGAATGCACTTGGTCTTGTGGTTTTTCGATTTTAATTGAATTTAATTGATTTGGTTTCGAGTTTGAGTCGAAGTATGAGTTAAGACCATGAAAAGGGTTACCTACTCCGTTGTATATTTTCAAGGGTTGCATTGCATCTACATACATACATACATATTTATGCTTTAAAGTTGCATGGACTTTACTGTTAAATGTTGCATGACTTCTATCAGCTCCACCCAATCCCGAACCCCAGGTCCGAATGTCCAACATTCGAGGTAGTTGTAGTAGGCAGTGAAAAATTGCAGCTGTCAGCGTTGGCCAGAAAAATGATTTGTTGATTTTTCTTGTTGTGTTGCGAGAAGGCTCTGGGACAGCAAAACTGTTGGCCTATACACATATAAATCATAAAGTGCTTCACAATTTACCATATGAAACATAGTTGCTACCAATTTCTTATGTTTAGTATGTATGTTGCCTTGGCAATTAAAGTTAATATAAATGTTAAGTAATTATTGCGTGTATGTATGCATATGTGTTTGTGTTAGTTAATTGCCCTCTTAAGCAATTTCAAAAACTTAAACTTATAAATATTTAAATTATATTAATTGAAATATATGTTTACGTTTTAATTTTACAGATCCAAAACTCAATGAAGATGACTATTGAAAATTGACCAAACTTTATACAAGTATTCCATTTAAAAACCATAATACTCCATTTGACTACAATTTTGCATAAAAGTTATGTCTTTTAACTAAAATATATCTAATCTAATATATAGATATTAGTTGTTAAAGAAACATAAAAGTGTATTTCCTTCATCGAATCTTGTTTTAAAATACATCATGATTAGAAATATTTTTAATAATCTAATAAATTAAACAATTGTACTATCTTTGAAATAAAATTATATAATATAAATTATACTTTTCAGATATTTTAAAAACTAACTTTTGTACAATTTTGATAAAAGTAAAACCCAAATGTTTTCAATAAAGTTCGTCTGTGTTTGAAAATTGCATTAACTGAGAGAAAAATTATTTTAATCTCTTGGAATTTGTTCAATATTTTCATATTTATATTTCAAAATAAGTTTTATAGCACTTAAATATTAATCTAAATATTAACAAGCATTTGAAATGAAGAACTAATCTTAGTTTGCTGAGAGGAATGAATGGGGAAAGGGAAATTTTGTTTTACATTCTGTTTTTCATTTAAGTGTGAATTTCCAAGAGATTAGATTGTCTGTTTCATTTATAACTTTGGCCATTTTCTAATATATTTTGGTTTGGGAAACAAAGCAACTCTTCAAGTAAACATTGCAAAATCTAATTTACATCTTTCTACTTATAGACCCAAACATTATTTGGTCGTCTATTAATGTTCATTAAAGTTTTGATTCATTTGCACAATTTTGGATTTCAAATTCCCTTCCCCTCTCCCATACGATTTCCTATTACAACCCATAGCCTAAAGGTAATTTCTAGCAAAACCAAATAAACAACGGCAATGTGCAGATATAAATAAATAATAATGTAATGCCACAATGCCACGCCCAACCATTACTCATATTGTTTATATATAGGTGGGCCTAAGCAATGGACAAAATTAGCGCCAAAAAAACAATTAAAAATGCTTGAATGCATTTAATTATATTCATGAATTGATTTTAGAACAAGTTGCTAACCAAATCGAAATGAAACTAATCAAAAATGCAATAGAAAAATAAAACATTTTTAAGAGAAATTAATTAAATTTATTGAAGCGGAATTCGAGTAAATCAGTAAATCAATAGAACAACAAATGCAACAACTAATTAATGAGTTGATTAATAAACAATTAGAGAGAGAGTTGGACAAAAAATATATATAAAAGCAAACCATTTTAGGCAATTTATGAGCTGATAATTGACGCCCACACACGAAACCATAAACTGAGCAATGAACACTGAATACCAAAAGGAAACCAAGTGGCTGGCGACTGTTGTAAATCAAGTGAACCAACTTGTTTGTTTGGCATGCAAAGCCCAGCTAACCCGGCTAACACAGCTAAACCAGGCTAAGCCAGCCAGCTAACCCAGCTGCCTGCCTGCCCACTCAGATCCCCTGCTAGATACCCAAAAAGAAACTGTTCGCCCTGCTAGCGCAAAAGTGGGTGGAGCGGTCCCGATCCCAGTGGCAGCCACTGCACTTTGCTTCTGCAGTTGCAAATTTCTTACTTCAGTCGTCGCCTGGGCCTCGGACACGCCTACAACTCTGTTATTTTTCTTAGCCCCCTCGAGGTTTCCACTGCAACAGACACAAGAGAAGAAAAAAAACACATAATATAACAACTGTTGATTTTCAGATAAGAGCCACGACTTGACTTGACTGCACTTCTCGTATTGGTTTTAGCCAGCTTGAGAGCGCAAATATGTTAATTGCAGGGCAAATATAAAAAAACAGAAGCCCTAAAGACCCATACACAAAGGGGGCCAAAACTTTGACAAGGGCCATTGCCTTTAAAATTGAATTAAACGGAAGCAAGAACCACGGACCAGATATATCAAAAAATTTTAAAATTATTCTAAGATATGATAATTATTAAAATATATGTATTATTTAAGCAATTTTAAGGAGTTTTGCTAATTATAACATAAACTTTACGTTTGTCAACATTGCTAAAAGAAGTCTCGCCTTGACAAGACAATCATGTGCCAGTCATCCGGAATCTCCACTAAATTCCAGCTGCATATTTTGTTTGACAACTTTGTAGCGAAACATTGCCACGTGCTGACTGCACCTGCAATACAAATGCCTGCATATAAGCTCCCCTTTCATAACCCTCCTCACAATCGTTCCCCATCGGTTAGAGGGGGAGGGGAAAAAGGCGTTTTGCAACAAGGAGAAGGCCTTGCAAAAAATGCACCCAGCTGCATGTGCGTGCATAAATTTTTGCCGCTGCTGTTGCTGTTTGCTCTTGTTCTTGTTTGCATCCAGTCAATGAAGACATGACAGCCAGGAAAATTTCTGCATTTTCCACATAGTTTTTTTTTTTCGTTTTATTATTTTTTTTTCGTTTTTGTCCTATGGCAACTTCCCCGCACTCTTCATTAACTGTCACCAGGCAGCAGTAGCGAAAATGTTACCTAATAAAAACCAAATAAATTTCCTATTGACATCAACATGGCTTTCATTTGTGAGCCGAGAACAATGGCAAAAGCCAAAAGAAACCATCTAATGCAAACAATATTCGGTGTGTAAGAGAGAGAACATTTCATAGTAGTTCCATAGGAGCAAACAAACAATAACAACAGAACGAACGGACGTATGGGCGGACAGACAGACAGACAGACAGTCGGGCAGCACTTTGATGGCAAACATTGCAAGACTTGACAACAGAAACTACAAGAACAATATGTGTGAATTTTTTTTAGGCATACCACCGAACTTGATACACTCTTTATGCATAACAAAACGAATAGATTGACTCTTTTAGGAATATATGTACTTTCGTTTTATCAATGTTTTTTCAATTACATTCTAAAGACATTGTTACTAACAGACATAACAGAGACTTAACAGGAGTTGAGGGATGGCTGACTTACATATGTCTGTAACTTAACCTTAACATTATCTGTAAGTGGCAAATCCAATAGAACCCTTTAAGTTACATATTTACATTGAAATCAAAATATGACTGTTAAATCTGTCATTGATACGAAGATAAGATAAAATACCTTAAATAACGAAATTGATTAAAAAATAGCTTCAAATTATAGATTTTAACTGTCTTACTTTATAACAACTAATGGTTAACTTTAATTAAAAGATAGAAAATCTATCAATTGAATTTAGTTAAGACAATTTATAACACATTATTGCACCTTTTTAAAACTTATAGTGCCAATTTATCAAAATATTATATATATACATATATTCCATATATAGACTTAATTTTATCTTAAACATTTATACTAAAAGCAAACAGGACAAAATACTATTGATAGTTAATATACTCTTCTCTAAATGGGTATAAAAAATAAAAGAATATCGCGTGCCAAAAAAAATCATCCAGTAAACACACAAATATACATAGCCACACACACACACACACTCACTCATACTCAGACATTCATGTTCATATCCACAAAGGACATTGCAAGATGGTGAGTTAAGTAAAAGCTTTCAGGTTACACCCCATCTCCATTCCTAACCTGACCCCCCCTCGTTCCCCTATTACATAAACACAATAGGGGAGAAGGCATTCTGTTGTTGTTTTATTGTGATTTTTATGTTAGTCGTTTTGTTTTGGCATTTTTGGCCAAATATTAGTTTCCATACACTTTGGTCACTGGCCAAAAAGGTATGCTATTGTATTACCCATATTCAGCTTCATCGTGGGAAAGGGAGCAAAGTTGATATGAGAAAGTTAATAGCATTAGCTATAGCAATAGGTTTAGGTACAGATACTGCCTATAGTACAGACTTAAAAGCCAAATTGAACAAATTTTTTGTTAATTCTGTCAAGGTAAAGTTAATGAATTTTAGCCGGAACACTGAAAGGCAATGGATATTCTGTGAGAAGAATAAATTTCGGTTTTACAGGTAAGGTAACTGATAGGTAAGTCTTTAAACTATTATTATAAACCCTTTAAAGTAATTTCATTATTATACCCTTGCAAAAAGGGTATTTTTAATTTGGGCAGAAGTTTGCAACACATAGAAGGAAGCATCTCCGACTATATAAAGTATATATATTATTGATCAGCACGTCGAGCTGAGTTGATATAGCCATGTCCGTCTGTCTGTCTGGATCAACAGCTTCTTCTCCGAAACTCTTAAAGCTACAGAGCTGAAATTTTGCACCTAGGCTTATTTTTGCTGCAGGCATTGTATATCTCGGAATCATCCCGATCGGATGACTATATCATATAGCTCCCATAGGAACGATAGGTCGAGAATAGAGTTGAACCTCCATAAGTTTGTTGTTTTTCTTCTTTTATATGCTTTCTAATGTAATTGTAAATATGTATTTGTTAAATAACAGTTTGCAAGGGTATACGAACTTCGACACGGCCGAAGTTAGCCCATTCTAGTTTTTTTGTAATATTAAGGTGTTTGAGGTGTAAGTGTAATATAGAATTTAGTTCAGTTTTAGTTTCAAAATATTTCAATTTAAAGCCTTATAAAAAGCATTTGGTTATGATGCTGGATTATAGTGTTATTTAAGTCTCACTTAGACATATGGAATTCTATTACAATTTTCTCTTCCAGCAACAATATGTTTCCAACTCAGAAATGAAAAAAATTCAATTTCCAATTTAAATGTAATTAAATACACAAAAGCGTTAATTGAAACATTAGAGCAAACAATTTTATTGCTTAATTTACATGAAAATTAACTAAACAAGTGTCAGAGGCCAGACAAGAAGGGGGAAACAAAGTGAGAGAAATCACAGAGCAGAGAAAAATTGCTAAAATGCCAGAAACAGCAGAAACAGAAACCCTTAGCCCAGAGTCTTACCTCCAACCCTCCAACCAAAACCGTCTAACCCCCACCCCAACCCCCTACATAACAGAGGACAGCGTGGATAGCAAAGTTCATAAAGACGCAACCATTAAGACATTTTAATTCTTGATTTTGCACCCCCTCACTGACTGACCCAGCTGGAAATGGACCTGGTGATGGAACTTAGAAGTAAGGAGAGGGGAACGTTGTCCTTTTTTTTTTGGTTCATGACCCACCAAGCTGTCAATTTTTCTGGCCTGTCGTTTTATTTTTAATTTCGTCTGCATCTTCGCTTCGTCTTCATTCTTCGTAGTCTTTGCTATCTTTTTTTATGCCGTCGAGGCTCATTAGATTTGCAAAATGTTCTCGTTCTTGTTCTGTTGGGGTCCTTTCTTGGTGGTCATTAATGTTATTACCATTAGGCGGGGCCCTTACCCTCAAAAAAAAAAAAAAACAACAACAACAAAAATGGAAAAGAAACCAAAAAATGCAATTGGATTAATAAATGCCATTAGATATGGCAAGTGTTTTATTTTTATTCACATTTTTTTTTCCAATTTTCTTTTGCCTTTTAGTTGAGCATAATTTGTATTTATGCCATCATTTCATGCTACATTTAAGACAAGTTATGGAAAGGAAAAATGAATAAGTGTTATTCTACAAGTAAGTGTATTGAAAATAGATAAAATATAATTTTGTCTACCCAATGCAATTAAAGGAATTTTTATTAGATTAAAGGAGCTATAAGAAACTGATAGAAAAAGAGAAGAACATGGAATTCTATGAGTTTTGATTGAGTTTAATATTTGTATGCAAGGAATATAAAGAGAATGAAAAATTTCAATATACTGATCTCCCCTTATTATTCTCTTGTAAAAGCCCTCAAAAAATGGTTGGAGCATCTTACTTCATACTTATCTCGATACTTTTATTTCATCAATCTAATAAATATGTAGAAGACTTTAGTACTTAATTCTCTAGGCAAGTTTTTCTCTTTTTGAAATTGGCAAATGTATGAAGAACTGGGAGCCTAAGGGACATGGGGAATATCATTATCTTCCCATTTGGTTTTTAGGCTTCAATGACTTGTGAAGTAAACGATAGAAAGATCTCAATTAGTGGACCTACTAGAATGACTTCAAATCGTATCGATCCATAGCACCGAATTCGTGGTTACCTTTTTCGGTAGTTTATCGCCTTGCCTATTTCACATTAGTCATTCAATTTGTTTGGAATGCTTATTTTATATATACATATATATACATACATTACATTGCGGGAAAGCAAAAGTCCATTTCACTTTGTTATAAACATCCGTTTCAGCGATTTGCATTTATGGGGGGGGCGTCTATGGTTTTTATTTATTTATTTATTTTTCGTGGGTGTGCCCCGACACTTAACAAACAAAATTTTGTCCAACAGCAATTAGAGAGCCGGGGTCAAAACATCACACGCGCTTTTTTATTTTTTTAATATAAATGAAGTGAAATTAAAAGGCAACTGTTGACAAAGGTGGTTCTTAATGGTCATGTGTGAGAGTGTGTGAAAAGGGAGGTCACTCCGTGCGTGTGTGTATGTATGTGTGTGTGGTCAGCCGCTGACTTCGGAAATGAAAAAGCGGTCATCAAAAGCCAACACACGTGTCTGGGCGGGAATGAGAACAGAGAATCCAGTTCCAGCTCCAACTCTTACTCCATCTCTAGCATCAACAGCAGCAAATGCGTTTGACACCTTTCCCAACAGGAGCAACGAAAAAAGGTCACAATGCCATGCAAAACAATTAGAGAGGTCAGTTTGGTAGACTGACCAGCAGCGGCAACACCCGCAACTGACAACAGCAACGCCCACACAAAAACTGTGTGTGTGTGTGTGTGGGATCGGAGTTAATAATAATCAAAAAGCTGTCCATGATGATAATGACGATGATGATGATTATGGTTAATGAGAACCGGTGAACCTTGAACAACCTGAAGACAAGAAGGGACAATTCCTAAGGATGCTTTCCTTATGTATTAATAACAGGTTAACACCTTTGTTTATTCTAGAAAAGAAATTTGAATTGAAACGAGTATGGTAAAAGAAAGGTTTGAAAACTAATTTACTTTCAATGTTATATTACAGATTTCCCTCCCAGAAAACGATATAAGTAAGCAAGTGTAAATATAAGAAAAAGTGCCAATTATTATAAAGAATTCAAATTCAGTGTTTTTTTATAAATTGGTATCCATAGCCCAAGTTCAAAGTTTACTTTGCATCCATTTTACACATGGTAAGTATATTTTTATAAATCAGTATTTGAATTGTTCTTAAATATAAATTTCTCGTAAATTAGATCATTCCAATATTAGGCATGATTATTTCAATATGATGAATGATATATTCAACTTTAGTTTAACTTGAATATCTAAAACATTAACTAATATACATATTAAGGACAAAAGAATTTATTGAGTTGTCGTTTGAAGTTTAGCAGTATTTTTGAACTTTGAATGTACTCTGGTTTTATCAATCGATTAAAATTTAGAATGTAGTAATCTATGGAGTTCATTTTTCAAAGCTTTTTGTTTTATTAATCTAAGATCTTTAACGATCCTTATTCCTACAATTCTTGAAAACCTTGAAACTTACTTGGTGTAGAAACTAAAAACTTTGCTGCACAATATGAAAGCCGCACAAATTATCATTTTAGATAAAATATAGTTAACTCAAATGTTTACTAAATAGTTCTTCCATTTTGTATATAAATTTTTTAAAATCGAAATTTCCAGTGCACGATTCACAAATTGAATTAAAATTGGTAGAGAACAATACTGATAAGACCCTCACATAACTGATTGAACTCTTCTAAAATTAAATACGAGCTCTCCTAGATAAAAATCTCTTATTAAACACTGAGATAATACGAAAAACTGGCATGTATAAACAGTTATAGTGAATTAAATTTGCTAGTCTAGATTTCTCATTAATCATATCCCTAAAGTATGCTATAAAAACTAACTTCCTTTTAACTACCATTAACAGACTAACTGAAACTGTGTTAAAAAGGGGTTTCAGTGCATTTTTTCCCCCTTCCCGCAGATACTTGCTAATAACTACAATTTAATAATATTTCCTTACATATAAAATTTCTATAATTAACTTTCATTGCGCACGTCATATGCGTTTCACTGAAGTGAAGTGTTTATTTAATTATTTTTCAATTCCCACATCATTTTTTGGGCTAATATCCTTGGGGATTACATTTGCAATGAGAACCCTTTTTAATGATGACACCAAAACACGAAATTGAATTCTTCTTTTCGCAAATGAAACTAACTAAATTAAATGTAGATATTTAATCTTCGACAGAACTCTGAGTTTCTACCATAGAACTCGATTTCTGCTCTTGTTTTATTTTCTGGCAAAAAATAATTAAATGATAAACTAATCTACTTTGCCCAAACCCCTTTTGCCACGAGGACAGGGAGAGAAAGAGGGGGTGAATGGGGCTACAAATATATCTATTAGTCTAAGGGAAAAGAAGAGGAAAGGACTCTGTTTGGTATCCTTGTACACCGCCTGTGCAAATAATTATTATTTTTCGAAACTATAAATCTGCTTACAAAATATTTTCGTGCATTTTTCTCCAAAAAAAAAACCAACCCAAAATGGGAAGGCTAAAAAGACTATAGGCAAGAGTTGGCCAGGAGGGGGGGCTGTATGTGACAGTTTTAGTGGGAAAGGGGGGGGAATTTGGTGCAGGCAACCCAGACATAGAGTGCCTCTTGCCAGCTTTGGCAATGATATACAGTTTTCAATTAAAAATTATAGTCTAATGAAATTTTGCAACAGCATAGCCGGCAGGAGAGCTTGTCGGCTTTTCTTCTTTTCTTTTTTTCTTTGGGTGGGAGTGAAAGGGGTAAATGGAAACCTCCTAATGCTTTTGCCTAGGTAATTGCCAGTCTCCAAGAGAGAGAGAGAGAAAGAGACAAACCGAGAAAATGAGAGGGAAGTGACAGTGCGGCATAACCTCGGCTAAGAGAAGCACAACATTTTGCCTCTTGAAAGATTGATAAATTATTAATCAATCAATATTTCAAATTTGTTATTAAAAAAAAAGAAAGATGATTAAGTTTTATAAATTTATAATTCTTTTCTATATAATATAAAATGAAAACCTAATAAGTATATTGAAAGTATATAAGAATAATGATTGATCTAAGAAATATTTAGAGAGAGAGATTGCATATACCACAAATCAACTAAATTTAGAAACTATATTGAATATAAAGCTGAATCTGCATATTAACTCTAAAAGAAGGCTATTTAATCTATACATTTTGGAACATTCTTTTGTTAGTTTTACCTTTCTTTCGAAAATTTTGGAATTCTGAGAACCTTTAGTTCATTTGAGAAGTTCTATAAGGACTCTTTCTAAAAGTTTATGTCATTGTTAAAGGTTACAAAATTTTAAAGAACCTTTGTCAAACGTTTATAAAATTACAGTTCACAGACAAAATTTCACAATTAGTACAGAAAAATATTTTTCTCAATGCTCTCTAACATAATTTTGCCATAGTTCAATTGTTGGAAATTTCAAATTAGAGTTAAACTTACTTAACTAAGGGGAAAGAAAGCTTTTGGTATCTTGAAGAACTTCCCAAAAAATCAATTATGTTCTTTTAAGTTCAGGTAGAAAATTTAATAACAAATGTTAAGTTTATTAAATATCTTTCAAAAAGTTGTCTACAGTCTGTGAATGGGTTTCAAAAAGAATGTTTACAAGTAGTCTATATACCTATATGTATAAGATATTAGTTTAAGAGAATAATTATGAATGCCAACTTAGTAAGTAACTTATTTACATTAGATTGCTTCAATAGATGATTAAAGAGAATAAAGAATTCCATTTTAAAAGCTTCTCATCGTTTTTACCAATTAACTATCTTTTTAAAAGTTTTCATATAAAAACAGCTCTATAAACAACATTAAACACAAATATAATCAACTGTGAAAGTAATTTTTAGAGCATTTTCAATGGTGTTCTCTTAAAACTATTTACTTTGAAACTATTGCCATCTCCATCATGCTGAAATTAATGTGTTCTTTTACTTTTATCAACATCAATGTCGTTTGCACTAACTCAAAAAATAATTACAAAGCTTTGCCAAAAAAGTGGTGGGGGAGGGGGGGAAGGGAACTCAGTTACCAGTTCCACGTTTTGCCAATTTTCATACTGTTTTTCCATGTCCCGTTTTCGATCAAATTTCTTAGTTTACAAAAAGGCAGCAACACCACCTCCTCCTTTCCTTCTTCTGACCATAAAATATTTTTGGTATGAAAAATTTGAAAATTGTAAACACAAAAATGTCCTAAAGGATACAGAAAGGGAAAGAAAGAGAGAGAGAGAGCGAGAGAGAGTGAGTAGTACGGAGAGGTCTTACCCATGCTCTATAGTTTTTTCATTGGCCTTTCCTGTTAGCTTTCTAATAGTTGTGAGTGTTTTTGCAAATGGTTAAAAAACACCTGTCCCATAGCTGAACTACTCCCCAAACCTAAAGGATAAACCACACATGTCCTTTTGGTAGAAAAAACATTGTTGGGTTTTAGTTTATAGTTTGTAGTAATTTGCTTTAAAGCGGTTTTTAATATCAAAGTATTGTTGGAAATATTTGATTATTTCTAGAAAAAAAAAACTCCCCCACCACCGTTGACCCCTGACGCTCCTTATCCCGAAAATGGCATAGAAAATCTGTTTGAAATTGTTATGTCATTTTTATGCAAAATATTTCTAAAACAGAAAATAATGTAGAAGGACACTCATAAAAGTGGAAATTTCAAGCATTTAAAAGCTGTTTGCATGTCTATAATAGGATCAAGAAGGCAAATGAGGAAACAACAAAAAGAAGAAAAAAATTTTGAAAGAAAAAACTGAAGAAGTCATCAAAATGTAACTCAAGACGAAGTGAGACTAATTTCTGTAACTTTGGTCCTTTTGGTCTCATTTTGCCATTCGTTACGGCTTTTCGGCATTTTCAGCATTTTCTTTTTGTTTTTTTTTTTTTTGTGTATGTGTTTGGTGAGGTGTTTTCACCCTCCTGTCATTAGCCAGAATTTACAGATACTTTTTACAAAATGCAACAGAATTGTCCATTTGTGTATAATATTTCTTTTTTGTTTTGGTTTTGTTTTGGTTTTTTCTTCTCTCTGGTAGGCTCAAACCATAAAGAAAGGAAAAGGTAAACGCCTCGCTTTTAACTTTTTATAGATGCTTTAGATATTTTACCCCCCAGGAAACAGCTGAGGTTCAGTTCTACAATTACCACAATAAGAGAGCTGAGCCACAGATGGGTCTCTGTATCTGTATTTAGGTGTGGGTATGGGTGTGGGTGTATATGGCCAGGTACAAATGGAGGGTTGGCCAAAAAGTTTTCTTACAGTCAAATGCATTTTTAATGAAATTTATGTACATTTGCATTAGTAATTGAAATGGGAATGGCCATGAACAACATTTTCTTTCATTTTCTCTTGTGGTTTTTTTTGGTATTTAATTGAAAATGAAACCTAAGTAAGCCTAATGACGGTAGAAAGCATTTGGAAGTCATTTGGAAATATATATTATTTTAAAAACAAACGAAATTATGGAAATTCACTAATCACAGGATTTTTTAACATTATGCACATATTATGTCACATCCAACCCGTTTAGGTGTAAGGACAATTGGTTAGAAAAAGCGTTCTAGTTGAATTTAGAAAGTAAATAAACCACTTCCCTTGACAATTTTGCCTTGAATTGATGTGAGTCTCTGTTTTAGTTAAAATTGAATCCCTTAAAAGTTACCCAAAAAGCAAGCCAATCATTTTGTTTAATTTATTTCCACATCTTTAAGCTTGTATGTCTTAAATTACCTAAACTTTGCACACAACATTCAATCAAAAGATTGCTGCTAAATCGCTCTTAACTATTGATAAAATCAATATTCAAATCTTAAAGAGATATGCCGAGCAATTTGACTACAAAGAGGGAAATGAAAAACGAGCTATGAACTTTTGAAGCTAATAAAGAGAAATCCCTAGAGAAAGGTTTGCTCATACAGAAATCCCTTCTATGAAATTTTAAACAACAAATAAAGCCATGGCCCATGCATTTTCCTTTAAATTTTTTTTTTTTTTTTTTTTTGGCAGTGAGTTTACTACCCATTAGATACGTAGTTAACTCAATTCTTTTTACTCTCCCCTCACTTAACTTCTCTCCCTCTCTCTCTTTCTCAGGGTTTTGTGCTGTTTGTTTGTCCGTTTGGCATGTTAGCAGCCAAATTGAATTCAAATTCAATTTGAACTTTTCAATTTTCCACATTTCAAATGCGTAAAATGTAATGAAAATTATGAGCAACACACAACGCAAAAAAAAATATATGTATGTATGAGTGTATGAGTGATGTGAAATGAAATTTTACAAACCAAATTGTTTATGCGCTTTTGAGCAACACTTTTAGCGTTAACAAACCGAAGAGGACTTTAGGATTTTGGGTCTCTGACAGACTCAGACGGGCGTTTCCTTGGGACAGTTGAGTAAGTAAATGAAATGAAACATAAATTGAAATTGAAATACAGGGTAAACTTTAGATGTGTTTGCATTGTGCTGTTTGCCGCGGGCTCAGAATTTTCCCTCTTTTTGTTGGCGTGACAATTGACGCCCAAAACAGGGACCAACAAGCAACAACCAACAACCAACAACCAACAACCAACATGCAACATCCAATACCCAGATGGCTGGCAATTCGCTAGTTATGACTGTTACAACTTTAATCAATCGGCTTCGTACCCTTCCACTTGCCACTTATGTGCAACCTTTTACGAGGCACTTGGCTGGGTCTAGAGAGTTGATGAGGTTTACAGTAACTAAAGCCAGGACAGTGCAAAAGCATCCGCAGGTAACTATCACCACGTCCAGGATATGTTCCACATTGTTGACCAAACATAAAAACGAACGCTGCTTGTCTGCGCGAATTGGGAAAAACCCAGCAATCCACGGCATAGCGCTCACGTAAAGTTGTTAACCTCAGAAATCTTTGATAGAAGCATAAGATATCCTGTTTTTTGGTTTAAGTAATATAAAAAGATTTGCAACAAAATGAAATTATATTTTTTTAAAAATAGAACTAAAGAATTAGGTGAACCAGCAGACAATTCGGCACAAAAATGTTGTTCCAGTGTTGGCTAAAGCTTATGTTTTTTACATTATGTTAAGTATAAGTTTTAACATTATGTTAAGTAAAGGTAAACTGTTAAAACTAGAAGTAATATAAAGCTGTTAAAGTTTTAAAGTCACTATGCATATCAAACACTTTTCACTCTTTATATATACTAATATACCTCTTAAAGATTTACTTTTATACGGTATAATTACGTTGTAACCCAAAACTCATTGAGTGCAACACATCCCGACAGAGAAAGGACAACACATTGCACTGTTCTTTATGTTTAGTTGTCACATAGATAGCAGCCAATTCCCTCCATTTAAGACCCATCCCGAGACCAAAACACAATTCTGGCTGCCACTCAAACCCATACCCAAAAGTATGGCCAAAAATGCACTAAAGAAGGGGAAAGAGAGAGAGAGAGAGAGAGCGAAAGAGTATGAGAGGTCAACAATTATTATTTTACAAATTGATATTTATGAAGCAATTTACAAAATGTTTTTACGCCAAACGACTTTTTCACTCATAACCATGTCGTCGTCCTCCTCCTAGCTGGAGGCAACCCGAGTTGCAACTTCAACTGGAGGCTTTGCACAAACATTGCCGCAGATTGCAGTACACAGATTGCCAACCCCTAGGCTTTGACTGGACTATACACCCATGGACTGGACAGGAGTCTGGTTTTTGGTGCAGGACAAGTGCATTGTGTCATTGTCATTGCAGTTGCAAAAAAATGTTATGAATTTCATTGCAACGAAAAACGTTGACTTTTTCGGTCAGACCAGAGAGCCAGAGCCCCGGGTCGGTACCGCACACAGAACACATACATATATACATGCAAATGTTTATTAATTTTATTGAACAATTAATTAAATGCGGGCAAAATGGCATGTGACGACAGCTGCAAACGATGAGAATGACTGCCATGCAACCGGGAAGTATGCAACACAATATTAAAATACCACAAAAACGTATCGAGAAATAAACGAGAAATCATAAAGCGAGCAAAACGAGAATAAATGGGAGAGTTTACTAAACGATTTCATCTGCATTTCATCGATGAGAGTAAAAATGAGAACTCTAAGGCATAATTGTTTAAAAAAGTATACCAAAGAAAAGTTGTATCTACAAATGTTCTTTTGTATTAAAACAATTGATTTTATTTGCAAACGAAACACACTAGGCAAAATTCACTCCTAAAAGTATGCTTTACCAAATACTGACGATTTCAGTTGTAATTGTTTGTGGAACATCCTTTAAACGTTTGCATTTTATGAACCCAAAAGAAGTGCAACATTTGTTGCAACAACATTTAAAAGACCATTTGCACTCAATTGTTGGAAATTGTGCAAAATTTGTGCAGTGTGGCAAATTGTTTTTTATTGAAATGGTCCAGAGAAATGTGAAGTTGCCTATTGATATAGCAGAATCTAGAAGTATACAGAAGTAATGGCAATTTATTTGCATATGGTAATATAATGTACATTGTGTATATGTGTGTGTGTGGGTAAAGCAGAAGTGGAAATGGAAGTGATATGCACTTGACAGTGAAGTGGACAACCCACACTCACACACACACTGACAGTACACCCTTCGATTTGGCCCTTTTGTATGAAATTTTAAGCAAATATCAAGGGTGGAAAAAAGGTTTGCATTTGCCCCCTTCCCACTCCCGGTTCCTCCTCTTTTTTTTGCGTATTTAGCGGCCTGGCGCGCTTAAACAAATAGAAATTTACATTTCGCTGCCATAAACACTTTTAAATTTGAATTTTGCTTTTTCATTCCGGTTTTTTCTTTTTTTAATGCCATCTTCTTATTTTTTGGTCATGCAAATTGAAATTGATGCAAAGGTAAACAGTTTCAAAAAAAAAAAAAAGAATAAAAATAAAAGCAGGGCGGAGAAAAACGAAGAAAAGGAAAGGTCAGTCACGGTCAGGCCAACTCCCGTCTGCGTCTGTCTCCCTCACACTCAATCTGCCAATTTCAGCAGAAGAAAAGATAAGCCAATTGCGTTGACAACTTGGCTGGCCACTACTGGTTGCTGGATGTTGGTTTTTCTCGGTGGCACGACTACCACCCCCTGAGGCAATGTCTTGGCCATAAGTCAAAGCCACTTTTATAAAACACTTCCGGTCCAATGGGGTCGTTTCTTCTGTGAGGATTTTCTATTATACGCTTGTGGGATTTCTTTTTACAAGGTTTATTTTACTCTCTACAATAAAATGGGCATATCAAGCAATAAATGAAACTTGCAGTCAGAAGAAAACAATTTTAAAAGCAGCCAGGTTAATTGATTAGCGAAGTTGGAATTTAATATTTAGTACTTTTTAGAGGTTATTTAAATGAAAATAACTATAAAGATAATTAAGAAATTTCTGTTTTTGTATTAACAAAATGATTAACTATGTTTTTGCTATATCATATATTTTTTATTTGTTTTTTTTTTTGTATTTACAATCTGTTCTTGAACAATAAGTAAATTTGTGAATGATTCACTATTAACAAATTATCGACTATTCATTCAGTCAGAATTCTGATTAGTTAGTATTGAACATAAAATATATTATTTTTTATCTAAACTATAAACAAACAATTTGTTAATCTGAAAATTTTTTTGTTTTTGTATTTAGGTAAAGCCTGATCATTACTTTGATTGGGACTTTAGATAGTTGCTCTTCAATCAAAACTTTTTATAATTTTTATACATTACATTAAGATATATAAAGCTAAGAAAAGAAAAAGTGATAGAATTAAAATTATTCCAAATACATCTTAAGGATATTAGTTATAATATGGTTAACGACGGAAGACACCTAAAATGTATTAACAATTATTTATAAGTTTATTTAAATTAAGTAAAAAGTCTAATATTTATGTTTTTGTTAAAATAAAAAAAAAGTTATTAAAATATATATGATTATTGGAGAAGTGCTTATATCTTACATTTTAGATTACAAAAATAGATATGATGATTAATATACTTACATAGTAAAACGAAATTTCATCTTGGCAATATTAACTAATTTTTTTTACTGGTACTTAATATGGTCACTGGTTTACTTATAAATTATTATTTACTATTTTGTATCCATACTAGACAATTAGAGTGGATCTAAAAGTTACCCTTACTAACGTTCCTGATTCTTTAATTACATCAGTTGGAACATCAGTTGGAAAAAATTCACAAAGAACAGGTATTAAGGCTGATAAAAAGTGGATTTAGGTTTAAAATATTAGTATTTGGTATTAAATTTCTTTAGTTCAATTAGCTGTTTGATATTTTCTCTAGTATACTTATTCTTCCACATAGTTAGATCAGAGGTCTCAGAACTTTGGTCAAATCCCAAAAGACTTAAAAAAAAAGCCTTCATCTATGCGAAATTTTCCCACCCTCACTCCTCTTGCTTAACCGATATGAGAGTGGATTTGTACCCACTTTGTCTTGGTTTTCTTTTCCGACTTCTTTGAGGACGTCATCGTCAAATTCACTCCTTTTCTCTAGGTACGATTGAATTGGTTTTTGTGCTTTCTAGTGGGCACTTGTTGCTCTGTTCCTGGGACTACTCTACTTACATCCCTGAGTACTTTACTTTACTTTGACGGGGGGTTTATTTTGCACACAAGTTGAAACTTTAGCAGGCGTTTTTGTTTGTAGTTTTTTTTCCCCCGTTTATTTGGTGGTGGTTTTTGCCCAAAAATACAACAACTACAGCAACAGCAAAAAAATAACCGAAAACGAAACCAAAACCCAAAAACGTCGCATACCAAAAAAGGGGGACAGAAGGATGCCTGATGTTGTTTTTGTTAAATTTTGCAGAAAGTCGTCATCGTCGTCACCCCGTCCCGGAAAATTGGGTGTATGTGTATGTGTGTGTGTGTGTGTGTGTAGCTTGGTGGTTTTTCTACTTTTTTTGTTGTTTTCTTTTTTTTGTTTAGCCTTTTGGGTATTTAAACTAAGCGGATTGTGTGGGTGACATGAGTAGGTGTTAAGTGGCTTTGTCACTTCCTTGCCAAGTCCAAGTGGGATTCAAGTGAGAAATGTGGGAAAATACACACACACACACACACACACACTAGCAGTTAGCCACATATCTGCAGTAATCATACAATCCTTGCGTCGCGCTGAACGACAGCGCAATCAGACTTCACACTCTAGATAGTTTCTAGACGAGGCTTTTAAGCCGCTCCCCCTCGCGAAGTAGTACTTCATGCGTTGGTTCCGCGAGAAAGAGGGACACGGAGAATAGGCAGGGTGTTTAGCGGGTGAGGTGAATTAACCAATTCGATACCAAGTCCCGCACTTTAAGGCTTTCAATGCTTCCCCTCGCTTTAAAAAAAAAAAAAAAAAAAAAAAACACACACACACTATCGCACACATGCATGTACGGGTGAGTGTCCAAGTATTTCATTGCCTACTTATGGGCTGAGAAACTGTAACTGAAATGAAAAACAAGAAACTGAAAACTGATTGTGGGAATTCGTTTTGCCAGTCAATTTAAGCATTTAATTGCTTTTTGCAATCATTATGGTCAATAGCAAAAACTCCAAGTTAAATCTCAGGGAAATTAATCAGTTTGCCAACTCGTGCGTATGTGTGTGTGAGTGTATGTGCGTGTGTGTGTCTTAGTCTGAGCAATTAATCCAACTCAAATGACTACACTGGGTGAAAAGAGCGCAACTAATTGAGAGATAAATTATCTGCAAAGATAACTAAGCATTAGAAATTCTAAATTCAAATGCTTTAAATATTGATTGAAGTTACTGCTAAGAGAATTTGATAAACCAAATAAAATCATATCGAAGAGTATCCAAAATAAAGCTTAAGAAATTTGGTATTCAAAAATAAACAAAACTTTAAAGATGAATGCTAATTTGTTTTTTTAGATTGTTAGATTTCGTTATAATGCAAAAGGTTCTTAAGTTTTAAGAATTTTCGTAGAAATAATTTGCTTCTAAAATAAAAAACTTATCTTTTATTTATTTTCAACCAGATAATTTTCCCAAGAATCTCTCTTATTTAAATTTAATTTTAATAATCTATAATTACTTTTTTTTGCAGTGCATTTACCTACTGAATGTATTCTAATAGCAATAAATCGTTCTGCTTGTGCTTTGCTGTTAATTTGCAATTCCGATTTCAATTTGAGCAAAATTTTTGCACCGAAAAATATGCCCAATGGGCAATCAGCCTTACCACACCTTCAGCTCTCCCCTCTTGCAGAGTAAACCGCAAACAGTCGATATGTTTGGTCAGTCAGGACTACCCAGTCCCAGGACCCCAAAGGCCACTAAAGGGAGGTTTGTGTGTGTGTGTTTGTGCGTGTGTGTTGTGTATGTGGTTTTCCTGCATCCGTTTCGTGTGTCCGTTTGTAAGCCATTCATTTGTCCAATCATTCAACCGGAAGCTATACCGTTTGACACACATATACCTCATGGCCCACACTTCCTTATGCCGTTTTCACACACTCGCACCATGACACATGCAAATTTCCATCTGCTTTTGCATCCCTTTCCTGGCAGGGAATGGATAGGGGAACGGGAATGGGCTGCGTCTATGTGTCATGTGAGTTGAGTTCGCCACTTAATTCATTTGATGCCGTAATTTGGCAATTTCTCGCAGATTTCCAGTCTGACATTCGGATTTGATCAATTAATTTGAATAACACCGGTCATTTATCATGTCGCGGAACCGAAAGGGTTGCTTCCGTCACTTGCCAAAAAGCCGGGCACAGGAAGGCCAACTTAATCCCCGTTTTGGTATGACTACACTGAACTCCTGTGCTCGCTGTGTTGGCTTTTTGGTTTTTTTTTTTTTACACTTTGGGGATTTGAATTACTTGAATTGGCTCCCATTACGGGTATCTATAACAGATCCCTAGAGTTGTTTTTTTATTTTTGAAAGAATAAAATGAAATTTGAGGAACATGTCAAAAGAGTTTTCTTTCTCTATATGTATACCGCATATACTGGAATGTTATAACAAATATCAAATAGTATGTCCAAGTTATTCGAAAAGTACATCTTTTAAAAAATATTATAAAAATACCAACAATATATTTATTATATTTTATTCTAGACAAAAAAGAAGATAAAAAAGAATCCATTGGCCTAATAACTCAACTTTCTTTGAGACTTTTCCCTACCAAAGCATGGAAAATCGTATATAAGCGAAATTTGTAATATTTCAAAATAAAAATTGACCATTTGTACATTTGATTTGTGAAAATTTATTGCCTAGACCATAGATCAAAAGGGACAAAAACTTTTGCACACCCTCAAACAAGGATATTTATAAGATTTTCTTCCCCAAAAATTTTGATTATGTTGAAAACTTTGATTGATGCATTGACGATAGGTTTGTGGAAAATTAATCAAAATCGAGAAAAAAGAAGAGCAAATGCAAAAATTGTCTTTGACTTTATCTCTTTTGCTGATGTCTGGACCCCACCCGCTTGCTCCCCACAATACCCCTGCAATATCCATGCCATGCTCTTTGCTAATAAATTTTTATTTAAAGTTCATAAAACAAACGTGCAGCATAATAAATTATGAGCAACGAACAGCTGTGTCCATGAAATCAACATAAAAAGTCATTTGTATATTTTCATTTTTCTTCTTTTCAGTTTTTTTTTTTTTGTCTTTTTCTCGGTTTTTTCGTTTTTCAACAAATTTTACACAGTTGCTGCGGCTTTCACGCTGATTTTCCGACAAACAGCAACAACAACAGAATCAAGAAAAGTATGCAAAATATGTGGCATTGCACAGGCTGAAAAAAAAAAAGTTTGCCCCTCCCACAAAGGCATGCCAGTGCTTCTTCTCCTCCCCCCCTCATCATTTTATGTAATTCACATTCATTTATCTAAGCAGCCGTGTGTCTCTTTTTTTTCTGTGCTTGTCTCTTTTCTTGGGTTTTTTCTGCCTTTGGCTTTTCCTTTTGTTGTTCCGCTTACTTTTTTACGTGACTTTCATTGCAGGCTAACAAAAAGAACATCTTGGCCCGTGGATGGAAAGTTGGTTAAAGGGGGCCGTTACGGGGGGGAGGACAATGTCGTAAAGTATTGTTGCTCTTATTAAAAAACATAATTTTGGCATTTTGTTTGTCATTTATTATCATTATTCGCTTACAATGGAAAAAATACATATTCAAGATGATTTTTATATTCTGTTGAGAGAATGGGAAAGCAAATGAATAGAATTTGATTCTGAACATTGGTATACATACAAAATGTTTTTATATAGGCAACTATGTAACAAGATTTGTTTTGTTGATATTAATGCATCGAAGAATTATTAACTTTTAGTAAAGTGTATAATTGTTTTTAGCTTAATTAAAACGGTTGCTTAAAAAGTTAATTCTTTGCTTGACTCATCATCTGATTTATAGAATTTAAGAATAAATATTACAGGTCAATATTGAAGATCAATGTTAAAAGAGAGTTAATTGAGGTTAATTGAGCATTTAATTATTTCAGTTTAATGAAACAAACTAAATATTGACTATGTTTAGCATAAAACTGCATTTAACGGACATATTTCAAATTCAAGTGTTAAGGCTACTGCTAAGTTACTGTTTTTAAGTTAATGTTAATTTACAGACATGAAGCTTACATTGAGCTTGGCTCAAATTATGTTAAGCTGATGTTTGAAGTCTGCAAACAGCAACATTCCTGTAACAGCAGCATTGCTTGCTTAATACTAAGAACATTTCTACTTCCTTAGTTATATTATTAGTTATATTTCACATAAGAATGTTGGAATATTTTGAAGCTGATGATCTACCAAGAGTTGAATATTACGGAATTTGTTTCACTTTGAACTTTTACTTCTTATGTCCAAACAAAATTCACTGGTAATGCTATTATGTTGTCTGTGACATTTAGCATTTTAGTAAGCTACTAAAAGTATCATCACCGGCTTTAGCTTTAATACCAAACCCCAAAACTCTGCCACACCAACAAAACAGAAATCACAGCCGCATTTGCATCCCCCATTCCTTTTCCAAAATGAGAGAAAAGAATTGCCTAATCCCGGGTAGAGCAAATGTAATACAATCTCACAATTTAACGCTACTTATGCACGGTGCATGAATTTCAGACCATTTATATAAGGCAATCGAAACCAAATTGAACAAAGGGAAAGCTCTCAAAAGAGAGCCAAAAGAGACGGATTCAACGAAATATTAAATTTTCCTTTGTTCCGGCAAAAAAAAAAAAAATCACAGTTTTATGAATGTTCATAAAAGTTAAAGCGGAGATATTTTTAAAGTAAATACCTCAGAAATAAGTTGATTAAGGAATAGCAAAGAGTTTTGCAAAAGACATATCTTCAAAGAGAAGACAATTCTAAATTGTGTAAAACAGAGCAAAGCATATAGCCCAATATAACTTGCCAATTGATGCTGCTCAAGAATATATGTATATATATTCCATTCTTTATATTATTTTTAAAATACCCTTGACAAGTGTATAACAAGTAAAGAGAACATCTCATTTTACAATCATGTCGAAAAATCGTTTAGCAATAAAATTAAAATCTCACATAATTGTTCCCCAATGTGGCATATGGACTATGCCGCATGGGGCAACGACCAAACAACAAGGAACAAAAAAATGTTCTATGCCAATTTTATTAACTGCAAATCTTATTTGCATGTTTATTTTGCATAATGTGCCGAATGGAACCAAGAAAAAAAAAAGCAGATAAAAAAAACAATGAGCCTTTAGTCAACTCGAGTCACCCCAGTCCAATATGAAGAGTGGCAAACCGCTCTTACTTTTATTCAAATATTTTCTTATGACTTTGGTGAAGGCCAAATTCGATTTGAGTGAGAATTTTCACCCCTCCTCCTTCTTCTCAAATGGGGGGAGCAAAAAAAAAAAAAGAAAAACAAATTTCACGCTTAACAACGCGGTTTTTCTTACCGTTTGACGATTTGCATACGAAATTGAAGTAGCTGAAACAAAATAAGATTCCGCCCTACCCGAGGGTTGATGCAACAATTACAGATGGCGTGTTTCGTCCTTTTTTTTTATTTTATTTTATGCATTTTCCACGTGTCAAATCGCGCGTCAATCAATCGAAGCAAAGGACTTTTCAGCATACTTAATTTGAAAATTCATATTTTTTTCGCTTTCTTTCGCTGCCGTTGACTTTGTTGTTCAATATTCGTTCATTTTACATTTTGTTATTTTCTTTTGGCTTACTCTATCCAAAGGGTACATTAATTTTGATTGGAAGTTTGTAAAATATGAAATGAAGTACTATTATTGATGGAATGAATCTGCGTGAATCGGTGGGAAGTGGTCCTTTCAATTGTCAACTTTTTGACTCTCAGTTTACTTATTTATACGTTTCGTGAATATTAAATAAAACATTTTGATCTGAATCATTGCTTACTACTGGATTTTGTACAGAAAGTATTTGTTAACCAATTCCGCATTTTAGCTATATTAAACGTATAAGGTACACTTTTAGTTCTTATCTGTTGTCTTTTCCATTCAAAAGTTAAAGCACTTATCATTATTTAGTATAAACTTTGTTATTATTAACTAACGTGACTTAACTCTTTTTAAATATTTGAAAGAGTATACAAATTTCACTATGAACCAATCATCTAAATTGTACTTGTTCCTTTTTTTTTTATTTGCTTTCCATTTTTATGCCTGGGCACACGCTTCTCGCCCGGTACGGTGATGATCCCCTGTTTGGCATTAGCCAAGTATTCTGTTTTGCTGGTTTCAATTTTACGCCGATTGGTTTTCGGCAATCGCCTGTGCAAATAAGCTGGGCCAGCGATAAGCCACCAAACATTCGGTCCATCCCATTCAGCGACATCATTTCGTTTCGTTTCGTCTCGTCTCGTCTCGTCCTGTCGTCTGCTCATATCGAAAGTCTATATCTTTGTCTTTTTGTTGCCCAGATGCTCGAAATTTAAATAAATACAAGCAAAGTGGAAAATAAAAGGTTGGATAATCTGCACTCAAACGATATTGCCGATGGTTTTCATGGATATACGATACGCTGGCTAATCTTTAATTCGTTTTTTATGTTCTTTCGATAGCGAAATTTGTTAGGATTTGATTAAACATGTATTAGATTATCAATTTTTAGTTTTTCTTAGCCCTTTTCTATTCCCCTTTTTTTTTTGTGATGAGGAGCAGGATAACTGAAGCCATTTTGATTATTATTTGGTTCCTGGCATTACTCTATATTTTGCATTACATTGTTAAAAAATTTGTTTTCTTAAATTTAAGACTGAAAAAATTGCAAAAAATTGGATATATGTATAACGAATACTGGAACACCTAAACCTCTAAAATTACGTGTTTTTCAAAGTAGCTTAAGTTCAAGAATTTAAGAATATAATTTATAAGTTTTCAGTGAATTCATTTCATAAATTATTTTTATAAATTTAGTTTATCACATACAAACAATTCCATATTCTACATTTTTCCAAAAGCCTTCAAAACTTTATTTAAATTTAAAAGAAACCTTATTTAGTCTTTAGTTTGTAGTTTCAAAAAGAAAATGCAACTTTTAAATATTCTAATTATGAACTAGTTATTTCAGTTTATACCTTTTACCTCATAATCATGAAAAGTCGGCAAATGAGTTGAAAAACATTTTCTGGTTCATGAAAAATTCAAGTGATGACAATTTTTACCTCCCTATTTCCCTTCAGTTTTCGTATAACCCCAAAAACAGTCTGAAAATGTAATGTGATACAAAATGTTTCCCTTTAGAACAGCAAAAGGACGCAAAGATAGAGAGAGAGAGAGAGAGAAGGGGTCGAGGGGGTGTGGCAGTAAGGCAGACAACGACAAGCCACTTACAACAATGGAAATGATTTTTGCATAATTTATTCGATGATTATTACAAAAAGTAGCTACAACCACGACAACAACGGCAAAACAGGAGCCACTTAAACTCCTCTCCCCCTGTTAGTCCCCCCGCTCTCTCTCTCTCACTCTCTCTTGTTTGGTGGAAAAGTTAATGTCACATTTTTATTGCAATTAGAATATTTGACATAAGTTTGTTCCTACCTTTTCTTGGATTTAATTTTTGTGACAAGGCAAAAGTGATTATATGCTTTTTGCCAGCTGCAACCTTTTTCTCAACTCAACTCAACTCCAAAGCAATAGCAACGGATGAAATGGATGAAAGGCAAGAGAAGTGTCCCCAGTGGCTTAGGACTCTCTCTTACAATCTACACATGCGGCAACATCAAGTGGCTATGTTGGTTATGCCCCATGTTGCCACCAGTTTCATTTCGACTTCAATCATATTTCACGAGCATTTTGCCAGTTACGGGGAACTTCAGTTACTTTTTCTCTCGTCATTTGGTTTATGTTTATTGTTTTTGCCGTGTGCCACACACACACACACACACAGACACACGGAGAGGAGATGACTCCTTCTCCAGACATAATCAAAAAAGGTAATCAACATAAAGTTGAGCGTCGTCGTCAGCAGCTACAATTCTCATTCTGAATCTCGTTCTTCTTCTCAATTTCAGGCTACGTCTCGACACTTGTCACATTCGCCAGTAAATGAATTAAGTGCCAAAAGCACAACTGAGCCAGCCAGATGAAAATTTTCACATAAATATACATACACACACACACACATGCATATATACATATAAAGATATATATTCTTAAGAGGCATAGGAAGAGTAGTAGAGTGCATCAGTTAAACTTTCTATTTTGAAGCAATTTTTTTAAATTAAATATTCTCTTCTTTTGAAAGATATTTTCTTTTCCTTGGCAAATGGATAATCACAGAAATCAGTTCTTATATTATAAATAATAATATATTTTGGAATCTAAGAAGGATAACTTTATAGATAATCTAAAATTCAAAAGTCATATCCAAGAAGAATGTAATGTTAAATTGAGTTGTTAACCAATGCAAAGTTTTTCCTCTATGTTTAGTAAAATAAAATTTTCATTTTATTTAAACTTAAAGAAAACAATTCTTTAAAAATATATATATTTTCTTCATTAGTACTTATTAGACTTTTTCCAAACAAATATGTTTATAATGTTAACCCAAACCTACTCTACATCATTCATTGTGTTTGATATTTTGGGCTTACAAAGCTGGGTCTACTTTTAACATATAAAATATCAACGAAAAGTTTTAAACATTTCACAATTTTTGCTGGAAGATGAAAATTTGAATTATGTATTACTTAAATTTTCCATGGGACCTTAATCCAGCGTAATGTATAAAGTATGCTTGGGTTAAATGAATGAATGGCTCACTGAACTGAGCCACTGAGCTTATTCATTCAATATGGCTCAGTTTGGTTCACTAGCTCATTTTGGCTCACTAGTTCAGTTTGGCACACTAGCTCATTTTAGCACACTAGCTCATTTTAGCACACTAGTTCTTATGGTTCGCTTAACTGGCGATCGCAAAGCGAACTTATAAGCTATCTACAAGTGAGCCAGTGAGCCATATGGGTGAGTTGGCTCACTTCAAAAAAAAGAACGAATGAGCCAGTTCACCTCAATGAGCTGCTTTCACCCAAGTATAGTATAAAGAGTTCCTTGAATACTCAAAAAAATATATATTCAATATTAAAATATTAGGCTATATACATCATTTTATCTTCAAAATTTGTATATAGCAACTTACTTTCTTGTTTATTTACCTAAAAAGCATAGAAAAAAAACCACCTAAAGAACAATTGAAACTCCAGTTTTAATAGAATAACTAAAAATATTAAGTTATTATAGTCAGCAATTTTTATTTTGAGAAGCAAATGAAAATATTAAAGTCGATTTAATTTTGACACAATTTTAATAGAAATAATTAAATATTTAGAAATAGAAATATTCTTTCTCACTTGCATTACTTTACTATTTTTACAATTCTCTTTAAAATGTACAAAATAACATTGTTACAGTTAATTTTCTTTAATATAATCAAACCTTTTCAATGACGATGACCAGTCGACGTTTTGACTCAATATCTCTTCATCTTTTTCGCCTAGAAAACACTTATAGAAAATCCTCAAATTGATTGATCAACTCATTCGATTTGTGCATTTGAGTTTATGTTTCATCAAGCAGAAGAATTCAATTATTCAAAAGCCAAAAACAAAATTAAGGTGGGTAGGCCAGTGGCCACTGGCATACAAAGGGAAGCGGAAATGGCAGGATGTGGTCAAAAACAGAAAAATTGTGTGGGCTAGAAAAACAATTTTTTTTCTTTTTTGTTACTAGATATTTTAATCAATATTTGCTGACCAAATGCTGCCAGAAATATTTGGGAAAATAACCAAAAAAAAAAAAACAAAAGAAAAAAGTGTTGGGACCGTAATATTTTGATTGATGGCCATTTTTTTTTTGTAAGTATATTTTGTATTACTTTTTTTTCTTCTACTGTAAAGGGTTCATGATAAATTGTTTTTTATTTTTAGATGCATACATACAAATACTGTATGTATGTATCGACATGTATATGTATATGTGTATATTACCATATCTTTATTCCGCATCAATTTCCTCATTATGTCCAAGCAGCTTAATTAAAATGAGCTTCTGCGTATTTCGGTTTCGGCCACAAAGAACGTCTCGAAACCAAAACAAACACTTAAATAGCCATCATCAATGGCCCAGCAGCTGCCTACCCTTAATGCGGGAGACAACATACCCTCTATCTCTCACTCACTCACTTTCGTTGTACTGTTATCATGCGTGGCTCATTTTATGGACTGGCATTGCATTTAATTAAATCATAAATAAGCATAAAGCGAAACGCATTGACAATTAAACAAACATAAAACAGAAACCAAAGTGACAATGTCAGCTACCCCCCCTTCCCCCAATTGCTGCCCCTTAAACGCAATTCATTCAAATGAAAATCTCGCAGAGAGTTACATCAATTGCCCAACGAAATGACCAAAAACGCATTTTCAAAATGCATTTAATTAAGTCAATTTTCACCCACACCTCAAACGGCAAAGTCATTGCATACTTTTAGGCTTTTGGTTCACTTTTGCGGGGATTTTTGTGCGTTACTCTAAAAGTTTAAGAGACAGGCATGTGACATTTTATCAATATGCTTGTCCATGCTTAAGTAAAAATAAAGAAAATAGTATGTCATTTCGAAAAGTAAATATTTTAGAATCTAATTCCAACTAGTTTGTAAATATGTATGATTAAAACGGATTGGAAGAATCCAAATCAGTTAATGACTTGAAAGTAATTTTTAATACGAATAAGTTAGAATATAAATAAGTTATATTGTATTAAAAATCAGATGTGGGGTGACTTCAACTAACAGATTATCTCGAATTCTCTTAGAATGATCCAAACCCTCATGATTTCTATGCACATTATATGTATAATGTAGTCAATCACAACCTTTTTGCTAGTCTTTCAGAACGAAAATATAAGTATAATATTTTATATATGTAGCTTGTCATCTGATATATTTTATACCAAACATGGTAACTTTTGGAAACCAATTCAATTAACATTAAGTAAAAATTTCCTCATTTCAACTGTAAAAGAGTATATACAATTCGTCTTGTTTAGTAATAGAATAGAATCAACTTTCTTGTTTATTTTGACAAAGTCGTTGTCTAAATGCCATGTTGATTGAAAGGAGTATGGGATACAACTGAGTTGATAATGATATGTTGATAATGATGACGATGATGATGGTGATGACAATGTCATACAGATGACCGCAAGAGTTGTTGTTGCTGTTGTTGTTACTGTTGCAGTTGCCATTGACTGTTTGCCTGAAGTGATAGAGAGAGAAAGAGAGAGAGGAAGGGACACTCTTCCATTGAGTAAATGGTCCCATTGGCAAATGCGTCTGCCTGGATTCATGTTGTTTATTTTAATTACTGAAATTGCATTCGAGTGCCAACTGCCAAATGGTCAACTCCCCATTGCTCACTTGTTTTGTTAACATCGACTGCATCGCTGGACTCTACTTGTTGTTTCTGTTGTTGTTCCTGCTGACATGGCTGCAGTTTGCTTTCATTTACGTTTACGTTTGGTTTGGTTTTGCCCATTGCCTTTGGCTGCAACTACCTTTCCTCCCCCATTGCCCATTCGCCTCCATCTACATTCATGTATCAAAGTTTGTTCAGGTAAAATGCCGCCGCGCGCCATGGTCAAGCAATTGTTATGAGTGTCATCATCATCATCATCGAGCAGGAGTTGGGAGCAGGAGCAGAAACTGGAACTGGAGCTGGAGCTGGACATGCGACACATTATCGATGCCCATATGAAAGTGCTGGTTGGTGTAGGCCAAGGGGTATTGTGGGTGTGGATGTTCAGTTTGGTTTGGTCAGCGAGCGAGAGCGCGCGTTTTATGCAAACACTTGGCAAACAGAAATGAAAGCATAATATTGAAGCTCATGCACCAAAGAGTTAGAGGGCTAGGTGGTTGGCAAATGGGGGTGACAGGGTGGAGTAGAGGTAATAGAGGTGCATGAAGTGGCAGGTAGATAGAGTTACAAGAGCCCAACTTGATGACTATGCTGCAGGGGTATTGGGAAATTGTGTATGCTTTTGCCTCTTCATCGAAAATTAAGCAAATTTAAGTGATTTTGAGTAGATGATATACTTACAATGAGTACTCAAATTTGTTATAACAATTAGTAGTAAATTTTTTTAAATTTTAAAAGTGTAAAAATTTATATGTTAGTATGAACATTTTTAGCAAGCAAATTTTACTACTTAAAAATGTTTCAATAATTTTATATTTTATTGTGGTAATGGTAAAATAAAAACTGAAAATTCAGTCTTAAGGTTCGCTTTCATCTTTGGAATTGAACCCTGGAAATCCAATCTAAACCTTTTTTTGCAATTTTATACAAGTAATGTTGTTTTAGTTGTTAAAAATTAAGTCTCTGGAAGGAAGAAAAAATTTTTAATTATACATATGTGGCCTACGAACTTACTATAATAATCAAAGAAATGTCCTAACATTACCTCTAACTTTGAAGAGTATTTGCCAGCTTTTATAAACTAATCTAAACTTATTATGCATTACCTTAATTTAAAGTGTCTATACGTAAAAATAAATTAATAATTATAATTTTAAATAATAACGTAATCTTACTGCACAACAATAAACAGACCAAGTGAAAGAAAGTGGCAGAAAGAGGCAACAGCGCAATACGAGACACTCAAATGCGCTTTAATTAAAAATTAAATCCTTTTTGCGCTCATAATTATGCAGTTCTCACATGGTGGGTTACCCCCAACCCCCAAAGGAACCAACCCCCCCAACCCCTAGTCAAACTGTTTCTCTCTCTCTCTATATATATATATATATAAATCCCACGCTTGTTCGCTCCTTGTCTCTCGCTTTCTCTGTCTCTCTTTCCCCTTTTGCGCTATGCCGAATTGGGCCCGGCCAACAGGCGAAGAGCTCATGTTGGGCGGGGCGTATGAGTAATAAATTTGTAAAGCACCAAAAGGGGTTGGCAACAAAACACAGTAGGCAAGAAGATGGCAAAGACGTCGAAGAAGCAAAGGGAATAGGCAACGGCATGTAATCAGTGAATAATTCAGTTATAAGAAAATAATTTTTCGCCAAACATTACAGGAAAAAAAAAGAAAGTAAAGAAAAAATGTAACAAGAAAATAAAAAGAACTGAAATGAGCCAAAGCAAAAGAGACAGGCTTGGTTATGGCTGAGAAATGGAGGGGGGTGGGGAGTTGTGGGGTTTTTACTAGATGGGGACCGGGGAACAACAATAACAGACAAAAATCTCGGCAGGGTAAAAGACACAACAGCAACAACCATGAAGAAGAGACAACGACGACGACGAAGACGTTCGGCGTCATGTAAATAAGAATTATGAAAATAATAATGGAAAAAGGATTAAGACGCGAACGCTTGCTACTACCCCCCCAACCCCTTTCCCACATCAACTACATGAAAGCCTTGAGGCATGCCACGGTAGGGGGGTAAGTTGAGAAGGGGTGGGGGTGGGATATTTAGGGCTTCAATGTTTCTTGGTTGGTTGCTAGCAGACATGAAAAGAAGACTGCAAAAAATGTGGTTACTCTAAGAATGAATAACATTTTATTTTTAACGAATATGAAAATTTACATACCCTGTAATAAAATATAATTCGAAATATATTGTTACTCTTTGAATATTTTTGAATTTTTCAAACAAGTATTAAGATATTTACTTATTCTTTTTACAAGTTCTAAATATTTGCAATCTTTCTTTTTTAAAAGTTTTAAATTTATCTGTTAAAAACAATTATCCAAATCACTGTAGTTTATTTTTATGGTCTTAACTTGAAAGAGTCGCAAAATGTTAAATTTTTTTCATTACAAAAATGGGCAAGGATATTTTGTCTTACAGTAATGGAATCTTATATTCTTCGCTATTGATTCCATCGAGTCTTGAATAACTTATTTATAAAATAATACTTTTCCAGCTAATGTGATTTTATGGATTATATAAAAGTAAAAGGCAAATCTACAGAATACTCTTGTATAATAACTAAATAAGTTCAGCCCATTTGAAGCCATTGCTAAAACTTTTATGACTTGAAAGTTTTTTTGCAATCATTTAATTTTAAATCCTATTCGATATACTTTTAGTTTGGAATTATTATGACTGATTTTCAACCAAAGTTCTTGTGCAAATTTTTGAAATCTGTGATATTTTTTGTCATGCAATATCGATATAGAAACCAATAAACAGATAACTGAGTGTTGGCCAAAAGTTATCGTAAATGCTTTTTGCTAACCAAAGTTATTTTGTAGACGTCAGTAAACTCTTTATTCATTCCACTTTATCTTAGATCTTTAAGGCATTTCTAACTTATATATACCTTTAATAGACATATTTTTTTACAGGGTACAAGACAAGAGACCAAAACAGAAGACCGCCAAAGACGATGAAGACGTCGCTTTCAATAGTCGGTTTGTGGGGGCCCATGGACTGGAAAAGGTTATGACGCTTTTGGCGTATGTGCCCGCCACGCCGCAGGTTGTCCAAAATGGGTGGGATGCGCATGGGGGAAGAAGGGAGGGGGTGGGGGGGGATGTGCTCCCACTAAGCCCACACGACATGCAGTCGCGTATAATTATGGCATTTTTACAGTGCGGCGGTGTTTGCCTGTTAGTTTTTCCTTGAATTTAATTACTTGCGCTTTTTGCATGAAATATTGAAATGTTGCCCAAGGGTGTGCGGGTGGTGGGAGGCAAAAAGCGACTCGGGTTACGGGTGGGTGGGTGGTTGGTGTAAACTTTGCTGCATTTTTAATGTGACCGCAGCAACAACAGCAGAACGCAAAAGAACATGCTTAACACCCAACCGCCGACGACACCTGCCTGATTTATAGCCAAAGACGCGACAATTTCCCACAGAGTCCTAGCATTTGGCCCATGCCACATCTTATGCCACCCCTCCCCTTTTTTTTTTGCCTAAGCATCCCTTTCCGCTTACCATGAAAGTTGTTAACATTTTAGGCATTTCTTCTTTCCTGTTTTCTTCTCTTCTTTTTTTTCTTTTGCTTTTGCTACTTTTTTTTTTAATTTCAATTTTCTACTCGACAAACGGCCACCAAACAAATTTGTCGGTGTTTTGTCCTTGTTAGTCCTTGGGACTAGAATGAGGCTATAATGGAGACAAGAGAGAGAGAGAATGAGAGGGGGTTGGAGCTATCTCATTTCATGTATTCGGTGTGTAATTGTCTTGTTATTGTTGTTATTTTGGAAATTAATTTTTATTTATAAGGCCACACTCCTTAGAGCATAGCATAAGGCGAAAAGTCCTCTGCAGGTCCTGGTCCTATCTTAGAACGTGTGAATTGTGGCAATTACAAGAGGAAACAGCCCACATCCCCACATCCTGAGACACTAAGCAATTATATTTCACATAAAATTTATAGCATTTCCGGTTTTTATTTATATGCCAGTTGAATGTGAGCAAAGAGGGGACACACATAGCTGAGGTGAGGTAGAGTGAAAGTAGCAGAAAAGAAAACTTTTGTTTCCATAAAGTGAAAATATTGTATTTCCATTGCGTGGGATTTTTAATTAAATGTAGGATAGAGAATGGGATAAAAGGAAGAATTATATTCTTTAGAAAACAAAGGCAAAATAGAATGAATAAAAGAAACAAGAAATATAATTTAAAAATAATTTATTAGCTTAAAAGAGGCTTTGATACTGATTTCGAATTATGAATCTGTTAATTAGATTCTGTTAGTTACACATTACTTATTCTGTTATGTTCTACATACTGCTAACTTTTCTGCTACTGTTAATTCTTTTGATCTGCTTCTGTTAAATTCTCTGTTAAACTGCTTTACAGAAGATCTTCAATGTTGAAGGAAATGCAAGCAAAATTTGGCAACATTGATGTCCCCTTTTTGCATAATTTTGGTTTTACACCGATTGTTCATGAAAATACATATACACTATCAATTTAAATGCACTTTATTCCAAAAATGATATTAAAAAGTAATTTTCTCGCATATATTCCGTATATACAGCATCGAGATTTACTTGTTTTGTTAAAAACTTTTGTAAAAAGCCCCTAAAATATAAATATTTCGTTGCCACAACTTTTTAAAGATCTAAAATATATAAAATAATACAATGGATACAATATAATTACCCTTTACAAAAGACCCAATATTGAAGGAATAAATACATCTAAAGAATTTCCCAGCAAATATTTTAGCTTTCGAGCTTAAACTTTTATGTAATTAAAAATTCTAGACTTTATACAATTGAATACATCATACATCAATCTGAAATCCTTTTTCTTTCTTGTCCTTTCAAATCTGAAAGGCAAAAGATATAAAAATTAACTATATAAAAAAATTGCAAAAAAAAGAGAACATCAAAGAGGCCAATAATTTGCATTTGCCAACCCAACAGCTTTTAACAATGCTGCAATCCTCTTATATCAAACATCCCCCCCTATATGCTCTACCTCCCACTCAGCATTTATTGCCTTGACTTTCAAATAGTATTTTGGGTAAATATTTATACTTCTTTTGTCAGCAATTTTTTCAATAACTTTTAATACCTACATATATCATGACCACACAACAATGGACTTGGAATGAAAATTGGTAAATCGTTGGATTCGGTAACAACAAAAAAAATGAAATGAAATGGAATCTTGGTTTTCTAATAACGAAGATTTAATACCCTTGCTTAAAGTTATCGAATTTGGACTATGGAAAACGTTATTTGAAGTTAATTTATAGATAAAATTGTTTGGCTTATGATAAATAATTATTTTTCTGATTACGAGTTGAATCATATCGAAGGCTCTTGTAGATTTTCTTTAAGTGAGTTCTTCTTTGAAAACTGTTTGCGATAAACGTGACTAAAAATCAAATAAACAATATACGACATCAATGTTTCCATTTGATATATTATATATAAAAGCAATCTAAATAAAATTCAAGATCATGGATTCCAAAGTTCTTCTTAGTTATTATATATGCATGTATACTTTTTGTTTTAATTTCTATGATGTGGAATTAAAAAAAATATATAATATAATTTATCATAAAATTTGGAATATCTGATTTATTTAGTAGATCTGAAATCAGCGAAATTAGTCATATAACAATATTTTAAAAATTTATGAAGGAATTTTAAATACTGCAAATCAACTTATAGTTTTCAAGATCAAGAGATCTTCTCTTTGAATCGAAGTAAAGTAAAATTTTTAATGGTTAAACGAGATCTTTTCTTGATAATATTGCTTTAAATATTTATTATATAGATGCTTTATTATATAGATAATAAATCTTAGGGTTATAGTTACCAATTAACTCAATTAATAATCAGGTTTTGATTATTATTTTGTTTAATTTAACTTCGTTTTTTGCTCCGAGTTAATACGAATTTTTCCGACTAAACAAAATGATTTCACCTTACTCTTAAGAAATATAATTGAATATAAAATATTTAAGACAAGTTTTTTTTTACTAAAGCATTAAAACTGAAACAAACAGCAGCACAGTACAAGATGAACCCGATTTTAGTGATGATCAAAAATATATAGCTTTTGTAGTTATATGCTTTCTTTATTTTGTGCATTGAAAAACTTCACAACAAATTTTTATAATACCCTCCTGCAAGGGTATAAATATATGTGAAAATGTAAAAGAACATAGTAGACCATCATCATCATATATAGTCACACACACACACAGACACACACACACCCTTATCCGGTTGTTGGTCGTTTGTAATGAATAGCCTTCTGGCTGGCAATTTGAGACCGCACTTATCTGCGATTATGACTTTTTAAAATTACACTTTTCACCACAGAAGAAGAAAAAAAAAATGAAAGGAATATGGGCTCGCCCCCGATCTGGCACTGAAACAACGGCAATTTATTGATGCAAAAAAGTAGCAAAAGGAATTTTTTTTTTCCTTTCTCTCTTTTTGTGGCATATCCCATATCCATATCGGTAATATTTTCCAACCTATACCTCAATTTAAAACAGGAAATGCCTCTTGAACTGCTGCCTTCTTTGCTTCCCCTTACATGTACATACATATGGGTGTGTGCGTGTGTTTGAGGGGGGGTGGGGGTGGCTTGGGATGCCTTTTGATTTACTTTTATTGGCAGATTAAGTGCGTCAAAAGGTAGCGCTTATTCTTTCCCCCCAACCACGCTCATCCCCTCCTTCAATGCTCGGTAAATTGCTCTATGTCTGCCATGAATTTTGTGAATTATTGAAATTTTTAACGCAAAAAAAAATAATAGAAGAAGAAAGAAATCACGATAGACAACACACACACACACACACTTATACACACATATGGCATATGGCTGAGGGTATCAATTTTTATGACACAGTTGAAAAGTCACTTTTGATGTTTATCTTTCATTTTTTCGGGATATTGGCAGTTTATAATGTGCGAATGCATAAGAGCAAATGGCACATGAAAATGTGAAAATATATTACTATATATATGTATGAAATGAAAATGTATTTATATATATATTCTACATATATTCTTTTTTAAGATAACTGAAAATGTTAAAAAGATTTCAAGAGAATAAACATCATTTACCTATGATCTAAGCATCATCGTATCTTCAGAACCTTATAACAATCTTTCCTAGTTAATCCTCTAACTTTTTAATTTAATCGATTTCCTTAAATATAGATAATAAAAGACAACTTTTAAAAACTTTTCTATCTGTAAAGCAGCTACAAATTAAACCTCTGTTTAAAATAAGGAAAGCTTTTGGCAAACCATTCACAATTAAACTTCTGAAAAATAAAAAAAGGATATTTTTACCACTTTTCTCAACATATGTGACCCAATTTTTAATTGACCCAATTTATAAAAAAAAAGAAAAAAAACGAAACAATTTCCACTTTTAGTAATTTACAACCTCCCCCAAAAAGAAAAATAGTTATTATTCTATTCTATTTTCTATTTCCTCCCCCGATACTAAATCTAATCCCAAAGGTGTAAATTCAACCGTGAAATGCGTAAACTATAAGCAAACCCAAAAAAAAAAAGAAAGCAACAAACCGAACAGTTTTCATATGAATAAACATACACACAAGGATACGCACACACACACATACACAACATCAACCCTTTAATCCTTAAGGATGGAGTTGCTTTCTCTCTGTGTATATATATTCCATTCTGTATGATAATTATAAACATAAATACGCGTGCCCATTTGCCACTGAATAAATCAGAAATATGATGAATACTAAATAAATGTTCCAGATTTCTTCTTCTGTATACACACATACATACATACATATGTATATCGTATCTATGTGTGTGTTTCTGGTCCTACACATTTTGAACAATAAAACCAAAAACAGTTCTCAGCATACTTTTTGGAGCCGCCACACACACTAACACACACACATGTAGAAGAAAAAAAAACGTTGAAATAAAACCAACCCGAAAAACCGGTTTTTAATTAAGATTAAATGAGCAAAGGCTCTCGCACACACACACACATGGATTTAAATTTAAATGAGTGAAAGGATATGCTCTCCAATGTTCTCAACGTCGTCGTCGTCGTCGGCGACTTCATCAAATTTACAGAAAACGTGTTAAAATATTCATTCATATTTAAATCGAAAATGATGCGTGCTAGCATAGGTTTATTTACTACACTGACATAAATGGAAATAGAACTGCATATAAAATTAGATACTTTAATGAAACTCAATGAGAAAAGAACTACATAAACAAACTAAGCACTTTTGTTAAAAGATCTTTACAAGTTAAATTTTCTACAAATAAAAGATAAAAGACTCTAAATAAGACTTAAATTGGTAGAAATTTCAAGAATTTTATTCGCATTGAGATATATAAAAAATTAATATATTTTATTTTAAAAACCAAAATCAGTAAAATGAAAAATTTTCTATCAGTAAAAAAAAAAAGTTGTCTGAATATTTTAATATAATAATATCAAAAATCAATCAAATCAAAAACCTAAATCAAAAATTACACATTTAGTTTTGAGGTTTCTAAAACGATGCTTTGGTTTTACCGTTGTAATTTAGAATTATTATTATTATTATTATTAAAGTGTTGGATATAGTTATAAACTATCAACCTAACTATATTTTACAAGCACTGGCAACTAAGGCCTTCGGCTTAGACGAAAAAGTACATCCATACACTAGCCTGGGATTCGAACCCGGACCCTCGTTGTACAGTTGACTTAATGACTGGGCCACTTAGACAACTCATCTACCGAGAACTGCAATTTAGAATTATTTTTGTCTTACAATTCAATAAAAAAGAAAATAAATAAATTTAAAAAAAAAAAAAAACATCAAAAAGCGTTCTAGAATCACTTTACTTACATATCATGAATCAACTATGATTAAATTTGTAACTTTTTGAAAAATATAATTTTATTTTATCATTTCTGTCAATGTAAATCTTAAACAAGAAATTCGTCTTTCAAAATTCTGGTTAATTTTTTACAATAAATAAAAAAAATTTGTAATTTTAATAATAATCCGAATGATGGATCATTTGGTTAATCGGTTAAATAAAATTCAGTTATTTGGAATTCTATTTCCTTTTTTTTTGCTAACAATAATGGATATTAAATTAATTCAAATTTTACTAACTTTTATTTCTTCTTAGTTTCGATTTCAATATAAAATCTTTTATTTTATTAATATAATATATGATCGAATATATTTTATTGGCTTTCGGAAAACTAAACTAAATAACTAAAATTTAGACAAAGACTCGAAAGACCTAAAAAAAAAAACTTTGAAAACTTAGAAAACTTAGATCGCTAAAGTTAAATTACCAAATCATAACAGTGTAAAAAAAAAATGAATTTTACTTAAGATTTACATATGAGTGAAATATAATAACCTCCATAAATTCTATAAGATTTCATAACAAGCCTGCATTTACAACATTTCAAATAACCAAAAGACCAAAAAGAAAAGCAAAATCTTTTAAAAATTAAAAAACTTTTTTGCCCTCTTTTGGCCAATTAAAAAGGACACACCAAAAGTCGCCCCTAAACAAACATTACATAAAGAAAATTCTGTCGCCCAAAAATCGCATTTCGTTAGAAATAAAACGCACCTGCGGGGCCTATACAAAAAAAAGGCCCAACAACAACACTGGGAAAAATAAGAAAAGTGAGTGAGTGCTTGAGGAAAATCAAGAAAAACACGCAAAACAATTATTCTTAAGATATCTCAGCGGCAACATTAAAAGCCAATTCGGGTTGATGACAATAGAAACAAAGCGCAACACCTGCCCCCAGGGCAACAAGACGAGTGTCGGTGTACCGCCCTCCCCCTCGCTCCACCACTACAAGCACAGAGACCTCAACCCCTCCCACTGACATTGACTGCTATCAAAAATGCAAAAGAATCAGCAAAGCAAACAATGCCAGGACAAACAACAAACCGCCAAAAGTCTGCCGTTTTCCTGTTTTTCCCGTTTTTCTTTCGCTTCTTTTTTTCTTTTATTTTTTAGGCATTGACATGAAAAATAATGTCACCCTCACCAGTCACAGTAGCAAAGAGAAGGAGCAGGAGATATTGAGGAAAAGGAAGGGAGGAGGGCGTGGCATCCCTGCGCGACTGTTTCGCTACGTTTTAAATGCGTCTTGTTCTTGGGGATTTTTTTCGACAGAATTTTTGTGTCAACGCCGCATGTTGTTCTAGTTGAAGCCCCGCAGGGCCTTTAGACCTTCTACACGAAATGTGACTGTAGAACAAGGGGAAGGGGAGCTGAGCTACAAGGTGTCTGAATTTTGAGGCTTGTTAAACTTTGTCATAATAGTTGGCATAATGGTTAATACTTTTTCGTGTATATAACATCATTTGCAAAGTTTAATGATCCCATATAAGAAGCAGGCCAAAAACAAACTAATATTTTTGTACAGTGTTCTATGTATTTGAAACAGAGATTCAACCTTTGCTAATCCAACTTCTTTTACAAAATTTTTATGTCTTACTCTTAATATTGAAGATATTAAACTTTTATACTGAAGATTTTTACGTTACCTAAACTAATGTTGGTTTGTTAATTGAAAAATATTTTTAACTTCATTATGGTATGATATATTGAAGATTCCATAAGAGTGCCTTTGTTAAACATAGAATTCTTTTAGATTTAAAGATCTTTCTATAACAGACTTAATCACTAGTCACCCAATTTGATTATAAAAATATCAATTGCAAATATGTTTTACTTACTAAATATAATAGCCCAATTCCATATTCCTATGATATTTAGATCGATTATAGATTAAATGGCATAGTTCTCTGTCTCAGATTCAATATAAGATGGACCAAGATAACGTCTGTATGCAAAATTTAGAAATGTTAAAGTTTACCTCTAATCCAACATTTCTATCTTAATCTTCATACAAACGTTTTACTTAAAATATGAAGATCAAGAATATATGTGAAATGGGAATTTTAACTATAAAAAGGCTTTCTTATGTTCCGCTCGTATTACAGTTATTACATTTATTTATAAACAAAACTATCTAAATAAATGAGCATAAATATTCTTAGAAGAGTAGAAAAGGATGATCATTGAAGGTGCTTAAAATTTATACCAAATACAATATTGCTTTGCCACGATTTCCTTGAAATTTTTCCATCCTAAAAAACTAAAAGGGAACCAAGATGAGAAAGATATTCAGATGAGAAGGTTTTTTTAAGACACTTAAAAGATCTATGTGGACCGTTATACAGATCTAAATTTATATTAAGACACGACTAGATACCTAGATAATCTATAAAAATATAAGATTGTTATATAGAGCATATTATCGGAACAGACATGGATAAGATATGCAACTCAGCCTATTAAAAGAATTAATGCTAATTGCTAAATTGATATGCTAATAGTTTGGGCAATAAGTATTTTGAAAACAGCAATCTAAGACAGTGAAGGTCCTTAAGAGAAGTCATCTTTCAATTATTATAAAGAAACGATTCATTTCTAGTGCTTAATCTAAATTAGTTTAGAAAAAAGTGAACTTTCGAATACGACAAAAGACTAAGTTATCCTTAAACCTGTCTACCAAAACCAAGTATAATGGCTCCGCACATTTACTTTTTTTATTATTTTCCTCTTAACTTATTTCAATCAGACTAAATCATTTGGCTAGCGAACTTAAAAAGCCATTTACTCCAGTTGAAACTGTTTTTCCTTTAATATGCCATTTAAAATTTTTCAATAACTTTTAAAAGACAATTTAAAAAATGAATTATTTTGTGCAATATCTTCTAGAAGGTTTTCCCTTAGTTTTTTTTTTTTATATACTTATTTTCTCGATCAATTTTGTGTATTCATACTTTTCCTTTGGTTACGGTTTTTTCTTTGCGGTTTTTAGCGGCCTTTGGGGCATTTGGGCATCTCCCCACGAAGCAAAAGGCACTTCTCTAATGGGCGGCACTTGTAAGCCTCCATGTCCTAGCCTAAGGGCAGCCCGACTGCCTGACTGACTGACATTAAGCTCCTCCCACCTTTGATGTGCGTTCTATATAATTGTCACCATGGGTGTTGGTTTGCTTGGATGATTGGTCTGTTTTGGCTGAAAGACCACATCGGGGCACAAAGTTGAAATGCCAAAACGTTTAAGCGCAAATTGTGGCAATTAAAAACTGAATTTCGTCTCTTCTACAATTGGTTTTTTTTTTTTCGAAAACAGATGCCAACAGGATGATAAACACTTGACATGACCAAAAAGGAAATAAGTAAAAGAGAGATATACATATATATGTATGTATGTATATATAGCAAACACGTTGTCAAAACCAATTTATATGCAAATACCTCGGTCGCTGTTGCCGTTGCCGTTGTCGTCGCCGTTCAACGTTGAAGTTGACTGCGGCAGCAGCAGCATCAGTCAATTGATGAATTTTCATTGCATTTATTTGGGCATGAAATATGTTTTTTTTTCGGTTTTTGGTGAGTCGCTAACGACAACATCGACGCGCTTAACCCTTCGTTGACCAACATAAAGCGAGAAGGCAGAGAAATGGCAATGTGGGCAACACTTTTTGAATTATGCATAAAATTGTGAAAATTGTGAAAATGAGTTGCCGCAACTGGGCAGCAAATGAAACTTTACAACAGACATTTGAATATCAAAGCAAAGTTCTCTTTTTACTTTTAAAAACTTTTTCCTACCAAAATTCATTTAAATTGTAATCGAAATTTATACAGATAGATATATATTTATGTTTACATATACATATCTTTTATGGCTCAAGGGTTCAAAGTGATGTTCGAATAAAAAGTTCAAACGATGCCAAACAAGATTTGCCTTAATTAAACAAATTATGAATATCGCTTAAACGGTTTTATGTAAATAAAATTTTAGATTAACAATTTAACGATAATAGAAACAGAAATTAATCGACAAGCAATCTAGAAAAGGAACAAATAATTTGGAATTGAGAAACGATCTGAAATGAAACTAATGATCAGGGAATGAATGATCGATCTTAATGGAACATTTGGGTAAGTGAAACATGAGAAAGATGATGATACGTTGGCTTAAGTCAAAAATGAACTGGGTCTTGTGTTGTCATTACGTTTCGAAATCGTTGAAGAATTTATACGATCAAATGAGTCTTAAAAGTGACTAACATTTAGAACATAGCTTAAAGCTTGAACTGATGGAATTTGTTTCATGTTATAAACATGAGGATCACGTTTCCAAATTCATATTCGTCTTTATCTCAGACGAAAACTGTGTTTAAAATATTTGGCAAAGATCACCGAGAAGATACCTATCTGTATCAAGTCTATATATATTGAAATAGAAAGATATATAATGTGTTTGAACTAATCTTAGTTTGATTAACAAATCAAACAAACACTTGTGTATAGAATAAGCATCTAGATATATCATTTCACTAAACATTGTTCCACCTCATGGGCATGAAATTGCTTTCCGCTTGTACCCCACCCCTACTAACACTGACTCGCACACTCACACACACACACACGCTCTCACACTTTTGCCATAAGCGCTCACCCCAAAGTTAAAATCCTTGGGCAGAGAATTGCTGCCGCATATTATCCTGAATTGTTATCAACGGCAAGCGACCCATATAACTGCAGGAAGTATGAAAAAAAAAAAATAAAAGTGCCGCCAGCCTACAAAATGAACTCAAACGAAAAGAGAGAAAAAAAAAAAAGAAAAACAACGTTTTTTTTTAAAGGGAGGAGAGGGATGCTGTGGATGCTGTGTATCGCCGGTGCCTGCAGATAGGCACAATAATTGTATCAAAAGCATATTTTCCATTCTGGTAGAACGAATTTTATGCTTTTTCAATAAACATTAACCGATTTTTTCGGTATTTTTTCATAACCCAATAGAAATGGGAATGAACGAAAAAAAAATGAAAGTGGTTGGGGAGTGGGTGAACAGCCAAAAAGTATGCAATCATTCATGCGTTCATTATTTCATAGACTTGTTCCCTTTTCTTTTTTTTTTTTTTCTTTTTTTTTTTGTTCTATTCTGCTGTATGCAAACAGAGAAAAGAGCCCCAAAGAAGTTGCTTATGGAGGTGGGCAAATCAATGAGTTGGAAATATTTTTCGTTTAACATTTTGCTATTGGCTTTATTGGTTAGATACCCAAACTGACTTCCTTTTCGTTTCAAACATTTGCTTCTGTTTTTTTTTTTGATTTGCTTTTCATGGCAATTTTTTAATTTACCATGGAATTGTAAGAATTTTGATTGGACAAATGGATGATATAATATAAATTTGATTTTTAATTTAATTTTCACAAATATTTTTTTTTATATTTTTAAAAATTTATTCTTTTTGTTTGGGTTGGTTTGGGTTAAAGCAATGGAAATGGTTTAAGTTCGAATTACGATTCGTTTGTAAAATTGTGGCTTAGATTTACAGTTAACTATTGTTTGTTTCTAAATACAATACATTTATTTGTTGGCTACATTAACTCGTGTCAGAACTTTTACATTTTCTAAGCCTTTTTCCAAATGCAATGGCCCATTCTTGCTTCCTTCTATAGTAATTATATTTTCACCCTCTCCCGTACTATATAGATACAAGCAACTTCAGATCGATTTTCTTCTCATATTTCGCTCGTCTTTTGTTTACACAAAAATTATGTTTAATGAGCATCATACCCCATGGTTCTCCCTTTTCATAGATTTGCCATCGGTTTTTCCTTTTGCCGGGGGTTGGAAAAACTGACAATTATAATTACAGAGTCTTAAGTTTTTCTCTCTGTCTCTATCTTCTTTTCCTTTTACTATTGCTGTGTGTGTGTGTGTCTGTGAGTGTGAAATATTGTGATTATTTTAATTAAGGGTGTTGCCGAACATAATAAAATTCGATATATTTATGTGGCACAACTCATAAATCCGGATGATTTCTACAATAAACAATAAGAGAAATGTTCCAACTTTATGTTTGGCATAAAAACCGAAATTGTCATATACAGAAAAATCATCTAATCAACTGTCAGTAATCAGTTTTTATAGACCAGCAAGCAAAAAGGAGTCGAAAGTCAAAAGAGCAATAGCAAAAACGGAACAGCAATCATAACTTTTGCTCATATGAAGCAAGTTTTATTTTCGCACGTTGATAATTTTTATTGGACGCCTGGGCGAGTTGTGATATTGCCCAAAAACATCCGGGCATCCTGTGTGTCCTGGAGAGCGACCTGTGTGTCCTTTGCAAATAAAAATACATTTCTGCTGCGCTTTTATTTTCTCCTCATTTTCTTTACGCGTCCCCTTGGTAATAATCATTTATTTAATGTACCCAAACATTTATTATTTCCGTTGGTGCTATTTTTTCTCCTTTTAGTTCCTTTTTTTTTGTGTTGGTTGTGTTGGTTGTGTTGGTTGGTCCTGTGATGGGCAAAGTTAGATTGGACACTTGCTTAATTTTCTCCTAATGAATCTAATTGAGTTTATCAAGTGGGCAGAGCATCAGTGTTAATGCTAATGTTGTCACCAGAATTTGTTTTGTGGTTGACCTTCGCACTCTGCATTTCATGTCTCTGGTTTCACTTGGCGTCTTTAAGTCGTTGCTTGACCTTTGACATTTACACAGTGAGACAAACTTTTTAAGCTATCATTTTCCTTATTGATTTTTATAACTTGTTATGTGGTAACTTAATACAGAATACATTTTTATAATCAATACTTTTTATATTGAATACCTTTTACCGATTCTTTTTTACTTTTTTATCTTTTTGATAAACATACAAATAATACATTATATTATTTATTCAAAAATTTTATTGAAATACGTTAAATGAAACATGGCAGATATTTTCTATTAAAATAAAACTGTGCTGACAAAATAATAGTGGAATATAGAAGTCGGTTTTACCAATCAATGTAACTTAATTTGCTAATTTTATTTGTATAACTTTATATTTGAGGTAAAAGAGAAAATTAAATGGGAAGTGAATATAGAGAAAGTTAACATGATATACTTGATTAACAGAAGGCTTATCCCTAAACAGTATTTGGCAATATATACATAGGTACTCAATAACAGAAAGGCAACAACGACTTAAATTTACTTTGGCAAAGCAAAGACTTGATACATTGATACAATACATGTAACATTTCTTTGATATATAAGCCAACTCCATACTCTTAAGCTGATTATTGAATACTTAAAATTTTGAAATTCTGAAATTTTTAAGGAAGTCGTTCAAGTTTATTAGAACGATTTCACTCATAAAATATCGTTTACCAGTTCTTAATTAGCCATTCGCTATTTGCGTCGCTCTTGAGTATTTAGTCATTAGTTTATCTTCATATTTTTATATATCCATTTATGTTTAAAGTTTGCAAATTGTAGACAAACCATTAAATTACAGGATCAAAGGTCTATAAGTCCCAAGCCTAAACTTAATTTTTACAAAAAATGTCCTGGATTAGAAAAAGAGCAGATTGTTGGGAGGCAATTGAATGCATATTCACAATAAGTAGTTAGACACTGACAATTCGCGACTGGATCTTTCTAACATATACGATATGTATGGTTAAGGGCTCTATAACTACTTTTCATTGGCCTTTTTCTAGTGTGACTTTAAATTCTTATATGTACTAACTAAATTTTTTCACTTATAAAATACTTTTCTATACCTAACATTCTTTCAAAAGTCTCTTTTGAAAGAACTTATACAAAGAAAAAATAGTTAATTAAGTTAAACTGACAGAATGGGCTGACCACAATGACAAATATTTTAATGAAATAAAGACAACATGACGACCCCAATGATAAGCTACTTGCCACATGCTGATCATATGTTAATTAGCATATAGAGCAGTTGACAACTCAATGAGACTGACAGACAAGCTGACAATGCAAAACCCAAAAATGCAATTTTAAAACAATTGGCAATTGGTAAATTGGTCAAGTAAATGATATAATTATATATAGTTTTTGGGGGCCAACCACCAAACATAACAGCAAAATAAGCAGTCTGCAAATTTCAACTCAATATTCTTCTCCTCTTACCACAAAAAAAAAAAAAAGAAAAATATAAACTTGTGTTGTCATCTTTTGCGGCGACAGTTGCGACCCTGACCCTTGTTTAGCCACTTGACCGCAAAAATATGCCACATGAAATTGAAATTCAATTTGGCATATTTATTACTCTTTTTTACTTTCCTTACGTTTTGTTAGCCCTTGGGCCAAATTGAAATTGAAAAAGGGCCAAAAAAGCGTATTGAAATTGGAATTAAAATTGAAAATAAAATATCATTGCCTACTTCTAGGCAGCAGTAGCAATTAAATAAACATAAAATGTCAGCGACTTTGTGCAAAAGGGGATATTGGATGATGGGTAAAGGAGTGTGCCAAGAGGGGGAGGAATGAGGTAAATGCTTTTGTGGTCGTTTTAAACAAAACCGCAGGTGTTGCATACATTTGCCAGCTTTGCATTAATTATGATGTGTGTTGTGTACTGTGTGTGTAGTGTGTGTGTGTGTGTGTGTAGGTGGTGGGTGTGTGGGCGTAGCGATTCAACTATTTGGCGCACTTGCTGCCAACTGCTGCAAACTGTAGCATACTTATGGGCTAAAGTAATTTTATTGCCCAAGCTGCAGGAAGTTGCATAGACCAGTCGAGAGTCCTGAAGAGTCCCGGGAATTCAGCACCGTTCCTTTGCTCCTGTATGTGCATGTGTGTGTGTGTGTTTGTGACCCGTAAACTTTACAGTTTCTTTGTTTGGACTTGGTCCTGTACCTTCTTTACCAACACTCTCTCAACAACCACTTGCCCCTTACCCATTTTTCTTGGCAAGTTTGTTGCCTCTGTTATTATTTTAGTTTGTATAGTTTTTTGGCAGTTGCGTCGTCCTCCAACCCGTCAGCCGCTTCAGTGCCTGCGCATAAAATGTTATTGCAAAAAACTATTAAATTTCTCTAGAGATGAAAATATGATCAGAAATTTAAATCGATTTATTAAAAGCCGTCGTCGCTGTATACCAAAAAAGGACCAACTTGCATCTGGTCTTGGGTCAAAACTATGGTACCAGTACCATGTGTTACCTCTCTCCCTCCATTTTTCAATTGAAAACTTTTGCATGAACGCGAAAGGTTTCCTTAAAATGTATGCAAAAATTTCTACAAAACTGTGTGGCAAATGTTGCAAAAGTCACCATGCTTAAGATGGATTTATCAGAAAATTGTTAAGGAAACTATAAAAGTACTGCCAAGATGCAACAAAATCAAGTTTTTCCAATATAAAATAGAACTAAAAATAGTTTCCAAAAGTAGCCAAAGATAATGTCTCTCTGCATGAATAGTGAAAGAAACTGCAATGGCAAGGATAGGCCCACTGTGCACAGTTGTTCATCTTTGGTATAAAACAAAAAAAACTCTGGGTTAAATAAATTTACTATGTACACTTAATGTCTAGACAAAGCCTCCAATTACCTTATCCGATTACATGAAGATTTGCTCTCCACTCAACGAAGTGTTGGACGTTGACGACCACGACGATGTGAATGGTGAACTCTTCTATCCCACCCAGCTCTTTGCACTTTGGTTTGAAAACTGTCGAACCCTTGACCCGGCATGAAGAGAGAAATCTTCATATTACTGTTGTCCCTTTTTGGCTTTTTTCTGGTTTCATTCTGTTTTGTTTTGTGGAGTGAACATAATTTTGAGCCAAAGACGAGAAATTTCATCTCACACTTTGCAACCGAAAAAGGAGTTAAAAAGGCACTTAAGTGCCTTGGCCCAGCATACACACACACACACACAGCATAAGCAGAGAGAGGCTTTTGGGGTTTTTAATTGAAGTAGTCCTTGTGTCGTTTTTCAAGCAGGTGTAAAGTTAAATCATAAAATGAAATTAAAATAAACCGGGGGGAAAAAAAAAAACTAGAAAAACACCGACACGGAAACGTAATGAAGTACGGAAATCTGCAACCGGAGAGTAGAAAAAAAAAGGATTAAACAAGGATAATTCCCACAAGGTTCTCTCTGTATATAGAGAAAACAACTTCCCTTGATGCCCATAATTAGCTCAAAAAGTTGAAAAAAAAAATCAAGATTTTTTAGAATTTCTCTTTTTTTTTTTTTTGTGTTGGCAATTTTTTTCAAAGAATTTTTAGTTGAAAAATTTATAAGCAATGCCTAGAACAATCACACACAGGGCGAAAGCGTGATAACCCCTTTTGTGTAATATAACCAACCACGCCCCCTCGCACACACACACTGAAAGAGAAAGAGAGAGAGAGAGAAAGAGTAGTCGGCATACGCCCACGCAGGCGTTTTTGTCATATTACAATATAATTTATTAAAATTCTTATTTAACCAGGCAAAGGACAGCATCAAATGAAAAGTGGCAAGAGTGGAAAAGTGAAGGAAAAATGAAAAGGCAGAGAGTGAAAAGCACTGCTTTTGGCATTAAAAACAAAAGCAACTCGTTAGTGTTGCATTTTTAATAAAAATATTAAAAAAAAAAAAACGCACAGGCAAAAGCAAAATTATGACATGTGAACTCCTTTATAGAGAATATTTTCTTTTAGTAATTTCCGCTCTTTTCTTTTGTATAATTGTTACCCTTTGACGTAATTATTAACTAGATATGGATTCAAGTAAAGTTAACTTTAACAACTAGAACTAACAAAGGCAGTTAAAAGTTCAAAATTTTAAAAAATTTCATTGGAAAAATTGGCCTCTGTTAGGAACCGATATTTCGATGAACAAGGCTTAAGATTAAATTAGGATTAATATGATAAGGGGTGGCTCTTGAAGTGTGTGGAAAAGTAATACTTTATATATCTTATTTAGGTTGAAATCGAAATTTGTTTTCAGAAATAGAATTAGATAATTTTATTCCAGTAAGGTAACATTCTAATAAGTTAAAACTCTGAAGAAGGCTTCATTAAATTCTTGAAATCTTTTTCCATTCTAGGACACTTTGAAGGAGTTCTTATATCTTTCACCTTTCTAAATTAATATGAAATGACTCCTCTCGAGAAAATGTTAGCTAGTTTCCAAAGTTTCAGCATTATTATATCTAAGTCTAAGAAGTTTAGACTTCATGAAGCCAAAGATTAGACCGCAACTAGATAAAAAGTTCCATAGAAGAATCGTATATACACTTTATAATTTCTACTTCTATTCAATTTTATTCAATTAAGCCCATTCATCTAAGGTTATCCTTATATATATAAATACATGTACATCTTGAGGGCAGTCATCTGAATATTCTTGAATGTTATTTCCAAGCCAAAGCACAAAAATGTAATGCCTTAAGAAAATTAGCTAAACAAATGATGCAATGTGAAAAAAGAAAATAACAAAAAGAAAAAAAACAACAAAATGCCAGGAACAGGGCAATTAAAGGGCCACCAAGCAGCAGCCAAGAAACTAGAAATGGATATGGAAATGGAGTTGGAGTTGGAGATGGAGATGTATTTCCTTCCGCCGCCAACAGCCCCAAAAAATATCGTGAACCCTAAGGCCAGGCAACGATGCAAACGGAAAATTCATTACAAACAAATTAACAAATAAATCAAATTTCAATACGAAAATCTGTTTGCGAAAACAATTTGTGTTACTGGTTTTTAAGGATATTTGAAGGGGGGTATGTGGGGGGGGGGGGGGATGAGGAATTTTACAAATCGTCTGTGCGATGACTGACAGGCAGCAAATCGGTCTGAAGTCTCTCGCGTAGCACTTGAGAAATCATTTATCTAAATTAATTCCTGTCGTTTACATTTGCCTCAAAAACAAAAATCAAAGATTAAGACAAACATTTACTACTTTTCAATCCACCACCAACAACAACAACAACGAGAAGAAGGCAACAGGACCATGACTACCGCCTGCCAATTGCCTGGAAGCTAGACAAACTCACGCCTTTGCCTCATCCCTTTGCTTGATAAATGACATGGCTCTGTGTGTATGTGTCTGTGTGTGTGTGTGTTGGATCAACATTTTGGCTAAAAAGAGCATTGCGTTTAATAACTGAACTTTGAAAATTCCAAGAAAACTCTACACATAAACGGAAACACAATTAAAATTGTTTCATTTTCAACCCTTTCAGCGTGTGGTGGTCGCAAAATCGCTAGGGAATCGCTAAACAATCGCGAATGTGTAAACGAATGGGAATGGGAAATGAAAAATGGAATGGAATGGTGAGAGTGGTGAATGGGAGTGACGCAACATGGAAAATGGGAATGAGTAAGCGTATCAAGTTGAGTTATGCTTTATAATAATTAGTTCTGTCAGTGGCAGACAATTATCAATCAACAAATTGCAGCTTACTTCAAATCTGTCTTTAATCACATATTAAATACAAAAAAAATTCTAATTGACTCTATTGTGTAAGTTATAGACCGAAAATAGTGTTATAAAACTCATTTAATCTTATTGATATAAACAACAATGTGGTCAAATGACACGCAAATGAGACACAGCTATAATAACGAACAATTTTACATATGTATTATTGATGAGAAGTGGAAAAACTAGAAATATTATTGAGTTAGGTTATTGTAATACATAACATGGGCATAGAAACTTGACGGATTACTATAAATCATAAATAATCTTGAATACCTTTGAGTATTCTTCGTAGATCACTCTGAAGCTGCTAATAATTATCAGTTTTAAGAGCAAATTCCATTTATATTTTTATATCTATATTGTAAATAACTAAGACGCCTTAGGAATTAACCATTGAACATGAAATCTTAGAGCATGAATCATTCTTATTTACCATTTTTTGAATCCAATTATGATAATAGTCCAAAATTCAAGTTAATATGTATTTTTTATGAGCACTAAATAGGTTTTATAAAGGCTTTAGTTAATTTTGAAATCATAAGTCGAGTCAAAAGAGCAGTCTTTGAGTAGTAACTTAATAAAAGAAAAACTAATCAAGTTCATCAAAGATTTAATAATAAAAAATGTTATTTTCAAAACGATTTTAGATCCAATCACTCTTAGTAAATTCGGTATAAATGGATAAAAAAAACTGTTAGAAAACTTGTTAAAAAAGTTCTAGAGGATTTCGAATATATCATTTTTTGTTGGTTTCAATTTATCTAGTTATATTAGTTAATTATATTAACTCACATAAATATAGTGAAGAGAACTACTATTCGTAAATTTTTAAAAAGTTTTCTTTATAGTTCCAAAATGAAAACATCTGAGATACCCTATAACAAAGTTCTCTTTTTCAAAGTTACAAATTCAATCTAAAAATTAATATATTATACGTTATAGATCAAAATAATTGCAATAAAAGTTTATAAAATATTAATTTATAAAATTTATTAAAGTTTTGGATATATTTTTTCGATAGAAACTCCAACATGTATAACATATATATACATATGTATATATATACATATGTATGTATAAACCATATAAGTCACAACTTTTCATTGAGAACATATAAAAATTGTTCAATTTAAAATCTAAAAATAACAAGTTAATTAAACATATTAAGACACTACGTAGCCGTTTTCCTGAGTTTTCATATAATCATACACATTATTTCTACTAACTAGAGGTATATTTTGGCATTACTAGGAGAGGAACTTCCCGTGATTACTTTAATCCAAACCCTTGGCAATCTTTTGAGATCTCATGGTATCTGCCAAAACACTGTTAATAAATGCCGGGGATTTTCGAGCATAGGCCACAACCAGTTTATAGGCAGATATAAAACGCTGATCGTCTTCATTCTCTTGATTTCCCTCTTGCAAATTCATCGAATTGACTACTTTAATATAATCATCCAAAAACTCCTCATGTAGCGCCACTGGCATGCGATCCAAAAATGGGCAAATTGCCTTAAAGTTATCTATAAGGAAGAAATTGTTATAACTTTTTAATGATTACAATTTATAAATAATAAACTTACTTTTCAATGTTCTTACACCTTCATAGACAAAGACTTCATTGCGCACTTCCACATTATGATGAACAAAACCCACTTCATTGAGTAGCTCACTGAATTGCTCGCCAGGATTCTTACTATAATGCAATGGTGATATAAATTTCTCCACATCTTCCATATATCCACTCCATTTTGGTTGGCTACGTAAAATCTTGTATACTTCAAAAACCGGATTGGAGGCCAAAAAGACCAAAAGACAATCGCCACCTTCTTCAGTTTTAAGCAAATTATATATATTAGTTACGGCTCCACGTAAATTTTGTACCCAATGCAAACAGTAGAAGGAGGTGACATGATCAAATTTTCCCCTCAACTCCTTGGGCAGCTGATCACAACCAATGTCCAGCACTTGGAATTGAGTATTCGTGTCTTTGTGATAGAATTTACTAGCATAGCCAACCATTTGACTGGATACATCAGTACCGACCAGTTGAGCCTTCTCCGGCATCAGAGGCCTCACAAAATCCATCAGCACATTACCCGAACCAGAGCCTACATCCAGCAGTTTATCCTCACCATCCGAACGCCATTGCAGTGTCGAGGCATACTCATCCAATACCAATTTGGCGTCGTGTCGCTGCACTTGATTCGAGTGCTGATAGAGTGAGGCCTGATTCATATTAACAACTGATCTCGAATCGTAACCGAACTGTAGCTTTTATACCTGGTAAACACTCAAAATTCAAGCTGCTCCATCCATGATCATGACGCCGACGATGATGATGCCGTCAGCACTACAATACAATACACAATCCCTCTCTCTCTCTCTCTCGCACGTCGTCTCGTTGTGTCTCTCTCCCTTACACTCTCTTGCTGCGTAAAGGTTATGACGTTGCATATTAGAAATGTGTTTGATTTATTTTTAAAGCTTCGAGGGGAAATCTGCTTTTATTCCGGCTAAAGTCGTGGAGAGAAAGAGAGAGGGGATGATGTAAAAGAGAACTAAATGCTTTGCCCCCCCAGTTTGAACTACACTAGACAACAAGTTTTATACAAATTTTTTTGGAAATGAAAAATATTGTAAAAAGATAGAATTCCAACTATATATAGAGACTATATACAACTGCAAAGAATGTGAAAAGATACAATTCCAACTATATATAGACTATATATAACTGCAGAGAATGTGGTAAAATTAGTTTGACTCAACTCTAACTACATGAAAAATTTATATCTATGTATACAATCTTCTAACTTTTAACCCACAAGAAGTACAAATCATTCTTCCTTCCATTTTAAATTCACTCACTATACCTGCATACATATGTATATTCACTATACATTATGAACTTTTTCGTGAGATATCTCAAATGTTGTTGGAAAGTACTTAATATTCTGACTTTATTTAAATAGAAAGAAACATTATATTATTCAACTATTTAATTGAAATTTACATAACTGAAACTTGAAATAAGACTAATGAAAATCTTTTTACTCCATAGAGAGAGAAAAAGATGTGGATAACTAATGTTTATCTTTGCTAACGATTCAGCTTTCGGATTATGTTTTTATTTCGATATAATGACACAATCACAATTCACTTATAATGAAAACTACACTAATCTAATCTTTATTATATGATCTTTATTATATAATTTTTATATATTAGAAATATACATTATATTTGCTCCAGCGTAGCATTATCGTGACTCGATATAATAGATATTTAAATCTGAATACAATCATGAATTTATGAGCTAAATGAATGGATTTCCAAGAAAATTAGTTCACTTACAATATAGATTGCAATTGAAAGGTTTATTAAAAAACACGTAAAAAGAAACTTCCAAGTCAACATGTATAAATAAAGTCGTTTTTAACGACAAAAGTTCTAAAGGTTATTAGTTTAAAAATGACGCGAAACCTTAGACGATTCGCAACAGACACTTCGATAATTGAAAAAGGTGCAAATAAAGCTTGGACAAGATGAAATGACTCACTTTTGTTTGCTGTAACTAATTTTGATTTCTTAGGCAGAAATATAGATCTTTAATGGATGCTGTAATGTATTTTAAATAATATTTTAAAAAAACAATTTGATAACTATATTTATATATGTCTTTACCTACATATTTACTCACTTATTTATCTATACATTTTCAATTTAGCTTACATAAAGATCTAAAGAAATGGTTGATTAAATTCCTAGTAACTTTTTTTCAATCCATACATGAGAAGCTAAATAAATAAGAAAGTGTTTTAAAATAAGAATAATTTTAAAATATATTTAGAAAAATATAAAAAAAGATATTTTCATATATTTTTCAAATCACACATTGACTCACAGATCATTTGGTAAACTCATTGAAATTTTTCAACTGACTTTGAGAATATTAAATACATATTTATGCAATAAATTTTCCTGTATGCCAGTGTCAGTGCCATATAGGAAACCTCGTCAGATTTCTTCATTGTTTTGTTGTTGTTATTGCAATTCATATTTTATCTGAACAGATCGGAATGAACAAGCTCAAGTTCTAGGTCAATAGAGCTTAGCTAATGCTTCCTCTCTCTCATACGTAATATTCGTAATCTTGTTTGCACTGTCTTTACAAATGTAAATCACATTGAAATTGTAGATCCCCCGATTAAATTAACATATCGCTTTATTTGTTATTGAATTCATTTCTTTGTAACAGTGTAGCCCAGAGCCCAAACTAAGCAACAAGTCAAAATGCAGCAGACAGAAGACAGGAGAAAAAAAAAACAAATAAATTTTTGGGAATGCATTGATCTAAAGAGATTTTGGTATAGAAATATATTCTCATATGTATTTGTAGTTATTAGTATCAGTTCAATGACCTACCTCACGAAAAATTACATTTTAAAAATAATCTATAAGAAATGGATTTTGTGTATTTTTTGACAGAGTGCCACAACAGCTCTATATATAGTCTACAATTTGATTTAATACAAAGTTGTAAGGGGAAAGTCACCCTTTTTTTTTTTTTTTTTTTTTGGTAAATGTATGTGCGAGGTAAAAGAGGAATATAAATTCATTAAAAACATTCCATTTAGCTGCAAATTACATTTGTGTAATTGCTCTCAGTCCCGCTAGAAGTTTATGATATTCCAAATATTTCACATATGAGTACAACGTTTGATGTATCACAACGATAAAGATGACGATGGCTGATGGCAATGATGGTTGTCTCGTCCCTGGGCATGCCAGCCCTGGATATGCGACATCAAAAAAGCCAGCCAATTGTTGTTATTTTTCCTTGGGTCCTGTGTTCTCTTGGATTTTAATGTGTGGGCGTCATGGCTGGTTAATTGCATTTGGCTTGGCTTTCTGCTGAAAATACTCCATATATGTACCTCGAAAAGGGTTTATTGCAATTAACAAAAGCTGTCGATTCGATAGCTGTCACAGAAATACACACAGGGAATATCAATTACTATACACATATGTATGTATATATAAATGAGGAGGGGAAATCACAAATATATATACATTTGGTATGGGTCTTGATTTTTGGTATCTTTTAAATTGAAAAGAACATTTGGAAAATATGAAAAGGTTTTGACTTTAGACATCTGTTTCTTTTGTTTTACTCGGCTCAGGTGTGGAAATTCTCATAAACATATTGATAGATATACATTCATGGAAGAAATCCTAAATTAATGAAAATATTGTCAAACTATAAAAAATTATTTCGAATTAACAGGAACAACAACTAAGACACAGCTTTCTCATTCCTCGTTTATGTTGAATATTTTCTGAACCACTTAAATGACAAAATTTTAATTTTTTTAAAAAAAACTTACAGAAATTGTTAATAGAATAAAATCAAATTGGCTGTTATAACTCTTAAGATAAATTTCAACCATTTTTTTAGAAAAAGTATGGAAAATAAAGCAAGCAAGTCGTCCCTGCCAACATTGAGTATACCCTGTACCAACTAGTTATGTTAAATAAAGTCGCACACCCTCGAAGTCGGCATTAATTAAATTCAAAATTTCCTTTCACATGCAGCGACAGTGAACGCATGCTATCTCGCTCACTCTTGCCAGCCAAAGTCGCCCTTGGTAATTCGGTACAAAGCGGATATAGATATATCTCCGTTGTTAATTGTCCGATTTGAAAAAAATTTGGTCAGCTGGTGCAGTTTGGCTATATAAATAAATGTGCCAAGTAAGAATACGATGTTTTTAATACAGCTCTAGTAATGTTAGTTTTTTCAATTTGCGAGGCCGGGAGTGGGCGTGGCTGAAACATCAAACGAACTTGATCTGCCTGGACATAAGACAGATGTTCACATCAAATTTGGTAGCTTTAGCTATTATAGTCTCCGAGATCTATGTGTTCATACGGACGGACAGACAGACGGACATGTCTCAATCGACTCGGCTAGTGATGCTGATCAGGAATATATGTATATACTTCATGGGGTCGGAAACGCTTCCTTCTGCCTGTTACATACATTTTAGCGACTTTAATATACCCTTTTAACCTATGGGTACAGGATATAAAAATGTAATAAAAATTTTGACATCATATTACATTGTATAAAAATCTTTTCAAGAGTTTCCCTTTTAAAATTCTTAATCAAACTATCAACTGTCTCTTGTCTGTGTCTTTAGAATATGGCATAAATTCTCATTAACTATCAAAATTTAATCAAGATCTATATATGTAGTCAGGATTGTCAATTACCCTTCTTCTTGAATCAAATTTCTTCTTTTGCATTTTTTCTTTTAGTTGTTTTCTTATGTCTTTTTTGTTCATTTTCCCTTTCTTTTCTCGAACTGAACAACTGCAAATATTGACGCCCATTTGACTGAAGATATATGTATGTATGACCATGCAAACATATAGTATATATATATATATATATATATATACTGTATAGTATGTGGGTGGTGTCTGGTGTATAGTTCGACCCCGTCAAAAAAGGTAATGCAAACAAATGTTCATAGTTTTATGTGATTTCTAATGGATTCACACACACTTGCCACACCCCCTACAAAACACACACACACAGAGAGAGTAAATGCTAACCCCTTCCATTTAATCATTCGCATACACTTGAGAATGATTTCAAGTTTATCTAACTGAACTGTATAGACACAAATACACTATATATATATATATATATACCTATATCGTAGTAGTAGAAAACTTTTGCATATGTTAAAATAACAATAAGAAAACAGAAAAAGGGGTTGGGAGGTTGGGTTACGGTCTATTCCCCCCTCCTTCGTATATATCTAAAGTACGAGTAGTTGGCTGGGAAATGAGTTTTTAATGTCCCAAAGGGGAATACCATAGGGAAACTTATGTACGTATAAACCATATGTGAGCGGATTTAAAACACAAAGTAAACGGTGATTTGTTGTTATTGATTAGAACGGACATGCCACGGTAAGGCCAAAGGGTGCCAGCAAATGTGAAGAACTCTAAGAAAAGGCAAAAGATAGACCAAAACTCATCCTTGTTCATGTTGGTCCTTGGAGTCGTCGTTACCCCAGACGCAGACGCATGCCGCAAACTTGATGAGTATTTAAAAGTTTTCCATTGTGTGTTTGATGAATATTTAATTAAGCATAAAAGGAGTTGAAATTTTCACTGTTTCTCTACATACAAAGAAAAAAAAAAAAAAAGAGAGACGAGTGAAAAAGCTGGTTAAAGAAACGGCTAAAGGGGGTTGGCCATTTCCTCGGCATCTGCCTTTTCTGTTTGTCTTAACAGTTTAGGCCAGGCGAAAGAATAAAACAAAATCAATTAACGCGTTTTACTCTTCCTACTTTATGTTATTTAATTTTTTCTTTTCTTTTTTTTTTTTTTTTTTGTTGTGCCATACTTTTGATTATTTTATTATTTTTTATTTTACAAGTTTGCAAGCAAAAGGCCAGCATCAAATTAATTAAATAGTCAGCCAAGCCCCTCAAGCTCATCTATGGCCCTTTGCTGAAACTCTTTGACTTGCTGGTTTCTTTCGATTTCACGTTTTCTTTTTTTGTCAGATACCCTTTTGTTTAAGGGGTATATTGATTTTGCTTCGAAATTTGCCTAACTGAAATAATAGCCCTTCTTTAACTGTCATAAATTAACGTGAATGAATATAAATAACATTGTCTAATAAACAATTTTGAAGATATCCATCTTAAAAGTTCTTTAAACTTGATTTGTACGATTTTCTAATCTGACTTGTATATTGTTTCTTCCTATAAGCGTCTTTAGAATCACTTCACATATCTTCCAAAGTCTTCTTTGACTTCTTCTGGAGTACTCTCTATATAGCAAAAATCACTGTCGAATCAAAGTACCAACCTATTGGAGGTTAGATACTAGTTCTCTCTGAATTAGGATAATTTTGGATCTTCCAAATTTGTAAAGCATTTAAAAATCACAAAAACCAAATGCTAAAGTTCTGACAAATCAAAACTGCCTTGAAGATCAGATTGGATAACTAAACCTATCCTTATCCAAAATACTATTCCAGTCTATAATTCTTATACTAATTATCCTGAATAGTATTCAATATCTTAACTCTATTCATATTAGCCTTCATCTCTCTAATAAAAGTTCTTTGTAAAACCAAAAGTAAAAATGAAGCAAGCAAGTCGTCCTTGCCGACATTGAGTATACCCTGTACCAACTAGTTATATTAAATGAAATAGAATATCCTCAAAATCGCCATTAACTTCATGCAAAATTCACTTTAACATGCAGCAACAGCAAATGCATGCTGTCTCGCTCACTCTTGCCAGCCAATGTCGCCTCGGCAATTCAGTGCAAAACTCATATAGGTATATCTCCGATATTTATTGTCCGATTTCGACAAAATTTGGTCAGCTGGTCCAGTTTGGGTATATAATTAGGTGTGCCAAGTAAGAATATGATATCTTAAATACAGCTCTAGTAATACGTTTTCCCGATTTGCGGGGGCGGAAGTGGGCGTGGCAAAAATTTGAAACAAACTTGATCTGTCTACACACTAGACGGATCTACAAACCAAATTTGGTAGCTCTAGCTCTTATAGTCTCCGAGATCTAGGTGTTCATACAGACGGACGGACAGACGGACAGACGGACAGACGGACAGACGGACAGACGGACAGACGGACGGACAGACGGACATGGCTCAATCGACTCGGCTAGTGATGCTGATCAAGAATATATATACTTTATGGGGTCAGAAATGTATATTTCTGCCTGTTACATACATTTTAGCGACTTTAATATACCCTTTTACCCTATGGGTACAGGGTATAAAAAGAAATTAGTTTTAACCATTTGTAAATTATTTACATATAAATAAATTCTAAATTCTAACTAAAAGCCTATTCAATCAATATCCTGTTAAATACGAACACACCAAATACTTGTAGGGTATTGCCTAGTCGTCATTGAGGTTGTATTTAGTTCCCTTCTTCTTTTTTTATACCCTGTACCCATGGGGTAAAGGGTATATTCAAGTCGCTAAAATGTATGTAACAGGCAGAAGGAAGCGTTTCCGACCCCATAAAGTATATATATTCTTGATCAGCATCAACAGCCGAGTCGATTGAGACATGTCCGTCTGTCCGTCCGTCCGTCTGTCCGTATGAACACTTAGATCTCGGAGACTATAAGAGCTAGAGCTACCAAATTTGGTGTGAACATCCGTCTTATGTCTAGGCAGTTCAAGTTTGTCTCAAATTTGCCACGCCCACTTCCGCCGCCGCAATTTAGAAAAAACGATTTACTAGAGCAGTTTTTGGGGAATCACATTCTTATTTGACACACCCAACAATGTGGCCAAAATGCATCTTCTGACCAAATTTAGTCGAAATCGTACAATTAATATCGAAGATATACGAATGTGCACTTTGAACTGAATTGCCAATGTGTTACTAGTAGCAAAGAGTGAGCGAGATAGCATGCGGTAGCTGTTGCTGCATGTTAAAAGATATTTTGAATTAAGTTGCTGCCGATCTTGATTTAATAGAAATAGTTGGTACAGGGTATACTCAACGTCGGCAGGGACGACTTGCTTGCTTCATTTTTTTTTTTGGCAACTTCTTTTCGGTTGCTCATTAAAATTAAAAGGGGTGTAATAGGGGGTAAGGGAAAAAATAGCCAAAAGCTAGTGAGTGTCGATGGCAGCATGGGCTTACCCCCTTCCCCACTTCCCCTTCTCCTTCTTTATTTTTCGCTCTCATTTCCCTTTCCTTTCTCCTGTTTTTTTCACATTTTTTTCTATATTTATATCTTCGTTCTTATATTAATTTGTTTTCTTTTTGTTTCGATTTTGCGGGCGATGGAAAAATTAATTAAAAATTAAATGAATGAAAGTGTGGCTGAGGGGGGCAGCGGGGGGTGGGAGGGGAGGTGAAAATGGTGCAGGATAATGAGAGGCCCCTAAGCTGATTTTGCGCTTAAAAAATATGCAAAAAGTGAAACAAAAAAAAAACGAAACGAAATGAACGAACAAAATGAAATGCCATACAATCACAACCCAGCCACGCCCACTACAGGTAAATAAAAACACAATAACAACAACAACAGAAAGAAGAAAAAAGAAAATTGTGCAATTTTTTTTGTTTGTCGCTGATTCTTTTACTTTTTGTTGTTTTATTTCCATTTAATATCATCGAAAAAAGAACGAAACAACGAGAGAGTGAGAAAGCAACGAAAGGTAGAGATGGAGAACGAGGAAAAATGGTGAAAATTTTCTTTAACGTAACAAAATATTTTTATAAAATAATCAAGTTTTTCCTTTACTCGCTGTTTTTGTTATGCTGCAACATTATTTTTAGCTTCAGGGTGGGTGTGCGGGTGGGTGGGTGGTTGGTTGTTCCGGGTTTGGGTGTAAATGAAAATTGTCCGTCCAGGAGGAGAAAGAAAGTAGAAAAGAAAATGGCTATTGAATATCTACCATATCAAAAGACAAAAAAAGATACAATGAAAAAGAATCAAAAATTAATTAATAACGAACATTCTTACCCCTCGCGTAAAGAAAAAAAAAGTGGCATAAAAATTCAAAAGGAATCGAAACTCGAATGGAAAAAAAAAATACATCTAAAGATACCGACGTTGTGTCCTAATTAAGAAATAATTTGGCTACTCTGCGTAAAATTGAAAATTAAGCAAGTTCTTTAAAAGATTTTCTATATAAAATTGATCAATTTTAGTAGGTTAAAAAGTTTAACAGGAATATCAAAAGAAAAACTCTAAATCGATGTGTAAAGCAGTTTTAATTAAACTTAAGCACATCCTTCCAATGCTTTTTAGTGATTATTTGTCAAAGCATTTAATATATTATTTATATTTTTCCTTTTCTTTTTCTATTTTCTAAAGCAATCTAATTGAGATTTTAAAGTTGGCATTGTTTCCTTTACGATACGAATATATTCAGATTTTATTCGAAATCGATTGAAACTGATTCGGCTTAAAAATTAATTTGAAAATATAATTTATTATCTTTGATTTAGATGCTCCCCACTAAGAGGTCTAACTAACTTTACCTTTGTCTTATTTATATTAAGCAAGTTCCTTATTTCTTGTTTTTTTTTTTGGAAAATAATATAATTTTACTGTTATTATTATACAACTTTTAACTAAAATCTCGAAGTGTTTCTTCTATTTCAAATAACTTCCAATTTTTGGCATATTTGAGAGATCGCTCTCTTAATGGCAAATTTAACTTTATAAATATAAAATGGAAAATTGCTAAATAAAACTATCTTTCATTTATATTACACTAGCTTTTGCCCGCGGCTTCGCACGCACTGCTACTTCACTCGTGGAAGGCGTTTATTTATTATATCGTCCTCTGTGTTCTCCGACAGGAACTTTATTTGCATGGATTACGACATTAAAGTCGGGAGTACTTGCTGGAACACTCTCTATCGCAGATCCTGGATGAGGCGAGCCTCACGCTCTAGAGACGATTCTCTGGCTCTCTGAGCTATATGTCTATCTCGATCCTGGCTACGGCGAGCCTCACGCTCTACGGAGGATTCTCTCCCAAAGCTGGTTGATGCGAGCATCCCGTTCCGCTGACGTTTCATCTCTTGCTGAACGTGTTCTTCTGGCATTCACTGTACTACGACCCATGTTCGAACGACGACGTCTTCCAGACATGATTTTATTATTTCTGTACAAAACCAAAATAATAAACTCAACAACCAAAAATACTTATTCTATTCGGTTCTTTTTATACCCTTGCAGAGGGTATTATAAAATTGGTCAGATGTTTGTAACGCATAGAAATATACATTTCCGACCCCATAAAGTATATATATTCTTGATCAGCATCAATAGCCGAGTCGATTAAGACATGTCCGTCTGTCCGTCTGTCCGTCTGTCTGTTTCTATCAAGTTTTAGACCATAAATTTTTAAGCTACATAGTTGAAACATGAAAAGTTAAGTTCCTTAATCTATGAAGTATGAAAAGTGTGAAAATGAGTAGGATCGGATAATTATCACCAGAGCTATTAACTAAAACGTGGAGGTACCTCGAGTAAAATAGCAGTTTTCTCTGGCAGCAAAGAAACAAAAACAAATTCCAAGCAATCACACACACACATACATATGCAAAAATTGGTCACCACGCGGTGTGTGAGAGAGACAGAAACATTTGCGTTGTGACAGAACAGAACGAATTTTAAAGAGCGAGATGCCATGCGTTTGCTATATGTACATACATACATATATGTATGTCGAACTAGCTTAAGTGAGTTAAGTGAGGATGGTGACGTACATAGTACGTAAAGATCGGTCGCACGATGGTTCGGTGATTGGTGGGTTCGATTCTCGGTGAATTCGGGAAAATTTTTAGTTGAGTTTTCTCTTCAATTACTTTAAAAATTTAGTTTTTAAATTAAATAATAAAACAATGAAGCTGCAAGGGTATACAAACTTCGGCAGAGCCGAAGTTAGCTTCTTTGATATTTTGAACTTAAATACCTTAAATACTACGGTTCTCAAAATATTTTAAAAATGTGTTTATTTACGACTTCGCAGTAGAAATCTTGAAATTATCAATGGTTCTCTAATTTATTAAGCATGTTATTATTGGCATCAAAAACCTTCCTCTTGAATCACTCTATCTATTAAAAAAAACCCCTTCCAAATCCGTTGTGTAGTTTTAAAGATCTAAGCATACATACATACAGACAGACGCAGGAAGCGACTTTGCTTTATACTATGTATAGATTAACAACTAAAACAAAGAGCTCCAAATTCACCCTGTTCTCATCTGGGTTCCTATTCCTAAGGATTATAACGACATCAAATGAAGACCTTGTAAATTCCGTAGGTTACGTTATACCATAAATTTTTTACTATTTCTTCAAGTCCACATTGATACATCCAGGGGCGTATCCATTTTTTGGGGGACTCAATATTCAAGAGTGTCATTGTGTTATCCTTTTGGGGGGGAACTCTCCCCCAGTTACCCCCTGGATCCGCCACTGTAACCGTCTACGAATTAACCTCCCGCTCATAGGATACTGTCAATGGTTTCCACACATTATATTTCTTATGATAAATTATTTGGCATCAATAGTAAAATTTTATAAAAATCTTACGCTTGGCCCATTGATACAAAGATTATTCATGAATTGATTCAGATCAAAACAATACATGATTTGGCCGGAAAAAATCGAAAAATCTTGATTTTACAAAACCTTTCGTTATTTTTTCCGAAAATGCCGTGACGACTAGTTTAAAGATAAAATCATAATCAATTGTAAGGTATAAACATTAGCAGAAATTAATTAAAATATGATTTGTGGGAACTTTTCATATTGAAAAGCGACTATGCCCTGTAAGATTCTAACATACAAAGAGAAACGACCGACTCAAACTTATTTTAAACTTGCAAGTGTTACAGGTAGAGGAAACAGTCAAAAAACAACAAGTTAGGCACTTATTGAAAACATTCGTATACAGACTTAAACAATCCGTTTTCTAATTAAGCAAAACTTTCACTGGTTTTTCAATTTTCATGAATAATATCAATGCATTTTCACCCCTCCAAAATACCACAAATATTGCCATCTTCCATTCAATTTTCTTCACTTCAGCTTCTATACCATTCTCTGTCTATTTAAGCCAACAGCCAACCAAACACTATCAAAAGTCAATTACAATGCAATTATTATCGGACTCTACCCCAACTACAAGAAGACCTACCCCCCCGTTGGCTCCATCCATTTTTTGCTTGGGCATTTTTCGTAAAGCCATTGAAAACTTTAATTGAAAATATCAAATTATTTTCGAGTTAACGTCAGCAAGAAAAAACGTTGAGAAAAACAAAAACAGCTACAAAGTCAAAGTTGCAGATAAGACAAAGGTATCAAGTACAAGCATATATATGTTTGTATATAGATATCTTTTTATATAGATGTATGTATGTCATTAATTACATGGCAAGAAAGTGGAGGGTATGAATGAAACAGATTGTTGCCCAAGAAACTTGCCCAAGCCAAATTGTAATGAGTTGGCATTTTCTGAAATTGTCTCAGACACTTTACACCCACGCACTTCAGTTGAACCCCCCTCCTAACACTCTCTGTCTCTTCTCCCAAATGAATTCTGGTTGTAAAGTAGCTGAAATGACATTAAAAAGGCAGTAGAAGGACAAACAGGACACCCTGGACACACACACACTTATACATAGACCGTAAGAGAGACACACACACACACACACGAAATGCTTTTGCTAAGGATAACTCTTTCTCTCTTCCTGCCGTTTCATAGTTTACAATCTTATTATCTTTGCTGGCATCTTACAAACACACACACACACACATCTAACCACACCCCCCTATATGTAAGGGCAATTAAAAATCTTCCTTCCTCACATTGAGCGTTGAATGTCCTTTTTTGGCTATTCTTGTTGCCATTGTTGCTGCTCTAGCGTATCCTCTTGATTTTGTTTATTAAACATATTTTGCATAAAATTCACTTTATTTGCACTTTATTTCATTTTATATAAGAAAATTATAAGGTTTTTGTCGTATCCCCCTTTAGATGATAGTTTTTCCCCCTCAACCACCATTTCCTCTCCATCCATTTTTAGACATGGAGGCCTTTTGATACAAGGAAGCATGTCTGAAAAGAGAAAGGAAGGAGTACCTTTTGTCTTTGATTATGTTTGATCACGTTCTCTTTTAAGGTTTATTTTACTTGGCATAGTTTTCTCGGTTATGTATGTATGTATGTATGTATGTATGTATGTATGTTTGTATGTATGAACGGTTTTGGGTGAGAGGTTTCTCTGAGATCGAAGCAAAGATTGTCAAGGATTCTAGCCTCAGTTAAGTAGTAAGTTTTTAAAAGTCTTACTAACTTGATTATTTGGGTAGAAAAAGAAAGCATTTCTATCATGGCTTAAAAGTAAGATTTGATGAAATATTAAATATGAAAAATCAACTTTGAACTGTAAATAATTATAAGACATCTGAATAAATTTTGATAGTTGTTTTAATTTAAACTAGAAACTTTCCAGCTTAAGCTTTCATGTTAAGTATTTTAGTACTAAATGGTGCAAAAAGATTTTATTTAACGTTTTTTGAAAAATGGCTTGATAGAAAGTGTAAAATTATTAAGTCTTTTCAATTTTTTCAAAAACTAGTTACCAACCTTTATAATATGATAAGAATAGATTAATTATCGTCGTTATGTAGGTATATGTAAATAACACAGGCATTTTTAGGTATACAAAACTTCCAAATATCAAATTTCGTGTCAATCGCTTAAAAAACACCCAAATTATTGCTCTAAAACGATATTCTTGACCGATCGTTCCTATGGGAGCTATATGATATAGTCATCCGATCGGGATGATTCCGGGATATGCAACGCCTGCAGCAAAAAGAAGCCTATGTGCAAAATTTCGGTAGCTTTAAGGGACTCGAAGAAGAAGCTGTTGACGGACAGACGGACAGAGCTTAATCAACTCATCTAGTCGTCCTAATCAAGAATATATATATACTTTATATAGTCGAAAATGCTTCCTTCTATGCGTTGCAAACTTCTGACCAAAATTAATACACCCTTGCAAGGGTATAATGATATGTGCTACTCTAATAAAACTATATAAATTTACTTAATTCAATATATTAACAATTCCAAAATCTGATTTTATGAGAACAAGTTTCTTAAGCAATACTAAAACTTTTACTAAAGTTTTAAAAGACTTAAATTATTTAACAAATCGCATGTAAAATTTCATAATTCTCGGAATATTCTAAATTTCACAATACAAAAATCAAAATTCTGAAGAAAAAAAATGTGAAGCTCAGTAACAAAATATTACTATAGATACATATAAGTGGAGAGATATATGTATGTAGATATAGTATCAAATATTTAAATCCAACAGATCTTAAGTAACAAAATTTTTATTATTAGTTCTTGTGCATGAAAATAAACATTGATATATCCAAAAATTTTAATAATCCGAATCGCATGTAAGCGAATATACTTAAGTTTAAACTTGATCAAAAAAATGAAAATTAAAAAATTAGCATGAAAATTTTTAATACTTTTTAAGGAAAAAGAGAAAATCAGTTTTACCATTTCCAACTCCTCTGCCCAATACTGTGTTATGGTATTCTTATCTTTGACATACATTCATTGGATATGACCTCCCCCCCTCTCATGTTAAATACGAAAATGCAGTCACACATGAAAATCCCCATAAAAGTTGACAATAATAACCCACACATATCATCATCATACGTAGTCATCAGGAGCTACCATCACATCGTCATCAACATACGTTTCCCTCCATCCATATATGGATAAGAAGTCAATGTCAATGTCTGCAAATCAACCAGAAATCGAAACACTTTTCGACACTCAGACTGAATTCCCCTCCCCTCCCTGTACGGACAAATCCCTTAGACAGTAGCAGCCACCATACCATTCCCCCATCCTAAGCAAATCCCATAAAAAACAGTTCAATGATATAGAAAGAAAAATAGATAAGGCAAGGAACAAAAAAAAAAAGGAGAAAAAAAATATTGCAATACAAAACCAATGGAAACGAGCAAATGGATCGAAGGGGGGGAAATCAACTTTAAACTAAGCCGCAAAAGGCACTCGAACTGAAGAAGTCGCAAAAGGAACTGCTGCTGTGGGACTGCTGCCTGTTGTCAAGTGAATAATGGGCCAAAATCCGTAAAGTAAATATGACACGTTGCAAAATGGTATTTGACGATAAAAATATGGAACTCCTACCTCCCCCAGCCCTCTCCTATCCAACCCCGCTATTGGTTTTTGTCACAGTGACAGGCGCATATCCGTGGCGAAAAGGTGTTTTGACATAACTGAATAACCATTTGCAAGGGGTTAATATGGAATCGGGCGGGGGTGGCACCATCCCCTTTCAATCTTGCTGTATCAATAAAAATATCGCTCCGCTGGGCAAATGTTTGTTTCATTTGGCATTTTTTTCTCTTTTTCTTCTTCTCCATCTTTTTTTCTTTTTATGCTAAAAGGGTTGTGACTTTTTGTGTCATTGAATCCTTATATATTATTATTATTATACCATTCGATATGCATTAAAATTCAATAATCATAAAAATAACACACACAGAAACAAAACTCATTCCATTTCTACCGACACCACCACTACCACCACCCTCTCCCACAACCCTTAAAGAAAACCCACATACACAAAACAAGAAATCACAAAAATAATTTTCTTCGACTAGGGCCAATATTAACAACACATAAATCTTGGCAACACTACTACTAAGTCGCTATTAAGTAAAATTGACCAAATATTTTATCTCCAATGCGACGCACACACGCAACACTCAATGTGTGTATGTGAAAGAGGGAGGATATGAGGGGGTCAGTACCAAGAAGCAACAGTCGTCTTACCAATGACCGAAGTAAATTAAATAAAAATCCTAGACAGGATTGGTAAACTTAGTTACATTTGCAAAGGTATATTAAATTAAAGGGGCAAGTGTTGAACTAAAAGGAAAACTTACTGAATGTTCATAATACATATAAAGAAATAATTTAACGGAAATTGTATTTTAATGATTTGCAAGTGGTTTTCAAATAATAGGAATTAAGTTTTATTATTTAATTTGCCTACTCCATTTTTTTCAACGTTCCAAATGAAGATGTTCAGAATGAAGAACGATTGTCATTCCAAAAGCCTAATATTCAAATTACTTTTGCAACATGAAACACAACAATTCTTTTTAAATATAACGAGAATTGTTAACAGCAACATTTGCATGCTGTTAACAGTCCATATACGCCATCTAGCGGACGAATGCAATAACTTTGACATTCGCGTGACGCGATTGCGGCGAAATTTTCAGTTCTCATTTTGCGCAGTGGACAGCATTAACATAATTACTTAGTATTTTTATTAATTTAATCGAATAACTTTTCTTTGTGCTCGGCTAAGCAGACATTGTTTAAATTGGAAACCACCAATCTAGATACACTAAGATCTGCATTCAAAACACTTTTAAACAGCGGCCTTTTAGATAAACTATCAAATTTATCGATAATGCACGGCTACAATCGATGGTTGCGCGATAGTACCAAACCATCGATTCTACCGATAGTAACAGAACTACAACAACAAATCTAGTGACGTGTACTATAGCGGTATAAATTTACGCCACACGTCTTTCAATTTCGCATTTATTTATAAAACACAAAAGATAAAACATTCGGCATCTAAATTAGTCTTATATTTAAAGATATCTTTAAGTAAACTCAAAAGCAGATAAGTTGGAAAGGGACACGTAAGCCAGAGTTTAGGCCGGCTAAGATTCTTCTTCTCTTTTTATAATTGCTTATTACAACAACAATGAAGCAGCTGTGTAAGATTTCTATAAAATCTGTCAATTATAAAGCAATTGTTAATCTATAATCCAATCTGTATACAGCAAGCCTTTTGTTGTTGGCATTCATTGCGGGTAGTACCCATGCGGCTTTTTATTCCCCCTCCGATGGCGTGGTAGAATTGACGCCCTCCAATTTCGATAAGCAAGTGACCAACGATGATGCTATATGGATTGTGGAGTTCTATGCACCCTGGTGTGGTCATTGTCAGAGCTTGGTGCCCGAATACATTAAATTGGCCAAGGCATTGAAAGGTGTTGTAAAGGTGAGTTAAACAAAGAGAAAGAGAGAGAGAGAGAGCGATGCCATTGTTGTTAAGTAGTTTATAATTGTGCTTAAATTCTCACCTGAAGTAGTTCAGTAAGCTAGAACCTATCTAATGCTCATATTGCATGTTAGCTTTTTGTTTCAAAAAAATTCTATCAAAATTGACTTGACAGCAACCTTAAAATAAGATTAAAATATTTAAAAAACTTAATCAAACTTAGATTATTGTAAAAGAAAAAAAGGTTAGGAAATATTTCTCTTTGAATTTTTCAATAAAAAACATGAAATGGTATGGTTTTAATGCATTATCTGCAATCGCACCAAGACTGATAACAAGTAGAGTAGAGACTCATGATCACAGATTTAGTTTTAAATAAGTTTGTATAGTCAAATTCGGCGAAAGTTATAAATATTTTAATTCTCTTATCTGTAATACTTTTTATTCACTTCCTGTCATAATGAATCGGCTACAAATATGGTAAAGATATTTCGAAATGAAATAGTTTTTAAATAAACATTTTTAATTTTGCATTTTTTGCGCCATAATCAATCGTTACAATTAAATATTTTTATCAATTATAAATAATATCGCTCTTTAAAAGGGTCGTAAACTTATTTAATCTTTTAAAATTCCATTAATGTTTATCTAATTATTATCTCTAGGTGGGATCTGTCAATGCGGATGAGCATAACTCGCTTGGTGGACAATTTGGTGTACGTGGCTTTCCAACAATTAAGATATTCGGTGCCAACAAACGCTCGCCCACGGATTACAATGGCCAACGCACAGCTAAAGCCATTGCTGATGCTGCTTTAGCTGAGGTGAAGAAGAAGGTGCAAGCAGCTTTTGGCGGCAGCAGCAGCGGAGGCGGTGGCGGCGGCAGCTCATCAACTGATGATGATGTCATCGAGCTGACTGAAGATAACTTTGACAAACTGGTACTCAATTCGGATGACATTTGGTTGGTGGAATTCTTTGCCCCTTGGTGTGGACACTGCAAGAATTTGGCTCCAGAATGGGCTAAGGCAGCCAAAGAGCTGAAGGGCAAAGTTAGGCTGGGTGCTCTGGATGCCACAGCTCATCAAAACAAAGCAGCTGAGTACAATGTTCGCGGTTATCCAACAATTAAGTTCTTCCCCGCCGGCTCTAAGCGTGCCAGCGATGCTCAGGAGTATAATGGTGGCCGCACTGCCTCTGATATTGTTGCCTGGGCTGCTGATAAACACACGGAAAATGTACCAGCTCCCGACCTAGTCGAGATTATCAATGAATCCACCTTCGATGAAGCCTGTGAGGGCAAACCATTGTGCGTGGTTTCCGTGTTGCCGCACATACTCGACTGTGATGCCAAGTGTCGCAACAAATTCCTGGATACTCTGCGAACTCTGGGCGAGAAATACAAGCAGAAACTTTGGGGCTGGGCCTGGGCTGAGGGTGCTCAACAACCTGCTTTGGAAGAGTCCCTTGAAGTTGGAGGATTTGGTTATCCCGCCATGGCAGTCGTTAACTTTAAGAAAATGAAATTCTCGGTTCTCAAGGGCTCCTTCTCAAAGGATGGCATCAATGAATTCCTCCGCGATATCTCCTACGGACGTGGCCATACCGCCCCAGTGCGTGGAGCCAAGAAGCCCGCCATTGTCAGTGTAGATCCCTGGGATGGCAAAGATGGTGAATTGCCCGCTGAGGAGGATATCGATTTGAGCGACATCGATCTAGATGATAATGGCAAGGATGAGCTGTAAGAATGCTACAGAACTCATTCAATTAAGACTGCTCAACTTTCCAACTACAACACAAAGAAAAAGAAAACTAAAAAATTTTTTAATTTAAAAATTATTTCTAATATTTCATAAGTCAGCCAGAGTATCTAAATCACATTTAGCTTTGTCTAATCAACCTCAGTTTAGATATAACAAGCATTAACAAGAAACGAGAAACCAGCGAACATGAGAATTGTATACAAGAAATGGAAATAAAAGAAAACGTAAACTGTGTAACCAAAAATTAATAACTAATGTTTATTTAAAATATATACTCGAAATGAGAAGCATTTGAAGGCTTCTTTGGGTGATTTAACTTAATCATTTAGTATTTTTTCTATACTTTTTTGAATAGAAATTCTTAATAATTGTAGATAAGCGCTCGATTTGCATATTTAAATGATAATTTGTAAATACGAAAACCATTTTTGAGATTTGAGTTAACTGTTCTAGATAAAATACCAATACAAATATGCATTTATCTAGACAAAACTATTACTCACCCATTGTAGTTATTACCATGACTCACAGTTTCCATTGATCAAAAAACTTTCTAAAGTTATAAGATTGATTTAAGCGAAATCTCAATATCCATTCATTCTGGATATCGTTTATGTTGTTGATTGTGATAGAAATGGGCGTACAGAAGATTTTTCTTGGTTTTCAAATTTCTAAAGATCCAACCTAAAATAGAATATATAGATACATATTCCTAGTATTCATAAAAACGCAAAAGCAATTACTCTGAAAATATGTTTTGAAATACTAACGAATACACAATATATTTTCGATTTTTCTTTTCCAATTTCCAATTCCAATTTCCTTTCTACCATAACCAATCTTGAGAAAACTAGCAAAAGCGAAAAAAATATATTCAAATCAAGTTTTTAAATTTCCACAATGTCGATCAATACCATTATAATGCCAATTTATTTAAATATTTATAATGAATCAATCAGCAAATTGGATTTTGATAGTAGATTTGTGTAACTGAAGATTGTGAAACTTAATAAAACTTTTCAAAAACTGAATCTTTATTGTTTAAACAGTCGTTTCAAATTATTGAATTATTGTTGTATCAATTCTATTTTTGCTATATACTTTAAAAATCTGAACCTTTTCGACGATATTCCACACTATCAGAAATTAAAATCAGATATTTAGTTCACCTGTTTTTTTATTGTTTTTGTAAAAATTTGCATAAAAATGTTCAAAAATTGTATAAAAAGTAACTTAAACTAGATGAAACGTCTAAAAACGTTCATTTGACACATTTGTTTGTTGATTTTCTTGTTGGACATACTTGTATAAAATTATGTTCTCTAAATGCAAATTATATAAATTTCTTTACAATTAGTGGTGGCAGATCGGCACTTATATAACTAATTACGTAAGTATAGTACTAAAATAAGTATAAGTACTTGGTTTCAAAAGTATATTAAGTACAACCTGTGAGCAAAATTAAGTCCAAAAAATTACAAATTCGAGTTTGCTATTTGAATGCAAATTAAGATTCCAATTTAAAATCACACACACCACACTAACACACACACACACCTATATATATGTATGTATATACAACATACATACATATATAGAGATTTCAAAAGAAACGTGACTCAATTGCCATACATTTGGCTTTGTCTTCATAATGATGGTTAGTCTTCGAGTTGACGGTGGTGGCGGTGCGGCGGGGCAAACGTTTTCTACCTGCAGCAAAAAAAGGGACAAAGAAAACCATAAAAAACGAAGGGCCCGATAGTAGAGGATAGAGAGAGAGAGGGAAGGGGGGAAGCCAACTTGTTGCGCTTCTTCAAGGAAAAATGATTCAAATGATTTACAATGATTGTCGAAGAATGCATTTTTCCCTAGGTTAACACTAGTTAAACTAATTATTTTTAGCTTTTTTCTGTAAAATTTTTTTTTGTTGTTGCGGATGCTAAAGTCTTTTTTTTTAGATTCGAACCTAAAATCAGGCAAGCTGATGATGATGATGCTTCTGGTCCACAGGATAATTCTCTATAGATTGTATGGAGCGAGATGTGGCCGCCGTAATGGTCGAGGATACATCCATGAATCTATACTTTTTCTCATCTCGACAGAGTAAAGGATAGCAAATGATGCCATAATAGAATATTAGGCAAAGGACAATTATTGTGAAGATAATTAATATAATGCCAAATGTGGATAAACCAGCTTTACTATCTAAAAACTCTTTGGGCGTTTGGGGCGGTGGTGGTGTTGTGGGCGGTTCTGTTGGCGGTGTGTTACCACGATAACCGCGACGTGAGTTACGCGATCCATGGGTTGTCGAAATCAGGCAAGTGGAGGCTGCGAAAAGATACAAGATACAAAAAGAAAGATAAAAAATAAGATGCAAATCTAACTCGATTAAATTTAAAAAGTAATTTCTTACCTAGTACCAGAAAACACAAGAGGTATGCTTTGTTCGACATGTTTAGCTGATGGTAAAATTTGAAACTAAAATTTAAATATCTAGTTTTCTTTTTCTTTTATTTACGCGACTGAACACAGACGCAGGCGCAGAACAAGAACAAAGTGGAAATGAAAGATACAACAAAAACCTTTCGCTTCATCTATGTAGGTTACTCATGTACTCGATACTTATCGATAAACATGCAAAAGTAATTTAATTCAAATTTTGTTTTAAACATTTTCGTAAGTCTACAAACATTTTTTTTGTTTCCCATCATACAATACCATATCTTAAAATTAATTATAAGAATTTGGTAATAATAAGAAATCACGTAAAACCGTGATTATTATTTCAGTGAACTGTGACTGTAAATATCTGTAGTAGTCCATAACTAATCTATCGACTGAGTGCAGAGCACCCCCCACACACCAACTCAAATGTTATCGAAAAGTTAATTCGGTCGAGCGTGTGTGTGCCGCAGTCGTAAGCATTTTCAATTACAATTGGATGTAAATTCGTTATAAAATCATTGAAAAAATATGTGAAAGCATTTGCAAACTGAAATTACATATATAGACTAAGCATGCACAACGACAAATGCAATGCCAGATACATAGAAATTAGAGAAATTGCACAAAAATAACAAAGGCGTATACAACGACAAACGACGAATGAAAAGGCAACATACAAAATAGAGACGCTCACTCTCTTCATTTCCTACTCTCTCTCTGTCTTTCCCTCATCACCTTATTAAACTAAAGATATATTTTGTGGGAGCGTTACATTTAATTTAATTTAAAAAAGTAAAGTATTTGAAAACATAGAAAAGAAATAACATAAAAGACCCCAACCAACGAATGCAAAATATAAAGTACAGTGAAAATTTTTCAATTGTGTCGGCACGACAACGAATAAGAAAGCTAAAAATCGGAAGAAGCACGAGCACAAAGTGAAGTGAAGAAGAAATAACAGGGCCAACAACAAAAACGCCAAGAAAGCCAAAAGCAAAAGAGAAATTGCAAAAAAAAAAACAATTATTGTTGCTGCTGTGTGTGTAAACAAAAGAAGAAAATAAAACAATCGAGAACGAGTAAATGTGGAAAAAATGTCACATTTGCCTTTAGATGCACGGGCCATACTCCAACATTTAAATGAATTGGGCTATAGAAATATATCCGCCGAGCAACTACGTGAATTTCTAAAAGGTAAGCCCCACCATCCCACCACGTCCCCTCCACACCAACAAATGAAATTTTCGAAATTCCCGCCATTGTATGTGTGTGCCTATGTGCGTTTGCGTGTATGTGTGTATATATAGAAGTTAGTTGCTGTTTTATGCATTAAAAATGAGGAAAAATAATGTTTAGTTTCGGTTTCGTGCGATTCGTCACCATTTTTTTCTTTGTACACTGCAATAATGTGGAGGAAACGAAAAAATACAAAAAAAAAAAAGAAAAAACGAGTATTACTCGGAAATTGTGAATAAACCTCTCACACACTGTCAGACAGCCAGCCAACCGACAGAAAAAAACAGCGCAGAGCCAGCAGAAAACAGGCAAAAGAGCCCAAAGTATGTTTGTGCGGCGGGGTAGGTGGAGTGAGAAGCACAGCAAAGTGAAGTGAGGAAGAGAGAAGGTAGGCAAAGATATATGCGGCGCGGAGTACAACACACACACGTACAGTGGCTAACAAAATTCTATCGACACTTTGTTGTCATTTGAAATCTGCTAAATAGACCTGAACAGCTAATTCCTAATGTGTGTGTGTGTGTGTGTGAACGATTGATTAATTGGACTTAAATATATTGAATTGTTTTGAGAGAGTTAGTGATAAGATATCGGTTGTTCGTGCAGAAGTAAAACTGGACTAACAGACATATTAACTAAACTTGTAAAAACAATACTCGCTGAAAATATTTACAAAATAAATGGGAATTATTACGAGATAGTTAGTTGGCCAAATCGATGTATTTTATATACCTACATATTTATCAAAGTCGTTGGACCATTTGTAAAGTAAACATATGCTGTTGTTCATAGAAATATGGACATAACTGTATGTGTGCCATGTACAGACGGCGAACGACCGACCGACCGATTACAGGCGGTTTTAGAGCAAAGCAACGAATGTTTCGTATTTAGTTGTTGTTGTTGCCCTGGGCTTCAGTGGTGGCTTGTATCTGTGTGAGTCTGCGTGTGTGAGACTGTATGTGTGTCTTTTGGCCTCCACGTTCAAAATGTACAAACATACAGACAATTTTATATTGTTAGTATGTACATACATATGTACGTAGCCGTAGCCTCTGCTGAGTGAAGTCGATTCGGTTTTCGTTTCATCTGTGACTTTACATAAATTTCTATATACATTTGCTCCCCCTGTCTCTCTACCTCTCATTCTCCAACACTACGTTCGTGTGTATGTGTGAGTTTTTTGCCGTTCGATTTGTAGTGTTGTTTTTTCTGCCTTGCTCTTTGTGTTCTTTTTCTTTTTATTTGGCTGTTGTTGCTGTTTGCTGCTGTGAATTCCAGATTTTTTTGTTTGCTCTTCTTTCTTTCTTATATTTGTAACTGCCAGCACAGCTTTGAAAAATAATTAATGTAAAAAAACTGTTTCTAAATGTTATTCAGTTCAGATAAAACAACGACCTTAATACTCGTGGTACTTTTTTGTTACATTTTTTTTTTTTTTTTTTGCGAAGTTGCCACCTTGTTAAATAAGGTGTCATCGCCTTTTTTGCTTTGACTATGTAATTCGCATTGTTTTATGCAAGTTTTTCTTATTTGATTTTTTTTTTGTTTGCATGAATTAAATTGTACATTATTGCATGGCAACTGCACACAGACGCACTTTAAATGCATTTTGTACGTGTTGGAGTCAGTCGAATTGTTGTCGACCGACCGACCACATAAAGAACAGACGGAGGCAATGAAGACGATGGCGACGACGACGACGACGACGACAAACGAAAAAGCAAATAAAGAAAGACGAAATGAAATGTGTTGGTTGGCGCTGTGTTAAAATCCATTGCCCTTACGACGCGGGTAGTCGGGCGACGGTGTTTGTAGAGAGGGTGGAACTGGTATAGAAGAAGCAAGTTTTTCCTATCTTTTTTCTGCTTTTTGTTCTATTTCGAACTGGAGAACGACAAAAGCTCAACAACTAAAGACTATCTATGGTGGTAGTTGTAACAATCGATAACAATTCCAAAAAGGCCTTGCTGTGTACTTGTGCATTAGAAAATTTTTAATGTCCACACATATGTACTACATCTGTGTTTTTTTTTTTTTTTTTGTAAATTTAACAACCCAATGTGTATAAATAAAACTGGTTTTGGTCAAAGTAATCGGGTGGAAAAAAAACAATTGTCAAGTGTGGTTTTAACTTTCTGGCAACATTGAAATAGAGATGAATCATAATGCGATAGTTAGAGTGATTGCAATTACTTACAAAATTACTAAAAAAAAAAAAATTTCAAAATGTCTTTAAAAAGTTAATATGGAAGAAGTCTTATGAAAGTCATTTTAATATGTAATGATAGTAAAGGCTCTTCGAATACATCTTAAAATCAGCTCAAAAATTTATTATCTTAGTCGCTTTTTCTTCCTAGAAACCTCGTTACTATGAGTATTAATGGGTAAATATTTGGAAAAGGCACCTTGTGTATGTAAATTTTTGAGAATTTATATTTTGTGTAAATACTTGTTGGTCATAGACATTAGATATATGGAGTAGTAGACACAACATCTGTTGCGTTCACAAAATCACAGTGTAGATTAAATAAAATCTAATTCTTATCGTTATCGCTCATCTTTGAGAGTAAAAGGACAATCTGGCAACGTCAGCAATCTAGTTTCGTTTTGTGCAGCTGCCGCCCGCTTGGGTTGCAATTTGCTGCTGCAGCAGCTGCAACTCAAACCAAATGAATTTTGTTAGTTATGATATAAAACAAAACTTAACTCATGCTTCATATTGTGATACATACAGAATGCTGCAAAATTGTCGAAGCCAAAATATATTAAGGCCAAACTGAATTGCATAACCAATAACCACATACACTGGCACACATGTGAAAGAATTGAGAAAGGGCAGATGAAAAAATATAAAGAAACATTTTTGCAAGAAGAATACGCGGTATAAATATAAATTTCTAGAAATGTATAAACAAAGCTTTAAAGTAAACAAATAAATACAATATTCCTTTTTTCTCTCTCCCTCTCTTTTTTCTTTTTCTCTATCTGTTGTGGTTGAAAACAAACACCTTTTTAGCTAATTTGCTATTGAAGGTATGCAACCGCAGTCGGACAAGCCCAGCGCTAGCAGCAAACAAGCAACAGCAACAACAACAGCAGCAACAGCAACAAGAACTCCAACAACAGATCAGCGTCCCAAAGTAAAAGTCATCAAGAGCAAACGTCCACTTTGCCACTTTAAATTCTATTTGGATATTTGCGATCATCAGCTAGCCAAACGTATAGAACAGGACATCAAATCTCTGGGGGGACAATTGGAGTTCTTTTTAAGTGATAGTATAACCCATTTTATAACTGATAAGCCGCAGCTCCAGCAGCAGCACCAAAACTCACAGAGTCAAACGCCACAGCCTCCGACACCGTTGACGCCAAATCAGTCACCTCTACAACAAAACCAACAAGATGAGGTACGAAAGTCTCGTCAATCTCGGGCCGATGCCATTTTAAGTCGTGTTAGAAGACAAACATCGGTTGGAGGAGGATCAGGGACAGGAGCAGTTTTAACTGGAGCAGCTTCAACAGGTTCGGTTAACCGTTCCTATATCATTTGGCAAACGGATTATGCCCAACGTTTTTTCAAACGCATACAAACCGAATTGAAGAGTTATTTGGAAGGATCAACAGGAGGAGGATCAGGAACAGGAAGTGGAACACCAGGATCCATACATCTTAAGGGACAATTTATTAAAATTGAATCTATTAAACGCAATTATCGGCCCTATTATCATTTGATAAAACAACCTGAAGATTGGCCCAAATTGCAATTGGATAGTGAAGACGGAGCCTTTCGTTTGCAGGAGAAACGTCTTAGATCCAAATCATTGCAAGGTATGACCACACGCAAGTCAACGGAAGATCAGCAAAATAACAAAGCCGAAATTAAAAAGAAGCCAGAAGAGGATCATATTGCAAAGGAGAAGGAATCGAGTGATAAACAGTGCGGCGTCTGTGAAATTTGTAAATTGGAATACGATACACTAAGCATACATTTGCAAAGCAAGGATCACGAACTGTTTGCCAAAAATCCGGAGAACTTCCTCGCCTTGGATAGTCTTATACAAACCTCGGCGAACGTTAAGGAATTTTTATTAGAATTAAACGATTTAAATGAAATGGAAGAGCAACTAAATAGTAGCAGCGGCAGCAAATCCTCGCCTGCATTGAGAGAGAAATCGAAAAGGATTACAAAAGGTAAACATTCCTCGGAAAAGTTTGCCTCGCCGCCAGCAACAAAACAAAGTCCTCCAGTCCTGGCCAGCCTCAGTGAGTTGCAGCGCCGTCAACAACAGCAACAGCCTATTGCAGCAGCAGCCACCCCTAGCCGCCGTTCCAAAGGAGTACAAAACTCTGGTCTATCACCACCCATACGTGCTATGTTGCCTCCCTCATCTTTATACAAAGTTGTGGAAACAATACCCAGAGATGACTGCAATACAACGCCATTGAGGAGGGGACGTGCCGCTAGCAATCAAAATGTCGATTCACCATCCATCATAGTGAAATTTCAAAAGGTGCGCCAATCTGAGCTGCAGCGTCTCAACGGTGAGGCGGAGAATTTCATGTTTCCCAGAACAACAGCCTCAGCAGCAGCGACAACAAGGAGAAAAAGCTCCAGTGAACTTGCCACGGATATAGATCGACAGACCACATCAGATATTAGAGGTAGACATAGCATATCATCGGCTAGTCTGGATACCACCAGTACTAGCGAAGCTGAGATGGCAAGTGGTCAGGGATCATTAATAGGAGCAGTAGCAGCTGTAACGGCAGCATCCCGTGCCCAATTAGTGGCTAGAAGAAGAAAGTTAGGAAACCAGCAGCGCTTTCCAAAAGCCCCCATCCAGCCAGAAGTGGAAGTAAAACAGGAACAACAGCAGCAGGAGCAGCAGCAAGAAGATTTGGTGGTAGCCACAAGAAAAAGTAGTCGCATGGCCACTGCCATAGTGACAGCAGCCACCACTAGCAACCAATTGCAATTGCGTCAAACGAGTACTAGAAAGGCCAAACTGGAGGATAGGATGGGGGAAACAATCACAAAGACTAAAAGCAGAAGAAATTTGGAAAAGCTGAAAAGAGAGGAAATACATAGAAAGGAAACGCTTAAAAAAGAACAAAAGGAAGCAGCAGATAATGACGAAGAGGCAGAAAATGATGATGAAGAGGAGGAGGAGGAATCCAGTTGCTGTCCATCTTCGGGTAGCGATGAGGATTATGTTGCCAATCGGCGTAGAAGTCGACAAACTAAACAAAAATCATCCGGTCGACGACAATCGCGTCTAACCATTAATCGAACTAGTTTAACTAAAGAATCACCTAACAAATCGGTTAATCCCAACACAATCAATCAAGATCAGATATATGATTGCTCAAAAAGCGAGAGACTTAGTAAAATGTTATATACATTTGAGTCCTTACCCACAGGTGAGCTGTGGCATAGAGTCTTTACGCGTCAGGATAAAGGAGAGGAGGATTATTATACCTATTATGGTTCAACGCGATACCGTAAATTGCCCTATGAAATGGGACCCATACCCATGATTAAGACTCAATTGGGTAAGCATAAATGTCGCCTGTGTCCTCCGGAAACCGAAGAAGAAGATGTTGCAGAAGAAGAGAAGGAGGAGATCAAGGAGAGAAAAGATCTGATCAAGAAAAAAGACGAGGGGACAATAGTAAAACAAGAAAATCTTGATGAGCTTCCTCCAATTGCCTCATGTTCAACCACATCCTCATCATCTCTTTATAAGCACAAAAAGTTGCATTTACTGCAAAGATATCAGCAGGAGCAACTACAACAACAGCAGCAACAGCAATGTGATAGCAAGGCCAGCACTCCGGAACTCTTGGAACGTGAATTTGGCTCCCTGGGACCGTTGGGTAACCTTAATCGTGTGAATCGTATACGCAGTTCCTCCAGTTCCAGTTGTAGTAATAGTCAAAAAAGTGTAAACACTTGCCGCAATAAACAATTGGCTCGTCTGACTGAACTGCCACCACGTAAATCTCCTAGAGAACATGCCTCCACGTTAGCTTTGGTGAGTTGTATTATACGTCAACGTCAGGACTCCCAAAATAGTAAAACGAATTCAGAAGCGGAAGATCCAACGCCACCGCCTCCCATCAAAATGAAAACTCCTCCAAGGGCGCTTAAAAAAGAACCGGATATAGAGCCCGTTGTAGCGTCCAGTCCGCGTAATACCCGCTCTCAGGCAGCCACACCCATCGAGGAGTTGCGTTTTGCCACTGAAATTAGTGAGACAGTGAAACGAATGAGACGCGGCCAAAACAAGTATGATCATTCCCCGCCAGCAACAGCACCACCACTTGCCAGGCAGCAAAGGCCAACAACAGCTTCAAATAACAGCTGCTATTCGCGACGTCTACAATTCAGTTCTTCCTCCGTTGGTGCCACAAGTGCAGCAAGACGACGCCCGCCCAGATCTGTCAGACCTCAACCAACCAATCATTTATCCTTTGGCATGGGTATACGAAAATTGCCGAGCAAAAAGGGTTTACTTGAATATGAAATGGAACCTTGTGCCATGAAGGCTTTAGATGCATCTATGCAATATAGAAGTCCCCATTTAATGGCCTGGCAAATTGATAAATATCTTGAATTGGTGGGCAAAGAGTATGACATTATGGATGACGACGATGAACGAGAGCAAAGGGAGGTGGCGACGGTGACGCCGCCACCCACGGATTGTAATTTTACCAGCGAATTTGATTTGTGTGATTTACTACAGGGTAGTGCTGGCAGCGGAGATGATGATGCCGACTCCCCAATGCCAATGGGTGGGAATCGTCGCCTAAGTTCCACATTCAGTCTGTATAGTAGTTATTATCGTAAACGTAAAAGTTTAAAATCGAATCGTACGGGTTGGCCAAAGGCTCAGAGAAGAAGACATGGGGGCGGAGGAGGTGGTGGTACACGAAATTCGGCAACTAGCGATCATCGGATTTGTTTCACGGAAATGGGCTTAAATGAGATCTCCAAAACAACTGTAAAGCAAGAGCCCCAAGAAGAGCAGACCCAGGAGACAGAGAGAGGTGGAACTGAAATGGTTGGTGAAAATATAAATGCTAGATCTGGATTGGATAGATCTAATGGAGATGCTGTTGTGATGACACCACCTGCCACAGATATTGAACCTGTTGAGGCGGAAAGTTTACCCGATGGCGATGAAGATGCGGATGACGATGATGACGACGAAGATGAGGAGGAGGCTGATGAGGAAGCTGAAATTGAAGCTACCGATGCCGATGTCGAGGAGGAAGAGGAGGAGGATGAAGAAGAAGATGTCTATGAAGATGCATTTGAAGAGCCATCTAGAGATTTAGCAACTCCTCCACCCAAAGAACCACAAAAGTTGGAAAGTTTAGATGAGGAACCACCACCACAAAAGAGATCTAAATTAAACTCGACAACTACAACGCCGGTTAGCATAAGTACAACACCAACTAAGTCAGATTCGGGCAAGAAACTTTTGCTTACCTTGCACAATGGCCAACGTCTGACTTCGACACCTAGTTCCACTCCTCAACATCAACATCAACAGCACCAGCCACACCATCATCAGCAGCACCAGCAACAACAACAGCAGCGTTTAAATGGCAGCTTGGGCAGTTGTATCTCGCCTAGTGAAAAATTGGGTGACAATTCGGATATATTCACAGTTTCGTCCGATGGCCTGGATACTGATCTCGATTTGAGTAACCATCAGGCCGAATGTCCTCACCAGCAGCAGCAATCAACGACTCCAAAGCGTAAATTTGACATCTCGAAATATGCACCACCCAACAATGGTAAAGCGGCCAGCAGTTGTGCCGCTGAGGCTGCCACAGCGGCTGTCAAATCTCTGGCCATCTCTCAGTTTTTGAAGAAGGAGGTTCGTGTCACCTGTCGCCGTCTTAGAGCGCCCTTTCGACGCTTTCGTTATCGCCGCTAAGCACCACCACCATCAATTCTCCACACCACCATTAAAATCATTTTCTCCAGATCATTTCATTAAATGCATCTACTATCTATATATACTATAGATTGTAAAAATCATATTAGGCTTTAGGTAGGTTCTCTCCCCCATCCAATTCACACTTGTCCCTCACATTTGTTTAGCTTAATTTTAAAACCGATATCGAGAAATAATACGTACATAAGCCTTAGTTTAAATCTTAGTTTAGCATCAATTTCCCTCCCGTACCGTACATTATAAACAAAACAAAGATGAAACAACAAAATGAAACCCAAATGCAAACTTCGGTATCCAGACTATTCCAAAACTCCAATCTTTAGATATTAAGTAGACAAGTTTTCTCCCCTGATTTCATTATGAAAGTTTTTCTCTGTTCATTTTTTATTATTGTCTAATTCTATTCATTTCTTGTAATTATCACGTCGAAGCTCAAAAACAACAACAACAAACTATTATTGTAAAAGTTAATAAAAGAAAAAACAAAAAAGAGGAAAACAAAAACCAAAAGCAATTGTAAAAATATTAAACCACAAAAAAAAAAAAAACAAGAAGATTATAAAAAAAAAGAGTAAATTAAATATTCAATTATAAAATTAAAATTATGAAATTTATTAATGGCATTTATTTCTATATTGCAAATTTTCAAAAGGGAGATCAAAAATTCGAACAAAACCCCCAACAAAAAAAGGGGAAGATACATTTCAGCATTTACCATCTAACACACATTAACCATTACCCATGGATGAAATTCGGAAAATTGAGTAAGGGAAATTTTAGTTATTGGAAAAAGTTTAGATTTTAAAGTATCTAAATTGAATATAAATTTGATAAATGTGATAATATATGAATCCTACTAGGAAATATATTTAAAATTCATTTAGATAATGTAATTTGAAACAAAATTCGTTTAATTTATGCACAAATTTAGTTAAGATAATAGGACCGTATATATTTATCTTTCTAGTACACAAAAGTTAGACTTACATATATCATATTTTAAGCTACAGAAAAAGTTCGAATGTTCATATTTTTACTAATGTGAAACAGAATCTAAAGAAAGTTATATATATATTTAGTTCCTGAATGTTGGAACTATTTTTAACTCAAATCGGTAAACTTCGTCGTTGAGCAATTTTTAGAGACGAGACATTATTAGTTTCCCATAGTTAATCAGATTTCATCTAAATGAATAACTTGTTTTAGTTTAGGCTTAACTTTCATCCATGGTCACTTTGTTTAAATTAAATATTCCACTATCCCATCATTTCGTAGTTTGTTGGCACAAGAATCCCACTTTCCCATTTTCCCAAGCAATTGCTTATGTTTGTGTTTTTATTTTTTGTTTTGTTGATCCTTACCTTAACACATTCCCATTCCACAATTTAGACCTACGTAAGCTCATCAAGCATGAAGAGCGTATGGCGGAGAACGCAAAGGAGGACTATTTCAGTAGCCTGCATAAACGTGGGACAGTCAGCTCGCGTGCCAAACTAGGTGGAGATGACAAGGATAAAAATAAGAACAAGGAGAATGAAATGCCAATGCCGTCGCCATCAAAGCAAGGAGAAGAGGAGCATCGTTTAAGTGGTGGCACCAAGCTGGCGGATTTAACTCGTGAATTTTGTGAGAAACTTTTTATCGATGGGCCAGCGGCAACCGAATCGCAAAACGCTCCAAATACTCGTCGTAGTCGCAGCAAAATACGTAGATCAAAACCGGTAAACGATCCATGTCCTTCCAGTGGTGAGTCCAGTCAGGCTAGCATGCCTAGACGTCCGCCAAGCCATCGGCGTCGCTCCAAATCGCAAGGAAAGGCCAAAACTCGTCCACGTAGCGTCAGCTGCTGCCGTTCTGCAATGGGTAAGGCTAGATAGATATACATATATAGTCTTTATCAGGTCTAATGCTTGACTTTATTTTGCAGTTCGCCGTTCCAACAAAACGAAACAGAAGCATCCTCAAAGTGATCCTGTAGCCCTGTATCAATATTATCAGAACGAATGGGCTCACTTTCGTGGACAAATACCGGGTGATAGTCCCCATACAGATTTGCGTTGGAATATACGTCACAAGCTGTTGGAACCCAAGTGATGAAAATACCTTTCCATGATGAAACAGAAACAACTAACGAACATTCCATTATAGAGGAAGAACTTGACAATATTTCAAATTTACAATGGTTTTTTCTTTTTTTTGATATTGATAATTAAACGAAACTTCCATTTAAATGAATGTTTAATTTAGTTTATTCTACCTTCTTCTTTGCAATTTACAATTGTATGAATTTTGATTCTCAAATAAGATAAAGAAATGATTTTCACTACTACATTGGCAGTGGTCATCGGTGGTGGAGTCCATCGATTCACAATCGCATGATGAAGTAGTATTTGTCGATTGGCTCTGAGATCTAAAGCAACTGCAAACGGGAGTCAAATCATGTTTGTCACATGCAATGTGATGAGATCTGGGATTATAGCACATGGCAGAATCTCCATCACTGGAACACTCACAGCCAAACCGAGAATTGCAGGGAAAAAGGACTTTCACTTCTTTATCTCGGTATGGGCCATCTGATTTTTCATCGTCTTCGGTTTTCTTTTTATGCTTTTTCTCCATTTTTGGTTTCGAACGACATGAAAATAAACTTCCCAATTTTGGCTGTGATCTTTCTCGTTGTGGCTTTGGTGGCAGCTCGGGTTTTTCCCTGCTTTCTCTCTCTCTTTTCCAACACTTAGATCCCTTTTTCTTATCCCCATTGGGAGCTTCTTGTGTTTCTATGCTTGGCATCCTGCAGCATGGAAAAAGACCCTTGGACTTAACTTTTTTCGGAGCTTCCTTCTCTTCTTTTGTCTTCCTCGGATAATTTGGCTCATCGAGTCTCTCCTCTTTTTCGGGCCTCTTGCAGCAGATAAAAGGGTTTTTAGAAGGCTTTGGCTCTGCATCTTTAGGGACTGGATCTTTAGGGTCCTTCTTCTTTCCAATTTTAAGTTTCTTGCAGCATTTGAAAAAATTGTTGGATGTCTTTCGCTCACCATCTTTCATGGGTTCTTTCTTCTCTATCTTTGGCTTCTTGCAGCATGCAAAAATGTTTCTAGAAGGCTTTACCTCAACATCTTTGGAAACTTCTTCCTTTTCCTTTTTGCAGCATGAAAATATATTCTTGGAAGGCTTTGGCTCAACATCTATGGAGTGTTCTTTCTGCTCTCTTTTGACCTTGCTACAGCAGGCGAAAATACTCTTGGAAGGCTTTGGCTCAACATCTGAGGAGTGTTCTCCCTTTTCTTTTTTGAGCTTACTACAGCAAGCAAATATGTTCTTGGAAGGCTTTGGCTCAACATCTGTGGAGGGTTCTTTCTTCTCTCTTTTGAGCTTGCTACAGCATGCAAATATGTTCTTGGAGGGCTTTGGCTCAACATCTGTGGAGGGTTCTTTCTTCTCTCTTTTGAGCTTGCTACAGCATGCAAATATGTTCTTGGAGGACTTTGGCTCAACATCTGTGGAGGGTTCTTTCTTTTCTCTTTTGAACTTGTTACTCTTGGAAGGCTTTGGCTCAACATCTCCCTTTTCTTTTTTTAACTTGCTACAGCATTCAAATATGTTCTTTGAGGGCTTTGGCTCAACATCTGAGGAGTGGTCTTTCTTTTTCTTTTTGGAATACTCAGAGGAGTATTCTTTCTTCTCTTTACTGGGAATTTTGCAGCAGGCAAAAAGATTTCTGGAAGGCTTTGGCTCAACATCTGAAGAATGATTTCCCTTCTCTTTTTTGGGCTTTTTGCAGCATGAAAAAATATTCTTAGAAGGATTTGCCGTAGCATCTTTAAAGTGTTCTCTCTTCTCTTTTTTGGGCATTTTACAGCACGAAAAAATATTCTTGGAAGGTTTTGGCTCAACATTTCTATGGGGTTTTTTTGTATTCTTGGGACGCTTTGGATCAACAGATTTCCTCTCTTTCTTTGTCGTCTTACAGCATGCAAAAAGATTTGTGGAAGGCTTTGGCTCAACATTTTCGACCTCCTTTCTCTTTTCTTTGGGTTTTATGCATGGAAAACTTAATTTGGAAGCTTTGGGTTCAGCATCTTTGTTGTCTCTTTTAGGCTTTTCGGAATCGCCACAACAAGGGCACATGGATTCTTCTAAATCAGAAAAAGGCTTTCTAAATTTTGAAAATTTATGTTCCTGCGATCGATTCATAAGGACACAGTTTGTTTCTCTGTCACTAGCTATACTATCAGTTATTGAGCCGGGGGATGCTTGTTTAGATGGTTCCCAAGGTACTTCTTTAGTTTTGTGGAAATCTCTTAGTATATGCTTATCATAGCTGGTAAGTCTTGACATTGAAGTATGAGACTTATGATGATTACGATGCTTTAAACGGGGAATTATGGTTGGAATTGTTTCTTCATTTTTACAACTGCAATTTAAATTTAAGGGCACTTCTTTAGAATGATGATTGAACGGTTCGTTTCGCGGCCGGAACTGTGATGCCTTAAGCTTAGGGATGCAGTCAAGGGAATATTTATTATTCCTTTGATTTCGATCTATTTTATCTGCCCGAGTAAATCGCTTTTCTCTCTGATGGGGCGTTCTATGAACTGAACGATAATATTGCTTCATTGCAAAACTGTTTCTTTTAAGTGGATTCATGGAAATTCGACGTTGAACTAAAGTCTGTGCTAGTGGCCATGTGGCTTGTCTAATTGGGTCAATGGATTCATGGATGAATTTCTCACAATTTGGGAGGTATGTTTTATTCGTTCGTGATTGAACATCCGATTGGCCACTACTTTTACGAAATTTATTATCCGTTGGTAAGTGAAGATCGGTAAAGCCTACGCGCCAAAAGCGACTGGATGATTGTACATTACCAAGCATAGGGAAAGTTTTCTGGGTATATAGTGTTTTATCTCTTCCCGCTCCTTCATCGTTATATTTGGTATTGCATTTCCTTGTAGGACTAGCCTCCTCATTTTCACTTAGATCATATCTATGAACATATTGTACCCTCTCGGAACAGTCGTCAGTTAAATGTTGCTGCTCATCTAAACTTCTTGAAGTGTTACATTTTCTTCCCTGAGGGAATGAGTGTGAATCTTGGTAGTAGGGATACTGATCAGACTCACGTGTTTGAAATCTCAATGTTCCTTCTTTTTGATAAAAATCTTTTAAGGTATCATTAGCAAGGTAATGATTTGGCATAGGTCTTTGTGAGTTAAACTCTTGATATATTTTATCACCATGCCTTGGATCAGGATAAGGGGACATCTGATTTGACTGGTAATAAGCTGGTATGACATTCGAATTTGGATAAGATGGTATTTGACCTTGTTGGACTTGTTCCTGACAATGTAAAGTCTGGCCATTAAATGTTGAAGGTTGCCCCTCAGAATTTGTGTTCATCCTTGCACCCAAGTTGGTATCTGATCGCGTTGTTCTTGACGCTAAAGTCGGTGGCTTTGGATACACTGGGGAAAATCGTTCTGCCTCATAAATAGGTTGATTTTGGCTTTGATACATTGGAGCCTGAGCAGACATTTGATCTTCGGGATTTAATCCTTTCTCACAAGCTGTATGATAGGTCATTTCATTAGTTTCGACTTGAGCATTTGTTTCTGTAAAATGGGGTATTCCTCCACCCTGTAAATTTCGCTGCTGATATGGTGATCTTAGATCTTCCCTATCAGAGCCGGGATAAGGTAGAATTTGAGCTTTGAGATTAGCATTTGGGTAACTTAAAGTTTGATCTGCTAGCTGGGAATCTTGAACTTTTCGACTCTGACTTGTAATCGCACCTTCTGTATTATGGACCTCAATCGGAGTTCCTTGAGCATCAAGTTTTGGACTTTGAACGGGGTGTCCATAGTATAAACTTTGTGGACAGCATGTTTCATTGTTTTGACAGCAATATTCTTGGTATACTTTAGGGGAAAAATTACGATGAGTGAATGGAATTTCACATGTATCATTCGCACTGGAAGGAATACCTTCGAACTGTTGAAAATCTACAGAACTTTTTTGATTGCATAATGGGGAATCTCGACCTCCGTTCATGCCATTACGGGTCGATTTTTTATGTTTATTACTTTGTTGAAGTTCTAAACCGGTTACGGCCTTTTGTAAAATATCTATAATTTGTCTTAAATCACTCTTACTGTCTTTTGCAACAGGTGGCAAATGATTGGGAAATCCCAATGATGGTCGTTTTTGATGAGTTTTCGAATTACAGTCTTGTATTTCATCATTATGCCTTCTTGGCCTGCGATCTTCAGATGATCTTCGGCTACGATTTACAGATTTCTTCAATCGACCTTTGGGTTGATGATTTTCGGTGCAATAACGGTGATTCTCTGTTAAGTTTTTGGTAGTTCCATTGTATTTACCCCCAAATGTGCTCGTTTCTGTACCACTAGCTCTTCTTCTTGGCCTACTTGAGTTTCTATAAGATCGACAAACTTGCCTCATAGCAATGCCACAGCGATCACAATAACAACTCAGATCGAAATAACTTGTTTGAGTTATCGCCTCTATACATAGACAAGAACTTCGTCGTTTTTGATCTCGGTAATTATTTTTACCGATTTGTGTTACAGATTTTGTAGGTTTCGAATCACTTAAATATTTCTTTTCGGGCACTTTCCTCTTTGTGTCTTGATTTGAATAAGATTCTATATGAACTGGGATTTCTCCTAATGCATCCAAAGTTGAAGTGTTTTCCTTAAACTTCGTGGATCTGTCCGAATTATTTTGATTAAAATCTTTTTGTTTAGCTTTTCTTGTATTTTGGACTCCAGTTTTTCGTCTATCTATAACAGTTTTAGAATTTTTATCCTTAACGTTTCTTGGTTTACGCCGAATGGATTCGGATATTTTTGGGCTAGGAATTCCAAAATTGCTCTTTACACTTCGATTATCTAAAGGGGATATATCTGTTCTCAATACTCTGGACTTGTCTGAACTATTTGAATTTCTACCTTTATCTTTGCCATTTTTGGATTTGCTGTTATACGATCCGAATGATTTCCTGGAGTCCAGTGAACGACGACTTCTATTATTTTTTGGAGCACCTTCCTCTTCGCTTATACTATCTCTTCTAGAAATTACACCTGAAACCTTTTGTTTTCCTTGGATAATATTTGGGGAATGTAAAGTAGATTCTTCTCCAGTTGATGTTTGAGTCGTGACTTCACGGCAAGGAAGGCATCTTCGATCACAATTACCGTCGTTACAAAAGTCTCGGTAATTGTCTGTAAGAAGCAAAAAAAGACTTATATTTTTATCTTTACACATTTTAAAATTCTACTCACTACTGTTAAATTGATTGTAATTAGTTGTCTCTGAATACTTTAGTTTTCCTTGGATAATATTTGGGTAATCGAATGTAGATTCTTCTCCTGTTGAGGTTTGAGTCGTGACTTCACGGCAAGGAAGGCATTTTCGATCACAATTGCTATCGGTACAAAATTCTCTGTAATTGTCTGTAAGGAGCGAAAAAGGATACTTATTCTTATCTTCACACATTGGACATTCTTCTTACTGTTAAATTGATTGTAATAAGTTGACTCTGCACACTTGCAGCATTTGCACATATCATTATAAGGACTCCAAGGTGATCTAAAATTCTTACACTCGCATTGTGTTTCCCTTTTTATATTACTGCACGGTCGACAACTGCGATTGCAGTTAATATCAGTGCAAAACCCTACATTCTTCCACTTTTTAGATTTAGAACTATCTCCATTGTAATAATCTTGTCCAACTTCCTCAACAAAGAAACCTTCGTTGTCAAGATCGTCCCTTGCATTGATGATATTTCCATCCGTAATGTTTAAGCTTTCCTTGCTACGTAGCCGCGTGTCTTGCAGATCCTCATTATCTTCAGTGTTTTCCCAATTTTTAGCGTTATATTCATTATCTTCAGACTCATCATTATCAATATCATCATCTGCCTTACATTCGCATCTGAGCATTTTAGGACATGCATTCAAACAATCATCATAATTAACTGACTCAGCTGCATAGTTTGCAATTTCTTGAACATTGGCCAAATGTAAGCTCCATGGAGGTCCCCGAATATCATCGTCTACCATACTTTTACGGCCAGAAGGTATCCTTTTCGGTGGTTTACTGATCTTCTCGATTCTCGATAAATAATCTTGGCTTTTTTCGACACTTGTTTCAGATGGTGAGTAGCCGCCATAATTGTGAAATTTGGCCTTCTTCTTGTTGTCCTCTTCCCCACTATATGCCCGGTACTGTTGCAGACTGTAAGAGCCCAAGCAGCTGGCCTTTCCATGAGAATTACTCTTAAACGAGGTTTGCGTTTGCTGCGCCACGACAGAGGAAAAATGCTTTGAGACCAGCTGCTTGAGCTTTTTCAGTTTGCAAGAAGTACGCGATCGTATCCGTTTCGAAGGGATCTGAATGGCCTTTTCGTGACGACGATTCAGCCTGCACTGACATCCAGTATCGGTCTTCAGTGGAGAATTCAAACGATGATCATAGGGTGTTCGATTGAGTGTTGCACAATTGACAATTTCCGCCAGACTGTTCGAATCGATGTTTTTATCACTCCTCTTCTTAGGATCCTCAGTTCCCAGTTGCCATTTTGAGGGATAACAGGTTGAACTGTGACGCGAACGTGAACTACACCGGGAACGCTCTAAATGCTTCAAACTTTGACTTGACCGTCCACTCAAATAGGGATTATCTGAGGGTTATTTAAGTTAAAAAAAAAACAATTCCTCTACCGAGTATATACTTACTACTATGTTTTCCTTTCCGACATGCACGGGAATCCGTATCCAGCATTTTACCCGCCTCCTTACGCTGAACGCTACCCCGAATGGGTTTCGAGGAGAGCAACTTTTGCACTTTTCTTAGATAACCCTTGGACTTGAGTTTGCAACAATGCCGAGGCAAAATCGCGTGATTGGACAAACTTTCTTGCATGGTTTGGACTAAGTGTGGATCTCGCGATAGCGAAGGCAAAACCAATATACCACTAGTGGTCTGCGGAGAAGCCTGCAAAGCGGATGGCATTTGGATCGTTGATGTCGTTTGATGACTAACTTGGCTTTCTGGCACTGTATGCTTAGCGGTACGCCTCCTCTTACGTTGACCAACCATTTCTAAAGCCAAAATCACATAGTTCTTAAATATTTGTCATAATATTACCAAAATTTTGAAGACAGTTTAAGAAAAGGCTATCTTTTTCAATGGGCTACGGGTTTGTTTTTTTTTTTTTTGGTTGTATTCTTTACAAAAATTATAAAATGCGATGGCCGAGCAGAATATACTAGATGGTTGTGAGTCTTTACCAGGGAGGGCATCCTCCACCATAGGACTGACTGTAGCAGGTTCTGCCTATGGGCTGGCAACAGACTCTGCCACAACGGTCGAGGTAACATGGTTTTGGCTCCAGCACTTGTGGTGGATTGGCAAAGCGATCATATCTCTTAAATGGCTTCTTTTTCTTACGCTTCTTTTTGATCCTTTCCAAACAGATGCAATCTATATTGGGCAGTAGGTGACGCAGGTGTCGCTCTAGTTCGGTCATATTGCATTCACAAGTTGGTTTCTTCCTCCTGTGTTGGGTACCCATGCAACTGCATTTATCCAAATGGTTGCAACAGCAGGTAGAAGATTCCACTTCGAGGTCTAAATCGTCCTGGTCATCACAGTCGCAGCAATCACAGCAAGCGGGTTTACCCTGTGTTATGCAAACGGGCACGGAAACACATCGATAATTTCCCAATTGTTTAACTTCCGGTTGACGCTTAGGTGTAGGTGTGGGTGACTGCGTATGTGGAGTTGGAGATGTATGTGTAGGTGGAATTGGAGATGTATGCTTAGGTGGAATTGTAGGTTTTGGTGAGTGAGCTGGCGAATGTGTGGGTGAAGGTGTGCTTGTTGCTGTGTCTATAGGCATAAGTTCCTCCTTTTCCGCTGGTGTTGTAGGTTTTTCTGATTGGTTGGAAAGCGGTTCACATCGGCAAAATCTTCGATTAGCATTTGCTTTATTTTTACATCCACAAAGTTTTTGCGAAGATTTTCCTGATGGCAAACAACGGCAGTAATTCCCCTGATCTTCGGCACTTTGTTGTTGCCCATAGGCACTAAAAATAGAAACAAATTTTATAATATGAACAATAGCAATAATCCAACATACTTATTATTGCTTTGACCTCGAGGAGGGCCATATTCATATTGATACCTAATAGGAAAAAATGCAAGTAAAACTTTTCAACTTGTTCTTTTGTAATACTTTTTTTTACCAGTTATTGGAGTTCGGACTACGTCCATTGTCCATCAGAGCCCTATATTGAAGTTTATGATAAGAATTTAAACATTTCTAACATTTAATATATTAACTTACCCAAATCCAGGTCGTCGATTATTCGTATAACTTGGATCACTGTGAAATTCGAAATTGTTTACAGTTAGGAATAAAATTACATCTTCTCTGTAAACTTACTTATGGGTCGGAGATCGCCAATTCGAAGAGTATGGATCACTGTGGATTAAAGATGGAAAGCATAAAGAAATTTAAAGCTACATATGAATACATAAGTTGAATTAGATTCTAATCTAAACATTGAATGATATCAAGACTCAAATCCAATTCTTATTGTTAGGAAACAATATCTTACTAGCGAGCAGGATCATAACCATAACCAGGCGGCGGCGGTTGATTGTAAAAGCTGTGGAGTAAGTGTTATTCACTTCTATATAAATTTATTTTTTGTTTAATACTTAGCTGGTCCTCTTGGCGGACCCGTTTGATATGGTCCTCTGAGTGGCGCCGTTGGATATGGTCCAAGATTGACCCGACCCGTTCCACAACCAAGTCCTTGGCATGCATTTGGACCTTCCGATGGTTTGCTATATCGATTATAAATGAAATCTTTATACGCTTTTAATATATTTCATCTCAATTACATACTTGACCACAATGAGCAAAATCGTTGGCTGCTGGGGTGGTCGCTGCTGTGATGGAGTCATCTTACTAGATTGTTCCTTCGATCTTTGTTCATAGCCAAAAGGACTTTCTGCTGACGGATAGGTCGATAACCCTGGCTCGGCTTCAACTTCAGGTTGTTGCTGCTGTTGTTGTTGTTTTTGTTGCGGTAGCCGTTGTTGTTGCTGCAGCCGTTGTTGTTGTTGCAGCAGTCGTTGTAGTTCCGACAGTTGTTGTTGTTCCGGCAGCTGTTTTTGTTGTTTGGGGCTTTCTCGCCCCTTGTCAGCCATTTCGGCTAAAAGTGCCTCCGACCAAGGTACAGTGTCGGGATTACGAAATATACAATGTTTACATCGACAAATGGGTACCTCAGGTTCATCTGCCTGATTACATAACATAATATAATTTTGCGGCCATCTCAAAAGCCAAATTCTATTGAGTAAGTTAATTGGATGACATTTTAAATAAGGATAACTTGATTAAAGTTAATTTAGTAGTTTCGTATTGTCAATTCCAACAAGTTGGATAACCTTTATTTGGTGGCAGATAATATGATCCGCCGGCTACTCGATACCACGTCGACTCTTCTGTTTCCTGCTTGCCAGCAGATTTTCGCCTCAATGGCTCGTCAAGAGATTTAAATTTCTGTATACCACGTGGCATTTGCATAGCACTCGATACCAATATGGGATGAGTTCCTACAGTTGTCATTTTTGGTCTTAGCTCAGGATTCGTTTTTCTTTCAAACTTTACCTTGACTTCACTGCAACGAGCTTTTGGTAACTTGTTAATTTGTTGGTTAACACATTTTCCCAGTTGTGGCTTTAAGGATGAGCATTTGCATTGACGCACTATGCTTATCGGTCCCAAGATTTCATTCTGAAGTTCGGTGGTGCCAACAGCCTTATCGGTAGTGGCTATAATATGTTGGTGTATATCACTTGTCGACGTAGTGGATACAGTTGAATCTATTTCCGTTTGCAACTCCTTGTTGCTTGTCTGGACTTCGGGTTTCCTCTCCCTGTAGTACTGCTCCATAACGTCCACATTGCTGTACCATTCATGCAAATTGTTTTCTCGCATATTGTTTACATAGGTGTAGCTAAATTCTTGGGAAGAACTACAGCTGGAGGGCCCTTCTGTGGAAATATCACAGCTTCCACTGGCCACCCGATAAACCTCTTCTTTTCGAATTGGATCTCTTGGTGGTGGCGTCTTGGGCAATGGGGGTGGACTGTCATAATCATACTCGATGGTAGTTTCAATAGTCTTAGGTGACGGTTGCCTGGGATATGGTATAGGTGTTAAAACTTTGTCTTTCTCTTCCAGAGGCGGTGGTACAGAGGTGTTTTCTGCAACACCAGAAAAATGTTCACGACAACAGTTCATTGGACACCACATGGTCGTACCGCAATCACGTAAGTTTTGGGTAACTGTAAAAGAAAAAGCATTCATTAAATTGATATATTTGATTTTTGATCGAAATGGCTTACTTGGGTCATTGCCTCCTGCCGTTGTTCGAGCCAATAAAATGCGAGGTAAAATCTCCAAGTCATCTGTGCTACAACTACGATTCTCCAAATGAATATAGGCGGAACGCAAAGGACGCCTTCGTCGCCGTTCTCGCTGTGGAAAAGATCGGCATAGGCGCGGACGATTGCTGAAAGATTCATTTCCTTCAAATTGACCAGCTTGATAAGGAGGAGCCGGCAGTTGTGGAAGAGCTGATGTTGCCGCTGGTTGTGGTAGAGTCTGAACTAGAAGGGGAAGCACGGGCAAACTGCGACGCTGTCGGCCACCTTTCAGTTTACCCAAAAGATTCATTTGCATCAGTGGACTTGTTGACATTATAGCAGCATGTTGCTCGGCTTGGTGTAAGATATAAGTATCCAATTTATCATTAGTTTCGCGTATAAGATTGGTTAATATATGCAGTTGAGAACTCTGAAATGATTCATCTTTTTGTCTGAGTTCCGGTTCTCTATCTGACTTTGTACATTCTTCTTGTTGGACATTTCTTTCCAAAGATTCCACAATTGACTTTAACTCGTTTATGGTATGCTGTGTAACAGATTTATTTTCATAAAGGGAATAGCTTGTTTGTGGTCGTGGACTGTCACAGCACAGCGTGTCTTGAGAGGAACTTTGTATGTCGTTGTCCATTTTATTATTAGCTAACAATTCGGTTCTTGAAATGGAGAAGTCTTGTCCAGAAGTCAAACGTCCCATTTGTTGAATCCCATCATCTACTAGGCCGTAGCTATCTTGAAAATTCCAAAGCATAGTTGGCGTGGTCATTGCTATCGTACGAACAAACCGACGTCGGCGTCTTTTTACTGGTGGATAATTGGAGCCATTGGCCGCAATATTTACACAAACTCGACGCATTCGTTGGGATGTTGTCGCTCTTGTGGTGGGTATTGCCGCCATTGGCTGCATTCTACATTGATGTCCACGTCGTTCTGTTGGATACATTAAAAGCGGAGATTCCAATTTTTGTATATTAGAGCAAAATTTTGAAAGTAATTTCTTTGCCAAAAAGATTCTAGATTGTTATTTAAACAAAGCGGATAATTTTGGATACATTTTACAATTAAAGAAACAAATATAAATATATAACTTTATATAATTATATCAGCAAGGAATTAACGGAATAATCTAGAATTAAAAATTTGAAATTTAATCGATGGTATCGAAAAATTAATCGAAATTTACCAAAGTAAAATTCAGTTTCTGGCAACGCTAAAGCTGCTCGTGCCGCGAATTCGCTCAACTATTTTGATCGGAATTTGAATTCGCTTAGCAATTTTGATCTGATTTTTCGCTCTAATTTTCAATTCGCTCTAGGACAATTTTTCTTCAAACAGTTAATTAAACTCAATATTAAGTATACGTATACTATTTGTTTTTGAAATATTTAACTGCTCGTAATGTATGTACATATGTATACTAGCAATTTTATATTTACTGTAACACAAACGTTGACAACTTTGAAATACTGAAAGATACCCAAATTTGGTCAGATCCTCTGAATAAGATGGAGATTCAAATTACGATAATATGGACGACCATAATTTCTTTATAACATTTTAAATTCCCATTATGTGCTGTTAGCTTATTTTTTGGCTTATATTTTTCAAATTTTAGCATATTCTGGCAACACTGTCTGGCACTGCCTCTACAACAACAAATTGGATTTTTTGCGGATTTTGGAAAAATGTTTAAAAACATCTTAAACAGATCCCGGCAGCTGATAAACCCAATAGCCCGTAATGTAACAATAACAACGAAACTGAGTGCTGCTGTCGAATCCGTGGCTGCAAGCACGACCCCTTCACCTATAGGCGCACCTGTAATTTTGGTCCAAAATTATGCCGAGTACCCGCCGGTAAATAGGAACACACCTCGTGAAGCTTGGATAGAAAACACGGATGCAGTGGTCGAGCGCAAAGTGGGGCTAATAGAGCTCCATCCAGACATATTTGCTGCCCAACCCCGTGTGGATATCATTCAAGAAAATGTAGAATGGCAGCGTAAATATCGTTATGTAAGCATGGCTAATACCAAAACACGAGCCGAGGTGCGCGGTGGAGGACGGAAACCCTGGCCTCAAAAAGGTATGGGACGAGCCCGTCATGGTTCAATACGTTCACCACTTTTCAAAGGCGGCGGTATTGTTCATGGACCACGCTCACCCACAACGCACTTCTATATGTTGCCCTTCTACAAGCGTGTTTTGGGTTTGACCTCCACATTGAGTGTCAAATTGGCCCAAGATGATTTGCACATTATTGAGACAACAGACATACCCACGAAAGAGTCGCAGTTCATCAAGGATCTAATCGAAGAGCGTCAGTGGGGTCCATCAGTGTTGATAGTGGACAAGTGAGTCAAAGGGAATGAATATCCCAAAACAAACGCTTTTCAACTTTAAATCTATATAACTTACCTAATTAAATTCTGTTTCTATATTTTTAGGCCCGACATCTTTCCGGAGAATATTTGCTATGCCACTGACGAATTGGGCTATGTGAATTTGATGCCTGTCTTTGGACTAAATGTATATTCCATGTTAAAGCATGACACGTTGGTGCTAACTGTGGATGCAGTGAAACATTTGGAGCAGCGTTTGCTCTATCAATTACATCGCAATGATGCCATAAGCAAAGGTGGCAAATTCAAACTTGATCAAGTTTAGAATAAAAAAAATATTGTTGTATTTCATTTTCATAAAACAAAATTTAAAACAAATGCAGGTTTTATTCATATTGTAAGCTAAGCTTGTTGTGCCGCTATTTGTCCGCCCACAGCTGCAGTCTTTGTTATCGTTATTAAGGGATCCTTGTCCTTTTCCGATATTAAAATCTCGCAGGAACCCTGTAGAAGTTCGCTCAATTTAGGCTGGAATTCACGTAAGAAACCGCGCTCTGAGTTACTGTGGTTACATAGCAGAACAGTCGTTCCATTGTGCTGGAATTCCAAAAGTTCGTGGTGCGACATTTCTCCAGTGATGATCAAATCCGCCTGAATGTCTCGCAGCAAAGATGCCCCAGAACCCGCGCAAATTCCAACAGTACGCACAAAAGTCTTACCATGATGCCCCACAGCGAAGGCAACATGAACGCTGTTTCCGATATGGTCCTGTAGCCTATGAATTGCTTGGCTAATGGGCATATTTGTTTCAACCAAACGACCGGAACCGATGCCTGGAGTTGCTCCGACTTCCTGCACCAATGGCTTAATGTTTTGAATATCTACAGCTTTGGCAAGCCAATCGTTTACACCACCCACTGCCTTATCCCAAGCAGTGTGCGGAGAATACAAAGCTATTGAATTGGCCAAACAGGCAGATATGACACGCTCCTTCCAATGGGATTGGGTTATTCTGGTCAATGGTTTGAATATGGGAGGATGATAGCTGATAATCAGTTCGACTTCTTTTTCAATGGCCTCGTTCATCACAGGTTCAGTTAGATCATTGGTGAGTAAAATTTTCTTAACTGCATGTTCCTGGGCTCCTTTCTTGGGGTAGGGTTCGACCAACAGACCAACGTTATCCCATTTCTCTGCCAACGCGATTGGAGCAAATGTCTCCAATTCCTTGACCACAGTGGCTAGTTTACTCATTCTTCTTAAGCCGATAAGGCTAGGCAGCATTTAAATTTTTTGGAAAAGCGCGTAGTTTAATAAATCAAAATGATAATTTTAACTAAAGTGTTAAAAAAGTTTTTGCCGTTTTTGGCACGATTAACAGAACTCGTAAATGATGCCGGTTGGTCAAAAAATACCCAGCAAGCATTTTTGAAGTTAACAGAGCATAAATGAGTCTTTTATGAGTCGCGCGACGATTGAAAATAGTCATATTTGCGCTCATTTTCTGATCATAAAAGACTGTTCTGCCGGGAGAAAATGGTACCCTAGCCGCGACTCATCTTTTTTTAATCATAAAAGAGTCTTCCACGAGTCATCTTTTAATCATAAAAGAGTCCTCCACGAGTCATAATTTAATCATTTCTGACTCGCATTCGAATGAAATTTTCAATAATTTGCAACGAAAATAATTTTTTTATTAATATAATTTTCATAGTAATATATATTTTCATAAAAAATAACAACAAAAAAAAGTAAATAGATATTCAAAACAAAACATAGAAATTTGATATAATTGATATAATAATTGATTTGTTTGCACTTCGCACTTGCACTTCACTTGTCTCAAAAAAGACTCATCAAGACGATTTCTGTTAAAACAGTCTTCCAAATGCTTGCAGGGAATGTTCACTGGGTTCTAGCGTTGTTTTCGTTTTCCGGCGATGTTCGGGGGCTATGTTAAAATGCGATGTTCGATGTTTTTTCAGTGTTGTTTTTGTTTTCGAGCCCAGAGGTCGTGCTGTCGGAGTATTTCAGATTGTGCGCGCATAACCAAATTGAAAGAAAAGCATTGAAGAATAAAGTTAAAAAAAACGCCTTCAGAGAATTAAACAGCAAACATTTTTTGTAGCACAAAATTTAAAGTGAAAATAAACACAAAAGAACGCCAAAACCGAAGCGCACCTGTCTTGGTGTTATTCCTCTCTCTATCTCTTATTTGCCACTTGTCTTCTCTACTCTCTCGTGTGTGTATCCTGTTTGTCCTGCCTGGCTGCGAGGGTGTGTCAAAAATTCCAGCACAAGAAGCATCAATAAAATTGTCCAACATGTCTGTCTCATCGAATGCCTCCTCCCGCAATGGCAGTGTGGATGATAGCACAACAACAACGAATACCACAAATACCACCGATAGTTCCGAATTGACGCACATTTTAAATCGCCGGCAGGAGATAATGGACTCCCAGGAGGCGGGCATCGAGTTGCCAAAAACATTTAAAGTGGTCAATGTTTATACGGAATTCCATGAGTTTTCACGCAAACAAATCAAGGACTATCAAAAGACCTTCAATACGTAAGTCAAGGCCACTGAAGCCGCAACTCTCAAGCTTTTCTTTTGCTTTTCACTTTTTTTTTTTTCTTCACTTTTCCCATTTCTTTACCCCCCCCTAAGTTCTTAAACATAAAACTCATGCGCTTAATGGGCCCAACTAAATTGCATTTAGTGGAGGGAAGCCTCCCTTCTCGTCTCGTCTTGTCTCTTCGCCTCCAAAACCAATCCTCTTAAAGTGCAATGGGGCATGACTCAGTTGAAGTGTTGGCGACTTTGTCACAGTCGCTTGCATGCCTTCTCCTTCTTCTCCTCCCCTCTGCTTTTCATTTAGCTATCATGATTCAAAAGTTGCTTTCGAATTATCTTATTTTGCAACAATGATCTTGTTCAGGAGCGGTTTACGAAATTTATCCATTTTTACAATTATTTTCTATTATTTGAGAAGTGATTTAGAGACTCTAGCAAAGGTCTAAAACTTTTTCAATTATAATAATATATAAATAATATGAAATATATCATGCTCCGTGAAGTAAAAACTAACCTTTTTGAGGTTATTCATATGCTTGAAATGCTTGAGGATCTTCTTTATAGGAACGGGAACGCTTGGGACTGGAACAGAACACCATACAGCCAAAAGATGGCAACTCTATTCCTAAGCTTTTAAGCGCAATAGGAAGCTAACTCTACAATGAAGAAACTTGATTTTTTAAAAATATTAACATAACTTTAAAAATTTTGAAAAAATTTTCATATTTACAAAATAGTAGGCCCATTTTGTGGCCACACTTTAATCCATGCCTGCTAACATTTTTATGCGGTTTTGAATTACTTTTACGATCAATAACGCTGATTGACTGACACCTTCCAAATATAATGAAAAGTAATTAGATTTTTTCCTCAACTTGCGGTTGACCGCGTTTATATATACATATATGTATATTCACTTGATAGCCTCTCTCCTGACTAGATTGCGCAATTCACTATTGTCTACTGTAATCTGTTCTTGAAGTAGATTTTTTTTTATTGTTATTATTTAAATAAATTCTAGCAGCACGTAGCGAAGGTCTAGGTTGATAATAAAAACAGAAACCCGTACGACATTATCTTAAGCAAATTTATCTGTTTTTTGCCATCTTTTAGGAGAATTGTCTGATTCAGAGAGAATATTCGTTTTATTCATTCCTCAGCATTTAAGCGCGTTTTTATGATTAGTATATATTGTTGTTGTTATTGTTGTTGTCATTCTGAGTCATCTAGAAACCTGTAATAAACAATTACATATGACTTGACATGCCAATTAGCAAGATTTAATGGCTTTCAGCTGCTGACAGTAGCTTTTCCATAGAAGACCCTTCAAACTCTCCACATTGACCACCCAAAGTGATTGTGGTTAAAAACCTGGAAACAATTTTTTCTACTGCACTTGTCTGCAGGTTTTACTGCATATTGGCAAATTGTCAAAGAAAAATGGTAAAATACAATAAAAATATATAGTAGATATATACATACTATATATATATATATATGTAGTCTGTAGATGCATTTGGCAATTGCAAAAGTATTGCTCCAGCAAGTCTGGGAAAGACTTACAATTAGATAATAGTTGTTTCTTTTTTTTTTTTTCTTTTTTGGGTCATGCTATTGACTAAGACAAAATTACTGCAAATGTGATGTGAAATCAATTTTAAAGTTGCAAATCAAACAAATTTTAAAGGCTTCAATTCGATTTCTAATTCGATACTTTTTTAGATTTTTGGAAGGTCATTTTTAATATATATTTCAAAGTTGTAAAGAATAATTCCAAATTTGGGCAGGAAAAACGAGTTTGTTGTAAAATTGTTTTTCCTAAAGATTTAGTATTGTTTATTGATACATTACATTAATTATTGTTTACTAAAATTAAACATAAATAATTTATAAGATGAAACAATTTATCAGTAACCATTATAGTGCAGTTTTTTATACCATTTTATGAACTCTTTTGAACTAAAAAGTATATATAGAAAATATATTAACCGAATTGAATATGGTTTTACTTTCACCCGGCAATCGTTTTGACTGACCTTATCTATAAATTTTCAGGAACATGAAAGTTTATGGACCTAAAAAAATTTTAAAATAAAAATGATGCTGATAAGAATTTTATATATTTTTATGGACATGTTTAAACATTTAAGATTGTTTTTGTATTCTACATTTTTTGATGGACATGATTAAATTTTTATCAAAATTTTTAAAATCATTTTGTTGATTTTTATTTTGCTTAGTTTATCTTGCTTAGCAAAGAAAACAAAATAATAAAATAATATTTGTTTCCATTTCCAATAAGTAATAATAAAAATAAAGTTATTTTTTTCAACATAATTCGTATATTTTTGTTGGTTTAATATCTTTATTTTGCTTTTGCTCTCCATTCACTTTTTATTCCCAGTTTCTTGGGATTGCTTTTTTTTCCAAAGATGTTCTCTGCCTGTTGGCTTCATTTAAATTGCAAAATATTTTTTATATCAAATGCCAACTTTTTAGCTGTTTTTTTTTTCAACTGTTCAACTTGATCAGCAGCGGAGAAGCAACAATAAAGAAAAGAAAGAAACAGCTTCGACTTTTGGCATTTCAAGTCACGTCACAAAATTTATATGCTAAATTTGCAAATTGAAATGTGTATTAAACAATCGAAAACAACAGGAAAACCCGTTCACAAAATTACAATTTTTTTGTTGTTGTTTTGAAATAATACATTTTATCAAGTAGCAGCAGTGTAATTTAGATTTGAGATTTTTAATATATATTTATTTTTAAATGTTTTTAAAAAATTTAATGATATTCTCACAAAGTAAACGTACATATGTATGTATGTAGGTCTGAATTCTTACTGTAAGAACCTATATACCAAATTTATAGGCTTAAGCTCCCAAGATCTGTGCTACAAATTTCTATATATACACACAAATTACAAAACTTCCGACAACTTTCATATACCCTCTCCAATACAGGGTATAGCATATTATAAATGCAAATCAAATGTTTCCTGAGTCACGCCTTTAATTATGGTTTTTTAACACTTCTTTTTTTGAAAAATATTTCTTTAAACAAATTCTGATAAACAATTTAATTTCCAAAAAATAAACAGAGAAAAAAAACCAACGTCACAGAATCTACTGTATAGAAATTTGATGGCACTGTGTTGTGTGCAGTATTTTCCCAATGATACGAGAGGAGGAGGAGTATGCAGGGGATAACTGAATCCACGCGTTTCGTTTCGGATTACTACAAGCAAGCTTAATCTCACATCAGACCGCAATATAGCGCGCCATAATAAATTTTTTAATAGCGTCTTAATTTTATTTGTTTGTTTGTTGATTTTGTTTCTCCGCTGTATAAGTTAAGTTTTTTTTTTTTTGCAGTTTCCTGCTTTTTTCCTTTCATACATAAACATTGATGCGCCATTTTCCGCACGGGATTTTAACGTTTTCCGGGAGGCGATAAAATAGCAGAATTATGATTAAGTCAAAAACGTTTTGCAGTGTGCATCTTTTGATACAACAAAATGTTGTTATTTTTATGCGTTTTGCAATTTGTTTATACACTATATATATTGATTTTGCCAACGATGTTTGCACACATGGAAAACTTCGGACTACATTGTTTGCTTATACTAATTTGTACTTAAATAGGAGACAAACACCCGTAGTCTGTTGGTCTTCCAATTTTAGTTACAAGTTTAAAAAACTTGAAGTTTAAAGAACTTTTTGAAGTTTAAAGAACTCTTTACTGTGTGTTTAATATGGTACTGAATACGTTAAAGTTTTACCTTGACTATCTAGTTATTATACTTGGGTAGCTCATGAGTGAGTGAGCCAAAATGAATGGCTCACTAAACTGAGCCACTGAGCTTGTTCATTGAATATAGCTCAGTTTGGCTCATTTTGGCTCATTAGCTCATTTTGGCTCACTAGCTCAGTTTGGCTCACTAGCTCATTTTGGCTCACTAGCTCATTTTGGCTCACTGGTTCAGTTTGGCTCACTAGCTCAGTTTGGCTCACTAGTTCAGTTTGGCACACTAGCTCATTTTGGCTCACTAGTTCATTTAGCTGCTTTTACCCAAGTATACTAGTTATAGTTTATTGAAATAATGGAGGTCCTTTAGATTGTTTTATTTCCTTACAAACTCTTCATTAGATTATAAATTTCCAAGTTTTAGTTATAATTGTATTTTGCACCTTCGTTCATAAACTTTTAATGTGGAAATTTGTTGCAAAATATCAAAAAAAAACCTTTTAAAAATGTTTCTTTTTTGTTTTTATAATTATATGGAATATATACTATCACGATATCTTCCAAATCTTTTTACTAATGGGTTATCACAGCATTTCTTCGAGATAAATAAAAGCTATGGCAATCACACTCAAACTTCCTTATTCGAACTTCCCCAATTCGAACTCTTTCTAACTCGAACGAAAGCTCCATAGAATTTCACTTCTCTAACTCGAAGTCTTCGTAGCTCGAATTAAAAAAGTTCGTCTATATACCAATCATTAATGCTTGGAAATATTATGAAAACGTTAATGAAAATGCAATAATTTGTAAAGTGTATAGAAACTTCGGTGCTATTTAACAATATCCCCATTCCTATTATTATTTATACCATTTACAATTTGATTTCTTTCCTACTTACCCCCAACGATGCGTTACAATTTGAGTTCATGGACAAGCACTCACTCACGCACCGCACATATGAATGAGGGAGGTTTTTTTATATTTTTTTTTTTAATGTAAATTTGTTGGAAACTGTTTAACAAAGTGACCGCCATGGCCATTATTATTATATGCAAAAAAAAAAAAAAAAAAAAATCATATCAGAAAGGAAATGTTGATATTTGCAAGGGTTGCACCCAATGTTGCAAGTACAGTCATACACGCATGCACTCCCTCAATTGCAGTTCATTCACATTTGTTATTGGGCTTGGGCGTCCAGCAGTCTCTGACAATCCGACAACAATCAAAAAAGAAAAAAAAAAAACTATTGGATAAAAGAGAATGCAATGAAATGACCGACAGCAACAAATGCGTCACATTGTAACCATTTTCAACTCAATTGAGGAAATATCAAATTATCCATATATATACATATATGTAGATATGTATGTGGGCAGTCAGAGAATCATAATCATGCAATGCAATTAGTCATTTGAATTTGTCACACTTACAACTAGGGCTTTATTTTCCTCATAGTTGTTTATCGCCTCAGTTAAAAAGGAAGAAAGATGGAGATTTGAGAGCCAACTGCAATCATATTGATGTCATCCCGTCTGTCGACCCACGCAACGTTTCTTACATCTTCCTTCTCTCGGTGTTGCTCCAATTTCGACATAGACGCATTTATTTATGTATTTTGTGTTATTTTTGGGGGCCAGCACTGGGGGAGCTGCTGTAAAAACTAAATCTAAACAGAACTACTTTATGGCCATGCTGTGAAAACCAAAAAAAAAAAAAAAAAAAAAAAAAGAGTGATGAATTTTTATTGATTGTACCTTGTAGGCAAAAATGTATGTAGACAGGTGCAGAAGCACACCTTCGACAAATGTTTAGCGCTATTTGTGTATGCAAGACATCGGTTTTTTTCTACCTCGGCACATAGACCACATGAAACTTTAGTTAAGTATTCATTTTTTTTTTTTTTTTGCTTTTCCTTCGTGCATTGCATTTTAAGCACGACGTTACAGAAATAACCGTTACAAGAAAACCTAAAAAAAAAATATTAAAACAAAAAAACACTACAAAATTGTTATAAAGTATAAAGGTTCTAGCCACAAACAACAAAAAACCGAGTTAAGTTGAATGGCATTAACCTGCTTCAACAACCATGTAACCTATGGCACATGCATTGAACAAAAAACCAATGTGTTACAACTCCAAGTACACTACACTGAAAGAAAATAGTTACAACTATGGATAGAAGGAAGTGAAGTACACTATAGATGGGAAGTTGGTAAAGCACATCTATAAAAGAATGTGAAAATACACATTTTTCGTAGAATCGTTTAAAAAGAAGTTTAGTTTTTCTTTAGTAGAGTTGATTATGTTTCAATATACCTTTAAAATTTATAGAAAATTTCTAAAAATTTTGTTACTTGTTTATAAATTTGGGGATTTGTTTAAGATTGAATATAGATTATTTTATAGAAACAAACGATATCGAATTCTTTAATTTCCATTAACAAATACATAAGAATATAAAAAGTTAAAGAAATTACTAACCGAAATGCAAATAAAACCAGTTGATGACGCTTTATTTGAGTTTCCCAGCGATTAACCATATTATGAATAATTCCAAGATACGGGTAAATAAGAATGACTCAAAATAAATACAGTTGTTTAAGTATATATAATATCAAAACATATATAGGTACATACATTTATATGTTTTTATTCAACATCAACAAAAATTTCCTTTTTTAATTGGAAAACTTTCATTGAAGTTTCAAAATGGCAAACATTTAAGTTAAGGATGATCCAGATTCTACAATTTAGATGAATTCTATATATGTACAAAGAAAAAATAGTTGACATATAAAACCATTAAAAATTAAACAATTAACTTATCTTTGAATTTAATAGCATATGTATATAGACCAGGGATGGCCAACTTGACTAGACCCAAGATCTACTGTTCACTGACGACACCCTGTGGGATCTACCAATTACATACTTCCTGGCTAATAGTTGCGATTGACCGTTTGGCCACCCCTGATATAGACCATTTCTTATTAAACAAATTATCAAATCGGAATTTAGCATGAAAATATATATCATATTATACCTTAATCTACCACAAGATACGCATAACAAGAGATCCATTTAAAAGACTGAATATTACTAATAATAATAACTTTAATACATAAATTACAAATCGAATTTAAGAAGTTAACTATACTTGTGCATAAATATTTATTTCTTATATAACATTTTAAGCAAGTGAAAGTCTTCTTTTTTCCAAGTGTAACTAAGTGCAGTTCACTATGAATAGACAATATTTGCAATTGCAGGGCACTGGGCATAAAAAGTGGCTAATAGAGAGAAAAAGCTATGTTCAATAATTGCAATACACATGCACAAAATATACCTACAAACATACATATAAATATTACACACATATGCAGAAATATAAACACATGCAAATTGCTGCAACAACAATAGCCCAAGCTGACCCCGTTATTTGTTGAACTGTACCGAAAAAAAAGGCACACAAAAAAACACAAACATCTCACTAAAGAAACTGAACAAAATCTCATATGTGTGTTTAGAAGGCGCAGAAGCAAAATGAAGCATTAATAAAATGAATCTGTAGTTGATTCTGTAAAGTCAACGACTACTTGATATCTATTAGCTAATCTTAAGATGACTAATGAATTTTCAAATTGAACTTGTTTTAATCTTTGAGTTTGAAAATACAATAACAAGAGAGTTATCTAGGATACTACCTTACTTAATGTGAGATAAAACAGATAGAGAGATATTATTAAAACAGATAGAGAAATATTAAATCAGTTAGTACAATATCTCAATCTTAATAACTGTATGTAAAAAGCTAAAGTAAAATCAATTGCAAGCTTAGCTTCGAGTCATATTACTGCATCAACATCTTGGCGCCATCTAGCGGATCATTATTTAATTAGCATTTACTCCTTAGCATATCTATTATTCATATATATTATATCAAATTTATATTATTATTTAAAAAAACCTTATATACCCTAGATACATGCAGGGTGTCAAATTCGTCTGCCCCAAAATGGAAGATAAAAAACCAAAAATTCAGTGAAATGAAAACAAATCGATAAACGTTGTGAAAATGGTTGATGAACGAAAAAAAAAGGGGGTGTGGGGGCACCTGCTGTTGATGAATTTAAACAGCTGCGGGGGAGTTTTAATTGCAATGAAAGCAACTTTATATAATTAGAAAGAAAACAATGCCAATGAAAACGTAAAATATTTAAAAAAAATAGAAGAGGAAAGCAAAAGAAAATTTCTTAAAAGAAAAAAAAAAAAAACACATGAACATTAACAATTGTCACATTGACGCAACCTAACGAAATGTGAGGCAATTGAAGTTAATTAAAGTCAACAGCGTAACACTAGTAGAGCAACAAGAGAGGTAACGAACAACAGCAATTAATAATAATTGGTCCATCTTTGGTGATGGTGACACCCACTCCCACTACCCCCTTCAACTTCACCTCCTCCTACTCTTAGTCTTCTTTTGATTTGGACCATCCAGACATGGCTCAGCTTAATTACTTTCACTCACTGTGTTTACACAACACGCAATTTGTATCGATATGGAATTGAATTAATCATCTAATATGATTACCAATTGAAAGCGAAAACTGAATTGAAATGATGGAGAGAAAATTGAAATTAAAAACGAAAAGTGAAAAAAATTTGATGTTTTTACATGTATGTATACTTTTGTAACAATTATTACGTGAAGCTTCTAAATTAATGTCTATGTGAAATCGAAATTGAAAGTTATGCTTTAATAGTCAAGCATACATACACTATGCAACATAGTTTTGTACTGAGAGCAAGTGGGAGTTAATACAACTCTAAAGTTTGTAACGAAAGTACATTGAAACAAGTGGAAAGGATTATTATGGATCTTTCTGCTATATGCTATGTTCTGCTGTCGTACATAGATCCCCTATCCAATAAACTGAGCAATTAAAAATATTTCCAAAATATGTATATCGCTTTACTAATATGTAATAATTTTCAAACTGAAGATTTCAAAAATTTGCTCATACCAAATCTGCTTACTAAACTAAACCACAAAGCACAATCTATATTAGTTCTTTCTGTGGTGCTTCTTATCTATCTGTTACTTTCTGTTCTCTTTCTTTAATTCGAATTTTCCTTTCTTCATTTGAGAGTCTAAAAAGGAACAGTTTTCTTAGCTCTCCTTTTGTTGCCTAGTGTTTGTTTGTTATTGTCATATTTGCTTTTCCTTGCCTTGTGGTGGTGGTGGATAGGCAACCTGCTAACTTTAATGGCAACTTGTATACACACACATATAGTATTTTTAGCTACTAGCCAACTAGTTTAACTTGTTTCTAGTTGATTGTTGGTGTCTATGGCATCCTTCGGATGCAGAAGTTGGTTGGTTGGCCTGGCAAGGTCGAAGAGCCTGTTTTAAGACAAATTGTTTCCGCCACAATTGCTTTTGGCTCATCTGCCAAACAGAGTTTTCGCTTTCTTTCTTTTTTTTCGTTTCGTTTTTAATGTATTACACAATTAGATAATAAATATATGTATTTTATTTGCATTTTTTATTTTTTTATCATACAATTTCCTGGAGCCCATCATGTCGGAAGTGGAAGCCAGACCAACTAACGGCTTGAACTCTTGACTTTAAGCTACAGACAGCACACAAACAGCTAAAATATTGTCAAATTTTTACTTTTTTTTTTTGTTTTTTTTTTGTTTGGTTGGTCATTGAACCACAACGTTGAGTAGTGGGAGTTGGTTTTATAGAAGATAACTCTATATATTTACTTAAACAAATGTTTCTATAATATTGAATATTTAAACAATGCGTTCCCACATCTTGTCAACATATAATTCCGTATCAACAAACTCTGAATAAGGCTAAGAGATATAAAAAAAAAAGTAGAACACATAAAAGTTAATAAGAATTTATTGCATTTAATCCAAATTGTCAATAGTTAAAGAACAACTTTGCAATCATTTATGCCATGTTTACACCTGGGATAAAAGTGCCGCCACTATCAGTGTAAATACGGTGTAAACATGCAAGTGGATTGCACCCCCAATGCCCCCCCAAAAGATAGCGGCATAGACCAAAACGGGGGAGGTTTGATATATGCATGGTTCAGTGATTTGCCACGCGACCTCTGACGCTTGGGTGCAACCCACGTTGTTGTTGCATTATCGATTGCTATTCTACAGTTTTGTGTCTGTGTCAATGACCAGATTGAAATGTCAATTGACTTTCGACTAATTAATTTGCATTTTTTTCTTTTTGCTTTGCAGCTATGACACTGCACGTGATGGTTTCTTGGATCTAAATGAGCTCAAGTTTATGATGGAGAAACTTGGTGCACCCCAAACCCATTTGGGTTTAAAGAAAATGATTGCCGAGGTGGATGAGGATAATGATGGTAAAATCTCATTTCGTGAATTCTTATTGATCTATCGCAAGGCCCAGGCTGGTGAATTGGATAATGATTCTGGATTAAATCAATTGGCACGTCTTACCGAAATCGATGTGGAGCAGGTGGGCGTCAGTGGGGCAAAGAACTTTTTCGAGGCCAAAATTGAACAACAGATGCGTACGAATAAATTTCATGATGAGATCAGGCAAGAGCAGGAGGATCGTCGTCGCGAAGAGGAGGAGAGGGCCCAGCGTCGTCAACAGTTTCAACAACGTGCGGCCATTTTCCAATAAATTGGCAAATATAATGATGCAAATGAGGATAGGAATCAATACCTAAAGTAGTTTAGAAAGTAATACTTTTTTCTGGGCGTAGGTTAAAATAAATGTGTGGAGAATAAAAAAGCCACAGGGCAAAAAGCATTTTTACAAGCACATCACCCTTCTATATATATATACATATTCATAGTAATAACTAAACTATCCCATACACATACATATATATACCATATACCATACCATGCAATACTATACACAATACTATATATATGAGACGATATACGCTGCATCACGTTTATACCAAAAGCCTAAATTCTAGGTAAATAATAATAAGTTTCAATTGAAAAATTGTTTCTAGTTTTAAGTTTGCGCGTTTCTCTTTTGTTTCTTATAATTATTTTCTAAATTCTTTTTATTTGATTTGATTATCATTTTTTTACAATATTTTATTTAATTTCTTTTGTTTATTGTAGTGTGCCATTTTTTAAGTTTTTTCGTTTTCAGTTTTATTTTTTAACATATTTTTTTTCTGTAAATGTTATGTTTATAATTTAGAAAAGAAAAAGAAAACAAAATTAAGTGCATTTTTGTATATATTATAATCTCGATAAAACTATATGTTCGATCTTGGTATCGTAATAAATTTTGTTTAATTAAGTTGCAAAGTAAACAGTATTTGGATGTTTTATATATAACAAGAAGCAATATTAATGCATAAAATAGAATATATATTCTATATTTAAACCAGAAACAGATGCATACAAGCTATAATAATTTAATAATATACTTCAATACCGCATACAACTGAAACTGATTAAATAAATGTATATAATACAGAATAATCTTTCGATTTTTTATACACTTAAATTGGAATGCCAAATAAAGCATATACTGATTATTCTGTAGCTATATTCATATGTATATTCACATGTAAATTGATAAGGTAAGTTAAATAGGTTTTTATAAATTAAAAATTGAATTTGTAGAAATTAAAACAAAGTTGGGGCAGGTATACTTTGAAAATTATGAGAGAAAAATATGAGAAAAAGTTTACATCTACTAGTACTTAAACCCTTTATAATATCTATCAAACAGTACCAAATCAAATTAGAAACAAATTATAGGTTTTTTATAAAGAGATTGAAAAAACAAAGATTTTGGCTCAATACAAATTCTCCTTTAAATTGTTTCTAGCCATTTTTAGCCAGTTAAATAACGTTTTTATGTCCCTGCTTTCTGAAACAGTAAGTAAAACTAAACTTCTTTGATGAAAAAGGAGTCGGTACCCCAACGCTTTCCATTATGGGAACTGCTGAAATAGCTTTGTCTGTCAGTTATATAAAGCAATCGATTTAAAAGAGTGTCGCTGTTCAAATAATCCAAAAGATATTTTCTTAATGTATATTCTATATCTCTCGAGTATCTCTATCGAGCTTTTTTCACATATCTATCAAAAGAACACAGATAGACTTTAACATTCTACAAACAGAATAAGGAAAGATTTTATTTGAAATAAAATTCAAACTATTTAAATACCCAAAAAATAGTCAAAATAAGTAAATTTACAAAAAATGTTGAACAATTTTCGAAAATTTAAATTGTTTCTCTTTTGAATATATTTGGAAAAGTTTTTTTTTTGATAAAAAAAAATATATACAATTGCGTTAAAAAGTTCTTTTTGATAAAAAAAAACACGTTATTCTGGTAAAGATAGAATAAGAGCTAGTCAAAGTTTTGTTATACAAATCATTTGTTTGTAATTAAATTACATTTGATCAAAATTTTATTTAGATTTGATCAAGTTTAAATGATATTTCGATAACTTAATCATAATCCTTAGTTTACAGAGTCTTCTTAAAAAATATTTATAATACTGTTAAAGGTATAAATTCTATATAGCATCTGATACAGCAGCTGTAGCTGGCGGTGTTGCTGTTGGTGCTGATGCTGCAGCAGTTGGTGCCCCGCGTCTTTGTGAATGTCGGCATCTCAACATATCACACTTGAGGGCATAACGATGGTGACAGACTGGACATTCATGAGGCTTAAGCTGCAGGTGGTAGCCCTTGATGTGTTGTGAGAGACCATTGCGTCGCTTGAAGACACGCTCACAGATGCCGCACTTATGTTGCCTCTCCGTTGAGTGGGTGATGCGATGTTGCCGTAGGCCAGTTAGCGAACGGAACGTCTTTTGACAGATGTTGCAGATGTAGGAAGTTGAGCTGGTCGAGCAGCCATTCCTTGGGATTTTCTTTCGCTTTGAGCGAACCTTTGTCGCCTTCTTTGGCTGTTGGCGGCATTTAATTTCATGATGACGACACAGCCGCCAGTGGGTAAAGGTTATAGCCTGACAATGACGACACTTGAAGCTCTGCAGGCACCGACTTTGGGTTCGCAGTGGTAAAGATTGACAGATGTAGCGCATATGTTGGCGAAGACCCAAACGACTGCTGAATATCTTCAAGCAGCCACAACATTTTAGGGCCAAAGTTTGATGTAAGCGATGTGGAATCAAATGATGTACAATCTTTCGATGGTCAATCAATAACCGTTGCTTGGTAAAGATTTCACTGCATTGAGGACAAGGGTAGATAGGCGGCGTGGTTTGCAACTGTTTCTTTTCAAGTTTTTTACATTTAAGTTTTAATCGGCGGTAACGCAAAGCCAACTTTTTATAATTTTCATCCATTTCTGCATTTTGTATTGGCGGGACTTCCAAAGTTTCTGGCGGATGAGCAGGAGGATCTGGCAACGGTGGCGGTGGTGGTAATGGTGGAGGCGGGTGGGAAGTCAGTGTTGTTGGTGGGGCCACTGGGAAACTACTTTGCATATCCAATATGTCAATCTTCTTTTTCGATGTCGAAATGGACGATGAAGTATTTTGCCACGTTTCTGTTTGCCAGTGTGTCTCGAGTTTGAGTGGAATGCTTGGATTTAGACTCATTGGCGGAACACTAACCATTGGCGTAGGATTTGATGGGGCATGTATTTGATTATAGTGCTGATTCAAGCTATCGGGCGTTATAAATTTAGCCATACAAAGATTGCAATTATGCAGCCGAAAGGCAGCTGACGATTGAACTACACTATCATTGAGTACTACAATATTGGGCTTGAGTGTAGTCGCGGGAAGTGGAGCAGGTGCTGCAGGAGTTGCACTTATATTTGAAGTAGGTGGTGGAATTAGCGTTTGTGGTGGATTCAACGGCGTTGGTAACAATTCACGTAATAGGGGATTCGGTATTTGACTAACATTGGTCACTATGGGTTTACAAGAACGTGGCTCCATGGACTGGTGGGGGTTAACAGACATTTCAGAGGTATCTGCACCTTCAACTTTTTCTGTTTTGTATGGCATTTGCTGCCAATCCTCTTTGGCGTAGTTATGTTCTTCGGTCAGCAATTCCGCTTGGAGCATTTCATTAACCGTTGGCAATGCACCATTGGATGCTGATTGTGAAATAGCTTCATCCATGCCCATTCCGCTGACTACACTGCCAACTACACCGACGCCGACATCGGCATCATCCGTTATATTTATAAAGGGATCATCTAAATTAATTATCTCCATAATATCACAGTTGTTAATAATGTCCTGAGCATTCAACATGGGAAAATCACAGAATGCAAATTTATGTTCAGTGGCATCCGGCTCTCCGGCAGCATCGGCCTCATCCAGGCCCATATCTAGCTCGTCGGGAAACAGATTGTCCAAGCTCTCCTGCTTGACGCGAACAATGGGCTCTTGTTTGATTTTTAATTGACGGCGATATTTTCTTTGCAATTCACTTTGAGTCTGCATAACCACATCAATAAATTGGTTGAAGCTCTCCAAATGCTTACAGCATTCCAGACATATATCCTTGGGCAGCGAATCATCTTGCAGTATCTGTAGGGTTGGGAAACATTTTTGTATTTTGCCAAACCACTCAAAACTTTTCTCAAAAGACACACAATTGAGGCAAGACAAACCACAGAATCGACAAATACTTTTCTGACCACTGGGATTAGGTGTGGGATTCTCATTGGCTATACTGGCTAGCGTCTGCTTATCTTGCCAACGACTAACTTGCTCCACCACCACATTAAGAGACTCTTCTGCTTCTTCACCAAAGACACTTGGTACTGCATTTTTTTTTAAAGTCTTTCGATTGTTGCTGCAATTAAAATCCTCATCCACAAAATGCCGGCTACATACGGCACTCCATTTGCTAGGTATCCATTGTCCTTGACGCTGCGTAAAGTTAATCCATTTCTCCAGCAGATCCTTGCGCTTAAAGGGGAATCTTTAGAGGTAACACAAAATGCATTTGTCACAAAAGAATTGACCTTTTATATATAAAAATATTTACCTGTGAAATGATATACTACCCTTATGTACATATTTATCGCTACAATTGACAACAGCACAGTGGGCGGGCATGGCCAACAGAAATTCTTATAAAACTATAAACATTTATCAAAAAATTGCGTTTTTGTTTTGCTCTTTGCTTCCTCCGAAAATGACTATCAGCTGATATTAGAGATGAGAGCGTGAGTAGAAATATCGCCATTTCCAATTGTACTTTTTAAACACCAGAAATCGAATATGTACAAAAATTTTCGCAAGTCTGCGGAACAGATATTTTAAAATTTAAAAGTGCGTTTTATGTGTATGTTGTAAAATCTAAGTATCTTCATTAGATAATCAAAAATACGTGCCAATTCACTAATTGTTCAGACCAAGCTTTTTTCATCACTAACACCTTGTTAAACCAGTGTTTGTTAAGACCAAATAAATTCTTATCAAAAGTAACATCCTCCCCCCTAACACCCTTCCAATCGGCTGAGTCTTAGACTTATCAATTAGCGTCTTTATGACTGGCCCGCCGGGTTTATATGCTCACGGCAAGCATATTTATTTTCGCTTGCTATACCCAAATTCTTCCACTTCTGTCTTCAGTCTATCTGCTCGTGCGGTCGCATCTGGCAGCCAAATTGAGGAGCGTCTATCAATTCGGCAAGGTCAAGCAAGGTCTTTGGCATAGTTATACGAAAATCTAAGACGTGTGGGAGGAGAAAATAAAGAACATTAACAATGGCACAAATTAGACAACTGAGACACCTAGGTTTGGGTGCTGCTTTCACCCCAAGGATAAGCCATTTGGAATCGTCAACGATTGCCCAAAAACGCTGGCAATCATCATCAACTAGGCAAGTAGTGGCCAAAAGATAAGAGTCCGTCGTCAACGCGTGTCAAAATAATTAACTTGACTCGTCTCTCTCTCTTTTTTGATTCCATTTAGTGATTACGATCTGGTTGTGGTAGGCGGTGGAATTGTAGGTGCAGCATCGGCCAGAGAAATTCTATTGAGGCATCCCACTCTTAAAGTGGCCGTTGTGGAAAAGGAGAAAAAACTGGCCGTGCACCAGAGTGGACATAATTCCGGAGTTATCCATGCTGGCATTTATTATAAACCGGGCACTCTTAAGGCTCGCCTCTGTGTCGAGGGATTGAATTTGGCCTACAAGTATCTAGATGAGCGTAATATTCCATATAAAAAATGCGGTAAACTCATTGTGGCCACCGATGACAAGGAGGTCAAGTTGCTAGAGGATCTGCATCAACGTGGCATAGCCAACAAGGTGCCGGATCTTCGCATGATTGATGGCGATCAAATCCAAGAGATTGAACCCTTTTGTAAAGGTGTCAAAGCTCTGCATAGTCCACACACGGGCATAGTAGATTGGGCTCTGGTCACCGAATATTATGGTAATGATTTTAAACTGGCTGGTGGCCACATATATCTCGACTACAATGTGCAAAAATTCACTGAAACCAAGGAGGGAAATAGTGCGGAATACCCAGTGACCATACACGGCTCCAAACCAGGACAGACTCTGCGCACACGAAATGTTTTAACATGCGGCGGTCTGCAGTCTGATTTGCTGGCCGAAAAGACAGGTTGCCCAAGATCGCCGCGTATTGTGCCGTTCCGTGGAGAGTATCTATTGCTTGCCAAGGAGAAACAGCATATGGTTAAGGGTAACATTTATCCTGTACCCGATCCACGGTTTCCTTTTCTAGGTGTGCATTTTACACCACGCATGGATGGTTCAATTTGGCTAGGTCCAAATGCTGTGTTGGCCCTCAAGCGGGAGGGTTACACGTGAGTATATCTTATATCTTGTGGGTTATCTCATTATATCACATCTGTTTTTCAGTTGGGGCGACATTAACCTGTCGGAACTCTTTGATGCCTTGCGTTATCCCGGATTCTTGAAGATGGCCAGCAAATATATTGGATTTGGTTTCAGTGAAATGACGAAATCAGCATTTATCAATCTTCAGATAAAGGCCCTGCAAAAGTATATCCCAGATATTAATGAATATGATATCCAACGTGGTCCAGCTGGTGTGCGTGCACAGGCTATGGATTTGGATGGAAATCTGGTTGATGATTTTGTTTTTGATCGTGGTGTGGGCGAGGGAGCATTAGCAAAACAAGTTTTACATTGCCGCAATGCTCCATCACCGGGTGCCACAAGCAGCTTGGCCATAGCCAAGATGATTGCCGATAAAATTGAAGTGGAATTTAATATTGGCAAGTAGTCGAAAAGAGTGTGTGACTAGGTGATGAATTCATTGTGGTTTGAAGCAGTTTTCGTAATTAACTTTAAAGAAATTCGAAAAAACGTTAACGAGAAATTGATTTACAAATATTTCTAAATTATTTCAATGCCTTAAGAAGCAAAATTTAATTGTTAAAACCAAAGAAAACATGCAGGAATCAAGTTGCATTTTTTAAATTGTTTAATTGACCATTAGCAAACCATATTTTGTAAAGATTTTTTACCATGATCAAACCATATTTTCTAACAATCGTTCAACTTAATTGTTCCACATATAGAGATAATTGTTATGCATTTCTTTGTTGTAAATTATAAAATAGCTACAATATTTTCATATAAAATGAAATATTTACCCCTTTTTTTTTAATTCAATTCTAGAATACTTTTCTTTCCGCCTGTTGACGATGGTTTGTCCTTGATGCCCAATATTTTGATTTTCTTTACTAGGGACTGTTCTTCCATCGCAGACTTGATTAAATCTCGACATTTTTCATTTAAGATTTTTAAACCATTTGCTGCATGTTGACGCATTTGTGGATCCGTTGACTCATCTGCTTCAATAGCCCTCAAAAGTCGATAAATGGGCAATAACATTTCCTGGTAGTCAAAAAGATTTCCCATGCCGTTTAATAGTTCAGCTAGAACCAAGACAGCAGCTCTTTTGGACGGTATGTAACCAACAGTAAGGCTCAATTCTGCATTAATAAGTTGCAACAGCTCCTGAAAGAAACTGTGAACCTGGTATCCTAGAATGCGACACAATTGGGCCAAGTTGGCAAACGATGACATGCGGAATTCAGGAACATCAGAGCGACAACCAAGCATAAATCCATTCAGAAGTTCCGCCTTATAGCGATAACAAAGGGGCCCTAGATAGATGCATACGGATTATAAGGAATCAATGTAACACAAATGAATAGCAGTTTCTGAATCATATAGATTATAGAAAAACAAATAGCTTACCCAATTCTTGTGCGGATTTTAATATGGCTTCTCCAACCACTAGACGATAGTCCAAATTAGAAGATTCTGATAGATATTCATCACTTAATTTGTCCATTACTTCAGCTTCCATTATATGGGTTAGGGCCACAAATAGACGGACACAATTAAGAAATGTATAGGATTCTTTATCCTTGAGAGTGGTTAAAGCTAAAGCAATTATCAGATGCCCTTTAGCCATGGTAGTCGGATCCTTTTGCTGCAATAGTTTCATCATCAACTGAATGCCATAGACCTGCAAATGAGACTCCTTTTGTTCAATCAGAGAACGGGCTTTATTAAATGCTTCTGCTTTAAGTGCTTCGCTGGGACTCCAAACTCCTTGTAACTGGCTAAGCAGATTATCAACTGATTCCTTGATTAACAGATTTGTTGACTTCATTTTCAGCTGCTCCAATTGCTCCTGAAGTTGCTTAAAGTTTCCTGTAACAAGCAAATCTTCACTTCTTTGCAAAACCTCTTGCAGTAAACTTAGTATGAGTAGTACAATCTGATCGGTAGAATCCTCTGATTCTTTTACTGATTTTCGTTCTAAACGTTGTTGTAGTAGTTTTTCAATTAATTTCACAAACTCTTTATTATGTAGTGAAATTTGTGTTCGTAAGGGTTGATGTGCCACCATTTGATTGAGCACCAAGAGCAGTTCCAGCTTTGAATTAAATTTGGCATAGAGAAATGCATCCAATTCATTTTCTGTTGAAATAAAATCTATACCTGATGAAGTTTCATCTTTCAGAAGGTCTCCCAAATGGGAAAGAAGAGCCAGAAACACATTGCAGGTGAGAGTTTGGTTTGAATTGGCCAACAAAATATCGCCTAGGATCTTAATTAAGTTTCGTCGAGATTGATGACTGGAATCGGGAGGACCCAGTTTCGCTACTATTTCGGATGATTCCATTAAAGGCACTAGAAGTATGCGCGGATGAAGGCTCAGGAAATTTGTGTCTTCAGTTTCCATTAAATTCCAATTAAAGAGTTTCTTTAGAAGATCAGGTAACTCCTGGTTCCTCTCCCTATTGTGTAGGCATCGTATGATTAAAGCAGAAACCTGCTTACGTTTATCCAACTCCATGGGTAAACCATCATAGAAGTGTAAAAGGAAGGGTAAGAACTTTATGAGTAAATTACTAGGTAAACAGGCAACAGAAGAGTTGCAAAAGATTTCGTAAAATAGAGTTATTTTATGACAGAGATCCTCATGGTCTACCAACGACATACCAGTTATGAGCACATATTTGGGGGAAATTAGTAACTCCCAGTGTTTGGCCAATATTTCTTTTATAGTCAGTTGATTCGCTTCATTCGAGTCAAATAGCCGGCGAAGGCTGAGAATTCCAACGTCCAAATCTTCAGGTCCTTCTTTTAGCTGTGTTGAGCAAAACTCAAAAAGCTCATAAATTTTCATGCGTTGATTTCCCGTGCTAAAACCGCCACGGACCAACATATTAGCCACAACTTCAGCTAATACAGTCGAAGGTCGAGATTGGGGCTGCATCTTTAGGGCTTCCAAGAAACTGGCAAATCCATGGGGCGAATTCAATTGTCTAATCAATTCTTTATGTAAAATATTACGCCGACGTTGATTCAATTGGCGACAGGCTATTAGGAGCAATAAAAGAACTACGAAATCCGCTTTGGTAATATTAGCCATCTCTAGATTGGGCAGGGTCTCATCCAAACTTAGTATGGCTGCCAGAAGATCACGTTGCACAAATTGCATGGAATGTGCTATATGAAACTGTCGTATCTCTAGTAATCGTCTAAATAATTGAACACTTAGCCGTAGCAATTCCGGATTTGAAGGCATTATGTTTTGAGCGTCCCGGAAAATATTGATTTGATGGAATTCATCTGCTAGTTGACAACGCAAAGCGTAATAAGATAAATCCTGAACAGCCTGTATGCATAATCTGAGATGGGCCACCGAAATTAAGTCTTCTTTGGCATCGCTATCAAAATTTGTATTTGTGATGATCAAGTGAAGGATATGGGAAAGTCGCACTATATAACTATAATGTGGGTTTCCTTGGACCACAATGGTTTTGGCCTGTTCGGGAGTTACGTTGTACTGAGAGCACAAGTCCTGTAATTGCTGACTTAAATCTTTCCTTTCGAATTTCTTCATTATTTCCAAATTACTTTGGATGATAGAAGTTGTATGGCTGGCTAAGACTGGTTCTGTTGATTCTGGCTTTGCTGTAAAAATAAGATTTTTTTATTGTTTGCTAGTTTTACAGCAATTGTATACTTACATAAAGCATGCTCGAATTTCAAATTCTCCAAGAGGCCAAAGTATTTTACAATATTCGTCATTTTTAAATTTTAAAATATTGTGCCTGGCCGTGTTTGCCCCTCGATGACAATTGTTTCGATAATAGTTTTGTCATTTAATTAGAGATGTGTGACATTGAAATTGTTGTTGCAGTGTTAAAGTCATTGTATATATGTATATTAAAAAAGTGAGCAAAACGAATGTATTGTTTTTATTGACTGATTACATTAATTAGTATAAAGTTGATTGAAATTATTAAAAACAATTTGCATAAACATCTACTCTAGATAGAGACTTATTATTTATTGTTTCGTGACACGTCTCTAGATACTGCTTAAAATTACCCACTATGCACACTGTCGCCTTAATACAACACGGTCACACTAACTGACAGCTGGCGCTCTATTTATCATTTTTTTCTATGTAATCGTAATTAAACAAACGTAAAAAACTTGCAAAATGGATGCAAAATTAGACGTAAGAAACACAAAGTCTTTCCCAAGAACATTGCCAACATTTTTTTGCACATTTGCAGATGTTTGAGGATGTCAACACTTCGCCATCGGCTTCGCTAGAAGGCGACATGTCCATACCGGGCCGAAGGACAACAAGTAAGCCCACAGAAGGCGGAGTACCCGATTATAATACTCTGGATGAACCTATTAGGGAGACTGTCCTACGAGATATACGAGCTGTGGGTGTAAAGTTCTATCATGTTCTTTATCCAAAGGAAAAGTCAAGTCTGTTGCGTGATTGTACGTCATCATCATTCCTTAGTTATTTTTGCAGTCGTAAGCAAAATTACTAATTGAATTGTGTACTGTTCAAATTGCAGGGGATTTGTGGGGTCCTCTCGTCTTGTGTACCTTTATGGCAACCATATTACAGGGGTCATACTCGGCTGACAGCATGGCTGATAATGGACCCGAATTTGCCCAGGTTTTTGTTATTGTTTGGATAGGAGCGGCCGTTGTTACATTAAATTCCAAACTGCTGGGTGGTAATATGTAAGTATATCAATTATATTCCAATTGATGTATCAACTTAATGCTGTCGTCTTGTAGATCTTTCTTTCAATCCGTTTGCGTTTTAGGCTATTGTCTAACGCCCGTGGCAATAGCTTTGATTGTTTGCCGTGTGATATTACTAACCCATCAGACACGTTTGCTGTTCTTTTTGCGTTTTGTTACCACCACAGTGGGTTTTGCCTGGGCCACATATGGTAAGTGGATTCTTTGGTTTTTCCTTAATAAATTTATTACTTTATAATCTGCTTTTATTTTTATAGCTTCGTTTATTTTCCTGGGTCAAAGTCAACCGCCTCATCGTAAACCATTGGCCGTCTATCCCATTTTTCTGTTCTTCTTTGTCATATCCTGGCTAGTTTTATCACACAACTAGTTAATAACTAATTTTTAAGAAAAACTTTACACGTTCCCAAAAAAACCAAATTAACGAAACAAGAAACGAATTAAGAAACTTAAGAATTCAATTTTTCACTTGTTCCTTTTTTGTTTATTTTATTTTTATTCTTACGAAATCTTACAAATAATCAGTGTTAATGTGGAATAAGATGTTTGTATATGTATGTGTGCATGTTAAATGGTTAAAAGACTAAACCTCTAAAGTATTGGCCGATGTGGCCACCTCTAAAGACATTTGCATTTGAACACCATCGCCCTTGGTGGGTCGATAGGTAAGCGAATTGGCTCTCGCCTTGCGACCCATAAAGTGACGTTCCACCCACTTAAGAAGCGTGTACACGGAGTCCGTTGAGGGCAAACGATGATCGGCAGCAGTTTTAACAATATCCGAAGATGTAACACGGAAAGTGCGAGCCATACCTTTTAGCGCCTATTGATCGGAATGAAAATGTTATTAATTTGCTTAATTTTGCTCTTATGCTGCAATTGTACATACCACCATGGCATCCTCATCGGTTAAATCGTCACCCACATATATGATTTTGATTCTCTCATTCCAATCTACACCAAATGATGTGCGTAGAATATATATCGATGCTCTGCCCTTATTCCATTGGACTGGTGGACGTGCTTCCAGAGCGCAATGCGCTTCTGTGGCACGAAAACCATATTTCTCGATTAAACCTCTCGCCTTGTCCACCATTGCGGGACGCAATTGAGTCGGTGTTTCGCGATAATGGAATGTTAGCAAAGCTCCCTTATTCTCCACCCAGGCTCCATCACGACAAACGGAATCCTGTAGAGCCTTAAGCAAATGACTAACCTTATCCTCATATTCAATTGGCATCGGATGAACGAATTTACTGCCATCAGGATGTAGGATTTCCAGACCATGATTACCAGCATAGGTAATACCTTCAATGCCGACCATTTTCTTAACATTGTCCACATTGCGGCCAGAGATGACAGCCACATAGACATCCGAGTGATTGGATAGTTTGTACAAAACATTCTTAATTTCAGGCGACAGAGTGGCCAAATCTGGATGGGGTGCAATCGGAGCCAATGTGCCATCGTAGTCCAACAAAAGAGCCAACTTGTGATTATAGCCAATGTATCTATTGGAATGGACAACATTTTGCATGAATATCATATTTAAGGGTTAGGGAAATAGCCAACTCACTTGAGTAAGTAGTCATCGAAGTCATCTACGGATACCGGTTGCATTATGGTAGTGCCCACATCATCCATTTCGAGGGCTCCCACCGCCTTTAGGAAACAGCGCATCCAGTGACTGACATCACATTCGGCCTCACGACGACGTAGACGCGCCATACGCAAAGCTCTCTCATCCTCCGGCATGGTCAAAGCACGATGAATAACCTCTGCGGCTTCATTGACTTCATATGGATTACACAGAAGGGCTTCGTGCATCATTTCACCGGCTCCAGCAAATGGGGAAATCACCAACACACCGGGCACCTCATTTATTTGACAAGCCACAAACTCCTTGGCCACCAGATTCATGCCATCGCGCAATGGCGTGACCAGACAAACAGCCGCATCCCGATACAATGCTGCCAATTCATCCTGACTGACATAGTCGTAAATGTAGCGTATTGGTGCCCAATTGGCTGTGGTGAAGCGTCCATTAATCCGACCCACCAACTGATCAACCTCCTCCTTCAATTCCCGATACTCTTTCACATCTGTGCGGGACGGAACTGAAATTTGTAGTAGGCTAACCTTTTCCTTATGCTGTGGATACTTCAGCAACAAGGCCTCAAAGGCCATCAGACGATGCACCAAACCCTTGGTATAATCCAAACGATCAACACCCAGAATGATCTGCTGTTTTGACGTTTTCAACACCTTTGGAGCATTCTGGGCCAGATTGACAAAGCGCTCATAGGGTATACCAATGGGCAGAGGGCGAACACGTACAGTGCGTCCACCATGCTCCACAAGCAAATTGTTGCGATCGACACGACAACCCAAATTACGTTGACAACAGTCCACAAAATTGAGGCAATAGTCTTGAATGTGGAAGCCCACTAGATCACAGCCCAACATGCCCTAGAAGCGAGAATCATAACAAAGTTATACATCATATCAGGTGGACAAAACTAATTTGCTTACCTGTAATATCTCATCGGACCACGGCAGCAATCGGAAGATATCCCATGGCGGGAAGGGTATGTGCAAAAAGAAGGCCAATCGGCAGGGAAGATTCTTCTCCTCGGCATGCTCTCGCACCCAATTGGCAGCCAACATCAAATGATAATCATGAATCCATACAATCGGTGGATTCTTTTCGCTACCATTGTTCTTAGCCAAACACTTCTCCAGTGCCTCAATGGTCCGACCAGCAAAATATTTATTAACTGTCACATAATCATGCCAATGCTCTCCACCAAAATTGGCTCTGCCCGGCATCGAATGGAATAGTGGCCAAAAGATCTTATTACAGCAACCATTATAGTAGCTATCAAAAATATTGGCATCAATGTTCACCGACACAACTTGATCAGACTTAAGGCCCGCTGTTGGCGTTTGATCATATGGATTCGATTCGGGTATCGCCTCATTGGGATCCTCCAAATGAATGCCAGACCAGCCCACCCATAAACCGCCGCCCTTGATCACAACGGGACAGACGGCCGTGACGAGACCACCAGCGCTGCAAGTTAAAAAAAAAACGTAATACATAATAAAATCATGTACTAAATGTACATCATTAAGTCTATCTATATGTATAGAGGGGTACGAATATGTAAACGAAAAACAGACCCAGCCCATTTTATGCAGAGTGCTTGACACCATCTTTATATTGATAAGGGAAAAACCATTAAAAACAAAAAAAAAAAAAAACAACACAAACACAACGCAAACACACAAATACATACAGAGTAGAGCTCCTGATATGGCGTAGTGTAAACAACCTCGACAACGGCTCAATCGTCGTTCAACCTTTGGAAGCCCTCAATCTTGATTTTGTGTAGGGTCAGTACGAAAACTGACTAGCCAAAAACCAGATTATATGGACAAAACAAATTCCAACCGATGACAACTCAAAGAATTTAAACCTTTCATTAGTGTGTGTGAGTTTTGAAAACGATTTTGTTGGAGCAGCAGAAAAAGAAAAATGAAGTTATAGAAGAGAAATTCGATTAAGCGAAAGAAATTATGAATTGATTGAAGAATGCTGAGTTAGTTTTGGAATAAGCTTCAGAATTTTTCAGTATTCAAAAACATTGATTATATAAAGAGAAAGGATTTCGATTTTGGACTTTCTTATATGATAGAAACCTAACAAAACTTCAATTAAACTTTTTAAGAATAATTAAAAAACGTTAACTGAGAAGTAATATTAACAAAGTATTTTGAGATTAAGGCGCGGCAATATGTTTAAACAAGTTTCCTTATGAATCCTTCAACAAAGGTCACGGGATCCATGAACCATTGTATAAGGTTCTATTATACTATCTATGAATTTTTGAAGAATTTTCATATGAAAACAAAAATATTTCAGTAACTTTTAAAGAACAGGAAGCTAAAAATTAATTTTAATTAAATTTAATAAAATTTTCAGATGAAAATAATATTATCATTAACTTCTAAAGGGTTTCACTTAATCAATACACTTTAGAGAATAAAAAATTAACTTAAATACAAATTTTAATCTAATCAAATTAAAGAAAATCGAATGAAAATAAAAACTAAACTTCGGCCATGCCGAAGTTCGTATACCCTTGCAAACTGTTATTTAACGATTACAAATTTATAATGTGACAAAATTATTAGAAAGCATATAAGACAATTCAAACCTAAATTAAATGCTCGTGGCTTGAAAAAAAATAAATATTTCGACAAAAAAAAATTTTTTTGGTCTGATTGTTTCTAAGGGAGCTATAGCATATAGAAGACCGATTTAGCTGAAACGTAGCACAGACATTTCTATATATGTATACTAAAGATCCAAAAATCAAATTTCGTGACAATCGCTTTTAAAACAACCAAGTTATTGCATTAACACCATGATCTTTCCCGATCGTTCCTATGAGAGCTATATGATATAGTCATCCGATCGGGATATACAATGCCTATAGCAAAAATAAGACTGTGTGCAAAATTTCAGCTCTGTAGCTTTAAGGGTCTCGGAGGAGAAGCTGTTGATCCAGACAAACGGACAGAGCATCAACTCAGCTCATCATGCTGATCAAGTATATACATATATACTTTATATAGTCGGAAATTCTTCCTTCTATTCGTAGCAAACTTCTGACCAAAATTAATATACCCTTGCAAGGGTATAATTAATAATAATAATTAAGAAACTGAACTGCCCTAAAAAATATGCAATGTTTTTTTTTATTTGAGTTTTCATTTGAAAAATTTGTGTATCTTATACGTTTGGCAAACATTATTCACGTGATTCAGTTTCATTGTCAGGTTCAATCATATAGATTGTTGTTCCTACATAAACCTTGAATAAACGCCTTTTAATAATGACCCCTTTTAGACTAGTAATACTGTTTTGCCCATCACAGCAGCAGTTGGGGTCAAAAACGCGTAATGGACCTCGCTGATAAGCTTCCAAAGATCGCCGTTCTCGTTGCTGTTTGTCGATCTTCATAAGTATGTATTATTGAATTTGTTTTCTAATTCAAAATATGTAGACACACGTTTGCTCATCTCATCTTTCTCTCTCTCTTCCTCTTTCTCTATCTATCTCGATTTGTGTATTTTGCGCTGATAAGATTTTGGTTAGCCTCTTATTTAAAAGAAATTTGATTTTTGTTTTTCCTTTTTTGGTGGGGTTGGGTGACGATTATCAAAAAAAAAACAAAAAAATGATTTTAAATGCAAATTGTATGCCTCGTGCTATGGAATTATTGGGTTAGTTTTTCAAATTCAGACATAATGGAACTAACCACCGACGAACGGGATGATAAGAAATGTTTCCATATAGAAATATTTCTATTATTTACATTTTTCAGCTTTGGGTAGTTTATTCAACTTGAATTTTATTGCCTCTGTGTGTGTTTTTAATGTATTTGCACTATAGAAAAACACTGATAGCTGGATGATATTTGAAATTTGAGAGGCTTAGAGGTAACAAAAGTTATCTATAAACACTATAAATGAAATTTTCTAGATCGAAGATCCGCTAAAAAGATCAAATTATGGAAACTTTGAGTTAGAGAAGAGAAATGCGATGCAGATTTTGCTTTATTGCGGCTTAATTTTGTTCGATTTAAAGAGAATTCGAATTGGAAAAGTTTGAATATGAAAAGTTTTAATATATATTAATTATATAATCAATTCAGTTGCACTCTTTCACCGTAAGCTTATGAAACAGAGAAAATAAACAATATGTAACTAAAATAAAGTTACATAAGATTTCATAGAATTAACTGATTTCAATTTACTATAGAAAAACATATTTCAAAAACTTTTTTAATGCACTTTGATCGAGTTGTGAGCTTTATTTGCTTTTCTAGAATAAAACCGATTTACCAATTTGCGATTGCATAATAACCAAAGACTAAGACTTAACTTAAATTCCAAGTTTATTTATTAAATATAGTAATCTAATCTTTAGTAATCCTTTTTTTCCGCACTTACCTGGCTTTACGTTCCAGTTCCTTAGTTTTGGCATTTCGCGTCAGTACAAAAGGCAATCGATTCGAGACAACAATAAGACTGGCCTTAGTTGATGGCTCACCCGCATTGGTTACTATAATCTCGGTGTCGACCATGTTTTGACGGTCCTTGTTTGTTAACTTTTTGAAACTTTTTTTTTTTTTTTACGAATTACTGAAAAGTTATTTTTTATTATTTTCTCGTTTGTTTGTTTGTTGGCCCAAAAATTAACGCATAGTTTTTTTTTTTTTTGGACTTGGACTAGACTTGACACTTGGCTACTCGCAAATCGACTAAATTGCATTCAAAATGCAATGAGAATCTGTACCTGGAATATCAATACGATTCAGTGACAAATCTACACTTCTTATCAACAGACGAAATTATGTTAATTGTGGAAGAGTGCTGAGAATGATTATCTATTATTTTTGCTGATTTTTCCTGGCTACGAGAGTAAGACAAATGATTCCCCGCTTCTTTGCTCGCGAGAGCAGAATCTCTGCTCTGTTCTGTACCCTGCCGAAAATGGTACTAAGCCCATCGATCATTTAAGTCGCACTTTTTCTGCTAAAAATTCCTCGTTTTTGAATCGAAGCCCCTGGTTTTTTTTTTTTTTTTTCTTATCAGAAAAATCAATGCCGCCTCAGCTTATTGTCGTCTCTCTGTGTGTGTGAGAGAAATTGCTGGAATCACTCATCAAATTACTCATTTTTTCCTTATGAATCCTTCAACAAAGGTCATGGGATCCATGAACTATTTGTATAAGGTTCTATTATATTGGCATTATTTTATGGTATTTACAATGGAATAAGGTTTAGATTTCTAGTATTAACTGGTCAGACCTGGTATTATCAGCATGCCAAACTCCTCCCCCTTCTTACTTATACATATGCATACACTTCCCTATATATATTGTCTTTTTAAAAGGCGATAATTATGAATACTTTGATTTGAGGCGGCTGAGGCGTTGCTTGTTTACGCTGCTTCTCTATGTATTTTCCTTTCACATCCGTTCACTATAGACTAGAAAGGGTCCATTAGGTTCATGGAAATGTATGTAACCATTTATGTAGCTTTATTTGAAAGACAATTGCTTATTAGAAAGAGGAAAACTAGTTTAAATCATTTTTTTGAGTTGGAACAAATCTGTGGTAAGGTTAGAATATTTAGTGAGGTCCTTTAATAGATATATAATCTATATTTAATATGAAACGCAGAATTTTGTAAACAATAACAAATATAGATTTCATATCAAATGCAGCATGAACTTTTAACAATGATTAATCTTACTTTCAACATATATTTAATTAGAATTTATTTGTATAAATCTAATGTAAGAAATTCCCAAAATTGCGTCAGTCAATTATTAATTAAAAAGTAATTGTTATTTGGTATTTTCAACAAAATAGATCATACCCTAATTATAGTTTTTCTACATTCAGAGTACAGACTAGAAATAATGAAAATATTGTACTTTCAGTTTTATTAGCAAAAGATTTGTATGCAAGTATAATATTTTCTCTTAAATCTTAGTTAATAAAGGTAGACAGGTATAAGGGATCACCTTGTTCTGACCGCCGTACTCATATATATAGTATAATCGTATATAGATAAGATTGCTGTTTAGCACTCTATGAAATAACTTGCATTTGTTTATATGTTTAAATGCATTTTATTTTATGGTTTTTGGATTTGGTTAATTGGTTGGCTTTGCCTTAGTTATATGGAAAACTTTTAGTTGAACTTGAACGCTACTTGATCTAAACATGATTATGATGAGGATGACGATTGTCATCATCGTTCAAGTATGGACCAAATCACGTGCTCAACACGATGATTTGATTTGCGTTTTACGTGATTGCCTTTTAGTTTCAGCTGTTGGTTTGATAGATGGATGTTGGGCAAGGCAAACAAATTAATAAAATAAAATAAAAAAAAAAAAAAAACAAAACACTAATAAACACAAATTAGTCAGCCTGCAGCTGCAATCGATTCCATTTAGGTTATCAGATTAAGAAAAGGGTTAGCAATTTTTATTTATAAATGCCAATGCTGTTGTTTTTATTGTCTATTGACGCAAGTGAAATTATTTTCAGCCTGCAAGAACAAAGTTTTCCCCAGGCATTTGTGGCATCTGCTGAGAACGTGTAACGGCTACTTTTTCAATCAAAGCTGCCAACTTGATAATAACATTGAACGGAATTACGATATTGCGAACAAAGAGCGCTAGTGAGCATGATGGCAAATTTTAAGCAGTTTGTGTTACAGACTTTTTTGTTAAAACAATCAAATAATTCTTGCTCTTTATGTAAATTCAACTTATATTTGGTGCTATTGAAAACTTATAATAATTCATTCTAAGTATCTATATTAACCACTTTATTACATGAATTCCTTAGCTTCCTTTAAATTATTTACACTTTAAGGCCACAAAATTTATTATTTAGATCAAAGAATTCATCTTCTGGTTCTTCCTCATCGCTCTGTTTAACCATATCCATATTGGGATCTACTACTTCGTGCTCCGCCGCTGCCTTACGAGCCGCTTGCCTTTGCTTTTTCAGTCGTTTCTTCTCCTGAGCTTTGGCAGCTGCCTGCTGATCCACATCCGAGTGTTTCCATGATGGTATAAATTGGCCACACCAATCCAATAGGAAGCCATAGAAATCAAACATTAGCTGTGAGTCGGTTAACAGAAAGTGTTCTACATGATAGCGCACATCGAGACGATTCCGTAATAGATCATAAAGATTATATAGAAATGCTCCACAATACAATTGATTCATGCGGGGATTGAGTAGGGGGAAACCAAGAAGGGAATTTAAGGCGCTTAATTGATAGACTACAGCCTGAAGTTCAGCAAAGGCATGCAGAACTGATGTAGAATATAGATCGTATTTCTTTTTGAATATCTCTTGCATATGAAAGTGTGGAAGCAAACGCTCCTGAACTAGATAACAATCCGATTTGGGCACTTGTAGCATGCGCTCTGGCACAGGTAACTCCATTAATGATGGCTTAATGCCACGTTTAATACCCTCCGCCAATTCCTTATTGCGTACGGCTCGTTCTTGCTTTAGAATTTTGCCAAAACGACGTTGAAAGGTCTTCACTTCCCGTTCGGCCGGTATGCGTACATCAATAGTTCTTAAAACCACCAGGCACAGGATAAGGGCATGTAGGTGAAATAGATCACAATGTTGGGAACGATGTAACCAATAAACAATCGCTAAAAAATATAGCTGTAGATCCTTTGGCAATTGTTCCAACTCACTGAAAAGTTTCTCTGTATCCACATGTTGGACTTGAGTTTGGAATATAAAACGTAGATGTCGTTCATCGATTTCAGCAGGATTGAAATTATACGCTGGAGCTTCCTGTATGGCCAATCGATTATATCGCACATTGGTCACCCTTACGGCTCGAGTTAGATATGTGTATTCAATTGGCAGGGTGGGTATTGATTCGTCATTCTCCACATGATTAAGCAGGGCATAAATATAGTTCAGTATAGGCAAGGCCAAATCATTGGAGTCATGAAAGGGAAAGTGTTCAATTTGCGGGTTGTTGATGTACTTGCGTAAGTGGATTAGGTCGACAAAGAAGCGGGAAAGATGGGCTGGATAGAGTTTTTCCAGAAACCACTGTGGAAAAAGCAAAGTTTTGTCCTCGACTTCAGTTTCCCCTGGCTCATCTTCAATATCCTCTTCGTTGCTAGAGGCGGACTCTACTTTTTCCTCTTCCTCTTTGATTTCAACTTCTTCCTCCTCGGATTCGCTGTTAACAGCTTTCTGGTTATTTTCTTCCTCTTCATCGCTCGAATCGCTAACTGTTTTAATGTGACTAAATGGATTATCATAGTGTGTCTCAAAAAAGTCATAGGCATGGCACAGTTCATTGGAATATCCTGAAATTGCTGCCTGTACCTGAGCCACTAAAGAATCACGTTGTGCCTGAAAAGATTCAAGATTATTGTCATCTCTCTTGTATAGCAACTCTATCTCCGATTGTTCATTACCTTTTTCAGACGCGACAAAACTTTGGATAGAGCGGATTCAGCAGTCTCGTTCTTTAGCCATTGAAGAATCACTCGTATCCGACGCTGTTGTTTCTTTAATTTACGACTACGTCCCGCCTTGCCCATACCAGCATCAAAAAAGTTACGAAAAGCAGATCTAGCTATATAATCATTGCCTAGCAATGCGGCAAACAATGGCAACTTTTCTGCACTTAAAGCTCCGCGCCCACACAAGTGCTCAACGCGATATATGCAGCAGTCCAAGTACTTATAGGAAGCTGGATTCTTTGTCTCTACTGGGCTTTGAGTTTGCTGTATCCCGGTCATTATTTTGTGGGCCTTGGTTCGTTTCTCCACATGCTTGGCCTCCTGGCGACGTAATTCTCGGGGATTTGTTTTCTTTTGTTTGGTTAACACTTTCACCGTAAGGGTAATCAATGGTATATATTTCACATTGTGTATATAGAAATCAGAGTCATAGGACAACACTGGACAATTAAGTTTTCGGGCCAAGGCGGCCAGTTCATCGTCGGCTTCAAAAACACAACGCATCACCGGAACTCCACAATCACGCACAGCGTCCACAAACACTTCCTTGAGATGCAGGGGAAACAAAGTGATGGATGCATTGGGATTAATACGTTTAATTACTGCAATTTTTCCTCTCAGTCGTTGGCCGACAGTACGCAACTTGCGCTCCTCGTAACCGCCGTCCATTAACACAAAAGGACGAATTGAGCATTCAGCCAGAACCTAAAATTAATATTCCACATTAGAATTGCTTAGATTTAACCGTTCATAGGACAACCAACCTGAAAGAATTGAACCACCGCCCGGTAGAAATCATCGTAATCGCCACCAAATGCCGAATAGGAGCCAGTCACATCTTTATAAAGATTGCAAGCCAAATTGTCACCATCGATCACCAGTGCTGTAGAGTGGAGTTCGTGCGGTTTTAAATAGACTTCTGCCCGTTGGGCTATATAGCTGGTAAGTCCTCGAACACCCATTTAATATGAAAAATCAAGTTTGTTTTGGTTTGTTTACCAATTTATCAGCTCATGCACGTGCGATGTTAGTGTGGCCAGTCACCAAGTTTCGTATACCATCATATCTTAAAAAGGCGGGGCAAATTCAAATTTCATAAATGTCGAGTTAACGGCTGTTTATCCGTTGACAAACTCATTCTTTTCTTTTATATCCAAAAAGCACAAAAAAAAAAAAAATTTAGAATACTTATGAAATATGTGTTTATAAAAGAAGGTAATGATTGGTTTCAACACATCTCTGAGGATAATTTACATGAATACAGATAAGTTGTGAAATTAAATTTATTTATTTACTAAATTGTAAAATAGAATTAATATTAAATTACAATCAAAAAATAATCCTCCAATATCATTTCCTCTAATGAATGTATCTAAATAGTAATTGCGTGGGCGGCCGACCAAGCTGAGTATTATTTTTCGTTGTTTTATTATACACTTATATTGAAATTATAACATTTTTTACATCTTTCTTAATTTGAAATTTGCAGCTTTGTTTTGTAGCTTACACAAAATAAATGAAAAGAGCCATAAAATGCGTTTATTTATTTCGTCTACTAAATAAAGACACAAGATAATGAAAATTTTTTTCCTTCTGTTAGTTTTCCGAGCAACCCCGACTGTTACTTAACAGTGTAAATAAATGTGCAGGGCGCGATTTTTTACACCTGTTAATACAGGGATCTATGATTAAGGCATGAAATACTGGGAGCACGAAAAATACTGCTTTAAATACAGGGATCGTGAAAAAAATGCATCAAATATCGCAAAGTAAATATTGGCCGTGAAAAGGGATATGATAAATATAAATAAATTTAACTGTATGAATAAATTTAACTGTAAACTCTTTTATCTGTTTCTCTGGATTGTGGAAAAATGTTGGGTTATTATTAAAACAATGACCCACAATGACTTTCACACTAAACCAGTGACACTCAGTTGCCCGCCAAGCATCTCAATTGGATTCAGTTGAGCAGTTGATAAAATAAACGATATTAAAGTGTTTTTATTCTATGGGAAAATACACCCACTGTCTAGTGAATAAACTGTTATAAGAGAATAACTTTAACTATAACAGAATTGTTTTTATCACTTTTAGTGTGTACGTATTTGATTTCGAGGTGATTTGAATTTAATGGTGTCTGGGATCTAAATACAGGGGTGTCTGAAAATAATGTTTTTTGGGTTATGTTTTTTTTCTCTCAGTGTTGTTTTTGTTTTCAAGCTGAAAAGTCGTGCGTTGCTGATACACGTCTGTCGAAAACTCATTTTGAAAGATATAAATTTTTAGAAAACAGCTAATATTGCTAGTTAGGAAAACGAGTAATATTCTTTAACAGTTTTTTCGGTACGAAAAATAAAGAAAAAGTGAAAATTAAAGATTGAGTCCGCAAAGCGCGTGCATATATACGGGTTCCGTTGGGTTTTTCTTCTCTCTTGCGCGTGTGTTGGTGTTTTACGTCGCTGTGTGCGTGCGTATATGTTTGAGTGTTGTTGTTGGTGTTTTTATGTGCTCCGCTTGCACAGGTAGACGACGACGGCAACGACAACGGCAACGCTGGCGCTGGGAAAAATTATGAAAACCGAAAAATATTGAAATTTCCAAAAATCTTGCACAAAACCAACAGAGAAACGAAATAAAAAACAGAGGAAGAAGCTAAGAAACCGCACCAAAAAGAAAAAAACGCAGTCGGGCGCCATTTTTGTGGCTTTCAATACACAATTATAGTATTATTATCTATTCTTCAAGACAATTTATAGCATTATGGATGAGAGAGCGATCGCGAATATCATTAAATACGTACCGTAAAAATCCCGTATAGTGAATGAACATTTTTACTTGTTCCTGTGTTGAGAGAGTGTATGTGCGTACGTTTATGTGTGTACGTATGTGTGCGTTACGTACTTGCTGTACGTGTGTGTCTCCCCCCGTCTCTCTCTCTCTTTCTATCTTTCTATAATTGTGCGTGTGTGAGTGATACGGTGAATATGGTGTGAGCTGCTCCAGAAAAAGCATTTAAAATCTTATCCAAAAAAAAGAAAGAAAAATATAAAATAAAAGCAAAGCAAATAAATAAAAAGTAGCGCAGAAAGGAGAAACGTTTGCCACTAGGAGCGAGAGCAACAGTGCAAATTTTGGATAATTGTCTCACCTGAACTGAACAACAACCACAACAACGAAGAATATCAAGGTGCGTATTTCCCATTGGGTAATTCCAGGAAGATTCAGGATTGAAACACGCAGCATCGTATTTCCTGTCTTCCGCTTTCTTTTTATTCCCACACACACACAAGACATTTATTTTTCTTCCTTTTGCAATTGCAATTCCCACGCCCCTTACTTTTTTCCGTGCTGCAGGTAGCCGATGAATTTTCCAACAAATTTTCACATTTTTCCAAGTCGCTGTAGGTGGGCCATAAAAATTTTAGACACACTTTGAAATAATGAGAGAAAATGAGAACGTTGGAGAAAGAGAGAGAGAGCAGGAGACCAACCAACCAGCTGAGAATTATGATTAGTTAGCCACCCGCAGATTTCTTTGCAAAATCATTATTTTACCCTACAATTTTTCTATCTCCAATGGAGCTCCAAATTGAAGTGGAGACCAATTTTTCCAATCCCAAATTATGTAATCAGGTTGTTTGCCATAAAACGACGCCGACAAAAACAACAACAACGATCTGGCGACAATTTTTTGGCAACTAAAATATTCGGCACAAAAGTTCAACCCAAAACCGAAACTCTATAGCACAAGGGGAGAAGGAGGAGTGAGGTGCTCAAATGGAGGGCAAAGAAAAGGCGTTGTCCGTTTATTTTTTTTTGGAAACTTTTTCCAACATCCACTCATTCGTATTCACATGTGTGTGTTTGCGTCTACCTATTTTCCAATTTGTTTTTAAAATTGACAATTTGAAAATTACTAGTTTGGTTTGAAATAATTTCGTATATTTAACGTACATTTGATGAGACTTGACCTGACTTATGTTTCGGTTTAGAATAAAAAAAATAAAGTTAACTAGAAGGAGGGACTAACTTTGTCCATGCCGAAGTTCCTATACCCTTGAAAAGTGTCCTTTGACAGTAACATATAATTTAGCACAATCATTTAAAATCGCACAATCGTAAGGCGAAACTCAATAGAGTTATTTTTACATAAATCAAAGGTATAATAGACAAATTACGTGACAATCGATTCTAAAACCGCCAAGATATTGATCGATTTTTGCTAAGGAAGTTATATGGTATACGTAATCGATCGGGATGTTTCCGAGATATACAAAATGCCTGCAGCAAAAAGAAGTCTTCTTCAGATCTGTAGCTTTAAGGGTCCCGGAGAAGATCAGACAAATAGATGGACATTTCAATATCAACATAGCTCACTTTGTTGATCAAGAACATATAAATTCTTTATATAGTCGGATATGCTTGCTTATATATTGTGTATTTTTGTATCTTTTATTATCTTTTGTAGATTTTAAATGTTGATGTTTATGCTTTATTTGAAAGTGGAGAGACAATGAAATCCTTAAGGATTAGCAATTTTTATACCCTGTACCCATAGGGTAAAAGGGTATATTAAAGTCGCCAAAATGTATGTAACAGGCAGAAGGAAGCGTTTCCGACCCCATAAAGTATATATATTCTTGATCAGCATCACTAGCCGAGTCGATTGAGACATGTCCGTCTGTCCGTCCGTCTGTCCGTCTGTCCGTCTGTCCGTCCGTATGAACACCTAGATCTCGGAGACTATAAGAGCTAGAGCTACCAAATTTGGTGAGAATATCCATCTAGTGTCTACACAGGTCAAGTTTGTTTCAAATTTTTGCCACGCCCACTTCCGCCCCCGCAAATCGAGAAAACGTATTACTAGAGCTGTATTAAAGATATCGTTTTCTTACTTGGCACACCTAATTATATACCCAAACTGCTCCACCTGACCAAATTTTGTCGAAATCGGACAATAAATATCGGAGATATACCTATATGAGTTTTGCACTGAATTGCCAAGGCGACATTGGCTGGCAAGAGTGAGCGAGACAGCATGCGTTTGCTGTTGCTGTATGTTAAAAGAAATTTTGAATTAAGTTGATGCCGATCTTGATTTAATATAACTAGTTGGTACAGGGTATACTCAATGTCGGCAGGGACGACTTGCTTGCTTCATTAAATATACATTTCAGATCGTATTAAAAAGTGGAGCCTGGCTTATGAAAGAAATTATATTTTTTCAATCGGGACTTTCATCTTGTAGAAATTAAATATCTCTGCAGTTCTGCATCAGAAAGAGAGGCGATATGAAAGAGAGAGAGAGAGAGAGGGCAAAGAAGCAGCTGCTGTTGTTGCGCTCAGTGTTAGTGTGTTTGTGTGTGTGTATCAAATGACACTTGCCAATGTTGGTTTTTCAAAAGAATTTCCTCGTAGTAGGAAGTGCAAGAGCAAGCAGCAGCAGCAGCACTTGACAAATATTGCTTGCAGTTCCATATGCCTTCTCTCTCACACAGAATGAAGAAAAAAGAGGGAGGAATATGAAAAACATTATCCAAGTCCTATCTAAGCCGTCGTGTAGGTGTTTGTCTCTTTTCTTTCTAATCTGAACTTCCTCTCTGTCACACATACACACGTTCATTACTCTAGTTATTTGTTTTAATTATTTTAATTGTCTTTGATTAATCAATGTGTGCAAATTTGTCTAATATTCTTAGTCTCTCTATCGTTGCTGATTGCGGAAATTGTCGCTTAAAAAAAAATAAACTAATTTGATGTCTCTTTCTCTCTCTCTTGGCTGTGATCTCACTTTCCACACAATGCTAATTATGAGTCATTTGAAGCAAAATACACCGTTAGGCCTTAACTCTTTATTGTCTATATGCTGCGCATTGCAACATCAACTTTGCCGCCTGCATGTGGTTTTCTTGCTTCTTCTTGACCTACAAGAGTCACTCACACTATTTCCTGTCTGCCTAATCGACCCACCCACTCCATTCCACCCATTCCCCACTCGACTAAAACTTTATTTACTGTTAATTATTGTACAAGTATTAGCTAAAGCTTGCAAACCATTTTTTGTTTTTGTTTCCTTCTTTCGATATTTCCCAATTATTTGAAATGCAGCCCCAGCAAGCAGCAGTAGCGGCTGCGGCAGCTGCTGGGTCTCCAATACCATGGGCGTAGTCGAAACCGTAGCGGGGGAGGCAAACCGTAGCAAATATGCAAATGAAACAGATTCAATCATCATTTTAGTTTACTTTAGTTTGTAATCCCCTTTCTTAACTTGTCGCGCTACGTCCATGGTTAATACAAATAAAGTAATTATTTCCTTTCACATGCGGAAAGACATAAAAAATATCAAATAGTTGAGGAAGAAGAAGCAACAGCAGCAAACCAAACCAAAAATAACACCCAACAAAGAAAGAAAAAGAAGAGAGAAGAACTTCACCCGCTGTCGGCAACAACTTTTGTTGTTATTGTTGTTGCTAGTTACCCCAACACGTGCAGAGCTCCCAAAATCAAACCGAAAGTAAGGAAGCAGAATGCAAGAACAAAGAATACAGTGAGAAAAAAGAGTCATGAGCAAAGAGAATAAAAAGATTTTTTTTGCATTGTCGTTAAAAGTTTCAAAATAATTTTAAGCAAGAATTTCCTATCAACTTATATTAATATATTAATAGAGAGCAGAAAATATTTGGCAATTATATCGGTTAATTTTTTAAATTCCAAAAAAATGATCACGAACTTCTTCTCTATCTACATACTTATTTCATTCTATGATAACTACTATCAAGGTTGCGACCTTATCTTTATAGACATGTAATTAAACGATATTCCCATTGATCAATAATTCTACTATAAACGATTATTTTCAACGGCAAAGCGGAACCGGACATACAAGCAAATTGATTGAGTTCGTTTTTACTGAATGGAATTGAAATGAATCAATGAAACTTACGTTTCAAGCTTACGTTACGACGTTATGGAAGCTCTGACTCTACTCTCTTTATCTCTCTCTTTCTTTCTGTCGTTCTTTTAAGTGTGAGTGTGTGTGTGTGGGTAAACCTGAGTTGTAATAATTTCGCAAAATAACAACAGCAAGAAAAAAAATGTCTTTTGGCGAAATAAAATTCATAAATCATTGCCTTGTTGGTAGATTTTCTCTATTGGTAAAGGAGTGAGGGGGCGGGTCTGGAGTGGAGCTACCGTGTGTAAGCTTACGTCATACATATATGGCCATGTCTCTTGAAAACTGTTGTCAATTGATTGGCTGCCACATTTCGCTGGCGTCGACATTAAAAAAGATATTGAAAGTAGGTAAAGTAGGTAAAAACCTACAGAGAAAATCAACTCGAAATTGAGTCATCGTCGTCATCAGTTACGTTTTTTTTTTTTTCAAATAAGCGTACTTGATTTTTTTTTTGTACAACTAATATCCATCAGAGGAGATCGAAGAAAAAGGGATACATTTTCAACTTTTAAAAGAATGTCTTATGTATGTATGTACAGTGACCCCAAAAAGTTCTGGCCCACCTTTAATAGAGGCATTTTATATTGAATAGACTCGTGGTAGTACGAAAACATGCTTTACTTGTCAATACACCTTTTATACAAATTGGTGCCGGTATTTTGCTTTTTTTATTCTTTGTTTTATTAAATAGTTAATTAATATGTACTTTTATCTATATAAATGCATTTTCATTTTAACAGTAAAAGGCTGATAAAACAAAAGTTATAGTAAATTGAATTTCAAAATCTCTTGAGTGCCAATACTTTTTCGAGCAACTGCGTGTTTGTATAGTTCAGCTTACAAACTTCTTATGCCATATATGTATATACTATTAAATTGGCGGATCAAAGCCAGCTATTTTTAAGCTATTGTTACCAAATATATGGTCTCTTGTACATACAGCAGAAGCCAGTTATAAGCGACAAGCGCTGATTTAGCCAATCGTAGAAAAAACTTAAAATTATAAATTGTTATAATCATCATCATACAGACATCGTCATATATCCTCTTTTTCATTTTTGTTTTTCTCCAAGTCTTTTTATCTTTGTTTGGTTTATTTGTTTTCCTGTTTTTTGTTGGCTGCTTTCAAAAATAACACATTGAAATTACCGACTATTAACGCTTATAAAATTTGTATTAATGGGGTGATCATTAATTGAGAATTATAACAGACTTGGCCAATAAATCATGAATGGGGGAATGGTATGAATGGGCGCTTTTCACTTTTGAGTGCTGACGCGTGACGTCAGACGGATAATGAAATAATGTTCTCTGATTAATATAGAATTTATCATAATTTTGTTGGCCAAAAAGAACAGCTGACTAAGAATCGAAAAAAAGTAAAAGAAACAAACAGCATACAGCTGGCGGCTAGCTGACTTTTGCTGTTGGCTGCTTGTGGGACTGTTTAGCTATTTTGGCTTCTTGAATTAAATTCAATTGAATGACTGTGGGTGGTGCAGCTAGCTAACTCATTCGCTCATTCACTCACTCGCTCGCTCACTTACCTATTCACTTGGATACTGCGCCAATATTTACTCAACATTGATGGACATATACAATATGTTTACCTACTTTGTGTCTGCTTTCGGTTTCCTTCTCGTTTGTTTCGTTTCTTTTTCATATTTCTCTTTTTTTGCTATTTATAACTGGCATACTAATTTGTAATTTGTTTAATGATTCACTTAGCGTGCATCATACTCTTTTTTTTTTTTTTTGATAAAGTGTGGGAACCCTGTATCTCCTTCTATCTATACTATCCTATCTGAGTCAATGTTGCCTACCCCCGCTTCTCCTTATCCCATACAACATATATAGACCTATTGGGCAATTCACTTGACTGAGTGTGTATATAGATAAGATTTCTGTACGGATTTCTAAGAAATCTATAAATTTAAATATTTCTATATTTCTATGATTAATGTGTTCTAAGCTATATATGTATATATATGAACTCAAACATATATATTCTTGTATATGTAGGATTGCGCATTCTTAACAAATCAATCAGCCAGCGTAATCCATCAGTCTCTATCTCTTTCCCTATCCCACTACATTTGTTGTTGCCTTTCTCTTTTTTAAGAATCAGTGATATATTGTTATAAACAACTTGATTTATACAAAATTTATATGCCAATTTTTGTCGAAACAAAAAAAAAAGATAAAGAAGACATTCGTCTTTTTCTTTTGAAGATTCTTCAAGTTTATTCAACCGACAAAATGTCAAATTTAAATAAGGCGTATATAGTAGCAAAACTGAACATAACTGGATAAGAATTGGTTATAAAATTTTGAATGAAATTATAAATTAATTCTTTTGGAAGGAAGATTTTTTTTGCGGAGAAAAGAGCGAATAACCCAACGAGAGTTTAACCCAAATCGAATCCCGCTGAAATGTTCGAGCTACACAGACATTGAGCTTGAGAAGTCGAAGTTAGGGAAGTTTGACTGTATTGAAATCGATTTTTCCAACTACAAAGTTGGGGTAACCTCTTAATGTTGATCCTTACTTGAGTTCCGCTCTTTATTTAACATGAAATTTTTTTCATTATTGACCATCTTCTTAGCTAAAATGTTAAAAATCTGAAAAATGTTAGTTTGTTTTTGCTTTCGGTCTGTTTCGTTTGTGTTTATTTCCCTCTTATACCATTTTTGTATTATAATAAGTTGACAATTTTCCGCTCGTTTTACCATTTATATCTAAAATTAGCCAAAAAATTCAAAAATGTTTCCCAGACACATTTTTGGACTTCTTATCATCGATTACATCAAAACCAGTTTGTTTCTTTAGTTAACTTAAATTGCGCTACCCTGAAACAAGAAGAAGATGATACCGAAATACCAAAAAAAAAACCACACAGAATGAAGAAAACCACAATAATAATTCCCATAATTATAACAATGCCCCACACAACAACAACAACACAACCAACCAACCAACGAGACGAATATAACCAAACCAAACCAAAAACCAACTTCACAGATACATAAATCCAAAACCGCCCCAAAACGAAAAGAAAAAATGATATCCAAGTGTCGTCTTCAACTCCAACTTGAAAGAGAAGAAGCAGAATACGAGAGGATGAAGACGAAAAGAAGGAGGAGGTGAAGAGAAAAGAATCCAAAATGTGGCTTTGCTTTGAAATACAAACTTTTTTCTTGTGGTTTACACTCGCCGTTGACTGTGTTTTCTAGACCACAAAAACAAAAATGAAAACTTCAAGCCAAAAAAAGAAAAGAAAAAGAAAAACAAAAAAAAAAAAACAAAAACTGAGCTGCCAAAACAAAAACAAGCCAGAAAAAGGTGTGTGTATTTCTCTGTGAGTGTGTGGTGTGTGCGAAGAAAAGAACTAAAGTAAAATCGGAAGAAGCGAGACAGCAATAAAAGTTTTCTCAGTGGGGTGTGGCGACAAAATCAAAAAAAAAGAAAAAGAAAAGAAATATCTTTGAGATAAAGACAGACAAACTTAAGCTAAACTAAACTCTTTTTTTTTTGTCCCTCTTCCCCTCCCCCTTTTCTGGTTTGGTACCATAAAACATGGCAAATGACAATGACAAAACAGTAAAATAGAGAACTATGAAAATCAAGAAAGGAAAAAGTGGTAAAAAACTAAACATTGACGAACTTTATATACTCTTTGACTAGACTAACTTTTTTTGGATTCTCCCTAAGTTTAGGCCCCAAGATTACTTTAGGCCATTCCTACCAAAATACTATCTTAATATATCCTACAGATTTATTAGTTTATGCTGGTAGCTTTACAACGATCTCACAGTTTAAAAAAGTCCCCAAAAGACAATTGCTGGCCCTACAAAGTTTTTCTAGTTTTCCAAGCCCTTTGTGGATCTCTAATCCAGTATGCAAAAGTCATTTTCTATTATTCAAATACAAATTATATTAGATCTTTAAGTAAATCCTCAATTTTATGCGAACAACTAATACAAAGTCTCCAAATAAAAGGAAAGTTGCAAGTGTATACAAAATAAGAAATTACTCTTTCATTTAAAATAGTTGGAAATTTACCGTTAGTGTACAGTTGTTTGAATCAATTAAAAAGCTGCAGATGCTCGACAAAACCTTAACTTAACTTAATTTTTCAATTACCTACTGACGACTTAAATAGTAAGAAGGAGAGAGAGACAATGAGAGAGGGGAATTAAAGAGTGAGTGTGGTGTCGTTTCGCTCCAGAAAGAAGGCCCTGTAACAAAAAAAAAAAAAAAAAAAAAAAAAAAAAAACAACTAAAATGTGTCATGGCTGGCAGTTTGAACTAAATTACCTCAGCTCAATCATGTTGTCTCGTCGTCGTCGCACCTGATGATAATTTGTTGGTGGCTAGTAGCTTCCTGCAACAAGCCGCTGCACATCGTTGCATAGTTGTGTTAAGGTTCAATGCCTCCACCCCCTTCACCCCGCAACCGTGCTACTCTTGTTTGCCACCAATTGATAGGCTAAATCATTAAGCAAAGTTGAACTTATGTTAAGGTTAGGTAACTTTTTTTTTTTTGTAATCCCACAATAACAAACGCTTTTTAGTTTTTCTCCCATCAAGTTTTTTATGCGAATTTTTCGTCAAAATTTTTAATGTTTCGCACACGTCAACCCAAAAAAAAAATAAAAAAACACAAAACGACCCGCAAGAGGTCACACACCTCGCCTTGCTTGAGCTTTTGTTTCATTTCCCAAAATGTTTCCTCCCTCTTTTTCAAAACCAAATGTCACACACTGATTTGCAATCAGGTGAGTTACCTTAACTCGTTACCGCTCCTCCTGTTGTGGATGGAGTCCATTATGAGCAGGTGCACCGCCAGTCGTTTAACCCTCTGCGTGTGAGGCATGGTCGTGGTCCGATCCGGTCCCGTTCGGTCCGGTCCTTCGCTTCAATTTTAATTTTTGTAAATTGAGTTTACATTTTCGATTTATTGACAGAAGCCAGCCCTCGTCGACTTAACTTTGACTTCGATTGTGCACTTTGACTGACGTTTATTACCATTTGTGTGGTGCCTTCACTTGACACTGTATTTTTTTGCGACAAGGAATTGTAAATCAGGTGAAGGAGGGGGCTAAACGAAGAACCCCTCCTTAATGTCAACTGGATCAGACAAAACAGGGTGCAGAATTCTTACAAGTAAACGTTTCTTTTTTTGTATGTGTGAGTGTGTGATCAATTTTTGTGGCATTAGCCTTTTCTCGTTGTCCTACCTTGTATAGTCTTAGATTTTCATTTGTGATTTAAGTTTCAGGAAAAACTTATTTTTCCAGCAGCAGCAGCAGCTGTTTGACAAATTGCCTTGATTTCATTCTATTTGATTGTTTCTGTTCCAGTTTTAATATTCTCTTTTATTTTTTTTTTCAAGAAATTCTGGATAAATCTTCTGTTAGCCATATCTTCTATCTGCAGTAATTTCAGTTTGAGAGAGTGTGTGTGGCGAAAAATGATATGTCATGGCATTTAAAAATGAAGTCCGCTTACTAAGAAGGTAGGGGAGAGATACGTGTTGCAAACAAAACATCCTAAGGAAAATTTTCCACTTGAGTTTTACTTGTATCTCTCCCCTTGCATGGCTCTGGCATTCATGCATACCGAAATCTAAAGAAAAGTCTTCCGTCTTCCGACAACAACAACTGCAACGACAACAACAGTAACATGTGTTTGAGTTGGAAAAGAAAATCTCGATTTTCATTTTTCACCTGCCCTAAACGTTTGAAACGAAACCCGCATCCATTTAGGCCCAACTCAACTGAACTGGCCGCCTTATCAGTGGCAGCAAAACGGCCAACAATTTGTCTATGACTTGTGAGCTGTTGGCAGATACATGCATACCTGTGTCTATGTATGCATGGTGTCGGTGTCGGCGGCAAATCTGTTTAAGCCTGATTAAGTGCTGCATCTCATACTTATGTATTTTGAGATTACCTCTCGCTTGCTCGTTAGCTAGCCAGCTCTTTCGTTCTTTTATGTCTTTGGCCATTCGTCATGCATGTGTAGACACACAAGAAGCAATAGCAGCAGCAGCAGCAGCAGCAGCAGCAGCGGCAGTCGCTGCCACCACCAAAGTCCATCAAATATTGTTTATGTTTCCAACAAATAGACAGTCACACACACACACGGACAGAAATATACACTAACATTTACACAGACACACACACATACAAATACATATCCGTACTCAACTCTCTGAGAGTTGTTGCTTTTATGTTACACGCACATTGTGCACTCTTTTTCTAATCAGCCGAGCGAACGAACGCTTGTTGCATTTGTACCTGCTTGACCTGACGCTGACTGCTGCTGTTGCTGCTGTTGTTGTTGTTGTTGTTATTATTATTGTTGCTACTTCTAGCATCTCTCTCCCTCTCTTTCTATATGCTTCTCTTTCTGTTATTCTTGTTCTTGTAGTTCTACCGCTTGTTGTTGTGCTGTGCTGTGTATCTGTTTTGTGCTCTTGATCCATTTCCATTACCAATTCATTTTGAGCGTGTTCTTCATTACGCGCCTTACGCTATGCGTCTCTCTGTTTTTCATCTCCATTATCTCACTCTGATGCTGGCTCCCTCTTACTTATTCTTGTTTTTGGCTTCATTGAGCTTTGCGTAGTTTGGTTGACTGCAGTCACGTCATCATGTGTCTATGTACAGCTATATCGACATCTTCATCATTTACCACCAATACTAGCACTACTACTACTACTGCATTTTACCACTTACATGGTGCTTTATGCTTTCAGCAAGTTAATATAACGTTCCTGGGATTCTAGTGAAATGTGCTCATCACGCATTCAACAGCATTTCTTGTTATGTCTTCAATTTCAATTTAATTGCTAGCCATGCCTAGATGAACATTGCGTAATTACCGATACACACAACAACAAGAACAACAAAAATATTTATGTATTTATCTAACCATATTTCAATTCAACGTATTAGGCTTGGCATATTGGCATAAAACTGTATTTTAAAAGCTTTCCATTAAACTTTTGAAACTTTAAAGGGCGTAAAACTTTTATTTGTTTCTGGATAGATTCTGATAAATAAAATAAAATACGATAAATATGCAATTTCTGGTTTGTTTGTAACAAATTAGTATCTCTGATTATAGTATCACCAATGAACACCCGATTTTGCCTGACCAGATTGTTCTACTGCTACAAGTATAGAATATCTCAGAATCAATCCGATTCGATGATGATATACTCATATTGCTGCCATTTGAATAATCGGTCGAGAATAAAGTCTTAGATCAAGAATTTTTATTATTCGATTAGTATTTAATTTTAATATTTAGAGTTTCGTTCACTTCTTAAACTTTTGGAGTTCTCCTATCATAAATTATATGAAGCCTTTTCAGAAGTCCTTTTCCTTAAAGTTTTCAATAGAAATATGTGGGTCTTCATTTCTTCTTCAATTTTTATATAAATATTTGGATTTATATTTCTCTTGTTTATGTCTTGTGTTTGTCCAATTCGTACAATAAGCAATAAATTAAGACCTTTTGATTGGCTTTTCCCCAGTTCTCGTATTCATAAATAAACATGAGTACTTTTATCTCTGCTAAAATTGTTTTTGGAGGAAAATATTTTTCTTCAAGTGTAAAGTGTTTCCAAATTGAAAAATAATTTTGTAATATTTATGGCCAAGTTTGAATTATAATTTTTCGCTCGATTCCATTCAATACGAACATTTGTTAGTTTAATCAGTCGGCAAAAGTTATGGGCCTCGCAGTTGATGATGATGATTAAGATAATAATAATGTTGATGGTGCAGTAGTCGTCAGTATTCAAAATATATGGTGTAAACAACACCGCCATACAAATGGGCAAAAAAGAAAAAATATAAGAAATATATTTATGGCGCAATTTACCAAGTAACTCCCACAATTTTATTGAGTTGCCCCCAGATCGACCACCGTCTAATGGCCATAAATTTTTGCTGATCTGCGCCATTTTGCGGCAAATATTAAGGCAATGTTCCTTCTGAAGACATGCAAACACGTCAACTTCTCATTAAGATAAGCGTTTGCGTTTTTGGTTGGTTCCACTAGCGACTACTTAGGATATTGATAGAACGATATGAACAGAGAAAGCATAAGAAGTAGAAAGTGGTGTTGCCTACCAAAAACGAAGCATGCAATTGCACTTTGTCGTCGTCATCAACGGTGTCGTCTAGGTGTAGTAGGGGCCGTTGACACAAAAGGGGCCGCTGCAGGCATGAAACGTCTTAAGAAAAACCTCCTGGAACGTGCTAGTTCCTGGTCCTGTGCTCGGGGCTTTTTGGCACACGCCCGCCCGCCAGCTGTCGGTGGCCAACTACTGAGTGCTAACTCAAGCCTATCCAGACTATCCTGCTGCTGCTGGCTGGCTGCTTGGCTGGTGTAATAAATTTCACAACATGCAAAGGCAATAAAATAGCAGCACATTCCATTATTTTTTTTTTGTTTTTGTTTCTTTGTGTTTTCTCTTGCAATTTACCCTAGATTCGACACTACGTACGTTTTGCATTTTTTTTTTTGTTTTCTTCTCTCTTTTCTGTTTTTTTTGGCAACTTGCCATTTACCGCACACATTTTATGTGCTAATTTACTAGAAGAACAACAACGCGGCACCACCTCAACAACAACAACAACAAAATGAAAAGAAATAACTGTTTGCCTTTGGGTCTACAAACAATTAAAATGCCGGCTATATGATTAACAAGGCAAGATAGGTTTGACGGCAAACGAAGACGACGACGAATGACGGACCACACAGGTCCCCGGACACTAGGCACCACCATCACCAAGTGCAACATATGCTACACCACATTTCGTCGACAAGTTCTTTTCCTTTTCCTTTTTGTTACCAATAAATTTTAAAAATGCCTGTCTTCTTAACATTTTTTTTTGTTTGCTACTCTAACTTAGGGCAGTAAAAGGGAATTTCATTTCATTAGCGCTTGGCTGGTCTCAAGCAGCACTTACTTTTTGGGGTAGTACTTCTTGGCTAAATGAAATTGCAACAAGAAAAAGATCAAGTACTTGGCAAGGCAGCAATTGCTTTTACAATTGGTAAATTTCAACAGCTATTTAAAAGAAGAAACGAGGGTTGATCATCGGAAAGGTGAATAGGAAAAGGAAAGGTTATGATGATTTTAAGAGGTAATTATTGGTTTTGCAATGTAGTTAATTATATATAATGCGAAAGTATTCTTCTTATATATATTTTACCAATTTCTTTTTCAGGCCTAACTGAATAAGTTTGATTAATTATTTGAATTCGTTTCTTAATTTGTAGTTTTAATTAATCAGAGATTGATTGTCATTAACTAGGTAAAGCATTCGAATTATAGTTGAACTTTCCTAATTCGAAATGTCATAATCCCGTTAGAAAGTACGAGTAACGGGGACTTTGATTAGAAAAGTGAAATTCTATACAGATTTCGCTCTACTGGCGTTCATTTTTTTCGACTTTGACGGAATTCGAGTTAGTGAAGTTCGTCTATAACTAGTTTCATTATTATGACGATTATTTCCACCATTTCCAGATACAGAATTTCTGTCCTGTTTAACATTATTCATATTGTTTAAGCGTCCCTCGTTTTTTGGCCAGCGAACATTATTTTCATTGAGACCAAGTTCCCCTGCGCGTTAAAAAAAAAAGAAACAAATGAAAAAAAAAAGAAAAAATTCCAAGCAACATTCGTTCTTGGCCGATCCGTTGATAGTCTTCAAAAGCGTCGTCAACTGTTTTTGTTGTTATTGTTGTTGTTGACGAGTTTGTTGTTGGTTGTAGGTTTTCAGAATTGCATTTTTATTGTCTTGCCACTTTGTTGAGTGGCTGACTCTGACTCTTCTTACTGTGGTTGTTGTTCTGTATAAATAAACCATATGGTTAAAAGCGTAGCAGCAGAGTTTCTTTTGCCGTTGTTGTTATTATTTTTGTTGTTGTTGTTGTTGCCGCTGTGTGTCTTACCTCGTTTTGGTCTCTTGGTCGTCGTCGTGAACGTATGTATTCTTGGTGGAGTTCTGCTTCAGTGCGTTTGTAAATGTTTATCAAAATGTCTTGTGCCGTTCTGCCTCTCTCTGTGTTTTTCTCTCTATCTTTACCTGTGTGTTTTTGTTGTTGGTACGATCATTAACCGCAAAACATTGCCAGTGTTGTTGCTGTTGTGTTTGGTTCTCTAATGTTTCTACCTTTGAGCAACATGTTGCTGTTGCTCTTGGTGATGCCTTTTCTTTTCAATGTTTGTTTGGTTTTCGTAGTTCTTGGAAATAAATATCGCATGTTGTATTGCAAAAAACCATAATTGTTGTTGCTCTTTGCTGTTTTGTCCTTTCATTTGCATAAATCTTATTGAACTCCTTTGCTGTGGTTCCTTCTGCTCCTCCTTCTGCTGCTGCTGCTGCTGCTGGTGGTGCACTGCGCCTTATTTTAGCGCTATTGTTGTTGTTGTTGATGGGGCTGGCGCCATTGCGCTCGTTTGACTGTTGCCAACTGCACAAAAATTTCCCAGACATCGAGTAGACACAAAAAACCTCAACATCAATGAAAGCCATGCCGGCTTTAGCTTTAGATATATATATAAATTTGTATATACATATGTAAAAAAAAACATTTTTCTATTTTTCTTTAAACGATCGATTTTATATGCACTGCGACAAGTCGTAAATCACACGAACTCTTTTTCCCCACTCATTCCATTTGTTTTGTTTTTTTTTGTAAATCTTTCTTTCAAGTTCCATTTCATGGTATTTTATGCGTGAAGGGCTTATAGAGGCGCTAGATAGAGATAGAGATAGTCTAACTAATTACTAAATTAAAAGCACATTATGTTATGGCTTTCTTTCAATAAATCGACAATGCTGGCACGACTGGGTACAATGAGAATCTATCAATAAGAAAGTGTATAGGATACGATTAAGTTAAAGTTTATTTCAATTTTTATTGAAGAATCGGATTTGTAATTAGACACGTCCTTTGCTGCACTAATATTTAGTCATGTATTATAGTAAAAGCCGTAAATTAACTCTTATATAATAAAAGTATTCATAGTACCAATTCAATTTAAAATACCATAGAAATGGAAAGCTATCATTTATTGTCATTCTTTAGCATATTCCCAGAACAATATCGTTTAAGTCTCTACATGACTGGCAAAAAAATAAAAAGATTTCGATCCTTGCTTGGTGGGTATTATTAAATGCAATAGCATCTTCAGCAGCAGCAACAGCAACAGCAGGCCACTTAATCACAGGTCTCTCCATGAACGAGACTGCCTGCTTGGTATATATTTCAATAAATTCCGCCAACAAATCCAGCATTAAAGACCCTAAGAGATTCCTGGACTCTGTTACTCTAGTGATTTCTTCTGGCACTGGGGCGCACGCGTAATGGATAATGAATGCGCACAGCAAATGCCTTACGGCAACATCCAAACATAAGTCAATGAAGCCCAACTTAATACGTATATCAAGATCATTCCAAGCGACCTGCGCTAGTGGCTGCTGCTTGTTGGTGATAGCCTTGCCCTTAGCACAAAGGAAAAAAAAAACAAAACTCAAACTAAAACTGAACCAGAAGACGTTATGGTTCATAAAAAAAAAGAAAAAAACAAACCAAAAAAAAAAAAACTTAAAATCCAATTTGAAGGAAAAGTTTATAGAATACTTAATACTCTTTATAATTAGGCATTATCGAATTTAAACAAAAGAAAAACTAAAAACATCGAAATACAATGAAATATCAATATTTCGAAGTTTTTTTTTTTTTTTGGGGACCAGAAGTTTCTGCGGTATTTTTTAAGGAATAGATTCTTTCAGAATAACCTACGCCGATCTATATCTTGACAGATCGGTCAGGTCTTTTAAAGGGTATATTGCATATACATATATCCATATTGTAAGAAGAATCTGCCCGAGCAACAGCCGCCAAACATTGGAAAAACATCTGCTGCTGCCCAGTGCCAGTTGATGAACTCGATTCATGTTATTGCTATCTCCCTTCCCTCCGCGCATACCAATGCCAACGATGATACCCGTCTCGTCTGTTGCGCAGGCGCATTTACGAGTACATGTTGAGGAGAAACTGAGCGGGGGGAGTACTCTAAAACCGACAGGGGGAGGTGTACCTACAAATACACACACATACACAGACATACACAGAAAGATATACAGAAACCTAAAGCGGCTGCCATTTCCTCAGTCGTTGCGCTCCTCGTCTCGCTGCTGCTGTTCGTCAATGTTGTTGTTATTTCTTCTTCTTCTCCATTTATAATTCTCATGCCTCGCTGCAATGCATTTTATGCCCTTCTCTCTCGCCTCTCTCCGTCTCTTTTTCACTCGTTGTCTCTCTCATTTTAATTTGGTTCAGAAAATACCGCGCGTTGTTGTTGGAATTCTTTTGGCTCTCAAGAGTCTGGCTGTGGTTCGTTCCGTCTGTTCTTTCGGGTTTTTGTCTTCTCTTTCGATTTTTGACAGGTGGTGGAGTATTTTTTTTTTTTTCGTATTCAATTTCTTTTTCTTTCTTTCTTTTTTTTTTTTTTTTGAGCGACTTTTAGCCCTTGAGTTCTTTTAATATAGTTTTTTTTTTTTTTTTGCCTATTCATAAAACCGAAAATGAGTTCAGACAAAAGATTGTATACTCGTCCAGACATATGGAAGATGCTGGATGGCTGGCGGTCTGTCTGGCAAACGAAGGATGCCTCTCATCTGAAGCCTCTCTCTCGGTTCAATAAACTTTATGAAATTAGGTTTTGGTTAGTCCAAACGATCAAGACTAATTGGATTCTCTCTTGTCTCTTTTTCTTATTTTCTTGCAGAAGTTTAAGGATGCGGCTATAGAACAGAAGGAACATTGTGTTACAAACATTTGGAAGACCCAAACACTACACACACATACACGCAAAACTCACATCATGTCATCACAGCAAGTGTTCTCAGCACATCCAGCGCTGGCCGTTGAGCAATTACAGCGTGCCGAACAATTGGAAGCCTCTGGTAAAGCTCATCAATTACCACAAAGCACAAGCACTACTAACGCAGGCAGCAGCAGGCGACATTATGCCAAATCTATGCCCAAAAAGTATGCGATAAGCAGAACTTGTGCTGCAGCGGCCCAAACCCATCATCAGAAGACACAATCGTCAACCACAATACCCGCTTTGAGTAGCAAAACGCAACCAGTGCGAACCAAAAGTTATGCAGCTGTAGATGATGATGATGATATTGAGGGTGAGGATATTGATGATGTTAACTTTGCTGCAACAACAACGGGAACCACAACAACAAATACAGCAACACCAGCAGCATCAACAGCAACAACACCAGCAACAACACCAGCCACAAGATTAGCAACAGAAAAAACCAAAGACTGTGGGGATCAAAGTTTTGATGAGGTCGATCATGTACAGCAACGTCACAAACGACACCAAACCACGACACGACTGACACATCAATTGGAGGGCGGTGGAACGGACGGTGGTGGTGGTGGTGTCGGTTTGGCTGGCGGCGGAGGAGATGTCAGCGATCACAGTAGCGTATTAAGTTCGCCATCGGTTAGCACTGTGTCCTCACCATTATCCACGCCCACTAGATTGCCGCCAATGCAGCAATTGCAACATTGCTGTCAAAAATCAGCGACAGCGGCATCAAAATCATCTAACACCGAGTCAAGGGCGAGGCAACATCATCATCCGCATCATCATCATCCGCATCACCAGCAGCATCATCATCATCACCATCAACACCATCATACGAATACGACGTGTGGTGGCGGTAGCAGCGGCGGCGGTGGCTCCGGAGGATCTGCTGGTGGATGCAAAGCCAATAAGAAACTAGATTCGCGTCCCAGCCCGTCGCCTTATCGCCAGCTATTGCCCATAGCCCTGTGTCTGCTGTCATTTGCCGCAGTTTTTGCCACTTTAATTGTTTACATGGATACGACAGGTGAGTCCTGACACTCTACCCCGCCCGCACTCTCCTCTTGGCTATCTAAATTTTTTTTTTAAATTTGATATCTTTTGGCATATGTCTCATCTGTTAAGTTTTGTTTTAATTTCATTTTTTCTTTTGGGTCTCACCGGATGTAGGCTGTGTTTGCTTTTTGCTCGATCCTACAGGATCCTTTTTCCTGGCATGTTTTTTTTTTTTCGTTTATTAATGCTCCTTGGGCACACTTTCGAGATTAGTTTACCATTCTAAAACTTGCCAAAGTCATAGATCGTTTAGTTTAGGTTGTCTTCGTTTTCTGTTTTTTCTTTTTTTCTTTTTTGCATGGGCGTGGTTGTAGTCTGGCGCAGTGGCGCTTCCTGTCACCAACCAACAACAATGACAGCGATGTCTCACTTGGCAACAGAAGTGCAGCTGTTGTCGCTCCCCAAACCCACGAGCCACGTGCCCTCCTCCCCCCCGTCCTACTACTATACATAAAAAAAAAGGAAAAAAAAAAATACCAAGCCAGTCAGAGAGCCAAAGAAAAGAAAAAAGGCAGCCGCCAACTAAACGCCAAAGGAATATCTAATTGCCATTTTCATAATGATGATAGTCTTCAATGGATGTAAATGAAGTAGCAAAGTGAAAGAAACAGATAGCCAAATAAAGGAGCAGCAACTCTTTTTTAGCATGCTAATGAGAACTAGAACTAAATTATTGCGTTTATTTGTATTCTATTTCAAACAACTCCTTGGAGATGCGGAAGTACTGGAAACATCCATTAAGAGTCATTCAACGAATTGTTTGCATTAATTAACTAGAGAAGTGATAACTCTTAAATGGTACTTTAGTTGGACAAAGAAATAATTGTTTTTGTAAAAATAACTTTGATGAAATTTAAATGTGTTTTACTTAAGTGATCAGTAGAGACTTATATAAAAAGTGATCTAGAGTAAAACGGATCATTAGTGCCAAATTCCTTCGAAAAGAGAATGATCTGACAGTTTGAAAACTAATCGGGTAATGGAACTCTACCTTAATTTCTTTAGAAGTAATGTAGGCCTGGGGCCATGTTTAAACAGTTTGTTTGAATAGGACTAGTACATAAAAAAAAGTTTTTAACGGCAGTTAGTTAAATAATTGTGCTAACCTTAAGACGATTTTAAAACATCTCACTTCAATATACAAAATTAGATTCAGTATTAAAAGAACAACATTAAAAATCAAATTTTTATTATAAAGACAAGAAAATATAAATTAAGAACAGAAAACACATGGTAATCCCATTGTGCTAAAAACTCGACCAACCACTTATGTGTGTACTTTATATAGAACAATCTTTCTTTATGTCTATATATTTTGGTTTTATCAGTTTTACGAGCATTTGCCATTGGAATTGTTAACAGATAAGAAATATTTTTTAAAGTGTCAAATATTTTTGCATATTTGTTTGCTTGCATAGTTGTTATCTATTTTTATTGAATTCCCAGTGACTCATCACATTACTTAAGTATATAGTTACAGCTCGAGGTTATGGTTTTCTATAGAGTCTAGAGTCTAGAGTCTAGACTATGTCATTCAGTTCAGTCGGATGAGACAATTTTCTTTTAATTCGCTAAAATATTTTGTTATTGCTGCAAACTGACTGACTGACTGACTGTCTTACTACATGTGGTACACATGTATATACATCAACTCAACTGAAAGCTCGTCTAGTACAAATAAATTTGCTTAATTTGTACGGCTGTTTTGCTAAATGAAAGCGGAAAGCATTTAATTTGTATTTCTCTTTTTTTTTTTTTTTTTTGAATTTTGTATTTTGCATCAGATGGATTGCGAAATGGTTCGTTGGATGGATAAAGTGTGAGTCATCAGCGCTTAAATTGAGACCCAAAAATCAATGTCAGACCATTGTGTGTGTGCCAGCTGTAAACTTCAACAACAAAAATTTCACATTGGCAACCTTCGATATTGTTGTTGTTGTTGCTGGGACGACAATTTTTAAAATTCCACTCAAGTGCCGACAATTTTCGCTTCATTCGTCTTTCTTTTTCTTTCCACATGGAATCAGACAGACTTTTCAGTCTCCTGCTTCTTCCGTTCAGTCATTGTCTTAAGTAATTTACTTATGCAAATTTTAAGAATAATTTTTACAACACCCAATCATCATCATTATCATCCTTTATTGTCGCCATCATCAGCTGATTGAGTGATGAGAAGAAGTGTTCATGGTCCTTTAAGAAATCGACAATGATGGAAATATCAATTACTGAATAGGAAATAAACATATATAGAAAAACATTTGAAAATATATCGACAAATGGAATACATTTTTAGATATTTTTAAGTGAAAGAAATCAAATGTATATATCTAATTATATTTATATAGTGTTGCTCAGCCACAAAGATAACGTCGTATTCCAATTACCTTTATTTTTCGATTTTTCATATCTTTTGCTTCAGTTAGAAATTGTGTAACAAGTAAAAATATTTGAAAATAGATAACTTACAGTGAACAGACAGAACTCCAAAGAAACAAAAATTCTTTAGCTTAGAGCTATATTTTGATTCATTCACCAATTGTTTTAGCTCTCTTATTTCCATTATGAGTTATGGATTTACGATTCCTTGTTTTATATTTTTATTTCTTTTACAACCTTTTTTGAGCTGCCACTGGTATTGGGCGTGGCATGTTATGAACCGGCGGCGACTTCGGCGACAGCAGCTGCTTCTCCCGTCTAGGGCCCAGCCCAGCCTCATTTTTATGGCACATTGATGACTCTATTAGGTTTATACGACCGAACGGATTCATAAACCATAATAATACAAATGGGGCCTTGTGCATAAATTAGATTCCATTCGTTTCGTGTTTCCCCCATACCCAACCCCCTCCCTACATACAAAAAAAAGCCAAGGTAAGAAGTTAAGCATCGCCTGAAGAGCTAGCTGATAAAAAAAATGGGAAGACCAACCAAAAAAGGGAGGTACTATGTGGAAACACGTTCCGCATTGGAGAGGAAATTTTCTTTTTGGTATTTTATACAAATCATGCACTTGGCGGCCCTAAAACGTAAAATGCGCTTATTAAAGTGACAAATTTTTTGGTGTTTTTTGACCATGACTTTCAAGAATATGAAATACCTCAAAACTCTCACAAAAAAAAAAAAAAAACCAAAATCGGTCTTTTTTATGGTTCACATTTTGCTTGCCTACGCTCTATTCTGTTTTTGGTAGATGGGGGGGAGAGACAGAAAATTTTGATTTCGGAGGTTGCTTTTGTGATTTGTTGTTGGGCGGTCTATACAAAATCCCTTGATTTCTTGTTACAGTCACGTTTTTTTTAGCTTTGATTGTGTTACATACACCTAGAGAACTAGAATAGAAGAAGATAGAGACAGAGAGTGAAAGAAGGAAATGGGCTTGATGATCTAGAGACATTTTTAGAGCAGTAAGCAGATCTGAAACAAGAAACAAATACATAAGACGATGCTCTGCAACATGAAATATTTTGATTAATTATTCTAAATAAAGTTTTTATGATTTAATGGTTTTATAGGTTATTGAGGAATTTGTAATATTATGTAACTTTTTATTTTTTGATATTTCTTCTTGATAAGATTTTCTTTTGAGATTCCTATGGCTTGATTTTGAAATCCTTTATAAAGAAAATATTCCCAATTTTTTAAAAATTTCTTTCAAATATGAAAAGACTATTTTTAGACTTGTTATTTGACAAATACTTGAAGTTCTAAATTTTTAAAATATCTCAACATGGAGTAGCTTAAAAATCGGTTCTGTAAGATTTTGTCAATGTAACCCTTAAAAACAACCTTTCTTTAAAGAATAACTATGTTGTCTTTTCGACGTCACAAATTGTTTTTGCGACCATTTTCCATGTCTATTAGAAACATATATAGCCTACTTATTGACGCCCAGATATGTTGCCCTCATCTTGTACTATATACATACATACATATGCATTACCTAATTGGTCATCGATTACCACCACCTTCAGCGTCTGACACAGCTAGCAGACATAGTCACGCCTTTTACACCTTGGTCAATGTTGCCAATTTTCACATGTTGTTGTTGTTGTTGACGCGTTCACATGTCGTTAGCCTCACCTTTGAAAAGACAAGTAGAAAAACACGAACATAAATCGCATTAGCCCAAATCTTAAACGGCACAGAACTTAGCTATTGTGCAGAAAATTTCGCAAAACAAACTTGGTTGAAAGTGCTTTTCTGTTGGTGGTGGTGGTAACCCTGGACTTTCGAGGTCTATCGCGTCGTCTTAATCATGCTAAGACCGTATTATCTTCACACTTTTGTGGTGATTACACCATGTGACAATTTGCAAATTGCAACTTTAATTGAAATTTACAGCACACGGAGGCAGAGTGAGTGAGTGAGAGAGAGAGATAGAGAGAGACAGAGTTATATGAATATACAAAAAATTTACCAACACTAATGACTTAATTCTCGTTAAGCACGCATTGGAACTGACATGTGCAGCCGGCCCACCACTTACTCCGCTGTTGCTCTAAGCAGTTTTTACTACTATTACACTTACCCTTACATATACAACTTTAACCCTCCACCCACCCATATTCCCACTTTGCTCCGTTTACTTGTTTACTAGCCACCGGATGTCATTCGAATCCCCATTCTCCTCTCCTCCTCTTCTCATTCACTACTACTGCCGCCTTGTGATTCATAATTTTCCTGGGCAATGCAAACAACATTGTTGCATGGCCCTTCCTATGCTCTTTCTCTCTCCCTCTCTCTCTTTCTCTGTCTCTGTTTCACTGAAAAGCCACCCCCGCGGTGTCGTCAACGATGTCTGATTTGCTTTTATCATTCTTGCTGTGTCATGGCTGACTATTTCTTTTTCTTCTACTACATTCAACCACTGCGATCATCCCAGTCTTTGGAACAAAGCGCAGCGAGTGCTCAATTTTCAAATGTAAAGCTCAAATGGCATTATCACAGCATGCCCCATTCAGGCAAAGTCGGCGCATTCACACACACACACACACACACACACACACACACACACACACACACACACACACACACTCGCCCATTCAATTCATGCCACCCGCATTTGCTTCTTGGGTTTTGCAACCCTCCTCTCTACAATTGCGCAATTTCTTGTACGTCGCATCGTGCCTTCTTCTTCTTCTTCGTGTGAGTTCTTGTTTTCCCCATTAAAATGTGCAAAATTGCCACGCGATAAGCCCAACCACAACAACAACAACAACAACAACAACAACAACAAGAACAATGGCAACAACAACTTAACTAAATTAAATCGCCCTCCTAAGCCATGCAGAAACCTTGTAGGCATTTGATGATGTCTGCTTTATCGCAATTTTGTTAAGAAATCGAGCGTACATTTTATTGGATCATGATAATATATACATATAAAATGGAAAATTCTTTTGTCTAGGGGGCAGTCATTTCTGATGAAAGAGAAATAATATAAAAACTAATCGATTTGCTAATCGAAATGAGTAATGAAAAAGTGTTTTCGATTTCAAGTACCTTAATGATTTTGTCATAGACTAATGGACTAATGAGTAAATGCTTTGATGCAATTAAATTGCACTGAAAAAAATTGGTAAATGATAAATTCGAAAGCAAAGTAAAAACATTCTTAATCCAAACTTTAAAGGTTTACATTTTTACCAACTAAAAAAAAAAAAACTAGTGTAAGATATTCCAGAACAAGCTAGAGGTTTTCATTAAGAATCCAAAGATCCTAGATTAATATTTTGTGTAACGTTCATAGCAAATGTAAAATCTGAAATTTCTATGCTATTTCTATTTAGAAAACTCTTCAAGTAATAAATAAAACAATTATTAAAATTTACATAATATAATATTATAACTAAAATTAAACCAGAAAAACATATTTTAGAACTTTAAACAAATGTTTCTTCTTTGACGTTATTTCTGATTGCTTTTCTTGAAAATTTCTAAATTACCAATACACATACCCAAAAAAATTTATCCAACAGAGGCAAGACTTGGATTTATATGTTGTCATTAGGATATTATAACAAATATATTTCCGTGTTACATAACTAACAAATATTTATGGCATTTCGACACGTTATTAAGATATATAGTTATTTATAATGTTGTTGTAGAAACACAGTCAAATTTCTTTTCGGTTGTATTCTTTTGTTGGCCATTTAATTTATCTGCCTACCTTTCCCAACGTTCTCTAGATAAACAGATAGCGGGCCTGTTCCTCCCCCAACCTTGATATTTCTGCAGTGTAGCACTTTGCACTTGAGCACGTGATGTGTGTGTGTGTGTCTGTTGTTTGAGTGTGTGTGTGTGTGTGTATGCATTTATTGTGTGCCCTTTTGCATTTCGCCACTTGGCAGGGCAGTAGGCAGCAAATTAAGATCGACCTACTTAGATTACATAGCAATAAATCAGCGTCATTGTCGTTGGTTTGTAGCGAAAATGAACCCATTTAACCAATACATATATGGAAAACATGTACCGTTATCATTCCACTAAAACAAGTCAACATAATGTGTGAGAGAGAGAGAGAGAGGGAGGGGGAAAGGAGAAAGGTGGTGGGGAAAAACAGGCCATTTTGAATTATACAAAGAGACCAAAATGCCTTCACAAATCAATAAAAAGGGCAATAGAAATGAATTACAAGCATTGAAAGTAGAGAGGAGCAGGAGCTGGAGCAACCAGGACACGCAACTTGGTCGTCATCGAGAGATTACACAACAAGGGTAACATTGCGCCGATGTCGCCGCTGTTGTGTGGCCTCAAAAAAGTAATGGAAAAGAAAACAAAGAACAGGAAAAAGTTTTTCATATTTATTTTCATCAAACTTTTACACATAATTGAAAATGCATAAAAAGTTTTTATTTTTCTCCTGCCTACTTTTTTTATTTCTTCTTTTCTTCTTTTGTTGAAGTTATTGAATAGGGCGTGTGCTACCCCTGAAGCTTCAACTTTTAAGTTGATGAGACGCTACCGACCGCTTAACCGCAATTAAACATTGGTCCCCAGGCACCACCACTCCTTTGTCAATGTGAAGGCAATGAAATTACTTACTATACAAATTCGGGGCTCTTGGCCTGTCGTTTGTCTTGCCACCACCACCACCCTGGCAAACGACGGTGACGGCCACGACCCTTGCAAATTAGAAATGTCAGCTTTTGACGCCGAAATTGCAGACTTGGCCCCGAGGGCAGATTTTTTTTTGGGTATTTTTTTTTGTTCCTTCTTTAGAGGATTTACATGTGTCTGAAATTTAACGGTTAATACCAGCTGCAGCCGCAACAGCAGCAGCAGAGAACATTAGCAAGCATGATTCTCTGTTTCATTGCCATTTCGTTTCAAATACATTTTCATCGATTCGTATCGCAGCGGATCGTATCAGATCAAATTATTATGCTGGTAGACAAATCATTAAATAATTCGTTTAGCATTTAATCGCTTGTAATTCAAAACCTTATGGTTAGCATCAAATTTCTTCTAACATCAACTAAAATCGTATAATAGACAAAAATTTCTCTTTTTCTCTCTCTTTCATCTGGTCAATGGTTGCAACGGGGGCGCGACGTGGTGTTAATTAGCTTAAATTTTTGCTGTTTTTGTTACATTACGTCAAATTACGAAAATGTCGACGAGCAATTTTATGTTTTTTTTTTAATTTTTTGCTGGTTTTAATGGCTGACGCTCATTTGTTTCTATTCCTAAAAACTTTATGGCCATTTTGTGACCAACAAAATATATATATATATATATTGTGTATGTGGCTTTGTGCACATAAAGTATACAAAAATTTTTTTATTGACATAAATTAACATTTGGAAAACATTTGGCAAAAAGGAAAATTTTTTTATTGGGGAGTTTAGAAACTAGCTAGAAAGTGAATTTGTCATAACTAGTAAAACAAAAAAAGGGAAAATAAACCTAAAGGCTGTTCCATTTTACTATGTACCTAACCTTACAAAACGTATGTCACGCCTTTCTTTTACAAGTATGTTATAAATTTTTTAATATCGTTTTATTTTTATGTTTTTAATGACCAAGCACAGCAAAAAAAGTGGAAATTGGCACAAGGAAAGTGTGAAAAGCAGCAAGAGAAATAAAAAACAACAAATCGTTTGACGTGTTTTTTTGTTTAGGGTTTTGTGTTTTGTTTTTGCTACTCTATGGACAGGTTGGGCCAGCTAAATATCAAAGGTTGTGTGTATGCACAAACTCATTATATACAAATTTATATACCTACATATATTTGGGCCTAAGGTCGCCGGCTACCGGTGGTATAATTTCAAGGCGAGGTCATAGTTGCCAAAATAGTTTGCCAAGTTTAAGTGATGAGTGTTTCCTCCCTCAAAATGTTAGCGACCTTCGTTATTTCCTTTTGCTTCATTTACTTTTCTTTTGGTTTTTGTTTCAAATACCAAAGCGTTCCTCAGTTATTTTTCTCCTGTACAATTGGCAATTGAAATGCAAATCATAAATATGGTCAATGCGCTCCAATTGCCAACGAAGCGTGGCCAAGTTAGAGCCTGGCACGCCACGCCAATGTCCACTAGAGCAACAAGTTTTAATTAAATCTAATTACCAAGTCCAACAATAACAACAACAACAACAGCACACTTCAAACTGCAACCTGCAATACTGCTCTAACTCCTCCATTCTCTCTGTCTGGCTTATATTCCACAGAAATCCGCCATCAACAGTTTCGTTTGAACATGTCGCGCGACTATGAACTGAATAGCGTTGCGCAAGATGATCCCGCACTTATAGCATTCCTCCGCCAGATACATATGCGCAATTATCTAGGCAAAACGGCGGCACAAAAGGCAACATCATCAGCAGTAGCTCTACCAGATAGTAGTGGTGGTCCCGCCGGCACGGGTTCGCTTAAATTTGGTGGTGCGGCAGCCAACAATAGCAACAATGGAGCCGATCAGCTGGCACACTATGTGGCCGATTTGGTGGGTGGCAAACTAAATGGTGCCGTCATACAGTCCCTGAGTGGACCCTTGGCAAAATTGATAACGGCTCCATGGTTAAGTGAACATCTCGATTGGATGGGTGTTCTTGTGGAGCCAGAGCCGCGTTGGTATTTCACTTTGCGTAAGCAAAATGCTCAACGAGCACGCATGCAGGTAGTGCATGCCTGTGTTTCACCCAATACCTATCCCAAAGAGGTAAGTACTTAAATAATAATAAACGATTTGCAAAGAATCAAATTTCCAAATCAAATAATTGATAGAATGATTGATATTGGCTTTTCGATTCTAATAGCTATCGTTATTGTATACTTATATTCAATTTTTACAATATTAAATTGCAAATCTTCTCTTACACAGATTCCCATACACAACGAGGATGTGAGGATTAATAGTCTGCACGATGGGGCGATTTCATGGTTCAATTCGCGTGTGAAATGCTTTCCGCTCTATACAATCATGCTGGCATGTGAGCGCACCGAATATGATTTACTCAGTTTGGGTGTGCAGGGGCATGAGCTAGAGGTGAGTGTACCTAAAGAAAAAAACTTTAAAACTTTCGCCAACATTTGCTAAACTTTCTTTTGCATCCATCTTCTTTTCCCCCTTTTAGATTTTGCAAACTTTGCCCTTTGATAAAGTGCAAATCGATATCATTTCGATACACTTGCTGGAGGATCATGAGGATGTGCGTGATTATGTGCAAAGCATAACAAAGTTCCTAGCCGGCAAATCGTATAAAATGCAACGAACAATTGGACGCAACTATTTCTATCAGCGTTTAAACTCAAACACAAGTCGGACAAGGAAGAAAGATATATTGCTATTAAAGACTCCCTAAATACAACGAACGAACAGATGGATTGGAGAGGGAAACAACGAAATCAATGAAGTTAAAGAAAAGAAGCCTTAATTGTTAAACGCAAGAGATAAATTAATGAAAAAGATTTAACTGAGAGATCAAGCAAAATGGAATAATCTACTTTCAATTTACAAGCGAAAGTCTATATTATAATGATAATTATTATTATATATATATATATATATATAAACCACAAGGAAACAAAAAAAAAAAAAAAAAAAAGATAAAACAAACACACACTCAAATACAATACATGTTAAATATGATTATATACGGCGGCTAAACGATATATATCCATATATACTGTGTACCCAATTATGATATATTGTATAATAAGTTTAGTATAGTTTAGTTTCCTTTATTTTTTTTTTTTTGTACAACTTTTCTTCTTAATTCAAATCTTTATGTTTCCATGTTCTTATTTTTTTGCTCCCTATATTTTTGTTTATTTGTTTTGTATTTCTGTGTGTGACAGATACGACAGATACATATACCTAACTAATTATATGTAATGTATTATGATTTATGCTATAAGCTAATGCAGGCAACTACTACCCTTCTATCAATATATATATATATATATATATACTAAATGCAGATATATATAAATTCTTTTGTCTATGTATAAATTAAAATTCATTATTGAACTATACAAAATTTGTATTTGCTTTGCTCTTTAATTATATAAACTATCAACCTATATATATATATATAAAAAGATATATATACATAAACATTATCTATCGAATGCTTTATTTAGTGAAACATAAGTCATAAAAGAAACTTATTGAAAAAGAAGAAGAGAAGAAAAACAAAAAAAACATACCTAAAATGCACACACCTAAAACGAAAAATGATAATATTTAAATTCTAAATTAAATTATTGAACCAAAACCCATACCGCATACATACATACAAACATACATACATAATACATACAAATCACACATGCATATATATGCGTTATATAGAAAAACTCATTGAGAGAAAATAAAAGGATAAATCTGCTTTCAAACTCATCTCATAACTCATAGATAAAATGTAAGCGAATCAAATCGAAATCGAAAATCAAAAATCGAAACGAGGCAAATGATAAACTTTACAAAAAATAAATCCACTCCCACACATACATACATACATACACACACACACATTCATGCACTCATTTTTTATATGTATTTAGTATAAATATAAAATAAATGTAAATGTAGAAAAACGATCAACTAATTAAATGTAAAAACCAATTCGTATTTCAATTACATTTTAGTAATTATTAATTGTACTTGTATTATTTTATGCAAACAAAGACATACAGAGTGACGGTTGTTGTTTAACAATCATCAATCCCGATAATGATGATATGTGAACTCGTTAAACCTCGCCCCCTCCACAAACACACAAACATACAGATATATATATATATATATATAGATATATGGCCTATCATTAGTAAGCAACAAATTGAATTGAATTGAAATATATTAACAGAATTAGTGCCTTGTTCTTAGACTTTAAACAAACGAAAAATACAAAAACGAAAACAAAAATGAAATTTAAAACTAGAATAGTTCAATAGTTAATGCACTTTATATACCATATTAAATGATATATGTGTATAGTATAATACATTTACAATTATGTTTTGTACATACTACAAAATGCCTAGCAACAGCCGTCACTTTGTTGCCTACACTTGCCTTAAAAAAAAAAACACCACTCACTTGGATCATATTGACATGTATATGATTCTAATATATATATATATATATTTGGTACAGTTACTGCAAAAACAAATCCGTCACAAATTGTTTTACACACTCGCTTCGTACAAAACCTCACAGACTCAGAACTCAACTCAACTTCAGCCAATCAATTACTCATCATACATCACTTTAATTTATTTAAGTTTTGTTCTTCTGCTAAACAAAAGAATTTGAATTATATATATATATAAATTTAGTTGTATGTAATTCGTGTAAATTAGCATATAACCAAATTTTAAGTAGGCTATTTTCGATTAACCACATTATATCCAAACACACATACATACATACACACACACACATCCCCTCTTCCATCACTTTCACATTAAACACACTCATAAATATACATACATTTACAATATAAAAAAAAGGCTAACTCATGCTAAGCTCGAACATTATATAGAAATTTTTATTGAAAATTGCTTAAACACTTAAGAAAAACAAACAATTAATAGTTAATATATACATACATATATATTACAAATAAAGAATCGAAAAATTCCAAAAAAAAAAAAAAAAACAAACAAACCAATTATATAACTGATCAAATTTGCATATATCCTTCGGTAATAAAATAAACTGAATAATTAAATGGATTATCTTATGAAACTAGACTTGAAATCAAAACTCAAAACAGAAACTATAACTGTTGAGATATACACACAAACCCCAAACTACATATATATATATGGAATACATATTCGACTAAAATAATCAAACGAAAATCAAATAAACGCATCTACAAAACATACATATATACAAACATATATATATATAGCTAGAGACTCGCTAAACAAATTTGCAAACCGAAAGCCTCAACAAACGAAAAGAGAAAATATGATGAGCATATGAATCTAAAATTTATGCCACTCTATAAAAATGATGAACAAAATATACACGCAACTTTATTGAATGAATAAATGAATAAAGATTTACATAAAATGTAAAAACAAAATGATTCCAAGAGTTTTCCTAAAAGTAAGCTATGAATAAACACAGGTGTGTTTACAGTGCTTAAAAAAAAATTTTACTGTGTGTTATCTTTTCTGCTAAGAAGGTTTTTTATATGCTTGAATTTTATGTTTTACTTGCAATAATGTATAGAAATTTACTTTAAAGCGGAAATATTAAGAAAATATTTAGATTCTGTGGTCGACTTGCTAAATCTGGTGAAGTCATTCAAAATTTGATTGATTGATTGATTTTTTGGCTTATTAAATTGAAGTTTTAGTAACTTTAAGAGAGCGAGAAATGTTCTAAGATACAGTTTTGATTGTAATATTTATGATTACTTTTAAATTCTTCTTAAATTTTTTGAGATGTTTTTTAAAATCACATAGTTTAAACTCGAAAACAGACTTCTTCCCTCAAATAATTTCATTTAAATTAAATTTACATAGATGAATTAAAATTCAACAGTTATCAGTTTTGAAGGTAAATCGTTTTTAAACCAACTCCATAGCGCCCATAGAAGTATGCTAAACATTTTCTGCAACCTGTTGCTCTGTTCTGACTGGCCACACCGCACCCATTTTGTTGGCTCTCTGTAAATGGCTGAAAGGCCAAAGTCTAAAGCTCAACATTTAGTTAGAGCTTATCGTTCGGCTTTTGTTCTAAGAGCCATAATGCACATAAGCGACAGCAGACAGGCATCCAGAGGAAAAACTCATTAAAGGGGTATTAGCATGCAGCTCGTTTCATCGTGTAATAAAAATTAATTTGTGCAATGCACCGCTATGTCAAGTATGCGTTGCTTGGCGGCTGCTCCTGCATGGTCATTGTCTAGGACTTCCAGCGCATTGGCGCCAGTAGTAGTTAAACCATCACCACCTGGAATTCAATTCTGCCCCTCAACAAGAACATTGGCATTCAAAGTGATTGTGTGTCTGTGTGTGTGTGTGTGTGTGTATAAAAAGGGTGCCGCCTACTTTTTGAGACTCGAGACCGCAACAGGCTGTTGCTGTATGGCTAAAGCTTTGGCGATTGCTCGAGCGCAGGCGTCAACATGGCACACTAACACAAATGTAAAGCAAGGATGCTGCTGCCTGCCTGCTGGTCACGAAAGTGAAAGCTGCGCCTTTCAAACTGTTGCGCCCACCAAAACGAAATAACAACAGCAGGGAGCAGAAAAACTTCCATTCGGAATTCAGAACAAAATCAATAGCAATAAAGTTTGTGCGTAAAGGCAAACAGCTGTCAACCTACGTCAAAATCTAAAACCAACAAAAGCTGCAAAATGGTGTGAGAACATCCACAGCGCCCAGAATGCCATAGAAAGAGCTTATATATCACTGGGATATGTAATTTAATAAATTCAAATAAAATTCAGATATCTTAATTGGATGATAGTATGTAAATTTATTGAAAATTGTATTATATGATAATGGTGACATCATTTTTCTGGACTTTACTGTAGTGCATATGCATTGACAATTGACATTTAAACTTCAACAGTAAAAAGCTTTCGTAAGCTTTTGTGTGCCTAACCTACCAACACAAACCAGCGCAAAATGCGTAGGAATTTTTTTCTTCTTTTTCTAGGCTGTATGCGTGAGTGTGGTTTACTGTATATGTGTACATGTGTGTGTGTATGTGTGTAACTCCGAAGACCACTTGGCATGTTGATGCCAACGAATGGCAATTTCAGTAGGACAGGCAGTCCTTCGGCTGACGGTCAAACGCGAGCTAGAAGACAGAAGAAAATCAGCAATCATCAGCAACGAACCGAATTCTAACATTAGATAAAAAAAAATTAAGAGTATAAAAATACCTGAAAAAATAAAACTACCACATTAACAATATGTAAATATAGTTTTACAATTTAAACTAAAACTAGGCTGTGGAAGAGAGTGAAACAACTGAACAACTGTTTTTACATAAATATGGCGACGGCAAAAAAAAAGCTTTCGCTTTCGTTTTTGGCTTTTTTTTTAAATAAATTTTTGACACTGAACTTCATTAAATACAAAGCCAAATACAAAGAAGAGTGTGTCATAAGCCTGTGGGTGTATGTGTGTGTGTGTGACTTGTAGTTGTTTTGTGACTTTGTATGTGTGTGTGTGTGTGTGTGCTTATTTAAAGTGACACCCTAGAAGTATGCTTTAGAGGAAATAACAAGCATATGGTGTGGTCACAGCATCCATTTAATAAGGCAACTTTTGCTTTTTCTCTCTTTCTCGCTACACATGTATATGTATGTGTGTGTGTGTACATTTATTGCGTCGTTAAATAGCCAGGACATTTTCATTGTGGGCGTGCTTTAATTTTTTCACCAGTTCTTCTTTTTTTGGCTCTTTTGTTAAGGCATAAAGTATACAAATACAAATATGTGGGCAATATTAACAGGCCGTAGCGGCAATTAGACGGCAACGTCACATCGTGCGCCTGCGAACACCTGGGACACCCACACATGCTCAAGCTTTCACACACACAGGCAACATTACCGGCGCTCTCAGAAGCTCACACATACACAGACTCTGCCGCTTACTCGTTTTGTTGCTCTCGCTCAATTTCTTTCATCAAACTTGTTCGTTCAGTTTGAGTTTTGGTCTCGGGTTTTTTGGGCTTCTTCTTTGCTGCCTTTTGCTGTCGTCAGTTGCTGACGTTATTTGCCTCAAAAACAAGTTGTTGCCTCTTCACGCCTCTATATACATATACATAGAAATTTCTTATGCAAATTTCATGAAATTTAACCGTCTAAATCAAATATATATTAATACATCTATATATACCTATATGTGTGTTGTTCCAGTTACGAACAAACATTAAACAATTTGCATGTCTTCGTTCGCTTGTGCTGATAATGATATAAAAAACTACATGAGCCACAATATAAATGTCAAACTGAGGTGAGTCCATATCCAATATATATATTTATATATATATTTATTCAATATATACATTGTTAGTTGACTTTGTAGACTTTTTGGGGTGGGTAGTAAAGCTGGGTGTTAGTTTACACAATTTGAATATGACCTTTTTGTTTCTTTGGCAACAGGTGCCCCAAAAAGCAGGCTATGCATATCAAATGCATAGTCTCAATTAATGGCACGTGCAACTAATTGACAAAGTGTTAATAAATATTAATTAGATTAATGGTATATTATAATTTATGATATTTGTTTGCTTAGTTTGAATGGCAGAATACTTGTGTATTCATTTCTTTTGTATTAAATGTTTATTAATATATCAAGTGTTTGATTGCCCGTAGAACTTCTATGGCAAAAGAATCACTAAAATACATAAATTATGCATTAAAAGGGTTTAAATTAACATTTTAACTTATATCTTCAATGCCCGTATACTTTGTAACCCTTTTCAACTTTCTTTATTCCCATGTTCTATATCTAAAAGTAAAGAAAACAGACATTATATAAGTAAGAAATGAAATTCACATTACTTAATCAAACAATATCCCTTTGTTTCTTTTTCCAAAGCAAGTCCAATTATGTCACCAAATGTGATTTAAATCTAAACAAAAGCTATTCCTTTGAAACAAATAACGAGCAAGTTAAAGGGCTTATAATTGCTCCCGGTTTTTCTTGCATAACATTTTGAGGCAATCTTTTAGTAATTATAATAATTTGGTTATTGCATGGTGACATAAGTTTTCATCCTCAGCAACAACATATCTAAGAGCATTAACTTTCCATGCTCCATATTAAATCTGTTTTTTTTCTATAGAGCAAGCTTTTGCTTGCTTGACGCAATACCCTTTGACCTTTTGCCTTATACGCTGGCCATTTCTTTAGTCGGTTGCAACGTGATGTGTTGCCCTCAGGTGTCGGGACATGTGACTTGATTATGATTTCTTCGTTTTGCGACAATACTTAAATCCCTCTCTACTCAATACATCAATGTGACGACATTCGCGACGCCAATGACAATGACGACCCCATCGACTTCATTGCGTTTGATTGAATGGTGTTGACAGTATTGTTGAAAGAGGATATGCGTCCGGTCCGGCCTACAAGTTGAGTTATATATAGATCGGCACGTCGTATAAAAATGTCACACAAAAGCCCATTTGATTAAGACTTGCGTAAACAGCCGGAAGCTACATACATATATGAATCTTCAACAGGCTGTGCGGTGAGGGGCGGTTGGGGCAGACTCTGTGGGAGCTGGAGACAAGAGGAGCCAACACTAAAAATGAAACGCAAATATTTTTTGGCGTAAACATCAACAAATGGGCATATAAAAAATGCATAAAAATACCCTATATAAAGAGGACACAAGGAGTCGGTATAATCATTTCAGTTTGCTGGCTATTAAAACCAAAACTTATTAGGCATTTTAGTTTAATGCTCTAAGGATAAATATACATTCCTTATGGCCCATATAAAGTCTAGAAATTAATGTTAAAATATTGGTAGACATGGTGAAAAAGAAAACAAATCTATTTTTATTTAGCTAATCTTGTATACTAGAGGAAGTTTTATAGGAAATGGTAGTATATAAGTAGTATTAACTACTTAAAGAAAACCAATTGTATGGAGATAGATTAAATATAAAGCTGTTCACGAGTGCCCCTAGTTTAAGATTCTTTGATTTTCTCTCTTCCTATGGTTTAGCTAGGTATGTAGTATAAGCCTGTATAATAAGAAAAGGATATCCCTTTATAAAAAATTCAGGTAGTTTGTACCTAAATAGTAAAAAAGAAACTTTCCCAATCTCTAAAACGTTAAGTAATGTATATTCTGAGATATAAGTATACTGAAAAACGGTAACAAGTCAAGGATATGCGTGGTCAAAGAAGAGTTGCCCATGGTTTATGATCCCTCCTAAACAAATGAGTTGCTTTTTCGTATTTTTAATACTAATTTTTTTTTAATAATTTTATTAAACTAATTCTACAAATGTTGAACTATTAGTACAATAATGTTTCGTTTGGGACATGTTTCTATGATTTGTATTATTTCTTATCCTACCAATTGCCTATTAATTGTCTAAATATCTGTTTAATACAAATGACTATGAAAAATTCCTGTATCGATCTATTAGTTTCCATTTCCAATGAAGGAAAATTGCTTACTTGTTCCCAGAACTATAAAAAGGCTAAAGTATCACAGTTGGGCCAAAAGGTCACCTAAATCTCCTACCTTTAACTAAGTATAGGGTATCAGCAAGTCAGCTCCTAAGAGTTTTTTTTTTAAGTTTTAATGTATTGCTTTTATAAAATGTAAATATTTTATATATAATTATTTGTCAGAACATCAAGGGATCAAATTGCTCTTCTATATTTTGAAAAGCTGACATTGATTAGATTAGCGGGGTTATGTTTCACCAATAAAGGTTACAATGAGGTTGAAGATTGATAAATCATTACTATAACTAAAATTAGATTGTGTCATTAATAAACAATTGAGTACTGATGAACAATGATTTATCTTTAGCAGGATAAGATAAAGGCTTGATACTCAGACTTGCCTGTCATTTGAAGATTAATTTAGTAACGTAATTCAAAATATGATTTTATGCCTAAAATGGTTTAATTTGTGGTAGAAAGTATTTTGGTTTATCATTATTTGCTTTTTCGTCCTATAGAAATGAAACGAAATATTTATCACTGTTAACACATTTCAGATACATCCTCAAGTCCTTGCCAATTAATATTCAAAACGTATAAAATTCCTCGACAAAATGTTACTTAATAATAAGATTTTGCTATTTTTATATAACTGATTAAATATGCAGTGTAACTCTCAGATTACCTGAACTCTTGATTGGATTACCTGTCTTACATAATCATTTATATTACATATAACATAAAAAGAAAAAAGACGAATCCGTCTCCATCAATTAAGGTTGGCATTATTAATGAGCATTTCAAAGAACGGCAATGCAATTAATTTTAAACTGAGCCAATATTAATCATAATTCTGTAAGCTATAGCACGTCTTAAACAGACACATAGAACCAGAATTGCGCACACTTTTACACTCATACACACACACACACACACTGATATACATATTGTGACATCATGAGGACCTTAGCCAATGATTCTCCTACTGGATACAATGGCGTCATATGCGCAAATGTCTCTATCACGAAACCTCGACAACAACAACGACGACGACGACAATCCATTTACTTAATGAGATTGCAGGCGTAGTGACATTGAAAAGACGCTTATTAGGGTTACAAAAGGAACACCATAGCCACCACATGGCACCGAACCAACAGCCCACACCATAACTCTTAGTGGGAGTGCAATGTCTCACATATATACATACATACATATAACAAAAATGCTTATGCCTGTATGTGAGCCAAGTTCATTCACAAAAAGGAGCTGCGTCAGGCTGTTTGCCCAAAAAAAAAAAAAGAACAGAAAAAAAATCAATGGGGAGGCTACCCATGGCTAAAAATAACTATAGGGAAAGGTAGACAGGGATCGAGGAGTATGCAGAATGTTCCTGGAGTGAAAGATTTCAAGTTGAGAAAAAAATAACTTAACAAACAAACAAGTCCAATTGTGGTTGGTCAGCTTAAAAACTCACTTTTGGTGTTAGGAAAAACGGAAAGCATTTAAGTGAAAATGTAGTCAAAATACATTGTAACGATATATGAATGTGTGTATGTATGTATGTATGTATAAGCAAGGACACGGCCAAATGCGAATATTCGTGCTGCTGTTGCTATTTTTGGAAACACCGAGAACCACCAAACAGGGCAGGGTCTTGTGGGGAAAGTTCGCGAAGTGTTCACCACCCCATACAAACTCATACCATTAGCTGGGCACACAAACACACACACACTTACCCAGGGTGTGCGTGGGTGCCGGAGAAGCAGAACCCTCTGGGCGGTGAAAGCTTATCAAATCAAAAGCTTTCAGTGTGGGCGTCTCTGTCGACGCAACAGGAGAAGCAACAGCAAACATTAAAAGCTTACCAAAAAGCTACTTTTCCCTTACACATTTCCCCAGGCCAACAAATGGCATTGGAAATGAACTGGAAATTCATTCGGCTCGAGCTTCGTTTCAAATCGTTTCGATTTCGTTTCATTTGGGGCTACCTGATGCTCTCGATTGCTCTGACAGTGGCAGTAAATTCAGTTCAACCTGGTGAGCGCAGCGGAGTGAACGCTGCTTGGCCCACTGAGAAGTGTTGAGCGGTTAAATAAGAAAAGTGCCAAGTACCTACAACAACACCAAGTAGGGAACAAAAATTCCCATTTAGTGTTCTGCGCCAGCTACTTCATCCAAGCCATCGGACCAGAGTGCTGCTGCCCCAAAAACGACTTGACTGAGTGTGCGACTGTTTTATTTTTTGTTGGCTGATAAGCGATAGACTAAGTCTAACATATGGCAACTAGTTTTGGATGCCATCATGCGGTGAGTTTTTAAAACTATTGCAAACTACTTTTACAATTAGACCAAAAAAAAAAAGGGGGAAAAAAATGAAGAAGAGACCAAAAAAGGATCAGACAGCCTGAAAGTAGGCAATGCAAATTTTGAAATTTGCATAAAAATTCAATCAAAATGCAAATTAAATTCATTTTATACATTTATTCATACAATCTGCCAATTAATTTCGATTTTCATTTGAATTGACACAAATTGTAAAAATGAATTTGCATATGAGTCAATAATTTAAATCAAATTATATATCATATCATGATGAAAAACCCATTAGTACAACATTAATCAGAGGCAATGTTGAAAAATTTTGTATTATCACCAAAAAGGCATACACACATATATATATATATATACAAAACATTATATATCAATTTCCTGTCACCTAGATAAACGAAGAGATAAAAAAAAAAATATATATATATATAAAAAAAATACAAACATGATGAAAATTTCATCAAACTGAAAACGTTGGCTGCGCAATTTGTTTTTCTCGGGGAAAATTCATTTACATCTGACATGCAATTTTACACTTATTCGCTTATTTCTGTACTTTCTGTCGACGGGGCCAATTAACAATATTATCAGAGCGAAAAAGTAATTGAGCCTTGGTCCTTTGACTTATATATATACACACACACAAACACAATCTTTTCTATATTTTTTTTCCCCGAAAAAGTATTACTCGAAAAGGGGGAAGAAAAAAGCGGATTGACGTATATGAAAATTCATTTAAATGTTGCACAAGTAATACCTTTGCCCGTTGCATGCACCTTTCAGCAACATCAGCATCAGCAGCAGGAGTATCAGCAGTAAAATATAAGCTGCTTTTCCCCCATGTACCGTTATAATGCGGTGCACAATTTCCATGCAGTTTTGCTTTTGTGAATTTTCCAAAAGGGAGAAGAAAGAAGAAAAAAAAAAAACCTTTTCCTAGCTGGCTTATAGTATAATTGGTAGAGCAAAGCATATCCAAGAGTACAGTAAACCTGCCAAAGTGTTACAGAACATGTAAGCGGTTTTTCATGCACTTTGTTTAGCTTTTCCTTTTTTCGTTTTTCTCCTTTGGTTGTGGTCAAAAACTTGCTTGGCTTGAATGAAAAGCAATTTGTGAACATAAGCTAAGCTTTAAAGTAGCTAAACGTTTTTGTAAAAGTTGAAACAGAAGCTGGAATTAATTAATTTAAGTGAAAAAGCTATTTTATTTTAGAGATAAATAAAAATATATACTATATTTAAAACAAGGCTGATTTTATCTAATATCTATTATCTGAGAAATTCCTATATCAAAACAGGATTGCACTTAAAAAGGAATTAACCTTGATTTGATTTTTGTACCATTATAAATAATTAGGAAGTGTTTCCTTATGATGAGATTATTGGTTGATATTTGAAAATTCTATTCTATTCTATTCTATTCTATTCTATTCTATTATCTAAGTAAAGATTTATATCTGTAGTTCTTTGGAAAAAACATTAGAACAAGTCCATCAAGCCAAATAAATATCCAAATAACTACAAATTAGGGAATATTTTTTTTAGTAGTATTAAAGTTTAACTAACTTGGGCTAACTTTACCTTACCACCTTTAAATTCTCGACATGCAAATAAAAATAGAAATTATTAAGCAATGAAACGTTGATTAAGATCATTCATTAGATCAATTTAGTGTTGAAAACTTCCAAACTGTTTTCCCCAAGCTAATGTTCACTTCTTACTCTTTTACACTATTTCTCTAGTTTGAAAACAAATATAAAGATATTTTTAATTGTGCTTCATTTTTTAAAGTTAAGAATAGACTAAACGACAGATATAAATATTCGAAATTTACAATTTGCCTTCCAATTCCTTTAAATTTCGCAGCATTTTGCAACACTTTTCGGTTCTGTGAGGCAAACACAAGTTAACTTTGATTAAAATTATACAAAAATGATCACCATTTCTTGACCCATAATGCAATAATATATATGTAGTTCATTCTCGTCCACCTCAATCCAATATATATTGTTGAAAATCCTTGACATTTTTGAAAGGCTATCAAATTTTGTTTATATAAAAAAAAAAAAAACAAACAATTGTAATCTAATGCTGACCAATTGATAAACAGCTGGAAGCATCCTTCATCCGTTTTTGCTTTCCGCAGCATTGTCCTGCCATTTTCCACTTTCATTTTCAATTGCCGAATCTCCAGCTGTCTGCCATGCTTATCTAATTGCTTTTCATTTTGTGAACGGAAATCCTTTTTCATGCTGAGCTGAGTATGGCAACAACAACAACGAGAAGAAAGAAAACAGACAGAAATAGAAAAAGAATTATGAATTATATGGTGAAAAAAATAAAAGAAGAAGAAAAAAGCAAGAAAGAAAAAGCCAGATAAAAGCAATTTGTTAGCCTTTAACCAAACCATGGCTAAGCATACCCTTGTTGTGCATCAATTACACAAAGGCAAACAGGAAATTCGAGCCAGCCGAGACCTTAAATCACCTGACAAAAAAAAAACCCAGTGAAAACGAAATCCATTTCCATTCTGCCACTCAACGTGCGTTTAGGCTTTTCTTATTCGCTCCATACTATATATATCTGTCTGTCTGTCTTTGTGTGTTTGTCAGTCGGTTTGTCTGTCGATATTCACAATAATAGAACCCTAAAGAGCTCTAAAGTGCAAGCCAACACCTGCCAGTGTGGGCAAACAAAAACTGACGACCGCCACACACACACATACACACACACAAACACCCACCCAGAGGCATCAAATCAAATGGCAAAAAGCTTGCCAACACTTCAGAACACAGCCAAGTGGCATCTTCTCTCCGACCTTACAAAATGGGCCAAACGCGAATTTTGCTACCGTTGACTCTGTCACATCATCATTGGCGTCATGATTAGCTCCCCCACACACATATATACATATATCCTGGGCGATTTAATGTGATGAACTGACTGAACTGAACCATTGGAGCATGCCAAAATATACCAGACCCGAGTTCAGTTCAAGAGATTCATTTCTGAGGCTAAGCCGAATCGCACAGGTTTTATGCTTAAGCGCACAAAGACAGACAGTGGCAAACAGGCAAAAGGACAGCCAACATTGGCAACCATCTCAAATGGAAAATCTTGAAAGATTTTGGTCAAGAAAATGTACAACAACAACTGAATAAAAAAAAAAAGGAACAACAAGAAAAATGAAGTAAAACCCCAAAATCAACTTGAAAGCAACATCAGGCAGAGACGGCCACCCACGGAGTCATGCATAAAAACCACCAACCAAACCTACACCCACAGCCAAACCCACAAAAAAAAATAAAACTCAAAACTCACTCGTAAGTAGTAGGCCAAACATTTACACAGAAGCAAAAAAAAAAAAAAAAAAAAAAAAACAAGAAAGAATGAAAACTTTATAAAGCTTGAGGTTAAGACCAAAGAAAATGTGCAAAGTTAAACTATGCGATGAAAGGCCGAAAAATGGTAATACCCTCCCTAAGCTATGCCAATGTAAGGGTTTAAAAATTCTCTTTGAAATGATCAACTTTTAAAGATAAATACAGCAACTAAGCGGAAAAAATTACTTAAGTTGCTTCGCAGTTTTCTTCAAAGTTTGATAAACGAAGCCAAAGATAAGGTTATTCGAAAATATGAATTGTTAAAGTTTACTCATACTTAAAATATAAAAATTTCAAATAGTTACTAAAGCATTAAAAACTGACAATTTAGGATATGGAAGAGTTAATCAAAATGGTTAGAATTATAAATAATGATAAGAGACAAGTAAATTTTGAACTGACTTGAAAATTTACTCAATCAAACCGAATACTTCTGAGATCTACCAAATTATTAAGATAATTTACAACAAAGATATAGCTATGGTTATAGTCTATATATATCTTTAAAAACCTACCAAAGTTTGTCCCTTTAACTTATATTACAAATCCAATACCTCAGCCCAACTTATGCCAATTCAAAAAGGGTATCATTCTGAACGAAAGTGGAAAAAAAACTTTTAAAATTGTTGCTGTGCTCTAGAGAGTATCCTGTTGGCTTTAGAAATTACAACAGTTTTTTTTTTTTTTTGGCCTCTGGGCCAACTGGCAGCTCGTTAGTTAGTTGGACGACCATGTCCTTCGTTTTGGGTGTAGGTGTCAGGGGTTAGTACAAATGTTTCAGACTGCTTAAGCTGTTTACTGAAGTGAAATGGTCTGGCATCTGTTGAGAGAGAGAGAGAGAGTCCGTTTTTTCCATTGGAGAGGTGATGGAGCTTAACTGTTTCAATCCATTTGAGGTAAATATCACTGCCAGATGCTGTTTACCTGCCTGTCAACTGATTTGTATTTCGAAGAGTTTCTTTGCCCATCCATTCGTTCGACTTAAAACAGAGCAGCGTGGCCAAGTTAATCAATTTCCGGCTAAAGTTCTACTACTACTCTTCCTCAGGCTGTAAAACTGTGGAGAAAGTTTCGTTTCTCTATGGTTCTTCTGACACGAACGAAAAGGAATACAAAGTTTTCACTTTTTGGTTTAATTTTCATCATCGTACTTTTCTTTTTCGGTTCGGCACGTGCCCAGCCACTGCGAAAAATGCCAAAAGTAAAGCCTTTTTTATGGCTGCTGCTGACGACAGCTGAAAAAATTAAATAAAATAATCCTGAAAAGCTAAAGCCAAGCTATTTATTAAGTAGCTTAACGTTCACTCTATCTCAAAAATCTCTGCACTGGGACAACCAACAACAATCCCCATTGCCACCTAGACAGGATGTCAAAAGATATTTTCACAAAAGCCATTTTAATTGAATGAATGAATGACTGAATGCCCCATCCACTAGGTAAAAGTGGAGCAACATTTAAGTGAAGAGTAAACAAAAAGTGCAACAAAAAACTTTCGCATAAAAGGAAATTCAAATAAAGTGATAAAACAAAAAAAACTATTTTCGCAAAAAGTGAAAACTGGCCATAGCACTTAGCGAAAAAGTGACATAAATGAATTTTATCTGAAACCGAAATTAAATTCAATAAAAATGCAAGTGAAATTTTTTGCATTTTGTATACCATTTATAGGCGGCACATCACACAGGTATTTAATATAATTTATTGGTATCAACCAACAGTCAGAGCCATAATAGCATTGACGACATCGTTGTCGTTGGTTAGCAACGCATTGATGGCCTTCTTGCGGGAGCAGGTGGCCTGCATTTGCACCAACTCAATGTCTTTCTCATCCAATCCTGCGGCATCGACGACGACTCCATTATCATCATCATCATCATTGTCACCATGCTCATTCTCATCGCGAACAATTTGTACAGTACCCACGGGAACTGTTGACTTGTCATCCTGCAACGAATTTAGATTAAGTATCGGTGCAGAAGAGAAACGTTTGGCGGCCGGTTTGCTTGATGGATTTGAGAAATCCTCGACGCGCACTTCTCCGAAACAAATCACGGTGTCAGTATGGGGACACTTGTACACATCCGGACGGTCAATGTAGAGTAAAATGTTCTTGTTCTTGCGCATGGTCACACGTGACACATTTTCGATTTGCTTTAGATCAAGTTTCATCATTACACGGCGTGCTTTTTTCTCGCCACGAGATTGCCTAGCGCCAAGATTTAATAGTTCGGATGTGGGCACATCCGACGGCTTAGCTGAAGATTCTTCATTACCTTTCACATCCTCCAGTTCGGGCATGTCATCGGTATCCGAAGACGTGTCAACACTCGAACCTGAAGAAAAAAAAAAAAAACAAGAAGGCATGAGTTAATGGCAATTTTATTTATCACCTGGCTAAAGATTGACACAACCTTCAATGATGTCCGAAGATGATGAAGAGGACTGTGATTGAGTATCCTCAACTCCAGTGCCGTTATTGCAATTTCGTTTTAAAGCGGCTGCTTTCGTTTGCTTTTGCTTCTTGCCCATTTTTCAGATTTCTAAAATTTAAAATTTTTTCTGATTTTTGGGTTTTTTTTTCCGAAAAGTTCCGAGTCTCTGTTCACACAAACGTAACCGACGGCAGCTGTGATAAAATAGAATGAAGGGAAATGCTTTGTCAGGGTTGCTAAGTGTCTGAATCTAATTTCGATAAAAACAAGTTTACTAGATTAGTGCTGGAAAGGGCCAAGCTCTGTTGGGGCTATTCAACACTTGAAGAAGGAATTAAATTGTTCGTTACATTTGAACATATAGAAATTTCAGTTTTAAGTTCAGTTTGAGCTAAAAGAAGCAAATAATAAATGTTTTAGATAATTTTAAAGTTGAAAAATATAATTTCGTATGTACAATTCGTTAAAAAGGTTTGGCGACTTAGCAACTCTGTAGTTACGGGAATACCCTGAATATGATTTATATAAAACTGTTCGTACTTTTGTTTAGTATTAATAGGATACTAGGAATAAGGTATTAAGGAAAAGATTGAATTGCTTTTTTAGGTTTTTTTAAAAGTTCCTTAATTAAAAGGACGATTACATAGTTTCATTGGGTAGAGCGAAATGTTCCATCTTTACTTAAGTTTAGCGTATTTTCTTTAATATAGTAGGCTAATTTATAAAAAAAGTTGTGCTGATTTGAATAATAGTAAAGAAGAAGAAGCAAATTGAAATAAGTTTTCGTCGCAGTTCTAATTGAATTGAAAATTCTCACCGTGAACTGCAGAATCGATAGAATATTGTATTGCACAAGACGAGCAAAAGCGAATTCAATTGAAATTGATGATTGCGAGTCCATGGACAAAAGCGTTTGATGAATTGTTGGCGCTAGAATTTTGGCAAATGCAGATGCAAAAGGAAAGCCAAACAAAAATGTTGAGGATTTGGAGGGACTAGAATCAAAGACTGGTGGGATTTGTGGTAAATGTGGCAGGGACAGCGCAGGAGAGCAGACAAATGTATTTTTGGGCAAATAATTTCCTTGAATTTTAATTGCAGCAATGAAAGCGAGTGATTAGTTGGAAAGGGGTGGAGGGGCAATTGTTGGCCTCGGGGCATATAACCGAAAATGCCGCACACAAACAAATGAGCAAAAGGCGCAAAGGCGGTTCCTGCGGCTGCGGTGAGCAGTGGGTGCGGTTTTCCGTTGCAGATTGCTTGCGACAAGTGCACTTTGCGGTCTGAGCATGCACACATACATATATATATATATATATATATATACATATACTACATGTTGATGAGATGGCAGTAGTTGGATTAAGGGGAGGGAGCCTGATTGTGTCTATGTGGACGTCTGGTTAAAAGACTTGCAGTTAACTTAATTAAAAATTTCCCGCGCCCTATTAGCGGAACAGCCATAATTGTTTCACTTGTTAACCGGGAAACATCTCGAAAGACCAAGCGACAATCATTTGCAAAATTGCAATTTATAAATAATATCCCAGATGTATATTTTAATTGTTGCTACCCCTTTTACCAACATCTCAATTAAGTTAAATCAATTATTTAACTATGATGAATGATGGCATCTCTTTTGCCTTTTAGTTTTTGTGGTCTGGCCATAACATTTTAATTGAATTTCAGTGGACATTTTATCAAATATATAGCAATAAATTTATATTGGTTTCATATTAGATTTCGTTAGCTTTTTGCTCTCTAATATTATAAAGAGCTCAAGAGAGAGGTTATAACTTTCGCTTTTGCGACTAAAGTTTTGCTGCTCCTTTCCAATTTTTTTTCTGGGCCGTGTGCACGTTTCCTTGCCTATGATTAATTACCCTCGACCCATATGGTTGCGATGTCATCCGCTTTGGCTGAAGGCCAAAACCAAGTCGGGAGACGTAGAAGAAACTTTTATTATTGAAGCTTAGTTTTAGTTATGTATGTAGCTACATAGTTTTCCTTTCTTGGTTCGCATGAAAAATGAATTGAGTTCGTTTGCCAAGGAGACATCAAGGCGGCTGTCTGGGACCAATTGGCGATGTCAAGCCAAAAAGGAGAGAGGGAGAGAGAAAAGATGATGGAAATGGTGGATATTTTGCCTATGGAATCTGTTACACATTAATCATGCAACTTATGCCAAATGATTGGAAAAGTCAACCCAAGCCAATGAATAAACGATTTAAGTGCGTCTTCAAATATTCAAAGTCCCTTAATGCAAATCAAAATTAAATTATGTGCACATATAAGTTTAAGTTGAATGAATTTGAAATTAGCAAAAACTTATGTGAAATGAGGTGAAGAAGATATAAATAAAAGAACTATTTCTTAAGTAAGAAATACCATAAAAAACAAAACATAACAAAAATTTATTTCAAGAGATTCAACTGTTCAATCTTTATCCTATAACCCAAATCAATATGAAAATGTTTTACATCACTGATCTGGAATGTCACCCCAAAAACTAATTTTAAATGGAATTTCAAGAAAAGCAAATTCTAGTTGAAAGTCCTATTTACTCCTTTTTATGTTTTGTTATTTTCATTTGACATTTTGTTTTGTTTTTTTTGTTTTATTTTTTTGTTTCTTTCCGCATGTTAATCTTTAGGAAATTTGTGAAGGCATCGGCCGCCTTCTCTGTGTCTACATAAATCAGCATTGACACACCCAACAAAAGAAAAAACGAAAAAAAAAAATACATGTCAATTCTAATACGCTTATCGAGAAACGATCCAGACAAACTCCTCCTTCATTCTGTAATAATATCTGATACTATATATGTATACCTGCACCCCAGAGTCACAGCCATTCAAGCGTCAAAGAAAATCAATTTCCTTAGCACATTGCTTTTGCGTTTTTTGGGGCGGCATGGCAAAATGGAGCCTGACATTTATTACCATATATACACCATTCAGTAGTACCTATATTTATATATTTATATGTATATAAACTTATATAAAGAATGGAGAGGGAATTGTTTTCCAAGTATGGGAGTATATGGTAAGGCATTATACAAAAGCTGAACAGCTAAAAAACAGGAAACTGCAAAATGCAGCGCGACAAATGCGCACAAATAAAGGTCCTGGGTCCCCCATCCTAGTACCTTGTGTTTTGCTTCTATTGTGATGAAAATATTTGAAAAATATGGAAAATGCCGGAAAAGCGCAAAGTTGTTGCCAGACACAATAAAATGCAATTTCCCCTGCCGCCTCTCTTAAAAAACACAAAACAACAATAACAACAACAACAAACGAGGCGTGGCAAGTTGTGGGGCTTACATTGCTAATTTCCGTTAACAACAATGAAAGCTTAAGAGTGCTCCTTTTCCTTCATATTTCTTTATAAAATGAAGTTAAATTTTCTGTTTTATAAATCAATTTCTTTTCTTTACCCTTCTAGGTGGGCCGGTTATCATGGCAAGCAATGTGCATCAACAACAACAACAACAAATACAACATCCATACGCAAAAAGTGAAAATCGGCAACTGCATCGAAGAAAAGAAGTGGTACAGTATCCACAAAAGCATTTCAAAACGACCATCAAAAGAAGACCTCATCAGCAATTGAAACGATCAGGCATAAGAATTGGAGCTTCATTTCCATCTGAATCAATATCTATCCTGCTATGCTGTTCTCTCGATGTCCTAAGAAGACCTTCGAAATTTCTACCAATTGGTTTCCTTCTGCTAGTCATCTTTTTATCCAGCTATGGAGATCTTGTTAAAGCGGAGGGCAATGTTGGTAAGTGCAAAAAAAAAACGAAATATATGTATATGGAGTTAATCTAAAGTTGATTTGAAGTTTGGGGATTAATTCCCTTAACTTTTTGCATGTTTTTCTCATTTTGCTTTTGTTGTTCTTGTTGTGCCTTGTGGTTGTGTCTGGGGGAAAAACATTTAGAAGTTTAATTAAAACTTTGACACGCACCAGCAACATATGTATGCAACAGCAACTCGGCCACAATTCCCACTTGAGTTGCATTCACTCTCTCTCTCTCTCTCTGTCTGTCTCTGCCTCCATCTTTCTTTCTCTCCCTCTCTCTCTCTCTCTCTCTCTCTCTCTCTCTGTGAGACAACGAGATGCAAATATGTTTTAAACTAGTTAACCCATGTAATTGGTCAACATGGACCTACACATGTACATCTATATATATCCCATGCACTTTGTGCAGTTGCCAATTTAGGCCCGGAAACTGACCCAAACATCGCTATAAATGAGTTACAGTTAGTTGAAATCAAATTATCCTTGGCTAACATGAATGTGCAACAGGCAAAAGAGCAAATCAATTGGCAAAACTGATGTTAACCATGGTAAGAGCTTTATCTCTAAAAGGGAATCTACGACAACAGATGAAAAGAAGAAGGTAAAGAAAAATATGATAGGATAATCTACTAAAGAAAACAAAAGAGAAAAACTATTGAAATTGTCGAAACAATGGCAAAGTTTGCCAACAGAGAAGAAAACTTCAAGCTTAAAACAAAATAAACAAAGAACAACAAACTACATAAGTATACTTTATATATACATATATATGTATGTACTATTTCCTGTAGAGTTATATAATTTAATGAAAGAGAAAAGCCTTTATTCTGTCCTAAAAGGTTTCCATGGTGAATGAGTAACATTAGATGTTTCAAAAAGTGTTAATTTTATGTACAATTTTAAGTAGTTTTTGCTCCTTCTGGCAATAATTTGAAAAGATAACTTTGTTCTGTCTGTATTAATTAATTTCATGAATTTGTGTAAATTGGAATACAAATACATATAAATCGAATCGTTTTTTGGTTTTTTTTTTTAATAAAAATTATAATTAATTTTATTTTTAAATTTATATTACATAAATTGAGACATAAATCTATCTAATGTGTCATATATTTGACTGTAAACATATGCAAATGGCAGACAAGCTAAAAGCAAAGTTCTTTAAATATTCATTTGGTAGAGTTTTAGGAACAACTGCCAACTGTTATAGCAACTGGAGCGAACACAACTGTACCCCTGCTCCTGTATTCAGTTGAACGTTTCAGTTGAATTTCGTTCTTGGTCCTGTGGAAAGAGCTAACGGCTTATATACTGACGATTCACAGCTCATATCCCAGGACCATGTAAGCATCATTCTGATGTTGTTGTTGTTGATGTTGTTGTTACCATGGCAACAACTAGTTGCTGCCATCGATGCTGTTGCTGTTGGCCATGCAAATTTGCAGCTTTACGTTTCGTTTTCATGCACGTCAGCAATCAACCCACACAGAAAGTTAACCATCGAAGGAAAGGGCATGGTAATGGAAGAAGGGAAGTTGAGGTAAAATGGGGGAAATGCTGATGGTGATGATGGCAGGGGAGGGGAGGGGGAGGGGGGTATAAGTGGAAAGGGAAGTTGCACATGCTACATTTATGCATAGCCTTGTGCAAATATCAACAGGAGCTAGGTTCTGGGATTTATTGATTGCCACTCCAAAGCGCCCACACATCCTGCAGGTGCACACATACGCACACGACACACAGATAAATGTCCTTCTTGCTGTAGCTGTTGCTACCACTGATGCTGGGGTTCCGCACAATGGGCGACATTGTTGTTGTCGCTGTAGCTGCTGCTGTTGCTGTCGTTATTTTCTGTTATCTCATGTATAAATTAGCAACCAGACAACCAGGCAGCAAGCACCAGCGGGAGCAACATCATCATTAGTAGCATCTGATGTGGCTTCATCTCCACCCTCTCCCCTCTATTTTACTGTCTTTCTCTCATATTTCACGGTAACATGTCCTGGCCGTTGTTGTGGCAACTTCTGATGGTTGCACAATTAAATTTAATTAACAGCTGCAGCACCATAAGTTGCAAGCACAAGGAGTGCTCCTTTTGACCTTTGCTGCAACTTCATTAAACTGACATAACAACCAATACCACCCCCCTGCTCCGCCTTAGTAATACCACCCCCTCCCCCTATCTTTCTACTTGGTCCCTTGTTGCATAACTAGCGAGTACCCTCATTCGTTGAGAACTTTTCCTCTGAGCTGAGCGCATTTATTCATTTTCATTTCATTTCATTTGAAAAACAAATATTTGCACTCATTTTGAAAAGCTTTTGCAGATAGTTTTTTCACCAAACCCCCCCTCCCCCCACACCCCTTCATATTTTTTTGCGCAGTGCTTTAATGAAATTCCCTTTTTTTTTCTCCAAGAGAAAAATGCAAAAACTCTTTGCCCCGACCCTTCTGCACACCCATCAAGATTTTCCTTTGCATTTCGGCCCATTTTCACATTTTCAAATCAAATCGCGTATGCATTATTAATTAGTTCGCTTCAAAACTTTTTGTTTCGATCTCTTTCTTTTTTTTTTTGTCTTTTTGTGTGCTGCTAAATAAATGAATGCATTTTAGGTCTAATGCAATTTCCATGTTGCACATTGTTACGCACAAAAAAAAAACATTTGTGAAAAGGTTTTGCAGTTGCAGTTGGGTTTTGTGGTTTCGTTGTCGAAAGCTGAAAACAAAACAAAACCACAAATGGCAAATGCAACTTCTATTGTATTTCCATTCTCCTATTGTTGTTGATCAGCCGAATGGGTAATGCTAATAATCAATCGATTCTGTCATCAAAATGGACCAGCAAATCAACGAAATTTGCATTTTGTTTTGTTTTGCCTCTCATTCAGATTGACAATGCGCCCAATGAATAATTTCTTCTTTCATATGTGACCAATAATTTGATTAAAATTTAACATTTTTTATGCGATTTCAGAGCTCAATGACTAATTTAAATTTTTAATAAATTTAAATTTAGTTGTTACGAAAAAAAGAGGATAAATATATAATGTTGTTTGATAAAAATATTGATAGGAATTTTGTTTTTCTTCAGAAAGTGTTTTATTGGTATATAAATAAAATTTACAAATGGATTTTAAGTGAACTTTTGTTTCTTAAAGAAATTTGTAATAGATTCTTAGAACTATCTGTTTAATCTAATTTTCAGTATTTTTCACCAGATATTGCTTTTCTTTGAAACATCTTATTTTCATTTTAAATTTGGAAACTCTATCAAAAAGTGTTCCAAATTTATGAGAAATCTATTTCAATAAGTTCTCAAAAAGTTTCCATTTCTTTTATGAAGAAAATCAAAAGTAATTAAATAGCCAATTTAGCTAAAATTTTCCCCAAAAAAATTGTAATTTTGGTTTAATTTTTCTTTGTAAATTTGAGCTTCGCATTTGTATTTGCACTTTCGTTGGTTTGTCTGTTTTTAATTTAAATGGAAATAGGAAAAACGATTTTACTTCTATTACTTGGTAAAGAAATTCTAAACTCAACACTAACAAAAATTCATTAAAAACAAAGTTTTTCGTCAGAATTTTTGCTCTCATTCACTTTACATGACCATGGCAGTTGGGTTGCTGGTTTTACTTTTCTGGTTAGACCCTTGAAATTTAGTTGGGCCAGCTAAAAAGGGCAAACTTTCGTCTATCTATGAATGAGGAGGGCTCTTCTCTTACCCTTTTTGCTGAACATCGATGAGTGGGTGCAAATGATAGCCCCATCTAAAAAATGAGAGAGAGAGATATATAGAGAGAGAGAAAAACTAGTATTGAAGTTGCCGTCGCTACATGTGCAACAGAAAACAGAGACAGAGCTCCAGTCAGTGAGTGCAACAAATGTGAGAAGGGTAAAATAATTGCTATGCGGCAACAAGAAGCGCCTCAAGTTGCATGGCCTTAGTTTGACTTCACACTCGCCCCCCCCCCATTAGTTTGGTTCACTCTTTGCTTGTCCTTGTGCTCCTTATTCTTGTGGGGCAATTCAATTTATCAAATGGTTCGTCAGGGCGGGGTTAAAGAGACGATGGCAAACAACTTGCAACTAATGAAAATGCACTTAATTTGCTCCTCTCCAGTCACACGGAACAAATTGCTGTCTGCTTTAGCAAATATGTTCCATATTTTCCAAGAAATTGTTAACATAAAGGAGATATTCACTTGCTACTGCTGCGCACATTCCTGTTATCCTTGCGCTTGAATGCACAAAACAAAAAACAAAAACAAATAACAAAAAGAGTATAGAATAAGCAAGCGAAATATTTTCGAAGAAGACTTTTAAATGCAAGCCCATTTTTTTGTATGGTTTTGTTTTTCACTTTTTAGCTTGTCAAATAATTGCGCGCTCAATTTGCCGGAAAATGGAGGAAACGAGTGGGAAAAACGTCTGTTGCAAAACGCTTCAATGGCAACTGCATGTTGCAACTTAAGCGCCCCCCCAAAAAAGAAACTCTTGAAAAAGGGAAATGTTTTTGTGGAGTGCAATTACAGGCAAAAGGATAGACGAAAAATAGATAAAATGATGGCAATACAATAAGTATTCAGTGTCTATTGTCCGCATTCTAAGTGGGACAATTTAGAGCACAAGAATTTTTTTTTGCTCGATAGATATCTCACCATATAAATCTTTAAGTATGCCAGGCCATAGACCAAATGGCTTAATTTTTATCTCTATTTATCCAAGTTTCTATTGAGGGAGTGCTATCATTAAATGCCATAACAATTCAATTATATCAGAGACTGAGGAGACAACAAATATCCTATTGAAGGACTTGTGCCTTGTGTCCAGAAAAGTTAATTAAACTTTGAATGGCACAAAGATGAAAATGTAATTAAGAGATAAAAGGGAAACTATAAGCAATAATATCTTTTCTTTCTTCTCTCATCCTGTTCTCTGTCTTCTTACATACATACACATGTGTGCGTACGTGTGTGTGTGTGTGCGTGTGTACCTCCCATCCACCTGCATTTATTATATTGACAGATAATGTTGATTGCCCAGACATGGGCAAGTATATTTCATTTCATCAAAAGGCCCAACAAAAATTGAGGATAATCATATGGTGGAGAGAAAATTCTCTGACAGCAGCTGGGCCCGCACAAAGCGTGGCTAATGTTTGATAACTGTAATCATCATAAAGCTGGATAATAGTAATAAGTAAAGCAATTTAAAAGGCATTTAGTCGACCTCGTGATACCCTTGAGAAAGTATTATAAACTAACAAATGTTAACTTATCATATGAGTTATGTTATGTGATGCTTATCCTTTCTAAGTGAATTCTTCAGAAGTTATAAATATTATTAAAAAAGAGCCCGAAAAATTCACTTTTATCCTAAAGACTAGCTATTTCGATAGTTTGTATGCATTGCTTTCGAAATTTTTGGATTTACTAAGACAAAAGACATATAAGATAGTGCAACTGATTCTCGAAAGTTTCCAAAAATATTCAACACTATATAAGGGCAAAGAATATAATCTAAGATAAAATCAGAATCAACTTAAAAAAAAAGTACATTGTAAAAGTTTTTTTAAGTTAACCGATTTACTTTTCCTTTATAAAAATTATAACTCAAAGATTTCTGTTCTGTAATTTAAAAATTTTCATTTTATTTCAGAGTAGTATTATAGTTTTTAATAAACTCACCTTTACTTACCTTTACTTTTTTTAAAGTTTCTATGAGTATACGAAATTTTCTCAGAAATCTTGAATTGATCTTTAAGGCTCTTTTACTGAAGGAGCCAGCAAAGTATTCAAAAATATCTTCTCAGTTGTTAAACTTTTGTACCTTAATCGCAATGTTTAAACAATTTTATTTAATATTCCGTATAGTATTCGATTTCGATTTCGAATTTAAATTTCTCATTTGGCGATTCTGATAAAGCTTTTTAATAGATTTCTCAACGCATTTTTTGTTGCTTATCTCTGTGATAGACTTATGAAAATGTTTTTTAGGTACATCAGAATTTCATACTGAATATCCGATTTCAAAAAAATATTTTTCAATTTACGGCAAAGATTTTCTATCTGCTAGATCTTTAAGTTTCAAAACGTGTAGGTATATTGCATAACTTTATGAGCCTTTTGTTTTAATTTTGTTTTATCCTGTACTGTTCACAAAGGACTCTTTTTTGCCCCGACAAGAGCAACAAATTGCTATCTGTCTGTCGAGAATGTCATAAAAATTAACGTGACATCGTAAATATTTGAACACATTTGGGTTATATGAAAGATGTTATATGATGCTGAGTGCAAATATGCGTAAAATGCGTTCAAACGGATAAAGAGACAGAACGTAAAAAAAAGGCGTGCCCATCAAAAATGAACTGACACCGGGAAAAGGGGGCGGTAAGGGAAGAGATTGTGCTGCTGTTGGCATATGCTTATAGAAATGGTTGATGTAGGCGTGGCTGAAAATAAAACCAAAATATCAACAATTACAAATGTTGGCACTTTGAAGCCAAAAATATGTGGATCATTCGGTGGACTATATATTGGTATGTGTGTGTATGTACTTGTGTATATACATGTTGCCTAATGTATGCAAATGTATTTATTTGGCCAGGCCAAAGGAGAAGCCCAACACCCAAAACCCAAACTGAAGCCGCAGTCAAAGCCAAAGCCAGGAAAAAAAAGCAAATAAATGTTAATTTAATGTTAATATTGTTTACTTGGCCACAAGGTGTAAGCAAATAGGCAGCCAACACAACCAAAGTCAACTTACTGCCTATGTGGGTGGTGTCTGTTGGTCTCTCCTTCTTACCCCACCATCTCTTTCTATAGCTATGTGTGTGTGCTTAGTACAAATACATTGACTTTTATTTGCATGTTGCCTACTTTTTGGGGCCCTTGCCTAGAGGCGGCAACAAGCAAAAAACAAAAGGGCCCAAGTAAAAGATGAAGGGCATGGGGCAGGGGTAAAGGAAAGTAGAGGAAAACATGCAAAATTCATTGAGCAAATGCCAAGGAAGCAACAACAACAACAACAACCAACCAACCAACCATCAACAACAACAGCTGGGGTAGTAGAACCTAGGCCCTTGTGTGGGCGTGCGGAAATTTAATAAGAATTGGATTTTTATGTGTTACGCATACGCAAATAATACCGAAAACAAATGCTCTGCATATGTAGAATAAAAGTATATATATATATGTGTGTGTGTGTGTACATTAGGCTGGTTTCTTATGTTTCACAGAAGAAAAAAAGACAAGACAGTTGAAATCTTAAGATTATTAATGAGACACTTTTAGTTTGTATAAAAAAACCGCACAGAATATTAATAATATTTCACTTGAAATCTTGAAGTTTGCTTCTTATAGAAAAAAATAACACATACGACCTGTTGTTCATACTAATAACTTAAAGATGGAATTCATTTCAACTAGGTCTCTACATATGATATTCAGAAAGAGTTTTTGTTGTATTATAAAACTAAAAAAGATAAAGATAACTAAATGTTTGTTAATGAAAGCAAATTAGTTCATTAAAGCAACATTACGTATACGTAATAAAACTTTTATATTTTCTCTCTTTAAATAACATAAAATGCCCATACATACATATATAATAGATTCAACATGAAAATAGAAAAACAGTCATATTTACTTTGCATAGAAAAAACCAGTCTAATATAGGTATACAATTGAGCTGAGTGCCGGGTCACATAAACACAAATATGCTCCAATGGTTTTGCTCTAATTCGACATAGAACAGACCCCCCACATACACATATACTTGCGCGCATACACACAGTAATACACCCAACCGTTTGTGTGGTAATGATTTGATTTATCTGAACCTCAACCCAAAAATGAAGAGAATATAAATCAAGTTAACCCTATGGACCAGACATTATGGCCTGGCGCCACATTCATTTTAATGGCAAAACAAATTAAGTCTGGCAAATAAAATAATTTGCCGCAAATTAAATTTAACCCCGAAAGCAAGTTTGCATTAAATTTAAAAGAGGAAACCAAAAAAAAAAAAAGAATTCTCTACTAAATATTCATGCCACCGAACTTTTATTTTTGGTCGGTGTAGTTTGTTGATTTTGGCCATAATTTATGCAAAAAAAAAAAAAAAAACGAAACCGAAAAGAAGAATCTAATGAATTTTTTATATGCCAAAAAGGAGCAGGATGTTAAGGACAGCAACAGGGACAGAGACAGGGCATAGCGACAAAGAAAACGAACAACAACAAAAATTAATGAAAATTCATGAACGAAGAAATCGGCCTTGTCTTGCTTTCTTCTTTCCCCTTCCTTTCACTTTTCCCCCCAACAATGCCCTCCATTAATGAGTCCAAATTAAAAGCTGCCTAAACATTAATGGAAATGTAAAAAGGAAAATGGTGAAAAATAATAAGCAATAAAGATTTGTGGGTGGGTTTCACTCTGTGTGCGTGTGTGTGTGTGTGTCTTTGTTGTGTTAGATTTTTATGGCAAATTGCTAAGCTAATTGCATATTAAAGACCATTGAAGCGTTAATTCCCCATACAAAGGCAACAAATTTCAAATTATTTGCATTTAATTAAATCAATTTGAAATGCATCGTATATTGAACCACGCCTATTAAACAATCCCTATGTACACATTTTGTGGGCGGCGTCATATAACAATTTATATTCAATTTATACCTAAAATAAGCCTCTATTAAGCCAATGGTTAGTGCGATTTGAACAATTTTAGGTTGGATTTTACTGTCTCCTCAAAGCTTCTGTATCCTGGTTTCACCTCCTCCTCCTCCTTTCGCCTGCTTATGCAATGCAACCATTCAACCGAAGCTTGGAGATACCTGGCATAAATCTATGTGCAGCATTTGCTGACTTGCAAAAAGGAAAACCCAAAAGCCGCAGGATACAGGAGATAGAGAGAGAGAGAGAGAGAGAGAGAGAGGGTTGCTTATCATCATCCATTCATCCTTTGGCAACCTGGGGCCAGCAAAATCAGTTTGATATTATATACGATTTTTGATTTCGATTGCCATTTGGTTTCGATTCATGGCTCCAACCTTTTTGCCCTAAAGTTGACTCATTTCGTTTCAATTTCTGACTAGTTTGTGTGGCTGATGCGGCCTTTTTCTCTGTCCAGTTAGTGATTCTCCTTCTCGCCCAGATTGCAGTTCATTTTCCAATGGAATTTCTAATAAAACGCACAAATACACACCAAAAGAAGTAAGAGGCTGATGGATAGAGAAAAAAGAGAAGAGGAGGAGTCCTGGTAAAGGTGGAATAAGGTGAATGCCGCATTCATGGCAATTTTGTGAAAGAAAGAAATGCCAAACTGACATGCAATGCGGACATAGTTCAGTTCATTATGGATTTGCAAGCAACACAAAGGTTGAAATTCTATATAGAGAGTGTGTGTGAGAGAGAGAGAGAGAGAGAATGAGAAAAAGAGAGAAGGAGAGTTATGACTGACAATGAGAAATGAATACCTGGGCTAATGAATGAAAATGAAAACCCTTTCGTTAGCAAGTTTTGTTCACAAATAAATGAAATTCGAGAAATATAAATGAAATTCTCTTTTGTATTTGCTTATTTGAAATAATAATCCAAATAATTTAAAGCTTACATAAATTTCTGTAAAAATGCCACAAAAAATTATATTCAATTAGTTGAAATTGAATTTTGGTTAAAATGCAAAATGATTGTATTCAATTCTACTTTTGCTTAATTGAAGTCCAATTTGATTTACAATTTAAAAAATAAAAGATAGTTTACTTGGCAATACAAGTAACAATTATCGCTTAGATAGTCAACAATGTTTAGATTTTCTAGTTAAACAGACATCCCACAGATTGTCAACATAATTTAAATTTTCTCCTCAAATTATATCTGAATATAAACCAGATTTGAGGCTAATGGCAAACACATTTCATTTGTCATCTGTTAACAGTTTCTTAATTAAGAATAATATAGAACTTATCACTTATTTAAATGATGCAGTCAAATGTTTGGACAGACCTTCAGAATATAATTCAACTTGTCTTCATTAGTTTGCTAAAGGGTCGACAGAATTGTTACAGACACTACACAACTGGGTAATATAAATAAATTAAGCCTTTTAGAATGAATCCTGCTGCAGTTAGACTTTTCAAGGATCTAGAAAAGGAATACTTAAGCGAATAAATAAAAAGCACTTGAAAATATGTGTTGTGTTGGCATTATGTATATATGTACATACATGTGACAAATATTTGTCACTTTACATTTGCTAAATGCTAAAAAAATTCAGATTTAATTATCTTTTGCTTTTACTTTTACAGCCCCTGTTAACCTTAACATTGTAGCTCATATTTAAGTGCTAGTATTGGAAAATATCTTAATTGCTTGTCAAATTCAAGTCACATGTACATATGTAAATGTGAAGCTCCTCTCAGCACAGTTAGTAAATATTATAATCATCCAGTTAAAATCATCTTTATCTTCTTAAGCTTTGAAAATAGAATTTTTTGTTATATTTCTGTATGTTCAGAGAAACATTTTTGTGTCAAAGTTTCCATCAGTTTTGCCTTTTAACATTTTCTTTTTAAGTACCTCCCATCATTCACTTTGTTTCTGTTCCTTCCTTATACATACTTCTTGACCATTTTGTTGGCCTTTTGTGCGTCAGTTTATCTTCTCCCACTTTTTCTCTTGTTCCTGGCCACTCAATTTATTAGTCCGCTCCTTGACTAGACACACAAAAGGAAATGCGTCAAAGTGGCTCCCACAACAACAACAACAACAAAAAAAAAGGAAAAAACATTTTGAAAAAGAAGAAAAACTGAAAAAAAGTTGATATTTATGCTGGATTTGGCTGAGGAGCTGACGCCTAATTGCGTGCCAAATTTGTGTGGGGTCCAGCGGATGCCACAACATTTTGTGCTTAGAAATGTGGCAAGATAAATCAACTAGAGACAGAGACAGGCAGACAGACACAACGTGAGTGAGAAGAAGAGAAAACGAGAGAGAGACAAACGTGTTGAAAATTTATGAATAAAATGAGTCTGCATAAATCAACCAAGTAGGCGGAGGCGACACAAAGACCCATAAAATGCGGAGGGGGGTCGAGAAAATAAAAAAAACTCGGCGAAAACCTCAGCAAACAACATGTTAAAGTTGGTAGCTAGGAAAAGAGAAATGAAAATAAAAGCCGCCTCATAAGCTGCGTGGGTGTTGGCAAAAGAATGCGGCTCAAAAGTTCTTGCCGTGAAATGCCGCTGCTTATTTACACTTAATAAAGCTGAGACAAAGCCGCTGCTGCAACCAAAGCCACATAAAATCAAATGCATAAGGCAACCGGGGCACACCATGCACGGTCGACCATGGACGTTTTGTGCCACATCATCATACACCACCCTCCCCCCTCCCCCAACTCAACTCATACTTTTTTACACTCTTTCCGGCTGAGCTTCATTATGTTTTATTTGTTTGTTTGCTTTTGAGATACCCTTTAATCCCCCAAGGATTATTAAGCAGTACATAAACTGCCAAGTTGATCGATGCACACTCGGAAAAGTCGTTAAAAATTATCGCTCAAAAAGTTTTTCCTTTTATTGTTTACATGTTAAAACATTTTAAAACAATTTTTCATCATTTCAAACTATTAAATATTCTGATGGTTAGCTTGAAATTTGTTTAGTGTTGTTAAGTTGTAGTACGATTTCAGTGTTGATTAGTAAAGAGTCAATCAATTTTACGTCATGCATCTTTAGTGTTGGAAATTGGTTTTAATAAAGGGTCATTATTTGGTAATAGAAATTACTTACAAAAGATAAAAGAATTATATATCATAGCTGTCTAAATCAATTAATAAACTGTTAAGAACTAGTCTTGAATCCTGGCATAATCTCACATGTTATTAACAGTTAAGCTTTCATTTTATAGTATTTTCTATTACTTAATTAACTTTGTCTTTAACGGGGTATCTCTTAGTCGGGATTTGAAAATAAGCCATGTAAATTTTTAGCTTAGTTTATGCCTCATTGTACGTGTATGTGTGTGTGTTGTGTATGGTGTGTGTGTCTAGGCATTAAATGCTTAGTAAGTCAAGTAGGCGAAAGGCGCAGCTTTAATGCATAAACAGGCAGCATCAGTGAGGCAAGGAAATGGGGATGAGGCAGTGAATGAGATGATGGAGGTGGCTACAGAGAGGACTTGGCACGCTTTAACGAGCTGCTGGAACACTTGCATCCATGTTTGCTTTGCCATTGCTTTCGCTTTTGGCTCTTTGTTTCTTGTTTCTTGTCTTTGTCATGATTAATGGTGCCCTGTTATTATTTATTTTCTCTTTGTGCCAAGTCCCTGACAGTTGTTGCTGGTCGTGTGGGTCCTGCTTCTGGCCCTGGCACCCCAGTAGCAGTAACAGGCAGCAGCATTGACACATGTTGTCAACTGTTGTCTTTATCATTGTTGAAGGTCCTTTTATATGGCATTATTAAAACAAAAATTGGAATAAAGGAAATCCTCTTGCAACTGAGACTACGGATTCATTTAAATTCACAATTAAATTTAACGATTATTCTCGGCATTCTTTTGATAAAAGTTTTTCCACTTTTGTGACGCATACAAAATTTTTTGTTTGCCACAGTATTCCCATGCCACCATAAGGCTGAGCAAATTGGTTTCATTTCTTTTATTTCAACAAGTGTGGCAAATCGTTCGTTCGTTTTTATAGTGCAAAATGCTAACCATTTAAGCCGAGATTAAAGCGCCTGTGGCATCTATGGCCCATAACATAGTGTTCCCTGACCCACACGTTGTTTTGCCTCTCTCTAGTTGTTGTTGCTGTTGGCGGCAGAGTACGTGGCATGTTCATGTGGCATGTGGGCATGTGGGCATGTGCCTGTCTTGGCACAAACCTGGATCCTTGTGGGCCAGGAATAAAAAAATGTTGTTATGAAATAAAAATCGGATTTTTTTTCCTTCCGTTTTTCATTTTCTTTTTCTCTGTTTTAAACTGTACAAGAATGCCTTGACCCAAAAGCAACCAGAATGAAAATAAAGCAAAATGAAATACGAGGGGTTGGGGGACATAAGTAAATAACCAAAGGTTCCTCTTGGACGCACTGAAAACCTTCTGGGAACAGGACATCAATCAAAATGCAACAGCAGCCGCAATTCGCGGCAAAAGTCCACAGCAGTCGCTGGGGGATGATGATGATGGTCAAATCTTTGAGAATGGAAAAAGGAGAATGGGGTGGATAGGGGTAATGTAACGAAGAGCGTAAGGACAGTGCCTAAGGAATTTTCAATTCGCCTTGTGGCGCAGAAATTTATTAAATTGTTGCGGTCTCGCTCGTCTGTTTGCCATGGAAACCTCCACACAGCCTGTGGCATAATTTATGTTTAGAAAATGAAATGGTCTTGCAACTGGGTAGTTGCTCCCATTTAACCGCAACCAATAAATGTATCAATCATGAACCGCACACAAAAGGGCAGCATTTTGATTTGTTGCTGTTGAACTGCCATTGTTGTTGTTATTCGACTGGCGTCAATTGCCAATCATGGTGAAGGCATTTGCATGTTAACCAACGACCACTGCCAGCTATCGTCCACTCCATGGCATCGCCAGTGGGAAATGCATCATAAATAAAGGTGGCGGCAGTAAGAGGAGGTCAGTTTGCCCAGAGGAGGAGAAGTAGGCGTGAGGGTGCTACAAATGGCACATAGATAGTGACTCTTAAAAAAAGCTTTTAGCCTTGTTTCACTTTCATTTTGTATGGTTGTTTTTTTTTTCTTCTTCTGCTCTTCCTTTTTCTTTTTTTTGTTTTGCGTGCTGGAATATTGCTTATGCGCCCTGTGCTCCCACGTTGAGTTGCATATTTATGAGGATTTTCTCCCACGACTGATTGGTCTTTTTTACCTTTCTGTTTTTCTTTCATTTTCCTTCTTTTTTTTTTTTTTTTTGCTTAGTGGAAAATTGCTTCTCAGCCTGTTTGCTATCTTTCATTTAATTAGTTTCTATGTTTCGCTATTGGTTGCTATTTGCCCTTCAAGTCACGTCCCAGTGGCCCATTGATAAATAGACAGACAGTGGAAGAATGACAGAGAGAGAGAGTCAGACACTTGCCATGACATTTATTGACAATTTTTATTGCTTTTGAGTTTGTTTTTTAACTGGAAAATTTTATTCAAAATCCGTATTGAATAGAATGTTGAACCTTTCATTTACCCTTTCGTTCAATGATGAGAAAGAAGTCATTAGGGCCACCAGCTGGGCGTCAAGTTAATTTTTGTATTATTCACATTCATTTCGTTTTGGATTTTATAATTATTCAGCAATTAAAAACAAATGCCAAAAACTGGCGACAGTCTTAGCCTTAATTAATGGCCAACGCATGTTGCCAACGTTGGCGTCGTCAAAAGTTAAAGCCAGACCAAAGACCATGAAAAAACACCAAGCAAAACTGTTGACAACAAAGTTTCTATGAGCTTAGGGGAGGTGGGGTTTGGTATGGGATGTGGGATAATGTGGCTGTCTCTCTTCCTGTCTCTCTCTCTCTCTCTTTCTCTTTCCCTCTGTCACTCCCACTCTATCTGGTCCTCTGACAAGCGACAGTGCCAAATTTTTCAGTAGCAAAATTCCAGGGCGACATTGTCAAGTAAGTGGATTGATAGGAGGAAGGAGGAACGCACAGCAGGCTAACAATGGAATGAGGAGACCAAAAAAAAAAACAACAAATTTTGTAAACTGGGATGGATGCGGGTGTTGACGTCAGGACATGAGGCGAAACAAACAAGACAAGCAAACAGACATTTGACTAAAGACAGTGCATACTTTCGGGCGGACTGAGAGAAATTTGTAGTATACGGTATAAGCATGTGTGTGTGTGTGTGTGTGTTAGTCATGTGCTACAAGCTCATAAAAAGCATTTATTTAGCCAAGAGCCAAGCAAGTGGCACATGACACCACCAACTACAACGGCAACGACAAAATGGCGACGTGCCTCACTCAACGAGAAGGAACAGGAACTGAAACGAGAAGTAGGAGATGGAGGAGACTTGTTGGAGCTGGAGCCAACAACAAGGAGTATGGTGGGGGGGGGGATTGGAGATTGCAGGGTAAAGGGCATTGGGTTAGGCTGCTGCTCAGCGACGTAATGCTGATTTGGCTTTTACCACATCATTATGTCTTAACTGAACGTTTGCTTCTTGTCGGTTTATACAGTCTTCGTCATGGTTTTGTTTAACAACTCTTTTCTCTTGTTCTTTTTTTCTATTTACAGGCTGCCAGTTTGTTAGGACGCTATGCATACCCCACACCGAGGTTTGCTATGATGGTAAGTCCTTTATCAAACACACATACATGCATACATACACTCTCATTGTTAGATGGGCAACTGATATCCCTATGCCAAGATGGTGTTAAGCTCAGAGATTGTGTTCATCAGTTAAGCAGATGTGGACCCTAACAGTTAGTTAAATGGGAATCTCTGTGCGTGTGTGTGCGTGAGTTTTAGTGAGTGTGAAAATTCCACGAAAATTGAATATGCTCTAAGTTCTTTTTCCCCCCCCCCCCCCCCACAAGTTGGGGTAAGCTTTTATTTGGCCTTAATCACTTTTAGGCATAAATAGGAAAACACAAATGTAGCATTAGGCTCAAGTCTGAAATGATGATGAAGAGATTGTCTTAATAGGTTTCCACAAACTTTGCCTAAATTGCAATTAAATCTTTAAATCAAGTTATTATGATTAAATGACCAAGGTTTAGATATAGAATAAAGCACATATATGTAGATCTTCAGTACAATTTTTTAAGACAATATCTTAAGAAAATTTATTTGAGATTTTGTTTAGGAAATGAAAACTCGTTTATTTGTTAGTATGTACATAGAATGCTCAATTTTGTGGTTTACGTTTCATAATTTCATATATTTATGGTAAATTTTGAATTCGTTTTTGAACAATTTAAGAGACAGTTACAAAAACAATTCAAAATTTAAAAATGTTTTTATAGTTTTCAGAAGTAGTAATACTTTATAGTTCCTTTTCTTTCTAATTAGTATTTCAATTAAAAACTTTATCTATTTTTTCAACTCATTTCCAAAATGACTTTCTTGTTTTGCATTTAATAACTTTTTGTAGGCCAGTGTAATCATGAGAAGCATTTTGTATTCAAAGTTTTATGAAGTGTTAAAAGTTTTCTTGCAAAACAGAATCTTACTTATGTTTAGTTTTTGGCAAAATGTTTACAAAAGTTTTCAACAATAGCCGGAATATACTATATACATACATATGTATATAGTGTGTATTTCTTGTCTTGGAACGTAGATTTATGGTCAGATTATTGGCTGCTTCGGAAAACTGTTTATCATTCTGTAAGAAAATAAACTCTGGCATGGGTCAGAGGTCCTTTGCCTTAAGTGCATACTGAATTGGAATTTAAAACCAGTTGCTATGTTTCCATCCAACTCCCCCCAAACTCTTGGCCAAAATGCAACCAAGATACAAAGTCTGTGGTGAACCAGAGGAGAATATAAAGCCGCTTGTGCCGGAGCTGTGGCATATTCGTATTTGCGGAGCTCTTCAATGCCAGGCCAAGCGGTACCAAAACAAATGGTTCTAGGTAAGACAGAGAGAGAGGGCCAAGCATTCTAAAGGCAAGTAGGGGAAAACAGGCAGTGCATTATCGAGAACACACTCAATTACTTATGTAAGCACACACACACATACACACACAGACCCAAAAATACATTGTGTGTGCAAGTCGGAGGGAGCCAACGAACAATTGGAAAAGCAGCTGCTGCTAAAAATGGCGAAAATTGCAGAGAAATGGTTGACCTCAAAAATGTGAAAATAAAAAAGAAGAAAGGGGTGAATATGAGTAGGGGAATGTCATGGATAGAAAAGGTAGAGTGAGGGAGGGGGTGGACACACATATGCAAGCAGCAGTCACAGTCACGGCTTGGTCCACATGAAAAGGCATTTACATTATGCAAATTACAACTGAGACAAGCCACAAGGATATGCATTTAAATGCTCGTAAATTGTAATGAAAACAAAAGGTGCTGAATCACTGGCAGCCGAGATATGGGAGAATGCGATGGGACCGCTCGATTTATGCAGTTACATGCCCTATTAATACCCAGGGATAATAAAAGAAAATCCGACAAGCGTTTTCATTCTCCTTTTTCTGTTTTTGCCCTCTCTTTCATTTTTAGATAACATCTTCGGCAAGTGCATTCCCACCACCGGCGTCGATGTTGAGGACATTGAGAAGTAATTATCCTGGCTAGATTTAAATATCATTGGATTGGCATATGTAATCCATTTTATTCTTTCCCTTTTTGTAGGACACCACTTACTGAGGACCAGTCCCGTCTGTTGGCCACCATGCTGGAGGAGCTCCAGGGCGCGGGCTTAGGCTGGGATCATCCTTATGTACAATGTCGCATCCAGGGCACGCTCTTTTCGTTACAACGTCAACAACAGTTGCCACCGAATCTGTGCGCCAATCTAGCCCCTGTTCCCCCAGACTATGGAGATCCGGCCAGTGCTTTGGCTTATGTTCGTTTCACTCCACCGGAACCACAAATTGAAAGCGAATTGGATTACTATGAGCAGCAGCCAGCCCAAATGTATCCCTCGTTGCATAAGAAACTGGATTCGGGAGACAATGGCATCAATAGCATTATCCATCAGCTCCAACTGCAAGATAGGCGACGATTACGACATGATCCTGGCGAGCTAGAACATTTTGGCAAGCTGGATCAGTTGGGTCATGGGGCTCAAGCAGCTCAGCTGGAGACTCCGAGTGTAATGGATGCCTTTCTAGATACGGAACGGCAACGGCTTGAACGAGAACAGCAAGCCCGATTGGCCGATCAGGAAGAGGAGCAGGAAAAGCAGCATGAACGTCTAGAGCTGTATCAGATTCTAGCCGCTTCAGAGCCCGATCCTCAACCTTATCAACGCAAAGTGCAAGCCAATGCCATGGATACCTTGGAGTCCATAGTGGAGCAGCAAAAGGAGCAACAACAGCAACAACAACAGCAGCAGGAGCAAGAAGAGAAGGCCCCCGTCTATTTACCCGAAGAGGTTCACGAATCCAGTGAACTCTATATCCCCGATAGCTTTGCACCCTTCAAGCGTGTGCGAGGCCGGGCACGAGTTCCTGTCGATGTCGCAGACCCACCAAAGCGTTCCTTCTTTCGTGAACTGGCCAGCAGAAATAATGTGCCAGAATCCGAATCGGAGGCGCTTAATCCCGAATTGGTGAAACGGCGTCCCCCATTCTATGATCAACAGGAGTTGGCTTTTGATTCGGGTCTTTTGCATAACTCGCTGACTCCGCTCCAGGAGGAGGCTATGTTGGCATCAAACACCTTTCCCCGAACAGTCAATGGACAACGTTTGTATACCGAGGGCGGTTTGCTAATGATGCCATATAATACGGACCAGGAATCTGATCTCGAAGGCATGCAGGGAGATGAGCCGGCGGCAGCCATTAAACAGTCGCTTTTGGCCAATATGCTGGGATTTGCGCGACATGAGCGTTTGGATGTTAAGAAACCTGGACCCCAGCTTGGACCACCAAGACCTACGCCCGCTGAGCTCAGTAATCAACTGGAAACGGATAAAGCACATGGCTCCAAGCAGCAGGATGATGGCAACAACAAGAATAAGGAGGTCTTACCATCGCACATCAAGGGCAGCAGTGACGAGGACGATGCACACAAAAAGAAGAAAGTGATGAAGGAGCAGCACTCGGCCGAGGATCATGCGCCGCACACCGTAGACACTGAATATGCACATGTGTTCGTTAAGAACCCGTAAGTTCACTCCATCAATTGTCCTTCATTTCAATGAATTTTTGACTTGTTTCCTTGGCAGAATTGACAGTTGGTACGATGGGCAGCGTATTATGAATGAGTTGGCGCAAATACTACACATGCAGGGATACTTTTCTTATTTAACGTAAGTCTTTCATTCAAATCCTTAATCTTCTACAGAAGAAGCTAAACTGTTCCTTTGTTTCTTCTTTAGCGTTCAACCGCACGAAGTCAGCTTCCGGGTTGACTCAAATAACCCCGAACGCAAAACCGCCGGAGATGTGGCACGCATCATCAATGAGAATCGCGGTGTGAAGAACAACATTCAGCGACGCGTTGGTTTCTATGTCCTGCACGCTGGCGTGGGTGACAAGATCAAGGATTCATCTGATCCCAGTGTGTCTGCCTCTCGTATTGAGTTGGCGGAACAGGGACCAGATGTTACCCACATTATGGCATATATGTTCGCCGGAGCAGGAGCTGCGGCTGTCATTGTGATCTTTGTTACCCTGATCCTGATCAAGAGGCACGATCGGAAGCGCGATAAACTTGGCGGTCTACAATCGGGCATGGCAGGAACGGAGACCTGCAGCAAGGACTATCAGGAACTGTGCCGTGCACGCATGGCTGGCAAAAATGGCAATGGCAGTGGCGGTACAGCATCCGGTGGAAGTGGTGCTGCAGGGGAGCCTGCCCATAGTGGACGCATAACATCGCTAAGCAAGGAGAATGAGGGACGACCACCATCCTCACGATCGAGTACTTCATCATGGAGTGAGGAGCCGGCATTGACGAATATGGATATATCAACTGGACACATGGTTTTGGTGGGTTAACATCATTTGCACCCCTTTAAATAACTCTAAATGGTTTCCTATTCTTATCTCAGTCTTACATGGAGGATCATTTGCGTAACAAGGGACGATTGCAAAGGGAATGGGAGGCCTTGTGCCGTTATGAGGCTGAACCCAGTGCACGGGAGGCTGCCTCACAGCCTCAATGTGTTAGCCTTAACCGTCCCGGAGCTCCCTTGCCCTACGATCATTCGCGTGTGGTTCTCAACCATTTGGCCAATGCCGAGGGATTGGACTATGTCAACGCCTCAACGATTGTAAGTGCAGGATTCCATTTAGCTAGAGGGAATGTTTTTGTTTAATTTCAAATTTATTTGTCAGACCGATCATGATCCTCGTGCGCCAGCCTATGTGGCTGCCCAAGGACCACTACCATCGACATTGGCACACTTTTGGCAAATGATTTGGGAACAGGGTGCAGTGGTTATTGTGGCATTGTGTCGTCTTCAGGAGAATGGAGAGGTGGCTTGTGCACGCTATTGGCCGGAAGAGGGTGCAGAGGTTTATCACATCTATGAGGTAGGATTCGGAGATGAATAAGATGAGTACCCATTTGAAATCTATAAACTTCTTCTCTTTAAAGGTTCACCTGGTTAGTGAACACATTTGGTGTGATGATTACCTCGTACGTTCTTTCTATTTGAAAAATTTGCGCACTAGCGAAACCCGCACAGTGACCCAATTCCACTTCCTATCCTGGCCTCAAATGGGTGTACCCGCCCAAGCCAAAGCCCTATTGGACTTTAGACGGTAAGTCATTTAAATATAGTTAATTTTAAAGGATTCGATGTGAGTATTCTACTGTCCATTATAGAAAGGTAAACAAATCGTATCGAGGTCGTCGCTCTTGTCCCATAGTGGTCCATGGTAGCGCCGGTGCTGGTCGTACTGGTGCCTATATACTGTTAGATTTGGTCTTGGAGCGCATGAATAAGGGTGCCCGTGAGATTGATATAGCCGCCACCTTGGAGCATTTAAGAGATCAGCGTGCTGGTGTTGTGGCCACCCGACAGCAATTCGAATTCGTTCTGATGGCTGTGGCCGAAGAGGTTCATGCCATATTAAAGGCATTGCCGGCCAACACATCGGGGGAGAAGCGTGAACTGGATAAAGATCCGGCAGCCACACCAGCAGCAACTGGAGCAGCAGCCACCAGTACCAAAGAGCCGCTAAAAGAGGATAAAGCCCAGGAGGCAGCCGAAGAGGAAGCGCCCACCAGTAGCACCAAGGCAGCAGCGGAACAACAGAAGACGCCAGCCAAAAAGCAGCAGCAGGCAAAGAAATAAATGAACGGCCACTTTCGGCGATTTTTTTTTTTTTGTTTTTCCACCCTTTTTCTTGGTTTTCCTACTTTTTACTTTATAAATTGTTGCAGCGTTTCGGGGGTCCTATATATATACATATATTCATATAGAAATATAGATTTGATTCAATTTGGTTCCGTTTATTTTAGCGTTAAATTCTAAGTTTAATTTATGATTTGGCATAAGCACATGGAAGGTTCGAAAAAGGCATCATATGGTTGGCTAGAGAATGAAATTATTTAATATCGAAAAAAAAAAGTTTAATATGATTTTAAAATTTTTCTTTTTTTTTTTTTTGTGTTTACTTATTCAATCACATTTATGGGGGATGGAACTTGATCCGCATGCACGCTGCTTCAGGTGTGCACCAGCCCGTCGCATCTCCAGTGCGTTCCATGGGGCATCAAGCGCCATCAGAGCCAACGATGTGTAAAAGAAAAAACCAAAAACCAAATGCAAATTTAATGCACATACATATATTTAGCATATATATATATATATTTGAGTGTTATCAATATGCATAATGGTATCTTTATATATATACACATACAAAAGCAGAAACATATTTACATTGCATACCTACTTATATACAACTCTATATATTTATATATACATATATTTATCTATGTGTATATATATTTATATATCTATATATATATATATATCTCTTGTACATGTGTCTAGATGTTAAGGCAATTCAATTATGAAATGTGCATTTTGACTTTATATCGATGTTGGCATTATTCCATTTAAACAAAAACTAACTGAACAAAAACAAAAACAAAAAAAACTATCAATACTAATTGATGTGCTTGACAGAAAATATAGCCAGATGAATATGAACGAGGAAAGCAAATGAAATAACAACAACAAGAACAATCGAGAGCTAAAATGGTATACATATGCCGTCAAACCACAATCACATAGACACACACACACACACAAACAAACAAAAATACAACCACAACCACCTACACAACTCTAAACATATACATACACCTTTACATATACATTTATATACATACATTCCGATTTAACCTAGAAGAACTAAAGAAAATGACGACGAAGGCAAAAAAATGAAAAAGAAAAATAATGTTGTACCTAAATCAAATGATGAAAATTTCTATTTACAAAAGGAAAACAAAAATCTACTTATTATATATTGATGTGTATGACAATTAATTAAACCACAATATATATATATATGTATACATATATATAATCTACTAGTATTCATATACAATATGATGATATACTGATTGATACCCACTATTCTATATAAATGTGTGTTAACAAAAAAAAAAAAATTGGAGAAAAAGCATGTTATTTTACCAAACCATATGCGATGAATATTGAAAAACAATTTTTAATTTTCAAAAAACCTTTTTTTGTTGTTAAAAATTTATTTTTTTTTTATTTTTTCAACCTAAAACATAAGCTTCTAACTCTTTAACCTATTCCACCATCAAGTAAAGTTAAGCACTGCCCTTGCCCTGCACAGAGATGTCTAAAGAGATTTATGGATCAGTTTTATATATATACATACATACAGATAGAAACATTTATTCCAAAACATTTGAGGCAGCTAAAAAACTGATCGATTCTCTGACAGACATTTTCTTACATTTTCCAACGGACAGGGCAAGGATTTTTCCACAGTGCGCGGTTAGGAGAATGTGCCACATAACAAGCTGATTAGAATGCCAGCTAGAAAGATACGAAGAAAAAATATACAAAAAATTGAAAATGAAAAAAACAAAAAAAAAAAAAAGAAATACATATATATACATATAAAATCACACACATCACATCACAAGTAACTTTCCACTCAGGCCTGACCTTTGAATTGACTCAAAAGGAAAAATTAAACTTAATAACTAAATGGAACTTAACACAAATGGTAAAAAAAAGAAAATCAACACTGAACACTTTACATCTCAGCTATGCCACAAAGATACATATGACAAAACAAACAAACAAACAAACAAATCTAAATGTTTAAACAAAAAGATGAATGAAAACAAACCAAAAAAAAAAACAAAAAAATTACTTACAATTGAAGCAGAGGAAAGTCGTTGAAACTAAGACAAAGAAGAAAAGCAAATTGCTGCAACAAAAAAGCGCAACACAAAAAACAAAAAAAATATATCAATTAACAAAATGGAAAAACCCAAAAAAAAAAAAAAAACTAAGTACCATAATTAACAGTTTTATGTAGCAGTTGAAAATTACAAAGCAAACCAATATAAAATGAGTTATTGTAGTTGGAAACAAAACGTAACTTTAAGATGAATTTATCTCGACGCAAAAAACCAAAACAAAAACAAAAATACAAACAATGTAACGACTACAATTTTCTTTGTTAGCAATTTTTCTCGTTTAACACACAAAAAAAAAACAAAAAAAAAAAAGAAGAAAACACGAATTAAAAACAATATTACAATAACTGTGGCAGGCCCAATGGCAACAACAACAACAACTAAAATATGGGCTTGCAAAAAACAACAAAAAGAGCAACAAAACAATTTATTAAATGTGGTAGAATGAATATAAAATAATAAAAAAAAAAAAATAATGCAAAGAATTCTATATAAATTTAGTAGTGAGTTTTTTCAAATTGATTTTTTCTCAAACAAACAAAAATGTTAAAAAATTTATATAAAAATGTTCTTCGACGAAAGCAAATTAAATAAGTGTACTAACAACAACCTACTTGATTGTATTTGTAGTCAAATTATATATATATATAAATATATATATATATATATATGTATAACAATTAATAATTTATTGATGTATAAACAAAAAAAAAGAAAGGAAAAAATGTTTAATTACTTGAGGAAAACACAACCATGCGTAGAAAATTGTACGGAACTTACACACATTTAAAACAACTACTAACATATATATACATACATATATATATATAATCAATGTTATATCAAACCTATATATACACATATATAATTATATATACGTACATACATGCACCCACAACTTGCATAGAAGTTGAATGGGATGATGTAGATCAGGCACAGTTTATAATTTCAATAATAAACTAAAAGAATCTATTTTCATTGATGGTGTAACATAGATATACAAAAAAAGAAAACCTCTTACCGCACCGGGAAAGCATAACAAATCGGACAGAATTAAATATAAATTCCTTAGACATTCCGGACAGCATAAAACTGAAACTAAAACTATAAAAGAGAAAAATGCAAATTTTTTAGCTTACATTGACTTGGGCTTAGGGCATATGAAGCTATCCTTGTGTTGTGATCCTTTTTGGGCAATAAATGATGAATGGACCGACTAACTGACCGACTGATTGTATGACCTACAAAATGGTTTGAGTTCCTATACACAAAACATACCCACACGATGGACAGGACGCAGGACAGGCTGTATATACGCACATCTCAACTATCTCAACAAATAGCAGATCAACAAAAACTGAACGAAAATAATAACCTAAAGAAAACTCATTTACATTTTGAACGGAAATGCAATATTACAATAACTATTGAATTGAACTTAAATGATCTCCTTGAAAGTAATCAGATTGATTTTTTATCTCTAAATTGATTAATTATGGATCTAAACTGATCTAAGTTGATCTTTGGGGATCTTATCTGATCTCACCTGACCGGAACACAAATGACTTTAGATTTAGGCCTCTTTACACAATGAGATTCAGACTCGTTTAACGGGTCGAAATAATATGCCAATTGGTTAACAACATTTTGGACAGATTCATATGCCCCAAGTCGAGTGCAAGTTTTGCTTAAGAGTTGATGTGAAATATAAAGAATATGAATATATATATATACATACATATGACGTTCAACATGACAAATTTTCAAATATATAATGATGATGACTTATAAAAGAAAAAAAAATATATATATATGTAAAACTTGTCGAATGTTAATTTCCCTGAGTTTGCTATAATATACAAATACAAATAAATACAAAATGAAAAGAAAACAACATATATCGAACCATATATATATATATACTAATACTAATAAATATTGCTGTATAATTCAATTAATTAATGAACTAAGCTAAATCAAATTGAATAAGCGCAGGCTTTCATACATTTTTGGAAATAAAACGAACACGAAAACAAAAAATAAATTAATAATTAAGTAAAACATTTTTAGCAGCTAAGAGAAAGACATTTCAACAAATATCGGTGTGTATATGTTAACCTATAATATATATATATATAAAAAAATATACCCATATATGTTTAGCCAATTGGCCAAAAGACAAAAAATTTAAAACAAAACAAAACCAAAAAAAAGAAAAGGCAACAAAAATGCAAGAAAAAACCCTTACAAAAAAAATCGTAAAATCCAGCAAGAAAAATTATGCTGGCTGAGGATACTTAATAACCATATTGACAACAAAACAAAAAAAACAACAACAAATATTATGAATTAAAATCTAAATGTACAACACAAAACTATACAAATTAATGAGCATACCTATTAAAGGTTTTTTGTGCAACAAAAAAAATAAATAAAATATATAAGAAAGAAAATAAAAGAAATGAATACGAATATGCAATTTAAGTGTTTTAAACATAACCATTACATATATATATATATATATATATATACAATACAATTATGGATTTAAACAAAAAATATTCTTCAACAAATATACAAAAAATACTATTTATATATATGTACTTATATATATAAAGAAATATATATGTGTAACGAAATGAAAAATCTTAATGTGTACCGCGCCATTGTGTAATATGCGCTACAAAAACTAAAGTGAAAGGAAATACTGTCTAAACGAAAATTAAAAAAAAAAAAAAAACAAATACATGAAACCCATACAACTTACAAAAACTACAAATATATGCATATTTATATATATGTGTTAACTGCATGTGTAAATTATATAAAAAACAAAAAAAAAAAAGAAAAGCAAAAGAAACCAAAAAGCAAAACCCAAACTAAAAGCGAACAATTTTCGTTAAAAAACTAAAAGAAATTGATGAAATGAAAAAGAAGAAGAAGTAAAAACAAACAGCAAAGGAAACGAAGATGTTGAACCGGTAATAATAGCGACTATTATTATTATAATACAAAACAAAAACAACCAAAAGCAACAAAATAATAAAGAAACCCTAAAAACAAAAGCAAAAACAAAAGAAAACCAATCAACTAAAAAATAACTAAAAAAAACTTTCAAATAGGTACCCTGTATCCAGAAACCTAAGGAAACAACAAAAATAAAGAAGGCCACTGAACTAGACCTAATTTAACGCCGTAAAGTATGCAACAGAAAGTTGTATCGAGGTGTTAAAGTTAAAGGTAGAGAACTTTTTCATTGTCCGATTTCTCGATCGTTTGAGCAGTCGTATGTACGCTTATTCAATTTTGCCTTTCCTTTAAACGCTTGGCAAACAATTTTATAACATTTCAAATTAAAGTTTTTGAAATAATAAACTCTAATATACAGACAGATCAACTTTGATATGCCTCTTAATTAAACAAAATGACAATAACTCTTGACAAAATTTAATCTTTTATATAATTATAAAGGACTAACTCTATTAAAACTTACAAACTGCGTAAAACAAAAGAATATTTCTATTAAAATTCCACTTCAACTTGCTACAGGGTATCTTAAAGTCGGCACTTCCGACTGCACTACTGTTTTCTTTTTTTTTCTTTTGTTTTTTAAAGCTAACTGTCTATATACTTTATAGGCAGTGATTCTCAAACTGTAAACGCAACACCATCCATACATTTATAGATCTACAACAAAAGAAGGTATTGTACTTATCGTACCAAATTTTGTATTAAGAAATCATCAAAATAACCAAAATCAAAACAACAACAAAAACAAAAAACAAAACACACTATAACACATACACACAGACATACATATTACATATAAATCTATCCAAAATTCTATAGATTGGCTGATATCATCAAAAGATTTTGAAATTATTTATCGTTTTTGGCTTTGCATGCAAACTCTCACTATTCCCTATCCAACCACCCCATCTATGTATATCCCCCTCTCCCCGCCCCCCTCAAAATAACACCGACAACAGGTATATGTATACAGAGCATTAGTAGCAAACAAACAAAACGGTTATTTCAATTGCTTAAACAAATTAATAATTATTGTTAATTGGCCCCCAAACGGAAGGGGAGTTACAATACATAATGAAATCAATCACAAAAGCTTCCAAATATCTAAGAATCAAAGGCAAAAGCTTCCTAAATAAAAACAAAAACAAAACAAAAAAAATGGCATAAAAGCTAAGGCAGGACATTGGCACGAATTTGTTTTGAGTTTGAATTCTTTTGAGTTCTTCTCTCTTTGTTCTTCTCATGTTGTGAATGTCTAACTGAATAACCGTAATGAATTTAATCAATGTACCTATTCGTACCATATTTAATCAATTTGTGTAAAGCAAGCATTAAAAAAATCTAAAAAAAAAAAAACACTAAAAACCACTCTCTTTTATGAACAATTTGATAGTTTTATTGTGTGGCACACTTAGGCCAATTTACTGATAATTTTATTGTGGAACAAATGTTATTGATATTTTATGGTGTGGTTGAAGAGTTTTTTAAACTTTTTTTTGAAATGATAACTTAAGAATACAGAGAGTTTGAGTTGAAATAGACAGAGTAAGGGATTAGAAATAGATTAAACAGAATTAGATTAAGAACTTGTTTGTGGTTTAGTTATCTATATTCTATATTCGACTAACTATCTTATGAGGATAATGCAATTAAACTTGATAATAAGAGTTAGTTAGTCAGTTAGAGTTAAAAACTATCAGTTCATAGAGCTTAGACTTAGTAGAACAGTTCTATAACCAATAGAAAGCCAAATCGGTACACCTAAAGTTTCCCTTCTTAGCATGAAGAAGTTTTCTGCCTTCTAAGTTGGTTATATAAAAATTTTATAAATTTTTCTTTTATATCAAATTTTTTCATATAGCACCCATTTAAATAAGGAAGCACATATAATATAAATATTACTTAAAATATTCAAACTAATCAATAATTTAGGGTATATCTTTCGCTTTTTTAACTAAACTTTATCACTTAGCTATAAAGGTCGGTATTCTGAAAGATTTTAAAACGTTTTAGTCTGTCGAAAAAATATTCTTCATTTTTAAGATCTTAAAATCAAAACGATTTGCGCTACATAATGAACTATACTCTATATATTGAAGTCTTGTTTCCATGATTGCAAATTTTTTAACGATCAAATTTTCACATCCTAAAGTTGTATGTATGAGAGTATCGTTGACATATATACCGAATGGTAAGACATATTATAGGGTATAGCAACTTCGGCGTCCCTTAAATACTAAACAAAAGATTTCCATTATACTTTTGATTTGATTGAAGCCAATTTGTAGTTGTCACTCATTTTTTCCAACCTACCCTAATCTAAATGCACATCCATTACCCTATTTTGCTAGTCTCAACACTTTTCACTGGCTGCAGCAGCTTCTTTGCTTTGCATTTTGATTGAGTTACCTTTTTTTCTTTTAGTTTTTGGTTTTGTGTTTCGTTTTCTTTTTGCCGCTACCACTGCAACCCCCTTTGCCTCATTTTTCTTTTTGCAGACGCACCCCGCTTTCGCCCAGACCTAAAACGAATCCAACAACAAAGGCCAAAAGACCGCGAATAATAAATTTCAAAATGAAATGAAAAAGAAAAAAAAAAACGAAATAAAATGAACCTAGAATAAAATCGGGGCACAGCCAATTTCGTACGCCCAGCAGCAGCAGAAGCAGAAGCGACAACAGCGGCGTCAGTGGCGGCATTGACGGAGTGGGGAGGGTCGACAGTGGTTCAGCGTTCCATTTCAGTTTTTGGCAGAAAACATCAGCTGTCGTTTGATTTCTGTTCGCCTGGTACAAATGTCGGAACGTTTCTTTGAAATGCCGAAAATGAAAGGCAAAAAGCCGCCGCCGTGCAAATGCTTTGATGATTTTCCGCTGCTACCAACACGAACAACCGCAACGGCATTGGGAATAGTGAGTGCTAGCTAGGGGAGAGGGGAGTATGATGGGAGTATGAAGCGACAATGACGACGACAAGGAAGTGAAGCGTTCAAAACGTTCTTTTTGATGACGAGACGCAGGGCTGACCACCGCTTCCATGTTCAATGATGATGTTGTGTTGGCTATGTTGTTTTTGGTGTGCCGCCGCCGCCGTCGCCACCGACGCCGCATATCAATTTTAGGGGAGTGGCTGGCGTGTGTGAAAGAAGATTATAGAGTTCTCTTATGTTTTGCTCTGCTCTGAGTGAGTGTTCCAGCACTAAAGCCTGATGCGGCAATCCCTTTGTTGTTTTCGTAAAGTGCAGTTGGGCGTAACCTTAACAGTAACAGGAGCAGGGAATAGCTTGATTTTTTTTTTATATACGTATATATTTGGGTTAAGGTTACGAGTACATCCACAAGGGCGTCGCGAGAGGGTGACAAAGCCACTCCTCTTCAACTGAACGGCCTCACAGTTTTATGAGCCACACTTTATGATTATAGGTAAAAAGGTAATTGTTATTAATAAAAATATATTCATTTAAAGTTGGTTGAATTATATATACTGAGGTAAGTATGTAGTTTCTGTACATGTGGTGTATCTTATGTGAAGCCCTAATGGCATTTCAAGTTGAACCCTTTGTGCTGTTTCTTTTCAACGGCTCACTAAAGGATATTCAGGTAAAAATGTATAGCCTATACCTGATTTTGTCACCATCAAGTAAATATAGGTTGAACAAAGGGGAAAGACAGCCAAATCACAATGACTTTCGGCTTTCTGTGAGTTACACCAATCGTTGTCAATCTTCCTCAATGAATAAAAATAATCTAATTATATTTAGCAAACTGCTACAAAAACAATTCCTACCTTTTCTTTTTTCAACATTCGATTTATTTTCTTTCGCTGATTATAAATATTTAGTTCACTTTTAGTTTAAATTTTAAATTGCAAATGAAATGCAACCCGTTTCGCTGTTTACTTTATTACAGCTGGAGCTAGCATATTTCAGCCTAAAATTATGCAATACTTTCTACTAATCTTGAGCAACCTATGCAGTGAGAAATTGGTCGCATTTTTTGTTTGGGCCGAAAAGTGTGCAATGATTTTAATGTTTTGTCACACTGTATAACAAAAACACATTCAAAGATCTGTTGGTTCAGGAAAGTTAAATTTCAAAGGAGGAAAAATTGTTCTTTTTACGCCTTTCTATTCGCTTTTCCCTAGACTAACAACTTCGCTGCTTTTGAAGCATACCTCAGTTAGTCAAAGTACTTGTATTCAACTGAATCCGCTCCTGTCTTTAAGATGTATATTTATCTACATACAAATTGAATACGAATGTTCAAAAACCATTTGTTTTCCAACAATACAGTAGTTGTATGCACAATATGGACCAAAAACTCGCGGGTGCTAAAAAATTAATTCTCAAAATTGAATAAATTACGCGAATTATGTAACAGGCGAACAGAAATAAAGAAAGCGAACACAAACGCTGACGAGCAGCAGCAGCAGCAGCAACAGAAGCAGCTGCCGAGAAAAATCGCTTAGAAACAAACACTCACTCTCACTCATTCACACACACACACGCGCGCGCAGACACACACTCGCTTGTCTTGGAAAATGCTTTTCCTCCGAAAAGTCAAAAGTATTAAGTACGTAAAAGAAGCAGCAGCAGCAACAGCACATAAGAGAGGAATAGAGGGATGGCGATGATGCATATGGAGAGGGGGGTGAGAGGTGAGGATGGTCGTAAAACATTTTTCATTGCCAACATTATGGAGGGGTGGTGGCGGCAATGCCGGCGTTTGTGTGAGGGGGTTGCAAATGCTTGTCACTATCGGGAAAATTAATGTTCAGCAAAGAAAGTGGAAGACACTCAGAGCGAGCGATAGAGAGAGAGAGAGAGAGAGTTCGTGTGTGTGGAAAATCATCAAAGGTTGCCGCTGCGGCTTTTCCGCCTTTGTGCCAAATCCTCAAAGGAATTTTCCGATATTTGTAGCAGGCGAACAGAAATCGCCAACAAGCAAAGTTGACCAAAGAAAAACCCCAAAAATAAAAAAAAAACCCACACACACACACACACACAAACGACCTCGACATCGAATTTTCCGATGTTTTCTTTTTTTTGCTTGCTTGCTTGCTTGGGGAGAAAATTCGCTTTTCATGTGTGGCTGATACACACATACTCACATTACACATACTCATACAGATACACAGACACAGATGTTTGTGAATTATCGATGGGAAGCTGCTTTGACTCGCTACCTCTGACGTCGATCCATTTGGCAGAGCGAATTTATTTATGTGGTTTTTCCTCTTTTTCTATAAATTTTCACTCTTTAGCTCTTTCTCTCTCTCTGTCTCTCTCTCTCTCTTTGTCGCTGTTTCTTGCTGTCTCTCTAGTCGTTTGCCATTTCAAGTGACATCATTAATGACAGCAACAGCATAAAAAAGCATTAAACACCCAATAGTCAGAGTCACAGCCTCGACGACTACCAATTTTGGCCAGCCAGCAGTAAACAACAACAATAACAACAACAACAAAAAAATCTCATTAATGTGGCTAAACAAAAAAAGGCTTGACATAAAACATAAAATTTTATGAAACAACAAAATAAAAACCCTCACCACATAGCACACACAGTGCATAAATTTAGCGAATCAATCGGAATCGATTAGTGGCAAACTGTGTGAGCAATGGCCATAATGATGGATTTAAAATGAAAAGAGTTACGTGATGGGAGGGGGCGTATAAGAGGTGCCGGAGACGTGTCCATGTCCATGCCAGAGATGATGATGAGTGTGCAATATTCCAGTTAGGCACGTGTGGGGAGTAAGTCAAATTATTGACAGATGGCTATTTTACACCTAATACTCTTTGTTTAAAATTGAACATAAGGAATATGCATTGAAAATAGCTTAAGTAATGTTTTAATAAACAGTGTTGGATAACATTGAGAATTTGCAGAGTGTTGTAAGCTGAATATTGAGTGGAAATAGGCAGCTTATCTTCAGTAGATGCAAAAGAGAGGCAAAATAAATTTAAAAGAGAGGCAAAAATATATGTGAATATAGTTTTTTGATATTTTAGGGAATTCTGTATGGGAAAATTAAGCTGAATTTGAAAAATTTCAATAGAAATTATTGTTTGTTCGCATTTCTGCAATGATATTAATCACTTAGATCTATTCTATAATATAAGTAAACTGTTAATTTGGTAGTGTATACAATTGTCGACCAACTGATGGCTATAATTTTTACTTTATAGTAATTGTTGTTGTTGTTTTAGTTATAATGATTGCTTTTGTTGATATTGCCACACAAAGTTCGTTTGGTGATTTTTGCAACTAAATTAATGTCATTGCCGGCATTGGCCCAGCCTCAGTCTTTGTAACCCCAGCCAGAAGTCAAAGTAATATTTTGGCACGTCGATGCCAGCTGGCCTCAATACGTAAAACAATAACAAAGGGGGATTGCAACTAGAAAGAGAGAGAGAGAGAGAGATTTATAGAGAGGGATTGTGGAATGCAAAAGGGTGATGGAGTACCTAATACCATTTGGCTTTGGCGCGTGCTAAAACTAAGATAAACATTGCCCCAGACCCAAAAAAAACAAAAAAACACTGAAGAAACATTTTTGCGTTTTGTTTAGTCTGCTATGAGTTGTGGCATTCCAAACAAATGTTTCACAGCAAGGCACAGCGCTTTGTTGCCCCAACAGCACAATGTGCAACAACAGACACAGAGGCGGCTACATACAATAAACGTGCTATATATTTCCCACAAGTTTCCTGGCAGAGTTTCACATATATTCACACACAGTATTCATTTTAACAGTTCCTTAACTTAAATAAAGTTTACAAAAGAAATTCAATAAATATCAATAAAAATATTTTTAAATTGCAATCAGCAGCAGCAGCAGAAGTAAACTTCAAAAGCAGTCAAAGCCGCAGAATAAGAACAATAAAGGCAACAAAGATATATACATACACGATTAACGGTAATCATATTAACCAAGCCGAGTGAGAAATTTAATTAAATTGCCCAAAATAAGTAAGCAGAATAAACTGGTTGATGGCAATAAAAGCAAGGAACAACAACAACAACAAAAGCAGTAATAAAAGCAGCAACACCAACAACAAACAGGAACGTCTGCAGCCACATCAGCGAATCAACTGCAAAAATTCAATTAAAACATATGCGAAGAACTTGTCGACGATGACAATGTGAAACGCCAAAATGGAATTTGACTTAATGGCAAGCAACATCAGCAGCAACAGCTACAAGTACAACAGCAACATCTAAACTAGCAACAACAATGCCTGCAATTAACTGACAGGAAGTTTTGCGACTAAGAAAGACAGACCCAGAGAAACGACAACGAACTTGCGGCTGTCTTGTCGTCTTGTTAAGTTTGCCGCCAAGTTTGTCTGTGTAACTGTTAACTGGGCTTGCACTTGGGTCTGGGCCTGGGCCTGGGCCAAAGCCTGGGCTTGGCCGCCCCCAACTGCATTCCAACATGCCAAACTAACTGCATGTTGCATGCCACAGCTAAACCTAATCATAATGCAATTTGGAACCGTTTTTTTTTTTTTATTATTTTTAAGACTCTAGGCTAACTGACATTTGCAATGGCCCAAAGCAATTGCCCTCTCTCTCTGTCTCTGTTAGGGACGGTCTAAGATAAAATAATTTCCATTGCAAAATTATTGGCAAATAAAATTTATTTATAATTTCTGCTTTGTTAGCCCCTTAAATTTGTCTCTGTCGCTTAACAATAACTTGTGAAATTAAATTTTAGATTTTGAAAAAGTAATTGAAAACTAGAAGGCCGTAGTATCTTCAGCCAGTAGCAGAATTAGTTAGAAACTTCTTTAAAACTATCAAAATTTTAACTTTTTTTAACTCGAGTGAAGAAAAAAGTATCAAAATGAATGAAACGTCCCAATAAGTTAATTTTATATGATTTTGGGGTTAATTTTCTAATATATGATAGATAATTCCATGATTTGACTTTGAATTAAACATTTTTTAAAATATTTTGAAAATATTCCTCTAATTTTTGCATTTTTTAGGTTAAATGAAGCAAGCAAGTCGTCATTGCCGACATTGAGTATACCCTGTACCATTAAGTTATATTAAATGGAATGAAACACATTCGAAATCGACATCAATTTCATACAAGATTTCCTTTAACATGCAGCGAACGCATGCTATCTCGCTCACTCTTACCAGCCAATGTCGCCCTTAGGGATTCAGTACAAAATGTATATACGTATATCTCCTATGTTTATTGTCCGATTTCAACTAAATTTGCGTGTGCGTGTGCATTTTGGCTATATTTCTAGATGTGCCGCATAAGAAAGCGATATTTTTAGTATGGCTCTAAATATACGTTTTTTTCAAATTCTGGAGGCGGAAGTGGGCGTGGCAAAAATTTGAAACAAACTTGATCTGTGTACACACTAGTAGGATCTACAAACCAAATTTGGTAACTCTTACTCTTATAGTCTCCAAGATCTCGATGTTCATATGGACAGACAGACAGACGGACATGTCTCAAACGAATCGGCTAGTGATGCTGATCAGCAATACATACACTTTATGGGGTCGGAAATGTATATTTCTGCCTGTTGCATACATTTTGGAGACTTTAATATACCCTTTTACCCTATGGGTACAGGGTATAAAAACCGAAACAACAATTATTTTTCTAAATTTCGAACATATGAACATATAACCTTAAAATAGTAACTGATGTTTTTTTTTTTTATGCGCTGCAAACTTCTGATCAAAACTAATATACCCCTTTTTACAAGTTATAAATAAAACTCCATTCATTTCATTCAAGTTGTTGACTTGAATGTATCTAAATTAAAATAAATTGTAAATTTTTGTTACTTTTGAATAATTCATAGAACATTTGCGAATCGACCACGCAGATGGCCATCACCAAAGTTAATTGTTTAAATTTTCTGAAAATAAATTTGCCAGGATTTAAGTTACCTTTCAATTTCTGCCACATATGTTGAGAATTTGGTGGCACAACAACCCTCATGCCTAATGCAACTAGTTGCAGATGATGCTTCCTCCCTCCATAGGATAACAGTTGGTTCGATCTGTTGCCCATCTGACATGATCCTGCCTTTCTCCTTCTCTCCCTTTTCCAAATTTATGCCACACTTTTACAATTAGTTGCCTGTTTATGCTATAATTTTTTTGATGATTCAACCCACCGATAAGGAGACAGGGGCGTCATATACAATGTGTCAGATCATAGTTATATGTCAGCTGTGGAGTGTTACCTATTATGTTGGCCTCCTGTGGCTAGGTTTACCTCTCGAAATTATGATGAGGATGTTGTTTGTGGTAACCTCACAGTCTTGCAACATGTGGAACTTATCTTTCAATGTATATTGCAAAGTCATTAAGATGAAAAGTTAATTTATTATTTACTGATATATGTACATGCCATTCCAACAAGATGTCGTTACCTATATATGGTTAGTTAATCTCACAATTCTTACATTTAGTTTATAGTAAAACCAACAAATTGGCGCCGCAGTTTGTCATTGTGTCAAGGTAAGTTGCAAATATGCGAGAAATCTTATAAACAACTTGTTAAACCTACGCATAGAATGGCATATTCTTAATTTTTTTATATGGTCATGCAATTTTCTATATATAATTGCTGCAGAATGAAAAAAAAAAATAAAATTGCAGCTGCAATTGCAGTTACAGCTTTTTGTCACACTTTTTCCGCCAAAGTGGGTTTTTTTTTCTCTTCTTATTATTATTATTTTTGTGCTCTTTATTATTTTTTATATATTTTGTTTAATTGCTGCCAGACTCTAAGGGGGAAGAAGCAGTAGAAGGGGGCATTATTGCCGATGCTGGCACTCAAGTGCACATTTCCTGCCATTTACAACAAAGTATTTTGCTGCTAGTTTTTATTTATATTCATAACGCACTTAATGGGTTTTTCTGTTCTGTTCTTTTGGTCTCTGAAAAGCCCTGGCCCTGGCCCAGGCCCATTGTTCAGAAATTTGTAACGGGAACGGGGCCTTAGTCGGGGTCCCTTCGGCTGCCACTTGCACTGAGGGCAACGGGCTGCGTCTGCGCATATTGCACGTGGTTGTTGTTGTTGTTGTTGCTTGGCGTAGGGGTTGGAGTTTTTCTCTTTTTTTTATTTTGGGGTTGCTTGCCACTGACCCGCAGCATTTGAGTTTTCATTTTTATTTGTTTGGCCTGCATTGTTCACTTGAATTCACTCGCATGTGCCTGCCACACGCAGAAGACACTTTGCCACCACCACAACCACTAGCTCTGCCACCAGCTGCTGCAACTCCTTGGCCTTAGATCAACATTAGGCATGTCAAATGATTCAACCAGCTGTTCTCATCCACAAGAAGCTAGAAAATCAAAACCTGCCGACAAGCAAACAAATTTTCGAAAAAGAAAAAAACGTGAAATCTCCATTGTCCTTCTTTGGCCGGCCGATACCGACATATGTTTGGCTTCACAGTTGATTTCTAGGCAATTAGTATGGACTCACACCCTCACCTCACCCTTGTATTGAGGGTGCAGTGGCTACAAATGCAAATGAACTGAGAACGAATAGCTGTTGATCAGCCAAAGGACAATCCAAAAATAAACTAAACCAAGCGAGAAATGCAGCTGCCATTCACAGGACTAACTACTAAGTACATATTTCCATTTTTGTCATTCTATTGTTTTCTACCCCATCAGTGCATATACTGAATACAAAAATATTTATTTTGAGAAACAATTTGAAACATTTATTAATATTTGCCCACACTTTTGTTGTCCCTTTTGAACCTTTTCAGCACTCGAGTTTTGTTTCTGATTTCCAAACAGTTCGTATTTCACATAGACAAATATATTACTTGAAGAAGGGTTTCAAATGGTAGTCTGGAATCTAGACTATGGATCACAAATCAAAAGTGAGATACAGCTGAAAGCCAGACAATTATATAGCAGTTCAAAATTTGTGTTATATACCTAATAAATTTTATTTTCCTATGGTGTCAATTTCAGTTTCTATAACAATGTTTTATAGTCACCTAAAATTGGCTTTTTCCATAAATTTGTATTTTAAAATGTTACTGACAAGTCATAGAATGTTATATAGTAGATATTTAGAAAGAAATTTTAAAATGGATTTATTCTAACAATGTTTATAAAAGCCACAAAATGAGTTTTTGCTAACTCTCTTAGAGATTTTAGTATAAAAATTTGTTTAATTTCAAACGTCTTGAAAGAAAAGTTTATGAAATAATTGGTAGAATTTCAAAATAACAAAATTAATTAGAATTTGTTTACTTAACTTAAAGCTTCATTTTACTTTAATATTAATATTGGAAATCCAAGACAAATTATAAAATATTTTCAAATTATCGATATATTTATATATCTTAAATCTTCTTTATATACATATAATGAAGCAAGCAAGTCGTCTCTGCCGACGTTGAGTATACCCTGTACCAACATTAAAAAAAATCTTCGAAGTAGCCATCAATTTCATACAAAATTTTCTTTTACATATGCATATGCAGCGAACGCATGCTATCTCGCTCTTTCTTATTTGCCAATGCCGTCTTGGCATTTCAGTACAAAACGGATATAGACATATCTCCTATGTTTATTGTCCGATTTGGACAAAATTTGGTCAGCAGGCGCAGAATAAGAATACGATATGTTTAATACAGCCCTAGTAATACTTTTTTCAAATTGCAGGGCGGAAGTGGGCGTGGAAAAAATTTGAAACAAACTTGATCTGTGTATGCATTAGACTCATGTTAACACCAAATTTGGTGGCTCTAGCTCTAATAGTCTCCGAGATCCAAGTGTTCATACGGACGGACAGACGGACGGACGGACAGACGGACATGGCTCAATCGACTCGGCTAGTGATGCTGATCAAGAATATACATATATACTTTATGGGGTCACAAATGTATATTTCTGCCTGCTACATACATATTAGCGACTTTAATATACCCTTTTACCCTATGGGTACAGGGTATAAAAATGAATGTTTGTCTGTATGTTATCTCTGAACTCAAAACCTACTGGACCGATTATTATGAAAATTGGTATATATATGTATTTTTTCAGGGAGAAGGTTTGTATACATGTTCATTGACGCCACTCGCCACCAGGTGACGCTGCAGAGTTGTAACTTTTGATATGTTCAACCGATTGTTGACAAATACAAATACGATACAAATCGTTACTGAGGCACAGCAAAGCGGGGTCGGGTCGCTGGTTTATTATATTTCTGTTTATTTTTTTGGTTTAACTTTATCAAAGATCGAACTTCGTATTTGTTTTCAAGATCAAGCAAACTTAATCAAAATATAAAATTTATTATATTTAACTTGGAGTGAAGTTTGCAATTTCGATTTTTAAGGTTTAACATCAACCGTAGCAAATTAATTTCCATTTATAATCAAGAATTTTTAAATCATTTGCTTTTAAGAAAATTCAGCTTACTTCGTTTTTGTTATAGATGCCACTAAATGTTTCCATTCATTTTTCATTATTATTCACTGAAGGCTGTTAAATTTTTTATAATCAAGGCATTGATGAATATTGTTAAGTTACACAATTTATTTACTAAAATTAAATTGATTGTCTTATATTATTTTTCTGGTCAAATCTTACTTTGTAAATATGCGAAAGGAGGAATTTTTTATTTTTGCCTTTTATTTGATTTGCTTTCTTTTATAACTCGTTTAATCCTTGGTTTACATTTAGTTTACTTAAATAAACTACCTGAAATTTTGCCTTTTTATTAACCATTGTTCCACTTTATAGCCTGTTTGATATATATTTTTTTTCACAATTTTTAATGGCCTTGCGTGATTAATTGCAATTTTCGATCAGTTGTTGACCAAAATTGTATCCATGTGGCTTTTGCGGCCAAATATAAATGTAGGTAAAGGATGCCACTTTCTTTCACAACACCATTTAATTGGCCTTGTGGATGATGTTGAAACAACAGATGGCAGCTGCCACAAATCATGCAGCCTGTGAGACTAGAAGGGAACCCAATATTAAAATCCACTTAGAGTTTGCCACAGGCGCGTGGCTAAACAGGGAGAAAAATCCAATTAAAGTAAACATTAAAGTATCTGTAAATCCTTTTAGCACTTGGAACTCTTTATCTATCTATCAATATGTATAGGGTATATCAATAAATGAAATATGAATACAAGAGAAGCTCTCAACCCTGTCATAGTATCCTTTACCAATTGTTTGTGTCATTTCAGTTGCCATGGCAAATCCCTTATGGTTTGTGTCTGGGCATGCGCAACGGGGCAGCTGCTGCTGCTGGCCTGGGTCTGACCCTCGACCCCTATGACTTTTGTAATCCTGCGGAAGTTGATTTCAACACGCGTGGCTGGCCAACTTCAAAAGTTGAAACTGTTGTACATAGTAAGTAAATACTTGGAGCTCCCCCAAACATTTGAAAATGTCTTTGACCCAAGATTTGGATTACATTCTTGCAGGCGTCACTTGAAAATTTTGTCAAATCGTTCAAGTTTTTATCATACACTTAAACAAATCAAATTATATTTAAAATAGTTTTAACTTTAAAATGGATTCGAGTAGTAAATTGCGTTATTATCTAAGAGATGAAGTTGTTATACATAATAAGAAGAGCGACTGTTGGGTTATCATACACCGAAAAGTCTTTGATCTGACAGCCTTAATAAACGATAGGCTAGATCATTGGAACACGGTGAGTTATCCATAGCATTCAATACTCTTAATGTTACTTTGACCATATAGAATATGGATTATCTGGTGGCTCATGCTGGCAAAGATCTCTCGCATATGTTTCATGAGAATGGCACACCACGTACTGAAATCTCTTCGAGAAGTGGCAAACCAAGAGTACTATTTCCACCTATTTTGGAGGTGGCAATTAGTGAACTTGTTAAAACTCCTGGTGCCATTTGGAGTCAAGATCCAGTCTATCATATTGGCATGACAACACGAAGACCTCGACTTATTCGGCTTATCAATTCACTGACAGCCCACTCTCAATATATGACCGTTTGTGATGAGGATACCATCTATGATATACAACAGAAGTACAAGGAACGATATAATCATCATGCTGGCAGTTATGAATGGCGCAAGTTCTCCCAATCTGTAAGTTAAAAGATCCTTTTCTATAGATACTATTAATTAATAAATTAACTTAGTCCAAGGTGAGTGGTGTTCTTAAACTGAATGGCACCTTGGATGAGAATGAATTGACATCAGATGAGAATAGTTCAATAGAATTGCCACCACCTTCCATATGGCTGTACTATACGGATGACTTAACGATTGCTTAAATGTTAATTGGTTTGACTATTCCGTTTCGAGTTCAAGTTGGCAAAATTAAACGGCATGAGACCATTTCCTTTCTTTTTCCCATTCGAAAATAAAACATCTATCCAATGTCATGGTCGACATGATCTGTTAATATAAGCAAGTTTCAGTGCCTTATTGCTCCTGATGGTAATTTATGCGGGTTCTTTTTTTTCTTTTTTCGGGATCCAGAGTAAGAGCTGGAGCTGTGAACTCGTGTATGACGCTGATGATCACCGACGGACCAACTGACTGAATGTTTGCCTGCAGCTGCCCCTGGCCTTAACTTTGGCTAAATGATGTTGGCACGCGGCTATATTGGACTTGGCCCTTCCCTATTTGTGTGGAGGGGTGTTGCTTACTCAACTGTTAACTTGGTTTTTTCTGTACTCTGTTGTTGTTGTTGTTGCTATTATTATTACTATATATTTCTGAGCTATACCAAAGTCGGGCAGACCTCTCGAGAATTATTGTTGTTGCTTTTGCTTTTTTATTCTGTATTCTTTAGAAGTGACGCCCACTTTGGCTTGACTCCCCGCTTGCTTGAGCTTATCTTTAAAGCATAAATTAAATTAATTTCAACAAAATAAAAACACATTTTAATTGCAAACCAGTTTTGAGTTCCATAAATGGTTCGCTCTAGGTTCTTTATTAACATTAAACAAGCAAGCCGAGTGTGACAAAGAATTGGTGTAGGATTTTTGCTTTTTTGACAAGACCTAGACAAGAGCAAGAGGCTTGTCATAAGCCAGTTACATTTCATTACGCTTTAAATAATCTGCAAGAGGTTCTAATAACTATTTCACAAATTTGCGCAAGATGTGGCAGCATCTCTTAAGGCATAACTAAACCAGGCGCAAAGTTGTGAAATACTTAAAACCGGTGAATGAGTCACATTTTCAGGTTTCTTCTTCTTTATCTTGTTAAAAAGCCTGGGAAAAGGAGCAGGTTTTAACTTGTATTCTTGAGATATTCAGACAAAGGTAGCCAATAGATAGATACCTAAATATGGCCAATACATATCGTCTCTGTTTGTAGTTTTAGGGCGGTAAGTTGAAGAGCATATGGTGGGGCTGGGGGGAGCAAAGAGAACGATGTGGGAGAATTGCGTAGAATAACCGTTGCACTGGCAAAGGCAATAACAACAAGTGAATTGGCTATACCACAAACCAGTTTTTGGCATGTCTACCAATTCAAGTTCGTTGTCCAAGTCATTTGTTTGGCGCGAGTTCATTGCCTGCACTTTTAGATAAATGCCAAAAGCATTTGACTATTTAACAATGAGCATTATACAGTCATAAAATCTGGCTTGAAAGCTACATATATATAAAGAATAAAGAATCAATTTTTAACTTAAGCTCTGTTCGATACAGTGGCAAAAAATATTAGATATTTGTTACCAATCGTGGAAAAACTAAGTATAATTGGTTCAGAAGTGACTCTTTGAATTCGGAATACCAAAAGTAAAACTGGTATTCATCAAGGATTGACTATTGATAGCATAGAAACATTAGGACATATATGAAATAACTATTATAATAGACTTCCGATCGATATACAATATCAAAAATCCCAGATACAGTCATTCTTGTCCCAACAGTCTCTCCCAAAATGTTCTATTTGCATCTTGGACAATATTTTGTAGGAGAAACCCTGTAAAGTTCTTAAACAACAACTAACACTAGTAAAATTCCGTAATCTCTTGATAAATGTTCTGTTTTTTTTCAAATAGGAATTTCTCAATTGCCTTCTCACAATTAGTAAACTGATTGCCCAAGGCCATGAACCAAACTGTAAGTGAACATTCAACAATTTTGCAACAATTTTAATAGTTTTAGCCTTAGCGGTGCTTGGACATGCCTGTGACATATCTTGTCAAGAACCGCAAGAAGAGCAAGAGTTGCTCGAACAGAAAGAGAGAGAGAGAGAGAGAGGGATCCAGTGACAAGTACATAAATTGCCCTCTTCATAGAGGCAACATTCCTTTCCTTTGGCTAACAACAACTCAGCACCAGCACCCACAACTAGCTAACCCACTTCAATGAAGTTGGGGTATCATCATCATCATCAGCTACAGGCACATCCACACCATGACCCATTCTCACAGTCTGAGCTATGCGTAGACGATGAATCTAAATCTAAATTCCATTCCCAAAGCCAAAGCGGATGTCGAGCATTCTTTAGCGAGTTCTCAGCGAACTAATTTAGCCAGGCATATAAAATATATATACATATATATATAAAATTAACTTTTGACTGGATTAAAAATAGAAAGCCAGACAAATATAATTTTTTTGGCTTGAAGGTCAACTGTTAACTCAAAAGGAAGTTCTCCCACACCCAATGCAGCAATATCCGTTATGGTATTCTCAACTCAATTTCAATTTCTCTCCCCAACCCATCCCTCCTTATAAACAGATTGCATTTGGCATACAAAATCAACATCATTTGACCGCTTCAATCGATTATGTATTTGGCATTCCACACCCGAGCCAGGTAAATTAAATAATAAATAAAAATTGATAAAACGAAAGAAAAAAAAAGCCAACCCATGTGACAATAAATAGCGGAACCAAATTAGGAAGTGGCCACACCACAAAACAAAAATTCTCAACCAACCATATTTGGATGCCGGCAGGCCAGTGGCCAATGTGGGGACATAAAGCATAAGTATTATTGGCATTGTCATGGGCATATTAAATATATACTCGTACTACTTATATTATAATGGTGGGTAACTTGGGGGCCATTTGCAGGTTGACTGATTTCAAGAGGCTTAAATTACAAACTGTTTGGAATTTCAGCAAGCTGAAAGCAGTAAACGGATATATATCTCTCTCTCTGTCGTCTGTAGTAGCCAAGATATTTAATACATTATTTGCAACTTAAAAAATATATACATAGATGAATATAAAATAGTTTTAGATGAAAGTATTATCAGTTGCTATTCCAACTTTTCTAAGGAAAATGCCAACAGAGTGTTGAACTTCTTGTCTTAATTTAATTCCTAATTAAATTTCTTTAACTTTAATTTGTAATTTGTTCTCGCACTACAAAAAGTAAATCAATTAGCTTAATAACTAATATTGTAATAATTTATATAGGTATTGGTCTCTAATCTCTCATCAGATCCACCATTTACAATAATTCAACAATTTTTTCAAATTTATTATTCATAATTCATTCATTTGAAAATTTAATTCAGTTCGATTTAAAACTCTTTTGGGCATTTCATATCTTTCAAGTTTTTATCATATTTGTCCATTGTCTAACTAATTTATGGCAAAAATAGATTAGTTTTTATGTTACTTTTAAATTAGTCTAGTAATTTATTATTCACTGACTATTTCAAAAATATTTTCAGACAAAGAAACATGAAGATCTTTATAAACTTTTTAAGATAAACCAAGGAGCTTCAGTTAGCTATAATTATTTTTTTATAATTCATATTTTAAATGACAAAACTGCGAGATAAGACCTTCATTTAAAATATCTCTTATTATTTGACATCTTTATAACTATAAAATTTGAAATAGATAAATACTTTAACATTTAAGATATAAAATAAATATATTTTGATCCAATTTGAAGACTGCAAATGATATCTAAATCAATACTAATTCAGATATAATTTGCAGTATACTTGGGTAGCTCATGAGTGAGTGAGCCAAAATGAATGGCTCACTGAACTGAGCCACTGAGCTTGTTCATTCAATATGGCTCAGTTTGTCTCACTAGCTCAATTTGGCTCACTAGTTCAGTTTGGCTCACTAGCTCAGTTTGGCAAACTAGCTCAGTTTGGCTCACTAGCTCAGTTTGGCACACTAGTTCTTATGGTTCGCTCAACTGGCGATCGCAAAGTTAACTTATAACCTATCTACAAGTGAGGCATATGAGTGAGTTGGCTCACTTCGAAAAAAAGAAGGAATGAGCCAGTTCACCTCAATGAGCTGTTTTTACCCAAGTATAATTTGCAGCAATTTGGATTAAAATATGTTTATCATATATATATATAAATATGTTATCTTTATCTATACATAGCATATCTAAATTTCATACAAATCGAAGACTAGTGGAAAATGGCATAAACTACAATATATATTCAGCTGATATCTTTACTTTCGATTAACTAACAAGTCAATGAAACTAAATATACATACTATACCCAACATTATTGTTATATAATTCTCATTGTAATCCATAAAAATCAAATTCACTCCTTTTACTTTATAAATAATAAAATAAAATTTGCTTTGCAAATTCGCTTGATTCGTTTCACAAAAGAAGTGTGAAAATCAATTTGGAATTTAAAAAAAAAAAAAACATAAACTTCATCAGTATACAAAAGAGAGAGAATGAATGGGAAATCTACCGATTGATCGATTCGATTGATATGCAACTTTTGCTTTAAAGCCCCCAAAGTGATTTTCATAAATTATTCAAAGTTTAACTGCTTCCGTTTTGGGTGAGTGTCTTGTCACAAGTATTCCCCTATACCCGCTCCGCTACCCGTATACCCCCTTGCCCAATAGGCCAGTTTCTGTCTGATTGACAAGCTTCAATTCTGAGTTGGCCGCAAACAGAACGAGGTCTTCTCTGTCACTATTAACTCTCTCTCTTTCTCTCTCTATCTAGGTATATCTATCTCTTTTTATTCTCCTTATGGTTACTGCACTTTCTTGTGGTTTTGCAGCTGTTTGTATAAATTTCCAGCAACAATTTTCGAGTTTATTTTACATTTTATTGTATAATTTTCGGATGTGGTTAGGTGAGGCCAGTGGCAAGAAAGGGAATAAGGAGAGGGGGAAAGAGTAGATACAAAAGTTACCTCTCAGATGTTTTTTTTTTTTTGTGGCATAAATTAACGCGTGCAACTAAATAAAAATAAATAAATTTTGATATTTACATTCATTTTCAGTCAGGGTCCACAGTTCGGAGTTCTGAGCTCTCTCCGTTCTGCCCGAGTGCCTCTGAGGTATGTCAGATCCGGAGACAATGGGGCGGTTTTGCTTCACAGCCCCAGCCAGCGACAGGGAGATAGAGACAGAGGAGGAGAAGAGGAGCGGTTACGATTCATTCTATGCAAATTTAATGACCCAACAAAAGGGGTAAAGGCTTAGAGGTTGGCATTAATTGATATTAACACAATATTTGTTGGGTTTGTCGTTGTAATTTACTTGGCAAACCCTTTTACTGTAGAAAACCCATTTTCATTTCACATTTTTCCCATGCAAATCGCCTGTTTGAATGAAATCAATTAAAGGCGAGCACGTGTCCCATCTACCCACATTTATGTCCTTGCATGTTTCCCTCTTTCTTTGTGTCTCTTTTTTAACGGACAGGAAGTCCCTCGGGAGCCGTTAGTTGGCCTTGTGCTTCCTGCAAAGAGCGTGGGATCGACAATTTTAACTTTAACCAAATATATATTCACATCCTCTGACTAACTCTTAAGTTCTATTGATTTATATCATGATCTGCGGGTTTTCAATTGATTTTGAAACGATAATCCCTTTGTGGTTTGGCGGTGGTTGAAGGGTTTATGCCAAAAAAAAGGGAAAAAAATTAAATTAAATTGTTTGAAATTGGATTTGATTTACGACAAGGGCAAGTGTTTGCGCGGGGAAATAAGTCGATTTTCAAAATTTATGATTCGTAAATGTAAATATATAAAACTTATATAGAACAGGCTTGGGAAAATTCTTTTTAACGATATGTGGCTTAAGGCAAAATACTTTGGATGAGGGTTGGCTATAGACAGAGACTCTTTATAATTGTTAAAACTTCATTTCGTTTGTTTATATCTTTCGCATTATAAACTGACCATAGTCAAATGTTTAACAAATAAAATCGAAACCATCAACTATTATTAAACCATCATTCAAAATTGCTGGACTGGTGTAACTTGTTTATTTATCTACAGCAAAACCGCTTCACTTTCTAACATGATTAGTTGGCATTTATCTACTCTTCTCTCTATACTATTCTCTTCTTTGGTTTTTATACCCTGTATTTTAAAGATGAAAGGGTATATTCATTAGGCATAGATCACATATATTCATTATTAATAGAAAAATGTATGCACATTTTTCTTCCTGGTAAAATCTTTTCGAGCTTTACAAAATTTGAACATTATAGTGTCCAGATTTTGTATATGAAATCTATATATGTATCTATATAAATGTATATTGGAAGATCTGTGCCAACAAAATTTAACCTTGGATTATTTGGAATCATTTCCAGTTTAATAGTTCGTTTGTTCATACAAAAAGTCAAGTACTATACAATCAATAGACAACAAAGCATCTAGAAAGTATTGCCCGCTGGGAGGCGCCACTGTCTTGGTACTAACATTTCTTACATGATACTTAATCACGCAGTATATTCAACCTTTATCAGTTGACTAGTAAAGTGTATGCGTTTTATAGGATATATCATAGTCGATGCTTCAACTTAACTCGCATAGTTTCTTCTGGTTTCTATTTTTCCAACATTCGTTGAGTAATGAGCGCTTTTTCAAGTTGATAATTACGATGAAACAGCAGAAAAGACCCAGAAATCGAAGAAGAGAAGAGTAGATGGAGGAGGAGTAGAAGTGTTGGACACCAAGTACAACTACAAACAGAGCTCATTTGGTTGCAATGATGAGGCAGAAGCTTAGGTAAAATATTTGTTTACAAAGGAAAATACCAGTAGCAATAGAATAACCGATTTCAAAAATAAACCTCTAGGGCAGGGTCTACCAAAAACATTGTGTAGAAAATTCTGACAGTAGCGTGGGAATCATTCAAAGAGTAGGAACTTATGTAACTCATGTAATGCTGAGGAGGAGGCGGCCCGTTGTAAGTTCTTCATAAAATTCCCATTCGGTTATTAAATTCAATGAGCTAGTGTAAAAAATTAAGCTGATTTATTCTTTTTTTTTTGCAAATCAATTAAATTAAATTAAATTAGACAAAACTAAATGCTGACAAATCAATTTGAAATGCAAATATTTGAAATATCTTTGGAATGAAAAGAACTTTAATTAACGAATAAGTAACTATTTAACGGAAATTCCATTTGTTCGAGTTTTATATGGATATAGAAATCTAAATCTATTCATTCTGAGTTAATATAACCATTAATGTTAACAATTATTTTGAACTTTAAAAAAACACCAACTAAGTCGAATTTTTTTTTTTATAGATTTGGAAAAGAGATAGAAAACTTAACTAATAGAATTTTGAGCACAAGGGTTCGACTGAAAACTTCAAAATTTTTATTGATATTGAAAGTTTTGGCAGTTATTGATGGATTTGTTTTTTTTGATGCCAAGTAATTTTATTTGTTTATTCATCTAATAAGAACATTTTTTTAATGAAATGTTAGACTACAAAAATCAAATATGTATATATATATATGTATATGTATATAGATGTCGCGCCTTTTCAAAATTGATGTAAAACTATAAAAATTGGATGACATTCCTTTTCTAAATTTTTTTCTAAATAGTCTTGGAAATCGATATATGAATCAAAGTTAAAAATTAATAGTCCCAAAATGTACATTATTCAATTTAAAAATCTAGTTTCTGGAACTTTTTTTCTTGTTTAAGGAGTTACCAATGTATAATTATCTCTTTAAAATATTTTCTTAGGGCTCTAGAAATACCGCCCCTAAATTTTCATCAACTGTAATAAAAATTAAATGGAATAATTGATATGGAAATGAATATTTTAAAAATTCTAATAGATATTTAACACAATGAGTTTTTAATTAATTAATAATTGTTTCACTATCTATGCATGGGGGTTAGATTTATGATGGAAATTTAATTAGAAATAAATAGTGGAAACATGCAAATATTTTATAGCATTTTTGTACCCTACAATATTATGCTCTGCACCACCTATACATACACTCCCTCCTCCTCACCCTTCGCACTCTTGCTTTCATGTCAACTAACCATTATAATTATCGCTAGCATATTTCCTCTCTGTCTCTATCTCTCTCTCTTTCTCTTCTAGTGTTTTTGTCTCTTGTTAGACCTTCTTTTCATTACATTTAATGCCACAAAGGAATTTGAAAAGCGGGCATAACCAAGTAGAAACTTTAAACATAGTCAAGCCGGCCGGCCAAGTAGAACTCGGTTTGGTTCGGTTCAGTTTGGGTTTAGGTATGGGTTTGGTTTTTGAGTTTACGTTGGATGCGGCACGGATGCGCATCGATGACTTTCATGGATCAGTTGGAGCTCCAAAGTTGTGGCATGTTTTGTTGTTCATGATGCTGTTGTTGTTGCTGTTGTTGTAGTCATTACCGGCATGACAAGCACAAAAATGCGCAGACGCAGACGACTGCAAAAAAAAAGGGAAACAAAGTTGCATTTAACTAGACACAGGGGCCAGTTCTAAGATCTACTTATGTACTTAGTTACTATAACTAAGTATCTACCTAACCATATCGATTAGTAGTAGACAACGACGCTGAACTTGAATAAACTTCCCCATCTTTCTTCGAACCAGATGGGAGGAACACGTGTCACTTGGTAGCTTGATTTCCATATCTCTATGTATATATCTGTTCCAGGGGCAATGTCCAGACTTTCAAGTAGAATAGACAAAGAAAATGCAGCCAAGCAAATCCCCTTTTGTCCAGCAGAGCCTACAATAATGATCATGAGGTACTAATTTAATTCAATTTTAGATAGAACAGATCAAATTTTAAAAGAAAGTTGGCATTTTAGAAGTTCGGAAGTGCAGCCACACTTTTTTGTACATGGTTGTAGTGTGAAGATCCTTTAAAGTATTTTAAGTATTTATGCAACAAATACTTAAGAAAATGTAATTTATTAAAGAAAACTCAACCAATTTAACTAGTAAATGGTAAAATAAACGATATTAAGAAACAAATTGCAGTCTCAGTTTCCTTATATCCTAACTGATTACCTTAACTCAACCTCATTTTCATTCAAAATTTGTTCCAAGTCAATGAAAATCAATCAAAACATTGATCATATTGTTAATCCAATTAACCTGACCCACGAGTATAGAGTTTTAGATTTTTTGGAATTTTTACGTTGGCATCTGGATTTCTGATACCATAATACTTACTCTTACCCCTTTTTTTTTGTAGATATTTATGAAAAATGTGCAAAATGTGTTGACTTCCGTTGATGCAGTAGGATGAGTTACTCCTGTGATGACATACAGACTATCAGATTTCATGCCTTTTCGGGCTCCTTGAAATCGAGGCCCAGCAGCCAAGTCCAGCAACCGCAAAGTGGAAACGGAAGTGTCACCGTCGACGCCGCCGTCGACATAATGGATCTCAAAACAGGTAGATTCTTGCCGTCTTCTATTAGTAAATGACCTTTAAGACTTTCGAGTATTTTTTTTTTCGATTTTAGGTTGGCACAGAAACCAAAGCAATGCTCCAAGTGGCAACAACAAATCTCCAGTTCACTTCAACCAGTTCCATTGTATTTTGTTGTTTATGCTGCTGTTGAAGCTGGTCCTAGTCCAGTGATCATTTAGAAGCACAAAAAAAAAAACGTAGCCTATGAATGGTAAATGACAGTGTCGAAGTCGAAGCTAAGAAACTGCAATTACATGGCCAGCAGCTGCCAGTTGTTAAACTGGCCAAGAGTAGGGGAAGGGCAAGAGTGTTGGATCAAAATAGGGCGGAGTCAACTCTCGTCACGTATTGGGAGGTAACATACATGGGCATATTTAAGGGGCATTAAGTGTGGTTTATCATCAGGAGGCAGTGAATACTGTAGAGAAACAGATACGATACGGTCATGCTATGACAAGGATGAGCAGGTTCCAGTTTACCATTTCAGTGATGCTCTGCCCACTGCAAAGCAGGTGGAAAAAGAATATAACTAGAAATACTTGGGTTGGAAAAGATTTTACTTTGTAATTGTATTTTCCTATTAGGAAATTTGAAAGGTAAGTCGAAGATTAAGGTATCTCATTTATCGAATAATTCTGAATCAATAGAGGAAATTTTTAGTTAATAATTTAATTTTTTATCGTAAAATTTCTGGGTAAGTTTCTAAAGCTATAAAAGAATGTTAAAATTTTCTTGTCCAATAGTAAACAAAATACTTTGTGCTAAGCTTAAATTTCTCTTATTATCATCAATATCAAAAAATTTCAAAATTGTTTGTGATGATATAATGAATTTTCTGAAAAGTTTTACATGGTTTTTTGTTTCATGATTCTACTCTACAAATATTAAAATTTCACTTAGACATTTTCATACCTTATATAATTTTCTTTTACATATATTAAATCAATTTGAAATTTTACACTTTTGCTATGCTTTTCCGAATTTGACTAATGGATTTCATTATCATATAATAAACATTTTAAAAGTGTAGTATAATTAGGTTAACTAAACTAACTAGCTAGTATAATAAGATTAACTAAACTAAGTTAACTAAACTCCTTTTATAAACTTTTGTCCTTAAAAAAATGATAAATTTATTATCTTTAAAATAAATCTGTATACTATAGATTGCATATATTATACAGTTATTCCTTATTATTTTGCGATTTTCGTTTATAATTCCTGCAAATAAAATAGTAAACACATCTGTATAAAGTGTATAAAATTATTAAATATATTACATATTATTATACATATAATAGGAACTTTATTGCTTCTCCTCCTCTTGTCCTTGTTATTTTTTTAATATTTATATTAACTTTAAGTTTTAAAATTGAATTTCTAGAATTTAACTTTTATTCATTTGAACAAGTGTTATTTCTGATCAAAGTTTACTAGAGATAGTTACTAGACACTTCCCTTTGTATTTAGTCTTGCTTGTGTTGTTGTTGGTTTGTTAGTTCAAATCATCTGCTGATCATTAAGACACCAACCAGACCAAATGCCCAGAGACCAGAGGGGCAATGTTTCATCTTTGCAACATCCGTAGAAGTAGAGAAGGACATCTGATCGCTTTTTGTTGTGTAACAACCACAATAACAACAGCAACAAGAACAACAACAACAGCACAGATAAAGCCCAGCGCAAGTGAACAAACAACGAAGTAAAACCAAAGCGAAAAAGCAGAAAGATGAAAGTGCAGACAAAAAGAGTGCAGGGTCCCCCACCTAAAAAAAAAAAGAGAGAAAAAACTGAAAATGTGCAAAAAAAAAAAAAAAGTCGTCTTGCGGCTGGAGTTGCAGTTGTAGTTGGTGGCTTCCTACAGCTTACGACGTGTAGAACTAATTGTTGTCCAAGAAAGGAAGGGAGGGTAGGGCAAGGGAGATCAGTTGGTTGGTTCGTTGGTTGATGCAGCAATTGGCTGCACTGTGTGTGACAGACATAAATCAGTTTTGTTTTAGTAATCGTCGCAGCAAGAAGTCAGTGTCAAAGTCGAACGGGAATTTGTGTCGTGAATTGCGAATACAGATTTGGATTTTTGGTTTAAATGAAATATTAACAAGTTGAGTGCGCTTGTTTTCTACTTCTCGTTATTGTTATTGTTTTTGAAACGAAGTTTCTTATCGCGCGGTAGGGGCTAAACCGAAAAAATTAAGACTAAAAAGTGTAACGACACTTTTACCGTTACCAACTGTTTTGTCTTTTTCTTTCGCATTGAACAGTGTACGAGTATGTAGACAGAGAGGGACGCACAAGCAGCGATCGCGAGCTCGAGTTTGTGGGCAGAGGGACGCACAAGCAAATGCGGGAGGGGAAAAAGGTAGCGAGCTCGAGTTTGTGGGTAGAGGGACGCACAAGCAAACGCTGGAGGGAAAAGAGGTAGCGAGCTCGAGTTTGTGGGCAGAGAGACGCACAAGTAAATGCTTAAGGGGAAAGTAAATACGAGACGCACAAGCAAAGATTCTGTGATTGAGAAAGGGTCATAAATGTGCGAGGCAGGGGTAAAAAGAAAAAAGGTCGCGATCGCGAGCTCAAAAATGTGTGTCCGTCAGTTAAAAGTGCAACCCGCATTTACTTGTGCGTCTCGCTGCCCACAAACTCGCACATACATACATATGTATGACCTCTGCTCGGATTCGCGATCCCGACCCTTTTTCCCTGCCCGGATGCTTGTAGAAGTAATAGCCGTAAACCTGAGTAGGTGTATATAGAGCCTGATTGCGGGCAACAACAATCAAACGGGTTTTACTAGAATCGGTTCCTTAAAACTGCTGCCAAGATATGTCAAAAATTCCTTAACCGATTTTGATCAAATTTTTTAAAATATGTATCTTTATTATATAAAAACCTATCTGAACTAAAATAATTGTAATCGCTTTGTTGTTTTTTTTTTAGCTAAATAGTCTCTCAAAATGGGTCGAAAAAGTGACTTTTTTCAAGTCCGTAAAAAATTAATTTTTTGGAATTTTAAATTTTTTATAGTTCATTGTATGGGCTGAAGTCTTACAATTCAAATAAGGTTTGGTTTTTACAATTCGGATCAACGTGGCATTTTGGTAGCATTTGAGCTACTTTTTTAAATGGTTTCCTGTTGGCCGGAGTATTTCGAAACATGTACATATGTATATTGTTTTTAAAAAAATATAAAAAAAAATTTTTTAAGTATTAATTAAAATATATTTTTTTTCAAAATTGCAGGAAAAAAGCAGCTCTCACCCCCTGAATCGAAAGAAACTTCGTTTCATCTGGGTGTCCCATGACACCTCTTTTCTTTTTTTTTTCTCTCTCTCTCTACTCCTTTGTTGTTTATTCGGCGAGATTACGTAATGATTGCTCGTGTGGCAAGCACCTTAAATGGCATCACGGGGAGGCATGTGAAATGAGTTAATTAGTTAACGTGTCGTGTGCTTTGGGGAATTTTCAACCAAAAAAGGAATTGTCGAAAAGAAACAAAAATTAGCAACATTTAGTTAATGCACATAAATTGAGAATCGCGAGTATCGAGAATCAGAGATTGGCGCAGATTCAAGACACTAGACACTCCAAATTGGGCAAGGCGTTCGTGTGCCGCGTGGGTCGATCTAACAAATCTAACAAAGAGACAACAGAGACAGGCAAATAAACGACAAGTTTAACTAACACTAACCAAAAAAGTGGTTGTTATTGTTTGCTTTGTTGGTTAATGAGAGACTCTCCATATTTGGACAGATTGAAGTCGAACTTGATTATGCTCAAGATGCCAGCCAGTGCCTCTGGTCACACGACCACCACTAATAAAAACAACAACAGCAACACAACGAATAAAACGAATATGAATATCGGGTTATGCAACTCAATCGCCCATCTAAGCGATTCAAGGACCAATCTCACTGTCAACACGCCCACCACATGTCAACGTTTAAGGTAAGCCATTTTACAGCTCTTCTCCAGGGCAACATATTTATTTATTGCGATATATATGAACAAACAAATAAACGAGAAAAAAAATTGTGTAAAATCATTTGCCGTATACCCCATTTAAAATCATGACCGAAGCGTGGGCCATTCTTCAACGTATAATGTAAGTGATAAACACGATAACTAATTGCTATTTATGTGAATTTAACGTGCCGCATTAGAAGGCAAAAAAAAAAACCCCAAAATATCTCAGAAGCATGATAATTTCTTAAAGTGTTATAATCAGCATTGATATATGTACTTTTACATATATACACCGATTGGCGTGACCATAAAAACTTATAGAAGGTCTCAACATAGGATGTAATCTTATTAATAACTGAATCGAATTTGAGAACATATTTTCTGAACCTGATCTGTAATGAATCCAAACTTTAAAACCTGATCTTCAAGAAATCTTATTGAAACTTAATTTAAGTTCTTTATTTTTCAAGAATATACATATACTATGAATAGCAAATGTTGAACAAGAACAATATATTCTTTATTTTTTAAAAAGTATTAATGTGAAATATTGTCAAAGGAGACATTCTTTTACAATCAATAAAAAATACTATAATATCCAAAGAAAACACTTTTTTAAAAATCAAAGAAATATTAAAAAATTTTGAACATTCTTTTAAAATCACTAAAACATAAATCATTCTGTTAAACCTTTCGAAAACAGTTATCTAGGCTTTTATAGGAAATTTTTCAACCTTTAAAATACAAATAAAAATCTTTTTCTCTCTCTTAAATTCTACAGTGTAGAGTCAATATATTTGCAAAAATAAATTGAAAAATTTCAGAAAATGTTTTCAATATTACAAAATCCAAGAAAACATTATAAATCAGTAGTAATATTACAAATTTTCAAAAGGAAACAAGCTTTTTAGAAACCGAAGAAGTATTTCAAATTTTTCAGCATACTTTTAAAATCTGGAATATTTTACATAAATCTTTCCAACCAAAAAGTTATATCAAATATCCAACTTTCGAAATACATTAGAACCCGGTTATATTGACACTCAAGGGGCCTACGATTTTAAGTCGTTATATCCGGAAGACGTACTATTCGGAGGCCTTTTCATCATATAAGTTTTGAATGGGGACCAAGCCAGTCATCGAAAGGGATGACATACGCTAAAACCGGACGGACGCTATAAGGGAAGTCGTTATAACCGGATTCTACTGTACTATCAAAATTGTGTTCCTCTAATAAAACAGCTTAAAGTCAATATATTGGAAAAGAGCACAAGAATTTTTGGTAATATTAAACTAAGCAACTAACTTTCCTTATGTTAACAATATAAACTGGTTTTGAGCAAAAAAACTGTGAAAAATTCGGAAATCAATGCTCTATTGTTTCTGAAGACAATCCATTTTCATATTATTGCAATAGTTTTGAGAACCTTTTCCCATAAGACAGACAACTTCTTTTATTTAACTAACAAATTGTTAATAAATTTCTATTTGTTCTTCTCTTTCAATTGCTTAGCGAAATGTTTCGTCGTTCAATTGCCAGCAGCACACAATCAAGTTCCCGGGAAAATACCTACGAAGAGGTAAGAAGAATAAAGGAAAAAATATGATCCTAATTATAAATAGGTTGAAACGAAATAAACATAACTAATGAAGTGTCTATTGTGGGCAAAAAATATTACAAATGTATAGCATCAAAGTACCCTTTAGAGACCATGGGAAATGCATTTAATTAATCAAAAAATGAAATGCCATTTCAAGATCATTTCACCGAGCGGAACGAATTTCTTTAGAATGTCTTTCCTTCTACACCCAAAGGCAATCAGATCGAATTACAATTTTATAATTTTATTTCGAAATTGATAATAGAAATCTTTTAGCAAGACCATCAAAGGAGAAAAAAAAGAAAACAATTGATGGCAAACTATTTGTAAACAGGCTGGGGGACAAGGGTGTCTCCTATCTATACTTGGATCTATATATTATATATCTACATACATATATAAGTGCCACGGCATGTAATCCGAGTTGCAAAGGCGAATGCAGCCAGAAGCCTGCGAAGACAGCGCCTTCAATTCGTATCAACGTAAACACAAACACAACATTCCTTTTGGACTGATGCCGATCTTAGCAGGCATACATTTGTATAAAACTCAAGTAGACCAGCTGCCTATCTGTGTTAAAGATGCTGGAAGGCAGGACCAACGCATAGCATCCTTATCCCAAAAAAAAAAAACGAGAAAAAGAAAAAGGCGGCAGGCATTGACCTGCTTTCTGGTATGCCAAACCAAAACATCTGTCTCTCGGTGATCGTTAAGGATATATATTGATGTGTCTGTCTCGCGACTCAGTCTCAGTCTCTCTACTCTCTCTCTCTTTCTCTCCTTCTTGGGTCTTTGTTGTTACAGGCGTCCTTTTTCGGTTTGGCGCGCTTGGTCTACGACGTAAATGTCGATTTGCCTGAACCTTAAACATGATGGAGCCCGCACAGGTTTTCATTTTTGGAACAAGAAGAAACATCTGCCCTTGCCTTGCCTTACCTTACCTTGCATTTTATTAGTTGTAAGGATCTTGGTCAAGTCCTTGCTTGCATTAATTGAAAGCAATTTTCTTTTATTTTTATGTTTTTGTACTCTGATGGCGGCAAGGTGATAAACAAGTTCCTGACATTGGAATTTATCACAAAATGGAAAAGGTTTTCATTCCATTTCCGGAATAGAAAAGAAGGGAGTAATTTCAGTTAATTGTATTTAAGAGATTTTTCTCCTTTTTTCAAACGGATTGGTGGATGTATATAGTATATAGTACACATATAAAGTATATATGTATATTCATTTATCGGAGATTTCTTCTTTAAGATTGTCTTTTGCTTATACTTGAACTACTTAGTTCTTAATGTTGATACTAGGCAACCGCAATGAGGCAAATGTATCTTATAGATACTGGCCATGTGTACATGTGTAAAACGCATAAAAATTGCAAATTACCATGCTTGAATGCATCTCTCAGATGTGTTTGTAGTATATATATGTAGCTTTAGCTTTACGATTCGATTTCATTTGTGACCGCAAATGAAGTTGGAAATAGTTATTCGTAATGGTATCACATCTCCATCACACAAGATGAGCGTGTGGCAGGCAGACGACGATGCTACTTATTTCTGATCTCTAATGGCCATCGGCATCAGCATCATCATCATCATGATCATTATCATTATTTTTTTTTCATTATTGACAGTTGGTCTCACATTGCAATTAGTTGTGGGCAAGTGAGACACTTGAAAGTTACTGAACCCAAACGACCTGAACTCAACTTTTTCTAATCTCTATTTTGAAAAGTGCAAGTACAAATCAAACATTTCTCTGTCTGTCTGTCTATTTTGTTTAGGGTTCTTGTTTGTTTCTATTTTATTGCTGCTCCCCCATTTTTAATCAGAAATCAAATATTTTTGTTCTGGATTTTATAGAGAGTCTCATATATGTATGGCTGCCGTTTCGGTTCATTCGCCTGGTCTTAGGGACTGAGACAGAGGATTGATTGGGCTCAAATATTTGACATGCCTCGAAACCAGCTAACTGAAGAATATCATTGGGGGAATTGAGGGATTGATAACCCCTAAACAGGCCACTTGTTGGGAGCCTCATAAATTACAAGTGATATGCAGTTCAATGGGAGAATGAATACACTTTTAATATATTCATATTTAATTGTTTGATTTACAGCTGAAAAAGTACTTTATTGTTTCAAGTTAATTGCATGAAACTTATATTCGCTATAAATCTTTGTTGATCAAGATTTGATATAAAATGTAGGAATATTAGAGTGAACTTTACTTCTAAGCTTGGCCCTCCTCTATTTCATTATTTTAAAAATTTATCATTAAATTAAAAATAAAACATTCTTTCTTATACAAATGAAAGAGATCTGTCACAAGAGTTTAACAACAAGTCTAGATTCTAGAACTTATTATTCAAAAGATACATATCGAAAGACCTATGATAAATAATAAGATCTTAGTAAATCTTTAGTAGTAGAAAATAAAGATTGATTTTTAATAACTTCAGAATTTAAATTAAGAAAAATTTCTTTAATATTCTGATGATATAGTTAATTGACTTTCAGTTGGAATAGGATCAATGGTTTACTTAATCTAAATTGACTAAACTAAGTTGTCAATAAAACTTATTATATATACATATATCATTCAACATTGATTTGAAAAAGCAAAACTATTTTAAAACTATAATATTCTTCATATCTTTGAAGATATAGGATCTCTCAATTCTTTTTACTTTATATATTGTAACTAGTAAATATTGTTTCGTAGACTTAAAGCTAGTTCTACAAGTATTTTTTAGTTTTCCTCCGACTGAGATCTTGATGTCAGCAATATACATATCTGTGATATCTTAATGAAGAATTCTTATATACCAAATGAAAGATAAATGTATAGAAATTTGTAAGTTTCCAAAGTTTTCCTTATCTAATATATTTATATGCGAGTGCCCTCCTCATTTGCAGTGTCCCAGAACTGTCTCATTTCACTGATTCAAGTAAATGCCACCCTCAAATAGATATCTAATTTTTCAAGTAACTTGAAAGTACAATGTGAGAATTGTCGTAAGTGATAGATATATGTTGACCCCATTGAAATGCCTAACAGTTACTGGCCCCAACCTATACCCCATGCCCCCAAACCCTGTCCCCTCTTCGCATCATAGAGATGTTTGCCGTGTAATTATTAAAAGCACCCAAATGGGTCGCTTTGAATTGAATCGGGATCGTGTGTGTCAGACGGCGATCGTCAGTTGGCCGCTTGGCCCTCCTCTCATTTTGTAGTGCAGCACGTACAATAAATTAGTGACATTATAAAAAAATTAAAACGTGAGCGTTCCTCTATATACATATGTACATATATTTTTTTAACATACAAAAATATATTTCTGAACAATAATAATAAGCAGCTTTGTTCGAAGCATATTGAAGAGAGAAAGGGGAACAAGTCCAGAGACGCAAATTCACAACACAAACAACGTGACAGAAGGCAAAGACACAGACACAGAGACTGAAGACACAGCGCCACGAAACTAGGAGGAAGGGCCCAGCAATTTTTTGGGGATTTAGGGCGGGGTACTTTTTGGGGCGGCTCAGTTGTTTGGTTTTGCTTTATGCGTTTTATGTTTTATAGGCCTGCGGTTCTCTCATTAGCATGCCGGGCACGACAAAACTTATAATTTTCAACTTCTTCTTTCGTTTAACTGGTCGTCCACACTCTTTTTTTTCTGAATGGGTTGGAGAAGAACGCACAATTGCTGCTGCGGCAGCACGCACAACATTTTTGAGACATTTAAACTCTGGGATTTTGAAACAATTAAAAGAAAAAAAATCGAGAATGGTAACTTGCCTAAAGATCCCACGCTTTTTGGAATTTGATCGCGGGAACTGTTGAGTTGAGGCATTTAAATAGTTATTCTACTCTAGGAAAAAGGGTATAGTGATTTCGTTCAGAACTCATCTGAGTTTTCATCTGTAAACTAGCATAAAAGAGTATCGTTAGATGAAAGCTTTGATGTTTTGTGATTTTGTGTGAATTAAAATGTCAATCAAAACGATCATCTGAAGTTTCGAAGAATCGAAAAACTATTCCATAGCACTTCTCTTTTTGAAACCAAAACTAAAAAGTGTATAAAAACTTCGTTAATAACAAAAGTTTACTCAACCCTTTAAAATTCCCCTTTCCCTTCACACTTTAGCCCTCGGTCCTGCCCACACATTAGATGATTTGTATAAAAATTTTATTTTGTTTAAATTTATATGCGAAAATTGCATTTTAAATGAGCCACAACAGAAGAAGAAGATAAAAAAGTAACATTCATTCATTCATTAATGTACAAATTTTGCTCATATCTTTTGACTTTACGTTTAGCTCTTTCTCTGTCTCCGTCTCTGCTGTTTATACATATATATATATATACATTAATCAGCGGAAATCAAAAACAAAGCACAGAAGAAACAAAGATAGAAACCAAATGAAATGAAATCTACTACCTGCCTGCCTACCTGTTGACTGGTGAATGAACTGCGCGACTGAAACTGAAATTGAAACCTGGAGTTGGGTTTTTCCAACACCCAAAGGTAAAGTGTCAAAGTGAAAATCTCATCTTTGGCCATTAGCAGCTTTTTAGTTGGAATTAGTTTGGTCCCGGCACTTGACTTTATCTTTATCATTGGAAACAGTCGCAGCAGGTGAAGTAGAACCTTTCTTTTTTTTTTTGGGAAAATCCAAATTGAGATGCATATGCCACTGGGTAAATCCTATGGCATGTGGCCACCATACACAGCAGGTTTGCCAATTTTACATTTAACCCGCATCTTTAGCCGCTTTTTGCAAAAAACTTTCCCTTGGCAAAAAGAAAAAAATGTTTAAAAATTGAAACAAAAAATTCACAGTATTTCCTCATTAGCTTTGTTTTTGTTTTGTTTTCGTTTTGAGTTTGGGCTTAATGATAATTAAATCAACGTTGCATGACAGAAAACTTAATCAAAACTAAGACGAGAGACATCATCTTCAAACCGAAAGTGAATTGAAATGAGCAAAAGTTGACAGTTGCCAGACAGAACCCTCTAAGGAGTAAGTCTTGAGGTGTTCGACTAAGTGATTACCTGTATACCTGTACCTATAAAGCTCATATCAATAGCTAGAAAAACTAAAAAAACGTTCTTATGTAAAATTTAAATGTTTTCTTATATTAGTTATTTTATTACTTAGAAAAAATTTCCTTCTTTAGCATAGTAAAAGGAGTCGAATCTTAAAGTTCTTAAGACAAGGAATCACTGAGTATATAATGTTTATTTAAATTATTTTTTAATAAATTTTGAACTTGAATGAAGTGCAGGAAATCCAAAAAGTTGTATATAATATATAAATTAAATATTCTTTTTAAAAAATTTCATGTCAGATTCAGTTCGCCAAGTTTCTAAGCCACATCTACCCAACATTTTACAGGGTATAATGAGACCCTAACTTCTCTAATGCCTAAGCTTTGAATAATTTCCCTCCAAAAAAGAAAAAAACCAAAACAAATCTCTTAACTATCCAATGCCTTTGTCTTGGCTTTATCAGGCCCATTTATGTGCCAAATCTGTCAAGAGAAAGTGTTGCAAAAAAACAATCTACAGAAAAAGTATGTAGTAAAAGCACTATACACTATGTGTTGATTGTTGTTGTTGATAGTTTATGTTAATAGTTGTTGTTGTTGTTGTTGTTGGACTTTGTTGTATGTATGTCTACCTCGCTCAAGCATTTCAAATCCGTTTGATGGTGATGGAGCTGCATTTTCCCACACTCCAGTAAGTTGGACGTGTTGCACTGAATTTTTGTATTTGTTGGTTTCCATTTTCAATGCCGCCAGGCCAGGGGATACTTGGATACTCAAAAAGATATATATATGTATGTATGTACATATATGCGTGTATTTTTATGTGTAATTCAATTGCACTGAGTCATGGACTATTAGTCAATTGCGTGTTAGAAGAATTTTTGGGTCTCCTTTTTGAGTCACCGCTCGATCAACGAACCGTTTTCTAGTTCTACTACTTCTGTTTAATTAATGTCACTTGTATTGGTTAATTATGGGTCTATGTGTGCTCCATTTTCTTGCACCTGTTTCCGTTGCATAAGACTTTCATCTAACATTAATGTTAAGAGAACTGAAACGAAGAAATTCCTCAGGGCGCTAATTCTAATGAAGTTAACCCAGAAGCCATGAGAGGAGAGTATGGCAGGTGTTTACTTAGATACCACAAAACAAAGTTCATTTAAATACAAATGAGATGGTTAATTAGAAATATGTTAGTCGTTTTCAGTTACATAAATTCTTGTGAAAGGTACATTAATTATCTAAATAGTTTAACTATAACAAGAACCCATTGTTCGAACTCTTGAATAGAGTTCTCTTAAATTTGCAGTGCAAAGTTATTTGGACTTACTTTTATATATTACAAATTTGGTTTATGAAAAAAACTTATATATAACGTATATCTCAAGAATTCTTGGTCTTTGTATATATGTACATAAAGTATTCTTTTAAAATGCCAAAACGATATTTAGCAATTCAGAGTTTTCTAATGGAAAACTTGAAGTTTTATCAAAATTTTACAGTTTTCCTTTTAAAAAATTGAGCAAGAAAATGATAAAACCTAATATTGATAAAACCTAAAATTGTTTAAAGAGTATCAAATTCAAATAAAATGACCGATTCCAAATATTTCTAGAAGATAAATATTAAACAAACACTTCTAAAACTTTAGCAAAGTTCTACTTAAAAACAAATCCAGTTTACAAGGTTCCATATCTTATCTTAACTTAAAATATTTTTATAATTATAAACATATAATGGCAAAACAATTTTCTTCAACATATTTCTAATTTTCCAATTATTCAAAATGTTCATCATCTTTCTGCTTTTCCAACATCTTTACTTTGCCACATTATCACTTGAGTTTTTCCAAGAAAAACTGTACCTTTTTAGCATAACTAATTGTAGAACTCTGCTCCCTATGATGCCTGATGGGATCGGCGTGTGCGGTTGCAGGATCTGTGTGTTTATTCTTTGCCAAAACAGTAAAAATCATAAAAGATCATAAATAAATAAGGCATAAGGGAAATGTTGCCGCTGGGTTTGGTGAACTGCTCTGGGCTGCTGAGATTCCATTCCGTTGGGTCGGTCACACTTTAATTACTTTAGATAAATGCGAGTCTAAGCGGATCTGGTTGAAATGCATACCGAAACGAAGATGTGGACGTACTTAGAGATCGACAACGGGCTGCGTTGGCTAGAGTGATTCATGCCATTGGATGTTGGGACTGACAAGAATCTTGTTCTCTCTCTCCCTCTCTCTCTCTCTCTCTCTCTCTCTCTGTTGGGTAATTGATACCCGAGGTGTTGATTTGTAAAACAAAAAACTGTTTGCTTATAAACAAAAGGCCTTGTTATGACCCGACAGCAACAGCAGCAGCAACAACAACAACTGAATTTTCGGGAATTTAGATAAGCCGCAAAAATGTTTTCATTTCAGAAAGAGAAACAAAGTAAAAAAGAAAAAGATGGAGAAATAAAGAAGCAATATTTTAAGATTTCTCTTAATAGTAGACACACCCTGGTCCATGCAAATCATTTAAAAAATGGGACAACTTCAACAGTTCCCCCCTCAGCAGTTTGATTGACAAGCTGCTGGTGGGGTCTGTCTGATAAGACCAGAGAGTCCAACCTTCATCATCATCATCATCAGCAGCAGAACTTATCAGCAATGATTACAAATATTTGATCTCTACTGTTTGCCTGTTGTGTGATTTCTTGTTCAAATTGTTAAATGTTTTCAAAAAGATTAATGGTTAGGCGCACGCCTTTCAATTTTCTTGAGAAGGGGTCCACAAAAAATTTCATAGTAAATTACATTGAGTCTTACTTTTTTTTAATATAATTTTTTTCTTATTTTTGATCTTGAACTATTAATTAGGTAAATTGGCTTTTGATTGGGGAAGTTTTTTTTTCTTTTATTGCTGGAATGAACGGATGTAACTTTAGCTTGTGGGTAACTGTTTGTTGAGGTAGCTATAAGATCTAGTTTGGGAAACATATATACATACATACACATATTACAAAATCCACAAAGTGAAGGAAGTAAAAAAACATAAAATGTTAATTTTCATAATCATAATCAAGTTTACAAAAATTTTGATGGTTGATTGTAGTATATCAGCAGCTATTTTTGAGTTACTTAATTGCTTTGGTTTTGCTGTGAAAAGTTTACAAAGTTTACAAGCTTAGTTACAAAATGTCTGTAGGAATGGGAAAGGCAAATTTTTTAGTGTTTTTTTTTATTTTTGCATAATAGTTATTTCTAAATGCTTTGTTTTGTTTTCTATGTTTCTTTCTATTGTTAGCCATTATAGATCAAATTGTTATGTTATATTTCAAAATGTCTTTTGCTAGAAGTTTTTTGTCTATAAATTAAAAATGTAGTTTCAAACAAAATTTTCTACTAGTATATGTATATACAAATTAGAATTGCTAAAACACATGGAAAAGGGATATTGTCTTTATCCCTTCAAACAAAAATTGCCTTAAAAAATAATAGTTTATCTTCTAAACAATTTTCAACATTTTGCAAATATGCATAAAGTAATCTTTTCAAAAAGGAACCATGACAAAACAAAAAAAATGTATATAATTTTGTAATTCTATATAGCAAAGTGAAATTGTAGTGCGGAAATCTGAAAGCAAACAAGAGATGGTATCCTTTTATTTGTTCATTCCTTCGATCCTTCGTTCTTTTGTGTCAGCATCCTCACCCCAAAATGTGTGACACCTTTTCAAAACGAAATATTGTCAATAAGTGTATTGTTCGATTAAAAACAGCTGCCAAAGAGATACACACACACGCACACATGTCCAGGACATGCCAGGACAACGACCACACAATGTCCTAGAATCGAACAATAACCCATGGGATTTGGCATGAAATAGCGTGTTTTTTTTTTTGGGACTGTAACTTATTGGCATCTGCATCGGTTATGGCCGACATATGATAACAAGATGCTCTGGAATTTGGCGGTGAATTCTATTTTGTAGGGGGGGAATAACAAATCTAATTAGTTTATATAGCGAATCTGTTGAAAATCTGTTTGACTTGGTGAAACTTTCAAACCCAACAAAAAAAAAAAACCTTTAAACATCATTATGAATGAACTCATTTGAAAATGTTGCTGCTGCGGATGCTGAGCTTCTAAGCGGCTTTTGGGCTATTAACCACAAAGCGGGTTCAGAAAGAGAGTCACAAGACTGGCTTAAACTTACTCTCTGTCGTTTTTGTTGTCGTGTCTTTCTCTCTCTCTCACTCTCCGTCTCCAGGTGATACTTGCTTGCCAAAGAAGCAGCAGCAACTTTTTCTTAGTGCCGTTTGATGGCTCTTTTTTTGTTTTTGGGCAACTTGCTCAGTCAACCTTGGCAAGGCCGTTGTTGCCGGTTTTTTTATGTGGCTCTCTGTCTTTCTCTCTCTCTCACAGAGGTGTTTTCAGTTGGTATGTGTATGCGTGGGTCTGTTTGGTATGTGGCCAACGGAAGTGCGTTCAGTTTTGTAAAATAATTGACATCCCTCTCCTAGGCCCTTAGGCAATATGTATTTTATATGTTTATATACATATATAGGAACATGTAGGAACAGCAGCTGTTTCCAATGGTTTCTTTTTTGTCTCCCTTTGGCATAATTGCAGGCCAAATTGCTTTGGCTTGTTGCCATCATTAGAAGCCATAGTTTGGGGTAAATATAGCAATTACTTCATAGAAATATCCTCTTGCCAAATTGTGCGGAAAGTGTTAGAATGTCCCTCTAAAGTGCAATTAAATAGGTTGAATTACATTAGAAATGCTGCAACTATACAAAACTCGACAGATGACTATTTGGAAACTATTTGAAATCGAAATTTAAAATGTAATATGAGACAACTGTTGAAAAATAGAAAATATTTTAAATTGTAGCTTAATGAAATGTTTCATATTTTTGCCTTTCCTCTGTGCCAATTGTAAAGATTATTCGAGGAACGAATTTCCTAACACTTATGTATATTATTTTTGATAGTGAAACAACATAATTGCCTTTATTAATTCAGATATCACCTCAATAAATTATTAATCGACTCTTCAGTAAAACTTATAGTATGACTAACTCTTGGGTGTAAGTTAAAAAGTTGTAATACATTTGAATTCTTAACCAAGTGACTAATAGACGAAATGAGTAACTCTATGCTGAATTTATACCCCTAGTTCAGCTGCATATTTTCCATTCCCTTGCCATTTGTTTGGTCACATTCTTTTCCAGCAACCACCAACTATTTCAACTGAGAGAGCTCATGTTCAACTTGGGACCAATTCAATTATAACCACCACCAAAAGAACAAGGCGGCTGGCTGTTAATAAACATTGTCGAAGTTTGTATACCCTTGCAAAGAATATTTCCTTAGTGGCACCTACACTTTAGAAATGTTTTTTATTAATAAATTATTTATGAAAGATATAGTGGTCAGATCATTCGAATTCCGAATTGTATACAGTGAGCAGCAGAAAGCAATCAAACGAATGTATCTAAATGAAAAAATATCTTCATGAAGTTAAAAGATACATATAAAGTTAATACACGTACATATATATACACACGTATGTGTATACTTTTTAAAAGAGTATATACATAAGTTGAAACTAGCAACGCTCTCTGCATATTTCTGTTTTGCGAACGGCCATGTTAAAGTTAACAGAGAGTTAACATTTACTAACAGTGAGTGAGAGCGAGAGAGATCTTCTGCTTTCAATATTTGTCTTTTGGTGGTTGAAATTGAATTGGCCGCTAGTTGAACATGCACACTCTCTCTTTGTTGTTGAATGTTGTTTTTGTCTTCAAGCTGGAAGGTCGTGTGTACGGAACATTTACAACTAAAATTTCATTTGGAAAAATCCAAAAGTTTTGAAAACATTTCGAAAGAATTCAGTTGCAATTGAGCATTCGATGTAGACGGTTCGTTTCTTCGTGCGGCATTCAATATAGAAAAAAAAACGCATTGCCTTCTTCAGCAATAGTTGCGCGTGCGCCGTGTGAATTTCGCAATCTCTTGAAATAACAATTGGACGGATGCAAAGACAATGTTTTAGTGCATTCGCAAATAAAGTGAAGAGTTTAAATTAAAAACTAAGAAATACTTTGCCCATTGAAACACTTTTGGATTAGTTTCAAATTAAGTGCAAAAAAAAAATTACTGAAAAAAAAAATAACTATAATCACAATGGTTCGCAGCCTAGCCCAGTGGACCAAGACGCTGAGTTTTCCCTCACGTCTGTCTCCCAATCGCAATTCCAAGGATTGCTCCACTTTGGCCAATCCAGTGCCACCGCCAACTCCACCTCGTAACAAGACCCATAATAATTGCGCCACCTCGCGCTCATCCTCATCAACGGTATCATCATCTCATTCGTCGTCGGCAAATTCAAATAGTTCACCAACGCCAGGAAGTAACAACAACAACAATATGCCCATAACGGAACTTGAACAGATTGTAAGTACCCCTAGGTAGAAGAATGCCTTTGCTCCTCTTCCTATTTGAATGTATTTTTGCCCCCAACTTCCTGCACAGCTGTGCAAACACCAACAGATCGGCAGAGGAGTCAGGGCTTATCAATAACATATATTCTGAAATTCCATTGAGATAAAGCCCATTGACCCATTTACATGGGGGGGGACCCTAGGCAATTGGGCAATTACCCAACTCAGCTAAAAAGGGGCTTAGCCACTTATCATTATCTTTATCAATCAATCAGTTTCATGCCGGAATAATGGGCGGGGGTTTGGGAAAGTAAAACAAGAGCGTGAAAATTTTCTAGACTAGATAAGCCAGTTTACCCAAACACACACACACCAGTTCACACACAAGATAGGCAACGTGACAACTATCGAAATGCCTAAAAATGCCAATAAAAACCCACTTGACAGTATGAATTTAAACCATTTAACCATGGCCACAAAAAAATTGAAACTTTAACTGAAAATTGCAAACTAAAACTGTTAGTGATAGTGCAATTATGGCCAACCCATTTGATGGCCATTTGACCAAGACTGAGAGCAATTTGCCAAATGATACTCATTTTTAAATTGCCCCACCGACCGCCCAGACACAGAGATATGGACCTAAGTATATACATACATATATGTATATATAGACATCGAGACACATGGCGTGAAAAAACAAAATCAGAAAACCAAACAGGATGTCGCCATGCTTGAACTGTACGATCGGGCGACACATGTGCACAACGTGGCCATTGGACAAATGAAACTCTCTTTCCCACTGTCTGCCATCAAGTTGGAATTCTCAGCAATTCTCAATGAAGGTTTTCTAAAAACAACAAAAACAAAACTCTCTAGGACTGGGAATGGAATGCAGTGAAAGGTTTATATACTAATGCACTTTGGCATGTTAGATTGGAACCATATGGTACTAGAGGAAATCATTTTTATGATTATGTTACAAATGAAGGGATTTTTATTTGGAAATAAAAAGTTTTTATTGATAACAACATGTTATTTCAAGGGATTTAAAGAGATAGTTCTTTGCGGATTATATAGAAGATTACAGTAGGTACAGTTTGCCTGATCCAGCTAAAATGCTGTAAAAATTACAATTAAGTTATTAATCCTTCATCAAGTATTTCTATTGTCCAAACAGATGGAAACTAGATTCTATTCTTTATCTGATCTGAAAACTTCTTAACTTAGTTTCTATGCAAAAATGATAAGAATTCCTTTAGGGTATTGTCATTAATAAATTGCCATTCTTTAGTTGAACTTTTCAAGAACTCACAACCTGGTCAATACTTATGTTAACCAGTTAGTAAGCCACCAGCCACACCCTCAAATCACGACAACAATATAACATAAAAGAATAACCACAACATGCCACACTTTTCATTAGTATTACCCACTGAAAAAAGTCGTGACCAAACCAAGTAACTGTGGCGCCTCCAACACCGACGACGAGACAAACCGTGCCGCAATGCAATGCAAGACGCGATGCAGCGCATCGAAAATGCCAAAGTTGAAAGGCGGATCCGCCAACTCCGTCTGCCGTTAGCCAGAAATGAAAACTATGCACTTATGTAAGTGCACAGTCGTCGCACATATTTGCCATTTGCCATACAAAAAAAAACACAAACAAAAGCAAAAAGCTACCTGAAAACAAGTTTCTTGTTTTGGTTTGATTTTGGCCCCCAAGGCAGAGCATCTAACTGAAGTGGGAAAAGTTGCCCAACGGCTTTTCATCGTCTGCCGTTAGAGCAAAGTACAAAACATCCTTGGACAAAGGTAAACCAGTTAAATGCAATAAATAACCTAGAGCTAGGAGTCTGGAATAAGGAATTCCAAGCTTGAAATTTAAAAACTTAAAACAGCTGTTTAGGAAAACTTTAGGCCTACAATTTGTGGTCAATGGTGATTTGACTTTCAAAGAGATCCTGCCTCTAGGGAATGGAGAAATAGTTGTTCTGATGTAATCTATATTTTTGGTTTCATTTATATGTATGTATATATAATGGCCTGATTTTCGGTAATGACAATATTATGGCCAAGTAATTTCTGGCATTTGTTTGCTCCGGGAGACCTTGTCAAGAACGTGGCGACTTATATTGCCAACTTAAGCGTTTATTTTATAACAATTTGGCTCTCCCCAGTCTGATGACCCCAAAAAGAATTAATGAAAAGTATAATACCATGACAGTCAGCATTTCCTGTCCAGATACGCAGCAGCAGACACAACAGCGGCGCAACAGCTGCTGGATAAGGCCAAGCCCGTATTTAACAACAGTTTTTTTTTTTTGTTTTTGGTTTATATGTGTAGCAGCTGCTGCTGTTGCAGCAAAAGTTCACCTGCCCCACAAGCTACTTGCAACAACTCTAGATATGTGGCAACATTAACATTAGCAGCTACAACAAACACTGAAATTAATCTTAAACCAAATGTAGAACATTAGCTGATCATAATTTTTAGCTATAGATCGATTTCGAAGACCATAAACCTATGCAAAAAAGAAGAAAAAACTATCGTCATCTATAATTTTGCAGGTGCACACAGAGACAAAGAGACATAGAGAGAGAGAGAGAGAGAGAGAGAGAGAGAGAGGGATCAAGAGAGTTGCGTTTGTACCTGTATTTTTTTTTTTTGTAGAAAATCAGCTGTCCCTGTCTTTGTATGTATATGTATAGGTAGGTATCTCTCTACCTCCTCTGTCTCACTTTTTGTCTCTCAAAACTCGTTTCTTGTGGCTTTTTGTTGCTTCTGCTGAAATTACAGCTCTCTTTTGCATGAAACTGCGCATCAGCTGTGTCTTGGTTTTTGTTGTTACGTTTTTTTTTTTTGTATTGTTGAAAATTTGTCATCGTTGCACTTTTTATGTGTTTCTTTTTTGTTATTAGGTCAGAACTTGCCAGCTGAAACTGTGGGAAGTTTTGACTTTAAGCAAACATATCTATAAAGAAAACTTAATTATAATTAGAGCACTCTAATTAGATTTTCATCTATGAACAAATATTAAACAGAAAAAAAAAAGAAATACACAGTTAGCATAGTTAACAAATTTTTTCGACAAACAAACTATGGCTAACAAAAAAAGAGCGACTAGATACAAATAATTTCAATGCTCACGTACCAAATAAAAAGCATGCCACTGCAGTAGAGGGGCACGGGTTAGGGAGGTGCTCGGGCTATGTGCAGTTGCTTGTTTAACACTTTGAGGTTAATGTAAACTTTATTTTTTATTTTGTGTTTGGGCTGGTAATGAATGCATTGATAATCTTTTAGTTAGCATGTGGACAAATCGTGTTTAAATATAACATAAAGATATATGCAGCTTTGTTATCATGTTGGGGAAGATTTTAAATGTGTTTTTTTTTGTTGAATCAAATGAATCAAGTAACATATTTTTTTATAAAGAAAAAAGTTACAGATCGTGTGAAAGTTTAGTTAATGAAAATAGTGAGAATTGTAAGGGACGGAAGCAGAACTACTCTTTTTTTTTAGAAATATACATACATATATGTGTAATAAAACATCAACTTTGTCTATATATATATATATATATATATGTAGATACTTTATTGTATTACAAAAAGTACTTTAAGAATGAGTTTCAAATTTCTTTATTTTATTGCTTCAAAGATATATTCCGATACCTAGTTATAACCATATTTAAAACATTCCCTTAGAACAATTCGAAAGTCTTCATACAAAATTGTTTTGCCTTTAAATAAATATCTCCCAAAATCAATAAAATGTCTAAGTATACTCAAAACTTTATCAGATTTCAAAGAAACAAAATCTATGCAACATAAACACAAACATCTTTGTTATAAATAAGAATTACATAAACACAACTTATTACAAATTAGTTAGTTTTATAACACAATCAGTTTTTAGAATTGACAAGTTTCTGTGGCTAAGCAGATAATAAAATTTCATTTAAACATGTACTAAAAATTCTATTTAAAATTTGTACAAACTTTTTAACGATTACAAATGGAAAATCTTTGACAACAGCGCAGAAAACTTATTTAACAATTTTCGAAAACAAGATGCAACATTTTTTACCCCGACTCCAAATCAATTCTATCTATTAATAAAGCATCTGAGAGAAGGAAAAGAAAAACATATGTATTTCCGAACGAATAACTTCAATTTTTATATACTACTACTACTCACGAAAAAAAAAAAAACAAACTTTCAACAAATCCATAAACAACGCGTTGGCATTAGCCGAAGGAGAGGATGTAAGGCAATAACCTCCCCGGTTTCATCTTGCTGCTGATCATCATCATCATCATCATCTCTTCATACACATCAAATGTGGAAAAGCCTTAAAAATAAAACACACAAACTTGAACTTTATTGGGGTTAGAAGTGAGATATGTATGTAGACCCATGCTAAGGGAATTTTAAAATTTCAAATCTAAAATTATAAAATAAAACACACAGAGTCCCTCTGCCTTTCCCCCTTGCTAAGGAAGCCTTTACATATTGATTTGGCTACGCTTTCAATTTCTCCCTTTTTTTTATTTTGTTCGGTTTCGGTTTAAATAAACCAATTATATAATTTTAAATGACCTCCGATCCTATGCTGTGTGGTCCATCCATTGAAATTAACCTCAAAGTTAAGGCAAATAATTGCCACTCGACAAAAAAAAAAAAGAAGAGAAAAACAGCAAAGAGGAAAATGTTGTGTGGCATCCAGTATAATTATATGATTTCCTTGTAAACATACTGACAATCAGCGTTGACAAATAGATGGTGGGAGAGGAGGGGAGGGTGTAGCATCGGAGGCACACTAGCTTTTGATCTTTTGACTTTACTCTTACATCAACATTTGTGTAAACATTGACAACAATGTTTATAAGGAAGTTGTGGGTGAGCCTCCAAGCACTCCACTCCACTCCATTCCACTCCGCGGCACTCATCTCCTCCATTACAGGCCGGTCACCTATTACTCCTCATCATGATCTGTGTGTGTGTGTCTGTGTGTGTGTCTGTGCGTGTGTGTTTGTGTTAGCCTTAGTTTTATTCATAAACGGTTAATTGGTCCATGGCCCCAAGTGCTCGCTTGGTTATGGTATGCTACTAAAGAGTTCAAAATTTGTTGCCTTCGTTTGGTCATATGTTGAAGTTGACATAAAACTTGTTTTCGGGTTAAATTAAATTACCAGACAAAAAAAAAGACAATTCCATAGAAATATTTGTCTGTTGTTATTCCATCTCTTTTTCATTATTATTATTGCTGTTTCTTTTGCTGTTGCTGTTGTTGTTGTTGTTCAGCTGTATTACTGTTCATGCTCTACGCCCATTTTGGGCTCCAAGCTACAAACTCATGTGTTAATTGCTTATTATATCGTTCTTTCTTTCTTTTTTTTTTATGCCAGTTTTACAAGTTGTCTCTTCTCTGGGAGTTGCCAGCAACATGTTCATTTATCAAAAGTCAAGCCACGCTCAGTCCCTACTACTCCTCCTCCTCCTACTTCTCCTTCTGTTGCTTCACCAAATTGCAGATAAGGTCAATTAAGAGAGTCAACCGGAAATGTCGCGACGCCAGAGTAAAAGAGATAGATAGAAAGAAATAATTTGATATTGTATACATATAAACATATGGAAACATAAATTCTTATACAAAAATATTAATAAAAATAAAGGGAAATTCTATTGAAGAATTGCATACTATATGTATATATATGTAAATTGCTGAAGTAGGCGTGTCATAGTCAATTAATGAACATTTCCTAAGGGGCGTTTTAATTAGATTAAAGAATGTGGCCCATAGCCCCTCCCCCCTGCCTGGTCTTTTATGTATGTAAGTCATAAATATTTTCGCACAACAACGCAATTTATTATTTTAATCAACCGGATGTGAAGCTGCACTCCAAGTCCCCAGTCCTCTTCTTCATCTCTTTGGGGCTCCCCCAAGTAATTAAAAGCATGAAAAAAATATATGTAATGTAATAGACTGAAGAAGAAAACGTTCATTGCAACTCCAACTCTTTCTATAGGCAAAACGCAGTCAAGCGTTGTAAAGTTGGTGGCTAGTGAAGTGCCCAAAATGCAAGTTAGATAAAAGCGAACGAAAGGCACTTAGGTAGATAGAAGTTCTGGTGGCAGGGGTAGGGATAGGGACAGGAAGTGAATGTGAGTGTCTGTGCCTGGGCCTGTGCCTAAGGCCGAGGTGTGTCTTAGAACATGAGCACTCATGTGTAAAAATGTTGACGGTTTAGAGCCAAAGATAGAGAGATAGGTAGGAAAAAGGGTGACAAGCCTAGGATAGGCAGACAGACAGGTAGATACATACATAGATAGCCCCTCATTTAGGTAGCTAGGAAATCGATAGATAGCAAAGATTATGGCATATACCGTTCCATTTCTTGTCTATAAATATGTTGTAAAAACTTCCCACGTCTCATTAGTTTGCCATCAACGTTTTCCGCATGTTCTGTAATGGATATTTGGCATAATTTTAAGAAAAACAAAAGACTTGTGAATTTTATAGAAAAAGTAATAAAAACAATTTTAAACATTTTCAGTGAAATCATTAAACATCTTTGAATTAGATTGTTAACCACATTCTGTTTACTTATCTTTTCTTACAGATCTACCCCGGTCCAGATCCCAAACAGGCCATAATGGGTTCATTGGTATTTTGCATTCATCATAAACAGGGCTGCAAGTGGTCGGATGAGTTAAGGAAACTAAAGGGTCATCTAAATGCATGCAAACATGATGCCACTCAATGTCCAAATAAATGTGGAGCCCAAATACCACGCATTATGATGACGGATCACTTGCAGTATACTTGCACTATGCGTCGCACTCGTTGCGAGTTCTGTCAAAGTGAATTCTCTGGCGCTGGCCTGGAGGAGCACAATGGCAGTTGCGGCCAGGAGCCAGTATATTGCGAGGCCAAATGTGGTCAGCGAGTTCTACGTGGTCGCATGACCCTACACAAGTCCAAGGATTGTGTCAAACGTCTGCGCCGCTGTGCCCATTGTCAGCGTGAATTTTCGGCAGATACTTTGGCTCTGCATACGGCTCAGTGTCCAAGGGCTCCATTGGCCTGCCCGCAGCGTTGCGATGCTGGTCCCATTGCTCGTGCTGACTTGGAGGCCCATTTGAGGGATGAGTGCACATCGTTGGCAGTGACATGCAGTTTCAAGGAGGCAGGATGCCGTTTCAAGGGCCCACGACAAATGTTAGACGCCCACTTGGAGAGCAGTGCAGCTGCTCATCTCTCAATGATGGTGGCCCTAAGTTCGCGACAGGGTCAACAGATTCAAATGCTCAAATCGGCCGTTTCCAAGTTGTCCATTAACTATACCGGAACGTTGCTATGGAAGATAACCGATTGGTCAGCCAAAATGTCCGAGGCGCGTGGCAAAGATGGCCTAGAGTTGATTTCGCCTCCATTTTACACCTCTCAATATGGCTACAAACTGCAGGCTTCGATGTTCCTCAATGGCAATGGACCTGGCGAGAATACCCATGTGTCTGTCTACATTAAGGTTCTACCCGGAGAGTATGATGCCCTACTGAAATGGCCCTTCTCCCACTCCATCACCTTCACACTATTCGAACAGGGTGCCCAGAGTGGTCAAGGCGGTGTAGCTGAGTCATTTGTACCGGATCCCACATGGGAGAATTTCCAACGACCCTCAAATGAACCAGATCAGCTTGGTTTTGGTTTTCCGCGCTTCATCTCGCATGAGTTGCTCCACAGTCGACCCTTCATCAAGGCGGACACAGTGTTTCTACGAGTCAAAGTAGATCCAAGCAAAATAGTTGCCGTCTAGAATTCTTATTATTGTTAAGTTAATTTTAGGCATTTACTCAACTTGTGTAAATACTGTGTATTTAAATTTATGAGTAAATCTCCCCATAAATTCCCCTCTATCTCCCGACCCCTGTCCACCTTCTTGTGTATAGATTCGTCATTCAGCCTTTGCTTCGGGCGTTGTTGGCCTTTAAGTGCTAACTGGCCTTGGAATGCTGGCCAGCTGATTGTCATAGTCATCTAGAGCTTCAGTTTCAGTTAAACCAAAGCATAATTACATATTAACAAAAAAAAAAAAAAAACTACATACAGCATATATCCCATATATACCTATATATAAAAGCATAGACATAGTACATATATATAGACGGACATTAGTTTGTGTCTTAAGTCTTTTGTATTAGAGATTTTTGTATTTTTTTGCGCAAACACTTTCAAAAGATCTTCAAATTGTGTTAAATGATAAATTAAATAAACAATTTCGTATTAGTTCTAAGAGTTGCTTGTACATAGGCATAAACCACAGCAAATCAGACGTTAATATATACATATGTAGACCTAGTTACATATGTACATATGTAGTACGAGTATGTTTAGCATATAAGCGAACGCATTTAGTCATTAGTACCCTGAGCGTAAGTGGGAAAATAAACAGAAGTAAAACGAAAAAAAAAAACGAAACAATAAAATGAAGAACACGTTCAATATAGTCAATCTAAGTTAAGCTAAGAAGTCAAAAAACGTTTTTAAAATAAACTTTAAATACAATTTGCAAAAAAAAATGTACCTGCTTGTTTTTTTCTGGCTGGGAAGCAAAGTAAAGTAAAGTAGTAAATTTCAGTTTAATGAATGGAAACAAGTAAGTAATTTATTAAATTTTAGCTTGGCAAAAACTTCACTCTTTAGAAAACTTGCGAAACTTTGAAAACTTTGTAGGTTAGTGTAAATGCCAATCTATAATTTGTGTCAATTATTGTCAAACCTGACAAATTGAATCTTTGAACCTAAACTTCTACGTTTTATCGTATACATTTTGCACATTTTAATCATTTTTTCGAAAACATGACAACATTTTTAATAAAATAAAATATTTTAAGTCTGAATTTAAAATAATGTCAATTATATTAACAGATAATATTCATATGAACTAAAAAACACACTTTTGCGAGATGGATAAAATAAATTGACAAATTGACAGGTCAGTAACTTATATGAATACAAAACACAATGATGATTCCCAACAAAAAAGGATTCCGAAACCATTTCCTTAGAGTTCAGTGGAATGTTTTTATCTCTCAATTGAATACAATGTAATTAATGATTTAATGACTAGGGAAAGCGTTTCTTGAGCAAGCTTTCCAATTTGCGTATTCCTGTCTGGGAACTGCCATCGGCATTTTTGTCTGCACTGCCTGTAAAGCTGCCCACGCTAAAGATGAAGGCACGTTTCGGCGTGGAAGAGGATGCAGTGTTACTTGTTGTCGATGTTGCTGTTGTCGCCGTGGATGATATTGTTGATTCAGTTGTTGCCGCCAACTGATCATTTTCATCTGTTACTGTTGGATGATCGCCATTTGTTATCTCTTCCTCATTGGCCGCAGGCGGCATTAGTCCACTTACAGCAGCCGCTGAAGCTGTGTGCTTGAACAAATCAATCAATTGCAATTGATCCACCCGCTTTACTGCTTTCATATCGAGAATCTTTTGATATTCAGCAATAGTTATGTCGGGTAATAGTTTCAGGACTTGCTGCGTAAAATGAGCTGGCGGTTGTACAGGCGTCATTACCACCTTAATAATCATTTCAGCTCTTGTCATATCCTTAACCACCACCTTGGTGTAGCTGGTGGGCGCTTTACGATTAACACTTGAACCCACCGACGGAAATTCCAACAATGCCGTTTTTAGCGAGTGGGTATCTAGCAGAAGCTGTTCGCATCCCAGAACATTATTGGAGCCATCCGACAAGGTAAGCTTGCATCTATAGAGAACTTGAATGAATTTGGGGATAAATGCGGCAACAAATCGATGACAGAATTGGGTGAAATATTTCCGGGAACTAGCCAAAGTATCCCGTATGGATGGCACAGTCTGCTTAAAGTTGCCACAGATGCTGCTAATAAAGGAACTCTGATCGCCCACATTGTTGATATGTTGCCACTGCACCTTGGCCATTGCTTGTAGTGACGGTTCACAGCCAGCTTCCAGATCCTGGACCAGTAGTTGAATACAATTGGAAATTATGCTAAGAATGAAAAGGAGAATAAGTTTACTATTTCTAATATATAAGAATATACTCACCGATGGAAGACATCTTTCTCTTCGCTCATATCAATTTTGCTTACAAAGGCCGAAGTTACCTTTTCCTTTAGTTTATCCTCTAGCTGCTGAACCGTCTCCAGGCAATACTCGCCCGTGGTTAAGACACAACAAATCCTTACTAGGTCATCGCGGGAGAAACGCTGAGCATCGCCCTCTTTGAGAAAGTTATGGAAAACTTGACCCGCTGCCGTCGATAGATTCTGCATATCACGCGTAAGCAGTGAAACACTTTTGCCAATGGAGCTGCTCGTGCTAATTGGTACTAATTTGGGTGTGCTACCTTCGAGAACTTTTGTGGCATATTCTCTAAGATATTTCTTAAAAACCAAAGCCAAATCGTACATGGGTTGCTCGTTGCTTAGCTGATTACATTGGACCATACATTTTTTATAGAACACAAATAGATCACCCGAACTGGGATAGACCGTGGTTTTAGCTTCAGCGAATTTATATGGTTCTTTGGACATTTCCACAAATTTATCCATCAATTCGGACAAATTGCGATCAATGCTCCGTATATAAATGTCCAGATGAGGTTTAAAACATTGGCCGATTTGGTCATGGAACACAGTTATTGGGGTGGTATTATTGCTGGTGCTAGTGGTGGAATCAGTAATCACACGTGTTTGCTCCGATGGTGTTGCTCCTAGTGTGACTCCAGTAAAGCGCTTCGAAAGCAGTTGCTCAAAAGACTGCGTCTTATTGATGGCAAAAAGTAAAAGACGTACGTCAATCTCTGCGGTCCGCTTGGCCATTATTTGTGCCAACTGTTCTCTGGTTTGCCGGCAAAATTCTACAGTAATACGCTCAGATACCTCCCAATCCAAGGGGAAAACAGAACCATATTTGTCCTCAAAATCCAAAAGATGACGTTTTAGCCAGGCGTAGCGTTTGTCGATCTTATCCAGCCAGGCAATGTCCTGGTTCTCATGGAACAATTGCATGTATTCCTCAAGTTGTTGCGTTATGAACCATTTGAGCAACTCCTTTTTCACCTTTGGATCCAGAACAGACATTACCTTGCAGGCATCTGCCAGCTGATTGAGACCCAAACGATGACCCGATGATGACGATGGTCTAGCGGCAAAGGCCTCTTTGAAGTCCTCTGTTATTTGTTGGGCCAATGTCACTTGGAGTTTGTCCACGCTTTGAGAGAGATTCTTTTAAATAGAAATGGTCCATTAGATGTGGATAGAAAGTAAAACCATTTCCAAACTAACCTTAATTTCCTCTATATCGGAATACTGTTGAAAATGTTGATTGACCTCAGTAATTGCTTGGAGGGGATTCAAGATTTCACCATACGATCGACGCTCGATCAACTTATTCAGACTTTCAATACCCCCCACGAGCATGTGGAGATGATTTAAAGTAGTAATGGCCGATGTAAGATTCTTTTTGGCACAGTCCAGCTGCTTAATGTCTCGGGTGATTTCCTTAACCATTTCCTCGGTGCGTTCGGCTCTTGTCTTCACATCAATGATGTGGTTAAATAACGAACCAATTACCTTTTGGGCCTCACAAAGAGCCAGTTGGCCATCCTGGCCCGTGTTGGATTGTCCACGTACCACAGACCGTATATTGTCATCAATTAGGGAGACTTCGCATTGCATGCGTTGAATGGTCTCATCAATACCCACTAGAGATTGCTCATTAGGAAACAGCTGGTTGATGTAGTCCACTGTATTGAAGTCCGGGGCATCCATAGGATCCTCTGTTTTAAGAACCTTTGGATCAAAACAGAGTGAAAAATTAACATTGTTATTGGACAGAATACCTTTTTGCTCAAAGTATTTAGATTGGTCTGTTGTTTAACTAACCTTATCAATGACCTGTTTTACTTCTTTAGAGAAATGGATTTTGTTGTTGGCCACCATTCTTTCGTCGGTGGCACCATCAGCCGCCCCTTCAACTGCGTTACTCATTTTGCTTCCTTCACTTTTAAAAATTATAATTTATTTTTTTTATAAACAAAATATTTTTTCTTTTTGCAACAACTCATACAGTTTTCGGTGTCATTCTCATGGTCACACTAAAACGTATCCGCAGTTACACAGTGCAGGCAACTTGGCCTTTTTACCTCCGAAAAAAAGTGCGCCCAGCACAGAAATTCAAAAGTTAATTTTTCCTTCATTGTTTATTTATAATTTTCTGTTTATGGTGCCCGACTTATTTATCTTGTATTTGTAAGATCACCATCTTAAATGGTTGTATTTCTATTTTAAATTTAATGATAAAACTAGATGTTTACTGTGTGAAAAGCGAGTTGCTCAATGAACCTGGTGTGGCACTTGAACCCGGCACTGAATTTGATCCAATTGTTGTGCTCAATCCCAACATGGAGGTATCACGTTGCGATGCAATAGCCGTTCTTTGATAACGTGCTATATGATCTAGGGACCACGGCAATATAGGCCTAACACTGTGTATTTCCAGCAACGTCAGATTATCCAGCTTGGCGTAGGTTCCTTCACCTTTAATAAAGGCATCGATAGAAGTGCGCAACTTGGACTCACGTATATCGAATATATCCTTGATAAGCGTTCTTAGTTCCTCACATCTTGGAACGTCATCTGGAGCTGTGCTCATGACTAGTTGCGCCACTACCATATAATGTTCGCTTGGCATTTTGGTAAAGAATCTTCAATTGAAATGTCAAGATTAATAGCGATTTTCTCATATATCTTTCGTCACTTACTTAGAACGCTTCTCCTCCTCTTTAATGTCCTCTAGAATGTCCATGTCCATCCATTCGGGTGGAACGATGCGACATTTTTGTTGCTTTCGCAAGTGCGTCGCTAGCCACAGAGGAACGAAGACGGGAAAACCGGCACGGAATGGACCCACTGAGCCATAAATTAGATGCAGTGGCTCGCTGGAAAAGTTGGGTATAATGCTGATCATACATTTCTCTCCAATAAACTCAATGACCGCAGGTTCCATAGTCGCGCTGCCGCAATAAACGAAAACAAATTCTCAAATGCACACAAACAGCGCGAAATGAACTAACGCGACTTAATCATGGCACAACAAAAAAAGATAACACAACATGGTGTGACGAGGAGCGACTGCTATGACGTCATAAATTCGAATGCATAACACAATTTGTATAGTATCACACTGTAGTCAACTTCATTTTTATTACATATAATAATATAGTATTATTCTAAATAAGTTTACTGAAACTGTAATTTTAATTTGGTAAATAAAAATTCAAAGGGTAAAATGGCTTAGCACGGTTAAAAATATTTTTCGCAGCTTGGTCACACTTGCAAAAGAAGAGCAAAGCAGAGCGAGAGGGAGAAAGAGCGAAAGTTAGCTTTTGTTATCAACTTTAAAGGAAAACACAACATATGCATTTTCCGCTAATCAAACTAAACAAAAGTGTTTTGCAATTAGTTTGTAGACAGCCTAATCCACTGCCGTAAGCAATAAAACCGATTTCAATGCATTTACCGTTACTATCGCGGTGAAGTGACGTGACACCAAGAAATAGAATACAGAGAGGAAGACCAAAACAAAGGCAGGGAAAAAACTAAAACGTCATTGGCGAACAATAAATTGAAAAATTAAGCAACATTAGCGAAAAGGAGTGGGCGGACGGGTGCATAGGTAGATGCTGATTGGCCTTTACACTCACCTTTCACGCACCATGGACAGCGTTTTCGAAGCCTACCTTGGCTCGGAAAGCGTCCTCTTAGTTGGCGGCAGTACTGAGCCAGACGATATACCCAAAAGAAATACGGATGTCTATGTTCTGGGCAAATGCTATAACGCAATACAAGGTGAGTAGAAGACGAGAATGTTAGTAAGCAATAGGAATCTAATTTGAATTTATTTAAACTAATTAGAACTGGACCTCATTCGGCGAGATATCCAATCTCGACTGTGGTGTACATATCGGTACGGTTTTGTTCCATTGGGCGAGGTTCAGTTAACCACAGACAAAGGCTGGGGCTGTATGCTGCGTTGTGGCCAAATGGTCTTAGCCCAGGCATTAATTGACTTGCACCTGGGACGGGACTGGTTTTGGACGCCGGAATGTCGAGATGCCACCTACCTCAAGATTGTTCATCGTTTTGAAGATGCGCGCAAGAGTTTTTATTCCTTACATCAAATAGCCTTAATGGGAGAGTCGCAGAACAAAGCCGTAGGCGAGTGGCTTGGACCCAATACAGTAGCCCAAATCCTCAAGTGAGTGACTACAGAACAATATAACTGTAACTTGACTTTTTCCTGTCTCTACGGTAATTCCGTTTATTTTGCAAATCGTTTTATTTTAAGGTTAAAATGAAATCATAATACCGTTATTTAATTTTCTACATATTGAAAATTATTTGTTTCTTTGCAGAAAACTTGTATGTTTTGATGATTGGAGTTCGCTGGTAGTTCACGTGGCCATGGACAGCACAGTGGTTCTGGATGATATATGTAAGCTGTTAACTGCATTTTGGTTTATTGTAAAATTTAAAGTAAATATGCACACGTTTTTAAGATACCCTCAGCCAGGATGGTGATGCCTGGAAGCCATTATTGCTTATCATCCCACTACGTTTGGGTATTAATGATATTAATCCCATATATGTGCCTGCACTGAAACGGTGCTTTGAATTAGAAAGCAGCTGCGGCATGATTGGCGGTCGACCAAATCAGGCCCTTTACTTTTTAGGCTATGTGGAAGACGAGGTGTTGTACCTGGATCCTCACACCACGCAACGTACGGGTGTGGTGGGTCAAAAAGCCACCGCAGCAGAACAAGAACTCGATGAGACCTATCATCAAAAATATGCGGCACGCCTTAATTTCTCAGCCATGGATCCATCGCTGGCTGTTTGCTTCCTATGCAAAACACGCAGCAATTTCGAAATGTTGCTTAAACAGCTGAGGCAAGAGGTGCTGACCCTTAGCTCACCCGCCTTATTTGAGATTAGCCAGTCGCGGGCCGTGGACTGGGATACGACAGAAGATATTGAATGGCCCACCATACCCGACATTGATTGGCCTGCCAGCTCCGATTCAGAATCGTTTGCAATATTGGGTGAGTAGCAAGTGTTAAGAATGTTCACTCAATTTTCTTATCACATTCCTCTATTTGATAGGTGAGAGCGGTGCTAGCGGCAGTGTCAGTGGTGACGCCGGCAAACCGAGTGAGAGTAAACCAAGTGCCGTCATTTGAGTGAAAGAGAGTGCGATTAGTGTTGGAGCTCTTAACTCTCCCACGGCGTCTGCGCCGAGCACACGAAAGTTGACCCTAAGCAAAAACTGGAACAACCTCTGCCCACCCAGCGGATGCTGCGAATGCAATAAATTTAAGGCTAGAGTTGGGACGGACAGTTAGTTCTAACTAGATAAAGTAAAACAACAACATGTTTCCGATTTGACAATTCTCTTTATATGCTGCTTTATTGTACGAGATGATTGACTCCATGGGAGACAATTTCCAACACACTCACACACAAACATACAGATGAAACACATACATAATGTTCATGCTTTTTATGATCAATACAAACTGATTAATGATTAAACATTTTTATGCAACGTTATATAGGAAAAAGTCTGAATTCGATCTTGTTTCTAATCTGAACATTATATTTTGTGTATTCTTTTACTAGATATATATTATATATATCGTATATTCGTATGTATGTATATGCTCAAAATGGACCAACAACTAAATACATAATACTTGGACTATATGTATATTTATATATATTTATAAATTTTACTAGATGACAGCGGGACCATGTCCACATCTGCACATGCTCCGTATCGCATTTGTGTATATATAATTTTATATCATTATCATTATTTAACAATTATAAAAACTCAATCTACGCAAAAATAAGGAACCATCACACAGGCCGACAAAAATTTGATGGCAATACCAATAAGAGTCGATTTGTATATTAAATATTTTTGTCGCATTTTTTGACAATACTGATTTTGAGCACTTTTGACTAATTAAATGTCATATATTTTTAAGGACTGTTTAGTGGATAAAAAAGCCATGAAACATTTTTTAATAACAAATAGCTAATATTTCGAATATAGTCCATTATCGCCCACGACACTGCAATCAGTAGTACATCTTTAAGATCGAAAAATCAGCTCCCAATGGTTGGACAAGATTTGATTCTTGATATTATGTAGGCCTGTGCTATTATTTCTAAAATAATGTGAAAAAAAAACCTACTACAATTAACAACAAACACGCGCGGCTTCTTCTACAATTCTCTGAAGTCTGGTAAATTGACACTATGATGGACACATATGGTCCATCCGTGGGTGCAACCAGAATTCTTATCTAGGTGGCGGGTAAAAATTTCCATCTCTTGGCCTCAGTATGCTTAAACTCAAAATTCTGGGGACTTGTAAAAAATTTCCAAAACTTGTCAATTAATTAGTCCATTGAACAAGAGCTACTATTCTATACACTGAAATTTTCTATGGGATAACTGCTTTAGCGGCTAAGCCAATGGATCAGAACAGGTAGTAGATGGTAATAAATTTTTGGCAAACCATTAATGGTTGAGCTTTCTTGCACTGGACCCCCCTAAAGTATGCAGCAAGATCGCTCAACTCTTTTGTCTCCCTTTTTGGTGTTAGGTTCCATATGTAAAGCCATCTCCACATGCTTACGGGCTAGCCAAGATTGCTTTTGCAATCGATTGACCACAATCCGATAAGCTCCAATAATATCCGATCGTGGTCCACTGGGTCGAGCATTGATCAACATTTCCGTATTAAGGCCCATTTCGGCCAACAGTTGCCGTGCTTCAAATTCTAGGGCAGTCAATTGACTGAGATCATCCGTTGGTGTTGGCAACATAATACAACTACCAGTTTCTGCATCATAGTTCTTAAAGAGTGGACAATCGGCAGCAACCTCGATATTCCTAGTTCCGCTCAGTTTACCATTGGACAATTGCTTCTCCGGCTCCGTCTCAATTGGCGTGACCTTCTTCTTGAGACTTCCGCAGAGTAAGAAGCGTCTGGCTGGACGTTTAACAGGTGTCGCCTCACTGGCCGACGGATCTTTGGCCTGGATTAGCATCAAAACGTGACCCACTTCAATGGGCTGAAGGAAGTTTGGCACAAACATTTCATCCTGCTGGCGTGTATTCATGCTGATTGGTGGTTTCTTGACCACCTCAGCATAACGATCCCTCAACGAGGCCGATTTCCGTAAACGTTGCGATTTGGAGCGAACCCAGAATATGGATCGTTTTGAGGGTTTGCTGTGCAAATTAATCTCATGCTGCATTAGTTCGGCACTCAGGGTGGGGCACATGACAAACTGACTGTTTAGTATATCATCAATGGTGGGCCGCTGGGCGGGTATGTGAATTAAGATACGTTCTAGAATTGAGAATGGTATGAAACGAATAAGAAACGTGCATCCTGTCTTGTATTATTTCTCGAAACTTACGAATTAGTCTTATGCAGGGCAAACTTAACTGTCCGGGTATCAAATAATCGCCCTTCAATATGGCCGCCTTGAGTCCCGGTATAGTGGGAGCACGGAATGGCATATTACCGACAACCATAAAGTAGAGTAATATACCCAATGCCCATACATCCACCGGAGCACCTATATAATGGTCATCGGAAAACAGTTCTGGTGCAGCATATGGTGGTGAGCCGCAAAATGTATCCAATTTCTGATTTGGACCATTAATCAGTTGTGTGCTAAAGCCAAAGTCGGCCAATTTTAAACGATCCTCAGATAATAGCAAAACATTCTCCGCCTTAATATCCCGATGAACATAGCCCAGACTATGCTGTAGGATTGACACAATAAAAAAACTGATCAACTGATTGAAAGGTGAACACTTACCATATGCTTTACAGCCAACAGAAGCTGTTTAAATAACGGAGCTGCATGAATCTCACGTAATGGTCCACCTTGGGTTATGTGATTATAAAGCTCACCACCTCGTATCCATTCGGTGACCAGGTAGACACGTCCCAGTGTCTCTACCACTTCGAAAAGCCTCAATATATTTGGATGATGAACACACTCTAAAGTCCCAATTTCACTCGACAACATACGCAGCGCTTTGGCATCAAGTCCAGCACGATCCAAATCAACCACTTTAATGGCCACTTTGTCTTAACAATGATAAATATAAATTACCTTATTTAGATATTTCTTAATAAGTATTTAGCTTACCACGCGTCAACTGATGTACAGCCAATTTGACTTTGGAAAAATTGCCACGTCCAATGTCGCCACAGAATCTGTAGAGACCAATACGACGGCCAATGGTTACCTAGAAAGATCATAGAGGAAAATCAATTACAAATTGTCCAACACTACAGTTTAGTGCTACCCATTAACATAGGGAAATGGCCCTACTTTTGCTGGTATGTTTGCTTAGCGTGAATTTTCAACTAAGTATTTGCTAACATGAGTAAAATTAAATACTGTACCACAAATTTTAATACCCTGCTTGGACATAAAAAGTTTGGAAATATTCCTGTTTATGAGTTAAAAGGATACAAATTTCTCATTGCCTCTCATTTTAAAACACTAAAACCTGATAATAAAAACTTGTTTATTGCCATTTAAATTAAACTGGAAAATTAATTAACTTGACATTAATACAAAATATTTTACGTTTTCTTAACAACCTTTTCTTCTTGTGTAAAATTGACTTTGACTAACTTGACATGTCAAAAAGACGCCCACATGACGCCCACTTTAAGAATTCTTTGAGAATGAGTGGTTGTGGTCGTGGTCTTAGATGACTTGTTTGCTTTCAATTAGCCAAGGTCAAGAGTGACCTCCATTTATTTGTTTTTTTGTTAATGTAATTTGAACTGGCATTGCTGGTTTTTTTGTTTCTTGTTGGTTTTTTTTTTAATCCACCTTTAGCCAAGCACAATAGTTGGCAGCAAACGTTAATTAAAACTGCACCTAAACACAGGTACAAAATGCAGAAGCAACAACAACAAGCAAAAACCAAAACGGGCAGAGGGAAAGAGGCATTACAAGGAATTCAAAGCAAATGCGGCGTATACGTAATGTTAGTGGCTGCATTACATTAGGGGCACACGCTCATTTTGCATTCACACACACACACAATGCGGTGAATGAGCTCACACCAATGCACACACCCCCACATACATTCACCAATACAAAGAGTCTATTGCAAGAAAATTAGCCTTGAACCTCGACATAATTGCAGCGCACAGCCATTGGAGGTAACACAACACGGCTAACACCAACGGCAACAGATGGCAACGGCCTGACCTGCTTCTGCCTCTGCTCCTGCTCCTGTTCGAGCTATTGCTTTTGCCGTGACGTCAGCACAACTCGACCTCGAATTAGTCTCAACTCTTTGTTGTATTAACCCATTATAAAACCTTGTATGAATAAGCTTTTATTATTTGTCCAAACAAAAACCCCAGGAAAAAACAGAAAACCAATTCTATGGTCCTTCAAATTTCTCCCTCATAACTAGCAACGTTTGCATTGGCCTACACTGGGAAAAAAAAGAGGAATGTGATTATGATAATATGCTTATAAAGTGTTATTTTTATGATGCACTGTAAACTATTTGAATATGAATAATATGATATCTATCTGAATATCTAAATTCAACATTTAGCTGATTGATGTATTCATACATTCTTAAAGCAAAATATTTTATATTAATTGAAAGTTAATTTATACACTAAATGTTTTAAGTGTTTTATTAGCTTTAAGGAAAATAAACAGAAAATTGCTTTTTATTTCAATTTGATTTCTAATAATTAATAAAGTTTCGCCAAAAATAAAGGCAACAGTTGGGAAATAAAAAGAAGAATTAATTTTATGTCTTATGTATATAATTTTCAAATATGAAATCTTTGTGATAAAAAGTTAAGCACCGTTTGTGCAAATTTATAAAGTTTTAATATTTTTTAAGAATTTCATTGGATTATTTATATTTTTTTTAATTTTTACGCTTTAGGATAATTAAAAGGAACAATAAATCTTAAATGTAAAATTTACTCGTCAATAGGCAATGCTTAAAGCAGCTGATATAGCAGAGGAATGTACTGTTATAAAAGACAAATCGAAAACGATTCGAACTTTGCTTCGAAAACTAAAACGCCATGAAATAGGAACTCCAATTGCAGAATGATATGGGATTAAAGTCGATTAACATTATGAATAGTTTCGGAAACGAGAAAAGGCTTTTCACAGCAAACGAAAATATTATAACAGGTAAATCTTTATTTATTTCTCTACTTTCCTATTCCGGCGGAAGTATGTTTTAAGTATTATAATAGCTACTTGCTTATATTCTATTATAATGTTCATTTTGATTATTCAAATTACATTTACTTGACAAATAATTGAAGATATACTACCCACTTTAGTTGTAAAACATAATCATAATAAAGCAAAAACTCACAAAAACAGTTTTAATATCACTCATACGTAGAGTTGTTCAACAGATAATTACCCAAAAGGGTATATGGTAGCAAGCACTTTACAACAACAATAAAACAATCTAGTATAACTATTTGTTTTAATTTCCTTCCATTTAGGTTTAGGACTCTTCACTCACCTCGTGTCCACATCGTGGATCGCATTGCAATGCTTTGGTTAGACGCTGATATGGCGGCGTTGGTGGGGGCGGCAGCAGCGACTGGGTCGCGTTAGTATCCACGGTTGCCGTTTTGCTGCTGTCTCTGTGTGCGTTTGTGGCAGAAGGAACGAGTTCAAATGCGACGCAACAATTGCGGCGAATTGGTTAGATTGGGGGTCCCCTCGGTCTTCTTTTTTTTTATTTTGGGGTGGGATGGGAATTAGATAATTCCAGGGGTTGAAGACAGCTTATCAACGACAACTTGTTGGTCGTTGTTTGTCTTTATTGTATTTTATTGAATTGTTTGACTGAAGGTTTCTTGCTATTCTTGTTGTTGTTGTTGTTGCTGTTTGTTGTCGTGTGTAATTACAGTATGGCAACTACTGGCACTGTCTTACATTATTGAAAAACTTCCAATGGACACGCCTGCAAAGATAACAATAAACATGAACATAAAACGATAATATCAAATTCAATTTTCCAGACAGAAGGGAAAGTGTTTATAACATCATTCGTTCAGTGTTACTTTAAAGTGTTTGAATACTCTTGAATAAACGATTAAATACGGTGTCGAAATGCAAAACATCGAATTGAATGTCAAAGTAATCAATAGAATGAATTAGATTAAAGCTATTTATAGGAGTTGTTGCTTATGCAATAATAGGGAGAGTTTGTTTATTGCAAATTTCTTAGAAATTGAAACTGAGAGGGCCTCAAAAGCAGCGTAAGCATAAGTTCTTTCATTTGTATACATATCTTTTGCCTACTCAGCATAATATTTGTAAGTTGAATTGGAAGAGGAATGATATATATAAAGAATTCTCGCCCTGGAGAGCTCAGTTGTCGCATGTTGCTTTGCGGGATCAAATCAAAACTGTGTGACAAAGTATTCTTACTTTAATTTTTGTAGCAAAATAATTAAAATTTCACAATGTCAAGCATACACGAGTTCCTAGAGGTAGCCACCAAAATATTACCAAACTTTGATGGCAAAGTGGAAAATTTGCAGAATTTCTTAATTGCACTCCGTCTTGTGGATTCCATTAAGGATAGACATGAGAATCTGGCGGTTGAACTTATCAAAATTAAACTTATTGGACATACAAGAAATTTAATAACCACTGAAACCACAGTGGAGGAGATAATAAACACATTAGAGGCAAAAATTAAAGAAGAACCGGTTGACACAGTCATTTCGCGTTTAATGAATCTCAAGCAGAATCGAAACTCAACCAAAGTGTATGCCAATCAAGTATTAATAATAGCCCAGAAATTAATACGGGCATATCTCCAGGATGGTGTTCCTATTGATGCAGCTGAAAAATACTCCAAAGATATGGCAGTAAGGGCAATGATTAAGAATACAAGTGACGAAGGAGCACAGTTCATACTGATGGCAGGTTCTTTTAAAACACTGGAGGAAGCAGTCTACAAGTTTTCAAATTATACCCCAACCTGACTTTATAACTAATTCAATATTATGGGATCAGCACACTTTATAGACATATATATTTGGGAAGAGAACTAAATCTAGAAACGCGAGCACACAAATAAAACTAAACTTGGACAAGATGATCGAAAGTAATCATTAAAAAATCAATATATTTATGCAATAAACAATAGTAGACTACTGATAAAAATGTACAATAACAGAATATATAAACAATTATTTGAATACTCAATTAAAAAACACTTTCAGTATATACAAATAAAAAGAAACCAAAAATAGAAAACAAAGCTAAAAAACTATAAATTCTTTTCATACTTGGAAATTAAATTTAAGAATTCTGAATTGCTCGGATTGGTCTAAATAGCTTTTTAAAGTCGCTGCTCCAAAGAAGTTTCAAGAAGATTGCTATAAATATAGAATCAATTTGACTCTACAACTGATTAGACTTCTCATCATTAACGGACAACCATAACCTGGCCCTTTAAATGGTCATTATAATATAACTCGATAATAAATATCTTGATAAGCAAATTGTTTTGTCTAAAGTTTTGACTTTAATTGATCAGATATGGTACAATTCGTATACTTCAAAACAATCCTTTAACTCGGTTGTAATTTAAATTTAAACTGTTCTTTGAATTGAAATACTTTTTGAAGTATTTGAATTCAATTTGATTTCCAGATCAAGAAAACTGAAATCAGAAAACCGTTTAATCCTTTCGTTTCGTTTACTGATGTAAAGTTAAAAAACTTTATAAAAAGGAAATGCATAAATTTAGCTAGAGCAGTAAATCAGAGTAAAGAAAAAACAACCAACCAACCATTAAATTGTAGACCATCCAATAAAAACGCCAAATGAATCATTTCAATCCCATGGGATTTTTTCAATAAGTTTTGGTTAGCATAAGTTATGAAAATGAGAAAACTTTTTGCTGTTGCCGGACAGTGTCATAATCAATGTGACCCCATTTCATCTAATTAGGACAACCGAACAAAAAAAAAGAGAGAAAAATAAAAAGGTAAAAGCAAGCGGAAAACCAGAAAAATACGCTTAATAAGTTTTCCTGCTCCCAAAGGAACAAGAAACGAAATAAGGAAGATTTCCCATAAAGCAATAAGCAACTTCTCGATAATTTAATATAAAAAGGGATAGCGCAGCAATTTCATTTGCCTGCCCGCTGACATATATGTACATATATATATGTATATAAAGGTATATAGATATTGCATCTGGGTTTGCCCCCATTTCTCTTTTAACCATTGTAACCGGGGGCATTGGCAGCAAAAGTTAACGTTGAAGTAATTACGTAAATGGATTTCTCTGCGTTGCTCAAATTTCCTGCACGTCGACAACAGCAACAACATCAACAGCAATGGCAACACAATCATGTTTATATAGCCATCGAGGAGCAGTAAGCGTGACAGGAAGTTGGCCAGGAAGGAAGCAAGCAAAAGCAAAAGCGACTAAGCCTGAACCGAACCAGTAAGCAAAAGGAAAAAGGCAAACGACAACGCATTATATATATGTATAAAGATATGGATATGGATATGGCAACAACAATATTTCAACTATAAACATTTTAAAAATATTACACAAAAGCCCGCAGAGGAAAAAAAAAAAACTCAGTCAAGAGATACTTTTTGACTGAAAGTGATGACAATTCTCTTGATGCTTTTATACACTTTAAGATATGTGTAAAAGTTTCTATCTAGTATAAATTATAGTGAAAACGTTTTAGATAGAAAAAGTTAGGTTATACGATAGAAATTTCGTAATTCAATTAAAAATAAGTAATAAAATGGAAAGGGCAACTTTGTTTTAAGTAAAAGGTTCTCAAAAACCTTGCACATTTCAAAAGTTTTAAGTCCTTTATGGGCTTATGATTAGTGTTAGATTGAGTAAAAGTTAGTTTCTTTTGTACGATTTATACATAAAGAGTAGAAAACATGATGCTAGTGTATTATATATTTCATATGAAATAAAATATATGTATCTCATTTTAATATTTAAATGTAAAGCACATATGTATGATTGAAAGACAGTTGACTGACAAGTAGTGTAAAAGTTGCGGTTTCTGGGGCGAGAAAGGAAATGAGAGTACGCTGGTCGGTCATGCAGATGGGATGTGGTTGAAAATGGGGGAATAGAGCGAGTCTTACAATTAAATTTACATTTACATTTTTACTGCCACAGTCGGAGTCATAGAAACAGAACAAACACCCAGTCACATCCTCTGACATGTATTTCAACGCTCAAAAGTATGCAACAATTTTTTCATATGCAAAGCTTTCAAGTAACCATATGAGTGGCATCTGTGTGCGTTATATATGTGGCTATATGAATGGTGGTTGCGGATCTATGTATGTATCTATATGTGTGTTACCTTGAACGCATACATTTGCATGCTAATGTTAGATAGGGGAGAAAACTCAGTGTGTGCAACTTTTAATTACAAAACTAAAGCTGAATGCATTCTGATATCAAACGAAAACAGCGACATAAACCGAGCTTACAGCATCACATATCCAGGCCAACACTCACAACACATGCACACTCACACATGCAAATACACAATAGTGTTTGTAGTTACCTTCAGCTTTTTCATAGAAAATTTACTTTGCTTACTTCAATTGATGTTAAATTCTTACATTATTTTGCAAACGATAAATTTTTGGAATTCTGTTCAGGCAGGAACAAGGCAAATTTTCATTTATGGATTGCTTTTGTTTTCTTTATTTTTTTTTTTTGTGTAAACATAGATTGATATTTAATAAGTTGATGGACTGGATATGCAAAAACTCAGAGACCTTGGGACTTGAACTAACTTTTGCTGTGTAAGTTGGAAATGTAAAAGAAACAGGAAACTTAATTAATATTTTCAATCAATCATTCTATGTTTAGTCCAGGTGGCAATTTGCATTGGCCTTGCCACAGACAGTCGATGAGAAATGCCTCCATTAAAATAATTTGTTTCATTAAACGTAAACTAAGACATCGAAATAAGTAAATTTCATAAATATTTTTCATGTAATATTAAACTCATTTAAAACTTGTCCATTTTAAATTCAATTAAAACTAATGCACCTTCAAGTATGAATCATTCGGAGACAAGAAGCACACGACTGTTTGCAGAAACACTTAGGCAACAACTGGCTTCGCCTTGTCTTGGGCAAGTAAGTTAATTGAGTTTGTAACCGTTTTTCACAGCTAGTAACAATTTGTTTTTAAGATTTATTACCCTGTGCAAATACAGTGACCTCTGCTCATATTTTACATCTCACATAGCCCTGGCAATTTTCCTAGTCAATTTACCAAATGCTGTTCTCGTTCAAGGAACTATCACCCCCGCATACAGATACAGATACAGACGCAGCCACACCTACTTGCCGCATCTTCTCATCTTCTCATCATCTACCATGCCTAGTTTGCATCTGCACTCAAGCGACTTGTTTTCTCTTTGGGTTTTTTTTTTCCTTTCTTTTTTTTTTTGCTTTTTGGGTCAAGTTCAATTGCAACATTAATTATAAGGACTTGGCACTTGTTGTCGTAACCGCTTTTCTGCCTCACCTCCCCCCGCCCTTGCCTGTGTACCACTTGACACTAGTTCAAATAAAATGCTGAGAGTTAAGTGAGCATATCAATTGGCTATTTCTCTTACGATTTGGAAAACATATATTTCAACATGACTCAAATAATTCTATTCTTATGAATCAGAGAATTTTTTGCATCTGACAAGTGCGTAAGATAAAAATATGTAAATTTAAGACTAATGCAATTGCCCCCCTGCCGAGAGGCCAAATCCGTATATAAATAGAAATTGAAATCGAAAAATAGCAAGAGTTTTCAAAAAGTTGGCATAAAACTGGTACAAGGACATTTCTTCGAGCATGTATTTCTGTTAGGTGGGAGGCTGCAAAATCGATGAAAACCAGAAAATCTGCATAAAATGCTGGAAAATATGCTAAAGTAGAAAAGTAAGTAGAGTGGAAACATTTATCACAATTTCCTTATGTAATTAATTAAGTTTAGCTAACGCCAGTCAACTTCAGTCCAGTTCAGTTCAGTTCGGTTCAGTCATTACGAATTCTTGCATATACAATTGAAAATTGAAATTTGAATTTCATAAAGCACAAAAAAGAAAACAACAAAAAGTTCAACAACACAAACCAAAGAAATAAAGAAAGTCTTGTCCTTCAACTTCAGTCATATTGTTGCTGTTGTTTACTGATGTGTTTTTTAGTCAAAAGCCACTTACAACTACACCAAAGTACATGGAAATTGAATAAGCAACGAACAAAACGAACCAGAATACGAAAAAAAAAAAGAAACAACAACAACAACAGCAAAAAAGTCATAATAATAATAATAAAAGTGACGAAAAGGAAGCAATGAAAATGAGCTCGACCATGAAAGACCCTGATTCTGAAGGGTATATTTATTGTCATTTGATTGTGATTGTCATTATGGTGATATTCTCAATTCCTTGTATATACTTAGTGCATATTATAAATCATATCAGCATACTATATATAACCATGATAAATGAGTACTCAATCTACAATATAAAGCATTGACATGAGATACTCTTTTATTTGAAATTTGATGAACAGCAACTAAAAGATTGAAACTTGGTTTTTGGTCATTGAACTGTAACTGAAGAAGATTAATTAACTATAAAAACTTTTCTTTATTTCCTTAGCATATTTACAACTGATATGGAAATTTGCTTTAGTATTGTTTAGTTTTACACTAAGAAGCAAGTAAATTGTAATTTTCTAAACTTCATAAGAATATGAAAGCCTTTAAGCATTGTTTATAATGTAAGTTGTTTAAAATGTGAGAATTAATGTCAATTATTTTAATTTTTAAATATTAAACATTAAGAAAATATAAATTTTAAATAAAATTTACTCTAATAATTAGAAGTTTTAACATTATGAAGGACACAGGATCCTTAGATTTAAAGTAAGAATTGTTAGTTTTAAGCCAACATTTTCCATATTTATTTTTGATTTTTAACAGATTTGGAATAAGATATTGAATAATTAGATAAAAACCCTATTAGTTAGCTACATCTTTATATTTATTTCGTAATATTTGGTTTTCATTCATAGGATAAACTACATTTAAGTCAAGTACTAACAAAAACGTAGGTAAAAAGTTAGGTCTTTCGGTTATGCCAATAATACCTGAGTATGATATGATTTTAAAACTGAAACAAATTTATATTTGAGTCGATATCCTTGTACATCCCTATCTATCTATCTAATTATCTATCTATGTATCTATCTATCTTTCTATCTATCTATCTATCTATCTATCTATCTATCTATCTATCTATCTATCTATCTATTTATCTATGTATCTATCTATCTATCTTTCTATCTATCTATCTATTTATCTATGTATCTATCTATCTATCTTTCTATCTATCTATCTATCTATCTATCTATCTATCTATCTATCTATCTATCTATCTATTTATCTATGTATCTATCTATCTATCTATCTATCTATCTTTCTATCTATCTATCTACTTATCTATCTGTCTATCTATCTATATAAAGGTTTGTATATAACATTAGGATTTCTTGTTAATTATAATTTCAATGTCTCCATATACTGCCTATGTATATAAAATTTCAAAGTTAACCAGTTTAAACATTTATTTCATCTTTTTAGAGGTCAATTTGTGTACTCTCCCACTTTATAGTTGTTAATTTTAAGTTTCCCAGTTCCATTCCATCTCTTTCAGCTAAAGTGTCCGGCTTATTATAATTCCAACTCTAATGGCAGAGAGTTCCAAATAATGTAAATAGTCGTTACAAAACTCCTCATAGAACAAACAACTGAAACACAACTTTTCCGACAAAAAAAATACCCACAACAACGCAGCCGATAAACCCAAAGAGACCAGGAATAATTTTTTTTGTCCATTTCAACGTAAAGTTTTTCACAGCAATACAAGAAATTTGCATATAAAAACCAAACCGAAAAAACCCAAAAAAAAAAAAAAAAAAATGAAGAAAAAATGTTGCGCGGAAGTTGTATGAGAAAATTTTCGCATGGGCGCACGTGGACGCAAAGGTAGGCGTGGCCTGGTCAGACCTCTTCGGTTTGGTCGTAAGGTGTAATGAGTGTAGAATGTCGTAAATTTTTAAATTGCTTTACTTTTGTTGCCGCTGTCTGAACGTGTGTAATTTGTGCGGCATTTATTTTGGCCAAGTCAAAAAGGGGGGAGAACAAAGTTGGCAAAGGTGAGGTGCAGAGGAGAACCATAAGAATAGGAAAATGAAACAGCTTGTGGGAATTTCCGTTGAAATGCGGAAATTATGAGCCACGCACCACCAAACCCGACTCAAAGTCTCTAAGAAAATTTAAGGACAGAAGAGAGGAGGGGGAGAACCAAAATCAGTTAAGATGCCGCCGCCTTTCTCTTTCTCCCTCTCTCTGTTAACTGAATGTCAAATCTATTGTGGTGATTAAGAGGCAACACCGCAAATACACAGTAAGAAAAGCTGCCACAACAATTTAAACCAATCAACAATTGAAAAGGAACATATATGTGTATATACATACATACGTAGGCAGATCATGCTGATGACGATGATGTCAAACTGAATTTTTCATTTTGCCCCTGACCAAGACACTTCCACGCACTTGTGACGTGATTGGGTCCATTGATCGCTTTGTTTCCATCTACGTATATCTATATGGGTTGGTCATAGGTACATGCGTGTACATATGTATATACATATATGTTTATATATATGTATTTATATATGGATTTGCTTGGCCAACACAATACTTTCTATAGTCTAAATTGTCTCGCTCACATGTTATGTCTGGTCTCATCTAATGCCAATTGATATTAATTAAAAAAAGTGTTTCAATTTCAAACGAAACTTTTTCTCTTCTAAACTTATTCTATTTGGGTGTGTGTGTGTGTGTATCTATGTGTATATTTGATTAGGGTAAAGCGCATGACTATAACAATATAAATCCGTCTGTGGGTAAAATGAATTATGACTTGAATATGGGTAAAATGTATCAACTGAGGCGTAAATATATTTGTATTGAAATGAAGGTCATCCATTTGAATCCATGAGAAGAAGACTTCAATCGAAAGGAGGCATGCCAATCCGAAATGTATTTTTAATATATATACATATATGTGTATGTATATATAAGTGCCCATGCATTTTGTAAATACAACAGAGGAATTCTTACGGTCGATTGGACAAACATTGTTTACTGTTCTTTCATTCTATTATTTATGAAATTTATTAAGCACTATTTCAGTTGAAGTATTTCCATTATTTTTCTTTTTCTGAAAGAAAGGGAATATTCTGAAAGATTTTTATTAAAGTTTTACTGCCTATAAAATTGAGTCTTAAAAAACTGATTTTTTAAAAAGGAAAAGCTTTTTGCAAATTCTAACTAATAATTAGAATTTCTTCAAGATTTATTGCTAAATTTTTTTAATTTAATTGAAGAGTTTTATATAAAAGATAATTCATGTACTTAAACTTTATGATAAGTTCTTTTAGAGACCCTTTTTACGAAAAGATTTATTCCATAAGCTTTTTCCTTTTTTTCACAAGTAGGAGTCTAAAAATATTTACTGTAAATCCTAATTTGAATTACTTAAGAAATAATGGAAGTAATTTCCATTGTTAATATCAACTGATGTGAAAGCTTTTGAAATACAATAAAGGATTAGCATTATAAGTGTTATAATATGTCCTCATATACATTATTAATCTTCAACCAATTCAACCAGAATTTTTCTCACTTTCTAACAAATTAAAGACATAAATTTTTTAAGTTATAAGAAAATTCAGAACTAAATATATCATACAAGATCCGCAGTATTTAATCCTTTCAGTTCCTGTAACCCTCATATACTAACATACTCTAGATGTCTAAAACCTAACAATTAGAATTTGCTCTATCGATCTAAAAACTCTGTCATTTTTTTATATGTATATCAATCTACCAAGTTCATATGAGCCTTTCAATTATTTTGCTTCCGAAAATTTGTATAGTTTTTTTTTTTTTTTTTGTTTTTTGTGTTCTTTCAACAAATATCGCGTGAGAAATCAGATATTATAGTGTGGTATAATGAATATTCATTCGCTTCTAGGCAATCATGTTTGACGTTTGTTTTAATCATTCCATTCATAAAGTGAAACCACGTAAATGGGAAAATATTTTAGTTAGCCAGTGTGTACTTAGATAATATCTATCATGCTTTAATTCTATTGCTTTATAGCCCCTGATATGGTGATTCTAAAAATAATATGAACAACTGAGTGAAACAAGTTCAACAATGTGTTTTTTTTTTAGTATAAGCCATAAAAGAGCCAAAAAAATAAAAAATTTGAAGATATCAGTGCAAGGCAAGAGATAAAAGAAACAACAAAAAAAAAGTGCAATGCGATAACAAAAAAGGAAGAAAAAAAAGCCAAAAAAAAATAAAAATCTGCCCAGAATAAAGTTATAGAACTCTCTGTATAATAGTGCCTATATAGTGTGCTGATATTTTATATGACAAATGCATTTTCCACCAGTTTCAACTAGTTTTGCCCTATATAAAGAGATTTTAAAAGAAAGAAGAAATGACTTTTTATACCCTGTACCCATAGGGTAACCGTCTGTCCGTCCGTCCGTCCGTCTGTCCGTCCGTCCGTCCGTATGAACACCTAGATCTCGGAGACTATAAGAGTAATAGCCACTAAATTTGATGTGAACATGCGTCGAATGCATGCACAGATCAAGTTTGTTTTAAATTTTGACCACGCCCACTTCCGGCCACGCAAATCGGGAAAACGAATAACTAGAGCTGTATTAAAGATATTGTATTCTTACTTGGAACACCTAATTATATACCTATTTGGACGAAATCGGACAATAAACTTTGGAGTTATACCTATGTGAGTTTTGCACTGAATTGCCACGGCGACATTGGGTGGCAAGAGTGAGCGAGACAGCATGCGTTCGCTGTTGCTGCATGTTAAAGAGAATTTTGCATGAAATTGATGGCGATTTCGAGGATTTTATTTCTATTTTATTTAATATAACTAGTTGGTACAGGGTATACTCAATGTCGACAGGGACGACTTGCTTTCTTCATTTTATTTGGTGTTATAAGGTTATATAGCCTTAGAATTGTTCCTCAAGTCAAGTCGAAATAAAGAAGAAAGTTCACTACAAATAATTAAAGACTTTACACCAATATTTCTATACTCTTTTTGTACTCAACGGCATTTAAAATGTATTAAAAAACACATGAACATAAAATGTTGTGTGTGACAAGTTGAAATTCTTAAATAAAAAGTAACATATAAATATGTTAATGTATTTGGAAAGAAAGAAAGAAAGATGGTTCATGGTCTAACTTTATATATATAGATTCAGAAGCGATAGTAAATATATATATCTTACTTCTTTATAGATCTGTAAAATGCATTGCAAATTAACGAAACTGTTTCAAATAGGTAAACTATTATGTTTTCAACTTTGTATTCCATTTACTTTTTCTGCTGAATATTAACAACTATAAAAAACAATTTTAATTAACTAAAAAAAAAACAAATAGCGTAAAATTTAAGTTAGTTATAAATCACAAAAAAAGATTTATATTTAAAGAAATGTTTGTTTTTAATTAAATTACACACTTTTTGATTGCATATTTGTCAGTTGAAGTAAATTGAAATTGTTTGCGCTTAATTTATTTATGTTTAAAAACATTATTGAAAATAATTTATTTAAATGAATGTGAAATGATGCTGCAGCTTATTTAGCATTGCCATGAAATATTTATAGAGTCAAAGAGACAACGAGATGTTGCCCATTATGATGATAATGATGATGATGATGCTGTTGATGATTATGATGAAGAGGAAGATGTATTATTTATAACAGCTTAATGTACAATAAGGTTGAGAGGCACTGGCAAAGAGCTCCTCACGCCACGCGAGGTGTGTGTGTATGTGCGTAAGTATGTAAATATATTATAATAATACATACTTAACAAGAACTACGTAGCTGCTGCCTATTTGCACAACAATAAAGTCAATTTAGTCAGAGGCAAAGAGACTTCATTAAGTGCAACCAAATGGGCGACATCGTCAACTGTGACAACCTCACCCTAGCCGTCTCCATATTATTTTTTCCCCACTTACTACCCCCCTATATAAAGCGCCCCTATCCAGTCACACTTTAAGCTTTATACGTATGGAAATATTTCCCTGCGGTTTGTATACCCTGTAAAATCCAAGACAAATGAAATCTTGCAGACGTAGATAAACTGTTAATTAGTTTTCTCTTATTTAGGCAATAAATAATGAATTAGGATAACTTTTTCTAGTTTCTTTTCACATTAATATTAATTAATCTAATTATGTTGGATTTTCAATATGTTAGCCAACTTCTAGTAAATATATTATTACAAATGCTTCGCCATAGGGTATCTTAAAGTTCATGCTTAATTTTTCTTGTTTTTATTTTATTTTTCGTAAATTTATTTGTTGCGTGTGAATGAGAGCTCCAATTTGCTTGATAAGAAGCTCAAATCTCTATGTGAATGTGGGTGCTATTGGTGTGGGGATTAGTATAGACCCTTAACCCTAGTTAACACTTTTCGTTTTAGTTTCAGTTTCTTTCTTTTTTTTTTTGTAATTTTTGCAATGGAAACTTTTCGCTTGCCGCATAATCTGGCAATAAAATATATATTTTCATATTAAGTATACGTCATGTTAACTTCACAAGACAAGGGTTCTATTTACACTGAAAATTTAACGTGATATGTGTGAAAGGTTTCTACTTAAACTAGATAAACATTTTCATTTTGTTTATATCAAGAAAATACTTGGAAACAACAAAACAAAAATTTATTTATATTTCAGCATACACTTTTGTTTGAAAAGAGATTTTGGCTGTTCGAACAGAGAAAGCATTTCCATTATAGATTAGTGGAGTACATCAACTTAAACAAAATAATTCAAAGATAATAATAAAAAAACAAAAAAAAAAAATATAATTAAATTGTTTTTCCTAGAAAAAAAAAGAAATTTGAAGCGAAGTAAACACAAACAAAATTATGGTAAAATGCTGCGGTTTCTCATTTTAACCGACTTATCGAGATATAGAAATCAGTATTATCGGGAAATTGGGAGTGATTGCAAAAGAGTGACAATTAATGTATCGATCAAATTTGTTTCCTGGGTTATCTCTCTGTGTTTTGTCTATACAAAAGATACATGTGAAGGTGTGTGTGTATATTTTTGCCATTACATTTACTGCTTTGCAGCTGATTATTACCGTTTGACACATTCATTTGTCTCTATCTTCACGTATTTCCCCTTACCTTTTACCCTTCACCCAGCAACTTTCGCATTGACAACAAGCATACAAACTGTTAGACTAAGCACAGCTTTCATATATATACATACATATGTATGTGTGTATGTTTGTTTGTATGTATGTGTGTACATTTTGTTTGTAGCTTTGTTTGTATGCAGACGTAATAAGCTTTTTGCAATCGTCTTATTTTATTTTTACTTTTATTTTTAGCCTGTAGACAAATAAGAAAGTGGCAAATTTATGTATGTATGTTTGTATGCAATAGTAAAAAAATGTGTAAGCAAATAAATGCATAGCAGAATACCCTCTATATGAGCTATATACATATCTAAATGTATCAAATATCCCTAATGAATGAATATATCAGTTCAAATCTGCTGCAATTTTTACACAGGAATTCGTTAAGGGTACTCTAGTTAATGAATAAGCGAAACTTGGTGGAGATAGAACAAGTAATAGTTGTTAAAACATGTTAATTGAATTTATTTAAAGTAAAAAATATTGATTAAACCGTTTGAAAATAAAGTATTATCCGCGATATTGCATTTATTTTAAAACATTTTTTGGAAACAATTTAAATTCAAATAAAAAGAGTGTTGGATTCAGTCTAAAACTTATTCTAAATCAAGTAAATCATAGTAACTGATCATAAGTAATCCTTTGGACACTTTTCAATCATATATGATCAATCAGATATGATCTTATATCTTATATGTAATTGAAATTAAGAAATATCCTTTATATATTTCTTAAGCTAAAATGATTTTGAGTTAAGCAACTCATAATTAGAGAGTAGTTTCATATGATAGATTGCAATTTTCTGCAATCTCATTTCAGTTTACACCAAGATTACATGTTCATAAAGAATTCTAATACTTATTTAATTATAAATATGAGTCATGCATAAAGTTTAATCTCTTTTTAAATACTTTAATGCAACGGAAAATGTAGGCGATTATTAAATAAACAAATTAAATGTAGTTTTCCATATTCTTGAAATAATTTTAATATGATTTGTGAATTATACAATTTCTAAGAATCTATTTCCATGCAATTGCAAAAACAAAATTAAAAGATAATGACAGATAGAGGGGGCCGAGTGATAGTCTCTCTCTTTCTCTCTCATCTTCACCCATCTTTTCAAGTCTTAGAATTTCGTAATTATTTTGTTTTCTAGCTATTTATTCTAGGTATTGGGCCCCCACAGCACTGCTGCACACAGAGCAACTCAATATACATTACATACACTTGATTATGAGTTTATGTGCTCGTGCTTGCTACTACGTCTTATAAAATTTGTTGCCTTATTTCCCCTTTTCCATTACCCCATTGCCCTTTTTCCATTTCCCTGCAGCAACAGTCACAGGAAGGAAGCTTCAAGACACGATTAAATCAGCAAATAAAATAGCAGCAACAAGAAAATTCAATGCATACCTTTTCCCAACGAATGAATGCAAACAGTGCAAGAAGCAAAGAAAGAAAAAAAAACTGAAAATAAACGATGAGAAAGGGGGAGTCGAAATTCCCTCCCACAAAGAGTAAACAGAGTCAGGTCATAAATTCAGTTAAAATATCGACTCAAAGATACCCTAATATCATACCATTTTATAGATAGATAAGCAAATATTTTAGATATATATATATCAAACATTTGACCTAAACCATTTTACAATTCCCAATAAGTTATTAAATTTTCATGACAACAAGACGAAGGTAAATATCTATATTGAGCTCCCCCCAAATATACCCTTTTAAGCCAATAGTGGGCAAAAAAAGATTGAAAATTTTTTGGGGAAAAAAAAATAAGTAGACAAGAAGCTTTTGCTCTGTCGCTCTATTCAGTCACTTGACTGACTGACTGACTAAGGTCGACTTACTGATTGAATAGATAAAAAATGAGCCAAGAGAAAATAAAAATAAAAAAAAAAAATGTAAGGATGGCCAAAAGGAAAATTGATTGCTTTGTGAAGCAATGTAAATCGATTACCAAATAAGCAGAAAGCAAACAAATAACACACAGAAAAGAAAAACCAGGGAAAGCACACAGACAGACAAAAGATCCATGTACATACATACATATATATATATGTATATATCGAATAAGAAATTATAATGAAATAAAATTCAATTTAATTGCCAAAGACACTCACACATACAGATACATTGATGAAATTGCCAGATAATAATTAACTATCATGGTTACATTGGTTATTCGTTGCCATTGTCCGGTAGCCACTTAAAAATCGACTTAAAAAATGTTTGCCCCTTGCCCCTGTCTGCATCTTGGGCCAATTACCTAGCAAATGCTATTAGCCACAGTTTCAGCAACAGGCCAATTATGTTGAAGTCTATACGCAACGGCAAACCTAATCAAGACCTCTAAAAGTGCTTGGGATCTGCCAAAATATATATATAGTAAGTATGTAAGTAAGTAGGTACATATATATAGTAAGTATCCAAACCAAGCCAAAGTCATTGCCAAAAGAAAGCCAAAAATCATTTTTTTTTTCCTTCTCTAACTTTTCATTGCTGACAGACAAAATAAAATACAACAAATATATATTTATGGGTATATATACATAAGTCTCATTTGTAGTTTCAGTTTCCCAAGCTTTGTCATTTGGAAGGCGGGTAGGGGGCTGCGTTCTTTGCCAGTGGGAAGGGGGAGTTTGTTGAATTATTATTATTATTTTTTTTTTTTTTATTGAGGGGGGTTGACCCCTCAGTTCTGTACATCTTGTGAAGTTGGTTTTTATGGCAAGTCAAAAACCTATTAATGCTCAAGCAGCACGTTCAACTTGTTACAGTTTTTTTTTGTATCTTCTTTCCTATTCTACAATATAAATGTATATATATGTATATATGTATTATATCTTACTCTCTCTTTCTTTTTTTTATATTTTATTGGTGTTGTTGTTTTTATTATACACTTGGCAAACTTAAGGTTTACATCTTTGTGTTCCAAACTAGAAATTAGTTTCTAATTAGTTTCTAAATAAAAAAGCTTTATTCCCCACTTTAAATTTCTATTCTTCTATTCTATTAAATTAAGATCATATTACAGTTTTCCTTATGGACTAAAAAAGGTTTGTTCTATGTATTTTATATATTTTATTACAAATCCTTATTAAAAGTCTAAAAATGTGGCTAAAACTGAGAAATAGTTTTGCTGATTTTCCAAAAAAAATGTAATTTTCTATTGCTTATTGGAATTTGTGAGTTATCAATTAAAGCTCAAGTCAATTTATGAAATTTGATATCTTTTACATCAGGTTAATTTCAGAGAAACAATAAATGTATTAAATGTCATTTGATCATAAATTCTTCTTAACTGTGATAAGATCGGCAAACAAAATCTATTAATCATATTATTTTTAGCTTGACCAACAACAAACAATTTTTCTCTAAACCAATCAAATTCTTCTGAAAAGAAACAACGAAAAACATGTTTGCCTCTATTTAAAATATATAAACCTGTGAATTGGTAATCAAAAAACATAAAAAATAAAATAAACCAGTTACTCTATAAAAATTGTTACCGGTTGGAATTATACAATAAGATGAAAATGAGTTTGATTTACTGTTTATATAGATACTCTTGTATTAGCAAAGGGTATAACAAATTCGTTTTTCATTTCAAATTCTCTGTCTTTTTCTATGTTTTGTTTTTGACTTGCTACTTGTCTACTACTAGTATTTCCGCTAGTCTGCTTTTTGTGTGGCTTTACATTAGCCAAGCTTGGTCTGAGGTATCTCAATTGTATCTACCACCTGCCGGGGACCTGCCCGGCACCCTTTTCACCAGAACCCGCACCCGCACAGCCGTAACATTTATATGTGTGTGTGTGTGTGTGTGTATTCTCTTGTCTTTGGCGCATTGTTTGACATGACTTTAATATTTCAAAAACGATAAAAACAACAAAAAAAATAACAAAAATATTCGGTTGCTGATGTTGTTTCTGTCCTCAAACTAGCTTCAATTTGTTGAAGGTTTGTTTTTTGCTATTGTTACTTTTGTTGTTGCTTTTTGTTATTTGGCACTGTGACGCTATTTTAATCGATACCAAATAACAAGAACAATACAATAACTGCAGGCATATGTCGAATTTGAGTTCCATTTCATAAATGAAAACTTGCTGGCTGTCGTTGTTGAATTTTGATTTCATAGAAAGGAGCATGTAACACACCACCTACCCCCCTTCGAAACGAATCCATTTCAATTAGGGTAAGTGAAGTGAGCGTTGTAGTTGCCACCGTTTTCTTGGCATTCCAGTTTCTCGGCAATTCGGCCTGGTGCCAAGCCATAATTAAGCTTCGTGTGATTAATTCACAAAAACCTTAGTGACCTAGCCTGGTCAGGATCATTTGGCTTAATTCAATCAAAGCCGCATTCAACACATACACACACACACACACACACACAGCGTCACCAAATGGGACGCCGCAACCACCATGGAAATAATCACCGGAAATCTCTGAACGGAAATGTATGTAATAATGGCAACTAAAATGGATGTGACTTGGATTTCGACGGCGACATACAGCGTCGCATTTAGGCAAACAAAGTGTTTGACCCTGCCAGCTCATACTCTATTCCGGATCCTGCCCAAAAGTGTTCTTGTGCATGCTAACGGTACATTAATTTCTATTCATAAATTACAACACAGCAAAACTCGACACCCAAAAAGCAGAAAAAGAAAAAAAAACACACACACTGGCAAAGTGGAAATCAATTCAGAGACCCCACAAAAAGAAGACAAAGCCAAAGAGTAGGACAAAATTTCATACCAATTATCTTTGGTTCTTTGTGCTCATCAAGTGTTGCCCAACTAATTACTCCTCATAAATTAAAGTGAAACCCAAAATGTATAATAAATGTTTGCATATATCTATATATATATATAAATATATATGTATTATCATGTAATCTCCTCACACTACTGCACTTTCTTCTGATAATGGAGTCGAATTTGATATTAATTTTTTAAGTGTTTTTCGTTCTTATCTCTTGGACACACACAATGCCCACTCTCACATACATTATATACATACATTATACATGCATATATTTGTGTGTGTGTGTTTATGCATATATAGAGGAAAATCCTTTTTCATTGTCGTCATTATGTGTCTGGTTAAATTGAAAATGATATGCTATATATGTAGAATAATAAATGGATTTACGAGAATACATTACAGCTGACTCATAGTCATCATCGTTTAATATTGCGCCATGACAATGTAAAAGTTATTGAAATCATGATGAAAAACAAAATACATAAACTATAATGCATGCAGTAGTTTGCAATTGAATTTTCATTCATGTCGATATATTTTGCATTTTACATAAGCCGATTTAAATATAAGATTACTTTGATAAATGAAAATCTTAGTTATACAAATTGCTTAATATCCAAACAGAAAATAATAGCAAAATAAATATGTTTTTAATAGAAAAATGCCTAAGGTTATTATCAAAAAATTTAAGCTTTTTTGGTTTCAGATGGTATACTAAGTTTAAAAACCTTTAAGTAGATTTTTTAAAGTCTAATCTTAATCTTAGAAGCAAAACATTTTCCAACTGACCAACAACCAAAAAGTTTACTAAGAATTTCGAAGAAAACTTTAAGACTCAGAGAGTATCTCAGCATCCTTTATAAGTCCTGTAGACCGATAGAGTTTTTCAAGTAAAAGGAAAAACTGCTAAAGTCCCACATTTCTGTTGTATTCTAAAGTCCCAACAGAGAAAACCAAGTTAACTAAGGATCTCTGATAAAATTTTTGTAATTTTTCTCAATTTAGCTAAGCTCAAAACCAGAAGAAACATATGAAATATTATTAGTAGGGTAATAAATTTTCATTTAAGAGTCTTTTAAAAGCAATAATTTTAAAAACTTTATGCCATTAAAAAGATATCTCTATTCTTTTCATAATATCTAACGAAAAGGACTTACATGTAAAGTTAAATTTTATTAAATATCTTTTCAATTTTTACAAAATAAACTATATTACTTTACTTTACAATTGAAAAACAATCCCTAAGTTATATTTGCTTAGTGTACATTACTTGAACAATTTTAGGAAAATGCTTTGCCATTTCTTCTTGGTTTATCTAATGACTTTATATGTTTTGCCATAAAAATATAAACTATTTCCAAATATACTACGAAAATGTAGCTTGGATCGCAATTTCATTCGACAGAAATAATGAATTCAGTATAATGCGTGTGTAAGCATTAAAAATTTAAATGGAAAACTGAAAAGTAAATATGTACATAAGCATACGTAATACATATGTACATGTGTATTTATTGTATGATATACAGAAACTATTATGTGATTGAAAAACAGCAACTAGGTATCTCTATGTATTTTATGCATATTTATGTTGAGTTGGTAATAAAAATTAAAATGGCCCTTTTATTTTTTGCAGCATTGAGAAAAATGGTTGTTAAATGGAAAGCAATACCAAAAGATATGGCCTATAAAACATCGACCATTTATGTATATTATATGGTGGTGGGGTTCAAACACTTTTCACGCCTTTCACACACACACACACACGAATAATTTACACGCAAGCATTACGTATACGCACGATAGTCCGTCCACTCCAATATACTTAAATGTAAGCATAAAAAAAGAGAGAAGATAAAATAACGTTTTCATTTAAACTATTTTTAGCAACTAAGCGTATTAACGACAACTCAATTCCGCCATATTACATATAATTTCAATAAAATCATTGAGAACTAACCAATTATCACCAAGTAAAACGAAGTTTATCCGGTACTTTGACCGTTAAATGGAGTCAAACATTGTGACAATATGTATATAGATATATACTATGTGTGTGTGTGTATGTGTGTGTGTGTGTGCCTTTCTACTGATTTTATCTATACAAGTAACACTCTCATTCACTGGCATAAAGAGAGAACTTTTGAGATGCCGACGCCTGGCAATTTACAGTTACATTTAACTGACAGCACTCTGGGCTACTGCGGTGGCAACTTTATTTGCATTCACATCGAGGCATAAGTTTTATAATTCAATTAGTTTTAATGCCACTGCCACATTGATAACACATTCAGTCGAAAGACTGACTGATAACAAACAATACTCTTTCTGCTTTATACGGGGTCATTATTAACAATTTCAATTGCAATTTGCACAATTAATTCACGACAAAGCGAGCAAAAAAAAAAAAAACACACACACACACTGAGTAGAACAGCAGACGGACAGACAGACAGACATGTGGCTAAAAGAAACAGCGCAAAAATAAAACAACAACTAAAACAAAAACTTATACACAAATTGCAGCGCAAACAGAAAACATACAATTTAGTTTGTTGTTGTTATTATTGTTGTTGTTGCTATATTTTTGTTGTGGGGGTTGCGTCTTTTTGGCATATTTGAATATCATTCGAATTATTTGCTTCCCCTACTACACCCCCCACCACATACTGATAAAGCACATCTCCTCTCCCAACGAGACCACAATCATAATGATACCACCTCCACAGGCACGATAAAATAAACGCTCACAGCATGTTCATTTTCTTTGATTAGTTTTTACCTTCTTTCAATTTCAACTGTCTTCTTCAAGTTGTCGGTATTACCTTCAACATGCGTTTCTACAGATGCAAACTATATATCAACAACAAAAAAACAACAGAGATGCGCGTTATTTAGATTTAGCACCGCGAATCGAAATCACCGGGACTCGATGTCGTTGTCAGACTAACCGTTCACAAGCGTTCTAGATGCGACACATGAACTTTTCAGACTGAACGGTGAGCGGTGGAGCACACAGCACGAGTGGGGCCAGCCAAAAAAAAAAAAAAAAAAAAACAAAATGAAAAAGTAAAAAACGAGAGCAGAGCAGCAAAGAAAGCCGACGATGGCGACGATGATTCCGCCGGTCGCCGGCAGCAGAGACTTCGGCAGAATTGTAGGCGTATGTAATAAGGGAAGAGAGAGAGAGCAAAAAGTGCTCAAGTGCTCAGCTTGAGTGTGAGTGAAAATGAAAGCATACCGTTATAAACTAATGTGAATCTCTCGGAATTTGAATAAGACTTGGATTTATTAATAAAATTAACAAATTCGTCCAATTTTTTATGTCCTTTAAATTTTAATAAACGAATTTTAACATTCGCTTATCATATTTATGTATAACTTTCGACGATTTCAACATTTTTTAAACAAATAAAGTACGGCACAACTCTACCTATTTGAATATTTTTAAAATTCGAATTGGATTCTTTAAAAAAGTTAAAATTTAAAATTTTCTTATATTATTCGAGCTCTACTATAGTACCAAAGTTTAATAGCTCCTTTTATAGCAAAGAAATAAGGAAACATTTTTCTGGGAGTAATCCAATCTAATCCACTTTCCAAATATGAAGGAAATATAATGTTTTAAAATAATAATGATAGCTCGGAATTGTTTCGCATTTATGTAGATATATATAAATATAATAGCCACTTTATTTTTAAAGTTTATTAAAATAAACTCTTTCAAAATCACATTGTAGATCTTTTTTTTTTTTTTTTGTTTTTTAAGTTTTTGGTATTAAAAAGAAATGTTCGAAAAACAAATTTAACACAATGCTTATAAATTAGTCAACTAAACTAGCATTAGGCACACTGACTGATATTTTTAGCTGAAAAAGTATACCGAATCTAGAACATTCTCCAGATCGAAGTCACCTTTCTGGGGCAGTTGTTTAAGTGTGCGATTTAGCTGACGCTTGGACAGATCCTCCACAGAGCCATCATTAGTAAAGTCGCTAAAGTTGTATGCAAAAATAAGGTCAGTAATTTATAATTAAAAAATATATATCACGTTAACTTACTTATCCTTAAAACTATAGAGCTGTCGCATAAACTGTGACAACTCCTCAAGTATGGGCTGCGAATGGAGCGCCACAAATTGTTTACGACAATTTCGATTTAATTCAGGTACTGTGCAGGCATGTGTCCAAAAGCAATCGTGCACCGATACAAAGGTAATACCTTGACGTTCACAGTGCAGTGATGTTAGCATCATATGCGACGAGTCCAGCGAATGGATAAAGTTTGGCGGAAAGGCATTCTTTTGTTTAAGAATATTGGGACGCTCATACATATCCATTGGCATATTGGCATTTACACGAAGACCACTACGTGGCGTATGCTTAACATCCTGGCGGCTATAGGGCTGTACCACTGGCAATCCGAGTGGTGTGATCCATTCGACATTTTGACCACAAACACCAGAAATGAGGCGGGCACATTCTGTAAACCAGTCTTGAATCTCCCTTGTCGAGGTGAACATTTCACGAAGACTCTCAAAAGTCTTGGTTGTGAGATAAGTGGAAGCAGGCCACACCCAGTCTTTAGGAAACTCGTCAATATCTTTCAATTGTCGAGCGATTTGCAAACGGGCTCCATAACGCGTCACTCCATAAACGGTTGTCATCACAGTTTGCTTTATGACTTTGCGTCTGACGAAGCCATCGAGAGCCTGAGCCACATGTAGACCATTACTAGCGTCGGCTTTACGTGTACGTTCCACTAAAGTGGCCACAGCACTGTAAACATCTTGGGGTAACGCCGAAGGAGACAAATTTACACTGCACGCTCCTGCTTTATCGCGACCAAGAGCTGCATAATGCTGCAGACCATTGCAGGAGCCATCCTGATGTATGGGAAAGCGACTGAGATAGGCCGTTGGATCGGGTGAGCGATGAACCTTCGCTATTTCCATGCAACAAGCCAAGGTCTGCCAGGGTTCATCTGATTTGGCCCACCACATGCGTCCAGTTAATGGTTTATCAGCTGAATCTAGAATCTCTGGCATAAGCTCTTCGGCATAAAGTAATCGTTCTCGCACGGAGTCCCGTTTCTTCAGACCAGTTAAATTAATGCAGTGGAGCTTTAGCCAACTAAATCCATCCACACCTAATGGCTGGGCCTGATCAAAAATAAGTATCGAACGAGCCAAATCCGAACCCAGATGGTTCAAGTGAGGTGGCACTGGATAAACACGACCACGGAAATCCATATTATGAGGCAGCCAGAAGACTTTATCACGATACTAAAATGAAAAATCAAACGGTGTGAGTCCAATTTTCAATTGATTAGCAAATTTATGTCATCACTTACATGCTCGGCCAAGGACAAACGATAAAGGGCATCACACCATAAACTGTACATCTCAGCCTGCTTGCGACGATGCCCAAGTTTGTCACGAAACTGTTTCGCGCGATCTGCATTGGAAATGTCTTTCTTATCGGTAACTTGACTAGTTGGTAATGGAGGCAAACAACTGGGCGGTTGAGGAACATCTAATTTGGCATCGCCTCCATTTTGAAACACTTCAATGATGACGTCCAGCAATTGGGTATTGACTCGCCAGGGTACACTGGCCAGCTGATTGAGAGAATCTAAGGCGGGATAGAGTTGTTCAGGCTTGGCTGCTTTAATGCGTTCCCATTGCTGTATGGCCTGATGGGGTAAACGGATTAGCTCTGATTTATTGAGCAAATAGCCGCCATTATGCGGTGTACTCCATGGCTGGGGCGGACATAACATGGGCACCAGACTTGAATCAAACTGAAGGGTTTGTTGCCGTGAGGCTCGCAGTAATCTAGACAAAACCGGATGTGGCTTTACTTCCTCCTTAACCAGACGTCCTTGGTTACGGAATAGTGTGTAAAAGGCCGGCATTAGATTCTGTGTCGTTTGTCGATTCTTTTGACGCATAATATGCGAATCGATCTTTATATCACGCATAAGAATATTGTAGAGGAATCGTCCCACGCCAGTTAAAACATTTGAAGGCCATGGGATTTCAGGTAAATCCATACTGGGACCACCAATCTCCCTTTGCTCGTGGACCAGACGTTGCCAGATTTGCCGGGTATTATCATGGGTTTGACCACTATCCCAAACATCACAATATGAACTATATATTTCGCCAATTTTCTCCAATGTTCCATTATGTTTCTTTTGTTCAATTTGATAGCGTTGCTGAACTTTCTGTCCTAATTCCTTATACAATTGACCTACAGTGGGACTAAACGTTTCCGAACCTTCGGCCAATTTGTACAACTCCTTGATGACAATGTCGGCATAATGTGATGTATCTAAAACCTTTAGGTATGTATAATAGTTCATAAAACCATGTGGCTTAAAACGCACTTGAGCCCGCAAGGTGTTCATATCTCGAGCAACGGCAATAGATATCTGTTTGCGCCAGTTCTGCTCCAGCTCTTTTAGCTGCTCACGCTATTAAAAAAAAATATGTAACATTAGTTATATCTAACAATTTTGGATAGTCAATGGAAACTTACACATTTTTCGGCATTGGCAAATTCCTTTGACTTTTCAATAGATTTAATAGTAATACAGCCATCCAGTTCCACCTTTAGTTGGTCTCTGGCAAATTGCTCTAGTTGCTCTTTGGTATAACCCGATTTAGAGTTCATTATGGCATAATCTGTTTCCGTTTCGGCTTTACTTGCTGTTTCATTAAGATGATTAAGCAAAACATTATCATAGCCCAACTCTGGTGGAACATAGACCGGCTTATATTCTGGTTGTATACGGCGAATAGCATCTAAAGCTATATCTCGTTGATCTGCCATAAATTTCGAACGATCCATAATTTGATTCAGATCGAAACCCTGATCTTCAGCCTTTTTAATATACTTCTGAATGAGCTTTGAATTTTCTTCATCGGATTCTAAGCGACCCAAGCACTCAAAAATTGCCGCATAGGTCTGTTCATTGAAGGTTAAACCATCTTCTTGGATAATTTTAAATAAATCTTGGCAACGATCGAATGATCCCTTGCCCGCATAACCATGCAGAAGAATATTATAAAGGTCAATGGTTATTAGATTTTGTTGAGCTTTGGAACTCTGACCCTTTTTCGAACGATTGCGATACACAATGATGGTGGAAAGCGCCCGATTAAGCATATTGGCCGAGACACACACATTTAGATAGGTCGTCAGGTTAATGTGTAAGGCCCTTTGTTTAGCTAATCGCTCCTGTTCTTCATTAGCGTGAACATTGGACTTGAATCTCTTCTTTGATTTGGTAGTAACAATTGAAGTATCAGGAGTCGGGGCCATAACAGATGTAACACTCGATGGTTTTGCCTTATCCAGTGGATTTATATACGGTTCGATAGTCTCAAACGGATCTAGCAATTCCTCAGTCAGCTTTGGTGAAGTTAGCCTGGAAATAATTTAAATATTAATAATTTCACAAGACCCAAATCAAATATCGTCATAACAAATATATCATACCCAATGTCTACTTCTGCAATCTCCTGTCTTTCACCCTCCAGACTTTCAATGATGTCACGAAAATTGTGAAAACTTTTTAAAATCTGCTGCACTTCCTCGGGATGTGCTATCACCTGCTTGGTGTACTCATCTTTACCAAAGAACAACAATGGTCGGTCATCATAAATGCCCGTCTCTAAGATGGAACAGCTGTCCAATGCGTCCATGTTAATTTTCTGATATTCAACAGGTTGACGCTGGGCCGATTCTTCCAATTTATTCAATCTTTTACCCCGACGCTCTTCTTTGGCCCGCTTCTCCAGTATTTGTGTTTGAGTTTTTTGTATAAATTCAGCCAACTTTTTGGATTTGAGACGTTTGACCCTAGATTTGCGTTCACTGGCAGTTAAGTCGGTAACTGAAATCAAATTGGATTCATATAGATAACCTATTAGTATACTGATGCTAATATACTGGAGCTAATATACCTTCGAGGAATTCCACATATTTGGCATAACGGGGCTTACGCAAACGTTTCTTTTTGGCCTGGGCCAATGCATCGGCCTGTGTGGTACTTGTGGATTGACTGCGCGATGTTGTTGTTGTGGCTGTAACTGGAAATGTAAATTATTATTAGCATAACCCTTTCGATTTCTTACTTACCTGCCGGCTGAAGCCGGTAAAGCATTTGATAATACTGCTGATAATGAATAATATTTTGTGGCGTAGTGGAGCTTCTACCACCGCAGCCGCAGCACATTGTTGTTGTAGGGGGCGGTAGCTGGAGCACCTTGTTCAAGGCTTTTCCACGATTTAGACCTAGCAAACGATACATTTTCGAACAGCTTCTGCCACAAACTCAAACGGTGTCACATTAAAATCAAAAATTATTTCAAATTGCAGCAATTTTCACACAATTTTCGCTTGCATAATAGTATGGAAAAGGAGGAGAAGACGGTCGGACGTCCGCTTGTTGTTGTTCGCGCTCCCTCACATGTGGTGGGAAAAAGGTTGCCAGAAGCTAAAAAGTCAGCATTCTGGCAGCACTAACGTTAGTCCGATAGTGTGACCTACTTTTAAATCGAAAAGTTCGGCGAATTGCTCGAATCGATAATATAAAGAAAGCTGTTGAGCGGTAAGTTTAAAATAACTATTTCTTAACTTAAATTCCAAACCTTCGAGTTATGTTCGGATAGGTTTTCCCCCGAGTAGTTGTAATGCATTTAATTATAGCCACACTTAATTTAACCTAATTACAAATACCACCCAGGTGGGCGACTGCCTGCTGAGTTTACCTAACCGATAAGAAAGTATCCCCAAAATACTAACAACTTTGGTAACAAAATTCAGTCTTGATTGACACTTGGCCCTGCATAGTTTTATAGCTTATCTAGGGGCTTAACTGACTATAAAATTCCATATTCCAATTCCTGTGTCATCAAAGTGAAACTTCAACTGAAAGATGTTAGGGCTTACATGGCTTTTTTTGGCCCTGTGTCTGGGTGAGTTATTAAATAAATTGCTTTTTGTTTTGCTCTGTTGCCTTTGTCTCTGTGTCAACTGCTGACCGAATTTAGCACAAACTTTGCGTTTTGTCTGGGTAATTAAAACGCCGAGAATTAATTGTTTGGATGGAATTGGAACCGGTTTCGAGGATTACATGAGAACTGAACTGACTAAGCTTCTTAAATGCCTGACAGCGACTTGTTTGGGTCATTGGGGATCGTTATGATCGCCAACTTTCAGTTGACAGGCAACGTTTAGCTGGACAAGATGTCCTCCAATGCTCTGGCTTGCATTTGTAATGTGATCAATCCATGTCGCAATGAAATTTCCAATACCTTTGTAGTCATTCAATGGCTAATCACAGGCTTTGCTGCCTTGGCTCAGGTGGTGAAACCTGTACTGCTCCTCTGTAAAGATTTTAATTACGATACCAAAATAGATTGAATCAGAATTACCATTTGCTATTTCTAGTTGGCATACGTGGCGAAGTGGCTTTGAATCAGGAGGACTATAATAAAACTTGGATTTATATGCCAAATGGAGAGGGCAAACCCGAGGTTGCCTATTTAGTGGAGCCGCCGCCAGAGAATCGCATTAATTTACCACAATTGATACAGTTTGAGCTTTACAGCAGGTAAGTAGAATAATCTCTTAATATATCGCTTGTCCAACTTGTCCAATTTTTCTTTTTCAGCAATTCTCCACATAGTTCAAGTACAGGTTTTTGGATCGATGATAATAATTTTGATCTCCGTCAGCGTCACAAACGTGACACTTGGCAGGAAATGGCCGAAAAGTTTAATCCCGAATTGGATACTAAAATTCTTGTCCATGGCTGGAAATCCAGCACCATGAGCAACTCCATACAATCGATAAGGGGTGCCTATATCGAACGCGGACAGGTTAATGTGTTTGCCATCAATTGGAAGGATCAGGCAGATAATATATACTATCTAACACCAGCTCGATATACTGTGCAGGTGGGGCGAGCAGTGGCCAAATTGATTGATTTATTAGTCGAGGAAAAGGATGCAGATCCTCAAAGGATACATTTAATTGGACATAGTCTTGGTGCTCATATAATGGGATATGCAGGTTCTTATACAAAGTACAGGGTATCTAGAATTACAGGATTAGATCCTGCACGTCCCGCTTTCGAAGATTGCATTGGCCCGGAGAATCATTTGGATGACACAGATGCCAATTTTGTGGATGTTATACACAGTTGTGCGGGTTACTTGGGTTTTCGTAAACCCATTGGCATGGTAGATTTCTATCCAAATGGTGGTGGTCCACCCCAACCCGGTTGCAAGGAGTTATCGCAGATTTTTAGTAAGTTTTCATTGGATTTGTGTGGTTTATTAATTAATAAATTCTTTTTTTTTATTTTTCTAGCTGGTTGCAGTCATGGACGTTCATATGAATACTATGCCGAGTCCATTAACTCGCCAAAAGGTTTCTATGGCACACCCTGCTCTGGCTTGGATGAACTCAAAGGCAAGAACTGTTCGGGTAACAAATTGTTAATGGGTGATCCTGTGCCACGGGAAGCTCGGGGCATTTACTTCGTCAAGACGGCCAACAAACCCAGCTATGCCTTGGGAACTGATGACATGTGAAACATTTGAATATTATTTCCATTTCTTAATTCTATTTTTAAATATCTTATTCTTAATCTAAGAATACATAAAAAACGAAACATTTGCAATATTAATGAAGTCTAGTTATGAGTTTAGGCAATGACATCTGTGCGTCTCCTTATGATATTACTCCTACGATGGCTGCCATTCGGCTGTAATACATCCTCAGGACGTGGCTCGATTTCATAATGTTTATAGCCATCGACATCATCCAATTCCTTAGAGGAAAACTTGGCCAACAGTGTGCCACGTCCGGCATAGGGTGGAACATACTTGAAAGTGGCTGCTGCAGTGCCTCCCACTGGTATCTCGGCAATCTGTAATATAATTTCTTAAGATTAAGAGAGATTCAACTTTAGGATTATGCAATCTTACCTTAAACTTTAAAGGCTGCTCAATGCCAGGTCCCTCCACAGTGAAAATGCCCTTATGCAAGGGAATGGGCAATGGATTGACCAATCTTAATATGACATCCAACTCCTGTTGGGCTATAATGTTACCCTCACCCAATTGGAATTTAATATCCGGTTTTCGTACACGGAAATCATCTTGGGCATAATAGTCATAGTCTGTGTCCTTTACCTTGGCCGAGGCCGAGATTTGGAAGGCTGCCTGTGAGGATAGTTTGCCATAATAATCCTCAAAGGTGACTTCCATGCGAACATAATCACTGGACTTGGGCTGCAATTCCAATTCAAATCCCATGGACTTAACCTCTTCAGCGGACACACCCGTATAGAGGACAGCATCACAATTAATTTGACCAATTGCCAAATGAACTCGCTCCTCACTCTTGTTGGACACCTTCAGAACCACACTGAATTTCTCACCCACTTTAATGTCATCTTTCAGTTCCATATCAAATTCCACTTCATTGAAATTATCATTGAGATAATATCGGCTAAAGGCATGACGAGATTGCTTCAGCGCCTTCAACATGAAGTTGCGTTCCTCCTCTGTTTTTTCCGCATATTTATAGCTATCGGTGATATCCTCGCGTTCCCATTTGAGCACAGCCTTGGTGCTAATCAGATGCCCAATGGCCAGAGTGTCTTTCCTTAACAGTTTCAAAGGCTGCGAGGGGCCATTGTAGCGCCAATATAACTTATCCGCATTGACCTCGGCATAAACAAAGCCACCATCGAAGGGTCTTAAGATTTCACCATGTTTCACAGCCAGAACGGAAGCAGGACCCACACGATACATATTATCGGATGCCTCTTGGGGTGTGGCATCCACCACTTGCCAGCCATCGTATGCTCCAAACTGTCCAATACCCAAATCTGGTCTCTGCATCCACAATTCATTCCACACATGATAGTTCCAAATGGAATCGGTTGTCTCAGCATCCAACTTCTTGTTGTTGGCATCAATGAAAACATCCACCGTAAGCGAAGCTTGGGTATCATGAGCCGAGGAATAGCAGGTAATTATGCGAGCAGGAATGCCCAGGCTACGGGCAATGGTGGCTAAGACACCACTAAAGTTCCAACATTGGGCAAATTTAACAGACTTTTGGGTTTTGTGGAATTGCTGAAGAATTTCCGCTGATCCAGTCCATTTGGTGGGAGCAGTGCCACCAGCAAAATCTTCAGTCCAATTGCCCAAAAGGACACCATCATCATCCACCGAATTGACTAAGGCGGAGAGGGCACGTGCAACTCTAACAGGATCACCACGATACGCAGGCGGTATACGTCCCACAGTTCCCAACAATTTTAAGCTGCACTCCAGGACATAACGTTCGAATTGTCCTATTTTCCATACAGAAGGACGCAAGCGATTATAGGAGCCTCTCCAGATTAAAGTAGTGTCATGCATCACATACTCCTTGCGCTGCTCCCTATCCTCCATATACACTTGATCGTCTGGGCACCAGGGATTGAAGAGAATCAAAATGGGCAAAGGCAATGGATAGCTTCTGGAACCGTCTCCCATTAATTTGGTATCAATATCCATTTTCCATTCGGTCACTGGACAAGTGGCTGGTGGTTTAATCAATACCGTCAATATCTGACCCTCGTGTGATTCTATGCCTGCTCCCCAATCCAAGGAATCACCCAAATAATCAATACCATCATGGGGTACCAGGGCCGTTAATGTTCCATGTCCAGGACTCGGTTTACTATCATCGGCCACACTAAATATAAAACTAATGGCATCCTTGCTGGGACTATAGTCGCGCTGGAAATGAATCCGCAAACGGAAAGGCTCACCACGACGCACAATAAGGGCCTCCTTAGCGGCTGCGGCATAGAAGTGACTTGTGTGATGCTCATCGTGATTATCTTCAAGGCAGAAATCCACTCTCTGAACACCTAATATAGGTGAATCAATCAAATCTGAAATAACACATAGAACATACAAAGTGGCAGCTATTAGTCATTTTTTCAATGGTCAAGGTGTTCGCATTCTTATCGCCTAAATCTGGAAATTGTTTTCAATATTGTACACCATTTGGTTTGGGGGCAAACGAATCGATGATCTCATGTCAGGCTTCTGGATCTAACAAGTTGAGTAATCCTCTTTAGCCATAAACTAAACAAACTTGCGGCACTCTGGCCAAAAAGTTCAATGTCAAGTCAATTAATTCTCAACATCTCGGAACCATCCAACAGGCACTTGGTTGGAACACGACGACAATCAAAAATGACGCCAACGCGCCGAAAAGAAAAACCATCCAACAAAAATAAAACTAAACATTTCACTCAAATTAATAGTAAAATAGCAAAGCATAAAAATACATATCTGCTTGAAAAATAAAGAACAAAAAAAATTAAACATTATATGTTTCAATTCTTAGCTAAATAAACTTGATTTTGGCACAATGCAAAAAAAACCGAAAAGCAAACAAAATTTCCTAGATTGATCAAATAGAAAATAACCAAAAACTTGAAGAACATACATATAAACAATTTTTCTCTAAATTAATCAATATACTTAGTTGAAAATGTTAATAAATATGACTATTAATATTATTTTTCTTTTGATGAACAATATTTTTAGGAAAAAACAGAATGTAATTGTTTGAAAAATATATACTTTTAAATGTGTAAAGAAATAATCAAAGATCATGTGCAAAAAGTTTTTGGTAGATACAATATAAACAAACCAAATCCTAAGAGAATTTTCAATTTAAAATTGCTGCTTGTTTTAAAAACTTTAATAATATTTAACAAAATTTTCAATCTCGATTGTAAACAGGTGCCTATAAGACATTCAAAGTTGTATTTTAATCCAAATAATAAAGAAAACTACTTCAAATTAGGAAATTTACTTGTTGCGAGATTCATTACCAATAAAAACGAAAAAAAAATTCAAAAACCAATAAACTTAAATTCTTCGTTTTGTTTTGAAATTGATTATTTAATGAAGAAGCTATTAATAATATCTAATTTTTAGTTGTTCTTTTAGGAAGAAAAAAACGAAAACCAAAAAATGTTTTCTAAAATCTCTAATCTCTATAATTGTAATTCCCAGAAAAAAAAAACTTAAAGTTAATTTAAAATTTGTTGACCCATAAATATAATAAGCCTCTTAAGCCTTTTTTATGGTTCCATTTGTCTTTGCCTCTAATTGATGATTGGAACAAGCAATTTCATTATTTTTTTTTTTTTTGTATTTTTTGAAATACGCAACTGACAGATGTTGATTTTATACATATCTATATCTTTTCGTTCACCTTTGCTGACCGCTTTCATAGTTAATTGGAGAGCAAACAATAATTTTTCTATATGAAAAATTGATCAAATTTTAAATATTTCATTATTAAATAAACAAACCAGGAACAAACAATAGGCGAAAAACAAAAGTGTGTTAATTCACATAAATACGTAATTTGTGCAAAAATTCCAAAAACCCCGCCGAACGTGTCAAACAACCAAAAAACAAACAGACAAAACAAAACCGACAAATAAAACTGAAAACGGAAACAAAGCAGCGGAGTGAAGTCATAGACCAACAAAATTTAAAAATGAAATGAAACAATATTCAAATATTTTGCAAATAATTATATGGTGATATAATATATACTCTAATAATGATAATGATGATTACTTTCAATGTCTGGACCGGGACGAGTGCTACGAAAGGGATTCACTGGACGACGCGGGGGAGGCTGCCACCAGCGTTGAATCCAGCTGGGAGCATAATGACGATACCAATTCGACATCTCTTCTTTGATCGAAACCAAACTCACAATTTAGTTAAATCACAATTTATTGTACAACAATATCAACGGTATTTTCTTGGCTAACAGTAACGGAAAACTAAGCTTAGATATTCTTGTTTTCTTCTCTTTCGTTTTCTTTTCCAATCGATTAAATCGAGCGCATGCGATCAGATCGTAGGTAACGTAACGACGCGAACAGCGCAAAGCTTTGAACTAAACTGATCAGAAATTCGTTTTCAGATAGTTTCAATAGACCCGCGATGAAAGAGCTTCTCTCTCTCTCTCTCTCCCAGTCTCTAGCCCTTGTTGTCTCTTATTCTCTCTTCATTCTCTGTAGTCTCTTATGGCTTCTATGATTAATTATGTGGTATGGGAAGTGCGTTTGGTTGGTAGCCATCGAAGTTCAAGTCGAGGTACGTCATCGTTATTCACATTATGGTCATTAATATATATTGGGATTCTCATCTGTTTCATATCCGATTAAATTGTACTTGCATACCATATGGCATTATTTCTATTTATTTAATAAATATTATTGATAAATTGCATTTATACAATGAATAATATTTACTTGGAAACTATTAATATCTTTCCATATTCCACTATGTGGGCAGGTCATCTACTTTGTGTGTCAGATTCACCCACACAACGAGCTAGAGACAAGGAAATTAGCATGCTAAAAAGGCAATGTCGAATAAATTGCATAATTGCTGGCAATGCAACAAGCGAACAGAAATTTCAAAACTAAACAAATTGAATGAAAAAGAGGCACAAGAGCAAATGATATTGTTAATAAACTTAATATTATATGGTACATGCATATTAAGATTTTCCAACCTAACCGATATTAAAGATAAAGCTAGTAAGATAAGATGTTATTAGTACTCAATTTTCTTCGAAATTTTGCATAAGCTCCAGTCATATTTTAGCCAATTAGATAGTTAGTTAGCATAGTTATAAATGCGATTCAAAACATGGATTTTCGAAAAAGACAGACTCCATTTTATCTAAAGTTCTGAAATGCAGTAGAAAATTCGCAAAAACATCTTTATTTGCTATTCTGTTGTAGAAATAAACAAAATTTCAAGTCCAAGACGTGGAATTTGAGTTGGCATATGTCTACTTATATACGCATTGATTAAATATATTTACATACATACATATATGTTTGTTTGATTGTCTAAACACCATTTGAACAAGTTTCTAAATTTGGAATTCAATAGGAATTTCAAAGATGTTTACACAAAAATGTACTTAAAACACTTATTACAAATACCAGTTATATTTGCCTGATGCCATTTCAATTCGGGATTCGATTTTAAACTTACCAGGTTCATCATGACCTGCAGCCGATGACAAGTAATTACTACTTAATATATTATGCATACGCAGTGTAGGTTCTTCTTGACTTTTATGATTACGCTTGCAACAGTTTTGACATTTTAAACAGTTTACAGAGAAATTTTGCCCCATGTTTCAATATGAAAAAATTAAAAAATAAAACAAAATGTACACAACTATTTCTGAAGTGAGGGCGTGGGCTTGAATTCAAAACCGGTTCCAAATGAAGCCAAGTCAATGATAACACAAGTCAGAATGTTATGGTTTCACTTCACTTAAACTAGACACGTTCTCGGCCAATAATTAACTGAGACTGAATTTGGGTGTCTAAATGCAAAAACGGCGACAATTTAAAGTGTAACAACTAACCGATTGCATCATCAATCAACAATCAACCGAATAGCACAAATGTTCGTCTGCGACTAGGCATCTTTTTCTGATTCTGATTGACCCCATAGAGTCAGCTAGATAGCCGACGACCTTGCCGTGTCCAAAAAACCAGACGTGCGTAAGTAAATTGATCAGCTTTTAATGTGAAATACATAAAGAAACATCTCATAAATGAGAACCGATCACATTGAAATATGATTGGGTTTGGTTTTCGTTTGTTGTTTTTTATCTTAACTAATGAATTGCATTTAAGTATTAAGTGGATGCAGCGCCGGTAATGCTTCTTCTGTGGCCATAGCAGCGGCATCTTCTTTGCTTCCAGTCTGTGATAAATGTTTAACAATATCCACCCAATCCCAGCCACGTGCGCGATCACCTTTGTGATCTGTTCGCTCCCATTGACGACGTTTCTGTGCCTTGGTCAGTTGCTCTTTTTTGGGTTCCTTCTTCTTGGTATCAGGATCATCGGAGATTTTCAATGCATGAACACCTTCATCTACAGTCGTTTGGATGGGTGCCGTTTCTGGTTGATTAGCAGTCAATTGTTCTATATTATCTTTGAGGTATTCAAAAAGAGTGTACGTCATGCCACAGCCCAGCCATTGGGTGGCCTCCGCATTGAGAGCCTTTTGGATTTCCTCTTTAACAGCGGGAAGCCTAGGTTAAAGAATGAAGAAAAGAATAACACATAATAGCACATTATGATGATGATGAATACAACTTACAGGTGGCTGTTGTAGAACGTATTCATGTTGATTGTAGGCGCCTCATCTGGATAGTTTTCCCCCCATTTAAGCTCTACCAGCAAAGACTTGTAATTGTTATCCTCGCCATACTAATAAAAGAAATCATTTTTCAGTATACTTTATGAGTTTTAAATTACATGTGGCTTTGCCTTACCTTGTATTGATAGGTGATTTTGTCGATTTCTTTAAAATTGTCGTCGCCCTCGTATATAGACTGCAAAGCCTCCCGTTCATCAGTTTGTTGTTCTAAAGGAGTAGACATGGTTTTTGTTAGGAATTTTCTTGAATTTGAATTTTAAACATTTTAACATTGATATAGAAAAGAAAAACCAGCCACAACAACTCAGCAACAGCTGTCAGCTGATTGCCGGCATAGTGCTGCCAACTTAACTAATTTATGGCTACAGGTATTTAAAAAATAAATTCAATAGCTTTTAGATATTAATATTTAGATATTTTAGATATTAATGGTTAAATTAACAAATAAAATATTTATTTATTACAATTGAAATATGGAAATGAAATCTTCCGATTATTCTTTTTTGGCTTTCAAAAAACGTTTACCGGTTCGGCTAATTCCTGTTGCTCACCTCTATTCTGTTCATTGAAATAAGGTTGGCAGTCCTACAGCAATTAAGAAGAACAACAAACTTAAAAGAAAAACAATTTATTAAAGTGATTCACATACACATGAACGGTAGTCGCCTTTGCCTTTGACCTGGACCAAGTTATGGCGGTCAATGAATGTGCCCACTTGGTGGAATTCAAAGAGTTCTTGACTTCACTGAGCAACTCCCAAACGCCGTCCAGTGAAGAATTTACACGGAATTGTGTAACAAGGTTCTTGTTAAAAATATACCATTTTGAATTTCATTAAAAATAAATACATTAATTGTTGTTTTTTTCGTAGCATTAAATCTGTCGTCCGTCGCCGCGAAAATGATAATGACACCTACAGGGTTACAATCCAAGAGTTACGCGGCGAGCTAATAGCAGCCATTTGGCATCAGTTGGCCAAATGTCCTAAAGGATTTCGATTAAAGCTACTTCAAAAGGCGCTGATTGAAATGGAAAAGGATGTCGAGAAATGCGAAATAGTCACTGGAAGCGGATTAGTCGCTGGAGAAGAGTCAGCCACACAGTATGATCTGTCTAAACTGCAAAAATTTGTCAGCAATCAGATGGATAAAATATTCATCAATCTATCAGACAATGCAGAGATGGAAAAGCTAAAGGATTTGACTGTTGAAGGATTTTTGTGTAAACAGATAGAGAAATGTGTTTGTAAACTTGAACAACAGAAGGAGCAAACATATGCCGCATTTGCTATTAAGAACAAGCCACGCAAGATGGAAGATCGCAATGTGTGCCTGGATCAATATGGATCAATTTATGGCTTAAAAAACAAGGATAGTCGTTTCTTTGGAGTGTTTGATGGTCATTCGGGCAGCTTATCCGCTAGTTATGCCATGAATCAATTGCCTTACGTGTTGGCAGAGCAACTAAAACTGGTAGAGCAGGAAATAGAATCGGAGGATGACTCGGACTTTTATCGCAATGCATTTGAGGTGGCATTTCTTAAGGTTGATGAACGCTTTGCCCAAAAGCGTATCATCAGCGGTACTACCAGTGTTTGTGCTCTGATTACTCCCTCGAAACTATTTATAGCCTGGGTGGGTGACTCCAAGGCTCTTTTGGTAGGCAAACGTACACAATTGCAACTGGTTAAACCCCATAAACCCGAATCCCAAGATGAGAGGCGTCGTATTGAGGCTGCCGGTGGTACTGTGATTAATGCCCAATGCCAATGGCGTGTAAATGGCATCTTAAATGTGGCACGTTCTATAGGAGATTACAGCTTGGAGGCTGTCATAGCCGAACCCGATTTCGTAGACGTTCAGCTAAGTGCCGCTCATGATTTTCTTGTACTGGGCTCGGATGGCTTGTGGGATCACGTTCCCGAAACATTTATCATCGATACAGTTTATGAATGCCTAAATCAATCCGAAACCAAACTTGATGACATTCCCAAGCTGTTAGCAGAGGCTGCCAAAGAGAGAGATTCCCAGGATAATATCACTGTGGTTGTAGTCCTGCTTAAGCCACGCAAAGAAATTGGCCTTGATTGAAGTAAAATCGGGAAAGAAATGGAATCCATACAGCGAATATTTGGATTAATTGTTAATACGCGTATTTTGTTAATTCGTTAACCACACATGTAAATAAGCTTGTTAAACAAATGAGTATTTAAGGATGTGGGTCTAGGAGTTCAATGAGCAGAAGAATCTAAAAAAAAAGTACACAAATATTTTTTTTCTTGCTAAGGAAACATTTCTTCTTTTAATTAACTTGTCAAATTTTATATTATTTTGCTTAATGGTCGCATTACGCATTTTTTACTTTCTGCTGAATCATTGAACAAGTTGTCGAAAATCTTAGCACACTTTTATTATTGTTTTTTCATGTCATTGGAAGAACCATTTATTAACACAATTTGCACATTTTATTATAATTATTGCTGTATTTATTGTAACCGAAACCCAATCCAATCACTTCTTTTACATATTTGTATTCTCACGTGCCTAAAAGATGGTAATTTTGCCTGGTTGTTATTTCTTACTTTATTGTTTTGTTGCTCTCGAATAAGCTCAAACATAAGTTCAAGTTCTGCAATTATTATACGATATATATATATATATGTGGATGTATATATATATTCTATAGAAATGCTATTTACACAAGGAAATGTTGATTATTTTGGCCTCTTAGTGCTTCCCAGCTGTAAAAATACAAATTAGAATGCAAGTAAAATAAAGTAGTTCATAGAAATATTTATAATCATACGTATCTATATATGAATATTTATCATATATACTATATATATATATATTTACAACCATCAAGCGATATTTTTATCCACCCCCACAGATTAAGTACCTTTTTATACAACATTTTAAAAAGCCAAAAACAAAATTTTTAACTTTTCACACAAACACACACAAATATGAATTAAGGCAATTTTTTATTAAAATAAAATAAAATAAAATTTTAAACTACAATTTTACAATAATCAAGTCAAAGTTGTTTTTTTAACCAACGGAAACTTTGAAGGTTTCAGCATTTGGTCAATTTTTTTATATAGGCTAGTATATAATATTTATTTTTACCAAATCCTGACTTTTCAAATTTTGTTGCAATTGAAAAACATCTGACCAATTTTATAATACCCTCTGCAAGGGTATAAAAATACGTATATAATGTATATATGTATTTTAACAGATTATTATTAAACAGAAATCGTTTCAAATAGATGGCTTAATACAAAGAAGCAAAGTCCCTTTCAGAGGGATTGTTTGTTATGTCTCTAAATAAGATTTATTTACAAGAATCATGATACTCTCTACAAGGATATATTAATCAGACTTAACGTCCAGATCTAGGTCCATGCCGTTGATTCTGCTGTGGTGAAGACGGCGGTGGTTGTTGCCCAAATGCTGGCGGCGGAGGATACATATGTGCCATGGGTGGTGGCATCATACCCATCATAGGCACTCCATAACCGTAGTTGGGCACAGGGAAGGGCACACCCATGCCGGCAGATTGTGGCGGCATATTGAAATTATTTGGAGACGGATGAAAATTGTGATAGTAATTGGAATGCCAGCTACCCGGATTATAGCTAGGATGATAGTTATATTGAGAAGAGGGGTCTAATGGCTGTTGATACTCATGCTGCGGTTGATTTTGCTGTCGATGTTGCTGCTGCTGGCGGAAGCTCTCCGCTCGTTGAGCACGTCTGCCACGCTGTCGTGCAGGTGGTGGTGCCACTGATTCAGGTACCGATGACGTCTCTGTGTTGACTGTATCCAGAGAATCTGTGGAATTGGTACGGTCCCTTTGACGTCTTTTGCGCTGCTCTTGACGTGCCTCTCGCTCAGCCTCATCATCTGAATAATCGATATAGCGTTCCGGTGGTTCAACATCATGCTCCCATGAGGCATCTGATCCTCGTACTTGCATTAACTTGGATAGTATGACAAACTGAGTATGCTCAGTCTTTGGAGCACAATATACCACATCGCCCACTTTGATGCCACGCTCTTCAATCTGTTGATGACTATTGAAACGGACACAATATATGGGATCAGCGACCTGTCCCAAGACATCAAAGACTTGACCCAACACTTTGCGCCCCTTTTCCAAAAACAAGACAGTATCCAAATCAAAAAGCATGGAATTCGGCAGGACATTGACTAAAACCAATTGATCGACAATGGATTGAACTTTTCCCAATTCGACGCACTCATCCTCGGGCACAGTAATCTCTAATTGATGTATGGGTGGTAAATCATCTAGTAACATTTCTCCACGAACTTTGGGCGGCTGTCGACGACCACCGCGTGGACGTTGATTCCCAGTTGCCTCATCCTCATCAAAATCTTCATCGTCATCCTCATCACAATCTTCGGTATTGATTCTCTTTTCAATTTTCTTTTTTAATACCGTTAGATATTCACCCTCCGAGTTGGAATCGGAGTCACTGCTGCTGCTACTTTCCTCGCTCTCACTATTGGAATTCACAGCAACCACGGATCGGCGATATGCAGTGGAACCTGTTACGGGTACCTCAACTACGTCATCATCACCTTGATTTGGAACGATCTCTTCGACATCGGAATCGACGTCAGAGCTATAGGCTGCCAGTAAACTAAGGCCATTTGAAGTTGCAGTGCCTTTCTGTAAAGACTTATCCTCCGTTTCTATTGGCAACGACTCTTGGGTAGAAGGATTATCTATATGTGTATCCACAGCGGACTCAACTTCAGCTTTATTTGTCGGCAAAGCTGTAGGGGTTAATGAGCATTCCTTTATATCTTCCTTTGGTAAAGTTTTTGGACCTGATTTGGCTGAAATTGTGGTGATTTCCGTAACTAAAGGTGCTATTGTAGGGTCTGCCGATGATTCACAATCCATTTTTATGGACTCTTTGGGTGCGGCCATTTCTTCTGTTGATGTCGCAACCACTCCCTCTTCCTCTAATTGCTTTGCTGCCTCCAAACTAACTTCTGTGGTCATTTCTAAACAATGAGCAATAATTAGGGCTTATCTACACATTTGATAATGAATTTTATTGCTTACCTGTCGAAACCTGAGTCTGGTTCGCTGTCTGCATTTCCAATCTTTCAAAATCAGCCCGCTCGGAAGCCACAGGCTCTGCTTTATCCATTTTATCAATAAAATGAAAAATTAAACCCAAAGAAAAACAGCGCGCACGTGTTGTCGTCTTGTTCTGTATGAATTCAAATATGACATTCAAACAAAAGTAACACGCAGAGTGAATGGCAAGAGATGGGAACAATAACTAGTTCACCCCAACAACAACAACTGGTTCACAATGACTGCTAGTTCAGAAAATGAAACATATTTAAAAGTTGTGTGAAATTTATTCATTATTTTGTCTAAAATCACTTAAGTGTTGATGTGAAAGCATTTTTATAAGCTATATATATAATATATATATTAATATGGACGCCAAGCTAATTGATAAACTTAATTATTGCACATTATTCGAATAAAACTTTGTACAATTTCATTTTTTGGAGTTGAAGCGTGTGCTAAAGTTCGTTGCTTTGTTTATACCGGAAATTTACAATTAGAATATAAATTCTATATAAAATATAAAAGTATGCAACAAAAATCGTTAAACATAAAAAACCAACAAATATCTTATTAAACATTGTGCTAAGGCAGAGTTAATTGGAAGATATTTGTTAATATCAATTCTATATAATTATCAATAGCACACTTAGTTAATATTAATTCTTGATTACCATTTGAGAGTGAGATATGTGTGATGATGGATAATAAATTTACCATGAATAATTGTCTATCTTTTAAATAAGCTATGCAACTAAGAGTGGAATGCGAAACGTTTAGTCAATATTCCTTTTTGATTTTTTTTAGACCTTCCAATCCAAGCGAAACTCGTCTACCATCAGTAAGTGCTGATGAATAAACCAACCTGGAACATAGAAGAATGTACGTGTTAATTTAATAATTTCGAAATATATGTCAACTTACCCTCTTTTTGTGCCTGAGTGAAGAACTCTTGCCATTTGGCCTGAATATCCCAATATTTTTCTTTTAACTGATTCCTATCCTGAAGATAGGAAACGGCAAAGAAATATGCCTTGAGTACATCCTGGGGTCTTGTATCGAAATGCAAATAGACTCCCAAATATTTCTTACTTTCGGCAATTATGAATCTTTCATGGGGATCAAAGGAAGAGACTATATTCTCAATGTCGCTACTACTCTTGTACTCGTCAACCAGATTCTTTACACTAAGGCCCAGGCGAATGTTCAGGGAAACTGAAACGGTTTGTCCCAATGTTACCCTTTCCATGCCGTTGACTTGCTGCGGCGTTAGCATCCGGGACGAACGAAAGAATTCCTCAAGAGCTATTAAATAGCGAGATTCGTTAAAAGTGCGCAGGCAAACAGAACGCACAGCTTTGAGATTCGCATAAAGATGTAAAGTGACCACCAGATAGAAGACCGTATAAAGAACTGCTGGACTTTTGATGAGCGTCAGCAGATATAGACCCACGCAGGAGGCTAGAAGATTGACACACGTTTCCTGGGAGCTATCCTTAGAGGCTACATCCGCCAGATTACCACGCAAAGCATGATGTTGCGTCAATGCTGATCGGGTAGCTCCTCCCGCCACACTGACTATCGCCTTGAGCATGGTTGAGCCGCACAGGATTTGTGTGCTGAGTTCGGGATATTTGGGAAGCACATAGATTTCAATGCCCATGGCCAGATCATTGAGGAAATCGGCACGCAACCGCCATTTCTTTGAGTCCACATCCAATTGAGATCCTTGCCACCAAGCAAAGCAAATTCTGCCTAAATGACCACTACCCTCCTTTAAAATCCAGGATACAGTCGCCGAATAGGCATTGATATTATCATTCCCCACGCCAATGCTCTTTAAGATGGCATGGGTGCACAGAGTACCACAGATGGTGCTACAAAAGGCCTGTAACGTGTCGTAGATTTGATATGCCGCATAATCTTCGCTCACACTATCAGGATATCCTTTGGGTAGAAAGATCTTCTGGAGCACGCGAAAGAGCATAAATTTCTCATGAATGACCAACTTATCGCCACGTAAAGGAACACGAACTATATTGCTTTGATCTGGAAACACATATACAGGTAAAGTCAATACTCATCCAATAATACCACTTATACGTTATTCGCATACCTGCTGGTGTCACATAGAGAATTTCCTCACCCTTAGCACCATACTGTTCTCGAAAATGGATTTTCATTGTCCAAAAAAAAATGGAAGGCTATTCCTTTTTGTATCAAGGAAAATGTGATGAGATTCGGATAGGGGGTGTGAGATGACTTGTTTACGACAGCCACCCACTCCACTCTAAACCTCAACGAAATCAACTCAAAAATACTAGGCACAACCCGAAGTCGAACATTTACTCTTAGGCGGCAACAGAGAGAAAATAAATTTTCTATTTTCAAACAAATCTACAGTTGCGTTTCCAACTAAAAAACAAATAAAACAAATTCTGTTGTTGCTAAACAAAAAATGTAACTGTTAATGGGGATGAAAAAGCCAACTTCTCAAGTGTCTCAAAATCAGCTGTGTGTGCAATGATGTTCGCGTTTCGCTGAGAATGTCAGCAAGTCCATAGCTATAAAAGCCAGAGCAAAAACGCTCAACGAGCAACAACTAAAAAATAAAACGAGAGTGAAACAAAAAAGCGATAAATTCAAAGCAAGACAAAAAACTATTTCTTTAATTTTATCAATCTAAATTTAAAGTGTGCTGTGTCAATTGTGAGAGAGATAGATACATTCATATACATACATACGTACAAACCAGACGTAGTTTTGTTTCGTTTGGGCAAGTGAGTGAAACACACAAATGACATTGGAGGAACTCAAAGCCACTTTGCGACGTTATCCGAAACTTGTGGGATTGGGCGGAGTTGGTATACTAACCACGTAAGTACGAAATAAAATGCATGAGCAGCAGCTGCTACAGGTCGCACATACATATTTATGAATAAATCAAAACACGTTACAAACAACAACAACAACAATATAATATGTTTAAATTTACACGATTTACAGCTAATCCAATGTCCACTAAATGGGGGCTCGTCCCAAGTGGTGGCGCCACCATAATACAATATATCGTACGATTCGCTTTATATAAAACTAGATATGCATATGTACATATGTATGTATGAGTGTATAAAACTATCAAAAGCTAAAATGAATTGCGTATTCCGCATTCCCAAAATGCAAACAACATGTGACGTCATTTGTTTACAACAAATTGCACAGAATAAAAACAACAACAACTTGTTACTCATTAATGAAAGAAAAGAAAAGGATCAGGCCACATTCAGCCAACTACATTTGTACATACATACATACATACTTATGTATGTTACCCTTGAAATTTTAAAATTTTAAGAGTCTTATAAGTGTCTCATCATCACAACTCTTTATATTTTGTGGTATTTTATAAACGATTTGAAAATCTACTCCATTTAAATAATGCATATTTAAATCTCTTTTGTTTTACTGCAAATAAACTTACTTATCGGCGAAACTAAATTTTAACAACAGATATTAAAAGTAAAGGGTATAGATTCGTCAACTATCTTTTCAAGTTTTCTTGTTTTTGCTTAAGTTTCTTGTTTTCTCTATTAAAAATTTAACAGCAAACACGATCAAAACAAACCGTACGATTTTGCCAAAATGAGATGGCAAGAGTCTTTTTTAAGATGGAGTTGTTGTTGTTTTTGTTAGTGCGAACAGCTGTGCAAGGCCCGTTGACACAATAACTAACATGGCGCCAAATAAATGCGCAATTCTGCCAAGATCGACCCCCCGCGACTATATAATTTAATAGTTCTACTTATCTTTTGTTTTTGTTGTTGATTGTGTAAATAAGATGACGCGCCCTCTTTTTGGTAAAAACAAATGTTGTTGTTGTTTATCGCAAAATAGTTGGCAGATTTAGTTGTTGTTGTTGTTAATGTTGTTCTTAGTGCAGACACGTGTGATACCGCTAAAACAAAAACAAACAAAAAAAAAAAGAAACCTTTATAAATCATTTACTTTTGATTTTTATTTTTAGTGCCGGCCTTGTTCTTTACGAATCGCCTCATATTCGGAAATTCCTTTCCCAATATGTTGATAAAAAATCCCCTGAACCTGACAAACGTCGCACGGAATATATTTATATTAAATATCACATTTATCGCGAATCTATGCGCAAGATGAAACAGAAGGAGGAGGATGAAAAGAAATGGATTAGTGTGATAATCAATCCAATTGGGAAATGGTGGAAATCCGCAAAGCATTCAGTTGCATGGCGTCTTTTGAATATAGCCCAAAACGGCACGCAACCGGAACGTTTAAAGGCTGTACAACAATTAATATCTATGGATCATTTAAAGGATTGGGATTTTCGTCATCTAGCACAAATCTGTGATGCCCGAACAGCCGTGTCTCTGGCTAGATGCGGAGCAGATACACGCTGGTTTATGCCGGTGCATAGACGTGGTTGCATCAAGAACCCAAAGATGTTACTTTCCGAATTGCATGTGATGTTAGCTCGCTTGCGTCCTATGTCCTGTGTGGATCATTTCTTTAGCAAATATTTTCCCGAACAGGATGCAATCGTAAGTTAAAGAACTTAAAAATTATTAAAATGTTCTAATGTTTCCTTTTTATTTCCTAGGAGGACATCCACGAGTACATTACACAAGAGCAAACAATTTCACTATCCTCAGCCGACACGGATTTGCTAAAAGAAATCATTTCATTCCTGCATCACATCACCAAAGACCCAAATATATCAGCCAAAATAATACGAGAAGGCGGTCTTGTCCATTTAATGGAGCTACGTAAAATATTCTGTGATGATAATGAAACATTGTCCACATTATGTAAAGTTTTGGCCAACATGTCCATAACTCCGGATGCCGTGGAGCATTTCTTCGCCTCAGGTTGGGTGGGAGCATTGGCTGAATGGCAACAGTGTCCTGATCTCCGTTTGCAAGTGGTCTCAGCTAAGGCTATGGCAAACTTGGATCATGATGATCCGAACCAAAGTACTTATCCACCCAATGTCTATCCCCTACACCCACGAGTGCGCACCCGTCGCAAGCCCAAGGCAGATATAGTCTTTGTCCATGGCCTGCTTGGCGGAGTCTTCATTACTTGGCGTCAAAGGGATAGAAAACCCACCGAATTGGGCCTTTATGGTAAAAACGCCTTTTACACTAGTGAGACGGATGATGTGTTTCTAGTGGGCGAGCAGAAGCGTACGGGAAATGGATCCAACGGCAAGAGCCTTAAAAAGGACCAACAGCAAATGAAGCAAACACAAAATAAAGCACAAAATGATGAAATCACACAGAAGACTAGAGTGGAGGCAATCAAGGGTAAGATAATCAAACGAGAACAACAAAATAAAATGAAAACTAATTCGTTAATCTTTACTCCCTAACAGATCCTGTACTTAAAGCCAGTAAAAAAATTGAAGAGAAACGACTTAATATTAGCGACGCGGCAACCAAAGAGTTTGTCGAAACGCTACGCAATGAGGCTGAATTAGATGCGGATTGGGAGGTAGTCCATCCAGATATTCCTCTTAATGCAAATGAAAATTGCGGCGGAAGGTTTAGTGTGTCAGGCAATGAATGGCGCAATCAGGATAGCTCTGAAGAATATACAAATTGTTGGCCCATGGAATGGCTGCCTGAAGACTATCCAGATTCTCGCATAATTGGAATTGATTATACTTCAGCGGTGACCGAATGGTCGGCCAATTTCACCAAATATTGCCCATGTGAGAAAGGTCAGGGTCATATTGAAGTGCGAGCCAGCACATTATTGGAACGCATAGCCGCTGCGGATGTGGGCAATGATAGGCCGATTGTATGGATAGGACATTCTATGGGTGGCCTCCTGACAAAGCTAATGCTGCTAAAATCCATAGATTCATCTGACAATCAAATACGCCAGGTAGCGAAAAATACCAAAGGTATTGTATTCCTGGGTACACCACATCGCGGCTCACCTATAGCTAAATGGAAACAGCATATGCAAATGATCTTATCCCCATCCATTGAAGTCAAAGAGATGGAGGAAAATGCACCAAAATTGTTGGAAATGCATCGCCGTTTCATGGGCTGTTTACACTCTTGCCTGCGTCATGTCAAGGTGGTCAGCGTAGCCGAGGGATCACCTACCATGCTGACTACATTCAAATTTCCCTTGCGCATTGTCACTGAAGAATCATCTCGCATTGATTTCGGTGATTTCTATTTGCTGAAAGATGATCATTTGAGTCTCTCCAAACCCATTTATAGGCAATCTTTTCTGTATCAACGACTCTTGAATGTCATACAAGAGGCAATAAGAGAAAAATCGGAAACTAGGGATAAAGATGACCAAACACACACGAATCCACAAAATGAATTTGTGCTTTTGCATCTTGTGACTTCTGTTTTCAACGGAGCCAAAGGATTATTTGAGTTAATTCCAAGAATGACTTTGAAATTTACAACTTAAAAAGATTATAGTTAAATAAGAAACTCACGCTTGTACCTTAATTTACAAAAAAAAAAAAAAAATACAGACAACTTAGTTGCAATTGAAAAAGTATTGTCCATGACCCACACCAAACCCATTACCAACTTGTATATATGTACTCATAACTTTCCTGCACGCGAATCTTCATTTAATTCTTTTTGGCATAAATAAAAAATAGTTTTACATAATAAAAGCAAAAAGATTTTATATTTTTATTAAACTGAAACTCACTCTTCCTATATAAATTGGAAAATGATTCCATTAAGAAATTTTTACTATTGGCCTTTTCTAATTGGCCCTTTAGGAACTTTGCCGATATATGATACGCAAAACCAAATGGATTCTTCTTAATATCTTTAATAATATAAGAAAACAAATACATATATACTGTTTATCTTATAAAACTAAGGGTGGACTGACTCTGATACCACTTTGGCCTTTAGACGTTCCTGAGCCAAACGTCGATTTTCAGCTATTCGGGCCATTTGCTCAGCTGAAAGTTTTTTAGTTGCTGGCGTGGCTGGCTGAGAAGGTGGTAATGGTTGGGCGTAGTCACTGGTATCATCCACTAAGAGGGGAGCTCCATTCTTGTCATATGCGGGCCCTGCAGGTTTAGATGAATCGGTAACAACAAAGGGTGTGGATGAAACTGCTTGGCGGGAAAACGATGGGGTGACCAATGTTGAATTGGTTTCGTTAGATATGGAAAAATTCTTATTAGATGACGCTGGCGTACGTGGTGCCAGTCTAGACATGGCTATTTGTTCGCCCAACAAGGCATCAAACTCATCGAAAGGTTCATCCATCTGCGCGACATTCAGCTCGTCCTGGTCATCATCCAGTATTTGGGCCTCGTGGAGCCTCATAACTTCCAACTGACCTAAACGATACCGCGACATGTGCACCTGCAGAGGCTTCTTTTTGCCTAAACGTTCAATATTATTAAGAACATCGTCGAATGTGTAATTGGGGTACATTCGATGGCCCCAATGCTGAAGGCGTCTTAAAACTTCATCAAGATCGGCTTTTTCGTGCCCCTTGCCTTTAAATTTCATGTCTTTGAAGTAATCCTCAATGCTGTGCAAGCCACGTGGCCCTCGTAAAGTGTCCACTGTAAGGCGCGGGCGTGGATTCCGAACAGCTCGCTTTTTTGGGGGCTCCAGAGTTTGGCCACCGGTCTCTTGGCTACCATCTCCATTGTCGTTTTGGTCATCTTCATCGGCAAATAGTTTTTCCCCGTCGTCGGGCAGTTGATCTGGTTCGTTGAACAAGTCATCCACCCCATCGTCACCAAAAATAGAAGCCATGGCAGCTCCTCGGTAACAGTAGGCAAACAAACAACAATTTTGCCGCCATTTTCTGCTTCTTCAATAAAAGCATTCACCCAACGAAACCAACACTCACCACAAACACAGAACTGCCAACTCAATCGAAAATAAAAAACACACTTTTCCACTATTTCACCGATTATATAATTTATTATCTCGGTAAACCAAATAAAATTCGCCGAGCCAGTGGGACAAATTACTGTTATATCTTTAATTTGACAAACTTAGTAGAGTGAGAGGATCACATAAAAGTAAAACGTTGGCAGCGTGGCATCAAAACAGTCACTTAGCAACCCTGTTCTCCTTTTCGATAGGCAAAGCAACCCTGGCATGGTCGTGGATGTGTCGTCGCCTTTGTATAGTTGGTCACCACACACACCACACCAACCAACGCCATACTTACGCTTACGCGACTTTCTGCAATGTTATAATAAAAACGTGCAAAAAACTAACTAAACCGCTAAAATGATTTTACAAACAATAATGTAAAATAGCAAGCCTTAATGTGTTTTACACGTGCAATGTCAACTGTTTACAGTTTGAACTAAATACAGTTTTTTTTTTCTGGTAAGAAAAAATTAAGTGTGGTGGATAAAGTGAAATTTACGCATTGTACTAAGAGGAGGCGCACACATACACCACGCACCCACACTGTCAAAACGAGAAGGAGCGCCAAATAACAAACAAACAAACAAAACAAAACAACTATACAAAGAAAATACAAGAAAAGAAAAACAGCAATAAATAAAATGCAATTTGTTTAGCACTGTAGAATATAATTGAAAGGAGAAACAATCACCTCACCGGTAGGACGCCGCCATGGACAAGCGTTTCAAATGGCCGGTTAACCAAAACCCCAACTACATTGATACACCCTATTATAGGGGTGCGTCTGTAGGCGGGGCACCGTCTTATTACAAACTTCATCCCAAAAGCTTTAGCCGGCAGCATGGCTATCACACGGGAGCTGCCAGACCAAATAAATACTATAAACAACCGATATCATCGCCACAGAATGCGACCTGGAGTAGTAGCCGTCGCAGTGGTGGTGCGATGGCACCTCCCTCCGGTGGTGCCTCCAATCCATCGGATGTGGTCACTCTCATTGTGGATAATAATAATCTCAAGCGAATGGTTGTCTTGCATGTTAATCTGATGCAAGAACAAAGTAAGAAGTTATCCGCGAAAGATAAGGAGCTCGATGAGCAAAATATAAAGATCAATACGCTTTATGCCCAGAATCAGGAAATGAAACTATTAAATGCCCGACTGGAGGCCTCATTGGAAGAACTACGAAAGGAGCTGCGCGTTAGAAAACGATCCCATCACCATGATCATGACGGTCGTGATCCTCATGATGATGACGATGACGATGATGATACATCACTGATGCCGCCAGTAAAGATTTCACGTCATATGGAAACCCAAACCAATGTGGAATCAGAAACGGCGCAACCAAAACCAGAGGTTGCCACTGCTCAACAGGCCAAAGTTGAGCAGCAGCGACATCATCGTGTTTCCCAGCAATCCCAGCCGCAGCAACAATCACAGGTAGACGAGCGTTTGGTGGCAGAGCAGGTCAGGCCTGAGGTTAAGAACCAGCAGGAGGAGCAAAAACAACAACAAGACCACCTTCAGCAGCAACAAAAGCACCAGCTGCAACAGCAACAACAGGAGCAGGAGTCGCTAAAGTTACATCAGCAACATCGTCCACATCTTATACCACAAGACCAGCCACATTCTTATCATCAACATCTGCCTATTCCCAATGTGCCCAAAGTCGTGGATACCTCTGTCACAAGTCTCTCTCCGTCAACGCCCATAGACATCCGCAAGAAACTGGGGAGAGGAGAATTCAATGGTAAAAAAGTCAGCACCATGTTTCTTCATCGTGTAAATCTAGATTCGAGTTTAACCACCTCCGCAACCGTAATCAATTCTAATAGTATAGAACCTGATCCAGAGATAACTCACGAAAAGAATCACATGCTGGTAGATCAGCCTGAAAAAGTCGTCCAAATCCAGGTGGATCAGGCTGAGAAAGTCGTCCAAATGAAAGTACAAGAGGCGAATCGGGAGCATGAAAGAAGTAAAGAGGAAGTTTTAATTCATTTAAATCCCCATGAAATGGAACTTGCCAGTGAAACTATTGTTGGAGCTGAGGAGGTAGTAATCGGAGAGGTTGTAGAAGAAGTGATAATCAATGATGAGACAACATTGGTGGAAGACGAAGTTGGGGACATGGTGGAAGTGGATCAGGTAGTAGAAGAGCAGGTGTTAGAAGATCATATGGTGTTAGTGGAAGAGCAACTGATAGTGGAACAGCAGATGGTAGTGGAAGAGCATATAGTGGAGCAGCATGTGGTAGTGGAGGAGCAGATAGTTGAGGAACAGGTGGTGGAGGACCAGATGGTGGATGATCAGGTGGAGGAGCAGCAGGTAGTGGAGAAGGTAGCGGAGGAACAGGCGGCAGTGGAAGAAAAGGTCATTGAGGAAGATCAATCGATACAGGAGATGCAAGTAGTGGTGGAAGACCAATTAGTACAGGAGGAGCAAGTGGTATTGGAACACCAAGAGGTGGTGGAATCGGTACAGGAGGAGCAAGTGGTAGCGCAGGAGCAATTGGTACAGCAGCAGGAGCAAGTGGCAGTGGAAGAGCAATTGGTACAAGAGCAGACAGTAGCAGTGGAAGAGCAAGTGCTGCAGGAAGAGCAGATCGTGGAAAAAGACGAAGTGGTACAGGAGGAGCAGGTCGTAGAGGAAGAGCCAGATGTACAGGTGAAGCAAGGGACAGTGGAAAAGCAATTTAAACCGAAGAAAAAGCTGTATGTAGAGAAGGATAAATTGAAAGACCAGAAACAAGAAGTGGAAAAGCAACTGGGGAAAAAGCAGGTGGCTATAGAGAAGAATGATATACAAATCACAGATGCCAATGGTCATTTGGATGGAGATTCAATGGACGAGGAGCCTCACAAGGTTAATCATATTGATGCACATTCGCCTCATCCAAAAGAAAAGCATCAGGTGAGTTCCATTAATGAAATATATCTAAGAGACGATCAAAGTTTAAATGGTTAAATTATTTTCCCTAATAGAACTTTGGATTTAATGCGACAGAAGCACCCTCAGCTCACTCCACGCCCAATCATCAGTTGATATTGCATTCACATAAAGACGAGGAAGAACAGGAAAAGACAGTGGTGGAAAACAATCAAGTGGAGATTGAAATGTCCACGGTGGAATACTTTACAGATGATAGTAATCAAGAGGAGATCGAGATCCATACTGAGAAAGAAGTAGCTGATAAAACAACGCAGGTGACAGTTGAAGAGGAAAAAATATATAATGATAATGGAATGCCTTCCACACTTGCTCCAGCCGCAAACGCACGGACTCCAGTTTCCTCAACTGTTCCAGCAACCATACCCGCTTTAGCAACAGCACCTGCCCCAATCCCATCGCATAATTCTACCCATAAGCCTTCGAAAGCCAAGATTAAGTCAATGGCAGTGACTCCTACCTCACAGAAATCAAAGATGCCTTCTAAAGCGACTTCGAACCATCAGACACCACGTCCTGAATCACCAGACGTGACACAATTGCTTTCAAAGCAGAAAACGCTTCAACTGAAACTCAGGCAATGTGTGATGCCCACACAGGAAACGAAATCACCGAAGATCACCGAAGTGACTAATGATATCGAGGTTGAAGAGAAGACGCTACTCAAATTGCACAAGCATTTGGAGAAGCAGCAGCGGCGTCAGAGTCAAACGCCGCTGGTGGTGCTCAAGAAGAAGTCGAGGGATGATATAGTAAACACCGATTTAATTTTTCCACCAGCAGCTCCAATAGCAAATCCCATTACACCGGCGTCTACGCCTGCAACGACGCCGTCCACCACGCCAGTGACAACTCCAACGTCATCAATAGAATCATCGACGACATTGGACGCGGAGTTGGAATTGAACATGGAAATGGAGATAGCTTTGGAAATGGAGTTGGATGACCAAATAAAATCAGATGACAAAAATGAGGATAAATCCTTACAAATATTAGAAACACCATTGACGCCTCAATCCATGAGTAGTTCAAGCAGCACCAATTCCAATAGCAGTAGCTCAAGCAGTCGAAAGACACCCAATAACCTTCAACAGACCCATCAAACCCATGGCAAAAGAAAATCAATCAATACCACGAACAGCCCAAGATTTTTAACTGCTTCCCATCTCTACACGACTCGATCTTGGGAGGATCAGGACATACATTGTGACAATGAGTTCTTTCTTGAAGAAGCAGATGAACTTCTCGCTGATAATCCAAGACTGGAGATACCCAAATGGCGTGACAATCCAATAAAACCAACGGCAAACAATAAAGACGTTGAACCACTAAGTGATGCGGATTTTGTAAAACGTCACGAAAAATATGTAAAGGATGAGATTGAAAGGAAGCGACGCGATGAACGCTTTTTACGTGAACAAATCCGCAGTCAAGAGTTGCGTATGCGACACAAGCAGGATGAAGTTCTACTCCCATTGGATCCATTACCCATATCAACATTTTATCCTCTCCCAGGGGATATTGAAGGTGTACAGTTTGTTGATGAAGTGCCAGTTCAGGTGTTTGGTGAAAATATGATTGCTTTAGATTCGGATGAGTTCAGTTTGCCTTGGATAGAAGAAGAATTGGCGACTACAGCCGAAGAACAGGCAAAAGCTCATTCTATACCCGTAGCCACATTGGCCAGTAAAAAGATACCTACAACGGTGGCCGAGCAAAAGCATCAGGAACTGAATTCTTCATATGTCTTCATCAAGCGACGCAAACGGCGCAAGACTGGTAAAAATGCAGTCTTTGGGAGCACCTGAGACAGGTGACGGTGAGATTTAGTCGCAGCAAGAGGATGAGCAGAACCAAACATCGGACATTGCTTATTCATGGCTGATTATTGCATTAATTTTATTTTTTCTTATTATTTCTAAACCTTTTTTTATTTTTTTTTTTCTCCTTGGCTTTATTTCTATACTAGAAGTTATATATATATATAGAATGCTAAAGTCCTAGCAGCCAACTTTACATTACGTAAATAATTTACCCCTTATAAGGCCTTATTACAACTTGTTTGGAACTCTGCACCATAGGAGTGTTAATCAGAATATATAGATTGTAAATAGTTTCGATTCAACAGATTGTTCTCATGTTTTTGTCCTTATTAATTGTTGCTCTGTATTAATTCTGTCTGAGTTGTAAATTCAAAAGGGTCACCTATGTCATTCCTAGCCCGTTCCATTCAAGGTGTAACAGGGTCAATAAGAACAAAAACAATATTTTTAAGCTTAAAGTTCCGGACATTATACACACCACACACACACACATCTCAGCTTTATAATTTAGGCTGTTTTGGTTTTAATTTTTCCTCCCCTCCCTTTTTTGTGTCTATCGTATTTATATTATGTTAAATATAAGATGAAGCTCTGAAGCAGAATTTTTGGTTTATTGTTAGAATGAATGTGGAATTGAGTGTGAAAAAGAGGCAGGACAAATTGAGGGAGTTAATAACTCAGGTATATTCTCTGACATCAATGTTGAATCAGTTTTTTCTTAATTTTTTATGTTGTCCCTTTGTTTTTCATTTAAATTCTTGTGTGTTATATGAGAGAGTTTTTAAGGTCTGCTTAGAGTTATCACGGATAAAAGAGCTTCATTTATTATTACATTGTTTCATTGTAATATATATATGTCTGTTTCTTGTTTCATTATCTACCAAAAACAAACAAACAAACAAAAAAAAAAAAAAACAACAAAAAGCTGTAAATTCTAAAACCAACAAAATATATATATTTATATATAGAAATATATTTATTTTGTCTTTTCAATTCTTCTTTATATTGTTTGCCATGATAAGGTGAAGATATATATAAATATTAGATCTTGAGCAATGTCTGAAGCTGAGGCTATTGCTGATGCTTTCCCGCCCCTCTCCACTTTGTACATTGTTAACAGAAGTTTAGGTTATTATAAAAAAAAAAAAGTTATATATAATGTAATTCGTAGAATTAAGTAGACGCGTGACTATATGATATATATATAAAACTATTATTACTTTAATAATGTAATGTATTTAGTCGATAAAATTAATTATAAATAAACACTTACAACAATTTGTTTAACATCTTTTTTACACCATGTAATTAGCTGTTAATTAGTTCAATTAAAAAATAATTAAAAAACGAATAGCCTCTTCAAAATTTACGAAACCCACACTAAATAAGAGAAAACCCGAATCGAAATCACACAACTAAATTTTAAGCAAAACAAAAAACAACAAGAAAAAACTATATTTGTATTTGTTTAACAAACAAAAAAACGTTTTAATGTAAAGATTTATGATAATAATAATATAACAGAAAAACTGTAAAAGATTAAACAGAAAATGCCATTGAAATACTTGAAGTTAACAGGAGATTTCGATATGTCTCGTTTGATCCACATAATAATTGACCAATTAATTGATTGCTAATTGTTGTTACTTATTGCTTTGCATTAAATACTGTTGGCCTGTGGTGTCCCACAGCTCATCGATGGTTTCAAAATTATCTCGCCAAAGTTGCTCGATTAGTGGCCATCCAGCGGCTTGGGTTACCAACACATAGTCATTTGTGGGATCCAATGTATGGGTATAGGAGCTCATTATCAGACTCTGCGCTAAGCGAGCCGCAACACAGTATTTCAGATAGCCCAACTCGTCTTTAGAAACAGTTTGGATACTGGTAAATCCGGCAAGAAATATGCCACCGCTAGACAAATCTTTGGCTTGCAGCATCATATAGGCCAAAGCAATGCCCAGTTCAAAGATCAGTGGCGATTTACTTGTATCTCCGAAATCAATAACACCGCTGACATTCCAATCTGTTTGATTTTGGGCTAACGAAACCACTATATTCTGTTCATTATAGTCTCCGTGAATGATTTGATGATCCAGCGTGGACAAGGCACTTAGAACTTTCGTTTCGAATGCATCAATTATTTCCTCGCATAAGGCGCGACGATCTTGATCTTTAACAGCATAGATAAAGTCCCTCAACTGTGGTACGGATTGCAGCATCCATAATGTTTTATGTGTCTCATAGGCCGGGTGATTGAAATTTTTTAAAGATCGGTCCAATTTGGCCAAAAATTCTCCACTCTGATAGAGCAAATTTTTGGACATTTGTGCTTCATGGAACATATTTCCAGGCAGAAACTCAAAGAGTCTCACTATATGGGTATTGCCATTAAGCTGCTCCACAGAAAAATATTTTCCAGTGGCATTTGCTATGGGTCTTGGGCATCGAACTTGTTGCTTGGCTGAAATGTAAAAAAATAAAATACATTTTGCTCTAAGGTAAGGTAAAAAGAGCAAAAATATTTACCTAAATAAAGCAATAACTGGTTTTGTGCATCCACAAATTCTTCTTTCTTTGAGTCCAAAGAATTAAGAATCTTTAGAACATATCCATGCGGGCAATGTGAAACAATAAGAGGATTTTTTATGTTGCTATAAGTAGAAAGTCAAACAATTTAAATATATAAATTCAGTGGAAAGAAACATAACGAGTGAAAAATGATCAATTAAAAATTTGAAAAATAATTCCACAATATTTAATTTATTCGTTACTTTTTCGCGTGTCTTAGTTTTGAATTTTTAACCACTATATTTGCTGGTGTTCATGTTGCCACACTAAAACCGTCTTGCTTTGCCATTTTTTACTGCAACAACATCTGGTCACACTTTGATAAGTGTTTTTGGCGGTAATCATTCCGCTTAGTTTTATTGCTTGTTTTTTGTTTGTGTTGTTAATTGTAGACTATGGGAATTACCGGCCTTATACCATTCCTAGAAAAGGCATCTGATAAATTGCATTTAAAAGATATCCGCGGAAGTTCAGTGGCAGTGGACACTTATTGCTGGCTCCACAAGGGTGTCTTCAGCTGTGCTGAGAAATTGGCTCGAGGAGAGGATACGGATCTATATGTCCAATACTGTCTAAAATATGTTCAAATGTTGTTGTCGTACGACATTAAACCCGTATTAGTCTTTGATGGCCAACATTTACCGGCCAAGGCACTGACCGAGAAGCGACGCAGGGAGTCTCGAGACCAGAGCAAAAAAAAAGCAGCCGAGCTATTACGTTTGGGACGGGTGGAGGAGGCCCGCTCCCACATGCGTCGATGTGTAGATGTAACCCATAAGATGGCTTTACGGTTAATACAGGCTTGTAGGGAACGTAATGTGGATTGCATTGTGGCTCCCTACGAGGCCGACGCTCAAATGGCTTTCCTAAATAAAGCAGATATTGTCCAATATATTATTACTGAGGACTCTGATCTCACCCTATTTGGAGCAAAAAAGATAATTTTTAAACTAGATTTAACAGGAAACGGTTTGCTGGTAGAGGCAGAGAAGATACATCTGGCCATGGGCTGCCGTGAGGAGAAATATCATTTTGATAAATTTCGAAGAATGTGCATATTATCTGGCTGTGATTATTTAGACTCATTGCCAGGCATTGGACTAGCAAAGGCCTGTAAATTTATACTCAAAACGGAACAGGACGATATGCGCAAAGCATTAAAGAAAATTCCACAATATCTCAATATGCGTAATTTGACGGTAAGTTACAAAAAAAATAGTTTGAAAGTTTACTGTATTTTATGTATTAGAAAAGCCGTTGAAACCTAATTCTTTTTTTTCAGGTTGATGATGACTACATTGAGAACTTTCTCAAGGCTGAAGCCACATTTAAGCATATGTTCATATATAATCCATTGGAACGTCGTATGGAGCGACTAAACGATTTAGAGGATTTCAATACAGACATAAGTTTATGTAGCAATGCCGGCACATTGCTAGAAGATAGCCAAGCTGCCTACAATTTAGCTTTAGGAAATTTAAATCCCTTCACTCTCAAGCAACTGGACAATTGGGATCCAAATAAACCACAGGCTAAACAGACAAAGCATATAAAGCGTGCCAAACATAAAAGTATTTGGCAAACAAATTTCTTAAAATCTGAGCAGAAGTCAACGAAAACAGTTCAATCATCTTGTGCTTTGTATTTCAAAAAGATCGATTTCGTTGGTCAGTCAATAGAGATGGAAATTCAGGCCAATCAGCGTATTGAGGAGGCTAAGCAAAGTGAAGCGGAAGTCTTTAGCATATACAGCTGTAATGCCAAGCGAAGAAGAAAGAGTAGTAGCATTGAGGAGGAGTTTGAGCTGGAACAAGAACGTGAGCACACGCCTCCCCCTTCTCCAAGGCAAAGTAAAAGTCGTCATAATCCTTTTGCCAAGGATATAATGAAGCATCAGCTGCAGGATGATTCACCTGTGTGTCAAAGTAGTTCCCTACTGCGTGTTTTAAGTCCAAGAAAGGGAAGCCCTTTACATTGTGAGGAAGAAGTAAATACAGGAGTTCCAGATGAGACACGAGTTAATACTCTTAAGAGAAGCATATTTGTCAGAGAGCAGGTGGAAATAAAAAGCCGCTTCTTTGCAAGCAAAGCTAGTCGATCAAAGGAGCAAGATCCGACAGAGGTGATGGATACAATTTCACCCAACAAAAAATTGAGACTGGAACTTGAGGAACATGAAGAAGAAGGCCTAGAAGAGAAGCCCGCAATAAGCTGGCAAAATAGAATAAGTGATAAATTCCAAGAGGAAAATGACGAGAAGGCTATGCCTTTAAGTAAGAAATCAAAAGAAGAAATTCCTGAAGAAAATGTTATCTGTCCAGAGTCATCAGATGCTGACTCTCACAACAGAGAAGAGGCTATTATTTTATTATCCGATGATGAGTCTAGTTCAGAGCGCCTAACTCCACCTAGTAGTCAAGAAATCGCCAGTTCGCTTACAACGCCAACTGTGGAATCGAAAAATTTCCAACTGACTCATGCCCGACGAGTGGGTCTATCCAAGCCGCCCGCCAAGAGTGCCAAATCAGCGTCAAAAGCTGCCAAATTATCATCCACTGCCACAGCCAGTCAAACAAAACTCAGTATGTTTGGTTTTCAAAAGAGACCTGTGCTTAAGTGACAACAATTTAAGATTAAGTCTTATTTATTAAAATGGAAAAAGATGTTCCTTTAGCTATCTCAACATTTATTGTAATAAAACCAAACATGTTATTTATCAAAAGGCAAATTTGTAGAAGCCATCAAGGTGACCGACCGTCCACACCTCCAACTGTTTGTTTACGCTCAAGTGGACTGACTAACGACTTTAATTAGATCTCTATGTGATGGGGTGTATAAATAGATGACTATAGCTATATATACATAAATGTATGTGCCTCCCTACTCTTCTATATTGGAACTCCCTTCATTCGCTTAGATAGCGACCTCACTTGGCCTGGTTTCGTTTCATGTAAACTTTTATCATTTGTTTTGCTTTACTGAACATTCATTGAAAGAGTCAGAGAAACAAGAGAGAGTTCTTTGACCTAATGGAATATACAATAATAATTTTTCTATTTTTCAATTATTTCTATTGATGTACATTCTTTGTAAAAATTTGTAGAAGTCTTTTCGTCGATTAAAAATTTTCTACCTAATTAAATTTTAAATATTACTTTATAAAATAATTAGTTAGAAGGGTCTCAATATATATAAACCAAACATTTAAAAACATATAGAAGAATCAATTTACTGCAGTTTTAAAATGTTCCTATATGATTCTAAATAAAATATTCTTAAAAAAGAGAACGTATGAAATGCATATATAAAGAGTGATAAAACCGAACAATTTCCTCAGAGATATACATTTCTTATTAGATCATTATTGATAAAGAAAAGAATTTAAAGGTGTAAATTGGAAGATTGATAAATTAAAGGTGTATTGGCAGACAAATAATGATATATTTAGATATTTACAGATAAATGGAAACTTACCAATCTTCTAGTATCAAATAGTTGCGATCATCGTATGCCTTTAGTTCTTTGACATCGCTGATGGTTATGCCATATAAACGTCTTACTAAAGTTTCCACATCTCCAAGCTCGACTTTTGGTTTTATATCCGAACCAGGTTCAAGAACTTTATTTTGTTGTTGTGACGCCGGCTTAGCTGGATCATGATCAGTTCCATTACCATTATTTTTTCCATTGGAGGTCAATTGGTTCTCCTTGTTCATTTTTTGAGCATCATCGTAATCATGATTTAATGTGTATGATTTTTTGGTCATGTTCGTTAGTTCCACATTATTCCATTGCTCCATTTTTGGGCGAACTTTATCTGTAGAAACAGTCAACAATAACGAGCAAAATGGAAAAAAACAACAAAATAAAGATGAGAATACGTATATCTCAAGCGAACGATACGAAATTCCAAAGCAGAATGAAATGAAATTCAGATTCAATTAAACAAGTTGTTGCTCGGCATCGTCGCTGCTGCTGCTGCTGCTGATTCCGTCGCAGTTGTCCGTTGACGTCTTTTTTACTGGTGTGTGTGTGTATGTGTGTAAGCCCTGTTTTCTGCTGCCCGCACTAATGCTTCTCCTCTGTTTTTTTGGTTATTTATTCAATTTGCATACCCTGTAACCCGACGGGTATGCTAGAAAATACATGAAAACAAAGCTTGACCGTACATTTGTCTGCAGAAAACGATTCATTATGCATACTTTAAGATCTAGAATAGTCAACCTATAAGTTATAACTAATATTATCTAACTGTTTATGAACTTTGTATAATGCCTGCTCTTTGTGGCATGGACCTTTTGCAGTTTGATGGCGCCAAAGCCATAATTGAGTTGATTTAATTTAATAAATTACTCAATTGCAACCTAAACTAGTAAATAGTATTTCAGAAGTCGGCGTCCGTCTCATGATGTATGGCACTTTATTTAGTCTACATTTCGTCACTGTTTGCATTATGATTACGGGTGTATTCCTGTTTTTTCTCTTGGCTTTATTTTTTGTTTTGAGATAATTCATTTGCTTAGTGCATAATGTCTTTCTTCTTTTTTTGGTTATCAGTTGACGTTTTGCGTTACCCAATAAAAACCAACAAAGAAAGTCGTGATCCATGTCACTTAACACCCCTCAAAAACACAAAAGCCCCATATCGATTACAAAATTGAGGAGGTATCATTATTTCTGGATTATTTTATACTATACTTATGTAGAGACATGTGTATATTGACCCCTTTTTTTTTAAAAAAAAAAACAAAATTGTTTGCTAATGATTGGAGTATTGCATTAAAATATTAACACAAATTTTTGTTTGAAAAACGGTTTTAAAAACATTTTGCTTTATGTAACAACTAAGCAAAATTATAACAAAACACAATTCTATTTTTTAGATTTTAAACAAACTAGATCTTGCTGTCAAGGAAAATACTTTTTAATATAAAAAGAGTCTAAAAAAATATATTGTTTGCTAAAATGGGTTAAATTTTATCTGATTTGTAGCCAATTTTCTAAGTGTTGGACGACCTTCACTCAAATTACTAGTTTGTCGCTCATACGCCGTGTTGTACATACATGTTCGTGCACTCAGTTTTTCACTAGCCAAATCGAAATGCTAACACCAATGCACACACTAACACATACACACAAATATATTCATACACAGGGTAATTAATTAAATAAAATGCAAGTAAATATGCTCAGCTGATGCTAATCAGGGAAATCAACAAACAAAAAAATATATTTATAATTTAACCAAGAGTTTTGATATATATATGTATATTTGTATGCATATATACACCTGCGCTTTTACCTGTATTTGTTACTGGTTACTCACGGACCGCTGGTCAACTAAAACTGATGCGACGAATTTTCAAACTCGGCTCAATCGAAAGCTCAAGGCCAAGGGCTGAGTTGTTTTGTTGTTGTTATTTTAGGTTTATTGGTATGCGTAACAATACAATAAAACAACGAATGCAAAGTAGGTATATAATTAGTAAAACAATCAAATTTGCGTTTATTCGTGAAAAAAATAATGGAAATGAAGGTGTGAAACAAAAATGAAAAAAAAAAAAAAAAAATAACAGAATACAAAAGTCAAAATATGAACGCCAAGAACAGTCAGCTGGTATTTACATTAGAGATGACCGTTTGAGAAATGTTACTTTACAGATTCCTTAGGCTTTTCTCACGCACATGAATAAAGCTCACGCCAAACGGCTTTAAATGCTCATCTCTGTCTTTCCCACCTTCCTCAACCAACCTCAATCTCTTTCATTTATTTTATTTTGTTTTAGTTTTGGTTGCTTTTACTTCATTTTTTTTTAATTTTAAATGTTGTAATTGATTTTCATAAATAAAACTATGGATCAATTGTATGTGGAAATCGAAATAAGCACGCAAAAAGCTGAAACTACAATTTATACGAGCATATCTTCTTTTATGGCATTTTACGTACTACGCTACCTGAATGAGCCAAAGAACATACAGGTGAAATGTTTGCCATAGATTTGAAGTTATTGACATTGACTCTGTGTTAACTTACAGGTGAATTTTGTTTCCAATAAAATCGAAGGTGGACGCATAGCTCTACGTAGTTCGCAGCTTCAGTTGCATCGAGAGTTAACGGAGCAAAATATAACTTGCCGGGAGGCCGCATCATTGTCTGCCATTCGAGATCTTCGATTGCCCATATATGCAAAGGATGGCAACACCTATATAGCTGGACTTTGTGCAGTTTGTCGCGAGCTGATTGCACGGCAGTCAAATGTAGAACTTTCCAAGTTGTTGGGATTCAAAAATAGTTGTCTACTTGCACCGGCCGAGTCTTCCATTTGGACACGTTTTTGTGAGGTGGACGTAGTCCAGGCAGTGAGTCGTCTAATTGACGGCTATGAGCTGACGTCTGTCCCTATGGAAGTAGTGCGATTCGAAAAGCATATGAATGAGCCGGTGCGTATGCATAATATATATAAACAAGCACGTGAGCAAGCTAATCAGATTGATACTTATGGGCCAAAAATTAAACGAAAAGAGCGGGTGGTCATTAATTGTTCGACACCCAAAGAGGAGTTGCTAATTGAACATCGTTTCGCCGAAGGAGTTACCTTCACCATTGCCGATCTCATCCTATATCCTTTGATGAGAATAGTATTCCAGCATTGTGAACAAATGTTGCCGCATTTTCCATTGACTAGCACCTGGTTGAGTGAGATTGACTCGTTCGATGGCAATTGCTTAAGAATTTTACAAGAGTTATATATTCCTCAAAAGTCAGAAAAGTGTACAGAGATTTTAACTATTCCCGATTGCCAGGCGAATAGTTTATATAAATCGGATCCTAAACGTTATAAGCCGCGTAATCGCATTTACACTAGCCAAGACGAAGTAGATTTGGCTCTGTCGAAACTCGAATCCCTCGGGCTGAAGTTTTCAAGTGATTCGGAGCACAGCTATGGCCAAGAAGTGATCAATTGGCAGAAAATCGAACCTAGTCATGAGAAAAGTTCGGCGTTGCCGGAAAACCGTTTGGAACGCAAACGCAAACAATTGGAGAATATGGCTAATGCGGTTTGCTCCCTAGCAAAGCCTGGAGATCGCATAGTGGACTTCTGTAGCGGTACTGGGCATTTGGCCATACTCCTAGCTCTCCAGTTACCCGAGTGTATAATAATAGTGCTAGAAAATAAGGCATTTTCTTTAAACCAGGCGCAGAAGCGGGCCACAGACTTGAAATTAACCAATTGTGTCTTCTATCAGTGTAATATAGACTATTTTGTTGGCCAATTTGATATTGGAACCTCACTACATGCCTGTGGTACTGCCACCGACATCGTTCTTCAACAATGCCAAAGAGTCAAAGCCAGATTTGCCTGTTGTCCCTGTTGCTATGGTTCATTGCAGCAAATGCCCCACATTTCATATCCGCTGAGCCAGAAATTCAGACAGGTGTTGACATTTAACGATTATCTTTATATTGCTCATGCAGCGGATCAGGCTCATGATTTGGGCATTGCCAATTGTAAACCAGAGCTAACGGCTCAAGGCTTGAAATGCATGTGCATTGTGGATACCGATCGTAAATTGCAAGCAGAAGAGGCGGGCTATCAGATGGTCATCCTAACACGTCTAAAGCCCGAGCAGTGTACGCCAAAGAATCATTTGCTAGTCGGACGTTATGAGAAGTTGTAAATTTAATAAATTGAAATAAAACTTTCCATTGTTTTATAACGGTTTTATTTGATTAACATTAAGGGCTAAGGGCTTCCAAAAATATTTAGAGCGAGAATCCGCTGGTATTCCATTTAAATGATCGTAGGTCGGCCGCCTCGCAAGGCCAGCACCAAATGCAAAACGGATCCGCCTTGGACTTTATAATCAGCCGCAGTTTTGTCATCGTTCCTAGTCAGGAATGATATTGTTGAAAGTTATTAGCAATCAGTCAATTTGGTTTGCTGCAGGAACACTTACATTTGTTTACCGGAAAAAATCAGACGCTGTTGCTGTGGTGGTATGCCCTCCTTCTCTTCCACGCGCTCCTTGATGCGATCCACTTTATCTGTGGGTTCAATGTCAATTTCAATCTCTTTGCCGGTTAGAGTCTGCCAAGAGAGAGATAGAAAGACAATTCCTGTAACTGTATAACTTAGTTGTTGTTGTTGCGATCTGGCTGATGCTGACGCATGGCGCCTATGCGAAATAAAGCCGGCAAGTTGTACTCATTTGTTGATTCATACCGTAGTTGACTAGACCCACCTTTACTTTAATCAACATGTTATCAGTTCTGGGGTTTCTCTAAATTTGATGAAATACTTAAATTTTTAATTTGTCTATATATATTTTTTTTTGCAAAATTTGTTGTTGGACTCAGCTGTGTTGCAAAAGAGTTAAATACCAGCACTGATCAGTGTTGGCTACATAACAAATATTTGACAACTTTTTAAAGATTTTATGTCCGTCAAGTTAGCGACGAAACCAGTGTAAAGAAACAGTGTAAAGAACCAGTCATCAGAACTCTTTTTAATTATTTTGTACAAAATAACTTAAAGTTAAATATAGCAAAATAAAAAAAACCTGCTTATTTATAAATTAATTAATATACCATATTATTGATTTAATATTTTAAAATTCATATAAAATTGCTGTTTTGCTTTGAAATAAGAAAACTCAATTTTTTGAGATCAATTTATAAGTAAATTTAATTGACAAAAAAAGTATATAAATATAAAACGTGTATTTTATATATACTTATATAAATATACGATTAACATATTTTACATTAAATGTACCAAAGTAATACCTTTTCTTCTCACCTGATGACGACTCGCGAAAAATCTAAGTCCACTCGGACCGCCGCACACCTACTGACTGAATTTTCGGCGCCAAATTCGCGTCTTTATATAGGATTTTGTAAGCCTAGTTTTAATTAGTGTTGCGAAACAGTCACACCAGTGTTGGAAAAAACTACTGTTAACTTCCCCACTGTTAACTTCCCCAGCCAATGTTAAGTTTACAGAATCTTTTTGGAGCAACGTTAAAAATTTAAAATTTTGACCGTTAACCACGAAATTTCAAATCTTGTCTGATTTTGTATGCCCTTCGAAGTGCAAACGAAAGCGCAATTTCAAATTTCAAATTTTCGTTACACCTAAAGTAAATATTACCTTCCCGAATTTCACAACACCGTTATGCAAATGTTTTCCAACACTTCTATGGCATTTTCTTTTTCCAACACTGGTGTGTTTGCGTTTTGCAACACCAATTAAAACTATGCTTTCCTATATTAAGTCACGCATTTGGCGCCGAAAATTTAGACAGTGAGTGAACGCTCGGACCGCGAGCGGACCTGAATTTTTCGCGGAGTCATCATCAGGTGTGAAAAATAGATTTTACCGGAAAATTTGATCATCGTTTAAGATAATAATCAATAGTGATGCTGATCAAAATTAACATTTTTTACTGCTTTGTTAGTATGAAATTTTGGTTTGACTAACTAGCAGCTAGTTTTTTTTTGCCATTTTACACTGTAGTTTACATTATTTAATACAAAATAAATGAAGAGGCTTTATATTCAAATGGTGCCGCTTGGCTGGAAACCGGTTCTAATTACTGGTTCTATGCACTAATTCCGGTTTTAAAGCTGCCGGCATTCTTATCGGTGATAACGGTCAAACCGAATCCCCAAACATTTGAGGCTTTTTCTCAAAAAGGGGTATGCAGATTTTGGTTATATTTATTGGAGTTTTGGCTGAAAATGCGGTCCACAATATGACATATCATGCGTTGCTTAACGCCCTCTGTATGACCTTAGTGTATTTTATTAATAATATGTAGTTTGTTTTCCTTATTAAAAGCAACAATGATTTTTGTCTGTGTCTTTTTATTATAGTTTTTAATTATACTTAAAACTTATATATAAGATATTTACAAATACAACAAATGCATTCATTTTGTTCCTGAGATCCTCGTTTACGCTCTAAATCTAAGCATTTTTCTTCAACTTATTCCAGTTACGAATGGCCTCACCCATCTGTCGAATATCCCTGGCATAGGTACGGCAACAACCACCTATAATTTTAGCACCCAATTGGGCCCACTCTGGAACATAGTTTGCTAATGGAATGCAATGTTCACGTCCTTGCCAACCATTGACAACGTCATAGACCTCCCCACTATTAGGATATACGACAAGAGGTATTTGCTCATCCACACTTCTCTCACCATTCAGGCTCTTGAAAAGTGCGGTTACAAATTTCGGATGAACACAATTGACACCAATAGCCAGACATTTGTCCAGTGCATTTCTTTCACTTAATATGTCCCAAATCGCATTGGCTGCTTCTGCGAAGTTTTCACCATGAGCCAAACTGGTTTCATCTTTGCATTGGAAGGCAACCCAAAATTTAACATCAGGATAATCATCACAAAGCATCTCCACCAGGGCTTCGGCTTCCATTTGACAAGGAATCGTTTCAATCGCCAGAGCATCGACACCAGCCTCCAGACATGCTTCAATTCTCACTCGATGCCAATCGGTTATAGTCTTGGCAGGAACGAAATCAGCATAACTGCCTGTATATTCAGATCCATCATGCAAATGAGCGCCAAAGGGTCCAATTGATGCTATGACCAGAGGATAACCTATGTGAAGCAAGATTAAGACAATGACTTTGGTGCTAAAAATAAATCTTTTACGACTTTTTTTTACTCACCATCTGGTACGGTCAATTTTGCCTCATAGCACTCTGTGAGATATTTTTCCTTGGCTATGTGTGCCAATCTCACAGTGTTTTTTATCAGCTCAATGCTTTGCTCCTCATCCAGCTCCAAATACTCCATATAACCTTCGACACTGGCTTGATAAGTGTTTGTCAATATGATATCAGCACCATCTAAAAGCATAATTTGTTGCTAAGTGAAATCTGATCGATTATGTTCCAAAAGTAATATTCTAATTAATCCATCATTTAACACTAAACAAACTAACTAAACACTACACATTAAATTTAATGCGGAAAGTAAAAGATTGTTTGGGTTGACAAAGGCATGTTTAAAAAGAGCGCTTTTAACTAAATTTCTTTAAATTTGAATCGTTTTTAAGTTTTAGTTTCGAAAGTTTTTTCCTCTTGTTTTGCCTCAATCTATTCTTAGGGTAAAACATAAAATTATATTTTAAAAATGTAGAGCAAAAAGTTAAAGTTTTATTTTGTTCTAAACTTACTCTGCAGAAAGTCTAAATGCGTATTAATGACAGCTGCTGGTTTAGTGGCATTGAATCGGGCACTCCATAATGGATCTCCGTCCACGGAGTTGCCAACATGTACCGTCATCTGAGTGCCAAATCCGCCATCTTTAATCAAAACGCGCGTCAGAGCCATGATTACGAGTTGCCTGACAGATGTTCCTATTGATTAATTGGAGGGGAGGGTGGAGAAAATAAAAACAAGTGTTTGCTATTAATTGATAAGAAATTGGATTACTCTTTGTTTATGGGAACCTTGGCATCTGATCAACAATTACAATGTAACTACACATGTATGAATAATGAGCGTTAGCAACAAATACAAGCAAATTTCCCAGTTATCACGCAAAACAAAAAAAAAAAAAATTATTTATCAACAGTTCAACGAACTTTTTTTTTAGTGGAGAAAACAAACAAATAAATCACAATAGTACTTTTTAATCGCAATCGAATATTTGCCAGACAATGTGATATGAGACAAAGCAGCAAAACTTACCTAGAAATTATATTTATGTCACGTATAAATTACTTAGATTCAATTACAGAACAAGCTTCAATTGAAATATAATAGCACTATATAATATGTAGATAGATATCGGCGAGAAACTAGACTGCTGTAGTCCACTATAGTCTGTCCAACAACGATTTAAGTGTTTTACAATGATGTCGGGTAGCTTTTATAGGCTGCCGCTAGCTCAGCTGGAGGAGCTCGAGCCTCTTATCAGCATAAAAACAAAATATTAAAAAAAAAGTAAACACACGATTATAGTATACATATGTATGTATATGTATGTTCATAAATGTGTATGTATATGCGACTGATTCTGAAACTAGACTGGTAGGCAAGTGCTTTCTGATAAGGCAAGTGCACAGCTGCCAGACAACATAAGCAAATCCCATCCCATGTCATCCAAGACTCGATCCTTTTACCTCCAAATAGAAACCGTAAAAGCTGTTGTTTTTTCTTCAAGGCTGATGAAATCGTTTATTTGTCAAGTGTGTGAATTTGGTTGACAAAAGTCCAAGAAAGACTCATGGAGACCGCCTGGGGATTCTGTGATAACCTCTATTGGGACCAGCCGGTGCTGACTAGACTCACTAATCAAAAAGTTTGTTGACTGCTTGGAGGGTACTTGATGGGCGTTAAAGTTATACTTAAGATTAAAAAGTCTCTATTTGATATACATATATCACTAAAGCTTTTAGTTGAAAACAAAATAAAACAATTTCTTTTAAATTTTTAATAGAACTTTCCCAACATTGTCCGTTTCCGAGTTTTTATATAGTTTTTTAGTTAAAGGATTGTTACTTTAGAACGCTTTAATTAATATGAATGAATGACTTAATCCTTAACTTTAAGATTAAACTTTTTGCAAATATTAAAATAAGAAATTTATATTTTGCTTGAATAAATTTTGCAAATAATTATAGTTAGATAGTATGAAAAAGTTGAATTTAGGCTGTGTAGGTTTCCGATATTTAATCTTTAAGCAAACAACTTTTAAAATGTTTATTTTATTAGAATTCACATCGATTTTGGGATTATGACATTAAAGATTGACTGGTAAAATTCATATGGATTCATAAAATTCAAGATTGCATGGGATATGAAAAAAATAATGTATTATGAGGTCTGCTGAGTATTCAGCTAGTCTGCCTTTCTACTCCAAATATATTAATTTGCACTTGTTTACCCCGCAATGTGACATATCTGGTGCCGTCTCGCACTTGGCTACAATTGCTTTGCTTTTGCTGATTAGGGACACAAACATGAGCATAAATTAGCTTTTTTCATTTCCCATACATCTATACTCACAAATAAATATTTGAACAAACTATGTACGTACAGATGTGCATATGTTTGTACATACAATGTGAATATAGATAGATGTAGGTCTAGGTCTAAATAACAAAAAGTCGATTTCGCATTTAATAACAAGGCAACAAAACATACTTATTTATATAAACTTAAAGCTATATTTACATATATAGTATACTAATGTGATGTGTGATTATGTCCGTTTATTGTATTCCGCGCCCATTTCATCAATATATTTGCGAATTCGCAGCACATCGGCTGGATAGACGCGACAACAGCCGCCAACGATGCGAGCGCCCAGTTTCAACCATTCGGGAACAAATTGAACAACATCCTGTCCGGAGCCAACCCATTCACCTGCGGCACTATCGTAGATTTCACCACGATTGCTATAAACTACAAGCGGTATTAGATCACTGCCGGCCAAAGCATTCAGAGATCGAAATAAGGAAGAGACAAAGCTTGGATTTACGCAATTGACACCAATACCTAGTAAGCGATTCTCCTCATTGAAACCTTTTACTAAACGCCAAATTGTGTAAGCGGCTTGGGCAAAGGATTCTCCGTTGGCCAAGGAAGTTTCATCCTAGATAAACGAGAACAATGAATGGAATTTAACAGAGGGGCAAAAATTATAAGCAAAGAGATTATTTTCTTACCTTACACTGAAATGAAACCCAGAACTTTACATTGGCATATGATTTTAAAATCAGTTCAGTCACAGCTTCCGCTTCTAACAAACAGGGCATTGTCTCCACAGCCAAGCCATCTACACCAGCCATTAAACAAGTCTTAATTCTTGTGCTGTGCCAATTTTGCAACATTTTCTTGTCAACGAGATTTTCATAATTTCCCGTATACTCTGAGCCATCATGTAAATGAGCTCCATATGGACCAATCGATGCCAATATTAATGGCAATCCAGGTTTGATGTGCCGCTTCTCCTTAGCGATTTCCTCAAAAAACTTAGTCTTTGCCTGTTGTGCCAGGTGGACACTTTTGGCTATGAGAGCTATGCTTTCCTCTTTGGTCATTCCCAGATGCTTCATAAAACCCTCCACACTTGACTGATAAGTGTTGGACAATATAATGTCCGCTCCATTTCGCAAAAAATCCAAATGAGTTTGTATCACTGCCTCAGGATTGTTCTGATCAAATCGCGATCCCCATAAAGGATCCCCATCAACTTTTTGATCCACATTTCGAGCTAATTGACTGGAAAAGCCACCACATTTCACTAATACACGGGAATCCAAAAGGGGAACTGCATACGGATTATCATTGGGGTCCGTGTCCGCTGTGCTTGTGTTTGCTTTGGCGTCCATTTTTGTTCTATGCGACATTGCACACTTGACAGTTAATAACTTTTATAGACAAATTTTCACTTCCACCTACCTCTTCGTTTTTTGTATATTGTATTTATTGTTATATGAATATATTTATCAGAGATACGTGAGATTATGAGTTTTGTTACTGTGCTGTTCGTTTTATTTCTACACCGGAATTTTTTTTTAGAAATATTGCAATGGGCCTGCCAACTTGAAGCGATTGCACAGGGGCGGAAAACATCTTTATGTGGGATCGGTAAATATGTTGTGCCTAAATGCATTGTCATAATCCTTGTGGAACTAACTTAACTTTTATTAACTGTCAAACATTCAGTAATTCATACTATAAACTTATTTGCTTGTGTTACAACAATTCAACAAAAAGGATGTTTATTCCGCTCCTGCTGCTACTCGTAATTTACTTTATCTTTTACACAGACCCATCAGCTGGTTACAGTTGTGGTTAAAAAGTTGATCCCACCTCACATACACAACGAGCAACAAGTTTTTACGAATATTATTGTAATGTAAATTACAATTTATGAAAATGATTTTAGTTTGTTTTTAAAACTTTTCTATATAAAAATAAAACACTTTTGCAACTGAATGTATTTATGTAAATATGCATAATTTATATAGGCGATATAATAATACATATGCAAAAACAAACTGATTGCTAACATATATGGTAGGTATATATATAAATACATATCTGTAGAATAATAAATTGCCTTAAATACGTTTGTTAGTGAATGTTTTTTTCTTTCTTTGTGTTTTTTAATTTTTTTTTTTTAATTGATCAGGGACATAGGGATTATAATCACAATATATATATATAATTTTTTGTATATAAAATAAATAAATGAGGGAGGGGGGATAAAAAAACATAAGCAAATCAATTTAAACAATAAATGTAACTTTGGTAATCTTACGCAGTGTATAAATTCTAAAACATTTGCCATTCTTGCTTTTTTGTTGCTTGTTTTTATATAGCTAAAATTACATTTTGCACTAAATAACAATAATAGGTATGCATGGATTTATGTATGTATGTATTATTATGATTAGGTGTGTATGTGTGTGTGTGTATCTATATAGTCTATATTCATATTTTCAACATTGCAAATACTTGGCTCCAAAAATACAGTTTATACAGGTTTTATGAATGTATATCATATTAAAAGATTTTTGTTCTTTTTTCATTTCTTTTTTTTTTTAACGGCCATTGTAACTATAACTGTAAATGGTAGACGGGGAATAATGCAAATTATAGAAACTGAAAGAAAAGCCAAACAAAAAATATGTAGAAACTTTCAGTCTCTCAGGTCTCTGCTCGTCATTTGAAATTTCTGCAATTGATAGTATTATATGGAGGTAAGATAACATCTCTAGGAGAATAGATTATTCCGACGTTTCAGTGAGCCAAATTTCTTTTCCGCCTCCAGCAACATTTTCTCATTGCGCACCACTTCGAATGGTATGGTCCTTGACATACGATCCATTTCGTGATCCGATGGAAAATCCTCAAAACTCATATTACTGAAACCGGTTTTAGCTGAATTTTGTATGGTATTCGATTGAAAATTTCGACTACCCGAACGATTCTCATCCTGTTGCTTAAGCCGTACATCATTGTCATCGTCATCGTCGTCATCATGGGATTGATATTGTAAGCGTTGATGCTTCTGCTTGCTGCCAGAACTCAGGGATGTTGTTGAGCCAAGTCCGCCGCTACCAATGGATGATTTCTTATATGCATGGCCCTTGACTTTTTGGGTTAGTTTGGCTACCGGCAGAACTCTTACAGCCAAATTGGATTTCTCCTTCCTCGGCTTCGTTGCAGTGATGGCTGCGGAGGGGGCGATATCTGGCCGATCCAATTCGGTAGCATGCAACACCACGGGCTCCTCCTCGTCATCGGGCGTGAAGTCTGAGCAGCGATCTTGAGAGATTTGCACATATGCATTATCTGCAATTGGCAGCAAAGGCTTCAAGTGCTGAGGAGGTGGTGGGGCAGGAACTAGAACTGGAGCTGGTGTTGGTAAAGGTGGTGCTATAGCTAGCACAGAGATGGATTGCGGTGGACAATTGGTGGCGGAGGAGGAAGAGGACGGCACATTGACATAGACACTGCTGGGGCCACTTAATTTATTGATGTTGTTGTTGTTGTTGTTATTATTGTTGGTAATGATGCTGTTTAAGGGAGGTTCGGGAGTTTTATTGATAATGATTGAGTGATTTATGGTCACCAATTGTGCTAGTTGTGGTTGTTGTGATGGGGCAATGGTAGGTGGTGGAGGCACTTTGATTATATTATTGTTATTGTTGTTGTGGCTGGGAAATTGGAGCTGGAGCTTTTGTTGTTGCTGTTGTTGTTGGTGTTCACCTGTCACATCAACACATTTGCGTATTACCTGTGGAAAAGGCTCAGATCCAAATAAATCCCGTTGTTGGCTATCATCCACCTCCACCTGTTGCATCTGTCCATCTATATCCTGAAAGGGATTAAATATGGGCTCATTGAACTCATCGAGTTGGGGTGGCGTTGGCGTTATTTGAGCTTCAAAATTTGCAAAATTAGCTTGATCTCCACCAGACCCCTTAACAGGGGTCGATGTCCACATCTCTGGCACACTGGCTGGCTTGGGCTTTGATTTTGGTTTAGATTTTCTTTTCATAGGCACACCCACAGGCAGTTTAAACGGAGCCATAGCAAATACATCCACATCTTCCTCCTTTGCCATCTGTTCCATTGTGTGGTCTTGCTGTTCTAGCGCACTTCGCATGGGCTCTTCCGAGGGAGACTCATTGCTACTTTTACTTTCTCCAGAACCATAGTCAAGTTCATCATCCAAAAGCAATGGACGATCACCAAATTTGTGCAACAAATCACTTGAAGTAGGACTAAGTTCATCTGCATTTAACGTGCCATTAGGATCACAATTTCCACCTGTTGCTGCTGCAAGACGATCCTTTTTCTTCATTCTTACTTTGACCACAACACGACTGCGCACATCATCTTCATGGGTTGTCACACTCTCGCATTCCGCATGATAGGCCGAACTACTACAGGTCTTAACGCTCTCACTTATCCCATCCATATCCATTGCTAGAGGACGTCGTCCCAGTTTAGCCTGCATTGAACGGGGATTCTCATCAAAGAGATCATCATCTTCGGCACGCAAGTCACTAGCCGAACCAATAGAATCACCATCCGAGTCGGCAGCCTTTGCCGAGGCTGCTTCCTGTGCCTGGGCAGCAACAGCAGCTGCCATTATATTCAATTGCTGAGCCGCCTGATGAGCTGCCGATGTTGGCTTCTTAGTGGTCCCTTGCCTCAGTTTCTTAACTATGGGCAAATGGGTGGCGGTCTTGTCCACTTTGTGATAGGCCACTTGTTGAATTTTGTGAATGGTTTCGGGTAAATTGCTTGTCACCAATTGCATTTGTTTGAAAATTGCCGATTTGCTTCCAGTGACACCGCCATCATCGCTATCCTGCTGAAAGAATTCATTGGTCGAATCCGAATCATCTGATGTGGGTTGATCGTTGCTTCGCAGCTTCTCATATTTATTACGATCATCGAGGGGAAGTTTCACATAGCTAGAGGATACATCTCCTCCACCTCCTCCTCCTCCACCACCAACTCCCAAACAATCCGAGTCCGTTTTAAGTTTGCTGCTTATCAATGAAGTCTTCTCCTCACTGGATACTTCCAGTGTGGGTGATAGCAGCCATTTGGATGAGTCACCAGCTCCAGCTCCAACAGTTCCGCCCGCTGATGATGTTGCTATTCCAGACGAGCTGCTGCTGCTGATGATGAATTTAGCTGTGGATGAGATTGAAGGACTTTTATGCAGTAAGGTAATGAGATTACGGTTTACGATTCAGCTGGTTAGCAACAAATTGAATCTCTAACTAAATAGTTATTAATGAATTGGATTAACCATGTGTGATAAATGAATGAATGAATGAACGTTTTGATGTGAGCCCCCAAAACAAGATTAGATTACTATAAAATATATGTATACATATATAGTTTATATATAATATATTTATTTTGTTAACTGAAATGAAGTAACTTAATTCGTCGTCGGTGTGATCCCGCAAGAAAAAAAGTTTAATCATGCTCCCAAAGACGTTCAAATGTTCAATTGCACAAAAAAATGTTCAATTAATTAGTAAAGGAAATATTTCAACTAAATATTATGTTAGTTTTTTGTTGTTTAAGTACAGTTAGTAATTTAAGTTTAACCAAATGTGTAATGAAATTATTGTTTATGCCCAACATATGAAAAAGGAACAGGTGAAAAAATGATAACACAGGACGACAAATAGAATTTCCATTTAAAAAGTTAAGTTAAATTCAAATAAATAATTAAGGATATATATAAATTGTTACTAATTTGGTTACTCTAAAAATCAAATGATTACAGATGTTACATATGAATTATTGACACGATCTATAACTAATAAAGAACTTTAAACATATCAATTTCCAATTTGATTTCATTAAAACTTTCTAATAATTTGTCGTCCTGTGTACTTATTAACTAAGAGACCCATCATATAGTTTTTTAGATTTGTTTAAATTTCATTTTGTTAAATTCATAATTACAATTTATTGCATTTGCTTGTATTTTTGTTTTTTTTTTTTTTAGTTTTTCTAATGATTTTAATTTTTATACATTTTGTTTCTTTGCTGTTTGGTTGGTTGGGATTAACTTACTATTTAACTTTTCATATATTGTATGTATATATATAAATATATAGTATTTAATCTGTATAATGCTTGGACATCTGATCAATTTTATCTGTATGTGTCTTGTTTTACCTGACTTTTGTTGCTTTCACTGCGCTTGCTTTTTCTTTTAATTCAACTTTCAATTTGCTAAAATTTAGCTCTTTGGATTAATTGCTTAAACTTATATACACGTATGATTTCTTTTTGTACGGCTAATTGAACATTGGTTTTTGTTAAACGGAAGAGAGAATGCCAAGATCGCGGATATATGTATTGCTATGGTAGATATAGGTAGTTAGTTATATTGTCTTTAATTGGATTGACAATAGTTATGTTAATAATTTCAATTTATTTATTTATCGTCTGCCACATCCTGAGAGAACGCAGCTTAATAAGAACTTTTGGGAGAAACAATAATGTTTTAATAATGAAAACAAAACTAAAATCATTTCAGCAGCTAACCACGGTAATCCGAAGTATTAATACCCTTCCAGTTTCTTAACTATTGGGATTTTACACCTTTGATGAGCTTTGTATTAGAGTATACTTTGTAAAATCAGTGATCCTATTTGAAAAATTTAAAGAAAATCTATAAAGTTAGTCTAATGATATCAAATTTCTAGAGATACTTCTATTGACTGACGTTTTATATTAAAAAATATCTATTCGGTGAGGAGTTTTGATTTCACATATGTATATATTACGGACTATTCTCTCAAAAGTGATCTAAGTAAACAAATTTTAATATAAAATCTTGATTATTTTTCAGTTAGAGTTTATAGTTTTAAGTACTTTCTGGAAGGGTATTGGAAAATAAAAGTTGAAAAAACTTTTTGATTTACTTGAGCAATATGAAGCCTAATTTAATAATCTCTTTCAAATGTCTAATGGGGGGTTTTTTTTTGTTTGTTTTTGAATTGCACATTGATATAATGTTAACACATAATTTTAATTAATAAACTAATTTAATATTTATAAATTTTGTTGATATGCAAATAATTGTCATTATTCTCCCTGCTATGACCAAACAACATGAATAAATATATATATATATATGTATGTATATAATTTTCTGTACTTAAATAATTAAATTTACATACAAATTACACACACACACACACACAGACATTTATATATTTTACAAACAATTAGCTTGATCGAAATGAATAACAACAAATAAAATAATTGATAATTTCCTTTTGATTGATTACGATTTTAGCTTTTTGTTCGCTTCCTCATTTTGTTTTTTTTTGTCAACCCACAACCACTAAGTTTGATCTTTTACTGTTAATACAAGTACATAAGTGGTACATAATACAATAATATTAATATTAATAATATGTTTAACTAACTATTTATCTATAGCATTTTAGGACCAGCACCAAAATTTCTGTTTTTGTTTTGTTAGAAGCGCTTAGATTTAATAGATTGTTTATATTTATTGTTTATATGGTGTGTGTTTTCTATTTTTTATATTTATTTTGGAAATTGAGCAAATATGCAAATCAATTGTGCAAACAGTTCTTTGCCAAAATATTAAAAGTTTTTGTAAATTTAGAAACAAATAAATTTTAAATATTTAAAATATTTTTAAAAATGTTTTCTGACTTTATAATATTGATTTAAGTATTTTATTAGAACTCTTTGTATTTTTTAGGATGAATGAAATAGGATTTATTTTTCAAAGTCTGATCAATTTGAAAACATATTGCAAATTTGCACAAATAAAAATTTTGGCAAGAAACTGGTTGAAATTTGAAAGATATTAATGATTAAGAAATTAAGCAAATTTTTACTCTACAAACAAATTGATTTGCCTAATTTGTCATGACAAGCCCAGAATAATTATAACAGAATCTAGGATAAATTTAAACTACAAAGGACACCATCATTTCGTGTGTTTATTCAGGTTCAATTCGGTTAGTAGTGGTAGAAGAGGTGGTGTAGGTTGGTTTTGTTTTTGTTGGTGGTAGTTGTGCATCTTTGGATATTTACAAATATATATATATTGCTTTTAAATAGGCTATGCGATGTCAGAGTCTCTTGCAGAGATTAGCATTAGTTAACTACCCATATACATATATGTATTGTAGGTATGTATGTTCTGTATTTAGGGTACACCAAATGTGTATTAGGTAAATGTTGTATATATCGCGGAAGGGGGAAAAAAAAACGTTGTCATTGTCTGTCTATAATGCTGCTGTAGCTCTACTTGTTGCTGAATATGTGCTGATGTTCTTCATTTCATCCATATCCTGCACATCGTGCTCCACCTCCATCATTCTGTTGGGGCTTTGATAACATAGCATTTCGTTTTCTAGGTAGCTTGGATGTTGGTAATTTAGACTACGTCTACGCACAAATCACTTTCTGTACTTTCTGCATCGAGATTGAGAGCAACAAAAGCAACAATCGGAAAACTAAAGGTATATCTGGCATATCGTATTTTTTTTTTTTTTTTGCTAATATATATATATATCTTTGTTTTTTTTTTTTTTTTTGTTAAAAATTTAAAAGTTCATGCTTTACCTCCGGTTTTGCGTAGCGAGCTGGCTTTCTCACGCAGTCCGGGGGGCAAATTGAATGGAGCCGAACCAAAAGGATCCTCTGGATGTGGCGAAATGGCGGCAGCAGCAACAGTGGCAACGGCAGGAGCAGGGACAACGGCTGGAGTAAATGTCTGATGTACTACCACAGACGAAGGTGGTGCAACAATTACATTTTGTTCTGTAGGCGTTAACGTTGATGTGGTCGATGCCGATTTGGCTGTTATACCTATTAAAAAATGTAATTATTAATTTATTTTGTCTTTTAAGAGTAATCACAAGTTTAACTTACTTCCTTGACTGCCCCGTTGACGTATCTTATCGAATTCTGCTTCAAATATATGATCTTCGGTCATTTGGCTAAATGGTTGCTCTTCTTCAAAGGGATTCCAGGCTTCTACGCGTTTATCCATCGTTTGTCGACCCAAATCCGTGCTTGATGCAGCTGCGTAAATGCCTGGATTGGAGGCCGCAGTTGCCAGTGTCTGCTGGTGTCCATCGCCCGCAGCGGCAATATTATTGTTATACGGAGCCAAAAACTGACTGGTCTCATTGGCAAAGGTTCTGATAGACATTGATGGGAAGTGGGATGAGAAAAAGCAAGAAAGCGAAAGAAAAAAACAACAACAAAACAAATGAAATATAGAAATTGTTTTTTATCAATCTTAAGGCTACAAATAGGACACTATTGACTCTGCGGCTCATCATGACTGCCATTGTCCTGCAGATCATTTGTAGCTCTTAAGGGGTTAAAGAGAAAAGAAGAAGAAGCCAAAAGAGAGTGAGAGTAGGAGAAGGACAGAAGAACATAGAACACATAGAGTACACATATAGCACAACAATTACGACTTACTTATTAAAGGCTGATGTATCGCTAACATTACGACGATGTCCGCCCGCACCGCTAGGTTTGGGTGGAGTTAATGTATGCTTTGTGGGCGTGCCACCAGAATTTGTGCTTAAAGGATCCTGATTGAGATCCTCCTTAGACTGTTTATCAGCCACCACAGTAGTTGTAGACAATGAAGTTGTTGTAGTTGTGGTGGTAGTGGTCGTATCACTGGTCTCATTAAACGGATCTGGATAACCGCTTGACTCAAACAGTTGGCTGCCCACTGACACAGTAGCAGGTGGAGCAGAAGCTGTCGCTGTTGCAGGTGCTGCTGCTGCTGGTGCTACTGGAACTGAAGCTGAAGGAACTACACTGGCTGGCGGCATGGCTGGAAAATTGGCCTGAAATTGTTCGACCACCGGTTGCGGCTGTGGTGAGGTTATATTCTGCCTCGGCGATGGGCTTGGTGGCAAACCCAAACCCAGTCCATGGCCACTGTGCGTCACTGCAGTAGAACCTTTGGGTCTAGAACGTGGAGCAACACTAGTTCCTGCCTCTATAGTAGATACATTTTGGGTCTTGTTTGCCTGTTTGGCAGCAGCGGAACTAATTCTCTTGGCCTCAGATTCAAACGGCGGCACCAGCAGCTGATCAAAGTTTGGAATGGGCGTTTTCTGAAAAGAAAAATTTTTGATTATTTTTTCATTGAAGGAGAATTTCATTTATGCTTACATGTAAATTCTGTACGGGATTATCCTTGCCGGCTAAACGAAAGGCCACTTCACAAACTTGCCATATATTTGGACGTCTATCCGTATCCGTATCCAGCATATATTTAATCAATTGATGCATTCCCTTGGAATATTTGGAGCTATCTGGTATGGCGAATTGACCATTTTGGATAGCTAATGTGCTCTCGCCAAACGGCAATGAGAAAAAGCATAACTTATAGAGCATACAGCCCAGTGCCCATATATCGGCCTTAGTTGTTATACTTTTACCACTATACAGATCAATCATTTCGGGAGCCCGATACGATAAAGTCGTATACTTTTGTATCTCCTCCTCGACGACAGTCACACCATGTTGCTGGGAATTTAGTGTTTTTGCCGTGGCTGAACCAAAATCGCAAAGAACAAAATTACCCCCATCAGTTTGCAATATATTCTCGACTTTAAGGTCACGATGTATAATTGGTGTTTGGCAGTAATGCAAACGAGAAACTGCCTCGGCAATATCACAGAAAATGGTTAGCACCTCGGGCTCGGTGAAGCCAACGTGTAATCTAGAATTATAAAAGAGAGTAAATATATAAGGGAATTACATTGGCTAAGCAATTGTTGGATTAGTTACCTAGCATTCATCATGGCCAGCATGTGATGCTTACAATATGGCATCAATAGCAGCACCTCACAAACACCATTTCCCGTGGGCGTTATGCTAGAGTCTACATAGCCAATTATATTCTTATGACCGCTCAGATTGCTCTACAAATTGGAGTTAGTTATTGGATTTATAATTCAAGTAAATAATTAATATTGATATTAACCTACCGCAATCTGTATTTCTCGCTTGGCCACATTCAGATCATGTTCATTATTCACATACATACGCTTTAAGGCGTATTTCATAGCCGAGGCACTGCCTCCACCGTTGCCGCGTGCCAAAAAGACCATGGCAAAACCACCTGCAAATAAAAGAAATGATGGAGACTCATTAATATATGTTCAAGGTAAGTTGATATGCGACAAATAACAGCTGACAGCTGGATAAAGGTCTAAAGACAAAAGACAAGTTTCAAAGAAAATAATTTAAGTGACACGAAGACTCTGTGTGCGTTAACCAAAGTGAATTTTTGTTTTTAGGATTTCTCTAATTCTAATTCGGTGTTAAGAATTTCGTTAAAAACATACCAAATTCGTTCGAAAAAGTTAAAAAAAAACTCCATTGATCAATTCATTCTTTAAAAAAAATAATAGAGTATAAAATAATGTAAAGAATGAAAATAGTCACAACTTGATTGTTGAAAAAAAAAAAAAGACAATATTTGGGGATATAATGAAATGAAATAGACTGTTTTTTGCTGTAAGGTTATTCATAGGACATAAATTACAATTCGCACTATCCCATTTCTGTGATTCTATATTCTTCCTAATAAGTTAAAACATATGCCAAATACAATATAGACTTAAATAGTCAATAGGGAACTGGATTAATATATATCTTATTACCCAAAGTAGTAACTTATCACTCGACAACTTTTATATTACTAAGAAATTGTAACAAAATAGAATAATTTCATTATCAACAGTGTTCTTAATAAGCACTAACAAGTTAATAATATTTCCATTTAAGCAAGATTATGGTAAATAATAATAGAAAGAATTCAAGATTATATCGTTTCATCTTTCTCATTAAATATTTTAGTAAAAACTGGCTTCATGTAATGGAATACTACAAGGATATATATTAAGTCGAATACTATTATACTATTATACATGTGACAGTGTTAACAATGCCATACATACCATACTTTATACTTGGGTAGCTCATGAGTGAGTGAGACAAAATGAATGGCTCACTGAACTGAGCCACTGAGCTTGTTCATTCAATATGGCTCACTAGCTCATTTTGACTCACTAGCTCAGTTTGACTCACTAGCTCAGTTTGACTCACTAGCTCATTTTGTCTCACTAGCTCAGTTTGACTCACTAGCTCATTTTAGCACACTAGCCCATTTTGCAAGTGAGCCAGTGAGCCATATAAGTGAGTTGGCTCACTTCGAAAAAAAGAACGAATGAGCCGGTTCACCTCAATGAGCTGCTTTTACCCAAGTATACTATACATTAAAAGAAAGGGTTAACAGTTAATTGCAAGATCTGATTTGAAGTTCTCTTTTTCTTTAAAATTGGAGCTTTACAGTTGTCAATCAGAAAACACAAGAAAAACTAAAGTGCTCTAAATTTGTGGCCATCACTGTATGCATAATTGATCAACAACGACTTTTTTGGGATAGCTTAAAATCAAAAAATTATTCTCACTAACACTTCATTTTCGACCACTTGTTGCCATGGAGATTTTATTATCATTAAGATTCAACAACTTAAGCAATCTGTAAAGATAAGAAGCTTGTATAAGCTTATTATACACCGTTTTCTATACAGGTAGGTCAATTGAACTTTGTTTTTCGGGAATAAAAATAGATAGGTATAGAATTTTTGTTCCAGTAAAAGACATTTTGTTCCAGGCTCTTTTTTTTCCCGACTTACAAAACGTTTTGCATGTGTTTTATTTCATTTTATTGCAAATAGAATTCAAGTAGGCACCCCCCGTTAGACTTTACCTCATTCTTCTCTCCCTGCATTAAGCACTTTATATGTGTATGATAAAAAACAAGCAACGCAATATACATACATACATATACAAATATACTTAACTATTGAAGGTCACGTACATACAACAACCCACAACAACAGCGGCACAACAATAGTAACAATAACAACAAAATCAGCAAACAGCAAATAAAACATTAAGTTGTCAGGGAGCGACAAAATGGGAAGGAAGGGGGTTGGCAAGATAGAATAGAATCAACTCAAAATGTAAGCATTGCTCGATTTTCGTTTGGACTTTTTTTTTTGTTTCGTATGTTGCCACACTTTGTGAAATTATAACGTCAAATGTTAATCAATGCTGAAGGTTGAGTAAAAATAATAAAAAAAAAAAGTAACATATAGAAAAAAACCGCTACAATAACAACAACCAATGCACACAATTGTAACGAAGCGAGAAAACTTGAGAAGGCAATTTGAAACGCAAATGAGCAAATGTCGGAGAAGACAGAGACACAGACACAGGTTCTCTCTACAGACGCCCCCTCTTCACCCTCCCCTTCACCAACTAAGCCCAAAACATGGTGGAAAGAGTTATAGAGAGGGGGATAGAAGGAGGTAAAGCTACATACATTCGTTCACCGTTTGACGCTTAGTCATTGTGTGCATATACCAAAAAAAACTCAACTTAAAGAAAGCAGGTAGCAATTAAAAGCAATCTGATAGGTTCGACGAGGCAAATACTGTTTAATCAGAATTGAACCGTTTGAAAAATAATACAATATAAGTAAGTAATGCCAATATTAGAAATTTCAATACTATTTTATATTAGATGAGTATTGAATTCTATTAAAAACAATGTAATTGTCAATACTTCCATTAATCTAAATTTATAGGGTACGAGAAGTCACAGCTGATCGATCAAAGAGGGAGAAAAATACATCATTCCTTGCCAAAATAAGCAAAAAAAAAAGTGTAATAAGTAAACCCACAGGGAAAGAGAAAAATCTATATGAAAATAAAATTGTCAGCCAAGGTGATCAAAATAATAATGGCAAAAGGAATTTATTTGCCTTATTTGCCAAACAATTCACATTATACAAAACACTCACACACATACATACATATGTATATATGTATAGATGGAGAAGCATTATTCACTTTCGAATTCAAGGACAAGGACAACAGCACAACACATAGTCAAGTCCTTCGAGTTTGAACTTTGTCATTTGGACCATGTTGGAGCAGCAGGAGGAGCAGAAAATTAAGGGAGGAAGGCAGGCACACAAGTAGACAATGCGCTATTGCTAATGCTCCTGGAGACTCTTGTCGCTTCATTGGCTAAATTAACATAATTGATTCAATTGATTTGTGGCTTTTATTTTTATGGAAAAACTAAGTTTCATCCTTCACTGTCCCCTTGTCAATTAGTGTGCTTCTATGTATGTATATCGGAAATTTGTATAATTTGCCAGTTGGCGACAAGTGGCGCCCACAATTAATTTTAAAGAAACTTTTTTTTTTGTATTTTTATCATTTGTATAAACGCCCCATATACTTTGAGACAGTTGCGAGTTATAGTTATTTGTTTTATACATACAAAAAATGTTTATCTAATCTACCACCTGTAAATCAGACTAATATGATAAGCATAATGCTTGCTACGTGAGCCTATGTATGTATATATGTGCATTAGTAGAATGAGTAGCAAAAGGGGGCGTTACGGTTGCAACAAAAGCAATAATAACATCGACACCTTCATTTTCATATCAATTTCACCTTCTCACCTTCGGCCAGGACATCTTCGACGGTGACCGTAACTCGTCCAACTGTAAAAACTTTGCCCACAAAGCTATTTGTCTCCTTGGATGATGATAAGCTGCTGTTGTGCGAATTATCCAGTCTCGAGTTTTCATTGCGCTCGAATTTCGATAGGATTTTCTTCATTTTCCAATTTTAGTATTTATTTTTTTTTGCAACAGTGGCAGAGCAGCGGCAGCGACGTCGACTGCACTGGCCTCTCACTCACACTGACACTCACACACGTACACTTATTTCTTGATGATGCTGTTGGCTCAGTTGTTGTCGATTATTGTGGGTTAGCCGCGAGCCAGCCTCTAGGGCAATCAATTAACATTTAACTGGTAGTTTTCAAAGCTTTTAATTAATTTAATTTTGCGCACTTTCCGTTTCTTTATTTTTTGCACTTCAAGAAAAGAAAGTTGATGCAGTGTGACCAGACTGGCCAGACACTTGGAGATGGGCAACAATTATGAGTCTGTTAAAGTTAGATGCTCATTTGAGAGCCTGTTAAAATGAACTAGCTATCGATAGCTATCTATAATGTAATCATCGATAGTTACATCACTATCACTGCGACTGAAAACATTTAAAAAACTATATTGTAAACGGCCGCATATTACCTCGAAAGCCAATCAAATGCCGCAGCATAGTTAATTAGGACAGGAGGAAGGAAAGGGAAAAATGCAAACCAACCAGCATCAGCCGGATATCAACGGCGGGAAGGATGGAGAACAATCACAACAAAAGCAACAGTCGCAACAACAACAACAATTTGGCCTTACCACCAAGGTGGCTCTTGGTCGTCTTCATGAGGAGATTGATAAGGTTCTTAAAGAGCATGAGCAGCAATATGTCAGCGAAAAGTGAGTTAAACTGATTCTTAAAAGTTAATAACCTTGACCCCGCCTTTTTATCTCTCTTTTTTTTTGTTTATCTATATTAACTAAAGCTATTATCGAAAACTGCGTGCCGCCTTTGTCAGTTATTCCAGCCCCTTGGGTTGGCTATCCGTTGCGACCACTCTTGTTACATCCTGTGCTTTACTAACCACTGGTATGTTCTGGCCTGCTGCCTGTTTGCTCGGAATCCTTACATTGGACTTTATTGTGGTTGTAAGGGAAAATAATTTACGGCGTACGGAAATATTCCGAAAGGCACGCTATGCTCTTAGTGAGCTGCGTCTGGCAGAGGAAGTCCTCCTCACTGATTGGAATTCGTCGAATTATCCGCATTTAAGTAATCCAATGTCACCGTGTGTATCCCTGCAGTGGACTTATCGGGATGGCATTATAGTGAATTTACCATGGGCTTTGCTTGTAAAGGGTGATTACATTGTTCTTCGACCTGGTCACATCTCACCGGGCCCATGTCACGAAGTGGAAACAAATAAATTTTTCAATTTAAATGAAATTTATGGAGCCTCTCAAATGGGTGATCCGCCAGTAAAGCCAGTGGCTAGAGCACCTTTACCCGATTTGGTATGCTGCCTGGAGGAGACACCCTACTTGAACAATTTAAAAATATGCCTAAAGAATTCGCTGAAGCGGCCGCCAACTATATACAATCAACAAAGATATCTTGTGAGCTTGATGACAACCAATTTCTAACAGAATTTCGTTTCTCTAATACTCAATCTCTTTATATTTTAGCTGGTCACTAAGTACATTCAACAATGGGGTTTCTTTAGTTCATTAATTATCACATTGATATTCGGTTTAGTGCATCTACATGGCTATGGACTGCCCACAGATGTCAAGCACAATTGGCGTTTTGTTCTCATCGAGTCTCCCGCAGCGGCAGTTATACCTCTATTGCCCTTGATCTTTCCTTTGATGTGGATTTCGATGAATCTGTGGGGCATAGCACGTTTGCAGTGTTTCCTAAAGACGCCACAGGCTGTGCTTGAAAAACAAGTTTCAAAGTCATTTGAAGAGGACTTGGATACTCCATCCTATGACTACGAGAGTATATCAATGCTGCGTTCCAATGTTTTACGCATTTGGCTTCAATTATGGCAAGGTGATAGTGAGCTATTGCCGCGTTCTGCGAACTTGGTTCAGGTTTTGGGTTCCATTTCCGCTTTATGCTGTGTCGATAAAAAGGGTATATTGTCATGGCCCAATCCCACTGCCGAAAAAGTATTCTTTTTGCACAACACAGATGAGGAGGTTAATAATCTCGAGGATGGCACACATAGTCAATTGTCGGAAGAAACGGAAAGTGATGATTTGCCCGATGTGGATGTCGATGAGGATCACAAGGAGCGTGGAATTGTGGCCGAGGTATTGGATTTAACACACGATCAGCATTGTCCATTTCGTTTGGAGTTCGATGATCATGAATGGAAGGCACATATCAAATCATTAAAACCTTTAGGTAAGAGAAATTCATTAACTATATGTATAGGTATATATTGGTTCTATAAGAAACATTAATTAAAGGTCTGGCCATACTCCTCAACACTTGCTCGCCTTTAACCCATGAGCACTATGCCCAATTTTGTGGCCATGTCACTGCTGTGGCCATGCTTGATAAAGATTTGGTTCCTGTTACAAATCGGTATGCATCGTATGCCATAATTGAAACCAGTAAAAGCTTTTTGCATGGGTACGTACTACGTAGTTCCATTGCCATACTCATTACTTTTAAGAGTTTAGACATTTACTATATACTATAATCGAATGTTAATTATCTGGAAAAATCAACAGACAGACAGCCCCGATCACAACTAAATTTTAGTCATTTATTTGGGTTATATATATTTTTGATTTTTGACCCAAATCGGATAAAATTGGTAATGTTTAAACGAAAAAAAAAGAAGAAAGACGAGTATACAAAAAGCGAAATACAAGTATTTTTGATTTCCAGTTTCCTTTTTTCATATATCTTTAACCCATCTATCATTTCATTTCCTATGTAAAGTGTACGAAAAATTTAATCTTTCAATGTAATTTAACATATTTTTTCTCAAATATTAGTTTTTCCTTGTTGTAAATTTTATTAAGTTTTCATTTTTCTCCTCTAAAAACATAAGCAAAAAGCGCACACACATTTGTCTATATTTAATTGGCATGCTATTTTAAGTAACAACAAAAGCAAAATTATATTATGTAGTCCAAGAACGCTTAAATATAGTCATTCCACCTCCCTCCTATGCCTGCCCGTCTAACCGCTCATGATATATGCTTGACTGCACGCCGCCTTCTTCATATGTGTATCCAGTAGGTTGCTACCAGTTCTAATTGGTTATTTTTCGATTCATTACCAGACGCTGCCTGTGCGAACTAGCCAAACAAATTGGATTCACTGATCATGCCACAGATCGCTTTGCTTTGGAGGGACAATTGGCCAGCTATAGGCATTTGGTAAGCCGACATTCATTATATTACAAAATAAACATTCGAGTAAATTGAGACAATCAATGAAATCAATCCATTGTTAGGTTTATTTGTGTCATGCCAAAGTTTATATACCCTTTCAATTGAATTAAGTTGTGGTAAAAAATTATTAAGTGGTTTTAGTCGTGCTGTTTCCAAATAATCAAAACTATAAACAACTTGGATTATTTTTTTCGAATTACATTTTATTCATGGCAATTAAGATTCGTGGAATCAAATTAATGTTTTTTTGTAGGGTGCAAGTTACTGAGATGAAAGTAATACATACATTTACAGTAGAATTATTCGGATCTATCTAGATCAGGCTCGATTCGAATATCCAGAAGTAAGATTATTTGAAATGCGGAAAACTGGAATATTACTGTTTTCAACATTTCAGAGAAAAATATTTACAAAGGAAGTTACAAAACAAACACCAATTCGTATAGGAACGATTTACCGAGCAATCAGTAACTTTGGCATTTACTCGTAACTGAATGAGTTAAAATAATGACGAGAAAAGTAATTGATAGCTAAGCCGAAATTAATTAAAATGCAGTTATAGTCGAATGATTTTTGATCACTTTTAAGATCACAAAGAAAATAGACTATGAGGAAAGGGTGAAGCACTAATTTGCAAAGATATAGATTATAAAACGCAAACAAAAATGACTTCAATATACATAGGTCAAGTTGAAATCTATTTATACATTGTTTTCATTCATAATCACCTTATTGTGTTGGACTGTTGTATGATTGAATGATACAAAATTGATTCGAATACCTTTTTTTTATACATTTCAGTTTATTTATGAATTACTTATTTTGCGTTTTGTTTATGTTCATGCTGAGCTTTATACCAATTGTTTTATACATATAAGGTCAATACAAAATCATTAATATGAGTACAAAAATCGAATTTGTTTTAATTAATTGCTTATTTTTCTTATCTTTTTAGCAACCTGATGTGGTTCGCCGTGATATACGTTTTGCCCGGCAATTGCAGCTGTCCACCAAGGTAAAGGTTCCCTTTCCTCACTCCCTATCGGTGGTGATGCGAGAGAATCCCGGCGGTTATTTATCGCTTTTCACTCAGGGCACAGCGGATATTATTCTAGATTGTTGCGATGATTTTTGGGATGGCAAAGATTTGCGTCCATTATCACCGCAAGATCGGAAACGTGCATTGGACTTTTATCAACGCAGTGCCCTGACATCCTATTGTACAGCATTCGCTTATCGTCCTCTACGACATGGTATTCATGGGGCACTGAGTGGTCCCCAACATAGTGGCGGAGCGATTGCATATCTGGAACTGCCTCCTGAATCAAAATTAAGGATGCAGCATGTGGACAAAACGCACTGCGACTTTCAAAGTGGTCATCATGTGAAGCTTAGTCATAGTATAAGCACTGATTCGCTGCTATTTTCGGAGAGCAAAGATGAGGATTGCAACGATGTGGAGGGATGCTTTGAGATGCAATGCCATCAGGTGTTTATTGGCATGGTCACCATGCAGTATCAGGCACAGAATGATATTGTTCAGCTGGTTGAACGCCTGGAACGGGCCTGCATACGTTTTGTTCATTTCAGCAAGGAGAATGAGCTTCGTTCGCGTGTATTTTCAGAAAAAATGGGACTGGAATCGGGATGGAATTGCCATATATCGTTGTTAAGTGAACCAGAGCCAGAAAAGGATAAAGACAAGGATAAAGAGAAGACTATCAATGAGGGGGATCAGACTAAGTCACCGAAAAATGCTGGTAAAAGTCATGTCACCACCACAACCACAACCACTGTCCACACCAATACCACTGATTCTAATGACACTCATAATTATCCCAGTGCCAAAGTCATAAACATATTTCCCCCAGCACCTGTAACTTCACCAGCAAGTGAAGCTGAAGCATCTCCTGATCTTGTAGGTGATCATCAACAGCATCAGCCAGGGGACAATATAGTTGGTCCCGATTTAAATTATTTGCTGGGTCCTCCAACAAATTTGGAATCATCGAAAACTCTCAGTTCTTCAGCCCCTGGGGCCATATCCAATCCAGATGATTGCCAGACCTTGGACTCCACTGCAGGAGCGGCAGGCGATGATGATGTGGTTGATAAAAATAAAGACAATTCGGATGAGTCCTCTCAAATTGACAAGGGTGAGCAGGATTTGGAGTTACAACAGCCAGATCCAGAAAGACATAAGCAAAGGCATTCATTAGACTCGGCCATGGATGAGAATTGCCGCTCCATGAGCACTCTTACAGAGAGCACTGATCAGAGTGCACCAATCAATTTCGATATGTCAAATCGAGCCAAATTACCGCGAGGCATTGAGAACATACGGCCCCATCTAGAACAGGTGGACAATGTGCCGCTTCAAGTGTCTCTATTTACTGATTGTTCCGCCGAGGCCACACGCCAAATGTTGGATATAATGCAATCCTACGGTGAAATTGTTGTTTGCCTGGGCAGTTCGGCAAGCAATGCGAATGCGGATATCTTTTTGCAGGCCGATTGCAGCATAGCAGTTGAACCTCTCTATCCACAAGTCTGTCAGGATATGGATGCATATACGGAGGCCAATATACAAAACAATAAACTGCATTGGCAACGTCAGTGCAAGGGCAAAGCCAAACAGACAGATGATGAAGAATTGCTCGAAGGGGGCCTGGTGGGCGTACGCGCCATGCAGTCACCTAGCAATACTGTTTCTCCAATTTATCTGAGTCGCCTTCTAAACTCTCTGCCATGCTCAATAGCCGTTTGTCGCGACGACCCGCTTTCACTGGTGGCCATAATTGAGCTATCACGACGTTTCTCGTTGGGCTTATGGAATTGCATACAATATTGGGCCTGCTGTGCGGGCTCCATTTCCATATTAAATATGCTCTGCGCGTGCCTATCGTTACCAGCTCTGATTACACCGCTCCTGGCCATATATTTAATGTGTATACCAGTGCCATTAATAGCCATCTCGTTGGCCCACATCGATGTTGATCCAAAGATAATGAATCGTGCTACAAGCAAAAAGCAAACAGATTATGATTCCCATGCCTTTGCATTTGTCATGTGGTGCTATGGTTGTAAATTTCTTACTCCGGTTATTGCTATGGTAAGTTATCCTTTCATACATTTCCGTTAACAATCCTATTCTTTAAAGTTTAAACAAACTTTCAGCTGTGGTCTTAACCTCTTTAAACATAACAAATTTTATTTTGGCATAATATGTATGTTTCACACTTTTGTGGCGAAATGTTGAGCTAAATTCTTGAATGAATATGCTTGTAGTTAAACATTGTCACATGATTTGAACAATATAAAATAAAGCTGTTAAGTTTGACGGCCTACATAATTTCTTTTTTTTTTTATCTTTTCTCGCAGCTCATTGCCTATTGGTTATGCTTAGCCCAGGCCATAAGTTTGGATGCTAAAGAATTTACTATGGAAAGTCTTGATACAATCAAAGCCGATGATGATGATAATCCGGAGTTCTATGAATATCTCTATATAGCTCGATCTTCTGCCTTGTTGGCCGTTCTCTTGCATTTTGGTATGAAAGCAAAAAAAAAACCTCTAAAATTACTTTTATTTAACTAAGTTGATTTGACATTTGCAGTTTTTGTATCCATAACTTTTGTGCATCGTGATCATTCGCTCTGGCAGCGTAATCCATTTCGTAATCGCATTTGGTCTCTTACCTGTTTGGGAATACTTCTGTTGCATGGCATTGTTTGTGCCACTCAACTTATTATGAATGATTTTATGGAAGAGCATTTAACAAATTTATGGCCTTCATTACTTGTGCTCTTTAGCAGTTCTTTGTTAAGTCTCCTGGTTAGTGAGTTGGCCAAATTTCAGGAGAACAAGTGAGTTACAAATTTTAAAGTTTGTTCTTGAAACTTTTTAAAATATTGTTTTGAATTTTACAGAGTGAATGCACGTTATCAGCGTCGGGCTCGTCTTGATTTTGGCACCAAACTAGGCATGAATTCGCCATTTTAAGATGCCCACCGGATTAAGTTAATTAATTCACTAAAGGCTGTATATATCAAAACGGTCAAAGTGCTTTTTTAACGGAACAGCAGATACACTGCTTTTTGTGGCTGTTGTAAGACAAACGAAATACCGGGTAAAAAAACGGGTTTGAAACGAGCCCAAACGAAGCAGTGCATTTAATGTCCAGCCGTTTATTGAAAACTGTAAATTGAACTGCTTGCTGGCATAGGGTTTCCGTTACTTGCAATTATTATAATTCATTGAAAATCCACAGGTTATTTGTATAATCAAGTGGAAAATTGGATTTATGTTTATTTCTAGTACCTGAATAGAGCAAGCAGTTCATTTTATAATTCAATTATAATTGTAAATTTTGAAAGCCATTAGGGTATTTTCTTGATTTAATTTAGTTTCTGTTTATCACCTTTATTTTAATTTGTGACACCCTTATAATTGTTATGTTTTTTTGGTTACACTTAAACATGTTTCCTTACTTCCCATTTGTCTTGTTGCTCGATTTCATAATGGCAAAAACGTTCTTTCGTACTAACATTTAAAAGACTTGCAATTATTGTATGAAATATATATATTATAATATAAACAAAATCCTAACGAAAAAACTGTCTACAAATAAGTAAAAGTTTATTAGATTCCTACCAATGAAAATTAAGTTGTAAATTGAAGCAAAGTCAATAGAATGTATCACGCTTGACTGGGTGCTAATTTGGGAAGCGGCACGCTGCAGTATCAATTGTGCGTGCTGTGTTGTTCAGAGATCTTCTTTTGACCCACAATTTCTGGTTGACAAATATTTATGTCTTTTATTTTAAACTACGTAGAAGTCTCGCGTTATGTGTGTGTGTGTGCGGAAGAAATAAAGATTCAAATGATGATTAATTAACACCTCTGGGAAAACAGAGAAAGAGAATTAAAGAGTGTCTGTTTGAATGAAGAAAATTTTATACTTTTTTAAATATTTACCATATATTTACAATATTTTTTGTACAACATAAATTTTATGAATATTAGTAGTTATACTAATTATTAACTCTAGTCACACACGGAGACCCCCTAGACCAGCAGACCCAATAAATATTGAATGAAGTCAAAGAGATGTTGACTGGAAGTCTAGAACTATATATATATATATATATGTATACTTATATACTTACATACATATGTATAACGGAAGATCGGAGAAGAAATGTGGAGTAACAATTGATTAGCACCTACATCAACGTCGACAAAATGAAAGTGCTGTGCCCTGACTTGGCTATAAGGCTATGGCAATATGATTAGCACTATATAGAGCACTTCTAGAGTAGCACCTTTCTGCCTCCGGCCTGGAATCTGGGTCAGAAGAAAAACGAAATCAACACCCAATCACGAATTTGAAGAGAATAAAACCAATAGCATTTCATGTTTTTCAGTGGATTTCAGAATTTCGCGCGACGCAGAGCACATGGACTTGTAACAGCACCACAGAGCTCAAGTGGATATAATGAGCTAAAAAAAAAAAAAAATAAAAACCAAAAAGGACTATACGAAAAATTACTGTTATCTTTATTGTTTTTAGTGTTGTGAAATCGAAATAATGCAAGTTAATAAAAATCAATGGACTTTCCTAGTTTTGGTTACTTGTATCCTTGGATGTGTTGTAAAGATTCAGGCCTACTCTCAGGTGGCAGTCAGTGGAGCTGGTGCAGAACAGGATCAAGGACCACGTATATTTAAGGCGCTCAATACAGATCTAATATTTCCCAAAACGTGAGTTAAATGTGAGAAATCTTAAAGCATTTCAGAAGTTGATTATCTGCTTGATATGTAGCTTCAATTCGAGTGAGAATGTTATCTCAACGACAGAGATTCCAACTACATCGGCTTTGCCACCTATACCCTATAATCATCGGATGCCCGAGGAGTCAGTACATGTAAACGAAAAGGATACAGAAGCTTCTCCAATATTTGTTACACCTTCAACTGCTACTATAACGACAGGATCACAGGAGGATGAAAAGCAGCAGCAAGAGGAACCCGATGCACCTTTAGTGGAAGCAGCCTCAACGGGACGTGCTGTTGATTATCGAACAGGTTATCCCTTCGGTCAGCTAATAACTCCACTGATAAAATCGGGCAGACCGCAACAATATGGGTCGCGACCAACAAAAGTGAGGCCCTATAATAGAGGAGGCAGTTCGTCCTCTTACTATCGGGCCCCTCGGCCCAACTATAATAAAGGTAGGACAGCAAAAATTATAACAAATTTAATTTAAAAGAAAAATTAAATTTATTATTTCGGCAGGAAAATTCAGCGATCGATTCACTCCAGGTGAAGCAACTGCTGCTGGCCAGTTTAAGGGTCATCATCATCACCATGATCATTCCCACGATCCCAAAGTGACTGCCGGTTCGAACTCAGTATCTTCATTTGCCTCACCCTCGGATACGTATTCATTTCCTCCACTGAATACAAAGTATCCATCCCCCTCGCAGGATCCAAAGGCTGCTTTACCATCGGACACTGTGACTAGTTACTTGCCACCCGCGTCGGGCGGGTTAAGTAATGCTGGCTATAATTATCCGGGACCACCTATGCCTCCATCGGGTGGTTACAAATATCCGGGTCCCTTGGCTAATGGAAATAGTGATAAGGACACTGCTGCTACTTCTGCCAGTCAACCGCCACCAGCGGATGATGACCCTGGCAATGATGATGTCATTGGTGTACTACCAGCTAGTGCCCAGGATAATGTTAAGGACGCGGGCAAAGATGCTGGTGGCAGTTCAGCTGGTGGCGATTCAGATATGGGCGGAGGCGGCGATGATAATGGAATGGGCGGAGGCGGAGATGACATGGGCCCTGCTGCAGGCGACAGTGACGGGGGTGGCAGCGCTGGCGATGATTCGGCTTTGCCAGCTCTGCACAACGATGGCTCCCCACATGGTGACGATGATCATAAATATGATCCAAATATGGAGTATGCTACACCTCCACCAGGCTGGTTGGAATCCCATCCAGAATCCGCTGCGCCCAAACCAGATCACGATCATGATCATGATCATGATCAATATCCAGACGTACACGATCATCATTCAGACCACGATCATCACCCCGATATACACGATCATCATCATTTCGATTACAGTTCCTATGCAGACGACGTGTATCCTGAAGTTATTTATGATGATCACCATCATCATCCGCACCATCACATTCATCTCCCGCCACCACCTCCCCCAACACTTCCTCCACCTCCTCCGCCTCCACCAACGGAACCACCTCCACCGCCTCCACCACCGCCAGAGCCACGTGTTAAAAAGTACAGTTACTTTTACATTGGTCGCAAACTCTGGTATATTCCACTATACTTTACAGTTTGGTTTAGTTTCTATATCCTTTGGTTGATTATTAAGTCCATTGGCCGACACAAGGTCAACTTGCCCAATCATTATGTCAGTCGTCGTAGTCTTTCGCCACCGGATTACTCCCAACAGAGCAGGGATGAGTATATCAATAATTTAACTGTTAAAGTGCTTGAGCAAATAGATAGTTTTAAGGAGAAATATTTGAACTGAAGTAAAATAAATGAAATTGCCGCCCCTTATATGTTATGTAAGTTGAAAACTGTAAAATGCGTTTTAATATAGCTGGAGAAACTTTTTTTTTAATATTTCAAAATTGGCGGTTAGTTCGCCTTAAGTTCGATAAGACTAGATATATCGAACTAAATTTAGCCTGTCAACTCTAGAGAGCATTATGTTGATCTGGCAACTCTAACTAGTTGGCGTGTTGTTGTGTGTCCAAGAGAGTTTGTTTATATCAGTTTCTCAGAAATAGAAATTAAAAACTCTTAGCAAGATGTCGTATATGCTACCGCATTTACACAATGGATGGCAGGTGGACCAAGCCATTCTCTCCGAAGAAGATCGTGTTGTCGTAAGTCTGCAAAGTATTTATATTTTTCATTTTGTTTCTATACGTTTGCTTTTTTGTCATTCTTCAATTTAGCCGATTTGTTAGTGTGGCAACTCTACTAACAGCTGGTAAGGCTTTTTCTACGAGTGGCAAGCTCAACAATGTTGCGTGTGTAATGTTGCCCGAAATTGAAATATAAAATGTTCACAGCTGTGGAAATGTTGTTAACGATATTTCTACTTTATGTATCACGATAAATAGTTTTGTTTCTTTATGTACAGCTTTGTTTGTAATGTGTTTGTTATTTAATTCATCAGGTAATACGTTTTGGACATGATTGGGATCCTGCCTGTATGAAAATGGACGAAGTGATGTATAGCATTGCCGAGAAGGTGAAAAACTTTGCTGTCATATATCTTGTGGATATTACAGAGGTGCCCGATTTTAATAAAATGTACGAATTGTACGATCCGTGCACGGTGATGTTCTTCTTTCGTAATAAGCACATTATGATAGATTTGGGCACGGGTAACAATAACAAAATAAATTGGCCATTAGAGGATAAACAGGAGATGATTGACATTGTGGAGACAGTTTATCGTGGAGCACGCAAAGGTCGTGGTTTAGTGGTATCACCCAAGGATTACTCCACCAAATATAGATATTAAGTAGATCAAGATTTAAGTGAATGAATAAAAACAAGTCCATTATCCTGGCAACTTTTGTGTATATGTATTTTCTTTGTTTTTCGTTTATTTTTCCACTTTTGTCACATTTCTCAGTAATATCGCTAACATTTACATCAATTTCTCTTTATAATATATATATATATATAACATTTAACTAAGTTTCTGTTTTTTAATAGCTCATACATATATATATTTTTTTTTTTGGGTTTAAATTTGAATTTTCATTTTCTTTAAAGTAATCTTTTTTATAATAATTTTTAATGTATCTTTTAAATAGTATATATCAATTGCTTTTCGATCCGACCAATTCGTATTAGGTTCAGTTTTAGTTTAGTTCAGTTTAGCTAAAAGGTACATACAGGCATATTTATCCATGCTGCTTATCGGAAAACATCAGAGAGAAGTTTTTGGTGTTTAGGGTTAGTATAAAAAGTATAAAAAGAAAACGTCGCAACCAAAAATTTTGGGGGGTTCTCATAAGGAAAATGTACCATCTAAATGGGCTTACCATCGCATTTAATATTACATCTTTTTCTGTTATTGTTCATTTTTGAGTTTAATACAACAGCTCAGTTTTTTCATTTTAAATTTGTTTTTAAATTTTCTGTTTTTTTTTTTTTACCACTTAAATTTAACAATTGGTTCCGCTACTCATTTGACTTACACAAGTTAGGTTTTTATTTAATACTTTCTTCTCTCATTCCTTTTGCCTTTCGTTTTTAGCTACATTATTATTATATATATATCTATATAGTATATATATATGTAGATGTACTCTTCTGCTTTGGTTGAATCAAATTTATTACTACAATTACAATGGTTTTATGTTTTTTTTTGGTTTCGGTTTCGGTTCATTCAGCATATTTAACCAACAATTCAACTTTTTTTCTCAGTGTGTTTTTTTTTTGTTTGTATTCTTTTGATATATCATTTCCATGTACTAGGCATTACTTTCTTTTGAGTTGATTTCATCGTACAAAATATCTTATTAGTATTAAAAATTATATTGTTTTTTTTTTTTATTTTCGTTTTCATTTGTTAATACTTATATGCATAGGATAAAAGGTACAAATTATAGGCTCAGGCTCAGAGGCGTATGAGAAAAAGTCTCTAATGGGGTTCATTTGAATATTTTTCATTCTTTCATTCATCCCTCAACTAGATTTTTAACGTTTTTTTTTTTTTGTTTTGTTTTCGCATACATCAAATAGTTTATGCATATTTTTTTTTATTCAATTTTTGATTATTTTCTTATAGATTTTTCTCACTTTCGAGGAGCAAATGCAATTTGTCATAGAAAAATAGAGATGCCATAGGTATAGGTGGGATGAGTTAGGAAATTGTTTATACTATTTTCATTATAATTTTTTTTTTATTTTTTATACATACATACATATATAATTAAGTAACTCTATATTTCTGTGACAACAACTCACTATTGTATGTATATCTATATGTATATATATATATCCTATATATATATATATATTCTCAACAATTTGTTTGTGTGTGTGTGAGGGATGAATAGAAAGTTGATAAAGGCATACATAGAGTAAGGTTTAAGATCTTGGAAGAACATATAAATATATATATATATATGAATATGTAATTACTTGTAGTTAGTAAATGACATTTGTTTAGGCAACTGTTGAGTAAACCATATCGAGGTCTCATATGTTTAGGCTTATTTACTGTCAGAGTACTTTTTGTTCTTGTGCAATCTATGTATATAAAATTGTTTACTAAATTACCATACTTGAAGTATTTTTCTTTATTTATTTATTTTTATTTTTGTTTTGGTTTGGCTGCGCATTTTAAGACACTAGAGAGAGAGAGAGAGAGAAAGTCAGAGCGAGACTGAGAGACTGATTTGCTGTATAGAAATATTATACTATTGTATGTATCAGATAGTGTGAAAAATAAATCCGAGTATCACTACTTAACTTTTAGATTTCTATTAACAATAATAGACAACAGTCTCTAAGTACGAATACGTTGTTGTTGTTGTTCATTTTTAACCTTCATTATAATTATCTTTATCCTTAGATTTACTAAATGGTAACTGCATAAATACTTTCGTCTCTAGTCAGACCCAACATCCAAAAGTCTAACTTATATAATTCATTTTGTTTTTCTTTTTAACTTTTTGACCAATTGCGCTTAACTAAGACGATCCTATTAATTTCTAATTTTAGTGATAGGCTCTTGAGCAACCCAGGAAATATATTTTTTTGGTTGCTAGACCACATGAGACTTACCATTATATCTGTGTATATAATAGTGAAAACTTCAAAAGAATAATAATGAGAGTACAGATTCTAAAAACGATTACTTAGTAAGATATGGCAACTTTCCCATGCGGACCTTGGACCTAGAAACCATTCGGACTCTCCATAGAACATCAGACAAATGTTTTTAAATATATATATTTAGATATATATATCTATATAGACTCAGGCACGGATATATACATAGTTATGAAAATGGAAATATTTCATGTTTATATTTGAAGTTTTCACTATTTCTTAATGGATTTTGCAAACAAATTCATATATATAGCTATATATATGTATATATATGTGAAGTCAGTTACTAAGCTCTTAAATAATGGCCCCACCCATGGAGCGGCGGAAACCAATTGGGCTAGAAGAGTGTCTCCTTGGACCATTTGCGGGAAGTGCCAGGCGGCAGACTGGGATCACTTGATGTTGCCTTATCATCGTTAATATGACCATCATTGTCCTCATCATCATTATCATTATCATCATCCTCAGCTTTATTATCATCATTGGGCAATCTAATCAACGGAAGCTCTAACATAACAGCCGGCGTTGCAGATGACATTGTCGGTTCGTTGCTGGGCAAGCTTAGATTGGTGGCACTTTTACTAATGGTATTTGGACCATTGTTACCACCACGCAATATCAAATCTTTTAATGTGGAAGGCATACAAATTGTCTGAGGTCTTGAAGCTAATACAGCCGAATCGGATGTGGATGAGGGACAGCGATCATGATGATGATATTGATGATGGTTGACTGGCAGTTGAGTAGTAGCAGTAGTTAGTGGCTGGGCCTGATTATTGTCCATTCTGGGACTGTGTGTGGCACTGGGACTAGGTGTGGTTGAGTGACCCAAACTGATTACCGTATTCAGACTACTATATTGAGTGTGGGTTGTCGATTCACCACCACCGCCAACGCCACCAATTACATCCAAGCCCAGACCCACTTCAGTATTTAGTGTTGAGCAGGTGTCCTCCTCTGTGGTGGTCGTCGTTGTAGTTGTCGTTGTTGTGGCCATACTTTGCGGATCACTATATTGTTGCAACAATTGGCCACGACGCGGCGGACTGGACTGAATAACGGCACCAAAATGTGTTTCCAGTGGAGCAACTGTGGCTGCTGATGAACCACCTTGACCTTGGAACTGTAACAGTGGCAATTGACCAGCTGCAGCACCAATAAGTGCTACCCTATCGCTAGAGGATGCACTGATTGTTCTATGTCGTTGCAGCAAAGGTCGTCTGGATCGAGCGCCACCACCGACTCCACCACCCATAGAGGGCACCGCACTCATGCTCATGCGTTTCATGGGTAAACTTACAGGCAAATTTATAGGATTTGTCTTTATCTCATTGGCCTGGGCCGCCATGGCAGCCTGCTCTTCACTGTCGCTGCTCAGTTGCTGCATATCATCGTCTGTATCTGCGGGACTCTCCAAGCCAAATACCGAATCCTCATCTAGGGAACGCAACTCTGAATCGGGACACTCCAGCGAGGAGATCTTAAAGGAACTTAGTGAGGCCAATGGAGCCCGCTTCTCAGGTGCACCATTGCCATTATTGGGTGGAGCCTTGGCTGAAATGGACATGGACAAGCTGCCATTAAGCCTGTCCAAGCTAACGGGAGTGCTATCCACACTAATGCTGCTTGACGTCGCTGTAGCAGTTGCGGATTGAGGCACTGCAGCATTGGCCGTATAGGGAAAACTATTATTATTACTCTCATTATGCTGCAATTCCACCAGCGTCAACTTCCGCCTGACACCCAATCGCAGCTCCTCCGATGGTGAGTCACAGAAATGAAAGGCCTGATGCGCACTGGATGATGGTGGTGCCGATTGTATAGGCTTTGGCATGGGTAAACCCAAATCCACAGTATCCCTTGATGGATTCTGATTGTATGGATAGACATCTACAGTATCGGCACTTATTGAATGTATCTGCTGTTTCCGTCCAGCCTGGGCACTCTCCGGATCATAGGAGACAATACTGTGTTTTCGTTTAAAATTTGGTGCACCCAAACCAGCTGAAGACTTGGATTTCGTTGATGTGGCTGCTACCACAGCAGATGCTTCATGTATGCTACGCTCTGAGGGACATGGGGATGCCTTTGGCGTTGGCTGTATTACCTGAATATCCGGATAATAGTAATCCCAATTGTCTATACTCGATGTACGCGAGGCTGTCGATAGTTTCCGTTGTAGCGTTGGCGGTAAATTGCTCATACCCAAAGTGTAGGCGGATGTCCGCCGTTCCAGATACGAACTGTCTGTACTGCAGCAAGTCATGGCGCTACTACGTCGCGAATCATGACCCTAGAAGATGGATGAAGAAATAAAAAGAAAAGTTTAGCTTTGTTTCCACAAAATACTCCAATCTTTTTCTATGTCCACGTTGCGCCCACTCACCGGCATTGGTACAGACAGAAAGCCTGGCTTACTACGTGTGGAATCTGTTCGTTGATGATGCAATTGCTCCTGGTCATCCTGGTTGCTACATTGCATATATTCATCTCCATCCAGTTCATCCTCTGTTTCCACAAAATAATCATCAGTGCCAAAACTGCCGCCCATCGGATAGTTACTTAAAATACGCGATGACTCTGAACCGCTTTTGCGGCGTCCAGGTCCACCAGCAGCACCACCTGGCGACATGGCCGAATAGGAAAATCGTCGTGGTGGTTCCAATAAATAACTATAACCCACTGGACCAGTCGGACCAACGCCACCTGAAAACAAGTTTTTGATTTTCATTATTAAGTCTAGACTCAAGATCTTTGATGGACTTACCCACTGAACCGCATCGATAACCACGATTTATTAGGGGTGGTGCACTCACGTTACCTAGCGAGAGCATTCGCTGTCGCCGATACACTAAAGCATCATATTCATCTGGGTAAATGGACATGCCAGTGGCCACAATCGCCTCATGAATCTCACGCTCCTCTTCCTCTTGCATACAAACGGCTGCCACGGCAGCCATTTTGGGATCTTTAAGGACTTTGAGGGTCTCATTGCTACTACTGCGACTCTTCCACACAATGAGGAACACCATCAGGCCAAAAAAGCCACCCAAAGTGGCAGCAATTCTAACGCCAGTCATCACGTCATATGTGGCAAAGAATTCCTCACGGATTCGGGCACGCTCAGCGGCATTTTCAGCATCGGTCAGATTACGTTCACCGGGCGGTAAGAGTGGCATATAAGGAGTGGGCGTGGCTGAATGTGGATGGGCAGGTGCATGTGTAGAGGCAGTGATGTTGCTATTTTGAATGTTGCTATTGTTCGAGAGCGCCGCCGGTGTCGGTGATGCTGATGGAATCTCGTGCAAACCATCGACACTTGGATCAATGAGTGCTGATGCTTTTGGTATGTTGTTATTGTTCTTGCCGGATGAACGGCGGCTAAGGCGCTGCTGTGAGGCATGATTAGCAGTTGCTCCTGTTGTTGATGTTTTTGTTGTTGTTGCACTGGTTGCTGCTGCTGATGTTGCACTGGTTGCTGATGCTGTTGTTCCACTATTTGCTGTTGCTGTTGTTGACGGCGTTGCTGCAGACGACGGGGCATGTCGTGAAAGTTTGGCCATCTTCTATTGAAACATTTTCTGAAAGGCAACAGAAAAAGGTCAAAGTTTAATTGGCGCACTGAGAAAAAAAAAATCCATTTCTATGGAATGTTTCTTTTTTGTTATTATTCTGTGCAACACAGAAATAAAAATTCCCAAGCCTGACAAGAAAACAATTAAAGTTTTCCTATAATTGGTAAAGTTCTTAATTTTTTATGATACCCTTGTTTTAGTCCTGAACCTTTAGTTGTTGTTCTTGAAAAACATTTTTCTCTTTAATATTTAATTTAAATGTTAATTAATGGGAATCTCATGTAAAACACTTTATCGAACAAATTACCAATTATATATACATAAGTCAGAGATTGAAACAGTTATAATTTTAAAGTTATTCGATTCCTAAAATATTTCTTAGAAATAATTGGTTTAGTTGGTTTCTTTTTGTGGAACGGCAGGAATTTCTAGTGGATGTGGAACACCGATAACTAATATGAATAAATATTAAAAATTAAGTTTCCTAATACAAAATATTCCTTAGTTTCTACGAAGAAATTTTTCGAAACTAAAATATACTTTTGGTCCTTGATAAAAACTTGCATATAAAAACAAAGACAAGATCATGATTTCTGCATTTTTGCTTTGCGTTATTTTTCTCACTTTTTCAAATATTTCCACAACAACAAATAACGTCTCTTTAAAAAAATTCAATGACCATGTAAAATAGCCATTAAGAATCACTTGAAAAGTGCTTAGACTGCAATTTGACTTTTTACAACATTTTTGCCTTTCGTTCCTTTTCGTTTCTCATTATTTGCACGGAAGTTGTAGACGAATTATGTCGGCCAATGTCATAATAGCCATTAAAACTTTTTCCTTTTTACACAAATATTCTTCTCGTTTTACCTTTTCCCTTCTTTTATACGCGGAAAATTATGATGGAAGGAGAACACGAATAAAAAAGTGGAAAGGATGGACTCAACCGAAATAAGCCAAGGTACAACAAATTTTGAATCACATTAGATGGCAAAACTTTTACAATAATCACAAGATGGACCGACTCAATGTCCTTGGCAACATTCACAAAATACAAAAAATGAATAAAACAAAAAAAATGAGGAAAAAAATAAAAGAATGAACCATGGGAAAAGAGCAACTCAGATAGAAAATTCAGTGGAGCAAAGCTCCTCGTGGCTGTCAATTCAAAAAACGAACAATTAGATGGGGTGAGAGAGGGAGTCGTTGGAGGGTGGAGTACAATGGTAAGAGGCGACTGCTGGAAATGTACTAATACTATATATAGAATACAAATGTCCTTCTGCATTATTGACCATGCCAACTTGTTGGGAGTTAAAAAAGAGCTCCCAAGGATATTATCCACACAATCTAAAGTAAGAATATTCTATAACCTAGTTTATAAGAAAAAGTTTAGTTGGATACAATTCATAATTTACTCATTTCAACAAAATGCTAAATATTTTCCAACTTATTACCCCAGTAGGGACGGGAATGGGATGGGGGAAAGATGCTCCAAAAACAATTAAAAATGTGCAAAAAGCAAAAGAAAAAGTTTTCCTTTTCTTTTTTTGTTTTGAAGGCGCCGTAGAAGTATGAGCCAAGAAATGTGTAGATGGGAAATTTATGGCTTTTTAATTGCTATGACGGGGTTGGGGGGGTCGAGGTGTCGAGAAGTGGGCAGACCAGCTGAAGTTGAAGGATTTTTCGCCTTGTCTTTTATGCGAAAGCGTTAAAGTATGCCAAATTCCTGGGCAACAGAAAAAAGGCAAAACCGCAGACAAAGAATTGAAATGAACGGAATGTGAAACATTTCCTTCTGCAACAGATATTACTTTGTAGAAATATCGTACACTTAGACATTGTGCAAGTACTTTTGTAGAAATTAAGCACACACATTTAACGTTTTATGAGAATAAAGATGAGGCAGTAAGAATGGCTAAGAAATATTTGCCTTTTGTGAATAGTTAAGGTTTAGTCAATATTTTTAAAAAGGGTTTTCTGTTTCACTCTTAATTTTTACTTAACTTTCTTGTTTTATGATACTAATGAAAAAAAACAATCAATCTTGACTTGATGACTTCACAACCATCATATTTAGATCTTAAATTGAATTTATTATTTGTTCTAAAGATTTGTCAAAAGTTTTGTATCAAGTGTAAATTGACTCTGGTACAAAATTATAATTCGTCCTTTCGTCTCTTTTTTCTTTCTTTTCGTTTTGTTTACTTATTTCTGTAAATTTCTTTCATTTCAACTGAAAAAGAAATAATAATAAATTTGACTACAATTTGTTTTGTGCTTTTAGCTTGGCTAAAATATATGTACAGCATTTTGATGGATTAGCCAGGACACCCGAGAGTATAGGTTCATTTTTCTAGGACAAGGCTAATATAAATACAAATGCATTAACAATTTCAATATTATAGCCATGTCAAGCCTAAATAAAAACATGAATATGAAAAAAATTAAGAAAAAACTGATGAGTTGAATTTGCTTAGATCGTAGCGAAGTTTCTTATACCCTTTAAAATAGTTGAACGTACTTTTCCAAAATTTAAACTTAAAATTATAACTTGCCTGATTCTCCAAATTATACACTAACTCTTTTGATCCTTTAAAAAACATATATATATGGGTAATCTATTGATCTTTCTATGATGGCAACAACATACAAAAGGTGTGTTACAACCTTCTATAGAGTATAAAAAAAAAAAACTAAACAAAATGTGTTGCTTGTTGCGTGTGTTGTTGGTGTTGCTGCTGTTTGTTGGTTGTTGTTATATTTCTTGTTGGCATGATGAATGATTGTGGTTAGAACATGGACAAACATGCTGACAGGACTTGAACTCATTCGGTTGGACTGTCAGATGGCTTGTGTTATGTTCTCTGTGCTTTGTGCTATGGTGCGTATGCGTAATAATAATTCATATTCATCATTTTAACGGCAATGTCTACCCTAATAATTCTGTTCTTGTGGCCAAAAGGCTTCATTTTTTGTTCGCCACCCCTTCCATACTGGCCAAAATGAAATTGAAGGCAAATCAATTGAAATTGTTGTATGCATGTGTGTGTGTGTGTGAGAAAACGTCGGTGTATGTGTGTATGTGTATTTGTTGCATATTTCCTTTTGAGTTGGTACATAACAAAGAAATCATTCATGTGAATTGAGGCATTTGTTGTATGTGTACATATATATCTATAGATTTATGTGTATGTATGGCATAAGCATAACACAGAACCAGTTAGTTGAACAGAAACCGTTTAGTGACCATAATCAATATACATATACATACATATGTATAAATGCAACCAGAAAAAAAATTGGTAAGATTTTTGGAAAAATTTTACAAATATTTTTAAAACAACGTGCAAATTTTAACTTAAATATATATTTTTATATTTTTATTTTTAAAGTAAATATTATTGTTGATTCAATTGGCAATATATAAGCTTTTATTTAAATTTAATTTTTGGATTTATTTTAACATTTTGTCTTATTCAAAAAAACTCCAAAAATATATGCTTTTAACGTGTGTATATATTTCTAATATTATATTTAATTGAACAATTTTTCACTCAGAGCCAGAAAACGAAAAGAAACAGAGAAAAAAAAAATAAATAAATAAAAGAAAAAAAGCAACAGTTAGGCAAAAGTGCACCATAAATATTTAAATAAAACAAAAAAAAAAGGAAAAAATTGAAAAAAAAAAGAAAATGGCAGGAATAATAAAATGTCTGCAAAAGAGAAATGAAAAAGAAATTTATGAAAAACAAGAAAACTTGAAAAGGAGGGGAAAAAGTTTAAAATTTAAGAAAGCAAAATATGCTACAAAAATATACAGAAAACAAAACAAGAGTAAGGCAAAACAAAAAAACGAAAATAAATAAGAATTAGAAAAGAAAGAGTTCAAGCATAAATCTCAATATAAACATGAATGGATTTAAAATATCATATACTCAGTTTATGTCAAACAAAGAATGAAAAATCTGTCAAAAAATTATGCTTTTTTTAAGTCCACATACATCTTCCGCCTGCCATATTCAATTGAACAGCATTGTATGAGCATAAGATGCCCATCATCATCATCATCATCTTCATCCGGCAAATCATCTTCCCTCATCAGCCCTAAAGGAACCCAAGGAAAACCCACCTAAGCAGCTTATAAATAAAAAGCATTAAGCAAATGAAAATTTTCTTTAGCAATATTTAGGCTTTTCATACAATTTTCCTTTTCTCTTATTTATTTATTTTTTTTTTTTTTTGACGAGAATGTAATTCGATTTCCCTGAGCGCTTAGCTAACACATCAAATTTTATCCCTTTTTGTTCACTTTTTTGTTTAATTAATTAAAATGTCTGCTAGAAGGCAAAACGAAAAAAAAAAACAAGAAATATTTTAAAGGTTCTGTGCAAGAACTCAGTCTGGATGTCTTATTAGGCTGTCTTTTTTGTCTAGCAAAAGACAATGTGCGCCCAGTCAAATTATGAGCATTATGGCATAAGTACCCCTACCCCTGCCCCCGGTCCCTGTTTCAGCCACTGTCTCTGTCTCTTTTCTGTTTTTTCCTCTTGTCCCTGCCCCTGTGGCTGCCCTTGATGCAGGGTTCCGCGCGCGCCATTTAACAAACATTCCGTTAATCTGCTACACTTGGCAAGAGAGCAGAGCTCCATGGCCATGAGGCTGCTCCACATAGCTATAGCTCCATCCGGTTTTCCATAGTAGTCGACGTCGTCGTCGTCGTCATCGTCATCGTCGTTGTCGTCCTTCTCGTTGTTACTGCTTATTGTGTTGTGCTTTTATTGTTATGGCCATGTTTTTTTGTTGCTGTTTCATTTGGCGGCATTGTTGGCTCTGTCTTCTCCTTGTCTCCTCTTTTAGGGCTGCACCTCTTGTCTCTATCTTACCACATTAGGCTTAGCCTGTATTTTTCTTCCTCTTTTCCTCTCCCTTCTTTCTGTGTCTGTGAATGTGTTTGTGCTTGTGTGTGTGTGGCTCTTTTATTTTTCGTTGTTGTCTTTAATGCTAAGCGTTTTACGTTTATGAGGCACACCGACAGAGCTATCCCATACCATTTTACCACAAGACTGTGCATCATTTATAGATGATTTTTAAATTGCATTTATTTTATTTCATTTGCAAAATGTGTCACGTTTTGAATTTTCTCCATCCACTTCTAATATTTGTCTCAAATATTTACCAGCCCATACGTGACTGGCCTTAGCTTTCACTTTGTCTTTCTTGATTCGTTCATTTTCTTTCGTGTTTTCTCCCTCTCTCTCTCTCTCTTTCTCTCTCTCTCTCTATTTTCCTTTGCTTACTTTTCACATTTGTTTTTCCTTACCTCTTTTCATCCCTTTTGTAGTATTCTCATTTCTGTTAATAATTCACTGTCAACTTGTATATTTATTGCTTAATCACTTGGAAGACCACAGATAATATTCGACACATATCAATGTATGAGAAAGAGAACGAAAGATAACTATAGAAAGGGAGCGAGCGAGCAAGAGAGAGAGAGAGAGAGAGGGATATAGAGTGCCTATAAATCAAATATGAAATATTTGCTTTCATAATCAGGTCAATTTGCAGTCAAAAGTCAATACATAGCAAACTAAACTGAGACTCTAAGAATCGTCTTTAGTAAAATATTGAAATGGTTTAGTCCCACAAGAGATTAAATTGATTTAATTTAAATTTATAGTGATAAAAAAATTAACAAAAAAAAAAACAATTAATGATATTTAATATTGATGTATCTTACCTACGAATAAATAAAAAGTTGATAAGTATTTTGCAAAAGTTTCTTATGAGAATCAAACATTAAAAATCATCATCAATCAAAAACTATACTAAAACTATATACGTGATTCTGAAGGTGATAAATTACTCGGTTATTGTTCATGTTTAATCAAAAAATGTACTTTAAAAGTTACATTTGTTGTAAATAGTATTAATGGTAAACTTCGATTATAATTTTGTTCATATTAATGTTATTTCTTTTTACTGTGAAGTATTTTGAGAATTGGAAGAAAATGCTTTTGTTATTTGTATAACTAGTGAGAGAAATACTTTCTCAGATATTTTCACTTTAATGCCTATAAATGAATATATTCCAATATTAAATAGGTTTCCCCCCTTATCGTAATGTAAATGTATATTTTAATGACCTACTTATCATAAGATATATAAAGAAACCATTTGTTTAAGTACTCTTAAAGTAAATACAAGTTAATTAAAATCATTTATCTCTCGGACATGATTAAAATTGGATTATTTAAGAGCCATTAATGTTGAAAAGAAAACATTTGACATTCCACAATAATTTGGTATGTCAAGATTTTCACATTTATATATGTATATATTTATATAAAATGTCTTACTCTCGCACTTTGTCCATTGTGTGTCCAGCAACTAGACAAAGGGCGTCTAGACAAAATTTATAACGTTAATGTATTTAGTTGGCGTTGGATAGAATGCCGGGCATTCCATTTTGGAACGTTTTAATTGTGTGACATGAGATTGACAAATGTCTGAAAAGTTTGGGTCCAGCTTCATCTATAGCAACGATGAGGGTACGAGGTCTGAGGTCAGCAGCACTTGGCCATAAGTCAAGTGTTAATTAAATGTTATGCCAGGCAGCTGGGCATCCAGTCGGTATAGCAACTTTCAGTTAATTTTGCTGTTCAGTTCATTTTCCGTATAAAGTATTGCAACCACATGGCGTATACGTAATTTACTTTACTGCCATTAAGTCAGCACATGTGTATGTGTGTGTGTGTATGTTCTGCTTTTGCCCTCATCCTCTTTGCCGCTCTTAGTCCTGTGTGTGTGGCGACACTTGACTTTTATATATTTATATTTTTTGTTGTTATTTGCTGTTTTTCTTATTTCTTTTACAGAAGCCCTGGCAAAAGATTGTGTGTATAATAAAAGCGCCACAAAGTATGCAACAGGAAATAAACGTCGCTTAACTTAACAATTACTGACACCATTAAAGTTCGTTCCAAGCAACAGCATCACGCCCACTCAACACGCCCAGCAACCAGTTTCAGCCTGGGCCATACCTCACCCCCCCTACCCCGTCATACAAGAACCTTTTGTCTAGAGAGTCAGCTGCCATTATAGTTTTTCCTCTTCCTACTTCTCCTCTTTCTGGGTTTTTGCTTTTTCTTTCTGCCTTGGCTGCTTGCTCCTGTCATTCTCATTGTCGTGGTGTATGTGTGTGTGTGGGAGAATGTGGGTGTGGATGTGTGTGTGGGTGACATGTGCCTGGCACAGATTGCAGGCAGCACAAGCATTGTGTCTGCACCTTCCTCTTTACCACATTTCATGCAACTTTTTCTTCCTTTCGGTTTTTGGTGTGTGTGTGTTTTTTTTTTGTTTTTTGGGTTCTGACAACGACATTTTACAAGTATTTTATGCAAACGACTGCAAAATACTTTCATCTGCTTCTTCTTCTTTTCTTTTTTGGCCACAATTGAGCAAATTGTTGCCCGGAAATGTAGTTTGATTCTATAGCCAGAAGGCCTGGACACTAGAACTCATCTACATCTAAAACTTTTATACCATTCCAAGTAATTTAAAAGTCCATTCGCCTTCGAGAGACGGGGAGAGATAGAGTAAGGGGATCCCAAATGTATATTTATCATAATACCCAGTGGCTGTTGAGTTGCACGAGTTTCATGAGTTGCAGCTGCCGTTACCATTAACCCATTAAATCTCCGCACAATAAGAGGAAGCCGCCAATGCTGCCGCCGCCACAGCACGTTGAAGCAAACTCAGCACGTAGCCACTTCCGTTGAACAGAGAATGAGGGGATTTAGGATGAGATGGGCATAATGCAGGAACGGTGGGGGGGGGGGGGGGGGGGGGGGGGTTGGAATCTATAGGAATTGAGGCCAGTTAAGTATGGTCGAGCACACAGCAACTCTAGGTACCTGATGGTAGCTGCTGCCAGTGCTGCGCTATTGCCATTAAATCAGTGTTAACAACTGAAGGGACACACAGTGGTCCGTGCATGGGAAAACTTTGTAGATAAATAAACTTTAGTCAGTTAGATAAAGAATAAAACTGTTTGATCGTTAACAAAAGAGGTTAAGAATATCAATACACATTTAAAAATTCAAATTATAAGTATGTTGTCAAGTCTTTTTCAAATAAAAGTGTGAGCGGACAGAAAAATATTTAGATTCAAGGACATGTTATGTTATTTTCTATAACGAATTTCAATATAAAATTTAGAAAGCTGTATAATGGGCTTAAGTTCTTAGCATTATCGTCAAACTGCGAAATTATAAAATGTTTTTAAGAAAAGAAAAAGGCAACAAATTGAATAAATTATTTTTCTATTGTATTTGTATTTTTCTATTCGTAGCTAATTGCACACTCTTTAATTTCTTGACTCCTTAAGTTGAGTTCGTTTAATTATTTATGTAGTAAATGTGTTTTTTTAGCCCACTGTAGCCTATTTGCCTGTACCTGGACCGTTACTGTTTGCTTTTACCCTAGCTCACGGAGCAGCTGGTTTCCTTTTGCTTTGTTGCTGCAATCACAGCAAAAAAGATTAAAAAACTGAGGCAACAACTTTCGTTTTATTTGCGGAAAGTAGAGAGAGAGAAACAAAAATAAATAACGGGAAACGAGAAGGGAGAAAAGTGCAGCATGCTTCGCGGCTGCTGACTCGCCAAAAAACAATTATTTGCATATGGAAAGAACGAGTGAGCGAGATAGGCAAAAAGAGCTATGGCAAGAGAAAGGGAGAAGGGGGTTGACAGAGTAAACTTTAATATTTATTCTATAGCCAGCAAGCAGGCGAAAAAGCAAACAACTACGAAATGACTAGAGACTGGATGCTAAATAAATTGAAGTAGAAAAATGCGCCACCTAATGGTCGCTGCCAACAGCAACTGCAACATATGTCATCAAGGAGTGGTCGTGGTAAGGGGTGTTGGGGGTGTATGGCGATGGTATATGGTCGGGGTTAGGGGCCAGGGCCACCTGTTGTTGCTGTTGCCTGTCGCTGCACTTGTTTTACGCTATTTCCGTTGTCGTTTTGCCGACAGCTGTTACGGGTTTTCATTTTGTCTTTTGTCGCAGGGGGTGCTATGAGGACCGCCGCCCCCGCAATTTCATTTTATTTCACTTTGCCAAGTTGCTGGTGTTTTTGCTGTTTTTGCTGTTTTTAGCTTTTTTCTATTTCTGTTTTCATTTTGCCTCGTGTAATTGTAATTGAATACTTTAAGTGTTTTTCAACTTTCAATTAAATGACAAAACAAGAGATATTTTAAGAATAATGAAAAAGCTATTTCTCTTGTTTCTGTATCCCCTCTATTCCCCTAGGATATAAGGGGATGTCAAAGTCGTTAAGCTGTACGCAACAGACACGGAGTAGCGATTATATTTCTTTAAATGAAACAAATAAAAATGAATTTATTTTGATAAAATGCAAAAAATATCCACACAGCACCCAAAAGTTATGTAGTTATCCCTTTGGGCATCATTGGGATGATTTATTTGAGGGATTTGTGTTGCTAATTAAACGAAAGTGAAGTATATAAAGGCTAAAAAGTAACAGAATATAAAAATATCTCATTTAATTTAACTGAAAGTTGCAACTAACAAGCAAGCTCAATAGCTTATTGAATGTTTAATAAATTAGAAAGTTGTAAAAAAGAACTAGTTCCACTTTATTGACGAACGTCCTATGACCCCGACGTGATTTGAACACGCAACCTTCTGATCTGGAGTCAGACGCGCTACCATTGCGCCACGGAGTCTACGGTGATCCTCGCGACTAGGAAATCAATTTCAATATCGATTATTTCTTGGAGTGATCAAAAATTGCCTTAATAAGACACTTTTTTCTAATTATTGTGTTGAGATTCAGTAAATCAGTAAAAGCTAAAAAGAGACAAGAGTTACATACACACATGCCTGTATTTATTTATGTATATATATATTGTTATCTTATCATATAGTACACTGGTCAGTAACATCTCTATTATTGAATATATGGAAACTTTTGTATTTAAATATGAAATGATTTATAATATATAATAATAATATATATATAATGTATATTACTCAGACAACTTTTGTAAACGTTTACGTTTTCATTTTAGGCTCGGTTGTAATCAGAAAATGAAACATTTGCTTTTATATCCTTGATGATACATCTTTGTTCCTTACTGGTTTGATTCTAATTTATATTTCGAGCGCTTATTAATATATGAGTATGATTAAGATTAACATATAAATATCCTCTTTATAAATTCAACACCATTTTTTAATTTGTAAAATACTTTTAGAAACATCAGTTTTCTACTTATAAAAAATATTATTGGTTTTGATTTCTGTTACTGCAAACTTAAAGACTTTAAAAAAAGTATCATATTGATGTTGGTCGGTTAGCTGAGAAACAAATGACAAACCAGCTCTGTCAAGAGTTGTTTACTATTTTAAAACGATAAAAATAATCTTTATTCATAATTATTTTGCAAAATTTATAACCGCATTAACTGAAAACAAAAAAAAAGTATAATTTATCTTGTGAAAAAAGAGATCCTAACGAATTTCTCACATTATTGACCCCGACGTGATTTGAACACGCAACCTTCTGATCTGGAGTCAGACGCGCTACCGTTGCGCCACGGAGTCCACATTCTACCCACCATCACTCACACAAACATAAGCAATGCCAATAATATTGGTTTTTATTGTTGTTGCTATTCGCGTGCCTAAAAATAATACCGCTATATAATGAAATGCGCTCACAGCCAACGTCATTTATTGCGTTCGTTTTTGCTGCCAACGTCATAGACATAGTCATAGTCCACATTCACCGCAGTCAAATTCAGTTCGTGCTTCCTATACCCAGTATCGATTTGTATTTAAGGGTATACGCGAACTTACCAAAATTTCTCATTTATGCGTTTCCAACTCGTTTAGTCTTCGTGAGCAACATTCTCTTTATCAGCTTGTCTGTTTACTCAGAAGTGTCTCATTCTTTCTCATATTTTATTTGTTTACATGACCTTTTGAGGTGCCAGTTTGCTTTTCCATTATCCACAATTACATACATACATTTGTGTTTATCATTATTGTATTCTATTATTTCTTCGTTACTATATTATAGGGTATCTCGCGTACGGCAACCCAACCAGCATGACTAGTTTATCTGCTGTTTCAATTAGTTTGGTGTTGTTGCTGTTACCGCAAGCTAAATTTAGTTGCTTTTAAAGCGTTGAGAGTAAATCATGTGTTGGGGTTTGTCAGTTAGATTAGATAAAGACTGTCCATAGAAACTTGTTTTGCTGCAATTGAACGACTTTTTGCATAAAGTCATTGCAAGAAAAATGCATTCACTTACAACAAATTGAATATGAGTAAATGAGATTTAGTTCACAATTCTTTTTGAAGCAATTCTTTATACGATTTTCATCAAACGGAATTAGAATTTTAGCGACTTGGATCAAACAAGAATGTGATTAGCCCATTCTACGCTAAAGTTCTTGTAGTAGAAATCAGGCAATTTATTGTCCTAATTTGTATGAATGTTGTCTTTAAATCATGCGCATAAAATCCCGTTAAAATCGCGTTCTCTCAAGTGATTCAAAATTTCGTTGAAATGAATCTTTTCATAACTTCAATTTAACTTTAAATTTATACTTTCTTTCCTTTTTCTTTTTTATATTATCCTGGCATTTTGATTAAATTTCAGTAGACATATACTATAATTGTATTCAAGCATTAAATCCTGGATAACTCACACATACATACACACAAAACTACAAATATTCTGTGAACACAGTGCGGAAAAACTAATAAATACTCAACAGATGCACATTTGAAAATTTCAGTGGAAAATGAGTAAAAGCGAGGTAAAAGAAGAGAGCAGTGAAAGCTGAAACTGAAACTAAATAAAAAGCAGGCGAAACGAATGGTTTTTCCTTTTTTCCGCCTGCTTCTTTTTGCTTTTTCTTTTTTCCTTTTTTTTTTTACCATTTCAGCCACAAAAACTTTACAGTCTGCGTGTGCGAGAGTGTGTGTATGTATGTATGTGTCTCTTTTGGTATATGTATATGGCCATGTATTGTGTGTATGTGAAGGCTACATGCAAAATTGCCAGCCAGGCGCTCAGATAACAGTGTAGGCGTCTCGGATCGTTGGTTGTGACGGGAAGGCCAAAAGGGAGATTGTAACAGTGTAAAAGGTGCGTTTGTCTCTTTTGCTCTCTCTCGCTCTCACTCCTCCCTCAGCTTTCCATTTCTTCTTTTTTTTTTGAGCGTATGCCTGTGTGTGTTCTCATTAATAAGTAAACACTACTACACACAAACTTACAAACATATCCCAGACAGAGGCAAAAACTCTCTCCCAAAACATATATACACACACACACACAGTCACATAAAGCTCACATAAAATCTCAAAGTTAATGGTTGGGCCAACTGTGGCAACTCTTACCAACACACACATACACACACACAACTTTATATACATCTTCTTTTTTCTTCCTTTTTTTTTTTTTGCCCCAGCAACTTGTTAAGTAGTTCTGCCTGCTCTTCTTGTTGGCTGGAGCGTATCATAAGCTCTACTTAATTCGTTTAAGAAAAACGCAAGTAGCTTTGTCCACAGACACCAAAGCATACCAAAAAAAAAAAAAAAAAGGTACAAGGATTTGATGCATAACGGTAAAAATGGGGCAGGCAAATGAGCAATAGCATAAAGGAAAAGTATCTAGAGAATTTATTTAAACATCGGCTTGACTTAATTGAATGGATAACTGAAGTAAGCACCAATTAGCTTATGTTGTGTTACCTTAAGCAAAATCTGATATTACTTAACTTATGCTAAGAAACTTAGAAGATTTAAAATTTCATTGATTGATAAAAACCACTGTAGCCAGGAGTTATGTACTTCTCCAGTAATCGATAGAGAACTTATAACCAACTGCAAGTACATTGATTTATTTACACTTTTCTTACTTTGACTTATGTTTTGCCAACTTTCTGCATTCACAGCAACTTCTACCTTTTGCTGTGTGTTCTCTTTCAATGTGTTTTATACACACATATGTATGTAAGTATTTCCACACCCCGTACTCATAGTTTTTCTTTTTTAATTAGCTTGACAACATCGAGAAATAGCAGCCACATCCGTTGCAACGAGGAAGAAAGAAAAAAAAAAAAACTTATTTAATTAATTTTTGCCATTGAAGCAGCTAATTAGGTTTTTAAAGTGCCTTGTTGTTGGCCATAAAATAGTTACCATATTATGTTTGTTTGCTTTCGTAAAGTCTGCGGGCTCTGCAATTCTGTTTTTTGGCTCGGTCCGGCATAAATTTACATAAATTTGATTTTAAGCCCAACCAGAACAGCAGAAAAAAAAACGAAAAACAACCAAAATCGATAACGGGAAACTGAACAGGGAAAATGCTAGCGCCAAATTAATATGATTAATTGACACGTTAGCGCTGCGTGGCCTAAAAACTAGCTGAATATGCATAGATTGTCCAAATATAGACTAGCAGATGACCTGTAAAGGCTAAGAGAAAATAACCTTATGACATATAGAAAGAGTGTGATGCCAGATGGAGGGGATAAAGGCTCTTAAATTTTAAGATTTCACTTTCGAAAGATAAGATATGGTAAAATCTTACTCTTGCTCTAAGTAATTGCTGATTACCATAGCTTTAATTGAGTCCTTCGCTACATTGCACTATAATATTGTTAGCACTCAACTGGATAAATATTTTTAGGCAACGAAGGACTCTCTGAAACCTTACCGCAGTCACACAGAAATCACAACGCCGATGCCAGTTGACAGCAGGGATTTTAAGTTGGGTGTGTGTGTGTGTGCGTGTGTGGTAGGGATTGGGAGGAGCTTGTAAAAACCCAACTGGCTGATGGACAACAAACACCACTCACAGACACACCACCGAAAATTGATGGACACACGAACATGGCGTCAGGTTGAGGTCAGGCCAAAAGGGTGAACCAATTTGCAACGGGACAAAAAGCGCAAAAATGGCGCAAAATAACGAAAAAAAAACACATAAACTGTATGAAATTGACCAACAGCTGTGCACCATTTGCAATCACATAAATTGAAATTATATAGCAACTAGTTTTTGAATAGGGCGGACAAATGGCTTGTTATTTGCTGAAATATTCATGGTAAATATTTAGCAGCTAATATCGAGTAGGTGTGAGAATGGCAACTTTTATCATGGGCAAAGTGTACATAATTCAATATGAGTGTGAAATGTGGCATGTCTATTAATCAGTCAAATGAGGCATAAAAAAGATATATGTATATATGTACTTTATATATGTATATATGAGTACATATGTACATGTGTATTTGTATGTTCAAGTGCAAGTATTTATATATATTTAATAGCTACTGAGTGGGTGTCTCACATTTCGTTTATTATGCTCAATAAAACGCTTGTTTATTTATTTTCCACATAAAAAACATTTTTACACTCACAATTTGTTTTTTAAAAATTTCATTCATTTTTCATTGTACACTGACAGACAGTATAACATAAAGTATAAGTTTCGACATCATAAAAAGTAAATATTTTCTTAAAAGAAGTATCTTAAAGGGAATTCAAATTGATAGTAGCTATTAATATTGGCACTAAAAGTAAAACAAAAGTAAAATTCAAAGTACTTTAAATGGACATTCCTGCAGAAGTCTAATCCAACCCTTCCCAAAAGTACGCATACATAGAAGGAACTAAAATACTTATAGACTAAATTTCCATAAAAGAAACAACAACGAGCCCAATTTTAGATTGGATAACCATCAAACTAAATTACTATTTCATTAATATGACCCAACTGAATGGGTTATAAATTGACAATAATTATGCTGGTATTAAAACTTGATAAGAACTTATTTAGTAACCAGGAAACTATTAAGTAGAAATATCAAAGAAGCTAACTTCGGCTCTGCCGAAGTTTGTATACCCTTGCAGCTTCATTGTTTTATTATTTAATTTAAAAACTAAATTTTTAAAGTAATTGAAGAGAAAACTCAACTAAAAATTTTCCCGAATTCACGGAGAATCGAACCCACCAATCACCGAACCATCGTGCGACCGATCTTTACGTACTACGTCACCATCCTCACTTAACTCACTTAAGCTAGTTCGACATACATATATGTATGTATGTACATATAGCAAACGCATGGCATCTCGCTCTTTAAAATTCGTTCTGTTCTGTCACAACGCAAATGTTTCTGTCTCTCTCACACACCGCGTGGTGACCAATTTTTGCATATGTATGTGTGTGTGTGATTGCTTGGAATTTGTTTTTGTTTCTTTGCTGCCAGAGAAAACTGCTATTTTACTCGAGGTACCTCCACGTTTTAGTTAATAGCTCTGGTGATAATTATCCGATCCTACTCATTTTCACACTTTTCATACTTCATAGATTAAGGAACTTAACTTTTCATGTTTCAACTATGTAGCTTAAAAATTTATGGTCTAAAACTTGATAGAAACAGACAGACGGACAGACGGACAGACGGACATGTCTTAATCGACTCGGCTATTGATGCTGATCAAGAATATATATACTTTATGGGGTCGGAAATGTATATTTCTATGCGTTACAAACATCTGACCAATTTTATAATACCCTCTGCAAGGGTATAAAAAGGATAGAAAAATATTCACATAAATTTCAATTATGTCCTTTTTGATGGCAGCTCGTCAAAAAGTTTTGCGACATAGTCATTAAATGTCACATTTTTTTTCCTGAAAAAGTTTTCCCAGCATATTCTTATATTGTGTTTGGTTTTTTTTTTTTTTTGTGTTCTGGTTTGTTTTGTGATAAATTAATACAAACTTACTTTGGGGCTAGTCATTGCAATAATTGTGCTCATTAAATATTTAAAAGCAAACTCTTAGCTAGAGCAACAGGCAAGGACGACAAGGAGAACAAGGATGACGATGAGGACAAGAATGAAGCGAAATGTCGAACTATATAAAATTCATTGAGAGCAAAGTTAGGGAGAAGTAAAGCAGCAACAAGTTAGGCAGAGACTATGATGAAAATGAAGGAACAGCAGCGGCAGTGGAGGGCTTGATGCAGATGGGAGAGGCAGGAGGGGAATGTCGTGCCAAGTAACAGTCACTTAAAATGAACCCAAAAGCCGTTGCTAAAATGTGCTTCGTGCATACTTGAAACAAGAACAGATTTAAGTGCCGCCCATCTATACCCAAGGATGGCAAGGGCATGGCATGGCATGGTATGTGTGGGTGGGGAAAATGTGAAGGTTCAGGGCCTCAATGTTGCGATATTTTTGTCACTTATATACACATTGGAGGCGTTTCACAGCGACAAGCAACACAAAAAACACTTAAAGACAGCCCACAGGGCGTATACGTAATCTCAGTTGGAGGGCGTGTGTGCGTGAGCGTGCTTTAATGAATGTGTGTGTGCCCCAATGACGATTACAACGAAGACTACAGAGACGGAGACGTCGACGACGACGACGACGACGACGACAACATTGCTGATAAGAACTGATAATGATGAGTATCATTAACTTGAGTGGGAACAAACGGTTGACTGCTGTTGACATTAAGATGTCCTTTCTCCTCGATTCCATCAGCTATGCTCACTTTTTATTTTTTTAGGTGATTTGGCCCCATCTCCAGTCAGTTATATGTATCTAACCTTGTTAAGCATATTTGCCATTTTTCCCATTTGCATTTGTCCGAACCATTTGGTAGCATTTTCCGTTTTGGATAAACGCATTTTCACGTTGTCCTTCGTTTTAGCGTAAAACAAACACACACACACATAACCTTTGACACTTTTTGCTATCAAGGCTATATAGCCAGGTCACGTCCAGGCCTGCTTCTATGTAAAAACCGTTTGTATATCTGTAAATGTATTTGCGCATTGTTGCCAAAACTCATAGGCAGAGAAAATGCATTTATGCTGCCATTTACTTTATCCACTGGACTGCACTTGAGTGCATTAGTGCAGCTTTGCTGATGCTGTAACAACCATTGTCATGCCAAAAAGAAAATTACTACAACAGTTTTGGGACAAATGTTTGGGGAAATGAGTTTAAGCCGATAACACACAAAAGTGTCATTGTGTACAAAAAGCTCTTTACTTTTAGCCTGTTATTTAGATAAAGCAACACGAAAATAAAGACTTTGAATAATAATAGAACTGAGAACTGTTCAATTTCAGGTGTTTGTCAAAGAGCTGTTATTAATAACAATACAGAAAATGAAGCTTACTCAGCTTTATAACACTGTCAATGTAATCAACTTGAACAACCGCTATTGACCAGTGTTGAAAAGATGCATGTATGGAGAAAAAACCAACTAATCATTCAATTCCTATCAGAAACCTTAAGAAGAAATTATCTAATTTATATTTTGTTTACATTTAGAACTAAAGAAAGCGAATCTACTTCATTTTATATCAAAGTAAACCAAAAACACATTTCTATCGATTTATTACTCACTTGCCAAAGTGGATACATATGTATATGCAAACTGATTGGTTTCCAGCAGTCGTATTTTTTCTTCTTTTTATGACAGTTTTCTAATCGTCTCTTTTTTACAAACATTCTATTTAGCTGCAGTTTTCCTTTCCTTTTGGAGGAGAGCTAGGTAAAAAAAAAACAATCCCGTCACTGGTTTTTACATGGTTATCTGATAACTTAATTTGATTTGCTGCTCACTCACACACAAGCATATCGCACTCCAACGCAGACTGTTAGTCACACACAAAACACATTCACTGGAACACAAAAAGGCACATACATACAATGAATCTTTTGTGTTTGTGGTCTTTTCGCTCGATTTCCGTCTTGACGTTGCCTTTTCAATTTGAGTTTTTGCTTTTTATCTGTTGCAATTTTTCATTGCATACTTTCGGGACGATTTAGCTACATTTGAGATATGCGAACGAGTAACTGAATCTTTCCGCAGATACACAAAGAACAAAAATGTTAAAACAAATATATCACGAATTTAACGACTTTTTATCTCTGAATTGCATACTTTTGGAATAATTTTCTCTTCAAGTGTAGTGACAATACTTTACGGTGTTTCATCTCCAACTTTTCTTAACTGATCATCAAAGGTATTCAAATTTACTTCAGTTAAATATTGTAGATCCGAAACTAAAGTTACTATGTTGTTGGGCACTTTTAACCAATTTCCATACGGTTGTCAGAATCCGTTTCGAGAGTAAAAAGTTTTCTTTTCTTGTAGAGAGTTTTAAGCAGCTTTTGTTACCCGAATATGCAAAAAAAAAAAGTTTGCAGCCAAGAACATTAACATTTTTTAATTAAAAACCCCGTCAGAAGACAGTCCGGGAGACAGAATGATGGAGAAGAAGAGACGAAGATGAGACGTGAGCAGATGGAGCAGTGCACGTGGCGTATGAGTGATGTGTGGAAGGAGGCGTGAGCGTGGGCGTGACAACCAAAAAACCTGCTGCTACTCCTCCGGCTGCTTTTTCTTTTGTTGATTCCCTCATTTTGGCCTATTTAATATGCATAATAAATGACAGCTGCCTTTTCAAACACCAACAGCAAAAAAAAAGAAAAAAAGAAATGAAGAGCAGAACGAACGCAATAGAATGTAAAGGCATAAATTATTTAAATTGTATTTTCCATTTTGACCTGCCCACCCCCCCTCTCGCCGCCCCCTACAACAATTCCTGCAACAGAAACCTATTGATAATACTGGATGTCGATTTCGGATCCGGGATTCAGTGTGGGTCCATGGCAGATGCATGCCATGCACACATCCGGTCAATGAACGAACGTGCCAACCGTTGCCAGAGAGATAATTTGCCATAGTTTGCCTTGAAAAATGCGAAATGGACCCACACTTATACATACACCCGCACACGCGTGCCACTCACACACACACACACAAATATTCAACACAATGGCAAAATCAATTTGCTCAAAGATGGCGAACAGCCAAAACAAAGTGAGTGAGGAAAAAAATAAAAAAGAAAGAAAGAGAAACACAGAAAGAGAAGTGAAAAGTAGAGGGAGAAAGCAATAAAGAAACGTAATTACCGTGCGTCGGAGTGGCTGACTCCAACTCCAGTTCTGAATCCGACATCGAGAACGAACTTCGTCGCCGCGTTCGGCCATGACCCGATGCTCGTGTCAATTTTCCAAATTGAAAGCGGGTCAATAATATGACAAGAATAACAAAAGCAATAACAGAAGAAGCGAACAACAAAAACAAAAAAAAAAAAAAAAAGAAATGCCAAAAAACTTATGAGCTCCTGTTCATGCACTGTGGGACATATAAAGTTCCATAATTTACACATATCTTGGCGATTCTTATAGATTTTAATTCAATAACAATTAGAAAGTTTTCTCTGCGAAACGGTTAAGATATTTTGGAATGAAAAGTAAGAGGTTTAAGTAGTAATCAACTTTTTAGGCCAAACAAATTTTATATATTTTCTGATATTCTTCAGTTACGAATAAGAATTAGCAAAATCTAACTTGGATGATTAAATTATTAACTAGTAGAAGCAATAATTTGACAAGTTATAAATTATGCTACAAAAGGCAAAAGTTTTGCTACAAATTACACTATTTTATATGCATAACATTAGCTTTCATTTTCATATACAACCAATAATAGTTAGTTGTAGTTTAACAACTTTTCCACAGTGCCAATTGGCATGCGAATGGAGTTTTCCATTTTCCCTTTTTGTTTTCCATTTTTTGTTATTCCTCCATTTTTGTATTTTTTTGGCAATATTCATGTGCTTGTGCTTGTCGTGTTCGTTGGGTCCTGCGTTTGCCATCATGTTTTACATGCATATAGAAAAAATAAACATTACTTATGCTCGACACGTCGCCCACCTGACTGACTGACTGACTGCGTGTGTGAGTGAGTGAGTGAGTGAATGACTGAGTGGTTGTACGAGTGTGTGTGTGTGTGTTATCGTTTAACACACACATGCATACCCATCTATATATATGTATGTATATCTGTATATCTATACATGTGCGCCCTGCCCGCAGTCATCCAAAGTCAAAGTCATTTTTGCCGATAAAAGCACAGACATATTCACTTGCATATATAGCGAGTACATTCACTTGTATGAGTACATTCAAATTGTTTGAATTTTGTTTTTTTCCATCTTTTTGCTTTTGCTTTCATTCTTTGGCTCTTCTCTTTTAGTGGCAGGCAATTTTTGTGCATGCAGCCTTCTGGAAATGGCAAATTGAATACGAAATTGAACTTTTGCCAGAGTGCCACACATGGAGTTGCACACATTTCCGCAAGGAAATTTCATATAATTGTGTCTCGATGCCATTGAGAATGCTACGACGTGTCTGACTGGTGAAACGAAGTGGGAGTAGTTCTGTGGACGGGGGTTTATGGAAACTGTTGCATCTTTGAAACCATAAAGCAAAGCCCCTGTTATTTACATCAAGTCCATTAAACTTTTAACTACCATTTGCCGTGACTTTATATGAAGTATTGCGTATACGCCACATCTGCCATTGCATGTAAATTAAATCTTATTGGCGCATGAATGATATGGCTGCTGGGGGGCATGTGGTTTGCGACAAACACATAAAAAATGTCACACCACTTGAAAAATGTTTGGTCGTCAACGTAATCAACATAAATCCGAAAGTGAGCGAAAATTTCTTGTCGCTGGGATGTGCTTAAAGCAAATTTGATTTGCTTATTTTCGGCATTCGCAACGGGGCTCAACGGGGGTTGGTATAAAACTTCGTCAACTAAGCTACAATACCTTATGCAAAAAACTTATTTCAATCTTTTTTCTACCAGTTAAACCAAAGATTTTCGTGTTTCATTCCAAGAAATATGAAATATAAATAGATTCATGTCATGACTAGCTAAATCCCATATATATCACAATTACTCTAAGCTCCCTATCATTGCAGATACTTGATATCAGTTACATTCGTTTGTTATACAGACAGTCGTTTGATTCCCCCCTCGCATTGGCTTTGCCTCTCAATCAATAAACATTTGTCCGTATATGTGCTATGCGCGAAAGACGCAGCCGCCGCAGGTTCCCTACAAACACTAACACAATTCAAAAATGCAAGAGCCAGGAACGGTGTATAAGACGTACAGCAAAGGCTTTTCCAACCATTCCCACCCCCAAAATCTACTTGTCGCTCTCCACCTCACCTGGGCCAAGTCGAGCAGTTTAAAAGAAAAAAGAAAAAAAAGCATACCAAGAAAAATGGATCAATAATTTCCCACAGCAGCCAAGACCAAGACGTTGACATGGCTGACTGTGTGTGTCCTTGCAAGGACAATTGTATAGCTCTGGCTGTTACTTTTGCCCCATCCATGTCCTTCAAAAAAAAAAAAAAAAGAAGAGAAATAGCTGTGTGTGAATTGTATTTTGAGGCAGAGCTTGGCATGAATATTGTATGGAGACTCCACTCTGGAGACCCCAAAATGAACTGAATCAACTACAATATATGAACTGACCAAATCATATTCTCCACCTGTCCATGCAAGTGCCAATTAGGTGGCTATAGTGCCACGTGCCACACACATACGCAAACACAAACACCCAAACATAAACTTACAAAATTGTGAATTTTACCTTGAAAATCGAAAAAAAAAGAAAAAAGAAAACAACAGAGTAAAATAAAACAAAACAAAGACAAAAGAAAAACTAAGCAAATACCACAGTAAAAACATCAACAACATCAAATTGTTGTATTGTATCAACTCGAAAACAGAGAGAAAACATTTTCAAGTTGTTTACAAAGAAAAATTGGAAAATAGAGAAAAACTAATTGCGTTTAAATTACAAAAACTCAACAAATAGCAGCAACAGTGGCACAATTCTCAAAAATTTAGTTAGATACCAGCAAATTAGTTGCAAAAAAAAAAGAAATATATAGATATTCGAATTATTATAAATAAGCTTAAAGTAATCTTCAGAGTTCTATGAAACGTAATTTCGTTTAGATTTGAGTTTTTATACTACTTTACTCCAAATAGTTTGCTGTTTTTCCGTTCTTTTCTTCATCTTTTATAGATTTTAAAATCAAGTCAAATATTTGACTAAACGGATGAAAAGATTTTGAAAGCCCTCTGGCAATGAAATGATTATGTTCAAGGCTACTTTAAACTATTACTAGCACCGACTTCTTTATTTTCATTTCATTTAATGACTATACTATTTGTTAAATCATAACGACTAACATGATATATAGTATATGCAATAAATAAAGTCTAGACAAGATATCATATTGTTTAGTTTACATAAATATCTTATCAAAATGTTGTTTATTTCTATATAAATGATTGCTTAAACCTAAAAAATGATTATATTATACAGTAAATGTTACTTTTGCTCTTTGTTTTCTTTTTTCTGTAACTTTAGTAAAAATGTGTCTGTCATTTTTCATGTCCCTAATGGAAGAAAATGTCTCAGATAACGGCAACTGTATCAAATAACAAGCTGGATTAATATTAACTTGGCCAAAGTTGTTTCACTTTAAAACCCATTTTACTTCTCGCATATTCTCATTCACACAAAATCCCCCATCTGTCTGTTTAGCTGTCTTTCTCTTATTTCAAACCACATCTAAGCAGCATCCTCCTCACTTTTGACATTGACCAAACTGAAATGGCCAATCGGTATTTTTTCAGACTGCAGGGCATTTTCCCAATAGACCAAAGAAAGGAAAAACCGCAACATTTCACAGACCGCAACGTTTGCAAAAATTGGCTTAGCTTTGATTAATTAACTTAAAACAGCTATTGACATACATGTAGATGAGTGAATAGACACACACACACACACATACACACACTAATACAAGTATACAGAAAGATACACACATGCACATACATACATACCGAATGAGAGAGATATACCTGCACATGGACATTGGCATTGGCATAAATTTAATTGAATTGTGTGTATGTGTGTATGGGTGTATAGCATCTCTTTAGGGAGGTAATGGGTGCAAAGAGTGTAAGGGGAACCTGAGTGATTGCATGCAGGTGGCAAATGCATTTAATGAACTGTGTGGAAAAAAAAATAAAAGCAAATAACCAAACGAAACGAAATAAATCGGGTACGGTTTCCGTAGAAAATATTTAAACTGACATATGACAAGATGTGAGTAAATTAATTTATATCAATTTAAGTTGGAAATGTCATTAATTTAATGCACAAAAAGAAACCAAAAATATTTAACATAGGTGCATTAACAGATTTGCATGAAAATGTTAAGTAAGTCATTTTGAATGTTAGAGTTAAAGATATTTACTAACACTGACATTAACAGAACCAAAGCAAAACGTTAACAGCGATTGTAACGACAAGTGTATTGGATATAGACTATGTTTTCCTTTCCCAAACTTAAACTTTAATACAAGTTAAATATCTTTCGTTTTCATCTTAAGTCAGCATATAATCTGTTGGTATTGTGGTCAAATTTGCATATGCTCTATATATCGAAAAGTAAACCATCCGGTATTAACCATACATACACATACATAGATGCCTATATAACGCGTTTATCCTTGGCATTTAAAGGGCGGGTATTGCAGATACCGCGAAACTTGCGCTTGTTAAATTATTTAAAACACAAGTGTGACTACCTGCCTACCTACATTCACCTACCAGTTACCTTCATCTACACCAACAGCCAAGCAGCTACTTCCAGTCATCAAGTACAAGGATAATGCCGAGGCAGATAAAAGTGCCCGCAATGTAGCATACATTAAGGCGATGGCGAGACAACAGCAACAACAGCAACCACTGAAGTCCTCTTTGGCAGCGGCAGCTTGATTATGTCTCAAGTCACTCCACACAAACGCAAACAACAACGCAAAGAAAAAAAAAAAGAAATTAATTAATTTTTAAGCGTAATTAAATGCAAAGCAGCTTCAACCTTAACCAGACCCAGGCAAAAAAAAAAAAGAAGAAAACCCAAACACCAAACCCAAAGAAAGACCCAAAGCCAGATCCACGACCAGTTCGCGCTTTTTGTTTGCCTGTCCATGAAAGGCAAGGCTATTAAACAAGGACGCGTAAAAGCAAAGTGGAGATGCCTTTGGCCACAATGGAACAAACCAACAAATAACTTTGGCCTAAGCTCGAATGAAATGATTCCCTTAAAATGAATTTCTTACCCATTTTTCTTTAGTTTGACTTGGCAATTAAAAAAAAAAAACGAAATAAAGAAAAAGTTAAGGTTAGCCACTCGAGCGCAATTAATGGGCTTCAATTTCGGTTTCCACTTTTCACGTCTTCTCACATTTTTTCAATTTTTATATTGTGTTTGTTTTTTTTTTGGGTCATTTTTGCAGGTGCGGTTTTTAAGCTAAAATTTTATAGTTAATTTTATTCAATATAAAATGTATCCTTTAATATAACTTTGAGAAGCTATGAATAAATGGAAAAATATTTAAGAAACCACAAAAAGAAATATGTAAATTAATCTATCCTCATAAATCTAAGTAAAAATCTTTTAGACTAACGAAATGTTATAACAACAGTAACCCTCATCTATAGCAATCCGTCCCAGAACTCTTTCGGCTTACTGCAAATGATTGGCCAAGTTTCAGGTAAATAAGTCAGTCAAAGGCAACGACAACGACAACAACTGGCTCAAGGCAAAAGTTTCTGGCATTGACTTTGGATTGAAGGATGTATATAGGGGTGATATGTATTGTGGGGTGGGGCCAATCAACGGCCAAAGCTAACCCAAAATGAAATCCAAGATGCCATCTAGCAAAAGCAACAATAAAGCTGCCAAATTCGCATTCAATTTTTATGGCTCGTTTCGTTTCTTCTTTTTGGTCAATTTCACTTTTATGCCTCATGCTGTAGTCATCAGCTAAATGCTTTTCTTTCAGTTTATATCTATACTCTTGTCTCTCCTCCTATATATATATATAGTGTATATATATACATACATATATAGACAACAATTTGGTGTTATTTCTTTTCGGTTATTTTTAGGCGCGTGTACACAAAACAATTACGTCGACTGAGACGTTGGCAGCGTCCGCCTTTACGAGTAATTAACGCGCCTGGCACTGGTTCATGAATATTTATTTACTGGCAACCAGATCGGGAAAACTCAATGGACTCACCGATAGATAGATAAAAGCAAAGCAACAAAAAACAAATGGAGAGATTTGCTTCTGAAACCTATTTAACACCGAATTAAAAGCAACTAACTGTTGAAATAAATTGAATCTGCATAAGCCATTTGGTTGAACTTGTAACGATTATCTGATAGTTAAAGTAAAAAATACTTAATCAATGTGCAAAGACCAGAGCCTTTGCCATCAATTAAACCAACAAACATATTTTAAAAGGTTCTAAAATTAGTAAATGGAAACCTTTTTCAAAGTTGCTTATGTAACTTCCTTTTATAACTGCTATGAAAGGTATAAAGTAATGAAATATATCAAGTCTTAAGCATCTTACACTATTCTAATTGCAAGTCTATATAAAGTAATTGAATTGTATGTTAATGAATTTTTATTACAAAACATTATTAATTTGATTTGCTTAAACTTAATCAATCAAAACTTTATAATCCTTTTGAAGGACATTCTTTTGTATCATAAATATAGATATTATTTACTTTTATCTTTTCATTCAATTTTCTACATTTGCAGAATTATGAGAAGAAATGATTCATCTTTTTAGGCTCACCTGTAAATAAAGAGAAAATTAGATAAATTAGTTGATTAAATTCTGTCAATTAAGGCTGTCAATATATATTAAATTAAATGTCAAATTAATTTAAGCAAAGTGCAAATTGGTTTCTTTAATTAGTATTCAATGCTCTCATTTATTCTGTGAATTAAATCTATGGCTAGTCCATTTGACTAATCGATAGCAACAATAACTATATTTTCCTTTCTGTTTTTCTTAGTGTTTATCAAGATTTTATCATATCAACAATAAGATCTTGGGTTTTCATACCGACACGTGCATCAGTTGATATCTTTATAATTGTTTATAAATTGTTATTTTGCTCTTGCCCGTTGCACTACATCAAAGCGGATATAAAACAGAGACCAGCCAGTTGCTGCTTATTTCAATTTCAAGTGAAACAAAAAGCCAAATAAATTTGAGAATTTCAGTTGCTCGAAATTTGTGCATTGTGTAAAAACAATTTTTAATAACTCAGTGTGGCGCTGTCATAAACAACAACAAACAACCGCAAAATGCAACAATAATAACAATTGAGTCAATTTTTGCAATTTTTCAAGGTCAGTGCGCTTGGCTCTGCTACTTCTGAGAGCACTAGAGAGATGAAGGCACATGGAGCCAAGCAGCCAGCCAGCCCACAGACAAATTGCCTGATGGACCCCCAAAAAGGTCAGAGGCAGAGACGAAAGAGAGAAACAACTAGACAGAGATGGCAAGACAGAGAGTGGGAAAGGAAGTTGGGTATACATACATATTTTCCCTTTTTTTTTTCTTTCCTAACATTTTGTTTACTGCACTTTATTGTTTTTGCTTTTTTCTGTATATTTCACCAGTTCATTTTGTAAAAAGAAGGGAGAGAGAGTCGCGGTATGATCGGTGGGTGGATGTAGCAAAAATGCCATTGAATATTTAATATTCGTACAATACAATAACCTATTATAAAATGCTTTGTGTACACATACACATCCCAGGCAAAAATTGAAACAAAAATATATGTACAAATGTATATTGAAACAAATTGTATTGTATGCGTATACGTAATGTGAAATTAATTACTATGTGGTCGAGAAAACAAGTGCTGGTCGTGTAGTTTTTCCATCGTTTATTTTTAGTAGCTAAATGATTTATATTGGTTTTCAAAAAAAAAAAAAAACACACACACACACACAATGCCAAATTAACCAACAAAGAATGCAAAATGTATTAAAATTATGATTATTAAAGTTGACCCACAAAAATCATAGAGTTGAAACCTTTTTATAATGCCCAAACCAAATACTGATTTACTATGCATATTATTTATGTATATGTAAAAGTCTGAGTTGTTTGATTTATTTGTTTTTCCCTATCATATTTAATGTTGAGTAAGTTATTATTTCGGGTCAATCGCTTGACCTCCACTTTGAGTTGTTTTATCTTTATGGCTCTATCATTTGTTTTACAGGTTGTTGGTATGTTTCCTTAAAGACAGATTTAGGAGTAATCTTAATCTATTTGCAGTTATCCTCGATATAATCTTTATTTTTTACCTAATAAGATTCTACATTACTTTATCACAAGGAGTCTGACCCTAGTCCCTCTATCCTTCTTCTTGTCATCTTCGATTATTCAGTGGTTTCTATAACTTTGTAAGATTGTTCAATAAAAGATAATTCTTCTTTGCCATGTTAATTCACAGAAAATCTCTATTAATATTTTTTGGGGTTTTTTGCTTTTAAAACTATGCAATAAAGCATTCTTTGATATCTACTAAAATTTCCCTAAGATACTTTAGTATATATCTGAATATTTTTAGAGTATATCTGAATTTGTATGAAATCAAAAATATAAAACAAAAATTCATAATTTTTAACTACACATTTATTTATAGATTTATGATATTTCCACTGAAAATCCATTGAGTCTTGACTAAGGGGGATTTCCTTTACCTAATTTTCCCATATTTCTTGTCATGACAACATTTTTAAGATCCATATATATGCCACAGGTATGATATATATAATATATAGTTTTGCCTCATGGAATGACTTTGCTTAAAAGCATTTGGTTTTCTTTTCATTTTAATTTTTTTTTTGTTTTTTCTTGGCAAATTCTGCAAACAGAAAAAAAAAAGGCAACGTAAATAAATGCCGAATAAAACACATGGCCATTGGCCTTTTAACGCAAACACACACACACACACACACACACAATGACATACATCTATATAGACCTGCACAGATATATCTCTGGGCCGAACACAGGAAACATTTTGGCTATGAGTGTGTGTGTTTGTGTTCACCTGCGGGTCAGCAGACAGGCGTCACTAAAATTAAAATAAAAGCGCCGAAAATATAATGTTTAACAAAATATATATGTATATAGTATATGCATTATGTACATATGTACATACATAAGCCACAAAGACAAATGGCAATAAAAAAAAAAAATGCGAATAAATAAGTACCTTAAGTGGGGACTGACGACTGCGGAATACCCTATATCCGGTTTGCTTATAAAATGAAATTTGTGATATATTTGTAGTAACAATTTAAGAGTTTTCAAAAGGCGTTCATGATGTGTTCTCAAAATTTGCATTAACAAAGCAGTAGATTATCGATTTTTAAAATATATTTTTGTGTATGAAATGGTGACCCCGTCGAGTCAGCCATTTTGAAATGACCCCGTAAGACAACGTCTCGTATCTTTTGAAAGGTAACTAAGACTTCTTCTTTATCTGTACGCACTGTTTAAAGCAAAACTGTTAAAGCAAAGAAACTGTTTATTTTAACGTATTGAAATATATATCTTTAAATAAAAATAAGAATAACTATTAATTGAAAAAACTACACTACACAATTGAACACGAATAGACAAACATATCATACATATATACCTTGATCTATCTGTTGAACGGAAATGCTTCCGCTATCGTCTATATCAAACACATTGGCGACTATAATATACCATATCAAACGTGTGGGAGTACAGGGTATGAAAAAAACTAAAGCATTTCATCTTGTATCTCATTCACTTTGATATGGACTTTTAATATCATTGAAATTATAATGATGTGTGTTTTTATGGGCAACCATAAAAAAAAGAAAGAAAATAGAAGGAGGTGGGTTTTTGGAATCGGGATTGGGATTGGGTTGGTCTGAATGCTAAAGGCGGCGCAGAGGTCACCAAATCCTTGGGCCCAAATAAACATTACTTGTTGGTTCTGTTCAGGTCACAGCAGATTTTCATTTGCAGCAGGAAAGTTTCCCTTTTTTTTTAGTTTGACGTTGCTTTTCTACCTACACTTCAATTCGCTTCTCTTTCCTTTTCAGCCTTTTTTGTTGTTTTCCCTTTTTTTTATGCCTTTTTTTCTGTTTTGTTTGACCCTTATTTTTAGACACCTGGCCAATTTGTTATTTATGCGTGAGTTTACGTGTTGATTTCTTATATATGCAAATACAATACATTTATATACGATATATGAGAGTGTGTGTCTATGCTGCTGTATGTGTATGTGAGTGTGTTTATCGATCGAAATTGGTTGTGCGTAAAACAAATTGAAATGCGAGGGTTTTCTTTTGGCTTGTACACTCTGTATCAATGGGCTAAAGTTCTTAAAAGCCATTTCATAGGTAAAAGAAACCATTTGGTTTCCCTGTAATGAATATATATTCTTGATCAATATCAAAAGAAAAGTTCAAATTGTAAAGGAAACTTAAACAAAAGCCTGAAAGAAGCCCTTTTCTAAAACTGAATTGTTTTTTTAAAAATTGTAATATATTAAGGTGATATTTTAACAATGTTAGATTATATTATAGTTGTATAAGGAAAATATATTTCATTTTGCAACCAACATTAAATTTTATTAAAGATTTATATTAACTGGTAATTTAAACACATTTGAACTAATACCACCAGTTGGAAGTATCAAGTTTATCTTCTTTCTTGCATTTTAATTCACGCTCACAACATTTTGGATAGCTGGCATCGAAATTTTTATAATCTGTAAACTCACAGCCATATGGCGGAGACTTTACATCGCAGCTACAAAGATTAAACAAATATGTAGATGAATCATAAATATTTTTAATATTTATTATAGCCTACCTATAAACCAAAGCCCAACCCTTACGTCCGCAAACGATTTGGGCACATTTACTTGGATGTCTACGACTTTGCCCACTATCAATAATCACCTTCTGACCTGTAGGTGTTGGCACAACGCATCGATTAGGATGTTCTAGAGAGAGGAAGTAATTATTATCCAATATGTTTTCCGATTTAATGGAATCTGGTAAAAAAGGTAGCATTTCTACCTTTACATATTCATGACAACAACAACTTGAGTAATTATAAGGACTTTGGCTTACATTGTAAAGAAATTACACCTTAAAGAACTTTCGTTACCACAACAAAAACCAAAAGGTAAGGCTACATAGTAGCCTGTTTTTTAGCGTAAAGAAGTTTCTATATAATGAAGATCTCCTCCTCTCCATATTCAACTGCAAATCTATAGACACTCACCAGAATCAGCGAATATTTCATAATTGATTTCAGCGGTAACTGACATCAGAATCAAAAGACCAATGAAAACGTTTAATTTCAGCATCCTTTATATATACTATATATGTATCTGATACATACATAACATATATATGTATATCTCTATCTGTGTATATGTTTGTGTGCTTCAGGAAATTTGCCTAAAAGATTCGATTTTCCCAAGCTGTCTGGCTTGTAATTCTCTCTCCCTGTGTGTGTCTGTGTTTTTGTCGGAAAAGTGAAAGGTCTCCTTGTTGTAATGTTGTAATTTTCATCTACGAGTATGCAGATTTTAATTAATATGAGAGGGGGGGAAACATGAAAGGGGAAAACTGATGTAGTTATTTCAGTTAAGGACAGCTGCAACTGTCGTTGGTTGTTGTTACTGTTGCATAATTCGATTAAGGCATTCCCCCCTTTGCACTTTCCACTCTCCCGCTCTCACTATAGACCGCACAATGCAAATATTTGTTTGTTTGCTTGTCTGTCTGACTTTGATTGCCACTCAATTCGGTAACTCAAACCCCAGACAGAAAATGTAGACAAATTAGTGGGGCAAAATAATTGATGCATCTGTATATGTGAGCCTCTGTGAGTGTGTGTTTGCGTGTGTGTGTGTGCGTGAGTGTTGTGCTAAGTAAATGTAAATTTAGCTAATGTTTTGTTTTGTTGCTTTAACCCCTGTTTCCCTTCCCCCCTATACTATAACCAGGTGCCTCCCATTAGCCACATAGCCTACTTGATTACATTTGCTCCATGCCTGGCAATTAGCCACTGACGACCTTCATTGTTTCAGGCGGTCCAAAATTAATTGAATTGAGTAGAGGTAAGGCCTCAGCTGATTGTGAGATTGAAATCCATGTACCCATGTACATTTCCATGAACTCACTGTTGATATAGATAGAGAATTTATATAAACAGACACACACACACAGTAAAATAGTTCAAGAACAGGTGGGAGAGGAAAATGATTTAGAATCTTTCAAAAAGAATTTTTCCACCGAACTAAATTTTTATGATATATGTAGATATGGAATGGAATTTTGTGAAATTGGCAAATAAGTTTAGTCAAGGATTAGTCATTCCACTGACTTTCTCTTCTTGCAGATGGTATTTTAGTCTCCGAAACTCAACTTAACTTCTTTCTTTCAGTATTATATATTATAATAATTTTTCAAATTTTCTCTAGACAATTTTTTCTATTAACTTAACGAAAACTGTCAGAAATAAATTGAACAATTTTAGCAAAATTTTTAAATGAATATGAAATTTTTAATGGTTTTAGTCATTTTGCTGTCCTATCTTTTAGGCGTAATCTATGCAGCTGAATGGATGCGTTACTCTTACGATCCTAGTAAGTAAATTCATGTTTATATTAGTTTTCCATATCTATAAATTTCTTGGCTAGAATATCCTGGTAAGTGCACAATTTCACCTATTATGGTCCTCAATGAGGGTGTAAGTGTCAAGGATCCTAATCACAAGTGTCGTCAAATTATTTGTGGACATAATGGAATGGCAATTTTTCATAGGTAAGTTTTCAAAATTTTATTGAATATCAACTATTGAAGTATTATCCTGCAGCTGTGGTATTACTGCCTTGTCACCTCCTTGTCGCTATGGGGATTACGTTAATCTTGAGTTACCCTATCCAAAATGCTGTTTAAGACACATAATTTGCAAGTGAAACTCAAGACAAATATGTCATTTTTGACAACTTAGAAAATTTTGTGTTTTCAAAAATCAAAGATGTTATCAGCAAAGAGGATTACAATAATATATATATTTATTTTAGGCAGTCAAAGTCTAGCTGAAATATCAATTAATAACTATGGAGATAGCTGTAAGTATATGATAATTCTTAGTATATCTTCTAAGAGTATAAGATTCTGCTTTATTTTAGCGTATCCCGGTCGCTGTGTTTTAGATATGGGTGATTCGGTTGTATTGCTAACTTCAGGACAATCAACCAAATTGGATTCCTTACCCTGTACCCATGTATTTTGCATGAGCGATGGTTGGGGTATGCTCTATAGGTAAGTGGCATGGGTAAACTGAACTGAACTGAATATCAAAATCTACAAATATATATTTTTTTCCATAATTAGCTGTGAACGGGAGGAACCACCAGATGATTGTCGTTTTACAGATATCTTAGATTGGGATGCACCTTATCCAGATTGTTGCAAAAGACGTGTCGTTTGTGATTAGAAATTAAAAATCTTAAGATGAAACTTTGGCTAATTAAAGGATAAATTATTTGCAAAGAAAATCATTAATTACACCAAAATCTGTTAGTAAATTTCAAACAATAGGTGAATACAAATGAATACATTGCTCTCATTTGATCTATGGCCCTGCTGTGAAGGCAATTTTATTGACCCTTAATACCCCATTAACTTGTGGAGTGACCTTCAATTACAATTCAATGACGACCTCTTAGGGGAACAGTAAACTATCGAAACAACTGGAACATAAAACAGTTGCACCACTACCATCAAACTACCAAAGCCGGAAAGCTAAATGGTAAGAGAGTGGGGAAGAAGAAAACGTGCGGAAACTTAAACCAGACTAATTGCCATCTATATGTATTATTGTATATCTGTTTTTTTTTTTTTTTGTATTTCCTATGCATACGTATGTATTTGTATCTCAATCTGTGCTCATTTCTGTGTATACACTTTTTGGCCTCATTGTAGGTCAAGCCTTTGCCATGGTTCAGATAATTGCAATTTGCATTCTCTTTTTCTTATGTTGAATAATTTATACCTTAATTGCCGCACATTAAATCAAGAGAGATTTACATATATCTATGGACATGGCATTGGAAATGAGTAGCAAAAGTAAACTTATTTAATGCCTAATCGTCAGTCGTCTGTTTTGTCATCTCTAAAAATGAAATGAGAAAAAACCAAAAGGTCACATCACTGGCAGCGCATTGCCACTCCCACAGGATGCCAGCGTTCGCCGCAGAAGTTAAGCCGCAATATACAAATTGATTTGGATTTGGTGAGCGTGTTGAGAGTGCATTTAACTGAAACTAATTAAAGTTGCTGTCGCAACTGATGAGTTCTGTATGTATGTATGTATGTATGAGTATGCAACGGTGTGGGTGTGGATTTGCATATACATACATATGTATGTATATGTATTTGTAGATGAATGTATTTCTGCTTGTACATATTTGCATATAGAATTTTAATTGCAGTTAACCGTTAGACGGATTTAATAAATGCCAATGCATATAGAATATGGCAAAAATTCATATTCTGTATTTGTCATGAATTCTGTGCTCCTGACTAACCATTAAAAGTTATATTTGAGAGCACTTTTGTTAAGTTCTTTGATTTAAATTACTTTTATTTAATTTATCAATGACATTTCCTATTCGAGTGATTAGTGGAACAAAGTGTGCTATATGTATTAGTTGTTGTACTGTATGTACTAGTTAAGTCTGCACAAAAAGAGTTATTGACTTATTTTCTATAAGTGAAATATTTATGTAGATTTAGGTATACATATATACACAATCTTTACAACTATTATCATTTGGAGATTTCAAATAAACTATTCACATGCATAGACTCAACATAAAAAATAACGTATGCGTAATTTTTTTACTTAGCCTTCACAAGGATTTTTATAAAATTCAGCCAACATTTTAACAGATTTTATAATAATGGCAAATTAAATATAAAAATCTGTCTAGAAGTGTGTGGATTATATTTGAAAAGTATAATTTTATTATAACTTTTCTACGAGTTATGCAGTCTATATCTGTGTTGGACACAGAAGAAAATCAGAATTGATTTACGTTGCTATTTTTATCAAAAGCATTTCTCAAATTTTTTATTTTTTCTACGACTGATTACTACGAACTGAGCAAAACTTTTTTAATAGTGCTTCTATGTAATAAGAAACAACAATAAACACTTCCTTCTTAAAAGGAACTTTTCTGGTTAAAGTTGGTTTTTGATTTTATCATGCAAACCATATAAAGATCACTTATTGCCAGTTGTGATATTGTTAAGGTAATCAGTATCAAATTATTGACTTGATTAACCCGTTCCTAAGCATAACAGAAAAAGTCAGCCAAATTATTGCTTTATTCCACTGTACCTGAGCTTAACAGTAATAGCCAGCCAGTGTTATAGACTTCAAATTTAATTTGTAGCCACACATGGAACAAAAGAAATGAATGGTGTAACTTCTATTTGGTTTATCTTCAGTACCGCTTCACAGAAATTTTTTAAATTCATTCATTGAATAGACAGAAAAGTTTTAAACTATTTGCTTTAATCAACTGATTTCCCTTCATTTTGTATCATTTTTAAACATTTTCTCCAGGCTTTATTATCATCATATCAACAATTAACATTTTCGCGTATACAACATTTGGGAAATTCTGCCCTGGGATATTTTGGTTTAACAGTACCGCAAACCTGTTGACTCGGAGAACAACTATAATGAGAAAAACAATTGATATAATTATTATCTACTTGAAATCGTTACATCAAAACCATTGAAACGTACGTAAGAATTACCACAAAACCATCGGTTCTACATGATATTTGTGTACAGTTTTCTCCTGTAATAGTTTGTCCTTCATCCAAAATAGTCTTGTTATTTAGAAAACATTTACCGGGATAAGCTTTTTGGAGAAAAGAACATTTTGTAGGCTTAACTATTGATTCATATGACACCATTGGCTATGGATACACACCAGCGTTTCGGTAAAAGCCCCCAGTTGCTCCACCAAGAACATTCGATTCAAACACAGAGAATAGAAGGCAAATTATCAACAAAATAGATTTCATCATTACTACACAAAGCTCTTTAGTTGACTGATAGAGTGAAATCATTATTTACAATCTCGGAATTGCCAGCATATAAAGTAAGGCCAGCTGTTCAATTGATTTATAACATTTGACACTATGATCTTTTAATGCCTGCCTTGGCACAATCATTATCAGGCATAGAACGCTTCTAAGAAAACGAAAAGATACAGATTAAAATACCAAAAGGTTATCACTTTAAGCTAGTAGTTTGAATTAAAAAATAAATTAATTGGCCAATTTATTTCTATATATTTTATACACTAGTTACTGATATTTTATTTTCCTATACAGCTTTCTAAAACTACTTTCGATTCCATCCATTCTCTTACTTTTTTGCTAGTATACATATCATAAGCAGATTGAAAGCAGACTATAGCAAATCTATAGAATCTACTGAATTTCGAAATTTTTGCTATCATCAGAGGAGCAAATCAATTTGTTGACATTTCACTCATACTCCAAAAGAAACTTTTTTAAAGAAGAAAAAAGGAAAAGGTATACTTTACGCAAGAAATCTTCATTTTGTTGTTTTTATTCCCAAGGGCATGTTAAGGGCTGCCCAGCATAAGGACTACATATACATATGTGTATGTTTATATATGTATATGTATACAAACATACATATGCATGTACATATAACATTTGTTTGCTCAAACCAAAACTTGACCATGACAAGCGACTATGACTACAAAGTTTCCCCCCCCCCCCCAGAAAAAAAGTGGTACAAAGTATAAAAAGAAAGGAGAGAGAAAAGGTCGAAAAGACCGCAGCAGTAGTAACTTTGTTTTTTTTTTCCATCTTGTTTTTGTTTTTAGTCGCAGGCTCAGCATAAAAAGTGAATATTACAAAGTTGAAGCTTGTATGAATGAGTGTATGTATGTGTGTGTGTGTGTGTGTGTGTGTATGTTTGCGAAAAACTCATGTACATACAACATTTATAAATTGGCAGCGGTGACCTCTCGTGCCAGTCTGCAGTTTTCCTTCATATTCCATTCGCCTTTCTCTTTCTCCTTTTGGGTGTTGCGTGTAAAAGGTGAAGGTAATATTGGTCAGGCTACAAATACAAATGTTGCTGGCACATAAACGGAAACTGAAATAAAACTCAGACCGCTCCCGCTCTCCCCCAACCCCACCAAAAAAAAGTCATACTCAAATTCAAATTTTTTCGACGTTGGCCACATATAAAATGTAAAAGGTGCCAAAGCAGCCAGCTTTAAATATACAACACGCAAAAATATCCTGCTCATGTACACACACATACATACATAGGCATATATGTATATATATAAAGTATGTATGTTTCGCTGGCAACATAAAATCTTTAACTGCCATGCAAAATACAACCAAAATTTTTACTTATTCATTACTTTTTCACGCGTTATCTGTGTTCGCCCTACGCCAAAATGAGCAAAATGTAATAAGAAAAAAAAGTATAATAATAAAAGTAACAGGAAAGAAACGACAACATGGACAGACAACAAATGCAACGAACTGCAAATACTCTTTGGCAACAAGTTCCATCAGTACTCGTAGTTGTAAATATTTTATCTGAAAAAAAGTCAATTTTAGGCATTTGTCAGGCGAATTTCTAATAATATCGTTTTGAATTATTAAAGGAAAATATTCCCATTTAAGCTAATTATATTGGAATATATTTTAGATATTTTTATGTATATTTATATGTATGAAAAGGTAGATCTAGATGTAGAACTAATCAAATACAACGACCTACATATATACTCCTTTTGCAAGTAGGCCAATATCATTCTATTGAAAAGTCTTTTTATTTCTCAATTTTCTTCTACAAAAGTTCTTTTTTCAGTAGCAAATATTTGTATATATCATAAAAACCAGTAAAAAATAAAATTGAATTTTTTTGTAACATTACATTTCTCCTTCATTGTCAATTTCTGGACACATTATCTCATTATCACAACATGAAGGGTATTCTTTGTGCGGTTCCTTCGGTTCACCTAGTATACAAGGTGGACTCACAACTTGTATACCACAACTAAAATGTTAAGTTTACAAAATATTCAATTCAAAAGTATTTGAAACTTACGTCGCAATTTGAACAAGACCATTGACACCACATGAGATACGTTGACAGGGTTCCATTGTGATAGTATGATTTTCTTCTAATATCTGATACCCATCAATGACACATTTGCCAGGATAATCTTGCATTTAAAGGAAGTTCCATTACTTGTTTATACTAATTGCATGAATGGAAACGCACCAGAACTATAGAAATATTCAATGGCACTGAATACCAGGGACGCTAGCAAAGTCACAAGTAGAAAAGTTATTAACCAAAAACATTTCATCATTAGAACAAGATGCTTTAAAAGTTACTAAAATAACATTTGGGGAACATTTTCTGGAAAACTTGGCGTAGCTCTGACAAATTTTATTATAAATGCTTGAATGCGTAAGAAATTTAATTTATTTTATTTTTTAACAAGAAAGTCAGCATTTCCAATTTAAAAGAATTTTGCTGTAGACTCTGTCATTGATATTATAAAATAATAACAAATTATACAATTTTTACAATTATACATAAAAACTAAAATTTTCTGTCATAGTTCGGTATGGGAACTGCGTCTAATGTGAAAATAAATTGAGTTAAAGAATATCTCAAATAAATCTAGAAATGAAAAAGAAAAAAAAAACATCATTATGGCCTCATTTCTCTTATTTTGTTCACATTGTATGGATTGAAAAGGCAATTAGTCGACATTGTCTCCATGTTCTGTGGGTGCCCACAAAAGTAGGCTACATCCAATGCCATTAGACAATAACCAGTTTAAGTTGACGCTAATGGCCATCCGGCCAGGCTTTCGGGGCGTAGATGGGACCCATGTCCAGACCCAGACCCAGTTTCAGTCACTGGCACTTGTTGGACTAATTATAACAAAACACTGTCAGCATTACATAGCCATTAATGCCACGCCCAGAACGGCCTCCGTCACCACTCTCATTTCCAGCCACCGCCTACAGCAATGCCTCTGTCTGAGGCTAATGACAATTTTTGTCTCTGTTTGCCCACACGTAACAAATGGCAAAAGTTTATTGACATTTTATTCACAATCAAAATTTTTATGTGGCGTCATCGTCATCATCCACCGCATGCCTCAAAAACCAAATTGAAAAATATTTGCTATGCAAATAACTAAAAATGAACCGCAACGTGAGCCACAGATGAAAGGAAAGTTCAATGCCAAAATTATCGACTATGAGTTACCTAATGTCAAATAGTAGTACAAATGAATGAGGCCATAAATCGTAAGGATTAATTTTCAATATCACATTAACACTCTTTCACTAACTATGTAACATATATTTTGGCATATAAATATTGTCACTATATCTAATCAAATCCTCATACAATTTTAAGTATTTGAAACATGAAAGCGAAACTTTTTTATATATTCTTTTACAATTTTAATCTGCCTACATCCTTAAAGCACAACTCATTTCTAATTTTCTCCCATAAAGACTAATTTATATATTTTCACAAAAAATTATACCAAAGCAATAGTAATAGATTCTTGATCTTGTAAAAACTTAATAAATTTGCTGGTATTACTATGTATAATAACTTATTATAAAATAAGTAGATTTCAGTACAAAATTTATATCAACAGGGTATTAAAAATTAAATTTAAACACAAATTATACACAAAAAGTTCAATTACACACACACTTGCATTTGCATTCACAGCGTAAAGTCAATTTGTAAAACGTATAAATTTATGAAAAATCAACCAAAACTGACGATTGAATGAAATCGTGCAAAAAAAAAATCAGCGTGTACCAAATATATTTCACATTAAAAAGTTTTATATTTGCTGTTTGTTTTTCGTGTCTGTTAAAGCAACACACAAAAATTGTTTTTATCGTTTCAGAGACTGAACAATTGATGCTCTTTTAGTATACATCAATTTATGGATGTACAACAAATAAAAAATGTTTTGTGATTCTAAATTAAGAATAGGATTTTGTTTTAATAAATGAAGAATTAGTCTTTTTTTTAAATGTTTGTAAATTTGCAGAAAAATATACATATTACAATTTTCAACATATGCTTAAGAACTCTTATATAATCCAATTACTCCACTTTATTTCCAACTACATATATCACTAAATATGTATATCAAAAAAAGATATATATCACTTTATATAAGATCATGTAAAACTTGATAAGATACACTTTTTTCACTTTCAGTTAATCAATATAATTTCTTTCAGTAATATAAATTTTCTTATAATTTATAGTTTTTTAACACACCTCATTAAAAAAACGATATATACCATTTTGAGAACTATATGATAGGAAAACAGACTGAGCAAAATAAGAAATCAAATTGTGCGGCTGCTTTACTACAGATATATATCTATATATTCACACATACTATATAATAATTGTACGGTATGTGCGAGCTGAATTTATTGATGCGGTCGATTTCATTTCAATTTTTAATTATGCAAGTAATTTTTTATGTGTTTGTTCAATATGTGGTAAAAAATGTTTTTGTATGTATGTATGTGTGTGTGTGTGTGTTTCTTCTCATTTTTCGTTTTATTTTTTGATGAGATTTTACGAGTTAATGGCTTAATTTAAGTTGTGGCTAGTAGAATGAGATGGCTAAATTGATGGATTAATAGATTTACTCACCTTCAGGGGAAAAACCACCAACTAGATACTGCTGGGCCAAGGATTTATGTACACATTAACAACAACAAACGACTGGAAAAAGAGAACTGGTGGAAAAATCTCACGTCTTGCCAGATATTTTTATTTCAAGGTAAATAGCAGCTTGGCTTTTCTCGTTTTTTCCACTTTTTTTTTTATTATTATTTTTTGTTTTCGCTTTTGCTTTTTTTTCTTTTTTTTTTTTAATTAGGCTGAACTTTCACATCGATGATTGGCAGCTTTTCTACCCTTTTTCTTTCTCTGATTATTTTGTAATTGCAATTGTAGTGATTATTTTTCATTGTTTTCACCAGGCAAATATTTTCATTTCGATTTCCATTTGTTTTTTCATCCGTAATGTTTGCTTCGCGTATAGTCAATGCCAGATTATTGCGTATACGCCGCGTCTGCGCAATCAAATTGAAAACTACTAATGGCATTTCAATAATGGATAAAGGGCAACAAAAATTACAACCACAGCAAAGATATGGCATGAATATTGCATATAATGCATGCGTATGTTTGTCTGTGTGTGTGTGTGTGTGTGTGTATGTCTGTGTGTGAATATATTCGAATGTTTGAATAAATCATTAGTTCTTCTTTAATAATGCATACGACGGCGCCTCTGAAGTGTGTCAGCAAGCGATTTTGCATAAAAAATAACAAAATGCCAACTCAACCAAAATTCATGTTGCAGTCGTAATGGAAAAGTTTTACAACTTTTCTACGCTTCACTCCTTTCCTTCTCTCAGACTCTCTATCTTTCTCTCCCTTTTTCTCTCTCCACGATTTTTGAGATGTAAAAAAGAAATTTAAACATATCGAGAAACCTCTCAGGATTTGTGGCAAGTGGTTTTTTCGTTGCTTTGACATGAGGCAATTTTTTAACATTTTAAGGACATATTTGTTGGGGAATTTATCCAGTAGTACAAGTTTTATTTTTCAAATAAGTTCAACTTCAACCAAATCACACTAATAAACTTCATAAAATACTTGAAGTATTTTGCATAATTCTACATTAAACTACTTTTTTGTATTACAATTTTAATTTTTTCAATCTAAATTGAAAAGTTCACTTAAATTTTATTACCACGAAAAATGCATATATTACCATTCTTATTTTAATTTATAAAATTAAGTCAAAACTATTGTTTTATTCATTTCTTTTCTTTTATATAAAACTCTCCCTTTTTAGTCACATCTATAATAAAACACATATATACATTCAGAATATTTTTTACTGATCTGATGATAAAATGCTAAACCTTTTTACTTTTAGAAAATAAAATCACTTTTAATTTATTTTTCATTTATTATCCACAATCTACGAGATTGGAACTGGCAAAGGAACTTCAAGTTTATTAAATAAAGTCGCAGTGCAACTAAGGTACAGAATTGCAGCAAAAGTTAAATTAATTTTGACCTAAATTTCTATAAAAAAAATTCAAAATTCGACAACATTTCTCCTGCTCTCTTTTGATGTGATCCTGTCGACCCTTATGTTTCGTCTGAAATCTCAACAAAGTTTTATACACTTTATTGCTGTTGTCGTTGTTGTTTTTAATACGAACTTAACATTATTTTTATGACATTGAAATGGCTTTTCGTTGTTGTTATTGACAGAACGTGTATGCCGTTACACACTGGCAAAACACCCACACAAGCAAAAAGAGAGAGAGAGAGGTAGAGAAGAGAAGGATTGAGAGGGAGAGACAATAAAAGAGTTTACCTGTTACATGCAGCAGACTAAAGTTAGATTTAGCTAAAACTTAGACACAGCAAATCGTAAATCAGCATATGTATATGTTGCTAAAAGGTATAAAAGAAGTCCCACTCATCTATAAAACAAAAAAAAAGTAGTTTCCCTTTTTTTCTATACATAAAAAATGACAATGTTAATGATGATGATGATGACAGCGTAGATGATGATGATATTTGCTGATATTTTTCATTACATTGTTGTATTTTTACGACCGTTATCCTTGAGTGAAGAACTTGCTACAGGATGCTAACACACACACACGCACACACACAGCATTCAAGAACACACACACACACACGGACGCATGAGCGTGGTGAGCGAGCTTTTTTTGGCATTTGAAAAACCGTTAGTTTTATGTGAGCGGATGAGAGTGAGAGCGCAGGCAGACTTTTCACCTTCGCACCTTCAGTGTGTGTGTTTTTTTTAATATCTTCCCTTCTCCTTTTTTGTATTTGTTGTATTTCGTTATTATTTATAACATTTAAATTTTATAATTTTTTTCACAATAAGCACAAAATAATTTTTATATTTTTCGCATTTTTATTAAATAATTTTTTCCGTTTGTTGTCCCAGCAATTGGAAAAAAATGAGTTTAGTTTAAACAATTTGATGAATAAATTTTTTAAATATTTACATACGCGCCTTTGGGCTATAGCCAATACCAACACACGCACGCACCCACACGGACACACACACGGGATGAAATGTTGTACCGTTGCTCGTTGAAATTGAACTGAATTTGAAATGCTAACAAGTACACGATGAACCAAAGACCCGAAACGGACCGCATTCCCATTATCCATGGACAAGCCACGCACAACGACATATCCAGTGAGCTGGCCGAAGATGGAAAAGCTCATCGGTCGGTCCGAAAGCATGTTTTGTGTGGGTGGTGGAGCAGAATGTAAGAAAGCTTTAGCCAGAGAGAAAGTGAGAGCGAGAAATTATAGTGCCCTTCATCTAAATAGAACCAGAATTTTTTAATATTTACCATTTTCGGAAATAGTGTTGGTTGGTCTGTAGAAATATATGTAATATAATATCGTCTATACTTGCCTTTACTTTTGGATTTTGTATAGATGTGACACCTTTATACTCATCATCTCTGTGGGTAATAAGAACTTTATGATGTAAAAATTAAGTGTATTAATTATTTTATAAGAAGCACCAATTTTACTTTGTCAACAGAAATTTTAATGGGAATCATATAACTCTCTAAACAAATTCGTTTCGGTAAATCCCCCTTTCTACGACCGTGATTTAAAACTTGTTTTCAAAAAATAGGAAAAAATTCCATCGAAAATCAAGTCTACACAGTTTTATTTGCCTATATGGAACTTCTTCTCTCAATTAAAGAAGATAAAACTAGAGAGAGAGCGACAGGTACATATAAAAGCAGAAGCACCGAAATTGACAATCAATATTCAGTAAAGTCCGTCAGTTGTAACTCACTCTCGCGTGCTTATGTACGCTGATGATGTTAAACTTTGTATTAGTTTTAAAGACTTAAGCTCTCCACGTCTGCTTCAAGTCGATCTTAATAACTTTCAAACTTGGTGTGAAATTAACTTATTAAACCTTAATGTTTCAAAATGTAATGTCATGTCATTTCATAGATCCTCTTTTCAATTAGTGGTATATTATCTCAATAATACCCCACTTGAACGTTTGAACGAGATTAATGATTTGGGTGTACTCATGGACCACAAATTAAATTTTACTCGTCATATTAATATCACTGTCAATAAAGCCATGAGTTGTCTTGGTTTCGTTAAGCGATGGTCGAAAGAATTTGACGATCCTTATACAACCAAAACTCTTTTTATTTCACTGGTCCGCCCCATTTTGGAGTATGGATCATGTGTTTGGTCTCCACAATATGGATCACACCAAGTTAAAATTGAATCTGTTCAAAAACAGTTTCTAATTTTTGCTCTTCGTGGTTTAAACTGGGATCGAAATGTTAACCTGCCCTCTTATTCTAAAAGACTTCTTCTAATTAACCTTCCCTCCTTACTTAATCGTAGAGTAATGCTTGGTACTTTGTTTATTCATAAGCTTCTAAATGGACAAATAGATTGTCCTAATTTACTTAATCAGGTCAATCTATCTGTACCTTGTAGACTAACCCGCAATTATGTCCCTTTAACTTTAACACGCTGTACTTCTAACTATTCTTTGCATGAACCTTTCCGAGTTCTCTGTTCTGACTACAACCGCCTTTATTCTGTAATCGGATCAGAGTTCTCTATAACTATTCTAAAAACTACTATTTTAAGTTATCTATCTAGTAGTTAGTCTTAATTATTATTTTAGTTGTCGTCCGTTGTCCACGCGACTTCGTTTTTGCATGCTGTCTGATAGGGTTCGCGCGTAACAGGCTTTGTCCTGGTGTCGCTTGGACCACTTGAACGTACTGCGCATTGTACGCGTCAACGTCCAGAAGAAATAAATCGTACGATACCGAAATACTTGTTTTCCCAAGTGGCATAGTTCAAATAATAAATCTTTGTGAATAAAGATGAATAAATTTTCAATGGGACTTCTCTTGCTTTTTGCAATTTTCTGCTTTTCCATAACGGAGGCAGCTATTTCGAGTGCGGTATTCAAAGATCCTGCACATCCCGGCAAATGCGTTATCGAATCGTTAATTTTGAGTCCTGGTCAAACTGGACGTCATCCTGCTTTGTGCGCTCGCGTCGTCTGTAAAGAAAAAAGCGTGGCGCAAATACAGGGGTAAAAATAATAATTTTCCTTTACATACATAATTGCACACCATTTGTAAAATTCGCTTTTAATTATTTTCAGTTGTGGACTTGTGGGTATTCCACCAGGTTCTAAAGTCGGCGCTTACAAGACTCCCAATGCCGACTATCCTGCTTGCTGCGATCGCCACATTATTCAGGCCAAATGAGAGAGGATTATGGAATCACTAAATTGTGATAAAATGAGAGATGTGTGAAGTTTTAAATAAATTAATCATTGGAAGTCTATATTTAGAACCTTTGTTGTATCTATTTAATAGGTTTAATAATTATCCCTCCTGAAATTTTCTGTAGCCATGTCTGTCTGTCTATCTTTTTCAAATGCCATTAACTACTGATAAGCTCTGAGATGTGGATCTTTTGAATCAAAAAACCATCGATATGCCTTAGTATCGACAGTGCTATCGATTATTTTGTTAACACTATTCTAGGTAATTTTAATATTTTGTATAAACAAAAAGAAATCTCGACTAGAAATTGAGTATCAAGAAATGAAAACAAGAGATAAAAAAGAGGGTGAGGGGGATATCGAGGTGCATAACTATAATGCAACGTCTAATGCATATGGATGCGTTGCCAAGCTATTGCTGATATACTGATATTGTATAGGAAAATATGTAATATGTATAATATCGTCTATAATTACTTTTACTTTTGAATTTTATGCTTATCATCTCTGTGGGTAATGAGAACTTTATGATTATGTTAATTATTTTATAAGAAGCACAGTTTTTATTTTGTCAACTAAAAATTTTAATGGGAAACTATATAACTCTGTAAACAAATTCGTTTCGGTAAATCCCCTTTTCTACGACCGTGATTTATAACTTGTTTTAAAAAAATAGGAAAAAAAATTCCATCGAAAATTAAGTCTTCACAATTTTATTTACCTATGTACATGGGAACTTATTCTCTCAATTAAATGAAGCAAGCAAGTCGTCTCTGCCGACATTGAGTATACCCTGTACCAACTAGTCATATTTAATAAAATTGAATATCCTCAAATTCGCCATAAATTTCATGCAAAATTCTCTTTAACATGCAGCAACAGCGAACGCATGCTGTCTTGCTCACTCTTGCCAGCCAATGTCGCCTTGGCAATTCAGTGCAAAACTCATATGCATAGGTATAACTCCAAAGTTTATAGTCCGATTTCAGTCAGCTGGTGCAGTTTAGGTATATAATTAGGTGTGCCAAGTAAGAATAAGATATCTTCAATACAGCTCTAGTAAATCGTTTTCCCGAATTGTGGGGGCGGAAGTGGGCGTGGTAAAAATTTGAAACAAACTTTATCTCTGTATGCATTAGACGCATGTTCACACCAAATTTGGTGGCTCCAGCTCTTATAGTCTCCGAGATCTAGGTGTTCATACGGACGGACATGGCTCAATCGACTCGGCTAGTGATGCTGACCAAGAATATATATACATACTTTATGGGGTCAGAAATGTATATTTCTACCTGTTACATACATTTTAGCGACTTCAATATACCTTTTTACCCTATGGGTACAGGGTATAAAAAGATGAAACTAGAAAGAGAGCGACGGGTATAAAAGCAGAAGCAGCGAAATTGACAATCAATATTCAGTAAATCGTACGATACCGAAATACTTGTTTTCCCAAGTGGCATAGTTCAAATAATTAATCTTTGTGAATAAAGATGAATAAATTTTCAATGGGATTTCTCTTGCTTTTTGCAATTTTCTGCTATTCCATAACGGAGGCAGCTGTTTCGCGTGGGGTATTCAAAGATCCAGCACATCCCGGCAAATGCGTTGTCGAATCGCTAATTTTGAGTCCTGGTCAAACTGGACGTCATCCTGATATGTGCGCTCGCGTCGTCTGTGAAGAAAAAAGCGAGGCTCAAATACAGACGTAAAAATAATATTATTTATTTACCTAATTACACAATGTTTATAAAATTCGCTTTTAATTATTTTCAGTTGTGGAGTTGTGGGTCTTCCACCAGGTTCTAAATTCGGCGCTTTCAAGACTCCCAATGCCGACTATCCTGCTTGCTGCGATCGCCACATTATTCAAGCCAAATGAGATAGGATTATGGAATCACTAATTTGTAATGAAATGAGAGATGTGTGAAGTTTTAAATAAATAAATCATTGAAAGTCTATATTTAGAACCTTTGTTGTATCTATTTAATAGGTTTAATATTTATCCCTCCTGAAATTATTCCATATCATTTTTATAATTTTTTCCATCTTGAAAAAAAGAGATGCTTGTAATGCACAAATTGTATGCATTTTTTTATGTAGCCATGTCTGTCTGTCTATTTTTTTAAATGCCATTAACTACAGATAACCTCTGAGATCTGGATTTTTGAGTCAAAAAATAATCGATATACCATAGTATCGACAGTGCTATCGATTATTTTGCCAACACTGTTCTAGGTAATGTTGATCAACCCTTCTGAGTACCTAAACAAATTTTAATATTTTGTATAAACAAAAAGAAATCTCGACTAGAAATTGAGTAACAAGAAATGAAAACAAGAGATAAAAAAGAGGGTGAAGAAGATATCGAGGTGCATAATGATAATGCAACGTCCGATGCATATGCCTGCGTTGCGAAGGGCAAATTGAAGCTGAAGTCCGATACAGATCTTAAAAAGAAAAAGAAGAAAAAAAGCAAGAGTAAGGACAAGGAGAAGGAACGTGAGGAATTTACAGCAGCAGCTCAGGCAACAACCAGCAGTGGTGCAAGCTTTGAACGCAAACTAACAAAAGCAGAGCTGGCCAGTAAGAAGCAGCAGGAGAAGATGCGGAATAAGAGAATTATGGACAAAGCGCAGACAACGCACAAGGAGCGCGTTGAAAAATTTAATGAACACTTGGACAACCTAACCGAACACTTTGATATACCTAAGGTTTCCTGGACTAAGTAAAGAGATTCCCGAAAAAAAGTTAATTTTAAGTTTAGCAAAAACATTCATAGTTCGGTGACCCGAAGATGATTCTTGCTTATTCTACTATTACACAAGTACTAACAACTATTTAACCGAAAATACATCCTGATCTGTTTATAATCAATTTAAGCAAATTATATTGTTTTATATGATTATTGTATTTTAGTGTTAAGTAATTTCGACTATATACGGGTTTGTTATAAGTAGGATAAGGAGAATCTGGATAGAGAGAGCCAAATGGCACAACTTAAAATTACAAAATACATTCAATATACAAGTGTACAACTTAAAGGGTAGTCCAGTTCATCGCATCACTTTCAGTCGGTCCCAATCGCAATCCTCACTGCGGAGCAATTAGCTCAAACATGGCATACTTCCAGGTCCAACAACGTACCAGTTGTTCGAATTTCTCTCGCTCGTGCTCATAAATGTAACCCAATTCCGGTTCCATGCATACGTCGGTGTAGGGGTCCGTCAGTAAACTCTGAACGGATAACAAAACCTTGGCCACATTTAAAGCCAATGACCAGTTCTGTTGTTGGAATATATCGATGCCCACATCACCATGCCGCGATACATTCGGATGCAGAATCTTTGTTAGGAATCGTACTGTGGGCGGTTGCATTGGATACCGTTCAGGAAAAAAGATGAAAAGAAAGAATTTGCCACCTTCATATGGGCTACCGGGTGGACCCAGAATGGTAGCCTGCCAATAATTATTCTGGCGATCCAATGGTATTGCTGATATACCTTCCGATTCGTAGCTATTCAGAAGATTAGCCTCGCCCCTTAAGAAACTGTTGCGCATCATAAGAAGGCCGTCCGGCAGATCAACACCCGCGCCGCCCGATTGACCACGTCCGCCCATCTCAATTAGACAAGTGCGGCAAAAGCAGGAGGACATCAGCGAACCGTACAGTTTACACCAATCTGGATTATCTGTGAGGCACTCGAACAGCGGCCAGCGCTGTTTTATATAATTTTTCCACATGGTTTGAGCTGTGTTCTTGCCAATAATATCGTGCCAATGCTTGCACACTTCGCTGGCCACCCACAGAGACATATCATCCAGATAAGCAAAGATTTTTAGCATTACCTCAACGGGTATATAACTGGTAATGCTCTTGGATGTGTTTACTGCATCGCCACCATTGGGATGGTACTCGTGGGCCCGATGTCGTCCGTCGGCCAGTTCGTTCATGAAATGAGGCAAGGCTAAAGGTGCCATCGGACGGGGTCGCTTGATGGGCAACAGAAAGGGATTCTCAGCTGGCTGATTCAAATTATCTGCATCCACTGGCAATGGTTGAGGTGATGGCGGCTGTTGTTGCTGTTCCAATTGTTGTGGCACCTCTGGCTCCAGATCTTCGGCTTCTGGCGGCACTGCGTCTTCTAAATCCTCCTCAAATCCCATTATATCAGCATCATTCTCGGTTTCATCATCCTCTTGCTTATCCTTAAATGGCGGCTCATCATTACCGGAATCTTCATCATCTGATAATTCCGTCAATAACTCTTCAGCTCGTTGTGCGTTGTACAAAAAGGCATGACATGCCCCACACAATGGTTCACCAAAGTTGGGTCCGTAATAGCCGTTGCATACCCAGCATTGATTGCTATTCTGTTAATTAATAATTTATTAATATACTAATAAGTACCAGAGACTTCTTACGCCACCCCCGCCCCATACACACCGAAAAACTGAATGTGGGCTCTGTCAATTGTTGTAGCTGGTGCTCCTCCTTGTCCTTACTGTTGTCGTCGATGGTCTCCATGGTCTCATCATTGTCATCATCGCTGGCATTCACCAGGTCATCTACCAGCTGCTCCTGATCCTTTTGCTGCTGCTGCGCTGGCACGCAGCTAGTCATTTTATTAAGATTTAATCCAAAGGGCGAAAGTTCTTGGACGCTCCCCGTTCCTACTACAGGGAGGACGCCAGTGCAATGTGAGCAGTGTCAAACTTTATTACTTTTTTATAACTTTTCTTTAGTTTCAGTGATGAACTTAATAATTTGTCTCTCTGTTTTCGTGTTTAACGAGCGTATGTATTTGTTTGCAAGTGCATGTGTGAGTTGTAGGGAATACAAGTGTGACCGTACCTTCGAGAGCAATGTAGATTTTAGTATCGTCACGTGCTCATCTCTATCTAAAAGTCTGGTTTTTTATTCTGGCAATTTTCTTTACGATTTGGCTGAAATGGCTCCATTTAAGCGTGTTCGACAGCCGAAAATAACCACACAGGCTCTGCTGGACTACGATCTGGGCGAGAGTTCATCGGATAGTGATTTCCTGCCCGACATTGGTTCTGATGATGATGGGTCGAAAGATGATAGTGATGGCGAAGAAGGGGACAGCAGTAGCGGGGGGAGTAGCAGCGATGGCGGCGATTCAGACTCTGATAAAGAAGGCTCGGACTCAGAGGATTCTACAAAACAGCTGAGACAACTATTAGCTGAGGAAGGCCGAGCAGCAGGAGGCGGAGGAGCAGGAGAAAATTTCGTAAACGGTGGAGGAGTGGGTTTGGGAGCAGTTGCCGCTTCCTTGCCCCGTCCATTGCAACTGAGTCAGCTGTCTAAGGCTCCCGCCAAGCGTATGTGCTGTGTGTGCCTGGGCGAGCGCAGCGACGATGTTAATGAGATTGTCGAATGTGATTCCTGTGGCGTTTCTGTCCACGAAGGTTGCTATGGAGTGAGCGACAACGTGAGCATATCCAGCACCAACTCCACCTGCTCCACAGAGCCCTGGTTTTGTGAAGCATGTCGTGCGGGTGTAACAGAACCAGATTGTGAACTGTGTCCTAATCGTGGAGGAATCTACAAAGAGACTGATGTGGGCAAATGGGTTCATTTAATTTGTGCCCTATATGTGCCTGGTGTCGCCTTTGGCGAGGTAGAGCAGCTGTCTTCGGTCACGCTTTTCGAAATGCAGTACAGCAAATGGGGAGCTAAAGTCTGCTCACTGTGTGAGAACTCACTGTTTGCCCGCACGGGAGTATGCATAGGATGTGATGCGGGCATGTGCAAGACGTATTTCCATGTAACCTGCGCACAAGAGGCGGGCTTTCTTATAGAGGCTCATCATGAGGATGATGCAGCTGATCCATTCTATGCCCATTGCAAAGTTCATTCCGAAAAGGAGATGATTAAGAAGCGAAGAAGAAACTATCATACACTCCGCCTTAATATGCTTCAAAAAGCCAAAGAGAAGGAGGAGGAATCGTTAATTGTACAACCGAATCCTGCACAGGCGCGTATTCAAAGAAAACTGCAAAAGATTCAATTAAAATATTCACAGCATAAGCAAGTGAAACCCTTGCCCTGGGTTCCCACACAAAAGATGTCTCGATTACTGACAACGTCGGCTTCAGCCTGTCGCCGGCTTTTAGCCAAGGCGGAGACTATGTCTGTGGATGTTCATTATCTGGAGCAGCGGGAGGCTCACATAAATGCCTTGACTGATATTCGAAAGAAATGGCATATTGCTCCCGCTTTCAATGTTGAATTCACAGCCTATTATATGGATCGCCTAAAGCGTATGGAGGATTTTCGTCAACAACAACAAAAATTGATTATACAGAATTCCACATTATCCAAGGATCAGGATTTGTTAAGAGCTCAATATGATTCGGCGTTGGAGGAACGAAAGTCAGAGAAATCTCAACGGGAGTCGCTTTTCAATAGCATCAAGTTATTGCATGGCCAATTGAGCCACATCTTGCCAAGTTTAAACTTACCAACTAACTTAGAACTAATTGCAAATCCTCCATTAAAAGAGGAGGAACAAGTGGAGGTGTTTACACCAACTCCTCCTCCTCCGGCACCACCACAAAGACCCATTTCGGTGCCTACTGCTGCAGCGCTTAAAATGGGTGTGGGTTTTCCTCTGTTGGGTCATTTAGGGCCACCAGGCAGTCGCTTGCTTAGTACCCAAGCAGCTGCTAGTAAGACTTCAACGCCGCCTACCATTGCTCCATCGGTGTCGTGTGGGATCTGCAAGCGTCAGAATGATCAACATTTATTGGTCAAATGTGACACTTGCAATTTACACTACCATTTGGGTTGCCTCAATCCTCCTTTGACGCGACCTCCAAAGAAATCCAAACAATATGGTTGGCAATGCTCAGAATGTTGTGATAAATCCGATGGTTCCGATGCTCTTACCGAGATCATCTCGTCGGGTCCTAGAAAATCTCGTACACGCTTCAATAAGGACGGAAATTTGGTCTATATGGAACGTTATTCTTTGGATGATGCTCCGCCATCGCCTATACCGAGAGAAACTTCGTCGGGTAAACGTATACTGAACAAATCTTTGCCAGCTGGTGTTGGAGAAACTCAGGAGGAGATCAAATCTCCCAAGCGTGTTAAAATGCAATCACCGCGAAAAACACCCGTAAATGGTGAGTAGAATCCGATCCGATCGTTGAATGTGTTAAAACCTTTATCTGTCTTACTTCTGCAGTAGTACCAGTTGCCAACCATTTGATCACACCCACAATCAGCTGTGAAGATTCGATAGATGACTCCGTAGGCAAACAATCCCGAAAAGGCAAACGCAAAGATAAGCACAAAGATTTGGAGAAATCCCTTAACAAGGAACATAAAAGGAAACGCAAGAAGCGTGCTCATCTTGACTCGGAGCAGCAACTGGATACCAACGCATCCACCCAAGTGGGCAGTACTATCAAAATTATATTTAAAGCTTTACGTCTGCCTGGGGAAGATGCCCCCGAATCTCAATATTTCTATGTGCCAGCTAATGCTGTGCGTTCTGTAGATGAGGCCTCTAGGCCGACATCAGTCGAAACTGTTGAGGATAGTGGACCAATAGCACCACCTGTAGCTGTAGCAACAATAACTCCACCTCAACCCATTGCTCAGCAAAATCAGCCCCCTCTAGTGGACGTGGCAGATCAAGTTGCATTGGTGACTCCCGTAACGCCTTCGCCTAAGCGTAAAGTAAGCCCCCGTAAACCAAGTCCACGTAAGCCTCGTTTAGGACGTCCCAAAGCCGCGAATAGCAAACCGAGTGTGGAGATTAATTGTTGCGTTTGCACAGAAAGTGGAAAAACCAATCAGGTTGTGACCTGCGATGAGTGCCACAAGCATTATCATTTTGCCTGCCTCGAACCGCCATTGAAGAAGTCACCAAAAATACGAGGATATTCCTGGCACTGTGCGGATTGTGATCCCACTGATGCAGAAGAGGCTGCTGTTCTGTCCAAGAAGTAGTTTTTAATAGAATTTAATAATTTTACAACTCCTGAGTATTTTTACAGAATTTACAATATTTTAATTATATTTTTTTATAGTATTAACTTACTTTTGCCAATTACACCGAACAACTAGATATTGTTTACAGATTTTCAAAATATTTTAATTATAATTTATTTTAAAAATAAACACTATTTTCTGAAAGTAAAAAATTTCTTTAAACATTTACTTCTATAGCAACATACAATTTTATTAAAAAGTTAAAAATGATCGGCTTTTTTGAATTTCTGTTATAAATTAAACAATCGATAGAGATTTTCAATAATCGCCTAGTTTTGCCATCACCAACTGACACTCTACTTTCCAACTTATAGAGCATAAAAGTTATGGATCCATTGTGTGTACTAAGTTTCGACATTTGTATATATTTTACAAGGATAAAAGAGAAAATGACTGAAAATAAAAAAGAAAGAAATAAAAATAAAATGGACTAAGAAGTAAGTATTGAACTGTTTTTTGCAGATGCTTATCAATAGGATCTCTTGAAGCGTACCTGAGAGTCGCCAAGGCGGCCATCAAATAATTTTTGTTTAATTCTGTAAAATGCTCATTGGTATGAAGAAAATTAGAATGGCCACGTAAAAACAAACCGACGGCAGCATATATGGGCAAATAGGGAAGAAAGAGTAACTTGAATAAATAACTGACAGGCTACGCGGCAGTTAGTTTAAGTGCGGTAGCTGTGGCTAAAAGTTAGAGACAGAAAGAATTGGAAATGTTCCATTAAACAGCAGATTAAAGTTGATTAAGCCCATGATGATGGATGAGAAACTCAAGTATTCACTGCTGCGTGGCGAGCTGGTGGATACGCAAAGCATATGGACCAGGTAAGTCAAACAAATTCGCTAGCCAATCCTTGACCATAATTTATTTGTGCTTTTAATCTTTCATTGGCAGACACGAGAAACGAGTGTGGTTCATCACACTGATAACAGGCACATGTATGTTATACTCCACCCGCACAACCATGCCACTACTAGTCCCAGCTGTGGCTGCCGCACAAAAATGGAGTAAAACGGATTCGGGCACTGTGTTAAGTTCCTTCTTTTGGGGCTACACGTTGACTCAGGTTGTGGGCGGCTATTTCAGTGATCGGTTTGGTGGTCAGAGGGTTATACTGATAGCAGCCATTGGATGGTCACTAATAACATTCCTAATGCCTACGATTATTTGGTCGGCAAGTTCCATTAAATCATATGCCATTCCCTGTATTGTAACCGTACGAATATTAAATGGAGCCCTGCAAGGTGTACATTTTCCCAGCATGATAAGCCTGACCAGTCAGGTGAGTGATAAAAGTATTAAAACCAAGACAATTTATTCTATTTTCCATCCTTACAGAATCTTTGTCCCAATGAGCGAAGCAGTTTCTTTGGGCTACTCACAGCTGGCTCAGCCCTAGGCACTCTCTTGACCGGTATCATGGGATCATTTATCCTCGATTACTTTGGTTGGTCTTACGTCTTCCGTATTATTGGCCTTATGGGCTTTGCCTGGGCCTTGGTTCTACGCTACTATGCCATGGCTGGCGAGCGTAATCGAATCATAAATATTGCCACGCCGTCGCGTTTGTGTGCCAATAGAACGCCCACAGAATCAGCGGTTCCATGGCTACGCTACTTCAGTCGCCTGTCCTTTTGGGCCTGTGTCCTCACTCATGCCTGTGAGATGAATTGTTTCTTTGTGTTACTCTCTTGGTTGCCCACATATTTTCACGACGGATTTCCCCAAGCCAAGGGATGGGTTGTGAACATGATACCCTGGTTAGCCCTTCCTCCATGTACATTATTTGCCAAATATATGACCACACAAATGCTATCTCGAGATTGGTCTACAACTACGGTAAGAAAATTAATACAAAGCTGTTGTTTTGCTGCACAAAATTTGGCATTGTTTGTCATGTCAAGGACGACGGATTTTCACACTGCCCTAATCTGTATGACCATTATTATCGGTGGCACCGGATTCCATAATAATGCCGTAACCGTGAATCCTCAGGACTTAGCTCCTCTGCATTCGGGCAGTGTATTTGGTTTAATGAACACTGTGGGAGCTATTCCTGGCTTTTTAGGAGTCTATTTGGCCGGTCATATACTGGAATTGACACAAAGTTGGCCCATGGTGTTTAGTGCAGCGGCCGGCATTAATCTTGTAGGATGGATTATATTTATGGTCTTTGGTTCAGCCGAAGCGATTGTTTAAATTATAGAAAAACCTTGGTTTTATTTTTTTAACTTATCTTCTGTGTGTACATATTTAACTAAAATATTTTAGCCTTAAGTAGAAAAAGCAAACTAACAAAATCCTTTTGATCATAGCGTGATATATAACATATATAGATCTGGGATTTCAATTTTCCAAAAAGAAAATATAACGGACAACCACTCCAAAGTGGAAACCATAGAGAATGTTTTGAAAAAGAAATTTCCATGTTCGCTGCTCTTCATTTTTCTAAAAGGAATAATACCTGATTAAAGTTGACAACCTCTTTTTAAAGAAAAAGCTAGCCGTCATATTTTTATAGATTGCATCTATATATATATATATGTATGTATGTATAATATTTTAAAATTTCTTTGCGGATTCTGTAGATATACAATCTCTGTGGTAAGATTAATAAAAACGAGACATATATAACAAAAGTGAAAAGAACTTATTGAAAGGCGATATTTTCGTTCTTAGACTATGCTCTTGGACATATAAGGACCATCTAGCTCATAGCCCATCTTTCGATAATAGTTACGTGTCCCCACTCCAGAAATAACTGCCAGCTTCTCACTGCCATGCTCTTCGCGTGCTATACGCTCCGCTTCCTCCATCAATAGCATACCAAAGCCCTGATGCTGGAACTTGGTTGGATCACGGGCATTTACTGGGACCACCGAACCATATACATGAAGTTCACGAACAATGGAACACTGCACACCCTTTAACTCTGGTCGGAAAGTGTCTGGAGAACATTTGCGCAATCTAAGCAATCCAACAAGTATATCTTGTTCGGGATCTTCATAGGATAAAAAGGTTTCCCAACCGCCATTGGCCACATAATCCCTTCTTATAAGTTCTATTTCGTAGGGACGAACTTTATTATGGATCTCTTGAATGCCCACCTCTCGGGTACGTACATCCCTACAAGAAGTACCCAGATCTTTCATGCGAGCTAGGGCCAATTCACGCAAATTGCCGTGCTCTACGCCAGAGCTGAAAAAAGCAAAAGGGACAATTACAATTAATTGAAAAATTATCAATAATTCTTTGTTTCGTACCTAACCAAAGGCATGGGGATGTCTCGTTGCACCCGATAAACCCTTGTCCATGGCGGTACAAGAGCTAAAATTTTTGCCACTAAATCCACAAGCATTGAGGGTGGATATGACTTATATCTGCCTGTCCTCCAGAGTTCATATAATCCAGTTCCTCGTATCACCAAAGTAGGATAGATTTTCAGGCCATCCGAACGGAAGGCAGGATTCTCAAAGTATTCAATAAACTGATCAATATCACGTTCAAAGTCCACATTTGGCAGATCGGGCATCATGTGGGCCACTATTTTATATCCAGCATCTTTGCCCAGTTGAAAACTTTCGCACACTGCACGAACGGTATGACCACGATTTGTATCTCTGGCGACGTCCTCATAGACCGATTGCACACCAATCTCCAGTCGAGTGCACCCATAATTTAACATATCGGAAATGTGTCTTTTTAGGCAATAATCCGGTCGGGTTTCAATGGTAATGCCAATACATTTTGTGCGAGATTTCTCAGAGTAGCGAACGGCTTCAGCTACATTGGCACTACTATGCCCGGATAATGCATCATGAAGGTTTCGTATAAAGTAATCTCGATATTCCTCTGGTAGACACATAAAGGTGCCACCCATCACAATGAACTCCACTTTGTCTACTGAATGCCCTAATTGCTTAAGCTGCTCCACACGATGTCTGGTTTGTAAAAAAGGATCATAACGGGCACGTATTGCTCTCATCGAGGTGGGCTCATAGCCTGTATATGATTGTGTCGAATACTCGAAATCACTATCCGGTCCACCGGGGCAATAGACACATATGTTTCCAGTCATATTGATGTGAGGACAGCGATGAGGCTTGCACATTACAGCCACCACTGCGATCTAAAACGAATCGTTTTAGAACAGATAAAACGATTTAAACGCCTCAAGTCTTACTCCACTTGCAGTCCTTATTGGTTTTGCCCTCAATTTAGGTAACAAAATCTTCTTAGCATCCTGTGGTACAGCTGCAATTATGTCGACCAACCGGGGCGAACTGTCTAATCCATATTTGGATGAGATGAGAGACTTCATCCGATTGAGATTGACATCTTTCTTTGCTTCATGGGCCTTGAGAAGCTCTTGAATTATTTCGCCGACAACTAGAATTCGGCGTTCTTCCCGACTTAGACCCACAGCTGTGAAACAAAAAGTGTAGGATTGTAAAATGACTTATCAGGTATACTTCTATACCATTGCTTACCCAACTTATTTTTTGGCTTCATTTTTACAACAATATTAACAAAAGTATTGCACGTGTGGCGTTGCAACAGCTGTTTGTGTGTTATTCTTGTGCAAAACTGCTATCGATATATTGTGTACTTTTTATCAAAATTGCCGATTTCGATATCGATTCAATAGTCAGCTCCAATTTACCATATATTGCATAAACAAACCTTTCGCCTTCTTGTTCGTTTTTTGTTTTTAACTAAAAACACACAAAATGTCACTTACTATAATGCAAAAACTATCTCTACAATGCCTCAAAGCTGATCAGCCTCTGTTAAGTAAGTATTTGTTTTTTTAAACTGGAAAGATTGGTAAATTTAAACATTTTATTAGCTACCATTCGAAATGCCAGTAAAAAGACCGGCGGCAGTACGCGGAACAAGAAGGGTCATCCTCGACCAAAGCATCGGGGTTGGCGTGTATTGGATGGCCACTATGTTTCCACCGGCACTATTTTGGCCACACAGTTGACGACACGGTTTCATCCGGGCTTAAATGTAAGTTGGTACTTTATTTACGAGAATATTTGTAATCTAATTAGATCTTATTTGCAAGGTGGGATTTGGCCGTAATGGTACTCTGTTTGCTATGGAGCATGGTCGTGTCATCATGAGCTGTGAACCTCTTGACCCTAATTGGGATCACACATGGGTGCAAAGAAACTACGCTGGACGGGAGGATCAAACTATCTACAAAAAGTTTTTCAATGTTATACCTGAAAAACAGCACCAACGCTTTCGTCTAGTCGAAGAAATTTAAAATTGTTATAAATATAAAGTCTATAAAATAAAGGAAATCGAATTTCGATTTCTCATCTAATTATGTTTGTCTAGCTACTTTTTAAATATACAGCTTTTTAAGTTGAAGGTATGATAGATTGATGATGTATAAAGTTGCTCCTATAATAAAACGATACGGCTTCATCTTTAAAATAGTTTTAAATGGTAGTCCTACCAAATTTAACCACTTTTTGGATTACCTGTTTAGCCATTTTTAAATATTTATTTTAGCTGTACAATTTTCTGTTATCGATAGGTAAGTTCAAAACACATGGCAACCCTGGTAAACCGCAGCCAACTTAGCTGACTTCCTTTCTTTCCAAAACTCTGAAGATGGTAGGTGGACGTCAATAAAGTTGTTCAACGTTAACAACTTGCAACAATTTAAGTAAAATGAACACAGTCGAATTTCAATTATTTCGATTAAATACTTAGCTGTAAGCTAATAATAAAGCTGTGCCCAACAATGTAGAAGTGAGAAACGGATGAAAACTTCATAACCTAACCTCATTTACACGTGCAGGCACAGACAATGCAATGAAAATGGAAAACATGTTTAACTAATTGAATTGTTGTTGCACATTTTCAGTCGAATATCAAGAGGAAGAAGACCAGAAAGCTGCGTGGTCATGTCAGCCACGGTCACGGTCGTATTGGCAAGCACCGCAAGCATCCTGGAGGTCGCGGTAACGCTGGTGGTATGCACCATCACCGCATCAACTTCGACAAATACCATCCCGGTTACTTCGGTAAAGTTGGTATGAGGAATTTCCATTTGCGCCGCCAGCACAAATTCAAGCCTGGCATTAATCTGGACAAATTGTGGTCTCTGGTTGGACCCGAGAAGTTCGCTGAACTGGAGAAGGAGAAGAGCACAAAGGCACCAGTTATTGATTTGGTGCAATTTGTAAGTGAATCAATTAAAATTTTGATACTCTAAATGCTTAATGTTGCGCTAGCATCTTTAAAATGAAGATACACCAAAGGCGATGGGCGGACTGAAGGCAACCGCAAATTGCCATCACCATGTTTAGAACAGCCTTTCAGATCAAAGATGCTATGATGCAGTCATTAGCTGAAATTGTAGAACAAATTACTTGTTGTACACATTTCAATAATGTTCTATTCTTTAATTTTTTTACCCTCCAGGGTTACTACAAGCTGCTGGGACGCGGTCATTTGCCAGCTCGCCCTCTGATTGTGAAGGCCAAATACTTCTCCAAGAAAGCTGAAGACAAAATCAAGAAGGCCGGTGGCGTCTGCTTGTTGAGAGCTTAAGTTTTAAGGTGTGATTTAAATTAATAATTTACTTAGTAACATTAAGAAATCTACTGTTTCTTTCTTCTTGTTTTTTAAAAATTAAAGTTGTGGTAATTTAAAATAATGTAATTCATATACTAATTGGTTGTCTTCTTCGTCTTATTTCAGATTCTTCTACAAAATAAAAGCAAATGGAATACATTCGACCATCAAAAGTGTATTTGTTTCTTAATAAATTTAAAAGAAAAACATTCTATGTGAAACTCTTTTCGTCTAAACATAAAGGATCCTTGTCGGGTTACAGAATGTCAAAGATAACTGTCGATGCTCATAAATAGACAACTTCATTAAAAAGAGATCCAAGTTTTAATATAAAATTTGTATATTTCGATATTAATACTAAACTAGAAAACTTCCAATTGTTCAATGGGCAGCCATTTGGAGCTCTCCAATGCATCATATAGGCGTCGGTCCGAATCAATAGTTTCACGATTTAATTTCTCCACATCGAGCACAAATTTATGATCCTCCAGACCGTAATCATCTTCAGAGCCACCATTACCAGCAGCGGATAATGCACCTTCACCCTGCTGTAATTGCTGTTGTTGTTGCTGCTGCTCATATTGAGCACTTCGCTGTGCACTCCAGGCTTCTGCATGTTGGGCCAATGTTTGGGGATTCGAATGGGATTGTGACATGGCCTGTTGATAATAGGCGGCTGCATCTGTAATTGATGGACCACCGGCGCCTTGCTGGTCATAATATCCTTGCCATGCATTATAACCCTGCCAATAGGTACTAGTTGGATCATAATATTGCGAGTAATCAGCTCCAGCAGCAGAAGTTGATGTTGCGGTTGACGTAGGGCCGTTGCCTCCATAGCCATAGTTACTATTGGTACCCATGCCCAGAGCAGCTGCTAGTTCTGCCTTTGGCTTGGGTACAGCATTACATATCTTAATAGGCTTTGTGCCCAGTCCAATGTAGCCATTCATATCGTATAGTGCAGACTTTTGCTCATCTTCAATACCAAAGCGTACGAATCCATAGCCTTTCGAGAAGCCCAAGCTATCTAGTATGACTTTTGCCGTTTTGATGGATGTGAATTTACTGGAGAAAACCTTATATAGCTGATAATCATCCACGTCCGAACTTAAATCACCAACCCATACGCTAAATTCTCGCTCATTGCCGGGCAATTTGTATGAATTGCTTGCCGAGTTTAAGCGGAATCGCACAATGGGATTAGTTCCGGGTATGGGCTTGCCATTCAATTTGTGCATAGCATCCAAAGCATGATCATCTGATATGAAATTTACAAAACAGTATCCTGCAGGCTCGCCAGTGTACTTGTTACGCATCAATCGAACTGTTGTAGGATCTTCGCCCATTTTTCGGAAAGCCGCAATAATGAAGTTTTCGGTCATGTACCCCTCCAACTGCAAAAGAGCTTTATAAAATCTACGGTCACAAGAATTTATCGTACTTGATACTCACGCTTCCCATCCATAGTTGACAATGTACAGATGACATTATTTCAATTGTGTTTTTTAATATTACAAAAATGTTTCAACGCGTATGTTTTCTTTCACAATTAGTGATGTGTTTTTCACCGATTGACAGTTAACAGTGACTCTTAGACCTTAGAACTACTTTTTAATCACGAAGTAGCATGAACGAGTCAGCTGTTATACTGTAATTGAAGACTACAATATGTATATTGAAAAAATTTCATTGATATTCAAAAATTATATAAAAATTAACCTGATATCACCGGTTTACAAGTTTTTGAATTTACTTTCACTTACATCACATGAATTGATGTTATTTTGAATTACCTTAAAACTGTGACTGCGACTTCAATATTTACGTGTGGACAATCATCTGCTCATTTTGACACAGCTGTTCTGTTAGAGACAATATTTTGGAATTCAAAATTCAAATTAAGTTCAACATTATGCGCCTAACATTGAATCTTTTGACCAGTTTTACACCGCATTTAAAGGAGCTGCGGATAATTCTAGATCCAGCCGGCGAAGCCTCTAAAGGAGCTAGGTGCGTTGTTGTTGCTTGAAAATTTAAATTACATAATTAACAAGAGAAAACGTTAACTTTCAGGGAATATGTGCAGAAATTCTATCCGAATTTAAAAAAGAAAAATCCTAGTTTGGCGATTTTAGTTCGGGAATGCAATGGGGTACAGCCCAGATTATATGCCCGCTACGGCAAGTTTTTGATGTAAAAAATTTATCTTCAATTTTAAAATTGTTTATCACATTAGCCAAGGGCAAAGAGGTCTCCGTTTCTCTAACCAATCAAGCTGCGCCGGATATACAGAAACATGTTGAGGCATTTGGCAAGTAGAAGAACTGCACACAGATGTACAACATATAAACCAATCAGGGATCTAGAGTAGATGTAACTAAAATTAAATTAGAGCAAAATTAAAATCAATTCAAATCACGCACACATTTATCTATACAATTCTCTCTTTTGTAAACACATACATATTTTTTATCTTTATGCTTATAAGGTACATAATATGAATTTTTGGCAATTCAGCAATTCAATTGCCAAATGCCGGCAAACCAAATTGCTCGGGCTTGAAATCCTCTAGAGAGGCCAAAACTTGAGTAGCATGGGAACAACGTTCCTTAGATAGACGTGAATCGGGAACCATAACCACCTGCATGCCAGCACTAATTCCTGCAGTGACGCCATTGGGCGAATCCTCAAAAACTAGACAATTTTCCGGTTTGGGCGAATCTTTAAAACGTTGCGCAGCCACCAGGAAGATATCTGGAGCAGGTTTACCATTTTTAACCTCCTTGTCGCTTGAGCCACAGACGCGATGATTGAATAGATTGAATAATTCGCGATGTAAAGTGGTTTTCAGTTCAACCATTTCGGCACCCGAACTCGTGGCTAAGCAGAAAGGAACCTTCTGGGCATGCAAATGGCGTAATAGACGCTCAGCACCTAAAATAGAAAAATAGAATAGTTGCTTAAAATGGAAAATATTTTTTTAAAGGAGAGTTTAAATATGACTATGTAACTAGTTTTGTTCTTCCTGATCTAATGGTTCATGCATACTTATAACCAGTGGCGGATCTTGGAAGTAGTTTCTCAAATGTATGAAAGTCCTAAATAATTGTGAAAATTTTGAACCCAAAACAAACTCATTATCACGATCAAAAAATTAATGATTGGTAGATTCAAAATTTTCCAAAATATTTGTGGCCAAATTTTAAGACTAGATTTTTGCGATTTCAATCGGACATTAGAATTTTTAAAATTTCAAGTGTTAGTCGTGGTTCTCTGATCCGCCACTTTTGGTTACATGCCTGGATTCAGATGGTCTCTAACCTTCCAGCAGTGGCACATTATGCATGCGTTCACCACACATTCGTTTATAGCGCTGCAGGAATTGATCCGTTGTCAACGGTAGCTGGCATTCCGCTATAGCAATTTCGGCTGAACGCTGATCTGTAGTGCCCATTACACGAAATCTGGTGGCCACTGTGTACGTACGGCCAAAACTTGCCGCTATTTGCCGTGTCACATCCTCGTAAATCTTTTCTGAATCTGTCGAATAGGCGGGAATAAAGAGATGGAAAAGGCTTATTAATACCTGGCATCAATCCGGCATTCCTCATCAGCAATTGGGCATTCTCCTTCTGTTTGGCTGCATATTCTTCCCAAGTCATGGGTAAATCATACTCCTTTACCAGAAATTCGGCCAATGGACGAGTCTGTAGACCCATGATTTGTTCTTTAACATCAAAGGTATATTGTTTTCCGTATGGGTCCAGTATCATTTGTGTAGCCTCCGTGTATAGACGTTCCGTGTCTGAGTTGAGGGTAGATTTAACAAAAAGACGAAGATGGTTGCCCCTTTTACAACAGTTTGGCTTACTTACCTAGTAACAGCCCATCCATGTCGAAGATGCAGTGGGTGACATTTCTCAAGACTTTTTGGGCCATTTTTTTCTCAACTGAGTCTGAATGAGTATTTTGTTTTACAAAGTTATGTAACGGCTGGATAGGCTCCTCTTGATTGTCTTGTCTGTAAACAAATAACAAATAAACGATAATTTGTTTATACAAAATATATCTAATTCACGCGTCCGATTCATGCCGGCAGCTTCCCGCTCTTTCCGTTTCTCTTTTGACTTTTTTATTCGTTCATTTTTTACATCGGTGCCGTTTGTCATTGACTCAATGACGCGCCTGCCACCCACTCACTAGGAAGTACGGTAAAATTCCCCTTTACCAACTCACACCTCTATAGCCTTGACCTACACGTAATTCCGTTATCTGGGGACTGGGGAGACTTGTTCCGCCTTCTCAATTTCTCTCTCTGTTTTGGCTTCCTTCGCCTCTCTGTCCGAAAACAACTGTTCGGTTACACGTTCTGAGAAAATCTGCGGCAGAAATGCGAAATGTTTCCGCTATTAGACTAATAGCCAGGGTTACCATCACACAAAATTGGCAGTAAAATTTTCCACATTTTTTATGGGTACGGTGACGTATACGTATTTACATGCACATACATACATAACGTAGGTAAATGTACCAGTTTCTAAATGCGGGGGTGTAGTAAAACTAATAAGAGCAGTTAGGGAGAGCAACAATACATTTCCATTAATATATTAAATGAAGTACCAACTTTATTATCTTTGATAACACAAAACAAGAGAAAATACAAATCTCATAGCAATTTTACAACTTGTTAAAGTTAAATATTTGTTCGCTAAATATAAAAAAATAAATTAAATTTAAAGTTGACACAAAGTTTCGTTCATAGTTTTTAAATGAAACAAACGACGGCAAATGAAAGTTTAAAAAATTAATGAAGTAGGTTAAAAGTTACTCGTTAAGTACAAAGCATTTAAATGTTTTTTTTTTTAATAATTTACCTTTTGCCAAAAAAATAACAGCACAAAACGTCAATTAAACTTATTATTAATTATTCATATTATTTAACTTATAATAAATTAAATTACGTCCAATTGTTTAATGTCGTGCAATATTATTTTATCCAAACACCCAAGATAGTGCAAGTTCAATAGAATTCGAATCTTTAATATTTATGTATACAATTTCGGAAACTCACGCTCCCATCACCATAATGACACGAAAAGCGCTGTTAGACGCATCGGCAAAACAAAGAAAACCGCTGTTAACAGCTTTCCGGGTTGTTGGCTTTTTTTTGTTAGTGTTTATAATTTTCTTTCCTGCAATACTAGAATTAAGTTGTAAAATTAGAAATGACGACGTGGGGCTCAATATGCCGCATTTGCAGCAGCCCCGCGGACTATGAGATATTTGCTAAGATACCCACATATTTGCATAGTTCGACAAATGAGTTTTTAAACTGGCAAAAGCCCATCAACATATTGCTAGAAGAAACGACTGGACTTAAAGTAAGCAAAAGAATTTATTTCAACTTTTTGAATGTGGTTTACAATTAAATATTTTATAGGTATCCCCAGATGATGGCCTGCCTCGCTGTATATGCGCCCTATGTATATCGTATTTGAAACATGCTGTGACATTCCGGGAACAAAGTATCAATAATGCATTAAGCCTTAAATTGACAGATCTCTATAACCAAAAGAAGACAACGAATGCGCAAATCATTGGCAATCACAGTAAAGAGAGTGCTCTCTTCACCGCCGAAGATCTTAACTATGTGGAACAGCGTCCCGTTTGTAATATTCTACTCAATAACTCGCTGCCAGATAAAGTAGAGGATAAGAAACTAATTAACCAACTCTGCCAGACAAATGGTGGAGATCAGCGTATTCAGTATCTGAATCAATTATTTGACAAGAGTTTGGGACAAGCTCGCCAGTCCCGCAAGCAGAACCAAATTGACATGGTTATGGGTGATCGTGATCTCGATCTTATGCCCACTACAAGCACTGCCGAGGACGAAGAGGACTATGCGGCAGTGAGCTCGTCTAGTGAGGATGACAATCCTTTACTCAGACAACATAAGAATTGCTATAACTACAGGGAAACAAACTTTGAAGAAGACGACCCTATGGCCGAATCGGCCCAATTAAGAGACATTAAAGTCCATATACCACAACCTATGTGGAAAGAGCGTAAATGTCCTGTCTGCTCTAAACGTTTCATGTTTGAGGATTCGTATCTTAAGCATCTCGACAATTGTGTTGAATATCAGTTTGTTGTCTTTGTCACGGAGATGACCAAACTGTTAGATATAAGGCGACACAAAATGGTCTCACCTCATGAATTTATTCGTCGTATGATATTCGCCCTGCATAAGATCTGCTCCTGGCTAGAGGAACATTCAATAGACACTCTGTTGGCCGACAAACTGAATCAAGTAAAAGTCTCCAATGGTAGAGAGAAATCACAAGAGACTGAACTGGAAATAGACTTGAACATGGAGTTGGAACAACCATCAACATACGTTCCTAGCTATGGGCCACCATGCCCCACCACGCCCATAACTGTCGAGAATAATGTCTTATATGCTATTGCCCGTTCGGAAAGTCGCAATTCGCAGTCGGCTGCAGACACACCACAAAGATTACCAAAACCCATACCCATACGTGGCACCCAATCATCACAGCCAGCCGAAAAGGAGCGTGCCACATTTCTGGAGAAGCTGCAACGAGCCAATGTGCCCAAAGTATCTACAACGCCAGTTAGCGCCGGTCTTGGTTTTACCGCACGCTGTGGTCAGTGCAATTTATCATTTGATTCAGTTTCCGAGTTGGAAATCCATAACATTGCCCATCATAACAATGGTCAGACGCCAGATTTAGGCTCCACATTAGATGATGAGACGCAGCGACGTCGCATTATTGCCCTATTCGAAGATGATATTTAGTCTTAAGGAACTAAGCGATCAAAACAAGTATATATAAGCCTTTTTCCTGTCGAATGACTCTTCTACTTTAAAGTTAAATACTTTCATTTTTAGCATATACTCCAAACATGATAACAATCCAGAAAAACAAAGCCAAATAACGATACCCTTAGGATAAAAGTTTATATTTACATGTATATTAGTTCCATAAGTTCTAAAACACTTTGTTCTGTGACTTTTCTTTTAACGAACAAATTTCACGATAGAAGTTTGCAATTTACAATATTATTTTTATAACCCTTTTTTCATGTTTATCTCTTTATTTATTTATTTTTCAATTTGTGTTCTCTTTTCCGTCATACTCCAACAATGTACTATTTCTATTATTATTAGGGTTTTACTTACAAGAAAAAAGTATTTCAAACGAATCAATAAACGAAAATCGATTAAAGACTTACTAAAATGACATTTTTGTGCTGAAAATAGTTTTCAAGTAAGCCAATTTTTAAAACCATAAGTAAATTTAAACAAATTTGGTGCAAGTTCATATAATTAAAGACACTTTCAAAATGGTATTCTATGCATTTAGGCACTTCATTTACATAGTTTGTTCTTAATCTTAAATTTGTTTAGGCATCCTTTGGGAACAAAGCATTATATTTTCTTAGAACAATTCAACTGTTGTTTAACTGGCTAGTCATAGATCCTAAGATTATCCAACAACAAATTGTTATCACAAATTTTTAACTCAATCAAGTTTCTTAACATTCTGAGTAAATCAGAATTCAATTCTGGATCATTTTTTGCAAATAAACGATTTAATTTATTCGTAAAATCTTCGCATTTAGGTAATTTCTGGATTAATTCAGAATGCTTGTAAAACAAATTGATTAAAACCCGAACACCATATCGAATACTCCAATTATGAAGATGATTCTCCTCCTGCTCTAGAAAGAAATTGATTAAATGTTCGGCCTGCATTTGAGTTGTGCACTCAATTTCCCATTGGTATATAAGGAACATGAAATACTCTCCATCTGAATGATTTGGATGCTTTTCCACCATGTGTTCGCTCAGGTAATGGCGATCTTCTTGACTCACTCCATCTAAAGTTGTGGCCAAAAGATTTAGGCAAATTTCTGCATCATGGTGTAGCTCCAAATTTTCAGAGACATAAATTTTCCATAATTTTTGTACCAATTGCATTTGCAATAATGTTTTTACAGCGCTCGGACTAGTTGCAAGTAAATTGGCCAATGTCCAGAGGCAACTCCGCTTCAAGCGCAGTTCATTGCTATCCAAATAAGTGACCAAATAGCTCCCAGCCAATGTGGATATCTTTTCAGCTACATGAGATTCTCCTAGGGAATAGTTGCAAAAACATTCTGCTGCCTCGATTTGCCGCTCCAAATGAGGACCTGTAATAATGGTAAGGATGATACAAGTTATTCTACATACTTAAACAACCGTATTCCTACTCACCTGTAAGTTCCTTGACCAAGACTTGACTTGCTCCTGGTATTCCAGCAAAGCAAACAATATTTTCATTACCCTGCAGAAAGGCGTGACTCAAACGATACATATCTTCGGCAGTAGCATGCTTGCGACGCTTGATTCTCGACGCCAGTCCCTGGACATCTTTTATGCCAAACTTTTCCAGTTCGCCAATCTCTTGCTTAATCTGTCCAAGACCAAAGCGTAGGGCATCGGTAGCTTGGTCGCGCAGTTTATGGCGTTGCTTTTGTGCATATTCACGAATTTTCAGTCGCAGAAATGTATCGGGGGCAGATGAAATGGGAGTAGGACCAGGATTGGAGTTGTGTTCCATTATTGTTTACACCGGTTATTTGTTAACAGTCACAGTTGCCTCATTTGCATTATAACAGCACGTTTGAGTCAGTTAACATAACATGTTAGCACAGCTGATCAATGTGATGAGCGCGTGAGTATCAAGTAATTTGGAAACATTTTAACACAAAGAACCTGTGTTTCTTATAAAAATAAGAATTGTTAGTTATAAGTTTACATTGCCATTTAGCATAATAACCTAAATTCAATTTATAAAAAGACAAAGTTTGACTACTTTTATTTATTGTCACAGCTTCATACGATTAATGGTTGTAAAATACATTTAGGCACGAGCATATCTGTAACAGCTGACTGCAACGCCTGGTTTGTTTTTGTTGTATTGCATGGGCTGAAAGATGAATAATAAAAATCCAAATATAGTTTTTAGTCCACTTATAAGTAGTATTCAAAAAGTGATACTGTATGAAACCCGAGCAGTAAGTAATTCTCGGCAGAATTTTTATTTTCCTTACTAATCCCATTCTTATCTTATCCAGCGTTTGTATTTGGTGGGCAGTAACAATCGAGAGACTCGATTTAGGCTCCTAACCATTGATCGAATGGCCTTAAATCGGCTGAGCATTGAGGAGAATGCCAATGAGTTCAACAGTTTGGAAATTCGACGATTTGTGGCCACGCTCCAGGGTTCGCCACGGGTGACATCAGCCTACGGTGTCTTGGGATTTGTTCGGTTTTTGGAGAGCTACTATTTGATATTGGTGACAAAGCGGAAATGTTGTGCCCACATTGGAATGCATTTGGTGTACACAATCAAGGATACGGTAATGGTGCGTGTAAATGAAGTCACATCCCAACGTCCGTTGCATCCGCAGGAGGATCGCTATAAGCGAATGTTTCAAAATATTGATTTACGTAGTAATTTCTATTTTTCGTACTCGTACGATTTGACCCGAACGTTGCAATACAATGAGTCAGCACCACGCTATGTAGGCGCTAAAGTGGATTTGGAGCATGATGAACCATTGCCCGATTGGGATACATTGACTAATAATGTGGCCCAGGCTCATGAGCGCGTGGATTATGCCTTTCGTTCGGACTCCAGGAAACGTTTTGTATGGAATGCCTATCTCTTGCAACCCATGGAGGGAATTATGTTAAAGGATTGGCTTTTAGAGATTACTCATGGCTATGTCAGCCAGTCATGCATCAGTGTATTTGGAAGGCATGTCAATGTCTGCCTAATAGCACGACGAAGTTCCCGATTTGCTGGTACACGTTTTCTTAAGCGAGGCGCCAACTTTCAGGGTGATGTTGCGAATGAAGTGGAAACTGAGCAAATTGTCAGCGATGGCCAGAGATTGTGTTCCTTTACGCAAATGCGTGGCTCAATACCATCGCACTGGTCACAAGACATTAGTAAAATGGTACCCAAACCGCAAATTCAATTAGATATCTGTGATCCCTATGCCCAGACCCCGTCAAGACACTTTGAGCGTTTGCTTTTTCATTATGGGGCACCTTTGATTATGCTGAATTTAGTTAAGAAGCGAGAGCGACGCAAGCACGAGTCGATTATATCAAAAGAACTCGAGTATAGCATTCGATACTTAAACCAATTTCTGCCACCTCCACATCGTATGAAGCACATCCATTTTGATATGGCCCGTCGAAGTCGCGCAAGTGGAGGCAATGTCATGGATCAGTTGGCCGTTCATGCCGAGAGTATAATTCAACAGACAGGCATGTTTTTCAAGGATCGAGGAAGTGAACTTAGCTTCCAGACAGGCATCGTACGTACCAATTGTGTAGATTGTTTGGATCGCACCAATTCGGCACAGTTTGCCATAGGCAAATGTGCTTTGGGTCATCAATTGGAGCGTTTGGGATTTCTGAAATCAGCAAAGCTAGAATTCGATTCAGATTGTGTTACCATGCTGGAGCATCTATACGAAGAGCATGGTGATACTTTGGCGTTACAATATGGTGGCTCTCAGTTGGTTCATCGTATTAAAACCTATCGCAAAACCGCTCCCTGGGGATCGCAGGGAAATGATGTGATGCAAACCATAAGTCGTTACTATAGCAACACATTTAGCGATACCGAAAAGCAGCATAGCATTAATCTCTTTCTGGGTTTATACAAGCCCAGCTTCACAAAATGTAAGATGTCTAATAATTTATACATGTTCTCTCAAGTCTGCAAACGGACCTTTATCACAAATTTTTATTACTAATCACACTTCCTTCAATTACAGTGAATCAACCCATTTGGGAGCTGCAGACGGATTATGATATGCATAATGCTTTTGTACCCAGCACAGATAGTCGACCTATTACGGATTGGGTGCGTCATAAGGTGCGCGAGTGCTTGCCTTATGCCTGTGCTGACTCACATAAGTTAGTCAAGGAGCTATTCCGTGTGCATAGCCATGGTTTGGAAATGATTGATGCCTACTCCAATTATCATCAGTCATTCAAATGGACAGATCTCAGCGAGCATATAGCCTTCGAGATTAGTCAATTGGCCATGCGTTATATGCCAACTTTTCGCACCAATTACAGTCCATTCCAGAGGCAAATACAGGCCTCGCGTAAAGCTAGACAAAATCCATCAATGACTGGACAGAGTTCTACGGGATCAACCAATAGCAATTCATCAAGCTCTAGCGAGGGTGATGACACATCCAGTGATGAGGATTTGAGTGCCAGTTTTGCCGAAAAGGAACTAAAACAAACGGAAACTGCCGAACCATTAGTATTTACATTAGCCTCTTTGCTACCGTCAATGGAGGAGGTGTATGGATGTAGCATAAATCCTCCCTCTAAGCAGAGTATGGCCATATACAAGAAATATGTTCAAATTGGTAAATTATCCAGTGGCGGAGCTCATCCGGCTCAAACAGCTGTAGCTCAGCGAGATCAGGAGATGGCTAAAATGATGCGAGGCATAACATTACGTCCATTAAGTGATTATGGCACCGATTCCTATTTGAGTGTGCGTCCGCCAACTGTGCCCGCCAAGAGTATGGAGATTTACAGGGAATATTGTAAGACTCCAAGAAATTTCAACGCTGTACCCCAACTTGAGGAGTTCAATGTACTTTATAGCTATGTGCAGAGGCTCTAAAAGATGTCTCAATTTCAATGTATTTCATAATTTATTTAAATTATAATTATTAATTATTTTTCGCAAAAATTACAACAAAATTATTTTTAAGGAATACTCAGAGAAATGGGCTAACAATTGAAGAGGAAATCAAATCATTTCCATTTTTTCAGTTGCCTTGGTTATTTACCATTATGCTGCTCTGTGGCTGTTGTCGTCGTCGTTGCACCTGGATTTGGCGATTTCGTGTACTCCATTGTAGAGGAGGCCTGCATGGGATTGTAACCAGATTTTTGTCCCAAATGCAATGAGTGGCTGGTGGTTGTAGTTGGCTTATAAACAGTGGCCAATTCCTGGGCCAGCATAAATTGTTCCTGTTCCGGGAAATCGTGTTCACAATGATGTTCACCACAGATCTTACACTCGTAGATATTTGGACGCAAGGTGTTCCGAATGCGCTGTATGAGTTTATACAAAATCTCGTTGGTTAGCGAAAGAAAGATGACTTAAACAGATTGCACCTCACCTCCCAGAAATTATCACCGCCAGTTCTTAAGAAATTGATAACAGCATAACCAGGTATACAGATCAGTGAAAAGGAAGCAAACATCCAGCCAATGCCATAAGCCCAATCTGGATAGGTATAGCGTCCATTGTGATAGGTAGGTTCCTTATAGTTGATCAAACTGAGAACCCAAATGGCCTTAATGAGAGATAAAAACTAGTGAAAACCCAAGAAAAATTGCGAATCAAATGGAACTTACGAAAAGCAAGCACGGTCCCAGTACCAGCCAACAGGATTTCAAATAGAACGAAGGAGCTTTCCCAGTCATTTGCTTTACATTCTTCGATAATCTTCCAGTGCCATAGAACCATGCAATTCCAATCATTTGGCAAAAGGCCAAAAACATTATCGTCACCGAGGCGGCATAATGATCCATCAATTGGAAATAATATATGCCACCTTGTATAATATTAGGCATGCCAAATAGGCACGATATAACACATACAAAGAGCACCACAATCTCATGATAGCCCAGATGACGTTTGATCCAACGTGGAAAACCATCTTGTATCGAAGTGACCACTACCTCAACTATGGCAAATTGTGAATTCAGTCCCAAACAAAGGAGCATAAAGAAGAACATTACGGCCCAGAGTTGGGCATATGGCATTTTGGCCATTGCCTGTGGATAAACCACAAATATCATTCCGGGTCCATCGCCAATCACATCACCGACATTTGTATTCTGCTCCAGTGCCAGATTGCCCAAAGTGGAGAAGGCAAAGATACCAACTAGCAGACTAGTCAACATATTCACCGCACTGACCGCCACAGTGTCCCGCAGAATATTATTATTATACTTATTGTAGCTGGCAAACGAGATCATCGATCCGAATGTTATGCCCAGTGAATTGAAATTCTGAGAGGCAGCATTTATCCAGACATTGGCATTCTTCAGCTCCGACCATTTGGGGCGAAAGAAGAAACGTAATCCCTCAGCTGCTCCATCGAGAGTAACGGCTCGTACCATCAATATGATGATTAACACAAATGGAAATGTGGCTGTAAAATAACGCACCTTGGCCGATGACTTAATAGATTTCCATGTGGCAAAATAAACCATTAACCAGGCGCAAATCAGACAGGCAAACAGTTCCCAACGCATCATACCCGGATACTCTAGACCACTGCTTATTTGCAATACTTTGTTTCTATAGAAAAAAAAATCCAAATTAATTACTCCAATATACACAGTAATTAAGTATCAGTACTTACTCAAAGAACTCTTCGGAGGGGGTACGCGATGTATCCGGTGCACTGGCATTATTTTCTTTACGCTGCGGCACCCAACAGTCCGGCGTATTCCATCTGTTATTGCAATCAACCCAAGGCATTTCCGTTTTAAATGATGTGAAAAAATAGTAAATTGAATAACCTATAATGACGCTATAATAGGTGGACATGAGAAACGAGACAACCACACTGGCCAGTCCAGCTCCTGTAAAATAAATATAATAAAAATATAAAGTAAATAACATTTTCTTTAAAAAGTTATAGAAAGAATTTTATAGGAAAACCAAAAAATTAAAGTTTATAATACATAAAGGGAAATTGGTTTATTTTTGGAAAAGGAAAAACCAAATCTTCTAATAAATGTTTGAAAGCCTTAAATTAAAGTGTTCCAAGTAAGTATTCAAAATTAATTTTTAGTCAACAATACTGAAACTCAATCAATTCAGAAAAGGGCTTAGTTTCAATATATATATATATTTGATTTTGATTTTTACTATATATTAGTTTTAAATGTTCTTCAGACTCTTTATATCTTTGGAATGATTCACTCTGCTAGCTTAATTAAGTTATAAAAAAACACTAAAAACCGAATTACACTGAATCGAGGTTAATTCTAAATTTCCTAAAAATATTTGCATAGCTAACAATGTAAGTTCTATATCAACAGGGTGTGAAGGTTTTTAGAGATACGATTGCAATACCGTTGCATTAAGAGTTTAGTTTAGAGCACCAATTAGCTTAATTAGGTCGATTGCATTAATCAGACCGGTTGTAGTTGAATCGCTTGTCTAGACTGGGTCGACTCATCTGCATAATTGACTGGGCCTCAATTGAAAATTGCACATTGCCATTTTGCGAATCTTGGCTAAATAGTTTTACACGTCATTAATATTTATTAGTTCGCCCCTGTAGGGATAAACATATAATAATTTGTTGTTGTAGGTATAATAAACAGCATTGTTTTGGTTGTCTAAATATTGACAATAATTAAGCAAATAGAACAAAAAAAATTCTAAGTAGTTGTGAGGTTTAGATTTCATGACGGCAGCAACCTTAGTTAAAGTTGAAGACGGTAGAAAACTTTTCATGTAAACTGACTAATTAGCATATATGGAAATATATATGTACATATATAATGTACATAGGTATATACACATGTATTCCATTATCAAACAACTGAGCGTGTTGTTGTAGTTAATGGAGCACACATTGGACCTTGGCAATGAACTTTTTGAAGTTTTTTGTTTGTCATGGTTCATGGTTTTGGTCACTTTTTGTTTATTTTAAAAGAATAGTTCTATATTTAGTTAGAATCACTCATACATGACGCCATTATTAATGTCAACACTTTTTAAACGGCATTATAATTCCCAAGCTGTTTACGTTTAGTTTTGTTTGAGTCAGCTGAAGAATATTTAAAGTGGATCAAACTTTGACAAAGTTTTGTAAATATAAAAGCAATCGGGAGAGGCATAGAATTGAAAGTCTTTTTTAGTCCTATTAGGTATTCTTAATAAAAGGATTTCCGTTTTTTAGTTCTACTATAAGAAGGCATTTTCGAAGTTACCGATAAATTCTTCTTAGCTGCAAATCTTACATTTAAACCTTTCTTTTAAAAATTAGTTTTAGAAACAAAAAGTTGACCGATTTTTCAAAAACAGGAAAACGAATATACAACTGCAAAGCTTTCTTCCTTGTGGTATTACTACTTTGTTTAACATATTGTTAAAGTAAGACTATGTAAGTCTTACATCTAATTTCATATAAGACTTACCCTTAAATAGGGGACATAATTGACCCAATGCTCCAATAGGACCACGACCTGTATATTGTCCCACAGATAGTTCCATAAATAGCAATGGAATGCTACAGATGAATAGTATTATGCAATAAGGTACTAGAAAAACACCTGAAAAAAAAAACAAATAAATAGTAGCAGAAAAAAAAAACAGATAGGAAGAGTTTTTCAGCTAAGTAAATGCAACTAAATTAATTATAAATATTTGTAGTTTGACAACTGCAAATATAAATGGAACCACACCCACCACCACCAGCACCATAGCCACCTCCACCATCAACCCTTGCTTCATTCGTTATCTTCAATGGATCATGAGTTGCCACTTGCTCATTATATTCCAGGCCTGGAAATGAGAATGTAAATGTTGATAGGGGATGGGGGATAGAGGGTAAGGTAGAGGAGCAGCAGTCTGTGTGTAAATGAAGATGGACGTGGGACAGATCCAACTTATACTTGGCTTGCGTGATCGTCCCAGAAAGAGACAGAGAGGTGAGAGCGAGAGAGAGAGAGAGAGGGAGGCATAAGACATAAAGAACGACTGTGACCGCTTTAATTTTGTCATTTTTGTCGCTTCTCCGAGCTTAATTTATGGCCTTTCAGCGGAAATGTCGCTTAAAGCTTTAAAATTGTCAAATGTTTTTAGTGTAAACTACACAAAGCCTCAAAATGTAACAATATCTTACGTTTGTAGAAGCCGCCACAAAAGACCAAATACAAGTTACTTGTCATTAGCTTAAATATATGTATATACATATGTATATATAGTATAAGTTACTTACCACCGCCACTTTTATAACACATATAGGGAAATCGCCAGACATTGCCCAAGCCAACGGAATAACCAATGCAGGCCAAAACGAATTGCATTTTGTTGGCCCAATGTTGTTGGCGTGGTTTCAAATTAGCCGCCTCATCGGACATATCCAAATAGCTGTCATCATCATCAATGCCCAAAGGCCTACAGAAGGGGAGGACGGCGGAAAGAAAATGGAAAATTCAGTTAGAGGTAGGTGTTATTGTTGTAAATGTAACTAACTAATCCAACCAGGCGAAACTAATTGCTGTCAACACTTGTTGCCCCATTGTCTACTATTGGAATAACTATATATACAATACATATAAATTTCTATATACAATGAACGGATTTTACCGCCATCATCATCACGATTCTATTTGTTGCATCAAATGGTTTAATTATAGTTATCACATGCCAGATATGCAACAATGGGGCCTGTCCCTAGCCAAAGCTGGAGGTGCCAAATGTTAAATAACCATAGATTAGGGGGTGGAACTATTTTGATGTCAGCGATTTAGCAAAGTTAAATAAAAACAATTTAAACCTTGTGATATTTCTTCAAAAATCAACAAAAAAAAAAAAAGAAAAACAAACTGAAGCGTTGTTTTTACCTAGACAAAAAATGAATTTTAAATACTCAACAGGTTTCATTTTTGAAACACTTAAATAAGCTAATTGAAATTAGTGGCGCCTTAAAAGGGAAGCCTTTTTCTAAAACAGTTTAAACGATTTTAAAGCATTTTTATTGGCATCATTTTTATTGGCTAATTCGAACTTTTAGCTTTAACTGGAAATTAAAGTTAACTGTGAAAAAGTAATAAAAACAATATCTCAAAGCTGGAGCGAAGTTTGTATACCCTTGCAATTTGTTTATTGTTTAATATAGTATTAAAAGACTTAAAAAGTCAAAGATCTATACAATCAAAATTGTTTTTATATGGTAGTTAAAGTCCAACCGATTTAATTGAAATATGGCAACATCATTAAAATTTGTATAATGAAATCTTAGCAAGAGGCTTAGAAACAAATAAATTTTTCAAATTAAAAATCTTTTCTTTCGATCGATGTGTTCTATTTCAACCGTATGATATAGTCAACTGATTCAAATGAAAGTTGGTAAAGACATAGAGATATATGTACGTATATTAAAGTAAAAACTTATACCAAATCATGAAAAACAACCAAATTATCAATCAAAAACTCCTTTCTCGTTTTATCGTTCCTGAGGAACCTATAGGACAGAGTTTACTGAAATTTAAATTTCCACTTTGCAGTGTTTTTCGAGAAGATTGCAATATTACAGACAGACTGACATTACAATATATACACTTATATTCTTTATATAGTAAAAGATACTTCCTCGTGTCCGTTGCAAACTTCTGATCTAAATGAATAAACCATTTTTGCAAATGTTTTTAAGGCATTAAAGTTATTGACTCTTTTCGTATTCTTAACAAGTTGTTATATCAACATCAAGTTATTATATCACATCAGTTATAAAATTTAACTATGCCAAAAGGTTGAAGCTTATTGCGAATTTGCTTTAAATATCTTAAAAATGTCTCGAATTTTGTTAGAAAAGTTCATTCGTAAGGTTGTTGTAATGGTTACAATATAATTTTGATTACGGTTGAATACAGTTAAAAGCGTGCCGCATCTTGAATATCTCTAGGAATACTATATATTTCCATACAGTATATATACATATGTATGTAGATTTGAAAACTCAATGCTAATTTATATATTAAACACTCCACTTAAGCATTAAATAAACGTTAACATTCAATCAGCGACAATTTGCTAATATCTAGAATAAACATATGATTAAATCAGTTGAGCATATAAATCCAAATTAAACACTATTAAGGCACATTAAAGCAAAAGTTGATAGATAGTCTGAATTATATAATTCATGATTTAAATATTATCTTTTTATTTACACTTTGGCCACACGATTGAAGCGATGAAAGGACTGCTCCGAATACTTTGACGATTGGGCATCAAAATCGTGATGACGATAAGGCATATTAAGAAATATTAGATAAACTTTCTAGTAATGCTCAGGATATGCTCTAAGGATACACTTTTCAACCATGCGCTGCTGCCATCACTTTTAGAAAACCAACTGTAGGACTACAAATCGAGAACGGAAAATGGACTAGAACTGTGCGCTCTGTGAGTTGCCAGGTAACTGCCAATTGAACTATAGTCAAAGCATTTTGGTAACTGCCATCGAATAGGTAACATTTAAGGTGTGTCAATTGTTATTGTCAATATAAAGTATATAGCAAATATCAATTGATCTCGTTCGTTGAACAAAAATAGCTTCAAAGTGCTGGAGCATCATGATCACTAAAATGGTGTTAAAATTATCTATTTACTGACACAAAACTCCTCCCTGGCTGTGGTTTAACAATGTGGATGAGTTATGCTAACATTTGTTTTCCTTATGCTACTGGGCAGGCGCCAAATGGTGCCAAAATTTGCAACGGCTGTTAAATAAAATTAAAACCTATTGTATATTTTCATGTTTGGGGTCTACTTATTATGCTAATGAACCTATGGATGGATGAAAGAAAAGTGATATGCTATCTTAAGGGGTATCATCTAAGGGTAGGTAGCTTAGCACTAGAGATCACTGAAATGAAAGTTTGACTTACGGTGGCGTTTGCGGATTGACCATGTCGAATAACTCGTTGGCCGTGGTCGGTACTCGACGTATCACCAATTTCCGTCCGTCCGTGGATCCAATGCCAATGGATGCCAATGAACGCACTGATGTCACATCCGAGTAAATCTGATCATGAAATTGATAGGAACTACCGCTTAGCGAGGCAACTTGCGGTTGCATATAAAGCGGATTATGAGGAGGCTGCAAACTGCCGGAAACTGCGGTTCCAACGGCACCACTAGCCATGAGATTCCCTCGACTACCATTCAAGCTGGGCAAGTAACCTAAAGACGGGAGGCAATAAAATAAACCCATTGTATATATATTTGGAATACTCTTACCTGATATCACGGAACGCATACTGCCACTGTGACTATGACTACCGCCTAGGCGAGAACGCAAATCCATGCTTAGTGGTGATACGGTGACACTATCCCCAGCCATTGTTGTGGTGGTGGTGCAGGTTAATGTGGCAGGCGTAGTTGTAATGGCTGGTGTATAATTATCGCTTGGTTGTCCTCCCTCGCAATCGTCAATGGTAAAGGTGACAGTGGAAGTGGATGCTGCTGCTCCCATTGTTGCTGACAGTGGCGATGCAACACCTGCCTGTATGACCTCCGAGTTGGGGCGTGACTTTACGGGCGTCTGTCTGACTGCCACTGGCTTATGCATGGCCGCTGCCATGGCTGCCAGTGATGTGGTGGAGTTTGCCTGACGGAATGGCAATGGTCCAACTGTCGGTGAGGGTGGCGATCCAGGCGTGGCTGGTATTATGATAAACTTGTGGGTACGTGTAGAGGGCGTCCGTATAAGGCGCGCTTGTTCGTCATTATCGCCGCAACTTTCGGCACCACTGTCTGAGATTTGGCTGTGCCTTAGAGGCGACAAAGTTGGCGTAGTACGTTTTGTGGACACCAGATTGAGGGCGGTGGGTGAAGAGGCTGTTTTGGCCAGACCTTGGCCAGTAGAATCATCTGCCATTTTTAGTATTTTCGTTTTTGCTTATTGAGAGAGAAGTCGTGTTGCTGTTGCCGCTGTTGCTGCTTATGTTGCAGCTGTTGCTGTTGCTACCGTTATTGCTGATTTTTGGCTTAATCATAAAATCATGTTTGATTGCTGTTGCTGCTGTTGTTGTTGTTGTTGTTGTTGCTTGCACTGGCCAGTTTTAGTTATTGCTCTCATATTTATCATTTTAAGGCTTTTTAAATTGTAGTTCCAACTGTTTTTCCCCCTCTCTCTCTCTCTCTAAACTAGTTGGTGTTGCTGCCAAGTTTTATTTTTTTTGCCGTTGCTGCTGTTGCTCGTGCTGCCGTCACATTTTTTTTTTTAAATCATATTAAAACCTTGAATATCACAAATGTTATTTTCATTATTATTTGTTAGTGTTGTCTCTGTGAGTACTTAAGCTTTTAAATCTTCATAAAGTAAATAAAGAGAAAACCAAAATAACCAAACAATTTCCACCAAAAGCCGACTTAGCAATGCCCTACAATGGAGTGGAATAACAGTGAAATATACCTAATAATAAAACTACAATTTTTGCACAAAAAATTTGAATTTATATTGGCCTTTCATATGGAACTACTAGATTATGTTCGTCTATCTAAGTTAATTTAATTATGATCAATTTGACTCTAAATATAAATAAATTTACTAGTTTCTATGCATCTCTATAACAATAAAGCGGCTTCATCATGAGTTACCACATAAAGTTCATTAGATAAATCTGTAGTTTAGAATATTTTTAGGATTTTGTTTAGATGTATGTATTTCATTCTTATCATAGAACCGCTTTTAATGCTATATTTGTACATTTATCATTATCAAAACTATTAATTCTATAGTACTTTAGAAAAATTGAAATTAATTGTTAAAAAGCTTATCGGAAATCAAGAGCTTAAGTCCAAAATTATTTGCCTTAAAATATTAAAAAGTGGACAAAAATAATAAATGTTGTGATTCCATTTATAGCACGGGATTTTCCTTAGGTTTTTAGTTTAAAAAAATTGTTCTTCTAAATTCTAAATCTATGAAATTTTCATTACACTTCTCCAAAGTTTATTTAAAATTTTCAATTATTAAAACAAATTCTGCGGCCTTAAATCAATATATTCTTTTGTAAAGTTTCACTCTAACAATCTGTTGCATATTTAATCATAAAGTTATAATAGCTTCATTTCATAAGGTGTTGGTTATATCATTTAAATCACTTTTTTTATTTTTCTGTTAATATTCGCACGACTCATTGCTGTCTTATAAATATTTTCGGCATTTTCACTTGTTGGTTTTATTTATTTTTTTACTTTTAAGTTTTTTTTGGTGGTGGGCTTAAACATATTTACATTTTATCATATTTATAATATATGTTTTTTTTTATATTTTATCTCATATTTATTTATATAAATATACATATAAAAGCTCAAGTTTTGGCCCATTTTCATTCCAGATAAATACTTTAACTGTCGCGCACTTCACATCACATCATCAAACAAAGACAAACACACGCAGGGCATACACAAGACACACACACACGCACTTCACTTGACAGATACAAATTTGTATCTTATCGGTTTGCCTCCACCTTTTTATATAAAACAAAACCAAACAAACACCTTTAACACTCATTCAAACAGCATTTGCTTTGTCTGCTTTCATTTTTTATTAAGTTTTTTCGATAGTTTTGAGAAGTGGCTATATATGGCAACATTAAGAGATACTTCTTGCCTAAAATGAACATTTGAAAGTTTTTAAGACAATAATGGACTACGTCATAATCATGCGATGATACATTGATCTCATCTCGTGCTGTGCTCTGCTCCAGTGACTCTAGAGGTTATGACCCAAGGGTCATTGAAATGGCTTTCAGTATGGCAAAAACTATGTAGTAATTAATAATAACGCATCTTACATGATATGAATATCTCTCTATATACAAATGCCGTATATCATGTCATGCCGCTTGGTTTTCTTTATTGTAATACTGAATGGCAAATATGTAAATTTTTAGACAGCTAAATTTAAATGAATACTATGACAAATGAGTGATTCCTGGATAAATTTGCTTTGAAGATTAACCAAATTGCTAACTATTGAAATATATATTAACCTTTAAAAGTTACATTAAAAAATTAATCAAGATAACTTAAAAGTTTTGTGGTTTTGAATATAGAATTTCAGTTGATCTCAAATTTGATTTACTAGATTTCCTATGCCGACTTTAACTATTAAACCTAATTAACATTGAATTGTTTTAAAGAAAATCTATATTTACGCAAACATCATCAAAGACAGTAGCCCATTCCTTTAAAATCTTTAGAAAAAAATTATGTAAATAAAAATATAAGTATCTTTAAAATGGCAATATAAAGTATATATCAAAAATCAACATCAAAAAATTTAAACTCTCAGTTGTAAGTTTAATTAATTAACTTAATATAGAAGCTAATAGATAAAAAATTGTTGATAAACCAAAACGATTAAGGGTCAGATATCATACGATTTATCCATTTGACTTAATGAACAGAAGGAATTTTTTTTGTTTGCATTATTTTTCATATTCACTTGTCCAGCCTAGACTATAACTATTAACACCTAAAGTTGCTAATGAAACTTAAAACAAAAAAAAAAAAAAGATAAAAAATGTTTACAATTATACAACTTTAGCAATTTTCTTTGCTTGTTTGTTTGTTGCATACCCAAAACACTTGTGGTAATCACATAATACACAACAATTGACAATAATAATGGTAATTTAATTCATTTGTGCCTCACTTTGATTCACTTGGCACATGGTGACCGACCATTCAATTCATTTAACTAATTTCAACTAATTTTAATCATAATCAACCATAGACGAAATTTGTATCAATTACCACGTATACAGATAACGCTCGACGCCGGCGATTGGCAAATACATAGATAGTAAATAGTTATAAAGAATTTTCGATTGTATTTATAATTTCTGTATTGGCGAATTTCTCCAGTCTTACATACATACGTAACGGAATCTTTACAAATGCCGTAAAAACGTGTAAACACGCGGACTGTCAAATGTCAACTGATCCCACACACACACGTTTTGCGAATAAATATCGTTTACATTCGACGTGGAAGCCCCAAACGTGAGAGGTTTACTTGAAGGTTCTCTCAGCATAAAGAGAGTGAGAGAGAGAAATAAAATGTCAGCTAGCGAGATAGATAATGTACGCAGAGAGAACGAGAGAAACAAAGAGATAGAGAGAGAGAGAGAGAGAGAGAGGGAGAAAGAGAGCAAGTGATATTATGTGGGGATTTTTTTTATGATCTTGCTTTCCGGCGCGGAATTTGATAGCGATTTAACAACAAAAACTACAACAATAGAACGCGTATTGCGGGCGGGCGTAATGAACTGCGGCTTTTGGGGCAAGCTGGTTTAGCTTGTTCAACTTGATCTACACACTATCCCTCCAAACTCTTCTCCACCTCCACCCAATATAAAAATAATGCCTGAATTATAATTCATTTTTATCAAGAAGAAGCTACAATATTTGCAAAAACTGTGCCTTTTGTTTTATCATAGTCGGTAAATCTGACAATAATGATGACGTTGTTGATAGGGGGAGATTTTAGTACTCTGATACATCCATATATGCATATGCATAGACATATACAGCTTAAATGATATATATTAAAGTCGGTGGGAACCACACTATATATGTATATATGTACTTATGTATGTACATATATTGCTTGTGTGTCTACTTTTTCTTAATCAAGTCGAGACATTCTCCATCTTTAACTTAGGATAGTTAGGAAAACTTATCCAATGCAATATGATCATATAAATACTTAATAAATATATAATGTAAATATGTAAGATTATCTATAAATATTAAAAAATTTCCTTTTTATCGGTTATGCATTTGTATTTGTGTAAAAAAACTAGCAATACTAAGAATATCTTGTATGTCATAAAATTAATAATAATTATTATGTCCATTTTTATAAAGTTTAAAAAATAAAACATTTCTACAATTATTTTTGATTTATTCATATTTATTTATTTATTAGTTTACAATAAGCGATTAAAATAATATTCGTTTTTATTTAATTTGTAGGTTTTTTCCTTTCGTTTTTGTTTAAATACAATTTCTTTATATAATTACAATTTAGCTATTGTTTGTTTTGCCTTTTTACAATATTTGCTGCCAGTGCAAAAAGTTTTTTGTGTTTTTCAACTTAATTACTATTTTAATATTTGATAACGGTTTTAAGAAAGAAAAATAAAAGTTTTATTTGTTTAAATTGTGAGCAAAAATGTGTCATTTAGTTTGTGAATTAGAAAATAATTTTTTTATCTGGCAATTGGAGGGAATTCTGATCAGGAATAGACTCAACTAGAGAACACCTTGGAATTGGCTGTGTTTTATTTACAATCGAGTGTAAGCGAGTTGTTTTTCTTTTTTTGTTTGTTTTGTTTTATTTTCGTCTTAAAGTAGTGACTATACATTTTGTTTACGATTTATAGATATTAATTTAAAACTTTAGTTTTCTTTTTTAATAATTTAATTATAAGCACGTCGCTTCTACTAATCCTTCTCGAATCCTAGTATAGTTAAGGGCACTCTGTGAACAAGCAAAGGAAGCCAAAATTTCGCTGCATAGTTTCCAGAGCGTTGACAGCTTGGACTCAACTGAACTAGAATTTGCCTCTCTCTCTCTCTCTTTCTGACGTGCTCTTTTTTCGTTGCCTTTTAAAGTTTCAACTTTAGTAAGTTAGTGGAAGTATTTATCATTTGCATTAAAAACAATCACAACAATTTAATAATTAATTGACTAAAAAACTACAAAAATAATAGGTTTTTGTTTTTTTTTTCTTTTCATATATTAGTAGTAGTTAGAGATAGAAAGATGGATAGTTGAAAAAGAAGATGTGGTCAAAATCAAATCCTCCATTAGTCGTCGTTGGCATTTAAAATTAAAAACCTACCTACTAATATTTCCTATACATTAGAATTGATAGTTAGATTATTAAAACCTTAACGTTTTGTGCGCTGTTCACGCCTCAGTGGCAGTATTTTAGTTTTTTTTTTGTGATGGCGGTTTCTTTTTTGATATTCTGAACTGATCTCTCCTCATCTCTCTGTGAGTGTGTGTTTCAGTGAGTGAGTTTCTGTTGAGCTTTATCCTACAATCATACAAATAAGGCAATCGTTGCTATATTGCCCAGTGGTTGTAGCAAGTGATCGATCACATTTGGAAGAATATTTCAAATATCTTTGCCTACCATATCAATTCTACATCTTGTACATACTACTAAAGAGTACAGAGTATCATGAGGGTGCATTTTTCGTCGGTGTCTTCTTTGTTTGGAATATATCAAAAGGCAGTTTTTTTGAATTTTAAAAGTTATAAATTACAGGAAGTAGTTGCAGTTGCAGTATCTATCTGTGTGTGTCTCTTTCTGTGTTTCTGTTTTATAATACAAAGTGTATATGTGTGTGTGTATATATGTATGCTGTTGGTTGCTATTACCCACACCCTAAACATTTATAGGAAGTCTTTTAGTTATATATGTATATAACAATAAATCAAAAAATTACAAAAAAAAAATTATATTATATTCGACTAATGAAGAAGATGTCGTTAGAGAACGAGAATTCGTTTGTAGCTCCACGTAAATGTGCGTGACCTATTTGTACACGGATTCTATATGTTTGTATTCCTTTCACACACACTGTACTCATTCTATTTGGCAGTTGTGGTCTATCTACAGTGGCTACTAAAAATTCTCATATTAGTAAAGGGATCGAAAAATACTAAATTGTTAATACAAAATAATAAAATTATTTTCTTAGAATACTAAAAATATATCGAGAACTGCTTGGGTTGCATTCTCATTCGTTATTTGCTTTTTACAATTTCGTTTTTAAATTTTCATTTTCTATCATTTCTTCTTTCAGCTCACAAAATGTTTAAACTTTTCTTTTTCTTTTGCTTTCATTCATTAGATTTGCATAGATTGTCGCGTGAAATTTAATTTCATAACTTTTTGCACATGCCTTTCAAATATGTTCATTTAAAGTTTTACGTTTTTCTTTTTTTCTTTAGATTTTCTCTTATGAACTAAGTTATTGCTAGGTAAGTTTCTTTTCATATCTTTTTTTTTTGTTTGTTTGTCAGGTTTTGGTGTTACCGCTTAGCTTCTACGAGATGTAATCCGGCGTTGGCTCGGGCACAGCATCGGGATTTGCAAATAGCGGATTTGGAAACTCTGGTGGATGTGGCAATGGGGCTAGAGTTTTGGGTCTCCTCCTGTAGGCCATAAGCCAGCAGGAAACGGCAACTGCAACTGCAACAAGTGCCAGCAGAGCCGTTATGACCAAGGCTATAATTAGACCCACCATTGAAACGCATATATCCTCAACACGTTGTGCCGCCGGTTTGACTATAAAAACAAATAACATATAGAAAAAAAATGTATTACTATTGGTTCTGAGTTACTTACTGTTGGCATCATTCAGTCCAGGACCGCTGCGCTTTTCGAATGTCAGTATAGCATTCGATGAGATGGTAATCTCCTCACGCAGTTGTCCCTCAACACCAGTACTTGTAGCTATAGCAGTTGTCGGATCATTTGTGGAGTTATCGGCAATGGCACGGCGACGTCGTCCAAAGGCATTATAGCCACCACAATTTACCGGTTGACATCTGCCGAAGCAGACACGTATATTACACTGGAAGCGTATGTTGTCACTTGAGGGGAATTTAAAGGCATTAAAACTGGCCAATAGACTATTGGTATCCGGATTGTATTCCCAGTTTCCAAATATGCTGGTATCTGTGGCACAGCCATTCTCATCAGTGACCAGATATTCGTTTTGTACATTATCCTCCATAGTCTTGGCAATGCAGGAGCGAGCAAATCCACCATAAATAGCTAATTAAAAAAAGGAACGATTATATTTCAAATGATTTCTAAATTAAAATTAAAATTCTGTTGATATCTTACTGGCTGGCTCGACATCCACTTGCAGCTTGAGATTGTCACCAATCTCGGCCGAGTTAATCTCCTCGCCCTCATTGGTTATAATGCGCATTTGGCAAATAGGTGGCGGTCCAGTATTTGCTATGGTGCCGGCAGTTGTCAACATTGACACGTTGAAGCCTAAGGTGACATTCTTTTCTCCAGTTTGATAGACACATTTGATGTTATAAGCTTGGGCTTTGTAGGTAACCAGTTTAGGATGTTTCTGTATGACCAATACAAAACTGGCCACATCCTTTACTGCTTGCATGCCACAGCTGCCGAAGTGAACACGGAATATTTCAGTACGTGGAACCGTCTCACCGGCTAAATTCACTACGCGACGACAGTCCTCATCCTTGCTGTGACCCTTTACATATAACACTCCGTTAAAGCCGGGTTCTGTAATATGTATTTCCACTTGAACACCATCAGCCAGACAGCTGACAACCATATCGGGTCTGGGGAAGTCTGTGCGGAAGTTTGTATGATTACAGTGAAGATCTGGATTGCCTGTATAACCAGTTATACATTGACATTGGCCACGATGATTGACAGCATTGCAGAATGCATTAACGCCACATGTCTTGATCAGGCAAGGATCCTCACAGGTCTTAGATTCCGTGTTACAGTACCTATTATCGGCGCACTGGTCATCTGTAACACATTCTGGTTGTGCCTCCGGTTGACATTCGCCTTGAGGCGTGAGTCGATAACCCAGCTCGATGGGACAAGTACAGCGTCCGCGTTCGTCGATCACCATTCCACGTTCTAGAGCGCACACACAATGACCGCTTTCATCAATACGGAAGCCCTGTTCAACGAGGCATGGTGTACAGTACTCGTAAATGTCCAAAGCTGTACCCGGCGGACATACACATTGTCCGTCAATATCACGTACGAAGCCCTTTTCGATGATGCACAGTGACCGCTTGTCGCACTGAACTGCCGCATTGCCTGTATATCCCTCGAGGCATTCGCAAATCATTGTCCTGACTGGTAGCGTATCAAGGACGCGGCATTCAGCATTGACACCACAAGGTTGTGTAGCATTGCATGGATTGAGGCACTCCCCATGCAGACAGGCATGTTGAGTTGGGCAATCAGAGTCTTTGTTACATACGGGCAAAATTTTAGGCTCTTCACAACCATTTCGTCCCGGATTGGTTCCCGGAGGACAAGCGCATTGTGGTTTATGTTGATATACTTTGCAGCGTTCATCACTGGCGCAGATAGCAGTGGTCTCGCATGGATCAGCACACTTACCATTTACACACGCTCTATCCGTTGGGCACTCATCGTCGGTGCGGCAACCTAATGGTGTGCAACCCAGGCGAGCGTTACCACCGTGACCAGGAGCACACTCACATACTGCACGATGATTCACAGCCAGGCAGTCAGCATTTGGACCACATTGTTCACTCTGACATGCTGGTACACAAAGTTGGTTTCGGCAGGCATGGGTGGCCGGACATTCCGAATTGATGGTACACTCTATCTTTGAACACTCAAACTCTGGATTACCTTCATAACCTTGACGGCAAGTGCAGATAGGTTTGTGATCCTTGATGCGGCATTCGGCATTCAGACCACAGTTGCAAGGATCGCGACAAATTCCGTTAATACAAGATTTATCAGCCGAACAGTCCGAGTCAGAGATGCAACCGCCTACCTTGACAACGCTAGTAGTGGGTTTGCAACTACCACTACCGCTACTTATATATCCATCTGGGCAAACGCAGATCATTGTGCGTACAGGAGCGGTGGGCGTCACTTGACAATGAGCTGGACGTTGACAAGGTTCTAGCACTAGGCATGGATCCACGCATTGTTCATTGATACAAGCTTGGAGAGATGGGCAGTCGGTATCTAGTTGGCACACGGGCTGTGGCTGTGGGCGACAATCGACATAGGGATTACCCAAAAAGCCCACTTGACAGCGACAAACAGCCATGTGATTTTGTGGACGACATTCAGCTCGCGGCGAACAAGGATTATGGTAGATGCACGGGTTGACACATTGTTCGTTTTGACATGTCTTGTCGGTGGGACAATCATTGTTACTGCTGCAGCCAATGACGCGGCAGCGTTCATACGGATTTCCACGGTATCCACTCAAGCAGCGACATTGGGCGCGACTCGATTGCACGTAGCACTCGGCGTTCGGTCCGCAGGGATCGTTGATTAAGCAGGGATTGATGCAGTTGCCATTGATACATGCCTTGCCGGAGTCACATTCTCCATCTACACGACAGCCAATCGAACGGCAGGAAGCATATGGGTTACCTTCGAATCCATCCTGGCAACTGCACACTGCACGGTGTTGCGTCACCTGACAGATAGCATTGGTTCCACAATTGCATGGGTTTCGGCACTGACGATGGATGCAGGCCTCCTGATCGGGACAATCGTTGTCCGTTTCGCAACCAGGTGGACTTTGTAATACCAATTTGCGACATTCGCCACTTGCATCGGGTACTTGACTCTCTGGGCATTCGCAAACCATGGTTCTCACTGGGACGCTGTCCAAAACACTGCACTTGGCACTGCGAGCACACGGTGATAGCTCTGTGCATGGATTTTGGCACTTGGCATCGATGCATGCTAAACCGCTGGGACAATCGCCATCGTTTCGGCAAACAGGTTCAACAGGTTGTGGTTCACAATAGGCAAATGGATTACCCAACGGCAATTGCTCTGGACAGCGACAGATGGCGCGATGTTGTAGGGCTTGACATATGGCATTTTGAGCGCATGGACCCGAAGCACATGGATTGACACACTGATTTGAAACACAGGCCAGGTTGGCAGCACAGTCATAGTCGGTGTGGCACTCAAGGCGCAGACATCTTACAAATGGATCACCCTCGAGGCCTGGTGGGCAGCGGCAATTGGCGCGATGATTGCGACCAAAGCAATCGGCATTCAAGGCACAAGGATCGGAAACTAAGCATGGGTTGACGCACTCCCGATTTAAGCATTGCTTGTCACCAGAGCATTCATCGTCTGACTGGCATCCAATAGGAGCGCAACCAAACTGTGCATTGCCTGAAAATCCTGGTTTGCAATAGCAAATCGGATGATGATTCTTAACTGTACACTCTGCATTAGGTCCACAATTGCATGGATTGACGCACTGGGCATTGATACAGGCTTCCGATACTGGACAGTCTGAATTCGATTTACAACCCACGGTTATGACATCGGACGCTGGAAGTTAAAAAGTGAATTAAATTTGTAGCCCCTAATAAAAGTGACCATAAATGCTTACGTGGAAGGCAACGATCTTTGGGATTGCCAGTATATCCTGGTGGGCAGCGACAAATGGCTGCACGTAGTTCAACATGACAATAGGCGCCGCGACCACAAGGATCGGCTACACATGGGTTTACACATCGCTCGTTACGGCATAATCTATCCTCTGGGCAGTCGTCATTTCGGGAACATTCAGCACCCGGAATCTTCGGCAGAGCAATGTCTTTTGTATAACATTCAACGCGTGGATTGCCTTGATAGCCAGGAGGACAGCTGCATTGGGCATAATGGTCTCGTGCCCTGCACTGGGCATTAACACCACATTGTTCCAGTCGACAGGCGTCCAGGCAGCTGCCATGTAGACAGACCTCAGGACTTGCACATTCAGAATTGTGTTGACAGCCAATTGGGGTAACAGAAGTCTTGATAGGGACACAATTACCGGAAGTATCTGTGACAGTGTCACTGGGGCATTTGCAGATCATAGTACGTAGTGGCAGTGTATCTAATACTGAACAGCTTTGCTGTGGACTACACACGTGGGGAGTGGCGCAAGGATTAGCACAATTCTGATTAATACAGGCCAATTTTGATGGACATTCAGAATCTTGTGTACATTGGGGTTGTGGAATACGTTTTGGCAAATCGCATTGAACGAATGGATTGCCTTGATAGCCGGGCCGGCACTCGCATTGTGGTTGATGATGACGGCCCACACAAATAGCATTTTGAGCACAAGTGTCCTGTTCGCACACTGGTCGACAAACACGATTCAAACGATCACAGGCTTCATGATCGGCACAATCCTCATTGTACTGACAGTGTCCTGTAATGCAGGTGACGAATGGATTACCTTGCGTGCCTGCAGGACAGCTGCACACGGCTTGATGATTTTGTGGCAAGCACTCGGCTCCAATGCCGCAACGCACGTCACTATAGGTACAAGGATTCACACAGTTCTCATTTAGACAAGCCTTATCATATGGACAATCAGCATTGATCTTGCACTCGGCTATTAAAAAAATAATTAAATCGTTTGATTATAGTAATTAATACTAGTGAAAAATGTGTAATATTTACGTTTATAGCATTGAACTTGAGGATCACCACCCCAGCCTGCAGGACAGTAACAAATTGGTCGTGAATTTTGTACACGACATTCTGCATTGCCGGCACATGGATTGGCCTCTGCACATGGGTCTTGGCAACGCTTATTTATACAGGCAGTTGTTGGTGTGCATTCTGAGTCATGTGTACATCCGGCAGTGATTTGTGCTGAAATTAGAAAGGGTTAGCAGTTTTAAGTATAAGTTTGGTAGCCATGCAAGTCTTATAACTTACGTGGCTCGTAGCAGTTGGTAAATGGATCACCCTGAGTGCCTTGTGGGCAACTGCAAATAGCACGATGCTGCTGGGCTAGACACTGGGCTGTGCGTGCACATGGTGATGCCTCCAAACAGGGGTTGACACAGACTCCACTGCGACAGGCTTCCGTATCCTGGCATTGATCATGTGAAGTGCAGCCTTGGTCACGTGCGGGTTCTAGATAAAAATAGTAGAATATTAGAATAAACTTGATTTTGATAACATCGGATATAAATGTGCGACAGTTAAAAGTTATAGAGTGCACTTGTAACATAAGGTGGAACTATATATACAAATATGTAGTTGGTGCATCTCTATAAATGGATAAAAAAGGATTCAATAATTTCATTAAAGGCTATAAACACTGTAATGAGAAAAGCAAACTCAAAAATAAAGCAAATAATCACTTTTAAAGTGAATCAGGACCAATGTGTGTATTTTTTTATTTTATTAAATCTTACCTTTGCGACATCCTATGTCAGCATCACCCACATATCCAGGCTCACAACGACAAATCATGGTTCGCAGTGGTAGTGTGTCAACAACCTCACAGATAGCATTGGCTCCACAAGGGTGCGTCACATCGCATGGATTTTTGCACTCTCCTCCAAAGCATGCCAGTTTACTGGGGCATTCCGCATCCATGGAGCAACCTTCAGGTTGCTGTGGAACCAGCTCACAACGTACAGCAGGATTTCCGCTAAAACCAGCCGGGCAGCGACATTGGGCACGATGATTATCTACGCGACATTGAGCACCAATACCACAATTGCATGGATCCTCGCAACGTTCGTTGCGGCAGGCTAAATGGAACGAGCATTCATCATCGTTGCGGCATTCGGGTCTGTCGCAACGAACCAGTGGATTTCCGCGATAACCGTCAAGACAATGGCAGCGGGCACGATGATTGAAATCGGCGCGGCAAACGGCCCCGACTCCACACTGTGTGAAACTGCAAGGATCGACGCATTTTTCATTGATACAGGCTTCGGTGGGAGCACATTCGCTATCCGAGCGGCAACCCAATAGGTAGCAATATTGCAGGGCATTGCCTGTGTAACCTTCATTGCAGACACATAGTGGACGATGAAGTTGTACATGACAACGTGCTTGCTGTGCGCAAAGATTCGTTTGTTCACAAGGATTTCGGCAAACCTGATTAATGCATGCTTTGTCGTTAGTACATTCCGAATCGCTAATGCACTCGGGCTTTTGGGGCTCCAAATGTGGTTCCTGCCTGACACACTGAGCATATGGAGAGCCATAGAACTCAGGCGGACAACTGCAAACAGCCTTGTGATTAAAAGCACGGCAAATGGCGTTGAGGCCGCAGGCGTGTAGACAAGGATCGCGACACTTTTGACTGACACAAGTGCGATCGCGTGAACAATCCTCGTTCGTAACACATTCGGGATAGCTGCAGGTAGCAGCGCCATTAACGACACGACAAATACCATTACTGCGACAAGGTGATGGATTACAAGGATCAACAGGTTCGGCTTGGCGAGGTTGTTCACATTGGACAAACGGATTGCCCACCATATCGCTGGGGCAACTGCATAGGGGACTATGATTGATACTTTGACAGATGGCACCATAGCCGCAAACTCCAGCACAGGCATCAACGCATTTAGAATTAACGCACGCACGATCCTTGGCACAGTCCGAGCTGAGAGTACACTCTGGTCGACAGCCCTGACCTAATGGATTGCCAAAGAATCCGGGAAGGCATTCACATACGGCCTGATCTCGTTGTACACGACATACGGAATTCAGTCCACATGGTGAAGGATAGCATGGGTCCGATGGTGGTGGTGGTGTCAACAAACGTGTGCATTGCACAAACGCGTTGCCCGTATAACCAGATGGACATGAGCAGATAGGTATATGATTGTTTATGCTACAAATTGCCTCTAAACCACAAGTTCCGGGGCAAGGATCAGCGCACTTGTTTCGTATGCATGCACGATTTGCTGGACATTCAGAGTTACCAACGCACTCCGGACGGCAGCCGTCATAAGGATTTCCAATGTACTCTTGAAGACACTCGCATACATAGCTCTGCCCACGAACGCGGCATTCCGCGTTTGTGCCGCAGGGCGATGGATAGCATGGATTCTGAGGTTCTGGTGGTGGGGTCGGCAGATCTGAAATTTTTAATTTATATTTAATGAAATTAAAGGTTAGTTCATTAGGGAAACCCTGCCTGATTACAATATGCAAACTTTGTTGGATAGATTCTTACTTTGGGGTAATGGGTGACAAAGCCGGAATGGATCACCAGTCATTCCGACAGGGCAATGACAATTTGGAGTATGAAGGGTTACAGAACATTGGGCGTTTTGGCCACAACTACCAGGACAAGGATCGCGACATTTTTGGTTAATGCAAGCCAGGTTGGCAGCGCACTCGTCATTGTTAACGCATTCTGGACGGCATTTTGGTGGGGTGCCCTGGAATTCGGCTAAACAACTGCACTGTGCTTGTCCGTTTTCATTTCGACACTGCGAATTAGGACCACATGGAGAGGGATAACAGGGATCGCGTACAGTTTCTGGTTTTCGCTCTATAACAATGAGACTGCACAACGTATAGGCATTGCCTGTATAGCCGGCAATACATTCGCAGTGCGCTCTATGTTGTACTGCCTGGCACACGGCGTTCAGACCGCATTGACCCGGACATGGATCGACGCATTTGCTGTTAATGCACGTATGAACTTGTGAGCAGTCGGAGCTAGTATAACACTCGACACGACAATTCGGTGGCTGTCCAAAGTAACCAGTAATACAGGAGCAAATTGCATTTCCGTTGCGTTCAATACATTGAGCATTTGACCCACAAGGTGAAGGTTGACAGGGATTGGAGGGACGTGCTGGTATCTCGTCTCGAAGTGGTGAGCAAGCAATAAAAGCATTGCCGGTCATGCGCTCAGGACAGCGACACATGGCAATGTGATTCACAACATCACAAACAGCATTATTGCCGCAAGTACCTGGACAGGGATCGACGCACTTGTTGCGTACACAAGCCCGGTTTTTAGGACACTCAGAGTTAACCACGCACTCAGGGCGACATCCCGTGTAGGGATCACCTTGATATTCTGCTTGGCAAGAGCACTGCCCATCGCGGCATATAGCGTTCGAGCCGCATGGTGACGGATTGCAAGGATCTTTCGGTGCTGTAAGAAAAAAATAGGACATAGCTTATAGACTACAATAGCGAATAAAACACGGACAAATTTGCATACTCGACACTGGTGGAGGCGAAGGAGGTAAGAGGCGACAGCTGTTGAAGGGGTCCCCTGTATAGCCAGAAGGACAAGAACAACTGGGCGTATGATTAATGACATTGCATATAGCAGCAAAACCACAGGCTCCGGGACATGGATCGCGACACTTTGCATTGATGCAAGCTAAATTGCTGGCACATTCTGCATTAATGGTACACTCAGGTCGGCAGTTCGGCGCCGTTCCCACATAGTTTGGCAAACAGCTGCAGCTAGCTCCTCCTTTAACTTCACGGCATAGAGAGTAGGGTCCACAAGGCGAAGGTACGCACGGGTCAATCGGATCCTGTTTTGGTTCCACTTGCTTTTGTGGAGGTATGGGTAAGCAACGTGTAAAAGCTTCGCCTGTATAACCCGGTAGACACGAACACAGCGGACTGTGATTACGAACATGACACTGTGCATTAATTCCACAAGCGCCAGGACATGGATCTTCACATTTTTGATTAATACAGGCTTTGTCCCCTGGACACTCAGTGCTAATGACACATTCGGGACGACAGGATGGTGGAGTGCCCATAAAACTCGGGAGGCAGGAGCATATAGCCTGACCCTGAGATTCGCGACACTGTGAATTGGCGCCGCAAGGAGACGGCTGGCATGGATTAACATATACGGGGGGCGTGGCTAAAAAGGCGTTTAAAAATAGAATTTTTATCATTTGAAAAATATAAGGGCTAAGCAAAGCGGTATTTATGTTAGCTAAAAGTACGATAAAAGCACACAAAAAAGCGTTTTTTTCCAGCAAATTATCGGAGAGAATATTGTGTTATGAGAGGTTGATGTGTTTATATAAACCGGTGATGATTGGTTTTAGAAAGAGAAATAGCTGAAAATAAGAAAAAAGTAATAAAAGCAAGAGAAGAGGTTGAGTACTGCATTGTTGTTGTTCGTGGGAAAACGGAGCGAAGAGATCACATTTTAGTAAAAAGAAGTTTAAGAAAAAACTGAGAAAGACTGGTCATCTTACGTTCATATTGCACTCTACGACAGCTTAGGTAGGGATTGCCAATATAGTTTGGTGGGCATTCACAAATAGGGGCATGATTTACGACCAAGCAAAGGGCATTGAGACCGCAAGAACCGGGACAGGGGTCACGGCACTTCTCGTTCTGACATGCCATGTCACTTCTACAGTCCGAATTCACTATACATTCTGGCCGACAGATCTCATATGGATTTCCATAATAGTTCGGCAAACATTGACAAACACTAATATCTCGGTGGGGTTGACAAATGGCATTTGCACCACAAGGACTAGGATTGCATGGCGTAATTATAGGTGTTTTTGGAATGTCACGCATACAGATAGTGTAAGGGTTGCCGATATAACCTTCTGGGCAATAACAAATGGGGCTGTGAGCCAGCACACGACAAAGGGCGGATTGACCACAGCTGCCAGGACACGGATCAACACATTTGCGATTCATGCACACCTTATCAGCTGCGCAATCACCGCTGCTTATACATTCTGGGCGACAATTTGGTGGAGTGCCCTGAAATTCTGGGAGGCAAGAACATTGCGGACCCTGTTTTGTTGGAACACACTTTGAATAAGGACCGCAGGGTGATGGTTGACAGGGATCTACTTCGTCATGCTCTAATATTGGAGGAGCTGTAGGTATAATAGTGAAATTGGGGTTTAAAAAATGTTGTGTGTTATAAGCATACTTCGAGGCCTACCTATGGGTTGACAGGCAACAAGTGGATTACCGATCAATCCTGTTGGACACACACAAATTGGGCTATGGTTTTGTACATGACATACCGCACGTTGCCCGCATGCACCCTGGCATGGATTTTCACATTTTAAATTTAAGCAATATTTATCAAGGACACAATCTGAATTGGTGGTACACTCTGGTCGACAAGTCGGCGGGCTGCCTAGATACCCAGGTAAACAGTAACAAATTGCTTGCTCATGATAAGCACGACAATTGGCATTTGGACCGCAAGGTGATGGGTGACAAGGGTTAATTGGCGGGCGGTATGGTGCAACGGTAGGTAAAGTAGGAGATGCTTCTATGGCGGTAGTCGTAGGAGATATGGGTTCAGGGAGTACATAACACTGAATAAATGCATCTCCTTGCATTTTATCTGGACATGAGCAAGTCGCCAAATGATTATAAACATGACAAAGAGCGTTTTGACCACAAGTGCCTGGGCAAGGGTCGCGACATTTTTGTTTAATACAAGCTTTGTCCCTGGTACAATCCGTATTCAAAACACATTCTGGTCGACAGTTTACATATGGATCTCCTTGGTAGTCTGCAAGACAACTGCAAACTCCATTATTGCAAATGGCATTAGCGCCGCACGGCGATGGATAGCATGGATCCTTTGGTTCAATAAGTTCACTCTGTATAGGTGCTCTTTGACATGCAACAAATGGATCACCGGTATAACCTGTGTCGCAGAAGCAGTTGGGAATATGATTATAAACGCGACATATGGCATTGAAGGCACAGGATCCCCTGCATGGGTCGCGACAGTTTTGATTAATACACGCCTTGTTTAATGGACAGTCAGTGTGAACAGTACATTCTGGACGACAGTTGGGTGGAGTGCCGCTATAGTTGGGCAAGCAATAACACGAAGCTGCACCAAAACGGTTGTGACATTGGGAGTATGGACCACAAGGTGATGGATAACAAGGGTTAACATCAAAATTAGGTACTGCAATGTCAAACAAAGCTGGTTTTGGAATCTGAGGCGTTGTAGGAATATTAATGACACCCAGTGATGGTTGCGGGAGTTGCGTTGTTGATGGAATGTTGATTACTTCAGGTTTTGGAGAAGGCACATGAATTACATCTGGCTGAGGTATGGGTTGTGCCAAAGAAGGTATATTAATAACTCCGGACACTGGACGTTCTGATGTTGTGTAACTTAAATTATTGACGTTTGTTGTCTGTGGTGCATTTGTCGGATGTGGTGCAGAAGGAATGTTTACTACGCCAGGCTTAGGTGCTGGTTTGGTTGGTTCTGATATTGGCACATGTATAGGTTGTTCAGATATAGGGTAGATTGGTCGAAGAGAGGGAACGTTAACAACTCCTGGCATCGAAGGCGGTGGTGGATAGTAAACATCGTAGATAGATGGTCGTTCTTGAGGTGGAGGATGTGGTTGTGGAACGGAAGGTATATTTATTACTCCCGGCTGTGGTGTAGAGAACACGGGTTGTGAAATGGACGGAATATTTACGACTCCGGGTTGTGGCGGTTGTGGTAAAGTAGGGTTGTACACATCATAAGCTGGAGGTTTAGGTAATGGTGGCACCGGTAGGGAAGGAATGTTGATGACACCAGGGCTGGGTGGCAATGGCTGTGCTACCGAGGGAATATTGACGACTCCAGGTTGTTGAGGAGTCGGAAGGAGGATAGTTGGGTTGTATACGTCATAAACCGGAGGTTTTGGTGCTGGCTGATTAGGTTGAGGAACAGATGGTATGTTGATGACTCCAGGGCTGGTTGGCAATGGATGCGCTACCGAAGGAATATTAATGACTCCGGGTTGCTGAGGAGTTGGAAGTGGCGTAGTTGGGTTATAAACGTCATAAACCGGAGGGTTGGGCAACGGTTGCACTGGTTGAGGTACGGAAGGAATGTTGATGACACCAGGGTTGGGTGGCAATGGCTGCGGTACCGAGGGAATATTGACGACTCCAGGTTGTTGAGGAGTTGGAAGAGGGGTAGTTGGGTTGTATACGTCATAAACCGGAGGTTTTGGCACTGGTTGAACTGGTTGAGGTACAGATGGAATGTTGATAACTCCAGGGCTGGGTGGCAATGGCTGCGGTGCCGAGGGAATGTTAATGACTCCGGGCTGTTGAGGAGTTGGAAGTGGCGTAGATGGGTTGTACACGTCATAAACCGGAGGGTTGGTCGACGGTTGCTCTGGTTGAGGTACGGAAGGAATGTTGATGACACCAGGGCTGGGTGGCAATGGCTGCGGTACCGAGGGAATATTGACGACTCCAGGTTGTTGAGGAGTTGGAAGAGCCGTAGTTGGGTTGTATACGTCATAAACCGGAGGTTGGGGCGACGGTTGCACTGGTTGAGGTACAGATGGAATGTTGATGACTCCAGGGCTAGGTGGCAATGGCTGAGGTACTGAGGGAATATTGACGACACCAGGTTGTTGAGGAGTTGGAAGTGGCGTAGTTGGGTTGTGTACGTCATAAACCGGAGGTTTTGGCGCTGGTTGAACTGGTTGAGGTACAGATGGAATGTTAATGACTCCAGGGCTGGGTGGCAATGGCTGCGCTACCGAGGGAATATTGACGACTCCAGGTTGTTGAGGAGTTGGAAGAGGGGTAGTTGGGTTGTAAACGTCATAAACCGGAGGGTGGGGCGACGGTTGCACTGGTTGAGGTACAGATGGAATGTTGATAACTCCAGGGCTGGGTGGCAATGGCTGCGGTGCCGAGGGAATGTTAATGACTCCGGGCTGTTGAGGAGTTGGAAGTGGCGTAGATGGGTTGTATACGTCATAAACCGGAGGGTTGGTCGACGGTTGCTCTGGTTGAGGTACAGATGGAATGTTAATGACTCCAGGGCTGGGTGGCAATGGCTGCGCTACCGAGGGAATATTGACGACTCCAGGTTGTTGAGGAGTTGGAAGAGGGGTAGTTGGGTTGTAAACGTCATAAACCGGAGGGTGGGGCGACGGTTGCACTGGTTGAGGTACAGATGGAATGTTGATGACTCCATGGCTGGGTGGCAATGGTTGCGCTACCGAGGGAATATTGACGACTCCTGGTTGTTGAGGCGTTGGAAGTGGAGTTGCTGGGTGGTAAACATCATAAATCGAAGGATTGGGCGATGGTTGATCTGGTCGAGAAGGAATGTTGATAGTTCCAGGTGTTTGATGATATGGGGGAATACTGGGGAAGCGAATCACTTGAGGTATCGCAATCGGATAGGGAGGTGCAGGTGTGTCATACAACGGTGGTCTAACCGCTGCTGGTGCTGTTGCAGAATCCAAATTAAGGTGTTCTTTGAAAAAATTGTCTTGATTGTTTTTGTAACTATTCTTACGTGTTGGATTCTCGTAACATCGGGTAAATGGGTCACCAGTATGTGTAGACATGCAGTAACAAATAGGATTATGGTAATGCACACGACACTCAGAGTGAATGCCACAAGTTCCTAAACAAGGATCAACACATTTCAGGTGCACACAGGCCTTATTAAGGGGACATTCAGAGTTTAGGGTACACTCAGGTCGGCAGTTGGGAGGACTACCAAAATATTCGGGGAGACAAGTGCAAATTGCTTGTTTATTGGATTCACTGCACTTCGCATTTGGACCACAAGGTGAAGGTTGGCAAGGATTAATAAAGTCTATTGGGGCTGTTTTAAAATAAGACAGATTGCTAAAATTGAACGATAAAATTGGCATAAGTTGATGCTTACATTTCTCTACTGCTGCGATGGGAGTACAGTATGCTATAGGGTTACCCGTGTAGCCTCTAAAGCAACTGCATTGTGGCAAGTGGTCAATAACACGGCACTCGGCATTTAAGCCGCAACTGCCCGGACAGGGATCACGACACTTTTGTTGAATACAAGCTCTATTTAAGGAACAATCCGAATTCAAAATACACTCTGGGCGACAAGCTTCGTAGGGGTTGCCATAGTAGTTAGGCAAACAACTACAAGTGCCAACAGAACGGTATTGACTACACAGTGCATTCGCACCACAAGGATTTGGCTCACAAGGATTACGCGCTGGTATATCTTTATCTAGTATATCAATAGAAGTAGTGGGAGGCAAAGAGGCGACAGGTGCTGGTAGTTGACAAGCGTTGAATGGGTTTCCTACCATTCCAGGAGCGCAGACACAGTTCGGTTGATGATTATATGTTCGACATAAAGCATTAAAGCCACACAAGCCCAAACAAGGATCTTGGCATTTGTGATTTATACAAGCCCTCTCGCTAGGACACTCGCTGTTGGAAATACACTCGGGTCGGCAATAAGGAGGTACACCAACATAATCGGGCAAGCAGCGACATGTCGCTGTAGCCTGATTACTGCTGCATTGAGCATGGGATCCGCAAGGCGAGGGTACACAAGGATCAAGGGGTTCTTGTTGGATTGTGGGTTGTCTGATGGGATGGCATTGTAAATATGGACTGCCTGTATGACCAGCAGGACAAACGCATTGTGGGCTATGGTTAAGAACATGGCATTCCGCCAAATAACCACAAGCACCAGGGCAAGGGTCACGGCAATGCTGATTAACGCAGGCCAAGTTCAGAGGACACTCAGAACTACTTGAGCACTCCGGTCGGCAAGAGGGAGGACTGCCATAAAACCCAGGAAGGCAGTTACATAAAGCTTGGGCACCGACTTCGCGGCACACGGCATTAGCACCGCATGGTGAGGGTTGACATGGATGAGGGTCGACGGGTGCTTGCAAGATTTGTTGCTGACAAAGCACAAATGGATTGCCTTGATATCCTGTAGGGCAGTGACACATTGCCATGTGATTGTGCACATCACAAATTGCACCCAATCCACAAGTGCCAGGGCAAGGATTTATGCAACGATTGCCTATACACGCTTTATCGAACTCACATTCCGTGCTAAGTACGCACTCCGGCCGACAACCCATATACGGATCGCCAACATATAGTGGTAAGCAACTACAGACACCATCCACACACTGAGCATTATGACCGCATGGTGACGGCTCACAAAGATTTTTAACTGTAATTGGGATGACAGTACTGACAGGGTTAACTATTGCATAGCAGCGATGGAATGGGTCACCAACGTAGCCATTTAAACATGAACAACTTGGTACATGATTTAGAACATTACAGTCAGCGTACAATCCACAAGCGCCTGGACATGGATCCCTGCACTTTTCGTTAATACAAGAGCGGTGACTTGGACAGTCTGAATTAATGGTACATTCGGGTCGACAATGAGGTGGTGTACCATAATAAGTGGACAGACAGGTACAAACTGCTTTTCCGTTATTAACTCGACATTCGCCATACTGTCCGCAAGGTGATGGTATGCATGGATCATGATAGGGGTCACGCGATGGACTGATGGGTACGGGCAATGGTAGACAACGCACAAAAGCGTCACCAATATATCCAGGCAGGCACGAGCAAAAAGCCCTGTGCTGATGGACTTGGCATACGGCATTGGCGCCACAAATACCATTACAAGGATCAATGCAACGTCTATTTGAACAAGCTTTATCATAGGGACATTCAGGGTTGGTGGTGCATTCTGGTCGACAGCCTGGTGGTGTACCAAAATAGTTAGGCAGACAGTTACAAACTGCCTGACCTTGCGATTCAGTACATTGAGCATTGGGACCGCATGGTGAGGGCTGACAGGGATTAGTGTTAACAACACTAATTGCTATACGAGTGCAAACGGGTGCAAAAAAAATATTAAACGTTGGGTTAGTGTGTATATTAAATAAGCAGCTAAATGATTGCTTACGTTCTGCCTGATAAAGTTGGCAATAACGGTAGGGGTCGCCAGTGTATCCAGGGTAACATCTGCAACTAGGTACGTGATTGATAACCTGGCATTGTGAATTAGATCCACAACTACCAGGGCAAGGATCTCGACAATGTTGATTTACACAGGAAAGGTGGCTGGAACAGTCAGAGTTCAGAACACATTCAGGGCGGCAGCTCTCATAGGGATTGCCGTAGAAATCAGGAAGGCATTGACAAGTTGCAGCACCATATTGCTGCTTGCAGATGGCGTTATTGCCACATGGATTTGGTAAGCATGGATCTATTCGGTCACGTTCTATTGCTGGTCGTGGGTAACACTGCGTAAATGGATCACCTATATAGTCTGATATGCATACACAAGACGGCACGTGACTAATGACTTGACAGCTTGCGGCTAATCCGCAGAGGCCTGGGCAGGGATCGCGGCACTTTTGGTTAATGCAAGCCAACTGATTGGGACACTCAGTCGACGTAATACATTCAGGACGACAGTTGGGGGGTGTGCCTATAAAGTTATTTAGGCACTCACATACAGCCTGACCGTTTTGATTATTACACTTAGCATTTGCTCCACATGGCGATGGTATGCAGGGATTAATTGGATCGCGTTCCGCTGGTAGTGGTGGCGGTAAGCGTTGGCATAGCGAAAAGGCATTGCCTGTATAGCCGGGAAGGCAACTGCAGTGTGGAGTGTGTTGAATAACCTGGCACACAGCAAGTTGACCACACGCTCCTGGGCAAGGATCGCGACACTGCTGCTTCAGACAAGCCAAGTGTGGGGCGCAATCAGAATTCACGGTGCACTCGGGTCGGCAATTAGGGGGGATTCCGAAGTAGGTTGGAAGGCAAGAGCAAACAGCTTGCTCATTAGTCACACGGCAGTGGGCATTAGATCCGCATGGCGACGGTTGACAAGGATTCACTGGTACAACTGGTTCAGCTAAATCAAAAAAAGTTAGGTAAGGAGTAGTTTTATGGATCATTTGACATTCGACCTACATTGTATAAGGGTGCACTGTACGAAGGCATTGCCGGTAGTTCCACTAGGACAATGACACATTGGTGCATGAGAACGAACCTCACAAACCGCACCAATACCACAAGCACCTGGACAAGGGTCGACGCATTTGTTTCGTTGGCAAGCCTTGTCACGAGCACAGTCAGTATTTAGAATGCATTCGGGTCGACAAGATATATAGGGATTGCCTTCAAATTCTGGAAGACAGCTGCACTGTCCTCCATTGCTGCATACAGCATTTGGGCCACAAGGTGAAGGATAGCACGGATCACGCAATGGTGGCGGCTGAGTCGGAGGCCGAAGTCTGCAGCTTATGAACGGGTTACCAAGATAGCCGGTTGGACAGTTACATATCGGCATATGATTTATGACATTGCATTGAGCAAGAAGGCCGCAGGAGCCGGGGCAAGGATCGAGACATTTTTCACTAATACATGATAAGTGCGAAGGACAGTCTGCATTTATGAGACATTCTGGATGACAATTTGGTGGAGAACCATAATAACCAGACAAACAGGTACAAACGGCTTGGTTATTTTGAGTATGGCACTGTCCATAGTTACCACACGGAGAGGGCACACAAGGATCGCGATCAGTATCCTTGGGATGGTCATAGCTGATGGCCGGTGCTGTAAAGTTTTCGCGGTTAAAGTAAATAAACTTGTTAAAGTTGAAATTAAATCTTACGAATATGATTGCAACCAATAATGGCGTCGCCTGTAAAACCAGGCAAACAACTACAGTGGGGACTATGGGTTATCACTCTACACTCGGCATTGTGACCACAAACTCTGGGACAAGGGTCGACGCAGTGTTGATTAATACAGGCCTTATCAAAGGTACATTCACTAGAGATAGTACATTCAGGCCTACAAGCTGGTGGAGAACCAATAAAACCAGGTAAGCAGCTACATATTGCTTGTCCGTTTGTTTCCCGGCATTGCGAATTGTCACCACAAGGCGATGGTTGACAGGGGTGAAGTGGCGCTGGATCTGATAGTGCTGTCATAAAAATATAAAGTAAGTCTGAAGAATCAACGATATGTCGTGTGTATGTTGCTGCTTACGTTCTCTTATTGGATTACAATAGCTGAAGGGGTTTCCCTCATAGCCTCCAAGACAATTACATTCAGGCAAATGATTTCGGACATGGCAAACTGCGTTTGGACCACAAATACCAGGACAGGGGTCCCGACAATGCTGATTGAAACATCCCAGATGGCTAGGACAGTCAGTATTTATGACACATTCAGGTCTACAGCCGTAATAAGGATTGCCAAAGAAGCCCGACAAGCATTGGCAGGATCCAGCACCGTTAAGTTCGGTGCAAAGAGCATTAGATCCACAAGGATTTGGTACACAAGGATAATTCACTTCTGGTGCATCGCGAACTATGGCACAACTGATATAAGGGTTGCCGCTGTAACCACTAATACACGAGCACATCGGGGTATGATTAATAACATAACATTCTGCGTTCGTGCTGCAAAGACCAGGGCAGGGATCTCGGCATTTCTGATTAAAACAGGCTAAATTCGTTGGGCACTCAGCGTTGGTCACGCATTCTGGTCGACAATTCGGAGGAGAACCAATAAAGCCTGCCAGGCATTTACACTGAGCATTTCCACCCACAATTTGACAATCTGAATTTGCACCACAGGGTGATGGTTGACAGTAATCGACGTGATCTTGAATGTGAACGATTGGAGCCAGTGGCAGACGGTGACATGCAACGAAGGGGTTGCCTGTATAAGAACTAATACACCGACAGTTAGGGCTATGATTGAGTACATGACATTCAGCATTTAAGCCACAAGTGCCTGGACAAGGATCTCTACACTGCTGCTGCAGGCAACCCAAATTAAGTGGACATTCTGAATTGCTGATGCATTCCGGGCGACAAGACGGTGGTACGCCCACGTACTTAGGCAGACAAGAGCATACAGCCTGTCCGTTGATGTTACGACATTGAGCATTGGGTCCACATGGCGAAATAAGGCAGGGATCTGCATTTACACGAGGGGGTGGCGGGGAAAACGGTATGCAATTCACAAAAGCGTTGCCCGTCATTCCTTCAGGACATTGGCATATAGACACGTGATTATGTACCGTACAGATGGCATTAGAACCACATGTGCCTGGACATGGATCAATACACTTGCTTAGCACGCAAGCCTTGTCCAAAGAACATTCTGTGCTTAGCAAGCACTCAGGACGACATCCAAAAATAGGGTTACCCTGGTATCCAGTTAAACAGCTGCAAATGCCTTGATGGCAGATGGCATTTGCTCCACATGTGACTAAAAGACATGGATCATCATTTTGTGGTGGTAGAGGATTTCTAATTGGCGGTGCATGGCAAGAAGCGAACGGATTGCCAATTAAACCTGGTTCACATTGGCAAATCGGGGTATGATTTACTACGTGACAGTGCGCATTAAGCCCACATGCACCGGGACAAGGATCACGACAATGCTGCTGTTGACATCCTAGATGAGCGGGACAATCGGCATTGATAGTACATTCGGGGCGACAGAAAGGCGGCGTGCCATAATAAGAGCGTAAGCATGTACAGATTGGGGTACCATGTGAGTCGCGACACTCTGCATACTGACCGCAAGGTGACGGCAAGCAAGGGTTTAGAGAAACATCCAATTCTTGAATTAGTGGGTAATCTGAAAATTATACAAAAAATTAAGCACAAAGGAAGGGGTCCCATTTTAGGTGTCTTACTTGGCACGGGATAGCATCGTGTAAATGCATCACCAGTAAAACCAGAATGACAACTGCAAACGGGAGCGTGTTGGATAACCCGACAGTCGGCGTTAGATCCACAGACTCCAATACAAGGGTTTTGACATTTCTGTTTAATGCATGCCTTATCACGTGCACATTCAGCACTGGTAACACACTCTGGGCGACAATTGGGTGGGGCACCTATATATTCCGGCTTACAAGAGCATATGGCTTGATCATTGTTTTCGCGGCACTGTGAGTTAGGACCACATGGGGAAGGTTGACAGGGGTTGACATAGTCTTTCACGATAGCTATGGGTGAAGCGACATTTTTAATGCGTAAATTTAACACATTTTATATATAGATCAACTCACGTTTTTCAGGCAACCGACAATAGCGGTAGGGGTCCCCAATAAAGCCACTAAGACAATGACATGTTGGGAGATGGTTAATTACGCGACAAATGGCATTTAAGGCGCATACTCCAGGACAGGGATTTTTACATTTTAACTGTTGACATGATTTATCTGCAACACAATCGCTGTCAGATAGGCATTCTGGCCTACAAGAATCATATGGGTTTCCATAATATTCAGGCAAACATTGGCAGGATCCAACATTGTCCTTCTGGTAGCATTTGGCATTGGCGCCGCATGGGTTTGGAGAGCATGGATTTCGGACTTCAACTTGTTGAATCAGAGGCACATTTTTACAGCCAGTGAATGGATCGCCCGTGAAACCAGATGTACAATAACAGTTTGCAGTATGGCTCATAACATGGCAGATAGCATTATCACCGCATACACCCGGACAGGGATCGACGCATCGTTGAGCTACACAAGCCTTATCGAAAGTACATTCCGAATTAGTTACACACTCGGGTCGGCAGTTTGGTGGTGAGCCCACATAGGTTGGCAAACAACTGCATATTTCTCTATCTCCTACGGCTTCACACTTTGCGTAAGGGCCACATGGCGAGGGTTGGCAGTTTAGTCGCTTTACTTCATCGCGTTGCGGTAACATTGGGAAGCATCCCAAGAAAGGATTTCCGTTGTGACGTTGTGGGCAGCTACAGATTGGGACATGATGGACAACGTGACAGAGGGCATTAAAGCCGCATGTACCCGGACAGGGATCGCCACAATGTTGTCGTTGACATGCCAAACTAGGCAAGCAATCAGAATTTCGTGTACATTCCGGGCGACAGTTTGGCGGAGTTCCTATATAGCCTTCTATACATGAACAAACAGCGTTGTTGTTAAATTCATGACAGCGACTATTAGGCCCACATGGTGAAGGAACACAAGGATCGATAAGTGTCAACTCTGTCACAGGTTGGTGTACGCATTGAATAAAAGCATTGCCTATCATACGAGGTGGGCAATGGCACATAGCTATATGGTTGAGAACATTACATACTGCATTTGGCGCACATGTCCCAGGACAAGGATCCACACACTTGTGGAGTACACAAGCCTGATCTTTAGGGCAATCTACATTAAATAGACATTCTGGACGACATCCAACATAGGGATCGCCATGATAATCGACTTTGCAGGAACATTGGCCATTTGAACATTCGGCATTAGATCCGCAGGGTGAAGGATTGCAGGGGTCATCTTGGACGACGGGTGGCGCTAAGAAATGGGTCGAAAGACATATCCTAAATGACTTTTGTCCGATAATATAAGAAGTATTCTTACTTGGTTCTGATGGCTTAGGCTGACAAATAGTAAACGGATCGCCCACATAACCAAGTGGACATTGACAACTGGGAACATGATTGCGAACATTACAGATTGCATTGTACGCACAGGAGCCAGGACAGGGATCAACGCAACGTTGATTAATGCACGCCAAGCTGGAAAGACATTCTGCACTCTGCGTGCACTCTGGACGACAGTTTGGAGGTACGCCAAAGTAATTAGTTAAACAGCTACAAATCGCTTGACCATGAGATTGCCGACACTGAGCATTAGCTCCACATGGAGACGGTTGGCATGGATCAAACACAGGTTCGTATAGAACATGGGAAGTAGGAGCTAAGCGGAAGAATTATGTCAATAATTATGGATTTGGTTACACAATTTCAAGGTTCTTACGAGGCACTGGATAGCAAAGTGTGAAGGGATCACCAGTATAACCTGACTGACAAGAGCATAGAGGGGCATGACTTTTGGCCTGGCAAATAGCATTGGTGCCGCAGCTACCAGGACACGGATCGACACATTTGTGCTTAACACAAGCTTTGTCAAAACTACACTCAGATGAGAGTGTGCACTCGGGACGGCAGCCTGGTGGACTACCAACATACTCAGGTAAACAGGAGCAAACAGCTTGCTCATTGAATTCTCGACACTGAGAGTTAGGGCCACAAGGTGATGGTTCACATGGATTGACATACTCACGAATAGCTGAAAAAGAATTCACTTGGTTCTATACATATTATTAAAGGGGGTTGATGTGCTGCTGCTTACGTTTAGTTTCGATGTTACAACGGCGGTATGGATCACCAATGTAGCCATTTAAACAGTTACAGACTGGCAAATGGTTGCGCACATAACACTCGGCATTTTCTCCACAACTACCGGGACAGGGGTCCCTACACTTTTGATTGACACAGGCCCGTCTCAAAGGACAGTCTGAGTCGAGAATACATTCGGGACGACAGCTTTCATATGGATTCCCATAGTATCCGGGGGCACATTGACAGGAGCCAATACCTCCTTGTTGACGACATTCCGCGAAGCCGCCACAAGGATTGGGAATGCAAGGATCGATTACTTCAACTGGGTCATTTTGCTTAGGTGTACAAAGAACAAATGGATCGCCACTATAGCCAGGATGACAGTAGCACATGGCCGTATGGCTAATCACTCGACACTCAGCGCCACTGCCGCATAGTCCGGGACAGGGATCTTTGCAACGATTATTTACGCAAATATGTTTTAAGCTGCACTCAGAGTTGGATACACATTCGGGCCGGCAATTGGGTGGGGTACCAAAGAAATTCTCAAGACAAGAACATGATGGTGTATCACCCACCGGACGGCATTGACTATTCGCGCCACAAGGGGATGGTTGGCAAGGATTAAGCGGCGCAATATCACGTTGTGGTTCAACTATTGATAAAATAATTACAAAAGTTGCCTAAAACGTTGATCTTACAAGTAAACTTACTGATTGGGTGACATTGTACAAATGGATTGCCAGTATAGCCCGTTCTGCAAGTGCAGAAGGGATTATGGCTCACTGTTCTGCATTGCGCATAAGCGCCACAGGCACCAGGGCAGGGATCTACGCAGCGTTGATTTTGGCAGGCGTGGCTGGGGACACAATCGTAGTTTGTAATGCATTCAGGCCTGCAGGAAGGTGGTACACCATAATAATTGGGAAGACAGTTGCAGACGGCTTGACCGTTTTGGTCGCGACACTCGGCATTGAAACCACAGGGTGAGGGCGAACAAGGATTGCGATAAACGTCCACTAAAGTGTATTATTTTTGAATTAAATGCTAGATCGAAAAACTAAGTTTGTAAAACGTACTTTGACTAGGAGTGCAGTGAACAAATGCATTGCCAGTCATATGGTCTGGGCAACGACATATTGCAACATGGTTAAATACTTCGCAGATTGCACTAGCACCGCAAGTACCGGGACAGGGGTCGACACACTTCTGATGGATGCAAGCTCGATCGAGTGGACACTCTGAGCTTAAAACGCATTCGGGTTTGCAAGCAACGAAAGGATCTCCCTGATAATCAGAAATACATGAACAATGTCCGTCGCCTGAACAGACGGCATTGTTGCCACAGGGGCTGGGATTGCAGGGATCACGGGGCTCTTCATAAGATGGTGGTGCTATTTTAGGGGATATTATACTATAATGCTTAGAAACTTATAAGTATATACATTTTTAACTGCTTACGTGGTTTAGGATGGCAACCCACAAAGGCATCACCAACGAAGCCAGGTAAGCAAATACAGTTTGGCGTGTGATTAAGAACATGACACTCGGTTTGATAACCGCAAGCGCCAGGGCAGGGATCTCTACATCGTTCATTAACACATGCTAAATGACTGGGGCACTCCGCATTAATTGTACACTCAGGTCTACAATGAGGGGGGGAGCCAAAATAATTTGGTAGGCAAGAGCAAATGCCTTGATTATTTTGACTTCGGCATGAAGCAAAAAGACCGCAGGGAGAGGGTACACATGGATCACGGTATGGGGCTACATCTCTCAGAGGTGGCGGTGGTGGAGCTAGTAGGAAATTTTTTAAGTTTATTAGAGCAGAACTGAGAAGGGTGACTATCAGTTGTCTTACATGTTGGTCGGGGAATACAACGCACAAATGGATCACCTACTAAACCTTCAGGACACCTACAAATTGGGCTATGGTTCTGTACATGACATAACGCTTGATGACCGCAAACACCAGGGCATGGATCAACGCACTTCTGATTGATGCATGCCCTAGTTGGGCCACATTCAGCACTTGATGTACATTGGGGTCGACAATTCGGTGGCGCTCCTTCAAATTCGCGTAGACAAGAACATACACCTTGGCCGTTTATTTCACGGCATTCGGCATTTGAGCCGCAGGGAGAAGGTACACAGGGGTTCACATATTCATGGATAATTGCTGGTTTTTGGTTAGAACAATACGCTTTGAATTAGTAACTACTTCAATAACTACGAACAAGTTAAATAAATCAATAAAAGTGATTGGAACTGGCTTACGTTTTGAAGGTTGTGAGCAATAACTGTACGGATCACCAACATATCCAACGAAACAACTGCACATTGGTGTGTGATTCACGACATTGCACTCAGCGTTTGGTCCACAGCTTCCAGGACACGGATCGCGGCACTTCTGCTGTTGACAAGCTCTGTTTGAAGGGCAGTCTGTGTTTATTACACACTCCGGTCGACAAGACACATACGGGTTGCCAAAATATCCTGTGAGACACTGGCAAGCACCAGCTCCATTACGTTGTATACATTCGGCATTGGATCCACAGGGGGATGGCTGACAAGGATTAATGACTTCCACGTCTGCGATAATAGGTTGACACTGCGTAAATGGGTCTCCCGTCAGTCCAACATCACAGATGCACATGGCAGTATGTGAAACAACGCGGCAAATTGCATTGACGCCACAAAGACCTGGGCAAGGATCACGGCATTTTTGATTAACACAAGCGCGGTTTGTGGGGCATTCAGAGTTTGCAACACATTCTGGTTTACAATAGGGCGGTGATCCCACGAATTCGCTTAAGCAAGTACAAGACGGTGTATCACCATTGGACCGACACTCAGCGTTGGGGCCACATGGTGATGGGTGGCAAGGATTCTGAGGGACAACATCACGTTCCGGGGGTTCAATTATTTGGTGGCATCCGACAAATGGATTGCCCGTGAAACGTGCCAAACATGTACAGAACGGATTGTGGTTGACGACGCTACATTGAGCACTGCGACCACAAGTACCGGGACAGGGATCAACACATTTTTGATTAACACAGGCCAAATGGGAAGGACATTCTGAGTTGGCCGTACACTCTGGTCGACAGAGTGGCGGTGTGCCAATATATCCGACAACGCACGAGCACACAGCCTGCTGGTTAGCTTCACGACATTGCGAATTCGGGCCGCATGGTGATGGTTGACAGGGCTGAACAATAGTGGGCTCTGCAATATGGACACTTCCTTTATGTTCCGAACAGTTGTTAACTCTAATAATATATTTACGTGGTATGGGCTGACACAGAACAAACGCGTCGCCGGCATAATCTTCTGGACATGTACATATTGGTACATGGTTCAGCACTGTACAAAGGGCATTGGGAGCACAAGTACCTGGACAAGGGTCAAAGCACTTATTACGGGAGCAAGCGCGATCGCGGGGACAATCCAAGCTCGTAAGACACTCAGGACGACATCCACTATAGGGATCCCCGTGATACTCGGGCAGGCATGTGCAAGAACCAGCATTGCACTGAGCATTTGCCCCACATGGTGAAGGATTACATGGATCATCGGCCTCAACAGCTGGGGGACGAAAATTCGTCTTATTCATTATTGGACAGACAGATTAATAAGATCTTACGTTTCGGTGGTGGTTCTGGTTGACAATAACTGAATGGATCACCGGTGTATCCAGCAGGACAACTACAGCCTGGAGTATGGTTAATTATATTACAAATTGCACCGAAGCCACAGGATCCGGGGCATGGATCACGGCACTTTTGATTGATGCAAGCTTTGTTGCTTGGACATTCAGCATTAATACGGCATTCTGGACGGCAGTTGGGAGGAACACCAAAATAGCCTGATAAACACGAACACGCTGGTGCATCACCGTGCTGACGGCACTCTGCATAAAGACCGCATGGAGATGGTACACAAGGATCAACTGGTGTCTTTTGTATTGGGGATACTGGTACCGCTATTAAGACAACCAAAATATTGAATATGGTAGAAATAAGAAACAAGTAACCAAGCACTGGCTACTTACGAGGTATCGGCGAGCAACGGAGGAAAGCATCTCCTGTATAACCGGAACGACATGAACAAATGGGACTATGACTAACAACTCGACAAAGGGCTTGTTCGCCACAGGTTCCTGGACATGGGTCAATACATTTTTGCGCAACGCATGCCTTATCCGCTGCACATTCTGAAGAAATTGTACATTCGGGTCGGCAAGCTGGCGGTGCGCCCACATATTCGGGTAAGCATGAGCAAACTGCTTGCTCATTACTCTCGCGACACTGTGAATTTGGACCGCAGGGTGAAGGTTGACAGGGGTTTATGTATTCCTTGATAGCTACAATGAAAGTGATAATGATGAGGCTGGTAAAAGTGTGTGATTCAACTATCTTCTTACGTTGACGTTCTGGTAGACATAAACGGTAAGGATCACCGCTGTACCCTATGATACAACTACAGCTTGGCACATGATTGAGCACATTACAGACAGCATTTTGACCACATGTGCCTGGACAGGGATCTTGACATTTTTGTTGTTGACATGCTCTATTTGAGGGACAGTCCGAGTCAAGAACGCATTCAGGGCGACAGCCTTCATACGGGTTACCAAAATAATCAGGCAGACATTGGCAGGAGCCGGCATCTTGGCGAGAAGTGCACCGAGCATTCGCTCCGCAGGGGCTTGGGTTGCATGGGTCCAATTGATCCAATTGTTGTATCTTCTTAATAATGCACTGAACAAATGGATCGCCTTCTAGGCCTTCAGGACAATAGCAACTAGGAGTATGGGAGAGGACACGACACACAGCTTCTTGACCACACAGACCCGGGCACGGATCACGGCATTTCTGTTGAATGCATGCTTGATTTGTCGGACATTCAGAACTGGTCAAACATTCTGGTCGGCAATTTGGTGGCACACCTATATAATCTGATAAGCATGTGCACGAAGGTGTCTCATTGATTTCACGGCATTGAGCATACGGTCCACACGGTGATGGATGGCAGGGCTGCCGCGGTGGCGGCTTAGGAGGTTCAATAATTGGCTGACAACTGACAAAAGGATTGCCAGTAGTGCGATCCAAACAGCGACAGAAAGGACTGTGATTGGTCACATGACATTGCGCGTTTCGGCCACATACACCAGGACATGGATCTCTGCATTTCTGATTGAGACAAGCCAAATTTAAGGCACAGTCTGAATTAGTCGTACACTCGGGACGACAGAAGGGTGGGGTTCCTATGTAGAGTGTGATACAGGAACAAATTGCTTGTTGGTTGATAGCACGGCACTCTGAGTTAGGCCCACACGGCGACGGTTGACAAGGATCTTGTACATCTAGTTCTGTAAATTCAGCGTTTTTAGATAGAAACAACAATTCCCCGAAATGAGCAATGTCTTACGTGGTATGGGACTACACTGCACAAAAGCATTGCCCTGCATTCCTTCAGGACACCGGCAATTTGGAATATGGTTTAGAGTTTCACAAATTCCGTTTGATGCGCAAGTGCCGGGGCAAGGATCCACACATTTGTTACGCACACAAGCGCGATCACGGCTGCAGTCTGTTTGCAATACACATTCGGGTCGGCAACCGGTATAAGGATCACCATGATATTCGGGTAGACATGAGCATTGTCCATCGTGGCAGCGGGTATTTGAACCACATGGCGAAGGATTGCATAAATCTTGAGGTTCGGGGAGTGATTCAACTAACAAAGGCATGAAAAATTAAGAATGGGAAAATTCACAAAGCACAAATCCACTAAGGACTTACATCTTTGAGGAGGTTCAGGGTTACACACTATGAATGGATCACCAATGTAGCCCACCAGGCAACTGCAAATTGGTGTATGGTTGATCACATTGCATTGCGTATTAAGACCACAGGACCCTGGACAAGGATCACGGCACTTCTGATTAATACAAGCGTGATGGCTAGGACATTCCGAATTAATTGAACATTCAGGACGACAGTTTGGTGGGGTTCCTAAATAGTTGGGTCGACAAGAGCAAGAAGGTGTACCGTGGATATCGCGACACTGAGAATTAGCACCACATGGTGTGGGTATGCAAGGATCAAGAGGTTCGCGTTCAACGGGTATTACTGTTGTAACTGAAAATTATTGTTTATATAGAAAATGTAAGATACAGTTGATTGGTTTTCATGGGCTTACTAGGAACACGATAACAGCGAGTGAAGGGATCTCCGGTAAATCCATTAAGACAGGTACATATTGGGTTATGGCTAAGCACGCGACATTCGGCTTGTCGACCACATACATTGGGACAAGGATCGACGCATTTGCGATTCATGCAAGCTTTATCACTGGCGCACTCCGAACTGGTTGTGCATTCTGGTCGACACGCTGGTGGACTACCAATGAACTCAGCAAGACATGAACATACAGCTTGGTCATTAACCTCTCGGCATCGAGAGTTGGGTCCACAGGGTGACGGTTGACAGGGATTCACATAGACGGGTTCGGCTAAATAAATAACATTGTTCATTGACTCTGTAATAAAGCCCCAGCTATACAGCTTACGTGTTTCGTTTATAATGATGCGGCATAAATTATAGGGATCTCCAGAGTAGCCATTAATGCAATTACAGACAGCTAAATGATTCACCACTTGACACTCCGCATTCTGACCGCATGTTCCTGGACAGGGATCCTGGCATTTCTGGTTCACACAGGCTTTATTTGATGGACAATCTGAGTTAATCACACATTCTGGTCGGCAGCCGTCATAGGGATTGCCAAAGTAGTCTGGCAGGCACTGGCAAGAACCAGCTTCGCCGCGTTCGACACAATTTGCATTGATGCCGCAGGGGCTTGGGTTGCACGGCCTTAATACCTCGATTGGTGTGTCTACAACGGGATTGCATTGTACAAACGGATCACCGGTGAATCTGTCATTACATAAGCACATTGCCGTGTGACTAAACACACGACACTTGGCATTCAGACCACATAAGCCTGGACACGGATCTTTGCATTTTTGATTTATGCAAGCTTGGCTAGTTGGACATTCTGAATTGGTGATACATTCCGGTTTACAATTTGGAGGTGCACCAACAAATTCTGGCAAGCAGGAACACGATGGCGAATCACCAGACACACGGCACTCAGAGTTGGGGCCGCAAGGTGAAGGCAGACAGGGATTTTTAGGTCGTTCATCGCGCAGTGGCGCTACTGTAAAGTGTTTCATTTTAAACTCCAGTTTGATTGTAGAATTGAATTTTAACTTACTAAGCTGCTGGCATCGTACAAACGGATTGCCAGACATGCCCGCGGGGCAACTACAGAAGGGTCTGTGATTGACCACATTGCACAAAGCATTAAATCCACAAGTACCCGGACAGGGATCACGGCACTTCATATTTTGGCAAGCTTGATCAGCAGGGCAATCCGAGTTTGTGACACATTCGGGTCGACATTGTGGTGGGCTTCCAATATAGCCGATAACACAAGAACAAACAGCAGTTTGCTGTACAACTCGGCATTGACTATTCGGACCGCATGGCGTTGGCTGACAGGGATTTTGAATGGGGGCAGCCGGTACGCTGCGGCATTCGAAGAATGCATTTCCAGACATGCGTTCTGGACAACGACATATAGCTACATGGTCGTTTACCTCGCAAATAGCATTCACACCGCAGGTGCCAGGGCAAGGATCAATACACTTATTTCGCACACATGCCCGATCACGAGGGCAATCTGTGTTTAGCACACATTCCGGACGGCAAGAAACATAGGGATCACCCTGATATTCGGATATACATGTGCATTTGCCATCTCGGCATTGTGCATTGGGACCACAGGGTGAAGGATTACAAGGATCATCCAATACAGGCGGAGAAGTTGCTGTAATGTTAGAGGTAGTGTAAACAAAAAAGAGATGCTGGTGTAGGGTAAAAGGCACGTACGTTCCGGCGGTTTGGGGCTACAGCTGGTAAATGGATTTCCAATGTAAGTATCAATACAGGAGCATATCGGAGCATGATTAATGACGCTGCACACAGCATTTAAGCCGCAGGCGCCTGGACAGGGATCGCGGCACTTTTGATTAATACATGCATGCTGACTAGGGCACTCTGAATTAATGGTACATTCGGGTCGACAGTTTGGCGACTGACCAATAAAATTAGGCAAGCATGAACAAGCGGGAACCCCGTTAATATTTCGACATTCGGAGTTAGGGCCGCAAGGAGTCGGTTCACACGGATCACGCAGAGGTTCTTTTTGTATTTCAATTGGTGGTGCTGGGACAAGGAAATTCTTTAAATATATTTCTTCACGAATATTGGGTCTAAAACTCTTACGTGGTATGGGGAAACATTGAGTGAAAGCATCGCCTGTGAAGCCAGAAAGGCAACTGCAAATAGGACTGTGGTAACGTACTCTACATATGGCATTTCTGCCACAGGTCTCAAGTGAACACGGATTAACACATTTTTGGTTAATACACGCCTTATCACTAGAACACTCCGATGAGATTGTACATTCGGGTCGACAAGATGGTGGAGCACCAACAAATAAAGGTAAGCAAGAACAGACGGCCTGTTCATTTACGACGCGGCACTGTGAGTTGGAACCGCATGGTGTAGGTTGACAAGGATCCACGTATTCCTTGGGTATAGCTGCATTAAATTTAATTGGTAAACGTTAAAATGGGAAAAAATTGTACTTTTGTTGGCTTCTTACGCTCAGCTGGAAGTGTGCATTGACGGTAAGGATCTCCGATATAGCCACTAAAACAATTGCATGTTGGTAAATGATTAACCACTTGACAGTTGGCATTTAATCCGCAGGTTCCTGGACAGGGATCGAGGCATTTTTGTTGCTGACACGCCCTGTTTGTGGGACAATCAGAGTCCAGTATACATTCCGGTCGACATCCTTCATATGGATTGCCAAAGTATTCGGGGAGACATTGACAAGATCCTACGCCGTTGCGTTCACGACAAACAGCATTTGGTCCACAAGGGCTGGGATTGCATGGTGTACGAATCTCAATATCTCGGATGATCTCTTGGTTGCACTGCACAAACGGATCTCCGTTAAATCCTTGCAGACAGATGCATTGTACGGCATGGCTAATCACTCTACATTCAGCATTCAGACCGCACCGACCAGGACACGGGTCAACACATTTTTGGTTTACACAAGCTAATTGACTACTGCAATCGGAACTTGTAACACACTCAGGCCGACAATTTGGTGGACGTCCAATATAATTTTCGAGGCAGGAACAAGCAGGTGCTTCACCTATTGCTCGGCATTGCGAGAATGGACCGCATGGCGATGGTCGGCAAGGTTCGGTAGGTAAATCGCGTTGAGGCTCAACTAAAGAAATTACTTATTTTTAGTGACGAATAATACTAACTGAGCCAATGAGTTGCTTACTTTGTGGTTGACAGCGAATAAACGGATTGCCAGTGAAACGAACTGGACAAGTACAGAAAGGACTGTGGTTTACCACCGCACAATTGGCGCCTACCCCACACGTACCGGGGCAAGGATCGCCACAGCGCTGATTAAGACATGCTTGAATCGGGGCACACTCAGAATTTGAAGTACATTCTGGCCTGCAGGATGGAGGAGTACCAATATAGCTGGGAAGGCAGGAGCAAACCGCTTGCTCATTGACTTCCCGACATTGGGAGTTGGGTCCACATGGTGATGGTTGGCAAGGATTAGTTATTATTATTTCTGTGGGCATTTTTTTTTAGTTATATATAAAAAGTAACGGGGTGTTGGGTGTTTCATACTTTGAACTGGAGAACATCTAATAAAGGAGTTGCCTGTAGTACCATCCGGACATCGGCACATTGGAACATGATTAATGACATCGCAGATCGCATTTTCCCCACAAGTGCCGGGGCATGGATTAAGACATTTGCTGCGTAGACAGGCCTTATCACGTGGACATTCGGAGTTAAGAACACACTCAGGACGACAACCAGCATAAGGGTCGCCATGGAAATCAGGCAAGCAGCTACATGTACCGGCATTGCACTGGGCATTGGCACCACATGGTGATGGTTGACAAGGATCTACATATTCGTCTGACAATTGTAAGGTTGTTGGGATTAAATACCAATGATATTTCAGCTTAAAGATTGACGTACTTAACACTGGTTCAGGTGGTGACAACTGACAACTGCTAAACGGATCTCCAGTATACCCTGCCGGGCATGTACATACGGGCGTGTGATTAACAACATTGCATTCTGCGCCATAACCACAGGAGCCAGGACATGGATCTGTACATTTTTCGCGAATGCATGCCAAATTAGAGGCACACTCTGCACTAATTGTGCATTCTGGCCGGCAATTTGGTGGCGCACCTATATACTCGGCCAAGCAAGAGCAGGACGCAACGCCTTGAACATTACGACATTGACTATTAAGGCCACATGGCGATGGTATACATGGATCACGTTCGACTCGTACAACTGCTGGAGGAGGGGCTGATGGGTAAAGGGTAGTTGGGAATATAAAATTAATTATATGATGAAAGGGGCAGCCAGTAGGTAAGGCTCTTACGTGGCATGACAAAGCAACGGGTAAATGGATCTCCAGTGAAACCTTGACGACATTGACAGAGTGGAGCATGATTGTTCACTCGGCATTCGGCATTAATGCCGCAGGTACCTGGGCAGGGATCCTGGCAACGTTGACTAATACAAGCTTTGTCTGTGGGACATTCAGTGCTTAAAACGCATTCGGGTCTACAGTTGGGGGGTAAACCAATATAAAGTTCAAGACAAGAGCAAACGGCCTGGCCATTTAATTCACGACATTGAGAATTAGGACCACACGGTGATGGGCGACAGGGTTGTGTTGGTTCGGCTAATCGAGTAGCTAGAATTCGCGGGTGGAAAAATTTTAGGTAATCATTACCAATTTAAAAAAAATTAGAAGGAATATCGAGAGGTCCCTTACGTTCTGCTGGTTTAACGTGACAATAACGGTACGGATCTCCTATATATCCGATACGACAGGTGCAACTTGGCAAATGATTTGTAACACTGCAATCAGCATTAGATCCACAAGTTCCTGGGCAAGGATTTTGACATTTCTGTTGTTGGCAAGCTTTGTTTGATGGGCAATCAGAGTCTCGGACACATTCCGGCCGACATGATTGGTACGGATCTCCAAAATAATCGGGTATACATTGGCACGAACCAATGCCGTTACGTTCGCGGCAAACAGCATTCGAGCCACATGGATTGGGTTCACAGGGTGTAATTTGTTCATTCACAATCCGTTCTATATGAAGGGGAAAAATGGACAGTGGGAGAGAGAGGAAGAGACAATGGTTGCCAGAGATTTTAATAATTTTTCTTTAGTGGTGCGGAATTTAGTACAAACACACCTGACGGCATTGGTAGTTCTGTTGATTTTTCCAAATTTCTTGTGTTTATTGAGTGGATTAGATTAAGTACTTTGTGGTAAGTATTCCAATTATAATAAGTGCATCGCCAATTCATCATATCACTTTTGTTTAGTTTGGTTAAACGCTGTGCGTTGCGGTTGTGTGCGGTAACTTTTTATAGCTTTGTGTGTTTGTGTGGTAAAATGTACCAATAAAATGGTATCATTTTGATATAAGTAAAACAAGTGTCTATTGCGGTTGGTTATATCAATTGATTTATTGATTATTGTTAAACTAAATATTTTATGCACTACAAAGTTATGATAATAATGATAACGAGAATTTGCGCGTTCTAATTTTTCTCTGGTCATTTCTTTACTGTTATCTAAGTTATATTTGGTAGCGTGTCGTTGTTACAGCAAAGGCAAAAATAAATTTCAGGAGGTAAACAACAATGCAGTACTCAATTTTGGGCAGGTATTAAGAATTTTCCAATTTATTGGTTAGGGAGAGCGTGTCAAAAGGGCCAATTGTAATAATATCACGATAAAAGCATATTCGTTGGTTCAAGTAAGGCGTAAAATATTACTTCCCAAAGGCGCAAAAAAATCACATTATCAGGGGTTAACAAGAGTAAAGGCAGTGGGTGGGGTGAGAGAGGCAATATTCAAGTGAACAAGGAAGCAAATATAAGGCGTGGCAAGTTTGCATATTGTAATTCAAAGGCGTTAAAGGCATATAAAAAGCATATTTATTAGATATTAAATAATTAAAAATTATGGCTGCTGCCCCACACAGACACTTTTAACAGCACAACAATTCAGACAACTCGTACAGAAATGTGTGCATACTTAAAATTTGCATTTCGCTTAAGTGAAAGGGTAAAAAACACAAATAAAGAAAATAAACACTTTTTTTGCAATGCATTGTGCCTGTGCGTGCGGTAACCATAGCTTTTAATGGATATTGTGTTATAAAAAACGTAATCTGGCAAAAAAAAAAAGCGCTTTAGAACGAAAAACTCGTGTGAAAATTGTGCGTAATATTTGCAAACACAAAGTGCAAAAACATTTAATATCAATTGCTGCGGCTGCAATTTAAGCTTGTGCATAGCTTTTTGCAATTCGTTCTAATGCGCTTATCAATAATGTGAAACTGCTCAAATTTCGGGATATATAGTTTTACAGGTAAATTACAGGGAGCGGGACTATTTCAAAAAATAATAATTTAATTGTGAGCAAACGCGTAGCAGTTTCACTTTTACATTTCCCTATCGAGGCGTTAACATTATATATTTGCAGTAATTTAATTAAGCTTGGGCAAATTGTTTTTATGTAGCAGCGTATAGCATCCAAAACCAAGCAAGTTAACGCCTCGACCTGACTCATTTGAAGTGCGATTAGTAATAAAAATGGGGTCCTACCTTGCTCCGGCTGACAACCAGTAAATGGATCTCCTGTATAGCCGACATCGCATGTACAGATGGGTTGATGATTCGCCACATTACAGCGTGCATTAAATCCACATGCACCAATGCAAGGATCGGCACACTTTTGTCGAATGCATGCCTTGGTCGATGCGCATTCTGGATTGATGGTGCACTCTGGACGGCAACTGGGAGGAGTGCCAATAAAGGTGGCTGCGCATGAGCATGCCGGATTACCGTTGAGTTCCTTGCACTCAGAGTTTGGTCCACAAGGTGATGGCGAACAAGGATTTCCTTTTGGTTCGGGTGGTGCTTGTTGTACTTCCTGATAACAGCGCGTAAACGGATCTCCAGTGAACCCATTGTTGCAGGAACAAGATGGATTGTGATTGATAACTTGGCAACGCGCAAACTGACCACAAGCACCGGGGCATGGATCTACGCACTTCTTTTGTATGCACGCAGTTTGCAGAGAACATTCAGAGCTGACAATGCATTCAGGTTTGCAAGCTGGCGGTGAACCCAGCATTCCAGGCTGACAAGCACAGACAGCACCTTGTGACGAGATGTGGCAAAGGCTGTTAGGTCCACACGGATTCGGTTGGCAAGGGTCCTTTGGCACCACAGTTTCCTGACGACAATAAACAAAGGGATCTCCTGTGTAGCCTTGCAGACAGCTACATATGGGAATGTGGTTTGAGACATCACACTGGGAGTTCTGGCCACAGGTGCCGGGGCACGGATCAACGCACTTCTTATTTAAGCAAGCCTTATTAGGTGAGCAATCTGTGCTCAGTGTACACTCTGGTCGGCAACCACTGTACGGATCGCCTTGATATTCCGGCAGACAACTACAAATGCCTGCACGGCACTCCGCATTGGCACCGCATGGTTGTAAGTCACAAGGATCTACAGAGGTTTCTGGTATTTGTGTGGTTCTCTCAACAATTTCGACGCATTGTACGAACGGATCGCCGGTGAAACCAGTTCTGCAGGAACAAATGGCTAAGTGATTTTGAATTCGGCAATCAGAGTTCACGCCACACGAGCCCTCACATGGACTGCGGCACTTTTCGGCAATACAAGCCCGATTTGAAGCACAGTCTGTATTGACAACACACTCGGGTCTGCAGTTCGGAGGAGCACCAATGTAGCTTTGCAAACAGGAACACGATGCTTGGTCGTCGCGAACTCGACACTCAGAGTAAAGGCCACATGGTGACGGTTGGCATGGATTTTTGGGAACTGTATCTTTGGGAGCAGGTACTTCCGGAGCCGGATAACAACGTGCAAACGGATCGCCAGTCAAGTCTGAAGGACAACTGCATATGGGGTTATGATTAATCACCTCACATTTCGCATTGATACCGCAAGTTCCGGCACAAGGATTGGCACATCGGAATTTGTGACAAGCCTTGTTCTGAGGACACTCGGCATTCACGGTGCACTCTGGTTTGCAGTTTGGCGGTGCACCAATAAATGCCTCTAAGCAAGAGCACACAGCGAGACCGTTTGATACACGGCATTTGCTGTTGGGTCCGCATGGTGATGGACTGCATGGGTCTCCAACTGGGGCAGGTGTTTTTGCTTCTACGCGGCGACAGTTGGAGAAAGGATCGCCTGTATAGCCATCAATGCACACACAGTTGGGTACATGGTTGCCAGCATAGCATTGAGCATTAGATCCACAGATTCCTGGACAGGGATCTTGACATTTGTTGCGAATGCAGGCCTTGTCCGTGGCACAGTCGGAGCTAAGAACACATTCCGGTCGGCAACCCTCATAAGGATTACCTTGGTACTCATCTATACACTTGCAGGAAGCTGCGCCGTTACGTTCAATGCACTCAGCGTTAGCGCCGCACGGCGATGGCTGACAAGGCTTCACAGGTTCTTCTTGCTGTTGAACGCATTGCACGAAAGCATTGCCTGCAAATCCTTGAGGGCAGGAGCATGAAACAGAATGAGAAATGACACGACATTCCGCATTTGTTCCACAGGAGCCTGGACATGGATCCCGACATTTGTTATTAATACAAGCCTGCGTCGAGGGACAATCTGGGTTAATGATACATTCAGGTCGGCAGTTTGGTGGAGCACCAAAATATTCGGGTAGACATTGACAGACTGGACCAGAGTCATCAGGTTTACAAATTGAATTAGGTCCACAGGGTGACGGCACACATGGGTCTCTATTTGGGATTATGTCTTTCTCCTGAGGTGGCAGTGGTATTTCTGTACAGCCCTTAAATGGATCTCCTGTTTGGCCAGGCGGGCATCCGCAAATGGGGCTGTGATTAATAACCTCGCAGCGTGCATCTATACCACATGCACCGGCACAAGGGTCCACACATTTTTTATTCACACACGCCTGTAATGCTGAGCACTCGCTGGACACGACACACTCCGGACGACATTGAGGTGGCGCTCCAATATATCCTTCTAGGCACGAACATACAGCGTGTCCGTTATGATCGCGACATTGACTGTTGGCACCGCACGGTGATGGAGAGCATGCCTTTACCTCAGGTGTTGGTTCTACAGGCTTTGGACGGCAATTAGTGAACGGATCTCCCTCGTAATCTTGGATACAGGAACACACAGGTATGTGATTCAACACCTCGCATATTGCGTTGTTGCCACAAGTACCTGGACATGGGTCTACACAACGATTTCGCATACATGCCTTGTCTCGTGAACAATCAGCTGAAAGGGTGCATTCCGGACGACATCCCTCGTAGGCATTACCGTGGTAGTTGTTTTGACAACGGCATTCTCCGTTGAAACAATCCGCATTCGGACCACATGGGCTCGGATTACAAGGATCCTCTGGTCTGGGTACAACCTTTGTTTCTGGGATCTTGCTACAACGTAAGAACGGATCACCAGTATAGCCTTCAATGCAGTTACAAATGGGTAAGTGGTTGAGAACATGACATTTTGCCTCAAAGCCGCACGATCCGGGACATGGATCGCGACACTTCTGATTGATGCAAGCTTCAGTTGGTCCACATTCCGAATTGAGAACGCATTCAGGGCGACAGCTAGGAGGTGCACCAATATAGTCCGGCAAACAAGAGCAAGCCGGACTGCCTCCAACGATTTGGCACTTAGAATTGGGCCCACATGGTGAGGGAACGCAAGAAGGCGCCGGCGGCTCAGGTGTGGTAACATCATGCGTAATTGCTAAGAATTGAAATTTAAAAAAAATTAATACCAAAGATAAGATGCAAGTTACAATAAAAAGTAAATATGAAAGTTAATACCAAAGATAAAATGCAAATAAGAATAAAATTGTTTACCTATTTTGGAGCACTGTACGAAAGGATCACCGAACATGCCGCGTGGGCAGGTGCAAATTGGACTGTGGTTCTTGGTACTGCAAATGGCTCGAATACCACAGGTATGTAGGCAAGGATCGACGCATTTCTTGTTCACGCATGCGCGTTCTGGGGCACACTCAGCACTCACTACACATTCTGGTCGGCAGTTCGGAGGCTGGTTGATAAAGCCCGACTGGCACGAACAGACCGCCTGGTCATTAATGCTTCGGCAGTTACTGTTGGGCCCACAGGGTGACGGCACACACGGGTTCAGAGGTGGTGCCGGAGTAACTGGTATGGGTCTACAGCTAAAGAATGGATCACCATTATAGCCATCCGGACAGTTACAAGTTGGCACATGGTTGTCTACAGTACAAATGGCGTACTCTCCACACATATTGTTGCAGGGATCAATGCATTTAAACCGCACACAGGCCTGGGATGGCGAGCATTCATCGTTAATTTCACACTCACGGCGGCACCCACGCTGTACATCGTAAGGATTGCCTTCAAATCCATCATGGCAATAGCATGCTCCAGCTCCATTGCGCTCGCGACATTCCGCATGAGGACCGCAAGGAGACGGTTCACAGGGCGATGTAGGCGTTGGTGTGGAAAGTTCTGGTTCTAATAGTTTGCAACCAAAAAGGGGATCGCCTTCGTAGCCATCGACACAGGAACAGACGGCATTGTGTTGAACCACTTGGCATATGGCATTGTTACCACATGACCCGGGACAAGGATCAACGCAGCGTTCTTGTTGGCAGGATAAATGATTTTGACACTCATCGTTATTGGTACACTCTGGTCTGCAATTGGGCGGACGACCGATATAGTTGGTTTGGCAGGAACATGCGGCCTGTTCGCCTATTTCACGACAAAGGGAGTTAGGACCGCAAGGAGAGGGAACACACGGATTCTCTGTGCTCTTAGCGACATCTTTAACGCATCCCGATATTGGGTCACCAGTCATGCCGGAAACGCAGCTGCATATGGGATTGTGATTAACCACCTGGCATTTAGCATTATTGCCACAGGCTCCGCGACAAGGATCAGCGCATTTCTGATTGATGCAAGCTCGATTTTGCGCACACTCAGAGCTCACTACACATTCGGGCTTACAGCCGGGCGGGGCCCCAATGTATCCTTCCAGACAGTTACACACCGCATGACTGTTAGTATCGTGACACTGACTATATGGTCCACACGGCGACGGTTGGCATGGATTCTCCGGGCGACGCGTTACAATTTCAATGACTGCACATGATTGATGTGGATCTCCTGTATATCCGTCAAAGCACATACAGTTGGGAGCATGATTAAGGACACGGCATTCAGCATTGATTCCGCAGGCTCCTGGGCATGGATCTTGACACTTGTTGTTAATACAAGCACGAGAACGTTCACAATCGCTGTTTTGGACACACTCTGGGCGACATCCACTATAAGCATCTCCGAAATATTCCGGCAAACAGGCACATGATCCGGCACCATTACGTTCACGGCAAACAGCATTTGCTCCGCAGGGACTAGGGTTGCATGGGTTGCGTGGTACTTCCGTTGGTGTAACTAAAAGGTGTCAAGAGAAAAAGAAATAACAAAGCAATACAAATTAGTGATGGAATACGTGAAAATTGGCATGCAATGATATATACTTCGCTGTACAACAGCACAACCCGAGAATGGATCTCCGGTGTAACCAGGCTCGCATTCACATGCCGGATTATGCTTTATGACCGTACATTGTGAGTGTAGGCCACATGCTCCGATACATGGGTTTGCGCAGCGCTGATTAACACACGCCAGGTTGGCTGGACAGTCTGGACTACTCATGCACTCGGGTCGGCAATTGGGGGGCCGTCCGAGATAGTCGGGCAGGCAGGAACATGCAGGCGAACCACGCACATCAATACACTTCGAGTTGAGTCCACACGGAGATGGTACACAGGGATTACCAGTTTTTTCTTGGGGTTTTGGAGGCTCCACTAAATAGCCACCGCCATGCCAAATAGTTGAAGTAAGTGGAGTGGTTACATAATAAACACATTTACACAAATTTTACATAGTTGAAGAGTTGAAAGTTCGGATAGTGAAGTTGAAGAGGGATTATAGAATGTACATAAAAAATAAAAAACATAAAATAAAAAGAACAAAAACATTAAGGTATAGGGTTTATATACATGCAGGAAGGTTTTTGATGAGCAGTCTAACTGGATTAACCGAAATATTTGGTTTCCAATTATCCTACCCACCACAGATTGCTACACATGCTTACATAATATTTTAGTGCATCGATTGAAAGGATCTCCAGTAAAGCCAGGGGCGCAGGAACATGCAGGGTAGTGGTTTACGACTTGACAACGCGCGTCAATACCGCAAGTGCCTGGGCAGGGGTCTACGCACTTCTGGTTCTGACAATTCAAATCTTGTGCACAGTCAGAACTGACAATGCATTCAGGTCTACAATTGGGCGCGGAACCAATAAAACTTGGTTGGCAAGAGCACACAGCATGGTTGTTGACCTCACGACACTGGCTGTACGGGCCGCAGGGCGAGGGTACACAAGGGTTAACATCAGCTTGTGCTGGGGGTTCGGGAATACGGTTATTCAATTTTAGTCTACTTTAAGCTGGTTAGTAACTAAAAAACCTACGTGGTGGAGGCAGCTGAGGTATTTCACGGCAAGCACTGGATGGGTTCCCGGTGAAGCCGGCCAGGCAATGACAGCTGGGTAAGTGATTAAACACACGACACTCTGCATTTAAACCACAAACGCCTGGACATGGGTCTGTACATTTCTGATTTACACAAGACTTGTCACGTGCACAATCACTGTTTACAACGCATTCTGGCCGACAGCCGCTGTAGGGATCTCCGAAATATTCGGGTAGGCAAGTACAAGAACCGGCGCCATTGCGTTCTCGGCATTCCGCATTGGGACCACACGGCGAAGGTTCGCAGGGAGTCAGACGTTCTTCAGGCGTTGGTAAAGCTAAGGATCACAACGCATAGGCAAAAATTCAGTAACATCTAATCACGAGGTAAACTTTGACAAGGATTTGCTTACGTTGGGGATTGCAGCCGGCGAATGGGTCGCCTGTATGGCCAGAGTCGCATGTGCAAACGGGAGAATGGTTCACGACATTACAGAATGCGTTGAAACCGCAGGATCCTGGACATGGATCCTTGCAACGCTCATTAACGCAAGCCAAATTGGCTGGACATTCAGAATTGAGTGTGCACTCTGGTCGGCAGTTCGGGGCGCGACCAATGTAGTTTGGAAGGCAAGAACACACACCAGTTTCCCCAATGACACGACACTGCGAATTGGGTCCACACGGACTGGGTACACAGGGATTATCATTGGACTTAGGGCTTTCAGGCTCCTCGCGCCAAGGTGCGCATCGAATAAACGGATCCCCGCTATATCCAGCTGGACAAGAGCAGATGGGATTGTGGTTGGTAACCTTACAAATCGCCTCATTACCACAAGTTCCCGGACATGGGTCTACACAACGCAAATTAACACATGCCTTATCTTGTGAGCATTCGGAGCTAATCGAGCACTCGGGTCGACAGGCAGGTGGAGCACCAATATAATTTGGAGCGCAAGAGCAGACCGCATGTTCGTTAACTTCACGGCATTGACTATAAGGACCACATGGAGAAGGACGACAAGATTGCACAGGTGCTGCCACTAAAAATGTATTGTTTGGTAAATTACTGATATCCTTTGCCAAAATTAAATAAGGTAAAGGGAATACTCTACATTTTGGTATTTCGCGACAGTACTGCGATGGATTGCCAGTGTAACCAGATGGACAACTGCAGCTGGGCGCGTGATTAACTACATGGCACTCAGCAGCTACACCGCAGACGCCTGGGCACGGATCACGGCACTTGTTGTTTAGACAAGCCCGATTCTTTGAACAGTCGCTATTTAATACACATTCAGGGCGGCATTCTGTATAGGGATCCCCATTATATTCGGGCAAACAGGAACATGAACCAACACCGTTCCGCTCTTTGCATACGGCATTGGCGCCACAAGGACTTGGGTTACAGGGTTGCGCAATTTCCGTAGGCACAATAACTAAGAAAACAAGGGTATAGGGCATATAGTAAGAAACTGGTAGCTACAAGTCAGTGAGGGACCCTTACTTTTGGGACTACATTCTGAAAATGGATCACCCGTATAACCTTCAATGCAGCGGCAAATTGGTCTGTGATTATTTACAAGGCATGTCGTCTGAGCACCACAGGTGCCCACACATGGGTCTTGGCAGCGTAAATTGATGCAAGCCAAGTTACCGGCGCACTCAGAGTTTGAAGTGCATTCAGGACGGCAATTTGGCGCCCTACCCACATAATGTTGCAAGCATGAGCATACGGGCTGCTCATTAGCGGCCGACACCCGGCATTGAGAGTTGGGCCCACATGGCGAGGGGAAGCAGGGATCAACGGGATCTTTGGGGCGTTCTACATTTACCATAACATGACACCAAATATATATATATCACAGCATGCACCAAAAAAGCCATTAAATAGTTTGTACATATAAAAGAAATAAAAATTTATATATAGAGTAGATGTCGATAGTGAAGAGCTTGATAATGAAACATATGAAAGGCGTTGGCCCAACCAGTCGAAAATGAAATGATTCGATGTTCTTACTTTCTTGCGGAATGCAGCGAACGAATGGATCACCGACATAGTCATTACTGCAGGAGCATATTGGGTTATGATTCACCACACGACAGACAGCATTATTTCCACAAGTACCCGGGCATGGATCTTTGCATCGCTCGTTAATGCATGACTTATCCTGAGCGCATTCTGAACTACTCATACACTCTGGACGGCAGTTTGGTGGAGCGCCTATATAGTTCGGGATGCAGGAGCAAACTGCATGGCCATTAAGGGCACGACAATTGCTGTACAGACCACATGGGGAGGGCTGACATGGATTTTCAGGTACTATTGGATCGGGATCTAAACGCATTGGGAAATTCATCAATTAATAAGACTCTTCAAAAGGGGGGCCTAAATTATTGGTTCGGATCTTACAGCGTGGTGTCTCGGGCACCTGGTGACAACCAAATTGGGGATTTCCTGTGTAACCAGGAAGGCACTCGCAGTTAGGCGCATGATTAAAAACGGCACATTGCGCACTGTGGCCGCACATGCCTGGACATGGGTCAACACATTTTTGATTAACACAGGCTCGTGATTTGTGACAATCAGAATTAATCACACACTCGGGACGGCATTCCAAATATGGATCGCCAAAATAGTCGGGTAAACATTTACAAGCAGCTGCACGATTACGTTCTTCGCAAATGGCATTTAAGCCACAAGGACTAGGATGACAGGGTTGAACAGTTTCTACGGGTGCTGTGTAGCAACAGAATTTTTTTTTTATTAGATTTTGAAAGAATTTGTTTCCTAAGAGTCATACTTTCTAAAATTTTGTAGCAGCCTGAGAATGGATCTCCAGTAAAGCCAGCTTCGCACATGCATACGGGTGCATGGAGGCTTACGTGACATACGGCATTATTGCCGCAGGAACCAATACAGGGATCGGCGCAAATTGCATTCATGCACGCCATTCGTCCCGGACATTCAGAATTAATAGTGCATTCGGGGCGACAGCCCGGTGGGCGTCCAATATAGTTTGTCAAACAAGCGCAAACTGCACCGTTGCTCGACGGTTGGCATTGAGAGTTGGGACCACATGGAGAAGGTACGCAGGGATTAAGTGGTACAATAGGATCGGGTATTGGTGTCGGCTCTATAATTAGGTAATAGTCTTATTTTATTCAAAACTATTTAAAACAACTACAGGGTTTCGAAAACCTACTTCTTTCGGGTACACACTGGTGAAACGGATCCCCTGTGTATCCATCATAGCAGCTGCAAATGGGGGAATGATTTGTGCATCGACAGCGAGCATTATAACCACAAGTTCCAGGACATGGATCACGGCAGCGTTGGTTTATGCACGCTCTGTCTGATGGACATTCGGCACTAGTGAGACATTCTGGTTTGCAATTGGGTGGGGCACCTAAGTAATCGGGCAGGCAAGCGCACACCGGACGTGTTTCAACCACGTGGCAAGTACTAAACAGCCCACAAGGCGAGGGTCTACATGGATCTTTGGGTATTGGCAGATACATATCTACGAAAGGTATTAAAATGTAGTTTAAGTCTTGAGTTCCGCTCTGATCTAGAAATAAGTTCATACTTGAGGGTCGCTCAATACAGGCGCGTAGCGGATTTCCAGTAAAACTAGGCTCACAACTGCACACGGGCTGGTGATTGGCAACACGGCAAACCGCGTTAAAACCGCAGGCGTTGATACATGGATCGCGACATTTCATGTTTATACAGGCTTTATCGCCTGTACAATCGCTATTCTGAACGCATTCGGGGCGACAATTAATATATGGATCACCGAAGTAATTTTGTATACAACTACATGAGCCCGCCCCATTGCGTTCGCGACAAATGGCATTTGCACCACAAGGGGATGGATAACATGGATCAGCGGGCAAATCGGGCACCACAACTATGATAAGGACATGAAAATAGCAAACAGGCGGATGATGTTGAAGACAAGGTTGCACTAGTACCAAATGAAAATATCTTAATTGCTAAGTGGGATACGTATAGTGATACAATGATACATAGAAATAGATGAATAATGCTACAATATGTACATAATACAGGAAACATGCATGAAATAAAATCAAACCTTAAAACCCATACATCTAGAACACCACTGAAAGGAACATACAACATTAAAGACGCCAAAGAAGCGCATTCTTTTGAAGAATTTGTACATTGAAAGGATAGCAAAAATTTTGAAACGGTGTACTTACTTTGACGCATATTGCAGCCGGTATAAGGATCTCCTTCGTACTCATCGAGACAACTGCACTTGGGCTGATGACTTTGTGTGCTGCACAAAGCATTGAACCCGCAAGTGCCGATGCAAGGATCTTCGCACCGTTGGCGAATACATGCCCTATTTGAGGGGCAGTCCTGGTTGATAACACACTCTGGTCGGCAATTGGGAGGTGCTCCGAACATACCAGGTGCACAAGAACATTCAGCACGATTACTCACATCACGGCAATTAGCATTCGGCCCACATGGGTTTGGCAAACATGGATTAACATTACGTGGTGGCTCGGGAGCTAAAAGAGTATAAAAGGTTAGACTTCTATCCAAGAAAAAAAACCTTATCTTATACTTACGTTTGGGAATACATTGTTCGAATGGATCACCTATGTAGTCACTCGGGCAAGAGCATATCGGATTGTGGTTGTTTACTTGACACTTGGCATTAAAGCCACATGTACCGCTACATGGATCAGTGCATTTTTGATTGATGCAAGCCAAATGCTGGGAACATTCGGAGCTCACCACACACTCGGGTCTGCATGAAGGTGGTGCACCAAAGTAGCCAACTTGGCAACTACATGTGGGATGTCCTTCCACTGTGCGACATATGCTGTTAGGTCCACACGGGTTCGGTTCACACACACTGATTGGACCGATTGGTGTACGCTTGCAGCCCACAAAGGGATCTCCCTCATGACCGCGAGTGCAACTGCAGGTAGGTAAATGATTGACAACCGAACATTCAGCATTAGGACCGCAAGCACCAGTGCAGGGATTGCGACAATGTTGCTTAATACAGGCAAGTCCAGAAGCGCACTCCGAGTTATAGATACATTCTGGTCTACAACCAGTAGTATACGGATCTCCAAAGTATGGCTCAATACAACTACAACGGGCGGCTTCATTATGTGGTGTGCAAACAGCATTCTCTGCACACGGATTGGGGTAGCAAGGGTTGATTTGATCTTTTGGTTCTGAGGAAAAAAGATGATTATTTAAATGGATCAGGTACTTTGCCAAGTCGATTAAAAGAACTTACTCTGTTCAATAACCTTTGAGCAGCCAACAAATGCGTCGCCTTCATAGCCCTGATCGCAGCTACAGTGTGCTGAATGCGCAATTACTCTACAGCGGGCATTATGTCCACAAGTATTAGAGCACGGGTTTTGGCACTTCTCTTGTATACAAGCTTTGTCGGAGGGGCACTCGCTGCTAAGTGTACATTCTGGGCGACAGAACGGCGGGCTACCAATATAATTGGCCACGCATGAGCATACGGGTCGGTTTTGTTTAATCTGGCATATAGAGTTGGGTCCACAAGGTGAAGGAACACAAGGATTTTGTTGAGACTTGCCATCTGCTGGCAGTTCTGGTATACGAGAGCAAGCCACAAACGGATCGCCTTCAAATTGGGGTTCACACGAGCAAATCGGATTATGGTTTAAGACTTCACATCGGGCTCCAACTCCGCAAGTTCCAGGACACGGATCAACACATCTTTGATTAAGGCAGGCCTGGTTAAGTGGACATTCGGAGCTGACAACACACTCTGGTTGACAGACGGGCGGTGCACCTTTGAAATTCGGTAAACAAGAACAAGCGGCATATCCATCAGCGGAAGCAAGACAACGCGAATTGGGACCACATGGCGATGGTTCGCACGGGTTACGCGGTCGCTCTTTTTGTGGTGGCAGGTAATATGGGTTACAAGCCAGGAATGCGTCGCCACTATATCCTTCGGCACAGACACAAATTGGACCATGATTAACGACGCGACATACAGCATTGATACCGCATACACCAACACATGCATCTTCGCACTTGAAATTTACGCAAGCCTTGTCTGCGGAACAATCGCTATTCAAAACGCACTCGGGACGGCAACCTAACTGAGGATTACCAAAGTAACCCTTTCGACAAACACAAGCCAGTCCATTGTTAAGACGTTTGCAATCCGCATTAGGACCACACTGCAATTTGGCACAGCTTGGAGCTGGCGTGGGAACAATCGCTGATGGTGTAGAGCACTGCTCATAAGGATTACCATATAGTCCTTGAATGCAAGTACACACAGGGTTATGCTCGTAAACATTACAGATAGCATTACGTCCACAGGATCCAGGGCATGGGTCCAGGCAACGCTGTCCCAAGCAAGCACGATCGAATGGACAATCTGAATTGGCAACACACTCGGGGCGACAGCGGGGATTCTGCTGCGCGTTAGGTCCGAAGCAAGGATCACATAGTGCCACACCATCTCCATAAATTGAGCATACATCGTTGGGTCCGCAAGGTGAGGGAGCGCACGGATCGCGTGATACGTTTTTCAATATACCAATAGGTACACACTGCAAGAAAGCATCTCCAGCAAAGCCGTCCAAACAGTGGCAGACTGGTGTGTGCTGACGTACATTGCATATTGCATTGATACCGCATATAGTGCCAGCACAAGGATCAACGCACTTATGGTTTATGCAAGACTGGCTTTCGCCGCAATCCGAGTTAATATCGCATTCCGGTTGGCAGCCTGACTGAGGATCTCCAAGGTAGCCCGGAAGGCAGGAACAGACAGCACGATTGTTTAAAAGCTTGCACTCACTATTGAGACCACATGGGCTCGGCACACATGGGTTAGCCTTTGGTTGGTCCAAGGCATAGCATCTAACACCTGGATTACCAGTTAAACCTGAATTACAAGAACAAACTGGATGATGTTCATCGACGCGACAATTGGCTCCATAGCCGCATGCTCCAGGACAAGGATCGTAGCAGCGGAATCCCATGCAAGCTTTGTTGTGAGGACAATCAGCATCCACTTGACATTCATAACCGTGACAGCCAACTACAGATGTTGGATCGCCAGAGAGGCCATCAGGACAAACACATGCAGTCTGACCATCACCGGCTATTACACAATTGGCATTTGGACCGCAAGGATTGGGGTCGCAGACAGTGCGACTTTGTTCTCGGCATCCCTGGTATGCATCTCCCACATACCCTGAACGACAGTAGCATTCTTCACGGTTGCCCGCTACATAGCAGTCGGCATTTCGTCCACAAGGACCGGGCTGGCAAAGCTCAATGGATACAGAAGGCTTTTCACAAAGCCTGAACGGATTACCAATCTTATTGTCTGGACAATAACACACGGGCTGTCGTGAGGAATCGCATATTGCACCAGTACCGCAGGGATTGGGATCACATGGATTAATGGGCTCGACGCAACCTCGTATTGTGTTCGGACTCTCCACATAACCGGGAAGACAGGTACATTTGGAAAAGCCATTGCTTAAAACAGAACACTGAGTGTTGGGACCGCACGGAGATGGTTCGCAGGGATTCGATGGCAATTCACAGGCTATAAGTGGTGGTTGACCTTCATATTCAGGCAGACAGAAACAAACTGGTGCTCCATTAACACGACGGCATCCTGAATTTGGACCACATGGATTTGGTGTACATTCATCACCCTCAGGAACTGTTGATAAAAAGCATGGAAGTAATGTTGATTCTTTTGTTTGATTGCTACTTTACATAACATTTGGTTTAATACTTACTGCAATTCTTGAAGGGATTGCCAGTGAGACCCTTGGGGCAGTAGCATATGGGATTTCCATTATCTAGTTCGCAGAGTGCACTGAGACCACATGGATTTGGTTCACAAGGATTATTCGGTGGACTGCAGCCCACTTGAGGATTACCATTGTAGCCAGGTGGACACTTGCATACACCCCGATGATTGATGACATCGCAGAGGGCAAAGGCACCACACTGACATGGGGAGGCGCATTTACCATTGATGCACGCCTGACTTGCATCACACTCAGAGTCGGCACGACAACCTTGCAATTGAAGACACTGGACATAAGCATTCCCCAAGAAACCGGGTAGACAACGACAATCAATGCCATGGTTAACCGGCACACATTCCGCATTTTCGCCACATGAATCATCTTGACAGGGGTTAATGCATCGCCGATTGAGCCGATCACAAAGCTTATTCGGAGGGCAGTCCTCGTTGTATTGGCAGACATGGGTTCGTGCTACGGTGATTGGGTTATGGATGGTGGTTATGGTGCATAACGGGTTGTTTAGTGTATTTATAATTCAGTTTGTGTTTTTTTGTTGATGCAGGTTGTTTCAGGGCGGTACATAATTTATACATGGTGGCAATGGTGTACGGGAATTTGTACAGTGTATGAAATAGAAAGATATCGGAAATATAACAATGTGGCATTAGAAGATAATTATTTATACTTTTAGAGTATTTATACACATAAATAGTAAGTGCCAGTGTTAATAACACAAAACGTTCTACTAACCTGGCTGGCATCCGATCAAGCCGTTACCCTGATAACCATCTAAGCAGCTACAATCTGCCGCATGATTTGTATTAATACAAACCGCATTTTGGGCACAAGGATCATGCACATCACAGGGATGCTGACAGCGTTGGTTAATGCAAGCCTCGGTAATTCCGCAATCAGAATTTTCTTGACATTCCACTGTGAATGAAATAATTTTATAAGATTAATTATAAGAAAAAGATTTCGCTGCAGTTAAGGTAATTAAATTTTTAGTGAATAAGTTCGAATGGAATGCTTATTAATTCATTAGTAGCTTACTTGAAGTCTTGGTGGGCACACATTTAACCATTGGATTGCCTTCATGACCCTGAGGACAAGTGCATATGGGCCGATGACTCTTGGCTGAGCATTTAGCACTCGAAGCACAGATTTTGGCAAATTCACATGGATCCTGACATAGACCCATGTAACAGGCCTCATTTTCAATGCAATCATTGTTCGATTGGCACGGTTCTGGTGTTTTTGGTGTGCCCGGCGGTTCTACTTGTTAGAAAGTAAGTAATTAAGTAAGTAATGTTGGTTAGAATTAATTTAATATTTTATGATTATAAGATGATTTCATATTATTCTTAAGATATGTCTTTATATGTACAAATACTGATTAGATATGTAACAAAATTTTACAAATAAACAAGAAAAAAAAACTAGTATGTACACACATGCCACTTTAGAGCATTGAAATATGATTCTATATATGACTATATTTCAAGATTCCAAAGTGGCGATTATAATACAAGCTAAAGTACCTTTCTTCTGGCAACGACCCAGTTTACAATGCTCATTTAAAGCACAGTTAGTATCTATAGTACATGGATTAATTAGTGTGATATCTGTTGTGTTTCCAGGAGGTGCAATTATTGTAGGTGTCAGAGTATCAATTTCCATTGTAGTGCCGGCTTCCGTGGGTAATTCTGTTGGCCATACTGTTCCACTGGTTACGGTTGAGGTCTCGGGCATTTCATTTGAAGTATCTAGACGAGTGGTCTTCATTTTTGGCGTAGTGCTTCGCCTATCACTATCATCTTTATTTTTTTCTCCACGTAAAGTTGTGCTGCTCACAGCCCGTGAAGTGGTAGTTGTAATTGATGGCCCTGGTGTTGGCGTATGAGTAATATTATTTTCACCATCACGGTAGCCTTTCGTGTGCCCTGATTTTTGTGTTGTGGTCTCTATGACGGGCATAGGCGTGGTGGTTTGGTTAGTAGTTGCGCTAATGATTGTGTTCGTTTCAGTGCTGCTAGTAGTGCTAGAGGTGATGGTGGCCTTTGTAGTGGTTTTTGGGTTAGAAGTTGTTGTTCTTGCTGTTGTTGTTTTCATTGGTTTCTTTGAGGTTTTCATGGTAGTACTAGTTGTTATTGTTACATTAGCTAGGGAAAGAGATATATTTACATGGGTAAAGGGAGGTTATTTTATATTACATAAGTGTATGTACAAGTATTTATTTACAATTTATTGTTAGGGATAAAATATGAACTGAATTAAATAATATTTAAGATGAGATCATGAATGCTAAACTTACCCTTAATACAAGCCCCAGTTGTGGGATCGCAATTTGCACCCGGTGGACAGTGCTCACAACCAGGAGTGCGACCAGTTGCTATAATTTAAGAATTAATGCAAAAATATATAAGTTATATTGTATTTTCTTAGAAGAACTTAATTTTAATGCGAAACGAATTTTATATTTGTTTGTTTTCTATTCTTTTTAAGTAGCACTATATAGTTGACCTACGAGTCATTTATTAATTGGACTCCGCCCAACCTATGTACCATTTTCCTAATTGTAAACGAAAGTATTTGCCGGCTACATTGTAAGTTTTACCTAAGAATATATAATTTGACTTACCATCGCGACAATGACAACCATCACACTCCAGACCATTGCGACAGTCTGATTTATGTTGGCATTCACAAACTATAAGTAGGATAGTATAAATATTAATAGTCGATAATTTAAAAATTGTGAAATGATACGAACCTCTAGAGCAAACGGGTTGATGCTCGATAACACGACAGTCTTCATTACGTCCGCACGGGTTCTCATGGGAACATGGGTCAATGCAAACTGCATTGATGCAAGCCTGCTGGTTAGGGCACTCATCGCTAGAAGCGCATCCGATTTCTATTTATAGTGCATTTGAAGTGAAAAATTGTTGGGATTAGTTAGTGAATACATATTAGATTTTTTGCATTCGCATTACAATTTTAGTCAATTTTTCAACAGTCAAGAATCCTGTTCGAGAGGTAGTTTTTCTTTATTATTATCTTTTCTTTTTTTTTCTTCTATTGGATTTTTCAATGCAGTTAGTAAATATTTGTATTTTTAATTATATCAATACTTTGATTTGTAATGTTGCCACCATGGGTGCATCATCATAGCATGGCACATTATATCCTAGCAGACTTAACCATTAGTTTTATGTAAGTACTTCGTTTAGTTTAAAAAGTTGTTGCTAAACAACATATACACATGCAAGCAAGCATTATAATATGGGGTTAGTGCATTCTTAAAGCTTTATACTATTGTATCATTAGTTACCATCAGACCACATGCAATGATTAAATGTAATAATCCAAAACAAATATACAATAAACTTACGACATGTGATCAAAGAACAAACGAATATGTTCTAAACCTTAATACAACAAAATCAACACAGATATTTATGAACACAAAACATAATCACATAACACAAAGATAGCATGCACATTGATCGAGCACATTGAAGAACAAACGAAAAAACATTCGAAATAATGTGGGGTATGACACAGGACTTCATGAGATTTTCAGCAGGCAAATAGGCAGGTAGACATCAAAAGCAGGCAACTAACATGAACGAGCGAACAAACATTGCAGCATCGTAGGGAAGAAGGCATGCAAACGACCATCGCTTTGAAAGTAAGTTCCATTGAACAAACTGGCTTTTTTGATAAACACATAGATGACGAACTATTTCAAATAGTGATTGCTTGTGAAAATTGGTGGTTCTGGGTGCAAGATTTTTGTACGAAAGAGAGGAGAAAAAGCAAAATAGGGGGAGGAGCGCAAATGCAATTGAAGATTTTCACAAAAAACACTTTTGGATTGCAAGGAACAAAACGACATAAACATGCACGTGTTCGTCAATAAGTCAGATGGTTGGGTGGAAAAATAATGAAATTCATAACGCCAGAAAGAGAGAGAGAGAGAAAGAGTGAGACAAAGGAATAGGAACATGGCATCCAATTGAAGTAGGCTACTACATTTTTGCCAGATACCGTGGCGTTTCAAAAGTAGTCAGCGCCACGATGCCATAAAGTTTTACCGCAACCCTGTGGTTCCTTGCAATTCATTCATTCCGAAATTGGATTTGCTACCAAGACTTACAATTATATGTACACAACTTTAGTTACCTGCTTCAAAGGAACAATCGGGTATATTTACATCTGCGACGTAATCACAAAAGCACATTGCGGTGTGATTTAATGTACGACAAACAGTCATGTTTTGCATTGTGCAAAGGTTTGTGTAGTAGCTACAGGGTTTTATGCAAAATGCTCCAATACACACTTCATCATCAGCACAGTCGAATTCTGTTCGACAATCAATTGTCAGTTCTTTTGTTGTAAGACCGTCCCGCAAAGTCGACACAGTTATATTTGACAGGTCAAATGAACTTGGCGTAACTATCGTGAGAGAAGTCGTTTCAACAATTGGCGTAATGTCCGAATGTTCTGTTGTGGGCAGAGATTCTTCAGATGGAATTCCTGTCATTGGAGTGGTTTGGGAAAAGCCGTACGTGGTCTGATCAGTCACAGAAGTTGGAGATGTACTTTCTATAGGGGAAGTATTGTCAAACGAAGTCTCATTTCTTTGAGTAGTCTGTTCAGTCACATCTGGTCTGAGTGTTGTGCGCAGACTTGGTATTTTATCGATTGGTGAGAAACTGGATCCATCAGATGGAACTCTGGTTGTTGCCGTGGTTTGAGATTGGCCGAGTGTGGTCTGATCAGTCACAGATGTCGCAGATGTACTTTCAACAGGGGAAGTGGTGTCAAACGAAGACAGTCCTTGAGTAGTCTGTTCAGTCACTTCAGGACTGAAAGTTGAGGGAACAGTAGGTATTTTAGCGAATGGTGGGAAAGTGGATCCTTCAGTTGAAACTCTGGTTGTTGTAGTGGTTTGAGAAATGCCGTACGTGGTCTGATCAGTCGCAGAACTTGGAGAAGTTGTTCCTACAGGGGAAGTGGTATCAAAGGAAGTGTCCTCTACTTGAGTAGTTTGTTCTGTCACATCTGGTCTGAGAGTTGTGGGCAGACTTGGTATTTTATCGATTGGTGAGAAAGTGGATTCTTCAGATGGAACTCTGGTTGTTGCCGTGGTTTGAGATTGGCCGTATGTGGTCTGATCAGTCACAGATGTAGGGGATGTTCTTTCTACAGCGAAAGTGGTGGCAAACGAAGGCTCCTTTCCTTCTGTAGTCTGTTCTGCCAAATCTGGTTTGATAGTTGTGGGCAGACTTGGTATGTTATCAATTGGTGGGAAAGTGGATCCTTCAGTTGAAAATCTGGTTGTTGCCGTTGTTTGAGAAATGCCGTATGAGGTTTGATCAGTCACAGATGTTGGAGATGTAATTTCTACAGGGGAGGTGGTGTCAAACGAAGGCTCCTTTCCTTCAGTAGTCTGTTCTGCCAAATCTGGTCTGAGAGTTGAGGGGACAGTAGGTATTTTAGCGAATGGTGGGAAAGTGGATCCTTCAGATGGAACTCTGGTTGTTGTAGTAGTCTGATCAGTCACAGATGTTGGAGTTGTAATTTCTACAGGGGAGGTGGTGTCAAACGAAGTCTCATTTCTTTGAGTAGTCTGTTCAGTCACATCTGGTCTGAGAGTTGTGGGCAGACTTGGTATTTTATCAATTGGTGGGAAAGCAGAACCTTCAAATGGAACTCTAGTTGTTGCCGTGGTTTGAGATTTGCCGTATGTGGTCTGATCAGTCACAGATGATGGGGATGTTCTTTCCACAGCGAAACTGGTGCCAAACGAAGGCTCCTTTCCTTCTGTAGTCTGTTCTGCCAAATCTGGTCTGAGAGTTGTGGGCTCACTTGATATTTTATCGATTGGTGGGAAAGTAGAACTTTCAAATGGAACTCTAGTTGTTGCCGTGGTTTGAGATTTGCCGTATGTGGTCTGATAAGTCACAGATGATGGGGATGTTCTTTCCACAGCGAAAGTGGTGGCAAACGAAGGCTCCTTTCCTTCTGTAGTCTGTTCTGCCAAATCTGGTCTGAGAGTTGTGGGCTCACTTGATATTTTATCGATTGGTGGGAAAGTAGAACTTTCAAATGGAACTCTAGTTGTTGCCGTGGTTTGAGATTTGCCGTATGTGGTCTGATCAGTCACAGATGATGGTGATGTTCTTTCCACAGCGAGAGTGGTGGCAAACGAAGGCTCCTTTCCTTCTGTAGTCTGTTCTGTCAAATCTGGTCTGAGAGTTGTGGGCAGACTTGGTATTTTATCAATTGGTGGGAAAGTGGATCCTTCAGATGGAACTCTAGTTGTTGCCGTGGTTTGAGATTTGCCGTATGTGGTCTGATCATTCACAGATGATGGGGATGTTCCTTCCACAGCGAAAGTGGTGGCAAACGAAGGCTCCTTTCCTTCTGTAGTCTGTTCTGCCAAATCTGGTCTGAGAGTTGTGGGCACACTTGATATTTTATCGATTGGTGGGAAAGTAGAACTTTCAAATGGAACTCTAGTTGTTGCCGTGGTTTGAGATTTGCCGTATGTGGTCTGATCAGTCACAGATGATGGTGATGTTCTTTCCACAGCGAGAGTGGTGGCAAACGAAGGCTCCTTTTCTTCTGTAGTCTGTTCTGCCAAATCTGGCCTGAGAGTTGTGGGCAGACTTGGTATTTCATCGATTGGTGGGAAAGTGGATCTTTCAGTTGGAACTCTGGTTGTTGCCGTGGTTTGTGAAATGCCGTATGTGGTCTGATCAGTCACAGATGTTGGAGATGTAATTTCTACAGGGGAGGTAGTGTCAAACGAAGGCTCCTTTCCTTCAGTAGTCTGTTCTGCCAAATCTGGTCTGAGAGTTGAGGGAACAGTAGGTATTTTAGCGAATGGTGGGAAAGTGGATCCTTCAGATGGAACTCTGGTTGTTGTAGTAGTCTGATCAGTCACAGATGTTGGAGTTGTAATTTCTACAGGGGAGGTGGTGTCAAACGAAGTCTCATTTCTTTGAGTAGTCCGTTCAGTCACATCTGGTCTGAGAGTTGTGGGAACAGTAGGTATTTTAGCGAATGGTGGGAAAGTGGATCCTTCAGATGGAACTCTGGTTGTTGTAGTAGTCTGATCAGTCACAGATGTTGGAGTTGTAATTTCTACAGGGGAGGTGGTGTCAAACGAAGTCTCATTTCTTTGAGTAGTCTGTTCAGTCACATCTGGTCTGAGAGTTGAGGGAACAGTAGGTATTTTAGCGAATGGTGGGAAAGTGGATCCTTCAGATGGAACTATGGTTGTTGGCGGGGTTTGAGAAATGCCGTACGTGGTCTGATCAGTCACAGAAGTTGTAGAAGTTGTTCGTACAGGGGAAATGGTATCAAAGGAAGTGTCCTCTACTTGAGTAGTTTTTTCTGTCACATCTGGTCTGAGAGTTGTGGGCAGACTTGAAATTTTATCGATTGGTGGGAAAGTAGAACCTGCAAATGGAACTCTAGTTGTTGTCGTAGTTTGAGATTGGCCGTATGTGGTCTGATCAGTCACAGATGTTGGGGATGTTCTTTCCACAGCGAAAGTGGTGGCAAACGAAGGCTCCTTTCCTTCAGTAGTCTGTTCTGCCAAATCTGGTCTGAGAGTTGAGGGAACAGTAGGTATTTTAGCGAATGGTGGGAAAGTAGATCCTTCAGATGGAACTCTCGTTGTTGTAGTGGTCTGATCAGTCACAGATGTTGGACTTGTAGTTTCTACAGGGGAGGTGGTGTCAAACGAAGTCTCATTTCTTTGAGTAGTCTGTTCAGTCACATCTGGTCTGAGAGTTGTGGGAACAGTAGGTATTTTAGCGAATGGTGGGAAAGTGGATCCTTCAGATGGAACTATGGTTGTTGGCGGGGTTTGAGAAATGCCGTACGTGGTCTGATCAGTCACAGAAGTTGGAGATGTACTTTCTAGAAGGAAAGTGGTATCAAATGAAGTTTCCTCTACTTGAGTAGTTTGTTCTGCCAAATCTGGTCTGAGAGTTGTGGGCAGACTTGGTATTTTAGCGATTGGTGAGAAAGTGGATCCTTCAGATGGAACTCTGGTTGATGCCGTGGTTTGTGAAATGCCGTACGTGGTCTGATCAGTCACAGAAGTTGTTCCTACAGGGGAAATGGTATCAAAGGAAGTGTCCTCTACTTGAGTAGTTTGTTCTGTCACATCTGTTCTGAGAGTTGTGGGCAGACTTGGTATTTTATCGATTGGTGAGAAAGTGGATCCATCAATTGGAACTCTGATTGTTGCCGTGGTTTGTGAAATTCCATACGGGGTCTGATCAGTCAGAGAAGTTGTTCCTACAGGGGAAGTGGTATCAAAAACAGTGTCCTTTACTTGAGTAATTTGTTCTGTCACATCTGGTCTGAGAGTTGTGGGCAGACTTGGTATTTTATCAATTGGTGGGAAAGTGGATCCATCAGATGGAACTCTAGTTGTTGCCGTGGTTTGAGATTGGCCGTATGTGGTCTGATCAGTCACTGAAGTTGGAGATGTACTTTCTAGAAGGAAAGTGGTGGCAAACGAAGTCTCCTCTCCTTTAGTGGTCTGTTCTGCCAAATCTGGTCTTAGAGTTGTGGGAGCAGTAGGTATTTTAGCGAATGGTGGGAAAGTGGATCCTTCAGTTGGAACTCTGGTTGTTTCCGTGGTTTGTGAAATGCCGTACGTGGTCTGATCAGTCAAAGAAGTTGGAGAAGTTGTTTCTACAGCGAAAGTGGTATCAAAGGCAGTGTCCTTTACTTGAGTAGTCTGTTTAGTCACATCTGGTCTGAGAGTTGTGGGCAGACTTGGTAATTTATCGATTGGTGAGAGAGTGGATCGTTCAGATGGAACTCTGGTTGTTGCCGTGGTTTGAGATTGGCCGTATAAGCTCTGATCAGTCGCAGATGTCGGAGATGTACTTTCCACGGGGGAGCTGGTGTCAAACGAAGTCTCATTTCTTTGAGTAGTCTGTTCAGTCACATCTGGTCTGAGCGTTGTGGGCAGAGTTGAAATTTTATCGATTGGTGGGAAAGTAGAACCTGCAAATGGAACTCTAGTTGCTGTCGTGGTTTGAGATTGGCCGTATGTGGTCTGATCAGTCACAGATGTTGGGAATGTTCTTTCCACACCAAAAGTGGTGGCAAACGAAGTCTCCTTTCCTTGAGTAGTCTGTTCTGCCAAATCTGGTCTGAGAGTTGAGGGAACAGTAGGTATTTTAGCGAATGGTGGGAAAGTGGATCCTTCAGTTGGAACTCTGGTTGTTTCCGTGGTTTGCGAAACGCCGTACGTGGTCTGATCAGTCACAGAAGTTGGAGAAGTTGTTTCTACAGGGAAAGTGGTATCAAAGGCAGTGTGCTTTACTTGAGTAGTCTGTTCAGTCACATCCGGTCTGAGAGTTGTGGGCAGACTTGGTATTTTATCGATTGGTGAGAAAGTGGATCCTTCAGATGGAACGCTGGTTGTTGCCGTGGTTTGCGATTGGCCGTATGTGGTCTGATCAGCCACAGAAGTCGGAGATGTACTTTCAACAGGGGATGTGGTGGCAAACGAAGTCTCCTCTCTTTGAGTAGTCTGTTCAGTCACACGTGGTCTGAGAGTTGTGGGCAGACTTGGTATTTTATCGATTGGTGAGAAAGTGGATCCTTCAGTTGGAAATCTGGTTGTTGCCGTGGGTTGTGAAATGCCGTATGTGGTCTGATCAGTCACAGATGTAGGAGATGTACTTTCTACAGGGGAGGTGGTGTCAAACGAAGTCTCATTTCTTTGAGTAGTTTGTTCAGTCACATCTGGTCTGAGAGTTGTGGGCAGACTTGATATTTTATCAATTGGTGGGAAAGTAGAACCTTCAAATGGAACTTTAGTTGTTGCCGTGGTTTGTGAAATGCCATACGGGGTCTGGTCGGTCAGAGAAGTTGTTTCTACAGGGGAAGTGGTATCAAAGGCAGTGTCCTTTACTAGAGTAGTTTGTTCTGTCACATCTGGTCTGACAGTTGTGGGCAGACTTGGTATTTTATCAATTGGTGGGAAAGTGGATCCTTCAGATGGAACTCTGGTTGTTTCCGTGGTTTGTGAAATGCCGTACGTGGTCTGATCAGTCACAGAAGTTGGAGAAGTTGTTTCTACAGGGAAAGTAGTATCAAAGGCAGTGTCCGTTACTTGAGTAGTCTGTTTAGTCACATCTGGTCTGAGAGATGTGGGCAGACTTGGTATTTTATCGATTGGTGGGAAAGTGGATCCTTCAGATGGAACTCTAGTTGTTGCCGTGGTTTGAGATTTGCCGTATGTGGTCTGATCAGTCACTGAAGTTGGAGATGTATTTTCTAGAAGGAAAGTGGTGGCAAACGAAGTCTCCTCTCCTTTAGTGGTCTGTTCTGCCAAATCTGGTCTTAGAGTTGTGGGAGCAGTAGGTATTTTAGCGAATGGTGGGAAAGTGGATCCTTCAGTTGGAACTCTGGTTGTTTCCGTGGTTTGTGAAATGCCGTACGTGGTCTGATCAGTCAAAGAAGTTGGAGAAGTTGTTTCTACAGCGAAAGTGGTATCAAAGGCAGTGTCCTTTACTTGAGTAGTCTGTTTAGTCACATCTGGTCTGAGAGTTGTGGGCAGACTTGGTATTTTATCGATTGGTGAGAGAGTGGATCGCTCAGATGGAACTCTGGTTGTTGCCGTGGTTTGAGATTGGCCGTATAAGCTGTGATCAGTCGCAGATGTCGGAGATGTACTTTCCACGGGGGAGCTGGTGTCAAACGAAGTCTCATTTCTTTGAGTAGTCTGTTCAGTCACATCTGGTCTGAGCGTTGTGGGCAGAGTTGAAATTTTAGCGATTGGTGGGAAAGTAGAACCTGCAAATGGAACTCTAGTTGCTGTCGTGGTTTGAGATTGGCCGTATGTGGTCTGATCAGTCACAGATGTTGGGAATGTTCTTTCCACACCAAAAGTGGTGGCAAACGAAGTCTCCTTTCCTTGAGTAGTCTGTTCTGCCAAATCTGGTCTGAGAGTTGAGGGAACAGTAGGTATTTTAGCGAATGGTGGGAAAGTGGATCCTTCAGTTGGAACTCTGGTTGTTTCCGTGGTTTGCGAAACGCCGTACGTGGTCTGATCAGTCACAGAAGTTGGAGAAGTTGTTTCTACAGGGAAAGTGGTATCAAAGGCAGTGTGCTTTACTTGAGTAGTCTGTTCAGTCACATCCGGTCTGAGAGTTGTGGGCAGACTTGGTATTTTATCGATTGGTGAGAAAGTGGATCCTTCAGATGGAACGCTGGTTGTTGCCGTGGTTTGCGATTGGCCGTATGTGGTCTGATCAGCCACAGATGTCGGAGATGTACTTTCAACAGGGGATGTGGTGGCAAACGAAGTCTCCTCTCTTTGAGTAGTCTGTTCAGTCACATCTGGTCTGAGAGTTGAGGGAACAGTAGGTATTTTAGCGAATGGTGGGAAAGTGGATCCTTCAGATGGAACTCTGGTTGTTGTAGTGGTCTGATCAGTCACAGATGTTGGAGTTGTAGTTTCTACAGGGGAGGTGGTATCAAACGAAGTCTCATTTCTTTGAGTAGTCTTTTCTGCCAAATCTGGTCTGAGAGTTGTGGGCAGACTTGGTATTTTAGCGTTTGGTGAGAAAGTGGATCCTTCAGATGGAGCTCTGGTTGATGCCGTGGTTTGTGAAATGCCGTACGTGGTCTGATCAGTCACAGAAGTTGGAGAAGTTGCTTCTACAGGGAAAGTGGTATCAAAGGCAGTGTCCTTTACTTGAGTAGTCTGTTTAGTCACATCTGGTTTGAGAGTTGTGGGCAGACTTGGTATTTTATCGATTGGTGAGAAAGTGGATTCTTCAGATGGAACTCTGGTTGTTGCCGTGGTTTGAGATTGGCCGTATGTGGTCTGATCAGTCACAGATGTAGGGGATGTTCTTTCTACAGCGAAAGTGGTGGCAAACGAAGGCTCCTTTCCTTCTGTAGTCTGTTCTGCCAAATCTGGTTTGATAGTTGTGGGCAGACTTGGTATGTTATCAATTGGTGGGAAAGTGTATCCTTCAGTTGAAAATCTGGTTGTTGCCGTTGTTTGAGAAATGCCGTATGAGGTCTGATCAGTCACAGATGTTGGGAATGTTCTTTCCACACCAAAAGTGGTGGCAAACGAAGTCTCCTTTCCTTGAGTAGTCTGTTCTGCCAAATCTGGTCTGAGAGTTGAGGGAACAGTAGGTATTTTAGCGAATGGTGGGAAAGTGGATCCTTCAGTTGGAACTCTGGTTGTTTCCGTGGTTTGCGAAACGCCGTACGTGGTCTGATCAGTCACAGAAGTTGGAGAAGTTGTTTCTACAGGGAAAGTGGTATCAAAGGCAGTGTGCTTTACTTGAGTAGTCTGTTCAGTCACATCCGGTCTGAGAGTTGTGGGCAGACTTGGTATTTTATCGATTGGTGAGAAAGTGGATCCTTCAGATGGAACGCTGGTTGTTGCCGTGGTTTGCGATTGGCCGTATGTGGTCTGATCAGCCACAGATGTCGGAGATGTACTTTCAACAGGGGATGTGGTGGCAAACGAAGTCTCCTCTCTTTGAGTAGTCTGTTCAGTCACATCTGGTCTGAGAGTTGAGGGAACAGTAGGTATTTTAGCGAATGGTGGGAAAGTGGATCCTTCAGATGGAACTCTGGTTGTTGTAGTGGTCTGATCAGTCACAGATGTTGGAGTTGTAGTTTCTACAGGGGAGGTGGTATCAAACGAAGTCTCATTTCTTTGAGTAGTCTTTTCTGCCAAATCTGGTCTGAGAGTTGTGGGCAGACTTGGTATTTTATCGATTGGTGGGAAAGTGGATCCTTCAGTTGGAACTCTGGTTGTTTCCGTGGTTTGCGAAACGCCGTACGTGGTCTGATCAGTCACAGAAGTTGGAGAAGTTGTTTCTACAGGGAAAGTGGTATCAAAGGCAGTGTGCTTTACTTGAGTAGTCTGTTCAGTCACATCCGGTCTGAGAGTTGTGGGCAGACTTGGTATTTTATCGATTGGTGAGAAAGTGGATCCTTCAGATGGAACGCTGGTTGTTGCCGTAGTTTGCGATTGGCCGTATGTGGTCTGATCAGTCACAGATGTAGGAGATGTACTTTCTACAGGGGAGGTGGTGTCAAACGAAGTCTCATTTCTTTGAGTAGTTTGTTCAGTCACATCTGGTCTGAGAGTTGTGGGCAGACTTGATATTTTATCAATTGGTGGGAAAGTAGAACCTTCAAATGGAACTCTAGTTGTTGCCGTGGTTTGTGAAATGCCATACGGGGTCTGGTCGGTCAGAGAAGTTGTTCTTACAGGGGAAGTGGTATCAAAGGCAGTGTCCTTTACTTGAGTAGTTTGTTCTGTCACATCTGGTCTGACAGTTGTGGGCAGACTTGGTATTTTATCAATTGGTGGGAAAGTGGATCCTTCAGATGGAACTCTAGTTGTTGCCGCGGTTTGAGATTTGCCGTATGTGGTCTGATCAGTCACTGAAGTTGGAGATGTACTTTCTAGAAGGAAAGTGGTGGCAAACGAAGTCTTCTTTCCTTTAGTGGTCTGTTCTGCCAAATCTGGTCTGAGAGTTGAGGGAACAGTAGGTATTTTAGCGAATGGTGGGAAAGTAGATCCTTCTGTTGGAACTCTGGTTGTTATAGTAGTTTGAGAAATGCCGTACGTGGTCTGATAAGTCACAGAAATTGGTGAAGTTATTTCTACTGGGGAGGTGGTGTCAAATGAAGTCTCATTTCTTTCAGTAGTCTGTTCAGTCACATCTGGTCTAAGAGTTGTGGGTAGACTTGGTATTTTATCGATTAGTGGGAAAGTGGATCCTTCGGATGAAACTCTGGTTCTTGTAGTGGTCTGATCAGTCACAGATGTTGGAGTAGTAGTTTCTACAGGGGAGGTCGTGTCAAACGAAGTCTCATTTTTTTGAGTAGTCTTTTCTGCCAAATCTGGTCTGAGAGTTGTGGGCAGACTTGGTATTTTATCGATTGGTGAGAAAGTGGATCCTTCAGATGGAACTCTGCTTGATGCCGTGGTTTGTGAAATGCCGTACGGGGTCTGATCAGTCACAGAAGTTGTAGAAGTTGTTCCTACAGGGGAAATGGTGTCAAAGGAACTGACCTCTACATGAGTAGTTTGTTCTGTCACATCTGGTCTGAGAGTTGTGGGCAGACTTGGTATTTTATCGATTGGTGAGAAAGTGGATCCTTCAGAAGGAACTCTGGTTGTTGCCGTGGTTTGAGATTGGCCGTATGTGGTCTGATCAGTCACAGATGTCGGAGATGTATTTTCTACAGGGGAAGTGGTGTCAAAGGAAGTCTCCTTTACTTGAGTAGTCTGTTCTGCCATATCTGGTTTGAGAGTTGGGGGAACAGTAGGTATTTTAGCGAATGGTGGGAAAGTGGATCCTTCAATTGGAACTCTGGCTGTTGGCGTGGTTTGAGAAATGCCGTATGTGGTCTGATCAGTCACAGAAGTTGGGGATGTTCTTTCCACACCGAAAGTGGTGGCAAACGAAGTCTCCTTTCCTTGAGTAGTCTGTTCTGCCATATCTGGTCTGAGAGTTGAGGGAACAGTAGGTATTTTAGCGAATGATGGGAAAGTAGATCCTTCTGTTGGAACTCTGGTTGTTGTAGTAGTTTGAGAAATGCCGTACGTGGTCTGATCAGTCACAGGAATTGGTGAAGTTATTTCTACTGGGGAGGTGGTGTCAAATGAAGTCTCATTTCTTTGAGTAGTCTGTTCAGTCACATCTGGTCTGAGAGTTGTGGGTAGATATGGTATTTTATCGATAAGTGGGAAAGTGGATCCTTCAGATGGAACTCTGGTTGTTGCCGTGGTTTGAGATTGGCCGTATGTGGTCTGATCAGTCACAGATGTCGGAGATGTATTTTCTACAGGGGAAGTGGTGTCAAAGGAAGTCTCTTTTACTTGAGTAGTCTGTTCTGCCATATCTGGTTTGAGAGTTGGGGGAACAGTAGGTATTTTAGCGAATGGTGGGAAAGTGGATGCTTCAATTGGAACTCTGGCTGTTGGCGTGGTTTGAGAAATGCCGTATGTGGTCTGACCAGTCACAGATGTTGGAGATGTGCTTTCCACAGTGAAAGCGGTGGCAAATGAAGTCTCCTTTACTTGAGTAGTCTGTTCTGCCATATCTGGTCTGAGAGTTGAGGGAACAGTAGGTATTTTAACAAATGGTGGGAAAGTAGATCCTTCTGTTGGAACTCTGTTTGTTGTAGTAGTTTGAGAAATGCCGTACGTGGTCTGATCAGTCACAGAAATTGGTGAAGTTATTTCTACTGGGGAGGTGGTGTCAAATGAAGTCTCATTTCTTTGTGTAGTCTGTTCAGTCACATCTGGTCTGAGAGTTGTGGGTAGACTTGGTATTTTATCGATTAGTGGGAAAGTGGATCCTTCGGATGAAACTCTGGTTGTTGTAGTGGTCTGATCAGTCACAGATGTTGGAGTAGTAGTTTCTACAGGGGAGGTCGTGTCAAACGAAGTCTCATTTTTTTGAGTAGTCTTTTCTGCCAAATCTGGTCTTAGAGTTGTGGGCAGACTTGGTATTTTATCGATTGGTGAGAAAGTGGATCCTTCAGATGGAACTCTGGTTGTTGCCGTGGTTTGAGATTGGCCGTATGTGGTCTGATCAGTCACAGATGTCGGAGATGTATTTTCTACAGGGGAAGTGGTGTCAAAGGAAGTCTGCTTTATGTGAGTAGTCTGTTCTGCCAAATCTGGTCTGAAAGTTGAGGGAACAGTAGGTATTTTATCGAATGGTGGGAAAGTGGATCCTTCAGTTGGAACTCTAGTTTTTTCCGTGGTTTGAGAAATGCCGTACGTGGTCTGATCAGTCACAGATGTTGGAGAAGTTGTTTCTACAGGGAAAGTGGTATCAAAGGCAGTGTCCTTTACTTGAGTAGTCTGTTCAGTCACGTCTGGTCTGAGAGTTGTGGGCAGACTTGGTATTTTATCGATTAGTGGGAAAGTGGATCCTTCGGATGGAACTCTGGTTGTTGCCGTAGTTTGAGATTGGCCATATATGGTCTGATCAGTCAAAGAAGTTGGAGACGTACTTTTTACAGGGGAAGTGGTGGCAAACGAAGTCTCTTTTCCTTGAGTAGTCTGTTCTGCCATATCTGGTCTGGAAGTTGAGGGAACAGAAGGTATTTTAGCGAATGGTGGGAAAGTAGATCCTTCTGTTGGAACTCTGGTTGTTGTAGTAGTTTGAGAAATGCCGTACGTGGTCTGATCAGTCACAGAAATTGGTGAAGTTATTTCTACTGGGGAGGTGGTGTCAAATGAAGTCTCATTTCTTTGAGTAGTCTGTTCAGGCACATCTGGTCTGAGAGTTGTGGGTAGATATGGTATTTTATCGATTAGTGGGAAGGTGGATCCTTCAGATGGAACTCTGGTTGTTGCCGTGGTTTGAGATTGGCCGTATGTGGTCTGATCAGTCACAGATGTCGGAGATGTATTTTCTACAGAGGAAGTGGTGTCAAAGGAAGTCTCCTTTACTTGAGTAGTCTGTTCTGCCATATCTGGTTTGAGAGTTGGGGGAACAGTAGGTATTTTAGCGAATGGTGGGAAAGTGGATCCTTCAATTGGAACTCTGGCTGTTGGCGTGGTTTGAGAAATGCCGTATGTGGTCTGATCAGTCACAGATGTTGGAGATGTGGTTTCAACTGGGGAAGTGGTATCAAAGGAATTATCCGTTACTTGAGCAGTCCGTTCAGTCCCATCGGGTCTAACAGTAGAGGGCAAAGTAGGTATGTTATCAATTGTTGGAAAAGTTGATTGTTCAGGAGGAAGACGGGTTAGTGTCGTGTTTTGAAAAACACTAAATATAGTCTGATCAGTGGAAGAAGTTGAAGATGTTGTTTCTATAGGGGAAATCGTTGTTCCTAACGTATTCGGTACTGTAAATGTAGATTCAACAATGGTTAATGGTGTTGTAGTTTCTGGACTTGCTTTCAAAGAGAAACCTTGTGGCGTTGTTGTCTTCATAAAAGTTTCTATAGTTGTTGAATTGGTTGATTGGAAAACTGTGGTTTTACTTTCCCCTGCTTCTATATTCAGAGGTGCTTCTGTGATTGCAGCTGTTAATTGTTTTGTAGTTTTGTAGGATTCTGTCGTAGAATTGTAAATGTCGGTAATCTCATCATCAGCTTCTATTTCGGTATAATGAGTTCGCATTTCGGTTTGATTTGCCAATTGCATAACTGTGTATTTGATACTCGTGTCATCTGTCGTAGTCTCAATGCGTTCGGTCACTGGTTCTTGTGGTATTTTTGTCGGTATACAGTCGGAAGAAGTGCTGTTTGTAAATGTTGAAGAGCAAATACATGTAGTAATCCTATGTGCTGATGTCACACACTTAATGGCGCCCACACAAACTGTGTGGCAGGGATCGAAACATTGACCTGACGTTCCGCATTGTTGTGCCTCACTGCAATCTTCGTGTGTGGTACAGTTGCCCCCTGGTTTAGCTGCTTCGTTTTTGTGTTTGATTTTAGTTATTTTTTTCGAAGGGAGTATTTTTGTACATATTTAAAATAAAAGTATAAAATTTAAAAACAAAATAAAACGTTAAAATATTTACAAATTTGTTTACCATATATGTAAAATAGAAAGTGTATAGCTACTCAAGGGGACAGTGCACTATATATACATGTTTACCTGGGTTGGGGCTGGTACTCGAATACTTTAACTAAATTTCTTCCATTAAATTAAAACTGAGAAGCTTTACACAAAGTTATTGATTTAATCAATCAATCGGGTATATAAACTAGTTTACGGTTAATCAAATTCAACAATTAGAAACGAATTTCTTTACTATTAGTTAGCTACAAAATTTTGGGTTTACGTTTTTTTTTTTTTTATACCATTAGTACAACATTGTGTTACCGTTTGTTTATTTAAAGTCATAGGTTAAGATATATTCATAGTATTCAAGAGGCATTGGATTAATTTAATTGATTAATATCACTGTGAGCATGAGCGTGTGTGAATGTTCAGAAGAGTTTTGCTTGTACTTGTGTCTTCTTGTTATATGTTGTTTGTGGTGTCTCCCAAAATGGGATAAAAATGCGATCAAATCGGTAAATCAGCAGATCGTTACATTATAGACAAGACAATAATATTCTGAATATACAAGCAGCAGTTATGCTTGATCGCTGTCTGCTAAACATGGGGTTATATTCCCTTAGGTATTGGGATTTAATAATTGAGCTTTAGGTTATTAATTTTATAATCGCAAAAGCTTTAAACGATAAGTCCTATTTACATTTACACTTGGTAATTTTATTAAGAAAAGGCTGTTGGTCAGTAAATATAAAATTTTCGTCGGGATTTGGTTTTGTTTATTTTATTTGTTGCGTGAGGGACAGACAATAAGACAAAAGAGCTAGCAATAGTGAGAGGCGTGTGAGAGCAGGAAACAGAGATATTCGAGAGACAGAAACATAAGGTAGGTGGTACTTTCACTTGACAGAGTTGTGAATGAAAGTACATTGTTTGTTGTGCTTTACCTTTTTGACATCCATATTTGGCATCGGCTATAAATCCAGGTGGGCAGAATTTACATATTGGCTTGTGATCCTCGACAATGCATGGCGAGTTGGGTGCGCATGTTGCAAACTTGCACGGATCGACACATTGATAATTACGGCAAGCCAAGCCAGCCGGGCAGCCGGCATCACGCAAGCAAATCGAAATCGATGGTTGACAGTCTCTCATGCAAATGCAGATTGGTTTGTGGTCCTGCACCTCACATGATTTATTTTCGGCACAAATGGGTGAGCGCCCCAAAGGTACTATACATGGATTACGGCATTTGCCCTCCGTGCAGGCCATATTCGAGGCACAATCATCATCACGATAACACTCACGTTTATCGGGTGCGCAAGTAAGCTCGCCATACTCATTTACTATGAAGCCTGATTTACATATGCAAACAGGATGATGGCGTCGTGTCTCGCATTTTTTATTACTTTCACATATGAAGAGAGGATTACTACAGGGATCTGTACATTGACCGTATTGGCCACACTGTAATGTCTCCGGGCATTCTGCATCACTGGTGCATGGTATTTGCTCCTTTGTCTTTGCATCCGTGTCCTCTGTCACACACTTCGGGTCCGGTTTGCATTCAACTTCAGGCCGGCCAATGTGGCAGCTGGGACAAGAGCAACGCGGACGATGCAGAACAGTTTTGCACAATGCATTTAAACCACAAGCGCCACGCATTGTACAAGGATCGCTGCAGTGTCCTTGGAGGCATGATTTTTCACTGGGACAATCCGTATCTGAGTAGCATTGTTCGGTGTCTATAAACGTAACATACAGCATCAAGGAACGAGAGAGAGAGAGATAGACAGGTTGTTGTTTGTATATATGTTAATGGTAGGGTGCATTGAACTTTTCGGTGACATTTACGCTATAGATATAGGGAGCTGATTGTCTAATTTATTTGGAGAAAAGGTTGGTTTTTGCTAGTATTAAAACATTTTCAGAATATGAGAACGAAGAAGTGCAACAATTAAATTCAATCAGAATCAAAAATGTTTCAAGATTGAGAAAAAGAAACATTTTGATTGAAAATTTCAATATAGATTTAGGACTTAAAGATGGTAAAGACAAACATGGAAAATATAATAGTGGTTCACAAGAAGGAAAACTTAAAGCTAAAAATTTCTAAAAACAAAAAACAATAAGAGAACGGAAAACTTAAAACGAGACAATATATAAACAGTATAATCCATTGATTTCTTGGTTGGTTGGTTCTTTCATTGGTTTTTGGTTTGGGTTTAAGTGTTTTGTGTTTTGTTGTGGTGGAAGGTAGGTGTTCTGGGGGCTAGGAATCGGTTTTGTGTTGATTTTTCAAATGAAAGTGGGATTTTTGTTTGGTTAAAGTAGTAGAGGGAGTTTTTTTTAGGGGGACTTGAATAAATTGTGCATAAAAAATAGAAAGATTTAAAAAATAAAAACTAAGTAAATCATAAAGTAAGATATGGCTAACACGTTGTGTAGGCCAAGTTTAGTCAGTTTGTTGGTGCAGTTAGTTCAGGACAGGCAGCAAAAAAAAAAAAAGAAGGAGTTTAGCAAACGTTTTATCGTCTTAATCAAATTGCAGAACTGTGAAGGGAACATCTCACATTATTTCATTATATGTTTATATATATTTATATATGTACTATATATATCGGTATGGATTTTTATTGCTTAAGTGGCAGATTCTGATTTCGAGCAAACAAGTTGGCGAAAAGCAGAAAGAACAAGTTAGCAATAGTTACAATCTTTGATGGATTACCAATTTATTGTTGAACGAGCTGAAGAGGTCGGCACTTTTCCAATTTGCCCAATTTTAGTTTTTATTATGGCTTAACTGTACTATGAGCCCATTTTTTTTCTTGGTTTGAGCAATGATTTCTTAGGGTTTTTGATGTGATCTCAAGCTAATAAATATTAATTATTTTTATAGTTGTTCAATTTTGAGTAATGGAAAAAATTACACGACATCCAACACATGCGCTCTGCCCTCACGAGAGACACGTTATTGGCGATATATTTGGGTGAGTCAGTGAAATGATTGATTGATTAAGAGGCAGAGAGAAAGATAAAAGAGAGGTATATTATAGAAGTACAAGAATTACTCGAGCAAGATTAGCTTAGGATAGAAGACGAAAAAATAGTCGAATAAATACAATTTTGGAAAAAGAAATATGGGAAATATGTTAGAAATAAATAATTAGCTAGTAAAAGGTTTTGGCAAATCAATTTATCCATGTTATTTTATAATTCACAATGGAAGAATTTCGGTTTTATATATACAGTTTCTGTTTTTTTTTTTTTGTTAGTTGGGCGGTCATATTTTTTTTGTATACGAATATATGTACATATGTTTGATAGATAATCACATATACAAATTTCTGTATATACAACTTATAGACTAGACAAATGAACCAAAAATCAATAATAAAAAATAATTGAAAAAGGGTTAGTTAAATTTAGTTACATGTCAATTCAAAATTTCGGTAGACCAATAGACGAGCACTATATAGTGTGGTGGTAGATTGTAGGCAAGAGCTATACACGCAGAGCATATGATCTTAGATCTTATTAGATATGTACGTAGTATTATACCGAAGAAGCTTTGTACAAACAGTAATTGTTTTTTTCTTTTCTTTTTTGGCGACTTTCATTAAGAAATCAATTAAATCGGTTTATGTTATATGACCTTTATATGATTTTTGGTTTTTTTATTCTTTGGGATGCATTGAAAAGTAGTAGTTGTTGCTTTAAAATTTATGCTATACACAGTGGTCCTGTTGTAATGAACTGACACTAAAATTGTATCCATTAGATCTTAAAAAGCATATGTATGTGAACTATGTGTGAGAATTGTCCCGTCCACAGTTCCCAATCTGAGACTTTGTTCATTCAAGAAATGCAACAAAAGATATATTATATATATATATAAATATAGCAAATACTATATATTTTGTTTAGCAATAGGAAACGACAGAGCAGGGGATCAGGCAGCAGCAGCATAGTGGATAAGGCAAGGAGAGGTCGGAATTTGGGGAGGGATAGGATATATTATTGGGGACTTGGGATACGATATGGTAACAAGGATGTGTAAAGGTTTTGTTGTCTATAATATTAGCGTTGGATTTAGTGTTGTTGTTGTAGTTGTTGATTATTATAATTTCTTTTACTTTTTTTTGTTTGTTTGTTTGATTGTTGTTCTGTAAATCGCTATCGCGGCATTAATGTAAAATAAAATACGAGATGAATCAACGTGTCTACTCATACTGAAATTATATCTATCTGTGCATTAACTGAATTCCGTTCTTTGTTTCCAATTATGGATATTGTTTAGGGATGCCGGAGAGCTCAGAATGCATTATGATGGTTATTAAAAAGCCAATTATTGGTATGATGGTATACTCCAAGGAGTGAAATGGATTAAATTTTGGACTCTATGGAATGTTGAATGTGAAATGATAAGCTAGATGAAGAAACACTAAGATAATTAGGTTTTTCAACTCTTCTTTCAAGTATTGCGAATGTCGTTTTAGTATGCAATACAATTGCTTAAAATTAAACTAAAGCTGTATTTGATTTTTAGGTGTTGAAATGAATTCTAGGCACAGATTGGGTAACCGCGATAGCGACAGCAACATTCCACGATTCCATATGCGTGTTTGAAAAAAACTTAGATTACTAAACAAATCAATAATTAATAAAAATAACAAAAAAAAAAACGCTACAGAAGAATAGTGCGCAAAAGTCTTTCTTTTTGGTTTTGTTCTTTTTTTTTTTTTTGGTTTGAGCAAATTGATTTCATTTGGGAAGTGGTTGTGTAGGTGTTCTTCTTTGGTTTGGTGCAGGGGAGTTCAATAATACCCATATACTTGGACAATTTGTAACTTCGAACATGTGTATAGGTTGTTGTTGTTAAGAAATATTTAATTAGAAAACTATATAATATTGTTGATAATGTATTAGATTTGGCATTAAAAAATAACACACACACTACACTGAAAACTGAGAGTTTATCTATTCAGCCGCAAGAGCTGTTAAATTAGTGGAATTAGCTTGTTTGGTATAAGTCTCATAACTCATTAACTAAATAATCAAACCAAAAATTATATTAATTTGAAATTATAACAACAAATTCAATTTTGTTACTAACAGACCTCCAGTTAAAAAAAAAAATTATATGATTGTCAACGATAAATCTAGCTTATTAAGATAAAAGTAACAATTGTAAGAAACGCTGGTTAACAAGATTAGCAATTTTCTCTGTACTCTAGTAAATAGTTCAATCTGAACTGGTAGGAATTGTATGTAAATAAATTTCACTTACCTTGCTGACAAACATATTCATAGCCCTGACGGACACAGTCACCTACTTCACATCCATGGACGCGACAATCCTGTTGTGGTGGGGTCAAATAGCCTAAATGGAAAACCAAGCATTATGGCATGATTGCAGATTCGTATTTATTGTGGCACTCACATTGAACATAAGCATCGCCATTAGGGAAGTCTTCTGGGCAGTAACATTCTGCCTGATTATTGTCTAGTACATGGCACGCGGCGTTTAAGCCACAAGGTTGGTCATGGCAAGCATTTACTAGAAGTCCATCACACAGGCAACCCTTGTTTGCATCACCTATACAGCCGTCCATGCAAGCACACTCATACCCACCGGGTACTTCAATGCATTTCGAGTTAACTCCACAGGGATTGGTGGAGCATCCGCCATCCAAAGGTTGACATTCGACGGACGGGTTTCCAAAGAAGTCGGGCGGGCAAGAACACTGAGCTTTACGGTTAACAACTCGGCATTGAGCATTTGATCCGCAGGATCCGTATTCTAGGCAAGGATTGCGACACTTGCCGTTATCGCATCGCTTGCTTGCGTCACAGTCGGCATCCTGACTACACTCAAATTGAACACACTCCTTACTGGGTTCGCCTTCATAGCCGTCTGGACAGTAGCATAACATACGGTGTTCGGACACTGTACACAGAGCATTGCGGCCGCATGCTTTATCATTAGCGCAGGGATCTGTGCACTTACCCTGCACACAACTCTGATCTGCGGCACAGTCGCCGTTTGATTTGCAGCCAGCAATACAGGCTCCACGTTCGCACAGCTGACCCACAGTACACTGCCTCTTGGGCCCGCATTTATTGCGACATTTGCCACGTGCACACTGTTGGCCGCAGGCACATTCTTCAGAACGAGAGCATTTAGCTGCACAATACGAGCCGCTCTCATCACATTCACAACCGGCGTGGCAACGTTCTGGTGGTAATTGGCAGCCAGTAAGACCGTCTCCAATAAAGGTCGCTGGACACTGGCATTGGACTCCATGATTAATAACCAAGCAGTCTGCGCACTGGCCACATTGACCTGGTGTTTGGCATGGATTCTGACACTTTTTGTTCACACAGGCTTCATCACTCAAGCAACTAAGGTCACTACGACAGCCAGTTTGGCACACCCGATTTTCACAAATCTGTCCCTGGGCACAGGCATTATCTGTATTGCAGACGGTTCGGCATGTTCCACGCATGCATCTTTCATCCGAGAGGCAGTTGTGATCATTGCGGCATTTGCCCTGACAACTACCTGCATAGCAAAGTTGATTCGTTTGACAGTCCTCGTTGCGTCCGCAGGCAGTTCGTGGCGCCTTGCAGGCTTCATTGGCATTGCCGCTGAGACCCTCAGGACACGTACATTTTTTACGATGTTGAATGATTTCGCAAATGGCGTTTGTACCACAAGCCGTTGGTTCAGCGCAGGGATCCACGCACTGTTGCTGAACACAAGAAAGATGAGTGGGACAACTTTGGTCTGAACGACAGCCAGTGACACAGTTCAGGCCAAGGCAAAGCTCGCCGTGGGCACATTCATTATCGTGGCGACACAACGGCTTGCAGACTCCCTGCTGGCAACGCTCGTTGGTAAGGCAGCCAGAGTCGTCGGCGCATAGGGGACGGCAGACAGACTCAAAGCAAGCTAAACCATTGCTGCAGTCGCGATTTTCATGGCATTCGAGTGGGGGAGTTCGTACGCAACCCACCTGTGGAGTTGGATTGGGCACCATGCCCTCCAGACAGCTACAACTAGCGCGATGATTGGCCACCGAGCAGGCTGCATTTGGTCCACATGGATTCTCCAAACAAGGATTAACACACTTATCATTTCGGCAGGACTCGGAAGCGCTGCAATCATCGTCCACATGGCAACCGTATACACATTTGTTGTGCAGACAGACATGACCCAGGAAACAATCATTGTCCACGCGGCAAGTAACTAAAAATCGAATAGAATATTTGACCAAATTGACAGAACGAAAAAAAAAGATGTACTCACGCATGCAATTTCCTTTAAGACATTTCTCATTCGAGGCACATTCCAAATCATTGTGGCAACTGGGTAGGCACATTGAGTCACGGCATGTGTATCCGGGACTGCAATCACCATCACATGCCACTGGCACTCGCACGCATTCTTTACTGGCGTCGCCAGTGAAACCTTCGGGGCAGTGGCACTGTTTCAGATGTGTCTGCATCACACATTCCGCATTTTGACCACAGGCCTGAGGCTGAAGACAGGGATTAAAACATTGGCCACCCTGACAAACCTCAGATGGACCGCATTCAGTATCCAATACACAGGCAGCTAGGGATTATATCAAGGGAATTATTGAATTGAATTTACTTAAAGAATGCCTACATTCAAGTTGGCGTTACGTTCGATTATTGTTCGTGGCGTGTCTTGTGGTCATATGTGTGTATATTGATTTATTTAGTTTTTGTTTTTTAAGTTAGTCTGTTTAATAGGTAAAAAGCCTAGAATCCAGGCTTGTCCAAGAAGTTGTTAAATGTAAGATCATTCAGCTGCTTAAAATGTTGCAAGTAAGGGGAGAATCTGTTGTAATAAAAAGCTCCCATTGTCACAACTATTTAAAGTAGAATCTTCGTGCTAGTTGGTAAGTATGTAAGTTGATAAGTAAAAACTACTCGTAGGTTAACCAATTGGTAAATGTTTGTCGGATAGTCGAAGTAGGTTTAATTTAGGGCCGGTGCTTAGGTGGTGTTAGTACTTACGTTTACACACGCTTTCCGAGCAGTAGGTATTGGTCGGACAATCGCTTGTGATCTGACAGGGAACAGGCAATGGCTTGCAACCAGCCACCCGGTCAGCGGGTTGGCCGTCGTAGCCATTGCGACATGCACAGTGGGCAATATGGCCTTTCGGAACACATTCCGCATTGGGGCCACACTGCAACTGAGAGCAAACATCGTGGCACTTGGCCACACCGTTGGTTTTTGTACAAGCAGCATGCGGAGGACAATCTTCGTTAGTGTTGCATTCAACAGAGCTACGACACCCTTCATTGTAGGGATCGCCGACGAGACCGGGTGGGCATGAGCATTTGTAGGAGCCGCGTGAGTTTCGACAGCGGGCACCTGGTCCGCACGGCGCATCCCGACAAAAATCAATAACGTCGCAACGAACTCGCGGGTCACCACTAAAACCGGGTTGGCAGTGACACACCTGACGATGGCTTTCTGTAGTGCAGAGCGCGTTCTCTCCACATGGCTGACCGATGAGGCAGGAAATTTTGCACATATGATTATCACAACTCTTATCATTGGAGCAATCTTCGTCGGTATTACACTCGACTTTACGACATCCTGATCTGGCATCGCCAAAGAACCCTTCCTTACATAAGCAATCGGGAGCATGAGAACGTGCCACACATTCAGCATTTCGACCGCAAGCAGCGCGTCCAAGGCATACAGATTCACAGCGAGCACGGCCGTAGGCATCCATTAAACAAGTTTCATCTTCAGAGCAGTCACTATTTGTTTTACAATCGAGCTCCTTGGTGCAGATGTTATTTTGACAATACTGGAACTGAGGGCAGGTGGAGTTTGTTTTACAAGTGCCTTGGCAAACACCTTGCAAGCAAAGTTGATCATCGATGCAGTCGCGGTTGCTGCTGCACAGTGGACTGCAAATGCCATGCGAGCAAATACTACCTTGTGCGCATTGTCCGTCTTGTTGGCAGTATTGTAATAAGACACATCCCAGCTTAGCATCACCAGTGCTTCCTGATTCACAAGAACATACACCAATGTGATTCTGTACTGAGCAACGAGCCTGCGCTCCACAGGCATTCGGCAAAGAGCAAGGATTAATACATTTAGCATCTAAGCACGCCTTATCACTGGAACAGTCATCATTATCAGAGCATTCTAAATGAAGACACTCGACTTGCGGGTCACCGCGAGACTTCGTTGGACATGTACAAATGGCTTTGTGTCCCTGGGCTATACAGTCGGCGTTCAGTCCGCAAGCATTTTGACGCTCACAGGGACTGCGACAGCGCGAATTCTGACAGCTGGCAGAGAGAGGGCAATCGGCATCACTCAGACATTCGCTAGGATCCCGACAGCCTGCCTGCAGTGGATCACCGATAAGTCCTTCGGGGCACTGGCAATTGTAAGTTCCTGGGAGATTGTTGCAGAAGGCAGTGCTATGACATGGCTTATCGAGACACTCATTAATATCCTCACATACACCGTTAACAAGTTGATAACCTTCGTAGCAAGCGCACACGGCTTTATGTTCCACAATTTGGCAATTACCTTTGCCACAACTGGTAAGATCACAGGGTTTGATGCAGCGATTAGTATCTGTATCGCAAGCCCGATCATTTGCACAATCAACATGATCGATACATTCTACTTTAAAGCAACCTACACCCGTATCATTTGGGTCTCCCAAGAAACCAGCTGGACACGAACACAACGATTGATGTGATTCCGCTTGACAGTGTGCGTTGGAACCACACACCGTATGAAGACAGGGGTCAGAACATTTACCATGGATGCAAGCTAGATTGTTAGCGCAATCGTCATGTTGGTTGCATTCACGGGGTTGAGTACAACCCTGTTTAGTATAGCCATCACCGACAGTTCCTTCAGGGCATACACAACGATATGAACCTGGAACATTTTCGCAGTGGGCGCTAGCATGACAAGGCTGTTCAGTACACTCGTCGATATCGGAACAACCAAATGGAGTGCCAATGAACCCATTCGCACATTTGCATTTGCCCGTTAAACATAGTTCTGTTGGTGGACAATCCGCGTCCGAGTCGCAACCTGGCTGACATGTTCGATCCCCGTTACAGATCTCGCCAGCTAAGCAATTGTTGCTGGTATAACAGACCTTTCGGCAAACCTGCTGATAACAACGTTCTCCAATGGCGCATGATGATGTTTTTGTGCAAGGCAGGTTACATTGATTACCAATGCACATATGACTGTTGGGACATTGATTGCTGGCCAGACAAGGAGCTGGTACACGTACACAGCCCTGTTCGGGTGTTGGGTTGCCTTCAAAACCTTCGGGGCAGGTGCATTGCGTACGGTGCTGGGAAATACTGCAAAGTGCATTAGGACCGCAGCTATTTCCAGACTGACAAGGATTTAAACATTTGTTTTCAACACAAGACTGATCCGTTTTGCATTCCTTATTACTGCGACAACCAATGGCGCAATGGCCTTCGAGACAAGCCAGACCTATGGCACATTGACTGTGATCTAAGCAAGCAACGACGCAAACATTGCCTACACAACGTTCACCATCAGAGCAATCTTGTGTATTTCGGCAAGCTATTCGACATTGTCCATTGAAGCAAAGTTCTCCACCACAATCGATATCGTTGAGGCACTTGGAAGCACTACGAGCACAGCCATCCTTTGCTGAGTCTGAGATTGGCTGGAATCGGAGTGGACAGCTGCAGACTGGCTTTCGGTTAATTACCTTACATTCAGCATTGGCACCGCAAGCATTATCGCAGGGATTGAGACAGCGTCCTCCAGCACAAATTGTATTTGCTGGACAATCAGCATCTCCGTTGGGGCACTGCCCGTCTGGACGGCAGCCCGTGGTATTTGGATCACCAATAAAGTGTGTTGGGCATTTACATTTGGGTCCATCTGGTGTTACTTCGCATATAGCAGTGGAATGGCATGTGCCCGTTGCACACCCGCTCTGCTTGGTGCAAGCCACTTCTGGTAGAGGATCTCCACGGAATCCAGGTGGACATTGGCACACAGCGCGATGATCTTCTGCTAAGCAAATAGCGTTCTCGCCGCACGACTCCTCATCACACACATCGTAACACGTATGAGTCATTCGGTTGCACATTTGGCTGGGAGGGCAATCATGGTTGTAGACACATGGCACGCTTTGGCATCCATTAAAGGGGTCGTAGGGATCTCCAGCAAATGGTCCCGGTGGACACTGACACTGTGCCTGGTGGTTGTTCGTAACGCAAACGGCTCGAGGTCCACATTTGACTGCTTCGCATGCCGGACGACAACTAAGCGCTTGTGTGTGCTCCTCCTTAATACAAGCTTCAGATTCTGGACATTCAGCATGGTTGCGACATTGATGCTTACGTACAGGCTGGCAACCATTGCGATCATTCGGGTTGCCCACAAATCCACTGAGACAGTCACAACGCCCCTGGTGTTGGCGCGCCACACAAACAGAGTTGGCAGGACACGTAAAGGCATCGCATATTGCCACACATTTCAATACACCAAGAACATCCGGGCGACAAGCTGAACTATCGGGACAATTGCTATCACCAGTGCAGTCAGGAAGCGAAGGCTTTTCACACGAAGAAACAACTGGATTCCATACAAAGCTTTCCGCACAATTGCATATGGCATGGCCAGAGGGATTGATTTTACATATCTCATTCGGGCCGCATACAACATTGGAACAAAGATTAATACATTCTCTTGTGCCTTGTGGTCCTTGGCTTTGGCAACCGAACCCTCGTTCACAATCTTCATCAGACTTACATTTATCTTCTAAATCGGGAACCTTACGCTCCGGTTGGCATCCCACTTGTAGATTGCTAGGGTTTCCATAAAAACCATCCGAACAAATGCAAGACGAACGATGATCGTCAGCAACGCAAAGTGCATTAGGACCACATTGTATCTTTGAGCAAGCATCTACACACTTACGCAAACCTCGCCCCAACTGGAAGCAAATTTCCGAATGACGACAGTCCGCATCATTATTACATTGACCGCGTATATTACAACCCTGGCTGAGATCATGTGGATCGCCTACATAGCCTAACGGACAAAGGCATTTTCCGGCATCACAGATAGCACGCGGCCCACAAGCCGTTTGGGAGCATAGGTTCTTACATTGGCCAGCTTCACAAGTGAAGCCTTCTGGACACTCGACTCTATCATTACACTGACATTTGTTGGCATCTTGGCAGAATTTACTATCAATTGGTTGACAGCTGCTGTACGGATTGCCAGCGTGACCGGAGAGACAGCGGCACTCGAAACTACCCGGAGTATTGAGACAGGCGGCATTAAGACCACAAGGTTTACTTATGCATTCATCCACATCCTGGCATCCCACGTAGGGATTGCCGCTGAAACCTTGCGGACAAAGACACGTAATTTGATTGCCAACAGAACGACATTCTGCATTACTTCCACAGCTATTGGGTTGACATACATTCTTGCTCTGGGCTCCACAGCCTTCATAAGGATTGCCAAAAGTGCCGGGGTTGCAGGCACAACGGCTTTGTCCAAGCACACCATACTCACAATGGGCATTATCCCCGCAAGTGGGTGAGCATTTTGCCTCTTCGATGGGCGGCATACAAAGTAAATCGGGGTTACCTACAAAGTTCGGTTCGCACACGCACTTTCCATTATTTTTATCACAGGTTGCACCGATGCCGCAGACCACGCCTTCGCAGCGCTCTTTGCAGCGTCCATTGATACAAATTTGACGTTCATCACAGGGTCGAGAGGCGCTACATTGATCTGTACTACAGCTTCCTCCAGGGAAAGGATTTCCAAGTTGACCCTGAGGACACTTGCAGGTAGGTCCCTCACTCGTGGGTATGCAAAGGGCTCCATAGCCGCATATTACATTTTGACATTGAGAAACACAATCCCCATCTGCATTCTTTGCATAACCAACGCGACACCGACACCAACCCGCATGTTGCTCAGTCTCACAGTAAGCATTTGAGCCGCAAAGCAAACTGGCACAGGGACTTATACAGCTACCGTCTATACATGCCAGATTACTTGCGCAATCTTCGTTGTTGGTACACTTACTCTTGGTTGCACCATTTTCAAAAATGCACCCACTTTTATATGGATCACCGGTGAAACCTTTAGGACAAACGCATTGATAACCGCCCTTCTCGTTGATACAATGAGCTCCATAAGCACAGGGCAAATGGGAGCACTCGTTTTCATCCGTGCAACCCAATAGTGGGTCACCTTTGAAACCTGCTTCACACATACATTGTGGCGGATCAGATGGTGTGCACTTAGCATTAATACCACAGGGGAAACGTTCACAGGGACTCTTGCATTTATTATTGTCTTGGGGATCAAGGAAGTAAGGTGGCGGACATACACACTCTCCTGGTTGTATGCACTTCTCATTACTTGCACATTCCTTATCTGCGGCACATTTGCGCTGAGCGGGGGCGCACAATCCGTTGTAAGCATCCCCTTGATAACCCTCTGGGCAATGACAACTATAGCCACCAGGTTGATTGACACATTGAGCTCCATACGCACAGAGTTGGGCAGCCCGTTCTTCGCATTCGTTGACATCCACACAGCTGCCGTCAGGTTGCGTTTGGTAGCCCTTTGGACAGGCACAATAACTGACGCCACCAGAAATAGAAATGCATTCGGCACCGCTGGGGCATGGTTGACCAGTAGAGCAGCCGGCCAAAACACAACTATTGCCCAGCAATTTGTATGGGGCCTGGCACTGGCATTCTGGAGTACTACACACCTCGCACATAAGGAAAGGGTTTCCGGTATGACCCTGTGGGCAACGACATTCATAGCTGCCAGGCAAGTTTTTGCATAAAGCATTCAAGCCACATGCAGGTTTACCCCGCTGGGCTGAGCATTCGTCGATATCTTGACAAAGGCCACTGGCAGCATCACGTTCATAGCCTTGGCGGCAAATGCAGACACTGTTTCCATTAAAAGTATCTTGAACACAGCTTTCACTGGGAGCGCAGGGATTAGCGTCTGAGCATCCGACAGTCTTTGAAGTAGCGCAGCCCTCACGATAGGCATCTCCGGTGGATCCTCCAGGACACTGACATAAATATCCACCATCTGTATTCGAGCAAACTGCATTAGCCGCACATGGGTTAGCACGACATTCATCGATATCTAAGCAGCCGCCTGGTAAAGCTGCATTGCCCGTATATCCAGGTGAACAGAGACATTGCGCTTGACCATTGGCCAGCATGCACTGAGCATGAGCACCACAGTCCTGCGTCTCACACGGATGACGGCAATCATTGCCAATATTTGGTTCTGGGCAAAGGCAGCGCTTAGTCTCATCGCAAATGGCATTACCAGGACAATTTTCACTAGTCGAGCAGCTTACAATGGGTACACATCGAACACTAGGATCAGGATCGGCCAATGTGTTTTCAGGACAACGGCAGGTATATCCACCACCTGGAACATTAACACAATCCGCTCCAGTTCCGCATTTACTAGCACCCGACCGACATTCGTCTACATCGACACATTTAGTGTTTGGATCTCCTGAGTAACCGGGTGGACAAGCACAAGTATATCCTCCAGCGGTGTTTGTGCATGTGGCGTTTTGGCCACAACTGCCGTATGGTCCATGCAGAAGATCGCATTCATTAATATCCACACAACCAGCTGAAATATCACTGGGATTATATGTCCAACCTTCCTCACAGACGCAGAAAGCCTCATTCTCATCTGGTTTGCAAAAAGCATGAACTCCACATTCAACGTCCTGGCAGGGCTGTTTACATGCCATACGCGGCGGACTACCCACGTAGCCAGCTTCACAGTCACAACCATATGAACCAGGAGTGTTCACGCATTGGGCATGCGGACCACATACTTCGGCATGAGTGCGGCACTCATCGATATCCACGCAACTGGATCCAATTGGCTCAAAGCCATCCAAACAGAAGCATTGATTTTCAATGCATTCGGCGTTATTTGTACAATCGAAATTACTGCGGCACAGAATATTTACATCGACTTGTTCGCAAGCTACCTTCGGATCTGGTTTACCATCATAGCCCTGTGGACATTTGCAATTGTAGCCGGGATTTGCGTTTTCACAGATGGCGTGTTGGCCGCAAGGCTTATCCAAAGCAGCGCATTCATCAATATCTACACAGCCGCGGAAGGGATCCCCCGTATAGTCCGGTTTGCACGAGCAAACAAAACTGCCAATTGTGTCCGTACAGATGGCATTTTCGCCGCATGGATTATCCTGACATTCATTAATGTCTACAATTGTGTTGGAATCGTGCAGCAGGGGGGCATATGTTTTGTTTGGAGGAAGGGACAACGCGTGATTAATTATAATTAATTGAATTAGTAATCAAACAATGCAAAAGGTTGTATAAACTATGAAGTACATAGGTGAGGGAGCATAGCGTGAAGTGGGGGTATAGGTATAGGATAAAGTATAAAAGGTAGGGTGGGAGGCAGGGTGAAGTAGGTAGATATAGGTGGGTTGAAAAGAGAATACTGATAGCAGGTAGCTGCAAAGTAAGCAGAAAAGCTAGGCAAAAGATGTAGAGAAGAAATCTACCATGTGTAAGTCAAGAAGGGATACATGGTCATTTTGAATATGAAATTATAGAACTGAGAAATGTTCGCTTATAACTTTAACTAAAAATTTAGAAAAATTGTAGAATACAGAATTGGTACGTATGGCAAAGCAAAAAAGTAAGCATGTAACCTTTCAAGACTTTAAAACACAGGCAATCAAGGCAGTTTCTTCTCTTCTTAAGCTAATATACCCCATCTTTAGCAGCTTTGGCCATCTATGTGGTTTTTGTTGTTCTGCTAAAAATGGAGTTTATGCTTAGCAGGCAGGCATTTAGGCAATACTAACTCTCGCAATGCAAATAGCCCTGTCCCTGAAATCCACTTGGACATAGGCAGCGATAAGACCCAGGAAAATTAATACATTTAGCATTTGTGCCACATTTGGCCACGCCATCCGGCTGATTGCACTCGTCAATGTCCAAACAAGCAAGACCAGCACCACCACCAGCTCTAATCACATTTGGTGGTACATTATCATCCTCATCTGGTTGCCCATAGCCCAGTTGGTGTTGCTGGGTGAGGGCCGGCTCCGAATTTGGATCATGCTCAAGCACAAAACCCAGTGGACAACGACATTGAAAGCTACCGCCCAGGTTCACGCATTCAGCACCCAAACCGCATGGATTGTTAGTGGCGCATTCATCGACATCTGCGTTATTAGGCATTATATTATCGAATTAATGTTGTTGGCGGTGCATTAAATGTTGTATATGTTGTGTATGTGAATTGTTGTGTGTGTGCCCATTTAATCAAAACAAGTGCAAAATAGAACAAAACCAAACGTCAAATGGGTGAATGGCTTAATGAGAAATGAATATCATTATTTGTACTTACCATCGCAGCCATGCATGGGATCACCACTGTAACCATCGGGGCATAAGCATCGAAAACTTCCATCCGTATTTAAGCAATCAGCATTGCGTCCACAAGGTGTACGCGCACACTCATCTTGATCTATGCAACCCTGACCTTCTGCTCGTCCATCGCCATCGTATCCCTGAGGGCAGTCGCAGCGATAACTGCCCTCGAGATTCGTACATATGGCACCGGGTCCGCAGACATTCGGATATAAACATTCATCTACATCCTGACAACCAACATAGGGATTGCCAACAAAACCATCTGGGCAGGCACATGTATAATTTCCCGGCGTATTGATACACTGGGCATGTGGCCCACAGGCTTGGGGATTGCTACACTCATCCACATCGGTGCAGAGTACTTCCCCATCACCCTCATAGCCGTCCTTGCATTTACACAGGAAGTGAGCCGGCAGATTACAGCACTCGGCATTCTCTACGCAGCGCGCTGCTATCGCGGGATCTTGGCATTCGTCAATGTCTGTAAGATGCAAAAAGGGTGATGATTAATCGTGTATGCTTAACAGAAGAAACGAGATGTAATTAAAATCATGAAAAGTCGCATTAATTTCGAGCTATTCCAGCCTCCTACCATACCAACTAGACCCCCCACACACACACATATATACATATTTAGCACAGAGCAAACAGCTCTTTACGCATTTGCCGCTTGAATGCGTTGCAAATGCAAGCGATGCATTTGTTACATGTTACGCATGACATTTCAAAGTCAGGCCCTGGGCAATGTCAAAGCATTAAACAAACAGGATGCACTCGATGCATACCATTAAATATGGTCAATGTCAGCTATTTTTTTTTTGTTAACCCACCATCCAAGTATGGATTTAAATATTCTAATTTAATAGGTATGGTAAAATATATTTTAAAATAAACTAATACCAATGATAAAGTAGAAGTTTTATGGATCAGTGAGAAACTAATAAAAGTCATTTGTAGAAAACAAAACGATCTTTAAATATTTAGTTCTAATATATATTTTTTTTTTCATGACTAGTTAGATGGCTTCTATCACAACTTTCTCATAAACCTGATCTTTGTATACCATTTTGTTAATGTTTGCGAGCATTTTCTACTTGTCTTCATGCGGAAGACTGAAAACACTGGCTCATCATCGCTGCCGTTCTGCTTTCTGCTCCAATAGCGCGCGGAATAAAATTTATTGCAAATTCAATACTCCTTGACTGTGTGCCTTGGCCAATGAAGCGGCAACCGACCAACTATCAACATTCGCCTAGAGATTTCAGTAGTTAGTCGAGTACCTTTTGGGACCCATTAATCATTTTGGGAGGCTTACAAACTAAGCAAAATTGTTCATTTACGACTAATATGACATAAGTACAAAAGTTGGTAAAAGGCAAACGACAAGTAGATAAAGTGAAGGAGGGAAAGAATTGATATAGAGTGCCTTATAATTATGAACAGTACGAGGAGTTCAACTCGTTCAGTTATAATTACTAGTTTTTAGCTTATAAATTAAGAGGATCATCACTCTCTAGCAAGCCGAAACTGGTATCGGCTGTTGTAGCAGCTTCTGCTGTAGTTGCCTTTTAACAACAAACTGATATGACAGCATTCCATGTTGTTTTGTAGCAATTGCAAACTCTGATTACTCAATGTCATCGTCTTGGTTGTCTGTTGCTGTTGTCAGAAGAGTTGACTGTATGGTTAAAGGAGTTTGTGTAGTTCTTAGCCAGAAGCAGGAAGCATTCTATGTTCTTCTAAGTTTCAATGTCAGTTTAATTACTTTATGCAATGCAACTTGCTGCAAGAACGTCGTCGACGACGATGACGACGACGACGACAGCCCCCAGTCGAGTAGTCCAGTAGTCCAGGCTAGGCCATTGACCAAAGTGTTCTCTTCTGTCTAATGAACTTAGCCTGACTGCCAGTTATAAATATATTTACAGCCTGTTGGTTTTTTAAGACATCCCCAAAGGCAAGTGTAAATTTAATTTTAAAACTTTAGAGTTTTCACAAAATTTATTTTTTCTTCAAAAATTATATATGTAGATAGTTAAGGGGGGAAACTGAAGATTTGACCGCTTTAAAAGCAATCAAAAAACAAAATACGCGTGTCTAAAAGTGATTAAGTTGAAAGAATGCTGACATAATTCTAAGTTTTACCTCAAGATTTCCGGCTAGCCATAATAGTTGAGAAGTAACTTCTAGCATTAGCGGATGCATGTATGTATGTATGTATGTGTGTGTGGATGTGGGGTCATTAAAATCTCCGATTTAAATTTACATTTTTTGTGATATTAATATCAATCTAATGGTCTCGGCTGCCCTAATTACAATTAATTGACTCTCGGATTAAAGCACAGTAACATAGATCAACCAATGACCGATCTGGCCATCTCTGCCATTTTACAGTCTAGTCTAGCTGGCGTCGTCTATCTCTCTATAAATATTGTTTAATTGTTGTGTTAATTAGCATTTTTGCATTTTGTTGAGTTATGACATTCGTGATCCGTGATTTTTGCACTAGATACAAAAATTTACTAGCGGACATGGACGCGACTTTCATGCTCCACTGCTAGCCAAAAAGCAGCAAAAAAAAAAAAAACGAACTCAAAACTAAAACTGATCTTGGACTAGTCTACAACAAAAACAAAAAAAAAATTAGTTAACAATTTGTTACGCAATTATGTTAGATGTTTTTTTTTTTAATTTTATTTTTCTGCCATACACTTGGACTATAATAAATGTCTACTAAGATCAAGGTCGGCAAAAAGGTGATGTCAGGGCGCTTGCCTGGGTGGCAAGTAAAGGGGGCGAAGCCCCATTTTGTGCGTAAATGTGGCAAACCCTCACACGCGCGTATAATTAGGCGTGTCAATGTTGCCGACGCTTTAAGCCATTTTCCTTGGCTTATCAGTTAGTCCAGGCTACGGACATGGGAATTAATTGCTGCCATTTTGATATGCAAAAAGTGCAAAGCACCTACAAAGCAACAACTGAAACAAGAAGAACAACCGAGAAACCACCTTATCAATTGAAGTTGATCTCAACTGCGTTGCTTGTGGAGTGCCGTTTGCTGGGCGCCGACAATGCTACCGCACCATCGCCACCGTCTCAGTCTTCATCTCCAATTCCATCTCATGTCTCCGACCGGAGCCATGGTGCTCAAGTGACGGCATCGTCGTCGCTGTTGTCGTCGTCGCCGCTACGTGGGCACAATCTTTTTTATCCGTTTTAATGATCTGCCCCAGTTAGCGAAACGAAAGGGAGCAGCAGTTGGTGTTGTGAACGTATACTTCTTCCATATATAACCAAGCTTGTATAGCTTGTTTGAGAGTATTTTGTCTTGGTAAATATAAATTTTAGCACTCAACTTGACATCCCTCCCCCCCTTCCATTAGATTTCATTGCACTAGAAGAACAACTCCGGCTCTGACTCCTATCATCGACGACCAACTTGGTGGGGTGCGTGTGTCTATTTCATTTTTCAATAGTCATTGCATAACTGGACTTTTGCGATGCGTTTGCCAAATGCATTTTTGAGTTATGTTTATCAAGACGAAAACAGGTGTTGCCTGTGGATCAAGTACCGTTAGTGGAAAAACTGGTAGGATAAAAAGTTTAATGGGTGAACTTGAAGAGAGATGGCATACAAAGAAATTGAAAACTGGATTTTCACATCAATTCTCAAATGATTTGACACAATACTTTTTATGTGTGTATGTACCTACTAAAAATTTGTTTACTCCAAAGGTTCATCACAGTTCAGTTCGTCAGCAATTTAATTATGCCAGTGGGAAACAAAGTGCGTGTCCAAGGTCTATAATTTACAGTTTGAACTATTCCACTTATTTATGTATGTATGTACCACATATGAGAAGAGCCTCAGCAGGGACGGTCTAAGATTATGAAAGGCCCCTGGTGTGAGGGTTAAATAGGGCCACACAAATGATATCGTTAATTTTAAAGGATATTGCTCTTTCCGCCATCAATTTCCTAGAATTGTTTTTCTTTTATTAAAGGTAGCATTTATAATTTATTTATTATTTTTCGAAGTTATAGGTAAAAAGATCATTTGTTTCGGAGAAACTTTCCATGTTATACGAGAGATTTATAACAAATTGAAGATTTTCTTTAGTTACTTTACATTTTTATTCTAATGAAAAATTAAGAAAATCTAGAAACTGAAATGTACGAATGGAAGATATATCTGCATTATATGAAAAAGGGCCCCAAGCGATCCAATCTATGTTCCACCCATGGGCTTTAGATACTTTTTTCTCACCATATGCCTTAAAGAAGAAGTTTGACAAGGGCAAGGGATCATTCCATTTCATGAATATGCTAAGCACAAAAACAACTTGCTATAGAATAAGGCATTATTAGATAATAATACAAATGAAATGCATATATACTTATATGTATATATATGAAACATTTGAAATGCGATGCTGGGGACTGGCGTTACACATCGCTGGCTGGTTTGGACTCACATGTCTCACATGTAATCTAGAATCTTGACTATACCTATATATTATGTATGTATTTAGTGAGGGGTAAAATGTCAGAGTGTTTGTAGAAAATTTGCGCTTGTTATCGCATTGCATTGCATCGCATTGGATCGCATCATTCGTGGCATGCTGCCTGCTTGCTCTTGAGTGTTGAAAGTTGTGGCGTGTCCATGTTTGGGGTCAGATTACATGACACTGATTCCACTTCTAACAGACATGTGGCTATGTCTGCTTCTATGTATGTATATGTATATTCGCCTTTGCGGTGGCTTAAACATCATCATCATCATCATACACAAAGCTATCTAAAGAATGAGTATTTTTCCCTCTTTTCTAGTTATTATTGCCTTATATTGTTGTTGTTTAGTGGATTCATCTGCTTCTTCTTCTTCTTCAATCGTCTTCTTTTTCAACTTTAGTTTGGTAGTGTTATAATGTGTTTTTATTACATTACATTAGACCAAGACCAAGTCCAATTATGGCAGCCGGTTTCTCACTGTCTACAAAGTGGTATGCCAGAGGCGGCACACCAAAAGGGATTCTACCCAATTAAACATTTGTATTAAAAGCGACTCTTGGAATTTTTGTGCTCCATTGTCAATCGCGTTCTAATTGTCCCTTCGATTCTTTGGAAGCTATAATATGACTACATTCGGTTTGGTTTTGAAAACGATTCCATAAGTAATTGTGAGATCACACTTCAACTTTAAACTGGAGATTTTTAAGGCTTTGTAGCACGTCCTAGTCATTCTAACGTATCTAACAAAATTTGTTGTTCCACGGGTCCAGTTTAACTAAACAATAACTAAACCTAAACATAAGATGTCGGAGCACTCGAGTGTAATCGTCTACATGGTCATTATGATTACCTCGCGGATAAGTATACTTTAACCATTATTGTGAACTGAGAAAAGCTTTCATATTATTGTGTGTGTTTGGTTCTTTTGTTACAATTTTTTTTCAGTGAAGTGAAGGCTGAAATGAACCGTTAGCTTTCATCTAAGCAAAAAACGAACGGCCAAGACATTGACGGAAGTTTGTGTGTATGTATATACAGACAAAATGATATGTCTGATTGTCTGTTTGTCTATCTGTCATTATGCACTTACCTTCACAATGCAGACCATTGCCGCGATAGCCCGGAAAGCAGGTACAGGTAAAGCTGCCCAGTGTATTTGTACAATGGGCAAATACATCGCATGGACGCTGCTTGCATTCGTTCTCATCTAAAAAATAAAACGGAGATAGATGCAATATACAATAATGGGAGATTTTTTATTTTTCTTTTATGGCCAAGCCTTTAACCTTACCCTGATCATTGCAATTGCAGCCGGCAAAGCCATCATTGCAATGGCAGACGCCATTTAAACACGCGCCATGTGTGCACTGTGTGCCATCCTTATCACAGTCATCTGTGGGAAATGGAAATATGTTTAGTTATGTTATGTTATGTAAGACTTGCCCAATTCTTTAACCATTTACTTACTTGTGCATTTGAGCTCTTTGTTCAGCTCATCGGAACCCAGATAACAGTCTTGGGTGCCGTCGCATAATTTCGATAGTTCGTATAATTGCAAATAGTCTGTCGACTCATTGACTTGGCAGCCAAAATAGCCATCTTCGAGATTGAGAAAGAAGACCTCACCGCGAAATCGACTACTTCGATTTAAATTTGTTTTAAATGGTTGCGGTTGTAATTGTTGTTGGTATTGTGAATGTACCTAAAAAAAAATAAAAAGCAAGAAGAAATAGATGTTAGAATTCAAGCTCTATTTAAGAGGAAGTGCCATCGTATCATCAAACGTCAAGACCCCCTCCTCTGGCCCTCATTTAACCCCATTCAGTCATAGCAGGTAGCAGGTACCAGGTTTCATTAGACTAATTTAAATTCAAATTAGATACAGCAAACTAGGCAGAGTTTCTTCTCCTTCCAAAGCACAAATACAAGATTTCTCAACTCGTTGCGGTCCATATAGGAGGTATTGTATATATATATGTAGGTATATACATAAATATGTAGGCATGTACATATATATTTTTATATGGTAGATGTTTTTGCCGCCACCTTAATTGTTACACTTGGCTGATTTTTACTTTTTAAACAACAAAAGTTGTTTGCCGTTTGCCATATTTACTTAGTTTTTATAGCCTTCCAAAAAGGGTATATTCAATTTAACCAAAAGCATTTTCCGCTATTAACATTTGTTACACATATTGATCGGCTTAGCCATGTTCCACCTAATTTAGGCCTTAACTAGTTTTTACTTTGTCAGCGAATTAAATTACATTTTTGCACACTCGATTCGACAAAAATTTTATAAACTAATCGAAGAAAACCTTATATGATATAATAGATCGCAGTAAAACTGTCTTATATTTTGAATCTTTAAAAAATTAAATATTTTTCACTGATTTTATTCACAAATAGTTTAGAATTAGCTAGTTATTTTGAATATTTCAAAACAATCAAACGGTTTTTTATAGATAGAAGATTTGATATTTAGCTTTAGCTTAAGACTTCACCTCTTCGTGGTATTTATAAAGTATACAGAAGTTTTGTAGTGTAATAAGAATTCGTTGTGTCTAAAATTAGTTTGGCCCTCTGGTTTTTCATTTGTGTCTTTTTTTTTTTTTTGTTTATTTCTAAGCCACAGCTTTGATTGTGTTAGAAGTAGATAGAAACAAGTTTTATCGCACTAAAAAAGACCTTTTGAATGGAAACAAGTTTAGATACGTCAAGTATTTCGTTTCAGTAATTTTTGACTTCCTCCTACAACAAATATAGTCATTATATTGGTAACAGTTAGCTTAAAGTAAAATTTTTTCGAAATTTTTGAAATTCGGTAAAATTAGTAAGTCTGAAGTTCAAGTTTAGTTTATAATTTTTGTTGTTTTTGTATTATCATCGACAGTCATCTCAAACACTTGATGCGCCATGCAACGCTAACGGCCTTGCTAAACAATAGTCTGCTGTTGCTGATGCGACTATTATCAATTGACAGCGCACATGCACTCAAGTGAGGCAACCGCAGCAGAGGCATTGCAACAATTAAAGGCGTGTGAGTAAAGATGTGCGAATGTTGCCGTTGCTGCTGCTGCTGCTGCTGTTGATGATGATGATGCTGCTGCTGAAAGCTGCCAACAAACAAAAACAACCTCAGCGAAACTCCCATGACATTGACGCAGAGACGCTTCGAGTGCGCCTAGTACAATGCAAGTTGTTTTTGTTTTGCTTGTTAACATCGGCTATAGAGCCCACAGAGAGCGGGGCGGCCACAATGACAGACGACGACATGGCATGTCAACGCTCAAGTGCATCCGTTATAACTGTCAATGGGCATTAAGTGTTGGTGTTATGTGTGGCATGGATTTTGTATATCAGTCAGCGCGAGACAGGGATAGAAATATGATATACCTTTCCATGGCTAATCATAATAAATAATAATAACCGACTAACTCCTCATCCGTCTCCTTCTCTCTAACCAGTTTAACTAACATTAATCAAAATCCCAAAGAAAGCCACCAAAAAATAAATTGACAGAGTGTCGCAAAAAAACAAAAAATATTCAAAAAAAAAAAAAATCCAAGCAGAACTAACCACAGAAAGTCAATGAACTTGACTTGGTGGCTTTGACTTTCGGCTTAGAGAATTCTTTTGGCCAATTTCTCGAAAATGACAGCCAGTCGGCCAGTTCCCTCATTCACACAACTCTTTCTCTGTCTTTCTTTACTTTTCTTTCTACGTCCGTTCATTGGACTGCATAAATCGATGACTATCAAAGCTTTTGGTTTTTTTTTTTTTACAGCTAATGCGGCTATTTTTATTCATTACGTTTTGGCCTTTCTTCTATCGATTGACTAAGTCAAGAGGCAGTGTGAGCTAGAAGGGGTAAGAGACCGATGACCGGGCTTGAGATTGGTACTGGGTCTTGATTTTGAGACTGGGTCTCTTCCGACTGACCCTATCATTACATTTTAGCTGGAATTTTTTTTGGTTTTTTGTTTGTCTGACTGGCAAATTGTTGCTTCTCTCTCCTTCTTTCTCTTTGTGCAATTTAACAGCAAGTTGTTAGATTTAAGAAATATATGTAGATTTCGTATATAGAGTTGATTCTTCTTTTACTTTTTTTCTTTTCCTTCTCATTTTGCAGTAATTTTCGTTTTATGGCCCATTTTTGTGAGTATCCAGCTGGACCCATTCAAAGTACCGTTAAGTCATCAGAATCTTTTTGGTTTATTATATTCATTTGTTTGCTCATCATTCTGTCATGTTTGTTCCTCTCGTTTTTATTTTTTAGTGTTGTTCTGTGTTTTAATATTTATCTAAAAAATTTGTTTTATAATGAGGTGCCAAAGATCGTAAATTTCTCTTTTGTTTTCGTTCAAAAAAGGTTCACTATTTGTCAATCATAAATTAATTATTATTCATATGCTAAAATCTCAGGGATTAGATCATATTATATTTATGAATTTAACATTTTTATTTATAATTCTATTGACCTTTTACACTTCTTATCAAATAACCCCTATCTTACTGGGTAAAACAGTGCATTATAGATGTAAAAGTAAAGGTAAGGGTATTCATATCAGTTTACATTTTGTATTAGCGTTACCAGTAAAATCTTTCTAGCCATATCTGTATGTTGGAAAATGTTTGTTTTTGATATTAAACTATAGGCATTGCATATTATATTTAGGAATCTAAATTGTTTAAAGATCGTACAAACATTTCAAATGACTCTACTGAAGACCTTCCAGTCTAAGAGACTGCATAAGACTTTATTGTCTAATTGTTGTTTAACTATTCTTTATTAAAAGATGGTTAGCTAGGCAAAAACAATTATATTTAAAATTTTACCCATAACCTTAAGAATAAAGTTTCTTCTTTTTTGCAGACTTCTTAGATCATCTTTTTTTTAACTTAGACAAAAGCGATATTTAAGTACAAAATGGAACCCTTATATAGAATACACATGACTGATACGTTGGTCTAGTTAGATATTGATGGCAACTCTTCCAATGTTTATTAAATAAAATTGTTAATATTGCATCGTTATGTTACATATAATGTATACTTACTGTACTCGAGAGTATTAGCACTATCCACGTGACTAGTGGCAAAAATATTTTCATTTTTGCTGAAAAGAAACAAAAAATAAAAAGCATAAACATTAACAATCATTGAAAATGCAATTAAAAGTAAGTTAAGTAAATAAAACAAAAAAAGTTTTAGTAACTTAATGCGATTTGATACTTAAAAACCTCTCAGACACTGGAAAACAAACAAAAAATAATTAACTCCAAACAAAAAGAGAGCCCAAAAATTGGCCCGGTCATCACGGACAGGTGCCAAAAAAAAAAAATTACAAAGAAATAAGAAAAGAGAAGAAAAAAAAGCAAGTGCGAAGTGCGGGTAAATGACACTTGAAATTTATGCGCAAACCTAAACCGTAGGAGCCTACCATGTGCCCTTCCCCCCTGTGTTGGGTTTATCTTTACCTTTTCTCTCTCTCTCTCTTTCTCTCTGTTTTCTCAACGGCACCCATTACCCATAAATAATAAAAACATACATATATACATACATAGAGTCAACCATTTGGCAAAATATTCATTGTATTATGTCTTTTCTTTACATTTTCACACGCATTCCACAATTTCCACTTTCAGTTTTTGTCGGGGCAATTTTCATGACATTTTGGTTTGCTCGACACATTAACAAAAAGTAAGAAAACAAAAACAACGTGGACATAACACTGTTAATTGGCAGAATAACAGAAAATATTTTTTTTAATTTTGTGTGAAAAGTGATAAGTATCTTAAGGTAGAGGGTACAGGTAGATACATAGATAACTTAGAAGAGGTAGGTGGTCATATAATTATGACATAATCGGACATAGAGACAGACCTGAGAAATGGTAACTATAGACGGAAGTACCTTTTGGCCATGAGGGTAAATTCTTACACGCACGTTCATACACTCGCAGGAAAATCGGATTGCTTTTCTTAAACAGGAAAACTCTTCTGTTAAGTTATGAGATGGTATAAGATTATTTCTAGACAAGAACTGATATAAACAAAGAGAGAGTGAGTTGGTATTTATTGTGTTTTCAGTGATTAGATAAACGCAATGTTACTTATTAATAATCCTCTTTTAATAATGAACTCTTGGCTCTGAGTTTCTAAAAATTTCATTTCCATTTCCATGTATTGTTATTTCAACTTTCAAAGAAACTATCACTTCTTTGGGCTCCTAATATCTTAAGATCTTTAACTGCTTTAAGCTTTATTGTAGTTAAAACTTTTTAAAATTGCTTCTTTTTTCTGAGTGTATTGAGATGAAAGATTTTCCTTTACCAAGGGCGTGAACAAACAACTTTCTTACCAGTATGTTAAAATATGTTTGTTGGGCAATTTTATGTATGTATGCATGTATCTGCAACCAGAATGAACCCAAAGGCAGCTATAAAACCTTCAACGGTCTGGTCCGGCAGCAAGACTGTAGCGATTTATCTATTTTGGTTTATCAGCTAATAAACGCTTTAATAAAATACATACTCTAAGCCAAATTACATGCCCTTTTCCTTTAAGAATTGTGGTTTGTGCAATGTTTTTACAGGATGCAGAAGGAAATAAACTTCATTTGGCCTTTTCTATCTAACGACATTTGAAGTGCTCAAGTGCCGATCGCCTAATCTCGTTTTGCTGGCCTTTGGGGCACTAACTCTTGTGTTTGCCCATGTTCATGATCACTTAATTAAAGCTGTTGCTGCTGACCAGTTTCCTCTTTTGCTAACCAAACTCAACATGAATCTTGGACTTGGGTCGGTCTAACTGCTGGATTTCATGGGTTTGGGCAAATGTTTATTGTAGTTGAAAATTTTCTGTTGTGTGATGTTTCGATAAATTTATGTTTGCCGTAAAATGAGCGTAATTTGGTTGGTTCCAGTTGCAGTTGAAATTGAACTTGGCTCTTGGTTTCCACCAGAGAGTCTCAGGAGCCTGACAAGCTGATAAATGTGCGTGATAAATGTGGCTCAATGGCCGTTCGTTGTATGTTTGCCCTGCTCTGTTGTTGCAGTTGTTGTTAGTTAACGCTGATTGGATATCAGTGTGGAAGTGCTTTGACCATAAAAGCGAGCAGTAAAAAGAATTTAGATTGTTTGTAGTACACAAAAAATCTTCGCCAATTATCATCAGGAAATTCATCTCGAATGATTTTAATGGACACTCACGTTTGTAATTTCATTTCGAGATCAAGAGATTTCCTTTAAATAGTAATGATCACGTTATCGATTAATTCTACTTATTTAATCACTCAGGCAAATTGACAATAACATAAAAAAAAAATACTATCAAAGTTGAAATACAGTAGAATTCCAATTATTTAGATCAATAGAAATTGGACTCGATCGTTTTGAGGAAGATCATTTTGTTTAGTTTCACTCAAAATAGTATTAATCGAAAATCAAGATTTCTTTCTAAATAAATTGGAAAAAGGAATCGAGGATCGAGAAGTTTCTATAGAATTTCTAAAATCAATTTTCCTTCTGGAGTTTTTGTGTAATAAATGATGTTTATTTTAATTTAACATTATCCCAAAAGATCTAAAATAACAACTAAACTTTTCCAGAGCTTTCACTTTTGCGCAAAATTCTTTTTTAGTTAAAAATGAAGCAAGCAAGTTGTCCTTGTCGATAACGAGCGCATGCTGTCTCGCTCATTTCAGCCTGCCAATGTCGGCCTAAACGTTTCAGTACAAAACGCATATACGCATATATATCTTCGATATTTATTGACTGATTTCCACTAAATTTGGTCACCAGGTGCATTTTAGTTATATTATTAGATGGGCCAAAATAAAAATTCGATGCTTTCAATATGGCTCTAGTTATGCGTTTTTCCTTAATTAAGGCGGCAAAAGTGGGCGTGGCAAAAAATTGAAATAAACTTGATCTGCGTATACACTAGACGGATCTACAAACCAAATTTGGTACCGCTATCTCTTGTAGTCCCCAAGATCTCGATGTTCATTCGGACAGACAGACAGACGGACATGTCTCAAACGACTCGGCTAGTGATGCTGATCAAGAATATACATACGTATATACTTTATAGAGTCGCAAATGATATTTCTGCCTGCTATATAGATTTTGACGACTTTAATAAACCCTTTTACCCTATGGGTACAGGGTATAAAAAAAGAATAGATTTCTATTTATTTTTAATTCTCAGAACTCGATTACCTATATTTATACCTATATCTTACTAACGGTAAACATATTGACAACCCTTATCAAAATATTTGGGCAATGTCAGTTAGATTTTTTTTCAAAACGAAGGCCAGCGGCTACTTCACTCGAAAGTCGAAAAATTCTCGTTTCTTCTATCCGTCTCAATTTTCAGTTCGAGGGCTGCCTGTCAACGGAATCGACGACGTCGTCATCAACGATCGTTGCCGTTTTGTCGGTTTTTCGATGATCTCATCTTGTATTAACCTGTCTAGCCACTAAATCAAAGTCAAAGAAGCGAATGACACATTTTTTTTAGCTCCGATCAACCGAAAAACCGCACACACACTCGCACACCCAGTCTCTCTCAAAAACACACACACACATGATGGCATCTTTATTATAAATAAATGATGATAGCTTGAAAAATGTATTTTTCGAAGGCAAACAAATATTTTGTGCATTACCAGTGGAGGATTGTCGAGGTATGTACGTGAATCTATATATCTGTGCTCTGAACACACCCCAAAAAAAAAAAAAAAAAAAAAACACAAGTTTGAATTCCAACTACTGTCAGACCGGATGCTGGTGCAATGATTCGTTTAACAGTATTTGTAGTTGTATTTTGCATTGGATTTTATGTGATTGATTTCACAGCATGGCAAGGCGGCGCCCCCAAAAATTGTTTGTCATAAATTTCGCATAAATCGATTTTCAATCTGTTTAATCTTTCTCTCTCTCTCTCTCTGTCTCTTGATAATCTCTTTACTACTCCCTTGCCTGTATGGAGGCACACCCACCTGCTGGTGGGCTGACCAATTAATTATACTTTTTCAATGTCAAACTGTCACCCCCTTCCCCTACTACTAAAGTTCTTTTCATAGTCTTAAGTCTTGTGGCACGGCGCCTGTTTGCTGCTGCTGCTGCTATTTATCCTCCGGCTTAACATTTTGTCTAATTGCAGGTTGCGACTGCCGCTGAAGGTCACTGACAGGCAAAAGCCAGAGCCAGAGCTACAGATAAAGAAAGAGAGGGATAGATAAATTGAGCGAAATGGAGGGAACCAGGGAACTTGTAACTGGCTCAGACATAAGTTCGCGCCTGGCAGACAATGCCGCCGGCTTGTCTCCACAAGCTGCGGGTTGAATGCAACCAACGGGTTGCCGAGGGTTTCACCTGCCCGCATGCCCCAGCTAACTTGCAACCAGTTCGCATGAAAATGCATAATCAATCACAGAAAGAAGAGACAGAAACACAAAAAAAGCAAAACAAAGTAAACTACAGGAAAGTATCAAACATTTCTTATACTAGCCATGGGATACACTTGCTTAGGCCTTTAACTAGAATGCAATAACAAGAAATTCAAGAAATTTGCGAAAACATTAAAGTTGATCTTGTTAACCAAGATCTACTGATTTGGAATAGCGGATATCAAGTTAGAGGTATCATTTAAATCATGTTTTCGTTTAATATCGCTTACAATTCAGGTTTTAGCTTCTCTTTTTGTATAATGTTCGATAAATATCTTCAACTGTCTTTGACAGGGAATCTCTTGTACCCCTTCGTTTAGCTAGAGTAAAGGATATACCTATGTATGTATATGGGTGTGTGGAGCGATGCTCATTGGGCATATCATTGAGTGCATCTTCATCTTTGTGTCTCTCTAGACGACAGACTCTTGAGACAATTCGCACGACTGCGAATGTCAAGGTGCGAGCTGCTAGTTGTTTTGCCCTAGACCATTGCAGCATTAACTTGTTAACAATTCGTGTAAAGTTGCCGCTCATTAAAAACTCATAAATCAGGTAGTGTAATAATTGCCGTTGCTTCGGCTATGTGTCAAAATATAAACAGCGTAAGGAACTTCATTGAGTGCGGCGGAAATGATCTGCTTTGGCCACCAGGTTCAACGATGAAGACAGCTGTTCATTGTGGTCCGTTATTTCCGCATTGGCCAGGTATTGGAGAAACATCAGAAGCCAATGAAGAAGAAGAAGACAAAGTCTTGTTGGGTTTTTGATTAATGATATGAAACGCTAAGGCTCAGTGCATCCGTTGCTGGGTCCGCTGCTGCTGTTGCTGCCGGTGATTCTATGACATTTTAGCTGTGAGAACTCGAACCGCGCTATAGAAGCCATTAGTGTTGCATTGGAGTTAGTTGGACTTCGCAGTCGGTCCGTGGTCCGTCGCACAATTTAAAGCAAAACTAACGCAGTTAGACAACAAACCACTTTCAAGTGGCTAAGGCTAACTTTGAAGCAGTGGCAGCAGCATTGGCAACGTCAGCGGCAACTGGCAAACAGGGAAAACGGCTTTCAACTCGTTTCGCTAGCCGTGGGTGCAGCCATAGCCATTGCATGTTGCATGCTGCAAGTACGTTCAACTTTTCCAGTTAACAGTTAGATTTGGAAATAGCCAGCGGCACTATTGGCATACCAGTTTCGCAGCCTGGCCTGAGAACTCAACTCACTTCGATTCTCCCTGCTTGTACTGTTGCTTTTTCTATTTTTTTTTTTTTTTGTTTTACCAACGATCAAGATGCCTCGTAAAAGGAAGGAAATTGCAGTCCAAGTTGGAGTTGCAGCATTTGGACTGGTGGCTCTTGATCGTTAAATAAATACCCGAGTTCAAAATAAAATTAAAGCAATGCCAATACCTTGAATTGTGTGTGCCTATGTATGTGTGTGTGTAACATTAACCCAAATACATAATTTTCTTGCCGGGGGAGAATTGAGAATCTGGCCTGGCGCTTCCAAGCAAGGATCTGGATCTAATAGCTACCCATACACATTCGCTCACATTAATCAAGTCTGGCATATATAATTGGGTTTTTGGGTGAGTCTCGGTCGGCGCTATTGCAAAAGCAGGAAATCATTAGAGGGATCATCTAGAAACTTTTAAGAATTTGGTCATTTCACAAGAATTTTTTCTCCATTTTTTTTATTCCTTTAAAAAGAAATATTGCCATACGATAAACAGACACTTATACTTATATAAACTTTCAAGTTTATTCTTTATTGTATTCATCTTTTGTTGATAAAACTTGCCTTATAAATTTCCTCATCTTGTTTAAGGGTTTAATCCCCAATTTTTTTTCAAAGCACATAAAAAAAATTGTTTTTGTCTATTTCACATCTGTATCACGCAAATTATGCAACACTGACATTTTTAAACTGGTTTTAGAGACGGACAATATTTAATTAGTGAGCGATGTACCATTCGGGATGTGTTAAAATAAAAGTTTATGTTCACTTATAAGTTAACAGTTTTCTAAGTATTGCACAAAAACATATGTGTATGTATATTTCTATATAACAATAATAACAACTGTTGCCAAAAGTTCAAAGTCCGTATCACATTACATTTTGAAGAATTTACAAACACTGAAAAGTTGCCACCCTGCCAAGTGCTGACTGTTGCCAGAGTCTTAAGAAACTAGTGAAAAAGTGTTTAAAATTCGAAGTCGCTTCCTCCTCAGATAATATAAAAACCTGTGGCCGGGCAATGAAGACATTACAAGATGCCAGAAGATGCAAACAATGCAGATTTCATGTCATCCGATTGACTTTTGTGCCGACTGTTGACAAGTTTTTTTGATAAGATTAATATGGCCCCGGCACCATGCAGCACAGGTTAACACACACCGGTAATAATGTGTGCGCGGGTAGGTGAGGCATGCAAAACAGTTGGAATTGTAGGAGACGGGGGAGGGCATTGTACGCTGGGAAGGACAGTAAAGGACACAAAAGGCGCTGTTACAGCGCCTAGGTCTGATCTGAGCTTACTAAATCTCTTTATTGGTTTACCAAGACATTACAATAGACCTTTGGAGCGGGAGGGGAAGTGGGTCTTACGCACTGTCTTGATGTATTGTTTTTCTTTGTTTATAGACTCCTTCGTTTCACTCGAATTCGATGGTTCAATTCATCATGGGCGTAACCCAGGGGTCTATAAGCATCCCAAAAAAAGGAAAACTAAAGCTTTTAAGTTTTACGAAAACTGTTCCAAAACTCTAATGCGTCTCTCTCTCCCGCACCCTCACATAATTCCCATTTTGCTTTTGTCATTTGTTTTACCGTTCAATGCATAAAGTGTTTTTGAGTTTTTTTTTTTTTTTTTGAGTGAGTGAGTGATAATGTGAGTAAAATGCTTATTTGATTAAGCTTTCTACAAAAGCGTGCAATGTAAAAAAGTGTACGAAAGGTCGCATTGAGAAAATTTCGATTATTAGCTTTTTATTTTATATAAATGGTATGTATGTATATTAAAAATTAAAACTAAATTCATGATTACGGATTAGTTGCCCTTAAGCTTAGTATTGTAACCACGTCCATGGCCTATTTTAAGTTTAGTAAGATCGAAAGATAGTGTTTAAGATGGTGACATAATTGAGACATTATTATCGATTTGGTAAGTAGAGAAATTGTGACTATTTAAATGCACTTGGTTGGCCAGTTTGGTTTTGGGTAGAATGACGAAAATGTCAAGGTTAAATGCTTAACCTTTTGAATAAAGTAGCTGGACACCAGCGTGAGCACACACAGCGGAAAACAATTTAAATGCAATTTTTACTTAAATAAGAAATAAAATCCAAGACGAGATTCGAGTCGGAGTACAAAACTGCAAACTCTCTGGTCGAAGGAAAAAACAAATATTTGCTAATTTATCCTGTACGTGTCCTCCAACTAAGTGCACACATATACATACATACACAAAATAAAGCACACTATCATACATAGAGACACTGGTTTTGTAGGTCTTAAGCCTGGCACATGGCTGGACATGCTTGCCGCTGGGCTCCGTTGTTCCACCTGGACTCCCCCTGTTCGCCCAAGTTCCATTGGTTGCGCTTGGTCGTGTTGATTGTTTGCATTGGTTGGGATGCGCATGCTGTTAAAATGCCTTTGATCTTCTGATATTTCTTGGACCCCAAGAGCAAAGCGGATAAGGTAAGGCAAAAACAGAGCCTAGGTACGGCGGGCGTATTTAACTTGACTTTGACTCGGCCCCGGGTCCAGCCCCAGCAGGCAACTTGTTAAAAAGAATGTTGACTGCAGGCGACGCATGTTTTTGGTTTCTGTTCCGACTCTTTTCCCTTTTTTCCCTTTTTATTTCATGAGCTCTTTTTTTTCGTTTTTTTTTTTTTTTTTTGATTTCGAAATGGATTCCCATTTCGCTTTCATTGCTGACCATGACGCTGTGCTTTTTTCTCTCCCTCTCTCATATTTAACCCAGAAATTAGCCGGGTAACCAAAGTGATGGCAACTCTGGCGGCAGCCGTTAATGCATTTTCAATCAGTTGAAGTGCAATGAGGGGCAATGAAGAAGAAGGGGTAGGTGTTAATTAGTCTTTTTATAGTGTGTCATGAGTTTAACTATGATGACTGAGTATGACTTTATACCTCTCTGTTTCACCGACTGAATGTTGCCTACAGACACATTTGTCTCTCCATGTGTGTGTGTGTTTGCAACATTTTACCATCTTCTCCTTGAACATGGGGTTAAACATAAATGTCAATATTTATTTACGCCACTGCGGTTGCAATTTATTTCAAGTTTTTAAATTGAATAGGCCGTAACCCAAGAGTTACCTACATACGGATCTCAAATGGACCTAAAACTGGAACTAACCTCGAACTGCTGGACTTGGTCTGTGGCATCGTAGTGTTCCACTGATGTGGTTGCATTAATTTATGGCACAACGTATCGTATCTAAGCCGAGAAGCTCGTAAATGTCGAATATTCTATAAATTACAGTGTAGATACACTGAAAGAATACAAATATCAACAAATCCCAAACAAGAGGAGAGGTGTGATAAATACAACATTTTAATGAATTTATGAATAAACATCATGGGTGGTGCAGTAATATAAACACAGATGCATTCAAGAGTTTATAAACTATTTATAGAATTGCTAACTTACACACATAATGTATGACGAGATATGATTAAAAAGAAGCAAATTTTTGGTACAAGACGAGGTAAAGTATATTGATATTTTTTCTTCCCTAAGCTTCAACTACTTGAGACTTATAAGCAACTATAGAAAACAAATTATTGAATGATATTTTTACTAGGACTATGTGTATGTGATTTATTTGCGATTTGATTAACGAATATCTCAAAAGATTTTGTGGTTCTTCCATGAACTAGACCTTTCGTTCAGTTTCGTGTTCAAAGTGTACTTTCTATAACCCAAGATGACCTTTTTTTCGATGTTGTTGCACTTCATGTGGCGTGTTTTATGTGTCTTGACCTTCGCCGCCCCACCACCATCGAGAGCCTTTTTGCGACTTTCGGAATAGAAAACCTGCACAAATTTTCGCCTACACAGCGAGTGAAAGAAAAAAAAAGACTTGTTCCATGCACTCCTCCTGGCCAGACCATAAATGGAAACACACGATTTAAGTGGCCATAGATGGAACTGCATGGAAGTCGAAGTGATTAGAAAGGTAAATGCTGACTCTAAACTGTAGGCGATTTAATTCAATTGCATATGGGCGAGTAGTTGGTAACTTTTCCGACTAATTACTTGGTCTATTGAATGCTTGGCTTTTGCTTGTTTAAACTAACTGCAAACGCATTTCCACTTCCCCCATAAAGATTCAGACTAAAAGCTTAAGTTGGCAGAGACGGTAGCAGGGTGAACAAGAACAAGAATCAATCATAAAAGGGCAGCAGCACTGACTAACGGAAATTCATGCATATTTAAATATTCTTTTAGGCCCAAACAGGCAGCGGACACTTCAGGTCTCTCCTTCTATCTGTTTGTCTGTCTTTCTGTCTATATTAAATTTGTATGATTTTTACATAGTTATCCGGCGGAAGTAAACCGATTGTTGTTGTTGGCACTTTGCCTTCTTAAACTTTTTCTACTTCTTGTCCGCCTGCCTTGCCGTCGTCATCATCGTCGACTTGGCCATGTTTATTTGTGTTGTAAATTGCAAATGCGCCCCAAAGCAGAGGCCAAAAAATAAAATAAAAAAAAATAAAAAAAAGAAAAACGAAAAACCTCTTCAATAAATAACACCAACAACTACAACTCTATATAGGCATTAGTTGCCGCCGGCAATGCGTATGTTGTACGTGCCCGGACCCGGCGTCGCCATCATCATCATCAGCAACACCCTAGCCAGTTTTTATATGGTAGTAGAAGGGTATATTAGACACAGTTTATGTGTGCCAAAGATGTTATTTCGTTTTGGTTCCTAAAAGGATCTTTAAATTACATAAGGAATTAGTTATCACTCTCGGAAACTATTCCCTTTCTATTCTATAGATGTGGTTGATATTTTCCTTTTTGTTTTTACAGGGTATTTTAAAGATCTCATACGGACTTCAGTACGAAATTTTCTTTTTTTAGTTGGTTTTACCAAGCCAAAAAGGTGACAGGCCTAAAAAGTGATTTTTATGCAATTGTTGTTGCTGTTTTTATTGGTGTTTGTTGTTATGTTTGCCTATTGTATAATAGCCCCCATGTTTGTGTATATGTGTAAGTGTGTGTGCGTGGAGTGACTCTTTGGTATGTGCTCTGCATAATTTTATATATGTATATATAAGTCTGATGATCCTCCTTTTGCCAGTCTTCGGCTGCGTGGGTTAACGAAAACTCTTCAGTGCGTGCATTTGATGCACATTGATTGAATTTTCCATACCCACAGTCAAGCGGTAAGACAGTTTGGTGGCTCTTTTGACCAGGCGGCATGAGTCAGGCAAAAAAAAAATATCGGAACGACTAAAATGACATTGCTAGCAAAAGTTGCATTATGTGACTGGCATACAGATAGACATGAAAAAAGAGAGAGATAAATGAAAAAGAATACCAACTGGTGGGCAAAACCCTCAAAATTTGTTGTCCAAATTATTGCTATTTTTAAATAGGTTTTTTTTTTTTTGTGGGTACTTGACAGATTTCCAAGGCAGTTTACGGTATATGTGGTTAAAACTCAAGTCTATATTGAAAGATAGCAGCAAGTTTTTGGCCTTCTTCGCCATCTCCGTTGATATTACTATGCGAAATTCCTTCTTTTTTTTCTTTTGTGACCTTAAACTTTATTTACCCAAACTAAAGAAGAGAGAAAAAAAGTTGTCAGACAAACTACAAGCAATTTAAATATACAAAAATAACTAAATCTGGAGACAACTACGGCAACGAGTCTTGTTAAAATGCAAATCAATAAGTAAAGTTCCAGTTTGCTTGCAATAAAATACAGCGACAAGTTTTCTTTTGCTGGAAGCAACGACAACAGCAGCAGCAGCAGCAGCAGAAGCAGTGTTGGCAGCTGGCAGGCAGTTGCAATTTTGGTTTAGTATCTAGGTGTTAATTATCGCTAAAAGTCAATGGCGGGGACAATCGGTGAAATCTGCACCACCACCAAACACACCAACTGTCAGTGGAAAGGGTTTGGGGGGGGGGGAGAGTACTGGCAGGGATGTGGCATCTGTTTTTTTAAGTTTTTGCTTTGCATCTGGAGTCACTGGGGAATTGCTGCCAACTGCAAGAACTGCAGAAAAGAACACAACTGCAACAGGAGTTGACCAGGTAAGGAGTTCGTAAGGCGTACGTACATACATAAGTAAGTCTTTTGGGCCCAGAGCCACGATAATTAATATGAAAATATGTGAGGATGTTGTTGTTCTTCTTGTTGTTATAGTTGTTGTCGTTCAACAAATGTTTGTTGCTATTTTTAGCAGGCCAATTTTAATGAGCAGAAATCGTGGCCAAGTCGAAACGAAATGAAATCTGCCACAAATAAAGCCAGTGTATGAATTTGTATGGCCACCCATGCGCCATCCTAATTATTCGCTTCATTTTGCTATATGAATTATTAAAATCATCAAAATGGAGCAGATGTCCAGCATTCAAGCATTAATTGCTTTATAATGGATACGCACGGTGTGAGGGGAAAAAATAAAAATCGGCCACCTAAATGCAGTCACCCTGATCATATTTCTATAATTTATTGTAATGCACTTGGGGCGTGTTTCATTTCTCGCTTTAAAATGGCATAAATTTGTGCAATATCTTTGCCCTCCTCATGCCTTTTTCTCGCTTGCAATTTATTGTCTGTATAAAAATACTGAAATATATATACATATATGTATATGTCTGTATGCTTGTACTATATATTTATATATATATATGTATATATATGGTTTTTTGTTGTTCATGTGTCTGCAGTTGAGAGGAACAGCGACCACCTTGATTGTTCATGTCCCGACGACTCGGAGCCAATTTACTTTACTTTTCATTCATGTTGCTATACAACAATAAAACAAAAACAAAACAAAAAATACAACAACAAAAAAAAAGAAGGAAAAAAAAGGAAAAACTGTAAGCTGCGTTCATTACATGTTGTTACTATTTGTTGTTGTCTGTGTGGTACATTATTGCTCTTGTTCGCTGTTTTGCTCACCAATTAGCCAAGAAGACTACTACTAACCGAGTTGCCAGTGGAGCTTCCAAAACGAAAGACTTAAGCAAAAAACTTGATATCAAAAAAAAATAAAAAGAAACATAAAGCAATTAAAAAAATATGCACAACTGTTTTTTTTTAATGGATTTCAAATTTGCTTAAATTGTTTTAAAAAATATTTTTATATTGTAAAGTAGAAACAAATATTTTGTTTAAAAATTGCAAGTGCAGAAAGTTAGACAACTGACAGAACATGTGAATCCTTAGCTAACTGTCAATGTGCCATCATTTTCTGATTTTGAGTAAAGTCAAAGAACTATCATCTTAACGTGATGATGTGCTTGCCCATCTATAGAACCTTTCTGTTTTTTTTCTTTTTTGCTGACGCACCTCACCATCACCATCATCATTATCATCCCCATCATCCACATCATAGGCACATCCACATCAATCAAATGCCTCATTGTACATTGTTTTTACACACAGACGAACACACACACACGCTGAGTGGAGGAAGCAGCAGGAAGAGTCTTACTTGCTGCCACTTGAACTTGACATTTGGCGTCTTGTACAAACAACGACTAGAAACAAGGAAGGGCTCCAAGCCTTCTTTACAATTAGCTTTCAAAATCAATCAACTGGGCAGCATTTTTGTAATTACAGAAAGAAGCTTTTTTTCTATGTGTGTGCATATGTGGTGTGTGTGTGTGGGTAGCGGCTTGGTGTGAAGGCCTAACTTTAGCTTGTCGTTGTCAGCCCACGGTCAATACTAGCCAGCAAACGCCTCTGCGTCAATTTGATGTCGATGTTTGTTACCAAGAGTCATTTGTTAGAAGACTTTGCCATATGTAAAGTGGGTTTTTTTTTTATATTTTTGCTTCTACTTGGCCAATTGGTGTACATTTTAATGAAGCTGTGAAACCTACGCACGGTTAAGGCCAACTATGTATGTGTGTGTCTGTGTGGGGATCGATATGAGTTGGAGACATGGGTTTTGTGTCGCCAAAAGCTGGCAATATGGCGCGGCAGTTGTTGACCTTCGCAGAGGCAATCAATGTTTGGTTGAGTCATAAAAAACGACATAATGAACCGATGGTGAAATTGAAGAACATAAAAAAAGGAGTGGAACAAAAATGTAAGAAATAATTACAAGATTTAATAAATAATAAAACACATCCCCAAAGTAATAAATCAAATAAATTGAAGAAAAAACGTTGAAAATTCTTTATAATTTATTTTATTACAAAGAAAACGAAATATCGTAACCAATAAAAAAGTCATTTTAATTTTATACTAACATCTGGTTTAGGATTAAATTGCAATTTGCCTATCTGATGTTAGACAAATTCTCATTTACAAAGCGAATCTGCAGCGTTTTCTAGCCCATTAATTGGTATGACAAATCAGCGGCAAAGTTGAGATGTCAATTTTAATTAAGAGCTCACTCGATTCAATTAAGATTGCAGCCACCGACTGACTGACTACTGTTGATCAATATCATTTTGCTGTTGGTCAGCCAATCGGTAGTCTGGTCAGTGGCTACCAAATGAACCAGCATGCCAATTCGATTAGGCTAGAGTCTAGAGAGAAGAGGAGATCATCATCAACTGGCCATTGGAGATGGGCAAATGTAATTTAATAATTGTGGTTTTGCCTATGCCGTTGATTAACATGTGCGGTTATTGCAATTTTTTTTTCCCAACACTCACAGGATATGAGCTTGACTAGAAACGAGTAGAGCGGACAGGATGCTGTTCAATTCTGTGTTCTTTTGCGGTGGCCAGCTGTGTGTAATTGAATTTTAAATTGTTTGCCAAGACAAGATTAATTTAAATGAAGTTATTAGCCAACCAACTGAGATAACTGAGGATAGCGCTCTGACAGGGCACAGCCAAAACAAAAGACATGCCAACTATCAGCTAGTTGGTACTATGAACTGGATTTGTCGTGCTTAACGGGTTTTGTCAGCCTTTATGTTGGTGCCTTTTTTTATTTTTCTTTTTACTGCATTTGAAAGTTAAATTTTGCTGTTGCCGGCATTTATCTCACTGTGCCACACAGCCTGGTTAATTGGACACACAACACTCCTTCGGCTCCCTGACTTTAGTTTTATGTACTTTTTCGGCTAGTTAAGTTAAGTCATCAAAGTTGCCCATGGAAAGAAAGTGTAGTCAGTTGGCAAATTAATTGAAATTCATGGAAAAAGACCCAACTAATTTTTTTTGGCAGTGTATAAAAAGGGTAGAGTATTACAACTTCGAAGCGTGCGCCAGGTAATGCAAATTTTGACTTCTTTTTGTTTAGTTTTTTTTTTTTGTTGGGTGCAGAAATTGTTGCAAATTGCAGTTTATAAAAGTTTCCGTGTTGGCTTGCGTTTTTTTTTTTTGCCTGTAAGTTGTGTAGTTGTTGTCGTTGTCGCCGGCGTTGTCTACAACGGCGGCGACTATGCAACTAATATGACTCATAAATCGTAAAGCCTTAACTCGAGGTTGTACAGCTACAACAACAAGAAGGAAAAAACCGTTGACAGGGATTTTGAAAATGAAATAAATAAACGGCATTACCGCAAACTAAGCAATATGCAAGCGGCGTTTAGCACAGAGTGCACTGAGAATAAAAAGCGACACAAACATGGAAGTTAAACCTAAACTAAATTGGGTTGGGCCCCAAAGCAGTTGGTTTACTTTTCCATGGCGATTTTTCGTTGTTGTTTTAATTCCGTTTCGCGTTTTGCATAAAACAGAGAGTTGATCTTATTGATACAGATGCTGGCCAACTACAACTACAAAAACTGAAACCGAAACTGAATTTTTGTTGGTTGGGTTTCTTTCCTTTTTTTTTTTTTTTGGCAACGATCTGGCTGCAGCATGACATCATTTTGAGTTACTTCGAATTCGAATTCAAGTCTTGTTTGCCTGCAGCAGCAGCAGCCCTCCACAATCAAGTACCAAAAAAAAAAAACAAAAAACAAAAAAATACGAAAAATATAAAACAAAAAACTGGTCGCTGTTTTACTTTCGCTTTTTGTGCTGTATTTCGGTTTTTTTCTTCGTCTTCTGCGGTTGCCAAATAAATTTTGGGTCAGAGAAGATCGCACACACACACACACACTCACGCACACAGCCACTTTATATGGCAATGAAAACGAAACCAAGTTCTGGTGAAAGTAGGTAAAACGAAAAAACGCATAACAAGTGCAAGTCACCAGCAACCAAATGGTTCGTCTTTGCCATTTGGTTCATCAACAGCAGGCACCACGATTGTGTCATGACTGACAACCCACGTAACGCCCACTAAAATCTCGCCTGGCCTTGTCTGCCAAATGATGACTTCGAGTTCGACTTCGACTTGATTTCATCTTTGATGATGTTAGACAAAACTATTTTGTATTATACAAAGCGGCACAGGTTGGCACTTGGTTGATGGTGGGCGATTATTATGGATTTGCCGCATCAAGAAGCGAAAACCAGTGCAAAAAATATATATGTATATATATATCTGAGAACAAAATTTAATTAGAATTAGCTGTGGCCTGCTGTGGCTTTGACTTTAGAAGTTGATGCTGTTGCTGGGAAAGACCTTGAGAGACCGCAAAAGTTTTGCTAGAAGGTTCAACTCTTAAGTCACTCTGTGTGTGAGCGATCAAATGACTCAGTTTCTGACCAAAAATTTGAACAAAAAAAAAAAATAAAAATGTGCAGCTTAACATTTAAAATTGATTGGTTTTTCGACGACTTTGTTGCCAAAGTCTTTTGTCTATCATTGGCATTCAATGAAGAAGATATATTGCCACGTCTAGGATCAATTAATCAAGCTAATACTGTCTAAATATAAAGTTGCTGAACTTTCTTTTTCAGCAACCAACAGCAAAAAAATTAGTAAATGAAACTAAAAAAAGTTCAGATTCGACTAAGTTTTAACATTTTATTTGCTAAATATGCCAATTACTAGGCTATATAAGATTGTTTTATAAGGTTTTTGATGACAATTAATGACTTGGGAAAAAAGTTTTGGTTCCCAACATTTGGTTTTACTTTTAGATATCGATTTCTTTGGCATTTAATTAACAAATTTGGGTGGAGTATAAATTTACGGTTTTTACTCAAATGAAGAAATTTTGTTTAACGGCAAAATTGAAAATCATGAAACAATCATTTTTGAATTGAAAATTTTTTTAATTCCATTTGTAAATAAGAAATCGATTTCAACTATTAAACAAAATTTTCAGTTTGTTGTCTAAGTCTTTTGATTTAGCCTCTGCAAGAATTGAAAGTTTTATATAACTAAAAGATAACTTAACCATTACTTTGCTTTTTACCATAAAATAAAGTGGTGGAATTTTTTTTTTTTGTTTGATTAATTTAATTGGTATAATTTTTATGTTTCTTTGTTTAATTTTTTTTTTGCGTTTTTGGTAACCCACGCAGAGGGCAATTTACACACATTATTAATGTAATTTTTTTTGTTTTCATCTCAGAGACGTTCAGGGAGAAAGAGAGAGAGAGAGGCAGCACGCAAAAAATACATAAAGTGAAAGTTTTGCAGCGCACCAAACGCATCGCCGCTATAAGTCTTAAACAGTCAGTCAGTCAGACATTCATTCATTTAGTCAGTTAGCCAGTTGAGATGAGCCACTTGTGAAAAACCAAAAAAAAACCAAAGAAAAAAAAATAACAACTGAGATGAAACAACCCACGACAACGAAAACAATGAATTACAAATGACTGGCAGGCTAGTTTCAAGTCAGCGCCAGCGACTGACAAATGAGAGCTGCAAATTTTGTGGTAGCCTTTTTGTGTTTTCTTGTATTTACACGAAACAACCGAATTTGAAACCAAAACAACAACAACAACCAACTGGCAATTTGCGGCGAAAAAAGACAACAACAAAAAAACGCTATAGCAACACAATTTCGCCAAATTGTGCGTCCCATTCCACATTAAACCAAAATGCCGCTTCTCATTCAAATGAAATCTTGATACACTTGCACAAATAATGAGTATATAAATATTTCAAGACGAGTTTGTGACATATAGAGAAAGAAATAATCGCTCTTTTTATTAACAATAAAAATGTATATTTATATATGAATCAACTGGGTAGATTGAGTATATAACTTGCTTAGTAATATTTTAATATTTGATTAACTTTAGAAAATAAAAATTACTAAAGATGTGATATTTTATAACAAAAATAAAATATTTTGGGACTATTCTTTAAGCCTTAAATAATATTGCTTGAATACTCATTCTCTTATTATGTTATTATAATATAAGATACATATGAAATTATAATGTCTTTGCATTAGATTTTAATAGTATTCAACATCTTGATCCTTCATTAATTCTATGTTTTCATTTGAAAACACTTTGACTATACAATTTTTACCTTTAATCAAAATAAATTGGCCGTTTCATCTTTTTCTCTAATGAATGTGCAAAGTGTATATTAATTTTGCCAGTGGTTTTACCCATTGCCTTTATTTTACTTTTTCTGTTTTGATACCGGGACACTTATAACACTATTTTTGTTTGTTTTTTTTTTGGATTTCTTCAACCGAAAAATACGAAAACTATGTTCAAAATGTATGTCAAGCGAACATTTTGAGCAATTATTTGTCATATTTTCTATTTGTGTTTTTTCAACAAATTTTTGGTTGAAATGAGATGCAGAGAAAATAAACAACATTAGTTTGAGTGACAAGGCGTCTTCGTCTTCAAACTTTTCTTTACCCTCTTCCTCCTCCTACTTCATCTGAACGTACTACCTTCGGCTCAAGCTCCACCTACTCCTACTTCATCTCCTCTTAAATTCATCTTCATATACATACATCTTCGTCTTTTTCAGACAATGCTTTTGGCTTTGGTTTGGGATTTTTTCTTTTCTATTTATTTTTTTTTTTGCTATTGCACAAATGAAAGTGAATGTTTGTTGTTGGTATTGTTATTGTTGTTGTTATTGTTGTTATAGTTAACAACAGTTGTGGGTTTCTGTTTAACTATTCATATTTCAATTTGTCATGTAAATTTTATGGTTTCATTATTTGTGCTAAATGATCTCAGAAAGACTTACACTGAAAGTGGGTTTTTTTTTCTTTCTCTATTTTGTGGTATATTTTAATGATAATTTACTGATATGATGATATATAAATATAAAAATATTTTTATGACTCATATTTAATAAGCTTTGGCTGTCAAATTAGCTCACCAATTGCAATGAGCTAATAAATCTAAAAGTTTCAATTGCAAAAAACCCACAAAAAAAAAAATTTTCAAGTGAATTGCACTAGAAATGAATAATTATTAAAATATATCAAATAATTCGGTAACTGTAATTTCTCGTGAAATGCGTAACATTGCCTAACCGGAACTTAAAATGACGTAATCTGTTAGATCCAGTAAGTGAAGCAAATTTAATATCATATTTTATCTATTGAACACTTGGAATAAATTTGCAAACGAACAATAATATAGTAATTTGTTTATGGTAGAAAATTGTTGCCTATTTAATATCATATTTTATCTATTGAACACTTGGAATAAATTTGCAAACGAACAATAATATAGTAATTTGTTTATGGTAGAAAATTGTTGCCTATTAATTTTAGTCCGTTGTGAATTTAAAGACTTTAAAAAGTTTCTTTAAATTAAAAATATATGAGAGATCAATTTACTTTAGGGCAAACACTATTTTTTCAATTTTTCAATCTCGGAATTAGTTTTCCGTTTATCTAATTTTCTTATACGTTTAAAAGTTCCTACAGCGGTACACTTTTATCTTTGCTTCACTGTATATACAAAACAGCAGACTTTAAATGTCTTTTTGTTTGATTTATGGTTTGAACTAGTTAAAAATTTGAGTGGGTGGCTCACCATTATTAAATGGATTTTTTTTTAAATTTATTACAATTTTATTAAAGACACAAACATTTTTTAACAAATTGAACTCAGAAGTGAACCTCAAAATGCCATGAAACACTTTCAAATTTTCTTTATTCATACTAACTTCATTTTATTTGATAAAGTTTTCAAGTTTTTGTATTATTTTTTATGTCATCAAAAAATTTGTTTAATTTATAGTTTAATTAACATTTGCTCACCATTTTTTTCCACAAATTTCAATCAAAATCAGTTCATACTGCCAACAGCTGCCAAACGATGCGAATTGATCAAGTCAGCAACAAAGATTTCGGCCTTCTTTATATATTTCTTGTTGTTGTTGTTGGTTTGCACTAACTTGGCTGCTGCCAAAGCAGCTGCCGCACACACACACACACAAACTTAAGCTCGTAGCAACTCACACACACACACACAGAGATGTTATTTAAGAAAATATTGATCAATTTTTCTTTTAATTTGACACTTTTGATTTGTTGTTGTTGTTTTAAAAGGAGCGCGCGCGCGCGTTTTTGTTTCCAAAATTTAAACAAGGTAAATTTTTAGCAAAAAACTTTCACTGTAATTAGAAAAAGAGAGAGAGAGAGAGACAGGGGGAGGAATGGGATAGGGGAAGATAAATAAATAAGTGAATAAATATTGATTTGCTTAGATTTTTTCACACAAACACACACACACACAGAGAGAAACACAGAGTGGAATCAAGACGAGGGGTAAGGGAATGAATTATGTATCCAAAAGATACACGCTGAGAGAGATAGAGAGAAGAAGTGAACCGCACCGCACGCGAGCTGAAAACGAACTGAATGTGCAGAGCTTAGCCGTCGCTGCCGATGAGTGGAGACTTGAGACTCAAACTTGGCTTTAACTTAATGGTATATGTGTGCTGCTTGTGTATTTGTCTGTGTGTTAACTTGCTGTTAGGCAACAACATTTGCTGCCCACACTCAGCTCAGCTAACTGCGCTGCCTCTGTCACTATTTGCTGTCGCTGCTGGTCCATTTTTGGCTTGAATCAGCAGCAGCAGCAGCAGGCAATAATTTTTTTTTCCATTTTTTCCATTTTTTTTTTTTTAGTTTTGTAGTCTTTCTTTTATATTTTTATGTTATTTGTTATACCCCAAGACGCCTTGTGCAGAAAAATACGCGCTTTGTGGCTAGGCTCATTTTGTGATAGTTGCTGGCTTCCAGTTTGCCAGTTCGCCAGTTTGACTTTTGATTGACGTAATTTTTGCCTTTGATATTCCACTTGAATTTCTTGTATTTCAACATTTAACTGTTTTGGTGTCAGGCGCACATACATACACACACAAACACATTTATACATACATTTATACATTACACACGCCCACCACACCCACTCGCGCGCACAAATATTCATATATATATAAATTGTGGGCGTTTATTTCTTTTATAAATATGTTGCCTTGGCTCTTTGGCTGAACTTTCGCTCTTGGTCCGGGGTCCGGCTTGAAACTGAACCAAAGCAATCGTCATGTGGGAGTTGCGGCTTGACTCATACGATTTGCTTGGATAAATTTGGCTTATATGTTAATTAACTTGCTTAAACTTTGGTATTTAAGTGCATTAATGTTGCTTGAAACGAATGACTTAGGCAACGAACTCGATTTAATTTGACCTTAGATAAGGACAAATCATACAGAGCCATCTATACTTGTTCTCTTATCAGTTGTTTATCTTTTTAATTTTGTAATTTTATTTCTTCCCTTGGTGTGTCTTTTTTTTTTCGTTTTTTTTTCTTGAAATGAAGCAATTTCCTTATTCAAGACACAAATCTTTTGCGATCATTTTACGGTACCTTCATACCATATTGGAATTTTTCGTGGCTTGCTTTGCTTTAACAGTCAACAGCAGTCAGCAGGGAGCAGCAACAGCAGCAGGCAGGCCCATTAATTTCTACGCCCCTCAATTATTTTGAGGCAGCAAATGAAGTATGAAACCAACATAAACGCAAAACGTGTGCCACATACTAAAACCAAAAAAAAAAGGGCGACGACTAAATGAACGGCAAAAAGCGACAACCACCAACAACAAAATTAACCAGCATAATTAAAAATTCGCATGACCACTAAAAAGACAAAAAGTAAAAGATACAGAATATGCTGGTGGCCCAACTGATGAATAACCCCAACTAGAGAATTTGACTGACTAATGAGTAATATAAATTCATCATAAATCAAGATAAAAGAAATATTATGTTAAACAAAAACAATTTCAATTAAAGTTTCAATCATTATTATAATTATTCTATTAAATATGTTGAGCTTTAAAGCCACTTGAGTTGGGGGACCCCCAAAATTTAATTCATATATAGACATCCAGCAGAAAAAAGTTATTTATTTTGCAAGATTTCAGTAAATGTTATTTGTTTTTTTTTCTCTTTTAATGTTTCTAATGTATAAGAATTGAACATTAACCTAAACTCCTAGCCACATATTTTTATTTTCGTTGCATCCGCCGGTCATTGACTACAAATTCCTACAGTGCTCTACGGGAGTCTCTGAGATACAGGAAAACAACGGGTAATTTCCTGTAACAACTACAAAACTACATATACTAGAAAATTTGTGGTAGCCTGCAATTAAATAAAACAATAAACTGAAAATATTTTCAATATATTGAAAAATAAAACTTGGCAACTATTTAGCATTAAAAATAGAAATATAACATAAATTTTTCAATTTACATATGACGAAATAACAAATTGCTGACAGCGGCGGCTATAACCAGCTAAGTAGGTGGCTGCAGGTGGATGGCTAATTTCATGCAACATCTACATATAAATGCAACAACAAGACACAGAAGAAGAAGAAGCAGCAGCAAGAAGTAGTAGGCAAACCCACACGCATCGCTTGGCAACGTTCCACACTTGGCATATTTAACACATTTTAATGAAAATTCAACAAAACATCAGTATTTATGATGTAGCAAGAAGGCAGAGGCAGAAACAGAGGCAGAGGCTGCAGCTGATAGCCAAAGTAGAGGCTGAGGCAATGTTCAAGTAACCTGCCGCTGGCGCCAGTTCGTTCAGTTTTGTTGGCTTTATTAAGTTGTTGTTGTTGCTGTTGATTTTTATGTTGCTGCTGCTGTTGTTTTAGTTGTTGTAGTTGTCTGTTTTTATTAATAAGTCATATTTTTATATGGACCCTAGCCCACTGTTGCACCTACTTGCGCTGCTGCTTGATAATTTATGATGTTTGTTCAGAGCTGATCAGAAACGATGACAAAAACAAAAAATAAGAAGCGAAACCACGAAGAGTCCGAGTCAAGGGCAACATCTAGAGAAACCAGAGCAAGTATATGAAAATCTTATGCCCTGTTGCCATAAATAAATGGATATAAAATGATAGACTAAGAAAAATTCTATATGAAAATTTCGAATTTTCAGTTAAAGTATCTAAATTTGGCCTATTGGCGTGAAGAGTGAAAGAGGAATCAAAGAGTTGTAATAATCAAGAACATAAATTCTCCAAAGCCTACAAAAAACCATGTGGTTTTGCACTTATATCTCTTACAGAGTACTATCAAAGTCGAGTCTCTTTAATTGTGGATTGTTACTGCATATTTATATACATAAATATTCACGCATTCACTCATTCATTTCATATATGTGTTCATTCATAAAAACAACCTCAAGTCAAAAGCTCGATTAATTAAATGCAGCAATTTTTGTTCGCTTTTGCTGTTACTGCTGCTGGTGCTGCTGCTGCTTGTGATTGCAACAGGTGATGTAAGCCAAGTTAACAGTTGAAATATATTTACCAACTTTTTTATGGCTTTATTACCATTTATGGTTTTTGATTTTATGGAAGTATTTGTAGGCGAAAGTTTTCTCTACCGATTGTGAGCTTAATTGTTAATGCACTTTGCACTTTGGGCCATTTCCTTTTGTGCCAAAAAGCTACTGAAACGTGGCTAAAAACTAGGTTAAAATGCTTAAAAAATATAACATCTATTGCTAATTTCATTCGGGTCGATTTGCAAAAAAAAAAAAAAAAGTACGTAAACAAATAATTGCACCTAAAACAACACAAACACATGCACACACTCACACACACAGCAAAGTATTAGCGCAAAAAATTTGCAAACATTAAATAGTTCAATGGAAATTACGTAAGCCCCTTTAAGCAGAGTTTTTCATCATCAACAACATCATCGGCAGCGTCAGCAGCGGCAACAAATTAGACAAATAGCCATGGAAATTGCAGTTAATATTTCACACACACACACACAAGGAGACACTCATGTATACAATTTATATATTCAACAATTTTCTTAGCTTCGAACAGCTGTTTAAATGTGGGAAAAACATTGGAAAATGATAGACACACACACACACCAAAAAGGGTATATTGACTTAGACGATACCGGAGACGGAATTTTGAGCTCGAACTGCACACCAGGCTGTGTGCCGGCAGACTGAAGACAAAGCCAAGACTTGCTTCTCTCTCTCTGTCTATCTCTTTGCTTCAGTCTCTGACTTGTTGCAGTTAGTTGTTTGTTAGCCAAGTTAGCAGCCAAACAGCTGACAACTAAAAACTAGTTTCATTTAATTGTCTCTCTCTTGATCTCTCTCTCACTCTCTCTATAAATATCTATTTCTCTCTGTGGCATTTGAAATCACATTGAAACTGTTATACAGTGTTGCACAAACTGTGCTACATTTTGAGAATCACAGCCAAAGAGAGAAGACAGAGAGAGAATAGGCAACGGCAGGGAGACCAATTTGTTATGATTATTGTGTTTGTCAAGTCAACTGATAAATTGATTTGATATTGAAAATACATTTTTTTTTTACACACACACAAAATTACAATCGATAAAATTGAAAAATAACTTTTGGACGGCTTAAAATAATCTTTTTTTTTTTTGTCTTTACAAGTTTTCATAAAAAGAGCTATAAAATAAGGTCAAATGAGACCGATGTTGAATTTTTTAGCTTTTTTTGTGTTAAATATTAAACTGGTTCTGTCTTAGAATGACGCATAAAACTTGATAATTTTGACTTTAGATTGAGATCCATTCATTAATTAAGTATTCAAATATAAAGTAATGATATCAATATATAGACAATATCCGTTTGATTTATAAGGCAAGCAAAAAATATATTTTAGCTAAAGATTTTTAACATGCCACGAACTGGCTTAGAAAATTGGCAAGAGTTAGGTTAGACGATGGGTTTCTCTAGTTATATTTCTTAATGTTTCTTGTTAGAATTTAACTTCTGCCTGCTTCGGTTAAGTTGAGTCTTAACCGAGCTAAATGGAATATACAATATCTGTGTTCTATTTTCAGTTTCAATTAATTTTCAGATCTTATCCTTTGCAAATTTTAGTCTCAAAACTATACAAATCGTTTTTGCTGTATTACTTCATTAATTTAGCTGATTGCAACATTTTTGATAATTAATCATTGGAGATGATAGCCAAGATAATGAATTTAGGCCAAGCCAGAGAGTAATAAATGATCAGATGATAAACTAGAACATTAGAGAAATGATTTTTGTAGACTTTTAGTTAGCATATAGATTTGTCAAATATTTCTTAACATTCAATTAATTTTTTCATTTATAAATTTTTGATTTATTTCCACCTTTTTTTTTGCCATAACGTTCAAAAAAATACAAAAAGTGCAGCGAATTCGTTTCGCATAATTTAAGTGCCTGCTCACGTTTTAGTTTTATGCTTTGTTTAGATCTTCCTCGGAGATAAATATTTGTAGTTAAATTACGAACTTAAACATTATTTTTATTATCTTTTTTTTATTTAAGTAAAGGCCACAATGTCACGTTGGGTGAATAAATATTTTATATGCTATCTCTTTACCCTTGCAACAAAAGGTAAACAATTGAAACTGGGATACATTTCTGGGAGAATTTGAAATGTTTTAAGACAGTTTTCGTTATAAAATACTTTTTATTTTTTCATATTTCTTTTTAAAGTGTATGCAAAATTCGGTTTTAATTTGAAGTTTGTTCAATTGCTGTTTTCACTTGTAACACTTTGGGGCTAAACAATCAACTTTACTCTCTATTTGTTAAAAATGTGGGCAACTTTGAATATTTGTAGGTTAGTTACAGTTTGCATAAGTAACCAATACCAATTGGTTTAGGCCAAGGTGTATATGATTTATGTTGTTTTCTATTTTGTTTTTCCATTACATAAGATTTGCTGCCAAAACGATGACGTTATGCCATGCCATGCGCGTGCTGAGGCATCTGACCTAAAAAAAAATGTCTACGGCTACGGTAGTTGACGCCAACGCCAACGCCAAAGCGACGACGACTTTACTTTAAAAATGCAAAATGCAACATGATGGAAAAGCCAAAGTCGCCATAAAAAAAAAAAAAAAAACAAATTGCTCGAACTTGAAATATACTGACTTTTGGTGTTTGGGTATTGAAGTCAGATAGTTTGTTGCATTCAAATTTGGAATGAACATGGAAATGGAGTAAAAAATTATAATTGTTAATATAGTGAAAAAAGTAAATTTGTTTTTTTTTTTATAACATTTGTTTTTTTCTTATATATTTAAAACATTTTAAGAAACATTTTTCAATTTTGTAATTTTCTAGAAGGCTATTCTGATACATGTTACAATTTGGAAATAATTTCTTATTGGATTTGAATATGAAAAAATTCTTTTTTGATATGGAAAACAATTTGATTTGCTTATATGGAATATATTATACATAAGTTTTGAATTGAGCTAAAGTTTTGTGAAATTTACTTAGCCGCTTTTTGACCGAAAAATTGTTATCTTTTTTTTTTACTGTAATTTGACTTAATCCCTTCAATAGTTTTTTTTTCTTTTAATTTTCTTAAGTTAATTTTCTTTCCTTTCTGCAATGTTAGGGTATACAACTAGCAGTGAAAAGTTATATTAAATTGGTAAAAAGTTAAATAGAAGTAAGCAAACTGGCAACTGCCATGGAGCGTAAACAAGTTAACCTGACAGCGCGTTGTGCAGTTAGACATTAGACGTTTTAAGTGATGAGCCTGCTTTGGCGTTGGCTTTTGGCTTGGCAGCTCTTGCAAATTGCCTGGGCTCTCTGTTGCTTAGTTGCATCTTATGTACGCCTCTGCAAACTGCACTCCCCCCCCCTTTCCGCTTAAGGCGCAATGGTGTTGTTGGTACCGTTGTTTGCCACAGCAACCTATATAACTGGGGTAATGCGTGCCAGGAATTCTGTGGCTCTTTTAGCTTTTAGCTCTCTTGCTTCTATTTCTGGTTAATTGAAAAAGGCAAAAAAAAAAATAATAAAGTGATAAATTAATCTTCTACTTTCAGACCAAGTTTTATGTGTCACCTGGGCTAGCGGCAATAGGGTCAAGCTCGACGGGGCCAAGGTAGATAAACTCAAAGGCTCATATTATTTAGTATTTTCCTCGCATGCAGAGAAAACCTGACGATAACTTCAAAGAGCAATAAGCAGAAGAGAAGAGTGTAAAAGAAAAACCTGTTCGCTTATGTTTTTCCTAGTCGTTCCCTCATTTTTGTTAACACACGTACAGCCAGCGGAAAGCAAAAGGCATTGGGAAAAGACAACAAAAAACAAACAGTAGTGGAGAGTGACGAGAGGAGAGAAGAAAACAGAAATATTTGTTGGCCATTAGGCAAAGTCAGGTTAGAAAGAGAAGAAATAATACGTAGAAACCGAGATGGGAAGAAAGACACACACATGGAATGCTAGCGGTTATGGAAATTCCTTTGAAGTCACACAGACACGCACACACACACAAAAGTATATATACTAACACAATTGTACTTGGGCCTCGTGTTGCCTTTTGGGAAACAAGTTGGCTAAAAAGGATGCAACAGGCAGCCGGCGCACTAGCAACAGACAACCAGGCAAGAAGACAAACAACAAAGGCAAACGAACCATCTAAAGTGTTGTTGCTTTTGGCACTTTGTCTGACAATAACAGCAACAACAATAACCAATAATAACAACAACAACAGAAGCAACAACAACAACAATCTCATCATTATCATTATCAACTTGATCATCATTATCGTTGACTTCTCTGGTAGCTGCTGCCACGCCTATAAAAACATCTACCAAACATGAACATGCCAATAGAAATTTTGGTTGAGGAAAAGTGCCTAATCAGCATTTCAAGCGTAGAAGTGAGAAAAAGTAGCCTCCTCTTTCCTTCACCTCTACTTTGTCCACTCCATCATGGCTCTTTGTCATAATTAGAATATAAATGCCCCATTTGGTAGCCCCTTTTTTTTTGTGTTGCTGTTGTTGTTGTTGTGGCATCTCGAGCATGCATTATGATTTCATGTTTATCATGTAATTGCGGCTACATTTCCTTATTGCTTGGCCTAAACAATGGCCGAATGGGAAAAATCAAAAGACTTGGGCAACGAACTTGAAAAAAATAAAAAATTAAATTGTAATGCAAATTGAAAATGTGAACTTTTCTTCCGTATTTAAATATGTAAATGAAATAGAAGCACATGAATTTGGATACTTGTCGGCTAAGTCAGCTAAATTGAGCATTACTAGAATGAATCCAGAATAATCTCATTTGTTCCCTCGGATTTAATTTAGAATTATATTTTCTATTAATTTGCAAACTTTATATTGGAAAACCCACAATAATTTACCTTTCGAATAATGACCATTGCATAAGGGATTAGGAAATACGGTTAGATTTCTTACACAAATCGATTTTAAATGATTGCAGAAAGTTAGAAGGCCTTTAAACTTTACAAATGGTATTCTTTTTCCAGTGACTTCAAATGGTTACAGTTGCAGAAACATTTGAAGAATTTGTTAAGACCGTTAGTCGAACAAATGACTTGTCATGCATAAATTTTCTCATTGGGAATGGATAATTATTTTTCACACTCTCCGCTTGGCCTCTCTGGTCTCTGATATGGCCTAATCAGAACTGCAAGTGTACAGGAATGGAACGGTAAATGGAATTATGTAACCAAGACGTATGATGACCATGCTTCTTCCCCCCATTCATCTACATTATACCTCCCACCTCTTCACTATAATGGCCAGCTCAGCGAAGCGTTTTACTCATAACTAAACTGTACAACATTTCAAACACTTTTTCTGAGTTCTGTGTGAGTTTAAGCTAGCTCGCTGGCTAGCTAGAAATAATCATGGTAACTGATATGCATGTGCAGAGCGTGTAAACAATTAGACGAAGATGAAGGCAAAAGAACGATGATTAAGAACTTCTTTTACCCTCGTAACACAAAATTTTGAATGAGTATAGGGGAGAAGTGAAAAATCAGCTTTAGAGTCTTTTGCTTTGGGCATTTTACTGAAGCAGAACTTTCTGTGGCGGCAAGTTTAATTTTTATGGTTATAACATTCATTTGCTGGTAATTATGAAACGGCAACATAGAGACGAGTAACTACAAAAACAACAACAACAAGAATAACAGCAAGAAGGTAGCAGCCGCTAAAGGCATAGAAAAGGCTTACTTTGTAATTAGACATTGTGGCAGAAAAATGGCAGAGGATGGGCCTAGGCCAAGGCCAATGAACTAGAATCTCTATGTCTCTCCATCTATCCATCCATCTATCTATCTATCCATCTCTTTCTCCTTATGGCCAGGCAATGAACTTCCTTTTATCTTTTCCACTATTTGTGATTTTCCTTTTGTTTCTCTTTTCTTTTTGTGCTCCACTCTCACCTCTTCTTTTTATGTGCGTATGCAAATGGTTTTCTTTTTGTTTAAGCAAAAAGGTCAAACACAGCCACCAACAATTACAAAATATGCGTTAAAAATGCAGCCGCATGACTCGACACGACTACAAAAAACCAAACCAAACCAAACTGAAAAAAAAATGTACAGAAATAATATGGCCAACAAATCGTGATAAGCAATGCCGGGGCCACAAAACTTATTGGCAACAACAAAAATAAAAAAAAAAAGAAGAAAAAAAAAACAGGCTTGGCCCAGGATTGTGGCAGCCGCCGCAGCATTTTGTGAACCACTCTATTTATCAGATACCACCGATGACCAGACCCTTCTGGCCGCCCTCCACCTCCCCTGCATGGCCAATCCTGGCCATGCCTCTGTGTTGTGCTCTGGACCAACTAGTTGGCTCAATTGCTATGGCCGGTCTATATTATTGAGCGATTTTTTTTTTGTTTTTGCTAGTCTTGGAGTCTCTCTCTCGCTCGCTCATAATATTTTTTGATGGCGCGCTGAAAGTCGTCGCCTTTTACATGTGTGTTAGTAGTAAAAGTTGTTGCTGCTTTTGTGAGTGGAGCGAAGTGAACGACCATCAAGGTAAAAACCGCAGCAAACAATGGCCAAAGCTGCACGTCGTTGTTGCTGCTGCCGCTGCTGCTGCTGCCTCAGCTTCAACTCCAGGTGAATGTGCCTTGTGCGCCCCCTCTCCCTACCTCCTTCTCCTTCACCGCTTTGATCTCCTCCCACTTGGGGTGTGTGGGCCCGCAGAATTGTAACGCGTTTTGGTTGTTGTTGTTGCTGTTGTTTTTGTCTCTTATTGTTTTTGCTTATTTGTTTCTACGTATTAATAACATGTTGGCAACGCCATTCGGCCAACCATCGCCTGCATCAACGTCGACTTTTTGTAAAAAAGCAAAAGCTAAAAAAAAATATGCATATGCGAATTATGAAAGGACTCAAAAGGCTTCCACCTTCGGATCTCTTTCAGGCTTCTCGTGCTTGTAAACGCCCTGGCCTCATACCAAGAACTAATAATAGTAATACACAGGCCAATAATAAGTTTTAATCATCATGATAATGGTGTGCTTAAATCCAGTTCGTTTGTCCTCTCGTACTTACTCGAGACTTCTTCACCTTCTTTGATATTGTTGTGTCTTGTGTGTGATCGAAATTTCTGATGTCTCCATAAAATTCAATGCGTTTGAGTGTGCTTTTATGTGTGAGCATGTGTGTGGCATAACAAATTCGATTCGTTGCGTTACCTCTCTTTTCTTTTTTACTCTTAAGAAGCGTTTCATATTATGGGGGCGTTACATTTGGAATGCTCACAAATTCGATTTCGATTGTGAAATCGCAAATGCCATAAAGTCTGGCGATAATATTGCAAGTTATATACTTTATTCTTTTTCATATTTTTTATAGGTGAGATATGAAAATTCTAAATATAGATTTTATTAGTTTGATTTGCCTAGGCCAAAGAAATCGTAAAAGAATTTGTTAGGATTAACATTTAATCTAAAATTTTTTAGTAAAAAGATATATTAAAAGCGCAAAGAAATTAGATTTTTTAGAGCTAATCTTTGTAATTTTAATTAAAATAACATAAAACAAACAAAAATAAGTTTTAAAACATTGCTAAGAACAATTATAGCAGATATTTGTCATTATTAAAAGAGTGAGTATCGGATTCGTTGTCGACCCCAAGAGAACTTTAACCATAAAATATAAAGCTTTATTAATCAAGCATTGTTTTATAACAATAAAACGTAAGAAGTTAAAGGCATTAATCATTCAGAGATAGGAAAGTTGAAAATTTATGGTTAAGTTTGAACAAAAGCTTCTATTCCTTGACAATAATAAACTTTAACATAAGTTTTACCAAAACTTAGCTCAGATTTCAAAAAGATTAAGCAAACAAATGAATTGTATTCAAATTTCACCAGAAGACTAATTAGGAACAGAAATCTTCTTCATTAAACAAATATAAAAAAATATTTTAATTATATAAATTTACAGTTAGCTCCTGTATTTGGAGTTATTACGTATATAAAAATTTGACAAATTGTTTTTGTTCCTTTTTTGCCAATTAAAAATGAAGCAAGCAAGTCGTCCCTGCCGACATTGAGTATACCCTGTACCAACTAGTTATATTAAATAAAGTCGAACACCATCGAAATCGCCATCAATTTCAAAGAAAATTCAGTTTAACATGCCGCAACAGAGCACGCATGCTATCTCGCTCACTCTTGTCAGCTAATGCCGCCCTTAGTGTTTCAGTACAAAACTTATATGCGAATATCTCCGACATTTGTTGTCCGATTTTGACTAAATTTGGGCAGCTAAAGCAGTTTGGCTCTATAATCAGGTGTGCCAAATAAAAATACGATATCTTTCATACAGCTCTAGTTATAGTTTTTTCCAAATTCCGGGGGCGGAAGTGGGCGTGGCAAAAATTTGAAACAAACTTGATCTGTCTATGCAATAGACGGATGTTCACACCAAGTTTGGTAGCTCTAGCTCTTATAGTCTCCGAGATCTAGGTGTTCATACGGACGGACAGACGGACAGACGGACAGACGGACGGACGGACGGACGGACGGACGGACGGACAGACGGACATGTCTCAATCGACTCGGCTAGTGATGCTGATCAAGAATATATATACTTTATGGGGTCGGAAACGCTTCCTTCTGCCTGTTACATACATTTTGGCGACTTTAATATACCCTTTTACCCTCTGGGTACAGGGTATAACAATGCGAAAAGCGAAAATTTAAATGTCAACTGGTTTACCAAGAAACAAACAAAATACAAAAAGTATTTGCATATACATATAATAAGAAAACACAGCAAACGAAAATGAATTAAATCAATTATACAAACATATATGTGTATATATATACATATATATTTGTATATAGATATTTATATACCGGTGTATATGTTTGTATGTATGTGGAGTGGTTTGCCTTGGGTCGACATCTCGTTCAACAGTTCACCAAAGCAAAGAGCAAAAATTCAGTTAATACGTTAGAAACAAGTTAAGAAAACAAGCGCTAACAGCTGACCAATTGGCTGACGCATCTGCTAAACAAACATCAGCAAATTTTAAATAAAACAGGTTGCTATTAATTTTTGACCTTAATTATGATTAAAAATATGTTCAAAGAAAACGAAAGACTCAGCCAGGGAAAAGGAGATGGAGAGAGAGAGAGATTTCTCTTGTATAAAAGTTTATGACAATTTAATTAGTTTAATCGATGCATAAAAAACTAACCATTTAGGCTACCTGCTTCTGCTTTCAGTTCTAGTCAAGAATATTTATGGAACAAATAAAATTTAAGTATTACATAAGTTAGAATCAACGGCTGTAACAGCGGCAGCAACCAGAAAAGCAGCTTGTTGTGTTGCTCTTTCTTTCTTACTCTTTCTCCCGCTCTCTCGCTCAACTTTAATAGGTTTTGATTTCAAATTGGCTTTAGCTTGGGCTCCTTTCATGATTAATGCTTATTGCTTGTTTGCCCTTTTTCAGCATTCTTCTCACTCATAACTGTAAATTCTTATATTATTAACCAAACGCAATTACTGTCAATAGGTTTTTGTTTTTGGTTTTTCGATTTTTTTCTTAGCCATAATGAATTTGCACGAAATCATTTCAAATGCGAAAGTTCAAAGACACGCTGAAATTGGTAATAGAAGAAGAAGCAGAATAAGGTTGAAAAGAAAAAAAAAGAGAGAGGTAGATAGATATAAAAAGATATATAGAGATAAATATAAAGAACTATTCATTCATTTATATATATATATCTTTATGTATTTCAAAACGAAAGCTTATAATAGGATTTTGATTTTACATATGTTTTAAAACGTGAGGGGAATAAAATTATATGGCAATGATCTCACTGTTTGGCTGTTTAAAGTGGGCCAAAATCATTGACACTTTTAGCCAAAATGACATGTAAGAAACAGATAAATTTTATATAAAAAGCCGATAATTGAACGATTTCTAAGAAAGTTGTTTTTGAAGCTTAATAGCTTAGCTTAACTAAGTTGTAAAATTGTTATAAAATTTAAACAAATTCAAATTCATTTTCTTTATTGACGATTGATTTTATGTAGATGATGGAAAATAAAAAGATAAAGCAAAGAATAAAGCTTAAAAAAAATTACGAAAAAAAACGTTGTCTTAAACTGAACTTAAGAGGTAATCAATCTTTCGTTACTGCTTTTGGAGTTAATGTTTATTAAAGCCATTAAATTCTTTCAGCTAAATAATAAATAGTTCAAATTTAATTTAAAAGCAAAAATTAAAATAAATTTGATTCAATTGCTACTAACGACTTTTCCATCTTATTCCATTGTTTGCAGATTCCCATTGATTGTGTATACATACATGTAAGTACTTTCATTGCTTTTCTTTACTCATAATGCATTTCATGATGAAATCTAAATGGCTATTTAGTCTTGCTGTGATTGCATCACTTCACATAGGATAAAAAAAGAAACACAGAAGAAATTTCACAAATTGATGAAATCGGGACAAACTTGCTTCATATATAATATTTACCAGAGACAAGTTACCAAAAATAGTCAAAATTTTGTACAAGTTTTATTGTGATTATTTATTGACAGCTGTGTGTTATGTGCCCCAAAACCAATATGGAGAGGGGGCAAGATAAAACAGTTAAGACAGTTTCGTAAAGAGCCCAGCCCAGTTTCTGTTACAGTTCCAGTTTGGGCCAAACAATCACGACAGCTTTCACTTGCGGCTCCAAGTCAATCTCACACGATTTTCAGTTCAAGTAGTTAAACTTACGAGTATTTTATTTATTTATTTAGTTATTTTTGTTGTAGTGAGCGAAGGAGGAGGAAAGGTAGCTGCACATTTGCCACACTTTGAATTTGAGCACGTCAAGTTCGTGCCTTAAGTCTTTCGTTGCGCTTGCCTGGTGGCCCCTTGGCCTGATGATGATGATGATGATGAACAACATCATTATGAAGTTACTGCGGTTTGCCGGTATGGTAATAATCATTTTGCACAGCGGCGGTGGTGGTGGCGGTGGCGGCTGCAGCGTCGGCATGCAACTTTGTAGGTAAATTACGCTTAATGATTATGTTCATCAGGCTTTACAATATACACACATATGTATATATATATGTATATATATTGTTATATATATGAACAGAAATCTACAAGTATAAAGGAGTCGGCTGATACCAAAAATAGCCCAGACCAAGTGGCAAAAGGTGTTGGTATTTATGTCCCATCGTTTGGAGTAGGATGCTTTTGCGAAATGAGTTTAATTCAATTAGAGGAGGAGGCTGTGGCAATTTACCTGAGCAGATTCATCATAAAATTACTTAATATGACAAGCGACTGCACGATAATTTTATATTTTTTATTAATATAAATATTATTATAAGCTCTCTGTGGTTCTCTATATTTACGATAGTTGTTGTAAATATGAAATGGAAATAGTGGAAATTATAGGTGCTATGTTCTTTGTGTTTTACTTTGTTATATAATTTTGTTGAGACTTAAAATGAGTCATAATGGGAATATGTACTTCCAAAATTTCTAGAATAATTTTGTCAATTTCTGTAAAAATTTTTTGCGTTACAAGAAAAGAATGGGAACCAATAATCGATAGAGATACGCACGCAAAATCATTGACCTCATGAGTCATTTCCAAAACTATTTAAATCCATGGGAAATCTTTCAATGCTCTAGGAAATTTGTTCCCTGGTGACCTGAATGCAATATAAATTGCTTTCAATTGACTTGAAGGTAGCAATAACAGAATCTTTCACATCAAATTAAGAACGGAGATGACGAAGGCATATTTGATTAAAAAGGAAAATGTGGAAAACAAGAGTTATGGGCATACCTCATCTTTAACACCTAAACGAAATCTTTATGATTTGAAGGTCATGCTCTTTATCTCATGAAAACAAAACTTCCCCACTACTGTATACGATGATCATTAGGAACCTATCCGGGATCAAAATCGGATACAATTTACTCACTTGAGGCGTGGATGCATGACAAACTGCCGAAATATGACCAAGTCATTCTTAACTATGTGAACCCACATATATTTTCAAATTCAAAAATAATAATAATTTGAATATGTTTATTTATATTGAATATTTGAGAACGTAATTATTTATTAGGTTTCTTTAAATTCAGGGCTATTTTGTATTGGCTTAAAATCTCCTTGCTTTTAAGAATCAAATGTCCAATTATTTCTGTATTGTTTTGCTAATTCATCAACTTGGCAATTCCGCATAGCGAAAAACAATAAAAGACATAAACAACAAATTGTTAAAAAAAATATTTGCAAAACCTTGAATTCGAATAAAAAACAAAAACCAGATAAAATGAATTAAATTTGAGTGAAACAAAACTTTAAAAATAAAATTCAACTATTAAATCATTTTGCCTCTTCTGTGGCATCAAGTTTTTGAAAAAATGGAAAATAATTGTCTAGACATAAGTTGGGTAAATAATTAGTTATTAGTAATAATAGTTTGTTAGTTTTTGCCATTTTGTTTGGCTTACAGTTTGTTTGTTTCATTATTCTCTCCAAACACCGCCCTCAAGTATTTGATTGACCTTCAAGGGGCGGTAGACACTGGCGTCCCGCTTCAATGGACATCAAAGTTAAGTAAGCGCAAAAACAACTAAAAGAGACATTTGATTCAAAAGCTGACTAAACTCTGGCAGCTGATAAGTTGAATGGAATTGAAACTACTATATAATTGAAAATAAATGCTTCAATAAGTTTACAAAATGAGATCGGGTTTTGAATATAAACCTCTATAGTAGAAGCAAGAATATGGAAAATTTCTAGAATAACTCTTGGGTTGGCAACTAGCACTTTTTCCTTTTTTGTGCTTAAGGATAACCTTATATTTTAGTATAAAAAAGTAGACAGAATTAAAATTTTTCTCTAGACAAATTTTTTGAATGATAATTAAAAATAAATACAATTTATTAATTCTCTTTGAAATATTTTAACCAAATGCTCTAAACTAATTAGCCGTTAGCATTATGTCAAAATGTTGAAAACCACAAAAAAATTGCCACACAATAAAACCAATTGATATTAATGGGAAACCATTAATAAATTGGCTAAAAGTTAAAACTTGTTTGTGGTTTGTTACTTATTTCAAATAATGAATATTAAAATTAATTATATAGACTTACCAATAATTTGTTGTTACTCATTTCTCCGCAAAACAAATTGATGACCTTCTATCTTGAAGTTGGCTTTTTGTTGTATATTATTTTTATTTATTTATTATTTTTTTTTTGCTTAACTCTTTTGTTGTTGTTTCTTTTCGGTTTCTGCTATTTCACTGCACTTTTCTCTCTTTCTTAGAGTAAACTTGCTCGATTATCTGGCATTATCTTTAATTTTTCTTTTTTTCACAAAATCACAAGTACAAGGAGTATTATGCAGGCTGTTGGGAAAACACAAAGGGGGAAATTTGTCTTGAGCCAACGCCAACGCAAGTCAAAAATCAATTGCATTCAATTTGAAGGGCCATAAATTGACCCAGCCGGAGCACATTTATCATCCTCAATCTCAACTTGGAGGAACAATAACAATTGCACACGAATCAGAGCAAAGGTAGCAAATCCACAAAAGAATTGCAATCGGGGCTCAGATTATTTAAGTGTGTTGGCGTTTAATTTGCCAATTTTTATGAGTTATTATAGTAGGGTTGAAATGAAAATGGGAATGGGCCAAGAGGGTAAGGGAGTCATGTTTGCATTGAAAATTTGCATCGGCAGCAGCTTCATTAAGCGCTAAATTTAGACAAGGGCCATGCCTCCATAGAGTCCAATTGAACCCGAACCGGATATGGCTTAATGCAGACTCAGCCAACTCTCAGCAAAAGCAATAGCAACAGCAGCAACAACGGCAACATGTAGCATCAGCAGCAGCAGCAGCAGCGTTCAACTTTATTTAAACACAATTATTTTACCAGGGCAAGCCAAAAGGCTGTTACTGCTGAATCTTGGGTATCTGCCCCCAACTTGGGCCATTTGCTGCTGCTGCTGCTTCACTTACACATAAATTTGCATGTGCAACAAATTTGCTGCTGTTGCCGGTTACTGTTGCTGTTGCTGTTGCCATTGCGTTGATGTTGTAATTTAGTTAATTTTGCCTATTCCAAGGTGGCAGCAAAGAACCAACCCATGTCAGAGTCAGACTCAGACTCCAACTTGGGCCAACTCATGCCAACGGCTCGTGCTTTGTCTGGTTGCCTGCTTGATTCTGTTCTTCTCCTCTCACTCTTTTTTTTTTTTACTCTTTTTGTTTTGTTTTATTTTTATAGAGTTGTTGGCTTTTGATTGCGTTGGCGTTGCCCCTTGATGCTGTTTGCTGTTGTTGTTTTAATTTTGCATGTTTTGTTGCTGTTTGTGCACTTATGTTTTATTGCCAGCAATTTGGCTAATTGTATTTATTTATGTTGGTAGCAGACAGAACTTAGTTACAAAATTGACCCTAATCATTTCTACAGTTATTTATCAACTTGAATTGATAAATCGATTGTCAATTACACAAAATAATTTAAGAATTAACTTCGTTTTGCATTTAGTTTTTGTATTTAAGTAATTTTTTCTTTGAACTTGAACAAATCTTTAATAGCATTTTATAAAGTTGACAAAGTTATAAAGTTGACGTAGGATTTTTTTTTCTAATTCGAACTTCTTTCTTCGTTTGATGATCAATTTAAGCTTTTTGCAAATTTTTAGTCAACCTTTTAACTTTGTATTGAATTTGTTTTATTGTAATTTGTAATTATTAAGTTATTTTCTTATCTGTTTTTTTTTTCTTTCAAAGTTTGGCAATTGTTTAGGTATTTCAGATTCACTAATGTAAACAATAGTTTATTTTCAATCAAATTTTTTCTAAGTCAATTATTGTTGTGATTCTTAGATTTATATTAGTTAGTTTAGTTTAATTCTGTTTCTTTGTATAACACGAAAAATTTTCAATATTTTTGTAAATCAATCATTTCCGAAATGCGTAGAGACGAAATAAAAACACCTTCAAAGCCTAGATTTTTTTAAATAATCCAATATTTTTTTAAAATTTAGTCATAAATAATGAATTGCCAATTTTAAAGTTTAAATTAAAAAAATAAAAATTATAAAAAAAAATTATGCATATGTGCTAACTTTTAGGTTTGAAACTTTAAAATTGTTTCAAATTTTGTAATAAAATAATATGAGCTGTTTCAAATATTTAATATATTTTATAAAAGTATACAAAATATTTGAAATTATTTATTCACGGTTTAATTTTTTATTATTCACATTTTTTTTTTTGGGTTTCAGTTTAAAAGATTTTTAACTTCAAATATAATTGTTTAAGAGTCCAAATTGTAACATTTGTTCATCCTATTCGGGTTTTGATTATTGTTTAAGATTTAAAACAAAGTTTAATTTAATTTTACACAAATTTATTTAATGTTGAATGAGAACTGTTTTTTATTTTATGTATTTTGTTTTTGAAAACAAATTCAGTAGTGGGACTATCTTTTATTTTGTAATTTTATAACTTTCAATTAATTTCAAAATGTTTTTTAAACAATTGGTTTTTATTTATTTTTTTTTTTTAACTTTCAACAGTTCACTTTGAATTTTCAATTATTGAATAAAGAAAATAATTTACACGAGTATTAAAAGAAAAATTCTTCGCTGAATTTAACTTGAAAACTTTTTCTAAGTTGGTTTTTTGCAACGATGCGCGCAGACGACTTGGCTGGTTATTGAGCACGACTCGGAATGCGGCAAGTGGCTCAGGCACTGCCCCAACAAACCCCCAAAAGACGCAACAACAATTGACTTCAGTTCCACGTAAACTAAATGACGTAAGACAAACGACGTAAGTAGTAAGCCGGCGGCGGTCAACGAACGACCGAGCGAACGAATCGAATAACGTAAGACGAATAGAGCGAGATGGCAAATTGGCAAAACATAGACCAAATGCTGCTGCTGCTGCTGCTAGTGTTGGTGCTGCTAATCCACATCCGCCTAGCTGGGCTGCTTACTTACAATGAGGCAGGGGGCCAAGTAGTCGAGCAAACGAGACGACCACTTCACACGTTGAAGTACGCAGCAAGACTGAGCTTGCGCCTCTCGCATAACTGAGATTATAAAATCTCAAAGACACAAAAACCACCGGCAAAGGCAACTGCGAAAACTTACCACACTTGAACTTGACCAAATGCACAAATTGCAGAGGCGGATCAGCGGCAGCACGTGAACGATTCTTCTCCACTCTCCAACACACTCTCATTCGTACTCTCAAGTAAACAAATGCTTCCAACTGGAAATCGCGACTTAAGTGCTCTCAGCATAGCACGAACAAGTTTTTAAGTCTCTCGTGGCCAACAACAATTCACGTGGCCGGCATCGTTTTGTTTTGGTTTTTGTGGCATGCGAGTTTTGTTTACAGCTGTGACGTCATTGTTTTCACAATTCCAATTGGCAACAGAGAGAACTAACACTGTCTTGCTCTCTTTCTTTTTCTCTCTCTCTCAATCTATCAGTTTCTTGAGAGTAAACACTATCGCGTGGTGAAAAACGAAAGACTTAGGCAACGAACTTGACGCTGACGCAACAAAAAATTTCGTTAGCTCCCACCAAAAAAAATAAAAAAAATTAAAAAAAAAAAAACTACTAAGAAACGAAAAACAGCATGAAAAATATTAAATTTCATTTTAAGACTCGGTCCGTGCAAAAATCAATTCTTACGCTAAGCCGCACATTTGTCTGGCTTTGAAATCAGCTTAAAATCAACGCCTACGTGGGTGTCCATTAGCAACACGCGAAGAGTGCCAAGACATGTCGCCAGGCAACATGAATAACCATATGCTTATTAATTGTCGCCTCGCCAAATTTTGGCATTCGATTCGGCATTTATATTCACCGATTCTTCAGATATCCCCATATTCATATTAAAGTGCTATGACATCATGTTTACTTCAGGCCCAAAGCCCCAATAGCTTATTATGTTGTAATTAGTAATGATAGATAATTGCATGAAAAGTAGAGAATTTTTATTAGATTACTGACCTTGATTGCTGTTTAATGTAAAGTTCAACTTTTAATCTGATTGGTGTAGGTTTTATAACTGTTAATGCTATAGAAATTCAATTTGTTTTTATTTTGGTAAAGAAAGAAATGTTTCTTAATTACAAAGAACACTTCTTCCTTGTTCGTGTGACATAAAAAGTATTTATTACGAACAATTTACGACTACTTCTTTATTTACTGCCAATTGGTGAATATTAAAATTGATTATTTCGTGACAAGGAAAACTCGTTTATGTAGTGAAATAAGAAAATGCAGATAAAACATCTGTGAAGTTACAACTAACATTTTCCGTATCAATCATCTGGAATCTAATGATTCTCTTCTTCTGGACAAAGCAGAGATAGCAGATTTTCAGTATAAATTTAATATTATTATTTAATATAAGACTGCTAATTCTAGAGTTAACTGCTCGCGCCATCACGTTGGGCGCCAAATGGCTTTTGCTTAGTAAAGTTCTTAGCCACTATAATAGCCAAAAGTGAATGCTAAAGCATAGAAATGAATTAACTTTAAACTTAACTTTTCTTGGTTGCTGAATAATTTGGTTAAGCCTTACATCAAAGTCAGTCAGTTAGTCAGTCGTTCTGTCTGTTCTGTCCATTAGAGAGACTGAGTTTGCATAGAAATCGTGCCGCTTTTGACCCGGTTGCGTAAGTGGTAACCGGCAGTCCATTTCCTACACCTCTATGCAGCTTGTTTGATGGCAATTAGTCAAATGTAAATACAAATCAGTTAGTACATAAATACAAAACAAAAACTACAAAAAGGCTAGCAAACACTCTGTCGACTCTCGTTTGCTGCTGTTTAGGTTACTTTGTCTAATTGAATTAGCAGCGCGTAGCAAATATACAAAAAGAATATATAAAAAAAAAAAATTTGTTTGCCCACACGATTTTTATGGTCATTTGATTATAGTACTGGCCTTGAAGTTTATATGAAGATGATGCAGCTAGTTGAGTCAGTTTATAAAGTTCAATCTCTGCTTGAGTTTATGGGCCGAAAACTTGATGACTTTGGCACTAGTTTTTATGGGCGAGCAAACAAAGTAACTAATTTACTTCACAGGAACACGAATACGTATATGCATATGTATGTATATACACAAATGTATTATGGTTATTCTCTTGTCTTTCTTGTAAGGCTACGATTATTCCTGATGACATGCGGCTGGCGGTGTGAAGTGGCTGGCCCAAGTAGATGTCAGTTTCAATTTGAATGCTCAACTTAATCCGCGCGTCACTCAGCTCTGCTCATCTAGCTGGCTCGTTCCCAGACATGAAAGCATCTGCGGATGATGCACTAAACCTAGGCAATTTGCGAAGCGGCGGCTTGGCATCAAAAGCCCAACCAAGTCCGGCCAAGCCATGTCCAAGTCCAAGTCAAGTGCCAGTCGCATAGTCGGAGCATATTCAAAATTAATTTCAACTTGAGCTGAAATTTTTTAATTATGGGTTGCAGTTACATTGAGATCGGTTCTCATCCTTATACTCATCATGATCGTTGGATCTTCTCTTGTTCTTCAACTTCTTGGGGGTTGGCTCAATTTACGCACAACGGTGTTTTGGTAAGGGAAGCCATTTGGGCGCTTAATTGAATTCCTGGTAATATATTTGTGTCGGTCCGACGGTGGTCCCCACAACCAGATTCTGCCAAATTGATTTGTTTGCCACAGCGTGTACATCGTGTTGGTTTTTAACAGTTAATATTGTTGCAAAATATAAAATAAAAAGTGAAAAATGAAATTGTTGCATGTTTGCGGCAAATTATAAACAGAATCTTCTAGGTAGCACAATAAGTAAATTTAATGAAGGGTTTCAGTATCTTCTGGCTTTTTTTTTGCAATGTTTGAAGTTGAAATGGAATAAAATTCTAGATTTATTATTGCCAAGATAGGTACAGTTGTGTCGGGTTATTACTAGTTCAAATTTTGCCGAGTAAATGATTGATTGCCCATTCATATTGGCCATCCTTCATGCCAACTATTTAGATGAGCTCAAACTACCAATTAAGCTGGTGACATACTTTTCTTTTTTTTTTTTTTTATTTGTAGCTGACTCCCCAACCAATTACCAATTGACCAAAAGAGCTGGCAGGCTTCTTTTTCACACATAACTGCAAATTCACGACCAAATATTTTCTAGACAAAAGCTGAGAAAGACTTGAAACCTGTTGCAAATTCTTTCACTAGTAGTTGGGTGCTGATCAACGGTCATTTGGATGCTTAAGTGTCGGCTCAGTTTGGCTGATGGCGCAGAAGCGAATGTGAAATTTTTTTCCAAAGCCTGGCATTAGGCCAGAGTCTGGCATGAGTCTCTCTCTCTTTCTCTTAGCCTATCTGAAAGCCATAAAAAATATGCTAACAGAGTTGTTGGTCGAGACGTTGCAGTCGCTGGAGATCGTCATCCGCCGTAGGTGTCATCTAGCCGGGAGCAGCCTAGCCAATTGCTGATTAGCGCCGACTTTGAGACGCCATGAACATGACAGCATTTCAACTCTTTGGAGTCTCAGACTCCTTCAGGTCTTTAGGTTCACATCCAGGTCCAGAGGTATGTGCTTTGATAAGAATTCTTTTTGCTACAGCTACAGCCAGGGCATTAGAATGTTAAGTGATTGGTTAATTGCAGTTGGTCCATGATCATTACGATGATGATGATCATGATGATGAGACAAGACAGACTTCTTGGATTCTATGTTTCAAGTCTTTTGTTCGTAAGTTAAAAAAAAATTAATGCAAGTGCCTAAATAACTTAAATTCCATCTTTCTATCTTTAGGTTGACTTTTATTGCCAATAAGCAGAAGGCGAAAGAAAAAGAAAAAGCAGCTGTCAGCCACTATTATTCAATTTTGAAATAAATAGTTATAAGTTATAACAATATACGTAGTAAATGTAGATCTTATCTAACTCTTCAAAAGTCTCCTTTAATGGTTAACTGTTGGGAAAATTTATATTGTTATAGCTGTCATTTTACACTGTCCTTAGCATAGTCCCAAACTTTATTTCTTATATGGTTCATACCCAAAATGTTAAATAAAATCTTCAATAAAGTTTAGTAAACTAATAAAAAAATATTATTAAAAACAAAAGTAGAAGCAGTAGTAAAGAAGGATTTTTTATTCGACTTTCGTTTGTGGTTTTAGAAACAAAAAAACGCGTCACAGTTTGACAACTCTTGAGTTAAAGGATACAAAACTGTAAAATGAAATTCGTTTCCATTTTGAAGACAAATGAATTTGTGTTTTCAGCTTACCGTGTGTCAACACTTAAGATGCTAATGGCCCACCAAAAAGGCACCTAAGGGGCCCCAACCAACGGCAGCCATTTGTAAATGCTAATTAGAAAGGCAACAAGCAGCAGCAGCACCTCACAAGAAAACTAACCAATCTACTCCTCCTTCTTATAGTCTTTTCTCTCTTACACCGCTAGCTATAAATTTTTGCGTACATTGTAAAACTTCTTCAGATGCAACTGCAGGGATTCTCCCCATCCTCTTACTCTTGGTCTTATTTTAGTTACTTTTGCTTAGTTCACTCCCAGGTTGCAAATCAAATAGGCAAATGAACTGTCAACTGGAATGTGTGTGTACAGAATGGTGGTGAGTGGAAGAATACAAGAGATGAAGGGGATATGAATAGAGGAATATTTGCGAGGAATTCGCATGATATACAGTCTGGGCGTGTGTTGGAGGTGTGTGTGTTGGGCTAACACACGCGCCAAATAACACGCGCAAATAATCATAAATCAAATGAAAGGCTGCTCCTGCTGTTTCTGTGCAACTTCAGCCTGAGGTGCACTATTCGAAGCTAAAGCAACTCGAGTTAGAAAATATTCTTCTTGTCAATTTTGGTGCCTCTGTTTGCCACGCCCACTACATTAATTAGCCCAGCAGCTGGATTTTGTGCTCCCAGTGCTGTGTGTAACCCTTAAATGTTTTACTATCATCTCTTGCGTTTGGGGGGAACCGCTGACGGTTCATCAGACAGAGCGCATTTGTGTGCCAATTTGAGTAGGTAAATTGCAAGAATATTCCAAATGAAGAATCAGCCGAACAAAAAAATATGCTGAAAAGAAGAAGAAGTTGGAAAAAAACTCAATTCAATTCCATACAAAATACAATCATAACACTGACCTCAATTTCCTGCCAGCCGCAATCACATTTCCTAGCCTAATCTACTAACTGATTCAACTTCTTCTACTTCAACTACTTGGTGGTTCTTCATGGTTCTACTATGATTCTTGGGTTTCCCCCTTTCACTCTATTTCTCTCTTTCTGTTTCTCTGTCTTTTTTTCTCTCTCATAGTTCTTCTAATCAGATGCAGAAACAGAAATAAGCAATTATGATGGACGTTCTCCTATGTTAGGACAGTGGAAAAAAATTTATTTCATTTTACTAAAAGTTCAAGTGGGAAATTAAATTATGATTTCTAAAGGGAAAAGATAGAAAAGGTCGCAAAAGGATGAAAAAAGAATAAATGTTAATTCTCTTAGAACAAATGAAGAAAAAAAAATGAAGAATCGCAGATTAACATACAAATAAGAAATCTTTTATATTGTAGACAAAGAATTCATACTTAAAGGAGAAGGTGAATGAAGAGAAAAAGAATATAAAATATGTAGAGAAGAAAGAAAGAATGAAAAGATATGACGAAAATGTTTTTTTTTAATAACAACTAAAGCAATGAAAAATAAAAGAAAAGAATAAAAATGGTAATAAAGTTGAAATAAAGAAGAAAAGAACATAAGTTATCTTTTTTTTTACCTGTTTGCAATATAATGAAAAAGTTTATTTGACGAATTTTTAGTTAACTAGGAGGTACTTATAGAGAATACCAACAATTTCACTGAAAATTTTACAGATTTGCCTTGTAACAAATATAACCAAAGTTTGCTCCACTGTGACTTTTGGCTTGGACCAATTGTAGAACATGAAAAATCAATAAAAGCAAAGCATTTCCACTTTTTGGCTTGGCCAAAACCGTATTTGGAATGGCATTTCTTCTTGTTTTCTTTTTCTGGCTTTTTTTCTTTATAGCTTGCTTGATGATTTGGTTTTGATGATGCGCACGAACAGGAACAGCCACAGCAATAGCAACGGCAACAACAAAAATAAAGCAAAAAGCCAAAAGTAGCACAAACTCAACAATTGGCACAGAAATGAAAATAATTTGCATTTAATGGCGTTCGCGGCGTGGGCCATGAGTAGAAGAAGCATCATGTGCATGAACAGCATGTGAATGGGCTAGTTGCATGGCATTGGGAATGGGGTGGGGGGAATAGGACTAGGGACCAAGTTCAAATCATTAGGCCTAAAGTTCGTTGCTTTGTCCATAGCAATTTGCGCCGCGCTGTCACGATTAATAACGCTGTCATAATAACACTTTTCTGTGATTGATTTAAGACAATTACAGAAAAGAGGAACACAGCACTCACGTTTGTGGTTGAATTTTAGCGAATGGATGGATGGATGGATGTGGATGGCATAAAGAAGATGCAGTCCTTCTGAGTGATTGGTTAGGTCTTGGCTTAAGAAAGAGATTATCAAGTTGCCAAATGGGCACGTCCAAACTGAAAATGCTAGGCAATGCTATTGGGCCAAGCGAAAAAGTGTTGAACCAAAGCAGACATGCTAAATTAAGCTGAAGAAGATGGCTATCAACACCACCACCACCACCACTATAACCACCAATGCCGACGCCGCCAACGAGCAGGATTCACATAGAACCCCGCTTCATCACCTTACATCCTCTAGTTACTCTTCTCTCCCCAAATCGCTTGATGTTGATGACTTACAACAAGTAATTGGCAGCAGCCACAACCGACCACAACAAAATCATCATCATCATCATCAACATCCTCCCATACCCATCTACCTAGTGTGGCTCACTCAAGCGTCGCTTGTGTCAAAAGGTTTAATTTTTGTTTCTCTCACCCTTGCTCTTTACCTCCTTGTTTCCACTCTCCATCACCTTTTCCCCCCCTTTTTTTTTGCAACTCCCGCATGTAATAACATTTCAAGCTGTGCACTCTTCGCTTTGCTTGGGTCGGTCTTCAACTTGAACCTCTTACATGGTTGACTGAGCTGCTCACAACATCACAGCAAAAAAAAATCAACACAAAAAAAAAGTCCGTAAGAGTAGGAGGAGGATAAAGGTGGAGGCATTGGCATCCAGTTGCCCAGTGCGTCAATGTCAGCGCTTCGATTCCAAAAGTCGAGAGTCCCCTGACACTCAACTCCAACCTCAATCTGTTAACTCAAGCTTCAGCACCAGTCGCAGTGAATTTAGTTGCTTATTGTTATTGGCTTCTGCCAGTTGCCTGGGTCAAGTTCAAGGCTTCCAATTTTATGTTTTTTTTGTGTTTCTTTTTTTTTTTGCCAGGCTTATGCGTTTCAACCTAGAACATAGACGTAAATGCTTTATGCCACAATCGTTTCAGTAGGCGTTTCAATATTGGATGCTCTTCAAATCTAATAGGAATAAATGTTTTATTTGGTTTTCTTTCACTCAAACTGCAGAAACTACTCAAGTCACTTGGTGCAAAAGAGCTTCAACAATATGATGTTAGTTTTTGCATTAAAGCCGTAACAAAAATACTTGGCCTATTGGCCTTGAACATTGACAATTGATGGCCCGAACATGGCTTATATCCGATCATCACTATAAAAAGAGGGAATAAAAATTAGAAAAAGTCAATATTCATTCAATTTTATTGACTTTTCATACTTGTTTATATACATACATATACAGTAAAGCGTCAATGAGATTCAATCAATTGTAAGAATTTACGGGATTCAATCAATTTTTATTGTACCAATTACAAAAACAATATTTATGATAAACAGCAAACATTATTAAGAGTTGACGATAAAACAACAAAAGAAAAGCATTGAAAATTTATGATTTTAGTTTTTTTTTTTCAATAAAATTAAAAACAATGAGAAAATTTTTTTTTTTAATCTTTGTTTTTTATTTTACTTATGTTTATATACAATTTGGGTTCAAAAGATATACTAATTAAAAATTTAATATCATTATAGTTTTTATTTTTTATTTAAGTTGTTGCGAAATAACTTTTGTCACGTTTGGGAGGCAACAAAATTAAAACAATTATGTAATTTAGTTATAGTTTAAGTTGAGTTAAATTTAATATTATATTATACTTCAATTTTCTGTTGGTAACTTAATATTTTATTTAATTTATATTTTACTTAACATATGAAACATTATTTAACCTTTTACCATAAAACAGTATTTTACCTTTAACTAACCCGTTTTCCATTTACAGAATACGAAAAAAGTAATGAGCATTCTTTTTATACCCTGTACCCACAGGGTTAAAGGGTATATTAAAGTCGCTAAAATGTATGTAACAGGCAGAAATATACATTTCTGACCCCATAAAGTATATATATTCTTGATCAGCATCACTAGCCGAGTCGATTGAGCCATGTCCGTCTGTCCGTCCGTCTGTATGAACACCTAGATCTCAGAGACTATAAGAGCTAGAGCTACCAAATTCGGTTTGTAGATCCGTCTAGTGTGCAGCCAGATCAAGTTTGTTATTAGTCCAAATCGGACAATAAATATCGGAGATATAGCTATATGAGTTTTGCACTGAATTGCCATGGTGACATCGGCTGGCAAGAGTGAGCGCGACAGCATGCGTTCGCTGTTGCTGCATGTTAAAGAGAATTTTGCATGAAATTGATGGCGATTTCGAGGATATTCTATTTCATTTAATATAACTAGTAGGTACAGGGTATACTCAATGTCGGCAGGGACGACTTGCTTGCTTCATTTTTGATTATGACATTACTATGTATGATATAGAATAAATGTCAAAAACAAATTTTTATTAAATGAAATGGCATATAAAACAGAAAAACAGGCTGACTGACAAATACGGCTAAATCGACTTGGTTTTCTATAGACTTGACATGGATAATCAGAGGAACTTGTTATGGAAATTCAATGCTGGCAATGATTCACAAATCAATTAAGCTAAATAGAGCTCAATCCGTCTTCTGAACTTAAGATAAGATTATTAGACTAAGATTTATATGAAAATGGAAGATACATATATCCTCTTAGCGAGAGCGCAAAATCAGCAACTTTTTACGTTATTCCTTAAGTACTGAAATCCTCTCACATTTGATCAATTTGTAAAATTTTACTGCATAAATATTAAAAGAATTTCCAGTAAGCGATCAGTTTTTCTTGAGCCAATGTCAAATAATGGAAAAATCTCAATGAACTAACAAAAACCTGGCCCACACCAAAATCCATTTGAATGCCATAAATGCCAGCAGTATGAGAAAAAGAAAGAAGAATAGAAAAGAGTCGGGCTTAAATAGTTTGTTTTTATGGCAAAACTCGTAATATTTGCTAAATGCCTCTAAGAGCCTCTTGACATGGCTCTAAGTTTGTGGCTTTGGCTTGCGTCTGTTAGCCTTCTTGGCCTGCCATGATGGACAATAATAATTCTTGGCAAAAGCCATTTTCGTTTACAAATTGCCGCATAAATCGCATATTCGATGAGAGTTCTTCTCTGGGCATAAAATGCAAAACTTGCAACTTGCAGCAAACCAAAACTTGCAGAGGGAAAGCAGAGGCAAGTGGCAGTCAGGCACAGGCAGTCAGTCGGCCATTCAGCCAGCCGAAACCGTTAACTGGCCAGCAAGTTGCAGCAGGCGCAGCCGCAGCAGCAGCAGCATCAGTTGAAATAAACCAAGTCCAGTGCATAATTCGTTATGCTTTATTACGAAATTGGATATGATCGACTCCGACTTGGCCCGATCCCTGTTTGGGGGGCTTAAAATTATGGGAGACTGATTTGGATTTGGATTCGGTTTCTGGGTCTTTCTCCTGCGGTAGCTAACAAATGACATACTTCTAATTTATGGCCAAACGCAACTGAAACTGGCATTTACACTTGAAGCCACCAGCAAGTTGAAGAAAGGGGGGGAGTATGCCTCTTTCTCTCTCAAAAAAAAAAAAAAAAACACTAACCAACAGCAGCGCCCACGGAAATGCTTGGAAAATTACATCGGCACCGCTAGTTTTTCTTTTTTTCTTCAGCTGCACACACCACATAATTAGTGCAATGTGTGGACAGGCTGCTGCTCTCAAAGTCAAGTGCACCACCACCAGTACGACTGGTAAATATACGGCCTAGTCTGGGGCTGATCGTGTCATGCCGCAGATACGCGAATCGGCGAATCGCTAAATCGGTGAATAGACGGCAAGTTGGTGCCGTAACTTTGATTTTATCTGCGCGCGAGCGCACATGCCGCCGGGCACGGGTATCAAAAAGTTAAATAAACAACTGTGGTTGCTCTTGAAAATGCCTGTGGCACCTCTTACCCATTAGGTGAATGTGGGTATGTGGTATGCTATACTTGAACAAAGTTTTGTAATACCAAAATGTTAAGAACTATTTACCCTTATCCTTGTAATCTTTTAACCGTTAAAACTTATATTGATGGCTCGGCCATTCACGATTGAATATTTTTTGCTTATCGAACTTAACTTTACTTGCTTAATCTTACTGATCCTTGCATCAAAATCTTACACGCTCTTCGTTTAATTTTCTTTATGAATTTAAAAATTCATCTTTTGCAGTTCCGTTCTTCTCATCGACTACGGTATTACAATGGTCGTTCTTAATTTTTTTTGCGAAATGCTTTTTTTTTTTGCTGCTAGTTGATTGTGTTCTTTTTTTCTTCTTCTTTTGGTGTATTTTGTGTGACTCAAAGCCGATGATGCCATAGATATTGTCGCTTCGTGTACAGTTAGACGTTACATATATATTAGCCATCTGTTGTTGGCATGGCCAAAATGAATTTGTGTATTCTGTCGGATGAGAACTTGTTTATGGGCGAGTGGGTGGCCAGATGGCAGAAGTATCATGACCGTATTCTCTTCTTCATTAAAGCCTGACCACAAATTGTGGTTGGTGAACTTGTGGCTAAATTTCTGTACATAGATATCTCAATTGAAATGAAAATCACAGCCGACAAAGTTAACGGTTATACCCAATATGGCCAACAGAAATTACGGCAAGTTGTTTGCTGTTTGCCATGCCTTAAACGAGCACAGGCTGACGACAAATCAAATTAGAACCTCAGCCACTAACAGATCAACATTCTGCATTTGGTCAGAAACACTTTGGCGCCAATTGAGAATCTTTGGCATCTTTGCTTTAATTAGCTAGAAATGCCAATTTGCTGTTCTTTGCCACGCCTTTTTCAACTTATCCACTTTTGGCACGCAACTTCTGCCGCTGGGTGGTTCCTTACTCTCCATCGCACGCAAGCTACTTGAATATCCCTTGCATAAGATGGAAATTTATGTGAACCCATTCACGATCGAATATGACCGAAATGCTCAGCGGGATGGTGGACTTCTCTTCCTGTTGAAATGAAAACAGGCAGCACCATTTAATATACCAAAAAGTGAGATAAAGGCATATTAGTTTTGTAGTAACATATGAAAATGAATCTTCCATCAAAAGATTTTTAAAATATTACTTTTTCCTTTTCGAGCAAAAGCATGTTGAGGAAGCTTGTTGTGGAAGCTTTTGTGTATTCTAAATTTGGCAATTCAGCCTATTGACGTCAATCAAAGAAAAAAAGAACCACAATAGGATTAGTACCAGTTGCTAGGGAAAAGAACAATCTTTGAAATAGTTCATAAAGTTTAATTTATTGTAATTTATATTATTTGGAGTGGGTAACTTACCATTGCTAATTTAGATTAGGGATTTTATTACCCATTAGAATTGTTAAAGTTGTTAAAATTTTTTTTTAGCAATAATAATTATTTATTGAATTGAAGTTCTAAGCAAAGATTCCCTGGCGCGAAAGTTTCTGTTATTCTAAAATTATTCGAAAATATTTTCGATATAGATATCATTTCACTTACATTTTGTTACTTTGCAGGGTATTCAAATGGTTCTTGTGGCCACTGAAAACTCGTTCATATTTCTCTTATTTATTTATTATTATTTTTTTTTTATTTAAGAAATTTAAATTATACGCTTGCCTTGAGAGAAAAGTGGCATGGTCAATATGTTTTAAACATTAAATTTTTGCTTTGCTTTGAATTGGATTGGTTTTTGTTCGGTTTGACTTGGTTTGAATGGGACACTTGGACTCCCGTCTGGTGCTGACTGGTGCTCTGCTGCTCTGCTTCATGCACGATTGGCAGTTGGCAATTTCAAAGATATTTCAAATTCTAAAGCCTGCGGGCGGCTCGACTGCATGTGATTTGCATTTAAAACATCTTTCGCCATTTAGACGGAGAGGAAGAGTTTTATTAAGTCATAAAATTTATATATATATATATATACAGTATATATATTTATATGGTGGATATGTTGTAATATATTTTGTGCACGGCTTGATTTGCATAAGTAAATGTGCATTCGAATTAGACAATTTAAGTGACCAGGAAGTGGTTGAGTATAAGAATAAGATGACCCTTATCTATTTTGTGGGTGAACGTAAACTAGAACCATAAATTACACAACGACAACTATGCACTTTTTACCAGCTAAACTCTATCTTAACACATCATGTACCATTAATTAAAGTTTAATATCTACCGCTTTAACTAACTCTGAGTCAATCTTCTTGTTAGTCCATTTTCTACTGTCTCAGTTTCCATCTCTCCCGCTCCGTTGCTTTTTCTTTTTGTCTGCCTCAATTGACGCCTGGTGGCGTGTCTGGCCCACATAAATCCCACAATTCATTGATGTCTAAAATGGTTAAATTTGTCAAGTCCAGCTTACAACTCCCCGCTCTGTCTTTACACTGACTTTAATATTCAATTCTGGAGTCATTAACAGGCCTGAGAACCATCTCATTGCTGGGTATGCCATGGTACAAAAAGATATTATCGTTAAATTACCGCAATTTGCATGTAAATGTTGTTTATCAATTTAAACGCTAAATGCTTTAGAACTAATGACGGGTGGCGGTGGCTGCCCGGCTAAAAAGAGAATGAAGAAATTTTTTCACCCTCCAGCATTTACAAGTACAGAAGAAGGAACGTTTACGGTTAGCCATTTCGGACCACTCGGACGCTTTAACGGTCACGATATATAAGTATTAGTATGAGTATAAGTATAAGTATGTGTACTAGTACTCACCGCTCGCTTGCTCAGATTGTAACAACAATATTAAGGTAATGACGTGTCATTAATTTTATTACAAAATGTTGCTGTATGTATGTCTGTATGTATACATGTACATGTGAGAGCGGTCAGGTTATAGTTTGGGTTTGGGTTTTCGTTTGGAGTTCGGGATTTGGTCTTTGACTTTGCCTTTTGTGGTCTTCATCCGTCTCTGGGCCATTGGCGTTGCGTTTTGCAGACTTCTGGTCTTCCGCATTTGCTTGAAGAAGAATAGTTGGAGTTGGAGTTAAAGTTGGTAGGAGTGGTTACGCTTGATGGTACAGTAAGTGAATTCTTCAAATCATTTATATGGCCTATCCATGTCACGGGGTTTTGACATCTCTCAGGGTTTCTTCTCTTCTCATCTGAAATAGTTTACATTGTGATGAAATAAATATGTGTGCATCAAGTTTTTCTGGCTATTTGGACTGCATAACTCACTTGCTGCCAATGCCAATTGTTCTGACTCTTACTAAAACTACCTCTACCTCTCCGCTTATTCCTATCTTCTACTTGCGCCTGACACTGAAAAATGCAAACAGAAATAAAACAAAAGACTTAAGCAACAAACTGAGTGATTGCAATTGCTTTTGGTATGTATGTAAGTGTATGTGTATGTGTGTGTGCAAGGCTATTTTTAGCCTTGGCTAAATAGTTGGCATTGGCCCAAAGGATGTGCTGAAGCAGCAGCATCAACTGCAGCAGCATTGCCAAAGGAAGCACATGGAAACAGAGTTGGTCCATGCTCCGACTCTGTCTCTGGCTGTGGCAGCATATTATTTTATAGCCGCTCGCATAAATCTTGCAAACGCAGATAAAAAGGCGAACGCTTTATAGAAAAATAAAAATAAATAAAAATTCTCTTGCCTGAGCTAACCGGATCGGCAGCGGCAGCCCTCGCATTGATGGAAACAATTTATGGCAAAATTAATGATAGATTATGGCGCTGCCAATTAAAAACCAACAAACAAGCGCACAGTTTATAGACGTACCATCAATGTGGATGCTGAAACTCCAAAAGACAGGGATAGACTATATTTGTGTGTGTGTGAGCGAGAATGAGAAAGATAGAGAGTTAGTTGTTACCAAGATGAAGATGGATATGGATTGAATTTGCCGCCTAAGATGTAGGTGTTTAGACGGATTGTGGTCATTGCCTTTGATTTGGCTTTATAGCCTCAAGAAGTGACAAATTAACTGAGCAAAGTGACATCATAGCCACAGGCGTGTGTGTGTGTATGTTTGTGTGTTGTTGTGTCGCTGACTCCAGTCAATTATAATACAATAAAGGGAAAAGACTAAAATTACTTGTTTGATTAATAACCTATGGCTAAAGTCAGAATCATGTTCGCCATTAAAATCAGTCAAGCGCAATTAGAACAAAGCGTACCAAAAAGCAAACGTCTTTGCCTTAAAAGGTGCTTGAATAGGGGTGTGGTTGAAAAGGGGGAAGTCGAAGATTTTTAAGCGGAATTCTGCACGTCTGCGTTGTGTTCCTTTTCCTTTTTATTTTCTTATAAATTAAAGTTGCTTTTTTCTGTTGTCTTTTTTTTTTTTTTGTTAACAATGAGATCATTTGGATTAGATCAAACACTTACAGTTTGAAAGTCAAAGTTGAATGAAAATGAAAATGTGAATACATAAATTAATTTTTAGTCTTAATTTTTGGGAGAAAGCTGGTGTTTGGAGTCGTTTAAAGAACAAACTAAAATATATAAAAATTAATTCCCACATTTTTCATTTGAACTTTCCATTTTTGGCAGAGATTTTTCTCAGAAAAAGCAGAAAAAGAGTGCAAAATATAAACCAAAATAATAAATTAAATGAAGCAAGCAAGTCGTCCCTGCCGACATTGAGTATACCCTGTACCAACTAGTTATATTAAATGAAATAGAATATCCTCGAAATCGCCATAAATTTCATGCAAAATTCTCTATAACATGCAGCAACAGCGAACGCATGCTGTCTCGCTCACTCTTGCCAGCCAATGTCGCCTTGGCAATTCAGTGCAAAACTCATATAGTTATATATCCGATATTTATTGCCCGATTTTGACCAAATTTGGTCAGCTGGTCCAGTTTTGATATATAATTAGGTGTGCCAAGTAAGAATATGATATCTTTAATACAGCTCTAGTAATACGTTTTCGCGATTTGCGGGGGCGGAAGTGGGCGTGGCAAAAATTTGAAACAAACTTGAACTGTCTATGCATTAGCTTTTATATGTAATGTATATTTCTGCCTGTTACATACATTTTAGCGACTTTAATATACCCTTTTACCCTATGGGTACAGGGTATAAAAATACAGAAGGATAAAGAAGAAATAAGGCTGAATGGGTTTCAAATTTAAAAATGATTTTTTAATCTCTAGAAAATTCCAGACATAGTAAATTTTTAACCTTTAATGAAATGGTGAATTTTACTCGTGTGAAAACAAAAAACCCAGCTCACATTTCGATTTTAATGATGCATTTGTCTTCGGGCTAGAAATAACAATCAAATAATTAAAGGTCTATAAAAAATGTCTTAAAGATTGAGAAGTTTGTCATTGTTTCTGAATAAATTTAACATGACTTGGAAAGAACTTTAAGAGACTATTCTGATCCAATTTAATAAAAAGAACTTATTATATAATTTGGTGTGAAACTTATGTCACTTTAGTAAAAGGTGAAAACTCAGTTTGGAGCCAAAACGTCTTTAACTCGGTCTAAAGCACGCTAAAGTCCCCTACAGATGAGAAACATTAGAGCTCTATTCTTAACCAGTAACAACCTAATTAAGAACCGGCTTGGAATTAGTTCACAAATATTTAATTCTGGTAACATTTTTACGGTCAAGCATTTCATGCTAAAAATTTGCGTCTTTTTCTTGTCGAATTCGCAAATAAATTGGTTTTTAATAATGTCCAATATACATATGTGTTGTGGCATAGCAAAAAATAACTTTAACAAGACAACATAAAAAGATATTTTATAAATATGCTTCCAGCTATATAGAAACAGAACCGACAGAATGAAAAGAAGAGGAAACTTCAATGGACACGAAATTGAGCAATTAAATAATTTTCATGTTGTCTTGAGTTCAATGTGCTGAAAATTTCAATATTACGCAATCGAAATTGCATTTATACATACATATATATAGTTGAACTGACAGACTGGCTAAATGGATCTCTCAACATGATTGACGGAACTGTGCTACATGTAGTCACGCCCCCAACAACAACAGCAACAAAATAATCAACCCAAATACAAAAATTCGATCGAGAAATCAGCAAGCACTAAATGTTACTCTGTGCTTGGAATAATTAATTTCCGACAATTTTATGGTCATTTAATGGGGTCTACTTCACCATACAACAACATCTACCTGTGTGAGTCGCGTAACACTGGCAGGCAGTCAGGCTAGTGAGACGGGCAGGTAGCCTAGAAATGGCACAGTTTTTGGGGCCTCCAAACTTCAATCCAATCTCCCGGTAAAGTGTCATAAACAGCAACCGCAAACAAGACACTTACTGGGCGCCGTCGTCGCCAATGGGCGAACAGAAAAACTTTATTTATTTCTTTTTGTTTTTTTTTTCCTGTTTTTTGGCATAAACAAATCCAAAGCTCTTACAATAATCAAGAGTCAATAATCTAGAGAACCAATCCGAAAGCCAATTCAGAACTCATTCAGTGTTCATTCGGCAACCATTCGATTCCATTTGTTCATTTCGTTTCACTCTTTTTTTTCTGTACTTGAATTATGAATAATGATTCATAACTGTGGCCCTGGCTTGAATTCAATGTATATGTCGTTTGTATCTTGTTCTTACAAATCGCGTGCTGATCGTTTTCCCCTCTAGCCAATCCTACCCAGCCCTTTACTACCCCACCACCAGCCACCGTTGAGACTCTTGTTTGACAAGAGCACTACACATAATTTTAATGATTCCCTGCGGTTGGCATCGGTCTTCTTGGCCAGAAGAGTTATGACTTTTTCAATGTGATTTCATTTATTTAACATCATCCGTGCCGCAATCACCGCTGCCCGCTGTTGGTGTTGAAATGGACTTTCGTTTTGGACGGTTTGGTTGATATTGGTTTGATTCTATTTCTGTTGGCCAGTTCCTTGAACTCTAGCCAAAATAACACGAGCACAACTTAATTAACTTTCATTCCCTGTCAGCTTGGAGCCTACTTTACAGTTTGACAGTCATTGCTCATTCACAGGTTTTTATTACTTTGTTCTGCAAATGAGCGGAAATGTCTTTCAGCTGGTGTGTGTATGTAATACTTACTTTTGGAAGTGCTGATTTGCATTTAAATATTCTTATGATATCATTTGTTAGCTAAGCTAAAAAAAAATGCAAATTACTCACCGGTAGAAGTTAATGTTAACACATGATTAACACATGATTAACGCCTACATACTTAAGAAAATTCATTAATTATTTTGGAAAACTCATTTCACAATCTTTTGTAATATGGCAAAGGCAAAACTAAAGGTTTTGTAATGATAAAAACTATAAAGTTGGGGCAAATTTTTTATTGGTTATACAGTTGAGTGTTGAATGTTAATTGAAATCACTTGAAAGATCAAGCAAACACAAATTTTTGAAAAATCATTCAATCAGACAACAAAAGCAAGCAGAACAGAACATATCTTTTATTTTACGGTTGTTTTTTTTTTTTAGTGGAATTGACTAAAAGTGTTTCAATTTAGCGGTTTAAAATTCTTTCGACAAATATTTATTTAAATTTAAATTAAGTTTTCTTTTTAATTTTGGCTATTCAACTAATTTATTTCAAAAGTCTTCATTTCCAATTATTAAATCAATAACTAAACAATAAACAAATAATAATAATAACCATTCTTTCACTAGGTCAATGGTTTCTTCTCAAGTAATTGGCATACAATTTGGTTTTGTGTAAATAAAAACCATATCAAGCTTCATCTGCTCGACTTTAAAATATATGTAACGGCCATAAGAACAATCCGTACAAACTAATTTTCTCAAGTTACTCTTACTGGTTTTATGTACTTTGAGTGCTTCTGCATATTCCATAAATTTAATGAATATTGTTTTAGCTAAAGATTTAACACTATCTAAGTTTAGTGTATATTGGATCCTTGGTTAGCTAAAATAAGGGATAACTTAGTCTTAATCTTTTGAAAGAAGATATGGTGGGTGTAACTTTTCAGTTTACGACTTTGCTTTCACTTGCCTAAGAGTCAGTCTTAATTATGTTTCGGGAGCTCCTGCTGGATGTTGTGAAAAATACCAAATTAAAAAAAATATCTATGAACTCATCATCATAAAACATTTAAAAGCATTAAAGTGTCTAGCCATAAGTCAAATGAACTTTAAGGTTATAATATTAGTTTGGCATAAACTTAAAATCGATATATAAAAAGCACTTTTATTGCTAGTATTTATTATATACATATATGTTACCAAGAAGTAATTTCTAATTAAATCTAGCAAATTTGTAATAAGGAAATGCTTAACTTGTCGCTCTTTCCATCAGTTATATTAGCAATAACAGCAAAAAAGTAATGTTTATAATCATAAAATTACTTATTCTTCAGATCGGTTAGTCATTATATTTTTGACTATCCATTAGATTAGCTAATCTATAGAAAAATAAATTAAATTAGGCAAATTGTTTTCTATCTGTTATGGAATAAATAATCTGCCAGAGTTATATACAGAAATCATTTTCGACCACATAAACAATATGTATTGTCTGTGGACCAACTGACCAAATTTAGTCAAAAGCGGACTAAAGTTATTAATATATAATGATAAAGCAGTTTAAATGTAATGAGCTTTTGCCAAACATTCAATTCAAGCAACCCTTTCTAACCCGAATGAGAAAATTTCAATATTTCTTTAAAATAACTATTTATTGGCTCTCATTAGAAAAACTTTTACTGTCTCGCTTTAAAATCTAACAGATACATTAAGAGAAAACTTAAACAAGTAAAAGAATACTAAAAATGAAACTTAAAAGAATAACTAAAAATGATTTCATCCTGACAAACTTTGTAATTAAAGATAAATATTTTATATGTATAGCCACAAAAATGTTATTGTATTTGATGCTTTTGTTGGTTCGGTTACTTACCAATCAATTTTTATGAGAACGCAAAAACTGATGCTAATGAAGTGTCAGGCTGTAGCATCTGGAAAACTAGCTAGCCTTATGCTTTTACCTTAGTATTAGTGACTATATTTAGCATGTCTCATTAAAAATACCATTAAAATGAAACTTGGAATTTCTTAATTTGAACAATGCAACAAAGTGAACATTTTAAGAGGATTTTGTAATTTAATTTTTAATTTACATAAGGAGTTTAGCACAAGTGTATACATATAAGGCATGAACATATAATTATCACATAAAAAAGGGTAAACAAAGCTAAGTAAATGTGATTAATTAAAAGCTTATACCCGTGAATTCCTGGTTTATAAAAAAATGCCTTCAAAATGAATTATTGCAGAAATGTTAGGTATATTTTATTGTCACTGACGCATAAATATTTATGAAAATTTTAAACCCTTGAAAAAAATGTATTTTTTTCACTTATTTGCTTAAAAATTTAGTGCATTACTTACAACATTTTTAGAACTAAACATAAATTTTTAAACCTACAAATTGTGTTTATGGAAATTACTGTCTGATCAAAAGAATGTTAAGTAAAAGCTTGCAAATATGTACGTATGTACTTATAGTTACAATAATGTCGAGGCTTAAAGTTTTTAATAATTAATTAACCCTTGTTAAGTTTAATATCTTTTTTTGTTATATTTTGATTTTCTGAATTGAAATATATTTTTCGCCCATATAAATAAACATTGTAGATTTGACGTTGTCCTCGGTTTGTGACCAAGTTCTCAGAATTGAGCGCATGTTTAGGTGATAAGAAAATTTTTTGTTTGGGTTCAGTAGTAATAATCGCTGATAATGAGTTTGTTTGTCATAAATGTTCAATATTTCGAAATCAAGTTTTACCCTTTAAATAAAGAGACTGAATGTCTACATTTAACAAATTAAATAAAAATATATCGAATATTTATTTGAATTTAGTCAGTATAATGATTTTGTCTGTCGATAGAATAGATAGGTGATAATTGATGATGTAATTCTATCGGAATACAAATATATATTAATTAAGTAATCTATAGCAATATATTATTCTGTGATTATCGGTAAATAGTCGCAAATGTGATTAAGTCAACTGGCGTTTCTTTCCAATTGGAACGATTTTTTGTTGTGATAATACATTTTGATAAGCTTTCAACAAATTTGGCAATCATAAAACAAAACTATTTTTTCATTAGTGTGTGTGTGTGCAAATATTTTCAAGGTCGAATCATCAAAGCATTAAATTTGCACTTAACCTTGTCCCACCAATTATTTGTTGATAATTTTTTACTTGTTTAATGTCGCTTGCTTTTTGCACATATATATGATTCGGTCATAAAAATATTTATGCGTAAATTTTGATGGCCCGTTTTATTAAAAATAAATTGCCATATGGGAAAAACGGAAATTTTGCATCTTTTCTGTTTTTTTTTTTCATATTATGTTTGCTTTATGTGCAATTTCTTTCGATTACTTTTTGCTACGCTGACTGCATACCTGAAAATATTTATATGAAGTCACTCAGTTGCAACAGTTACAGTTAAGGTGCTGAAATCTTGAAAGAAAAGTCAACTCGTATGTTGAGCTGGGGAGTCCAATTTCAGATACCCTCCCGCAAGAAGTGACAAAAGAATTACCACATATAAAAATCAAAGCCCTCCCTTTTATATTGTTGTTCTATACTCTTTTTAGGTTCAACTTGCCGAGGTACCATTTCGACAAACGGTCTTGTTCATTGATATACCCTTTTAACTTTGTTGGATGCAGGGTATACAAAACAATGAGAAATCCAAATTACTTTACTCATATTGTCTCAGGAAAGCAACTTAGCAAGTGTTTGAGATCTAACCGAATGAAAGCAAGAACCGCAAAGAAATACGATAATTTAGCGTAGATAATTTTTTGCTTGCCTTCTTTTGTCTTTTTTATTATAATTTTTTTTTTTTAATTTTCTACTTGCACGTGACAATTGAGAAATTAACATTGCATGAGTTGGGTGAAATTTATTAAATTGCTGTTGCTGTTGTTGTGCAAAAAGCGAAAACTTTAACTGCAGTTGCAATTTCTTCAGTGTTTTGTTTAATGCCAGCTGCTGGCTACCAGTAAATGGAGCACTTGAGGTAACAAACTGTGACCGTTATAAAGACAAGTGTCTAGACTCTGTAAAAAAAAAAAAAACCCAAGCCCTGAAGCACAAGTATAGAGTGTAGAGCAACCATCTAACTAACCAACTATCTAACCAACCCACCAACCATCCCACCATCTCACAATGGCTTATCTTCATTTAGCTAGAAATCCTCCTCTAAAAAGTGCTCAGCTTCATTTAGCTTTGGCCCAAAGGCCATCATTTTTATAGCGGGTTTCATGTTTTATTTCTTTTACATTTTTTAATCAGCATGTCAGCTTGGCATTAGCGGAAGAAATTGAATTTTCTTAACATTATTCAATTAATTAGTTACAGCTTAATGAAAGACCAGCTGGTTAAACAAAATCGACTAATGATGATATTAAATGTTGTCTGAGATTCTTCTTCATAATGCTAATGGATTTGTAAAGATTTATTTAGAAAATATAAATTTAAAAAATCAAGAAAGAAAATACACTTCTGAAAAATATTTCTTTCTTTAATTACTCATAACAATTTCTACCCAAACTTCACAAATAGAATTTGCATAGATCATTCAATTGTTAAGGAAGTTCTTTGCTATGAAATATTCTCAAATCCAATTCTTTAACTTTTTCAACTAATTCATCTCTGGTTATATATCAAATAGAAACCCTCAACGATTTATTTATTAAATGTATCACATTCATTTTATTATCTCTAAAATCTTGAAAACACACCCCAAGCACACCTTTAAATAGTATTTTGTTTTTTCAGAATTGTTTTCAGATTTATCTTCAATTTAATTTTATTTTTTGTTGATGCGGTTCAGTTCAAAAAGATTTCAATTCTCATTCCATATTCACAGCTCATTGATTGCATCTAAGCAATGCAACAGTCGCATTAAATCAATTTGACATATGCTCGACTGATCAATTTAAATGACTTTTTGGAGCAATTGGTTATTGGAGAGTACAAAAACAAAGGCATATTTATATGGAAGTATATACATATATGATATTTGTTTACCATACATATAAAAAGACCATGAAATAATCACAGAACTCGGCATTGTCCACTAACGATGCGCTTTATTTAAGCGTAATTATCTGTTAATTGTGAATTAATATGCCAGTAGCCAGCCTCCACCTCTTTGCTATATAGTGGGCATACTCCCCGCCTGGTTTTAGCCCCGCCGACAAGGTCGTCGGTTGGGTGCGTGCCAACGATAACGATGAGCTCATATGACACACATGAAAGCGGACTTGTCGACTGCACCTGTTGGCAGAGTTGGGGCTAGAATCGGATGGGTATTGGCTACCAGTTACTAGCTACCAGCTGCAAATGCCTTTTGTTTAGCATGCGGCAAAGTACAGTGGAATGAGGTGTTCACAAATTAAGAGTATAATTCAGAATAAATAAATATTATTATCTAAACTGATAAATCAGGCTTAGTTAAGTGCGAGTTGCATCTGCTAAATCAAAGTTCCTTAGCTTTCTGTTTATAAATTTATACAAAAAAGCAGTATGATAAATTCAAATTTTATAATAATTTTTTTTCAATTAATTTTATATATCTTCATAACTCTTAGTCTCATTGTTTCATTTGCCCATAGATCCCATTGTATATGAAAAGGTTTTAGACTACTTGGTAATTAATAATTTAAAATGCTATTAAAAAGTGTTTGCAACTTTTGCAAATTCAACCCAGCCACCCCCTTCCCAACATGATACAGCACAACAACAATAATAACAACAACACGTTACGCCCGATGCTTGACACAAGCCAAACAAGCTTTTTATTTTCCATACATATTTGCCATTTAATTAAATTGCTTGCCACAAAAACTAAACGAACGAAAAAAAAAAAAATGATAATCACGTCACGTTGCATGATGAGCAGTCTGATGCTGGGGATGAAGTTAAAGATGATGATGATGGGGATGGTGATTCCATGATGATGCCATTGTCATACTTGTATGCATGTATCTGAATGGCTGTTAATCGCAAATCAAAATACTAAACGCAAATCAAACAATGAATTATGCTAAAGATTTGTTGGCCCCTTCTAAAGTATCTACACAAAAAGTACCTAGAATAGAGAGAGAGAGAAGAAAAAAGTATTTTAAAAAAGGCAAGACATAAAAACAAAACTTAAATTCAATTTGTTTGCCTGGCGCAATTTATTTTTGCATTAATTAAGTGGCCAGAAAGATCTATCTACAGAATATTTACAAGGCAATTTCATTGAATTAACCATATAAAAAGGTAAATGCTGTTTTCTATATTGATACTCAACTCGACTGAAATGGTGATTTTAAATGGCTTTTAGTACACACTCTAGACAAGATTAATTGCATTACAAAAATGTTTAACCATCTGTTAGATTAACCATGCCGACACCTTCAACTCGTCTAACTCTTCTCTGTGCCATTTAACTTTTGCGACCAGCTGACAGTTAAAGGAGACTTTGACTTTGATATGTTTATAACAATTTTGGGGCCCACAAGGCAATTAAATGAGGAGAGCAATTTACCAGATACACCTTTAAGTTCCCCCTATCGTAATAAAAACATACCAGCTTTAGGCAAACTATAGAAATAGAAAGAAGAAATGGCACGAAACCCGTTTAGCATATTGGTAAAATGTTTAGGATTTACGAAAACCGACAACTTCCTTGACCGCCCACTTGAGAGATTTGCAAGCATCATCATAGTCATCATCATCATCATCATCGTCGCCGTCGTCATCGTCATCTGGACGAGCTTCCTAGGAAAAACAAAAGAAGATGATGATGAAGGCTCAGCGACCTCTGCTTTGTTCAACTTTGTGCAACTGTGCGAAGGGGGGAAAACAGAAAAAAAAACTGCCCTAAGTGGAGTAATGAACTTTTGCCCAGTTTGTTGTTGCTGTTGTTGCAGCTTGTTGCTGTGTTCCTGGTCATTACGTCAAATGCTTGCCATGCATGCAACAACTGCAACAACAGCGTCTTCGTTGTCTTCTTGTTGTGATTTTCAACAAATTTACAAATGCAACATGCAGCGGCAGCAGAAACAGCAACAGCAGGAGCAGCTACAACAAGTTCACTCTGCCTGCCAGAGGCCACTCTGATGGCAAGTTTAAGGTTAAGGTTTCGATTTTTGTTGCAACAAACAAAAAACAAATCAAAAGAAGAGAAAAAAAAACAACAAGGAAGTAAATTGACTCGCCCCTTGTTCTAATACCCTAAACTTTTCGCCTTCATCACTGAGAGGTATATTAGAACTTAGAGGTAAGAACAAAAAAGTAAAATACTGAACTATTGTTTGGCAACTAGTCAAAACTGGCAACCATTTTGTTGTTGTTGTTGCTGTAACAATTTGAGTTTGTGAAAAGTTTGGTAATCATAGTGATTGGTTATTGAAATTTTCTGTTTTACTGTTACGAATTGCTTGCTGGCCAAGGCAAGTTCGTGTCTTAAGTCTTTCGTTTTAGTTTTTGGGTTCTTTGCCTTAAGGCTCGCCCGCGCTTTATGCATATTTTCATCCATCTCTTAGGAAAATTTTCCCATGCAATTTTCAACTAATTGCCAGGCACGCAAAATGCTTTCCATCTTGCACTTGAGCACGAACCAAAAGAAAAGCAAAATACAAAAACAATAAAAACAATATAACCAAGCAGATATAGAGGCCAGATTATATGATGAGATCAAAGCAAAGATTCAAAAAGGAAGTTTTCTCTATTTTTTGTTCTTTTTTTATTCGTTGTGGTGGTCAAAGTTGTCAATGTTGCTGCTGTTGTGTGGAGAGCAAATCAAAGCAATTCTTGGTCTTGGCCATGTGACATCAACCTACCGCAATCAGTTGGTCCCTGTGTCTAGCTGCTCTGTTGCTGTTGCAACTATTTTAATGGGTTCTTTCGCTTTTCGTTGTGTGTTTGGATAGCATCAAGGAAGCCAGTTTCAGTTTAGTTTTTCTTTTTGTTCTTTTTTATTTTGGTTTTTTTTTTGCTGTTGTTGCAGTTGCATTTGCTTCTGTTTCTCTAACGCTGTCGTTTAAATGGAAATCAACGCGCAGGATGCATAAAGTTTGCCACAATCTGCGTCTAATGAAAGGGTCAGCCTGGTGCCTAGATGCCTGTTGCCTGCTGCCTGTTGCCTGCTGCCGTTTGCTATGAATTATATGCTTTTTGTTTTGGGCCTTGGCTACTGCACGCGAATTGTTGCCACAAAAGCAAATAATAAAGTGAGAAGAACAATGCCAATACAATGCAAGTCAAAGTCAACGAACTTAAAAAGTCCCATATTTCCAGCCAAAGGAGTAGACTTTGACTCTGCCTCTAACTCTTTGGCTGGGATTGTGTGGCTCAAGTCCGGGCTGTGGCTGGGGCTGGCAATGGAGTTGGGCCTGTTGCTTTTGTCCGGCTTAGGCATTTTTTCGCTCCATTTCATTTTTGCCAAGCATGACGCAAAATTTGTTGCCAACTTTTCCAACAGCAACATACACACACACACATATGTATGCACACTAACTTACACACAGCTTCAGTCTCAGCATTTTCACAACCTTTGCACGTAGAGGCAGCAGCAACAACACCAACAACAACAACAGCAACATAGGCAACGGCAATGGCCCTCCATGGCATGCACGTAAAAAGTGCAATGGCCTTAAGTGGAAAAAGCAGTAATAGAAAATAAGCATGGACCAGAGGCCTGGCATGAAGAAAAAAACAACAACAACAACAGAGAGAAGAAAAAAAAAAAAAGAATTGCAACTAGGCAGGCAGGCAGGCAGGAGAAGACAACTATAACAGCAACAAAAAGTTGCTGGCAGAACTTTGTTGCTATTGCTGTTGTTGGCTAGGCTGGCTGAACGACCTCGCTGCATCATTAGAAGTGGTGCTCAGCTGGGACTGGAATCGGATGAAAGGGGAGTTGGAGAAGTTAAAAGAAGGATGGGAAGTTGATGCAGACACAAAGCCAAAGTGCTGCTACGTGCCTAGGATTCTCTTCTATAGCGTTCTTCCTCTCCCTATGCAATCGAAATAATAAACCCAAACAGTTGGACAATTTTCTCGACGTGTGTTTTTTTATTTCATTCTGTTTCGTTTCTTATGTTGCTGTTGCTGGTGCTGCTGCTGGTAAACATGTTAAAGTTGTCACAGTCCAACTGAGACAAACCAATTGACCTTTAACTTGCGGGAGGTTCAATGCACTCACTCATCCATCTATCCAACTATTCACTATCTACTCACTCACTCATCCATTCAATCAAGCAATCAATCATTGGATGGCTTGACCCACAGCCCACTTAAGGCAAAACTTGCCGATGATGTTCAACTTTGTTGTGCTTCTTTTTTTTTCATTGTTGTTGTCTTCTTTGCCGTTGTTGTTGTTTGATTTTTTGGGCAATCAAAGCTCAAATACCGACGCCGCGCTGCCATGATCCAAGAATGGCAGTGCCAATGCCCACATACAGTATATAGGTGGCTGGGTTAGAGTTAGTCTTAGTCTTGCTCTCTCATTCTCTCACTCTCCCCGCTTCGTGAGAAATTCGCACGCTTTTTTATCGCAATTGTTTATGGCGGCATCTGCAACACAACAGCAACAGCAGGCTATGTTCCTGTTGCTGCTGATGTTGTTGCTGTAGACGACGATGGGGCAGCAGCAATAGAAACAACAACAGCAACAATTGTCAATGGCAAACACCAAACAACGTGACTTACATATTTGCCACCTACTTCTTTTACTCCCTTTTCTCCATCTCTCCATCGCTTTTCTTTTGTCTCTTTTTTTGGTTGTGGGTGATTGCAGTTGAATTAGAATTTCTAATGGTCGCTGGAGTCTTGACTTTGACTTTGCCATTGTTGCAGTTGTTGCAGCAGCAATTTGCGCCGCTTGCAACATTTAACTGTTAAAGGTTTACCTTTACGTTCTGTGCTGTTGTTGTTGCTGCTGCACTCGAGTGTGCCAAATTATAGTCAATGATTGAATTAAATTTGCAATTGAAAATACCTACTCTCTGTGCTCTACCTATGGGCAACACCAATTGCCAGTTGAGTGGGCGGCAGTTAAGCCGATTTGGATACGAAAACAATGGCAGCACAATGCCTCTTCCACTCTAACACAAAACTATCGATGATGCAAAAACTTTAGGATGATGTCATAAACTGTATTCAGTACGTGAATGGGCATTTAATTGCAGTTAATGCAAACCATATAAATAATAAAAAAAAAAAATTGCATATTTTTTCTAATATTATAACATTTTGTAAAATGTAAAAGTTTTTTTTTTAATTATTTTTTTTTGCGGTGGCTGCTTTATGAATTTATCGTTAACAAAGTGTAAAAAAATCAACTTAATGTCAATAAACTCATAAAAGGAAAGAGAAAGCAATTGTATTTAATAGGAATAGTAAACTCTGATTAAATTTCTGTGATTCATTTAAAGTATAATTTAATAAATAAGTGAAAGAAATGTACTTCAAAATGAAATAACACTTAAAAAATAATAAAATATTTTACTAAACAAAACCTTATTGTAAAAAATGTGAAAAATTGGTTTAATAGTTTTCAAGTAATCGAGGTAAAATTGTAATTTTGAGAAAAAATTTACTTTGATTTTGTAATAAACTCTTCTGTTTGATCAAAATAATGTTCAATTTTATTTGAATGAACTGAAATATTATTGTAAACGAAAAATTCCTCCTACAACATTTTATTGAACTTTTAGTGTAATTTAGTTATTGACGGCTATTAAATGTTACAAAACTTATTAGACTCCCTTCTCTATGTGTCTTTTGCAAGTACATCATTAAGGTGTATCTATATATATACATACATATTGTGTATATATGAAGGTAATAAATTATTAAATCAAATAAAATTATTGCTATTTATAGCCAGCGCAAAGAAGATGAGCACATCAAGTATAACATCAGCAACATATATGTACATACATATATAAGGAATGAGATGGCAAAACAACTTCATTGATGACGTCGCCTCTGTAGTCTGTGTAATTTATGCAAAAGCGGAACTTACGTATCTCTGTACATAAATTAAGGTTAAATCAATTGAAATGTCTAAGCCGACCATCACTATATAATTGGTCTTTATAGCCGTATAACATTGTTCCCATGTCGTTGGGTGCATCCCATTCAATGTAGCCCATAAGGAATTCATGATCTATCTTTAATGAATGAAAAGGCATTGGTTTCAGTTTATGACGAGTCATAAAAAATTTGCCAAAGACGCAAAAGAATTTGAGTACAAATTGCGAAGCATTAAAGATGCATAAAAGGTTCCATATGGAACCCTTTTATTCATTCCATAATACATTATAATCCTAAAAGTATGCAAGGTATAATACACTGATTTAAGATCAGGGCATAGAAAATGCTTGTTTACAAAACATATTTCCTTTTTTCAATTAGTTTTTTTCTATAGTTAAGCATCAATTTTGAAATTACAAATTGGTAATTACAAAGGTTTGTTGCCTAAGTCTTTTGTTCCAGTTAGAATGGTAAAATCGTTACTTTGGAGTCGATTGTTTGGCCTTAGCATGCGCTCATAAAACTGCTGGAGATTACACATATATACATACATACATACATATATATACATATATCCAATAATAAGGCATGAAATGCAACCAAGCCAAACTATAAATAACGCCATGTCGTCTTCGTCTCTGTGACCAAACATCCGATCCCATACCAAGCCATGCTATATATGTATGTATATATTGATGTGTGTCCTGACCACTGCTTTTTAAATCAAATGATAATAAATCACCGCCAGATATCATAAAACATGTTGCTCATAATCATCATCGGCGATGGCCAAAGGGACAAGAGCAACAGCAACATCAACAGCATCAACATTGAGAAGCAATAGCAAAAGCCTAGCTTGGACCTTTTTTAGTTTGGTGGGAAATTTGCGCAAAGGCTTAGACATGGTCTCTTCTCTCCTGTCTGCACTCTTCTCTTCTTTGCTGTGTTCCTAATTTGCATAAATGACAATGAGAGTCATAAAACATGCGTCGTTTCTTGTCCTCCTCATCGTGGTCTTTCCTCTTTTCTTTTTTTTTTTATTCTTTCGCTTTTTTAATAAAGAAAAGCAACAACAACGGCAAAATATAACTGCTGCTGTTGCCCGCCTGCCGCACATTTTCATCATCTTCATCATCATCATCATCGTGGTCGTCATCATTGTCGTTGTCGTCATCGTGCACCATGTTGTTATTCTTTTTGTATATTGCATAAATTAGATTTCGCGCTGATCTACACTTTTGCTTTGGCACGACGAAGAAAGTGCTGCAGCATGCGATTTCGCTCTCTGCCCACAAAAATAAAAAAAAAATTGCTTTTTAAAAGGAGAATAAAAAGAACAAGCAGCCAAAAGATTCAAAGATGCTGAAGAATTTATATCGGCAAAATGACGGTCAAAAATGTTAAGGGCCAAAAGCGTGTCTGGAAGTTCAAATACGAGCAGGAAGCGGAGGCTGGCTGGCTGGCTGGCTGACTGGCTAGCTGACTGGCTGGCTGGCTGACTGACTGGCTTGGAAGTCATGGTTATGGCACGCCAGGCAACTCTAACTCCACTCCAGCTCAGACGGCGACGATGCCGTCGAGGACGCTTCTACCTGGCGGGCTACTTGTGCGGCATAGTTGCTCCAATCGCCTTCTCTAACTCATGTGGGGATGTTGTTGCCCTTTTTGAAATTTATCTAAGCTTCACTTGACACTTGTCGTCGTCGTCGTCGTCGACGTCTTCGAGTCGAAGTTGCCTTTCCGCCATCTCGCGCCTTAAAAGTTCCTGCAGTTATCATTAGACAGCATGTTGGGCTTCAATTTTCCACTGATTCAAGTTAGCCATGGACTAGCCAAGCCTTCATTTTATTTCATATGTTGTTCTTGCTGTTGTTCCACTCAGCCGCATTGTGGGTTGGCCTTCTCTCTAGCCTGTCTGCGACTGCAGGCAATTTTGGTTTTTGTATTTGACGCGCGCCTCTTTTCTTTCAGCTTTTCCTCAATAACTGCCAATTTTATGAACTTACTCCATAGAACTTTAGCTGCGCTGAATGCCCTACGTTTCTTGAGGCGATGTAGCTTAAAAAAGCTATTAAAAATTATATCATAATAAAAACATTTAGAATTATTCTTTTCTATTCGAAAATGATTTTTAAAAATAGTTTTTCTTGAATTTTATGATTTGATTTATTATGTTCAAGATAAAGAACAAAATAATAATAATAAATATAATCGTGAAAGGTTAATTATTTTTTTATTGTTGGCCATTGTTTGCATCCTTTAAAGAACTAAAGAGCATTAAGAATTCTGTTTTATTTAAGAGAACTCACTCGCAACCATTAAACCTTCATTCACCCCCAACAATCTATCTTATCACAAATATCTGGCGGACACCTTATTTACTTTTAATGAAGTGTTGGTCTCTGGCAATGGCATTGCAATTGCCATTGATGTTGCAGTTGGTGTGTGGTTGATGCTGGACTGCTTCGGGGGCGGAAGTGTAATTGTGGCATTTTATTTTCGAGCTGTCAATTTATACATCAGTTAATAATATATATTATATATATAGACTCTAATATATATGTATCTATATATAAATGCATTTCTATCAATATCAATGCCAATTCCAATGCCAATTTTGAAGAACTCAATTTAGATGAAATTGATGCTATGGCAATTTGTTGCTCCTTAAAATGCATGCATGCAACTGGCAAGTGAAACAAAAAAGAAGAAAAAAAAAAAAAAAGAATACCCTTTTTGGTGGCCCTATGGTCCATGGTCCATAGATTATCTTGTCCGATTGCGTTCACAACAAGGCTAACTTGGTACGGGCTCAATGTCTACGTCTTGGCCATAAACGCAATTAGAAGAACAATTGTTAGACATGCAAAAGCGGGCGACGTCCCTTAGTGGTCAGTCGCAGTTCCAGACTCTCGATTGCCATCTGTGGTTACCTTGGCTTTTGGGGACAGAGATGTAGACGGGCGGTCGGTGGACTGGGGCATTGGCTATGTGTATGCGTGTTTATAACTCAAATGAGCAATTACCTTACAAAGGATTTGGTTAGAGCAATGCTGATGCCGATGCTCGATGCTTGATGCTGATGCCTGGCATGGGCGTCGTTTCATTTCGTTGTCGTGGCTTTTAATAAACTCCTCACGATGCTTCTAGCTCGAGTCAAATTCAAACTGGAAACACAGTGGTTTAGCTTATGTTCCGTTTAAATTATTCCTAATAGTTAACATTTCTCATTTAAGCAATAAATTTCTTATGAAGCTGTAAGTTTTACTAAAATGACTATAACATTTGAAAAATCATTTTATTTTCGTACTGTTTTATGTAATATGTTTTTTCGGGGTACCTTGTTCCACAGTGCCATGTTAAAGTGTCTCTAACCGTGGCGTTGACTTGTGAGAAAGCTCAGCCGGCAGCGGCAAAAATATTTTAGAATTTTCACAACACGTCACACGACAGCAGCAGCAGCAGCATAGGCACAAGCAATAGCAACAGCAGGAGCCCTTTTCAGGAGAGTGAGTTGGTTGGTCGAGGGATTTAGCATCCCAACTGGATCTTGAAGCTTTAGATTCACTTGGGCACCCGCACGCTCATAGCTTGTATTTGGCTTGTTAACTGCGCTTGTTTACTTTATGTTAAATTAAGTTGAGAATCGTGCAATGCAAATCAGTGCGAGGAAAAGTCTGACTTAGACTCTGACTCTGACTGAAACGGAGTTGCAGTTCGAGTTGAAGTTGAAGTTAGAGTCCAAGTCGCCGAGTTGCATACAATTTTCCAACTCTTTTCTAATTGCCAGAAAGAGAGAGAAAGGGAGAGCCAGGGAACACTGATTGCTTTGCATACGAAATGAATTAATGTCATTGAGGAAGAAGATGTTGCCAAGAAGAAGAGTTGATTCTGATTCAGCAGTAGCATCGCTTCCTTAACTCTTCATGTTCTTTTGGAAAATGGATGGGGGAATGGCAGCCTGCTACTAATTTGAATTACAGCAAAGTCAAAGACAGACTCAAGACTGAAGACTGGCTTCCTTTTCATTATCTAAGGGTCTAAGACTTCATTGCTCTGCCAGTTATCAAATGCAGCACATCAGAATTGCGGTTGCAGTTGCAATTGTAGACGGAGACCAACATGAAATGAAAAGAAGGAGTAGAAAACTGACATCAGACAGACGACCTAAGACGTCGTCACACACAATAATTAAAATCGTTGGCTTTTGCTTGATTGTTTCTACCGCCAAGATAAGTGCAGTAACTGCAACTTTAACTGAAGCTTAGATAATATAAAATTGCATTCTATTTCTGTTTCTCTCTTCACTATCTCTGTGTCTGTTCTTATGTAAATTTATGACTGACTGACTCTGACTGTGACTGGCAACTGCCACTGGGCCCCTGGCAAGTTTTGAATAGAATGGAATAAGCATGACATGCCAGCATACAAACCTTTCTAAATTGGTGTTTTATTCTATGACCAGTTTTGTTTTCCTTTCTTATGCATCATTGATATCATCTGTTATCAATAAAACTAGAAGAAAAATCTTTAACAACAATTATTAACTGTTCAAATGCGCAAAAATGCGTTGAAAATATAAATTCTTAGACAAATTTTAGTTCCAAAAAAATTCTAAAGTACATACATGTTCTTGCGGCGATCTTGTTGACAATAATCAAATATTTGCCTCGTACTATGTAATATCAATGAATGTATGTATATAGACTTTTTTTTGGATCGGCAAATTGGGAAAAAAATTAAATTTCCCTCTTTTTGATTTATATATATTATTATAATATATCCTAAAACACTGAAAGATAAGAGAATAAATGAATCTTAAGTATCGATTTCTATTACTACTATGACCACCTTGAACGAGATAAGGAATGTAAGTGCATATAAATAGAAGGCCACACCAAATGTGTGCAATGCCGAAGAATGTTTCTTTCGTTCATGCATAGTTCAAAATAAAATTTATTTTCGTACTTCTTATAGGATCCGAAATTCCACAATTTCTACAGAATTGTGTAAAGCTGACACATGAAGGGCTGTGCGTCCCGATTTATCCGAATGAGATAAATCTGCACCAGCATTGAGGTATGCCTGAATACAGTCGGTTGGACCCCGTGAAGCAGCTTTACATAGCCATTCGCCAAGCTCATTTAAATGGGTGAATTGTTTAAAAATCAATTTCATGACTTCCGCCTGATCAGCGTAAATGGCGGCCCCCAGAGCAGTGGATCCAAATTACTCCTGGCCCATTTATTGTAGAATTCTTGTTACCGCATATAAGTTGCCCATACGAATGGCACCGCTGAGCGGAGTGATAGCTGCAAGGGAGGGAGGGTTCCGTCTATTCTCTCCGCAAATTGTTGCGCATCATCTCCTTTTTATCCTCCAGACTCCATTGATGCTTGCTCAATAAATAAGACAACTTGGCGGGGGCCGCCTTCATAGTCATATCGCCAAGAAAGATGACACCCATATCCAACAGATCGGCACAGGCATCATAGGCATCAGTCACTTGATTGCTAAGATTTCATTAGTTTATATGGTTATACAGAGCGATTCTTCTCCCCCTCCCTCACACCATTTACACCATCTGAAACATATTCGAATTAATATAATTTTTAGTTCCACAAATTTAATCCGACTCTAAACCATTTTGCTTATGCATAATTTAAAATAAATTATTGTTGTTTTATATGTTTTTGAAATATTCGTTGCTTTTGCTTTTGTCTCAACAAAAAATTCACAATATAAATTATGCAAAAATAAACAAAATGTGAGGAATACAAATTTCTAAAAGTTTGCATAAGAGTAAAAGTTATTTATGTTCGTTTTGGGGGAAAAATCTTTAATAAATGTTTATGCAAACAATATAATCCAAATGAAATTTAGATGAGATTCTCATTAAAATTGAAATAAATCACAGTTAATGGATTTTTGATAGATTTATATGGCCAATTGTGGGTCAATTCAGATCAATTTCTTTACCCCAAATGCGTATCCCCAAAAATGGAGTTCATTCATCCTTTTGCATAATTCATAAGGCGAAAGAAAAGAGAGAGAGAGAAATATAAGAATGAATTGATGTGGCAGCTACCAAGTGCGTGTTGCATAATTTGCAAGTGCAACATGCCTCATTCTTTATATTAATTTATGTTTTCTTTTCTTTTTTTTGGGCGTTTATGCAAAGCACAAAGTATTTTATGCCCCAGGGTTTGTCGATGTTCAACATCGGAAGAAATATGATCAAAAAGAGAGCAGAAGGAGGTGAAGATGGAACTATCAGTGATTTCTGCCTACTGATACTGGATCTGATTCTGGCCTGGTTTAAGAATTATTTATGATCAGAAATCCATTTTTACAGATGGAAAATTTGCCAACTCAGCTCAGGGCATTAAAATTCGATTAAGAAGCAGCAACTGTTGTGAAGGCGTTTGCTCCACTTTTATGAAAATATAAAAACAAAAATGATATTAAAAACTTTATTTGCTGTTCTGAAATCAGAAAAAAAATAACACAAAAACCCAAAATTATGCACAATATCGTACTCGAGACTTGAGGTGAGTGAGTGAAGAAGCTTTAAAGTGTTATGCAAATAAGCCAGTTGAACAAAGAAAGCGGCACAAGAAAGAAAGAAAGAAAGGAAGATCGAAAGAAAGAAAGAAAGAAAACAAAACACAAAGACAAGGACAGAGAGATATGAAGAGAAAGAGAGAGCGAGAGAGAGATGGGAGAAGCAAGAAAGAAAGAGGGCGATAAAACATTCATATTTTTAGTTTTATTTAATCGTAAATGACCATCGCCGATCTCCATCTCCATGTCGATCTCGATCTCGATCACCATCCAGAGGTATAAGTAGCCCACGTTAGGCAAACATCAGCGTCACTTTCTTTGGAAGTACTAAACCATTCAGACCACATAACAATGCGTTGTAGTCTGTCCCTGCCGCTCCTGCTGCTGGGCTTTAGCCTGAGTCTGTCTTGGGCCCAATATCAATATCAGTTGCCTCAGCAACAGCAGTTGACTTTGGCCCAGCAGTTTGCCGATGTGGTGGATGTCGTTGAACCTCAACCAGTGGGCGATCTGAAGGCCTCTCGTCCATCTCGTGGCAAGCAACGGAATCAGTGCACCGTTAAGCAGAATTGCTGTAAGTAGAGAGTCTAAATTAAGTTCTGTTTATGGCACTTACTTCAATTTAATACTATCCCTTTAAAGTCTGCGGTACACCAAATGTCAATCGTATTGTGGGCGGTCAACAAGTACGCTCCAATAAATATCCTTGGACTGCCCAGTTGGTCAAGGGTCGTCACTATCCTCGTCTCTTCTGCGGTGGCTCCCTGATCAATGATCGTTATGTCCTCACAGCTGCCCATTGTGTGCACGGTAATCGGGATCAGATTACCATTCGTCTATTACAAATCGACAGATCCTCTCGGGATCCTGGCATTGTTCGTAAAGTCATTCAGACCACTGTGCACCCCAACTATGACCCCAATCGTATTGTCAACGATGTGGCTCTACTCAAATTGGAGTCCCCTGTGCCTCTAACTGGCAATATGCGTCCCGTTTGTCTGCCCGATGCAAATCATAACTTCGATGGCAAAACTGCTGTTGTAGCCGGTTGGGGTTTGATCAAAGAGGGCGGTGTAACCTCCAACTACTTGCAGGAGGTCAGTGTGCCAATTATTACCAATCAACAGTGTCGCGCCACTCGTTACAAAGATAAAATTGCCGAAGTTATGCTCTGCGCTGGTCTTGTGAAATCTGGTGGTAAGGATGCCTGCCAGGGTGACAGTGGTGGTCCATTGATTGTCAACGAAGGACGCTACAAATTGGCTGGCGTTGTCTCCTTTGGCTATGGCTGTGCCCAGGCTAATGCTCCCGGTGTCTATGCCAGAGTTAGCAAATTCTTGGATTGGATACAGAAAAATACAGCCGATGGCTGCTATTGCCAGAGCTAAGATGCTCATCTTTTATCATTTCATCTTCTCCTTTGACTCACTCCTCTCCTCTCCTTCATCTTTCATCATGCTTAAATTATTTTAAATTATTGCCAGAAATAAACATTTTCTCATTCAAGTAATTAATTCAATTAAAAAAAAGATGTTAATTTTATGGTTAACCAAGAGAATTTTTGCATTAAAAGCTGCTTTGACACAGTTAAGCAGTCAATTTGAAACAGGGTTGTCAAGCACTTTACTGAAATGGGTCCATAAAATGACAAATCAGTATTTTTAGTTATTCTCAATTAGGAGTAAAATATTTGAGTTTTTATATGTGGAAAACAATATGAGAATTCATTTTGAATGTATAAAATTAGTTTAGATACCTATTGATAAAATCTTTAAACCTAATTTTTATATATTTGCGCAAATAGTTTAAATTCGTTTTAAACCAGATTTTAGCCAGATAAAGTAATTAAAAGCAGCAGAACCGGTATTAAGCAAAGCTCAACACAACTGGGCTTACTTGCTTTAGAAAATTTTATTACTGCGAAAATATCTGGTGATAATGATAAGAAACTATCAAATAAGAAAAGATACAGTTTACATTCTGTACTCTAACTCTAACTCTATTTTTGGCACTTAGGCGATTTTTTTCCACCATTATAATTAGCATTTGGAAATGAGTGTTGCCCCACCGATCCCTTAAACATAAAAAATTAGCCTGATTTAATACTACTTAACAGTCTTTTTGACATTTGACAACTACAACACAGATTAGGGAAAATACAAACTTTTATAACTACTTTTTTATTATTATTAAAACCTCAATTTTTAACAGTTTTGTTAACAGTTTTCCACTCTAATGTTTTATCTATGCATAAACTGAAATCGTAATTTTAAAATATAAAATTTAAGCACATAACCTAACCACATCCAACATTGAAATTCTCCAAAGATTTCAAAACAAACTGCTGCGTAGATTCATAATCGCGCCATGGTTTGTTCGAAACTCGAACATACACAGAGACCTGGAGATACCCTCCATAAAGTCTGAAATTCAAAGACTGAGCGACCGTTATTGCGTAAGACTAGAAAGTCACGAAAACTATTTGGCACTTAACCTCCTGGACAATAGTCAACAAATTAGAAGGCTTAAAAGAACCCATCCACTTGATCTCCCATTCAGACCACAAGCTGACTGGTAGAACTCTAAAAATCACCTAAAGTTGGCGTCAGTCTCAAGCGCCTGGCACCAATATTATTTCTCTGAATTTTAACTTTGAAAAAATTTGTTCATTGTCTAACGACAGATTGCAAATATATAATAAATTAATAAAAAAAAAAAAAAAATAACCTAAATGTGAGAGTACGAGTAACATTTTACAATGGTAGTGTTTTTTTGACTTCGCCAACTGTGTTTTTTGCCTTTTAAATGTAATAAAACTGTGCAATTTGAAAAACACAATCTTTGCTCTGGATACGGATTGAGTAATGAGAATAGAATAAGAAAATAATTATTCTATTATTATTATTTTGATAAAATACAGTGCATGAAAGTTTTTTCTTATATAAAAGTATACAACAATATTTATATTTGTTCAGATTATAGATCAATTCCGACTTTAAGATTTTTTTAAGATTATACATAGTTTAGTATAAAATTCAAAGAATTCAAGAATGAACCATTCATTTTGGAAAGGATTCTTATCACTGGCATGGTTTACGAGTGTGATGCCACCTCATGGCAGTATCCCGTATCCCGTTCCTCCTTCTCTTTTTTAAACTTTTTGACCCACACCCTCAACTCAACTCACGTACGTACATTTTGTCGGAATGATTAATGCGTCGAAATTGTTTGGCGCTGCTGATGGAAATCTTTTTGGCAGAGCTCACATCATAATCATAATCGGTCCTCCACTTGGAACACTGTCAATCAGTTCTTCTACTTCACCTCTCTCTATTCGCCATACAACTGCACTCCTTCTGGAGGCAGAGCGGCATAATTTGTTTTGACTCATTTTCATGCGCAGCTCATAAATTTCTGCCTAGGCTTCTCCTGCAATGGGCAACCCTTCTCCAAGATGATGATGATGATGAGAATGGTGATGGTGATGCATGTGGACAGGGGGAGCATCTGCATAGAGTTTCGATGTGTTTTTTTTTATAGCATTATATTGCATTGATTTACTATGTGAACACTTTATGGCTGTTTAAGTTGTTAAATTGAATTAAGATGAAATAAATTCTCGAGCAATTTTTTCTGTTTGTTAATAAATTTTGCATGCCCCGGCGATAATTTGAACGGGCTTCTGCCGTCCGATCATAAATTTTGAGACGATTTTTCCAGTTGTTTTAAAGTCGGATAAAAGGAGAGTGTGCGGGGTGAATGAGGGAGAAGTAGATAGAATAATGCAAAGGCTTATACGACCACGACACAATCGAAATAAATAATTCATGCGAATGCAAGAACATGAACGCACATCCTTGCTTAGGTTCAAACCCTGGCCAGGTTCATATTGAGGTTCAGATTGAGGCCCAGGCCCAAGGGAGCAACTACAAATGGAGTGTTAGTGGATTGGATTGGAGTGCTGGAGTGTAATGGAATAGAGTAAAATTGTGGAGTGTGGAATGATGCAGAAGTTCTTCGTTTCGTTTTAGGTGTTTGGTGTTTGCATTTTAGATTTTTTCACACCTCAACTTGGCGGTGGTCGAGGTGATGGTTATTGCGGTGGGTCCGTTCAAAGCAGCCGCCGCCGGCTGGCAGGCCCAGGAAATGGCCAACCTGTCCATGTATTTGGCACTTGATACAGGCAACAAGTTGCAATTGAAGCTGAAGCTGAAGCAAAAGTTGGGCTTGGACTTGGAATTGGACTTAGACTTGCCATTGGAGTTGTCGGTAAGTTTATCTAATGTCCAAGAGTCGCGGCCCTCTGCCCAAATTTGGCCCTCTCTTCCAAATGCCTCTACCCAGATATGCCCATTGGCCAGGGTATTCGAATTTGTCGTGACTTGTTAATGATACGTTCGGGGCAGAAGCCTTGGTCAAGTGTTCAAGTGTTGGCATGTCGCTTAAATGGGCTACATGTACCATTTAGAGGACGTCGGTGCCATCTTTGGCCCCCATCCCAATTTTCAATTCACAACAATTCTACAGCCTCTCTCTGTCTCTATGTTAATCATGCTTTTGCCATGGCCCTAAGGCTGTAAGGTTTTCATTGATTTGAATAGTTTCGCTTCGTTACTTGTTACCAGCCATAAATACATTTAGTTTGCTCCTCTTCCTAATTTACGACTCTGAAATCTTGACTAGCGATAATTAAACCTCTGTCTAGAGAGTCAGCATAAAAGTGTAAAAACCAAAATGATTAAATACTTGGTTATAGTTTTATTTTTACCTCAGACACAACGTTAACTTTAATCTCATTTTTCTTGCCGATGCCTCTGTAATTCCATATATCTGCTCTTAAATTAAAAATAAGATATGGGCTCCCATCAATCTTATATTTAACTTTAAAACATACCACCACCCCCAGTCATTAAACATTTAAAAGCTGAAAATCAACACAAGATAAATGAAAATGCTAAAAACAAAAAAAAATTCTTTACCTTTTATGACTTCATCTATCCGAAGAAGAAGTGTGAAAAGCTTCGTGCCATAATGAGAATTTACGACGTGCTACAAAATAGATAAATTCCATCGCAGGCTCCTCTTATACATATAATTAAAATGTTCTTCACAAAAACTTGCCTATATTACCTAACAGTCTCCGTTAGCTATGTTGTATATCCAAAAAAAAAAGACTATGTGAAGTCTTTCCTGGAGTTTTATGTCATAACAAAATCAGTTGTAAGCCATTTAAGATTTTCATAGAAGCTTTTTGGACAAAACGAGTAAACAAAAACCACCATGAAGAAAATGTTGTCTTTCCCATTCAAAGTTCAGTAATTTTATATCTTATAAAAAAGAAAGATAAAAAAGAAGAATAAATGTAGTTAGAATATCAAATTTATATACAGCTTTTCAATATTCAAAAGAAAAGAGAAACAAAAAGTTTAAGAACTGACTAGTAAAGCTATAAAACATCAGCTAATTATCTTGATTAAGATCATATCTACAATCTATGATCAAAGAATTTGGAGACTTTTTAATCCAATTTTGTAGAATGTTTCATCAGTCCTTGAATTGTTCATTATTTTTCAAATTTAATTTTAAACTTTTTTTATTTAAGTGACTTTTCAGTCAACAATGTGAGTATCGTTTACCAGCAGTCTCTGAATTCTTATTAAAGATCTGAAATTCAAAAAAATGAAGCAACTCAAATGACCCGATCAATGGATCATCACTTTTTAAATACGTCTCAAAAATTGTCATTTGAGTTGCTCTTTATCATCACGTAGAGTACGGAGACAACCGATATTATATATGTATGAATCATTTTTTATGTTTCGTTTCAAAATACTCTTTTCACATTTTTTCACGTTGCATTTTTGTCTCTCTGTCTGTTGATCTCTTTTGCTTGGTTCTTCACATATTTAGATTATCTCCGTTGATGAAGGAGATGGACAGAGGACAGACGGTATAGGGAACCAGTGGGTCTTGTTGGTCTGCTTGCAAACTGCTCATTAGTTTATTAATTAAGTTGTGCATCAGCAGCCGCAGCAGCGGGAATGGTGGTTCAGTTCGGGTTTTGGGTTCGGTACTGAGTCCCAGTTAGTTTCCAGCTTGCAGATTTATTTCTGTCCATTATGAAAATTGTCTATGGTAGAGGCGGAGGTAGCAGCTGATGCTGCTGTTTCTGCTGTTGCTGCTGTTGCTTTTGCTTCTTCTTAACATTATTATGCTAGTTGCTGTAGTTATTTTAAATTGTTTTGTCTGGCCTAATGATACCCTACACCATGGCAACGGCGGCACTTAAATCGACAGTAGTTTTTGTTGTTGTTTTTGCTCATCTTTTGTTCATCTGTCCCTGCCGCCTGTCCCCTGGCTCAACTTCCAAGTCCAAGGCGATTGTTGCTAAGTAAGTGGAAGGTGTTGAGAAAATGCACAAAAATTAATCATTTTATAATTGCAAAATTGCCCAGCGGCCTTTTTATTTTACCCAATGTGTCTAATCTCTTTGTTTTCCCCCCACTCCCATTCTTTCCTTTTCTAATTGGTGAGAAATTTTATCTTATAAATTAAGTATTTTTGATGAGGCGCCTAAACAAAAATAGTTTTTATTTCTATTTCTTTAGTTCTATCTTTGCCGCTTTAACTAACTTGTTAGACTTTTATAGACTGATCCATTAGCTATAAGCATGTTTTGGTATTTGACTTATATGGCACATCTTACCATCTGTGTGGTAAGACGTATTAATCTTTGTTTCTAAATGAAATTTAACAATGGGAAAGACTTATATAATTTAGTTGTTAGAAGGACAGATAAATTTTACTTTGTATTTAGCCACCTAAACAAAAGGAAAAGTATTTAACATAATTTGGAGATTTCTCATTTCACAAAGAAGTTTTATATTCATATAAATAATAATTTTATATAAAGCCAAATTCTATTAGAATCTTGATTGAGATAAATACATCTAACACCAACTTAACTCAACATTAAGTTCCCTTAAACTGGAGAATCCAGTATTAATCTAACTTATAATTAATAAGTAAGACTTAGCTTAAATATTTCATCAACAATATCGAATTTTCATTGCAAACTTTTCTTATAGCCAATGTACTTTGACTCCATTTGCTAAGCTTTGGCGAACTTTTAGACTATTCTTAATTTGTTCATTCTTAATTTAACAAATGACCTCATCTGTTGAGGCAAATGCTGTTCCTGGGCTTAAAGAATGCCAAAAGCCTTCAAATCGTACGACCTTGAGATTGTGGTCTTCACAAGAAAAGCATCAGCGGCAGCAACAGCAGCAGTAAGAAGCGGACATACCAGACAGTTTTTCAGTTTAGTTCAGTTCCAGTTTCAGTTTCTGGACAACATCAAAATCAACCTGAACGCAAAGAATCTGGCCTAGACTGACGCGTTGTCTACATATTTTCTCGCTTTACTTTTAATTTTGCACGCGTTCACCTTCCTTTCTTTGCCTCTGCCTCTCTTTTTGCTGCCTGATGAGTTTGTTTAGTTTGAAATATGTTTTCTATACGTGCGTCAAGTTTGAGTTTGAGTTTGGATACCTACGGCGGCGGGACACTATAATTAAAGGTATTGCTGGGCGTTACTATTGGCTCAAGCGCAAAGGTACACACAGATGGAGATAGAAGAATGGGTTAGGGGGAAGTGGTCCAGATTTAAGCTTTAGCATCATCTAGGCGGATGACATTGCGTAAAAGATGTGGCCATCGTACAGTTATGTAAGTTTCCTTTCCTGCCCACTTCTAAATGTTGTTCTTAGGAAATGCTCTTCAAATGCGGCCAATTTGTTTTTAGTTTCGCCTTCTTCCTCTTCTTCTTATGCTTCTTCTTACTCGCCTTTATCTCCATTGTGGCCAGTGAATTAATTAGCACTTTTTGGCCTGAAAATTAATTACAGTAAATAACAAGTTACAGTCGGAAGACTCTTCGAACCAACATTAATTCCAACTCTAGCTAGTAGTTTCGAAAGCAAAAAAATTTACTGAAATGAATTCACTTTTCAAACGAAATGATTAACATTTTTATTGTTTGGTCAAATTTGCATCTGCTGAAAAACTGTTGAAAATTGAAAACTCAAATTGGTTACAAGGTGACTGAAAAGTCATTTTAAACGAGGATTAACAACGTTTTTTTTTTTTTCCTAGAATTAACTAATTAAATAATTCCTTTGAATAAGACTGTGTTTTAGATTAGGCAACAATTTTATGCTTATCTTTTAGCCATACTTATTTCGCACAGATTGTGCCATTGTGTATGGAGTCTTAGTGTGGTTAGTTAGTCAACAAATGTGGTTAACTATTTTTTATGACTTTAATTGTTTGCTTTTTTTAGCTTGTTGCTGGTGAAGAACCTTTTGGTAGGCAAAAGGAAATCAAATTGCAGAACAAAAAGGTACCGTTAATGTGACCCGACAGGGGAGAATAGATAGCCAAAGTCACTAACAACTCAGAACACAGAAATAAAAAAGTTAGAATAGAGAGGGAGACAGTTGGGTTAAGATAGATAGCTAGATGGATACGTAGATAGACAAGTAAGTTGGTTTGGCTTGTTGTTGCTTCTTTTGCGGGCGGGCCAAACCGCAAAAAAAAACTGAAAAGAAAAGAAATAAGAAGAAAAATCAACAGCCAAGAAGAAAAATGATGACCTCGTGCTTACAAAACTAAGTCACACGAACCAACGAACCAGCCAACCAACCAACCACTGAAAAATTGCCAACAAAATGTGGCATGACGATCATCTGTATCTTTGGCCACGTTTAGATAGAGTGGGTGAAGGAAAGAAGCAAAGGCAAACCAATGTCTTGCCATTGACACAGCCACAGCTGGGCAAGTCTTTTTGGCAAGCCCAAGCCCAAGTTCAGATAAGCCTTGCCATATAAGGTTAGCCAAGCAGGAAGAAGAAGAAGTTAACGCAAACTCAAATTACGACCATATCCATGGCCAGGTGACAGCCCAAAAGCTGAAACCTACGGCCTGAGCTTGTACAGTTAACATAAAGGATTTATGATATTTCTCTTCTTTGCCTGAAATAATGTGAATCACCTAAATTCTAAAATGATTCCAATCAAGCTTGGAATTTAATGCTGCTCATCATTTCTAAACTTTTTCTCCATAGGATGATGCAATTACGCAATTGCAATTACGTCACCTTCCTTATCCTTATTCGATAATTTTTCCAAGGTCGCTGTAAGCAAAGACAAATTTCATAAAATATTAAATGAAATTTTAAATGATTTTAAAGTTAAGAATTGATTAAAATACTTAAGAACAGCTAAATCGCTGATGAGGAAAGTAGTTTTACTTTTATTTCCATTTATACATTTCTTTTGACTTGAAAAAACTCATAAATGGGAATCTCAATAGACATCGAAGGAGACTTTAAAGTCGAATATAAGTGCTGTAAAAGTGATCGAGTTGAAAGGCTAATCGATTCCAACTTCATTAGCATACATATTTTTAAATGCTGCATTCGCAATTGTCTGTCTGTTTTTATGCTTTCTTTAGATAATAGTCTTGAAGCTTTGAGAATGAAACTTGGTATATAAGCATTTTATGTTTATAGAAATATTAAGTTTTTGTATTAGTCCGATTGGACTGCGATATCATATAGCTGCCATTGAAGCGATCGGCACAAAAGAATTACATATTGTATCATAACTTTTATTTCTTTTTTAAGCTTAATAATAAGTTTTACACAAACGTGCACATTTCTAGCAAACTTCGTTTGTTTTTGTGAGAAGCTGTCTAAATTAGTTGTGCTATTTGAATGATATAGTTAATTGCCTAAGTATGTAAAAGCAGTTCATAAATGTGAAAGAGATGGCATATTTTTCTTTACATACACCTAGATTTCTTAGGCGTTGTTGTCCGACAAAAAGAATTAAAAATTAAATATTTACTTCTGGTCTATTTTCATTGTCCTAATAGGAATTCTATAGCCACATAACGGCTGCAAAGTTGAGTAAAGGCACATTTTCAGAGTTCCCCTATAGGTAAAAGTAAAGCGCGACCCTGACCATGGATATGGATATGGGTATGAGTATGGGTATGGGTGTCGTGTCAGTTGTCAACTTGCCTGACCGATGCCAAAAAGGGAAATGCGTTGCAAATTCAAAGCTGGCCACAAGACAGGCAGCGGATTCAACTTACCTGTGCACCTCTGGCCAGATCTTCTTCAGTCATTTGCAATTTCAATCAAGTGACTACAAGACTAAGGGTTGACCAAGCACAAACTCAAGAGGGAGAGAGAGAGGGAGCGGGGGATTAGCTCATCGTGGCCTCATCTGGCTGGGTATGCAATTTTTATTGGCAATCTTATGGTTATCAAAATAAATGAAGTGTTACAGCAACAAGTTGCGCGGCGCGGAAGCTCAGCTACGTGCCTGAATCCGCGCATAGTCTGGCCCGCTGCTGATTGCTTGGGAAGCGAACGATGCCTATGCCCTGAATGGAGACTTGTTAAGCCGCCAGGCGAGCCAAGGCAATTTTCAATATACAAATACATGGCCTAGCTAAAAGGAAAGCGATGAACTGATCCCGGGACGAGGGAACGGGGAACGTTTGGCGTGGGCTTATTTAACAAACGCTTGCACAAATTGAATATTAAGCCCGTACCGGCGCTGTCTATTGGGTCCAGCCTCAATTCGCCAGATAACAAAGATCGAGATAAGCGCACTGGGCGCTTCCTGTCTGCCCACTGTGGCGTTTGTTTGCCACACGCAATTCCAATCCATTCGTATCCAATCCGATTCGATCCCAATAGCCAATAGCTTCAGCACTTTGATCATCATTTCGACTAATCGCAGCCTGCTGTGCTGATGCTGATGCCAATGCAGATAGAGATACTGATGCAGATGCAGATACAAGTACAACAACAAGTTGTACATGCAATATGTATCTGCATCTGCAACTGCATCTATCTCTGGCCACTGCCTAGTCAGTGCTGACCATGTTGTTAGTCATTTGTTATGAAATTTCTGCAGAGAAACTAAAGAAAAGGGTCTTAGCCAGAATTGCCCGATGCCTGGTTCTTACTCTCTGTGCATATGCATGAGTTTCCAATGTAAGTCCGCTATGCTGCTGTGTGGCATTTCAACTAAGCAACCATGTGCGGAATTCTTAACACGTGTCTTAGACTTCCTTGGTAAGTAAAGGTTGGCAGTTGGTGGTCCTTAGATGGTATTTGAAATTCCAACATTTCAACCAAAGAGACATTAGTTACTTGTTAAGTTGTTGACAGTTCAACAAATTGAACGCCTACACATGTGTGCCCTTAGTATAAAAATTGAATTTACTTTAGTTAGTACTTACTATTAGCACGTTTACATCCGTAGATATTACCTTTATTCACTAAAAAAAATCGATCTAGTTAATCTAATAAATCAGTTAAACGTTAAACTTTCATTAAAGACTTTTAGTAATGGAACTAAAGTCAATTTTAAATATATTTTAGTCCATAAAAGTTTGTTTTAGATAACAGCACATGATATGAAAATGCTTTTGCTTTAAAAGCGCGGACATTTTGAAAAGCTTTAAGCTCATCAAGCTGCGATAAGCTTACGCATGTTACGCAAAAAACGTAAACGTTGAATAACGGCTTGACGTAAGTAATTTGAATTTCAAGAGAGCCAAAGAAATTCTTTATTAAAAAGGAAATCATTTTTCGCTAAAATAAAAAAACGTAAAATTTGCAGATAAGTTTTTTTTTAATAGATCACATGCATTTAGTCATTTTAAATTAGAAAGCAGATTAATTAAAAGGTCATACCAGGGTTTCTAGTTAAAATATATCTAAGTTAGTACTCGAGTATTTTATAATTGCGCTTGGCAACCAAACAGTGCTTTAAACTAATCTATGATATACTACACACTTTATTAAAAACTAAATTGCCTCTGCATAAACGACAAGGCTAAAAGTAATTAAAAGTCGTCCACTTACCATAAGAAGCAGAAAAACTATAAATATTGAAACCAAATAACTTTGATTTATTAGCTGCTAATGAATCTTTTTCTCATACACAAAGCAGAAAGAGAAGTTGGTTTGGGGCTATCAATGTTCATATTACACCTAGCGGGTGGTGCAAATTAATCAAGTCAACCCCATAAAAGCCAACAAAGCAAAATAACAACAATAAATGAAGATTGAAATTGTTTCTACATAATCATAATGCTATTACCTTTAACACCAAGCAATGTCCCATTCGAGGGATTTGATGTTAGAGGAGAGTAAATTTCTTCTTGCCTTGAAAAATTTACCATAGATGTAGCTTAGATTGGGTTACGTCACTGGAATCGATGGCAGGTCGTTGGAGTTGTCGGACAAAAGCAAGCGTTTATTCTACTGAACTGCGAAATGGGAGTGTCTGCTGTTAGATGAGTAAAGCGTTTCCACAGCATCTTATGGTCATGCCAGGCAACTTGTCTGCATTCCTGACTTACGAATTATGGTTTGTATTTGTAGAGTTTATTACAGAAGCTCTTTGACCTTGCTTCAGATTCAGCTTAGTTGGCCATTTAGTGGCTCTCAATGGACTGGCATATTTTTTTTCCAGCTTTGACCTAAGCTGACTGCCACTGCGTTACCATGGATGCTAGTACATATGCATCATACCTTGCTGGTATCTACGTGATTCCAGAAACTGAGCTTAGCTTTTTAATATTTTTTTCTTTATTCACGATGAAAGCGAAGAAGGAAAAGTCTTCTTATGGGCAAAGCTTCTGTGTATGGCTATAGTTTGCCTTACTATATGATTATGAAATTGTCCTACGATTTCCTCAATCAACTCACATACATACATATATGTATGTTGAGTGAGAGTATACATACAACCATCAGGTCGCAAGTCTCGTAAAGCCAGCCAAAAGCAACAGCAGCCGAGTCAGAGACACTTAATTATAAGCATAAAGTCAAATGGGGACTTGCCCCAACTGCACGAAGTTAGTAAATGACATAAACAACGGCCATTAATGACAATACGCGACGAACAGTCAGACGGACAGGTAAAACAAAGTACATTAAATGTCCCGCCATTTTATTTTTGATGTGTCTGGGGTCTCTTGGGTTTGGTCTTAAAGCAAAGGAATTCAGACAAATTAGCGCTGAAATAAATAAAGAAAAACATTTAATTTGACAGTAAAATGAAAATGGTCAGGAAGTGAAATAAAAAATGTGGCAATAGCATAAAAATGATATCTTAGTTCCAGTTCAATGTGCTTTGTGTGAATTTTTTAAATGTTGACTAAAATAATACTGAAATTACTGGAAATCCAGCACAAAATAACAACATTAAAGCGTTTTAGGCACATTAGGTAACTGAATTTTTATGCTGGAAAAGTCAGAAAGTTTCTAGAATGAATTACATGTTACGTGTCCTTTTTTACCTCTCCCTGTCCCCCTCTCCATTTCTCTCTCTCTGTTTTTTGTTAATTTAGGTGGGCCATGAGGAAGCGCAGATATAGTCGCATAATGAGCTGGTTGGGTGCCAGTGTTTGCCCTTTGCCTGTCTCTCTGTCTGATTGTCCATCTGTCTGTCGGGATTAAAGGTATGTCATGAGAGAAAGCGCATTCAGTGTATGTGTGGGTATCCTGTTCCTTTTCATTTACCTCTCCCCTACTCTGTGTGGCTGTATGTGTTTGTGTGTGTGTGTGTGTCTGTCTGTGTGGTATATGCTAAATGCGACATGACAGCAACGTTTTTTCCTCTCTGCTCTCTTCTTTTTTGCGTGTTTTTTTTTGTTGCAAGTGCCTGACTAAAGCGGAGCTTAAAAGCCAACAACAAGTCACATGCTAATTTGAGGTACCTATTTAGCCTCCCCTTTTAACCTTGCTCCTTCTCTTCTACCTGTTCTCCTTTTGCCTACATCATTTTTTGCCCTTGCCATTACAAGCTAATCACAGCAATGCCACTAAAAAGTGTCAGTAGAAGTGACGCTAATGAGCTGACATAATCCCAGTGACTGCCAGGCACCAGAACAAAATTGACTAACTACCCAAACTGTCTAACTGACTGACTGTCGTCCGTTGTTCCAATTAAAATTATTTAATCATTATTGACACACGCATATGCTTCACTTGCTGACGGCGGAAAATTTAACAATTTTTCGTTTTTTTTGTTCGTTTCCTCATTTCTCTATAAATTTTTTACTGCTGACAAATTAAGCCGCTTGGCTTTTGTTGATTTTCTTTGGTTGAAAGTTTTTAACCGATGCCCGTTGAAAATGAGTTTTTAATGCCGGTCCAAGAAAAGTTACTTTAAGGTAGACAAACTTTTTTTTAGTCAGGCTTATCGCTTATCATCAGCTGATGCCAAAAGCAACCGACAACAGTCGCCACACACACACACACGCACACTAAGAGACTGAGAGAGAGAGTCAACTTCATTACTCAAATCAAATACTTGCTCTATATATACATACATTATTCGCATACGAAATGTACTCTTATTTGCTTATTCATATGCCAAGAATCTCTCGTATAGGCACTCATTACAAGAGCGCCAGCATTTTTTATTGTTGCCTACATTTGGGGGCCCCCCCTCAGGCCTCTTCGGCCATTCGGGCCAACTTATTTATGTTCTACGCATATTTGCCAGCAATTTGTACAAAAATAGTATAACTTAACTGCCCCATTCTGTTTTTGTGTATTTGCTTGAGAGGCGAATGTCTACAATTTCAGGGCCAATAACCTCATCGGTATTCATCCCAAAATAAAAAAAAAAAAATATGAATCCCATAGATTAGAATATTTGATTAAAAGTGAATGGTTATCTGTATCTTTTATTGTAATGTTTACCACCACAGCTGATGCGGTTTTTTTAGAATCTAATCAGATGCAATTTAATTCTGAATTTGACTGGAAAAAAAGAACCACAAATGAAATTTATCCATGTATCTCAAGTCAAAAAGGGTTTATTTTGGGCTAAGGAAACAAAAACAACATTATTTTTCGATTTTAGAAAAAATAAATAAAACCGAATTTAATGCCGGATTGAAGAATGGAAGAGTCTACCCAAGTCCTTCATTAGTTATTTCATAACATTTCTTATCATAGAAATTAATCAATGTAAAATGTTTTATTCTTGTTTAAAAATATTTTAATTTCAAGTAAAATGTTGCCTAAAATTGTGCTTGTAAATATCAATTAACTCATTTATTAGTAACAAATTAACTAGTAATGTAAAAAAAAAAACTATTATGCTGCATAGGTTGACGACGAAATAACATTTAAAGGACAAATTCATCTTTTATTTCTAGGGAGAGTCTTTTCACTCATTGATAATAAATGTATATGTCGGAGATAAATTACGGTATTGCACTGTCTGGCATACCTTTTGGTACCGTATGTGGTCCTATCTCTCTGTCTACTTGATGACTCGGTTGTCCCTCTCTACTTCAGTCTCATACGTCATTCTTGTAATATTAGGCTGGTAACATTAAGTACAGTTACAGTGACTTCGGTCATGTAAGTCTAGTAGTGAGTATTGTCATGTTAATTTGGCTAAGGCAGTTGAGACTGCGTAATCAGTCTGCAACAGAAAGCCAAGGTGTCCGGAACTCGCTGCGCTAGAAATGAACAATAATAATTTAACATCAACCGGAGCAATTGAGATTGCTCTGACATATACATATATAGTAACAGGTGGAGCTGAATTTAAAGCAATAATAAAAAAGTAAGAAATAAAAGTCTATACAAATTATTTTTTAAAGAAAACTTTTGCATATTCTTTACATGAATCAAAATGGATAGACTTTGGCATAGCTTTTATACATAGTTTTAGATTACGAAGCATTTACCGAAAGTATAAAAATTTAAATCCAAATTTTCAATTTGATGAATAAATTATATTCATGTTGGCCTTTTTTATCTATCGATAATCTTTAAAGTTATTTTTTCAGATTTTCTTTTCCTTTTTTTTTTATAGAAACTCAAAGGATTGGGTAAAAAAATGTTTGTAGTAGTCGGAAAAATGCAAAGAAAAAGTTTTTCGTCTATGACTTGATTAAAGTTATTTTCATGCTTGCCGTTGGCCACAGTTTTTTGCTTTCCCCACTTCTGATTGCCTTCCCCCTGCTTCCACCTGCTGCTCTTGCCTTTGGCGCTGGCCTTGTCCTGCTTAATAATTGAGTTGATTTTTTTAGCCAATTTGCTTTTCACTTTGGACAGCTAGCAAACATTTCCATTGAATTGAATATTTTCAATTATTTCACGAGCAATGGTGCAGAGGAAAAAAAGGGTTAAAGGAGTTGCCCTTTTTCCAATCTGTTTTTACCCCACCCCAACCTGAAAAGCAGTGAAATAAATATGATAAAATTAAATGTAAACGTTAAGAGAAGAAATAACAATTAAAATGTTGGCACATATACACACACACAGACACACAGACACTAATACTAACACGCTCTCTACTAACTCTAACTCTAGGCTGCCCCTTTTATTTTATGGTCAAGTTAGGGCCGAAAAATTGTATGGCTGCACATTAATTGAGCCACTTGGGAGCACGCATAATAAGCACAATTAAAGGACAAACATAATTACAAGTGAATACTCTTTCTCTACCCTACTCTCCTCCCCATGTGCCGTGTGTTTGCCCGCAAAAGTAAAACAAAAGAGAAAAAAAAAAAAACAGGCAAAACTTGTGCAAACTGTGCAAATGAAATTAACAAATTTTGCTGGCGCATGCACAAACAACAAACCGAAAAGGACTACAACTTGATCCTTTTTTTCTGTTTTCCCTTTCTTATTTACGTATGAAAGTCACACAAAGCGATTTTCGCTCAGCGCTCGATTACACACCAGATTGCTTCATTTTGAGGGTAAGAGCTGGACCAACAATAAAACCGTGACCAGGACCCATACCAGACCTAGAACCGGCAGCAGAAGGAGGCTGTTAAATTTGGTGATAAATGAGTTAAGGTAATGCGTTACATGGCCTCAGCCATGCGATGATAATACTCCTGGGATAGGGACACTACCTTACTGGCACGCGTGTGTGTCTCTCTAATGAAATCATTTAAATACAACCCGCACTCCAGCACAAGCACAATCAGAACGCACAGAGAAACCTCAGACCAGGACCAGGACTAAGAAAGGACTCAGACTTATTAGGCCGCAGCTAGCTGTAATTTGAGTATACATATGTACATACGAATGTGGGTTCCTGTACTTGTATGTATGTGTGAATATGTTTGGGATTTGTAGCTGCCACAAAAACGTGACATTCAAGTCAAAAATATAAAAACCCACATGAATTTCCCAAGCAACTTTTCCCTACAAAGAAAAACTGCACAAATTATGAGTTTAAAAAGTATACTCAAAAAATAATAAAAATGAAAAAAAAAAACTTGAGAAGAAAGCCACATCGATAAAGTCGCCTTATTTTAGAGGCCAACACAAAAAGGGAGAAACTAGGGAAGTTTGGTGCAACTTTTCAAGTTCACTTCAGCATAATTCTTTAAAGTAAACTACCAGTCTACTACAAAAGAGAAAATTGATATTAATTTAAAGCTATTCTGCTTTCAAGTTTAATGTAGTTAGAGACTAACTAATCCAATATTCCGCATAGCTCCAAAAAATACCACAAACTATAAATAAGCTTAGTTCGTAAGCTTAATTTCAAAACTATTAAAGATCAAAAAAAGTGAAACTATTTTAAATCAGACTATCAGGGCCCAATTTCAAACCTTTTTTTTTAACCTAAACTATCGAAATCGTTTATAAAAACTAATGATTTCTTTTAATTTATTGAAAATAGAAGCAAATTTAAACAAAATCAAAGAGAAAACTAACTGAAACAAAGTCTAATTCATATGTGACAAAATTAGCTTTTATTTAATACAAAATTTACTCTCAAAGTTCTCCACTCCAGCTTCACCATAGGTAACACTTTATCCTTAGTGATAATTTAACTTTAATTTGTTGGTAATTATGCTACTCGTCGATGCATTTGTTATTACGAAATGCATTTCGAAATAATTAGATGCAAATGTCTAATTAATATTTATTACGTATACGACATATGTGATTTATCCATTGGTCTAGAGGCAACTTAATAATTTAAAGCGTCAACACATCCTGACTCCCTACTCTGGTATTTAAGTCCTTCATCCATTCCCCTCTCTGGGCAAACAGCTCTAAGCTGGCAGCTGCTTCTCAAGCTACTTGTTACTTAGTTTAGCATAAAATTTTAATTTTAATTGCTAGCATGTGCGTGGCAGTAATGCCAAGGAGTTGACAGGCCGCACGCCAATGCCAATGCCAGTGCCAATGCCATGGCCAAAACCATATTCATAGCCATTGCCAGGTCCCCAAAGGTATCCCCAATCCCCCACAATCTTTGCTCATTAATTATGCTTTTAATTAAACTTTTTTTGCCATATTAGACGAGTGCGTAAAGTTGATTAACTTACTGAGCTTAAGTCGTTGTTGCTGTTGTCACTAAATATTTAATGCAAAAATGGCGAGCATTTAATGTTGCAGCCTGAAAATGACATCAGGATATTACCTGTGAGCCTCTCTGGACTTATATTGGATGTAGTGTTCGGTCTCTGTGCCCTCATGCTTGGTGCTGAAATGCAATAAGGCTACTGCATAAATTTGCATATGCATCCGATTATGGTTGTGGGTAACCAGAGAGAACGTCCATTGCCACTTGGCCACTTGTGAGCTGAAGGCAAAATGAAGTGACTTGTCAGCAAATATAAAAGAAAATTCTTTAACTGAAAAACAAAAAGTATTTTCCAAATGTAAAAAAAATTAAGTTGAATAATAAAATACACAAAAATTTCAATTTCGTTAAAGAGCATATAACTTAAACTTATAATTTTAAAGAGTTCTGTTGCATTGTTCATGATAAAACCCATTATCTTTGCTTATTCTGGTTTTAATTCAGCTTTAACTAACTTAAAATTAAATTTGTTTGTGGCTGGGTTTCGAAATAATAAAGCAACTGTGTTGGGAATTGTTTATATAATAAATTTACCATTTGGAAACTTTTGTGCTACAAACATTACCTTCACTTAGTCAAAAGTTAACATTTTCATGATATATTTAACATGCTCCTTTGTTAGACTCATCATTTTATTTATTTAAATTATACCATGGCATAGGTCAACACACATTCTCTAACTAATTTTCATTCACAGTTGATTACAGTTGCCAACTTTTAACTTTATTTTGGCCCTTCACAAAATGTTCACATTTGGCACTTGACTAATAAAATGTCTCAAGGTGTTGACCATTAAAAGTGGGCATTTACCAACTATCTTACTTCTCTTTCTTATCGTGTTTGACACTTAATGTTTGCCATTTTACTTTTTAATGACATTTTGACACCATATTAAAATGCCAAAAAGGATGAAAATTTTCAACAACATTTCACCGCACTTTTTTTCTTTCCCCCCTTGAGGAACCTTAATTAGTAATTTGCTACTTTGTTACTTGCAGTTGCCAAATTAATCAACATGCAAACCATAATTTATTTAACTTAATCAACTCACATGCACAACACTCAGAGCAGTTGTATGTGGAATAAATGTACATCACGCATACGCCATGTAAACCACATGTTGAAATTGCAAACACGCATTGGCATTGGTATAATTTTTAACGTTATACAAAACTGAATTTAAAATTTAAGCCCGCATTTTTTATTCCAAGTTCAATTGTGTGTGTATGAAATTTGTATTTTTTAATATGGAAATGTCCTTTAAATAAAGGATTAAGAATATTTCAAAGTGCTTACACAAAGCTGATTTTAAGTCAGCAGAAATTTTGCATAATAATGGAGAGTATTCGATAATATACGATGCAAGTTGAGCAACGAATTCCAAGTTTAAGTTCCAAATAAATTAAATAAATTTAAGAATAAGCTCATTCTTATAGCCTTTTTTTTGTGTTGTAATCCTTTTTGTTAGAAATGTTGAACTACTTTTATTACTTGGCATTCAAAATAAATATAAAATACAGCAAGTGTGCAAGGGACTCTACATTTTCAGAGCATCAACCCACAGATGAGTATATAAATTCCATTTCGCATTTCATAGAGATACATTGTATGCCATTTAATCACATACTACATGTTCAGGGAAGAAGTAAGGTGAAAGGGCAAAGAGGGGAAGTTTAATTTGAACGCCAAAATATCGTTAGTGTTTCTGTTATATCAATTAGTAGGCAATGGTTAAACCTTGATTAAAGTAAATTAATGATTATTGATTAAAATTAAATCAGAATTTATAATAACAACAACAGGGCTGCATAATTTACTAAATGCTGACCGCAGGATATGGGATTTCTTTATGCAGATTCTGCAATCCAAGTAAAAATTAATTTTAGTTTACTTTCTCTCTTACAATTTTTACTGGGTTTTTGGCCATCGTCCATTTAAATGCCACTTGATAACATTTGCAATGCAAACAAGCCACAAAATAAAACGGACTAGGAGTAGGAATGTTTTGCAAGGGGGCTTACAAAAATGCAGTCAGCGGAAACGGAAACTTGGCCTCTCAGTGGCGGCTAGCCGGGGTTTATCTTCTGCTCAAACATTTTCCGGACTTTTGTGCGTTGCGGTTCTTGGCTGGGCAAATGTTTGCATTTGCCCCATTGTGTTGACTAAATGTCCCGGGGCTTGGCCCTAAAACAAGTTTAAATTCTCCTTCTCCTTTTTCGTCTTAATTGCCACGCCCCTTTAAAGTATGGAATCGTTAAGAAAGCACACACATACTGGCTCACATTTTGCTTTATGTGAAAGCGTGAAAATTAATCATAAAAGTGTTGCAAATGACACGGCAAATGAACAACAAATGTCCATAAAAAACAGCTAAAAGAAACAGAAGATGATTTTAGAAGGATAACGAAAAAGCAGTTGTTTATTTATTATAGAGAAAAAGGTCCTTGCTGCTCCTGCTTATGCTTCTAGTTAACATATTGCGTAGTTTTGCTCCCTTTTTTTGCTGTTTTTTTGCTTTGTTTTATGAGTCCCGTTTGGAGTTTGAAAAGCCATCAACTGCAGTGAGGCCAATGTCCTGGCCTGGCCCAAAGCGTAAATGTTTTTTTGGGGCAAATGTCAAACAGTAGGACTCAAAAGAAGAGTGAAGAGGGAAGGGATGGTTAGCTGGTATGAAGAGAGTTAAAAGTCACTTGGCGCGTTGGTGCGTAAGTTGCTGCTGGTGAGCTATAAAAAATGAAATGCTATCTCCTTTGATATATGTATGCACGGGTGTGAGTGTGTGTGTGTGAGTGTTTTGGGTGTGCTTTGGGTGTTAAACAAAGTAACACGCTGCTTGACATTTGCCTTGATATATCGAAGCAAACTCGAACTATATATGACGATGCGGATGAACGGATGAGCATGTCCTTTAACAACAGAGAAAACACAGCTGCGACTGCAGTAAAATAGTTGAAATTTGTTTCTTTCTTCTTGTCTCCTCAACTCTCTCTTCCTCTCTCTCTCTCTGTCTCTTACGTTTTAAAGGACACATTTGTTGGCTGATAGATGTTGGATATGAGATTAGGTTGCAGTTCATCTTCATGCTCCGCTTGATACATTTAACTTAAGCTTAAAAAAAATTGCATTCAAAATAAAATCAATTCGTTACGTTGAATTTGAAATTGCAATTTTTAGTTGCATAAATTAAGGAATAATACACTGAAATATGTACAGAACAATATATATAAAAGTAGTAGAAATAGCGAACTCTAAGATTAATGTCCTTTTTTACCTGGCTTAAATAATTTTCACACCATATTAAAACAACACTTTAGTCATTTAACATTTTTAATTGTTTATTTTTTCTTTTCAATTATTAATGTTGATTATTTCAATTTGTTTTCATTTTATGTACTAAACGGAAAAGTGAACAAAAAGGTATTGTTGTTAGTTATTCATTCACATAGAAGAATTAAAAATAATTTATTTTTATAAAAATTATGAAAAACATCAATTAAATTTAAAATTATATTGTTTACATATTCTTAATCAGCACAATGGATTAAGTGCTTATTTCAAAAAAATTGCTGATTTGTCCAATTGTTTGTGTTTTTGGTTGGTTCATATTTAATTGAGCTTTGTGTTTGGTTTTTTCAAACTTCATTCTGAATTTTTAAGTGGAGTTTTTGAAAAAGGTTTATTTTGTTTACAATAAAAATCAATTCCGTTCTATGCCGATCTCTATCAAGTAAGATACTGTTTCTTGTTAAACTTTAAGAAATTTGGTACATAGTTCGATAAGTTGTAATTTCGAGTAAAAAGTTTTACCCTTTAAAATTTGTTTGTTAAATATTTGACCACATTTTGACCTACGAGTATCTTTTACACAACTTGACACAAATTTCGTTTATCAAGGTCTTTACGCAGACATTTTTAAGTTTCAATTGGTTACCGTATTAACTTTTTCAATACTTTTGCTTACCTTGCATTTACGTTTTGTTTGTGTATGTTTGACCAGTTCCGAGAAGGAAAAAAAAATGTGAGCAAGAAAAACTTTTCTACTGCGCCAAATTTTGTTTGCTTGTTTGTTGAACTAAGCTTCTACCGCCAGCCCACCTATTCGTCCTCAATCTCTGCTGATCCCCAAGACTGGTTTAGGTTACATTGCCAGGGACCGAACCGAACCGCATCTTGTCTTGTTTTTCTCAAGAAGAGGACAATTTCAGTTTGTGTGTCTACATGTGTGTGTGTGTGAGTGTGTTTGTATATTCGCTCTCTCAATTTTCCATCGTTGTATTCTTTCCAACTGGAGGAGTCTTCTATTCCATGTCGTACGAGTCGCAGGAGTCTATTCCTATGGCATTTTGATGTTGACACGTCTTTGGCTCGTTATTTGTTGTATTTGTTGTTTGCCTGTTGTTGATTTGGTTTTATTTATCTTCATTTCTTTTTTTTTTTTTTTAGTTGTTTTTTGTTTTTCCACTTTTCTCCTTCGCTTTGCTTTGCCTTGCCCTTCTTTTTTTGTTCTACTTCTTGTGTGTTTTTTCAAACCTAATAGATTATTTGGCACTTTGCTGGAAAAATAAGTTTTCGTTTTGTATTACATTTTCGTTGTGTTTTTCAACGAGAACCTTGAATTATGTTGTTCCCGGCAACTGTCAAGCAATAGAAATTGCTGAACACTGGTTCAAAATGAAATATATCATATAATTGTCTTTCTAAGCAGTAAACAAAAGGATCAAGGACGTGAAAACATCTGCCTAGGCAAACAGTTTTGTTGACATTAAAAGAACCCTTTAAATCCAATAAAATATAATTTTTAATATCGAATTCAATGAAAACTAAATCTTGATATACCATTTCCCATATATTTCACCAGTTTTTTAATCTTTGTTTCAGTTTATAAATCAATGGTCCATAATCCCTTTGACAGCATATCAGAAATCGTTTTCATCATTCATATAATCATAATCATTCAGATCTGGTAAGCATAATCAAGCTTTAAGTGCAAAATTTCTTAATACTATTAAGCCGTAGTCGAAAATCTCTCAATACTATTAAGTCTTGAATCTAGCATATATATCAGTGGAGCATTTTTTCGTTATATCTTTTATTTTACAGTTTTTCTTTCCTATTTAAGATTTCAATATACTTCGTGTAGTGGGCTGATGACAATATCTAAAATGGAGTTCTCCTTTTCCCCCTCTTAATAGCATTTACAGCTCTCTCTTTCGTCAAGCTGGACCCAGTGTGCTTAGTATCGTTGGCTCGTTCCTCTTCAATGGCAACGCAGTTTTTGCTGAGAATTTCATTTTACTTGCAACTACATCTTGTGCATGTCGCTCTGTCATTTTTTTTTTTTTTTGGTTTAACTCAATGCGATTGCCATGCTAAGTTTATTCAAGTATGGCGCAATGGAGAACAGTACAGATGAAGATTTAGTTTAGTATTCACTAGCAAAAACCGCAAGAGAATTTTGCTAGACACGCCGTCTAAATTAATACCTAATGAAGCGCAGACAAACCAAAAACCCACGTTTATACCATAAGAATAGTTGTAGGTGAGTGTGTGGGTTTGCCTCATTTGCTGCAACCAATATTCCTGTGGCAAACCACTTGACTCACTTCTTCAGGTGCTCACCTTTGGTCCATGGATTTGGGCAAAGTTCATTGCCAAAAGTTTTGCACAAATAAAAATCACATAAATCTCGTTTGTGGCAGAAATTGCAAATGCAGCAGCAGCTCTTAAGCACTGCCAATGATTTGTATCAATAAATTGGTATATATACTATATAAATATATGTATTCAACATCTTTTCTTTGCTTTTCTTTTTAGTATTTTTTTTTTTTTTGTTCTCCTTTTGCTTTTTTGTGGTCATGACTTGGCATTTTCTATATTGAAGTAGTTCAAGTTGAAGTGCAAAGTTTATTTTGTGTACGCTTAAACATTTGACACTTGATAAAAAGATTGATTAACTGTGATCCGAAGGGAGAATGAAGCATCAATTTAATTATACTATATTTCATCATGTAATCATTTATCATTTAATTTCATTTCATCAAACAAAATGCCAAAGCATTTTACATATCAATGCATTCCCATCAATGCCTTTTGGACATTTTGCGCTTCATTAAACTTGCCTTCTAACGTTCTTACATTTTTTCTTGTTCTTTTTTTTTTGGTATTTAAATTTGACTTCCGCCTTAGCAAACAACTTGACATTTCCTTTTTTGCTGTCATTTTATTGATTTTACATTTTATGTGTATGCATTAAAATTGGTTTCTGATGGCTTTTTTATGATCGTGTAGCGCTATATATTTATTTCTCATACACATACATATATGTAAAAGAAGTCAAGATGTTTGGGCATAAAAAAAATTATTGACATACAATGGCCCAAGATAAGGTATGTGCCGGCAAAAGTTGACAATATTGCATATCATTTGAATGTGGCCCACTGTGCCATTAGACATTTTAGACAAATTAAACGCTTGAATAATAAATGCCATACATTTACTACTCCTTCCCTTTATCGAGCTGTTACTGCTGCTCCTCCACTTCATGTTCAAGTGAGGCGCTTAATTTAGTTGCGACTTAACACTTCAAATGTGAGCAATCGCACGTGGCATATGCGGCGTATGCGTAATTTTCGCATAATCATGCGGTATGCCAGCTATTGAACGCACATTCTAACACTCAAACTCATATACACACAGGCGCACACTTACCTCTGTCACACACACACACACACGCACTCACAGACACATACACATTAACCTGTCAGTGCGGCATTAAAAATAAGACTAAAATGTTATTTACACACACACAAAAGAAAGGAAAAGGGCGCCAGAAACTTGGACTCACTGTATCGCTCCATGCTTAGTTTCAGGCAGATCATAAAAATTAAAATGATTGCCCCGAAAAAAAAGTTAGTCCTTGGTCCTTCGTCTGTTCAAGTTCCGTTCGTGGCATTGCACGTGTAAAAGTTTTGTCATTATGGCTCTTGCCGTACGTTAATGGGTTTTCATTTTCATTTTTTGTCATCATTGGCATTGCTTTAATTTTTATCATCAGCAGCTACCAATTTACCGAGCACATTGGCTAAAAATAGTTTCAGTTGTAAATTATACAAAAGAGCCCAAAAAACCATAGTTAACTTAATGAAAACATTTCATTGGTAGACAATAAAGTGATTGTTTGTCATAAATGCCAGCAATTGCCATTAAAGTCAAAGTAACTAAATGTTAAACGGATTGAGTGATGTTAACTTAACAGAGACTGTTAAAATGCAACATCTGTTATGGTGGCGTATGAGTTATTTTAACTAAAAGAAGCTGTTAAAGATAAAAAAAGGCACAAACTTGATGTAGTCTTTATATATATATTACTGTTGAGAATCAATAGATATAATATGCAGATAAATGGCAATTTGTGCTAAATTAACTTTATTACTCTTGGTTTATAATGACAACGTTTACTTTATAATTCTAAAACTCTTTTTTCTAGCTAAGTTGATTTCTTTATGTAATTTGTCAATTAGTTTGTCTTATTTAGCAATATATTTACCCAAAATTTTAACAATATTTAACGCTAAAACTTATAAAAAGAATGTACGCTTAGATTAAAGAAAATCATCATAGTTTCACTTCGCAGCACGCAACTCGCGTTTTTTTTTTTTTTGGGGCAGGCAATTTGAAGACTTGGCATTGCCTTGTCGCACTGTCGTTTACCCTTTCGAGTTGGCTGAATCTGGCAATGGCTTCTTCTCGGGCTTTAGCTCTGGCTCTGGCATATTCTTACTTGGCAAAGTGTCATCGGCAGTCGTGCGTCTCCAAAGCCACAGGCTTTCCCAACTCCCCGTACCCACAACCCATACCCATACCCATGACCCAGCAAGCCAAGCTGACAATGACATTTACACTTCAGCTCCTTTTACCAGCTTCTTCGTTGGTTAAATTTCTTATTGATGATGAATGAAGCCATGAAGTTGATGTTTGTTTTGCTCGGTTTATCATTGTTCTCTTGAGCCTTTAGTTCATTAAGCCTTTAATGATATTAATAATGGCTTCATCCGTTTTGGCATAAAACCAATTTCATCTTGAAAAAGAAAAAAAAAATGTATAAAAATTTTTAATAATGCAGATGTTGTAGGAGCTTGTTGCATCCAATTTTTTCCTTTTCTCTTTTTTTTTTTTGGCCATGTGCCATGAAAGTCAACGTCATCTGCATCCACATCATCATCCTTGGTATCATCATCGTCAGTGCCTTGTCGTTTTCAGTTATTTTGACGTCCTTTCGGTATTCGACTCAACAACAATGGGACGACAAGCGGCGAGTTAATTGAATTGTGTTTACACTATGGGAAAATTTTTGACTTTGAGCTGCTCGGCAGCCAGTGACGTTCTATAGCAAAAGCTTTTTCATGCCATTTTAGATGATGATGGGCCTGCTGCCACCGAGTCCTGCCTTTTAGTCCTGGCTCCTGGCTCTGGCATTGTGCCATATGCACTTCAGTTAATTTTTCAATTTGTGCATGAACTAAATGAATTATTAGACCACGAACGAGTTTGGGATATGGGATATGTGCATATGACTTTTGGTTAGTTTTGTTTTGTTTCTTCTTTTCCCTCCTCATCTCGCTTCTTTAACCAAATATGGCAACTAATTTCCGTTTGAATTTGCTCATTAAAAAGTTTCAGCATAAAACTTGATAGCATCTCAAGAAATGGAAAAGTTTACCTACACTTTTCACAATACCAAATTCGGAAACTAAAACTCAACTTGTGTCTGGCTATAATTGTTGTTTAAATAATTTGCATAAATTACCAGTTTCAGGTAGAACACTTGCCAAAAGCTAATCAGCTGCTTTGCTTAAAACTTTAACTTACACCACCCCCCACAGCCTCTCTAAACAGATAACACCCGTCTCTCTCGGGTAAGTCTCTTTGGAGAAATTATCATTATCTAAAATGTCGAGTTGGTTTCAATTACAAACTTAGTTCCCACCAAATAGCCTTAGGACATTTTTGCGTGTTTTTTTTTATAAATTTTTTTGTTATATCTAAAGTAATTTTAAAAGCGTGAGAAATACCAAAGTTTTACTTTTTTTTTCATTTTGCGATGAAAAGTTTCGATTATAATAGAAACAAACTTGAACAAAAAATGGGAAATGAGAATTGTTTTGTTATGCGTTTTCCAGGGACTAAAGGAAGGAGGGATATAAATTGGATATGCCACAGTTTCATTTAAAATAAAAACAGAAAACCTTCAAGGGAATTATTGTACAAAACAGGCATACCGAAGTTTTTACACCCTATACTTTGTCTACTTGTTTGTTAAATCTTCTTTGGTTTTCAAAATAGTTTAAGAACAAATTTTTCAAATCTATATGAAACTTATTTTTAACTGCGTATCAATATTAAAGTTTCATAATTGACAAAAAGAATAAAATGGAAGATATATGTGTGAAAAGGTTAGTGAATGTTTTATCACTCCCAGGAACTCAGTCGAGGAAATGTTTATCATTGTTTTGTGTTGTCATGTTTATCTAATCCTTTAGTCTTTATCACTTGTCGCAAAAACTGTATCGCTTTGAAAAATTGTCTATATATAGTAAAGAATTTATATAAACTTCTCGAGGTTTCGAAAAGAAGACAAGTAGAACCCTTTTTGTATCTGTTTTATATCCTTAACACTTTTATAAAGAAAATGGAATCAAAAAGGACTATTTTTTATACAAGTCCTTCTTTTCATTATAAGCTTAACACTACGTTTCATCTTTTTCTGCTACATTTCCCAATATAAATACTTTTGTATAAATATTAGAAAACATTTTTTACCCAACTTTGGCCAAATTTTAAATCAGATTTGATTTTCTGTCCCTATTTTAAGGAAATGTCTTAAACACTTTTATATGGAAAAGGAAATGAATGCTATCAAACATTTTGTCTTGATCTAAAAATAATTTTTGTCCAATTCCTTTAAATTTAATACACTTTTTTCTCTGTTTTTCTTTTGTTGTGTTATTTTTGCGGCCAATTTATTGAATGGGCGGGCAGAGGGTTTGGGTTTGGGTGTGGCACAGGGTTTGGGTTTGTGTTGGGTTTTTGGGGTTCGGTTTTGTGGGTTTGAATTCTGAGCCAATATTTTATATAATGTTTCAATTTGCTGTCACATAGATATGATTGGGGAATGTATGTGATATGTGGGTGTGCGCGGATGTGTGTGCGAATGATTGATATAAATTTTACTTTGATGAATTCTCGGTGGAATTCCTTACTGAAACTTCAGTTTCAGTTATTTATTTGTGCCTTCTAGTCATTTTTTTTTTCTTTTCGCTTTAAATGTAGCAGAAAGTTTTTTTTTTATCCTAGCCACAAATGTTATGTTGGCTGAACTATGTTCTTAGTTCTTTGCGGTTACAACAACAACAACAGCAGCAACTATGAAAATCAAATCAAACCCGAAGAGGCCGTTTGGCTGTCAAAAAAACTTTGTTGCCATTTACTTGTATGAATAAAATACGACTATATGTATATTCAAATCAGACTTTCCCTTTTTCCACACACATCGCATTTGCATATCAAAATGTTGTGAAAATAAAATATGTACATATCCAAATAGAAAAAAAAAGAAGCAAAAAACAGGAGAAAAATTGAAGCAAACTAACAAAACATTGACACGATTTTGGTCAGAACGACAACTGAAAATTGATTATTTTACATTTTTCATCAATTTTTCGTTTTTTTTTATGTTTTTAAAAATGTGTCGATAATTTTGTTGCACTTTGCATGGTGGTAGGCAGGAGCGAAATGAATTCAATGGTAAATATTGTTAGGTGAAAGCTTTAGTTTTTTTTTATGAATTTTAGCCAATAAATTTAAAGCAAAATACAATTTTTTTTTTACTTAGATAAAAGGTAATGGTTTAATGTTGGAAACGGATTGAATATTCTATTGATTTTTTTATATAATGATAGAAATAGCAGGAAGTTCCAAATAAAATATAAATAAAACAAAATATGAAAAAACTTTTATCTAAAATGTAAAAATGTAAAGAGACCGGCCAACGCTAGAAAAAGTTACCATACAATCATTTTTAAGCATAGAAAAAAAATCCATAAAATATCTAATTTACACTTTTTGTATGCCAAATATTTACTTACCAAATGCTTACTAAAGATTTAATCTTAAACAACTTTTAGAATTTTCTACACAAGAAATTGTTATTCAATTCTTAAAGTGTTGTTACTTCTGATCTAATTTATATATTGTTAAATAAAAAAAAAAACTTTTATATCTAATAATATTTCCATGTAAAATCGATCGCAACAAACTGTTCAAGAGTCTTTTGTTTTTTCAACAAATTTTTGATATTTTAGCCTTTTAATAAAACAAAACTATTTTTTTTTGAGTTTATTTTGTAAGGCATCGAAAATGTGATGATATTGTATAACTATATATGAGTTTCTTTGTAATGTTTAGGTCCTTGTATATATACACAAATATATATATTGAAACTGGAATCACACACTTAATCATTCCTGATTAATTTTATAGTTTAGTTTATCTTACGTTCTCGTTCAAATATATGTATCTTTAATTTTCATATTAACATTCATTGTTCCAACAGAATCAATAAAATAGGTTTATAATATTGTTAACTAGTTCAAATTGCTATTAACCCGATTACTAATATGAAGTTCCAAAGAAATCCCTTCACTACGTCCATGCCATCAATGTAATACACAGGTGCGCATAGACATACATATTTGTGTATATATAAATATATATCGATTCATCTAGTTGATGGGGCATAGAGCAAATAAATAATGTATTGTCGGCAAACAGATTTATTTCTTGTGAATTTCCCACTAAACATAAGATAAATGAATAAATAAAATGTTTGTATGTTGTTGAATATTTAGGTTTATTTTGTCCGTTTAATGCAAACACTCTGACATTCTGCCAGATCAAAGCAGTCGATGTATATAATGCCATTAGAATCTAATATTTTGAAATTCCTGTTGGTTGACTAAAAAAAACAAAAATATTATGAGTAAATCCATATAATTTGGACGATAAATTGACTTGGATAATATTAACTGTTTGAAATATTCAAATGCGGCTGTTCAAAATGTGAGTTTTTGATTTGGATTCCAGAGTTGAAATTTAATATGTTCTGAAATATAGCAGACGAAGAACAAAGGCGAAATCGAGCCTCGAAAAGAAGAATCAATCCAATGAAGATTTGCGTAAGTTAATGGTGAAATAGTTTTACCTTATTCGAGTATCGACGCACTGGCTTAGTATAGAATAATGTTGAAATTTTGATTTACGTTACTTTGCTTTACGTGGCCCACGCTTTAAACGCGATCGGAGCATTTTATTCTCATCGGCACATTTTGTGGTTATGGCAGTTCGCACTTCACGTGGCGACATTTCCATGGTGGAGGTCATCAAGTAGACCAGATCAGCCACCTTTTCAGGGTCAAGTTGCTGCTTGGCGGGACGTGCACAATCCCTGAAAGCCGGAGATGGTTTGCCCGACAGTGTATGATGGGCCAAAGTGTTGCGATCGAAGATTTCGCAGAGTAATTTCCGAGTTATCGAAGGCCCAGTCATATTCCAGTTGATGGCTTTTAAAGAGGTGCGCGAAACTTTAGTGCCATTGGGTCCAATAACGATCATGGGTGAACACTGATCAATATCAAATTCAAGACCTGGACACTGGCGTTTGCCCTTTGGAGTAGATGTAATTGCTTTAGGCAAGCGTACGCGTTTGCCGACACTCTTCGATGAAGTTTCAGGCACATAATCTTCATCGTTTTTATCCTCAGCGACATCCTCATTATCATCTTCTTTGGTTTTTGGGGTTTTGGGGGAAGTGTTGAGATCTTCTGTACCTTCATGAAGCAGATCTAAACGTTCTGCCTTTTGTGGTTCCGTATCTGAGTGATCCATATCTTGGACCTTTTCAATCTCAATTGTAAGCAAATCGAGAGCTGTGCGTTTGTTCCGTTCCCAACGCTGCAGCTTTTCAACAGTTGCTTCATTTACATCTTGGATAGTGTTGTTCATCAATTGATTATATTCCAGTTCGGCAAGGACGTCTTCTCCATCCACAATAAACTCATTGTCTTCCAAATCATCCTCTTCCCCGTCGCCATTCTCATTGTCGCTGTTTTGATTCTTTAGCAGCTTCTCGGCTGCCAGTTTTAAAGTGTCCAGAGGACTCAGTTTTTCTGGTGATGAAGGTTGCTCAGTTTCCGAGAGTTCAATATCGCGCATTGTGTGCTCGGCAAAAGTATCGGCTGCCTCATTCAATCGTTGCTGTTTAGCGATCTCATCTTCTCCACTTTCACTCCCTCCCGAATCCAAGCAGTTGGTGCGCAAACGAGCGATAATGTCTTCCACTTTCTGCTCTAACGATGATAGCTGCCTATCTTTTGCAGTATAAGGCAAAATACTAAGAGCATAATCTAAACGTAGTCGGCGATTTTTCTAAAAGAAATATAAAATTTGCATTAGTTTGAATCGTTCGTTTGAACGGAGGAAAGTTGACTTACCATTTCTCTTGCTGTTGTCGAATGCTTGACTAACATAAAGCTAATAGGTTGCAACCTTATATACACATTTACTTCAGGTAGGTCTAGACAAGTCCTTACATATATATTTTATTGCCTTCCAGATGGCTCAATAGACTATGAGGAATTTCATTGGCATCGTCTACCTGCTGGCGGACCACCTTGCAGCTGTCAAGTCTGCAAGTTAAACTTACCCTCCTGTGATAGGCCCATTCAGTTGGAACGTCAGCCAACTATCATAAACAGCTTTAATCATGGTTTTGTAACTGCCACCGTTGATACACAAACCGATTTTACCCACGACGTGAGCAGTCAGACAGAGCCTGATTTGGACAGACAATATGAAGCAGATAATTACTCAGAGAAAAGTCTAGAAAAGTCTCAGCACATGGCTAGTCAGACCGATTCCCCAAGAAAACCAGAAAAGACCCACCATGTGGCTAGTCAGACCTATCTTAAAGCAGACAAATACTCAAATGATGACCAACCCATATCCGAGCAATATAGAGCATCCTATGTGCCAAGGAAAAGAGAAAAGCCCAAGACTATCAAATCCAATACAAGTCTAAAAAAAGAGGAGTCCAAACAAAAGATTGAAAAGCAGAAATACAGTCAGAGTGAAAGTTTTTGGAGAAGACCAACAATTGTGGTACATTCAAACAAATTTCTCCAGGATGAAAAAGTCAAGTTTCTAAAAGATGATAAGGTAATAGAGCCACGCGAGGACGATGACAATGACGAAGACAATCCACCTGGCTATCCCATGGAAAGGCAACAAGATAAGTCATCAAACTGCCAAAATTGCGACAAAGTAGATGAGTTAACTCATCGTGTTTTTCAGTTAACTCAAAAACTAGAAAAACAAGAATATCATATTTATAAATTACAGAATGCAGTTGATACACTGACAAAACAGGGAGCACGGGAAATGAAAGATAAGGATACCCAAATGTTTATACAGAAAGGAGAAGAATCAGCTATCATTCAGCCAGAATCGCCATCAAAAAGTGTCCTTGTCCAGCAAGAGGCAATTGAGGGGGCAACATGTCAATGTGAAACTTTGTATGAACAATTTGTGCGAATATTTATGAAGCCTGAAGGGAATCAACAATCAAAGGACTTAATATCTTCTGATGAGTCTAGATCCAGGCAATTGATTGATAATAATTGTCCAAAAGCAAAGACATATAATTTAGATAATTTATTTAGAGAATTTATGCGGCTTTTCATGAAACCCACGGAACCAGCATCTGACGTTTGCGATGATAGTGAAAAGATTCTAACATTATGCAGACCTTTGGAGGCACTCCCAACAGTCAGCACTTGCAGCAGTTTAACTGGTCCAATTCAAAAATTGGCAATTCCTGAAAGGGATACGAATTGCTGTAAAAAATGCAAAAAAGCTAATAAATTGGACAGCTCTAAAAAGATTCCTAATAAAGCAGCTACTCCAACTTTAATTTCAACTTGCAAAGTATCTGATCTCGAGATGACCAAACTGGATGAACGTCCTTGCCCAAGCTCACAAGTGTCTACTAACAATCGGGCTTCGAACTCTCTTTTACAACGCCAACAATCAAGTTTGTGTCAATTCTGCAGGCATCAAAATCTACCAATTCAGGAAGATTTAATCAATGAGCTGATCAAGTTAATTGACAAACGACGCTTTAAAGATGTTGTTCTTACTGTACTCCTGCGGGCGGACAATGTCTATCATGTAAATGTCCGAGAAATAGAAACGGGACGTGTCCTGGGCTGTCTCCTGGTCAACGATGAGGCCATCGATGATGCCATTGCTTCTGGACTTTTCGAGAATATCATTACCTATTGTGTGATAGATGTACGTAGCACTATTAAGCCAAAAATTCGACCATTTGGCATACCTTTTGAATTTATACATGATGATGGCTTTAATGATCGCCAGCGAGAGCAAGGGGGCGAAAATGATAACTTAGTTCAGAGAGAAGCAAAAATCTGGGAGTTTGCCGTGAAAGTTTTGGGTTTACCAATGGAATATAAGGAACGAATGTTTCTTCTTACCAAAGCCGTTAAATTAACCAAGCAAAGATCTCATTACCAACTTCGAATTACATCGAAATCGTTAAAAAGAAGGTGAATATGTGAAGGTGACTATAACAAGTTTCTCAACGCAGGAAATTCAAATTAAGAAATGCAATATTAATATTTAAAATTGATTTTTAGCATTTTAGTGCATATAATTGACATAAATTTTCGAAAATATTGTAATTTTTTTACAAATAAAGTTTAAGACTTTAAGAAAATGTAAATTTCAGTACAAAAAAACATATTGATAATCTTTGCGTTAGTTTGAGCACGATCAATTTATAATATGAATGGAATATATACATACATAGTGTATACTGTACAAAACTATCGCATTCATATTTATGATCGAAAATAAATATCTTCAGGCAATTCCTTGGAATCAGTCGTTTATTACCTACATACTTAAACAGCAGCTGCATTTAGTGTCAGATTCCACGTATTTCTTAATCAGTTCTAAAAGCGATCAGGTAATGACATGAATACGATTAGAAATCCCTAACTTGATCCCTATGCTAATCCACGCGCAAATGACAGTTGGCTTGCCGCCATAAAACTCAATTGAGAGAGCGAGCGAGATGCAAATAGTAACGCAGGTTCTCTTACCTGCGCGTTAAAGCGAGATCACACGCTGCTGGTATGAACCCTTTTTTTGTATAAAAGCCAGTGCACGATCAATGTGAATCATCAGTTCGAAAACAGTTGAGCAACGTGAAACAATGACTAACATCAGTGACGACAGTGGTTTGGATGATTCTGCAGTGGCTGTGGCCAATGGATCAGCTAGCAATAGTGGTGTGGCAGCAACTCGCCTCTCTTGGTTTCTGGCCGAGGTCGATGAAGGTTCCTTGAAACATGGCCAACCCAGTGGACAGCCCATGTTGTGTGTGCTTCATTCCATGGAGCTTCTGGAGACCAACGATTCGGACAAGTATATGACAAGATTTGTGGAGTTTCGTGCTAATGGCATGGTTTTAGAGGCCAAGTTAATACTAGCTGCCGATGATCGCAAATTGGTAGATGCCGCTTTGGTATCATTGAGCAAAGAACGACGTGAAAATACTGGTACCCGGCATCTGCTGGTGCAGTATACAGAGAACGGGGAATTGGTGCAGAAGTTAATTACACCAGATCGTGTGACCTGGATGAGCACAGAATTGCGCGGCACACCGTTTGTCAAATTGGCACCCGGACGGATTGCCCATGTATTATATGCATACGATCAGCGCGACTATATGGAAAAGATTCTCTTAAATTTGAAGGCTCGTTGCTTTGATCACGCCTTCGATGATAAATCCCCAGCTGATATGAACGACGAAACTTGGATGCTGGTACAGTACAGTACCGAGCCGGAGATTGTTGCCTATCGAGTCGTTCAGTACAGTCAAACAATCTGGCGCAATGAGAATCAATTTAAAGATGTAATAGCCTACATACAGCTGCCACATAGTGAAGTGGTGCTCCAAGCAGTGATCATTAGCTTTGGTCAGGATCAGGCCGAACAGAAAGCAAAAATGGATGAATTAAGTAGTTTTGCCTTGGATCTCAATTTTCCAGTGCCAGACGAATTGGAGAAGCAGCTCGAAACGGGCATTGGAACGGCTGCACTCTTCGATCGCACCAGTACAAGCTTATTCCAAAGAGCCGAACGGCGTGACGTCAGCGGTGAGCACAGACAGTTAAGGCGCAGTCTCGAACAATTGAGTGAAAAGGCCCAAAGCGAAGCTCAATTGATCATCGAGGCATTCGATATGGTGGACAATATCAACAAGAATCTGCAAAATCGCCTAGACAGGGAAGCAATGAATAATAATGAAACAGCGGTTGCCGAAACCGAAACTGAACTTGATTAATTATATTCATAAAAGAAGAATTATTTTAACATCATGACTAAAGTGATAAACTTAAAGAATATTCATATGTAACTTGTATCCACTTAAAATTAATTATTATAAATAATAAAATTATACAAAAAAAAAAAAAACTAAAATCAATTTCTTTTGACTCCCTAGAATCTACTTCATGTATTAGGAGGATGATTTAAAATTTTTATTCTAGCGGTGCAGGAATCCCCTTCCTTGTTTTATCAATTACATCTTGGCAAGGCGGCACATTGTTTTCGCATATCTTTATTTAGTTTTCAAAAATTTAAAGAAATTTTTGGATGATGGTTAACCATTTCTGGTAATCTTTATCAATCTTCTTTGGCGTCACCACTTCGATATTATTAGCGGGAAAAAATTTTTATTTTTATTTTTTTTTTTTTTTTTTTTTTTTTTAAACCACCTAATATCTTGTCATATTAAGGCCAAACACATCTCCGATTGGCTTAACACCACCCACAGCTACAAAATATATAATCAACAGGGAGTAGCTCTGAAATATCCTTCTAGCACCAATACTCCCAGCAATAGAATATTCACGCGATTACGCATTGGACACACAGCCACGACTCATCAACACATCTTAAAGGGACTCACCGCTACTAGCTGCCCACATTGTTACACCACTCCTTTAACTACCCAGCACATCTTGGACACATGCTCCAAATTGCAGGCACTTCGCATCAACCTCCCAACTCCTCCATCCGTATTACTAGAAAACCCCACACAAGAAAATATAAACTCTATATTTAACTTTATTTCTAAAGCAGGTTTTGCCAACAATATCTAGCCTGACCAATAATTACCATCGAGCTGATAGCCCTGGCAGCTAGTGCTCACCTCCATGTAGGTTAATAATTTATTGTTAACTTTCAATAAATAAATAAATAATTTTTTTAAACGGTCACACTAAAATTCGTTATTAATTATTTATGTATGTATGTTCATACATAAATACATTTATTTGAATATTGGGATTAGATAAATTTAATGTTATAATCAATCAATTCTTCTTATTGACGATTATTTGGAATTACATTGCGACCATAAATATATCTCACGTGATGGATACCGGCTGGAGCCCGACATATTGGACATTCCGGAACACGAGCCAAATGATCTTTTACACAGTGCTCACCAAAAAGATGACCACACGGTAACGAAACTAAACGATGACATCCAGTCTGTTCCCATGGGATAAAACAAATAGGACATGCCATATCTTCCCGCTCCTTTTCAAGTTCATATTTAAGCTTTAACCACTCTTCAGTTTTTTCTTCCAATTGCTTACATTGTTTCAAGTAGTTGGCATCCTGAGTGTGTAGATCGTTCAACAATTGTTGACGTATTTCCTCATTTCGTGATAGTTTTATTTCAAAATCCTGAGCAATCTTCTGCATTGACACGGATTGCTCGTCTAGTTTATTTTGTAGAATAACATGTCTGGCTTCTGATTCTTCTAGTTGCAATAATATACCATCCCGTTCAATGATAAGCTGCTCTTTTTGGCATTTTGTGTATTGAAGTTCGTGTATCTTCTTCTCAAATTCTTCCTGCAAAAGAACCAAAGATTGCTTTTCCTCTTCTAATTCCCTGACTAATTTTTGTTGAATTTCTTCGATGTTTTGCAACTTTTTCTTCAATTGCATCATTTGATTTTCCTGGAACTGGTCTGAGTGTAAGTTTTCCCTCCCGAGTCTATTCCATTGAAGTAACCATTCGTCTTGCTCTAGGGTAAAAGGGTCTTTCTCAGAACCGTCGCATACGGTGTTATTTGTTTCTTCCATAGCTTAAAAATGTTAAAAATAAAGCATAATAAACGTGATCATCAGTTAAACTACTCACTTACCTTTTTATTAATGTCGCCACACAAACCAATCTGACACGCATTAAAGGTACTTTCCGAAAAAAAGTAAAGTCAAAATATCATCGCAACAGTTAGTTAGCAACAATAGGAATGACGGCGAATGGGAACATTCTTCTTTAAAAATTAAAAAAACTTTAAGCCACACAAAAAGCAACATTGCGACGATACTAAAATTTTTTTGTTTGGTTTGTGTTTTCGTTTGATTCGTTTGCTATGTATTATCGAAGGTTTACATTTCTAAATAAATTTTTTAAAAAAATGTAGTTGGTTTTTTTTTGTATTTCTTATGATTAAATGAAAGTTAATGGTATTAATTAAAAATTCAAATCTTGTCATGTGTTTGCCAACACTAGTGCCAACGACTAGTTCTCCTGACTGATCGGTTCCGGAACTGGTGGTTCCCACACAAATTCGATAATCAAAAAATATCGAAACTCTTGGTTTATCACTACCAACTGGAATTTAAAAAGGGAGTTTAATTAAAATTTAATATATCATTATTCAACCACGTTTATTGTAGAATCAACGTACATATACATAGCTGATGATTGTGTATATATGTATATAGATATGTATTATTAATATGGTCACAATCAGTTTCCACCGGGCGTTAAGAGGCAACATAAATGACTTCATCAAGTCAAGCGTTAAGCATAAGATTGAAGCATTTCTTCCGTTTTTATTTTCTGCCGCAGATTGTTTTTGGCCATCTAACTTCCAACTTTTAGCCAGAACGTTATATTCACCTGCCCCCTTCTTAGCCCTTGCCTGCTTATTGGTATATTGACTTGCTGATTATTTTTATTTGCTTGCCAAACGTTTCAATTGAGACATAAAACTATGCCTCTGCCATGGTAAATATAAACATTTAGACACGATTAAGTGTGCTGTTTATTTTTATGTTTGGTTTAGCGCTTCCGTTTCGTTCCCCGTGGTGCCTCCATTACTATGCCTTGCCATCTCCGTCTCGTTTCAATATTGCGTATGTGTACATACATACATACATACATATGGTAGCATCCACATTAAATGGCCCAGAATGAGATACCGAATATTGGAAATTCTGGCATATATCGGAAAAGTAGAGCGAAAAAGCAAAACATTTGCCAGATTAAAGTAAGCATAAAGCATGCGATTTAGTTGCCCCACTCAAATCAATTTCATTAAAACAAAGAGCGAGAGAGGGAGAAATAGAAACAGAGCGAGATAGAAAAATATTCACTAAAATCAATAATAAAAAAAAAAAAAACTAATCAAAATATCAATAGAAAAAAATTTGAACATTTGTTGCTGATGTTTCGAATTGAATATATGTAATAAATTGATCAAATTATATACTATAGAATGCATGCCATAAATGAAAATAAAAATTAAAATTAACACTCCAACTGAGTATGGAATTCATTTAAAATGCAAAGCAATCAAATTAAAAGCGCAATGTGCCAGACACTGTTGCGACTGTCAAGTCATTTAACAATTTCAATTTATGCAAATACAACAACAACACAAACAAATTGAGCTATATAATATACATCATGGAGTAGCCGGATTTACATATACAAATGTACATATAAGAGGATACTCGTACATTGGCGGTAGCCCAAGCCACAAGCTTAAATGCTCATTAGTGGGACACAAAGACGGATATGAACAAAAGAAGAAAACCAAGGGTGGACGACAAAAGCAAAAAAAAAAAAAAGGTTATCGAACAAATAATAATTTTAACCAAATATTTAAAGTAAATATGCGATCAACTTCGCAAGGCTCTCAGTAAGTCAAATTTTGTCCGATTTTATTCTTAGAGGAGCATCTCTAAAGAGAAGGGAAAGGTTTCACTTCAATCTATACACAAACATATATGTATATAAACTGTAAATTCAATCCAAAATTCCTTAATAATTAACAAATATTGTTATTAATTTTCCGTGTTTCTTCTTTTTTATTTTGGATGAAAGAAGAATACAATTTTCTTCAGTCTTATCCCCCTTGATCCACGTCTCTGTGTTCAATTTCAATAATAAAAACTGCAGGACGAAAGGCCAATCTCTAAGCCCTCTCATCAGCTTCAGTTGACGACAACACCCCAAAATGTAAGGGAAATACAGCGAAAACAAATGGGGAACGCACTGGAGCGTATTTCATGTTGGCTGCATATTGATGCAATGCGTTGAGATATTATTATTATTTTTTTTTTTTAATATAAGCATAGAAATAGTTTTTACCAGCTTTAATTTACAAATGCGAAGTGGGGAGCAATCCGAATTGCATACAATTAATTTAAACTTATGACATACTTAAATTGAGAGTTTAAAGATGCATGGAAAAAACAATAAAAATTTGCATAGTTATACTAAGTTAGTTGGACTTAAAGTGAAATATTAAAGGTCTGATATATTACGTATACGTAAATAAAACTCATTTTCAAACTGTTTGCTGGCTTTAAATTTGGTTTTTATGTTTTTTTTGTTGACTGAATTTTTTGCCATGGCAATTTTCTGTTAACTTGAACTAATTAAAAAGTTTCACATTTCACATACACTGGTTACCTTTGTGTGTGTGTGTATATATATATTTGAGTGACTGTGTGTGTGTATGAGTGGTGGGAGATGCAAAAAGGTGCCAGGTAAATTACCATTTTTTCATCACTTTTGCATTGCTTTTGTTGTTGTTGCTGCTGATGTTGTTTTACTTCTGTTGAAAACTTTTCGTTTGGTAGATGTGGAGATGACAATTTGACATATTGTGGCACGAGTTGCATTTAGCTTGAGATACAAAAACAGCAAAAAAAAAAAAAAAGTAGCAACAGCAGCAACCAACAATTTGTTTTCACTTTTGCCAAAGCTTCCTTGCCCCTTCCTGTGGTGTTTGTCACACCAGGAGGCAGACAGTGAGGCGTCTGAGTGGGATGAGGGTAAAGGGGGCATACAATGCTCATGGCTCGTGGCTAATTTTAAGCTTGTTGCTTCATCCCAGCATAGGCAATAACTTTTCGAGTTAAGCTAAACCATGGGGTCAAAGAAAAAATCGATTGCAACGAAATTTATATACACTTTCCTGTGAGGAATTAATTTGCTTTTGCTTCTAGTTTGATGTGTTTATTTGAACATCTTTGATATCTTTTAACAACAAATTAACTTATTTATGTACAATTCGTTTGTCAAACTGCTTGACAAAAGCTAAAGACCTGACCTGGTAGGGTATGCAGATTGTCAGCACACACATTCGCAATCTGTGTCTGGCCACATGAGCTTAAGCGGTTTTGGTCTGGCTGGCAAAAAAGCCATGTAAAACATTTTGTTTTAGTGTTGCAATTTAGCTGAAATGCAACCAACTTTTGGCTTTATTTATTAGACAGGTTAACGGTTTGGTTTTATTTGGTAAAGTTTTTGGGTTTCTAACTTCTTGAAACTATTTTTGTGCTGGATTGCTTTTCAAGCAAATATTTATTACCTCCATGGCCAAGTTAAAGAACGAAATGTAGTATGGATCAGCTAATTCTAGCTAAATGAGGTTGATGAACTATTTAAGCCATGTGCAAAGTTACTTTTAAGCAAAAATCAAGAAATGTATTTCATAATAATACAAATTGAATCAGTACGCAAATTTATAAAATAAAATAAATATTCTGCAATTCTTAGCCATAGTTTTCAATATTTTCTCTTTAATTACAAAACTTGTTTCTCCCTTAGATTAAATAGTTTTAAATTCAACAACAATTTACCAAGAATTTGTTTTCCATACTGTAAATTAGTTTGGTACTTGCTTTCACCAGTCAACAGGAAGTATTCGATGAAACGTTTTTACTTAAATTAAGTAAAGAATAACCTTGCAAAAATAATTTAAAAAATTTTTCCCTTTAGATTGAGCTTTATTTACAACATTTACTTATTTCTTATCTTTGAATAAATGGTATCAATCAGTCGTATCCATCAAAAGTCTTTTACATATTTGTACTATATATTTTTTTTTTTTTTGTTTTTTATAATTCACTTGAGCCTTGTTAGGGCCAACTGCCTTGTGGCTAACATGTGTGTATGTGTTTGTGTGCGTGTGTGTGTGTAGATTGCCTTCTCCTCAGCGAACCACTTGCCATTTTATGTTAGCAGCAAATTTTCTTGATTGCCTTGGCTTTGGTATTTCCTTTTTCTTCATTTTGCTTATGCGTCGTCATCTTTCTTTTGGCGCTTTTCCCCCTTTTTCTGTTTTGTCGTTTTCGTTTTTTTTTTTTTGCTGTTGCTTTTGATTTGGTTTTTTTGTCTGACAGTGATTTTGACGTTTCACGCGCATTTGTTTGTTATGCTTCTCTGGCCCCAACAAAAGGTCAACTTCACATTATCCTTATATGTTGGCCATACACCGATATAAATATAAAGGTTTTGACTATGCCGTTGGCCCAATGGCTTCGGGCTCATTAACATTTCTGTGATGGCACGTGGCAAACAATGACGCTTGGGCCAAATTCACCGCTCCCCAGTCGCACATTTTCTTTAAGTAAATTGATTTTCTGCCTATAACAAAATAGACCCACTCTCCCTTTTTTTGCTCAACAATTTTCCACTCAAAGCAATTATGAATGAAATTGCCGCTCGGAAATTGCTCAACTAACAGCTCAGCTGTTTAATGTTAGCCAGCCCGCTGTTAGCGGCTATGTTGGCCACGTTAACAGAGCACAGCCTCTTAACACACTATGGGCCACTGCTCGGATTTCTTAGTCGTTTCACAGACGTTGTCGGGCGCGGATGTTCAACGAACTCTACTCGCTTGTATGGGTGATGACCAACATGTCGTATACGCGTTGAGTTTAAGTAAATAATGCGAAAGGGAAACGCGCCGCAGTGACCAACAACAAAAATAAAACCAAAAAAATAAATAAATAAAGGGAACCAAACAAAACAAAAAAGAAAAAAAAAAAGGAAGACCTATTAAAAAACGATTTTTCGGCAAAATGTGAAAACGACAACCAACAAATTGAATTTAAATTGTAAGCCAAATGACAGTTAAATTATATTTAATTCTTTTTCGAGAGAGATATATTTTTTTTATATCTAATTTCTAAAATATAATGCAAATAAAATCACGCTATATTATATCCAAATTTGATGAAACAAAAATGAAAAATGAAATTTTTCGAAAAAAGGCTTGCATAGCCCGGGGGGGGCTACTTGAAATGCACGTGAAATCCATTTGGTATGTGGCTCCTCCTGCTGTACCCTCCTGCCAGTTGGCTGCCCTCGGGTGCCTTCAGTTTGTCAACGCTATTTCCGCTACAAAATGTAAGAGGTGTGAGAGGATGGCCTTAGGGCGGTGCTCAATTCTCTGTTTGATTTGCATATTGCTACCTGTCTGAATTTCCACACACACACAGAGTATCAAAGAGAGAAAGAGAGAGAGGGAACAGATAGAAGAAAAGAAAACAGAGACAAACGTGCGTCAAAAGTAAACAAGAAATAAAGAGAACAAATGAAGAAACGCACAAAAAACGTGATAAAATAAGCGGAAAAATAGCTGACAAGCAACCTGCCTCAGCCAAACAAATATAACAAAAAAGAAAGAAAACACAACAAAAAAATAACTTGAAAACATTTGCCGCAAAACAAAGAAAATTATCTGACCAGAGGCTTTCCACCCGCCCCCACCCCAAGTTTTCTTCATTTTTTGTTTGATTTTATTCTCGATGGATGGGGAATTGGTCGTATGGGGAGTAGGCGTTTGTGACAAGTGACAGTTTGTTTGTTTGCTGGCAGGACACTTGCTCGTCGTTATCCCTGTCGTTTTTGTTGGCTGCCTAATTTGCCTGCCGCCTTCCTTTATATACATATATATATATGGCGTCATTATTCTTTCTTTTTTTCGTTTGTTTGCACGCACTTTTAACGTGTTTATTCGGCCATAAGGTAAACTAATTGAAACATTCTTTGGGGCATACGAGGCGTATACTTATTATGCCTGAGGCGTGTCACGTTCTATGGGCCGCCTTGAAAAACACTTTTTACATGCAATTGCATTGCTTTTGCCTTGACTTGGCTTTCACTTTGCCGCAGTTGCCACTGTCATTTGGCACTGCTGTCATCAGACAGTAACAACAACAGCAACAACAGCAACAAAAACAGTAACCATGGTCCTACCAGTCATCATCCATCCATCCATCTAACCAACCAACCAACCAGCTCTTCGTCATACCCACAACCTGCTAGCCGTGAATGAAGTGAGCGAGTCGAGCCAAGAGCTGAGTGAGTGCCCATGGGCGGCGACTTGTTTACCTGCCGCCTGTGTCTTAATGAAATGCAAATGCAAACAAGACATGACCTACTGTGGGCCTTATTACAATAAAATTTAAACAAAGTTAATATATCCAAAATAGGAAAATACAAGTTATCGGACCTATACTGAAAAGAAATGATAGACTTTTATGCTGAAAAGTTTATTAAAATATAGTTAAGATATAGCCATTATTAGAGATCAAAAGTATATGTTTTCAATCTGAGCTTTGTGCTCTTTTCAAAAATTTTATGTTTTCGGCTTTATTGATTAGTTTTAAGAGCTTTTTCTTAAATTTATTTTAATCATCACATAAAGTAAGCCCATGCGAAGATTTCTTGCTTCGTTTGCTTTCCAACATTGCAGATTAGTGTGACCGCATATGAATTCGTTTCTTTTACCAGAATGCTGCCACCTTGTTGCAGTCATTCAGAAAACTTTTATACAAAATATCGATTTGGCGTAGAGTTGATTAAATATATAAAAGTATATAGTTTGATACTGCCAAGTCCAACTTATGTTTTACTTTTTTGTTTTCACAACCAATTTTAATTCTTCGTTTAAACATTTTACTTTTTGATCCACTGTCAGTTGTCTCTTCCATATATGCATGTAATTTTTTCTTTGGTAGGCAGGTGGCAGTTAAACCAACCACCCAATCTACCCAAACCAAGGAACTCACCTGTCTGCCTGCAATCTAATGGCACTTAGCAGTAATAACGTTCGCATTCGTTTTGTTTTTACTGTTCTACCCTGGCCCCATTGGCCTTCGGTGGGGCTCCACTGATTTGCTTGAGCAAACACTTCAATTTCCGTGACATCTGACAATTTGCCACAATTGCATACATAAATTGCAATGCAATTAAATTGAGTTTTCTTTTTGAGAGAACTCAAGTCATGGGGAAGGGGGACATGGCATTAAATTTATATTTATCATAATTTCAGTTTCATCTCAAGTTCTGATGTGTAAATTTCTCGTATTTATATCAGCTACTTGCTAAGCCAAAAGGCGACATTTTGAAGGCTATAAAAACAGATTTGTGCATAATTTAAAAAAAAAAAAACAAGAAAAGAAAAAAGAAACGTTTTCTTGAACGATGAAACTGATTTAGACTTCCTATAAAGTGAACTTTATGGCATGATATTAAAGCCAGCTCAACAAGAATAAAGTAAGTAAAGGTGTATGCAGAACGTGTGTGGAACTTATGAAAAGTACTAAAACATGTCAACTGGAATGCTTTATTTTATGTTTTTACTTTCAAATTTTATGGTAAGCGAACTTTATATGTGTTAAGATTAAACTCTTAAGTTGCCCCTTTTTTCATGGAATTAGATTCATTAAGTTGATTTCACTGGCATTGATTACTCTCTCCCTCTCTCTCTCTCTCTCTCTCTCTCTCTCTCCCTCTCTCTCTCCTTCCCTCTTAATCTGTTTCTTTTTTCTTCTTTCACTTCTTATTTTTGGGTTAGAAAAATTGCAGTTAACAACTCGTTAGCTTAACTTTTTTTTTTTTTGTTTATGCCAACACTCAATGTAAAATAAGTTGCAAAAAATTTTCTTTTGAAATTGACTCAAAACAGAGAAGTTTGCGTTGTCCTCATTCTTTTTGTATCGTTTGACATGTACCCAACACTTGAATTTAATTAAAAGAGATTTTGTAGCATACTACATAGTACAATTGAGTGAGCAGTTGTTGTGAATAGACGACTAGTTGCACGTGCTGGTCTCGGCTCAGGTTTAGTCGGTGAGGACGGGTAACGGGGTAAATTGTAAGTCGTTCTACACGCTCTACCTTTTATAATTTTATTACATAAAATTCACGTGCGATTAACTTTTCTTATTTTTAAATTCAATTACGCGCAATTGTAATAGTTGACGACTAATATTTTGACTACATATGACTGGGTATGATGACTATAGTACCCTTCATTGCCCTCCCTGCCATGATCGCTGCATTCCGCTAAAGAAAAGTTGAGCGGCGATCCCTTATTAAACCTTTTTTCCTAGTTTCTTACTCCTCTGTGTTGCATGATTCCCCCCCGCATTAAGGAGATTTAGGCGGATTTCATTTTCTTACTTAATTTAATGTATAAACGTATATTCATGGTTTTTTTTTTTTTTTTGACTTCAAACAAAAAAAACTAATGTTGTTTAATTTCTAATTGCTTCAGCGCATTTTCTTCTTGACATTTAGTTTAAAAATTTAATTAAATAATATGTATATTGGCAAATTAGTAATTATTCTTTCGTAGCAAAACAAAACTTCTACAATCAATTTATATATGTCATAACAGAAATCATCTGTTCGCTTTAATTAGAGAGAAGGTATGTTTTTTGGCTTGTCCAAATATTCTCTTTTCTCTTTTTTTTTTTTTTTGTACACGTGCATTTATTGCACCAAGTGAACGGTTAACTCTCTCATTACACAAAAAGAATAAGCACACAAGTAATATATCAAAAGAGTGTACTTACTTAACTTCCCACGTAGAAAGATCTTTCCTGTGTTGCTGTAAGTAAGGTGCTATATTATTGCGCAGTGAGAGAGAGAGAGCGAATATCAGAACTTAAGAGAGTGGGGGCCTTACAAGATTTTACATATAACTATTTTTTCTTCTTTGTTTCTTTTCTCTTTTTTTTTTTTTTGAACGGTGTTTAACCTTTGATTTATATTATGGCATATATATATATAAATTTTTTTTTTTCTTGTGTTTTGAAATTAGGCAAAAAAAAAAACTATCAGATAAAGTTATATAAAATTATAAAAAAAAATTTTTAAAATTTTTTCTTTTTAAATAAAAAAAAGGAATAACAAAGGTTAACATATGTATGTTTATATTCGCCTGTTAGCTACTCTTAGGGCAGCTGTATCGTTTCTCTCGTCATAAATAAACTTGCTGAAGAGAATATTAATAAGACATCAGGGTATGGCTAGCGGCAACAAGGCGCCGACAGGTCAACGGCCTATTCTCTTAGTTAAGCTCTTGGCTTTGAAAGTAACAGCTGATCTTAAATGTGCAATTATGTAATGCTGCATAAAGGCGGCTAAATGATAGGGAGTTTAAGTCAATCCAAAAAAAAGGTTATGGTCGAAAAAGGTTATGCTCGGTAGGGAAAGTTTGAAAATTTTCGCCAATTCTCACTGCTCCCTTATCTCGTTCTTTAGCACTTCCTAGTGACGTACGCGCAGCTGCATATGGGGACGATGGACGATGATATATGTAGGTAGGCACGTTCACTTAGTTTGTTTTAATCTCCATAGATTACAGGCGTCTGCCTAAAACTTGGCATTCCTTACTAGGTGCCAATCCATTTATTTATTGGCACCTCAATTATATTTTAATGTCATCCACTGGAATGCCACAAAAGAAAACGAACGTGGCTCCTTTGACACCAATTTTATTGGTTCTCCCACTTTGTCTAACACTCTTTTTTCACTTTTTTACTTAACACCTTTTTTAAACTTTTTTACTTTTTACTTATACATATATGTATTAATATGTACATTTAGGTGCATATATATATGTATATTCTTGTTTGCGTGGAGTTAACACGACCGACTCATTCGAAACTTGAAAGAAAAAGAAAGGCTGTTGCTAAGTGGTCGGGCTAGCTTAGCGGAAATTCCTTCTTCCTACTCTTCGCCAGAAACTCTCATCGACATGGACCCTTGGCCACCACGATCTCTTCTACTGGTCCTATTACCCCCCCCTTTGAGACGATCCTTTCCTAGGGGGCGCCACTTACACCCAACAGTCACTGGTCTCCAAAATTGACATTTAGTAACCTTTTTTAACCTGCGGGTTAAACCACCATCCTTTATAAAAACAGAAATAAGCTATACATGCTAATATCTAACTTATAATTGCCATTAAAGCTTCGAAACCAATTAGCCTACTAAGTTTGTTATCATTACAGCCACTTTTATGTAGCATAGTTTTAGGGATAGAACGTTTATATGTCATTATGGTTGTATTCTTCCTCTTCCTTTTTTTTTTCGTTCTTTGTTATAAATTAGACAAGCGCCACTACAACACCCCCCCGCTAAAATCACACTTATCAGGTAAACTGAAAAGTGTGATTCGCGCTTGGACTCAAGTCCTGGCTTTTAACTGCTACTGCTTGATATCCTTGGCGTGAAATTTTCCAATTACCTGGCCTTGTAAATTTTCCAACTCATAGTATGAATCGCCTAACTTTCTTTTTATTCTGGCCTTCACAAAGGCGGGCGCTAGCTTCGCGCTAAATCCTTTTATGAAGTTGCTTTGCTGGACATTTCTGCGGAACACTTCCTGACCTACTGCAAAGCTTACGTCTCGACTTCGCAAATTATAAACCTTTTCGTTTCGTTCGTGTTGCTTGCGGATACTACTTTTAGCTCTAGCCCCCAGTATTTCCAACGAATCATCTTTGTTGAAAACCACAGTTCGGTCTTCCAATAGTTCCAGATCCTTTAGCAACTTGTACACTGACCCATCCGTAACCATATCCTGACCAAAGGCTAGTTTATAGGGACTCGTTTTAATGGCTGAATGAACTGCAGCCCGCAGTGCACAGCATATACTGCTTAGCTTTTCATCCCAATCTACTTGAGCCGGGCTAACATAAGCTTTAATTGCGGCTACAACCGATCGGTTCACTCTTTCTGAAATATTGCCCTGTGGAGCATAAGCCGCGGTATACGCATGGCCTACCTTATATTTTTCCAACAGAGCATTAAAACTGTGTGACTTGAACTGCTGCCCGTTATCTGATATCACTATTTCGGGTACTCCAAAGCAGTGGAAAAGATCCTCTTCAATAAATTTAATCACGGCTTCTGCTGTCATATGTCGCACTGGCTTTAAAAACGGGAACTTTGAAAATTGATCCACTACTATAAATATGCCTATATTGCCTGTCCTACTACGCGGATACGGACCTAAAAAATCCACATAAAGTTTTTGGAAAAACCGCGACGTTTCGCCTGATTTACCTAGCGGGGGTCTTAAGGCATGATTTGGATACTTAGTAGCTTTACATACTTCACAGTTGTTTATCATCTCCTTGACGTCTAAAACTAACTTTGGCCAATACCAATAGCGTCTAATTTTCTCTAAGGTCTTATTGATGCCACAATGAGCCGACATTGGACTTTCATGAGCAGCCTTTAATACCTCAGGAACAAGATTTTTGGGTAGCCAAAGCTTCCAACACTGTTCATCCGCTAACTTTTCGCCACGATAATGGTCACTCCTGCGATAAATATATTTCCCTACAACCTTTACATCTGGCACTGGATTCGGGTTTTGCTGTATTTTCAGTCTGAGTCCTTGATAATCAGGACTAGAAAAATGCGGAGAGTTCAAATCGATTCCTATTGAAATATCCAATGCCAAATCGGTGGTAAACATTCTGGATAAAGCATCCGGTACCACATTGAGATTACCTTTCCTATGCAGAATCTTGAAGTTATATCCTTGCAGCTTCAACGACCATCTGGCTAACCGGGAACTCAAGTCAACTTGACTCATCAACCACTTTAATGATGCATGATCCGTCACAATGGTAAACTCCTGGCCTTCTATATAAGCTCTGTATTTCTTAACCGCTAAAACCGCTGCTAGACACTCTTTCTCGGTTACAGAATAATTTCTCTGGGCTTGATTTAATTTTCTCGACATAAATGCAATTGGTACTTCTACATTTTCCTCGCTTAACTGAGTTAATACTGCACCAACTCCAGTATGACTAGCATCACAATGTATGGAAAATGGCTTATTAAAGTTCGGGCTGTGTAGAACTGGAGCACTTCCCAACTGTGATTTCAATTTCTCGAATGCTGATTGGGCTTCTTCCGTCCATATAAATTTACGTTTTTGTTTTAAAGTATCAGTGATGGGTGAGGCCACTGCCGCATAGTTCTGAATGAATTTGTGGTACCAACCCGTCATTCCCAAGAAGCGTCGTACTTGCTTAACTGATCTTGGACTGGGAAAATCTATTATGGCTGATATTTTATCTGGATCCGTTTTGATCGTGCCCTCTCCTACAATATGACCTAAATATTTGACTTGCTTTCTACAAAAATGGCTTTTCTCTACATTAATTGTTAATCCCGCATTGAAGATACATTTTGCTAACTCTGCTAATATCTCTAAATGCTCCTCAAAAGAATCAGTTACTATGAGCAGATCATCGAGATAAATAAATACTTGATGTCGTAGATGAGGTGGAATTATCTTGTCCATGAGTTTGGACATGGTTTGCGCTGCGTTACATAAGCCAAAAGGCATAACTTTATACTGGTAAAGTGGTCTACCAGCCACACAAAAAGCAGTTTTATCACGTGAATGTGGATCTAAAGGTATTTGCCAATATGCATCTTTTAAATCGAGGCTTGTTATAAACTCTGCCTTGGGCAACCTACTAAGAATGCCATCAATGATTGGCATTGGATACGCATCTTTAACCGTGACCTCGTTTACCCTCCTACTGTCTAAACAAAGCCTGTGCTTTCCGGGTTTACTAACTAATACGACTGGTGATGACCAAGCGCTTTCTGATTCTTCAATTACACCTAGTTTCAACATCCGATCTAATTCTTCATATATAAGTTTTTCTCTAGCTGGTGACATCGGATAATGGCGTTGCTTAACTGGTGTTGCGCCTGCGACGTCTATTTTATGCGAAAGGATTGACGTTTTGCCAAGCCCTTTCTCTGCAAATGAAGGAAATAACTTTATACAGTCGCTTAACATCTGCTTCTGTCTACTTGTTAGCACCCTTAGCTCGGTATCTGTATCGCTTAAACAGGATATCTGCATACCTTTCGACAAACAGTCTGGGGGTAATAATTTAAATTTATTCCAGAAATCAATACCTAAGTAAAGATTCTGAGCCAAGCTGGGGACCAAGTAAAGTACCAATTTTTCTACAGATCCTCTAAAGCTAACTTCCGTTTGGACTTTACCTATAATTTCTTGCGAATTCCCATCAGCTGTGCTTACTTTAAAACATACTGGCTTAAAGCAATGTTCTGATAATTTTACTTCTTTGGCTAAATTACCACCAATACAACTAATGGATGCTCCAGTGTCCATTAATCCACTTATTTTCCTGCCAAACACCGTTACTTCCGCGTACGGGCGAATGTCATTAATATTAGCCACTATTGCTGATGATAACTGTTTTCTCTCCTCTTTTATTCTTTTGTTGAATGCTTTTCTGCGTAGTCGGGAACGACTAAGATTTTTGTATATTGCTAACTGCGGTGAAATGGGCGACATTAATTTAACGTTTCTAGTTCTTGTCTGCTGTACTACTTTTGGAATATCTGAAAATTCGGGCGTATAATTTTCTAAATCTTCTCCTATCACTACTCGGTATTGCTGGCTCTCGACACCACTTGTCTGCGTGCACTTTTCGACAGTGCACGGCCTCCCGAGTTTTTTGAATGACCGTTGCAATAGCTACAAGACGGTTTGTATGTGTTAGCTTGACCACAACCATAGCAAAACACAGTACGAGCCTCCTCACAATCTTGATACCGATGATTAGGCCCTCGACAGTTCCAACATATTAAATTCATGGCTTCAACTGCTATTTCCTCTTCTTCAGACTCGGATTCTGTCGCCGTCTGTTGTTGCACGGCGCTAATCACTCGCCTTGGCATTGGCTTTGGCGGAATCGCTAATGGTTTACGCACAGTTTGCATAAATATTTCCCTTTTCCGAACAAGGTGTCTTAAACTCGCTACTGACGAAATCGATTCATACAGTAACTCATGTTGTATATCTGGCAAAAGGTTGGATCGCAAGTATTCTAGCAGTTCTGATTCTGGTAAAGGGATTGATAATTTGTCTGCTAACGCCACTATAGATTCGTAATATTCGTCAAATGGCTCTCTATCGCCTTGCCTACGCTTGCTGATAGCCGCCTTTATATGTTGATCCGTACGCTCGTCTTTAAACTGTTCCCTCAACGCTCTGCATAAGTCTATCCAACGAACTTGTTGCACTTTCTTATGGTATCGCCAGTACCACTCGCTGGCACATCCTTCAAATAAGTTGCTAGCATACTGAGACAAGACCTGGAAATTACCCTCTAAAGACTGGTGTGCCATTGCTTCTGCTCTATAAATAAACTCGTCTACTGACATGTTTGACTTTCCGTTAAATCTTAACTTCCAGTTGCCTATAATCTGGCTGATTCTGTCTGGACGAAGGTCAGCGATTGAGTTGCTGTTACTAGCCTGTTCACTCCTAGCTGTTGCCGGACTTTGTCTTTGCACTTGTGGTGGGCTGTCTTCTAAGTTCCTTGGTGGTGTTGCTACTGCTGCATATAGCCTTTGAAACCCGTTCTCTAACGCTTGGGTTATTAATTCTGTTTGGTTTGTTACTTGACTTGCCAATAGTTCATTTTGCCTTGTTGCTGCTGCAGCCATAGCATTTGCTATTATCCTGGCTATGTTGACTTCATTGCTAGTTGTGTCATCGGGAACTTCTGAGCCTTCTGCTAAACCACCTACGTGAGGTGGACCCCTATTGGTACTACCAGACGCTACACTTGCACTTCTCTGTGTGATCGATCTGGTCTGCATTCTTGTTTGTTGACTTGTCTGCGGAATATTGTTTTGAGATTCTGCTGGATATACTTCCGATTCTCTAAGATTTTGGTTACAAAAGGGACAGACCGTATCGTTCTGTGATCTTGTATTAAAACATGCTAAGTGGAATTGATGGCCGCACCTTGTGTTTTTTAATTGGCTTCTAAACTGAATGGTTTGCTCACAGATAAGACATATATAACCCCCGTCTTGATCTGCGACCAAATTCTCATTACTGCGCGTTAAAGGCATCTTTTATAGATATCTATATATATATGTATATATTTTTTTTTTTTTTTTTTTTTTTTTTTTTTTTTGCTATAATTAAAAATAATGATCGAAAACTAAGAACAGTTATCTCAATACGAAATAATAAATAGAATAGTTATTGATAAACGTGGGGGAATCATGCTAACTTGTTTCGGAATAAAGATTGGTTTAAATTGCTATCTTTGTCATTATAATCAAAGGGTTGTATCAGCCTTGAATTTTACTTTCAGTTCTGGTACGCCATAGCTCTATGCCATGTATAACGTTACTCCATACTATCAGTAAATTTAAGTAGCGAAAAAAATTGATTTACTTTGTGCAGCTACTATCCTAGGCTTTGATCGTTGTCCGTTGGTAACTCAGCTATTACGCTTAGTAATATCTTTCGACTGCTGTCTGAGGAATTGGCTTGACTTGCGTAATTGGTGGAGCTAAAAATATTTGGAATTTCAAGCTGATCCGACGATTTACTGTTCGTCAAACTTTTCTACTTTTATCTGTTGTGGAAATAAAGGTATAATTGAACTTTTATTTAATCCTACTAAACACTCAGTTTAAACAGCAATTTAAATCGAAAAATTGATAAATGAAATCGAAACGAGAAATGTAACGAAAAATCATAGTTGTTGTTGATTTGTTAATTTAATTATTACTTTTTGTTTTGTCGGGGCTTCCGAAACCATTGAGCCCCCAATGTTGGGCGCCAAATAATAAAATTATAATTATTTATAATAATTGAACTAACTGTAGCATACTACATAGTACAATTGAGTGAGCAGTTGTTGTGAATAGACGACTAGTTGCACGTGCTGGTCTCGGCTCAGGTTTAGTCGGTGAGGACGGGTAACGGGGTAAATTGTAAGTCGTTCTACACGCTCTACCTTTTATAATTTTATTACATAAAATTCACGTGCGATTAACTTTTCTTATTTTTAAATTCAATTACGCGCAATTGTAATAGTTGACGACTAATATTTTGACTACATATGACTGGGTATGATGACTATAGTACCCTTCATTGCCCTCCCTGCCATGATCGCTGCATTCCGCTAAAGAAAAGTTGAGCGGCGATCCCTTATTAAACCTTTTTTCCTAGTTTCTTACTCCTCTGTGTTGCATGATTCCCCCCCGCATTAAGGAGATTTAGGCGGATTTCATTTTCTTACTTAATTTAATGTATAAACGTATATTCATGGTTTTTTTTTTTTTTTGACTTCAAACAAAAAAAACTAATGTTGTTTAATTTCTAATTGCTTCAGCGCATTTTCTTCTTGACATTTAGTTTAAAAATTTAATTAAATAATATGTATATTGGCAAATTAGTAATTATTCTTTCGTAGCAAAACAAAACTTCTACAATCAATTTATATATGTCATAACAGAAATCATCTGTTCGCTTTAATTAGAGAGAAGGTACGTTTTTTGGCTTGTCCAAATATTCTCTTTTCTCTTTTTTTTTTTTTTGTACACGTGCATTTATTGCACCAAGTGAACGGTTAACTCTCTCATTACACAAAAAGAATAAGCACACAAGTAATATATCAAAAGAGTGTACTTACTTAACTTCCCACGTAGAAAGATCTTTCCTGTGTTGCTGTAAGTAAGGTGCTATATTATTGCGCAGTGAGAGAGAGAGAGCGAATATCAGAACTTAAGAGAGTGGGGGCCTTACAAGATTTTACATATAACTATTTTTTCTTCTTTGTTTCTTTTCTCTTTTTTTTTTTTTTGAACGGTGTTTAACCTTTGATTTATATTATGGCATATATATATATAAATTTTTTTTTTCTTGTGTTTTGAAATTAGGCAAAAAAAAAAACTATCAGATAAAGTTATATAAAATTATAAAAAAAAATTTTTAAAATTTTTTCTTTTTAAATAAAAAAAAGGAATAACAAAGGTTAACATATGTATGTTTATATTCGCCTGTTAGCTACTCTTAGGGCAGCTGTATCGTTTCTCTCGTCATAAATAAACTTGCTGAAGAGAATATTAATAAGACATCAGGGTATGGCTAGCGGCAACAAGGCGCCGACAGGTCAACGGCCTATTCTCTTAGTTAAGCTCTTGGCTTTGAAAGTAACAGCTGATCTTAAATGTGCAATTATGTAATGCTGCATAAAGGCGGCTAAATGATAGGGAGTTTAAGTCAATCCAAAAAAAAGGTTATGGTCGAAAAAGGTTATGCTCGGTAGGGAAAGTTTGAAAATTTTCGCCAATTCTCACTGCTCCCTTATCTCGTTCTTTAGCACTTCCTAGTGACGTACGCGCAGCTGCATATGGGGACGATGGACGATGATATATGTAGGTAGGCACGTTCACTTAGTTTGTTTTAATCTCCATAGATTACAGGCGTCTGCCTAAAACTTGGCATTCCTTACTAGGTGCCAATCCATTTATTTATTGGCACCTCAATTATATTTTAATGTCATCCACTGGAATGCCACAAAAGAAAACGAACGTGGCTCCTTTGACACCAATTTTATTGGTTCTCCCACTTTGTCTAACACTCTTTTTTCACTTTTTTACTTAACACCTTTTTTAAACTTTTTTACTTTTTACTTATACATATATGTATTAATATGTACATTTAGGTGCATATATATATGTATATTCTTGTTTGCGTGGAGTTAACACGACCGACTCATTCGAAACTTGAAAGAAAAAGAAAGGCTGTTGCTAAGTGGTCGGGCTAGCTTAGCGGAAATTCCTTCTTCCTACTCTTCGCCAGAAACTCTCATCGACATGGACCCTTGGCCACCACGATCTCTTCTACTGGTCCTATTACCCCCCCCTTTGAGACGATCCTTTCCTAGGGGGCGCCACTTACACCCAACAGTCACTGGTCTCCAAAATTGACATTTAGTAACCTTTTTTAACCTGCGGGTTAAACCACCATCCTTTATAAAAACAGAAATAAGCTATACATGCTAATATCTAACTTATAATTGCCATTAAAGCTTCGAAACCAATTAGCCTACTAAGTTTGTTATCATTACAGCCACTTTTATGTAGCATAGTTTTAGGGATAGAACGTTTATATGTCATTATGGTTGTATTCTTCCTCTTCCTTTTTTTTTTCGTTCTTTGTTATAAATTAGACAAGCGCCACTACAATTTTTCCCTGTATATATATATACATTATATCAACTTTTAAGCCATTAAAAAGCTGCTTTTAATAAGAAATTAGCTCTAGGGGAGAAAGGGCAACAGCAAAGATAGGCTAAAGATGGTGGGTTTATAAAGAGGGAACTCTTTAAATACAAATTATGAGGCTTAATCAAAATTAATTTGCAAGTTTTGCCCAGACGGCGTATATTCATTATATATACTTATAAGTATTTACTTTCATTGATTTATGCTGATTTCTCAATTTGATTTTCATCCTACATACCCTATACACATGAATGGAAGAGGTATATAGGATTAACATAAACAAATATTCATCAGTTGGAATCGAAACTTGATATTGTTAATGAATGTATAATCTTAATCAGAATTCGATCATCTTTCTCAGCAGGTGTATATCTATTTATTTAGTCTCTGACCTTGGGGGACTATTAAAGACCATTAAAATTCAAAGCTATATTTAAAATATTCTTCTATGTTTATGCTTTCATATTTTTGGCTTAACTAATAGGGTATTTTATAGTCCTTTTCCTCGCTTGCCTTATATGATTGGTTTTCTTTTCGGCTTTTTGCTTTGCTCTGTTTTTATCGTGTGTCGCCTGCTGCGTTTTCATTAATTTTGGTAACAGCCAAAGGCAACGCCAACTGATTTCACTTTAATTCAATTTATTTGCCAATATATATGTGGTTTATATATATATATGTATATATGTTACCACGATACTGATGTTGACGATAGCCGCCCAAGGGCTATAGGCCAGAACAAAGTCACTTAACTGCTTATCTTGCTTTCGATCCATCGAGCAAACTACGTCAAATCGAGCTAAGAGTGCGAGATGGAAATGTCGGCGTGGCGACTTGTGGTTGCATGAAAGATGGGGGGTGGCAAGGGCGTGAGGGTGCCGGGGATGGTGTAAGGTGCGTCGGGATGGATATGTATGCACGACAAATTCATTATAATTTCTCTCCTTCACTTCTTGAAATTCTCTCTGTGGCTGAGTTTTGGGGTTCCGTGTGCGTGCCAAGACATACGCCAAACGAATTTTCTCTCTCCGTTTGTGGTTACCACACACATATACACACGCACGCACACACACACACACACACTTGCACGTACATACATATATACACACAGATACAAGCACAGGTCCAAAATGAAATCAGTTTAAATGCGCCCCAATGTGTCGTTTTTGGATTATGATTACGAGCACTTTGCCATTGTTGCTGTGGCCGAGGGTTGATCCATAAGTGTCTGATAAAAGAATTTCACTGCAATTTTACCAGAGATAAATTGAACTTAATTTTCACTTCTGGATTATTTCTCTATTAGCCTGAAAAGAAAATGAAAAGTTGCCAAAATGTTAGTTACATATTCTGTAAAAGAATTTATTTTTTGTCTTTTCAATTTGTTTAGTTACAGATCAACCCTTGCACAATGTAGACCTAAGTACATATCAAAATACATATATACACACATACATATATGCCATGGCATAGTCACATACAGTGCGTGAATGGGCCAGTAAGCCAAGTCGGAAAAAAAATATGCCTTTTTCTCACACAATATGTCCGTGCCCGGCAAATGTTTTTCCTGCCTTTATGCAGCAGCAAACAAAATTCCAAACAAAAAAATTAAGCCACATTCAGCGAATGGAAGCAAGGATACCCTAAATGGAAAACAGTTCCAAGTTAACGATGCTAGAAATACAAAAAAAGATACTGATTGCTTTCCTTTAGTAGAAAAAGAAAAATCTTAGTAAAAGATAATAAAAATTTCACTCTCCTTGCTTGGAATAATTTTAAATTATTAAAGTTTTAATGGCAACTATAAAGTTTGAAATATTAAAAAAATAATAGAACATACACAACATTTGTAATATGACTCCGCAACGTTTTTTTCATAAATTTAGTTGTTAAAGGCATTTTCCAAAATGTCCACTTTTTATTCTCTTAACTTTAATATGAATGCACATATTGGAAAACTACTCTCTGTGTTTTGTGCTCTGTCAGATGAAATGATAAATCTATAAAACTGATTGACTACCCTTTTTTCGGTTGCCCAAACGAAACAAAAACTTTGTATTAGTTTTTATGGATTCTCTATAAGTTTAAAATACATTTATTCTTCATATTTTTATAGTTATTTCTATTTTTATTTTTTTAGGGTCAAAAGAAAAAAATATTTTTTCACAACAAGTGTTAAGACTCTTTTAAACTTTTTAGTATCGAAACTTTGAATCACCAGGTATAATAGTTTATTTAACTGATGAACTATTATATAGTTTTGAAACAAACGAAAATTATCTTTGCAACTTGAATCTAATTAGATTATACTTAAATAAAATGAAATTACCTCTTCGCAAACAACTATTTCAAATACTTTTCATCGAAACAATGCACTACTGTTTAAATTTAATTTGTATATTTTACTTAACAATAAATATGCAAAATTGTCATTTCAAAGAAAAGATTTCAAAATTTCTTAATTACAAGAATTATAAAGTTATAAATTTTTCTGTATCCAAAATACCTTTCGCTTACTCTTTTTTTAGGTCTTAAAAAACTTGAAAATTGTGCTCTAAATTTCTCTTTAGCTTTTGTCGGGTTCTTTAAAGCAACAGAGCCGGAACAAAAACTCGGTTGTTTGTTCATGTGTGTAAATGCCTTGACTGTGCATACACATACACCCACCATCCGCACACCCATTCCTACTTATAGTATATGTGAGTTAAGTGCGGGTGTATGAGTGAGTGCCTTGGCATTTTTATGGCACTTTAAGTTTATGTCGAGTAATGCACACAACACACCCACACACACAAAAAAAGGGCCTCTCTTCTGACTGAATAAAGAATAAGAGTTAAGTGTTAGATTATGGCCATGTTCAGTTGGTCATTGTAAATGGTTCAATTATTTTATTTTGAATTTTTCTTCATCTTTTTTGAATTTTTACGTCGTTTGGGAAATTGCATATTATACTCGCGCTTTAAAATAATTTCCAAATCTGGTATATTTGGTTTTCCTTTCCGTAAGTAAGCCAGTTTGACAACTTGTTTGCAAACATCGTTTACAAAGGCATCGGCAATTCTGGCCATCAAATTTGTAGCCTGGTCATCCGAAATGGCCTTCGGATCGACTCTCTGAAGGAATTGATGCAAATTTTCCTTAGTTATTATCTAGAATATAAATAAAGAAAGGTAATATATGAACTTGAAGATCTTACTGGTCTTCTTTCCGTATACTTACATCAAAACCACTTCCTGAAAATTCATATTCACCTTCTTCACCACTGCTCTTAGTCGAATCGCTGTCATTTCCATTTGTTGTGCTGCTGCCAGTGCTACTGCTGCTGCTTGATAAGCTGCTGTTTGTTGATAAGTTACTATCGTCGTCGTCATAATAACCACCCATGGCTGCTTTTTTTTACTGAATATAGATGAAACTGGGCCTTAACTTTAACACAAATAAGCTAAAACTGTTTGGGAATTGTAAGGCAAATGATGCAGTAAAAAGCATAGCATACTTTTTTGGGTTAAAAAAAAAAAAACTTATTTTAGCTGCATTATTAACGCTTCGAATGCTTACAGAATAACCGAGATTAGTAAATCCCAGCTGCCAGACACAGCAACTCTTTGCCCATAATAAATAACAAGTTTAAGTCGACTGAATCTACACCTGATGGCCCGCCTTTCGCATTTCCTCTTCCGCTGCGGCATTTTCTTTTTCATCTCATTTTGTTTTGCTCTCAAGTTGCGCTTTTGATTTATGAGTCCAACGTTGGTTTTTGTTTTTGTTGCTGTTGTTTTTATTTTTATTTCACATAGTACCCCGCGTCTAAATAAATATCAAAAAGCAACAAATTGCGGCCATGCCATAAACGACCTTTTCTCCACCCATACTGCTGAAATGTAATGGGCAGGAAGACGACGACCCAGTTCACCCTATTCCCATCACCATTCACCAGTCCCATCTCTACTTATAGGACGACAACAAACGCAACGACAATGTCGCAGTTGGCGCTTAATTTTATGCCAGACATAGTCGGGGGCAAGGCCAACACGTGCCCAAGGGGACGTACCAGGTGCCCGACCGTACCCGCGGGCCTATGATATTTGCCGTTTCTGGTTTTCACAACTTGAACCTTTTCAATAGTGGGCTAAGAGGCTAGAATTTTGGTTGTAAATTTGTACATTTACTTGATAAGCTGCTCAAAATTAAGCTAATTAAGTGACTTAAATAATAATTCAAAAATTTTGTGGGTTGCTTTCAGATTGAAGTTCTTTTAAAAGAAATAGAATTTCTGTTTATTCCTAACTAATTAACAATAAATATTTGTTTGTTTCTTGCATTATTTCCTTAATATTTATTCTATTCAATTGCCTTTTAAATTTTTATTTTATTTCTCTTCAATGATGTTCTATTTGTTATTTGTATTTTCTATTGTTTATCAGATTCGTTAGTTGAGCACTTTTCAATTGCACTGTTAACTGTGTCTGCTCCTATGTGGCAGTGTGTCCTTGTGCCCTTGTGTCCTCGGCTTAATAAAGTCGCCTACTTAAAGAGGAACGACAATGACATTGTGCGTATGTTGCCAGACCAATACAACCACTGAAGGGGACCAAGCCAGAAGGAGAGATGCAGGTGGAGGCCATGTGTCACACATCCGCATCCGGTGTTGGCATTGGCATTAGCCTACCACTGCCACTACCACTACCTCCTCTACTTTTCTCTCTTTCTAAGTTGTTTGCCATTTCCGGCATGCGATTCTCATTCTCTTTTACGTTTTATGTACACACACCGACACACACACACACACTGTGGTACAGACGCCTTTTTATATTCTCCGTGCACTTTCGGTCGACTCTTTGTCACCAGCTTGATTTTTGTTTTATATTTTTTTTTTGTCGCTATGCCTGCCTTAGACAGAAAACTGAGCCGAAGGAGAAGAAAAACCGTTTGCCATTTGGCTTTAAATGCTTTGGGCCAAGTGCCATAAATTTTACTTTTGTCTGTGCATTGAATCGCCCATTTTGGTAAATGTTTGAAACATAGTTTTTTTTTCCTTTTTTGTTTTTTCTTTTTTTTTTTTTAGTTGAACTTATTTAATTTCCTGTTTAAAAATGAATGTCACAAGTTTTTGTTTAGCCTAAAAAGTTATGATAACTAACGGGCAATGATAAAATCAAGTTGGTGTGGGTGTTAAAATGTGTATGTGTGTGTGTGTGTGTTGCCAAAGGCTTTTCCTTTTCCATCATTGTGTTTTTTTTCAACGGAAGGCGTCACTGCTGGTTGGCGTGCTCAGCATGGAAAAGTGTCTCATTAAGTCGCCTTTTGCCTGGAAAAATATGCCGCGAAAAGGATTAAATGCCGCCAACGACAACGATAACGCCCATTAAAGGGCGTTTTTCATGCTCGCTTCAGTTAAATGTAATTTAAAAAATAAACAAAACTTTAATGAAAAATAACAAGAAGGAGTAGTAGAGCGTTTGCTTTTTGCATTTATGAAATATTAATGCGCATTTAATGGAGATAAAGATGGAAATGAGAATGAAAGTTGGTGTCTAATTGTCTGAAATGAAAGTCTCATTAAAGTGTCGACGACTTTAAATTAATTTTCAAGGGGTTATACATACATACATATATACGGGGAAAGTAGGGAGGATGCTTTCATGACGTAGGTGGAGTAATCAGAAATTGTAGGCCACATGTTTGCTGTTGTGTGCCGACAACCAAATACCATAATCATGTGAAAATAAAAACCATTTTTAATGGCAACAAGCCAAGCAAATGTGTAAAAATAATGCCTCCGGCTGGTACGGGAATTAGCCAAAGCAATTGGAGAGGCAATAGAGAGGGGGAGTGGAGTGGATTGCCACAGAAGACAGAGCCAGTCTGAGCACAGACATGACAGAAACTCATTAGCTTTATTACACACATTCGTTGCGAGAGGAGAGAGAGAGAGAGAGACACAGCCAACCACAGACACCCACACAGACAAAGATACACAGATACACATTCATACAGACAGATACAGTTACAGTCGAACTGACACTGGCACTGGCATTTGTATTAACTATTCATGTCTGAGAGGCATTTGAATAATTTTGACAAATGTGTGATTAATTCAAAACATTTTGGCAACTTTAGGCTCTCGTTACATTTTTTATATGACAGCAACATTAGCACTTCATAAACATAAATATAAACGGCGCAAAGTTTCATACATTTACCAAAAAAACAAAAAAAAAGAGTTGAATAAGTTCAGCTTACTCTGAAAGATGGCCAAGACAAGATCTTACAGTTGTTTGCACAAGATGAAATTTGAATTTTTGCTTATATTTATTGTACTTATTCTATCTTGGCTATTCCCACTTCAATTTTATTTGAATCATACTGGCATCTTCTACTTGAGATACGACATTTGTCTAACAATTTCACAATTTTTACATTCTGCCAACAATTTATCCAAGGTTTTACTACTCGGAATTATTTCCATCTTGCTGCTGTCTAACTCATCTTTCTTATTGTTGTTTCTTTTACATTTTCTCTTTACTCATCATACCCTGCAGCCATTAGTTGAAAAGGTATATCAAGTTGTGACGAACTGAAGCGCTTACCTTAACTTTTCCAAGGTGTTTTGAAACATTTCTAAGTTGTTTTGAATTTCGACTATTTCTCTTTCTACTAGTTCTTTTCCAGAAGCGATAGAAGAAGTTTAACACAATTATTTTTTATTCATAACTTAAGTATCGGTCGTTTTAAGGTTTATTTCTTTAAAAAGTGAAAATTTTTTACAGAAGTTAGACTTTTAACTTTATTAGATTTTATTTAATATTATTCTATTTGAGTTTTAAAACATTTTTCAAAAGAATTCTAAATTGCATATCAAAGGGTTTTGAAAACTGACAATTTAATTGCTTTGTGTGAATTTTTTGATATATCACTAGTTTTGTGCCGAGTAAGTAACAAAAACTTTAGCTGATATTGTGATATCGAGCAATAATATATTCCAGCGTTGCCATATCTTTTTGGCCGCCATCTTGTTTGACTCGTGATCGCCATATAAGCAAAATAAAAATATATTGTAATAAGATCGTAGAGACAACAGGTTTGAACTATTTAATTATCAAGTACTGTAGTGTTTCCTTTTTTTGCAGAATAAAATTTCTAAAACAATTTCTGAGTTTTTTGAAAAATATATTTGTATTTCTATCTCAATTGCTACGAAGTATTTTGAATTCGAAGTCTCGCATATAGAATTCTTTCTCAGTCTCCTTTGTTTTTAATGTAATTTTATCGTTTAATATGCAAAGAAGCATGCAAAGGCCTAGAATAGATAGTCAGTCAAGAACCTAGACTCTAGGTCCTGTCTTTTGAGTCTCGGGTACTGCATTTTGCAGTAAATGGCTAGAGAGTCGAATTTAATTTCATTTAGTGTGTGTGTTGACTTCTATTTGACTTTTGTTCTGTACTGCTTTTTGTTTATTTACTATGCCAATTCCATCACTGGTAAGCTAAATGAAGTGTTGAGGCCAAAAACCAATGCCAACTGTCGCATCCGATTGCGGTTGACTGCAGCACAAAAACAAAACAACACAAAAAAAAAAAAAAAAAGAAAGAATGAAAAAAAGAAAATCCCCAACTACAATTTGATTCAAATTCAAACTGAAAATCATTTCAGAGATGAAACGACATGACGGAAATCGGTGCACTGCACACTGAAAGCTCTAACAACAATTTGAATGATTTAGGGGCTCAATACCCGTTGGTGCCGGAAAGGCGTGTCAATGCGTTCCGGTTGTCTGCCACCCAATTCTGCCGTTTTCCTCTTATTACCCCTTCCGCTTTCTCTGTTTCTTCTCAGATGGTCATAAATTCACGTGATGCAATTGGAATTAAACGACGCTAAGTTCCCTATAAGCTGCAATTGCGGTTGCTCTTAATGGATTGTTGCAATTTAGATGGAATTTGGTAAATCAAAGGCCAAATACCTGACACGCACACACAAGAGGCCAATTTGACTTGATGCAAGCTAAAACGACAGCAACAGGAGCAACAGCAGCAACACCAACACCAAGACCACCAGCAACCACAGCAACAACGACGACGACAACTGCAAGGGGATCAGCCACAGGAGCAGCAGCAGCAGCAACATGTTGACAACACATCATCTGCATCACTTGCATCATCATCGAGGCAGTACGGCAGTTGAATTGGATAAGATAACCAATTTGAATACGGTAAGACATATGGCTGAATAACACTAAATGTATTCATGTGACTCTTAATTTATTCATCACTAATTGAATTACTGCTTCTTGACAAATAGTTTAATCTTAATTGCCCATTTGATACTCTGGCTTTTGAAATTACAAAATGCTTTTGACAGTAGAGAAACTCGTGCAATTTCTCTAGTTAGTAATTACGTGTTTTAAAACTTTGAAAACTAGAAAACCAATCATTCGACCAGACTTAGATCATTTTTACAGTGGTACAACCTTAAAATTTATAAACTGATCCTTTTTAAAAGTTGAACAAAACTAGTTTAAATTTTGTAAGGTTCAAGTTCCTTTGACGGACTTCTTGAAATCCCTAAAGTTGTGTGTTGACCATCTTTTAGCCGATATTAAGTTTTGCGTCAACGTCATCGCTTATTTGCGCAATAAAAAACTAAGTTTAAACTTTCAAAAACTAAAAAATAAACAAAATTTTAACCAATATGGAGAATTATTAATCTAAATGTCAAACAATTTTTTAATAATCTTACACTCAGCTTGAAAACAAATAAAGAAATGGCTGTATACTAAGTATAACTGAGTCTAAATTCTAATCAAAAGTTCATGTTTAATTGCTTCTGTGATAGTTTCCACTATTGATTCCAGTTAAGCTTTTTAATTCTGTTTATTCAACTGATTATAATCGATATTAGAACAATATTTTCAAAGGAATTTTCCTCTTAATTAAAATTTTCTATAACTTTGGTATTTGGTGACCTTTTACTTGGTAACGATATGATTGCTTTTCAAATGTCAAACGGCACTCATACACTTTAATGAACTTCAATTTCAATTTGGCAAAGTTAAATCCAATGGAAAATTGCACCTTAAACTGCCGTTTAAGTGCGCCACACAGTCATTTTCAAAACGGAAATGTAGAGACTTAACTGATTGCATTGGCCTTCAATTAAACTTGCTGGTAGTTGTCATAAGAAAGACAAGGAAAAGGACAGTAAAAGTAAAAATGAAAACTGCATGAAAAAGGATGAAAATATTTGCAACATTTTCAGCAAATTTTGTGCACCAGCTGCACTCATTCGCTCTGTATAATAATAACAATATTAACGTAAACTTTCTCTTCACACTCTCTCATGTCTGTGTGTGTGTGTGTTTGTATGTATATGCAATGAGATTTTCCATGTGTTTGTCTGTTTGAAAGAGTTTTAAAAAGTTGTCCTGGTTTGCAGTTGACGTTGCACAGTGGGGCCTTTTCTCATTTCGCTTATCAAAAATCATATCTTCTAAAGTAGTGAAGCGATTTTCAAAATTTAAAAAGCATTTGATAGCTAATTGTTCAAGCTTCAAATGGAGTTATTACCGAGGTGCCACGTGCTCGGGTTGCTTAGATATTCAAGGTCAAAGTTGAAAAATATTTCTAAGCATATTTTACCCATAAAATTCACTTTAAAAACGCTTTTTTGATCACAAATGAACCTTATTATATTAGATTTGATGACTAAGTCAGATTTTTTAATGTTTTGTTTTAATTTTTTATTGTAATTGCAAAAAAAAATATACCATTAAAAGGGAATATTCATTTTGGTCTCCCCCAAAACCCTTAATGCTACAGAGCTAAAATTTTACACATAGGCTTCTGTTAGCTGTAGGCATTATATATCTAGAAATCATCCTGATCGGATAACTATATCCTATAGCTCCCATAGGAACGATAGGTCGAGAATAAAAATAAGCTTCCACAACTTTGTTGTTTTTTAATCAATTTATAAGAAATTTGGATTCTGTTAGTGTAATATACTTTCTAACATATTCACCAAGTTTTATCAGAATCGGTTGACTATATCTTATAGCTCCCATAGGAATGATAGGTCGAGAATAAAGTGAAGCCTCCAAAACTTTGTTGTTTTTCAATCGAATACTACGAAATTTGTACCCTATTAGTTTAATATACTTTCTAACATATCTACTAAATTTCATCAGAATCGGTTGACTATATCATATAGCTCCCATAGGAACGATCGGTCAAGAATATAGTTTTAGAGCAATAACTTGAGTGTTTATTGAGCGATTGTCACGAAATTTTCTATTTGGAAGTTTAGTACATATCAAAATGTCTGTGCTAAGTTTCAGCCAAATCGGTCAACTATACGCTATAGCTCCCATAGGAACAATCGGATCCAAAATTTTTTTTTTCTCAAATTACATTTTTTTTCTTAAGCCATTAACATTTAATGTAGGTTTGACTTATTTTATGTGCTCTCCAATGATTTTGTTACATTATAAATATGTAAATATCAAATAACAGTTTGCCAATTTTGCATGCGCTCTTCGTCTTCCCTGCACCTGGAACGCGTTTTTAACGCGAGGTTGCATTAGTTTTTTGAATTTTTGACAAATTTGCGCAAAAAAGCGCAAGACTACACTATATAGGCCTGATAGGTGAATATTCCCTCTATCACGTGTATATAATTATATCGTGAATCTCCGTGAATCTCTGTTGTTTTTCCTTCGCTAAAGTTTAAAAAATGCGAAAATTTAGTGTATTTTTGAAACGTCTCCAATTTACTGAGTATTTCAAATTACATTAAATTTGTTACAACAAATAACTAAAAAATGATCTACTTTTCGAATAAAGTAAAAATTTTCGAGATCAGTTGTTTAATTCGGCCAATATACAGTTTCAAAGTTGCAAGTTTTTTTTAAAATTCAAAATTTTTTTTTTTCATGAAAAATGTCTCCACTTTGAGACGATGTAGCACCCACAACTCTTATCGGATTTCAATAATATTTTGGATCCATAAAATCTGAAGTATTATCTGTCGATTCCACTTTTCATTTTTGCCAAACGCGATGGTGAAAAAAATGATTTTCGGTCAGCTATTCGGGCAGAGGCCCCACTGTGCGTTGTAAAGAAATAACGAACGATAAAGCGATAATTAAAATCATTGAAAATGATTGCATTAACTGTACCAAAATGAAACGAAAAAGGAAATGCACCAAGGTGAAAAAAATAAGCTGCTTTTGGTACAAACTGAAAATTTAATAGCCTCTCTTGACCAGTACATATATACAATACATATTTCAGTCGAAGAAAATGAAAAATGTTGCAAAAGGAGAAGAAGGAGAATGAGCAGCACCAGAAGGAAAATGTGAAACACGTTTATTGCCATTCATTATATTCTCGCGAGCTGTTGCGCAAAGTAATGAAGCACTTTTACACCCAGCAGCAGGAAGAGTAGCAGCAACAACACCATCAGCAATAGCAATACCTATCCTTTTTATACCCATTATCCATTATGCACTAAAAGAAGGGTATATTAGAGACAAGATAAACAAAAGTATATGATAGGTTAATGAAATGTATCAAGAGTATACTTGGACACTGAGTCACTGAGCTTGTTCCTTCGATATGGCTCAGTTTGGCTCACTAGCTCATTTTTGCACACTAGATCATTTTGGCTGACTAGCTCATTTTGGCACACTAGTTCCTATGGCTCATTTTGCCATCTTCTCAATTGAACTCATGAGCAATCAGTAAGTGAGCCAGTGAACCATATGAGTAAGTTGGCTCACTTCGAAAAAAACACCGAGTGAGCCGGTTCACCTCATTGAGCTGCTTTTACCCAAGTATAATCTAGAGAAAAACATCTCGACAACAATCTGTTATAGCTTAAAATTTAAAGTTGTAAAACTCCTTAACTATTCATTAGCTACTCAATATCTATAACGTCGCTAACTTTCCTTTTGATCAGATAGATTAAGTGTTGTATAGGTCGCTTTAAGAGTCGATTTTAGAGTAATTGAAAAGTCAGTGGTTACGAGGCATCCATCATGCAAATAGCTCGCACGATGCATAAAAAATGTAATGTGCCTATTAAACTGAGAAAATCTTGACAATTTTGCAAAATTTTACTCAAGTACTTAATAGTACATAGTACTACATATATAGTAGAGACTTCATTTACGATGTCTTCTTTAATGGCATCTTTGAAAAATAGGCTAAAACTAGCTACTAGATTTTACAAATTTGCTGATATTTCTCTTCTACTTAAATCGGATTCTCATTTTTTCTTTAGTAAGTCTATTTATTTTGTTAAAAATCCAAAAAACTAACTTTCTATAGGGTAACTCAATGTCACTGCTTTAAAGTGTTTATGAAAATATTTTTTACAGTCCCAAGTAAAACCCAAAACATGTTCATTCCGTTGCCTTTCTTTTTTTCTCTTCAACGTTGAGAAGTTGAGTGACGAGTCCAAGACTAAAGAAAAATTGCTCACTGGGTCTGGAGTGGAAATAATAATTTCTTCTATGGCTATTGCAATTTGGTTGCTTGGATGGTTAGGGCAAAGAAAAAAAAAACTACAACCAATTTTCATTAAATGAGCAAGAAAAAGAGCATACGGCAAAACAACCGCCAATACATCTTCATTAATTTTGAAGTAATATGTATGTATGTATATATAGTATATTGGGTATGTTTGTGTAGACATTTAGTCACGATATATATAATAAACAAAAAAACAAAACAAGGAAAGAGGAAACACAACTGAGAACTGTGAAGTGAGCTCACTAAAAACTTGTGCTTAAGTTGAGGGCTAAGCATTTGTCTGTTTGCCTGAAGGACAAATGAATTTGGGTTGGACAGGACTAGAAAGGAAGTTATACACAATACATACAAACATACATATATGTATGTATATAAAATGGGGCAAGACCAAAATAAAAAGCATAACATAAACAAAGGATCGTGTTCAAGGTCCTGAGCATTGTTGAACTTGGTCATGTCTAAGCGGTATTTGCACATCTTCTCTTTTTCCTTTGCTCCTGAATGCCGTCCCCCCATCGTCATTCAGTTGATTGTCAGTCAGCTTGATTGATAATGTAAACTGAGAGCAAAGCACACACACATACACCCCCAGAACCCTCAGCTCTTCGTTATCGCTTGTCCGTTGAGTGCGTGTCCTCCTTCAGGCGGTATCAAGGATATAAACTGGTATAGACTAGACTAGACACCACACAACACACATTACGATAGTGAGAAGGAGCAAAAGCATCTTATCGATTTTGAGGATTACGATGAGTTTTTTTTTCCTCTGTGTTATCATTTACGGCCAAACAGCTAAATGGTCGCTACAATTTGTGGGCAAAAAGTAAGAGAAGAAAGAAAAAACCAAATAGAAAAGAGTTGGAAATTAAATGGAAATTGATTTCTCTACACGTAAACGCTAAATCCCATCATACTACATATGTATTGATAGCCAGCAGCTGTACTTAAGACCAACTTCAAGTTGAAAAGGATATGATAAAATTGTGAGATGGGAAATTTATAGGTGAAAGTGCATTGGGTTTTTAGATAAGACAACTAAAACTGTTTCTCCCTAAATCTATATCAGGTTGTCATGAAAAGAACAACTGAAATTAAGTTGTCAACTAAACCATTGACTATCTTCCATTTTATTTGAGATGAAACTGAAACTGTACCAAATAATACAAGATAATTCCAGATCCATCTAGAGATTCTTTAGATAAGCAATCGATTTCAACATCCATGGAAGCTAAGAAGAATTCAGCATAAAACTTTCTGCTGTCTAATTTGCTCACTTTACTTAAAATATTATGCAATAAAAACTTTTTTCCTGTGCAAATTTTTTATAATTTAAAGCAATGATTATTATAATTACAAAATCTCTCTTTGGATTAATAATTGAAGTGCTGCACATTGAGATAATTGTCCAAAAGTTGGCTCTAGTCAAATACAAAGCCAAAATTGCTTAATCCCAAACTTCTTTCAATTAAATTTATGTCATTTGTTGACTGAACAAAACAATTTAGTTTCAATTTCTTTCTACTGTGTATGAAACATAATTGTGTGTGATCTGTATGATTGCCTCTTGTTGTATTAAAACTGCCTTTATCTTCCCTGCTGTGTTCATGTGTGTGTGCACCTGTTCCAACTCATGGTCAGTATGCCATTGTGCCATTTTGCCATTGTGGCAATGTCAGTTCGTTTACCACATTTGAGGCAACTGTTGTATTGGGCACTTCACTTTTATTGTTGTTTCTATGCAGCAGTTAGAATGTAACTGCTGTTGCTCCCTCTCGACCAGAACACACCCACTTACCCACTCACAAGTACACACACTCCCTTACTTGACCATTGGCTATGGCACATAAGAGTGTGGTCCATTTGCACTCTCTCTATTATTGTTGTTGTTGCTATGAGTGAAGCTGCCTTACAGCGCAGCTCAACTCGAAATGACCTCCGTATCCCAATCCGATTGCCTGTCAGTTGGTCAGTTGAAGAGCTGGCTAGTTGGCTGTTTCCTGGTTGCCTTTTGCCTTCTACCTCCTGTCTGATGGCTGCCTGTTCGATTGTAATTATTTCTCACAGTTCAACTTGTTGGCTAATGCGTTTTGCCATTGTGAGAGGTAGTCGATGAGGAGACACGAAACAGGAGCAAGAGGATTGCATTGGGTGCAAGATATATGGCAGAATTCTGGTATGGAGAATAAAAAAAAAAGCGCATTAGCAAGCAACTTTTATCAGCTGTTGCAGTTCTATTCAGTGTTTTCTCTTTTTTTTCTTTTTTTGCAAATGTTGCCAGGTTATTTATTAGCTTGCAGAGAAATAAAGAGAAATACAGAGAGAGAGAGAGAGAGAGAGAGAGGGAGGGAGGCTGCAACTTTTATGAGGCGGAACAATGTTAAAGGTCAGTTCAGATTTTCCATTTGAAATCCCTTGATTTTTTGTTGTTGTTGAGTTCGCTATTGTGTTGTTACTTAACGAGTTTCTCTCTCTTTTTTTTTAGTTTTTCGCATTTATATTCAATTTAAATTTGTTAAAAGTGATCTTTCCTCTCTATCATACTTTTCTACTGTATCAAAATTTAAGAGAAGCCTTCAAAATTCTAAAAGGACATTCATAATAGATATCTAATTCGTTCCCTTGGGCATTGTACATACATGTATGTGGAATGGATCTAAAACACTATATGTACATATATCCCTCAAGTCCTTCATTACAAATGCCATGTCTTGTTTTTGTCTTTGCCTTTGTCACTATTTCACTTGCAATTCTCCTTCTGTCCGTCCCTTCTTATGCCATTTTGTATTGCAATTTTAATTTCCGCTTTCACTTTGTCTAGATTCAGTTTTGTTTGTCGTCGTTTTCTTTTGTGTGAGTGTGTGTGTGTGAATGTTTGTGAGTCCTTTCACTTCCTTGTGGCATTGTGGCATTTGCTTTTCCTTTTTCTTTTGTCTTTCGCTTCTTTTTTTCGCTTTGTTTTTTTTTTTTGTTTTTTTTTTTGCTGATTTACACATTTGTGGAGTGGAAAGTGTGGGTATGGGTGAGGAATTTTCTTTACCGCAGCAGCACGCATGCATTTTTTTTTCTCTTTTCTTTTTGTGCCCGGCAGCTGTTTTTCAATTTTCCGCCTCAACTGTTGAGGAAGAACAACAGCAGCAACCGCCGCTTGAATATGCAAGTGAAAGGTACCTCATCTTACAGTCGTCTCCCCTTCATTCACCCTTACAACCAGTTTCCCACCTCTCCACTCTCTCTCCTCGCACCCGTTTACCCTCTTCACCATTATATGCATGTAAATCTTTTGTAACACACTTTTTAGCTGGTGCTGTTTCCATTAAAAGCCATGACGAGGTTGGCCAGCAAAATTACACTCGGCGCTGGTAGAATTGAATTTGTGGCTGGTTTTTCATATACATTTGGGATACATATATGTGTATGTATACATAAAGACGTATGTGTGTGTAAGTCAGGTAATTTCAGAAATGTACTCAGGTTTTTGTGTGTACGGACTTGACTATGGCTTAGTCCGGCGGTTGCCCGTTTAAGTCTCCCTGCTGTCCCTTTTTATATGTGACGAGGACATGCGAATTTGCACGGGCGGCGTTTACATTTGGGATTTGCATGTGTTGCATGTGGAGCATATTTGTTGCTGCCACACACAAACACACACGCACACATACAGAAACAACATCTATAGTAAACATCTACAGGCCCCCCCATCATTCCCAATTTTTTGTGTTCCTTCTTTGGTGTCTTTATCTCTGGTGAGATTTCAGCATCATATAAAATTTATGTGTGTGCTTTGGTTGTGTGCGAGTGGGTGTGTGTGTGGGTGTGAGTTGGCTTTACTAGTCTTATATGTTTTATGTGTGTGGCAGAGCTGACCTTGGTCACCTTCTTCAGGTACAAGAGCAAATTAGCCAGCTCTTAGGCCAAATTAAGCCAAGACTTATTAAAGTCTCGGCCAAGGGAATTCAATATGTTGGCCAAAATGTAATTAGGTCTTGTTAAATTTCCACAATTTTGTGTGAGCAACAGCTTTAATTAACTTGCATAATATATATGTATATATTTTCTCATCTCTTCTGTGTATTAAAGTAGAAACAATATCTATCTCCATTTTGACCTTGAACATTCTCTTACTTTTCGAAATTCTTTTTTGAAAAGTTTTCTCACCAATTTCGACTTCTCATTATACACTTCAAAGGGTTTATTGTTTGTACCTTTTGCTTGATAAGCTGAAATATCAAATGAATTTCCAACTTAATACACATACATACATACCTATTTCACTGCCAGTCAATGTACAAATATTGAATCAAGTTCGATTTGTTGCCGCCCCCATTTGGACCAACCCCCTTTCCATATTGGGGAACAATGAATCCAATAAATTTCGTTTTCTCTGCTCTTGGAGACAAATTGAGCAACAGCTGAGCAAAAACTTTGCCTAGGCTGTCGAAAAATGATTACACAGCAGAAGGAAACGGAGGCAGCAACAGCAGTTCCGCCCAGTAAAAGTTTTTGTGCAAAATATTTGGTACTTTCAATAAGCAATTTGGTTAAGTGCTACCTCTGCCTGAGCCCCCCCCTGCCCAGAATGCCCCTCCATTAGATGTGTAGGGGGCTGGTGCTGGTCCTAGTTGCTGGCATTGTCAAGCCACAGCCAAACTGAGAGCTCAGCCTTAGTGCCATCAATGTGACTAATCAAGCATATATTTCATATAGCTGTAAATCCTCCACCCATACCACCCAACCGTCCCTTAGCCATCACTTGTATGTAGCATTTGCCACAGCTGTCAGTTCAAAATTGAGTCAAACCACAAAATTCACTTTACATTTGCCCGGCGGCGTCGTCGTCGTCGTCTGAACGTTTGAAGGATTATTAAAATTACGCATACGCCGCGTTTTAAATGAAGAGCAGCACCATATAAAAAAGGAAGGAAGGGAGCTGGGAGGAAGAAGCAGGAAGACAAATTGTAAGTGTGAGTGCGGGGCCAACAATTTTGCCATAAATATCTAAGCTGGTGGGCGTGGCACATATGGGTGTTGAGGCTGAAAGCTGATTGCCGGAACGTTGTTTGCCCAAATATATTTGCTTATGAATGAAATTCACAGATCGAAGAACGTGAAAAACCCCACAAAAATAACAAAAAACAAACGGAAAGATTTAAGATATTTTTAGATAAGCTCAAGTTAAAACAAAATATGCTAAATGGTAGGAAAAGTAAAAAGGAATTGAAAAGTAATAGAAACACAAAACAAAATAAAGCAGTAAATCAAGCTGAAAAGGAAGAAAAGGAAATTTTAAATTTATATATAAATAAATATGCAAACAATTGAATTGCTTATATAGAAGTATTTTGAAAATTTAAAATACTCAGCAAAAGGAAAAATTTTAATTACAACAACACAAAAAGAAAACCCCTAAAAAGGACTCAAACAATTAAATTAATTTTCTGATAGATCGTTTTCTATTTTGAAATAAATATACAAATTGACGTTTGTATATATATTCAAAATATATTTAAAACATTCTTTGCACAAGTCAGCCGAAAAAGGAAAGTCAATAATTTGAGCATCCTGACTAACCGATACCCCAAAACGGAACCCGAACGGAAACCCATAAAAAAAGGGTAATCCCACGCCTGGCCAAGGCATTTTAATTTTTATGACTCCGATTTGGCTGCCATCGGCCAAAGGAATTAAGACCCAATTTCCGCCCACAACTTTTGGCAATGAGCCGTAAAAATAAAAAGGCCACTAGCAGCAGTTAGTTGGCCTTAGCATTAGCCTTAGCCTTTATCTGTCTGTCCTTGTCAATTGACTGGCTAGAAAATTGTTAAACAAATTTGTCGTTTGTCTGCCTGCGGTTGTTTCTTCTCCTAACTTTACATTTACATCTTCATATTCATCTTTAATTTGCTTTTGTTTTCTTTTCTTTTTTTTTTTCCTTTTTTTGTTGCTTGTGTATAAATTAAATTGTTGTGAATAATTTGGCATAAATTATACATAATCATTTTTTGCAGCTCATTGTGGAGATCAACAGCCATGTGGCGCTCTTTCGTGATATGCTGATACATGTGGGTCAGGCAAAAGATTGCCCGGAGCTGCGCGAAAAGATACGCAAATTGCGACGCACCTGTGTGGAGGCATTCAAGCATACAGCCCAGATACTGATGCCCCAGGTCAAGAGGTAAGTGAGTCTAGAGAATATAGCAAATACCTACATATCCCTTTTCCCACTCTCTCTCTCTCCGTGTACCATCTATTGAACAAACCGCCGGGACTTGGCATTAACATAAACATCATCAACATGTGTGTGACATTTTACGGTTTGCCTTTCATTCCGAGTGTGTTTTATGGAAATGTATGCAAATTTAATTGCAGTCAAATTTATTTGAGATGCCCCCAGCAAAAGGTAAAAAAGAGAAGAAAAAAAAGGGAAAAAGTGTAGCATAAATAATAACAACAACAACAATAACAACAACGAATACCAACATGAAATGAGTTAGTGGCATTTGTGTTTGAAATTCAATTTCCAAATGTTGCATAATTTATTAGCATGTGTAACAATAGAAGAAAAACCCCAAACTCGGAAAACTAAAAGGGGAAAGCGAAATTTTCCCTTTTTCGCTTGCCTCAGGGCAGAAATGTAAACCATTTTCCTTGTGTATTCAATCAAGCTTTCATATTTCGCATTGTTTTACATTTCAACGAATTGAATTGTAATTAGTCTATATGAAATTAGTTTCCATTTGCCATCAAAGTTTCACTTTAACCCTTGAACAAATGGAAAGAGTGAAAGGGATATGTTTAAGTCATAATTCTTCTAGACTTTCCTTTCAATAATTTTTTTTTGAAATGGGTTCTTGTTTTGACTTCTCCACTCTCTGTTTCACAGTTGAATAAAACTTTCCTTTTTTTTATTTTTGGTTTGCTTTTGCCTTTGGATTTATTGATTTATGCTTTGCGTAAAGTATGTAAAATGTTGCAACAGAGAAAAAAGAAAATGAATTCTCATGTGGCTGCCACACATGCGCCCATTATCACACTCCAAAAGTTTATGGTTCTTGTTTGTTGTTTATTTGTTTGTCTTGGATGTACCCTACAAGAGTGAGGAAGTATATCGAAATTGATGTAAAAGGCATCAGTATATTGATTCTTTTCCATGACTGCATGCTACAGGGTATTAGAGATACGACCTCCCCTTTTGAATGGAGATATGTTGTTTTTTGAGTAAAATTTCATATACCGAAAAAATATTTATAATTTCAGGCACAAACTCAATGGAACGTGCTGACAACTGTCTCCTTTGAAACTCTTCCTATCTGCCTCTGTTTTTCACTCTGTGCCTGTCATTTGTTTCCTTCTCGAGATGTCGGCATGGCATATGACAGACAATGTGATTTATTATCGAACAGACACTTTAAATGTCAATATAATGCCATCAACATTTATATACATACACATATGTACATACATATATAAACTTATATTTTGCCTGTATGCAAAAGTGCAAGGCAAGGCAAGGCAAGGCAGAGAAGAATTGCAAAAGGAGATGTACAAAAAAAGGACAACTTTCTGGCAGTTAAATTGATGATTGTCGGCCTGCCACCAGAGATTTCAATTAATTTTTACTTTATTGACACAAATGAATGGCTCTTGCCACTCTACTTTCCCATTCCCATTCTGTATTCTCTTAACGCTGGTCTCACATGGCGTATGAGCAACGACAATGAATTAGCGCAGCAAAATCATCATCATCATCTACATCATCATCATCATTGGGCGCACAAAAAGTTAAATTGAAAGTAAAAGTTCAATAAAGCAAAAAGTATCTTGAACAAGAGACAAGACAACTTCTGTACTAGAGATGAAAGTGTGTGTGTGTGTGTTTGCGTGTGTGTACTGAGTGGATGAGGGGTATGTAAGCCAAAAGTGGGTCTAAGAAAGTGAAGAAACTTCAAGCACAACTTGACAATGACACAGCTAAACTTTTTTACAGTGTTTTTCCTGTTGTTGCACATACGCCCCATATGAGCCAGCCACACCAAAGTCACCATAACAAACAAGAGCTAAACAACAACAAAAATTGAAAACATTTTCATTGTCATTTTTTTTTCCGTTTTGTTTTGCCAAAGTTTTTTTTTCCCCCATAATGAATTCGAAATACCCTTGGGAGAATGGCCAAATTTTTGTACTTGAATTACTAATATTAAATAAGTAGAGTAAAAATATTATATAAAGTATTTAACTATATTCAAATTGAGAAAGGCCAACCAATTTAAACCAATATTCCGGATGGAACTATCTGGTCTTACAAAACATTGCTCTCAAATGTTTATAATTTATATTTGAATGAGAGAAAACAAATATTTTCTTTAATACTTTGACTGCGTAGAGAAAATAAATATTTTATCTTTCTCTTTTTAATATAAACAAAACCATTTGAATTTTTACCATTCCTCATTTAGTTCTCTTGAAAAAGTACTAAGTTTTTTGTTGTAATGTTCTTTTGGTTAAGGGCAACCAGCTATTTGTGTGAATAACTTTTTTCATGGAATGCAAATGTAGTTTCATTTCAGTTGGAATGCCTTTCTTAAACATTATGACAAAGTTGTAGTACTTTTACCATCTAGGACACCTACAAGGATTTGGTTTTTACATTGAGAAATTGCAACTACCTTGAAGTAATTTTGTATTCGAGACATTTTCCTCTGAATAATCGTTAGAAACGTCGTCATCAAAGTCATTATACGAATAGTTGTCCTATATACATTTCCATTTCTACAACCAGCATCAGCTTCGGCACTTTGCTTTACTTTGCCAACTGTCTTAAGTGACTGATAGTTGTTGTTTCTGGGCAAACATATGTACATACTACAGATACATTCCATGAATCTGAATCTCTTTTCCCTGTCTCTCTCTCTCTCTTTCTCCGTCTCTGTCATCGCCTGTTTTCTTGTCTGTTTGCATGTGCCAATTTCACATTTGTTTTCTTGTTTGCCTTGTAGTTATGCTCAGTTGTTTGTTGTTGCTAAATTACTACAACAACAACAACAGCAACATGAACAACACATGTACTTACCACTTTGCTTTTCACTCTACTGTCATCGGTTGGACGTTGTTCGGCAATGTTTTGACAGCAAGTTAGTCAAAGAAAATGAAGGAAACGAAAGCCATCGGGCATTGAGCATGTGCATCAAGCATCCGCCATGTTGCCATAAATGCATTTCCTGAGTAAATACTCTTCGTTACATCAGACTTGTGCATCGCATCGGTATTTCGCCATGTCCTTGGTTACTTTTATGGTCAGACAAATATCCAATTTTATCTAAAAGAATTATTATCCCCACGAGGCGTAGTCCACACAAATCTCCATTTGAAACACTTGGCTTGATTTTAATCGTTTTGATTATTGCAATGTTAAGTCTTCTGTTATAAATTACTATCGCCAGCTAAAATATCTATCCCAGGCTGAAATTGGTTCATCTTAAAGGAATTTATGACTCTATGGCAAAATTTATGTTCTTATACCATGGGCTTCCTGTTCAACTCCAGTGGGATGCCCAACTGCTCATATTGCCAACCATGATGGTCTTATCGTTGCCTAAAGGAGAAACATAACATAACATCAACTACAAACAGATGACAACAACAGCAACAGCAACAACAACAAAAATTGTTTATCCACTGGGAGAAGAGACAGCGGTAGTCAGATAGACGGACAGACAGACTGGCAGGCAGCCATCAACGGCAACGCTATGGCCAATCTCGTAGACGTCGTCAATGACGTTGTCTGTGTGTGGTTACACTTTCATACATATAGACAAAATTTTGTTTTTCCTGCAACGACTTCAATCTACAGTGGCAACAAATCATGACTTAAGTCATTTAAAATTCCGTCTTCTATTTATTCATTTATGGGATGTAGCATGGAGTTATCTCTGAACTTGATTGTCAATTCTTTGTACAAGGAGAAGAAAAAATTTGTATACAAATTCGCTTGAAAAATGCTTGAAAAGAAGTAAATTTAAAAAAAAAAAAACGTTTAAAGCATCTACAGATCTTAAACTAAAAGAAAAGTGGAAAACGACCAAAGGAAATATAATCATCTTTATTTATTATTAACAATAACATTTCTATAATCGTATTTGTAATCTCGATCTGTAGGAATAACTGAAGTTATGGTTATAAGTATTCTTGGGTAAAAGCAGCTCATTGAGGTGAACTGGCTCATTCGTTCTTTTTTTTGAAGTGAGCCAACTCACTCATATGGCTCACTGGCTCACTTGTAGACAGCTTATAAGTTCACTTTGCGATCGCCAGTTAAGCGAACCATAAGAACTAGTGTGCCAAACTGAACTGGTGAGCCAAACTGAGCTAGTGAGCCAAACTGAACTAGTGAGCCAAACTGAGCTAGTGTGCCAAACTGAACTGGTGAGCCAAACTGAGCTAGTGAGCCAAAATGAGCTAGTGAGCCAAACTGAGCCATATTGAATGAACAAGCTCAGTGGCTCAGTTCAGTGAGCGATTCATTTTGGCTCACTCACTCATGAGCTACCCAAGTATAGTTATAAGGTTTTCCACTTGTTTATATATTGCAACATAAACTATCCTCTTCAATATTTAAAAATTAAGTTTTACTATTAGCACTCAATAAATAAATTACTTTATTTATCAGACATGCTATTAAATTTATTAAATTTTCGTCTTTTAATTAGTGTACCTTGTATCGGAGTTATTTTGTTTTCATTTCAATTCATATTTTTCTTTTACACTTGGGTGAATATTGGTATTAAAAATTTTATATACAAAGAAGTCTTTTACTAAAAAATAATGTTAAAATCATTTGATTCTACAAGCTAAATAAAATATTTTGTAAATAAAAGTCGTAGGTATATTTACTTCTTTTTTTGAAGTATTAATATAATTGGGCTTTTTTAATAAAATGCTTTGCAATTTGCTTTGTTTATTTTTCTAGTTCTAGTGCGTTGTTGCTTTGCTATTTCCCTTCTGTTAAAGTTAGCATAATTGCTTACGTTATGTTAATGGTAGTGTTAGTTAATGGTACAATCTATGCTAACGTTATGTTAATGGTAGTATAACATGTATAACTTCCATATAGACTAAATTGAATAAAAGGAATCAATAACAAATTAAAAACTAAACTGTAGTTGAATCAAAACTAGTGCAACTTTCTTTTACTCTGTTGGTTGCTGCACTTTACTCCCTTTACAATTTGTTAACTTTTTATCTCTATAAGTTCCACTGTACTTAGTAGCTGTTGCATTGTTTTATGGCTGCTTGTTGGTGATTTGGTATATTATTTCGACACTTGATGCCGCCTGTCGGAGCATGGGACAAATGCCCTGCGGTTCGTTCGTTGGTCGTTCTGTGTGTTTCGGTGAAAAGTGACATCAAATTATTGGAGACTTCCCCTGCACCCCCCAAATTGGGTCAAGTTGCACAATTAAAGAGATGTCGAGCACGTTTTCTTTTCCCTCTGTTTTGTGTGTTTTTTTTGTTCGCTTTTACGTTTTCTTTTTTCTTTTTTTTTATACTGAACCGCAGTAAATTTTTACAACTTTATACAGGCTGCAGTTAATAACTTTTTGGGGTTCGATTTTGGCCAAGATAAGAGATAGCCTTCACTTTGTCTGTCCTTGTTGTCCCGGCCATCATCGTTCAGCATTTCTACGCATAATTGTGCAATTTTCGTCAGCATTTTCCTCCTTTTTCTTCTGTTTTTTTTTTTGTTTTGCTTTTGGGTGGGAAATAAAAAATATTTCACTGTTATTTGCAATAAATGAAAATAACGTCCAAACTGTAATCAAGAGCAGTAGCAGCTGCCGACAATGGTTCTGACCATTTTTCGTTTTCGTTTTTGGTTGTTTTTTTGTTTCCTTTTATTTGTTGTTGCCGTTGCCACTGTAGCTATGGCTGGGTTGTCCGGATGTATAGCAGATTTTCTTATTATTGCCATGTTTTGTTGTTGTTGCTGAAAATGACCCGCGATAATGTGAGCCAGCAGAAGCTCAGCACAAAAGATAGAATCGCCGAAACGAATTGTTTGAGCCAAAGTAGAAGCAAACACAACAACGAAACAAAAAAAAACGCATTAAAACATTTGCTTCTTTTTGCCCTTTACAACTTGCAGTTTTTCCTCATTTTCTCTTCAATGAAAGACGAACAAACAAACAAGAAAAAAAAATCGCTTAACATTAATTTGATTGGAGTTGAAGCTAGGAAATTGTTTATACTTTAACCAAAATGTACAAATGTTTAATGTTTGAGGGAAATTTCTGGTTTTCAAATATTTTGTCCTTGATTTTAGCTAGTCTAAATGCTTTAAGTGGCTTTCCAAAAACCCTCTTTCTCCTCCTCCCCCCCCATGACATACACCTTTGCCAGAGATTAATTTGCAATTTATTTTTGCCTTAAGTAGGAAAAAGAGAGAAGCTGGTGAAGGAGTTTGGAGGCGGTTGCCGATGGTGGTGGTAGTAAAAAACGGGTGGCCTAATCCACTATCCAAACAAGATATATAATTGTATATATTTGTATATAAATACATTTTCCTTCTTTCCAACTCAAGATTTGTGTGGCGCAATGCAAAAGCAATTTAAGCAATTGAATTTATGTTTCGTGTTGTATTTATGGCAATTTAAATTTTATACAATATTTCTCTCTCATAATTGCTATCTTTCTGTCAAGCTAAAACTGAAATTAATGTCTAACTAAGCACTTTTACCCCGGCAACAATTTACAACTGCAATTGTAAATTGAAAATGTTTTCTGGCCAAGTGAATTATAACATTTTGTGAAATACTAATGGATTTGGTTTCATTTTGAACAACAAAAAAAGAAAATCTTAAATTTTAGCTCCTTTCTTTTTCAACATCTTAAAGTTCCTATTTAAAATTTGTTGATCAATGAATTCCATTTCTATTGTTTGACCAGCATAAATTGAGGAAACAATGTAAATAGAAATCTTTTTGCACAACCAGCAGCAAGTTTTTAGTCTCATCATCATCATCATCAACATTTGAATTGAACCCAAAAAAAATCTATAACAATTGAGAATTATTTTCCCCTGTCCTAATCTCCTACCACAAAAATGTTCTAAAATTTCAAATAAATTTCATTCCGCTATTTCCGCCACAAAAGTGGCCCACACATACACACAAACATAACCATAATGCGGCGGCATATGAAATTGAATGCTCTCAACTCTTATTCCTTTTCCTTTTGTTTTTAGCGCCATGGCCGATGGAATCCTTACCGACAACCCGCACTTGGTGCTACTATTCTACATGGCCCAGTTATTCCTACGTGAACTGGTGAAAAGTTATCGTCTCATACAAGTTGTGCCAATGGATATGTCTGGCTATTATGGTAAGTTGAATTCAACACGACACGCACGACTGCATCACCCACATATGGCTATAGCAGTTGGGTCATGGAAAATTTATATGTGTATATAGAATTTTCTATAGCTTTTCCTCTATCTCTAACAAACTGTCAAAGTCAGACATTCACCTAGCACCCGGAATCAATTTGAATTCGGGTCAAATTATAATTATAACAATTGAATAAAATGCAATTGAAAATCCAACTGGAATCAATCAATCCATGTCCTTACCTTAAAAGTACAATGAATTGCAGGACAAGAGAAAATTCCTCATGCATTTTAGATAAGAAAAGGAATTACATGGCATTAATTTGGATGAAAGGAACTTCCAGCTTGAATTCTTTATAAGTTGAAAAAGTTGCTAATGGAAGTTAGAACGGAAATGATAGTTTTTAATCCTAAGTGAAATATTATATTTTGCAACAAATTTGGAACTGAACATATCGTTTGAAATTTAAGAGAAATTTATTCCTATCTATAATGTTTATTATGATCGCTTTTAATCCTCGCTTAATAAATGAAATAGTTTCCATTTTTAACGGTGTTGACTATAACTTTTTAAATTTATTCAAAGAAATATTTATTATTTTCTATTAAACATGCAATGGAAATGAGAGTTTTAATAATTTAGAATTTACTTTTATATTATTCGTATTCAAATTCATAGAGATTATAGAGATTGAATACATTGAATAACTAATATTTAGTAGAATTGTTTACACACAAATTGAATTTTGCCGTATTTTCATTCATTTTAGATCATAATAAATGATTGTATATATCCAATTATTTTAAATTTTCCATTGACATTCAGCTGTACACTGTAAAGCTTTAACAATTTGTATTATTCTAACCATGTTTGTAGCATTTCCAACTTCATTTGTCAATTGATTGCCATTGTCAATGTAATTCCACTCGACTGGCATTGTCCATTCGCTTTGCTGGACATGTTTAAATGTCAGTCCATTCCTCTGTCATCGGATAGAGAGTGAAAAAGTATGCAAAGTTAGAACCAAATGCAGTGAAAATGTCAACTTTCCCTTTTGTCACTCTTTTTGTTTCCCTTTCCTCCCTTTGATTCATTCTCTTCGACTGCAGAGTTTTAGTTTTGAGGGAAAAATGCAAATGACAAAAAAATGTCAATTGCTGATCATAAATTTTTTAATTATCAACTCTAGGCGAATAAGGATATCTCACTGTCACAAGGAAACCACAGATACATACATATATACAGAAAAACGCACAATCAACCACACACACACACTCCTATGGCATATAGCCACAGGGTAAGCAAATATTTATAGAGGGAACTGTCCTTGTTGTTGATGTTGTTGTTGTTGCTGTTATTATTATTCCTGCAGTGGTTGCAACGAATTTTATGGGACAATCATGAAAACGCCATCAATGCAAAAATAGGCAATAAAAAATGCAAAAAGCCGCCAACGGAATGAAATTGAGTTATTGTTGGTGTAATTGCCAACAAAAATATTAAAGTTTTTCCTTGGAAAGCAAAAGAAAAAATATAAAAATATATAAAATATGAAAACGAAACGCATATGAGAAATTTTTTTGTTTTTTAAATAAATCAACAAAAATTGTCTGGCAATGAATATATTGAAAGAAGAAACTTTTACAATGGATTTAATTTTAATAAATTTCTTCTTAAAAATGTTGTAAAAATTTTCAGTTTAGTTTAGTTTAAGATAAAAATTTTTTTTATAGAAAAAATGACATTATTGATTCAAAAACAAAGTGGAATCACCTTAAGAACAAATGACAATTATCAAAAAATTTAAATTGTCTCTAGAAACAAGCAATAGTCTATTAGATAAATGTTGACTTCCTTTATAACAACAATAAGATGGGAATTACATTAACAAAGGAACATTTTAATTTTATTAAATAATAAATTCTACAAATTGTGAACAAATTCTCCACTGGCTTTAAAAATAAAAATATCTATAATATACATAAAATTTTTAACTTTCAATCAGAATATAAATAAAAGAAGAATAAAATAAAACTAAACTAAACATAATTGAAAATTATCGGCAAAACAAAAAATAATCGGCAATTTTTCGAGAATAGGATTCATCTCAAAAAACAAGTATTGAATTTCGGATATATGTATTAATGAAAACTATTTCAGGAACTTTAGGAGAGAAAGAGATATCTCAAATGGAAAAATATGTTTGTTTGAAGAAAAAAGTCTAATAACCAGAAGGATGGGCTAACTTCGGCCGTGCCGAAGTTCGTATACCCTTGCAAACTGTCATTTAACAATTACATATTTACAATTGCATTAGAAAGCATATAAAAGAAGTCAAATCTTCATTAAATGTTCGTGGCTTAAGAAAAAAATGTAATTCTGATTGTTCCTATGGGAGCTATAGCATATAGTCAACGCATTTGGCTGAAACTTAGCACAGCCATTTCTATATATACTAAACTTCCAAATACCAAATTTCGTAACAATCGTTTTAAAAACACCCAAGTTATTGCTCTAAAACAATATTCTTGACCGATCGTTCCTATGGGAGCTATATGATATAGTCATCCGATCGGGATGATTCCGAGATATACAATGCCTGCAGCAAAAAGAAGCCTAGGCTCTCAGCTCTGTAGCTTTAAGGGTTTCGGAGGAGAAGCTGTTGATTCAGACAGACAGACGAACATGGCTATATCAACTCAGCTCGTCGTGCTGATCAATAATATATATACTTTATATAGTCGGAGATGCTTCCTTCTATGCGTTGCAAACTTCTGACCAAAATTAATATACGCTTTTTGCGAGGGTATAAAAATATAAAACTATAATTAACACGAATAGGGGATAGGGGATATTGTCCAATTATAATATAAAACTCACTTTCAGAGAATAAAAAAAGAAATTTTTAAAACTTCAGCAATATACATACAGTTTACTAAAATGTCTAAATTTTTTATAATTTATGTACTTCTTCTACCTTTTTTACTCAGATACATTAAAGCCAATGAAATTTGTTATACTTAAAATCGTTCAACTTTTTGGCTCTACATTTGTATTTATTTTCAATGAATTTCAATCGAATAACATGTCGTTATTTTCGAAAAATTCAAGCATCAACACACAAAAGAAGTCCATTAGATAGATTATATGTCTTTTAAATTTTCTTTTGACATCATTCATCAAAGAAAAGTCATAAATAAAACTTATCTAATGAAGCAACCAGAGAAATAAAAATGTTTGCATAAAAATCGCATGAAATCACAGAAAACGGAAAATCAAATACAATTGCTGAAAGTCAAATGAAAGTAATTCAATTTATTGCATTTCGAAAACTTGCAGTTTTATTTTACTTTTTTTTTTTTTTTTTGTTATTTATAACACGACTGCGTAAACTTTTTTGTTTACGTTTTCTTTTTCTTTTTTGCAGAGAATCGTGCTGGTCCCTCGAATCTGGGAAACGTTATAAGTCAAATTTTATTGTGCAAACAAATAACGCCCGATTTCAATGAAGAGGAATTATGCAGCATAACAAAAGATTCGCAGGACATTGCCGTGCTGTTGTCGGAGATGCAGGAGTATATGCCACAACATGAGGCATATTTGGGTGAGTTTAAGTCAAATGGCTGGCTGGCTGGCTGCTGGGAGGAGATTGCGCAGTTTATGCCAAATGTTTGCCTGCACTTGCCAGCCATTGCAGCCGTGCACTTTGATATTTGGCCAAGGCCCGAGAATGACATTCAACCATGCGGGAAGGGACTGGGGGGTTGATGGTAGTTGACTTTTGGGTTGGCTGAGCACACAAACAAATTTCTATAGCATACAAAAAGGGGCTATTAAATGAAATGCGTTTGTATGTTCAGTCACTTACTCACTCCCTAGTCTGCTCGCTCGGTCATTCATGCATTCATTAATCAAACTAAATGTTTACCAAAACATTTTTGGCCACTTTTTCTCATTTCGTTTTCTTTTTTTTTATTTTCGCAGAGCGAAATGCCGCTTTGGATACAACTGGTCCCTGGCAGGCCAAACGACGCCAAATAAATATATGCAAGAATATGAGTCTACTTTGTTGTGTATCCCGGCCAAACTATCTTTGAGAGCAGGCAGAGAATGTTTAGATAACACTTAGATACATCTAGACACACACACACACACATACACTACACTTATATCAATTATTAGATCACTAAGTAAAATCTATTTAGATAAGTTCAAAAACGGAAACTCAATTAGCCATGTAAAATAACAAATCGTGTGTATAATCAAAGTTAATTAATGCTGCATATACAATACAATTATATTACCTATCCGATATATATATGAAAAGAGATATAGTCGATATATAGGAAACAAGTTTAAACTGCAATTAGTAGAGTTCCACACATTTATCAAGACTTTTTAGGCCTGTAAATTTAAGATAGAACACACTGTCACATAAAAATATATATACACACACACACACACACTCTCAAAAAAGAAACAACAACAAATATAATTTGATATCCTTGAGTTAACATTAAGATTAGGCAAAAAACCAAAAAAAAAAAAAAAGAAAAGGAAAGAATGGCATAATGGGAGCAAACATTTTTGGCAGTGTTCTAGTTGTAGTTGTAGGCAAGTAAAATGAAAACCAAACAAATGAAAAGCAATAATATGAAGAAGAAAAAAAGGAAAAATTATATTCAAGCAAATTGGTCAAATGTTTGCATATTGTTAATTCTTCGACACACATTTGACATATACACTAACTATATAAAATATATATATATACCTAGGTTTCTCTCGATTTCATTTCACTACAATGCAAAACCAAAAACAAAGACAAACAAACATGTACCTAATATTAACAACACAAAAGCAACACAGGTGACCAATAAAAACAAAGAAAGAAACAAAAACTATCAAAAGGAAATATATTAATTTCAAATGTATAAAGTTTATTGTTTAAAATGCCAAACAATTTTTGTTATGCATTATGTGCAAATTAATTTTTGACATGGTTAAATAATTGTATCCAAATAATATTATCAATAAATATGGCAATATATTCAAATGAAAAATTCATCGGTCTATATTCAATAATTGCACACACACACATACCCACAAAAATGTAGTCGATAAACAATTTATATACAAATTATTCTTGAACACAATGCAAATGAAATAAGAGCAAAATGTAAAACATAATCAATAATCATTTATTTGTGGGAAATCCTTTTTTTTGCAATACACAAAAACGCGTAGACCATCCATAAACATGCTTAAAACGAGGGTAGTTTGATAATTTAGTATAATTTTAAATAAAATTGAGAGAATTCAAAGTCTCGCAAACCTGAAATGGTGAGAAAAAATCGACGCTTATTAAACATGCCTGGTCACACTATACCTTACACATAATAGTGTGGCTGCATTTCTTTATTTTTAATATTTTTCGTAAAACTTTCTAAATTGTCAAACTGCTCCCAAAAACAAATTTTACATAAAAAAGATTTTCTTCATTTATTTATTAACAAAATTAAGAGAAAATGAAACACCAAATAAATATATTATATATCGGAATTATCGTTTAAATAAAAACGTTCATTGCATAAATCGAAATTGAAATTAAGCTATACACATAACATTTGATTGTTATATATGATATTCATATATTATATATTTATATATATATATATATATATATATATAAGGCCAATCAACCGATTCGAATGTATATGTACTATATGTATATTTATTCAATGTTTGTTCATGTTCTTTGCCAACTTAAAAGTCACCAGAAGAATATATATATATACAAAAATATATATATATGTTGTATGTATTATATAATTAACAAGAGAAAAACCAAAAAGCAAAAACAAAAATGGGTACCAATCAAATACGAATAAAGCTATTTTTAGAGAAACTAAAATCCAACAGCAAAAATTAAGCAAAATTTTGCTCTCCCAAAGAGTTTCATTTGGTGGAGAAAATAAAAATAAACCGAAGAGAGAGTTAAACCATGAAATTTTTTCTAGCATGAAACGTTGAAATTTATTGCACTTCATAAAAAGTGAGCGATTAATGTTTATGGATGTGATTTTATCACGAACATCCAGGGAGAAGAAGAAAAAAAAAAAATAAAGGTGAAGAGGCCCATTTGGCCCAGCTACGTGCTAAAGGCGTTAAGGACCACGGACCAAGTTAAGCCAACGTGTTCGACAATAGATACGTCTTAATCAATCTTAAACCGAGCATCCATAAAATCCTTAACGTTTTCTTGTTTATTCTAAACGCACTGACACACTGAAAGGGCTTAAAACTTGCAGAACAAATCTCTATACCCTATTCCTAACCCTAACCCTGCCACAACGAAGCATGCAAATTGCATGGTCATGTGGGTTTAGCTTCAAGAACTGTATGCAAATTAGTTGGTTAAAAGTTTTCCTCGAAAGCCAAACCAAAAGGACCACCCAGAACCAGACGCCAGACGCAGTCCTTGACTACTTACTCATATGAGTATTGCTTTCGATTGCCTTTTGATGTGGTGGGCCTTAACCGGCGAAAAGAGGGGGTAAACAAGGAAGCAGGAGTGAGAAGGAAAACAAGCAGCAAGAGTGAGATAGCGTCGTATGTTTAAAATCCAGCCTCCATCCATTGAGTACGTGCCTCTTTGGCCAAATGCTTCATTTACCGCAGCAGCTCACACTCATTTCCACACCTTAACACGGTGCCAACACAATACACCATCATGGACGTAGTCAAAAGTTAAGTATATTGATCAAAATCATCTTGGCAATCAGATGAAGCCGGAAACCTTTTGTTGACTGTTCCTTCAAATTTGTTTTATCAAAATATGAATTTCACTGCTCAATATCTGCCATAGCGAAGTGACAACTAAACTAAACTTTCTACGCTATATTTTAGGCTAAAGGGCAAAGTTAAGAGTATAATTATATTTTTGAGAAGTTGGGATTTTTGCTAAGCTGAAAGTAAAACCATTTGCTGGAATATCGTTACCAATATTAAAGTTATTACAAGGCAAAGAAAAGTTGCATCAATAGTTATCAATAAATTTAATAATAAATTATTGATTGTATCCATTTTTAAACCAAAATAATTGTTATTTTTTTAAATTTTAAATTATTTCTTTTAAATAGCTTTTACTTATGATTTTTTTTTTTAATTTAACCATAATTGAAATTATAAAGTTATACAACTGAAGAATAAGCCAATTTTTGACTCAATGAAGATTTTTGAAACGAAGTTTCTTATCGCGCGGTAGGGGCTAAACCGAAAAAATTAAGACTAAAAAGTGTAACGACACTTTTACCGTTACCAAATGTTTTGTCTTTTTCTTTCGCATTGAACAGTGTATGAGTATGTAGACAGAGAGGGACGCACAAGCAGCGATCGCGAGCTCGAATTTGTTGGCAGAGGGACGCACAAGCAAATGCGGAAGAGGAAAGAGGTAGCGGACAGTTTTTAGGCAGAGGGACGCACAAGCAAATTCGGAAGGGAAAAGAGGTAGCGGACTCGAGTTTTTAGGCAGAGGGATGCACAAGCAAATTCGGAAGGGAAAAGAGGTAGCGTGCTCGAGTTTGTGGGCAGAGGGACGCACAAATAAATGCGGGACGAACAAGTAAATACGGGACGCACAAGCAAAGATTCTGAGATTGAGAAAGCGTCATAAATGTGTGTCTCGCTGCCCACAAACTCACACATGCATATACATACATACACTCGCCAGAAAAACTATCCGTACACCACTCAATGCAAAACTTTGATCCAGGAAAAATAATACTTCCAATTAAGATATTGTCAAAATTATTTTTTTGTCTGATTAAGACATCATTTTGCAATAATAATTCCAAGTTTTTAATCCATTATTATGTACAGTTATTTTTATATATTTAAAAAACTTAAAAAAAAAACGATTTCCATACAGAAAAAGTATCCGTACACATTAAACAAACCGACATAAAAGGTACTAATTCATAAAAAAAAATAAAAATTTATAAACGACGGTATATTGTGTCCCTTTTATACCTTCTGTCAATCGTTTTGACATTAAGTTGGACAATTTTTCGGTAAGCTCCGGCCCAATTTGAAGCCACTCCTCCAGGATTGCTCTTTTTAGCATATCCTTTGAAGTTATAGTTCGTTGGCGAATCCAGCACTCCACAAAATCTCAGATATGTTTAATAATATCTAAATCTGACGACTGAATGGTCAATCGAGTTGTTTTTTTCTGTTTTACAGCAACCACAGCTCAACATTGTGTGCCGTATGCAGTGGGTCAGTATCCTGCTGGAGCCAAAAATCACCACCAAATCCTAATTTTCTTGTACTTTTGTGCAAGTTGGCTTTTAATATATCCATATAAGCCATAGGATCCATTTTTGATTCAAAAAAGTCAAGGTTGCCCACTCCACTTGCTGCTATACACCCTTATACCATCTTAGCGCCATCACCGTACATTACTGTTGGACCAAGATTTGGTATATCAAAGGCTGTACGAGGTTTCCGCCATACAAGATTGCGTTTTTTACTTAAATTTACTTTTGTCACTAAAAATTACGCTATTTTAGAAGTCTAGAGACACTTCTTCATATTGTTTTTCGAATTCCAGTCGCTTCAGTAATGTACGGTGATGGCGCTAAGATGGTATAAGGGTGTATAGCAGCAAGTGGAGTGGGCAACCTTGACTTTTTTGAATCAAAAATGGATCCTATGGCTTATATGGATATATTAAAAGCCAACTTGCACAAAAGTACAAGAAAATTAGGATTTGGTGGTGATTTTTGGCTCCAGCAGGATACTGACCCACTGCATACGGCACACAATGTTGAGCTGTGGTTGCTGTAAAACAGAAAAAAACAACTCGATTGACCATTCAGTCGTCAGATTTAGATATTATTAAACATATCTGAGATTTTGTGGAGTGCTGGATTCGCCAACGAACTATAACTTCAAAGGATATGCTAAAAAGAGCAATCCTGGAGGAGTGGCTTCAAATTGGGCCGGAGCTTACCGAAAAATTGTCCAACTTAATGTCAAAACGATTGACAGAAGGTATAAAAGGGACACAATATACCGTCGTTTATAAATTTTTATTTTTTTTTATGAATTAGTACCTTTTATGTCGGTTTGTTTAATGTGTACGGATACTTTTTCTGTATGGAAATCGTTTTTTTTTTAAGTTTTTTAAATATATAAAAATAACTGTACATAATAATGGATTAAAAACTTGGAATTATTATTGCAAAATGATGTCTTAATCAGACAAAAAAATAATTTTGACAATGTCTTAATTGGAAGTATTATTTTTCCTGGATCAAAGTTTTGCATTGAGTGGTGTACGGATAGTTTTTCTGGCGAGTGTATGTATTCGCGGTATATGCTCGGATTCGCGATCCCGATCCCTTTTTCTCTGCCCGGATGCTTGTTTGTTGCAAATATTGTCGTCGGGCGAAATTTGGTAGCCCACCTTGCATTAAATTTTTATTGCATCTTACCCTTAGAATGTCTAAAATACCTGAGCAAAAGATTTTTTCAAAATCTAAGAAGTAATAGCCGTAAACCTGAGTAGGTGTATTATAGAGCCTGGTTGCGGGCAACAACATTCAAATATGTTTTACTAGACTCGGTTCCTTAAAACTGCTGGCAAGATATGTATGTCAAAAACTCCCTAACCGATTTTGCTCAAATTTTCAAATTATTTTTATTATAATAAACCCATTTTTTTCTTAAACCTATCTGAACTAAAATAATTGTGTCGCTTTGTTGTTTTTTTTAGCTAAATAGTCTCCCAAAGTGGGTCGAAAAAGTGACTTTTATCAAATCTGTAAAAAATTAATTTTTTTGGGAATTTTGAATTTTTTATAGTTCATCGTATGGGCTGAAGTCTTACAATTTAAATAATGTTTGGTTTTGCAATTCGGATCAACGTAACCGTTGGCATTTTGGTAGCATTTGAGCTACTTTTTTTATATAGTTTCCTGTTGGGCGAAGTATTTCAAAATATGTACATTCATCCATATGTATATAGTTTTTAAAAAAATATTAAAAAAAAATTGTTAAAGTATTAATTAAAATAAATTTTTTTTTTCAAAATTGCATGAATAAAGCAGCTCTCACCCCCTTAATCGAAAGAAACTTCGTTTCATCTGGGTGTCCCATGACACCTCTCTTCTTTTTTTTTTTATTTTTGTGTCTTTGAATTTGAAATTTGTTAAAGAAATTTTTAAAAATATATGGTTACGTTTATATATTATAACTTTAAGATTGTAAAATCGAAAAACAATTTAATTTTTAGTAGAATATAATATTTGAAAAGATTTACTATTATGCTTTTAATATTATTTAAGGCTTTTTGGTTCTTTTAAAAGTTTTTGTTTTAATTATTTGGAAAATTTGCATTATTTACAAATATCAAAAGTTTAATTCAAGTATCATTTTTTTTTCATTCTTTCTTTATTTAAAATCTGTCAGAGTGACAATCATTAAATGTTTTATTTATGCCTTGACGAATAATTATTTAAAGCTTAGCAAAAGGAACTAATATATTTCAGCTAGTTTACGAAAGGGTAAATCCAAGGGATGTACCCTGTTCAGTCTTCTCGTGGCAGTAATTGTCTAGTAGATTGATGGCAAATTTATTTGTATGGTCCGATAATCTACTTATGTATTTGGCGCTGATGGAATTTATTTCTTCGAGAACGAAATTGATCTTAAGTTCTTCATAAATCTCTTTATTTGTTATCAAGTAATGGGCGTTTGAAATCTTGCGTAGCACTTTGCTTTGGAACTTTTAAATAGTTTCAATGTTTGTTTTGCTAGCTGTGCCCCATATTTGTAATCCATACGTCCAGATGGGCTTTATGATGGTTCAAGTATCATAAAACGCTTTTATTTTGGATTTCTTAAAATTATCTCAATAGATTTTTTTATATTATCTCAATAGATTGAAAGATTTCTATATATGATAAGCAGAAAGGAAAACCGACTTAAAACATTAAATGCAAATATTCTTGAATGGTCTTAGTACTGCTAAAGGTTAGCCAATATTAAACAATAGTAGATCCCAAATTCGTTTGCAACCCTCTTTAGTGCATTGCTGACTACGCTTATGCAAAAGCTGGTTAGATGGCAGGTTATACCAGAAAAGCAGACGTGAGGTGTTAATAGATTTACTGGGTTGACTGCCGTGTGGTTTTGTGACCGCTAACATTGAGGAATGAACTCGCTGGCAACGTTAGCCCGGTAATGAGAATCCAGCACGCATTATGCGAAAACCAACAAAACAGGGGAAAAACAGGAAAATTAAAATAAAAAGAAATAAAGAAAGAATAACAAAAAACAATGAAAATTTGCAATGCAAAGTAAAAGAAATGGCGGAAGTGGAAATTTTATTTTTATTTCCATCTATGTATATATGTATGGTCGAGCACAACAAATGATAATACCAGGGTAATCCGATTTAGTGCTAGCCACTTGATTATAAGTCCTACCCCAATGAGAAACCCCCTACTACTCCCTTTCATCCTCTCTTACTCTTTCTCTCTCTCTCTCTTTCTCTTTTGTTTTTTAGCGCTACTTATCATTGTTCTAAGGTTTGGCCAAGATCTTGAGCACTTAAGTGCCGTTTGAGGCTGGCTGGTTAGTTGGCTTTTTTCTCAGCCTTACAGTGGGTACAAAATGAAATAAATGCAACTCACTAGGATATATATATCTTAATTTTCTATACGCATACAACTGTAAACCACTGTTTAGCTGTGTGTCTGTGTGTATGTGTGTAGGTTAGGCTGGCTTTTTGTAGCAAACTTCTGACTTTTTAATGTGGTTAGTTAGGTTTTGCTGCTTTTTTTTTGCTGGTTGTTGTAGCTACAACAACAGACTATATAGGCCGGCCTCTTTACCTCACGCCTCTCCCCTACAAAATGTGGAACAACATAATTTTTATGTTGCCTGCCTTTTGCATAATTAAATAATTTCAAGCACAATGACAATGGGCCATGGTCATGGTCAGAACTAAGCAGGACTCGAGTTATTGCCCCTCTCTATATACAAATATATGTATATACATATATAATATCTCTGTGTGTGTGGGTTGTGGCTTTTGTGTCCCATCGTTTGTCTTTGCGGTCTTTAAGACAAAATGCCGAGGCTATTGTACAAATAAGTATGAACGAAATCTGTCTCAGACAGTTGCAATTGCCTTCTACTGCTGCTGCTTTTGCTGTCCGTAAATGAAATTCCGAGCACTGACCTTTTTATTTTTAGCCAAACATCATGTCCTATCTTATCGGTTTCTTTTTATGTTCTTCACTTAAATTTTCAGTCAATGACTGACAGCTTTAAAGTTCAACATAAGATAGAAGGACTTCGCATAAAAAAAACACCACGAAACACACACACGAAACCTTCCGTCACACGTGGCGTATAAGCAATAAAAAAATGTAGCTTCCTCGTTGATAAGTAATCATAAGGGGATGGGGGAGAAAAGCTCTCCCTTAAACTCCATTAATTAAAGCCAACAATGATTTTTTTTTGTTAGATAAACCAGCAAATGCCGTTTTTCCTCTGTTCTTTCGGCACGCGCATCAATAAAATTGGAGAATTTGATGGCAAAGGAAGTGGGGGGGGGAGGAAAAAACTAAATGAATAAAGAAACTAAAAATACAATTTCACTTTGTTAAATGAATGAAAAGTTGCTGCTCCACTTTTCAAAATGCACAAAGAAAATACCCAGAGATCAGAAAAAAAACTTTCCTAAATAAAAAAAACTCATTCGTGCATTCAAGCTGTTGGTATGTGTGTGTGTGTGTGTGTGCATGCCATCAGCTTTTATAATTCAATTGCGGCCAGCAACACCATGTCATGTCGTGTCAAAGTTAAATCCTTTCGTGCTTGCATTTCAATTCCCACTATAAACTACAATTGCAATAATGTATCTAGATTCGAAATGTATATATTTGGACTATATAGTGTCACAATTGAAGGATATGTGCAGAGACACAAATAATTGACATTGCACATTATGCCAACCATTTGTCTCTATTAGGAATGAATAGTTAGAAAAGTCAAAAGGATAATCAAAATAATTGGTTTTGAATTTTGGTAAGTAAATCTTTTTGGAGCTTAGAAAAATATTAAATTTCTGTAAAACGCAAATTTACTATTGATTTTTTTTAAATTAAAACTAAGTTATTAGATTATTTGGCAAAACAATAAATAAAGCTTAAGTAACTTATAAGGCTTGATTTAATTAGTTGTTAAAAAGAACTCAGCTCAAATATGTTTTTTTTCCTAATATTAGAAGGATCTTCCTTTCTTTTCAAAAACGCAATCGAAGGCAAATCCTTTAAATGCTTTAAAACTTTAAACAAAGTTGAAAATTTGAAGGACCTGAAAGTGAAGTTCTATTTTTATAAAAATTGGTTGTAAGTAAAAATATTTACAGTGTACAAAAAAATTTCAATTCAGATATTTTATACATCATTTTTCCTTCAAACTACCTTTCACTACGTCCCTGTGTTTATCTTCTAACTTTTAACTGTCAAAAGCTCATTTCAAAATACAGGGTGACCATCAAACTTTAAGTAAAGCTTCCAGCCAGGACACAGCTTGTCTCAGCATAAAGCTTTTCAAAAGCTTTAAAAAGACTTTACAAGTTTTTCTATCAGGATAAAGTATAAGGAAACTTGTTTCATAGCAAGCAGCTTTGCAGAGTCTGGAATAGAATAAATTAAACAAATGACAGTTTTATTTTAAACCTTAACTTAAAAAATATTAACAGAATTAAAGCTAATAAATATTGAATTACTTTGAAAATTATGTTTTTATGACTTATTCTGACTATTTCCAAATAGTCATAACTTTTAATGGCAAACTATTCAACTATTTCAAATCAAAGTCAATAAAACATTTTTATGATGGGTCAACATAATGGTCACATAGTAATCTTGCTATTGGGTCAGGTTCTTTAAGTATGTATAGAAACGCAAACAGGTAAATACAGCCAAGTTCAAACACCTGCTAAAGTTGGAAAAAAAAAACATCAACAACCCAAAGAGAGGTGCAGCAACCAACCACAACGAACAAACAAACAACACGAGCAACACAAACAACAAGCAAACAAATGAGGAGCAAAAAAAAAGGAAGTAACTACACAACTCGGACTTGAACCCGGAATAGGACTCGTTATGGCGAGCACATGCTAACTCTAACTGGCACATTTCAATGCGGCACATTAAACCAAAAGGCTGCCATAAGGTAAAAAGGAAAATGCGGGTTGGGGGTGGGGCGATTGCGGGAAAAGATGAAGGTGGTTGGGTCATTGGGCACGCAGTCAGAGGAGTCGATGAAAGGGGCTTAAATCAAAAGAATGCAAAATGGCCAACGCCACTGGGTTTTGGGCTAAAAACAGTTTATGCAAGCAGGAAGTTGGTCGTAATTTTGTTTCCGCATGATTTACAAATATTTGCATGGCAAAACTATTTCTCAACAATTTGGCGGGTAAACAGCAAAACAAAATCTGTACATAAAAAAAGCAAAAATTAACAACAAAATTGAAGCTTTTAAATTGCAAAGGAATAACTAAAAATGTAAAAATAAATGTATATTTGACCAATTAAATGTGCTGATGGCCCTGACAGCTTTAAGAACAAACCTATTAACTATTAAAATATTAAAATTTCATTTATGTATGAAATGCTTTCACAATTTGCAACATTTTTCCAACAATTTCTAGTTGAAATGTATGGGGAAAGGCAAATGTTGCCATTGGGCTTTAAATTGTGTTATTATTTTTGTTGCTTTTGGGTTAGTTTGCAGTCCGTAAACCAGGTAACAGGTTGCTGTAATAGACCTGCAGCTAAGCCATGTATATTTGATAGTTATTTCGGTTTGGCATTATCATTGCTTTAAGCATTTTACGGACAGCCCATGCCAGACGCCATTATGTATTCTACACTATTTGCACAATCCCAAACAAGGTTAGGCGACTGTCGGTGTCCTTATCCCCGGGCCCCCCCTCCCCCTCATATAAACTGGACTAGACTCGACTGAGCTAGACAAAATAACCCAACTAAATGGCCTGTTATACTCTTAGTAAGAGATTTGGTTAGTTTTGTGAAAATGATTTGGTTGAATTTAAATCGTAAATCTGTTCAACTTTTCATTTCGTTGAGAGGTATAAACTAAATTTAAACTTTAGATTAAATTTCATTCAAATTTGTAGTATTAGAGTGATTTTTAGAATGCATAAGCTAGCTAGTATATGCTGTAAGAGATGTGTTAGTCTAGTTTGTTAGAAATTGTATACTTTTATAAAATTGACAAAAAGTAGTGTAATTTTTATAGTTAGCTTTCAGTTAACATTTCGGTTGCTGCTATGTTAACGCTAGTGTTAGTAAATGCCAGAATTTTATGTTATATTAAAATGAACATTACATTTCAAACAGAACTGTTAAAAAATTAAAAATCCATTCAGTTTAAAGTATTTTAACGACATTTTTCTTTCAATTTACCTTAGTTTTTGGTATATTATTACGTATACCTTAATACTTAATACTAAGTTTAAAAGTAGCCATTTCTAACCAATCAGGAACATATACTGACAGACATCTGAGAAAACAGTTCAAAGCAGACTTTAAATGAAACACTGATTTTCTTATTTCTATTTTGAAAAGTTCCTTTGCTGCAACTTAAGCAGGGTATTACTAATTTCGTTCTTAAGCTATTTCGTTTTCCCCTTATAGTTTCCATTTGTTTAGCTTATTTTACAGACATTCGCATTGGAGGTGTAAGTTTCTTTCGTTTTGTCTTGTCAGTCAGTTTGTTGGCTTATTTTGCCAGACTCTTTCATTTTCTGTTCAAGTTGCATCTCTTTCTTTTGGCTCTTTTGTTTGACTTGGTAAAACAGTTTTATGAGCTGCCTTTATGCCATTTGCTGCTGTTGCTGCTGCTTTTTCAGTTCTTTTTTTTTTTTTTTTGTTTTTTGCAAATGACAGACAAGTTGTTGTGCAAGTAGTTGGGCAAGTTGACAGTGCGAAAGTTTTCTGGCAAGTTTCGATAATTTGCATGTCAGGCAAAACTCTTTTTGCCTGTTGCTGCCACTTACACCCACATCCATTTCACCACCTGGGTGTGTTTGGGGCAATCATTCATCACTATCACTCCTTCGACTTTGACTTTGACAGACAAAATGCATTTGCCAGGCATTAATCACACGCGCAGCAACAAATCTTTGAACAAATTCACGCAAACATCGGCGACTCCTGCCAGCTCCAGGATACGAATGCAGATTCTGATTCAGATTGGGAACATAGAGAAAACGTTCACACAAATCAGTTTAGCTCAGTTTGTTGGGAAGTGGAGTGGAGAAATTGGTGGCATTGCAGCTGCTCATTATATGTGCGCCAGTTTGCCACTGGTTCCAGAACACAAATCTCCCCTAAGTAATTTACTAGCGTAACTGGGAAAAACTCGTTTCTTGTTGTTGTTGGTGCTAGTGTTGTTCTGTTGCGTTAGTGTGTGCAAAGTGCACTTGGCCATTTTTCAAATCGCACAACCAAACGAGCTGAAGATGCCTGTCTTGAAGTTGAAATTGAAATTGAATTGCGATTGATATTGATTGGCAGCAGCAGGAAGCTGCTGGCATGGCTCCTGCCATCTAGTGTTGTGTCGCCCAGTCGAAAATCCAAATCGTGTGCAGCCAGGCAGGGATTTCCAGGCCACTCCAGCGTCTTGTAACTTTCGCTTATTGTTGTTATTCCATCTCTTTTACTCTATGTCTCCTGTCTGGGTATTGGATATGGGATTATGAGCAGCAGTATCGGCTGTTGGAGTGTGGAAGTGGCAGTGGCTAGAAAAGTATCAGCAGTCAACCAGTTTTAGTTGCATCGAGCTCTTATTTCAGCATTCGAGTGTGGCATGGCTTGAAATCGAATTTGTGGTCCCTTAGCCGGGTTGCTCCTTCTGCTTTTATATTGTATATTATGACTGTAAGTGTTCATGTGTGTGTGTGTAGATTTTTGTTTGTATATTTTCCAGAAGTTTTGTGTTTTGTTTAGTCAAGTGCAACCAGCCAGTTACTCATATAGTTTGCTGATGTTGAAGCCAAATAGAGTAACAATTTACTTTTAAATTTAAAGCAATGCTCTTAAAAATGACTTTTTACTGAGTTTTTCTTTTAACCATTAATTGACAGCTTGAAGCGTAACGGAAGCAATCAAGTTTCAACTTCCAACATAGAGCAATTGCATTAGTTCTAGTGAACTCTAGGACAATTTTTGTGACCACAATACCAAAAGGTGGCAAGTACTGAAAGCTGGAAGCAAGCAACATTGTAGAAGTCAGTCAGTTTCCTCGCAAGGCAGGAGAGAGGTGTGGAAGGCACCTGGATGCAGCATCATGGCGGAAATCCTGGCGACACAAAAAATATTTTCTACCAAATTTACAATATGAAATGGATGCCAAAGGTGTGCCAGGTAAACCGACATATACAAGCAGCAACAACTCCAGCTGTTGCACTTCATTGAGTTGACAGGAGCAAATGTACTAGCGGCAATACCAGCACAATCTACTCTACCTCACTCTGTCTTTATCTCTCCCTCTCTCTCTCTCTGTTTTGCATCCTTCTCTTTCGCTCTCCATTGTATTCTCTGTCGTCTCTTTCTTCTTCTTTTTTCCTGCTTCTGTTGTGGAGTGCATTTTATACATTATTTTCAATTTTCATGCATATTTTTGTATTTGTTTTGTATTTCTGATTCGCCAAATGTTCGCTCAGGGATTCCTTCGTAATGGCTGAGAAAAACAACAAACGGAAATGGGTTAATATTATTGTTGGAGAAAGTATCACAAAAAATGTTGATATTCAACAAAATGTGAAATCATATTGAAAAATGTGTCAATTATGCAAATATAAACTATACTTTGTATATACATAAATGGATATTATGGATAACAGATACTAAGACAAATAAAAGAGACAAATGAAAAAAAAAACGGTATTTGTTTGCACAATTGATTTCGTTACATCTATGTAGTTTACTGAGTATTATTTAAACAGTTCAATAGTAAAGATCGCACATTAAACTTAAGGGCATTCTAAATTATTAAATAGATTGCAATTAATTAGTTTCCTAATTTAGTTTTTTACTACAGTTCTCTGTTAAGTTGAAATAACAGAAAATGTTATGAATGTTATTTAAAATGTCGGAACCAGTTCGTAACTGGAAACTATTATATATGTTAAGCAAAATGTTAACTCAATAAATGTTAAAATTTACGTTTTTTTGTTCTTGTTCTTCATCTTTGATACTTTGATATTTCCTACAAGGAAAAGAATCCTTGAAATTACTTTTGCTTTTGCTATTTAATAAAAGTAAATATATAAAAATTAAATCTTTGACTGTTTCAACAAAGAGTGAGTTACGATCAAAGCATTTGATATGCGCGACAGTAAGATCAAAAACCATCCTAGCCTAGTTTATTTGTACACAGTAATAAATGCAACACGCATACACTCTGTTAAAGTTTTAGTTGAAATCCGAGAGCAGGAATTGCATTTGCCTTATTTTAGCCAGGCGAAACATCAGCTCTGGTCTGGTTCTGGCCCGCTCTCTGACAGGCAGCATAATTAATTGCGGTAATTAGTGTGTTGCCCAACAACTAGCAAACACACGAAAAACATTCAACAATAGCAGCATCAGTAATGGCAACCAAGTTGGCCAAGAGAGAGCCCAGAACCTGTAACAGCATTTCAATGCAATGCCAACAGTATTCCTTTTTTTTTTTTTTGTTACGTTATTGTACAAGATTTGTGGGAGCTAGCAACTCGCTGGCATATTAGTTAGTTTCTACTTGGTAACTTTTATTTACGATGCTCAACAAGCACGGAACAGGACCGAAGGACGAAGGACCAGGCAAAAGAGCGATGAAGGTAGGGCTACAAATATGGTGAAAGGCCGTTGGCGCTAATTTAGTTTGCTCTTTCATGGCGCAGCAAGTGAAATGGTAAGACAGCAGCGGTAAAGAACCAAGCACGGCATCATCATTAGAAAGCGTAAAATGATTTTTATTGCTAAACAAACAGTCAAGTGAAAGGCAAAGAGGCAAAGGCAACGGGTAAAGACAGAGGCAAAAGCAATGGCAAAGACTCGGAGACAAAATACTTGAAGCGCAAATCTCAGTAGCTGGCAAAGAACGAGAACAAGAAATAGAAATTAAGTAGACAAAGATTTGGTCTTGTGGTGGCCAATGGCCCGCCGGCTGTTGCTTCAGCTTCTTCTGCTTCTGCCATTGCCACAGAGTCGAGTCGAGTTCAGTTGAGACGAGATGAGTCTTTTTGCTATTCGCTTTAATTGGTCACTTGGCGAGCACAAAAACAATTTAATTTTCGCCATTTTCTTATTATCTCGATTTTACACTCGACTCTCAGCCATAACAGAGGCAAAGGGAGGCGAACATTTCGTTCTATCTATGTATCTGCCAAGATGTAGGACCTCAGCTTTTGCTCTCTTCTGTCTCGTTTCTGCCTTCAGGCACTCCGTTTATGTAATTAAGCACTGCATACTTTTGCGCGCATGTTAAGGGGAGTGATTGCTGGTCGGTGAGCGTATCGAGGAAGGGGGGAAATAACGTCTGTTGTGTGTTATTACCACCGCAGTCATTAAATCTTTTTGTGTGTAATTAAAAAATTACAATTTAATGCTTGGCAAATAGTCCACGCTCCCTTCATTTATTGACATGGTACAAAGCGAACAGAGGCGAAAAGGATTTTAACGAGTGGAAATTGTTATACAGTTTAGCCTGGTCAGACGCATACTGAACAATTGGATAGTTGCCGGAACAATGAATTGTTAACTATATAAGGATCCGCAATAATTAGCAAATTGTTTAGTCATATATATTCTATGGTTGGATTCTTAGTTAAAGTTTGCTTGAATGGCCTTAATTGCATTCGTGTACTGAGTGCCCATAACCACTTCAATGTCAAGCCCATTTAACGTTTCGTTTTCAATTTTCCATTTTCACTTGAGCATTGAACTCAATTTTACTTTTAGTGGATTGCATTGACTTTTCGGGAAAACTTTCAATTGATTTTAATGAAAATTAAAGCTTGACTCATGAAAATGAAAAAAAAACCTGCATTGCCTCAATCAACTTTTTTGCTGTGCCGAACTAGTTTTATGACTGCTCCTGCTATCGATGGCAAAATAAACTTCAGGCTAAAAGCAATGGCTAGTTGGACGATTGAACTAGGCTAAAAGCAATGACAGTGAACCAACATCATTCCACTGCCGTTTGCCAAACAGTTGGGTGAAAATGGTTGGAATTTCCCCCTCTCGGAAACGAATATTGAAGTTTTGGCGTTGAACTTCTGCTGGCTATATGGCTGGTCGAGTCATCTCATTAAATTCTGGTTGACTTTGTTTGACATTTAGCCTTTGATGCATTGCCAATGGCCAGTACAAAAACAATTATAGAAATTGTACGGGCCAATACAGATGATGCCAAAAATACAGATAGAAATGCGTAAAGAAAGAGAGAGACAGAGAGAAAGGCAGAAATATTTAACGCGCGGTTTGGCAATAAAAGTCACTGGACACTCTGGGGCACAATATGGTGGCAGGACATACATATAGGATTGCATCCGTTGGTCATGCCATTCATCTGATTTATGCGGTTGTCAGCAGTGATGCAATCCCAAGCACACTTCAAAAGGGAGAGGGAATAAGTGGGGGGTGTAGAAATCAAGTCATGTATATGCTGGCAGCTGTAAGCCGCAGCCGTTGACATTTTCGAGTGATTGACAAACCGAACCCAATTCGAGATGTTTGCCCAAATGAACAGTTTGACATGCGGTTTGATGCCTGAGATTGTTCTAAAAGCAAGACTTTTATTAAGAGTCAAAAAATACATTCAAATTTGTTGCCAAGAGAAAGAAAAGTCATTGTAATTGAATTCCCCTACCTAGGGGACTGGTGTCTCATATCCGATAACGATGTCACTTCAATCTCCTCAATGGGATAATCCAGCTCATAATCAGTTAAAACCAAATTACTGTCACTCTGGGCAATTTCAAAAAGAGTCTCAATGCGATTTAAAAATCCATTTTTCTCACATTTCGTTGGTACAATCTCAGTAAGGGTTTCACATTTCTTCAGTTTCAAAATTTCTCTCTCTTTTTCCTTGTTGCAATGTGAAGTTTTGGGAAGAGTCGGCTGCTGGCTTAATTTTTGATGTTGGCCGAGAAACCTTATTCGAACATTTTCGACTTTAGTTGCATGGGTTAGGCAAAAGATGGCATCGAGTTGATTTGTAGCTAAGCCCAAAACTTCAGCTATAAAATCTTTGCGTGGCAGTGACCTTTGTTTATCTTGATTGCAATCTTTTAACGATGTTCCACCGGTCTGGCGTTGCTCGTTTATATACTCAAAGGTAATACCAAAGACAGATTCTCGTGGCTTTAGGGTATTGCGCACGTCTATCACAAAGAATGTTAGAATCTGTTTAAATAAACCAAATTTTATGGCATCCTTAATGGCCGCATCATTGACTAGCATGCAGCCCAGCACAGAACCATTATTCAAATCTCTTATATTTACATGATATACATTATCTGCTCTCAGGAGTACAGTAAGGACAACATCACTGAAATTGCGTTCACCCAGCACATCGAGCAGTTCACATTTTAAATCATTGAGAATGGGTAACTTTTTATCACGACAGAATTGACAAGTGCTGGAAACTTTCTTTTGCAAAGACGATCGCAAATTGGGTGGTGATGGTGGTGTAACAACATCTGCCTTTTTTTGTTCATTACATTGTTTGCTAAGGATCTTAACTGACGTTGAGAGTTCATTGATCTTTTTGCATATTTCCTGCAAAAGTTGACTTTGTAGACAACTCTCTTTGTCCTTGGTCTCCATACGCTTCTTTAGGTCACACAATTGTTGAGAGATTCCCGGTATTAATGAGCAATCTTTTGCGAACATAGTTGCAGCTTTTCTGTCCAGTACGGAGGTTGTGGATTCTTGACGGGAATCCTCTATAGATTCCTGGCAAGAGCAATTGGTTGATTCTTTGCCAGAGTATATACTGGATTCCTGACAGGAGCAGCAGGAACAAGATTTTTGCGTATCACAAGATAAACACGAACAATCCTCTGTCACTTCATTGGAATCATCTTGTTCAGTTTGTGATGAGGTTGGTTTATTCTTCTTATTTGGCTTAGTATCAGTTTCTCTTTTAGACTTTTTCTTTTTGTTGGCTTTTTTATCCAATTTGGCCTGCTTTTTTGCAGCCTTCTTGTCGAGCTTTTCCTTCTCTGATTTCTTCTCTTTAGTCTTCTTCTCCTTCTTTTTTGCGGATTCTTTGGATTTCTTTTCAGGTATTTTGGTTTCATCCTCATCAGTCTCACCAGCTCCTTTGCTGAGACATGAGCAACTTCTTTTTGATCCTTTCTTACATTGACATTCATTTGCAGTTTGAGATGATTTATCACTTTGCAACGTCCTTTCGCTTTCTAATGTATTTTTATTGCATTGACAAGGTTTAGTCTTTAATGATTCCTCCTTGCATTTACATTGATTTGTACTTGTGGATGCTTCTTTGGATTCCTTTTTTATTCCTTTGCATTGGCAAGAAGTACTTCTTCCAGCTGATCCTTTATATTGGCCTTCTTTTTTGTCTGGTTTATCTTTTTCAATTGGTTTATCTTTGGAGTCTTCAAAACAAACAAAATTCTTCCGTTGCGTTGTCGGCATTTCTTGTTGGGATGACTTGGAGGCTTCCGATGGTCCACCAGCCCTTATACGACGCTTATTTCGTTTCAGTTGAGTCAAATTCACACGATCCATGACAAGAAGATATCTATCGTAAGATCGTTCTGAATTTGCTATAGGAAATTATCAATGAAAGTTTCCACTAATTAAACCCATTTACTCACATATTCCCATTACTGTAGTGCAATCAACTTTAAAATTTAATTTACGTATCAAAAAAATGACATAAATTTTACATTTTTCAAAAATTCCACTAAAAAAAAAAACTCAGCAAAAAAAAAAAAATCTAAAAGTAATTGTCTCTGTTTTCGAGTCAGTTGAAAAATTTGATTGATAAAAATTACTACATTGTTGATTCAAATGTAACAAATGGCGTATTCTATGAGATTCCATTTAAAAAAAAAACTGAAAAAAAAAAATGGAAACCTTTTAGTTTTTTGTATTTATTTTATTTGGTTTTTATTTGTATTTTCATTGGCTGACACACAACATCAACAAAACATTTAAATATTTGCCCTTTGTTTGTTTTTACATGGAACATATTTTCAATTTGTGTAACTTTTTTTTTTGTAAGGGGTTTCACTTTCGAATTAAATTTTATTACTATTATGTTTTTTTTTTTCTCAGTTTATTGTTTTCTTTGGCATGTCGGTTTATTTATTGGGTGGAAAAATGTTGTATAAAATTTTCAAATGCTTTTCATTAAGCTCTTTTTTTTTATTAAATATATGTACTATATTTATATATGGATTATTTATGTATCATAGAAATTTTTTTAGAGATTTTAAGTTTTGCTTTTAAACATTTTTTTGCGTGAATTCAGGGTTTGTTAAGTAAGTAATGATATTCATTTGGTTTTTGATAGATATTTTAATAGCTTTAATCTGGTAACTAATCTTTAAAAAGGAATCATGTCATTGGGTCTAGTATATGGAGACAGAAGTTAACTAAGATTAAAAACTGACTAATTAAACGGGCTATTTGGCATTTAATGGCAAGGATTGTAAATCCTATTTGGTGGCTTTTCCAATTTTTTTCAAATTTTTTCTGTGCTTCAATTGTCAAGTAATCAGTTTCATTACTTACTATCCATCCCTCGTCTGGGATTTGAAAAATTATAGTTTTATTATAATATTTTCAGATATAGGAAAGAGTCTTTAAGAATCAAAATCAAACATTTATATCTGTTGTAGATAAAAGCACATAAACTCATGAAGAAATTTTTTCAAAATTTTTTGTATACGAATTTTTTCTTTTGGCTAATTTTCAATTTTCATTTAGTTGGCACTTGGTTAAATTGTTTTTGGATTTTTTATTTTCTCATTGAGCTAAAGCTTCCGGTTAGATTATACAATTAAACGACTATGAGGATTTCATTAATATAGAGATTTAGTTGTAACCATTTGATCGAACTCGTGGCAAAAGAAGCTAAAGTATAATCTTAATCAACTTAGGTTATGATTATTATTTTATATCAACAGCTTAAACTTAAGATACATAGCAAAGCAGACTGGAATGTTAAAGTTGCTAGTTAAAGCCCATGGAATTTTGTTTTTTTTTTTCCTTTTTTATTTTGCAATAGAAGGGGAGTGGGTGGGGGAACTTTCACATCATCCGTCATCCGCCTGCAGATTCAGATTCAATGTCCCAACAGCCACATGGCCAACACGGGCAAAAGGAGATGATTAATGACAGGTAAAAGGATGCCCGACGATGAGCGCGGCTCCAGTGACAATGTCCTGAATTTCTCCACCTTCGTATAGTCACTATAGCCGGCCAGGTTACGTGAAGCGGCCCGCATCAGATAGACAGTATCGGGTTCTAGGTTCGTGATCAAAAAAGTGGCACCTGTCCAAAACAAGAAGCAACAACAACAACAACAATCAACCACCTTCATTACATTTATCTCTTAGAGCCTCTTACCCTCCTCGAAGGGGAAGTCCTTGCGCTTGGTATTGGTCCACTTGCCAGCATCTGTCTTGAACTCCAACTCGGTCATGTACTCAATACGAAAACCATTCACATCCATAAGACCACGCTCTTGGCCACGCTGCACACTCACGTCCACATCGAAGGTGTTTGAATTGAAGCCACGCAACTGGAAGGTTAGTGGTACTGGCGGTTTCTCACCCTGCTCGAGTTGTTTGGTCCGTTCAATGGTGCCCAAATGATTGGACACGCGACATCGATACTCATCGAAAACACTGGCATTGTGCACACGAATGGTCAAACGGGATGAGTAGTTGTCCGTCTCGATGGTGTACAGTTTGTCATTGCTGTGCAAACGCTTCTGTTTGCGATGCCAGGTAAATGTTGCCGGCGGCTCCGCTTGTGCCTCACACTTGATGGTGGCCGTACCATTGATATAGGCATACTGCATGCTTACAAACTGATTGTTGGTCCAAAACGGTTTATCTATTATTAACAGAAGAAAAAAAAGGTCCCACATCAAAAAAAGTAAGAAAATTTGTTGTTATGATAAAATCATCACCATAAATCAATTTATGTTGGCCCATTAGCCACATGTGTGAGAGTCCACCATCAATCGCCCATCATCAAATATATATATATCCCTACAAACATCTTCTTGTTTGCCATTGATTTCTAAAATTCTTCTGTGTCTAAGCGTATGTAATTTTTGGTCCTTTTTCCATGCTCAAAAAACTATTTGCCGCTCAATGCGTTGCATACTAAAATGCAAAACACACAGAGAGCGCACAAATTTTACAACCGACCCAAAAGGAAAGAAATATATATATAAAAAAAAGGGATATCAAGTAATTTCTCCATTAACCTCAAAAGGGCAGGCACATTGGTATAAAGCAAGATGAAAATTGTTAAGCAATGACAAGGCAATATTTAAATCTCTTCAAAAATAAGTTTAGCTGCCTTTTGTATATTTTATTTTGAGTTTAATAATTAAATGTTTAAACGTTTCGAAAATGCTAGTTAAAATTTCCAAAAAATCTTAGTTTGATGACAAAGCTCATGTTGTCAAAATTTCCTAAGAATCTTTGGACCAATTTGGCCTTAACCTTATAAACTTCACATACTTGCTTTTTGCTTCCCCATTTAATACCTTTTATTATATCAAGTAAAACTAATTAAATATTAACTTCAAATCAATATAATTTATCACAATTTTTTATAGTTATATTGCTTTTGTTCTTACGTGATCTCACAAATTTTAACCCAGTGTAAATTTTGTTAGTTTTTTCCTTGTTGTTGATATTAAAGAATGGGTAGGGGAAAAAATCATAAATCACACTCACGTTCGATTTTCATCAAAACGGTGCGCTCCTGCATATCGGAAACAATTGAATTGACTTGATATGCACGGCACGTATATTCGCCAGTGTCACTCTGTGTCACCTTGTTGATGAGCAAACCATCGGCCAGGATGCGAAATTTCGTAGCGTCCGCTATTATTCCCAAGAAAACAAAGAAGGTGGTGAAACAAGACAAAAAGAAATCGACCATGAGTTTGTGTAAAATGCAAAAAGCTCATTATCATCATCATCAGCAACATCAACAAGAACAACAACATTGTTTGTCATTGTCATCAGGCCATCAGGCAGGTGATTGTACTCACTATCCGCACTAATGGGCTGTCCATTGAAATGCCAGGTGACATTCGGTTGCGGTTCGCCCCTCACCTCACACCATATGGTTGCATTTTGTCCCTCTTTTACGGTCAGAATAGTAGCATTCTCCGCGAATGTAATTTTCTCTGTTTGTGTGTGTGTGTGTATGTGTGTGCGTGTGTGTGTGTGTGTGTGTGTGTGTGTGTGTGTGTGTGTGTGTGTGTAAAGAAAACAATACAATATTAATGAGTTGTTGTGTTAGAGTTCGAGTTCAAATTCGATTTCAATACTTACGATACACAATCAAATCGAAGGATTTACTATGCGGCCCCCCCTCAGCTGATTCGCAGGACCAATTGCCCTTGTCCGCCAATACGATGTGGGCAAAAACGATTTTCAATTGATCTGCAAGGGACATGTATGTAAAAGGAATCCATTAAAAAAAACACCAGCAAATACCAAATAGAAAATGCAAAAAGGAGAGAAAGGTCAAACAAAGAGCCAACTAGAAGCATAGCCACAGAACAAAAATGTTGTACAAACATTCGTTTTTTCCATTAGGTTTGCTGATAGATGCTCTTACACGGCGGAAATGTGAAGTATAAAGTGGAAAAGTACTAAGATTTTATTAAAAATACTTTCTTACTTGTATGAAATAGTTTTCTATAGCTTAGATTAGAGCCTGAGAATATATCGCTTGAAATTCTCAAGTATTGGTAAATTAGTCTCTAAGTTATGAGTTTTGAAATAGTTCTACTACTCATCTAAATACCAATAGGAAATGTCACCAAAGAACTTATTTTTAAACTCAGATACCAAAGAATAAGGATTATTTAAGATATTTATTATTTAAGATATCGCAAAATTGGTAAAAGTTAATCATTTTTTAAAAGTATTTTCTTCATATTCAATTTTATGATTGGAGAGTTGTGCAAAGTGCCTCCCAGAGTTAAATATAATAGAGATCGTATAACTTAAAAACCATTTCCAAACAAGAAAGTTGATTCCTGAGTTGAGTTTGTACTTACTTAAGAGAGCTAAAATCAACTAGAACCAACGACCAAATTCAATTCAATCTTTTAAGGAATCTTTACCTACTATATATTCTATGATATACTATGATTCTTTAGAAGAAAACTGACATATATTTTGGAATAACTTTCAGCATTACAAAAGGAATTTACCCCTTTGTATACCCTAAGAACACTTTGTTAGAGCAAAAAAATGTGCAATTAATTGCGTTTGTTGTGCTTGCGGCTGCTGATCCGTGCTTTGCTCTTGCTTTACCTTTTCCCTTTGCTTCTTTTCCTTTCCCTTTCTTTCTTTTTGCATGTAGTTTGTTTTTACTTTGGTCTTTGGTTGAATGAAGCAAATTTCCACTCACCTGGCCCAGCTTGTTCAATATGTATGCGTCCTTTGTGTTCGCGTATAATTTCACCTTTCGGCGATTTCCAATGCAGTTTTACATCCGGATTGGGACTGCGACATTGAACAATGAGGGATTCGTTTGTATACCGGACTACACTATGCTCGGCCGGGCTTAATGTAAGACTGTCATGGTGATTGGCCAAGACGGCACCTGCAAGTAAAACAAGAAAAAACAAAATGGGTCTTAGTAAACGTTTTTTCCCTTAGGTAATGGCTACTTAATTGCACTCGTTTTCCAATTGGTTGCCCAGCTGCAGTGCTTGCGAAAAATTGAAAACTTGAAGCAAAGTTTTGCAAAAATGTTCAATTTGCAATATTATAGAAGGAAAAGCCCTTCAAATGGCATATAGTTGCTCCCTTTTTTTGTGTTCATGCCAACAGAATACACATGCTACCCACACAATATCAAAAATGGGAAACTTTTCTACCAACAAATTTTCACACACATAGTTACAGACAGATTTCCATTTGAAAAACTATTCAAGCATTTGGCTAATGTTATGGAAATCAATAATTTTGTATAGAATTTTTGTTCTTCTTCTCAATTTTTTCGTAATTTTTTTTTTTTTTTTTTGTTCTCACAAAATATTCAATGATGTTCATTGAAATTTATCACAAGAAAATGCAATTTCATTTTCTCGCTTCATGTCAATCTGCCTTCCTTAGCTGAGGAAAAAATTTACTAGAATAGTGTTTTTCCCTTTTTTTTTCTTTCATTTTAATAAAGTTTTTCAGCATTGGCACGAAAGAAATGAGAAGAACAAAGTGAAGAAATGCGAAAAAGGAAAACTTTTCCCTTTACGAACATTTTATTGGCAACAAAATGGACATATTGCATATTGAAATGAAATACATAAAGCACAAAAAAAAAGAACCGACGAACAAGAAACTAAAACAATCAGGACTGCAATTTGAAAGTCCATTGTTGGAGAAACTTCAGCAATTTTAATTGGCAGCATAAAATAAGTTTGCCTTAAAGACTCCACAAAAAAAAAAAAAAAAAAAAAAAAAACAAAGGCAGGAACATAAAATTTTACATTCACCAATACGAGGAGAGGGAAACACAAACACATTTGCATATATATACACAATAAAACACATTTGCATTGTTTGTTGTCCTGTCTGAAGCAGCTGAACTTGTCAACAATTTCTCCTCTTTTTTTCTCGCTATCTTCCGGCTGACTGCTGACATGTCACATTCACACTTGTCGTTAAATTTCATGGACAACATGAAAATATATGTATATAAAAGTAAATCACCTGACATTCATAAATGTGAGAACAAGAGAACGATAATGGTTGAAAGTCATTGACCCAACAGCCACAAAGAGCATAAGCAACAAAGGAAATTATCTTTTGAAATCTTTATAAATGCATTATACTATTGCACTCGAGTGCAAGTAAATAAACGCAATGAGAATCAAAGGGAGAATCGACAATGGGATACCCTTTAAAATAAGGTTTTTGTAGTATTTTAATTTAATAGCAAAGCTGCTTTTAGATGTCAGAGTTGGTTTGTATACGAGTAAGTTCTTCTTGTTTTAATTAGAAAAGTGGTTCAACAGTTACTAGTTAAAAGTGCATCCTGTATTTGTGATATAAAGCTACTTTTTGTTGTGAATGTTCAATTGAACCTTTGGTTATATATAAATTTTACTGACAACTGAAAAAGTTCTACTTAAGGGTTGGAAAACATGCTGGCTTTAGCAAAGAATATCTAATAACTATGACTATTTACAAGATAACATAAATTTTTGCCACCGTCATAATGATCTAAGGCCTCAGGTACAGATAGTTAGGTATATGGCAGATCCACTCAGGTTTTCCCGAAAAATTTTTTTTTCTTATAAAATTTAAGTTATTGTGTCAAATTTTGAATAAGCGCTAAAACAAGAGCACAATAAAAATGTTATCAATTTAACTACGAACTAAAAGCGTTCTCTTTTTAAGTTTTTGCTTAGAAATTTAATGGAAAAAATATAAAAAAACAAATATTTTTTCCAACTTATACATTTACATTTTTAAGTTTTCTCTTATATACCTTTCTCACTTATTTTTACAGCGTATAAAAATGGGGGAAAAAATGCCAGAAAAGATGCTGCTACAAAAATGAGAGCAAAAGGAGAATACACATTATGGGCAATGTTACGTCAGGTGTAATATGAACTGGCCTAGTCATGTCTACATATGTACATATATGTATCTGTGTGACCTAAAAAGTTAGTGAAAAGCTTTTCCATATCATTTTACAGCTTCATTTTTTGGCACGTTTGTTTACAATAATCATAGCATACTTATATGGGCGAACAAACGCGATTTAAATTTTGTCAAATGAATTTCGTTAATACTTTTTCTTCTCTTTTAAATTATTGAGACTGATTTAAAATGAATCCATACAGCTTTCAAATTCAATTTCCATTAGCTCAACGCAAAACTTTTTAATTATTTTTCAATGTTTCATTGGGGGTGGAGGAGCGGGAAGGCGAAGGCAGAGGCTGGGCTTGCTATCAACTTTTTTAAGCAAGTTTTTTACTTGTATTTGGTGTGAGTGTGAGTGCGTATGTTGGGACAATTTTTGTGTTTTGCATTTACTCCAATAAAAAAAGTTTTTGTGTGCGTATGTGTGTATGTGTTTTCAGCGTTCTTTTTCAACCTTCTCTCATGCATGCCTTCAACTTCAATAAAAAAAGTTTTTAATTTTTGCAACTGTAATAGAGAGAAGCAGCAGCAGCACCAACAGCAAAGCCTTCTCACCCATCCTGAAATATGAATGTAATAATGTCAGGCCATAAACGCATATGAAGCGCACTTAACCTGAATTATGTTGTACGAACTCCAAAGAGAAAGGGAGGGGGAATAGGCGAGTGAGAAAGAGAGAGATGGATAAAATGCTTGAGAGTTGAGCAAGCAAATAATTGCAGCATTTGTTTATGAGCTTAACCCATTTTTCTTGTTGTGCGCATAATAATTTCGCTTTGTGACATGCAAAAAGCCATGGAGAGAGAGAGAGAGAGAGTGCAAGAGAGGTTCGATTCAAGGCTTTGACTTCTATTAAATTGCAACATTTTTTAAAGTTTTTGTGTATTTTCTGGACATTTAGAAAAGGCAACCTGCCATGGCATTGGTCTAGTGGCACGTAATGCCAAAATGTACATAAATCATCTACACGTCTCTGCATAAGAATATATTTCCTCTATAAAATGGATGTTTCCGCATTTTCGGTTACCTTCGGTGTGGTCGCCCTTCATTGCTACTGTTGAACAAAACAGGAAGTCAGTTTTGGGGTTTTGCTTCTGTGGCGAAATGCGGAAATGCAGGTAGCATAAAAGTTGCTTCTTCTTTTGCTCTTCCTCTCTCCCTCTCTCTCTCTCTCTTTCTTTGGCTCCCACGTTGGGCGCCAAACTCATGATGCCTTTTTAATAGTTTGCAGCTGACACTTGCTTGGCTTGGTTAGCAAATTTGCTCATACTACTTTCTTCATCTCTCTGCCTTTCCTCTCAAAGTTTTTGTTTTACTTGTGCAATTAATTTTTTTGTAATTTTTTCCACTCTTTCACTGGCAAGTTAATAAATTTTCCATTATGTGAGTGAGCGCCGGAAGAATACATTTATGCGTTTTTAAATGCTTGGCAGCTTATAATTCTACCTCTCCCCAGTTATCTCCTCTCTCTCTCGCTCTGTACAGTCTCCTGTATGAGGAAGTAAAGGCTTATAAATTCTGAACTGTCGGGTTTGATAAGAGCAAGAGAGTGACTGAAAATGCAGAAAGTGGAAATGGCGTGGAGAGTTTTGTTTGGAGAATGATGAAAGCATTATTTCTCTTACTCCTCTTCCAAAAGCTGGACCCTCTTAGCTCTTTTAACTCATTCATCAACATTGTTCGCCTTTGACTTTAGAAACAAAAGTTTGACAAACTTTATAGACTTTATGTTAGGCAGGGGACATACCAATTCATGCACACTTACACACACATACACACAAAGTTTTTGCGCTACTCAAACATTTTAAACATTTTATATAGATATAAATCTAAACGATGCACAGTGGATCAGCGTCTAGTCTAACTGTGATTAGTGTCACAATATGTTTCAAAATATCAATAAAGGTAAGGAAAATATCAAAGTGAAGCTAGTCTAAAGACAGTGTCTTAACTTTTATTTAATGAATTGGAATTAAAATTGGCCTGAATGTATATAAATTAAGAAATGTTGTGAAATTTCAACTAAGAAAAACATTAGGCTAGGTCTTCACCAATCTGAGTTAAATAGAACAGGAAATAGTAGACGGATAAGAACTAAAGTAGTTTTCAATTATTTATTTATCAACTATCCGAAAGACCAATTTTTCAACTAAGAAAAACATTAGGCTAGGTCTTCACCAATCTGAGTTAAATAGAACAGGAAATAGTAGACTGATAAGAACTAAAGTAGTTTTCAATTATTTATTTATCAACTATCCGAAAGACCAATTTTTCCAGCTTTTATTTTCTAAAGACAACTTACAATGACGGAAATATATAAGCTAAGTTATTGCTTAAAGATTTTTTAAATTAAACAAATTCAAATTTCTTTCTTTAAGTCCTTCATTGTCAATTTTAATCATCCATATTGTCTCTAAACCAACTTGTTTCGAATAGTAGCAGTTCTTCTGTTTTTGTATTTACCTAAAAAGATTCAAAAGGTCAGTTTGACTTTGGTTTTTATAACGTTTTTTGTCCCACTGTCATTGCCTTGTCCATTTTTGAGAAAACCGAGATCATTTGTTCAACAAATTTGCGTAAAGTTGTAACATGACAGCCTCAAGGGCATTAATCTTGCCCCATCAAATTTTCGTGTTGATGAATTGTGTCTTAAGTGTCCGTGTTAATGGCCCAAAGAATTATGCATAACAATAACGAGATGACATCATCAAGCCAAAAAAACAATAACAAGGCTATAACTAAATTTACCTTTTGCAAAATAAAAAACAAAAAAAAACAACAACAACAAAACAAAATTATCGACTTGCTGTAATTGAAACTATGATATAACATATTACGTATACGCAACGTGTGACAACAATGAAATTACCTCAGCCATATAATGCTGTAAAGTTACCCATGCCATGCCATGACAAGCCATGCTATGCGTTGCAATGCAATTTTTAGTTAAAAACTTTGTCTCCTGTCGCTGCTAAAAATTAAAATCCAACTGTAGGGCAACTCAATTGTTGTTGTTGTTGTTATTGTTGTTGCTACTGCTGCTACTATTACTACTAGTGCTACTAGTGCTACTTGGTGCTCCGCTTTTGAGTCTTTTGCTAACAACTTTGCTGCTTGCACTTTGTCGTAAAAATAAAGTTTTACACACGCGTACGCGAGTTGCTTTTTCTATTGTATTACTCTAACTTGATGCCATTGTTAGTGTGCGTGTGAGTGTGTGTGCATTTGTGCCACATTACAGCAATGTGTAACAACAATAACAACTTTGGTTGAGCTTTAGTGTCTTCATTTTTAGTGCCCCATAAGGGTGGAAAAAACTTGTCAGTTTTTGAAATCCACTTCAACTGTTTTGCTTTTGGGTTATGCTTGTGCAAATTGCATGGCATAACATAAAGTGGGCGTGGCTATAATATAAATGAGCAAAATGTTAGGCCAATACATTGACGTTTTTATTATCAGTCAATATCAACAAAATGAAAATGAGAGAAGTGACTACACGAGGTGCATAACAACTTCCAATGGAGTGGTAAAACGTTTTACAAAAAAATCTAAAAGGTAAGTTCCAATATTGGTTTAGTATATAGTTAAAGGAAAAGAGATAAAAACTGATAAGTAATTTTAGAGGAAAAAACAAACTGAGGCTAAAAATAAACGAATTGTAAGTGATGAATTAGAAACGGAGCAAATAAGCATTTTTCTACCTGTAGCAGGTACTTTTTTTCCTGTACTCTGAAATCAAATTGCATTTTGTTTCATATGAAAAAATATTGAAAATTGGATAAATTTATAAAAAAAAAAGCAACTATAATGACTATAAAGTCAAACGAATGTCGAGTATTAAGCTTTTCACCCGATGTAAACAGAAAGTTTAAGAATTGGACTTGATTGCCACGAAAAGTTGATGACTTCAAAAATACTAAAGATCTTGGCTCAAAGCTTTCAATCTGTCATTCTAGAGCTCTCTTCTTCATTGGGAAATTTGAATTAAAATATTTAGTCATAGTAAAGCCCAAGATTTGCCCAATGCCTTCTCCACTAATGGACCTAAAACTTCTTGGGCAAATTAAAACCACAATTATATTAGTGGCAATTAACTGATTAAACAAGAAAAGCCAGAAATCCAACTTAGTTCTCAATTTGATTACAATGTGACCAAACCAAATGGTTCCCTCTCCATGTCTTACCTTTTCTCCAAGTTCTTTCCATTCCACTTCAAAGTGTGTTTTTTAGACGCAAACTCAAGGCGATTTTAAACCGCTTAGGTAACTGAGCTGCGCCACTTAGTTGCATATTTCATTAGCATGCAAGGAGCACTTTTAATCCCCACCAGTTTCAACAACAGCAACACGGCAAAAGGAGAGAGCTATAAATTTACCCGGCAAAACACGACGCAGGCAAATTGTTTTTCAAAAAAAAAAAAAAACACACACACAAAAAGGAAAAATGTGGGGAAAGGGAAGGAAAATACTTAAACTAGGAATTGTTGCGGGCGTTGGAGTCATCGGCAACGTCTTTGCTCTGTAGAAATTTTATATTTATCTCTGGCAGCTACAATTAATGCGATTTTAATTAAACTTAAGTGCGCAATAGGTAAATGGAAAAAGAAAAAAAAAAATTACAAACTTGCCAAGGATTTATTCAGTCAAATAGTTTTACTTTCAAATGGAGAAACAGTTTATGCTCAGTGAAATTCATTTTAATGAAATTATCCAGTTTAAAGTTCTCATTGTCAATTAATTTATGAGAAAAGAACAAAAATTAAATGAAAAATCTAATAAGCAGCAACTAAGCTTTTAATGTTGTGTGTGTGTGTGTATATTTTAGGATGTGAGTGTTTATGAAACATCTAAAGCCAACATAAAGCGTATAACAAATTGAATTTTTCACACAGCTAAATAGAGAGAAAGAGAGAGTGAGAGTGAGTGAGAGAAATCCCGGCTAACCACACACTTAACAAGTTTTTGTAGAACCAACAACAGCAACAGCGACAACACCATCAGCAGGATGCTGCCATATTGAAAAATGCGACAATATTTTGTACAGAGAATCCGCTATGCCATCATTACCACCAACTCCTACACCAACGCCACCATCTCTGGGCTAGGTAAGAGGTACTCATATGAGAAATATTGTTGCGGATGGTGTGAAAAAAGATTTCGCATGCTGTGATGCTTTAATTTGCCTTTACCCCAGCCAGTATTCTAGAGAGTTACCTTCACCTACATATACATATATGTACATATGTATATATTTGCATGGCTCGGCTCGGTTCTATGCCTCTATGGAAATTTTAATGCTCGAGTTTATTGCTCACAGAAATGTAAGGTGCCTGCGCATGTGGTTCATTAGGGCATAAAACTTCACTCAGTTGTGGGTGCTGTTGCCGTTTGCTGCGTATATAAACAACAACAATAGCGACAACAACAACAGCCGGGAAATAGAAGAAGAAGATGAGGAAAAGAAAAAAAGCCAGCTAAGAGAATGCCTTTGACGGTTTTAGGTTCATTTGTGTGCGCTTAACATAGAGCCAAAACCAGCATCAGGTACTTAAGCTGCAGCTAATTACAGTTTGGCTCTTTGCAGCAGAGATACTCGTATGTAAAATCTACATATATACATAGCTTCATATGTGTGTATGTGTGTGTGTGTGTGTTGGCAGTTTATAATGACTGCAACTATTAGCAAATGAGCTGATGTGCGCTCTTTTAGACCATTAACATGATTTAAGGACACTGAAAAATGCATTAAATGCCCTCAGATCTATATTATAAATTTGCAAAAAGTTTATCAACAATTGAAAATGTGCTTTAAAACATTAAATATTTTATATGGATATAAAAATAACTAAAAATGTTAATTATTGGTTTTATTTAAATGAATTTTTCTTTTAGGAGTTGTAGATAATCTTAAGTCTTTACTTATTTTGGAAAATATGAACTTGTTTTTTTCCTCTTTGCTTGATTTAAATATGTAAATGTCTTATATAAACTTAATAATTATAAAATGTATAATAAAGTTCCGTATGAACGCAAACTGTTTTACCTTATAAATAAAACCAATTATCGGTACTTAATCGACTTTAGCTTCATCTTTGTTCTTCTTATTATTTAAAACTTTTTAGTTTTCAATCTTTGACATTTGATTTGATTTGATTTGTTCAACAATTAGACTAATAGAAAACGTAAAAAATTAATTATTAAATTATAAAATTTAAAAATTTTTAAGAACATTGGCCAAAACTTACTTAATGCAGTCAATTTTTGCTTTGGTCTTTTACTGTACCAAAAACCAGTTACTCTCTTTTATGCATTTGGCTAGATTCCAATTAGATGTTATGTTTTTTATCCAAATGTGAAATATATAGTTAAAATAAAATAATAGTTTTGCTTTCAATGTTTTAAAGAATAATTGAAATCAATTGATTTCTTGTAGATACTTAACCATTTCTAAGTAAATTACTAAATTAAAATCCATTGAGGTTTAACACAACTATTTTAAAACATATTTTAAGTAATACTTGATTTTAATTACGGAGATTGAAGACCCATTTTAGTTGAGAATAATTTCTTAAGTTGCTCGTCTTGTAAGCAAAAATTAATGAGCTCAACAACATACAAGGCAAACTTTGTGTATAAAGAGTAGACAAAATATCGAAACTTTCTCAAATTTTTGTAAAATTCCCTAGAACTTTAAACAATTTGCCATAAATATATCAAAGATTTACTTATCAGAACTATATAAACTCCTTTTTTAATGAGAATTGCTTAGTTCTTGCCCACAATTTTAATGTTTATTTAAAATATGTAACATTTATTTACTAGTTGAATTATTTTTGCATTTATTGTAATATTTTTCTAACCCATTTATTGATTGATTGATGTGGCATATACTGACTTAGTTTTGCAAATTCTCACCACTTTATACATACAATTACCAAGGACCGCTCACTTGACGTTGCCTCACAGTTGGTCGGTTGCCCTTACGCTTCTGTGTTTCCGTATTGAGTTCTCTTCTATCCATTTTATCCATGCTATCAATTTGCCATACGAGTTGCAATTGCAGATCCAGGACAGATAGTTATTGATAGCTTTTATTGCAAATGCAATGCGTGTGTGTGTGTGTGTGTGTGCTGGAGGGATAGAAATTTCTTTTCATTTCGTGGCACATTACACACAAGTCGAGTGCTTGATGTCAATCACATGCAAACACACACACACACAGAGACACACCCACTAATTTCCTTTTGTGATAAATCCGCAACCGCTTGACATCAGCAGCAGCAGCAGCAACATCGAGTCATGTTAAATTACGTGCAATTAAAATGAATAAAAGAAAAAAATTCTTGCCACACACAAACACACACAAAGCGAGTTAGATTGATGCACCATTTTGTGGCCGGGGGCCCATCAATATATTGGTTGTTGTAATTAATAAGCTGCGCATTTTCGCTCTTGGCTAACCAGAACGAGAACCGATTTCATGGGCCACAGCTGCCACTAGGTTAAACTATTTATATACCAATTTACGGTTCCATACCAAAAGCAAAAGCAACACCAACAGCAATAGCAACAAACATTCAATTTTCAATTTAGAGCTTGGCAAAACTAAATTTGTCCTGCCAGGGGATTCGCTTTCCTCGTAGACGACCCAAAAATTATAATGAGTTAATTTGATGCCAAGGGCTTCCCTCCACTCTCTCTCTCTCTTGTCGCGTTCTACCCTTTCTCTGTATGTGTGTGTGTATGTGTGTGGGAGCGAAATAGGCGACATCTTTGTACTTTGTAGCTGGCTAAAATGGTTTCGAAAAAGCAATTTCAATTAGTGGATAGAAACCATGACCTGAGGGACTCTTTGCTTATGCGCCGAAATGCCCAAAAACTTGGCCAAAAATGAAGCAATAAAGTGAAATTTTAATCACACAGTTTGCCATATAACATTTCGGTTAGATGTGTGTGTGTGTGTGTGCGTGTGCCACAGCGGCAAATAAAACCGTTTGAAATTAAGTTGGCTAAACTACAAAAATAACAATGCTAGGGGAACAAAACTACTACAAAATGGCAAAACTCATTTACCTACAAAATGGTTAACCATAAATGCAACTATTTTGGCATCTCATGCCCCGCCATCAAATTGCAAACATTTTTGGAATGAGGTCGCATAATACGGTCTATACGACTGCACAAATTGTAGGTCTGAAATGTCTGACAGGCGACAAACAGGCGACAAGAGCAATGCCGTCGAGTCGAGTCTGAGCCATGAGGCAATGCGGCAATAGCAGCGACAAACGACAAAAATACCAAAAGACAAGCGGAAATATACAGTGCATAGAAAAAGGCAACTTCCGTGTAGAAATGTTGATATATATCCAACTAACTCTCTCTTCCTCTATATATATATCTGTCATGCGTATGTATTTGCCTGTGACAAACTTTGCTTATGCATTTCGTTTACTTGTCGAAAGGCTTAGTTTTTAGTCTCTTTGTCAGGGAAATGAAATAAATTCCATTTTAATAAAACCTTTTCACAGTTGATTGATATTTGATTTACAGAGATAAAATACGAAAATTCTTCATATATGCTTACTTTTATAGGAAAATTATGTATTGCAGTAAAGAAAGCGTGGAAAACCTTATTGAAATGACATTTCGAGTACGGCAGCTGTTGCAAAGACAAAAAGGTTGCCATTTGCACTTACGGGCAAAGATAAAATACGTGACCAGGAGTAAGAGGAGCTGGAAAAGGAGATGCTGAGGCACCTACACATGCATTATTTCCCCCCTGGATTGCATATTGCTTGATTTATGTGGCAATAAGCAGATGCAACTTGCAGAAAAAGAAGAAAAAAACCAACGCCAAACGTGCCACGCGTATCTGATATGCCACGATTAGGGCTACACACACACACCACACACACACACAGTTACCTTACCTTGAAAAGTGGTAAATATAATGGCAATTCTTATATTTGAGGATTTTGGTTATTGATTTTCATTTTTGGGCAAAAGCAACTATAACTCATTGCAACACATGTTTACTTTGGTGGCAACTTTTCAAGCCACACCCATTTTTGACCTCAAAGTTGTTGATGTTTTTCTGTTGGCCATAAACTTAAGCTCTTTGAACTTTTGCCTCTCCGGCTGGTCAAAGTTTTGAGTAGGAATAACCGCAATTTGACATTTTGCCAAAAATTTAAGAGACTTTGCGGTTGGCTGCTTCTCTCTCACTCTCTCTACCACATATAAATATATTTATTAATATATATGTAATAAACATATATATATATGTGCTTAAAGATTCATAAACAAATATTAGCTAGACAATTGGGTATTGTTTTGTAAGTAAGTAAGGTCGTAAGACCATAAGATAAGTTGTCATCGAGAGGCCGAGCCAATTGAAATGTCAATGTCAGGACATTTGACTTTGAAATGGGGAAAAGACATTTCATAAATATTTAAAGCTCCTGGGCCAAGAAACAGAATGTCAATTGCTGAAATTGAGACAAAGTCGTTCTTCTGTTGTAAGCAGCTTAGCCAGACTAGGTCTACATGGAGAAGAGTAGACATAAAGAGAACTCGGTTCGTCAAGCACAACCATAACTATGTTGCACTATGACTAGTTGCAGCAGCAGTAATAATATCCGAGTATAAAAAGGATTAGAGGAATATGCAGGCACACACACCACATACCAGGAAGTCATAGTAAGGTAAATGGAGCAGGCAATGCTCAAAGGGCTTAGACAACAACAGGAGGAGTAGAACGACGATGATGATGAAGAGTAACTTGTTGGTAGTGCGAAAATTATGACATACAAAGTTGCGAATAAAGTTTGTGAGATCAGCAAAACGGCATCACAGTTTTTGTAGAATTTTTTCGAGATTTTCATATATTTTTTTTTTTTCAAAGGAAGAGAATTGTTCAATTGCCTGCAAGACTTTGGCAACATTAAACCAATCTAGCAGCCAGGCTTTGAGCCGCCCCAACGAAGTGAAATGCAAAAGCAGATAAGGGCATTAAAGGGTTAAGCTGCAAGTTCAAAGTTCCTTTCTCCTTCCACACTCTCTATTTCTCTCTGTCTCTCTTTCTCTTTTCACTTTGGTCGTTAAGTGACGTTGAGTTGGTCATCAACATTTTTGGCTTAGCTGTGATTTACTGCGTTCCCTTTTTGACTTGATTTCCTTCTTCCTTCATGTTTCAGGCAACAAAAAGAAGCAAAAGGAAAATGTGCAAACTTTCCTCACTTACCCTCATGCCGTTTGGCTCAAAAATTTAAGTTCTTTGGCCATGCCAAGCACGTTCAATGGGCTTTGATTAAAATTGATGCCGTTTATAGTCAAACATAATTTGGACCCAAGATGAAAGCTATAAGCAAATGTGACAGTATCCAGTCACCATCTCAAAATGGGGCCATAGCAAACACATGACACAGGTCATTCTCGAGAGTCTCTAATTGAATGGAAACGATGTATGTATGTATATGTTGAAAGCAAATTTTTCATTTAAATTCCTGGCATATGTGTGAAAAACTGAAACGAAGCTAAAGTGAGAGACATCAAAATATTCCTCAGTGGGCATAAAATTAAAACGAGCAAAAATGCCAAAAGCAAACATAAACGAAATGGAATAAAGTGCTCAGACTACAGATTAACCTTAACACACAAGCTTTGCTTAATAGAGAGAAAAAACAAAAAACTTAATAATGTTTCTCGAATAAGCTAAATTAAGTAGATACATGCTAAAGAGTTAAGAAATGATTTCCTATGCTATATTTTATACTTAATAATATTTAAACTTTAAAAAAGTTCATTTAACAATTAGCATACTAACTTAACCAACTTTAGTTAATCAGCAAATTTTACAAATAAAACCTTTTAAAAAATTGAATTGATATTGTATGTCTGCTTTCTTTATATTTTAATAGCATACAAAATATTCAGAATTTTATTAAAGCTGCTCTGTGCTCCAAATCATTCTTCAAGGAGCATAAAAATTTCATACTCAACTGTCGCCGCGGCACTAAAACGTTCCTCATCATGGCCATGGATTAGCCTTAATTTACTATTGCAGCACCCTCATTCGCTCTTTTGATGTCGTTGCACAAACTCGTAAAAACGGGCAAAGAAAAAAAAAACACAAAAATAAAAGATTGAGACTGAAAATTGCAGCATGCCATAAACTTTTGCCAAAGTCATGTGCAGTCTGTGTATAGTGCCTGGTGCCTGGTGCCGGAATTGCTCATTTGCATAAAACACAGAAACGAATTCGTCGTAATCTGGGACATGGTCAAGGAATTTCTTTCTGTGCCAGGGCGTGAAAAATTCCTGTCAGCAAACTAACCAAACAAAAGCAATTGCCATTGAGTGTAGTGACAGCGGCAACATCGGAGAAAGTGTGAATATTTCTCTTCCTCTTGGAATAGACTCCTTCAAGCCAAGAGATGCACAAGGACAACAACAAGGATAAACAACTTGCTTCGACCATTTTGTTGTTGCTGCTGCTTGCTTGTCTGTTGACATTAGAAATTGAGCAAACCAAAAATGTGTAAACAAAATTGTTCATGTTAGACTCCAGTTCTTTTAGGTCTTTCAGTATCATCGCCTGTTTTTGGCATTTTTCCCTTTATGAAAACATTTTCTGTTTAAAATGATGGCATTTTCTTACGTAAACATAGAAAATTCCAACTGTTTTAAACCAAAACTATTTTCCATTTATCAAATCAAACTAGGCGACTAGACATAAATCAGAATAAAGTCTAAAAACTAAGAGCAATTAGAAAGTTCATAAATAATAACGACTAAGTAAGTATTAATTTAGAGAAATTTTTAGCTTTTTACAGAGATGCCACGTGACAAGCAACGGTATCATCCTTGTATGAGGCAAACGAAAAACGAAATTCTCTTGAACTACGAAAGTGTCCTGTTGGAACTACAGGAGACGAAAAACCAGAATTCTAAGCTACAGACTGAATTGAACAATCAATCCGCAACAATTCAGAAGATTTCTCAGGACTTTGAGCTAAAATTATCTGAGAAGGAGAGACTGAGCAAAGAATTATTAGACGATGTGAGCAATAAGAATGTCAACTTGATAAACCAACTTAGCGAATGTACAATCCAGAACATTCAGCTTGTAACAAAGCGAGATAGCCTATTATTGAAATTAAATGAAGCAAATGTCCAAATTTTCAGGCTTCAATCCGAAATGAAGGACTTAACGACTTCAAGTGCTCAAAATATATTAAATTTGAATGAACAACTTGTTGAAAATCAAAGAATGCGTCAACAATTATTAAACGATCTAACCAATCAAGATGCCAATTACACCAGACAAATGAAGAAACTGGAAGAAAAGACCGACGAGTGCTCGAACCTTAAAAGGCAACTGGAAAAGGAAAAAGAGAAGAAATCGTGTCCCATTTGTTTCTGTACTTGTGAGGAGACTGGTAACCATCGTTTGGTTTCTCTGACTTGTGGCCATCTTTTCGGAGACAATTGTTTACGACAACATTTGGATCAATCTGCAACTTGTCCAATATGCCGAAAACGTGTAGACAGCCATGATATAATTTACCTTTACACGAACAATGTGGTTTAAATTTGAAACTGCACCAATTGAGTTAACCAAATACAGTCATAGACCAAAGCATTGGGAGTTTTATTTTTCCCTTTTTTTATAATCGATAATCATTTCTTAACTCTATGTAATTAACGGATTTTGGAATCTGCGTTAATTTCAAAAAAATATTGGCGACAGTGGTCAATAAGAACATATTTAGTTACATCCACTTTTCTGATTAAAATGTGTGTTTTTTATGGATTCGCAAATGAGTTACAAAGTTTATAATACAAACATCTAATTAAATTTATAACACATTTTGCAAGTCCATAATAAAGCCTTTTCAGTGTGACCAAATGGCAGTGCGAAAAATAAAAAAATTTAAGTAACACATTTTCACACTTTACCTACACTGACGATGACGAATGTTTGTTAATCAACACTTCGTCAGTTCAGCTGTGTCAAAAATCATTTTCGCAACGAATATCAATCTACTTCAAAGTGGGTATAAATTTATATTTAACTGGTAGTTTCGTTATTTTAAATCGCTTTAACATTCATTACTTATAGACATGGAGGGTGCCAATAAATTGAATCAGTCGCCAATGAATAAAACCAACATTATAAAACATCTGAAGCTAAGGAGCCAAATAAAAGCTGAGGCCATATCACTTCGTTTGAAGGTGCAAGATTTGCGCAGGCAACTCTCACAGTCTGAGAAAGAAGGTGATAAAGTACGTGGGCACATCTCTAACCAGGATGCTTAGATTTCCACATCGCGGAGAAGATATCCTATCTTATGTTCCCAAACTTTTGCTTACTGTTCTAAGCCAATCTAATCTGGTCCTCAAATCTCATTTATAATAAACTAATGATGATGATTGAGAAAATATAAATGTACATGTTAATGCACGTTTGTTATTCATTTTTTCTTTTATTAGCTACCGCGAAGTGAGTTCTTGCGCGCACGTTAGGCTAACCCAAAATGTAAGTCACTCTAGCCTTATTCATCTACATACCTCGCAGCAGAGCGCACTCGATAACAGCCCAGCTGTCCTCTCGCTCAGTTACCCAGGGTCACCAGAATGACGCAGCAGTTATATTCCTGTACCAAATGGCAAATTATTATTACAGAACGCAATGTCAAACTTATTATACATACATTATCTCACTATTTGTTGGCGTCAATGTTAAAAGCTTGCCACCTAGAGATGGAGTATAAAAGGGACACTGAACAATAGGGTATCAAAGGGTAAGCTAGTTAGGTAATACTTTGTTTCCGCAGCGACATGCATATGTATAAATTTTATAGATCCAAAGGATATGTTATACATTGGCTCCATCTTTAAAGCACTTAAATTTTATTCAGCTATCACTCATTATACCCTTGTAGAGGATATTATAAAATTGGTCAGATGTTTGTAACGCATAGAAATATACGTTTCCGACCCCATAAAGTATATATATTCTTGATCTGCATCAACAGCCGAGTCGATTGAGACATGTCCGTCTGTCTGTTTAGCCAAGCGTTTTCGAGCTTAAATTTTAAGCTACATGGTTGAAACATGAAAAGCTAAGTTCCTCAATCGATTGAGCAGGTAAAGTTTAAAAAGTAGTCGGATCGGATCATTATCACCGGAGTTATTAACTAAAACGTGGAGATACCTCGAGTAAAATAAGCAATTTTCTTTGGCAGCAAAGAAACAAAAAACAAATTCAAAGAAATCACACACACACATACATATGCAAAAATTGGTCACCACGCGGTGTGTGAGAGAGACAGAAACATTTGCGTTGTCTTGTTGCAAAAAACGAAATTGAAGGAGCGAGATGCCATGAGTTTGCTATATGTATATGTGTGTCGAACTAGCTTAAGTAAGTTAAGTGACGATGGTGGCGTAGTACGTAAAGATCGGTCGCACGATGGTTCGGTGTTTGTGGTGGGTTCGATTCTTGGTGAATACGAAATTAAAAAAAATTTTTAGTTGAGTATTTCTTCTTTTTTGTTTTTTGATTTTATTAAACATTAATACCAATTACTTAAAAATTTTTGTTTTTAAATTAAATAATAAAACAATGAAGCTGCAAGGGTATACTATATATAGCTTCTTTGATATTTAATATTAAAATAGTAGCATAAATTTTGGCTGAAGAGTCAATATCCTGAGCATTACAGAACACATTGCATATACACACTATTGCGACAGATTGACACATCAATTAACGAGAGCGTTGCAACCAAAACAATTTTTCAAATGATTTATTCAAACATGACAAAGTCCTTTGATTATTTCAACAGAAAATGGACAAACAAACAGCGGAACATATTTAGCAATTTGGCCAGCCGCATAGTAAATGGGGGGGAAAACTCCAAAAATAAAACGAAACAAAAGTTCAAATGAAAATGCCAAATGACACCCCAAAAATTAATTTTAAATGTGGTAAATGTTGGAATGCTGCAAGTAGATCATAATTATGCACACACACTCTTTGATGAATAAAGCTTTTAGCCCAGTAATTGAATGTGAAAATGTGTGAGAAATGATAAACCATTTACCAAACTAAAAATTTTATAGTTGTTATGCTTAAAATTGTTTGAGAGACAACTAAATTGAAACTTTTTCAAAAAGCTTTCTATTTAAAAAAAAAGAATATATTTTCTTTGATAACGAAATTCATAAAAATTTAAGTGTATGGAAAAGTGCGAGAATAGCATATTTATCTTTCCACTTTGTTGACAAAGGCACTAGAATACATACATATTAAAAAATAAAAATAAGACAAATGCAGAGCCAAGCTAAAAGTTTCTGCCAATTTCGTGTAGTAGGTACACAGCTAAATCTCCTGTCTTTGGTTTGTTTTCATTTTCATTGATTGGAAACTCTAATAAATAACCAGGCAGAAAACTAAAAGCACATATAACAAAATGTTGCCTAATCGTACTTGGTAGGAACTAAATGGAATAACTTTTATGCTGATTTCTCTTAATTTCAAATTGAAAATTTGAATGCTGGTGCTAACGATTGCAATTAGTTTTACAGGCCTTATGTCATTTGGCATCATTTTGGTTGATTAAATTATGCAAATGCAGTCTGCCAATTTATGGATAATTGCATATTTTTTTTTTTTTTTTCTAATTTTTAGATTTATACAGTTCAATGGCTCATAATCAACGATTCTCAGCACGATGGAAGCGTTAGCAAACATGTTGCGGACTAAGTATGGAGAAGTTGCAATTTCTGGAGTATTTTCGGTATTGTGAGCTTGCATAATTTGTGCTTGTCATGTTTGAAGTTGATTAACAATTGTTAGCCAAAATGCCAAAATATCAACGCACACAGGCCACACTCACGCACACACACACACACAAACACACACACACACACACACAGAGAGAAGGTTCAAGTCCATGTTACCGTGGTACGTGTGGTCAGGTAGCTAGTGATTTATGTAGACAATGTGTATTATCTTTCTCTCTCTCACACAAACACACAAACAATGTATGTTGGCGTATATGTATGTGTGCCGGTCAGTTGACCACAGAATTTACTTGTAAGTTTGGCAAAATTTAATTTTGCCTAGCTGGTAGTTAGCACTTAGGAGTAGCTTCTCTCTATGATATCAATCATACGCACTGTTTGCGGCAAAAACGTTTAGCCATGAATCAGCTGAGAGGTTGTAAAGGCTAAAAGCCGCCGCCGGGCTAAACACAGACATGTACGCATACACATACACACATAAACACACACAATTGTCTCTTTATCTCACTCTTCCCTCTCTCTCTCTCTCTCTCTCTCTCTTTCTCTGCCTCTATTCTGTTTTGTTCTATGGGTAAGCAGTAAACTAAATTGCTTTTGGTATTGTTGCCCCTAACGCACAGCATGTTAATAAATGCTGTTCACACCTACACACAGTGGCAGGAGGAGTATTTCAGAGTGAGCGAAAAGGCAGACCTATGCAAGTCTGCAGTTGCATGTCAAAAAGCACTTAGAGTAGCTGTTGCTGCAACAGAAAACATTTTGCATACGCCTCTCAGCAAGTAATTACATAATAACAGCTATAGCAACTACAGCTGCAAAGAAACATATAGCAACTTTGGTATAACAAAATTTTGTTATATACCAAACAAGTGTTTATGAACAATATACAAAACACCCTTGATAAACATTTATTTAGTCAAATTTTTCATTAATTTAAAAACATATCGAGACAAGTTGCCAAATAATGAACTGAAAGAATGGATATATTTGAGAAATATTTCATTCACAAATAGAATCTTTTAACTGAATTAATTGTTTATATATTTTAAAATAAATCTGAATTTCAATTCAAATATCAGTTATAGTTTTCTTATAAGTTATCCTTTTCCTAAATTTAGAAATTTGGCTTTAAAGTTTGCAAAATAACAAAGCTGAACTTGCTTAGTTTGATTTGGTTCTTCACAAAAAAAATTTAAAAAATATGGTAAATAACAACAGAATCTAAATTTATTTTTAGAAATTGCTAGATTGAATCATTAACTAAAAATTTTCCTCGATCTACGATTTACACATACTTTGTCTATATTAAGTGTCAATTTAAATGAGCTTCATGTGCGGATATGGAAATATTTAAAATAAACCCATTGCATCGTCTTGTATATACCCTATAAGGAAAGATGTGCTATATATAAATTTCTTACATCTGCTGTGACTGATAAGTTATTTCTTTCAATTAACTGGATTCCTTTAAGGAACAAAAAGCTGCTCAACACGTTTTTGGCTTTTTAGAAACGGTAACCCGTCAACAGCTGCCAATTCGCTTAATCGTTTTTTTCTTTCAATATGTACATAGCTTTGGGGCAAGTCCTAGAGTTAAATCGTTAGACTAGCCTGGAATGCCCCAACTGTTTGGCATATTTGGAGTTTCGGACTATTAGACGACTTCGCGGCTCATGGGGAATATGCAGAAAAGTTTTATGTATTGCAGCTTTGAAGTGGCGCTCAGTTGCAACTCACGCAACAATTTTGACCATGTTGCCGAATTGCAGTTTTCACTGTTTTCTGTTGCAGTTGCTGTCGTTCCACTGCTAGGGCTCTTAAGTTGATTAGAGCAAGAGAGAGAGAGAGAGAGAGAGAGAGAGAGAAAGGGGGAGCTATGGGGAAAACTACGCAAAAATATTTTACGTAATTAAAACTTGGCTGCTGCTGACGTTGCATAGTAATGAATTTTTTTTTTTGTTGCTGTTGTTTTTGTTTGTTTTACAACTGGGCGAGGCTAAAGAGATGGGGCGTGTTGCGTAAAGGATTTTCCTTTTTTTCCCTGCACATTTTTCTTGTTGTTTTTTTTTTTTGGGCTCTTACATTGTCTGATATAAAACAAAGCCCAACCACAAAACTAGCGCAACCTGAAACAACAACAACAACAATAACCAAAACCGAAACTTAAACCATATGCTGCCACATTCTGTGGTTTGTTTGTGTGAGGCAGGTTTTTGTTGTTCCTAATGTGGCTGTTGTTGCCGTTGTTGTTGCTGCTACTGCTGGTCGGTTATTTGTTCATGCAACATTTTAAAGCCATAATTTTCAATGACAATTTGAGTAAATGCAAATGTTGTCCAATTTATGTCGCATCAAAACGATAATTTGAGAAACAATTTTTATTGTAGTTTTATTTAGTTTTTTATTTCTTTCTTTCTTCTCTTTTTTTTTTGTGCATCAATTTATTACACCAACACTTGTGGTTAATTTGCGTAGTTAATAAATCATATTATATAGTTTTCTGACCAACACACAAAGGTCATAAAACCAATTGACATAATTGCATTTGAAAATTTTACAAAATATTTCAGTTGATAGATAAATAAATGGGTGTGCCAAACATAAGAGGTGCAATACGAAAATTGTTTAAATGGGAAATTGATTTATAAATATTCAACAAAAATATTGTTTTTCTTTTTAAAATTACTCGCTAGAAGACAAAGTTGGCAAAGAAACTTGAACAATTCTTATTTCATTGTTGTTCAGTCAACTAATCAAGCTATTCTGTATATGTATATATTTATTTTTAATTGATTGCTCTAATTGATTAAAAAGTTTTTCTATTTTAAAAATATCTTTCGCATAATGGAAAACAAGAGAAAACTTTTTTATGCAGTCTTCAATAATGTAAACTGAATTATAAGACGAAGAAAACTTGTCAAAGTTTTTGGCTTACATTTAATGGAATTTGAAGACATCTGCAAAATGTCTTTCAGTTTCAATTTTTAGGTGGTATTGTTTACAAAAATGTATTTGCCTTATCACCACAAAGAACTTAATTTAAATATGACAATTTCTGTTCCTTTTTTATTTTTGCATATTCACTTTGACAAGCATTAGATAAATTTTACTGCATCTTCTTTTTATACAAACCGAATTCGTTCAACTATTTATATATATATAAACTTCAAAAACCGCCCTCGTAACCTAAAAAATATTTAAAGGCACACATGGGAATAAATGAATGACTATAAATTTTGTGTGTAAACGGAAATCTACAATTTGTTGTAAAATAAAATAATTTCAAATTTGTTTTATTTAATTTAAATCTTTTTTTTTTTTTTTTTTTTGGTTTAAATAACATTTCCGTATTGTTGCAAAACTACATTTCAACTTCATTTAGACCAAACGTTTATACACAGAACAAATTTTCTATCCAACTTATATCAGATTACTTGCAAAAGCAATATCTTTTGTATTGTCTTGGCTTTTTGTCTGCACCGTTTTTGGTATATGAATGGGAACAAAGGACGTATCTGGTCTTTACTTGGCACAGAAAAACTTTTCTTATGCCGCATTCAAGTGGCCAGGCCTAAACTCAATAAAAGAAATATTTGCGTTAGCTAACATAAAGTACTTTCATAGTTGGATGAACTGAACTGAGACGAAGCTGAAACTCTTCACGCCCCTGAGCCACTCGCTCGCTCACTCACTCACTCCCTTTCTTTCCTATGGCAATGGCCAAAGTTATAATAGTTTTTCAAGCAAAGCAAATGCAATTCCACTTTTTGGGAAACTTTGTCCCGCAGTTGTCGTCGAGTCTCTTTTTGGAGTGGACTTTGGCCAACAAACAAATGAAGCACATGCGGCCCAGGCCCAACAGATTTAGCTCGGCTCCATCCAAGGGAAAGTTCTTTCAACAGCTGAACAATTTGTAATCGAAAATTTGCTGCAACATTGATGATAAAAATTTTCAATAAGTTTTGCATTCGAATTCACAAAACTTGAGCCAATATTTGAATACGCAAATTGGCCACAGAAGATACAGATATAACACATACACATGCAAACACAGTCTCAATATGCAAAAATTAAAGCCTACTTATGAGGGCCATTTTGTAACGAATTTTGATTTCAAATCGAAAAAGAAAATTATGATAGGAAAAATAGTATAAAATGGAATTAAATAAAGAAAACAATAAGCTATGAGGCATTCCTAAGGGCTTTGTTGTAACTGTTGTTGTTGTTAAATTGTAATTAATCATGTTTTATTTTCATCTTTGCAATTTTCCGACACAGACTTGTAATCAGTGAGGCTTTTGTTTGTCATAAATTAAAATTAAACTCAATTAATTATGTAAATATTGACATAAGATTCTGATCAAATTGTGCGATTTAAATGATTTAAGAGTGCCTCTGGCAAACAATTTCTATGACATATTCTGTGTAAACTGTCATGTTGAAAATTCAAAAATTTATAGGAAAAGCCAAGAGAAAGAAAAAAGAAAAACGAAAAGTGAAATGTAACAACTGTCGTCTGTTTGAAGTATATTCCTATGCATGTGTGAGTAACTCTGTGTGTATATGCCATTCTGCTTACGCCATCTTTCTTGCTCAATTTGTAAAACAATTTTGCATACAAATTGCAACAGCTTCAGCAGCCGGCAGAAGGCAGGCTTCTTCACCCCACCAACCCCATTCATTGCTAGTGCCAGATCCGAGCCAAGATACACATTCTATATAAAAATTCAACGCCAGCCATGCAAATAAAATACAACAACAAGATGGGGGGCAAGAAAAAAGAAAAATGCAAAAAAAAACTGGCAAACATGCATGACAATGCATGACTAAAGTAATGAATTACTTAAGTCCCTGGCCCAGGGATAACATGAAAAAGGTCGGTTTCAGTCAGTCAGCCAGTCAGTCAGTCAGTTCAGATGATGAGATGCGGATTTTTGCACTATGCACATTTGTTTACCCGATTTGCCATGAGTGACAAGCAAGTTGCAATTTAAACGTTACTCAGCATCCTGCAATCCCTAACACAGAGATAAATACCTACAAATGCATTTGCATTTTGCAAATCCAAGCAGAAAAGTGAGCACATTGATCAAGACGAATCAACAAATCGTTGTATTTAGATAAAAAAAAAAACAAAAAGTCATCTTGGGGGAATTCTAATCAGGAGCGAAAGAAGAGGGAGCTCTTAAACTTTAAGTTAACCCAAGTTTAGCACAATTCTGTGAAAAAAAATTTGATTGTAAAAATCAGCAAACTTTGACCTAATTCTTCACTTAACAAAAATGTCTTTGATTAGCAATGCGGAAGTAGTAACAAAAGTGTTTTTGCTAATCTTATTTTATGTATAAACAGATGCTGTGACTTATGGCTCAATAAACAAGAAAATATATCTTTCTCTCTGCTACAGAAATGAAATGACAAATAGACTTCCTTTGTATGCATTTATATCTAAATATTAGATGAATATAAATATATATTTATAGAGTAAAGACTAAAGTCATAAACCCAGCAAAGTCTTGGCTTCTCTTGAGTAAATAACATAAATGAATTTGATTTGCAATCTATTGCTAATTAACTAGTTTGAGTAGCTAATAAAGTTGTTGGCAGACTTTTTATATACACAAATGCCAGAAGTTTAACTATCGTTAACTAATAGTTGTAATTTGATTAAAATATATTTGACTACTTAAATTAATTTCAGCTAAAAATACATTTTAGCTAAGGTAAAAGTTGTATAGACAAAATGTCATGACAGACTTTTACTACACAGATAATCAATATATAAATGTGCAGTTTATATATTATTAATGTCATTTAGCACATTGAAAGTGTTTTTTTTTTTTCACCACTTTAGATCAATTTGCACATTTACTTAAAAATGCATTAATCGAAAAGGTTTTAAGCCAGTTGTCAAATTGTTAAGTAATTGCTTTGGTTTTCAACAAACCTCAAACTCAATAAATTAAAATTAAGTGTTAACATGCATTTGATTCGGCATTAATTGGTATTTATTTACCACTAGCAAAAGCTCAAAAGGGTTTTCAATTGAGAAAATCCTTCAAATTTTACTCTCTTCCTCTCTCTCACTCACTCACTCTCACTCACTCTTTCTGTGCATGTGCCATATAAATTGGCTTAAATGAAAACTAATTAAATTATCAACATTTTGTGGCAAAGTTCGAACAGTTGTTGTTGGCTTTAATAAATGAGGCTGCAGTCAACTGGACACTCAATCAATTTGCTTAACAAAACAACACAAAAACTAATTATGGACTGGTAAAAATATTGAATGGCTAATAAATCAATTGATTATGGCAATGTGTACACAGACGCACATGGTTGTTCCACTGTCATTGGCAATGCTCTTCATCTTGCTCATTAAGTTGCCACCAAATGGAGAAAACGATGAAAATGGGAAAAAGTGGTTTAGGTGGCTGGCCAAGCACTTGCTTCGACATTTTTGCTCTTCCTTTTTTCTTTTCTAGGTCAGAGACATTGGCTAGAAGCAATGTGTGCGGCATTTTTTCCCCTGCCTTCTTCACTCTCTTCTACCTCTCTTTCGGTCTATCTCTTCTGGTTGTGTGCTGCTGGTGTTGTTTGCTTCCTATTTTGGCCAGACAAATGGCGTCGCAGTTTCGTGGCGCCACCGCCAACCTTCGCATTTGCCCCCGCCATAACGTGCTGCTGTCTTTTGCTGCCTTTTGCCGGCATGTCAGTGCCAATTTTTTATAGCAGCCATTTCTTTGCCTGGCCGAGGCTGGAAATAAATCCAGAGGCCCGTTATCGCGCATTGGGGATGCTTAGCACTGCCAGGACACGAACACCAGTATTGATTTCCCATGCCTTTCACCAGCTTTCTCTGCTCCTTTTGCAGCTTCACTCATCGCTCTCCCTCGCTCTCTCTCTGGTTTTCAAGCACATTAAAGTTGTAGCCGTCTAAAATCCCCAGCGATATGGATAGTTGTAGTTAACTTTTTCTGTTTTTCTACTGTCAGATCCATCAACAACTGTCAAATTGCTATACCCATCATGGATAACAGAGGTCGAAGCATGTTGGCTAGTTCGCTAGGCATTTTTTATTTTCATCTTTTTTTGAGTTTTTGTGTTTTTTATTAACTGTTTAAATATTGAAAAAAGTATAAATCTGTTGGGCAAGTTTAAAATTTTATAGAGTTAAGTCAACAAGAATTCAGTTTAAGTATATCATGTATCATGGTTTTTTTTTTGTTACTTTAGTTGGCCTAAATTGGATAGTTATTTTTCGTAAAGTGCATCAGTCATGTAGACCAACTATCAGATTAGTTATGTATTACTTGTTCATCCTACTTCTCCTTGTTCTGCCTTCTAAGTATTCTCTATTAAATGTTATGCCATGTATCTCTATCACTGAAATCTTTATAATTAATTATAATTGGCTAACTGAAATTCTGACGGTTCTTTGATCATGATGCCTATGTTTCGTTTTATTTCAATGCAATTTAAATATTTTATAAATTTATAATCTCTTAAGCTTGACCCTTAACTAATTTCTAATTAAAGAATTTTTAATAAAGTTCTTCACTAGAAAAGTCTTTGAGCTAAGATCATCTGCATGAGGGTCATCCCAAGGTCTTTTTTCTTTTACCAAGATGACCTAATCTGGTGTACATTTCTCGCTAGGCAGTTTACATCTACTACCATTTGAACTTGCTCCCTTTTTACCCACTTTCAAGTTCACTTTAAATATTGCTTAATTTTAGCCAAACGATTTCATGACGATTTTCATTGATTTTCCCATTCGAAAAATAGTTGCCAAAAAAAACAAAAAATGGAATAGAAGTTCTCCTTGCCATTGTCAGGCGCCGTCTGGTCGCCAAAATTCAAAGTGTAACCTTAACACACGCGGCGGCTCGTCTGCTTTTACACCACCCTACCCGCTACCCCTTGCCCTGACTGCTGGCCACTCATTCCACAATGGTCCAGACAGTTGCGTTCATTACATGAGGCGGCAAGCGTATGAAAAACAAACAAGTTTTCTTGCCGGCGACGGCGACGACAACCACGAGAAAAAGGATGAGAATAGAAGTGGAGAGGTGAAGGGATGGGATGGGATGGATGAAGACTTTGGTGGTTGGTGTAGGAGGCTGCTGCTGATAAAGCATAAAACTGTCGTCAAGGCTTTGGACACAGGGAGGAAAATTAAAGGGGGTGGCAAACGAAAACTTGCATTGGGACTTGAGTCAACAGCATTAGAGGCCAAGACAATGGCCGCCCATGGCATTTCTGTGTGTGTGTGTATGTGTGCATGTCTATGGGTGTGTGTGTGTGTATGGGTGGAGCCAGCGGTAATGTGGGCAAAAGCTTTGTCATAATAAGGCTAACACAATGGGCAGGATTAAGTGGGTCCAAAGTGCAATGTTCGCGCTTGTTGTCGCAATTTCTTGTATCCTTTGTCCTTAGCCATTCTTCTCCTCGGGCAAATGCCTGTTGTCGTCGTCGTTGTCGTTGTTGTTGTTTGTTATTATTGTTATTGTTGCGCTTTTGTACAGGAGCCGGGTGCAATAGCGGAGTCCTCGATCATGCATGTGGCTTGTTTGTTAAGTTTGCTCGAGGACAACCAAACAAGCAACAGCAACAGTAACCGGCAAGCTGCCACTTGCCTGCTCAAAGGCGGTTTGCCAACTAAGCTTACACTCACACACACACACACACACATACATGTAGAGAAAGAACTTTCTCTCTAGTTTTCCCATTTCCTGTCTCTATATGTATATGTATATAGTATTAATACGTTTTGATTCCTTGTGGCTGGCACTCGGCATTCCAATTGCAATTGCAAAGTAAATGCCTTAATGCGCTTATCCTTTTAGCGAGTCAGTTGAGCATTCGTTTATACTTTACCCAGTTTTTCTTCCTCTCGTTTTTTTTTATGTTTTTTTTTTTTTGTTCCTCGTATTTTGTATTGCATTTTCCAGTTTATTCCCTCCAGTTTGGGTTCTATTTTCCTTTTTCCTTCCTGTTTTCCTTTGTTGTCTTTTTGTAGTGCTAAACAAATATTGCCGCTAGTACAGAGGTGTAAAAATTATTTCAATACTGTTTAACAGTGGGGCAAAAGTGTGTGCAAGTATAGGCTTTGGTTTCAAACTACTTGCTAAGTGTGAAATTAAAGTGAGTATCCTTGAAGGTAAAGATTCTGTGTAACTTGCAACCAATAACAGAATTCCATTATTACTCCATTTACTATTTTCTATTATTATTTCAGTTACGTCCAACTTGGATATGTTCTCTTTATGGACTGAAAGATTCAGGAGCGCATTCGCTCTCAAATCTCGTTAGTTTTCATTGTATAACTAACTGATCTCGATTCTCTTTCTACGTACTTTCAATTCAGAGTTCCTTTCTTCAGGTTTCAGTCTATCAGGTTTTTCTATGAACTAAACAAATACTTTCAAACTGTTAAAACAAACTTTAAATCATTCAAACATTTTAATTTTTAAAATTTTCAAATACTTCATGTCGATTTTTCTGTATGGTTTACTTTTAGCTAAATGTTGATTGATGTTCCATAAAATTTAATATTCGATTTTGAGAATTCTATACAAAATTCACTCGATTACTTGATTGTCCCAGTCCCATCCTAGCCGTCCACAGTGTCGCAATTTTCCATATAACCCAATTTCAAATGTCTCAATCTAATGGATGAGTTTATATGTGTGTGTGTCTGTGTATTTGTAACTATATAAAAATAAATTTATATGTATATACATGTATTGTATATATGTATGTACTCGTATATGTATGGATAGGCAGTCATTCACTAAAAGCCAGTCAATTTTCGCACTCTCACGCGTCACTGACCGATTTGGGAGCTCGACTGAATCGATTGGATATACAACATATATATGAATGTACATATATGTGGGTGTAAGTGTGTGTGTGTCTGTGGGAATCCGTGTGAAGCTGTCAAATATTTGCACAGTTGTTAAATTCCATCAATGGCATGTCACTTCACTTTGGCTCCATGTGACACATGTCACACGGCAACGAAGGCCCAGCCAGTTCACACAACTCACAAATAGAAAGAAAACAACAGAGCAGACAGTCCAAAAGAGGGCATGGCTCTATAGCAACTATGCTAATTAACAAGCAATTAAGGTTCGCAAAAAAAAAAAAAACGGAAGCGAAAACGAGAAAAAAAGGAGTAAAAAATGCTGCACGGCATCAACAACACGAGCAGCTGCAGCTGCAACAACAGTTTTATAGGACCAAGAGAACTTTATGCCACCACAAAATGGCGAAGAGGCTGCTGACTTCCCGCTTTTTAGATATGCCGAGTTATCGTCTAACTTTACACGATCTACCATTTTCCCTCCTCTGCCATTGTTTATTTAAGCCAATATCCGTTATTAAGGTTGAGTTTCCTTCCGCTAGCAATTTGTTGGTGCCGTAACTGTTGTTACTCTTGCTGATGTTGTCAGCTGTTTGTTTGGCTTTTCGTTTGAAATATTTAACACTCTGGCAAAAGCAAATACGGCAAATAGAGTAAATAACTCCCCTATCTCCCTCTCTCTCTCTGTATTTGGACAATAGCAACAAAAGATACCAACATATGCCATCAGTGGGCGATGTCTGCCACATCCCCAAAAAACTGTGGACAAACTTTAGTTTTCTGCAAAAAGGAAGTGTAAACTTTTTGCCATTATATGTATTAGAGGAAGCAAGCAATATTGAGGGGGATGTGTAAAAAAGGGGAAGGGGAATACGGAAATGGAAACTCGAAAAGGACTTGCAACAATTTGTCAATTTCTCATTTGACCGCAAATAAATGAAATTGACTTGAAAATGCAATATCAAATAAGGCAGACAAATTAGACCAAAGATATATATATATATATATCTTTTGACATTGAAACGACCTCTGATGATGCAAATGACAATGATGATAAATGATGAGAATGAAAATCAAATATTTCTCTTCGAGAATCGAGATGTAGGCAAATAAATTCACCCTTAAACAATGCTAAATAAAAAGGACAATAAATGTTCATTTATTGTCAGGAACATTGAATTTATAATTTGTATAACTTTAGATATTTATCTTAAGCTACACTTAAAAATAAATTACTTTTAATTTGAAGTGTAAATTATAATTTAAATCTTTAAATAAATCTTATATTTTATCCTTTAATTGATGATGATTTTAAGTAAATTTTTTTGAAATGGTTTTGAGGCATTTATATTACCCCAAAAGTTTCACAAAAATAAGTTTTTTTTTCTCAAAAACTAAATTTTTAACTTAAATTTGTTATTATCCTTTGGATTACTTTGTGGATGCTTTGGCATTAAAACGAAATTATGTCACCTGTCTGTCTGTCTAAGCTGGCAGCTTAAACAAAAGGAAAAGAAGAAATTTCAGTATAAAGTTGAGCCAACATATTTCGGGCTAATTAATGTCAGAAGCCAAATGCTGCAACTCGCTTGCCCAGACTTCAGACATGGTTTGGGCATGGTCCCCGGGGTAGGGGAATGGGGATGGCAATATTCCGGAAAACAATTGAAATTTAAAGCCGGAAGTTTATTGTTGCAACAATAGCACGGATGCGCCACCGCGTCATTGCATTGAAGTGCCAGGCAAGAGGGCAGTTCAACAGGACATTGTCCGTTCCCAGGAGGACTGGAGCAGGCGAAAAGTTCTTCTTCTTCTGCCCCTTTATTTTTATTTTTTTTCTTCTCTGTAAATAAAATCCTTCGAGTATAAATGAAAATGCAAACTTTTTTCCGGTAAGCTGACGTTCTAATTGTCTAGTCTAGAATACAAATCCGAATCTAGAGTTGGAGTTGGACCTGGAGCTGTAACTGACGCTGGCCCTGGAGTTTGAGCTACATTTGCTGCCAGGTTATTTTCTCCTGGCCATCCTTCTGTTGTTGTTTTCATTTCTATTTTTAATGTTTTTTTTTTTTGCCAACGGCAGTTTAGTTTCATTTTTTTGTTCCTTTTTCTCATTTAATTATTTAGGTCTGAATTTTGTGTGAGTGTGTTAGCTTTAAATTAAAACCTAATGAGAGCTGTGGGTATCCTTCTTCCGTCTCCCTCATACAATGCTATATTTGAAAATTAAATACCAAAAACTTTTATACAATTCGGATATGGTGTGCGTGAGCCAACATAATTGCGCTTGAAATCGTTTAAGTGTTTTATAATCCGCCCAATTTTTTTTGTGGCCACTTTAAAGGGGTCCAACAGGCATCATCAGAAAGGCACTAACAGGAAACGAAGCACACACACTCTCGAGGGGGAAAAAACCCACAGAAATGACTTTTTAAACCGTGTTTGCTTTGGCGGTAGGAGCACTCTCTTTGGGTGGTCAGTTCCATCGAAAATCTCACACAGCTATACTCATATACACACACTTAAACATCAGCAAACACACACACACACACACTGAGATCCTTATGTGAGCCATTAACAGCTGGCCAACAACTTTTTGCACCACGTTTTGTGGATCTTTTTTTTTTTGGCGCGTTTCTTTTGTGGCCATTTCACTGACCATAGTCAGTGCCTCCAAAAACCACATAAGTGGGTTAATTACAAGCAAGATTTATTTCGAGCATGAATTAATTAAACATTTTAAAATCATAAAATTTATTTTTATATCAACACAAGCAAAGGTAAAGTATCTTAAGCACTAGACAAACTAGTGGAACACAGCTCAAAGAGAAAGTTTTTCAGATTATAAAACTTTGTTTTTCAGTTAACCACAAATCTATCAGTAAACGAAATAAGTTGGCAAACAATTGGTTTTTCTTTTTATTATAAATTTTTATTTAATTTAGATGTTGAAAAACTATTTTCAATAAACAATTGAGCAAACTTTTAAACTTTCTATGGAAATTGCCAACTCATTGAAGATCCATAACTATCGATAGCTTCGTATTGAGCGACTCTGGGTATTTTATACAGATACAGAAACGGGCACACTAAAACATGTAAATTTACAGCAACAACTATTAAATATTTTAAAAAACGGAAACTTTATAACTTGTTTATGTATGTATATTTAAAGTTTAAATTTAAGTAAGTAAATCTTGTTTTAACTCCACTTTAAATGTCTACATTTTAACTTTGTCTTCAGTCAAACAAACAAATGCACTTTACTCATAAGAGTCATGCCAAATAACCCTTAGGCCATGAAATTCTCATCTTAAAATGAAGTCTTTACAAATATCTCAAAGTACATTTGCTCACCTGTACATTTTCACCATTGGCATTGCAATCCTTTTTAAACAACACTTCAAAAAAGCCGCACAAAAAAAAAAACTAAAAATATTTTTCACTTCTTAGCCTCTTAGCTTTTGTGCACACAGACAAACAAACATACATACAGACAAACAAACATATACATACATATATCTATCTGCATATATTTCCGCTCCACATAAACACTAACTTCTTGTCCAAATTGAGGTCACATCTGTGTGACAAAAACCCAGTCTACGGACCTACATACGCTCATACAGCCAAAAGGGACAAGCGAGGGACAGACCACAGGATATAGAGCACCTGCCTTTGAATAACCACTTGGAGCAATTCAGAAAGGACCTAAAAAAAAGTAAAGTTCTCACTTACAGCAAACTTAAGATACTCAAGAGCCGGAATGCATAACCACACACACACACGCACACACATCCAGGATCAGAGCAGCTGCCTTCATATGCAAATGTTGTAAACAAATATACAATTCTCTGGCTGGGGCTCAGGTTGGCAGCCACTTAGGTCCTTGGTTAGGTCTTGTCTCCAGGAACTATAGTGGATACCTTTTACATACCTGTAAAAGAGAAAGAGAGAAGGGGATAAATTTAAACAACAGATAAACATAAGTAATAATGTCGAGTCACATGAATATGCATATAAAATTGTTTGTTTTTTTTCCCCCTTTCTATTTTTGTATTCTTAATGCTTATTTAAATGCCAAAACGAATAGAGCCGAGCCACAAAGAGAGTTATGTAACTGTAACTGAAGCGACTGTTGACAAGTTTCCGTTTGTTGTAGACCGCTTAAAAATCTCGAGAAAATATCTAAATTGTTCTCTATGGCATTTATGTCAGGCCAGACAAGACAATGAACGACAAAAAGATGTCTGTGTATGTATGTGTGTCTGCAAGGGTATCTGTGTCTGTCAGTATCTAAATGTGTGTGTGTGTGAAACATGCATTATGCTGTTTTTGACTTTGCCACAAAACTATGTAAAAATTCTAATGCCATTTCCTTGCCCCCTTGCCGTCTCTTTGTCTATGTGTCTGTTGCCTGTAAAGTGAACTTCATTGTAAGCCTCTCTAGGGATTTGCTGTGACAAATGAAATTTATAGTTCTCCAGCTTCCAATTCCCCTCTTCATCTTTTCCCCCTCACTTCGCTCTCTCTTTCTTTTGGCTTGAAATTGCAACTCTGCAATCTTTATGTACATGTATGAGTGTGATTGTATAGAAAATCTAGCGTATACTTCAAATTAGCAACACAATTTTATGCACGATATTTGAAAAATAACCGAAATAAGACAAAATGGGGCATATATACATATGTATGTACATTGTAGCATCGTAAAGAAGTCGTTCTGACTAAATGGTTCAGTTATTTTAGAAATATAGTTTAATGAACTCAGATAAGTAGAAGAAAAAGATAGAAGCTTTGTAGGTATCTGTATCCTGTCAGCTTTCAGATTAGAAAATCGTTTAAATAAATCTCCAATATTTTAGGGAAAAAGTATTGACTCTTTGTAAAATTTCTAGTGATAACCCAAGCCAGTTAACAAAATTTTGATAGGAACAGTTCATATCGGTAAATTCTTGAAGATATCTACATTTCGAGTGCCTTTATAGGAGTATTTCATAATTTTCTATCGTTGATTCCCTAATCAAAGGCCATTAGTTTTTCCTTGCCTTTCTTTGCTCATTCATTTGAAAGTAATTTTTCTTTGTAAGCAAATTTTTCTTTTTTCAACTACTGGGTATAAATTAGTCGAGTATGCAGCTATATCTAACTAGAACTGTTTTTCTCCCAAATGTGACAAAGCAGCAGCCATCAACTGGCAGGCGGCAGACCCAAAAGTGGCATAAATAAAATTTCATAGCATACTTTTTTGAGCTTTTCAGCCAAGAGGCAAATACATGCAAAAATATATACATTCATACATATATAGACACATTGAAACACATACGTATATCCTACATATATTCATAGATAGCCATCAGTCAGTTGAGCCGCTGCCTACTGCATGGTAAACCAAAGCAAACTCCTTTTCATTTATATATGCATATATCAAATGGATTTTTGTTTTGTACAAAAAAAAAAAAAGGATACTTTGATGGTGGTCTTTTGTGGCAACTGATATTTTTTCAAAATTTTGAAAACGCAAAGTGAAGAGAAGTGACAGCGGCAATGGCAAACTGTCTCTAATCATATTAATCAAAGACCAGTTTGATGGACAGATGTTTTGTGGGTAGCCTGTTGCATTGCCTAACAAGGAGAGTGAACGAAATGACATAGCCTAATCCAATAAGTTGCCTAACAGACCGCAGAGCATAGATCCAAAATCCATGTGGTTGCAAAGCCACTTCCCATTTCTTCAATATCGACTCTTACTCCTCCTTATGGGTTACCCTCCTTGATTTTCTGAGGCATGTTGTTGTGGTTAATTTTGTCAGAGGCAGCAATCTATGTGCATGTTGCGGTTGCTCAAAGATTTGATTGCAAAGTGTAATTTAAGCACGCTTCGTTGGCCAGTTGCTATTCCTCTCCTGCTGCTGCTGCAGCTGCTACTGCTGCTAGTCTCTGTTGCAGCTTCCAACCTTTCGCTTGACTGACTATGCCAAATTTCATGTGGAGCTGCTCTCCTGCTGTATGGTTTTTAAAATTAAAGTGCTGCATTTCTCTCAGTCTTTTTCCCATTTTTACAACAAACAGCATGGGTCCCTTACAGCTTCTGAGCTGTGTGTATTTTTCTACCATATAGTCCCTCCCTCCCTGTGTCTCCTTTTCTTTACTGTGTGCTCTAAGTTATGTGCTGATTAAGCGCAGCACCACCGCGAGCTTCTTTTTTTGGGAATGCATCCCGCAGGCGTTGCGGAAATACAACTCCCCCTGTTCTTTTCCCTTTGCACATTTGCCATGTGCCTTTATACACATATTGAATAACGCTTTTAACTAAGCTGGAACAGAAATGCTGTTGCTTTTAGACAATATTCCCCCACAGAATTTATATGACGATGATGCAGAGAAAATGCGCTTAAAGAAAAACTTGTTAAATGTTTAGTGACATAAAAGCGACACAATAAACTTTTTGTATAAATCATAAAATTAAAATTATCAGTTAATTGGTTTAAGCTAGAAATCAATTTACTCTAAAACAATCGATTAAAAATCGATTCAGATTTCAATTGAGAGCTTTTGATGGTTCATTATCTATATATATTTTTTACTAATAAGCAATTTTCAAGTTTTAAATGAATTTATTGAATTTTTGCTTTGCATATAAAAGAAGATTTGTTTCTCAAAAAGAATAATAAGTTTTGATTGCCAATCAATTTTATTGAAAATTATACAAAAATTCGATTATAAATTTAAATTGTCTAATAACTATGATATTAGTTTTTGTATGTCATGCGAATCTAATTTCATAAATTTTGAAATGCTTCAGGCATTCAGTCACCTGGGCGAATAATTCAATTAAATGTATAATTTATCATTTTTAATAAAATAGTCATTTGCATATGTCAAATGCAAATGTGAAGAACTAATATAAATCAAACACAAAACGAAAGAAAGTTGTGGGAGGAGGAGAATGTGCTTATTTAATTAACAAACAAAATGCTTATACATATACTGACATTTTGTTTAAATATTTGTCACTGGATATTTTTGCTCTATGTATATGTATATAAATATCACTTTAAATTAGTTTAGTGGCGAGAATGGACAACAAAATAAACAACAATAATATCCAGTATATCAATAATTTATTGGGCTTACAATGTCATTAACAATAAATGACCGCCTGCGGTTCTCATTTTTTTCTTTCTCTACGTTTTTTGTTTTAAATAAATGTTTAACAATGACAAAGAATTTGTGGCTATAGTTAGTGGGTTTCATTCTCTATACTTTTTTTTTATACATATGTGTGTCTATGTTAATTTTAATTAATTTCAAAATAAGCGGCTTATGCATATAAATTGGTTACACACAGACACACACACCGGACAAACAACAAATTATGGGGCATGCCCAATCTTTCCGTCTCTCCCGCCCCTACTGACGTCACATGAAACAAGATAATTATTAGTTATTTAAACAGCTTTTTGTGTTGCATATTAAATGTAAAAGCCACAGCGATTTATGATAGAAATGACAACATTGTAACAATGCCGCCCCAAGGACCAACAGGACTCGGATTGATTGTGCTTATATATTTCTTTGTGTGTGTGTGTGTGCACGAGAGCAGAGATGCCCTTGGGCCTAACATTAATCATATTATTTTTTAGCACAGAGCATAAAAAAACGCACACGAACGAAATTTGGAGGCTTATCATGATTTTCATGATTCTTAGATTTTCTTTTTCTTAGTCATTTTTGAAAATTCCACAAACAATGCCTTCCGTTTGACATTTTCAACTTGTGCACGAGATAAATCATAGAGAGTAAAATCCCCGTAAGCAATAAATAATAAATCAGATCCAACAAATTTTGCCACAGCATGAGTTCAGATTTGCAGCATTTCATGATATTTTTTTTCCCGCTTTGTATATTTGGCTGACCTCTCGCTGTAAATGTAAGTGCGAGAATATCATTCACATGTTGGAATTAAATAGATCAGAACCAACATAATGGGCCATATAGTAAAAGATAAAGTAAATAACCGATTAGCTGATTGTTAAAAGCGTGATTTGTCTATCCTTCTGTGTCTTTTGTTACTCAAGCGATAGAAAATGATTTTTATAGGGATGCGGACTATCTCTGACATAAGATCCTTACTTCTCAACTTGTTCTTAATATTCAGATATTAGAGCGCCCTTATTAGCTGTAAAAAGAGATACCTCTTCTGATCAAACAGCAGTTAAGTTTCCTTATTAGATAAGTAAATCAAGACTTTTCGGAGTAGATAAGACAACTATTTGGTTCTCGGTATCTCACCAGTAGTAAAGAAAATCTTCTCCTGCCATTACGATACATCAATTTGATTAACAATGCCTTACAAATACATTTTTGAAATGACTAGCTTTTAAATTCTCATCATTATTGTATCTGTCATTTTATTTACTAAAATTTCAATTTAAGTTTCATTTTGCATTTTAGTTTTGAACTTTTTTCCTTCACTTTTATTTACTTAAATAATATATAAATAAATGATATTTAAAAATACATAAATAATTGATACAGTTTCTCTGGTAAAATCACTTTAACCATTCTAAAGATATTTTCAAACAAAATGCAATTTCAAACAGTATTTTTAGAAAAAAAGCAACCTTCTCCGGCAAGGAGAACACCAACTGTAGTGGGTTGCCGTCGTCAGTCGTTAATCAAAATTAAAATGCGTTAAACAAGCGACAGCCAAATGTTGCATATTTCCAACATGCCACTCCGGATTGCTTGGACCTGGTCAGAGGCATGCGGCCCGCCCAAAACTGTGCTGCCCTTCCTTTCAGTTCAGCTGATAGTGTGCATTGTGCAATCGACTTCCGTTTCCTTTAGCAGGGAATGCCTTTCCTGCCACGGCCACTGCCTCTAGCCGGCTCAACGATCTTTCGCTCCTCCAAACTCACCCCCCCCCCCCCTTCCCTTTTCAAGTTATGCATTTTCCTCAATGTTTGCATGTTTGCACAAATTTTCCAGACGGCGACGACGTCGACGACGACGATGAAGAGCGTTATAAACAAAGTTTATTACAAACGGCGAAACAGAATTTGAATTTGGCTTCGGCTTTGGCAAGTGAATTGCATGCAACTTTGTTTTTGCTGTTCTTTTGATGTTGTTGCCCCCTTCCAACCCCCCCTTTTCAAATTGCAGCACGTTCACACATGCCATTTTCTAGCAATCGTCTGGCAATTTGTCACAAGCCAAAACTATGCAACTTCAATAAGATGCCAAAAGGATGAAGTAGAAATTTGCTGTCTGAAAATTGCTATTCTTAGTGTTTGGCATTAGATAAATTTTGCAATAACCATGCATACCTACATAAACATACTTATGTACATAAACGTTTAGCAATAATAGTTAGTAATTAATACCAACAAGCCATAGTCGAAATCTATTGATCATAAGTATATATGCAATTTGCATAATGCATAGAATTTGTAATTAAAAGCATATCTGATAATGGAGTAGGAAACTTTACTTGAAAGTTTGCTCTTTCTATTGGGAAATATTGCTTAAACTATTTTGATTTATAAAACAATAAATCATCAGAATTATATCTAAACAATTAGCTAAATTAAACTGCCGTCTTAGATAAACTTAATTTTCTCAATATTTCTTCTATAAATTCTTCTAAAATCACTTCAAAGGATAATAAAAACTAAAGTGTTGTAACTTAGTAACCAGTTTTTCCTTTTTATTAGCCATTTACAGTTTCGCTCTGTTTTATTTCTGACTTTAAGCAAAAGCTTTGATTGCTTAAATTAAACCATACTCTTTTTCAACAACTTTTGCTTTGAAGTTGAATTTGATTAAAATGGCTGACTATTGATTTTGAGATCCCAAGAAAAAAAAAAAACTTTGCCAAACTATTAGGTATTTTAATTAAAATTTTGTTGCTTCTTTTGTGATGATGTTGTTGTTATGGTTGTTGTTATTTGAGTGGCTGTCAGTTGAAACCACAAAATATTTAAATTAGCTAAGCTATCTACATACGTGTGTGTGTTTTTGTGTTTGTGCCAACAGGTCGTATGAGTACTCGAGATTTTTCAAAGAGTCATTGCAAGAGTGTGCTGGAGTGGGAGGGGGGGAAGCCAACTGTATAAACTTTAGCAAATAGTTTGCCTAACTAACTGACAATGGCATATAAAAAAAATAAAAAATAAAAAGAAAGAAACTTTTGCCATCTATCATAGCCAACTAATTGCTTGTGAGTACTTGCCTCGCCATGAAGGCAAGAACGTGAGCTAAGATCATTTAGTGAATTTAATTAAGCAACATATCCCTAAGTATTAAATGTCTAAGCAACTATTTTTCAAAACAACAACAGCAACAACAAACTTATATGAAAACTTATACTTTGTGTGTCGTCTTCCTTTCATAGAAAAAATAAGTTGAAAAGGAAAAAGTTTATTCGTTTCTTTTTTTTTTTTTTTTTGTTGTTCTTTGTGCTTAAGCGAAATAAAAGAAAAACTAAAATAAGTTGCCAATGCAGTTGGCATTTTGCCTACAATAACAACAAAACTGCAACGACAAGAAAGTGTTTCTCCATTTTGTTATTTGTTAGTGAAAAATATTTCTAATTAAAACTATACAAAAAGATTTGTAATTTTTTGCTTTTACGCTGTGAAACGAAATGCAATTAGTTTGCCTTTCTTTTCTTAGGATGCCAATTTTCTAAGAGTTTTAAGTACTTGGCTAACAAAATGTTGCTAAAAGTTTATGATGTGTGACATTTGTTTTATGTCGACACAGAGGAAGAAGAAGACGAAGAAATAAATAAGTTTAGAGCAATTCATGCAGAGAGAGAGAAAGAGAGAGAGAGAGTTCTTACAAGTCCTTACGTAACTTCCTGCCGGTCTCAAGTAGTAGTATCTACTACATCCTGATTTTTATCCCAATCTCAATTTCTTGTTATTTATGCATAGAAAATTTATTGCCTTCTTTTTGTGACTTCCTTTCTTTTCCTTTCTCTGCATTTTGGCAACTGAAAAAATGTTGGAGAATTTCTTTTTATCCCTTTCTTGCCTTAAAGTTAAGTTTTGCAATTGCAATCTGGAGTACGCACTTGAGCGTAATTGTGGCTTAAATCATGTGGGATATGGTATATAAGATGCAACCGACTGTGCCAGCATTATCCCTACCATAAAATAACCATCCGAAAATTTAAATGAAAAATCTTGTCTCTAAGTAAGCTTTAAAGTATGGTCCAAACATTTGGCAAGAAGACAAACAAATTTTATTCATTCTTCTTTTTGGCTTATCTACATTTTGGGCTAAAATTGTGGATATGTGTGTTTGTCTGTTTGTATCAGTGTGTGTGTCTGTGTGTATGTTACCCACTTGTCCACTGCTCTACATAACAAGACTCCTAAATTGCCACAGTAAGTCGCAGAGAATGTAGGCAACTAGAACCAGCGGCCACTTAGCCTAGATACATTTTGGCTGTTAGGCCTGAAAAATCTCAACAAGCTCCAATGCTCGACACTTTGATGTTTTCCCACTTAAATTAGACCAAAAAGCCAAATGACTATTGAGCCAGAAATCTGGCAGCCAACTAAAACGTTAGTACACTAAAAGAAATTGGCCAGTTAAGTATAGGAAAATGCAAAATAAATTATTCGGGCAAATGCTGTGAAATAAAATGATATATGAAAATTTCTTCTTTTAATGCTGATGTATAAAGAAAGAATAAAAAAGCGATCAATTAATTTTAGTAATTTAATAGAATCGAAAACATTTATTAATGAAAATGCTTTCAAAATGTTAAACATTTTCAAGTCAACATGAATTTCAATAGAGAGAAAAATTTTGTAAAAACTCAAAAAAATTATAAATTATTTTACTTTTCAGTGATACCACATATAGCCTAAAAAAAAGTTCTTGAAATTTTCTGAAAGGTCTTAAACGAATGTATCAAAAATTTATTTTATTTTCCCGCAAACCCCATTGAAAGAAGAAATTTATCTGATCATTTTGCCTTAACAAAGCTTTACATTAAAGTATAGGCGTGGCTTATCTGCAAAACCATTAATCACTTCATGGAAAATTTTTTCTATAAATTAGAAAATTTCTTAGAGTTTTTTATATTTTCAGTTAAAATTTCACAACAATTTATTAATCTACTGTTATAAGTAATCTCTTATCTAACAAAAATTAAATTAATCTTGGAAAGGCTTCCATAAGAAGTAGTTAGAAAATGGCAATAGAAACTCCACTTGAGCTTACTTCTAACTTCTTAATTTAAAAGAAACCAAAAAAATTTTATTTTGTTGCTATAAATAGAAAATATACTTAATTTAGAACTTCATAGTTCTTTGGCTTCTTTGATGTTTGTTCTATGTTTCTTTTAAGAATTATAAACTTTGAATTTTATTAGTTTAAATTTAACAACCTAAGTGGCCCACAAATGTAGGCAATAGTTTTCCGTTTTGTTCAACAAAATTTTGTCAATTCGTTAAATAATTAAATTGTATATCATTACGTATGTTTAAGTGCAAAACTTAGTGTTAACATGTTTTTCAAGATTTTGTTTCATGTTTTTTAAATTTTCCAGTGAACACACACACACTCACACATATGCAAAGAGGAAAGGCTTTTCCAACTGGCAAAATAAACGAAACGCATATTGTCACAACAGTGAAGTTTTTGTAAAGCTTGGAGGGGCTTAATTTGCCAACCAATTTTTTGTTGTTTCTGGGTGCTTGTTGGAGGTAAAGAGGCGTGGCTGGCAACCGCAAACATGGCAATGGCATGGCATGGCGTCGTCACATAGACACAAAATCGAAGCGACGTATGCCCAGAAAGAGAGAGAGAGAGAGGGAGAGAAAGGGACTCTTTTCGCCCTATACTATAGTAGCGGGTCTGAAATGTATTTTTTCTACTCCTCCTGCTGATGTTAAAGAAAAACATATTGTTAATGGAGTCGAGCATGTGAAACAACAAACAACACAGACAGGCATACACTCTCTTACTCTTCTCGTCACTATTCACTGTTCAGTTCTGGCCACAAGCAAAAGACATTAAAAAACAACGCAAAAAAAAAAAACAAAACAGTTGAAAGAATTTCTAAAATTCGGCATAATTCACTCATTTAATTCATAAATTTTTAGGAGTTCATCTTTATGCCTTGTGCTATTAGAAGAAATTAATTGACTGCTTTCATTTCACAGCTGAAAGTTAAACAAAAATTTTTGCAAGGTGTTCAAGCCTAAGACATTATTTACACGGTTTGTTTGCCCACATTCGTCCCCTTACTCTTTCGTCGCGTAGTCGGTCTTTGCATTTAGCTCCTTGGGGCTGCCTGTCACATGCCAAAAAACTTTGTGTACTTTTAAGCTTTAAGCACGTGCCAAAAGCCGAGCGAAATTTTAAATACTTGTTCATACTTTTCCGCACAGTTTGATAAGCACAACACATACCAAAGATGAGAGAAAAACAATAAGCATCAGTCATCGAGCGAAAGACTGACAGACAGACAGACAGTAAGATAGATTTAGCAGAGAGACTGGTGCGTTTTATATATAGGTATTATATTTATTGCGTATACGTAGTGTGGTACTCTTATCTAACTGTGCCTGCATGTTACCAGAATTTTTTGCTATGCCCACTGTAAACACATGATAAAATTCGCATAAATTTTGATCAATGCAAGTTTTCTTTTTTTGTTACCAAATTCGATTTGGTTTTATTACCTTGTGTAGATGTAAAAGCCGCTTGGCCCATTTAACTGCGCCTAACGCGCTTCGAGCGTAAAAAATGCATTTAGTCAAAAAGTTTTCCGAAAAATAACAAAATAAATTCGTAACCAGGATGTCTATCTAACTGGGCCAACAACAACAAATAAACAAACCGAAAAAAAATCAAATAAATGGTAAAAACATTTTCCTTCTCATTTTTTTTATACATTTTTTATACTCTTGTGAAAAGAACTGGAAAACTTTGCATAGAAACTGCTTTACAACTAAACTTGTCAGTGTGTGTGTGTGTGTGTATGTGTGTGGGAGTTAAGAGGATAAAAACCGAAGCTCTCATGTAAAAATTGATTGTTGCATATATTCAGGTAGAATATCATTATACATAAAACGAATAATTGATCCTTTTTGAGGCTAGTGCAATGAATCTCCTACTGTATATTTTATTTAATACGTTGAAAACGTTATCAGAATCAAATATATTTGATATTATATATAAATATGAAAGAAATCATTTGCTTAGTTTCGTAAACTAAGTTTTATATCTTAAGGAATATTAAATTCACTGAATAAGTTTTTATATTTTAAATGGAATTTCGCATTTCATTTAAATTTTATGGCAATTTTTACCTCAAGCATTATCAATAATCGAAACTTTATGCCCATTTCTATTTAAATCATTGAAAGGATATATTCTGCATATATATTTTTTTGCATGGAATATCTGTGGTTATACAGAGAGACAGAGAGAGAGATAGAGCTCAGGTGCTTTACACTGTGCGGCATGGTTTGGGGCACAATACATAAAAATAAATCTGCCGCATTTACGCGGCCTGTTTGGCTTTTGCATATTTTATGTTCCGGGTGTTGAGTTGGTTTTTGCTCCGAATGCAGAAAATATTTGATGTTGATTTTATTGATTTTTTCCCATTTCCCTTAAAAAAAAAACAGGCAAAAAGCTGGCTAACAGCATGTGAACTGTTGCTGTTGCTGTTGCTTTGAGATAGAGCCTAAAATGCATTGTACAGTTGTTGTAGTTGGGTAGGGGGATTCTATCTAAAAGTTAAGCCACTTTGTGCCATACAGCAGGAAAATTTAACAACAACAGTAGGAACAACAAAATGCAATAAAAACGAAAGCTGTGCGCACAAAACCCTAAAAACCACATACAACATGGTGCATGCTGCATGCCGCGTGACATCCCCCACCCCTCCTCCACTATAGCCCATAACCACTAGCCCCTTGCCCTTGTTTTTGGCTTCTATAGGGTGTGTAAATATTTACCTGTACAATCAAATTTAAAATACCAAACAGCACACAGACACGAACCACAAACACACACACACACACACATAGACACATCTAAAGCATACAACTGGCTGAGAGATTGAAAAATAACCAGTTTAAATATTTTAGGCAATTAGTGGACAACATTTCTGGTGACAAAAGAAAACCCATTGCCATTTACACTATTTGCTAGAAAAAGAGAATATATAACCAAATGCTGGGATAAAAGGAGTGGCAGGCTCTTCCAGGACCTGCTGTCACACAATGAACTAAATAAGTGCTGCATACTGTAAAACAAAGTTTGCTTCATTTGCATGCACTTGAGACTTGAGGCCAAAACAACAGACACACACACACACATATATATACCCAAAGGAGAAAGGAGGTAAAAAAAAAACTTTCTCAATATATCAGACGCTTAAAAAACACAAAACAAAAAGAAACAATGACAATAAGTTGCTCTTTATGCGGTTGCCACAGTGGTAAGAATGGGACAAATTAGTTTAAGTAAATTTGTTCAACTTAATTGATATCTGTGCAAATTTCAGCTCAAAGAAATTGACAGATAAAGTAAAATTATGTAAAAAAGAGTAAAATGCTCAATTTAAAGTAAAAGGTGTAAACTTTTTTATTATAAGTATAAGTTTATTAGTTAACAAACTATCACACTCTTGTGTCAGGTTAGACTACCTATGCTAACCACTGTGCCATGTTAGGGGACCAATGTAAAAGTCTAAGTAACTTTTCCAAATACTCGACGCCATATTTTCACCTTCACATCCGCTCCCCTTTTTTGGCACACACGCTGTTTGCCCTAATGAATGACTGCGAAAACTCTTTCAGTCATAAAATACAATGTGCAATTGTTAGGTGTGTGTGAGCCCAATAGAGCTCTTTCTTGCGTAATTAAATGAAAATGCGAATGTGAAATGTGGAAAATGAAGTATGTGCTAAGGCGATGCATAAGCCATAACCATAATGACTGAAAATATATGCACACTAATGGCTGGCAGTTTAATTGAACCCGGACCACACCCAGATACTAACTTATCTTTCAGTATGTCTGTGTGTATGTGTGAGCACTATGTTTGTTAGCACTATCATAGCCCACCACTGGCAGCTCATTTGCAACATTTGTTGCAGTCACTCGAATGGAAAAGAAGGGGACAGCATCAAGCCATTAGCCTCGAGTGGCACTTCACTACTGAATGTTGCGTATACGCCGCTTATAATGCGGCCAACTATTTCCAAGCTGTTAGACAGTTTCAAGCTCACTAGGCACCAGCAGCAGCAATAGCCACATTGGCTGCTGCACCCAATTGTTGTTAATATCCATTTATACCGAGTTCTTATCAGAAGCGATAAATATTTATAGAAATGTTTTGCACATAGAACTAAAACTTGACAGCAAACTCTCAATTAATTTATATGGCCAAACTAAACACAAGGAAAAAATACTACTTTTGTTTATTTTAAAATATATTTTTAGAACGAAAATCAAATTTTTTGCAATCAGTTTTCATGTTGTTTCCAGGAAAATCTACTTCCTCTGTTGCCTGCTTTGTTGTGGCTTTCCCTTAACTTAAACTAAGCAGCTTTTGACAATTTGTTGAATGAGGGCGCTTCTGTTACTGTTGTTGTTGTTGTTGTTGTCGGTTCTTGTTGCTATTGCTGGTGGTGTGCTCTCTGGTCTTGCCCTTGCATAAATACATTTAAATAAGCTGAAGAGCAATATGTTACGTATACGCAATGTGGAGCAAAAGCTGTTTCATGTTGCTGCCGTAGTTGTTGTGGGTTACCATCGAAAATGTTAGCATATTTTATGTTACCTACCTTGCCCTTTAATAATGGTTTCAGTGGTCAGTATTTAAAAGCAAAAATGTTGTTGAACTCTTAATGATGCCCAACCCAAAACCTATTTGAAATTCCACAGGTAAAAAAGTTTTTGATATAGAGAAAACTAAAAGATGCAGAAAGCAATTCAAAACCCAAACATTTAAGTTCATTAAGCAGCTGCCGAAACAAAATGCAAATGGAATTGCTGCATAAGATTCTTGTCTCAGATTCCTTCGTTTTGTGTGAGTGCGGTGTGAAAAATGCAACTCATTTTTAATATCCTGCAGCAGCCAGATGTCGATGGCGGAAATTAAAACTCAATATTCGCAAAGACAGACGATGAGCAAAAGGCAAGAATCTGAAGCAGACTATTTGACTTGGATGGACCGCAGCAGTAGCAGAAAAGTGCACAATTGAAGCAGCAAATCAAATGAAATGCATCGAAACGAATCGAACAAAACGTGCCTTGCCACGCACACACACACACACACATATAAACCCTTACCCACCCATACACACGCACTTCAACTGTATATATACTGCAGCTTGAAGTTCTCCTCCTGGAGATGTGCAATTTTCGTAGACATTCAACGTGGAATTGTTTGATTTTGGCAAAGTGCAGCTGCGTCTCCGCCCTGTTCTGGCATTTATTTTATTTTTTGCTTCTAACCCCGTATCTTATGCCATTGCCATTTGCTAAATGTTAATGCCATTTCAATTGCATTCCCCCTTCAAAAATTTCCTATTACCTCTCACACTCTACTATCTATCTATCCATTTCTTCAATCCAAATTCTACTGTCGCTGACATACACTTATTTCACACATCCTATTACTCTTTAATCAACAGGTTTACTTGGCTTTTACACTCAATGATGGGTTTATGTTGGATGTCATAACAAAATTGTAAAATATTTATAAATGCAGAAAGTTTTCTTTATCCAGGAATACAAAAGTAACCAAAAGTTATTTTTTATACTTGGTAAAAATTTCTCTTGCCTTTTAACCTGTTTAGCTGTTAAAATGAACTATAAATTTTGAACTTTTTTATTAGTATCCTTTGTATGATAATTGTCTCCGTATTTTTACCACATTCTAATTTATAATGATTAATTTTTCACATATTTGATTTCATTTATTTTAAGAACTTATCAGAAAAATACATTTCTTAAAACAATTCAATTTAATATCGAAAGTTTCACGAGTGTTTTATCTTTTTAATATACAGCGATACAAAATTGATTATTTCTTCTTTCTTTTTGATCAGATTATAAATGATACCATTTTGTAGCTATGATAGATAATGTATAATTTACGTCTCTACGTCTAATAACGTTTAGGTAATTAATCAACTTCACACTGATTTATCTAATCATATTCAGAGTTGACTGCTAAATGATGGAATACCCACAGAAATGATTTCTCAACCATTAAGTTTAATTAAGGCAATGATTTTGCCTGTCAATCTAACTAAACCAAAATAAAGTACTTTAAAATATTCAATCTACTTTTGCTACTGCTTTTGTGCATTGTAAACAAAGTCTACATAGTTTTTCCATAACACGTGGTGCTCTGTTTTTTTTTTTTTTCTAATTCTTAGAGTAATCCAATATCGCGTTATGGAAAATGCAATGTTTTTTGACTCTTTTTTTATTTTTTATTAATTCTTTTTTGCTGTGCTCCTTTTGTGAAAACCAAGTGCAATGTGCATATCGCATATCCTAGCATTTTGCGGGGACACTTTTATATGTGTCTGTTGAATAGTTTTCCTGGTTTTTCTTCTTTTTTTGGTCCCCCCAATCATTTCTCTACTTTAGTTGGGTTTGAAGGGGAAATGTATATGTATGTGTGTATAAGAGACTTTTACGAAGAAGAGCAGCTTGAAGCAAACATTTGACTTTGACACTTATATTTTTTGAGTGGAGAACACAAAATTGCTTCATAATTTGCACTTAAGTCAGAGTTAAGCTTAAAGTTAAACCAAATTGAACTCGAAATGGTTGGTTAAACTTAAATCTAACCCCATAAAGGTTAGCATTGAAAATGCGTTAAACTGTTTAGAATGTATCTCACGTTTCTCGTGGCCGTATTGATTGATAGACTGACTAAATGGCCAGAATGGCTGATTGATTGACTCCCATTAAATCCCATCGAATTACACTCCACACACGTACGCACCTTTACTATAGGGGGAATCAGCTAAAAAATATATACACTATCCTGTATATTTAAACAAAACGAAAGACTATTATTCGAAATTATATTTTGAAGCAAAATCTAGTTGCCTTTGCTAACTTTATCTTGAGATTTTCAGAATTAACATGCAATTTGGTTGGCTGAAATGTATGAACCCATAGAGCTATATAATGCTATAGTTTGCTATGGCACCATGGCAGGTGGAAGTTAAGCCTTATTTATATTCAGTTCAGACACGCCCATACGCCTACCAATACGCATACGGTATTCGAATTTTGCCCACAAAATCCAATAATGATCGGTGGTTGTGGCTGACTGGGTAGTTGAAGTAAATTAGCAGGTTTGGTGAAATGAGTTTACATATGAAAGCAGTCCAAGGACCTCGAGTGAGCTGAGAATTCATGCATAACCCCGACCTGATTAAGATTATCGATATTGAACAGAAGCCAGACAGTAAATAAGGAAAAGAGAAAATAAGAGACTGAGTTTTCCCACTTTTCTTTTTTTTTTTTGTTTGTCCAACTTTATCGACAGTTTCTGACTTCAATTATTATTATTACATATTTGCAGTGCCTTGCACTTTTCCGATTTGCATGTTAACAGCATGTAAACAGCAGTTCCTACCGTCAATTGCTGTCTTGGTCCTGAGATCCTGACGATGATTGCTTTGAAGGCGTCAAATGGGAAATGCGAATGCGTATGAAGCCAGGCGGCGACCAACTAATTAAAAAGTTAGACGTCAACTCGCATGTGCCTTTAACTTTTGCCAAAGTAATTAAAGTTGGCAAAGGTAAATGCCGAGGCTATATACATATACATATATTTTGAATGTGTGTGTGCTGTATGTGAGCGATGTGCGTGTGTGTGTTGCCATAGCCGGTAGTCAAGTGAACTTTAGCGCATTTACATTTCACACCTGCCATTGCGAGTCATGTAAATTTAGCAAGAGAATGCGTCAAAAAGTTTATACACAAAGAGCATTAACTCATAAAAGAATAAAGGTAAAAAACTTTACTTATTGCATCGACTTCACGAACAGACGACGGTATATAAAAAACAAAATAAAGAACGCATTAAATTATAAGCACACAATTTTAATTATGTTTAAACTGATTACAATCGATAAATTATGTAAACGATGACTATGCAAAATGTGGCATAGAAAATTAAGCATAAATTTAATGAAATGAAGTATAATGCAATGAATTATGTTTAATATACATTAACTAAAATGGAATAAAATGTGTGCAATGCCATAGGAAGTTTTTACGATTATAATATATAATACTTTGAATGTTATTTCATAGTTTTCATTTCATTTATCCATTTGGATCCATTTGCCTATAATGAGTCATCCAATTTAGCCAAGTCAATACCGTTTCAGCTACCTCATTTCTAAGCCTTACCATTTCACTTATTCTTCACTTAGACTTTGATGAACTGAGAAAATGTTTTCTTCAGGAATCATAGCCATTCATTATTCAGCTCTCTCAGCCTTTATGTTCCCGTTGTCGCATATCATTCATGGTCCCTTTGGGTCTAGTAGCTGGTTATCTTTCAGCACCTTTTACTTTGGTTTTTCCTCAGTTCTCTTCTTTATTTTTTGTGTTCATAAACTATTCAACCGCATCTTCTGAGAAAAAACTTCGCCTTTGATGAGGGCTAATCTTGGCCACAATTATTAGCATATTCTCTACTTGCATGGCCGTTGGCTTTGATGTTTCGACTTGACGTCTCATTAGGCTAGAAGCCATGAGTAACTTTTTAGACGGACAGTGGCGTCTCTTACTTAACGTTGACAAAGTACCAAACTCCTAGCCCTAATGTCGTTAAACCCATGGCTGATTACAGCGATTATATAGTTATAGTGAAAGTAAGCAAGTTCATTGCACCCCTAATTGAGCGCATCGCAGGAGGAGGTCCATGTTGTCTAGACTTCAGGCAAAATTGCCTCAATTAATTTGTGTGACTAACTAAGACATAAAAGAGCATTCTTTATGGCTTTTGATGTCATTGATGAGATCTACCTTTAAAAAGCATAAATTTCAACTATGGCCAAAACACTAATTAGACTCAAATTGCAGTGAGATAGAAAGAAGAGAGAGAGAAGCAGCAGTATATTCTCTATATCCAGTGAAATGATTGTGGTTTTCAAAGTTGGTTGCCAAACTCCTTTTACCCCGCAGCAATATATGTATATACATATATACGATTTGACACATTTTGACATTTTCGCCAACATTTCCAAGAGTTGTGGTCATGGTTAGTAGTTGCTGATGTGGCATTGGGATGCCTTTGCCTTTACCCTCAACATTAACATTGCCATGGCAATCGGTATGGTATATATTATGCACAAGTTTGGTCAACTAATTAAAGTTTAATTACGAAATAATACAAAGTGTCTGTTACAGTTTCTGTAACATACAATGCATAAGTTATATACACATACACACAGACACACATTTGTATACTTATATTTCTATATAGATTTAATAGAAATACGAAAAGTTTTGCGGTCAGTTGAGACGAGATGAAAATCTATTCAAACACTCTGTCAATTATTATTTTCACGCTCTTTCATATGCTTGAATGGATCAAGTAAATATACTAATTTATTAGCTACCATCAAAATATATACAAATATATGTACACATATATGTTACCTGTATTTGTGTTTGTTTACTTGTATATGTTTGCTAATGTTTCTGTATTTAATTACATTTCGGTTGACTGCCTCTAAGCGGCTTAAATGTTTGTCTGTTTGTTGATTTTGATTCATTGCGGTTTCTGTGTGGGCGTTTACCATTCATTCATTCATTTTTGCTAGTAAAAACTTTCAACTTAAATTAAAGTTTGGAAGATTATGATAAATAGTAAAAATTAATTTATTCGTGCTTGAAATTTAGATCAAAGTTAAGTTAAGATTGTCATTAATATGGAAACAAATTTGATCCCTATTTAAGTATGTTAGTCTTTTATCCTTCCTTTTGCTTCATTTCTATTTAAGAATTGGGTTTACATTTCTTTAGGTGATTATAAGTGGTTCACTCACTTTGAAAAGGGATACAAAATAAATCAGATTCTTTATTTTCTACTAAAGTTTAGATTTTTGTTCTTTGACATTCGAAATCTTTAAATTCACTTAGTTATTCATTGTTATTTATATTTAAACTGTTTTCTTACCTCTTTGGTGTCATGCATATTACATTTTTGCAATTTCTCTGAGTGTATTCCCCTTACAATCTCTTCTACTCTCTTTACCCCTCTCTTCCCTCTCTCTTTTAATATGTCATTGTTTATGCGCGAATGGAAATGGCGGCTGTTGGCTCTGGTACTGGCAATGGCACTGGCTCTGGTACTGGGACTCACTTGCTTGGTCCACATTGCGTATGATTAACAATTTAAGCGTGTGCATATTTCACATCGAAAACGCGTTGGAGCAAAGTGAAAATTGCATGCATAGACAATGGGGGCAATGGAAGTGTTCGGTTAAAGTGCGATTGGTCAACGAGCCTTAAAGCGGTTTTGTTTGAATTGCTTTAAGTGCTCACGTTTCGTTCACCATCTTTTCAGCTCCTCCTTTTAAGTGGTACTACCGTATCTACCACCTATTGTGTTATTGTTCGTTGTGTTGCATTTTCGGGCAACAACTTTACAAAGCAACTGGCATTAAACGGACGACATGTGCCTGTTGGCGGTCCCCCCAAAAAAGCAAAGACAAAAGGTAGGAGAGAAAGTGAGAGATGAACTGGTCCAATGGATGTTGCGCAACTAGCGCTTTTGAGTAAATTGTCGTCCAGTGTACTGGGCAAACAAAGCAACAGCACGTAGATAGGAACCATGACTACAGCCGTACGAGGACACCTACTGATTGACATAGACATGTAGAAGGAGAGCCTAATGGTTGGAAAGGTCCTTCTATTATGTGTACAATAACTGCAGGAAGTACATCTGCAACAAGCACTTCAATCATGAATCCATGCAGCATCACTTCACAAACGGCCAGCCTAAAAAGGAAAAAAAAAACGTCTCCCACACACTTTTGCCATTGCTGTTTCTCAATTCAACATATTAAACGCATTTGCCCAATCCTGTTCCTACTCCTTCTCACCATATATCCTAGGGCATTTTGCATTATTGAGAGAATACATGGCACAGAAGGTTTATTTCGAAAAGCATTTCGAGAAGTGAACAAAGTTGTTTAACAACTTGCTCAAAATTTCGGAATAAATCGAAAATGCTTTATTAACCAAATGTCTAGGAATCAAAACCAGCAAATTGACTATCGAACTTACATAGATTTGTCAGATATTTGATGTATCCAATGGTATTAGCCCAAAGTTGAGGTTAAATGTTAAAATTCTTTTACAATTTCAATATTAAAAAAAACTCATTTAACTTGAGGGATTTATGTAAAAAAGTAATTACATTGCTAATATTTGTTACAGTAGGTTAGATGACAACTTTTTAAACATAATATTTAATATTAGATATATGAAATAGGAGGTAGACCGGCAAACGAAAGAAGACGGATTAAAAACAATTTGATTTATTAAGGTAAATTTAATTTAGAAGAAATTTAAACTATGAGAACTTAATTGTAAAGCACTTGCAAAAAATATGTAAGCGCTTTTTGAAAAAAATTAAAAAAAAATTCATAAAAAATGATTTTATTTTGTATATACACTTGGTTTTAGAGACATAGTTTTCTAGTGAAAGTTTTTTAGAATTCTACGTAGATTCCGATTCTGATAGACGCTTTGTGCGAAAAAATGACCCACCCCAATAATCATATAATCCATTTCCGTTCCATTTCTATTGCTTTATGTACAAGGAAAAGCGTGATTAACACCTTTATACTCGATTAAATCCTTGATTTATACTGTCTTCTTATTAAAAAAAAGAATAAATATTTTATAATTTATTTCAAAGCTTCTGTTCAAATTTTATAATTATTTTTTAATCTATTTTGATTTCAATTCATTTTTACAAACTGTTGTAAAAAAAAATATGAACAAAATAATTACTTTAGCAAATTTGTTAATAAATATTGAGATTGTTGTACAATTAAAAAATCGAAGTAAGGATATAGCTAAATAAGCTTCAAAGCCTTAAATTTCTTCAAAACATTTCAATTTAAATTTTTCAGAAATATTTAAATACCTTTTACAATAGCAACAAAACAGTTTAACTTCGACTTATTTAAAATCATTTAAGTTTATTTAAAAAATGTTTTCCTATCGAAAAATATCCACACAGCCAAAAAGATTACATTGAGAAGTAAAATTTTGTTAAATGTGGTAAGCAATATTTCGTTTAATCTACAATTGTAAAATTTAGTCTAAAAACTTTTTCGTTATATTAAAGTTTAACAATCGAGCGAAGTGCCCACAGTGCTTTGGTACACTTATTAATGACTCATGAGTCATCAGTGAGTAGCCAGTTCATTAACTAATACACAAGCCGACTACATTTGTGGAGTGCATTGGTCCATCTTTGCATAATGGACAAGATTAAGTACACCATGAGAATTGAATCACATATTGGAGAACACAAAATGTAATCTGAAAGCCATTTGCGATGCAAATATAATGCCACTAATTGCATATCATAGATGTTTCATGTTTGATTTCAACTCGAGAACATCAACAGAATACTCAATATGATTGATTTCACTTCTCTATCCCTTTTATCCCCTGACCCTCTCTCTCCTTGTCTTCTTCTCTCTTTCTCTTAGCAACATGGCCAGCAGCATCATTACAAAGTCACGCTTACAAACTGGGCCAAGTGGAGAGAGACTTATGGACTTACTCAAAGCAAAACAACAACGCTGCAACAGCAAAAGTAATTTTATTATCAAATCCAACTTTAACAACTGTAACCCTGGCCCAGGCCCAGGCCCAGGCCCACGTCCGAGTTTGACTCCCAGTCCCAGTCCCAGTTCCATAGTCGTCGGGTGTTGGTTAGTTTCGTCTCTCCTGGCCAACTTGTTATTTGGCTTGTAAGTTACAAAGTCTTGTTCGTGTGTCCTCGGGGTAATAAAACAAAAACTTTGTGTTGAAAATGAAAATGTACAACTAGAAGAAGTAACGTGAACTAGAGTTGAGATGCAATGCGCCGGCACTTTCATCCGCCCAACACTGGCTGAGTGCAAATGACAGGCGGGCCAAAAGGATTAGAGTGAAATGTAAATTTCATTTTATTTGCAAGGTTGATGTCGCTCCCCCTCTCTCGTTTCCACTCTCTCCTTCTCTTTGTCCCAGATGCTGTTTGCAGTTTTCTAATTACGAGAGAAACAAAGAAAAGCAACCTTTCAACCAAAAATAACAAGCAACAAAACAACCTTGACCACAGAACAGAAACGAAGCGACATTCTTTCAAGCCCCCAAGGGTTCAACCAAGTAAATTATAAATCATCTCAAGTAAAATCCACAACAATCCTTTTTTGCTTCCTCGCCCCACCAATACGTATACGAAATTATTTTCAAAGTTTATTTTCAAACAACTTTTCAAAGTTAAGCACAATTTTTTTGGATAAACTCATGAAAGAAAAAAAATCATATTTTATAAATTCTTTAATACACTTTTAAGGCAAAGCAAATAATAATTGCATAAACAAGAACAAAAATTAAATTCAATAAAAAGTTCAAGGGCCAAATTTGTTGAAGTTTAAAATTGTAATTGAAAAACTATCTTAAAGTTCCCTTAAAATTCCTAACTAGTTTGTAATGATGATTTCTACTTCAGGGACTGCAAATGTTATAAGTCTCTTATAACCTTTTCTAGCCTTTTATAACCTTTTTAATAATATTTATAATTTTTTTCTCTGTGATGGACCTAACTGCTTAACAAAAATCAAAAATAAATGTCATTCTTATGCAAAACAAAGTAAAAATAAATTAATCGCAAAATTATCTTTTTTCTGAGTATAAAATGAAACTCAAAAACAAACATACAAATTGAGAAATTGTGTAAAAAAAAATATTATCAACATAATTTCAAAATGATTTAAGGGAAAAATTATATTTTTATCTTCAAAGTTAAGCGTGAACAAAGATATAAGTCCACTCCACATTCCTTCTCCTACTTATACAACGCACCCATACATAGTTAATATTACATAGTTACTTAGTTACCTACTTAGTTAATAATAAAATACACAATCAGCTACTTCTAGGACAACACTTCCTTACCAAATGGCCTATTCCTGACTCTTTCTAAGAAATAAATTCTTGTATCATACCATAAGCAAGTTGATTTAGACCACATTTCATAGCTATCATTTTACTTTGTCCATCTCCCTTTCTCTTCTCTTTCTCTCTCTCTCTCTCTCTCTCTGTTTTCGACTAGATAAACGCAGTGACATTGCCAGGTGGCTACCTTTACTGTTATCAGAAAAGCCATTTAGCAAAGGAAACCTCCCAGTGCCAATCTCCAACAACCACTTTCCACACATATACACAAACACACATACACACACCATTGTATACACCCACACCTTCTCATATAAGCCGGCAAGCATTTCCCATTTCACAGCTTATTGTTATTCAACAGCGAAAGTTTTTTTTTCCCTTGCACTAAAGTCATAAGAAGTTTGAAAGGTTTTCTTTTTTTGCCTTCTTCAACTAGTTTCGGGCTGAGAAGCATCGTTGGTCTCCTTTGGGGACGCCTCAATAGTTTTATGAGCTTCACTTTAGGGATGGTAGGTGCGGCTTAGGGTTGAGGGAATGGAGGGCTGACTGAGTTAAATGCATTTTTAAATTGCAACGAAATTGATCTTTAGTGGTTGCTTGAAGTTGAGAACTGTTGCAAGACGTGTAGTCATCAAAATGCGCTTTACATTTTCCACTTTTATTTCCCCTTTTTCTTTTATTTTTTTCGTTTGGCTTAAGAAGCTATTAAAGATGATTTGGAAATGTAAAAAGTTGGCTATCAGAGAGTGGCATACAAATCGATAGCCAATTGGAAGTGGACATTGATGAATGAAAGAGAAATAAAAATATACAAAAAATCTTAGAAAATCGATTTTAGCAATTGAAAATTTTTTAGAAAAATTCAACCTCTGAAATATTTCTATTAATTTATGATTTGCTTTATTTCATTTTCACTTCCCCTCATCACTTCCGTTACTCATACGCCACGTGACCACTTGGGCAAACAATAAGTCATAATGATGCCGCTTTTTGGCTTGAAGTTTTCCCTGCCAACTCTGAGAGGGGCGTGGAAAGGAGAAGTGTAATTGCAGCACGCACTCGAGCATCCTTCAATGCATTTGTTGTCCTGGTTCTGGCATTTATTAACTGTTCACGTGCAGGCAAGAAATGATATTTTAGTTTTCTTTCCACTTCCTTTCCTTTTTTTTTTTTTACAAGCATTTTGTTCCTTGCGTGTTGTTTAGTCTCGTCACATTTGAAGAGCATTTTGAAGGAGGAATTAAGCAAGCATTCAAAGAGAAAGAAAGAAAAGCTCACTGGAAGGAGGAAAATACAGGATATGTACCACACCGCTGCCTTCCCTACCTTACCCTTCGTAAAGACACCACCATCTTGTATTTTTTGACAAATTGAATTTGGAAGCCAGAGGAACGTGCTGTTTGTTTCATTTCACATGGCACATGGCTATGCTCCATTTGAGCTGCATTGATACTGATGATGGTGAAGATGATGCTCTTCCTTAACCAACTGACTATCTGACTGACTGACTGACTGACTTGGTTTGCCGTGCAGTTTGTGGCACTCTTCATCGTGCTTCACGGTGAAACTTTTCAATTGCATTAGATTTTGCCAGTCAACTGACAAGTCATTAAAACTGATAAATTGCCTTGAGAAACAGTTTAGACCGCATTTAATTAGACACAACTTTTGGCTCTAAACTCATAAGCTAATCCAATTCATTAAATATTTAGCTTATAACTTTGTTACACCAATATTGCCCGGAAAATCAACAGTAAGTCCACTTATAGTTATGACTAAACAAGTGGCCCAAGAAAGTGGGTCAAAACTGTGCAAAAAAGGCCAAGCATTATGCTATCCAAATGTTCAGGCCAAGCTTCCTCTGGGCCTTTAACCAAACTGTGTGTAAAAGCATTTTGTATTTGTTGTTCGGTCCGTTGCTTTAATAGTCTCCCAAAAAGGTCTTTGGGTTCAATGTGAATGTGTTGGATACTTGCACACCTTTTTGCATAACTAATACACAATTACCTGTATTGTACACAAAAGAAGGTGCGAAAAACTAAACTGTTTTTGCAATTTTAACAAGGTATATAACGACACCTTCAGGGCTATAATTTAGCATCATTTTACACACGAATGCACAGTGGGTTTGGTTTTATTTTGAAAATTATTAATTAGAAAGAAACTAGTACTTTAGTAAAGTAATAACTACTCAAATTTATTATTTTCAACTCACTAATTGATAGAGCAATTTTTAATTTAAGGTTTCTCTCTCTAATCTCTAACGTATATTTGCTTAATTTCTATAAATTTATTTATTTTATATTCCATATTAACTTAAAGTCTTTTCTTTTATTTCCTTTCTTATTTACTTGTCAGTTTCCTAACATTCTTTATCACTTTCCACACAAAATTTCTATTGAAATATTTATTTTTATTGTATTTTTATGTCAATTGAAATTACATTTCTAATTTCAAATCAGTTTTGCATAATTCGTTTACTTATTTCATTTTCAAATTTATTTTCTTTTTCATGTCCATTTCAATTACATTTTCAACTGTCAATTTGTCTTAAATAACTAATACCAATTGAAATTTTATTACAAAATTTTTATTTACAATTTCCATTTAAAGTTCAATTTTAATTTCCTTGCCATGTCCAATTCAATTTCATTTTTAATTCTACTTCATTTATGTTGCCTTGCAATTTTTTCTTTTTTTTTTTTTTTGCATATGTAAATCAAACCAATGTGCACTTTACGTTGCTGTCCAGACAAGGTATTGGCTGTGGGCAACTTTTCTTACGACTTTGTCATTACATGACACTAACTGAAACATCCCAAACACTCCCTCCTTCCACTCGTCAGGATTTGCTCTACAAAATATGCAGTAACCACAGAGCCTGGGGGGGGGGCAGAATGTGGGCATCGCATTTACTGATTGATAGACCTCAGCTCAATAAATTCAATTGTCAGTGGTAATGGTTGTTGCTAGTGTTGCCAATGTCCTCCTGAGGCCAGTCACTCGATTTATAAGCTGCCTTCTGCTGGACCACACAATATTTCCTTTTGCCTTCTTTTCTTCCTTTTTTTTTGTGTGTGTGTAGGAGAAGACCGACAAATTGCTAAGTTTCATGGCTTTGCGTAGCTCGTTAGACAAAAGCGCACATATGACAGGCAATTTGTGTTTATTACATAGCTCCATAAAGACAGAGCTACCCTTAATATGGCTTTTGGCTAGACCTTTTTTATAGGACCAAGGAGCAACAAATGTTTCATTGCCGTTATGGTGTCTCATTAGGTTCATTATTATGTGCCCCTTTTTTACTTTATATTATCTAAAGTGACTAGAAATTCTTATGAAATTTACCTTAAAAAGGAATTCATCGAATTTACTTGCCAACTTTAAGGGGGAAATTTACAACTTAGGAATTCACGTTGCCTACTTTAAGGGGCACTTAGGGCCTGTTAAGGGGTATAAGCAATTCGTTGTTACAACATTAGGAATTCAGTCTTTTTGCGGTTTAGCTGCCTTCACTTGATTAATATGCAATTTCTTGATGAAGGCAAAGCCGCCATTAACACACACACACACACTCACTCGGAGAGTGAAAGGAAAGATGCACAGTAAACCGCTAACCCATTTACATATGTGTGTGTGTGTGTGCGTGTGTAGACTACTAGAACTTCGGCTTCGCTTTGGCTTTAGCTTTGGCTTTTTCTGTGTGAAGCCTGGCAGAAGGACCACAAAAAAAAAAACAACTGTGGCAAAAACAAAGGAATAATTTAAACTCTGTCATAAACTAGGTTAGCATCATTCGCTCACACACACTCACACACACACTAACACTTTACAGCGTCTGCTGTTTTATAATAACTGTCGGTTTGGCGTTTTTTCTTCATCAGCTTTCGTTGTTGCTGTTGCTATTTTTTGCTCTTTATTTCCGCAGATTCGTTGTCCCTTTCTTTCTCTCTTTCTCATTTAATGCTTCTGTATTATTTTTTTTTGTGTTATACGACAGACAATACGCTCACATTTATTTTATTTTTCAATTTTTTTTTTTCCTTTCTCTCTTTTTATCATTTCTTTTTGTGGGCGTTATGTGGGCATGTCTCGACCGGGTCATGCGGCATTATGTGATGCATTTTTTATGCTATTCGGCCTGCTCGCTCTTTTGCCATTTTATTATCGCATATGCATACACACACACACATAAGTAACGGTATTTACGTACGTTCATATGTGTATGTATGTATATGTACATTTGAATGGAGTTTTTGTTATTGCGCTGAGAATCGCTTACCATCATCACATAAATTGGCCACAGAGTTCAAAATGCTTTTTTGTCCCCATAACTAACCACATTCATCGTGCATATAGATACATATACATACATACGTATATGTATACGTATACATACATACACATATACGTATTCTTGTATACCCTTTGCCAACTATAAGTTGAGTGAACTACAGATCAAAGAATGATGATATATCTTTGCTTCGACTACGCGATTTTAATTAGAAACAACAAAATAATGATTTAAATTTTGCTAAAAATTCTTCAAGGACAAAATAAAAACCCTTAGATTTTTACCATATTCCATTTTTGTGTATTTTTTAGAATCATTTACATAATATAATTTTAACACAACCAGCTGAAAAAGCTTTAGTATTTTTGCATTTTTTATATATTTACAAGTTTGTTTAGATTAACAAATTGTTTATTTCGGTCAACAAATGGTTAAGTACCGTTAAATTGCAAAATTTATTTCAAATTTATATTCATTTTATCCATTGTTGTCCCTCTGTAACTGTGGCAAAGTTAGCTTACCTTTCTACATCGTTTCCACTTTTCTATCTATCGAACATGTACATATTTTTCCTCAGCCGATACTTATTAAAACAAGAGTTGCCAGATCCCATCTTAAATGTATCTCAGCAACAAAACCAGCACATAGACTCAATGTAAATGGAATCTTTTAAAAAGTTTTCATTTCTTTAAATAAACGACATACAAACAAACTATCTTTACTTATGTCATATATAATTATTGAAAATAGTCTAAAAGAACCATCTATTACTGTTATTAAATTAAGTATTTACTATTTATGACTGGACAGATGCCTAAGTACTCGCCATGAGTACTCGTAGGTACAGTCATGGGCAAAAGTATTGGCAATTACTCTGTTTCCAAATAAATAACAGAATATTTAGGTAACAATGTTTATTAGTTGCATGTATATGCATTTGTTTATTATATAAACTCTATTGTTGTAACTACTAAAAGCTTTTCAGCAGTTATTTGAAATAGTTCTCTGCAATTTAACATTATTATTCACTATATTTAATCGGTTATTTATTTTATTATATCATATTATAATTAACTGAAAAATATGTTTTCTGTTCTGTTAGCATTAGAAGTAAAATATTATAAAAAAAAAAAAAAAAAAAAAAAATAGGAGGGTTTTCCTTATTTGTTTCCAACAAAAGAAAACTTGAAGAGATGAGCTGTATAGAAGATATCTAATATTTAAAACAAAATTTTCAAAAGCAAGTACAAAAACACACACTTCCTCTAAATAGGTCTATGGTAATTACTATTTTGAAACTACTTAATTAATTATAATATAATATAATAATATAATAATTTATTTGTATATTATAAAGAATCAAATGTATGCATATATACCCTAACAAATCGGAACATATCAAATTATAATGGTCTGCTTTGAAGTGTATAAATGACCCATCTTTTCCATATGAAAGGCACGTTTTATTGTTAAACAAATTGCATTGTTATGTTCATGATTGAATGCACTTTGACAAAACAAAAAAAAAAAAAAAGAAAATTATAAAAATTTATTATTAGTATAAAAAAGAGGAAAATGAAAGAAAATCGAATGAAAATATTATTATGTTATTAATATTAGTAAATATTGATGAAGTGTTTGGCCTTTTGCAGCAATTTGTTTGCCAATATTTTTTGTTGTTCGCTTCAAAACGTACAAAAAAATAAATATATGTACATATATATTCCCGGCACGGCATATTAAATCAATAAATCTGTGCCGAAACAAAATCAACAAGAGTAAAAAAAATGTGTTGGCCACATACACAGATTAAATTGCCGATTTCTGTTTCAATGTTCGATGTGTTTTTTATTGAATATATATACAACGAATCGATTATTGTTAAAGATTTGTTTCGGTTTTTTTTTTTGCGCCAATACTTTTCGGACAATTCGTTTTAATGGCATTGCATAAACAACAATTAAATACGCCTGAAAGATATGGCCATGTTACAGAGAAATATTTGTGATTGTGTAATTTACTTTTCTTTTTTTTTTTGTTTTCAACATATTTAATTAAATTATAACATTTATCTCATACCCACGCCCTCGCAAACGCTGCCCATTTGCCTCTTGTACTTTAACCCCTGACTTTGACTCATATTCGCAATCATCATCATCATTATACATTTGTATGTACATATGTATGTGCTCTATTGTTCTCTCAGTGGTAATGTATGTGAGTGTGTGTGTGTATGTGCTCATGCCGGGGGACAGAGGTTAATTGATGACAAATGCATAAACTCTTTCTGTTGAAGCAGAAATTGAAACATCAATGAAAGAAAGCTTACTCCCCATTCTCCTTCTTCTTTTTGGTTGTTTCTGATGGAAACTAAGGCAAAGGGTCAGCCCTTTCTGTGAAAGCCAAAAAATATATACTCTACTACAGAGTAAAAGTTGAGTATGGATTCTATTTATCAATCATCTCACATCAAATTTAATGACAATTCATGAAACACAAAACAAAAGTTTTCTCATTTGAAGATGGGTCTATTTTGGTTGCTTGAATATATTTAACATTTGCTACAGAAACTGATTGTTTAATTTATAGTGAGTTGGAAAATTTGCATAAGAATTGATGTATATGATCTAAAGCTGATCTTAATAAACGTTTATGTTATACTAAACTTATGTTAAGCTACATTAAAATATTTATTAAATTTTGTAGTTATTCGATTTGAAGGCAATTAAAATTTGAATACAAAAGTTTAAAGCAATAAAACATTTAACACAAAGATTGCCCACAACTTTATTCAACTAAAACTATTAGTTAAACTGTTCACTTCTGTGTTAGTTATTCGCTTTATGCATTTTAGGATTCCAATAAAAAATCATAAGGTGTTATTTGCTTTAAACGTACTCAAGAGAGAAATATCGATAGAAACTAACATCGAACCTAATTATTCTTGCAGAAGAAGTTTTAAAGAAATAATACAAAGGACAAATGTAGTTGCTTTACTCAACTGAGACAAAATTTAACAAAACAAAAATGTTGTATAATTTAAATACATATACTAACTATCTGAACTAAATTTACTTTAGCTGTACTGTTATATAAACTTTAAAAAATATTAAATAAATCGGTTTTCAAAAAATCTTTTAAAATTTTAAATGGTTAAATCGTTAATTGTTATATATTTTTGGAGAATACCAATTTAATTAAATTTAGTAAGTGCTTTATATATAAAATATGTATCTTTAGTAACTGACTAAAGTTGAGTTACAGCAAATATTTGGATTACGATCCTTAAAGAGTTAAAGAATCCGCTTTTCAGATATAAAATTCAATTGATAATAAAATGATTCAAGTCATTTATATACATATTTAAATTTGTTATACCAATGTATACAACTTGACTGTTTAGTATAAAAAAACAATGTTATAGATAAATGCTAAACAATCTTTCTTCTTGTCAAAACTTATATGCCTAACCTCTTGCCAGAGTAATATAAATACATGAAATATCATTTAATTAATGAGCAATTTATTAAATTATAAACAATGCCAACAAAAGACTCTTTCTCTCATTCTCTCTCTCAATCTCTTTCTCTCTCTCTAGCTCTTGCACACGTTAAAGCTTAATTGTTTTCTAGTGTTCCTATTCTCTACCCACTTTCCCCATATATGTGCATATATATAATATTTCTGTATTGTATATACTTGATTTGATTTCTGTGGGCTCTCAGCTGCTATTGAGAAGGGAGAATGAAACCGGGTTCACATTGTCAGTGTCAATTATTGTTACTATTTGTTGAAATGTCAGCTAAAGTATTTGACTGCGTTGTGTCATAGTTCATGTTTCAATGAGTAAAAGTTATTTGCTCGAAATGAAAATTGTAGATAAGGAATGCGCTTTGTGACTCAAGTATCAACACGTTCCACAAAAAGGAGGGCGTTATTGTTAGTTGATGAAAAGGGAAATTTATATTCATAGATAGCAAATAGTTCTTTGCACAAAAAAACCCCATAGAAAATGCAAGTTTTATGAAATTCATCTAGGTAAATCAATCTTGGCAGAGGCAAAGTTTATAGCAATGAAAATACTTTTGCAGCGAAATAGAAAGGAAAACATTTTTTATTTGAAAACCTTTTTTAGAGTTGAAAACTTTGTAATATACTGTACCTTAGATTCAAATTGACTTTGCTAACAGTTTAAGTAAATTTTATAGTTTAATTTTCTATACAAGTTTAACTTATAAAGACTTACTTAGTAAATAAATAAAAGTGAATTCATAAATCGAAAGTATGTTAAAATAAGTACTGAAGGAAAAGTATATCTTATTGTTTTTGGACTATTGTTTATTAAAGTTTCGTTTAAACAAATTTGTTGATTTATAATAAAAAACTTAATTTGCAAACTAAGCAATAAAACTGCATGAAATTTTGACAACTGTCGGATGAATCTTAAGTTCTACTTAAGATATCAAGGGATGATTTTGTTTATTGTTTGATGATTGATGGGCAATATATTTATACTATACTCTGCAGGGGTTCAATTAGCTGCCTAAGCAATTTTTATGTTTAAGAAATATAATTTCAAAATACTTCTGATTCCTATTTTATGTGATGCGATTTGATTTTGGGCATGGCCATCTTAGTATGGAGCCTTTTTACTGTTTTTCTAAGATATACGATGGAATATAGTTCCGCATTCTAACCAATTTTAGCAGTTAGAGATGAATATCTCATCTGACTCTGCCTAATGAAATATATCCTTTGTGAAAGTTAAAAAAACCCTTTTGAACAATATGTCTATGATTGAAAACTTTAACCTTACTAATTTTTGTTAAACTTTAACCCAACATAAAGCCATGTAGCCAACCTGAGAGACTTTTTTCTTATTATTATAAAAACCAAAAAAAAATTAAGCTTTGAACGTGTTTTTTTCCCCTTATCTACGTATGTATATGGCATAGCACTTATTTTAACAGTACCCGGGCACATTTTCGAAAGCCAACCATTTTGTCTAGCAAACAGTAGCACATGGTGTCATTTTCACACACACATACACACACTCATATAGAACGAGATGCGACGACCTGACACCTGACAGCCACTCAACGGCGAGTGCTTGTCGGATTTAAAAATATAATAACCAACAAAAAAAAAAAAAAAAAAAGAACAGGGGGAGGGAAAAAGTAAAAACAAGAAAAGTAAAGTGACAAAAAAAGCAAACATCATGCATGCAAAATGAAAAGGAAGAAGAAAAAAAAACATGATAGAAAAAGGGCGAAAAGGGGGAGGTTAAAAGTGAGAAAAGGTATAAGAAGCAGCACACCGAAAGATGACAGGACATTTTTGCATATGTCAGTTAGGGAAAGTCACACACACACACACACCACACCACACACTCACCATCTCTTAGTGTAAGTACAACAATGGCTAGCTTTTATTTTTGACACGAACAGCAAAAGAGGGGCGAAGAACTATAATAGTGCAAGTGGGGGGAGGGGTAGGGAGAACAGAGCGGAACTTAAAAGATGTCAAGGTGAAGTGTTCGGTGCCACATGAACAAGTCAAAGTTCTGTGGTAAAGAAAAAAAAAAAAAACCAACAAACTTGAATAAATTCAATAAATGAAAGAAATGAGACGGGAGAGAAGAGAGAGGGAAACATGTTGTCATGCCACCGCTCGCTGATATGCAAAGTCAAGTGGCAATTTATCATATGCCTCCATGCCGCGAAGAGGCAAAGATTGGCTACGGCTTCGGGTTTTTCGGATTGGATTGGTGTCTACAGTTGCAGCTGCGGCAGTGGGGTCGTCGCCTGACAGTGCCACTATGGGGTTAAGTGGCAAAACTCAATTGAATGGAGAATGCGTGGCGGAACCGTGCGTGGGCATGAATGAATTCAATCTAGGGACAAAATGTGAATACCTATGACCAAGCGGCATCTACCACCACATCATCAAATATCAGAGAGAGAGAAAAACTCTGATATTTCAGTGCTGACCTCAGGCACAGTGGGTGCAAATATATGTAACAGCTACTTTTTAGTTTAAATAAAGATAAAAGAATGTAAAAGAGAATAGAATGGTACTTTTTAGTTGAAGCTTATTTTAGATTCTGTATTATTTTATATATTTATAATTTCATTTATCTCCTCAATTATAAATTTATCAGAAAAATAATTTCTATCAATTTAAAAATGATATCCAATTTACATAATGTTTTTGCCAGCTTTCAATCTTGCATTAGCGTAAAATGTTAGATAACAAATGCTAGTTTTTAATTGTTATAAAAAAAATAGAAAAACCTCTTATATGATAACAAAATATTTATTTTAAATTGCTTTAAAATTTCATTAGCTTTTAACTAAAGCAAATAATATAAATATTGATCAGTTTTCCATAGCTCCCAAATTTGAACTTTAAATTAGCTTTTAATGATTAGATTAAGGTTGTTTAACTATATTTTTGTTATACATTTTTTAATCAGTTAATAAAATTTATAAAATTGGTCGCGATATGCAACTTTTGTCGTAACAGTCTTCTTTTGAAGCTAACCAACAATAAGACAGATATACCATGAGGTTTCTCTAAAAAATATAGGTTTAAAAATGAAATACTAATTTGTGATGTCAAGGCAATAAACTTTACTTAGTTCTTAAACAATATGCACTTTTTATTTGAGCTTCTTAGTTCAGTAAGATCTCTAGCCAAATGGATTATACCACATTGTTGTATTGCCCTCTTAGGAATGATCGATCTTAAATTAAGTTATAGTTAACTTAGATCCAAACTGGACTTGAGGTCAATGTACATATAGACAATTACAGCAAGATTATAGCTTCAGTGATAATAATTTTAATAATAATTTTAATAATAAAATATTCAATTTAACATATTATATTCCTATTTGTTATAAGATATACATACTTTTACTATTTTTTACTACTTTAACAGATTTTCTTTATTTAATTTGGCCGCTTACCGATTTTTACTAATTTTAATAAGTTTCCTATATACATACATATAATATTATTCAGTATACAACCCAAGATAAAGTTAAAAATTTAACATTAATATATATTATATTATAATGCAAGTTCTACATCTTTCCAAAATCTGATCATAAACCATATTTCAAATCTACATAAACTTTGAGCAAGTTTGTAGATCTTTACAAATTTTGGCAAAATTTACTATGCATATTTGAGTTGCATTTCAATTTTTAGTATGTACTATATCTAGATCTCTTGTAATTACCTGATTACAGCATTTACAGCAATCTAGTTAACCTTTTCTCTACATTCTTTGTTCAACATTTTTGGTCTATTTGTATTTAATTTTGTACTAAAAATCGATGCCACATTGACCTTTCCCTCAATTAAATGCATTCACATTCATTATTCTACCTCTTTAAAGCCCAAAAGTGGTAAGTCAAACAGCCAACACCTCGACCACCTCTCCTCCACCTCCTCTTTCTCCTGCACTACTACCAACAATGAGGCGAATTCACTGTCGACACTTTTTCCCTCATTAATTTACCAGCGAGCAACCGCTTTGTATTACATAATTAACGTAAGCTCATGGTTCCATTCCCTCTGAACCTCTCTTGGCCTGTTCCTGTGCTTTTTGCCAGCCGGCTGTGTTGTTACATATTGATTCTAATTTTGTGGAATTTACTGGCAAAATATGGTAAATACGAAACGCATTCGATTGGAACTTTGACCTTACCCACTCTTCTCTGTTCCATTACAATGCCTGGCAAATTGATAGGAGTCCCAAAAACACTTATCCCTGGCAAACCGAGTAGAGTAATTAACAAGGCGTTTGGTTTAGGACTCAAGTTGGTCAATTCGCTGGCCACTCTCTGAATGCAGTATAGAAGGAATAGCAACCAGCACCCAGCTTGACAACAATCCTGTCCAGGCGGAAATGCTTGACAACCACAACAAGGTCTACGAGGGTTTGGGTAAAAGTAGAGAGTGGAGGCATCACTTCCGGAGCTGCTGTTGACAACCCTCAAGAGCAGCACAACCAAAGATACTTCTCATTCGCAAACTCACACACACATACACACACTTACTTCTCTGTCCGTCCGTCAGTAAGTGACCACAGCAGAAGCAGAGGAACTGGAGATGGAGATGGAAATGGAGCTGGTGCCAGAACGCAAACGAAGGCGCAGTAATATGCGTAATTAAACAAAACCGCAAATGGGACACAAAGCAACAACAACAGCAAAAAAAAAAAAAAAATGAAACCCAGAAAAACAAGTCAAAAAGGCAAATATAAAAACTGCAGCAAGCGGAAGAAGCGAATGAAAATAAATTTTTGCATTAGCGAAGTTGTTTTTACCCTTAAATACAAAAATTTATATGTTTTCGAAATGGAATTTGTAAGAGATTATGAAATTAATTTTTAAGTTTTTAATATTTACATAGAAAAAATTCAAATTGAGTTCCGACTATATTGTTAATTTTCTTAATACTTATAATATTGGTAAATAGAAATAACATATAATTTTAAACAAAATACCTTTTTAAAACTCGATTTTCACTAAATTTAAATTTACATATATAAATATTTATACATTTTAAAACGAATCAATTTTATCTGATTTAAATATGAGAGATTTTCTGAGACTTAGTTATTTCATTTGAGATTTATCTATTTTTTTTTTTAAGTGATTTATATTTTATTTTAAATGCTTTGTTCAAAAACAAATGCTTTTTCAAAGTTATTTATCACAGCGTAAGGTTAAATTACTTTACTAATAGAAGCAATAATATTTATATCACTAATTTTGTTATTCTCGATTTATGCAGTTTTCCACAGATTTTGCTCAAATTTGTATTTATATTCAAAATGCCAAATGAAGTTTTGTATACAAACAAACAAACTGAGAATAAATTTTGCCGATTTTAAAAAGAAAAATTCACACGGTATTGTTTTTTGTTTTTGTTAGAAAGGAACCAACAAAATGAGTCCCTTTTATTCAAAATAAAAATTTTGTTTATACACAAAAAGCCGCCTTTAAAACAAGCAAAAGCAATATTTTGATTACGTTAAATTATTTTGATTTGATTAGCATTTATGAGAATATAAAAAGATATCAGCAAATCCTTTCTGTAGTTTCTTATTACGAAGATGGCTTTTCATCACATGGAACATGATACTCTTCAGCCCATAAAACTCTTAACAGAACTCAAATATTTCCTGGTAAGTCGGTAAAATTTCAAACAAATTTGCCATAAGAAAATCTTATTGTAACCTTGAACAGTCTATTAAAAATTTTCTTCACATCAAAAGAAGTAAAATATTGAATTATAAAACTATTAATTAATATTTCACTCACACAGAAATTCTACTCAGAATTCAAGAACAGTCGCTTTGACAACTGGTTTTGAATTATTTTACAAGATATTCCATTCAAATTTGGTCAGTAATTGAATATATAATTATTTTCAAAGCTGAGTAAAATAAAAAAAAAAGACTTCCGTTGAATTTGTAGTTATAAGGTAACTCTTCTCCATGTGAAGATAAACAAATAAATGAAATCAATAATAATATAAAAAATATACAACATTTTAGTTAATTTACAAAATATTTTTAAGTTTATATATATTTAAGTAAGAGTTTTCCTTAGTTTCAAATTGCGCAAGCCTAATGGCATTTGGTATAATACTCCATTTCCTAGGACCAGCATTTAAATTAAATATTTGTTGGCACTGCTTGGGGTGAAAAAATAAGAAATAAAGTAAAAAAAAAAACGAAATTCGCAGAAAGAGATAAAGTAAAGAGTTAAAAAAAAAAGAAAACGCCGGGCCACATAAATGTGGAGCATGCAGATTGAAGTGTCTCTGGTCTGTGGGGTATCTGGTGGCAAATGTAATGGGGAAAAAGTGTCGGTGTGGGTCCAACCAAAATAAGAAGAAGGAAAAAAAATATGGAAAATGAAAATCGTAGGCATGTCAAAGCTCTTGATGGGCATATACAAAAATGAAAAAAGAAAAAAAGGATTTTTGAGGAGGGGCTTAACGCTCAATGAATGCTGAAAAGTTAACGTTAAAGTTTGACGATGAAATTGATCACCCAAAAAAAAAAAACAAAAAACGGAAAAAGGGAACAAAATTGTTTATAGATTTAAGATTCATTTCATTTTGTTTGTTTGTCGCACTAAATATGCAACAATGTGCCATCGATTTTCTATTAGTCACGAAACACTTGAGCTAGAAAGAAAGCAAATATTGATGGGCAAATACGTAACAAAAACGAGAAAGAAGAGAAGAAAAAAAATGCAAAACCAAAATAAATGTACCGGGCTAATTTTGACTGCAACGTTTTCTTTAATACCCTTTACTTAAAAAATATTAAAAAACAAAAATGAAAATTGACTAACTTATGAAACTTCGTTGCTCAATAGCTAAGTTTGTTGTTATATTTTATTAATATAAGTAAATTCAAGAAATAATAGATTTTAATGTGGAATTGAATAATTTTTTGGTTTCCCCATACACAATTTTTTTTTCAACTCGAAAATATTATAAGTTAGTTATTATTTTAATAACTTTAATACAACAATTATTTTAATATATATTTTTAATTTCTAATATTTGTAAATAACATTAGACAGAGCAAAACATATACCAATTTAGAGTAAAATACCAAACTAATCATAATAAAATTTTCCATTTGTATAAAAGTATATTAATATAATTATCTGCCCACCCAGTTTTCTAGGTATTACTAAAAAATTTCAAGAGTCGGCGATTGAACCTTATAAAAGAAGTTACTCTGACCTCATTAATTATATTCAATAAATGTTTTTAAGTCAGCTATGTGTTAAAGTCCTAAAAATTTTATAAAATCATTTCAAAAACAAAAACATTTCTGAAAAATTTAAATTTTTTGTAAGTTTGCCAAAATTATAAAGGAACTTGTTATGGCTTAGTTCATCTAACAAAACACGCAACTAAATTTAAAAACTAAAAAATTGGCACACTTTGTTTTCGTTACAAACTTGTGATCAAAACAAATATAACCTTACAGAATAGGGGTTATTCAAACAATAAAGAATAAATAAGTTTGTCCATGACGACGTAAACCTCTCCCTCTCCCTGTCTCCCAGTTCTTTTTTTTTAAGCCTACACTCACCTGTTAGGGCTGCCAAATTTAGCATAAATCCAATTAGCCGCATTGCTTTTTCGTTTATTGGCAATTATTTGGTTATTAATAATAATAATTCCCGTTGGGAGATAAGTCCACCGTAAGGCAGTCAGCGGGAAGTAAATTAAATAATTTATCTAACAGATTCACTTTAATTGTTTTGACTTAGTTTTGCAGTTTGAAATTTGTTTTAAGAACACACAAATACACACAGAAGCACGAACACACACAAACACACTCTCAACACTTTCACACCCACACGCGCATCTACAACGATCCGGAGTCGAAGCCGTACTTCTAACCGGAGCCGGAGTCAAAGCCGGAGTACATCGGAGCCGATTGTTACGACAAAATAATGCTCACGACCAGCTTAAAAGAAGCAAGAGAAAGAAAGAGAAAGCGAGAGAGAGGGAGCGAATAGTTCTCTTCAAATCGCACGAAGTCCAAAGTCAACCAACGCGCACAAATTTCGGTTTATCACTGACATTTTAATTTTTTTTTCCGCGCAATGTTGTCAAAATGTTGCCAAGCGAGGGGCTCAGAAACATGCAGGGGTAATGGAATTTCGAAAGGCGGGGTAATCTCATTTCGAATAGCGGAGACACGAATTTCGGAAGCTTTGTTGTGAAGCTTAGAAATAGTTTTTATTCCATTTTTGAGAAATTATTTGACTAAAATTTTAGTTTTATAATTACCTCATAATATTTAAATTTTATAATAAATATTAATAAAGAAAGTAATTTTAAATGCATCATTTTCCCACTTAGTTTAGTTTATCAATAACTCTTAAAACACCTCTCGAAAAAGGGGCCAAGTAGAACAGTGGAAAGCGATTAATTTAGCTCAAAAGCTTTTAAAAAATGTTTATTGTAAAAGTTGGACTTTCACTGTCTGCTATAATAACAGCAATTTACCATAGAAACAACACCAACAAAGTTGACCATAAAATTTACCATAAAAATGTATCTTTCATTGAGTGCTATACAAACAGCAAATTGCCATACAAATCACCAACAAGGCTGTCCATAAAAATTCAAACAAAGTTTATGGTAAGATAAAACTTTTTTTTTACAGCGCCATGGTGTTTCCTTTCAGAGAAGCTTTCCTCTTAAATAAATCAAAAGTTTAACGAAAACAGTTATAAGTAAGATTTTTAAAACCCTTTTATAAAAAACTATTACAACAATCTTTTAATGTAATAAATTATAGAGCATCTTAAAAAGAGTTTCTGGTTTCAAAATGCTTATTATTTAAAAACCATCAAATAAATTTTTTGAACTTTCTAACAGTTAATAATTTTGTGTAGCGCCACCTAGCGTCAGGCTTCTTCAAGCAGTCGCCCTCTTGTTGTACAAAACAATCGATATGGAAAGATGTGTCATCTCTAATAAAAAGAGAAACAGAAGCAGCGGAATGCAAAATGCCGGGAAAGAAGTAAGAAAAAACATTATTTATAATAACAAATTGACTAATGAAACAAAAACAATTTAGCCGAACGAGACGCAAGTTGATAAAGAAAAAACAGAGACAACGTCGGCGGCAAAAGCAAGCACAGGAACGTGACAAAAACGAAAAAGAAGAGGAAGCACTTAAACAAAAGGTAACAATATGTTAAAATAAATAACTAAAATAACATGTAAGTTAAATTTTTAGGATCCCGAATATCAGGCCTGGCTAAAACAACAAGAAGAACTAGAGGAGTTCGAACGTTTGGCCAGCGAACGCCAGCACCAGGATGAAGAAGAAGCCTGGCTACGACGCGAGGCTCTGGCCCAGAGACAATTTAGTCTGGATGCAGCCCAAAAACGACGCGAAGAGGAGAAAATTATTCAATTGCGGGAGCAACAGGCTAAGGAATTGGCCATAATTAAAGAGAACCAACGACTAAGAAGAGAGGAAAGCAAACGACTGGCAGCTAAAGCAGAAGCTGAGTTTGAAGCCATGATGCTAACAATGGACGACTACCTGAACAATCCGGATGAGCAGAAAGCGCCACCAATGGAACTGCAGCGAGTTGTGGAGACGCATCCCCAGGAACGTCTCTGTGAGTTCTTCACACGCACCAATTGCTGTCGATTTGGTCACACCTGCACCCACAATCATCGCCGTCCCATGTTGGCCAAAATCCTGTTGATTCGCCATTTCTTTTCGCATCCCTTGCTGAAGCAATCATCTTCAGATGATTACCTAGAACTAACCGAACATGATTTGCGTGAGAGTTATGATGAGTTCTTTCAAGATGCCGTCGGTGAGTTGCAGAAATTTGGCAAAATTATCAATTTTCGTGCTCTGCGCAACACTTTGGACTATTTGCGTGGTCATGTCTTTGTGGAATATGCCCACGAGAGGTAAATATATCAAATCAATCTCTACTTCACATAATAAATTCGTAATCTCCCACTTCTTCAAACATTTTAGGCATGCCTTGAGGGCGTTTATTAATCTTCAGGGTCGTTATTATGCCTCTAAACGGCTGAATGTGGAGTTCTCCAATTTAAGGGGCTGGCGTGGTGCTGTTTGCGGTACGTGAACCGCCTCTGATGACACGTATCCTTTATCAAAAAAAAAAACAAATCATTTAACATAAATTTTACTTTATAAGATATTTTTTTGTACCAAAATCTATTGCTTCTTAAAGGTTTGTCCTTAAATCGAAAATGTCCCAAAGGTTATAGCTGTGCCTATTTGCATTTATTTCGCAATCCCAATAATCTGTTTAACACAGATTTGGAACACCCAGCCACTCCGAGAAGTGTCCGCTTAATACCAGCCATCAAGACGCCACAGAACAGGTTGAAGTTTCTTTTTTGCAAATATATAATGAATGAAATGCATCATTTATTTGTATTCTTTGTTGCAGTTGGAATGATAATTCGGACAAGGATAGACATTGGCGCTGGTCAGAGAGTCCCGAAGTAGAAGTGCCAAAATCTAAATCGTTGAGCAATCAAACTGCAGATTCTTTAACACAATTCAATTCCAAATATCTTAAAGAAGTTACGAGAAGTCCTTCCAAATCAGATCACAAACCGGATTCCGCACGCAGTTCTATACCTTTAAATCGAGATCACAAAACGGGAGACTTTCGGGGTAGAGAGACAAATCTTAGATCTCCATCTACTAACGATCGTAAAACGGATCTCACCTCGGATTCTAAAACTCAAAATGTTGCTGATCACAAAGTTTCGTATAGTAATGGTCATCAAAGTCGCCAATCCTCCCGAAATGATCACAAAAAAAGAAGTGCTTCAAGAGATAAACATAACTCTGATCGGAACTCGTCCAAAAGAAAACGTTATCGTTCTAAAAGCTCCTCAAGAAGTAAAAGAAAACGTAGTCGGGATCGTAAATTATCTAAAATTGATAATAATTTAAAAGAGGATCGCAGACATTCCGCAAGATCTTCGATCAGTAAAGAGCAAAACAATTATGGCAAGAAAAAAGAAACTGATAAACAGATGATAAAGAATCGCAGTCGTTCTAGAAGCTCCCACAGAAGTGATCAAAAGAAAAAATTCGATTACAGTCGTTCTTGAATTTGATTCTGCAGAAGTCAAGTTGTAATAAGCAATTTTAAGTTAAAAGTCAATGAAATAGCATTATTATTTTTATAAGATAAGGTGAAAGTGATCTTGAATGCGAACGACTACAGAAGACAGACTACTAAAAGGACAGTAAAATGTAGATTCGGCTTGGAAACCAATAGAACTGATCGTCACTTTTCTAGGTTTAAGAACTAAAGTGATTATAGAATATATCGAAAATTATCAAAGAGATAAGACACAATTGTTATAGATTTAAAACAGTATTAATCAAGATCCGGATTTGATTAAACTACTGTTAAATAAAAACCAAAATATTGTTTATATGAAATTTTTACAAAAATTTTTATTGAATCTCTTTTGCGGAGAGAAGGGGATAAAGTGAAAATATAATAGACACAAAATACTAAGAGATTTACAATATTAGAGCAAAATTTTATAAGTAAACCAAAACGAAATTAAATATGTATATATATTTTGTTCTTTTCTTTGTTGGATTTGCTCTTGGCAGTAGTTTCGAAACGATCTATGTATATTTATAGGAGAAGGATAGTGTCAGATTTGGTGCGTTGTGTGTGTGAGGGGAGGGAGAGAATTTGTAATGACATAGAGCCTAGTGCTGCAATGTTTTTTTTTAGAATATATATATATTTATATATAGGTGGTAAGATCGGAAATTATATAAATTCTAAAGTCTATTTTGTTCTTTTGTTCTTTTGTTCTTCTACATCAACATCGAGGACGTCACATTCGAAAACATTATACAAAAACACTTTAAGGAATATTATTTTATATAAAAATAAAGTAATCTTTAAAATTAACGCGCAACAAAACACACCCACCCAACTTATAGACGAATGCCAGGATTTGTGGCTGCAACATAACGCAACAGCTCCTCATTATCCTCACAGATGACAGGCTTCTCGTGATAGCAGGCAACATCGTGCCAGGCGATGCCATCATTATAGACATTGTTCAACACAGACAGACACTGTTCCTTGGTCTGATTGATGTCATATTCGGCATTATCGGGCTGTGGACGCTTCTTGTGACCGGTCTGCGACCAGGGATTGTAGCCCCAACCCTGAGGAATGCGGTTGGTGGCTTGGATCTTCTCGCGAGTTGCGGACCAGAACCAACCATAAACGTTCTTGGGTTCCAAATCGGGACGATTTTCACAGCCAGCGAAATCGCAGATGCGACCAGCTGTCCAGATATAAGGCACATCATTCTGCTGGATGACACGGAAAATCAGATTGTTCTTCTCTTGGGTCTCCAGGGCAACCAAATCCATGCAGTATTCGCGGCACAAGTTACGGCCATCCAACCAATCGACCTTCTTGTTGGCCAAAGCGGGAACATGGGTGGTTAGGAACATGTTTTTGCCACGATACGAGAACTCCTTGGGACCTATGCAAAGAGATCGAGTAAGTAAAAAGGGAGATTGATTAGTTGGTCTGATTAGTATTAAGGCAAAACCAGTTTCAACTAAATATTTACTACCGTTGTAAGGCTTACACAACTTTTACACCCATCTCCCCCCACCAACATTGCCACCAAACATTGCCGAAGACTTTGGAATATTGCGCAATCTCCTCTTGCAATTTATGCAGCATGCTTCTTTTTGTTTATGAAGCTGCCTGCCGTTTGCTTTCCTTGGTCTTCTCCTCCTCTTCCATCTTAAGGTGTCTGTATATGTCAAAAGGTTTGTTTTTTTTTCTCCATTCCGGTGGCAACAATGGGAAACCCCCCGTATTAAACAAACAAAAACAGCCCTCTTTACCCTCCGCCCATTGAAACTTGTTTCACATCGTTGCCTCTGCGTGTTGTTGTTTCTTCGCATGTATGGGTATATGTTATTTATTTTTTTTTTTTTTTGCTACTGCACCTTTACTCACAACTTCCAGTTGATTAGCTACTCCTACCCGGCTACGCCCCAAAGACTCACTGTTGGCACGCGTCATTAGCCTCACTTTAAGCAGCTTTTGGCTTTTGCAATTGACTGCCCCGTCTCTCTGTCCAACCGTCAAATCCGCTTAACTCTCTAGACTCATAATGACCTTATTTGCCATGGTATGTATTTAACATTATTACATATTTCCTCAATTTCCTTACGTATTTGTGCAACGGGTCAAGGCATTCTTTTACTTTCTTTTTCAAATAACAACTCTTTTTCCTCTTCACATACTTGCATAATTTTGCGATTGATCAGCAAGTTTAGAAAGAAAGAAAGAAAAAACTTCAAAACCCTTTTTGTCTCTACAAATGTAAATTGCCTGACAAAGAGAGGGAGAGAGAGAGACAGACGTCAAACGGGTAATTAAGTTTTGAATGCTTAATTAATTTCTATTTAGTGAGACAGAGAGAGAGAGAGAGATAGAGAGGGAGGGAGGGAGACCTAAAAAAAAGCTGCTTGTATAACTGGAAATTTCTAATAAGATGAAAGATCTAAATCAAGCAGCTTAGCAACTCAAAACTGGCTATGCAACTTTAGTTTTTAGCTCTGGCCGAAATTTTTTTTATTTTTTATATTAAGTTGCATGTTTTTCACCCAACTAACTGGCTAACTAACTGACTGACTGTCTGACTGACTGAGTCTGGGCCTAATTAGCACTAACTGCACAACCTATTCATTAGCGTACCGGATATGCAACGCGATGACGCTATTGTTTAAGCGTTTGAACCCACTCGCTGGCTGAATTGACTGGAATGCACATTGAATGAACATTTCATCTCATCTCACTAATCAGTTGTTGTTGTTTTTTTTTTCGCAATCAAATCGAATGTCTTGATCATTCAGACAAAATTTGTAACCCCAAATTGCTCTATATTGCAAGAAAATACAAACATATAACAACGGGTTACACGTTGGGCGCCATTTTATCAACAAATTGTTTAAAGTAAATACCACTAATTATGATTAATGGTTTATTATGATTACTAACTTTACAGCTATTTGCCTAAATTAAAGTTTACCAAATGGAAAACATAATAACTAAGCCCTTGCGTTGCAACCAAAGTGTCAAAATATAAAGCTTAATCGTGCTTGGTAAAAGTAAACTGATTTAGTTGTTTAATCTGTTTATTAGTTGGTAAGACTAAGAGGAGCAATGTTGGGCCCCTACCATATAGAGAGAACAGAGTTTTGGCAAAATCCAATCAAACGATACTAACACAATGATTGCTCCATGATGAATAAATTGCTTGAATTTTAAAATTTTTTATAGACTGTAAATATACCAGAGAGATGTAAAAATGCCCACGTTGACCGCCAAAAATGTATAATTCATTAAACTGACGAAAGCTTATGAGATTATAAGAGATAAGTGTTATAAACCTTTCAGTATAATTCATAATTAATAGCTAACCCTATTTGATTGCATGTCATGTAACAACTTAACTTTAAATGGAAAAGCCAAAATGTTTACTCATCTCGCAGATTACATCTTTCCGATCATCTAATTACTTAATTGTATGGCCAAAAGGAAAATGCATTAACACAATTGCTAATTGTTTTCTTTATAAGAAAGAAAATGACTCAATTGAGATAAATTTCTTCAACGAATTACCAAAAGTTTCCCTCACAACATTTCCCATTCCCTACATTGGGCGCCAAATCAAACTGTTTGGAATGTGAATGGTATGGACCCAAAAAAGGGTAATCAAAGAAAGTGATCACGTCAGCGACCTTCAGTTGAAAACACTTTAAAGTCCGCACCCACTATGAATCTATATAGTACGAAGACTACAACAATAACACGTAGCATTGCCAAACGATTTCAAGTGCAAACTTGGCAAATGTTTTTATCATTATATATTCTTAAGGCGTCTGATGGACACTTTTACTTTTACTACTTACGGCTGGCACATTTGGCTGGCACTGGCAAGGATAGGAAACGTCCCGGCTTGGTGGCTGTAGTTGTGGTGGTTCTGGCAGCACTTGAATAGGCTGCCATCACACAGAAAGTCGCTAACGCCAAGGTGACTTTCATCTGCAAAATGAAATAAAAAAATAAGACAATGAGAAAACGTGAACAAAACGTTTGGCAAGTATGCAAATTGTTTAACATCAATTTCAACAAGTTTTTTTTTATTTTTTTTTTGATTTAATGATAATGCCGCGCCCTTTTGCGTGTGTATACGCAATTTTGTATAAATTTTCTCGCCTCACATCCGATGATATGCGATCAGATGAGATGCTGGCTACCTCTATTCGTCTCTCGTTAATATTAACAAAAACAACAAATACACAAAAAAGATGTAACTTTGGCTTGTGTATTTGTATTTTTATGTCAAGGATGGCTAACCGGTTGCCCCGGGGCGGCCACTGACACACTGCCTCAGTGTTGCCAATGATGATGAAGATGATGATCAAGATGATGATGATGACGATGGCGACGACACTTGAAACTTTAATTTTTCTGACTGCTGCTGCTGTTTTTTTTTCTTTGCTTTGTTTTTGTCGGCGACAACGTGATCATTATTCATAAGATCATTTAACCTGATGATTACACAAGCTGCAGCTATAGCCAGTTGTTGTTAGTCTCCCGTTTTGACCTTTAACTCGAATTTTTGTTTTATTTAACTTTGGCTAGAATCTTCCTTATTGTTATGTATCTTCGACACCATTTGCATTTCAATTATATATTCCAAAATACCCCAAAAAAAATTGATGTCAATCAATTTGGTATTCAATCTTTCAATCCAAAATTTCAATTTCAACACGCATTTTGTTTTATTTATTATTTTTTTTTTTTTTTATTTTGTTTCGATTTGATTGAGAAATATGCATTTGCTTTTCGATTTTTGTTGTTGCTGCAGTTGGTTGTTGACTTTTGGTTGTTGTTGTAGTTGTTGTTGCTTTTTACATATTTTTTTTTTAAATTGATTTCTTTTGTGTGTGCGAGAGACGAGTTTTTTTAAACACAATTGGAAATTTTATATTTTTCTGCTATATTTTTCCATTGTGAAATGTTCTTAATAGCAAACGAAAGACTTAGGCAGCGAACTTGTTTTATCTATTATCAAATAACTTAGGTAACGAACTTGGCTTGTCATACACAATACACATGAAACACTTTAGTCCTTTCTTTCATTTATATATATTAAACTATATACACACATACACACACACACACAGTAGTTATATCCTTGCTAGCACATGAGTGAGCGTTTCCTTGCTTGTGACTCTTACCTTTGCTGCTGTTTCTTATTGTTGTTGATGATAATGTCCAGACAACCAGACAAGACCAGATGCAAACGAAAACAAAAGTCAATTGGCACTAGCAAACTGTTTTATAGCCAACAAAGCAGCCGAAGCTCTTGGCCAACTCTCAAAGCTAAAGCCAAGCTAAAGGCATTGCAAGCTTTTTTTTTCGGTTCGTATTGCCTGGTTGGTTGTTGTTGTTGTTATTGGTGTAGGGGCAGCTGTCGTCGTCGCTGCTGCTGCTGCTGCTGCCCAGAACATCTTTTCAAGATACTCAACAACTTTAAGTCTATAAATATTTATAAAGACAAGATGGTTCTTTTTTTTTTTTTTTCTTCCACGTAGTTTTATTTATTTACTTTTTATTTAAAGCAAATTTTAGGTTTTTTTTTTATATGCTGTTAGTTTAATTTTTACTCTGGATTTTTTTGTTGTTTTTGGCTTGATAAAGTGCCTGGCACTTGACAAAATTTATGCAAACACTTGCGGCATTATTTGTTGTTATATAGGCCTTGATCTTGAAAGTCAGACTTTCGAAATCGAAATAACAAAAAAATAAGAAAAAACAAAAAAAAACTTGTTCATCATTTTCAAAAATTTATTGATTGCCATGTGAATGAACTGAAGAAGTAATCAAATTCGAGCACGAGAAAGAGAGATGGCTAGTGAGATGGATATAAAGATTTAGAGTCTGGTTATAAATTTCTTGATCACATCTTCCAATGTACACTCCCCCAACCCCTACCCTGCCGCAAGCAATCATCCAACGTGCTGGGTTGTACCAGCCGGATCTACTATATAATGTTTGTCTCAGATTTGTTCTTTGGAAATTTCAGTTTTTATGTTTGCTTTGCTTTGTTTTGTGCTTTTTTTTATTTTTTATTTTCGCTCATAAATATTTATCATTGAAATGAGAATTTGTTTATTTTTTGATTATGTAATTTATTTTGCAGGTAAAAAAAATGGATGAATTCTTTCCCTCTTTCCTTTTTTTTTCTCAGTTTTAGAGTTCAAGTTCAAGCTCACATTTTAAGTTGCCTTTTTTTTTGATGGTGGGGGAAGGGCTGAACTTGTGACTTTTTGGTTTAATTTTAAATAATGTTTAACCTTAGATTTCGTTTTTCTATTGTTTGCTAATTGACCATGAAGATGTATTAGCTAGACTTGCCGGGCTTGGCTTGGCTTGGCTTGCCCTGGCCTAGCCTAGCCTAGGCACTTTGGGGTGGCATTTTTTTTTGCCATTTAGTGGCATTTAATAGTAAACTAATTTATAAAGCGGATTCAGACGCCACCAGTCACCAGATACCAGTTGGTAGTTACCAGTCCGGCGGTCATCATTCGTAACCCGTCATCACCTGCTTGCAGGGGGGATTTTTGTTTCATTTTGGTTGCATATTTTAATTAGTTTAATGTGAATTATGTGTGGGGACGGCACTTGCCTTGGGGGGCCCAAATGTGCAAAAGGTTTAGACCCATCAAAATAAAAAAAAAAGGAAAAATAGCCATGAATTGTGTTGGCCCAACAAATTAACACTAAGTTCAAATTAATTACATTTTAGATGCTGTATGTTAAGTTCACATGTGAATTTTTTTTCTCTCTCTGTCTCTCTTTTTCTGTTTTATTTATTATTGCAAAAACGAGAAACAAAAAGAAGGTTTAATATGAAAGCAAAAGCTATTGAGAAATTGTTTTTATACATAAAATATTTAGAGCCTTGAAAGTCTGTGGAGCAAAGAGAAAAGAAAAAAATTGAAAAGGAAGTAACAAAAGTATAAACAATAAATTAGTTAATATAACGAAATGAAGAGTCAAACTATAGAAAACTTTGAAAAGGCAAAGGTAAGACTATAAACGTTTAGTTTTACTATTTTTTAAGATTTTTTACAATTAAATAATTCTGTTTGGGAGTAAATTTTAAAATTCAGTGATATTGGAAATGAATTTAAATTAAAATTTTAAAACCTAACTTTATTTCTTTTTTAGAAAACTATAAAGAACTATGTAAGACTTGAAAATTAAAAAAAAAATTCTGCAATATTTCAATAACATTCTTTTACAAGTATTTTTACTATTTTAATTATATTTAAATAACATTCTTTTCTAAATATTTGTACTATTTTAATAATATTTGAATAACATTTATTTATATATATATTTACTATTTTACAGTAAAAGAAAGTTTGTCGAATATTTCAAAAAACGAAAAGTATTTTTCATATATTTATAAAAACATAAAAACTTAATTTTCATTTATAATTATTATATCACAATTAAAGTATAAAAGTTATATTTTAATTGTTTCTCTACCTTATCAAGAAAAACTTATAAAAAATTGTAAATTTCTATCAACAACGTTTAAAACTCAAACTCTACTTCTATATATTCGAATAGCTTAAATGCAAAGACCAATTGCAATTTGTATTCTCCCAAAAGGTAAAGCAAAGGAGAAAATATGCCCCAAAAAACCATAAACTAAGTTTGCCTTAGATATTAGACAATATAAACTTTGTTCCTGTATAATTCTGGTTTAATTTCTAACAAATATTTGGAGTTTAGTTTTCTCTCCTTACGCCAGACATATTTCAAGAGTTTTTAATTTTATGAAAAATATTTCTTTAATTTTTTTAATATTTTGCTTTTCATTCCTAATACAAAGACACGTTTATCTTTTAATTCATTTGAATATTAATATTGTTTATCTAATCCAAAAACTGTTAAATCTATTTAGTTAAAAGCATCATTTGCTGCCATCGTTGTTATTGCACTTTTTCTTGTTGCTGTTGTTGTTTTATGCATCTGCCTCATAAATCAACATCCGGTTAAAGTGTTTTTCTCATCTTATTGTCGTATTTTTTCTCTTCATTTTCTGACCTAGAATCTGGTTTATTTCGGGTTTTTTGCGATGCCAACATTTCCTGCAATTGTCCTTGGCAAGTTCAAAAACCGCAACAGCAACAACAATAATAAAAAAAAAATGGCATCAACAAGTGCTCCGGATCATAACACCAGAAGCTATATTTCCAGATATTTCTTCAAAACGTTTCAGAATCAATAACTAATATTCTATGTGGGCGACCTTCCGTGACTAAGCAAAAGATGATATACAAACATATATATATAAAACCTTTTTCTGTATTGGTTTCTTTTTCTTTTTTTGCCACATTTCCATAATTTAATGCCTGATGTTTTGATATTTAAACAAGATCACGCGCCCCAATCTCTGACGTCGCGGAAGCATCTCCAACACTAGCACCAGTACCACTCCAATTCCATTGGTATCTCAATCTGGCAGTTTGAAGAAGAAGCTTCCGCTTGAACAATCAAAATGCAAATCACCGAAAGAAACAACAAAACCAAGAAACACACACACACACATATAGATATACAGGTATATATATTTATATAGGTAGTATAAAGAGCAGCCAATAATACTATATAGTGTATAATCAATCTATTTAAACAACAGACAAGCTATAAATAAACAACAACAACGGCCAAAAAAGAATAGCATAAAGTTGACCTTAGAGGAATTTGATTGGATTCGTTGTGTATGGGCATGGGATGAGTTGAGTTGAGATTGGATTGGACCCAAATGAAGTGAAGTTGCGGTTACCAAAGAAACATTGATTAGCCGTATAGAATTTCTATCATTAACATTGGAATGGGTCATAGAGTACACACACACACACACACGCACACTCAGTTGTTGCTCATCCATAGCAAAAGTTATCTTGTCGAGGGAATGCGTGAAGGACGCCAATTGAAGTAATGATAATTGCAACTTGTTAATACCCAATAACTAAAGGTATATACAATATCATATGAATTAGTTTCAACATCTGTAAATGAATTGAAATGGTTGTATATAAATATATTATAGAGATTTCTTATAAATATTTAGCTTAACTTTTGTATTAGTATAGTATAATACATAAATTCTAAGCTTTAATTTCAAGATGAATTTGAAACTGAAATCTTAAATGCTTAACTTCATAATGATATTTAAAATATCTCACAACTTTTCAAAACTCATAGAAATATCGTTAATATAAGTGTTTGTTAGGAACTCTTATTCTCTTTGTTCATTTTTTGATAGTTTTTCAAGTTGGGATTAAATTTTTATAAACGAAAAGTAAGCTTAAAGTGAAGTATATTAAAACAAAATGTTAAAAATGATCGAAGACAAAAAAATCACTGAAAAACATTGTAAAAACATTAGAAAAATAACATTGTACTTAACATTTTCGATAAGAGATTTGCACTTAGAAAACAAGATAATATATCTTAAAAATTTAACTCATTTTCAATGCTTCATAAATTGCTTGTTTATATATATTTTTTATTGTAAAAAAAAATTAATTTCGATAGAGTGCATCTAATCTACAAAAGTGCTCATTTTTTGCGGTTTGTATAGGTTTTTTTTTTAAAGTCTATAATTATTAAAGATTTATTTATTATATATTAGAACTGTGGATGATGGTATTCTAAGGTTAATGGACGAGAGAATATAGATTCAAAATCAATTGCTTAGAATAGACATTCCTAATTAGTTAGAGGATTAGAAATTTCGCCTTACTTATTAACTATTCGCTCATTAAGAGAATTAGATATTTGCATTTTAAAGTTAATTTTAGATGATTTATTTCTATGAGGTATTTGTGACTGTTTTAATGGTGCTGATTTTACTTTTTGACTTTTAATAAATTATTACACTATTTTAACACTAAAACTATAGACAAAAAAGAGGTAGAGCATAAAAAGATTTGCCATAAAATGAAGCCAAAATAAGTAGAAAGAGGAGAATGAATGATCTTTAATATTATTACTTATTTTAATACTTTTTTAGTTTCTTTATTGCAGGCTAACGCATTGCCAATCTTTCTATATTTTTTCAAACCATTTTGACATCTGTAAAAGAACAAAATTATATGTATTGTGAAAGAGTATATCAATTTCGTTGCTTTGGATTTTTGCATATTTTGTGGGTTTTAAGAAGCTTTAAATGCCTTTTAAATGTTTTTGCTCGGCTCAAAAATGTGATGTGATGTGAAATGAAATGAAATGTTGTTGCCAAATTGACCCCAAGAGGCCGGCCATTCGTTCGTTCGTTCGTTTGTCAGTCTGTCGCTTGTTCATTTACACATTAGTTTTGAATGGAAATTCAAATATGCATACACAAAAAGTTTGTTCACATTCAAAATAAGAAGAGAAAAAAAAAAAAAGAAACAGAAATAATGTTGTGATGTTTGAATATATATATATATTTTTTTTGGGCTTTTGTCAAGCCAACAACCAACAAACAAATAACAAAAAAAAAAAAAAAGTGATTGGCAACAAATTAATCAAGACCTTGCCAAGTTAAACAACAATAAAATTGAAGCGCACACACAAACACACACACACACACTCAAATAGAGGGACACACTCACCTAGAGATCCAAAGGTGCTAAATGTTAGATCAAGAGGAAGAAGAATCCCCTTGATCCACCGCCCCCTTTTGGTAGACTGCAGACGACTCTTCTCTGCAGATATTACGCAATGTTCGAAAAAAAAAAAATATGATTGATGTCTGCAATTTAGCGCATCTGTGTAAAACAGCAACAACACCAACACTAAAAACAACAACAAAAGAATTAAGTGCCCGAGCTTATTTTAAATTCGTCACGGAAAACGTGACAAAAATTTTCATATGCGAAAAATCCAAAAGAGAGAGAGAGGGAGAGAAAAACAAAACAACACACACACACAACAAAAAAAATGATTGCAAAATTTGACACACATTTCACACACGCGGCAAGAGCGAGAGAAGAGACAGCAAAAAGAATCTTTTTCAGACTCTTTATGAATGAGTTAAGTTAGTTAGTCTCTAGAAAAGACTAAAACAAAAACAAAAAGCAAAAATATAAAAGACAATGCAGCATAAATAACAGAACATGGGCGTAGCTAATAAGGGAACACAAAAAGTAAGCCCATTTAACTAGTTAAACTCTTTTAGTGAAATAAAATTAAAAAACTAGAGTCCGAAGAAAAATTAAAAAAATATGCTTTTGTTTTGAGGTAACCTGGAAAAGTAGGGATTCAGAGTCCAGAATAAGTTGACTTTTATTAATAAATTATTTATTAACTTCGACTGAGCCTTTCATTGCCATTTATTGGATTTAACAGTTGCCTGTTTGGTTTCTATTTTTTAGTCCAAGACAAAAAAAATCGTTTGCCTCCTAAGAGACTTATCCCAAAGTATATAAATATCATTTTTTTATCGTAAATATAATTATTTTTTAACTTTTTCTTTTAATTTTAAATATTTTATTTTGTCGCCTACTAGAATCCTGCATATATCCAAAAAAAAAAAAATGTAAATAGGTAAATATTTGGCAAATGTCTAGAACCGAATTTCAAATTACCATATTCATTTCCATCGTAAAAGTTAGGATATGAAAATTTTAACTATTCCACAAAAGTAATTTCTTATATTATAGATTTTCTAACTCCTAACCAATCTCAAGAGTTTAATCAAAACAAAAATAAGTATTATATATGTACATACATATAAAGAGGGCTATCTATAAAGTTTTTAGACATCAAATTGTTTAATCAGACAGATTCAAGTTTTAAAGGTATTCAACTTAGACAGATATAGAAAAGTACAATAACTGCATATTTATGTGAGTTAATTAGTAATATTCAAATAGAAACAGGGCAAAACAGACAAAATGAGAGTCATGAACGGGCGCATTACAGAGACCAATGTCAAACTTACCGGGAATTAGGTTCGAGATCCATAGGAGTGTCAAGTAAGACAAGTGAAAAAGAAGGCCAACGTGAGGAAAATACACTTTAAAAGTTTTCATGGCGACTCACTCAGCTCCTGGTAAGAAAGACAAAATACTAAAACACAAAAATGACTGACGATATGTGTTCCGTTCCGACATTAATATATCGATATGTTCGTTTGTTATGTATAAATAGTATATTACTTATTTCAAAAATATTAAAAAGATATTTTTTATCATTTAGAAACTTTTTTTTACCTTTTTTGCATTTAAAGAAACATTAAGAAAAGAAAATCTCTTAAAATTTTGTATTAAAACAAAATTACCACTTGGATAAAGTATTGCAAAAGTAAAAACATTGCTATAACCTGCAAAACGGTCTATAAGTTAAATAATATTCATACTGGAATTCCAATCTACCTTGTTAAAGCAAAAATCTATACCAAGTTGGAAACACAATACGAAAAAACTATTTAACAACATTTTTTTTAATTTTTGGCAATTGCCTAAAGACTCGCATTGATTTCATTCATCAAAATATTTTTCTCAATATTACATCATAATCATTCAGAATCTGATTAAGTGATTACTTTTTAGTGCTTTTGCAGTTAGATGATATCTTGGCTACGCCCATGCCAGAAGCAGCGGGAAATAATTGCATAAGAGTCTAACTGAATATTAGTTAGAATTTGTCTTTAATCAGCGCCATAAATCTGACAAATTATATAAATGCTTATTTACCGATTCATGTACATTTTGTATAAATAATAAAAATAAATAAAGATGGGTGTGTGCGGAATTATTGCTGCGAGGGGGCAGATGCGGATGTGGCATAGAATACAATTTCTGTCCAATGCAATATAACTGGCAACTTTTTTGCATAATTTGTTTCACATTTTTTTTTTCTTTTTTACATCATCATCAACATTATGATGATTATCATCTTCGATGGATCGGGTCGATCGATTCGACACTAGGCGTCTGGCTAACTCTCAGCCAGAGTCTCATAGCCATATCGTGGAGGAAGTTGCATATTTATAAGGCATACACATTAATATACATATTTATATATACATATATATATAATCTTATATTTTTATTTTTGTCTTCAAACTGTTTGTCATGCTTATGAAATCAATTGAACATATGTTTGAACGAGTCTCCACCATATAGTCATAAATCAGAAGCGATTAGTCAGTCACAATTGTTTTTTTTTTTTTCTGCTTCACAGATGAGAACAATTAGAGAACAAAAAAAAAACGCGACTTGGGCAACAAACTTAAATATATAGGACAGAAATTATATTCAAACACAAACCTATAATTATACAAAGATGAGTATAATATGATGTAAAGTTGAAACAATTTGGAGCAGTTTAATTTTACGATCTTCTCGGAACTATGGCATCATGTTTGCCTTAATGGATTCAGAGATAATTTATTAATTTTGTTTATATGAAATCTGATCTATAGTAAAAATCAATTTTGAAACCAGTTTCTATAGTGATCGAAAAGGTGTTTCTAGCTGGTTCAGAGTCAAATTGCTATACAAAATAAGTGAATGGAAATGTTAAAAACTAATTTATATTGTTTTTAGTTGAATATATTTTAATATTTCGTCGATATTTTGTCTGAAATGACAAATACTGAAATCAATTTTATAGATAAATATTAAATTCTTGAAGCTGTCGTGGATATAATTTTAAGTTTTATATTTATCTTCTATTTAATATCAGTTTATACTGGTAGTAGGAAGAAATTCTTTTCTTTTCATATTCAGTTTAACAAATTTCATATTCAGTTATTATTAGTTTCTTAAATATTTTTGAAATTGTATTAAAAATGCAACTTTTTTATTTGTTATCAGTTGGTTTATGTATTCCGTAGTTAACGAAATTTTAAAGTAACAATTTCTGAATTCAGTGTAAAATCTCTTTTTGTCCAGTAAAAAGTTTATTAATTTTATTTTGACTCATACCGAAAAGTGATTCACTGATAATTTTGACATTCCATGCATAACAAAACATGGAAATAATTACATATTCTGTTGCTATATAGTTGACCTAATGAATAAAACATTTAATAAGTTGAGGCAATATGGAAATTGTATAAAAAACTTATTTAAAGGAAATTCTTAATCTTATAGCGAACTAAAGGAAGAGTAAAGTTATCTAAAGTTTCTCTATTTTAATCAATCTAAGACCCATCCAAGTGTTAAGTCTTAAGAAATCTTTGCTATTGGCTCGGGTTTTAAAGTTGCTCGCCCAACATCCAAGTTGATCCACATTTCACCATCGATTAATATCGATAGCCACTATTTAGTAGTAATCGAAAGGTGTCCATCCTTATGGCGGAACCTAAGTAAGAACAAATGAAAGCGAGGTAATTAATAGAAAACTTAATCCTGAGTTGTAAAGCCAAACATTGTAAGAGGATTACAACAGTTAAGTTAATAAGATTTCCATATTTCTGTTTAATTAAAAAAAAATATAATAAACTTCAGCATCAACGAACCTAAAAAGCATTTTGAAACAATAAATTAAGTTGGCCTATAAAGAAGGGTTAAGAACAGAGTATCGCCTGTCCCTCATTTTCTTGGTTATTTCCAAAATTAATGTACAATATGCAGCTTTATGGTTGTTTCATTGCTACAAACTTAAAAGAAAAATACCACCTACCTGATCATAGGCACTGCCATCATCCCCGCCTCTGTTCCTCCCCAAAAACATAAATTTCATTACGAAAAAAAACAAACTGAATAAAAAAAAGCAACACGTAATGTTTATTTGACCAAATTGCATTGAGCATGCGCAACGTTTTTGAGCAACTGGGTTTTGGGTTTTGAGTTGCATCGCATCCCAAAAAGACGAAACAAAATCTCAACTTGTACTGTGTGTAAAGTTCATGGGTCGTTGCCGGTTGGTGGTTCCTTCGGTGCTGGTGGTGGAGTTGATGCTGCTGCTGCAGTTCGTTTAACAGTTTCAGGGTTGGCCAGTTTTTTTTTTTTCTTCTCATTTTTATACCCTATACTTATAGGGTAAAATGAGTATATTAAAGTCGCCTAAATGTCCTATAACATCAGCAATGCCATTTCGATTGAGATATATCTGTTCGTTTGCACACCCAAATCTTGAAGACTTTAAGTGCTACACCATTCAAAATTGGTATGTAGATACATCTAGTATCAAGTTTGTTTCAGATTGTTGCCACGCCCACTAAAGCCTCCATAATGAGGCATTAACGAATAACTAGAGCTGCTATTGTATGGCACACTTAGTAATAATGTATAAGTTAAATCCATATCCATCCATATCCATAATGTATAAGTTAAATGAATTTTTTTGACATTGGACCTTAAATATATTGGAGTTTTTCCTATAAAAGTTTTATATTGAAAACCTTTGCCCAACAAGAGTGAGTGGGAGTTATATATTGAAAACCTTTGCCCAACAAGAGTGAGTGGGATAGCATCCTAGCCTTCGTAGCTGCCACAAGTTAACTAAATTTCATTTGAAATCGATGGCATTTGATGGTACAGGGTACAACCAAGTCTGGCTGGACAACTTACTTGCTTCATTTTATTGTTAATTTCGTTTTGTTTTTCTTTTTTTTTTTATTCATCAAGCAGCAACAACTGCGTCACATGCTGACATTGGCGACCTCATCTGTCAGCAGAATTAGAAGCCAGAGCCAAACTGCAGGTCGCCCCCCTAGAGATGCGTGCCAAGTCAAATTGTTATTACACATATTTGTAAAACACAAAAATGGAAATGGAAAAAAACATATATAAAATGTATATATATAAAAAAAAACTCAACCTGTCCAACTTGTTGTTAGTACGCGGTCAAACAAGTGCACTTTAGAAATTGTTCATAAATCATAAACAAAATGAAGAAGAGGGGAAAAAAAAACCGAAACCAAACTGAAACCGAAACAGAAACAGTAAAAAAAAAAAAACAAAAAACCACCTCAACAAAGTCTCAAGACGATGAAGAAGTGCTAAGTGCAATTGTTGTTTGTCGTTAACAATATTTTTATTGTTTACAATCATAAACACATGTGTCTATGGCTTTTTTGATCTGCCCGATTTGGCATTAGTTCAAGGACAGATTAGCACGAAAAGGCTAAATCTTCAAGAATAGCATCTTGAGTTTAATTAAAATGGATATAGATACGGTTATAGATATTAATTAATCCATAGAAACAGAGAAAAAGAGAGAGAGAGAGAGAGACACGACTCGTGCCAAGCGGCGACCAGCCGCAGCAATCATTATCATCATCATCAGAAAGAAGACTCTCAAAGACTCTATCTACTCTATCGTCTTCTGTGGCTTCGTCCCCATCTCCATACATCTCAAGCTCTTAATAAATGTTCATAATGATGATACCAGTTTGCCTCAACCTTGAGCTGAGCAGAGACGACAACAGATACATTTGCGTACCCAGGTACGAGATCGAGATGCGATGCCGCCACCACCATCACCACCGACCGACCATATGAAGAGCACTCTTCTTGAAGCAACATTGTTGTAGTTGTTGTGTTTGCTGCTGTACAATATGCGGATGCGAAAAAAAAGTGAATGTATTATATATAAAGGCACTTGATAATGATTGTGTTGCTGCTGTTGCTTCTGCTTCTGCTGTTGCCGATAATGACGTTGGCCGAACAGCAGCAGCAGCAGCAACCGAAACAAAATTCAGCGCGTGACAGAACCATAAACTAAATCCACATAAGCGCATATATCTATATATATGTACATATATGTATATATTGTAAACTTTGGCGGTAAGAGAACACGCATGTGACTGGTTCCGGACTTCAACTGAATTTTCGATTGAGGGATTACCCCATCAAACTTATGTGGTGGACATGATTAAACCATTATTCAAGTTTCATCAAATGAATCATCGTATAAACATTTAACTTATTGTTAGACTCCTTATAAGGTTATTTTCTAAAAGTTCAACGACATTTTCAATTATATAAAGGTTTTTTTTCCAAACTCTCAACATTTATGAGTATTCAAAATTTGTTTCATTCATTACATTTTTTGAAGCATTTCGCTGAGACTCATTGGAGCAATTAAATGAAGAATTTTTGAAAAATCGTAAGTAAGTTTATATTTAAAATATTTTTTTTAATATCCATTGAAAACTCTTAAGTTATTAAGACGAGTGTTAAAAAATTTATTTCACTATTTGAATCGAATTGACAACAACAAAGTATTTACATTTTTTTTTACTTATAGTTTTTTTTCCAAAAAAATTCAAAACTTTTTGAAATAGCACAAAATATGTAAATTGTTATTTTTCCACTTAAAAAGAACATGTAGAACATTTAAATTGACTCTAAGGAAATTTATAAACAATTTTCGAAAGTAAGTCTTCTTTCTAACCTATTTAAGATTTGTCTTTTGAATTCCATTTTTCAACAAAATTTTTAACATTTTTTTCCAAGTTTGGAACTATGAACAAAAAAGAATTAAGAGATATTATTTTTTAAAGTACAAATGAGATTAATAACTTCCCATTCCTAATATATGTATATATATATATATATATATATATATATATATATATATATACATATATTTATTTACTATGATTAAATGAAATCTCACTTTTTGATTTTGCACGCTACGACCCTGTCTTTAGCAATAAATCATTTTTAATTTTTTGTTTTGCCTTAAATGAATTAACTTATTCATCTAAATTTTATCGAATTAAATTTACTTCATCGTACCTGCTGACAAATTTCGCAATTTGTCTCTCTGCAATTCAAATGATTATCAACAACAACAATAACAGCAATATTATGCAATATATTTTTTGATCTTTATTGTTGGGCAAGCAATCTCCATTTAGTCGAATAGCCATAAGTTGGCGCAGTGTTTCCAAAAAGGTAATGGAAGCATTCGCTTTTAGTTTAAATATTAGTAGGTGTAGCTTCTCTTGCATAGGCCTTAGTTAAATATTGATATTTCATTTTTGGTGTGTATTGTTTATTTGATAGTTTTTATCAATTCAAGGTTAAATTACATTAAATTTATGGAAAAGACGTTTGTTCAACTTTTTGAACGTCTCATACTTTTTACATTTTCTAAGCAAGAAGTTTTGCAAAAAAAAAAATTTAACTAATAGCAAACAACAACCTTTAATCCGCCCCTGGTTGATGCCCAAGCTATCAACTCACAAGCCAGCAAAGACACAAACCCAACAGCAACTAGAGGCCATTTCCCCTGACTACGTGAGCCCGCAAAAGCTTTTTAGTTACAGGGGCAAGAGCTTTTCAATGGCGTTCTGTTGATTGAGCGACAAAAATGCACAGCGAGCAACTATCTAAAAATTCTGCGCCGCTAATAAATGACGCGCGATACAATACAAATTTTAAAGAAAAGTCGCAAGGTATCTGCTACGTATTACGTACATGGGTGACGTGTGTGTGTGTGTCAGGGTGCCAAAGAGTGTGAGAGTGTGTGTAAGTGTACGTGTGAGAATCTTTTGAATTATGTGCGGATGGGGTCGGATTTCTTGCTTTTTTTTCCTCTAACACCAACAGCAAAGACTACAAAGAGCTACTACACCTGTTGAGCTTTGGGCTCCATAGAAGTGGGGAAGCGAAGCAAGAACAACAACGGGAATGGGGGGAAAACAATGAGACAGAGAGGCCAATTACAAATGTGATTGCCAATTTTCGAAACTGCCAATAGGCCTGGGCCCTATCAACATCAACATCGAATTGAATGCAACAACAATGTGGCCAATACGACATGATTTTCACGAACTCCACCCACATAATTGTCCACTCTGGTCCATTCGCAAACAGCACACACAAACACTAACAGGATACGCAAGTTATTGCAATTGGACAAAAAAAAAAAGGAATTCGCCAAGATCATCATAACAATCATACAGGTACAGTCATCACAAGTTTCCGTCTGTCACCTTCTTCGGCCCGATAACACCATTATTCTTACATTTAATATCGCTGAAATTGAACACTCATCTGAGGCCGGTTATCTAAGCCTCCTGGGACAGTGGTTTTCAGTTTTCTGACAAACCATTTGGCCAGTAATGCTTTTATCCCTCTCTTTAAAGCATTTCTGGTTGGTCTTCTGCTGTCGCACCAGTAGTAAACAGCTGACTGCTATCATTTAAAAACAATGCCTGTGTGTGTGTGTGCACACACAAATCCAAAGCGGCAAAACGAAAGCAGCTGAGACGGGGCAGGCAGCCAATAAGAGTTGCCATCCAACTATATCAGGGCAAGCACATTCTTCGAATGCTGTTCGCCTGTTACCAGGTGTGCCTCATTCGACCAACACAAAATTTTCGAAGTTCCACTGGGCGACGCTCTGCCAACCAATAAACTGTAGCACAAACCAACACCAACCAAAGCAGCGACGAATAAAAATAAAAGAAGCAGAACCAACACGTCACATTTGGGTTTGAGTATAAGCGTGTGTGTGTGTGTGTGTGTGTGTGAGCACACAAGCATTTGTGTATGCGTGCATGCAAGCGAGTTTGTTTGTGTGTGTGAATGTTAGTATCGGTTGCGTTGGCTTGTCGACGGTTCGATTGAGCATCGTCGATGTGCTGGCGATTTATGTTCGCCGGGTCAGGCAAGACATGTATACGTAAAAAATAATTTTTTGGTCAAAAACTCGCCCGCATATAGACGGCGAAAGTTCAATGCGCTATTTGCGCAGTTTTGGTCTTTCTTTTCATCGTTTAGCTTGATTTGGAAAGTTCCAAAATTCATTTTTATTGCTTGGGAGTGCTAAAAGGTGGCAAAACAAGTCAACAAATTAATTATATCGTATGAAAATTAAAGTTTTAAAAAGAATAAACGATAAATTTGCCACTGAAAACCTTGGAGAAACTATCGATGTTAGTTTTTGGGATCCTATTGGTTTTATCTGGTTAGAACTGTTAACAGGTAGACTGATATGTGCCTTCTTTTATTTATAACTTTGCGTTTAGTTTTACTTCGTTTCCCGTGTTCAATCTACATTCAGGCTGTGCGTCCATTCTTAGTTTGTAGAGGGATAAATACTTGTGTTATCCTTTTTCAATTAAATTCAACAATTATTTTGTAATAAACATTTTGTTACAGATGTGTGTACTCTATCTTAGTTATTTTAGTCCTGTTGTCTACTTCCCTAGATCCGTTATATCTACATTCATTGGATGCATTTGTATACAAGAGCACAACTAAGTAAATTAAATACTTTAAATAACTGCCAAGACCACACGACATTTCCAATGTAAGTTGCTATCTATCTATTGGCTTATTAATTCTCAGTCATTCTGATAAATCTTTAAGGGCGGGCTTACAGCATAAAAACATTGATAAGGGTTGAGATTTTCCCCTTTGGGCTAATTTCAGTGTGTGCGTTTAAATGTCGACAATTGTTTTGTTTGTCGACATATCGATAGAGAATCGTCGTTTTTCTAATTACTTCTGTTCGCCTGGCCAAAATATCGGTAGTTTTGCTTCAAATTTGTTTTTGTGGCCGCGTGACACTTCACAACACGTTGTTTCGATTACAACAATTACTTTCGCTTCATGAGGAAATATTTCGTAGTGGGGGGAATCTTTTTTAAAAGAAGATGACTTTCTATATATTATACTTACAAAACGTTTACAAAATACTTACTTGTTATTTGTTATTCATTACTTAAGCAAAGTATTCGTACTTACTCATCAAAATTCACATCGCCTTGTATAAAGCAATCAAAAAGGAAGGACCACGTCGTTTTGCAGAACATTACTAAGGATATAAGTTTGGAAAAGCTATATGTACCCATAACTAACGCTATTCTGGATCAAAATTTATTCACTTTTTTGAGAGTTATTGGTAAAAGTCGATGAAAATAAATCGATAAAGTAATAATCAAATTGTTTATCACTCAATACCCCCAAATGAATCGTTATAGACAAATTACATCAGGACAATCGGTTTCCAAATAAAAACCAAATGAAACTATCGAAATATTTGCTAATTTGTTTATTTTTCTTCACATATTTTGTGTAATAAGTTTATCCTTTTTTTTTTTTTTGTATGTATAATTTATGTAGAATTTTCATTCGTTCTCTGGTTTTTCTTCCTGGCATTTCTTCTTCATCTATGTCCAAAATTTAGCACATGCAAAATGTCTTAGTTTTCGTTTTACTGTCATAAAACTTATTTTTATATATTCATCAAATCTTATAATCAATTTCATTTACTTTATGTTTAAATTGTTCATTTTTTATTTTGTTATTTTCTTTTACTTTTGTGAAATAGAAAACTATTTTGTTGTTTAGTTTTGTAATATTTATAGTCACTAATTGAAATATTCTTCTTGAGTATTTGTAAGTATTTTGTAGTACTTGGTAATTATGCATAATGGCTATCAAATATTTTGGCCTGTTTTCTGGGTGTACATGATAAATCGATGATTCTGTTTTAACTGTTGCACATTGGACAAGAAACTGAAAAAATTATGTTTTCTATATCCTTGCAGATGGCAAAAAAGTTCCAAATCAAGTATAACCGATACAGTTATCGAAATCGATCACAGTACATGAGAAGTAGGTCCTATATACATATGTCGGAATTAAACGGACCAGTCTAAAAAGCAGCGATACAAACACTGAAATGTTTGAAAATACATTTCCACGATAACCTTATGTATATAATTTAGAAAATTTTTTCTTTTGTTCGAGGCATTGTAAAATTTCGATCGTTAAACAGATAGATAATTTTGTTTAGTTATTGAAAGGTCTTAAAGCTCTGCAAGGATATAGAAACTTCGTTATTACGAAGTTGGAGTTCCGGTATGTTTCTTTGTTTTTGGTTCATTGATTATTTCATAAATAGACTTTGTGTATTCATTATCTTTTCTTTTGTTTTCTCATTCGCAAAAAGGGACGGTAAAAATTACAATAAAATCATTGTTGAAATATGTATGCATTTTGTCGTTTCATCTTGATTTCGTTTTGGACTATGTTTAAACACTACTAACTTTTGTATAAATATATTTACAATATGTTTTTCACATATTTTCTTTTCTTCTTGTGGACGATGTGTATGTGCATGGCATATGTATGCATGTATGTATATGAGTGTGTTTGTGTGTGAGTCTGACTATGTTAAATATTTAAATATAAATTCAATTTAATGGCTCGGTAATTTACACGGTAATATACTGTATATTCATTTTGTATATTTCCATAATTTTCATAAAGACTTCTTGTGAACTAACGAAAAAGAGAGAGTTAAAACTTAATTTGAAGCAACATATAATCCTTTTTGCTTTTGGGAGGTTTCACTACTTTAAGTTTTTTTCTTTTTTTTTTTTTTTTTTGTGAGTAGAACTTGCTTTCACTACTTTGTGTATGTTTAATTAGCTACAATAATAATATTTAGTTAAACTTTAACGCTTTGTTTCGCTATATAAATATGGTTTAGGCTGCATAGATTTGTGTTTTATAGTTTTGCATTTTTTTCAATAATAATAAATAAATAAACTTTATACTAGGGATACAGAAATACATACATATAAGCAATCTTTTATATAGAGTTATAAACTTGGCAGTTTTCTTCATTTCCAGATTTTAGCGATTGATAAATCAACATAAAACCTTTATAGAGACATTACGAAGACAACTTTCAAATTCAATCCCTAACTTATTTGTATCTGCATCCCTTTTTTAAACTTAAAGAAAATCCATTCCAAAAAAACTAAAAATGTGTGTGTTTTCGGGTTTCAGCTTGGTTTGTTTTTGTTTTTTTTTTTTGTGATAATTTTATTAATTAAATTAAAATAATGCACAAATCATAAGTTATACTATTTCTGCAGGTTATGCTAAACAAATAAACAACGAAAAAAAACTACGTTTTCTTTTTGTTTTAATCCATTGCAAATCAATAATTAATTTTCTAGAATTTCATTTGAAAATACGCACAAAAAATCAACATTCTCGCGATGTCTTTAAGACAACCGTTAATCAGTATCCATTGTCATTTACATTCTTCAAATTGAATCGGTACAAAAACGGGTATCATCTAATTTCAATTTGTTCTTATTACGTACAATATGTATGTGTGTGTGTGTGTGTTTGTGTTTTATATAGTAAATACTCTTAGTTATTATTTAGGCAGGCCAATTAATACATAGTTAAAGTTTTATTTTTGCCAATTGCCATAAATATCAATTTTTTTTTTTTATCAATTTAGTTTGTTTCGTTTCGCTAGCGCGCACAGCGTTGATAAACCAAAAATATAGATACATATATAAAATATATATATATTGAAGGATCAAAATCAACGCAGAAGTTAACAAAACTGAAACAAAAATACATTTTGAATTATTTTTGTATATAGATAAATACAATTTAGTTGGCTTTCGCTTTTGATATACTTGTTTTAATTAAATTAATTGGACGTTTAAGTAACTAACCGTTAATAACCGTTTGTTGCTTGAAGTTTGCCTAATCATAAAACAAACTTGACTCTTTCTTTTTACTTTATCTTTCATCTAACTAAACTTTCAATAAATACAAATACAAACAAATAGTTTCATAACATATAGAGTAAATAGTTGTTGTTGTTGCTGCAGATTACAGAAATATAGTTATAGCTGCATTCGTTCACAATCTGATGTCTATATATCTTTCAGATGAATTTACAACTTAAGCAAAGTATAAACTAAAGCCAAAAGTTTACGCTGCACGCTGATTTTATGTTAGAAGGGATTCGCATTGCTGCTGGCTGGATTTCTGCTCGATGGACGTGTACTGAACGACGATTTGCCGCTAGAGCCCCGCTGTGGTGCCACAGGACGACGCACATGACGCATTTCACTAAGGATATGAGATGGTAAAAAGAGTAATTAAAACTTTTGTCTTTTATACATATATATATATAACAATTTAATTTCAGATATCAATTTATATAGATTGGTGGGTTAATATTAGCGCGCATAGCGGTTAGGCGGCCAGAATCCAACATCAGCGCAGCATCAGCGGGTCATGCAAAACGTAGGGTTATTCACATTGTGAATGCTTACCAAAATGTTGACCACAAATTTTGAGGAGAGGGATTTGATATACTTAAAAAAGGACTCTAATTCGTATATTTAATGAAGATGATGTTTTTGTTTTAGCGCCCCAAATGCACCCACCGATCCATTTCCATCTCCTCGAGACGTTGAGTTAAGGCCAATTTCTGTTGCACGGCCAAACGCAGCAACTGATTTAGGGTCTTCTTTTCCTCCTCGGCTGCCTCCAGTTGGCGATTAAGATCATCCACCTGGGTTACATACTCCTCGCAGCGTGCAGCAAACATGGCACGTAGACCTACAAATAAAATTATAATCAATTTGAAGGCATTGGGCAAATATTTTTCTTCATTCGAACTCACTTGAGAAGGTGGCTGCATCTTCTTTGAGTAGCCTGAGTTCATTACGCAGCTTGGACATGGTATCGCTGACAATAATCTTTTCGTTCTCGTATTTGGATTTGAGATTGGTGAGAGCCACCTCGGCGGTTTGTTTGTTTGACTTGAGAACGTTGCGTAATGTGCCAATTTGTTCCCGTTTGACTGATAGCAAGCTCTTGAGCTTGACAATTTGCTCTTGGAGTTCTTCCATCTCCTCGCTGTTGACCTTTTCCACGGCTGCAATACGAAAACGGTTTCGAATTAGATTCAACTTTAAAACCATTGTAGTAAACTTACTCTCTCCACTTTCTGTGCGCACTTTGTGCTTGTTCATATCTATAGTGTGCTCAACGGCGTTCTTGAGATGTTTGATCTGATCACTGACTGTGTCAACATATTTCTTAATCTCCACCGAATCGGCTAAGCCCTGAAGATCCTCAACAATTTGTGGACGTGAAATGAAGACATCTGATTTAAATTGTGATTGAATTGCAGATAGAGAGTCGTTCTCGAAGCTGTAAGGATAGTGAAAATATTAAATACGCTCCGGGATATAGAAAATACATCCTTACCTCATATCATCGCTCTTGTGATCCAATAGCACTCTAGTTGGTGTCTCTCCATTAACAGTGCATACCAAATGATACAGCTGAGCGAGATCATCGCTGAGAGCAACCAAAGTGCTGCGTGCTGATCCCAAACTTTGACCAGCATTCTGAGAGATCTGAGTTAGGGTCTTGACATCACTCTGCAAGTCCAATGACTTTTGCTCGGTGGACAACAGTTTGTTCTTCAAATTTGTGACTTCATTGCGCAAGGTGGTGGTGGCATCTGTGTAGTTTAAGCCCTTTTGTAGTTCGGCTATGTCAGTCTTGAGGCCATCAATTTCCTTGGCGGAGAGTGTAAACCAATTGGCATATTGAGTGATAAGTGCACGCAGCTGTTGCTGTATTTCATCCTTCTTCTGTTCGGTATCGGCATCTTTGACATCGATTTGCTTCTTCAACTGAACCAAAGCGTCAACGTGGGCAGCTAACAAAGCTAAACGAGACATAAAGTTCTGCAGCTCATTTTGTGACTTATCGAGACTTGTTTGAGCCTCTCTTAAATTGTTTGTCAAATGGGTTTTTTCGTTCTCCATGGATTCCAACTGCTTCTCAAGTTTCTTCAGCTCATTAAGATGGATTTCGGAGAAGAGATCACATTTGGTACCATCCGGTGATTTGAGTTCAGTGCTCAAATCAGCCTCAAGACGTTTCAGGGCCAGATTCTCCTCTTCACCATCAGAATTATTGCTGGCATTATCTTCGATATTATTACGTATACTGTAGGCCAAGTTGCTAATGTGATACATGGACTCGCGATTCAAATGGCCATCCAGTTCCTTTTTCAGGGCATATTTAGCTTCTCGTTCTCCCTAAATACAAAAAATTAACAATTAATATTGACAAAAGTGAAAATATTTTCATCTGGGCTATACCTGCAAAGCTTCAAGAGCCTCTTCCATTTGCTTTTCGGCTATTTTTTTGAGATTGGCCAACTCATCGACCTGTTGATTTAAAAGTTCAACCTCTTCGGTGAGACGGCGTATCTCATGCTTGGCACCTTCAAATTCCACCTAAAATGCGAAAATTGAACAAGGATCAGTAAAAGTTGAAATAAATATATTATGTTAACTACTCACCTGGGAGCTTCTTAAACTGGACACCTGCTTCTGCAGCGATATGTTCTCTTCCTCTAGCTCCGAGTATTCAGTGAGCATTCGCGTCTCACGGAATTTTAAATCTTTTAACTCCGATTTAAGACGCAATCTTTCTGCCTCATTATCACTTTTATCCCGACCAATATCGGAATTTTCTTGAAGCATGCGATCCCGTTCATTACGCACTCGCTCCAACTCATGACGCAGCTGTTTGATCTCATTCTCCAGATCAAAGATTTGCATATTCAGCGAAGTCTCCCGTGCTGCCGACTCATTGAGCAGCGCATCCTCCTGCTCAATGCCCGTTTTATTGGTCACCTTTTGTGAGGTTTGGAATTTAGTAAGAGCCTGCAAATAAGAAAAAAGAGACAAGGATAAAGTGAATACAAAGTGACTAAAGCAAAGCAATCATAAAAGTTTTCTCTCGTCTGCCATTTTTATTGCAGTCATTTGCATGTGTAAGTAAGCTTTATCGTGAATCCAAAAAGGGGGGAGACAACTGGGCGGCTGGGCGTTTAGGCCACTAGGGAACTTTGTTACTGACGATGTGCGCGCCTGCCATGAATGTTGTTGATGCAGTGTGTGCACGCCCCTCCTTTTCACTTGGTTACATTTTTCATTAAATTCCTCATTTTGGCAAAGGGTACACCTACTTTTCAAGGTAATATAAATTCTTTCAAAGGGTTGTTGTTCTTAGTTTTGGAATCTTATGGGATTTACTTTAGACTAGAATTAAGCTTGCACAAAGCAATTTTTCATGCTTTACTCTTTGTGGTTTCTAACATGAGATGAAGTTAAAGGAAAAAGACCGGGATGCTCAGAATATTTTAAAGATTATCTGTCATTACTCTCTAAAAGACTTTTCTAAACATATTTTTCTTTTCTTGGGTTTTAAAAAATACCTTTATGGGTAAGATTTTTAATGCGCTTATAGAATCTTCTTTGTACTATATCAATTTATGGTTATTTAATCAGTTAATAATTATTAATTATTATTACGTGATGGGCTCAAACCAAATTCATATTCAGAATCAACGTACCCATATTAACTTAGGACACTTATCAAATTCAAAACACCAAAAATCATGTCGGCCTGTGTAATAGGAGTCCTCTCTATCAACACTTAATATATAAAAATCAATATATAGCGTGCGAATTGAAAAGCTATGGAACGATTTATAAGGTTTGTCGATTTTAGAAATTCTTTTAATTATTTAATATACTTTTACTTATTTGAATACCTGAGCAAACTTGAGTTTCATATTCGTACTAAAAGAGAGCATTCAAAATTCGTTTTATGACTTCATGTTTGCTGAAATTCTGTTGACTTCCACAGAAATCCCAAGGGAACTGATGAAGCATTCAAATAATAAAAAAAAAAAAAATACAATTTTCTCGCATTTATTGGATTTTCGTTAATTGCACGCGGGTGGGTGGAAGGAAAGACAGATGGAGACGGAAAGTGTTGGAAAATGCTCGTAAAGCTTAATGAGACCACAACAAGGCTAGGACACACCCAAAACACTGGACGAAACAGCAATAACCACAACCCTAAAGTAAGGTAAATATGTATACATAATGCTCATGAGCCAAGCCCTTCTTAGCCATATGGTCGGTCAGGGGGCTCTTTCCTCTTTGGGTAACTTTTGTATGCGGGGCGGACTTTAATTGAAATCTCAACCGACTATTTCAGACCATTTCAAGTACGTGCCTCTTCACAAAAGTTTCATCATCAAAACTGACCGGACCAAAGCACAGCAGCAGGAGCAGGAGAAGGCAAAACGTCATGAGTGGCGTCACACACTTGACCGGGAATAGCAAAAGTGCAAGGGGTAAATGAAAATTCGAAACTTTTTCCGCTTTTTCCACACTTTACTCACTCGCTCACTCTCTCTCGGCCATTCACTTCCTTCTCTGTCCCTCGTTTTCTTTAAAATGTCGGCGTAATTAGCAGCAGACGGCAACCTCTTATTCCCCTTTTTCTTCTCTGCCAAAAGAAGAAAATGCTGCAGGCCTTCCATTTACTCTTACTTCTTCTTCCCTTTCCTATAATCTTGCGTCGTTGCTTTTCTTTCAGTTTGCCAGTCCTTTTGTGGCCATATAATTACGGCTTTGGGTGACAACGTCAACGTTTTTTGTAGCCCATGTTGTTGTTGTAAAACCAATTTGACAATCGCACGCCCACATATACATTTATACGTATACACTATACCCCAGGCCCAGTACATCATCTGTCTCATTCTCTCTCTTTTCAATCCCCTCCACACCCACGGGCCAAGCTGCCAGCCAAGTGCATTTCGTTAATTAGTGTAATAAGAAGCGGAGCAAAGGCAAACAAAAGGCCAAGGCATCAAGGCGGCACAGTTTTCGTTTTTTTTCTCTTAGTTTTGACTGAAATTCGAGCAGGAAAGAGGCCCCTCTCCTCCTCTTCTTCGCACCACACACACATATTCAATGCTGCAGCTGTCACACGACACTCACTCATGTAACTAAATTGCTCCAACTACTTAGTTAGTTGGATTAGGCGCCATCTACTTATATAATGAGAGAGGAATGTTTCCAAAACGACCTTACATAAAGGATTTACTCAAAACACCATTAAGATGAGGTGGTAAGAAGAAGTATTTACGTTTACCATGTATAATTTGATTTAGGTTCTTGAAATTAATATTAACAAGATTAACAGATTAAAAGGCTTCTTTTCTTCCTTAGTTAAATATTAAAATGAAGTTGGACATTGAGAAATGCTTAAAATTAAGAATAATTTATGAAATCTTAACTTGTTTGAATTAAGTCCATTTGTTTATTCCATTTCTACAGTGTTTTACTTTTTTCTTGTTCAGTTTATTTTAAACAATTTTCTTTAAACTAAATAATAATATAAAAAAAAACACAGTTCAAAAAACATTGTATCGACAGACGGAAGTGCCAAAGTCTTATATTCGTAATAATTTTCAGAGCTGATTTATAGAAATGGCAAATAGACCGATTGTTCCGATATCTTATCCGATAATGCCAATTCATAAACTAGACAGACTTACACATTTAAATAGCTAATCTACCAAATTTCAACCACATAGCTTAAAAATTTTTGCCTAATAGCTGCGAAGAAACAGACAGACAGACATGACTACATCGATTGAGCTATTGATGCTAATTAAGAATATATATATATACTTTATGGGATCGGAAATGCTTATTTCCATGCTTTTTTCTATTATCTCTTCTAACAGATAAATTGAATTAGTTTTGCTTTTAAATTTAAGGTGGCAAGAAGAAAAAGTTCAAATGTAACCAAGTAGCTTTCGGTGTTTGTTATAGACTTTCCACATTTTCGTCTTTTTTTAAAATCAAATATTGATTTCTTAAATTAAATTTACTATTTATTTTGCTTTTTTCACATTCTATAAAAAAATGCAAAGAGAATGATAAATTAATCTACATTTTTATCCAAATATTTGCATTACAATTTACATTTTCCACTAAACAAAATATTGATTAGAAAGATAAAAGATGGATTATTTTAACCAACTATTTCAGTGAAAGATATTATTACTTTAGTGAATCCCTTACCTTTTTTCTTTCTACTAAAAAAAGTTATTTTTATTACTTTACTATATTACGTACGACTGTATACTATTGGAATACTCATCTATATAATTCACTTTAGTTTCCTTTCAGTGTACTGTCCAACACTTTGGACGTATTTTGTCGAGTCGAACGACTATGACGGCATAAAGTTTATGCAAATTAGAAAAGATTTTTAATTAACTCGAGCAAATATTAACACAGTTCACAACAGACAGGCGCAGGCACAGGGCAAAAGGCACACGGAGATACAACAGAGGCACAGTGTACACCACCAGGTCCGGATCCGTTTCGACTAACTTGCATACCCCCCCAACAATGCTTCTCTCCTCTCAACTTTCATTTTGCTATGTGTCGCTGCATATTTCAGTGTTTGTGGTTTGGATTAGAGTAGATAGAAGCCTTCTAAAAGTGGCCTAAATGGGTGGTAAATGCCCGCATCCTACACATTATGTTCCACAATGTGAGCCACCAGCTGTTGCTGTCACCTCTCTACCTCTTCTTTTCTATCCTTGTCACTCTTCTTTTATGCCTTATATCTCTGTCTCTGTCACTTTAGTCTCTGTCTCTGTGTGTTTCTGTTATTGGTGGTGCAACATTTGCCGGTACCTAAAAATAGAGCAGATTGCCCACATTATGACGATGAGCAGAAATTTTGGAGCAAAACGCTTCACTTGTGGTAAATGGTGGCGCAATAGGTGGATGGGTGGGTGGTTAGGTGGTTTCTTTGATAAAGTATGCCATGAATGGCTGAACAGATTGTACCACGCCCTAGATCGTTAAGCTATGTCTGCGTAAAAACGCAATGGAAATTTAAATCTGTAACAGCAACAACAAACACCCACTAGTGGGTGCCCATTTGTGGTTGTAGGCTGCCCCTGCTCCACAGGGTGGTGGTAGCTGTGTGTAATTTTTCAGACGTTCGCTTTTTGTGGCCATGTCAATGCACGAGTTTGACACTACATACTAAAATGTCGCCAAAAAAAACCCCCAACCAGAGAGGCAACAACAATACGAGAAAAGCGGCCAGCGAAAATGTGTCTGCGTGTGTATGAGCGAGTGCATGGAAATTGCCACAAAAGAACTGAAATTATGCTCTTAACGAAAATGGATGAAAATGTGCAGGAAAATGAAATGAAAAATGTCAAGACACACAGTGACTGATAAAAGTACCCTACGAAACTTTGCAATTGCAATGTGATAAGGGATATTGTTTGATCTATGATGATATTTATAATAACTTTTAAATTAAAATAATATATGTATATTTATATTTAAAAAAATATTAAATAAATATAACTACTAAATCGCACAGTAAAAAGTGAGAAAGAAACCAATAACCAATCAGAGTAGTATTATATAATAACAGTAAAATTTTGATTACAGTTGCTGCGTAAGAGCGTGGTAGTCGGGGTCACCATAAAATAAGCAAAGTTTACTAAAAGCTACTTTCATTCGATAAAATGTAAGTCTTACTTCATGTTATTCATGTTTCATAATCAATTCTAATTTACTTTCTAAATCATGTGAAAATTTGTTGTTTTATATATGCCATAAAAAGATATAGTGTAAGTAAGTACATAATATATGTACATAGTTTTCCAAGTAAATGTATACAGAAAATGAATATAAGAATGAACGCAACGGGGCATGGAAATCCTTGAGAATGCTGTGAAAGCATCACAATAATTTCAGTACTATACTTTTATCCTGCTGTTTTTGTACTATAAAAATCCTTTAGCATTAAACAGCCAATAATAATAATGTAGGGCGGGGGGCGAGGGGCAACTGGCATAGTTCCAATACAATTTGAGCAAAGCCAAAAAAGTTCAAGCAAATAACTTGCAGGGTCATTATGAGCCGCGTGGATCCACTGGATGGTTTGCCACCCACTTGAAAATGTTGCAATTGTCACAACAGACGCTGCAGCAGCAGCAGCAGCAGGGGCAGCAGAAGTAGTTGCATTCAAAGCAGAGATTTTGCTCATCAGTGTCAAAAGTTGTGGGCTTAGCCTACTACTCTTGTTAACCCAACAAATCCCATCCCTCCCTCTCCATCTGAATGTCTAGTTAGATTCCTGTACACTTTACATTTTCATTGCTTGCAATTCATTGCATTCCCCATAGGATGGGGAGGCGGATGGCGGTCGGGGGCAGCGGCAGCAAACAACATTTTTCCTACTCATTTCCTCTACCAACAACAACAACAACAACGAAAGCAACTCACTTCGGGTACTGGCAACAACTACAACGGAAACATGTTTTGTCAGAATGCTCAAGCGCCACATTTAACCCCTTTTGCCAAAGGCTGGACGGGGGTAAGTCAACTGCCATGCCACGCCCCCCGCCCCCCACACTCTTTTGTGTATGGCAATGGCAGTTGTTGCCAGTTTGATTGCCGTAGAATTGCAATTTGCACCACTGCATCGACAGTCGACAGACAAACAGACAGAGACAGAGAGAGAACCCAGTGCCAGAACAGAACATCAGCGTCAAATCATTATAATTTTTTCGTCGGGATTTACATTTTTTTTCCTCTTTTCCTTTTATTTGCTTGATGGCTTTTCCCTGGTTTTATTTTTTGTCCTGGCGCTTAGTTGACACTTTGATGTTACGGTTTTGCTGTTATACTAATTGCAATTGTGTCTGGCATAGAGATTTTAATGTGCGGTGAATGAGCATTCCCAGCACACGATTTGAGAGCTGTCAATTAGGGCTAAGAGTGTAACTTTGCAGTAAATTTTTTTTAGAAAACTATAAAAGTTTTTTGAAGAGATAATCTTTGTAATGTTGCGAAAAACGCAGATAACACTAGAGCTCAAGAAATAATCGGATAAAATGAAAGATTTTTTATGTAAAATTATACAATTTATATTTTAAATAGCAAGAACAACATGGAAGCTATATTATTTCGCTCGTACTGGAGGTCCGCTTGGATAAGTTCCATTTGTGAGACACTGTGAATACTTTTCACTATTTAAGGTTAAATTTAAATTGTTTCACATAGTGAAAGAGAAGTGAAATTTTATGGAAAGGTACAAGGATGTATCTTGACAAACTTTGTCAAGTTTGAGTAAATAAAATTTCAGTTCTTAAAAGAAAAGTTTCTTTTCGATTTTGTTTTTGTATCATTAGCTAAATCATATAAAAAAATTGGTGCACAAGCACTAAACCTATAAACCTGAAGCTTAGAATAATGAGAAGAAAAAATATTAAAAAATGTAAATAAATATAGTACCGATAGCTTCTGTACAATATAGTTTTTCGATCCAGATGGTTAAGTAAATCTACTTTGATAAAAAACTTATAAACCAAAGTTTTTAGAATGACTTAATGAAATTTTTGGCATAGAAACAGACAGATAAACTAATAAATTATAGATGACATAGACTCGTTTGTTGATGTTGATCAAGAATATATATACACAAGGTAACTCAAAACGCTTTCTTTTCTGTTACACAGAATTTTCAATTTTCCCTCTGTAAAAAGTTTTAAATTACCTTTAAAACTACCTGCCACACATCAAAGATTATTTTGTTCTGAAAGAATTTTTTAAATAAAAATTTTACAAAAAATATTCTACCAATTACCCAAAAAAAAAAACAAATTTTTAAACTTTTAGCATCCGGCCACTTTAATTACAATCCCTAACTGAAATGCATTAAAAATTTACAAGAAATTTTTGTCAACTTCTTCATTTCTCTACTAGGGGGAAATCATTCTTTTTGTCGGAAGGCATTAATTATTAAGAATTTTTGTATTAAAAACTTTTGCGTGCTCCTATGGCACAAGTTGCAGCACCAACAAACAACAACAACAACAATTTGAGTATATAGCCAACCACACTGAAAACTACGCAAGAAGAAACTTTTTGTCATTTCGTTTTGCTTTTCGTTCTGTTCTGTCGGGGAAAGAGAAATTGTTGTCCTTGGTAAGCCATAAAATATGGCCTCATATGTGTGTGAAGGACCGTACAGCAACTGGCTGCATTTCGTGTGTGTGTGTAGCTGTTGTTGTCCATGTCCATTGCTACGTTTTATGGCTCTTGTTTTTTCGGGTTCTGTTTTAATTGACGCAGTTACAAATGTCCAACAAGAGGCGGGTGTCAGCTCCACTACCAACCAGCCAACCAACCAACCATTCACTCCCCACCCCTCTTTTTAGTGGTAGTAAATAAATTGCAAAATGCGACTGCCTGACACTTGCAGTGTAAATATTTATTTTGGCTGCAAGGTTCTGGCTAAAGTTCTGCCAATTTGCACAGTCAGTTTCATTCTCCTGCTAATCGAAATTCATGGCAACAGAAATTCTATTAATTTTAGCAAGCTAATTTTACGCCCACAGAACTTGATGTCATCTCCCCCCTATCCACCTCACTGATTTATATGACACAAGAAGGATAGTAAGAATGGGATGAGTGAGATGAAGAGGGGCAAAGGGGAGACAAAGTGTCGGCGTAGTGGTCGCCCACGGCTGATATCTTGATTACAAAGTGAAAATATGTCACCTCCCTTAAGTTGCAGACGATGGCAAAGTCTAACGTAAAAGTGCCTGCAGGTCCTTCCTACCTCTTCTTCTTCTTCTTGTCCGTCGTGAAATTGTGGCAAAAAAATTAGTGTAATTTATTTTAAATATGCATTATACACAAGTGGGAGTGAGATAGAGATTTTGTGAGAGTGGAAAGTTCACTTGAGTTCAAAAATCCAACAAGCTGGAAACTATGAAAAGCAATTGCCACCAGACTCACACAAGTCATCATCATCCAGGGCCAAAGATGATAATTAATTGCCAAGCTTCATTAAAAAAAGATTATTACATTCCATTTATATTAGTTTTGTTTTCAAAATTAGTTTTAGAATATAAATTGTGAGATTATTATAGACAGAACATATTCCTTAAGGAATTATCTATCATAAGGTGGATTTTATTATTTGATTTGAAAATTGTTGGAAAGTTTTTGAATTGCGAGGGACAATTACGACTTCATTGTGTACGATATTTAGTGTGTTTTGAAAGAAGTTTCATTAACCATTTAAAAAAAAATTGTGTTTGTAGTGTGTTTTTAACAATTATATATAGGAAGAATGCATATACTTATAAAAATACATAGTCAAACCAAGATTTTACGTTCATGGCTTTATATCATACAGTCAACAGATTGTGAAACTTAATACAGATATTATTCTATATATAATACTTAACTTACAAGTAGCAAATTTCGTGACCATTGCTTTTAAAACAACGAAGTTATTGCTGTCAAACTGTAGTCTTGACCAATCGTTGCAATAGGAGCTATATGATATAGTCAACCAATTTTAATAAAAGATGTTAAATATGGTAAGAAGTATATACAACTTTAGAAGCTTTATGATATAGTTAAGCGATTTCAATAAAAGATACTGAGAAGTATATCAAACGTTTTCGAAACACCGAACTGAATACCATTTCAATTGAAAAGGGACAAATTTATTTATAATAAGCTTTATTTTTGACAGACCGGTTGGTTATATAGACGCTTTAAGATTATCATCTGATCTAAATGATTCCGTGATATAAAATGCTTACACGCTCGGCGCTATAGCTTAAATGGTCTCGAAGAAAATCGTGTTAATCCAGGCGGATGGAAATTTGAACAGGGCTAAATAAACTCAGCCGTTGTTAAAAAAAACTTGATTATTTGTTGGCTAGAAGTGTCCCAGATGATCTGTGTAATAATCCGATTTTGAACAATTTTTTTAAGAGAAAAATCTACAAACCTAGAAACCGATCGCTGGAATCGATCATATAGAATTATTTCTAATATTATTTCTTTTCTTTTATATTAAGTTTATATATCAACAGAAAGACTAATTGGACTCTTTACTCTTTGATGTGATTTATAATTAAAATCTTTTTTATAAAAATTGAATCTATTGTCTTAAACTGAACTCTTACATTTCCCTGCCCCTCTCCTCTGTTTTAAATATAAATCAACCACAACATTTGATTGTTATGGTAACGTTTTTAATTACAGGGAAAACGAAAGGAAGGAAACGGAGGAGAAGAGGAAAAATCATTACTATTTTTGTTTCACTTTTCTGTTTTCTGTCTCCACCCATTCGATTTGGCACAGGACAAAGTTTGCCCCACTCCCCGTTTGCTTTTTTCCCTTTTCCATTTTGTGCCTTTAGGGCCGCCGCAAGTTGAAAATCCAAACGGAAATGCCAAGCGGTAGTTGTCGACTAATTGCCACTCAGTAGTCAGTTGATGATGGAGAAGCGGAGAATGGTTTAAGGGGTTACGGGAGGAGGACAGTCACCATATGGCGCTAAAAATGTAGGTGCAAAATGAAATGGCAAAAACAACAAAGGCAAATTGATTGACCATGATCAGTCCCAGAGTGAGAAAGAAGGAGAGAGAGGGAGAGAGAGATAGGGGGAAAGGGGTAACAATGTTGAGCACTGCTCACTGAGGCGGCTTAAAAAAGTACCGCAAGCTCAGTTTAAACAGAACGCCCACACAGACACAGCACGTGACCGATTGCCTGCGATTTGCCTGCGATTATTTGCGCTAGACCAAGCAAAAAACCAAAGAGAGAGCTCGAGACAACTTGTAAGAGCAAACAGAAAACACAGGTGAGAGAGAGAGAGAGACATTGGAGCATTCTGTAGGTGAGCGAGTTTATTAGTTATTTTGCCAGCAAGACAAATTGAAAAACGATTGCAAAACTTTTGTGCTAGCCGCTGCTGCCGGTGCTTAGATAAGCGCATTGGTACGAAGGCGATTGCTTAGAAACAGCTGCCCCGCACAGTGAACACCAAAAGCGAATGCACTAACGAGCAAATGATCAGTCAATTGAAACCGGCAACTACACATAATTTAAAGTAAAAAAACATTATGGTGTTGTTTGGAAAAAATATATGGAACTGAAAAAGAAGAAATTCCTATAAAAGCCATGGATAACATTTTACATTACTTAGACATTATCTTATTTATCAAGTTATCACAAAAAATAGAGGCCAATAAAAAGCTTTTTGATAACTAAGGAAATTTATAATTTTCAGCTTTTCTTCTAACTTTTCCATTGTTCTTTAAACCAACAAAAAAATATATGTAATTTCTTTTTTTTAAGTAGAAAAACATTAAAATTCTATGTGGAATGAAATCCACATGTGTTCCTGATTTCAAATATTTTTATTTTCAAACTTATTTTTAGAAAATTTGTTTATGGTTTAATGCATATAATACATGATCAAATTGAATGAACAAATATTTTGTAAAAATCTTTAATCTTAACAGATTATATATGTAGATAGTTTAGGTATTTAAAATCTTTCAAGTGGAAAAACCTTTTGAATTTACAAAAGATTTAGTTAAACCCTACTGTTTCTTTTTTTTATTTTTTATTTTTTACGCTGTACTTAATAATTATATGATAATAATACATACATAAATACATAAGAAAATATAAATTCTTCAAAATTTTCTTTCAAATACAAAGTCCAAATTTTACACCGTTTTTTTATGAATATTTGTATAATTTACATAGCAAATCCAATGATTAATCAACATATAATTTTCTCATATTACGCATGCATAAAAAAAAATCTCTATAAATAATTGTTATTCGTTTAGAATTTAATATTTTATTTCTAATACATTCAGCTCGAATCGAAACTAATCTAGGATCGCCCATAACACAAATTCGGAATATTTAAAGAATTGGACAAAAAGTCACGAACAGGTGGCATGGGATTAAACTTTCGGTCTCAATCCTCCACAAACACTTATGCAACAGTTAGAGGCTAATCTGATAAAGCTCAGTGTATACATACATATATCAATACAAGTACCGTTGGAAGTTACATGGAAAACAAATCTAGGCTTATGTAAACACAGTAGTTATAGCAAAAGAAAACTAAACGGAACATAAATACTTCTCAAGTTTCGTTCCACTTGTATTCTGCAAAACAAGTGCAGATTTGGATATAATCGAACACATGGAGGATCACGAAAGGGAAATAGCAGGAGAATATTTACTCACCTCTTGTGTTATGTCCAGCTCGTGTCGTGTGTTATCATATAAAGTTTCCAATTCCTCGCATTTCTGTTGCAATGCCGATTTCTCTTCAAGCAGTGAGAGGCCATATTGGGCCGATTGGGCACTGGCACTGGAGACCTGATCTAGTTCCCGTGTCAAACGTTCCACTTCCATTTGAAGCTCCAGAACGGTTTGGGCGCCATCCGAATTGGGACTACTGGCCATGATTGAAGATTTCTATCCGCTTGTGGAGGACGGGGGAATGTATGTGTATGTGTGTATTTGAATGGGATGGAGGGGAGGCGAGGGGGGATAACGGACGGTACAGCAAATTTATATAGGCTTTTTTTTTAATCCTGTTGCTTGGGCGGAATTGTATTATTTTGTTGTTCGCTCTTCTTCTCTCTTTTGTTGGAGGGAAATCAATAAATTTATCTTTTTTACTTCGTTCTTTTGTTGTTGTTGTTTATGCCGCAGGTTGAGTGGCTTTTGGTCAATCCAAAAACAACAAGACCAAATCTTACTCACACACACACAGTGGCGAGCAGCAGCAGCAGAAGCGTCATAACTTCACATGCACACACACCCGAACACCACTCTGGCTCTCTTCTCTCTATTGATGTGTTTATGTGTGTGCGTGCGTTTCACCTTTTCTCTTTTGTGCTGCTATTCAGTAGAGTGGAATGGGAAATTGGAATGGGTTTTTTTTTTTAATTTTGCTTCTTCAGATAAAACGAAAATTGAACGCACTTAAATGGACAAATTGCCGCCGATCTAAACAAAAACGAAATTGTATAAATTTGTTATATTTCTGTACTCTTTTCACTATATTTTTCTCGCTTGCACACCGAAAAACAGTTGGCCAGTTGCAGGAAGTTAAAACGACAGAAACAGAACACTGTTGTTGTTGCTGTTGGTGTTGGCGTTGCTGTTGCTGGTCTGACGACTACATGACATCACACAGTTTCATGCATTCCAACACTTACACACACACACTAACACAACTTTCATTTATTTGTGCTTTTCATTTGTGACACGGGGGCGGAGGCTATGATTTTATGCGTTTTTTTGTTGTTGTTAAATTAGTATAATTTTCTTTCCCTTTTTTTTACTTTGGAAAAAGGAAAACAACCGACCGCACGTCCACTCACTTTGAAAACAAAAACAACACTAACGCTCTTAAATTGTCCGCTGCTCTTAAACTTTCCCACTATCTGCTAGTTAACCTCTTTTATTTGACCAAATTCAAGCTTTTCGCAGCTCTTGGATTAAAAAGGTAAAACTTCGCCCCTCAAGAAAGCAGTATTTTTGGGCATTTACATTAGGACATGCGTTTGGCGCATTGTCTTCACATTAGAATAGTGGCCTAGTGATGGCAAAAATGGTCGAATACATTATTCTTCTCTTTCTGCCCTAAAATTTTGTTACCAAGTCCAACCACAAACAGTAACTTTTAAAATATATTGCAAAGTCTGTTTTTTTTACCATAAACTTTCACAAAATTAACAATACCCAATTTTTGCACCGTTCTTTTCTACCTCTGAAGCCAAATATATATTCATAAAGCGACAATTGAAGATATTTGTTAAGTTTTTTTGCAATTTAGATTCTTTACACTCTTGTAACTCGAAATGAGCTAATATCCGCAAGATGAGTTAAAAAATGGAGCGAATTCATTTCATAGAAGCGAAGCTTGTTGATTTTCGTTCAAGAGCGGCGAAATACTTTTTTTTAATGCGAAATGCTGTGATTAAGGCGAATTTGAATTTCAAAAAAAAACGGCAGTTTGACTTCGAAAACGATTTGAGTAGGATGTATCGCGCGTGAGTTTGTTGGCCACAATTTTTTTGTTGCATCTGTGTCTCGAACTTGTAAACAATAATAAAAAAAGGCGTCTTTGATACAGTCATTAAGGTTGCCAACTACAAATAAAAACTAAACAAACTAATGTTGTTGGTTTAGCTAAATGCAACAACGAATCAGCAAAATCTGGGAAAAAGCACCCGAGAAGCCAACAGAGACGCCGCACAGCTTCCTTTAGATTGTTGTTGTGGCGTTATTAGGCAAGCAACAAAAACGTGAAATGCAAATTGCAATAGCAAAACAAAACGGTTTCGCGTGTGTCTAACAACAAAACAAAAAAAAAAGATACAACATAAATTGCAAAAAAAATAAAAACAAGCAGCAAACTGCGTGTTTGACAGAGATAGTGAGAGGCGAAAATTGCGCGCCAAAAAGGATTACACAAAAGCAGCTGAGCAACAACAACAACAGCACAAACTAGAAATCAAAACAGAAGAAGCCAGAAGAAATTCCAGTTATCAGCCATTTCTCCTCTCTTTCGCACCCAGCATCCCAACACACACAAGGGCAAAAAGGACAAGGAATAGCCTACAGCAAGCAAAACAACAACAACAAAACACTAGAAGGTAAGGAATGTTGAGAATTGGTATTTTTTTCTTTTACCCTTTGATGTGTCAGGTTATATATGTTTTTGCCTGAAGTTTGTGGGGGATATATGAACTTTGTAACAGATTTCCATTGGTTTATAAAGGAATATTAGATTCGTTTTAGTACATACAAAAAAATGGGAGAAGGCAGGCTCTTTATAAACATTTTTTTCAACTATACAAGCAAATTGTTACAGAATTTGCCTTATGTTAGAACTGAAGAATTTGAGTTACTTTGCCATATTGAACTTCTCTTACATCTTTTTTTAACATGCGATTTTTATGAAATCCTCTTAATTATATTTATGAGTGTGGTTAATATATGTATATGACAAGGGCAACCAATTTTGTTTAAATTTGGCAAAATGACTGCAAAGTTCATCAAATTTGGTGTCAAAAGAAAAAGAAACAAAAATATTTGTTGTATTAAAACTTTATTTTTGGACTGATCGTGCCTGAGATGTGTATATACACTCGAACTTCCCCAACTCGAACTTCCCTAACTCGAACAAAAATGAACTGCAGTAGAGCGAAATTCTGCATAGAATTTGAATTTCTATAACTCGAAGTCATCTTTAGTCGAACTTTTAATACTTTACTTCACTTTTAACTCAAACTCTAATCCACAATTAACATCATTCTATTAAAACTTTTTGAGAATCACCTAGAAAAACTAAGGTTATAGGGGCTATCAGTCAAAAACTAATCTAATTAGGCCCTATATACGAGGGTTGATGGCCTCTAAATACTCTTTATATTTTAAAGATATTTTTTCTTTAAATGGGCAGTCTTTACTAGGGGATGCCATATAGCCTGAAATTATTTATTCTAGCCCAATTTGCCCTTTTTCTTATCACCCTACAATATTGGCAAACTTGATTAGAATTCCAACGTCTATAAATTATTTTGAAAAAGTTAAATTTATATTTGAATTTATGATCAACTGATGATGATTCCAAATGATGATAAAAATGATGAACATGGAATATAAACAATAATCTCGATTAAAACAACTTCTTGAATTTAACATATAAAAAAAATTTATTCCAAGGGTATACAAAATTCGTCTTTATCAGTTAATTTTTGACCTGACCCTCTGGTTTATTTTTCTAAATTTTTTTTCTCCTTTTTATGCGTCTGCAAACATTTGGCAAAGTGCAAAAGTCAAGGCTCCTATTCATGTGGCTTTGATTTGCGCCTGTTTGACCTTTGGCAAAACATATAGAAAACGAGAGAGAAAAAGAGAAAAAAGAAATGGCAATGTACAGACAGTCCTTGACAGGCAATGACACAGTGCACATTGGTTGCGAATGTCTAAAAAATTGCATTTACCTACTTAACTAAACACAAAAAAGGAAAACCCGTAGTGTAATGCTTGATGATTAATGAGTGACTCCATTGTATTGAAATGCCTAAAATTGATGAAATCTAGTCAGGTAGAAAGAATAAAAAACAGAAGCCGATTTCTAACCCTTAAACAGCTTAAAGGGGCGAATCTTTTCCGGTTTTCAGCAAATGATCTGTGAAGCTGAACAAAAATAATGAAAAGGATCCCATTACGTTAAGCCTAAGTATGTAGGATTTATTGCATAATTTTCAGAAACCAGAAATTTTGCTTTGCTATGCATAGAATATATTTATCAATATCAGTTTCAGTTTTCTCGAGAAAATTAGAGACTGTTTGTAATCTGATCTAAAAATAGCATATTTTTATGAATAATTTTGAAAGAACTGAATAATATAAATTAATTTGTGTTAATAAGTTATTATTAGGGAACATTTTCAAGAATATTGTGTGATTGAATAAGAATTGGGACAAGAATTGCTCAAAAAATATGTTTTTATGCGGTGAACATTAAAACTTTTTACTGGCTAGCAAAAAAATGAAGAAATTACATTAGTTTATAAACATTTTGAGGGTTTCTCTCCTCACGGTCTGGATTTACTTATGTATTTTGCGAATCCACATTAAAGAATTCTAAAAACTTGAAAAAATTGCCAACGTAACACTTAAACAGGGAAGCAAAACTGATTTTTGTTCACAGTTTATGCAAAAAAATCCGTTTTAGAACACAGGCAAAAAAATTAAAGCAATCCAAAATTCCGAGCAATTGGTTCATTGGATTTCAAGTGACATTGTCTATTGAATTTAACTGTAAATTTGTGGAATAATGTTTTTAAGTAGTTGCTTGAAGGGTACTAAAAAGCCACCCCAAAAGAGACCCTTAACTGACTGTTCCTTCAATTTTGCTTTTAAATTGACTGAAAATGGTCACAATGCTTGAAATATTATTTCTTTAAGGGTAATCTTTAAAACAGGAAAATAAATTTTGTATATTCCAACTACTTTTTATACTCTATTCCTACTCTTTAAGATACTGACTTAACTATAGAACACCTTTAGTTTTCTGAAAGAAATAGATTTAAGTAGTGCTTAACTTTTACAGAAAAGAAAAAGCCCTTCAATTCTAACTTGGACCTTCATAATAAAACATTTACTTAAACTAATTTCAGTAAAAAAGTAATGAATTAAGATTGAAATACTAGCATAACTAGGGACTACTCTTAAGTATATCTTCGACTGGAAATCAAAGAAACCATTAATTAATTTCCTTTACTTCCTTAATATCATGAAATTTTGTTATCAAACTTGTTAGAACCACAGTGCAAATAATAAATATCAAATATCGAGTGGAAGGGACTCTTAATCTCCCTCTCTCTCTCTTTCTCTATTGCTAGAGAAATGTGTGAAAGCTGATAAGAATATATATATTTATTTTTTCCCCCTTTCCTCCCCCCCCACATCAAAGGGCAATATCAATAAAAATGGTTTAATATTAAACAATTAAACATTAAAGTATTGACAGTTCATGGGACACTGTGTACGACCTCGCGGCGTCTGTGTGCCCGGTAATCAAACGTCTAGACAGGGTCCCGTCGTAATGTTCTTGTTGTTGGTGGAGCATCTTTAGGCTCCAAAAAACCCAAACTCAAACCTCATCATCACAACAGACTCCCAATCTCCACATAAGTATGTATGTATATATACAAACACAACTCACATAGTCCCTGCATAATCCCGTTTTATTGCGTTGCCAGTGAGAGAGAGAAAGAGAATGTGAAGATGAGAAAAAGTACAGCCAAAGGTCCTGACGTTTATTTTGAACTCCTATTCAATCCACTCAACTTAGACGCTCTCTCTCTCTTACTCCTTCTCTGTTTACTTGTGTCCGTGTTAATGATGATGACGTCGCTCAATCATTATGAAAATAATGCTCGTAAATTAGAAAACCATGGTTTTATTTGTCAAAATTTGAAACTTATTTGAACAGGCGCTAAGAAGCGGCTAGCACAGCACTTTAGCCAGTTGCCAGGCAAGTTTTTATTGTTTTGCTCGTTTTCTTGTTGTGTGTGTGTTCGTGATTAGCATGGCCTTCCGTTTCACTCACTCGTTCGTTTCCCCCCCCAAACATGAGATGTAAAAGAGTAAGCAAACGGAGCCCTTTTTTTCTTTCACTCGTTTAAATATACACTCAAATGCTCTCCTCTTAACTTCTTTTCTGAGGTTATTTTCTTTTTCTAATTATCCTTCACATGAAAGAGATTTTATTGATTGATAGTTGTTGCCCCGGCCCTTAATTGATTCATTGATTAATTGTTAATTGTCAAAAATTGCAAAAAACTTTTGCTACCTGAAACAATTTATCGGCGTTCCATATACATACGAGCAAGGCAAGGCCTGGCACCATATTGTGTGTGTATTATCGTCAAGAATTTTATACTTGAACTACAAACATGATTTCAATTCGCATTCATTCACATTGTTCATTCTCTGTTCTGTGTTTTACTACTGCGCATTTACAAAACAAAAACTACGCTTAAATGTAATTTATTTAAAAACGCCAAAAAACCAGCAGCGCGATCCATTTCCATTTGTAAAAACACTTCCCATTTGGATTAGATTTGCAATAAACGTCAGAGCAAGGCCGCGTCGTCAAACAATGTGCAAATAGCAATAGGGAATGGAGGGGGCAATCTATAGAATAAGAACATTGTTATCAGACAAACACACACACACACACTAAACACCCTTTATTATATAGTATTTTATTAGTCTGTTAAAACGAATTCAAATTGTATTACAGAGTTTCGTAGGCGTTACTCATTGAATTTATTATTAAAAACTTTGTTACGCTTTCATTGAAAAAAGGTTTACATTAAAAACGTATAATGTTGAAAATGAATATAATCAGTGAAAACTCTTTTAATTGGTATTGTTGGTCATTTGAAGAAAAACCACAATTCATATTTTAAAAGCTGCTTAGTTTTCATTTTTAACTATATTTTATACGAACTAATATTTCTTTATAGTTTATAAATTCAATTAAATGACTTTTAATATCGTTTCACTAAAGGTTTATAACATTTTTAATATTTAAAAATAATAATAATAATAAGATTCGATATTCCCACATTGAGATTCTTCAAAGATTTCAAAACGAAGTTCTGTGAAATTACCTAAGTGCTTCGAGTTACAAAGATTAAGTTAATTGAGAGTGCAAATTTACGAAAATCATCTGGCACTTAGACTTTTGAATAATAGTTAACAGATTAAACTTTAATCATGAGAAACCATCTGCCTGATCTTCCTTTCAGATCGCAAGATGTTTGCTAGGAAATTGGCGTCAGTCACAAATGCCTGGAATTAAGAATTTTTCTGTGATTTCCTATAACACCACAAAAATTTGTTAATTATCCTTCAATATTTTCCCTAATTAAAATTTATGTTTTTGCGGTTTTGGTTAGATAACATTTATTGATTCAATTTCCTTCCGTTTAGATGCAATTACCTAAAGAAATTTCAGACATCCGAGTATATATTACGACCCCGAAATGGGCTTTAATTTTTTATGATTTTGATTATGACAAAGAAATTGGAACATATGCGGGCATTTATGTTGTGAAGTATGTACATTCCAATTAGCTCGTCATTATCTTGATCATAAAATATATATGTATTGCATGATTATATTGATTCAGTCTGGGTAATAAAAATTCTTTCAGCCAAATTCTTTTATATACTTTCCAATTCCTCTTATCCAATCTGGTCCAAATTGATCAGAGGAATTGAAATACTAGTTATATAGAAGTCTAAAGGTTGCAAATAACTCTTAGAGCAATTCCAAAGTGAATTCTAAGTGCTTAGTTAGTCGTTTGATGCATTAAGAGTATCAATTAAGATGTTTCAATTCAAACAGTTGCTTAATCTATCACTAATCACTGCAACCATTTCTTGTTAAAACTAAACAACTCCTTTTGATTAAAGGGTATCTATTCAATGACCTGGCGTTTAGAGCATGAATGAATGAATGAATGAAACGTCAAGTTCGTTGCTTGTTGTTTGCCACTCTATTCACATTTTTTTTTTTTCGGCTATTGTTGAGAGGGGGAAACGTGGTAAGCATATATTAGACTGTCTCTGTGTGTGTATGTGAGTGGGGTTGGGTGGGAAAAAGAGGGCGGCCATGTGGTTGATTACATATCGTCATCAGTATTGCTGTTGTTGTTGTTGTGTTGCTCTTGTCGCACGACCACAAATAGCCATTTGCGTTTCGTTTTCGTTTAAGTTTTTTTTTGGCCCCTTATATGGTCATATTTTGTGTATTTTATAATTTGAGTAAATCGGTTTGCTTTTGATAAGCCGCATATAGAGAAAGAAAAAGAGATAGCAATAGATAGATAGACAGAGGGAAAGAGAGCGTGCGAGCGAGCGAGCGAGAGAGTGGAGTGGATTGATGATGATGATGAGCCAGCTAAAAGCAAATGCAATTTACGATTTGCCATTGCAATTCCGGCTTATGCAATTTATCATTATGGCCAACAACAACAACAAAAACACCAAATATAACTTGCAACAGCAGCAACAACAACAACAATAAGACGAAGACGAAAAAAAAGCAATTGAATCGCGTTTGGAAATGAATGCCACACAGCCGCCGCAACGCTTCGTCCCCATCCCGTTATCATCATCATCATCCGTTTTGAAGCAACCTGAGTAACTCAACAACAAACAAAAACAAATAATTTTTTTTATAAAAGTGAAAACTTGTTTTTGCTTTCTGTTGTGTTATTGTTTAGTATATGTGTACAATAGTTTTGTTGTTGTTTTTTTTTTTGTTGCTTTTGTCTTTTCGTTTTTGTTTTGTTTTATTTATGTCTTGCATTTGACTTTGACTTTTTAACCGCCCCGATGGAAGTCGCGCTTGTCTTCAGCCACCAGCAGCAGCAGCAGCAGCAGCAGTAGCACTGCCAGCAGCCTCCGGTCACAGTGTGCCGAAAGGTAGCAAAAACGGAAAATGGAAGAAAATAATACTTGAAATTTTAAATCTTTTAGTAAGAAAAGTCTTTATGGTAAATTATAGAAAAAAATATTTCTGGGATTAAAAATAAATTGCAAATATGGCAAAAGTTAAGGAAAAGAAAATATCTGGAAACTTATGACATTAGAACTTTGTTGTCATTTTGTTATAATTCTCAGCCAGTTTTAGCTTTAAATGTTAGTTGACTATGAAATAAGTTCTTATCTTGACCAGCTTACGCGTTTAAGCTTTGTCTCCACGTATTGCTGCTTTTAGTTATAATTCTCAACCAGTTTTAGCTTTCTGGTAGGGTAGGGTCTACAGTAAAGTTTGCTGATGGAACTTTAAACCTCAGTTTAATATCTTTAAAATAGTATTAAACCATTATTTCCCCTTAGAAGTACAGAATTCGTAATTATTTAATAGCTGTTGGTATCATTATCGATTGCCCACTTAATAACGTAGTTAGCAAGGCATCTCCATTTCATTATTTATTCTAAATAAAACTGTTTAGCATGTGTTTTAAACACCCTTTCTTACATCATCTTTCGAAAACCTTCAGTCAATAAAAGGTGCTGTTATCTTAACATCAAATTAACTGATAACTTTGTTTATTTAATTTAAAAAATATTTTTAAGGGTTTTGAGATTATTCCCCCACGAAGCACCATTCTATACTGCAGAGCACAAGTTTAAGTTCCCGGTAAATAAAAAGCTTTGATTTAACACCAGGACCCTCCCTCCATTTGAATCCGTCCCTGAATGACTGTCAAATATTGGAACTAAAAAACCGAACCCCTTTTTATTTATTCAACAAAGAAAATAAAACCTATAAAGGAGACTTTGAATTTCAAGGAAAATATTGAATTCAATAATTGTTTTAACTTTCATGGAATAGATTATTCAATGTAAACTAATTTTGAAACTTGAGAAATAATAAATAACAAAAACAAGTTAAGAAATGCTTAAAGTATACAATAGCCAACATTCCCTCACTTTGTTTCAGTAAATTGTTCCTTATCTATACTTAAAATTAAAAATAATAATAAATATTTAATTAGTCAGTGGTTTGTGTTTAATAATTTAAAAACAATGAACAAATTAGTTTCTAATAAAATTCGCAAAGTGCACGTTCTCACGTTCAAAACTTAATAAAATATGTAAAAATTTGAATTTGGAAATTTGTTTTAACCTTGGCTAAGGCACGGATAATTTTTTTTTTATGGTTCGAACGATTCCAAATTGAAATGCAACGTTAATTTTAAGGAATTTTTTAGGGTCAGAATATAGAAATGCTTTCTTTAGCAAGTTCAACACACTGTGGCAAGAGACCCATTCGAAGTTGCCACCACCAAAAACAAATGCGGCTGGTTTGTTGTTGCCACGACGGCGGTGGCGACTTGGCGCTTTCGATTTTCGTTTGGCTTTTGCAACCCCGCACGCATTTGCAACACCCAATTTGTGTTGGGGAGATGGAGGAGGTGGATTGCTTGGGGAAGTGGGTGGGGGGAAGTGCGGTGGTTGTTAGTTTGTGGGCGCATGCGAGTAAATAAGTCATAAGTACGATGTGTGTGTCCGTATGTATGAGTGTGTGTGTGTGTGTGTGTGCGCCTGCCGCCCCGACACGGCCTCTCGGCCAAGCGTACGAAGTGCAATGACGCGAGTTGTTCAGATACATCGACACAGTCAGAGGGCAGCCTACATACAAACATATTTATATGTATGTCTCAAACTCCATCTCTTTCCCTCACCTCTTTCTCTCTCTCTCTCTCTTTCTTTCTCTGTCTTCCGCTCTCTTGGTTAAAATTGTTTTATTGGATTTTCGACTAGCACTTGCACATTTTGATGATTTCCTGTGAACATTTTGGATATTCCAATGTAAAAAGGAACTTGTTGCATGCAACACAAAATAGCAAGCCAACAATTTGCCGCAACTTTTATTTTATGAGAATGATGACGCTTCTTTATTTTTGTGCCATTGTATTTGGCCAGAATGCAACTGGAAAGTGTGGAAAGTGTGTCCTTAGCTCTGGGGAAGGAGTAATTAGGGGTGTTTCATTCATTAGCCAAATGTCACTTTTAAGACTTTACTCATTTATTATTAAGTTTACTCAGATAGTTTTCTTTCTTAGATTATTGTTTAGTTTTAAATAGGTTAAACGAAGGACAAATGGTTTATCGGAGTTATATTTATACACGGTGAGTTTATATATAGGATATAAGGCTAAGGGATAGGAGGAAGAACCTTAACTTCTCAGGCTTTGGATGGGCTTTTATTTAAATTTATTCGTTTTCCAATTAATAATAATCCTTGTAGTTTTCATTAAAATAGAAATATTTTGTCTTTTCTTCATTATTATTATTCTTTTGTTTTTGTATTAGGTGGATAATTAGGTAGTTTGAGATGATTTATAAGTTCTTTAAGCTTTCCTTCTAGATAGGGAATTGGTTTCAAATAAGGTTTTAAAACCCCAAAAACTCAATCAATCTCTGTTTAATTGGACAGAAGTAGAATATTTCAAAAGAACCAGTTCTCTTGTGTTCTACACTTGTTATTAATAATATATTTATTAAATATGTCCAGTGAGTTTCGGTCTTATTTATTTACAAAGTCTGTTTATTATACAACTTACTTTTATATAATCACTCAAATCTTTTAGTTGATATAACTTTGTACAGTCATTCATTACCAATAAAGGAAGTCCATTTAAAAGTGCATTTTATTGCCTGTTCGTGAGTATTTTATAATACATAACATACCATTCAAGCCTGAACTGCCATATTCACATAATATGGTCCCCAGTGAATTTTTGTTCACTTAAATGGAATGTAAAAGAAAGCATTTAATAAATAGAGTAAGCAACATCAAAGGAGCCTTTCAAATCTGTATCATCGAGAGACAAAATGCTTGTTAAAATAGTTTTCAATTCTAGTTCAGAGAAAACTTTTTTGGTATAGGCCTCCATTTATGTATTGTCCAATTTATTTCCCCTTTGTTGCTTGGTCTTAAAAACTATATCAAAATAACCAAATTCCCAAATTTCTTTACAGAAATAGAAATGAATGAAAATGGTTTCCCATTTAGCTAAAAGCACTTTATAACACAATTCCCTAAAGACTTAAGGAAACATTATAATAAATTTCCGTATTCAATTTATTTTGTTTATAAAGACAACTAATTGACTTATCAACTTAAGACGCAAAATATGTCTTTTATATTTTAGTTAAATATTTTAATAAATTTTTTTTGCTAAACTTTTTTGCTTACTTACTTATTTTTTTTTTGTTTATGCCAACTCATTGTTAATGAACGGACTTGGGCCAAAGTGAAAGGGGCCAAGTGCGTTTTCTTGTTATATCTCATTTTTTGTTTTGTTTAATTGCTTCGCACGATTTTGGCTGTTATTTTGTTGTTGTTGTTTCTTTTGCTGCAATCTGTGTTATTTTTATTGGTTAAGAGCTGCAATTTCAGCTTACATAAAATGCAAAATTATTTTGTCTGCAAGCGCGTTAAATGTTATTTGTCTTTTCTTTCATTCTCTCTACATTTTCTCTCTGTGTCTGCCTGTCTTGGCCATTTTATGTTAGCCATTTGATTGGCTAATTTGTGTTGTTTGTTCGTTGGTTTTGTTTGTCTGTCTGTCAAGGCCAGTTTTGTTGTAATGTTACTCATTTACACGACGCATTATAATTAAATGTTGTTTCTTGTGTGAAATAGTTTATCAACGGCCATATCATCTATCTCTCTCCCTCTCCGAGTGCTCATAATGCATATTAAATAATCAGTCTTATGACTTATTTTTTTTTATAGTTGGCCATAACCATATTAATGATCATATATTAGCTCATAAAGCGTGAATATGCATACTTAAAGAGAGAATGATTTTTGATTTATACTATACATATACATATATAACTTATATGAATTTATACCTATGTATGTATAAAATTACTTTTTTGGGCAGCTGCCTGTTTTTGGAACAAGTTGTTCAGTTGAGCGTGAGTAATTTTTGGGATTTTCGGATGACCAAATTTATCTATTTTAAGAATTTGTATTGAAAGATTTAAGAATAAAAAAATAAATATGACGTTATCCCAAGAGCATACATCATGGCCCAAATGAGTTCCATTAATGAGTTTTTTAATAGTTATATAATTTTTAATGGGTGTATATACCAAATTTGAATTCAACAATCAATTAGCTATCAAATTGAATGGTTCAGTGGAATGTTAAGTGCTGAATGTCTTAATTATATTAATTTTAAAGGTGGTGTTAACTACTGTTAATTTATTTAATAATTTTTATTCTGCTTATTCATTTTCTTACAAGATATTTGCATTTATTTTTTTGTCCAAATTCTTAGCATTTTCTATCTTTAAGTTATTTTCTTGCAGATTTAATTTTTCTTTTTATTATTCTTTACTTTTGCTTTATTTGCAAATGTCATCAAAAACTTTGATTTATACTAAACAAAATGTTGACTTGGTTTTTTTTTTTTTATATAAGAATTGGGTCGAACTTTTAGATTTCTGCAAAAAATATTTTAAATCAAGCATTAATCAATTTAAGAAATAAAAATAATATTATTAATTATAAGTTTCTTAGATTAACTTGCGTCAATATTTTTCTAAAATTTTGGCTGACATGAAATCTAACGACTTTATTATATAATTTTTCTGGACTATTTGCAATGTTTTAACTTTGTTTTATTTTGCAATACAAGTATACAAGTTTTAATTATTCAAATTGGCTGCAGAAAACTAATTATGGCAGTATGTTTTTTGAAACGTCTTATTGTTCAGTTGTATTGTAATTTTTCCCTACAATGAATTCACACGAGAAAAACTCTATAATATAGAAATTTTATTATATAAAAACGTCATTATCTAGAAACTTTATAATACAGATATAATGATGCATATATACATACAATAATACATAAAAGGGAAGGGAATTTTATGTCTCTGAAATTCGTTGATTATATAGAAAACTTTGTTATATAGAAATTGATTAGAGCAGTTGTTCTGTACCATTTTTGTGTATACTTTGCTTGGGTAAATAAATTAAAATTATTTGAACCACTTTTCGATAGTATATACTATATAGCAACTTTGACAGTTTAGTCTGCCTAAGATCTTGCTATATAGTTAGCTATTAACTTTAACTTAACTTAAACGGAAGTCTTAAAGTTATGCAATTAATTGAAAAGTGGTAAATAATACAGCGAAACTTACATTATTGCTGCCAAATCACTTTTCTTGTCACAACTGAAGATAAAATAAAATTTATAAATTTACTTTTTAATTATTTTGGAAAGTAAAGTTTTATAAATTGAAATTTCATTCAAAGCATCTCTGTTTTCCCTTGGTATATATCTTTTTAAAAGAGGAAGAGAAGAGTTTTATGAGGATGAGGGATTTGAAAAAAATTGTTTTAGATAATAACTCATATCTTTATCTAGACTTGTGATCTCTTTTTCTTCTGTTTATTCATGATTAAATATTTGCGCATTTGAGTGAAGGAATGGATTATAATACAAGATTATATATATATGTATATGTATGTATATAGCAACTTGGGATCGTTTATGTTTATTACATATGAATTTCACAAGCTTAAAGAATGAACTTTTGCCTACAAAAAGTAATGTCAAGTGTTGTTGGAATTCTTAAGAGCGAAAGCAATTTATACATATGTATGTGTATACATATTATATATACATATGTATATATAATAAGCAATCATAAAATTTCATTAAAAAATTTTGTTTTTGTTTGCTTTTGGTAGATTTTTCATCACGATGTTGATAAGCGGGTCTCGTTTTGTTGTTGTTCTTTTCTTTTTTTTTTTTTTTTTGTTTTCTGTTCACCCGCATATGGTCATTTAGAAATAGAAATTTCGCTTGATTAGCTCTTTATGGATTACGAAATTTTTGTATTTTTAATGTACTGTTCCCTCCCGGAATACAATCAAACGAGGGACGATCTACAAGTTTGCAAAGAACTAAACACGGAATTAGGCATTTAGGTTAAGGAATGTTTTACACAATTTATGTTTATGGTTTGGGAATGCAAAATATTTTCTATTTTCAATGGCTAGACAAGCTCGCTCTTCAATCATTTTTACAAAAGCCCAGACCATACTAAAAAGTAAAGTTACAGTAGTAATTGGGGTTTCAGTTTAGGTGTCGTTTACAGCAGGTTTTTCTGACTTTTATGACTTTGAGTTATGTGTCGAACGGTATTGCAGGTGATGTGGAAAACCTTAGCAAAAAACCACTAAGGAGAGGAGGGGAGTTGGCAGTTTGTTAAATTTAGTTTATGGGTAAGAAAATATTTAGAGAGTTTTGATTTGATAATTTTAGGTTAACAACTTTCCAAGTAGCCCTCGTTAAATTCTGTTTCCTATGAGTTTTTAGTAGCTATATTTTTTTTTTTTTCATTTTCGACGTGCCAGAGTAACAATTTGTTTATCGTCGAAATGTTTATGTTAAAGTTGTGGTGTTGAGAACCGCCGACGCCACCGGCACCATCGCCATTGGCACCACATGGGAGAGAGCCTGCCGCCAGTGTTTTGGTCTGTTTTTGTTGTATAAACAAAATTACTGAAATTTTTTCAGATTTTATATGTATATTTTCCTGGAAGTCCGACCTCACTCTGTTTAGTATAGCTGACTGGCTCCCCCCCTTTTTTTGAAATAGTTGCACGCGCTAAAAACCGTCAAGTTTTTGATTCCATGGAAAGGTCAGTTAATTTTTTGTTTTTAGGAGGAAGGCAGGGGAGAAACAAGAAGAAGAAGGTAGGCAAGTTAAACCCCATCAGTTAGAGACGCAGTCGTAGCAGCAGGCTATCATTGCGCAATTTCAGGGTCCGGTTTTGTCCATTTTTCATTTCATTTTATTTTCGTATTATATATATATATATATTTAAGAGGTTTTTTTTTCATTTCTGGTCATTGTCGCACTTGTCGAGCAACCACAAATTAAATTTACAAAAACAAAAGTAAAGAAAAACTGTTATTAAATGCGCGTACAACAGACGACAAACGATGTCGACGCGGAAAATTAGTCGCCTGACTGAATGAATGACTGAATGACTAAAGGAGTGAATGAGCGATTGACTAAGTGAAGAGAAAGCCAGTAAGCCACTTATTGCACCGGCTCGGCTGACTTACATTGGAAATTGGCTTGTTGTGTTTTTAAGTTTTTTTTTGGACTTCCTGTGGCTACCCCACTGGGTGAGTGACCACTAACAGAGCAGAGCAGAAGCAGCAGCGGGCAACAACAACTCCATGACTCACCTCTACTCCAAAACCAACAAATAGCCCTCTAATGAGTAGAATGCCAATAAATTCTGACACGCCATTAAAATTGAAAACTTAACAGCTCATCTCCGTTTTGCCCCGATCCGCTGTCTATATCCCTATAACTAGACCAAGGGGAAGAGGAAGGTGTTGTTTGTGTGTGTGTGTGTGTGGGCGTTGCCCTTGCGTGTGACTATGGCATCCCTTTTACGCTTTTGGAAGGCCGACAAACAAGAGGGCCAATAGTAAATACAAATAAATAGTAAACATAAAAACGACTATGACTAACACGCGCCTACAATATAGACAACAATGTCGTCTAGAAAGGTATTTTTGTATACCCAAGAGTGGGTCGAGGTTGATGGAAGGAACAATTGCCAATTAGAGTCGAGAATCATGACATAAGTAAGCAAAATGTTGATTAGATTCAGGGAAAATGATTCAGTTAATAAGGAAATGCAACTTGTAATTTTTTTTAATGGTTTTTAAGAATCGCTTTTCTAGTCAATATTCAAATATCTTTGAAAACAGGCAGATTTCTTCTTTGAAATGAATTTTTCTAATATAAATTATTTATAGTAATTTTATAAGAATTTTAGGGGATCTATGCATATTTACCTTGATAAACAAATTTGTGACTTTATTTTTATACCCTTGCAGAGGGTATTATAAAATTGGTCAGATGTTTGTAACGCATGGAAATATACGTTTCCGACCCCATAAAGTATATATATTCTTGATCAGCATCAACAACCGAGTCGATTGAGACATGTCCGTCTGTCCGTCTGTCTGTTTGTTCGCAGCTTTTCGAACTTAAATTTTAAGCTACGTAGTTGATACTTGGTAGTTAGCTTTCCTAAAGGTGTAGGTAGACAAAGTATGAAAATCGGTCGGATCGGATTACTATATGATATATCCAATATCGGAATAATAGGGTTCCAATTAAAAAATTTTTTTTTTTCTCTTGGAATATAAATCTAATTTGTACCAAAACACTACCCACCAAGTTTGACTCAAATCGGATAATTATTACGGCTACAAATCAATAAAACAAATCATCAATATAATCAATTTACTCCAGCCACAAAAAATTTCAAAGAAATCTGTCGTACCAACACAAGACACCCGGGATCGAATCCGCGCGGCACCAAATAAGAAATACATAAAAAAAATTGTTTTTTTGGCTGTTGCATTTAAATTTAATTTGTATCCATAAACTATACACCAAGTTTGAACTATATCGGATAATTATTAAGGTTACAAATCAATAATCGAATTTAATGGAAAGTCAATTTATTTTGAGCTTCTTTGATATTTTATTTTAATAATATTAATTTGTAAGCAGGAAGTCAATTTAAATTTAAAACTTGGCAGTTAATTTTAAAATTAAAATTCCCAAGTTAAATAGGTATTTAATTACAAGTGATTCAAGTATGTTATTAAGGATTCAATTACAAGTGAAATAAAATGTATTTAATCTGCGTTTTTTTTGTATTAAATACCTATTTGGTATAAAGTTTTCAACAATTTACATAAAAATGTTTTTTAGTTTGAACTTTAAAGTTTTAGTTTAACATTCAACTAGCTTTTAAACTGTAAAAAGTTGGGTAGTAAATCTAAATTACCAATTGAACTTGATTAATGCTTAGTATAAAGTTTAGTTATTTAGTTTTTAAAGTTTTCTTTCTTTTTTCAAGTGATTTAACATTAAACCATTTACCAAATATTCGATTGGACTGGACTATATAAACTTGGCTAATGTCACTACAGTTTCAAGCTACAGAAATAAAAGTTAAAAATTATAGACTAAAAATACTTCCTATTTATTTGTGTGATCATATTAAAGTTTAAACGAAGTTTGTGCAAAAGTTTGGCCATTTTGTTCAAATGTTTTCACACGAAATTATCTTTAAAGTTGTTATAACAGAAGTTTGACCAATTGAATATTTTGACAAACACAAAGAGCTAAAAATGAAAATGTTAAAAGAGAGACAAATAAATTTGTTAAAATTTCAAAATTGTTTAAATTAAATATCAAGTTTTTTTTTCAATTCGATGAAAGAAGAACAAACAAACAAAAACTTATGCTAAAGTACAAGTTAGTACACGAAATTCCTTTTAATGGCAAAACACATGGCGAATTGTGTTATTTATTGATCCAGTTTCTAAAAACATGGACAAATATTTGGGCCGCACTCAACCAGCCGTTAGATAAATAGATAAAATACCGCGCACCCTTTCTTTCTATTTCCCCATAGAAACAACATGGGGCAAAACAGCTGATTAGAGGGCGACGTGCCCCAAACCTTCTATATCTTTCTCCAGTCCTCTCCCCGTTTCCTTCTCTTCTTGCTGCTGCTGCTTCTGCTTCTGCTGTTGCTGGTTGGTAACAAGCAAAACGAACCTTTCACCAGGAGGGGATTTTCGTGATTGTGTCGCTTGGTGTAGCTGGCGGTTTCTGCTGCTATCCTGTTGAAAAATCAGGGAAATCTATTTATTGATGTTTTTCGCCAGCCCCAAAAGCCAGAAGAGAACTTGGCGACGATTTCGACGTCACCTACACCAAAGAGGCCAACACACGTTAGCCAGAAAGAGAAAGCAGTTACAATGGAATACAGAGAGAGAGAGAGAGAGACCGATGAAAAGCTTTATAAGCTTTTCTTCTTTAACTGATTTGCCGAGCTTTGCTCTGACTCCTGTCGACGTCATTGCTCCTGTTTTTTTGACTCCTGTTGCTCCTGCCCAATTGAAATTTTGTTTGTCCTTTACCTTTTCCTGCTCGCCTGTTCATTTGAGGCGGAGTATTTGAGTTAGAGTTGTTGAGTTGGCGGGCTCCAAAACGCCCCCCAAAACAGGGTGAGTTAGTTTTCCACTTCTCGGCAGTTCAATTTTTTCAACATTTCCTTTGGAGAAAACTCATGCTCCTTGGATGGGTGAGAGCGAGTATGTGTGTGTGTGTGTGTGGCCAAGAAGTTGAATGTCTTAGACACAGCATCTTTGTGGTTGGTTGTCACTCTCATTGAGCCTGGTGCGTTTGTGAGTGCGTGTGCGTGTGTGTGTGTGTGTGATGGAGCGGCCATTTTCTCCATGGAGCCAATTAGCACCAGGCGAACAGGAATCCACTGTTGAATGATGTTGATGCTGTTGATGGGTTTTCCTTTCTGGCTCCTACGCAACATCAGAACCAGCAGCAGTAGCAGCAGCAGCTTTGCCCCTGAAAATTCGATATAAAAGCATTTGGCCAATGGCAAGCAGCTTCCGGTAAAGCTCCCTTCCTTTTGGATGCTGGGGTTTCCATTGTGTTTGTTGGTCCTGTCGGGTCAAGGATGCACACGTTCACCTACACACACACACACGCATACACCTATAGCACACATGATTGTGCATTTGCGAATAACAAAAGCTTTCACTTTCAGAGGATTTAAACCAAAAAAAGAAAAAAAAGTAGCTGACGCTGCTTGTGCCTGAATATAGTATCTAGGTCGGTTGGCTGTTTGGTTTGGGGTTGCCTTGCATAAGCCGCCTCCCTCCCTCCCCATCTCCTACTAGCCAAATGAGGAAACCTAAAATAGTTGCAGCACTCGCCACAGCAGCAGCAGCAGCAATCGATTGTGCAGTCAGTTGCCCGTTGCAGCGTTGGCTCTGGTTACCATTATTTTCCAGTTGGCTCACACAGTTTTTTGCAGTTTCTTGCGCTGATAAGAACACGGGAAGGAGCATAAGTAAAAACAGAAAAAGAAAAGCTCTTTAAACGAAAACGAAAGCAACAACTGTGTTAATAATACTAAATATATAAATGTACCAGCTGATTAAATGACCAACTGACTGACTGACAGACTAACTGATTGGCAATTGTTTTTGCAGCCTCTTATTAACCGAACATTTCAATTATTATTTAATTTCAAACAAATAAAAACTCGGTAGGCCACAACTAAAATAGCATTTGCAACTACAGCAACGAGTTAAATTTGTTTTAATTTGTTTTGTTATTTAATAAATTAAAAAAAATAAATAAAAAATTATTGTGTACCTCTTAAGAAGTTTCGAACACTTGAGTTCAGATCCTTTTTATGTCCTGGCCATCATAATGCAGCGACCGGGCTCAAATATTTCATCAAACATCATGAGCCGCATGTCGGTCTTCGAAAGTGAGTGTTTTTTTTCTTTTTCTACCGATTCTTTATAGTTGTTTTACTTTTTTGTTGGGCTCTAGACAATAGAAGTGAAATCGTCATGGCATGACCAAAAAAAAAAAAAATAATACAAAAATGTGTTGTATATGAGAGATGGTGTTAAATGATGAATGAAATGCGAAAAGCGTAAAAGAAAAGATATAAAAAGTTTTTTTTTTATCTGATAAAGGTCGAAAGTGTTTCAAATGCTTGGAAATTCTTTAAGAGTTCGCCGAACTACACACTGTTAGATAAAAGAAATAGTAATATGAGAAGTTTGTTAACTAACTAGTTGCTATTGAGCTCTTTGAACTGCACAATGGTCAAATGAGAGAAAATTGATATAAACGATGGCGTGTATATCAAATGTTGTGGACTTTAACTAAAGGCTTTTGTGCTTAGTTTTTAAAGCTAACGAAAAGAGTTAAATTTATCTATCTTATAAAGTACATAAATTTTTGGTTATTATGTTATGTGAATAAGATAAAATCGGTAAAGACCTCTAATGGGATTTGTGGTGTAAATGTTATTCTCATCAATTGCTGCAAGCTGCACGTTTTTTCTCTAATTTTGCTCTACCATTTAAATAATATTAAAGTAAAAATGTAGCGCAGGAAACGTAAGAAAACATGAAAGCTAGATGCTTTATTATTATTTAAATTCAGGTTCAATAACTAAAAGTTTCTCATCCTAAAAAACTAGATAGATAACAGATAAACGTCCCAATCTGCCGGATAATCATCTTGTTCTATAGGTGTTTAATGGGAATCAAAGAAATGTAAAAGAACCGCTTTTTTTCTCCGAGATTTAGAGATGTTAATTGGAAATCAAAGAAATTTGATAAAACCATTTTTATTCTCCGAATATTGTTCTCTATAGCTTTAAAATTCTTTCCCAAAAAGCGGATTTCATAAAGATTCGAAGATATGGTAGAAAATAAAAGGGTCGCCAATCATTTCAGGCGACAAGATTTTTGATTATATTTCTTAGTTTTAACTGAACCGACTTTTCTCTATGGATTTTGGCATCCTACTAACTAAAGTTTACAACAACTTTAAACAATTTCAAAAAAGTTAACAAAAAAAGAATATGATAAATTCTTAATGTTAATTGAAATTTAATTTCAGTTTAATTAGTTGTTAAGTTAGTAAAATATCAAATCCATATGAGATCATTTAAATTTATCTATTTCGGGTTACTCGAAGTATAAAAATGGTATTTTATATCCCATTACTCGGAAAATAATAAAAATGATCAAAGAATGTATTATTTTGGAACACTTTATCGTGCTTTATCTTTTTCAATAGATTATTTTTTTATAATTTTTTAAGGTATCTTGATAAATATATGTTTGTCGTTTGTAACTGCAAGTGAAAAGGTACCTAAAACTCTTGCCTCCTGGATCAGTAAATTTATGACAATCAAGAACTGAATAGCATCCAAATCAATATTTCTTATCATTAATCATAGATATTCCTCTTTCTATTCTTTTCCAACATCTTTCATATTTTTGTTATTATTTTTTCTCATTCCAAGGGACAAAGTTCACTTGACAAATTTGCTCAAATCAATCAATCAATTTCATAAGCTACAGCATTTTCAATATAATTCCGACAAATTATAGCCAATTCAAAAACAACATTGGCGAGATTTTTGTTTTGTTTTCATTTTTCTTCATTTGTGGTTCATTCGAGATCATTAAATGACCATGAAAATTAACCTTTAACATTAGTATGCCTGCAGCTTAATTATGAAACGTTGAGCCAATATTATTTATATTGAAAAAATATGCAAATGATTACAAGCAAGTTGCATATATATATGTACATATTTTTATATGGCACAATCGGATATTGTATGCAAATCTTACCGATTAATTTGTCTTGGTCAATTTGCATTTGCATTTCTCAGTTTACAAAAGGGTTTGGGCTGGGGGGTGGTGGCAGCTGTAGCTGCGCTTGCATCTATTCTAAAAGAGTCTCATTGATTGGTTTGATGACTTAATGCTTTGCAGCCAAAGGCATTACGATACCATACCATAGAAAGGGGCCATACTTGGGTATGCAGACAGACAGACAGACAGACAGAGAGTCAGAGGCCTGAACGATTACGATTACACGAGTTGTCTAACAAGTTTTCACTTGCGCAATTTCCATTGCTGTGTCCAGTTCCAGCTTAGCCATTGCCATATTAGAAAATTGTCCAACTCATGTGGGTTAATGACGTACACACATGTCTCCCTATGTACTCGCAACTATGTATGTAGTAGTAGTTTTAGTTGTCTGTCTGGGCGTGAAATTAACGCAAATGAAATAATGGCGTTGACTTTTCTTAGGGTATACCCCACACCACACTACCCCACACCACTCAACCCTCATACTAATTATATGCAATTTGTTTTCACCCGAAACCAGAAATATAAATCAAATTGGCATCATAATGCACTGCCTTTGTGTTTGGCCCTCTGTGTTGGTAGTGTGTCTAATTTATTATATGAATGAAACAAAAAGAAATCAAATTATTATCAAGCAATGTAAGTTGTTTCTTTTTGGTTACTAAATGAAAGTTGTTTGTCTTGCATTTTAAATGTATTATAAAAACGAGAAAAGTTTTCCATGCAAGTTGCTTAGAACTAAAAGTCAAAGTTAGTTAGGCTTTAACAAGCCATAACATTTTTAAAAAGAAAGTCAAAAACTATAAAGATATTTATCAAGCTTAAGTTTAATGCTATCATGAATCCATTTCAAAAGATCCCAGAATAAAAAGAATATAACTGTAACAAGTCATTAAATCAATCTGTTTTCGGTTTATTTTAACAAAAGGATTTTGGATCAAGAATGTTCTTGGTTAAACTGAAATGTTATAGAATTGTTAAGATCTGACAAGTAAATTGATTCAAGATTGAATCTTATTGAATGCGGTGGTTTTATGGGAATCAATTCACTATATTTACATTAATATAATTATCATTACAATCTATTAAAAATAAAGGTAAAACACTAAACTTTGATGATTTCATGTTTTAACTTCTTATTAACTTTTTATATATATAAACTATGTTTATATAACTATATTTATATATATACATTTTACAAACTGCAACTCGTATTTTTGTATTTTGTAATTTTTTTTGCCGCCTTTTAGCCAGTTTACGTTTTATAGTAACCTGTATAAACCAAAAACTCTTTTTATGGCAAATCGAATGAAAAAAAAAAAAAAATGCGTCATCAATATTGAACAGTAAATATGGAATGACTCGTGTTGAACCAACAATAACTGTTCAAATAATATTGCACAAAAAAATATTGTTCAAACAATAATTCAATTAACAACAGTGTTAAGTAAGCAATGTTAAACGAACCGTATAGAAGAAACAATATTAGCCATAATGAACTAACAATATCAAACAAAATATTATTGAACGAATCAAACTTGTTTTTCGTTATTGAATAGAACATTTATAGAAAATTTTCTAGTCATTCTTTGGGTTTTGTGGATTTCTATCTATACATACATACATACGCATATATAAAGTAACCTTTTGGCAAATCTCCACTTATATATATATAGACCTTAAACTGTGGTTATTTGTAGCTAATTTAAGTGCATTATTTCTTAGAATTTGGGGAATTTTACTTATAAATTTGAAGTCATATTTTTTCATATATCAAGAGGTCTGCTTTAAAAGTATTACTTAAATCTAATTTACTGTCTTATCTTCAGCTTTTGATCTTTTTTCGTTTATGTTAACAAGTTTGGACTATTTTAAAAATACAGTTGGACCTCGATTATCCGGCCTCCCATTAACCGGGCACCCCTATTATCCGGGATGAAGTTGAATTTATTATCCTTGATTTCAAAGGAAAATTTATTTCTAAAATAATAAAACGAATTCGGGGCTTCCCCGAAGGTTGATCACCTAGCAGATTTAAAGAAATGGTGTACATATGTATGTACTTATAAAATTACAAGTACGAAATACGTGGAAATTTTGCTCTCGATTTACCGGGTTTTTCGATATTCCGTGATGGCTCTGGTCCCGACCGTCCCGGATAATCGAGGTCCAGCTGTAGTCTGAAAATCTGCGTTAAATTTGTTGCATTAAGATTGCTCATCATTATGGCATAAGATGAAAAGCAACTTATAGCCACCATATTCCTTAGATCCCCAGATTGTCCCTATGATTTTCTTGTACCCCACAATATAAGTGTCCCTTGTCAGGACTATGATTTTCTTGTACCCCAAGACTAAAGAGTCCCTTGACAGGGCTGGATTGTGAATGAGAATAAAAAGAACGTTTTGAACAGGCAGTTGAACGAGATCATTTAAAATATTTTTTGCACGAACCGGATTGAAAAAACATATTTCTAAAAAGATCATTCTTGACTACTTAAAAACATTCCATTTTGTAAAAAGTGATTAATTCGCTATACTTTTTGAACATACCTCGTATGTAATTTTTAAACACATAATTTGGCTTCACTTCATTACAAGTCAATGACCCCTTTTATAACGCATTTTTCAACGGCATTATCTGGTTGTTTCTGTTTGTTTCTGTAAGTATGTTGTGTCCCCTTATCTTTGGCTATTAATCTAGTTTAGGTTTTTTGGTTATTTGGCAAGCCAATTTAACTAGTTCACTGCTCCAAAATGTGAGGCCCCCAATGTGGGCTAATACATGTATGATGGGTGAACAAAGAAGTTGAAAGAAAGAAGAACCTTACCGCTTAAACTGACTTGAAGCCGCTAGCCAGTTTTACAGAAAGAAATGCCCATAGTGGTTTGGGTTCTTTTCTTATATATACAGATATACATTCTGTTCTTTTTTTTGTAACAACAAATTGACAATGACATGAATGAGAAGAAAAATATTTAACCTTAATAAACGACAGCAACGATTGAAACGAAGACGGCAACGTTAAAGAAGAAGAAGAAGAAGACTGACTACACTTTTGACGGCTTTTGTTTGTGGTTCGTGTTGTGTTTTTCTTGTTGTGTGTCTGTGCTGAGAGCTGTGTATGCCATGTGCATTGTATGCAGACTGATTTATGAAACACTTCTTGGTTGGTCGAAGGCCAAGTGCCAATTAAACTTTGCCATTGCTTGCTAACTAACTAACTAGAAAAGATTGTTGAGATTGTCGCTCGACAAGAGAAAGTTAAATGAACGAAAAGAAAAGATTTTCATTGATCAATATGAATTCCTCCTACTTGCAGATACAGCATTGACCCATAGTTTGGCTGAGGCCGAGAACGTAGCCGGCATAGCGATGATGTCCATGACGAGTTCACCGCCAGCCACACCAACTGGTGTACAAACAGATGCCGAGGGTTTGATATTACCCAAAAAGTTAATAAATCCCTGCATGGAGAATACAGATCGTAAGGAGTTGCATCGTGAGCTTAAGTTCAATGCGCGCATGTAAGTTAAATTCATATAAATATAGAAAATCATGTAAACTAATAGATTTTCCCATCCTCTTCTTTATAGTGGCAAATCGGTGTTGAATCAAAAATCAGAACTGCAACGTGCCTATGATAAGCAAAAGGAACGACATGCAGCTGCCGAGCATCAACATTCACCGGACTCGGAAATAGGTGGCGGTATACCCAATTTAAAGGGTGAGTTGGGTCGTGTGATTATGGAGCGGGCTCAAAAACATGAGGCAGCTGCCCAGAAACATGACGCCGAGGATGCTGAAGATCGACAATATGTAAATCCCGAATATCTTAATGTGCGAGCCAAATTACGTGCAGCTACAGCGCATGGGCCGAATTAGGATCTGTTTACGGATCAAAATTAAATTCGTATTCGGATTATCTAAATTTAATTGACTTAACCAAATTGTGTTGAATTAAATAACGTTTCTTTGTCTTGATATTACTATGCAAATTATTTGATATGTATATTTATAAGAATTTTGTTAATCAAAAGAATAACCCAACTCAAATTAGTATGTGTGTCTGTATAAACAAAAAAGAAGATTGTATAAAGAATTTGTTTTTAGTTTCTTAACTGTGTGAGCATATATATATACTATATATATATATATCTCTTCCAAACAATATATATCTTAATGTATGTATAACTAATTATAATAATAATTGTGTGTTAGTTTAGGATTAGAACTGGTTGATTGACATGTTGCAAAAAGAAAATGCGTGTGTTTAGTTTGTAAGCTGAGGAGAAACAAATTGTGCGAGAGAGAATATATAGATGCAACTATTTTAATGCTATAATTATTAACTTGACAGTTTACAGAACCTTCTATATATACACCATATATATATATATATATATACATACATAAATCTATATACAACAAGAAATCAATTTAGTTTCTGGTATTAATAAAAAAAAATTTATTGTAGCAAAACAAAAAAGTTAAAACCAAAAAAAAAAAAAAGAAATGCTTTCCTTTTAATTAGTAATATATATATATATAATCTACCCATATGTACATTCGTATACAATATTTTAATAATGTTACGAAATGTGTAAATTGTGATAAATTACTTTTTACGTCTTGTGGATTTTTTGCCATGTTGTTTATCCATAAGAAATCTCTTCGATGGCACTTTCTAAAAAAAGATGAGACATCAAATGAATATTTAAATTTTTACATTGTCGCTTTTGTACCTTGAATTTCTGCTGCATCTGCTCATGGGCTATAATGTCCAGTACGCGGGTTACTTCATTACGAAAGAATTGTACTTGATCCTGGTAGTATAACAAGTCCTCTTTACACTTTTGCACATTGCTACGCATCTCTTGCAATTCATTTTCGATACGTTCCATATCCTCATCGTAGGTCAATTGTAGTTTTTCAATGCGATATTTGTAGTCGGCAATTGATTGTGAATATGTCATCTGACATGATTGCCAGACATCAAAATCCTGTTTGGTCAATAGTTCAATTTTGGCCAGTTCATCAGTTATAGCCTGAAAAAGAAGACAATTACTATTACCTACAGATCTCTTAATCTGTCCTTTACATATACCTTTTGTGCCAGATTATTGCCAAAATTAGCCTGTTCCACACAATCGTAGGCGAGATTGATGGAATAGCGTACCTCAATTGGTTGCAAATCTAATGGAAAGTTTTCATTTTTAAGGCCAATAAAGAAAAAGTATAACATTACTGTACCCACAATCAGTTTCCAAACGTTTCATCTTGACATATTGTCGCCGCTCAGCCAATTGAGATGTGACCATTGGAGTTGGCTTAAATTGAAATACTGCCAGAGCCAAGTCATCATGTTCCATTTGTAAATTCTCAAAGGGAGCCGTTAAATATTTCACAATATCATGTTGGGTATGTCTAAAAGAGAAATCAGTTAGTCAATTTAAACTTTTTCTATATATCAATTTACTTACTTTAATAGACGCAAGGAACTTTGACATGGATCCTTTTTGTTCTGTACATCGTCTTGTATGGTATCGAGTAGACGTATTATTTCCATGATATCCACTTTTAACTTCATTCTATCCAATTCCTCTTCTGTTTTCTCTCGTTCTAATATATCTAAATAAACGGTATTACGTCTCGTTTCAAACATGGCCAAATGATCCATAATTGACCAATTAAATATTTTATACATGGGATCCAATTTGCCGCAACAATTATCGCGTACTATTATAAGTTGAGATTTAAGATTCTCTATTTGAAAGCAAATATTTTGATTGCCAGTATCGGATAATAGATAACGATAACGCATTAACATTATTTCATTAATATCCATTATTTCATTAAGATTCTTTGAGTCACTCGATGAGAAACTGGTTGAGAATCTTTTTGATTTAAAAACCGACTGTTTTTTTTGCTTTGCGTTGGGCACTACCAAAACTGGTAAATTTTGACTGGAATCACTTGTATTTGTTGCTGCATTAATGGCTGCCATCTCCTCCTCAATTTTATTGTATGAGGCAAGCACTTGCTTGAGGTAAGCATCGCGACAAAGACTCTTATCTGTCTGCAATGGTAGGGGAAATATATAATCCGACAGGGACTTACCATTATCAAATGAACGGCTAAAAGTAGAATCTTTGGAGTCAAATAAAGTAAAATTTGAATTAATCATGTTGTGTTTTTTGTTTTTGTTTAATTTCCAAAGTTTTCGTCGGTATTGTTTTCTGATTCTACTGACATTGCCTATCAAAAGTCAGTTGAAAATTATCGTTTCGAAACAAAATTTGGAAAACGAGAATAGCAAAATTTTACACAATGGAGTGCAACAGCAATGCATTCAACTCTCTGGAAAAGGTAAATTAAAGGAGCTTGAACCTGGCTTCTTGTCTTTAAATTTATTTTTGTAGGTAAGCCAGCCTTTGGTTCGTATTATGCCCCGGCAAACAGGTGATTGTGGGGCAAATTCAGTGAGTCTTCCATCATCCCCAACTGCGATATTACCAGTCATGCAACATGTACGACAGTTGATAGATCCAACTACTAATCCAAATAATATGGCAACTGAATTGGATTTAAGCCCTGGCTCTAATGCAATGCATCTTTTGATCAATATGTCCACTATTGTGAATACTTTACGCAATTTAACCCTTAAGGCTGCCGAGCTACCTATTCGTTCTGATCGTATTGAAGATTTTCAACGTTTGCGTTTGCTCTATTCCTCGGCAAGTGAAATGAATGCCTCATTGCTAAGGGCTATCAATCGTGTTCGTGGTTCGGAACGTGTCCATGATATCGGCGATATGGATGTAGATGAGTTGACATCCATTTTATCTACAGATTTCATGATGCATTGGCTTACTCGCCCAACAATGGATACGAATTTTCCTTTTTCAAAATCAATCACCCCACAACTGGGACCACACTATTATGAACGGGAAGAGCGGGTAACGAGTAGCGATGCTGCGGGGTGCATGAATATTTGTTTTGCTCAATGGCATGCCTATATTTGGCCCCATATTGTGGCTACTATTACAGCGGCGGCTGAGGAGTTGGCAAATGCTGAAAATATTTCGCTAAGGGATCGAAATAACAATGCACTGCCAGGCAGTAGTCGGGAAAGTATTAACTAATTGTAATTACTTTAGAGTTCAAATTTGTTAATTAAAACTGCAATTTTTGTATGGGAATGTAAGCAAATTTAATGGAGAGAAAATTCTTTTTATAAAAATGTTAAAATGTAGGTAAGAATTTTATGATCTATCTAGGGATCAGCTATCTCAATTAGCTTGCAGCATCTTTTTTACTGTAAAAGTCGTGTCCTCAATGGCAAAACATTAGCTTAAGCAAAAAGAATAATCAAAGCAACTAACATTCCCATAATTAACATTCGGATGTAAGCCAACGGCAGTTGGTAAATTACGACCCGTGCCCACACAGATGTCAGTCAAAAGTTACTAGTTACATTGCATTCGACATAGACCTCAGCGTCGACGTTGACACCTGTGCAACTGTAAATTAAACAGTGGCAAACAAAACACAAAAGAGATACAAGCAAATTGTATGCGCACGCCATCTCCCACGCTCTACGCTCACTCTCACTTGCTTACTCACTCACTCCCTCCCTCACACACTATTCTCTCATACATGGGGCCGCTCTCATTCTCATGTTCCGTACTCTTTGCTGTTGTATGACGTAGGGGCCACATTTTGTGTTGGGGGCCATTATTCTCTCTCTCTCTTCCTCTCTCACTCTCTCTCGTTTGAACACACACGCAAAGCAGAAACCCATTCGCTGATGTTTGGTTGGGGCTGGTTGGCGTTGTGTGTAGTTTAGTTTGCTTGCTGTTGGTCTCTGAGCGCCTGTTCACTCGTATCGCGTAGAGGGACCTGCCTCAATGTTGCGCGTTGATTTTTTAGGGAGCCTACAGAAAAATTAGTGACGCTTGGCTTTTTTGCTTGTTTTTTTTTTTTTTGTTACTTTAAGTTGGCCCATTCGTGAATTTGGAGAGGGGGGCAGAAGTAGGGCGCCTTTACGTCTTTTGGCGCTTGCGCGGATTGCCATTATACGCCCCCACAGTGCCACATTTATATATATGTATATACCATTAAAAGTTTGTAGGAGAATAGGTGCAGACGCTGGAGTGACTTTGCAGCTTTGTAGTTTGCAGCTTGGGCCACCATTTTGATTTTGATGGCTCTGTAGTTGGTTTATGAAGCAAACAGAATGCAAACAGGGATGCTGCTGCTAGTACTGCTACTGCTGCTTGGCCTTGACATTTGCCGTTAACTTTAGCCGCGAGATCAAAATGATGCCCCTGAAGCACAAGCGGCATAAGCTTTCATCCCAGCTATATTCATTTACATGTACATACATACAAACATACGTACAATTTTACCGTTATACTCTCACCACAGTGGCTCTTGTCAACTTTTCTTTAATGCTGGGCACTTGTTCAACAAACCGCAGTTCACGTTGGCCATGCTAACGGCAGCGGACGTAACGGTAAATGACTTCAAACCACACCCCCACCACATCTTTAAAGACAGCAGCAACCACATTGGCGACGACGACGACAAGCCGAGGTCACAGCTGATAGACAGCTGTCTTCTGGTTACGTCAGTCAAAATGACGCATCGTGTTTTGGTAACAGGAAAACATAAAACGAAAACCAGAGATAACTGCGTGGTCGCGTCACATCAGAGGGTTGGGGGCAAAACTGGGGACACTGGAGCGAAAGCCGCAAAAAGAAAAACCCACAAAGAAACCAAAGAATATGTAGAAAACCAAACCAAAAGCAAAAAAAGAAAAAAAACACACAGTCGCAGCTAAAGTAACGTAACAATAACAAAAGAGCGCCAACATCACGACGCAAAAGCCACCCCCGCAACTCTGTATGCAATTAGCTAGAGTGCACCAGTCAGAGTCTAGTACAAAACAAAAAATATAAGAACTCTCTAAAACCAGGGCTCGAAATCTTTTGCCAACATAACGCCTGGTGCTGGGCCTTTGGAACGCCCTGCAATTATTCCTCGTGTCGGACGCGTCGCGAGGCAACGTTACATGACGCCAACGCCAAACAATTCTTGTTGCTGTTGTTCCAATCTTTCTTGGTGTGAGAAAGTTAACAATGACCGACGAAAGTGGAGAGAACCCTGTGAGTTTTCTATGGGCGCCTGCTGCTTTGCGGACAAAATTTGAGCAGATCCGCTCACAAAAAAACGGCATTATGTACAATAAAAGAAAAAACAGCGCAAACATCAACAAAATAAATAGTTTAAGTTACTGTATATGTGTTTGTGTGTGTGTGTACGTAGGTTCCACAACACAACAGCGTTCCAATAACCTGACGTTCCCTCATTCCAATTGGAAAAATCCCCAACTGGTATTTTAAACAGGCGCACAGATTAAACCAGCTGCAGTCCAGTTAAAGAGTTTTTATTTTTGTATGGTTAAAGCTGATGCAGATAACAAAGAACAAAACGACAACGACAAACCGATTGGGGATATGAGGAGTGCATACACATACACTTACATATGTACATACGTACATGTAAGTAAAATGCAATTCCACTGAAACAAAAGATCACAGGAATGACATCACTTTGTACTAGAACAAATTAAAGGGAATTTTTGATTTTCGTACTTCTCATTTGAAAAATGTGTCAAACTTTATAAGTATCAATAGCTAGGCTACCCTTAACCAATAAAATTTTGCTAACTGCTAATTTACTGCGATATCAGTTAAAATTAATCTATATAAAGGCATAGCTTTGACCAACATTTCAGTTAGTCGAGAGCCAAACGCCAAGCAGCAAAGATTCTAGCCAAACGGTAAGAGAAAATTATTTTAAGAGCATTCAGCAGTGCGATACATAGAGAGAAAGAGAAGAAATTGTGAAAGCTTTTCGATTGGATCCTCACTTTTAGAAAGCCCAACAAGTGTTTTTAGTTGATTTTTGTACGTTGAGCAGAGACAAGTAATAATTTGTTTCATTTGTAATACTCTTTCGCGGTTTTAAGAGACCGAAATATAATTAATATCAATGGAAGTGGGGGGGATCAGGAAGATAGTGGAATTTTTCCATCGCTCCATTAATAGAATTGTCAAAAAAGCTGAATCGTGTGGAAACAATTAGATGAACACACATTTTGACTGAATGATAGTTGTTGTGATGAATTTCATCATAACATCCCACGGGGATTGCTCTGAATTACGCCATAAAGCATCTAGAAGCTTCACTTGTTGATTTAATTCATAAAATTTGGTGAAAATGCTTTTTAAAACGTTTTACTTGTTAGATTGTGTCGATGGGGTTCTGACGTAGGCATTTGTCAAGTGTCAAGATAATAGAAAATAACTAAAACTTTTGACTTTGTTTGATATTGTCGTAACCTTTCAAAAACTTTATTTTGTACAGTTTTTAAACCCAGCAATTACCAAACAATTTTGTATCCCTTGAGTATTAATTGGATTTTTATACTCCTATAAACTTTTTAGTATAATAAAAAAAACCAGTCCTAACGTAGAAGAGTAAAACTCAACATCAAAACACAGAATGTTAAACAGGTTTGCGAGTTTATCAACAAACATCATCAGTCGTCGTCTTCTGGCTGAGATTTCGTTCAAGTCCGAGTGTGTAGATCAGTTGTAAGTTAAGCTTGGATCGGTGAATAACGTTCTCGGCTTTTGCTTTTTAATAGAACATAAAAAATATGACGCCAATGGCAAAATTGTTAATTGCCTTATCTTTGGCTTTGTTTATATCGGCTAACAATGCTTCACTTTTACGCAGAGCCAAAACAAATCGAACCATGTCAACGGGTAAAGCATTCAAAGTCCTTCTGACACATCCTGAAGTGCCACAAGAAGGTTTGGATATCTTGAAGGAAAACTGCGAGATTATACAAGTGAACAGTTTGCCCCCAAATCGTGCCGAATTATTGGAAAAGATCAAGGGCGTTGATGGTGTCTTCTGGGGTGGCCATGAGAAACTTAACGCTGAGGCATTAGATGCTGCTGGTCCACAATTAAAATCAATTTCCACCATGTCTGCCGGTATTGATTTTGTGGATGTGCCTGAACTTAAGAAACGTGGAATTCCCTTGGGACATACACCCACAGTCCTAAATACAGCTGTGGCCGATCTTGCTGTTGGTCTAGTCATTGCAGCCTCTCGTCGTTTCCAGGAGGCACGCCGAAAGATCGATACGTAAGTGTTGAAAGATTGAATTAAAGTGAACTTTCATCTAATTTTCAATTTTCGCAGTGACAACTGGGAGAACTATCATCTGAACTGGTTACTGGGTCAGGATATTCGTGACTCCACTGTGGGTTTCTATGGCTTTGGCGGCATTGGACAGGACATTGCAAAGCGTTTGTCTGGTTTTGATATCGACAAAGTTCTCTACACCACACGTAGACGTGTCAATAAGGAAATCGAAAAGGAATATAATGCCAAGAAAGTGGACTTTGATACTTTGTTATCACAGAGTGACTTCATTATCATTGCCTCGCCCTTGACTGCTGACACACAGGGTGTCTTCAATGCCACTGCCTTCAACAAGATGAAAGAGACCGCTGTTCTGGTCAACATTGGACGAGGCAGTAAGTCACAGAGTATTCTAAATATTTCGAAAAAGATTTTTAAACACCCGTTTTGTTTGCTTTTCTAGAAATTGTTAATCAAGATGATTTGTACGACGCCTTGAAAGCAAACAGAATCTTTGCCGCTGGCCTGGATGTTACAGATCCTGAACCCTTGGCCCCTACTGATAAATTGCTAGCCCTGGATAATGTCGGTGAGTAAAATAGCCAACTTATTTTAGAAGCTTGCTTATCGCATATGTGTTATCTCTCTGTGTTTTGTTTCATGATTGTGACTTATGGCAGATTTGTAGTTTTTTCTTTTCGCTAAGGTTTTCTGAAGGTTATGGATGATATGTTTCTAGCTCAAAACATATCAGCGATGTCTTTAGAGATATCTCTCTATATAAAATTCTTTTTTCCCTGATTCAGTTCTATCTTATCAATTTGACACATTTTTGACCTTACTTGTTTGTACATTTATATACATATACATATATGCACTTATCTTCCCAATTTTCTGTAATCTAAACACTAAAACACACTTGCTCCAATTCCAGTTGTGCTCCCCCACATTGGTTCGGCCACGAAACGTACCCGCGCTGATATGGCCACCATAGCTGCCCACAATGTTCTACGTGGATTGGTTGGGGAGCCCATGTTATCCCCTGCCTACTAAGAACTTGATGGAATAGGAAAAACCAGTGAACTGTGAAAGGCTGTTTGGCTAATGGCCTTGATAATAATTGCAAATACAGAAATACATCTACATATATTTATGTATATAAATGAAAGTCAAAGTTACTTAATTAAGCTAAATTTGCATAGTTGTTTAACCATGGGAACTAAACAATAAGTTCAACGGGAAAGCTTAAGAGAACAATGTTTAGCTTAAAGAGTGCGAGGAAAGCTAAAGAGCCTCCACAGCCCCCAAGCTAAAAGCTTTTCCATTTAGTTAGTTGATTATCGACCTTCATCATTGTGAAATGTCGACGGTTCGTTCAGCATTTAAGGTGCTCATTTCGCATCCTCATGTCCCTTTGCCGGCTTTGGAGCTGCTACGCTCTAAGGGAGGGGAAACAATTATCTGTCAGAGTGTGCCGCCGTCAAGGGAGGAGATTCTACGAAAAGTTCCCGGTGTAGATGCCATCTATTGGGCTCATTATCAGCCATTGAATGCGGGAATATTGGATGCAGCTGGTCCTCAGTTACGTTGCGTTAGCACCATGTCTTCGGGCATTGATTTTGCCGATGTGCCGGAATTCAAACGTCGCCAATTGCCATTGGGTCACACTCCAGGTGTGGTCCAGAATTCAGTGGCAGATCTTGCCATTGGCTTAATGATTTCAGCTGGCCGGCATTTTCATACCGGTCGCAAGCAAATCGAAAGGTAAACATATCAGCTGTTTAAAAGTTTAACAAAAGCTTTTCCAGGGTTGCCTCCATAAATGAACAATTTGAATTCATTTTCAGTTCCCAATGGCTAACCGAACGCATTAATTGGCTAATGGGTCAAGAAATACGAGATTCTGTCATAGGTTTCTTTGGTTTTGGTGGAATAAGTCAGGCCATAGCAAAGCGTCTGCAATCCTGGGATGTGTCAAAAATTATCTATCATACACGCACACGCAAAGATAATGATGTGGACTATAAGGCAGAATATGTACCATTTGAAAGATTACTCAAAGAAAGTGATTTTCTGGTTGTGGCTGCTCCATTAACCACAGAGACACGTGAGAAATTTAATGCCAAGGCCTTTAGCCAAATGAAACCTACAACGGTGTTTGTTAATGTGGCCCGTGGCGGTTTAGTCAATCAAAAGGATCTTTACGAGGCTTTAACTAAAGGACAAATCTTTGCCGCTGGCCTGGATGTAACTACTCCGGAACCACTGCCCGCCGATGATCCAATCCTTAAGTTGCCCAATTGCGGTAAGTTAGACAGTAAACAAAATAGAAGATTTAATATCAATTTTGTTGCAGTTGTCCTGCCCCATTTGGGTACACAAACCATGAAGACAACTATTGAAATGAGTTTACTGGCTGCCAATAATATAATCAATGCCATTGAGGGTAAACCTATGGTTAGACCTGCCTATTAAGATAATGATCAAATTGTTTTTAGGAGAGCTTTAGAAACATTCTGTGTTCCCTTTATAAATCTGTAAATTGTTAAAAAAAAAACCCGCTCAACTCTTAAGAGAAAAATATACTAGAAATATATAACATTTTTTATACTCTTTAAACAAAAAAAAAAAGCTCTTTTGCTTTACAGTTATGTAAACTTTAAAGTTGGTGAAATCAGTTCAGTCGTTTAATAAACGTTCGCCAGTAAACATCAAAATGTCATCAGCTCAACCAAAATTTAAGATTCTGATTGGTCATCCAGATGTCCCAAAAGAAGCCATTGAATTACTTCAGGCAAACAATTGTGATACGGTTCAAATTTTAAGTGAACCACCGCAGAATCGTATAGAGTTATTGGAGAAAATCAAAGGTGTTGATGCTGCTCTATGGAACAGTCGAGAGACACTCGATGCTGAGGTTTTAAATGTGGCTGGACCACAATTTAGAGTCGTATCCACCATGTCATCGGGCATCAATTACATTCATGTGGAAGAGTTAAAGAAACGGAATATACCTTTAGGTAGTACACCAAAAATGTTGAGTATAGCTGTAGCAGATTTGGCTGTGGGTCTTCTAATAGCTGCCGCACGTCGCTTTGAAGAGGCACGCAGAAAGATTGATAAGTAAGTGCTAAACAGTGATTCTTCTATATACTTATGTGTATATATATTTTGTTCTTATCAGTGATAAATGGGAAAATTTCCGTCTCAATTGGTTGGTGGGCCAGGATATAAAAGGTTCCACTGTGGGTTTATTTGGATTTGGCGCTATTGGTCAGGCTATAGCACAACGTTTGTCGGGTTTCGATATTGAACGAGTTCTCTATACAACCCGCAGTCGAGTGGATACAAAAATTGAAGAAAAATTGCATGCCAAAAAGGTTGATTTTGATATATTGCTGACTGAAAGTGATTTCATTGTCATTGCTGCTCCCTTGACCCCTGACACTCAGGGCATCTTCAATGCCAAGGCCTTTAATAAGATGAAAGGGAACGCTGTTTTGGTCAACATAGCTCGAGGCAGTAAGTTCAGCTTTTGTTTGAGATGATTTTGATATTACTTTTTCATTTCTATTTTAGAACTTGTTAACCAAAATGATTTATATGAGGCTTTGAAATCAAATAGAATCTTTGCTGCTGGTCTAGATGTAACGGATCCCGAGCCATTGCCTTCCAGTGATAAATTACTAAAGCTGGATAATGTTGGTAAGAGTCAATTTTGTTTTTACCCTTCAGGTGCTATATATGTATATTATAAAATTACTTGCTAGTTTTTGTTATCATTAAAGTAGTCTTATCTATGACATATACTCGGAAAAATAAGCCCCACTCTGTCTAAATTTCAAGAATATTTTTGTTATGTTTCTTTAAGACCTTTCTCTGACCTTTAATGTATTTCTTTTCTGTTCTTAGTTGTCCTTCCACACATTGGTTATGCCACAGAAAGAAGCCGAATTGAGGCCGCTCTACTTGCAGCTCACAATATACTAAATGGCTTACATGGCAAGCCAATGCCTTCGCCTGCCTACTAAGTATATGAATATTAAATTTCTTATAAATAGAAATAAAATTTATTAAAGTAATTAATAATTCAAATCATCTTTATCCTCTTTGACACTGTAACTTAGATAGGCAGCATCCCATTCATCGCGTTGCAATGCCTTCAAATATCGGCGTCGCTCTTCCAAAACCTTTTGCAATATATCGACATCGGTAAGTTGTTCTTTCTGAAATTTCTGGGCAATTTCCAGAGCACGCTTCCAGTTGTGCATACGTAGATTGAGAGCTATAGCTTCAATATACTTTCGATTGTGCAATAGAATGGTCTCCGCCTCCAGCAGGCGACCCAACATTAGGGAATTCTCAGCCATTTGCTCGGGGCTCGAGGGAGTTAAAGTCTTCAAATGTTGCAAGTAACTCACTTTATCAATTTGCAATGCGGCTGAATAGGCTTCTTCGCTGAGTTGTAGTTGATGCTTTCGTGTGGCCACTGCAGCCAAAGTGGCCCATAAACTGGCATGTTGGCCCATGCGGCAGATTTTCAGAGCTTGTTGCCATTGTCCTTCCAGTAGAGAGCGATGCAGGACTTCGCAGTGTATGTTGACATTGACAGGGAGCAGGGCGCCGGCACAACGAAATGTCACAACGGCATCCTCAAAGCTATCGATGGCCACATGTTTCCCAAATTCCCTGAAAACGGACGCATTGTTAGTTTCAATTATGTTAGGTTTTGGTTTCGTGATCCTTACGCTGTATCCAATGTTATGGTGGTCAGGGCTATAATAGTGGGATCACTTGCTCCTTCACCAGGACAATACCAAATGCTATAGCAGGCATCATGAACGCCAACCAAAATATTTGTTTCACTGGCCCACATAATGGCCGTCAATTGAGTGCCAATTTTATAGATTTCATCTTGGCTACTTGTTGAAATACGTTCACTTCCTCCCACTGTTGTTCCAGTGGTTGCCCCACCACCGCCACCACCACCACTCAGATTTCGTGTCTCGCTTATGTAAAGTTCTCGGTTGCTATCGATAAAGGCCACAAATTGGTCATCGACAGTGCCAGCTCGACAGGCAGCAATCTCGGCCAATTGTTGCTTGGCCCTCAATGAATGCGGTTCATATTGACGCGATGCACCGGGCATTAAATCAAAGAGATGCAATATGGTTGTATCCGAGTTATCCCTTATGGCCAGAACATCTAGGCCCAAAGAGAGTGAACGCCAGTTAAGCAATGGCAATTGAGCCTGTGATCCAGGATAACGTGGATTCAAGTGCAATCGTCCTGTGTAGGTGTACACCCAAATGGAGGCAGCATCCAGGACCATGAAATATCTAAAGAAAAGGAGAAAACAAAGATCGTGAGCTGTCCTCTTGATTAAGCTTTTTTGTTGTAGCCTTGCACTTACTTTTTACCCACTTCAATGACACGAACATCATTCCGACCATCTATAATAATTGGGGTATTTATATATTTTTCATTGTAGATATGAATTTGGTGGGTGGTGGCTACCACCAAATGTCCATAGCCCAAAGTCATGTTTATGACACGTTGCGGAAAATCTAACACATCCTGTGTCCCAGTGGCAATGTCCTTTAGAGCAATTGACTTGCGACTTGTACTGGTAGCCTTTAGATTCCGTGATATCATTTGCTGTTCAATGGCATAGGCCACGATCAATTGTCCTGTGGAACTGCCGCAGGCTACTTGAGTGCCATCAGCTGACCAGGCCAGCGTATAGAAGGATCCAACACTAGGAGCTGTGAAACGGGCACTATTGTAGGTCCACTGAAAACAGAAAACTTAGTTTAAGAACACATTTTTTGAGTAAACATTTACACTTACTCCCGTACTATGACATAGCTTGAGCATATTAAATGTGCCAATTAGTAGAAAGTCCTTTTCTGGATTAAAAGCCACACTCGTTATGGCATATTCCTCGGCAGAACTTGTATAGAGATTTGCACCTTGAGCATCCCAGATTTTAAAGCGAAAATCCTCACCACCCGAGGCAATGATATTCGATTGCTGAGACCAACTGAGTGAAAGAACCAGTCCATCATGGGCACGCCACTAAAAGGATTCATTAGAGTGTCATTATCTTGATTGATCCCGACTCACCCTTATCAACTTGCTGTTTGCGGCCAATGGTTTTATCGATATATGACCACCCTGGCAAAATACAATCGATGTGGAATTTGGTGACCAGCGAGCACATCTTATGGACTCATCACTCTGTATGACTGTAGAACGCAGCATGCCCGATCTTGACCAAATCTTAATGACACCATCTTCGCCAGCTGTAAGTAAACCAGCCGCATCGGGACTCCAACGACCCGAACTAATGGCAGCCGTATGAGCCGATATACTACGCTCCACTCTTGCACTTTTATTAAGAATAATAAAACGTCCATCATTGCTGCAAATCAGCAAAGTGTCACTACCTTTGCCACCACCACTGCTCCTTCCTCCAAGCAGCAACCAATGCAGATCAGTTGGTATAAAATCATCTGGCAATTTAGCCACCTCCACAGAATCACGACTGACATCACTCCATTTGTATATCTGATGATCGTCACTGAAATAAACGGAAAAAGAATTATGGAAAAAAAAAGAAAATTTTCCAAGTTTACCTCACAAAATAGATCTCCTCATTGCTGCTCCAGTCTACACAGCTCAAAGGATAATTCTGCAAGGATTGAGGGCTACTACCAGCATCAGTTGATGTTTCGGCAGATTTAATGGAACTTTTCTTGCAAATGCGTGTTCTTAATTTCATTTTAGACAACAAATAAACTAGGGTAATTCGTTTTGTTTTTCAATTGTTTGTTTACGCTTCTTTTTGTTAGTTGCCATAGCAAAAAGTTGTTTGCCGTTGCTAGGGAATCATTGGTGGTTGTCTTTGCTAAATGGTTTGTTTATAGACTAAGTAAGTTTTCGTTTCTCTTCAGTTTTATTTACTACTCAAAATTGAATTTAAGATCTTCATCTGACCTTAAAATAATAATTAAATCATTTTAATTGTCAACTACCTGTATTTACCTTTATATAAGGAAATCCAACGAAGCGTAATGACAATTTCCTTTAATTACTTTAAGATGATATGGAAAAATAAGTATTTGCTATCAGTAAAGTAGATGCGAATTGTTTAACTAAACAGATGGGATATATATCTGAAATATAATAACCAAACAAATGGGAAAAAACGTGACAAATTTCAATCTGTTTAGTAAGCAAAAGTTCAATTTGGATTGAAGCTAATTATACCCAATTCTATATAAGTGTATAAACATTAAATACTCCAAACTCAACTTAAATTAATTGTCTTCTTTGGCCCCTGTTTGACAATTATTTTCTAATTTATTTGACAACGAAACCAATTTTCATCAATAAATCGAAGTAAATGAGAATTGGAGTTGGTCAAGACATTTTGACGTCATTTCTAAAGGTAATTTCTTTTTGAAATCAAGATAATCTACTTATTTTAGGGGTTGTCTCTTTGTCTTTCTATTTGAGTTATTTTGCCTTGTCATATACATATATGTACATATGAATGTATACTTCCTTAAGTCGTAATTTATTGGTTTTACTTGGCCCAATTGACAATTTGTTGTGTTCAATGAACTTCGTAGGTAATTTACCTAGAAAGGTGTAGAAAGTACTTAGGCTATTGGGCCATTGAACTGACTAATCTAACTATACAAGAAGAAGGTTACTTACTCTGCTATACACTTATATGGTAATAGATATGTTTAAGCTGTCTACAAATGTCTCAGCTAAATATAACTTTATGAAAAATATGAGAATTAAAATAAATACATATTTCAGCTTAAATAAAATAACTATAAAAAGTATCTGCTATAAATTGTCAACCATTTCGATTAGCAGTTTTCCTTATCAAATGGAAACTTTTATCCACTTTTATGAAGTTCAACCAGACCAACACTCAATTGCCAGTGATAGTCCGCTGACTGTCTGTCATCTTCTGTTACTTCTTTTGCTTCTCGACCATTAAGTGTGAAATGGTGCAAAAAAAAAAAAAATGTAATAGTGGGAGTGGTAGTGGGTGTTGGGGGGAAGTTAGTTGGAAAACAGAGTCGCGTGAAGTAGTTAAAATAGCATTAAACTCGACCCAACCCAAAGCCAAGTTCTTAAATTGAAACGCACACAAATATCCACATTCAATTTCATGCCATTCAATCTGTCTCCGGTTCGTTCAACGATCTCACTCAGTCCCATTCGTTTTATATGCACTTACTTATGTCGGTATGTTTGTATAAGTAGGAATACATATACATATATATTTCGTTTTATTATTGGTTCGTATCCGACGATGTCGACAACGACGACGACTTCTCTTTTGCGCGGCATTTTCAATTTCTGTTTTTGTCTTCTGTTTCAGTTTTAGTTCAGTTTGTCAACGCGTCGCATGCGTGAAACGGCAAATTCGAAAATCTAAATATATATTCATATTGAACGAATATTTCGAAATAGTTTCTTGGAAAAGTGTACCCCTTAAAACTTGAGTGCAAGTGAAATTGTTGAAATAAATTGCTCAGGCAAAATAAAATAAAAAAGAAGTACAAAAAATTTGCAGGTTGAAAAAGTCCTAGTTAAAGTCATCATGTCACCCTTTAGCTGTTCAACAGGCGGCAATTTGCTGCTGGTTCTATTTAGCCTTCTGATGTGCTTCAATGCAGGTGGGTTTAAGACTTATGCAAAGAGGGGAGTTTCTGCCGTTAATTAAGTGGAGCTAGTACCTGGCTGGGAAGTGGAAACGTGTGCTAGCATTTAAATGGCAACAAAAACCAAGTTAAAACGAGACTTTCGAGTTCACTGAACCAACTAAGTCAGAAAGGGGTTTTTGTCGCTGGCAAACAGGAAGAATTGTGAAAGAAAAGAAAAATTTAAATTTATGAAATGTTTATATATGGCAAAAGAAGCTGATCCAAGCAGCTGCTAATTAACTGTATAAGAAATCAATTGTTGTTTTTTTTTTTCATACTTTCGACCTCAATTTTATCAATTATGAGCCCAGGGTGAGGCTGAGATGTCATATTCATTGTCTCATCTCAAGCATTTCTTCACCTCATTATCATTTTTGCAAATTAATTGTATGGCGAAAGGGAGGAGGTGCAGCTAGAAGGTAGAGAGACTGTTGTACTGGGTGCCTACTTATTGACAGACAGCATGCAATTGGAGGCACATCGGGCGTATACTTAACATTTTCTTTATTTCAATGATTTATTACTAAATATTTATGCACTTGTCTTAGATCTCTTTTCACATAGTTTATTTATCTAATCAGCGTGTTGCAAAAATAATATTTTTCTGACCTTAAATTGTCAGAGAATGAAAAACAATTATAAATAGAAACCAAAATGGAAAATTTTCAATAAGAACGAACAAAGTTTTTCAATGTGAAAAGCAATTGTGAAAAATAGTTGGAAGGGAGGAAAAAAATTGTAAGAGTTGAAATTTTCAATTAATTAAACTGCGCCCTAAATATAAATTTCAGTAATTGAATTTAATTCAAACAATAAATGGGTCAGCAAAATAATAAAGAAAAGACTAAACAAAGAAGCAGTGCATAGAATTCTTTAATTGAGAAAGAACAATAGAAAATTTGTTTTCTTTAAAAGTTGGAACAAATCTTTATTGTTTAAATGTCGTTTGTTGTTTTTGGATAAGATTTGAAATATGAAATTTTGTTTAATTTAAATATGTGTACAGAATAATTTATCTATATATATAGTATATAATTTATCTATATAGCTAAAAAAATGAAGACGTTAATGCCACGTCTTTTAGCCATTTTAGGAACAAACAAGTCATTAAGTAAATCTTTTTTTGGAAAGTACTTTCGAGTTTTGAATACTAACATTCATTTATCTTAGTTAAGTCACTTGTAAATTTATGTAGAAGGTTACATAAAAACGAAAAAAAGAGTTAATAGTGGTAATAGAACCTATTTCTGAAGTATTTGTTTTAGTTATTATATAAATATATTGTACTATATATAATAGAACTTACCTAACTAGAACTTCCCTCACACAAATTTTGTATATCTCAAACAAAAATGAATGGGAGAGGAGCAAAATCTGCTCAGAATTTTGTTTCCCAACTAGAAGTCGCTGTAAATTTCAGTTTTTTTTAGCTGAATTAGGGCACTTTGGGCTTAGAAAGTTCGACTTTATATACAATTGAAACAATTTCATATCTTCTTAAGATATTATTTTAAGAAATGGGAATTGTATATTTGATATATATCGGATAATAATTTAATATATACATATAACCCCAAAATTAAAATGTTAGGACTAATTGTTATATTGAAAATCTTAATGAAAATATTTCCAAATATTCTGTGGTATTTTCACATATTACTATAATATTTACATATATTAATATAAATAACTCCAAAAGAAATAATTCTATGAGATATTATTGATATCATCTCTTACATTCTACCTCTACTTCATATTCGATCTAGTAAGTTTTCCAGGGTATGCACACCTCGATGCACTGAACTTAACTTCCGGCATATGACTTTCTTTTCTTGTAGTTTCATCCTTGCCTCACCCAGGAAATGTTTATGCTTTTATCCTGTGGTAAAAGTTTATATACCATAATGTGATTATGTTTTTCGTTTTTTTTTTTTTTTGGGGTGCGTCGCAAACTTTTCATAAGTTTTTCTGTATTGTCGTGCCTATGACTGTCATTTTTACTATTTCATCAACTAAAATAACATATTTACTTTACTGTGGCAATTATTATGCATGACAAACTCATCTTATCTAAATGTCAGAGAAAAACAACAACTTGGTTGATCTCAGTGAACTGATTGACAAATCGAGATGCCGAGCAATTTCGAGATATATAATCATTAATATGCACACCCACAAATGTCATCGTTTTCATTGTGTGTGTGTACGTGTAAGGTCATTAAAAGTAATTTCTGTACTAGAAAATTGTCATGTAATGGAAATTTTCATTTCATATATTGTTTTTTTTTTCTTTTGCGTTGGAATGCAAACATTTATGGGTGTGTACTCTGGAAAAGGCTGGCTATAAGCCTCTTAGGTGGAGGGTTGAAATATTTTCAACATTTTTTAAATACTAGGTTCAAATAGTCATGAGCTGAATTCCGTTAGTACTTTCCAATGCATGCTAAACTCCCCCTCGGGCATTTAGGACAAATGTGAAACAATTTGAAAATAAATGTTGTAACATATTCTCAGAAATGCAATAGGAAAAGTTATCAAGTCAATGAACTTCGATACTGACTCCCTTTTATGGTCACACTTTAGGGCCCCATAAGTTGCACAGCTTTATGACATAGAGAGAGAGTGAGGGGGCGATGAGAGAGGGTGAGCGGATAATCAACACTTTTTCCTTCATGGCCCCAAAAAAGAGAGAAAAAAGTTGTGGCATTTGTTCGACTCTTATAAGTTTTTCTTCAAGTTGTTGCTGCTGTTGGGCTGCTTAATGGAAAAATTGCATGCGAACTTTATCAAACAAGTGTATGTGCGTGTGTATATGTATGTGTGTATCTATGTGGGAAAGTCGACTTTTGCTAAACTATTGTTGAGTGACTTTTTGTGCAGCATATACAAATGGCATACATGGATATACTTTGCATTGTACCCCAACAGAGGGCAATAAACTCAATATAGGCACAAATTTCATACAAACACTCATGCCGTGTAGTTTACGATTTCTCTGTACCATTATAATCGAATAACTATAAATTTATGATGATAAAACTATATATAGGCATACTTGATTGATCTGAAATGACATGGCAAAGTTACAGATAGATAGAAGATAGAAGATATGTATGTATAAATATGTCGCATTTAAAAAGTAGGTAAAATTTAACAGGGAAAGTATAAAAAAATCAATAGTTACTTTAATAAAATTTATATAAATAATTTGTTTAATTGTTTTTTTGGTAACCCATCATTGATAACATATACAAATCTGTGGCATATATTTAATGCCTTTCAATTTTAAAAATTTTCTTATATTTTGGTCAGTGTTAATATTTAAATTTATTTAAAATTTCTATTTCTATGTATATAGAATCAAATACAAAAGAAATATAAACTTATGCAGCTTAATTGTTTGTTGTCTTTCCCTTTTGAATTATTTTTGAAAAAGAAAGTATTGTAGAAGAAATAGTCTGAAAATATCCAGTTTACTCCTCTACATACTATATAAAATATAGCAGTTAACTTTAGTTTTGAGCTAGTGAGAGATAATTTCTTACTATATAATATGGGGTATATCTATAAATTCACATAAATAAAAATATAAATACTTACATGTCGGAGATAGAGTTATGCACTTGTAATATTCTGAATAATGAGCCTAGTTTTGAGGCAAATTGGTCAGTATTGGATAGTGTATATAAGAGAGTGCGACAACAGTATGCGCTGCAGTCGAGTGGGGCCCAGTGTGAAGTTGAGTGAGAGTGACAACAATTAAGATGAATGTAAATGCTGTAAAAGAGATTCTAGAAAAAGCTGGTGCACTTTACTGGAGAAGTTCGATGGAACTCGCTGCACAATTTTAGTTACAACATAAAGGATCAAAGTGAAAACCCAATTCCTCACCGACCTACCTACATAAGTATATTCTTTTGCTAACCAATAGGGGAGGTAACTTAGATATTTAAAACATTCTTAATCAGAATTGTAAACCATTTTTTTATTCCAAATCCAGATCCAAATCTGACCAACATTTTCCTAGATAAGAATTAAGATTTACAGAATGAATGAGATTAGGGGACAAACATCCTTTTTCTTCATATATAAAAGGAAACATTTAAACATATTTAAAATAAATAAAATTATTTTGGTGTTACAGACATATATTTTTACTACACTTGTAGCATCCCTGCAGTTCCAATGACTCGTCCTTGTGGATTAGCCCGAGATATCTAGTTCACGGCCGACTAGCCCATGGACTATCTATTGTGGGCTTTCCAATGAACTACCTACTGTCGACTAGCCCATGGACTAGCTAGTGTAGACTAGCCCATGGACCAGTTCTATATAGTGTGGACTAGACCATAGTTTAGCTCGCGTGGCCTAATCCGTAGACTAGCCCATGAGTACTGTGGCTGTACGTATGATATAAGCAATTCGAATATTTCTCAACAATGTAATCATTACATCTGATAAGACAATTTTTCTTAGCTTGTAAAAGGACCAGTCTTGAAAATTTCCTTACTTTTTTAGAAATTTCAAACATTTTAGTAATAGTTGTTCTAGAAATATTTAATTTTTCAATATGTTCAAAGAGATCTTCTTGTTCCTCAATCGTAAATCATTCAATTAAGTAGACATCCAATAATTTCTTATACCAACTATTATTTAGTTTTTTTTCTGTTGATCTACGCACAATATATTTGATTTGATTTTGTAGCGGCAACAATATCAATTTTCCGTTTTTTTTTTTTTTTTTAAACTTACAATTTCAATTACAGTCATTACCATTAGTAAACTGCCACTGCCATTGAGAGAAACAGAGTCGGGCCAGCTGTTTATAGTATAAACAATTTTGCCAACGATCTGACAATTCAACTGTCAATTAATTTCAATATATTGTAAATGATTATAATTTCTAAGCAGTTTCGGTTTTCCAACCGAAACGGCAAAAACATACGCAAATTGTAATGTTTATTACGTTTGTTGTTTATGGCCAAATGCGGTCGATTGGCAAGATTGGTAGAAAAATCCAAATCAAAGGCAACCAAACATGTTTCGAGTGCGTTGGCACACTTCAGTCGACATCCAACTTGCAATCCCCCCTCTCTCTCTCTCTCCCTCTCCCTCTCCCTCTGTGACCATGGTTTTTGCTTATCTTTTGGCTTTCATTTAAACGCACCTCAAAAGTGTTGGTTAAGTGCATTTAACCTGAACGTTAACGCTTGACGTTTAAATTGACTTGAGGTAAAGGAAAATAAAAGAAAATGCATATATATCAAACAAGTTTCATTCTTGATGATCAACAGACCATTGTCAATATTATAGTTTAAAACACCATTCGGCCATCTCTTTCGATAACATTTGCTCTCTTTTAGCTGGCCTAATCGCTAGGAATAAATTTGGTTAACGTCGAAAATTTTGACACTTTTATAAGACAGTTTTTCCATAGGTTGTCGCATAAATAATTCAAAAAGCTGAGGAAAAAAATGCACAGCAGGAAACTCATTAGCTGAACGTTATTTAGTTAGTTAGTTACTTGGTTAGTCATCGCTAAAATTACTTACTCAATTTTATGATCAGCGGCTTTAATCTAAAGAGCCAGTTGAAATTTGTGTCTAACTTTATTTCATTATGGATTACATAAAATGAAATGAAATATGTTTTTGAGAAAGTTTTTCCTAAACAGATTTGTTTATTCGATCCTAAATTTATATATATTTTGATGATTCTTTGGTTTCCTTAGCTATCAAGTAGCTAACATGTAGAGCAAAACATCTCTTTTCAGAAAGAAACTGATTTGGCGTTCTCAGTTGTATTTATAATGTTTTTATTATTGAATATGATATTTATTACATTTATATTAATATTTATTTCAATTCCACAACTAATATTAAATTTACTTTTCTCATTTCTATTCTTAGCCACTGGGGTCTTACGTTGCTGGCGCTGTTCCACAGACGTGTCCAATGGTGAATTCTGCAATGATCCCTTTGAATCGGATAGCATATCAGATCAGCAACGCTATTGGAGCTATGTGAATTGTACTTACTCGGTGGGTGTTAAATCGGTGAATGCTCGGCCCGTGTGCAAGAAGCTTGTGCAGGAAGGTAAGAGGCCATTTATCATTCGTTTTTCATTGTGCAGATACAGGTACATATATTCATGTTTTGACCAAGTTGACAGTGTCGGGCTAGATCAGAGAAGGTAGTCAAAGCCAAACCCGAAACCCCTGAACCAGACCCAAAACTCACACCCGGCCTGGATGTGTGTGTGTGTGTGTGCGACTGTGTGTTGGCTGCCACAAAGCGTCAAACAAGATTGAAATTTATTGCCTCGGGCAAGTCTTTTTTTTTTTCTTTTTGAATGCAAGTGCAAGCGAGACAATTGACAATTTGCAGCTGCAGTGGCTGCCGTTGCCCCTGCTGGGCGTTGATGATGACGCGAAGGCGGTAGTTGGGAGGGGGCGTGTACAAGTGGCGACGCGACACTTGGCCTGCAATGTTGCATGTGCCGCTAATTTACAGCAAATTTATTGTAGAAAAAAAAGTCACAGAGCACAGCGTAGAGCGCACGAGGCGTATGAGTGATATCGGCCAGAGTAAACTATTCGTGATATTTGTCGATCTTTGTCCATATAACAAATTGTTTTTCGGCACATTTGCATATGGGCAACAAGCCAAATCCAAAAAAAAAACAAAAACCAAAAGCAATAACAACAATTCAACAAAAATTTCGATATATGTTGCATTTTTAATCGATGGGTGTGTGATGGGGAAGGAGGGAGCGAAGGCGGGTTATCATTATCATTCACCTGGTCACGCTACTGGCATTCATTTGTCTTCTATTGTTAACGAAAAGTCAAAAAGCCGGCAGACGAGTTTTGTTTTATTTATTTTTATTGTATTTTTTTCATTTCAATTTCATTTGTTTAGCTTAATTTGTTGTTTACTCTTTGGCAATGTAGGTCAACCTGTTGAACAACAATGCAAACATTATGCATGAAATGAAATGTACAGAACATTTCATTAACAAAATTGTGTCATAAATCTTTTTTGCATTGAATCAGTTGTAATTTTAGTAATTCAAGTTACATATTTCAAATTTGATAACAATTGCACGAGATTCATTTGTTTTGTGGTTTTATTTTAATGATGTGTAAAAATTATAGAAAATTAAGTCGCAGTTGGTCTTGTTAGGCAAACTGAAGCAAATATGATTTTGTCTTAGAGTATCCTATTTCATATGCGATATAGAAAAGAAATGTAGAAATAGTTACAAACATAGATGGAGAAAATATATATAGAAATACTTGGGGGCATCTCTAAAGTGGAACCTTAATTAACTACCAGTTATCCAGTATATCCAATTGCGGTTCTAGAGATCAATTTTTATTAATTTTGTTCAGAAGTTTACAACTCACAGAAGAAAGCTTTTCCGACCATATAAATTACATATATTCTTGATCAACACGATGAGCTAAGCTCTGACCGTCTGTCCGTATGTACATAAGTCTGTCTGCATCAACAGCTTCTCCTCCGAGACCCTTATAGTTACAGAGCTGAAATTTTGCACCCAGACTTCTTTTTGCAGCAGGCATTGTACATCTCGAAATCATCCCGATCGTATGACTATATCATATAGCTCCCATGGGAACGATCGGTCGAGAATAGAGTTAAACTTTCTTAACTTTGTTGTTTTTCAATCGAATATTACAAAATTTGTTGTTTATGATTTTATTATACTTTCTAACATATCCACCAAGTTTCATTAGAATCGGTTGACTATATCATATACATAGCTCCCATAGGAACGACCGGTTAAGAACATCGTTTTTGAGCAATAACTTGGGTGTTTTTTAGGCGATTGTCACGAAAGTTGGTATTTGGATGTTTAGTGTATCTAAAAATGTCTGTGCTAAGTTTTAGCCAAATCGGTTGACTATATGCTATAGCTCCCATAGATTAATCAGCCCAAAAAAAAATGTTTTTTTTGTTTTTTCTTTTTTTTTCTTAAGCTACAAACTTTTAATATTAGTTTAACTTGTTTTATATGCTTTCTAATGATTTTGTCACATTGTAAATTTGTAATTGTTAAATAACAGTTTGCAAGGGTATACGAACTTCGGCACGTCCGAAGTTAGCCCATCCTTCTAGTTTAAGTCTTAAGTCGGTCCGAAATGTTTACGATGATGTAAGTCATTTGGTCATGAATTTGGCAATGCTCTTGCATAGCAATAACTGAAAGCACCGATCATCTATCTGTACGTTTTAAATATCAATAGGTTTCAAATTCTATATAAACTATTGATGACTATATAATCTACAGACGACTCTTTTGCTAGGATACTGGGGGAATGAAATTTCCTGAAAGCGTTTTAATCTTCTGTCTTTTGCTTTTTCTCGAGAGTGCGTCGTTCTGTCTCTATCACACGTCGTTCATCTTCTTCTGCCTTGCCACATCGTTGACTTCTTGTGCCAGGGCTGATCATTCAGCGTTACCATATCATATCCACATATATATTAGATTAGTAATTTATTATTTAAAAAACTTTTAGATAGTTTCTGAAACATTATTTTTCATTGTTTTTTTTTTTTTTTTCATAGTAATTTCAACCTTAGCCACATTCATTTTGTTTAACATTATCAAACTTTTCAATCACTTTCCTAGTTTTTCTTTACATTTATTTATACTTTTTATTTTCAATTAACTTTTCGCATGGCATTTTAACCCTTTGATTTTCATTCAATTACAAAAATACAATGAATTGTTATTGTTAAATTTGTTATTCCACCATTTGGCGCATATCAATTTGAAATCATTTTCAACGATCGACATGACAACCATAAACTTATCTCTTTAACATGAGATCAACAAATAAGAGGGAAGGGGGGAAACGAACAATTTAGCCAATTTTCTTATGGCCAATTAATGGACACCATTAAATATTTGCAATCAGGCGTCTACAAATTGGTCTTGGGCGAATATTTTTCTGTGTGGCTTAGAGAGGCAATTAAAATTGCAATTGCAGATCTGAAACTGAATTCTGTTTCCGAACTACATACATACATGAGCAGCACTTGTAAAAAAAAAAAAAAAAACTAAAAACACAAAACTAAAATATAAATTAATTAAGTTGTTGCACAGCGTGAAGCGCCGCAAGTCAGCCAAATGTCTGAGAAAAATGCAACTAGGCGATGCAACTCATGTTGCTGCTGTTGCTGTTGTTGCCGCTCAATTTATATGCCGTTAAATTAATTGCTTATGAAGTTTAGCCAAAACGACTCGATCTGGCTAAGTTTGTGCATTTGGCCAAATGTCAAATTAAAAATGTATTCCATAATTTTCAAAAAGCCAAGTAAAGCAATTAGCTATATGTATATAGAATCGAATCGAATCAAATCAAATCGCAACGGATTGCTAGTGTGCGTGAATTTTTCAGTTGTCAAATGTGCGTCACTGGGTAAATATGTTGCAACTTGTTGCATTGCCTGACCAAAAAAAAAAAAAAAAAAACAACCGAAATCCTACTCTGGTTTTTCCTATTTTTGGCCAACAAGCAACAACAACAACAAAACTGAGAAGCGGGAGAGGGGCTTTAAGTCAAAAAGTTAGAGTTAGCAACATTTTTTTAGCCATAAATAATTAAATTAATTAAAAATTGAAATTTATGATTTGCAATTTGAAATGTCTCTTGTGTTGTGTTGTTTGTTTGTTTTTTTCTTTTTTTGTTTCTGATCGTGATAAGGCGACAATTGTCAACAATTTTATTAAGTTTAACTGGTTAACTGGCCTTCTCTTTTCCTCTAACTGAAATTTGTTGTTATTGCTGTTGTTGTTGTTGTTTTGTTAGCCAATCACAAAAATGGCAAAAAAAAGTGCCTACCTTTTTGAGCGGCTTTTAAAATTTTATTTTATTTTATTTTAATTTTTTTTTATTTTATTTGGTTTTGTTTGTTTTATTCTACACGCAATGAGAAACGCAATTTGTTGTCTCCGTGTGTATCTAAATACCCTGTAAACATTGCCTTGATGGGTATATAAAACTAATTAGTAGAATTACATACATATATATTCCTTTTAGCATTATTATGAATCTTTGTCCCCTCTTCAACTGTTTTTATATGGGAAAAGAAAACAATTGGTTTATAAACTCAGTTTTCTGCTCTGTTATATGAACATGGTAAAGTGTAAGTAGTTAAATAGTAATGGGATAATTAGTAATTACTACTGGGTATCTTAAAGTCTTCTTTATAAATTAACAGTTTGCCTTTTTGTTGTTGTTGTTGTTTTTGTTTTTCTTTCTGGTTTTCTGATTGCAAATTGTCTCTCGGCTGTCTTTCGTTTTGCTCAGTCTTAACGTTCATTTTGGCAAATCATGTGTGCGTTGACGTTGTACTCGATGTCGTATAGACATAGATGCAGGCCTCATTTTCTCAATTTTTTTTTTTTCGAAAATTTTTTCAGGTCGCGCGCGTTTTTTTTTTTCTCTCTATACGTTGCGTCCATCGAATTGGAGTCAGGTTGCAATTGGCAAAGTGCCTTGAACCCATTAATGGTTGGGGTCTGTTTAGTTAACTGATAAATCAGTACATTTCAAAAGATTTCACAATTACAGGGTGCATCTAGATATCAGTTTTAAATTGCGTGTTATGAGAGTAGAAAGTATTTTTGAAAGGTCAACATGTTGTTGATTGAAATTAAAGTATAGAGTAGCGTTACTAAAAGAAAATATATTCTCAAAATAAATTTTCCTAAACCCCATTTGAAATACATTCAATAGAAACTAAAACGGTTTGAATCGTTAATGATCCCAGTACGTTACTTCAGCACAGAACGAAGCAAAAAGTCTTAGTAAAAGTTAGTTCAACCATTAGAATTCTTTATATTTGAAATTTTTTCAAGGAGTTGAAAGTTTTAAATCAATTTGGAATTCTATTGGAGTATTATAATCAATTTCTTTTTAGTAAACGTCAATCATCAGTTGTAAAAACGAACGTTTAAAGGGAATAAAATGATTCAAAATACTTCAAAAATAATATATATATTATAATATTGAGAAATAGATATACAGTTGGACCTCGATTATCCGGCCCCCGATTAACCGGGCACCCCGATTATCACGGTTTCCCTTGTTAACCGTGATTACCCCTATTATCCGTGATTTCTAACGAAATTTTCTTTCTAAAATAATAAAACGAGTTCGGGGCTTCCCCGTTTTAGTTAGCAATCAATGAGAAACACGCATATTAGATATTTTTATGGTCAGTGTGCGTTTGAAGGTTGATCACCTAGCAGATTTAAAGATATGTATGTAAGTACTTATAAAATTTCAAGTACGAAATACGTGGAAATTTTGCTCTCGATTTACCGGGTTTTTCGGTTTTCCGTGATGGCTCTGGTCCCGACCGTCCCGGATAATCGAGGTCCAACTGTACCTCATTATTGTTATAAACAAAGTTGTAGTTAGTTAGTTGATTGCTAATACAATTGCGAAATAAATACTGTGAATTTTTTTCGCTTATTTCTCTTTATATACTCCTGCCCAGACTTTGCCGTGTCATGAATGCTGAAATTCCTTTAATGCATTACAACTGAAAAGAAAATATCTTTTGGCAAAGAAACTCTATTTTTATACCCTGTACCCATAGGGTTAAAAAGTATATTAAAGTAGCCAAAATGTATGTAACAAGCAGAAATGTACATTTCTGGACCTATAAATTATATATATTTTTGATCAACATCACTAGCCGAGTCGTTTAAGACTCTGTCCGGATGAACATTAAGATCTTAGAGACTACAAGAGCTAGAGAAACCAAATTTGGTTTGTAGATCGGTCTAGTGTGTACGCAGGTCAAGTTTATTTCAAATTTTTGCCGAGCCCACTTTTGCCGCCTTAATTAAGAAAAAACGTATAACTGAAGCCATATTGAAAGCATCGAACTCTAATAATATAGCCAAAATGCACCTGGCGACCAAATTTAGTCGAAATCGGTCAATAAATATCGGGTATTCACGAATATATAGTTTTGTACTACAACGCCAAGGGCGACACTGGCAGGCAGGAGTGCGCTCGCTTTTGCTGCATGTAAGACTTTTTGCCCTCATTGAATATATCTACTTGATACAGGAAAAAAAAGTAATAAAAAAGAAAGTGCAGCTATGGGTAATAAAATATGAGTAAATTAAGATTTCTTAGTTGTTGTGATCAATTTGTGAAATTTATTTTAGAAATAGCATCTATGTCTATACGATGGGAATATTATAGAAATTTTTATACCCTTGCAGAGGGTATTATAAAATTGGTCAGATGTTTGTAATGCATTGAAATGCATGAATGCATACGTTTCCGACTCCATAAAGTATATATATTCTTAATCAGCATCAACAGCCGAGTCGATCTTGTTTTTTGATTAAAAAGAATCCAATTTGTGAATGAGTTGTATTATATTACTCGCTCGATTAGAGAAATATTTAAAACAAAAAAGTCCAAATAAAAATAGTTTTTATTGTTTAAGTATTCTGTTGTCGTTGAAATATTTTATAAAAATGTTTTAGTATGCAGATGATACATCTCAACAAGTTTTCAATTATTCCAATCTAGCTATCATACACAAAAGTTAGTTCATATAATTTGCAAATAACCAAACATTTTTTTTATTTTTAAACAAAAATAATTGAACTAAGAGGAGGCAAGGCCAATAAAAAACGAATAATTTAAATTAAAAGAAATCAAAATTTAATGTCCCCTAATTCAAATTTCTGTCCAAGTCTACTCGAGTCTCTTAATCTGATTTTGATGTCGACATCATTCGTATATATGTAGATATAACTGTATAATTGTAAAATGTCATTTAAAATTTTAGCTTTATTTTTCATCTTACATCATAATGCAAAATTACAGCATATTTCAACTATTTGGACATTTGGAAATGTCATTTTTCATATTTTCACTACATCTGGCCAAGCAGGTCCAAAAACCCACGCCAAATGAATATCAAGTCGCAGATAGATAAATTATTTTTAATGTGCACATACTTAAGCATTTTCAACTCGACTGGCATTAATTAAAATTGTTTTTAATCAACAAAAATACACTTTTTTTGTACTGTCAATTTTGCAGTCTATGGCAAACGAGTCGTTTCCCGCTCCTGTTTCTATGAGGACGTAGACGATCCGGCGGACAAATGTGCCATGGACACAACATCGTCCTACATTAAGACAGTCTATTGTCGTACATGCACCACAGATGGATGCAATGGGGCCGAGGGATTTGGTTCCAGATCTTTAATGCTGCTGTTGGTGTTGCCCCTGCTGGCTGCATTAAGGCAACTGCTATGCAAATGAGTTGAGAATATTAAATGAAGAGAGACTTAATAACACCGAATTCCAACTTAAATGGGAGCAACAACAACAACAACAAGAACCATAGACGAAACATTTAAAAGAAATTTTCAACTTTAACTTACTGTATTTCTAAAAAAAAAAAAAATTGAGATGAATTTTGTTTGCTTCACACACACAAACTCAGCACAAAAAGGCACCAAAATATAAAGCAAAAGCATTCTTAAAGATTTATCACACACCAAAAATCAAACACATGGAAAGCAATCAGTAAATTTAAAAAAAACTTTTCACATTTATACACACAAACACACAAAAACATTTATAATAATGTTAAATTTTTTGTAAAATGTAATATGTATGTAATCTGTAATTGAAACACAGTTTTATGATGTGAATAAAATGACTTAGATGGTACGAAACTAAAAAAATTTTCAAACTAGAAATGTGTAAGGAAGACCTACACAAGTGCTGCCCATTAAGATGGGTAACACTTAACAGCAGTGTTGGTTAATACACAAGTAAGAAAATTTCACATTGACAGAAGTTTTTTCTTTTCTCATTTTAATAATATTTTACCTTGTGTCAAAAATATTTCAGTTATGTTATTGGAAATCCCTTTAAATTCATCAACATGTCCTTGAATCGTTTGGAGAACGAGAAACGCACTTCTTCATGGTGTTCCCTTCAGCTAAAGTTTCCCTCAGCCAATGGCAATGAATATCGCGAGGAAATACCCAATCGCCTTTGGTCATTGTGGGGTAGTTCATCTATCGATTCAAAGCCAACTGTTTCCTCTACCCCACCAAGAGTTGATGTTGGCCAATTGGCAAATTTAATGCCTGTTCCGTCTGGCCAAATGCTCGCCCGCTGTGTGGTCGCATGCTGTGTTACGAATATTATCTCCCTGGATGAATGGAATTCTCAGCTGTTGGATCGACTAATGTTATATGGCAGCCAATATCATGATAAGAGTTGTGCGGCACTGCAACGGCACTCCAAAAATGGGGCTGAGTTATCATTGGAAAATCTACATACCGCTTGCTTTTTGAACAAACGTGCCTTCTGGGTCTACACGGAGAAGGTTCTGTGTGGCAAACTTTATAGCAAACGAAGGAGTCTTGGAGCTGCCCTCACTGCCTTCTTCAATCAGCATCATCGCACTGGCATTGTTCAGTTAAGGGATCGCGCTTTAGCCTTTGGCTTTTTACCCGAATGCTCATCGAGTGGTGCCTTCTTCATGTTCAATTGCCAGGAAAAGGACACCAATGGAGCACCACATTTACTTCGCATGCGGCAAATTCAACAATTGTTACATTGCATTCTGGTGGGATTAAATGAGCGTGGTCGAAATGTTCGCTTTAAAATACACAAAGTTTGGTGTGTGCCAAGAGGTTGATTATATGGACAGTTAATAAATTTAAGGGGATATCGAATAACATAAAATAGATATATAGATTGAATAACATAAGAAATGTAATTATGTTTTACTGTAGATTCAATTTTAGAAAAAGGAAAGAGAAAGAAAATGGAGAAATCGCAAGTCTACGTAGAAATGAATCTTGAATTTTAAAGGGAATGATTGCTCTTGTGCAATATCTGCACTTTAATTTTACTATATAGGAGAATCTGTAAGGTTCAGGTTTATCGGAGCCGTGGTATTACATTGACTTTTAGTGGGCGAAGTGATCCATCTCTGCAGCTCAAGAAAGTGACAGCTCCTCATATAGATAGGTATGCAACTTGTAAGAAGTTAAAAAACATGGTTAAATCTCAAAGCTATCGTTCTATATAAGCCTATTAATACAAAGTCTCCCTTATGTTTGTAGTATCAAGTTGTCTGTATTACAAAAATCAATTCAAACTATGGGACTAAGCAATATAGAAACTGAAGAAACTTTCCCAGAATTATAACTGAGACGCCTCAAACAACATCCCAAAATACAATAATATTCTCTACAGTAAAAACTAAAAAATAGAAATCAAAAACTAACTAATGAAGTTCCCATTCTAACACTGATCTTACCCAAACGAAAGCTGAATCACTCTCGTGCGTCCATCGCACTGACTAGTAACAATTAAATAAGCTGAAATATAATAAAAAAGGGGAAAAAAAAGAAACATATACCTGACCCAGGCCATTTCATTCACCGCAATACTATATGTTCCTTATGTGTCTATTATAATTTTTATGAAATGCAATTTTTACAAAAAGGCAAATCAAAAGTAATTGCCTCATTCTCATTCGCCCGTGCGCTTGACATTGGCCGTCCCCACAACATCTCATCTTATGAGTCGCTTAATATTCGCTGATCGTTGGATAAGTTCTTTATTTATCTTTATCTCTTTCATGCTGAAAGCGGAAATGAAGTCAGTTCAGTTCAGTTGAGTTCGTTTGGATTTAATTTGAAAAATTGTTTAATTGTACGCCCACGCAATGTGACTGACATTTGACCCTAAGCAATTAGGCTGAGGGCAGAAGATTTAGACTTTGTAAAGGGATTGTAAATTAAATTTAATAACAACTCAATTCTTTTGTGGGTGCGTGATAATTTTTTTTATGATCTTTAATTAAAATCGCATAAATATAATAACGAGTATAAATAATAATAATAATAAAAACAAAATTGTCACATGGCACGACAAACTGAAAAAAGCCAAAAAATCTGTAAACCGAAAAGAAAACGAAAAAATTAAAATGGGTGGCAACTGAAAATCTCACGATAATACATATATACATACAAATATATATGTATGTATGTATTTTTTTTAGCCATTTAAACTTGTTTTATATATTTCTGTTTGGGGCAGACAAACTAACATGCAATGGGCCAGCAAAAATGTCGTACATTTTTTGCAATAAAACTGGCCATTTATCATGAGAGGGAACGAGAGAGGTGTGTACGTGTGTGTGTTTGTGTGTGTGGGGGGGAGGGAGGGAGCATAGACAAAATATTTAAATTCATCGTCGTGGAGTATTAAGCATACGCCCCGATGCTGCGCCTGTTGCTGCCGCTGCTGCTGCTGCTGCTGCAACTGGCGATGACTTGAGGCAGTTGCCCCCATACGTTGTCGGTGGACTTGCCGCTTGCCCGCGTGTCCAAGTTTATGATGTGATTTGACTTTTTATTGCTTAGGCTTAACCTCCTAATCCGATACGAGCATTTGTTATACTGGGGCCGATTTGGCTAACTGGCCAAGTTGACCAGCTACCGCCAATCAGACGACTGTCGTCTATGCGTGCATGCGGCTTTTTTTTCACGCTTTGTCAATTCTTGTCGCTTTTTTGGCCGAGAGGAGGAGGAGCGATCATTGGCTATAGTGCTGCAGATTAGTGTCAAGATTTGCATACAAAATCATGTGTCATCGAGAACACCAACTAACTAAGCTCATTTGATTGTTGGCCAAATTTGGTTTCTTACTGAATGGAGTGTTATGAATCATGTCATCTAACCCAATTGATAGTGAAAATTGTTAAGTGATTCATTTGAATGATCAATTGAAATTGAAAATCAATTGCATTTATATTTGATTCATAAAGACATCACAGAAATTGAAAACTCACAAGTCTGACAAGTTGTAACTTTTAACAGTTAATTTAGTTGCAAACCCTTGATGAAAATTAGTCGAGTTGCGAACCATTGTTTGGGGTGACCATAAAATTTCCAGAAAAAGCTTAAGCCGTTGCAATATGAAAACTCAAGAAAATTGTTATAAAATTTTGTACTTGAAGTGTTATTTAGACAAGTTAATGTTTCTTTTGAGTCGAATTTGAAGTTTTTGTTGTCAAAGATGTATTTACATTGTGTTTTGACTATATCTGAAAGATATTTTAAGAAACAATAAAGCAGTCCTATGGACTTAGACTTGGTAACGGTTTTAGGTTGAAATCAAATTTTTATTTATCAAATGTAGATTATTGAAATATTGGTTCATAATGATGAACAAAGATCGTAGGCAAAGTGGACTTTACACTATTAGAACTTGTTCTTTTTAATTTCTTAAAATCTTTTATATCAATGCAGAACTTGTAAAGCTTTATATACGCGCTCATGGTTCACTTAGAATTTTTAAAGGATATATACAATATAGCCGACAGGTATAAGGAATACAGCGAAAAGAATCTCCATGAGAAAATTAAATATATAAACTCAGATTGTCAGCATCATTATAAAGAAAATATATATATAGAAAATATACTTCCTTCCGGAAGAAAGTTAATGTACATATCATGCAAGAAGTAAACTGATCTCTTTGATATAGTTTAAGCATCCATCTCTCTGTCTAAACTGTTGCAAATTTTACCGCTCAATAAAACAATATAAACTAATGCCAAAATCTATATTTCACCTCTAAAATCATAAACTAATGCCAAAATCCATTCAATCAATTGGAAGCACGAATCATCATTTCTTCATCATCTTTTGCGATATTGACAGTCTAGCTAACTGTCTGTCGATACACACACACACACACATACAGTTAAACCTCTGCTCGGCATGGGCATCCCCCAACACAGAAAGCACAATCTTCAGCAGCACCACCATCCTCCTCCTTGACGATGCCAGCGACGACGACGGCGACGCACTACCCCCACGTTTTGGCTGTGTGTTCGCTTCGGCAGAGCCATTTCGCTTTAGAAGCCTGTGAACTGTGTGGCACAGTCGTTTCTTGGACGAGCAACCGTTTGCATCGCGCGGGCATTTAAAAGAGCAGCAGCTACCCAAAGGATTGAAAAGAAAGTAAGGGAACTCAAATCCAAAAACCGGCGCCACTCAGTCGCATTCCAGGGACAGAATACGAATAAAAAATTATGTCAGTACGAGCGAAATTGATCATTGCCAGTGTCTTCATTTTGGGCAATGTTTTTCATATTCGAGGTGAGTTTACTTGTTCTATTTTCCAATTGCAAAAGTGTCGATCAATAATTAAGTTTAGGTTTTTTGTTTTTTTTTTTTTTAGTGCATTCATAAATAGTTCAACTAGACCCGAAAGAGCTGTAAAAGTTTCTCATTTTATTTTGCTTGTTTATGAGTAATTCCATCTGGCCCTACAAGGTCACCGCACTCAGGTTTAGCCTAGGCTAGGCCAGGTGGGTGTGGGCAAGCTTCACCTCCCCCCCCCCTCCCACTACCTAAAGAATATGAATGAATTGTGGCCATTTAACCATTTCAATTTGTTTATGTGTTTGTGGTTTGTATATATATGGGAATTCTACTTCGACTTGTGTGCGTGTATTTGCCTAACGACTAAATAATTTTCCATCTAAACTAAAAACTAACAAAAATAACCAAAATCAATTTAGACTTATTTCGCACCTTCAAGATTTATATGTATATGGTTTCGGGGGCCATAAAATTTATTAAGTTTTTTTCTTGGTTTTGTCATAAACAAATTAATATTCAAAAAATGGTTTAGTGATCATAATGATATATTAATGTTAATGTCTTCATATTTGTGTCTGAAATGTGGAAACACGTGTTTGAGAGGCCATAAACAAAATAATTGAAAAGTTTACTTAAATAGCAAAAAAAAAGGAAAAGATTCTTGCATTGCAGTTTTCCAGTTCATTTTATAGTTTTTGTTTACTACTATGGCATAGTTTATTTCTCACTAGCGTTCAAGCCACTCCTTGGACTGCCTCCCCCCTTTTTTTACTTATTTATAGCCAATTTCTTACTTAATTAACTTGGCAAACATTCATTATGGCTCTGTATATATATATTTTTTGTATATTTTCCATTCATTGCAAATATTTTGCAGCAAAATTTCGTTGTTGTTTTGTTTAAATGGAAAATGTTTAGCAAACTGTAAAATGCATTCACTTACAAATTGAATGATATAGTATAAGCGAAATGAATATAATTCTGATTAAGCAATTAAATATTTGCAACTTGTGGATTGAATGCTCTCTAATTAGCTAATTGATAGGGGACCTCACAAATTTTCGAATGCAATGAAAATCTGCGCATGTCAAAGTGGCGCCAGACAGGCGACTGTTCCAGTTTTTCTCCTTTTCTGTTCTGTCAGGGCTGCTGTGAAAAATCCAAATAACCCCCCCCCCCCCCCCACAAACCAAAAACTAAAAAAAAAAATATTGTCGTCTTGTCTTGTGTTGTGGGAAAACTATGTCAAAGGAGAAGCATGTCTTGGGAAGGGGAAATTGCGTAATCCAACTGATAATGAAAAGGACTTCCAGACAGGATGTAAAGATTGCGCACGCTTCACAGGGTTTCTTTATATCATTTCCAGCACAGTGGCACTTCCGTTTAAAGGGGTTGGGGGGGGGGGATGGATATCAAATTATATCTACACTTGTTCATATTTATCGCAAAAGGAAAAAGAATGTATGGAAATTTTGTAATATTATACAAGTGGGCTTAGGGGTTGCTGGAGGTTTCAATTGTGAGGGTTGTTAGTTCGAAGTCCTGAAGTCCTATAAGTTTATTTCCTGTAAACAAGTTAAAAGTTTCAATTTTCAATATGCCCCCTGTGCGTGACCTAACCAAATCCTTAGACAAGCTCTTTCTCTGTTTTGTATTGTGGCATTTGCTACTACTCCTTATTGAGGCGATAAGCAGTGTCCTTGACTGGGCTATAGAGCAATCAATTACCCAATACTAAAGGTATTCTACCTTTATTTAGGACCTCAGTAGGGAAATTACCTGCAATTTCATGTCAAGACAATGACTAGGCTAGGTGCGGGAGTGTGGACTGAATGTGGAGCAGTCATGTCCAGAGTCAAGCTAACTGGCAAACACCTACAACATGTTGTGGCATTCCAAGGACACTGGCCACACTTGCATAATAGTGCAATTTAATAACAATTTTCAAGAAAATAAAACAAGCAGCTAGTAGAAGAAAAGGAAAACAATTTCAGTTTCAGCGTCAATATTCGACTGAGACACACACACACAAACACACACAGGACATGTGTGTACACGATCCAAGGACCTTCATTGCCTTGGCATGTTTGATTTACGGCTGGCGAAATTCTTGCTAAAAGATAAAAAATCAACAAACCTGAGAACATGCAAAACTCCTTTTCAAGAATACGCAAATCTTCATCCTGATTTGCCAAATCACGCCAACTTGGCCCGTGCCATTTGCCTTTCTTGACCACTTTAGCCACCTTTTTGGCCAATCTCGCAATCTCTTTTTAATTAATTAATTTATGGAAATCATACTAAAAGAGAGGGGAAAAGAGATGTGTACCTATATATAAATAGTTGATTACCTACTTTGCTTTATGTTTTGTTTATGAAAATTGAATTCGCTCGGCCTTTTTTTTTCTTTTTTGTTGTTTGAAAACAAATCATTTGGAAAACAAAGTAAACATTAGAGAGATACACCGCAGCATGGCGAACAGATCAATCAGTTAGTTATAGATGAGCAACCAAAATGAAAGTGGCAAACGTGAAACAGCTAAACAAAATAAATTCAAAGTTAAATTATAGAAAATAAAATATCATAAATAAGGGAAGCGCTTTGAAAAAATATTAATCACATGAACTAAAGCTTTTAATTTAATTGTAATTCTGTTAAAAATATAATTAAAAAGTATATCTAAATTTACTGAATTCTGATAAAGTTTTTAAATTCCTTAACGATAAATGAAAACATTATTCCATCAATCAGTTAAAATTTACAAATTCTTTCTATACTATTTGGGCTTTCTTTTTTCAATAATTTTCTTCTAAAACATTTCTAACTCAATTTTGAAACATTTTCAAAGGTGAATTTCTAAAATTGGTACAAAATAAAATTAAAACAATTTCATATTACCCTCTGGAAGGGTATAAATATTAGTAAATTGTTGACTTCTAAGTGCATAAACTATAAAAATTAATTGTTTATTTATTTTTAATTTATTAAGTTACTTAAATTGCCATAAGGAGGCAGTCGAAATTATTTATTGTTAAAAGGTATCGACTTTTTCTTGGGAAGAATTTAAATATGTAAATACTAAAGTATGTATATTTTTTTAAACTTTATTTTTATATGATTGCATTTTGTGTAAAACATTCATTTATATTCTTAGCTATTTCAAAAAGGCTTTCTAAATTTGAAATTTAAATAAAAACTTTTCAGTCTTGTAAAAATAAACTAAGATGATCAGCAAAAATTGTGAAAAATGAAGGTGATTCAATTAATTTATAAGAGAAGAGTATATATGTACAGTATCAATAAAAACATATAAGAATATATATTTTTTTTTTATTATTATTATTAAAGTATAGGATATAGTTATAAACTATCAACCTAACTATATTTTACAAGCACTGGCAACTAAGGCCTTCGGCTTAGACGAAAAACTAAATTCATACACTAGCCTGGGATTCGAACCCGGATCCTCGTTGTTCAGTTTACTAAATGACTGGGCCACTTAGACAACTCATCTACCGAGAATGTATATATATATTTATAGACTTCGACATAAACATATAATCGATAAGCACAATTTTCTGGATTTTATCATTTTTCTTTTAAAATAATAGAAAATTAGAAAAATGCATTCATTTTTATAGCCAAAAAGTTGGGAAATAAATTTAAATATTGAAATTTTAAAATAATAATATTAAACTATTATTTGTGTAGCTTTTATTTGCTTTATTGTTTTAGTTACTTTTTACTCGTAGTGATTTTGATTTATAACATTTTATGATAAAACCTGTTACAAGCTAATCTTAACCAAGAAACTTATGGACGAATTTCATTCCAATTTCTTATTTTAATTAAATTTTAAATTCCTGTCGAAATCAAGCTAATCAATAGTCAACTCATAAATTTCTTTCCAATTTTAATTCAATTTTCAACTCATGCCAAAATCAAGCTAATCAATATTTCTTTCTTATTTCAATATAATTTTAAACTCAAATCGAAATCATGTTAATGAACTTCTATTTTGTTTTTCATTCTTTGCCTTACTTGATATTGAAAAATTCAGGAAATTAAGTAATTGCTTCATATCAAAAATTGTTAAATTTTTGTGTGTTTAAATGGTAAACATTTTAGTAAATGATATGTCTAATGAAAATGATATCATAATTGGCATGTTTCTCTTTTGTTTCACTCTCGATAATAAAAGTTTTGCTTACACAGTGATTAACTTTATATATAGTATCCATGAACATTAAAGCCCAGCCCAGCGAGCAAAAGAATGCCAAAAAGAGAGAGAAACTTTCGATTTACTATATCTACTACAATGATGTAGAGGTAATGAAATGTCAAATGTCTGGAAAAAGGCGCCACATTGACTATGGCTGCTGTGTTTTTGGGGGATGAGAGATGGTTGCCACCAGTCAGTGCTTTTTTTTCGGTTGTTGATGATGTCAACCTCCTCCTTCGAGCAACCAAAACCAATGGATACACAAAACTGGAAATGAAAACTGTGTCGCTATGGCTGGATGTGTATTTTTAGCCAAAAACAAACAATTTTCTATGTGTGTTTGTGTGTGTGTGTTTGATTCTTTTTCTTGCCAATAAAATTTCGCACAATTCTATGCCCTCGCATTAAAGGTCATTTCCTCTTTTGGGCTTTTCCCGCCATCTTTTTTTTTTGTTGCAGGTCATGAGCAACCGCATCATTTGCAATGTTGGCATTGCAGCTCCGATACTGTGGGAGCCGAGGACTTTTGCGATGTAACCTTCCAGGAGGATAATATACCCCAAGATTTTATTCGTGAACGTAATATAAATCTGTTGCGCAGCTGCAATAGCACCATTAACTCGGATCACGAAAGACCCGTTTGCCGCAAAACAGTAGAGGAAGGTGAGTTCAAATGATAATCAGTTAATAATATAAAAAACTTATTATATTTGTATTATCTATTTTGCAGCCAATGGCAAATATATAACTAAACGTTTTTGCTATTACACCAATAAATCGGATCCTGTGGAATTGTGCAATATAACTACACCCGAAAAGAATGTACGTCGAATATTCTGTGAGGATTGTCTAACAGATCGTTGCAATTCCGCTAATCATTTGATGGGAATTATGATCATAAGCATTATTCTTCCATTAATGGCTTTCGTATAAAACCGAAGAGAGAGAGAGCGAGAGAGCTGCTTAGAAATTTATTGTATAATTATTTTTTAATTTTTTATATTTTGAGAACGTGATATTTTGCTGATTAATAAATATTTAGTTTTAGTTTATAAATTTAGTTTAAAAATTAAGTTAAATCATTTGCTTGTTGCATTTTGCCATGCTCAAAGCCAACACAATAGTTATTTTTCCAATTTATTTTAAGATGAAGCAAAACAAATGTCATTTATATAATTGTAAAGTAAAATTCTCAAATTCACATATGTAATTATCACAGTTTTGCAAAAGAACAACAACAACAAAATAACTATTATAACTAACTATATATAGATATATAGTGCACCACACGAATAAAGTTTTGATGTCATAGATAATTCAATAGTTCGATCACAGCATCCAATAAACGTCTTTTGGTATTTTGATCCAATTCAGCATAGAAACGATCATCTTGTACATTTTGCCACAATTGGGCCATGTAAATGCTAAACATTTCCTGATGGCTGCCAGAATTCTTATAGCGTCCATATAGATAGAGTTCGGAATGAACCATCAATTCAAAGGATTCACGATTATTTTTCATATACAATTGCCGTAGCAGGACACCCATTCGATGGGCCAAATTCGGTGTATATATCTTACGGATAACACTCTCGTATATTTTCCTCAACTGTTTCACATTGCAGAGACAATGTAATCTCTGTGTATGTTTAGTTAACCTCATTTGCCATTTGACCTTGTCATGTTCGGGTGCTGACAGAGCCAGACGAAAGATTTCAGTTGCGTTTAATGTTTCCAAATGCTCAACAATCTGCTCTCTGATGAGATAAGCTTTGAATTGTTGCTGTAAGGTTATATTACGTTCCGTTTGGCACATAATTTGGTTCATAGTTTCAGTTAAATCTTCCATTTTGTTAGTATCCAGTGGGTAATCCGCTTTCAATTTACCCCAAGTGACCCGAATTAAATCCAATTGATCCTCTACAGAGCCATTAAACTCATTAATTATGATCAGCATGCGATTGTTATTATAACCGGACACTTGAGTTCCCAGAGCCTCTATAACCGAAGGCAGCAAAATAAACCACGCAAACGCTTTAAACATCATTTCATCAAGAGATTTGAAATGAAACTGATTAGCTTTGAAATTGACTGAAAGCTATTTAGCTCAAATTGTAGATTTATCAGCAATTGCATCACCAATCTGCTATATATGTTGGGAAATGGTAATTTAATAGCAATTAAAGCTAACAGAGAAGTGAGTGGAGGGATAATTTTTGAGTTCAATATAATAATATTAAAATTTAAAAAAATTACAGCATTTGGGAGAAAACAATTCTAACCGTATATCAAAATTTTCATAATAACAAAAACTTAACTTGTTATCTAGAATTTTAGAAGAGAACCAAGTTCAATTATATCCACATCTAAGTTTAACTCATAGAAGCAATTTCTAAAACATTTTTTCATTAAATTTCATTGAAATTCCAAAAAGTAAGCTTCAATTTAAGGGAAAACCTACATATTTTGTTTATTTGGATTGAAGTCCTCTCAAATCCATCCCTTGGAAAATAATCCTTCAAAATTAATCCAATTTGATTTGACCTACATAGAGTATACATAGCTACATATGTGCTGTAGTATTTTATATCAATGAGTCTTGATTTAGTCATCCCTTAAGCCTAAGCCTCCCCCAAAACATATTATGGGGGTGCCCTCCTGTGTTGTTTTTCTATTCCTTGACTTGAATTGACTTGACTTGGCTAGGCAGGCAATCGCAGCCTTCAATCTCAAGCGGCGACACCTCATTAACCCCCATCACCATTTGGCCTGCTGTTGGCCATTTCTAATTAAATCTATGTATATTTTTTATAACTGAAATCAGGTCGCATCCTTATTAAGTACATTTCGATCGTGCTTAATGAGAGATAAAATTCATTGACAATAATTTATAGCATACTTTTAGGCAAATAGAGAAAAATCTTTAAGACGCGAAAAAAAACACTCAAAATATTTCATTGTACTTATCATCTGAATGCCAATTAACTATATTAACATACAACTTGACAACTTTGGACACTTAGAACTTCTTTCATTTTATCTTATTGTCCATTTCGAAGTGTAAACAATGCAATTGGCAAGTAAACGTTAATAAGAATTTGTGATTCAAAAATGAATCATTTCAGGTATATATTTAACTTAAAAAGCCAAACTTTTTCCGGTCAGCATACAAATTGCCCTATTGTTCTAATCATAAGACAAATCGAAATAAAATCCAAAAACCGGTTTTAAATTTACAACGCGTAGTATTTGTATTGTATGGATAAGTACATATAACTTGGCTATGATCTCCGATACGGCAATTGAATTTTCACTCAAAACATTGCCAAGTTAACGAGTCGAATTCAATGTTTTGAGTGAGATTTCATATGCGAGATGTCTGACCCGAGACGAGCGACGAAGAAGAAAACGAAATTGAATTTTGTCAGATGTGCAGCAGACACAGTCAGTGGCGGTCCATAAGCTCGGAAAGTTTTAAAAAAATTCGATTCAAACAAAATTTAAAAAACGTAAATATACAAAAAAAAAAAAACGTATTAGAAAAATGGTCTCTGCTTTGAAATACAGTTTGGCCTTGGCCTTGATCATTGCCCTGGCTAGTTCGGGTAAGTTTTCTAAATTTAAATTCCACATATTTTGTAGTTTAATTTATGATTAGCAAGTGTTAAAAATTTAATCATAATTTCGATTTTAAGCCTATGCCATCAAGTGTTATCAATGTGAATCCCTTTCCATACCAAAATGTGGACTCAAATTTGAGCATGATGAAAGTTTACTATTGGATTGTAGTCGCATTGGACCACCAAAATATTTGCAGAATTTCTTCCAACTTCGTAATGCCACCGGCTGTATGAAGAAGACCCTTGAAAGTGGTAAGTTATCCTCTACCCTTATCCGAGTCAAACCCCTTCCTATCCCCCCTGTGATGTCATTTGTTTTAGACAAGAGTATTCCGTAATTTTGTGATGTCATGCGTAAATATATTATGCCTATTCTGTCACGTTTAATTATAATGATTATAATAATAATGACGTGATTGTGTGCGGCAGAATCTGAAATTAACATTTTTCGAAAATTTCAATACATCTTTTGTATAGTTTAGCCAACGATTTTCTCTCGCATCTATATATATGTATATATATTCAATGACTTTGCCTCAACTGCGTTTCAAGTTACTTTAATGATTTCCATTTGCCTTTAATTAAGTTTTAATTGGTTTACGATAAAAAGTAATATATAAATAAAGTACGTATAAGTAGAAAATGAACATTAGCCATGATCTCATCATCTCATCAAAGTAATTTTGAAAGCAAATCAAGCGTTGAGAAGAAATCAAAATGAAATTAAGGGATTGTTTCGAGTTACTAGAACTAACTATGTGCATACATACATATATGTGTCACAGGGTGGAGCCAATTGACATGACTGAAACAATTACCAGGTACAGTCAAATCACAACAACTAATACAATTTTCACACCAATACCGACAAACAACACAACCTTAACTAACAATCAACGACCAGTCATTGTTCGCTTCCCATTTACAAAATGCGAGTGAAAGTTATTTACTTAACATTGTTAAACCAAAATAAAATCTATGAATTTTCCAGTTGTCGGACATCCACAGATAGTGCGTAGCTGTTATTTTGGCGATGTGAACAGAATTCAGGATGGCTGCCAATCGGATCCATCCTTACCCTTCGTTAGGCAATTGGGCTGTGAGGTCTGCACCAGCGATGAGTGCAATGGTTCCACCTCCATGACACCGATTGCCTTTGGCATCATGCTGATGTTCTTTGGGGTTGCACGCCTGCTGGCATAGATCTACCTATATACTGTCTAAGGCCTGCGGCCATTAGTTCTTAATCTTATTTGGTTGATTGTTTGTAAGTGCATCTCACTCTCAATAGGTGTAAAAAACATAATAAATATCTTTAAACAATTTATTAATCTGTTATTGCGACTTATTTATCTAAGGAATTCTATGAAGGTTATGGATAAGTATCTCCTCGTAGTGTAAGTAAAAAGTTATTTTAGATTAAACATGATTTGTTTTTTAGTTGCAAGATACGAGATTGCTATTCTGGTTAAAAAAACTTTCTTTTCTAATTAAAAAGTATTTTTATCTCAGAGGAATACAAACTAGGATCTATTTTTGTATTAGTTATAATTTTCAATATTTCAATATTAATGATTAATTTACATTTAAATCTTTGATATTCATTTTTAGACCCTTAATACTTTAATCTCTGTTTGTTGAGTCAGGCGAAATGTAGTACATAAGTAGTAAATGAACATTTGCCATAATCACAACATCATCACATCAAAGTAAATCTAAATGAAATTAATGGATTTTATGATTTTGAGCTCCAACTAAATAAGTCATTTGAGTTATTAGATCTATGTAACTTTGTGTCATTGTTTGTATTCATTTTTTAGGTTTCAGACATCCGCAGATAGTGTGTAGCTATTTCTTTGTGGACAATATTTAGTTTGGCTGCCAAGACGATCCATCATTCAACTTCGCCAAGTAGTTAGGCTGTGAAGTCTGCACCACGGATGGGTGCAATGGTTCCTCCTAAATGATACCGATTACCATTGGTATTACACGATTGCTGGCACAGATCTATCTATAAACTATCTATCCATTAGTTCTTGATTGTATATCTCACTCTTCATAGGCGTAAACACATATTAAATCTCTTTCAAACTTTGCATAAATATTTGTATTACTGATTTTTCTACATATAGTTCAATAGTTCAAATTGTATGAATAAAGAAATGCAGCAAGCAAGTGGAGATCACTTTGGCTACATTGTTGAGTAAAGCAGTGGAAAACCTTTAATGCAACTCTAGTTTTACTATGTGAAATAAACTTGAGTTGGGAACACACCAGGCAAATCTACAAACCATATTTTGTTAGCTCTAGCTTTTATAGTCTCTTAGATCTGGTTATATGTATAAAGAGAGACATATATTTGACTCGGCTAATAATACTGATCAGAAAGTTTATGGTTGTTTTATACATATTAGGCACATTGTCATTTAACCTTTATATTATAAGTAAAGGGTATCGAAGAAATGTTACTTAATTTCAAAACGCAAATGTTAAGTATTTATTTAAATATATTTTATTTTTCCAAAGATCTAAGTTCTTTGCTTGTTAAGTTAGTTAAGTTTTAACTTTGTTTTGCCTGCTTTCATTTTTCAATTTTTTTTTGATAATAATAAAACTAAAGAAACTGTTTGTCTAACTATTATAAACCAAATCCTAATTTTCTTACTTACAAAGATAATTTTCCACCTTGTTTAATTTTCTTCAAGATGTTTATTTTTTTAAACCCTTCTATTTTATTTTGGCTTATATCCATGTCTTTATACTGTTTCGCATCAAATGCTAATGAAATACATAATAATTCTAAGAATATTCATCAAAATGATATTTAAATTTATGATTCTTTAATCGGATTGTGGGAATTGAAAACATGTTAAACATCCGAATAATTTATTGTTCCCAACTGAGACATTTTTATTAAACTTTCTACTTAAATGTTCATTTAGATATGTTTTTGCGTTGCTGATATGGAATATATATATATAAATACTTTTTATTGATTGCTACTCTGGAAAAAAAAAACGAATATGAGACATGGATGAGACATTCATTCCTATCAGTAAGGCCATGAAATGGAGCAATCTTTAAATATTTAAATATTATTTTTTTCAGTTGTTTATTTCCAGTGTTGACTTTGAGTGTGCGAGGTGTGTTGATTGAATTACTCATTTATATTTCATTGTTTTTAACTGTTTCTCTTTTGAAATTACTATTAAGAACTATATAAAGCTAAGTTAATTGTTAAACCAAATCTTATGTAAGTTAAGCTATAGCTTACTAGATCTTAGAACATAAATATCACTTCTTTAGTAGCATTACTCTAGTGACTTTATAGCTAAACCTCGCATTTCACTTACTCATTTTTGTTGAAAACTCAATTTCATGGTAGTAATTTTGTTTTGAAAATAATTGTTTGGAAAAAGTTATTAGTCAAGATTTTAGCTGGGCGGATATTTGTGTGACTTTATCTCAAGCATAGCCATAAAATTCAAATTGTAGTTCAATGACTCAAAATTCAAATTCAAACTTGAATACTCAAAAAAAAGAAAGAAAAAAAAAACACCTGGGGAACCGTAATTAGTGTGTGCAGTTGCCGTCGAATGAATGAATAACATTTCGTCGCATTTATTTATGTAAGGCTTAAAAAGGGAAAATATATTAAATATACATTGTACACACTTTTGTGAGTGTGTGTGTGTGAGTAAATGAGTCGTCTGGCATTGTTAATTATATACAATTGAACTTAATTTCATTTGTTGCAAGTTTACAAAGTGTTAAATGTATCTTGTAGATGCAACACCACGAAGAGGTCAAAAACCTAGCAAAAGACAGCATCTTTCTTACTTCTACTCCCCCCTCAATTGACCCGTAAACTCATTTGGAAGCATAATTTAAAAATTACTTAATTGAGAAAGATGGTAAATTATAGAAAGGGGGAAATGTGGAGTAATTCTATTCTCCATTTTTTTCTATTTTTGATGGGAAAGTCAAGCCACTTAAAGAGAATTACAAATTTGGAATTTGAAATGAAAGAAATAGAGAAATAGGGAGAGAGATAGAAATATATTTATCAAATGATTAAAATTAAGTGGGTAAGCAGTGTGAGGGGATGATTATAATGAGAACTAATTATGTTCTATATATTCATAGTCTATCAAACAATTAGTATATAATATGAGGGTTGGAGAATCATTCATTTCAATACACTCAATATTTGAGCGTAAAACTTCATTCAATAAACTGCGCATATATCTCTTTGATCCAGTTAAATATAAAAAAAAAAAAATAACTCAAAACTTGCATAATTCTTTAAAAATATATAAACAAATGGCGTATGACATCAAAACAACAACAACAACAAAAGAGGCAGAAAAAGCCAAACAATTGTAAGACAAAAATTCATCTGACATCACCCTAAAAAACAAGTTAGCAAAATATTTTGCTTTATATACAAAACAAACGCACATATATACAGATATATATGTAGATATATACATCTATACAATTTTCTGTGTCAAATTAAAAAAAAAAATACATACATATACACAATTCTAAGACCAAAGTCAAATAAATTCCAAAACACGCAAAGTAAAACCGAGTAAAATTCTCACTCACAAAGTTGTTTTTCTTTTTTTCTTTTCTTTTCTGTTGCTTCTCTTTTGAGTGTGAGTGTGGGTATGAGTATGAGTGGGAGAATGAGTGTGGCTATGAGTGTCAATTGTTGCAGGGGCTTGAATTAACCATCCCAGTCAGTGGTGGTTGCTTAGCCTGTATGCGAGCCATTTCATTAAGTTAGCCTGTGGCTGGCATTTTCGAGTCGTCAGATATCAGACTATTTTCAAACATCGCACCGTCAAGATCTCTGTCTAAATTCACTCTCTCTCTCTCGGTGGTTCGATTAAATAAAAAAAATAAAATTAAATAAAAATGGTGTCAAGTGTAAAACTTATTCTGGCCGTGACCATCTTGGCCACTATTGCCTGCACGGGTATGTGAAGAGAGCCTGCCGAAGGGGAAAATCTCTATAAATGCTTAACAAATTATTACATTCTATTCTATAGGCTATGCCATCAAGTGCTATCAATGTGAATCTACTACACAACCAAAGTGCGGTGAGAAATTTGATGCCGATGATACCTTCCTGTTGGATTGTTCTCGCATTTCTCCACCACGATTCCTGCAGAGTTTCTTCCCTGTACGCAATGCCACCGGCTGCATGAAGAAAGTCATTGATTCCCGTAAGTGTTGAGTGCAAAAAAAAAAAAAAAGTCAAAGTGGAGAGGTTAACCACATTAACCACCGCTTCCTGGTGATGTCATTTATGTGATGACGCCCACCACAAAAGGGGAAAACAAAAACTATATGAAGACACACACAAAAAATGAAGAGCAAAAAATGTACCTAAAGCAATTAGCTTGATTAATTTTAATCATCATGTCTGTGTGTGTGTTTGAGTGTGAGTGTGTGCGTGTGTGTAGGTGACAAACTAAGTTCAACTATTTATGCATAAGATTAACAATCAAAGATTGGGCGTAGCAACATTTATAAAGCCTATAATTTATGTGAGAAACAAACTCAAGCAAATGCTTGGATATATATTTAGCTATATACATAAATATATATAGAAAGATGTCGGCATTTTGAATGCATTCGATATATGTATATATATATATATTTCTGTACATATATATTTGCCTACATATTTCAGATGATAGACGAGCAAATCCATAAGAATTTAAATTTGAACATTTGTTCAAGGCTTTTCGAAAGAAATGTTAGGGAATTTCAATTACTTTGCTAGATTTGAAAAATGTTTTCTATATTAAGATTTTTAGATTGTGAAAACTGTTGAATCATTTGGGGAAGTTTTTTTTTTATATTTTTTTTTAGGTTTAGTGTGTTTAAATCACTTGAAGCTGAAATCAACTTGAAGCAATGAAGATTAGATATATTTAGAAATAACAAATAATTATTATAAGTTATTTTCTGAGTAATACTTACTCGAAGGAAAAATCATGAAATGATTTAAATTTGATTTTTAATCATGAAATAATTGAAATTATTAATTTAAATTAATAATTTAAATTTTTTAAACTTTTTTTTTTGAGATTACAGTTATGGCATGAGTTAAAAAATTCAAAATTAAAAATTCAAAAATTAATTATTGATGGAAAATATTTTAAAAGTCTAGTAAAAATAGTAAAATTTTTTTCTGTTAGGAATTTCTTTCCAAGGGAATTTGTAAAAATAACAACAATTTTCCATTCCTGTTTTAAAGTTTAGATTTTGAGTTAGGCAAAAAGAAAAATAACAAATATTTAATAGCAATCTACCATTATGTTTTGTTTCAATTTTCAAATCTTTAGATATATAATTTTAGGGCTTTAAGATCTTTTAGTTTTTCCAGGGCTAATTCAAGAAATTTGTTTAGAGTCATGATTAGTTAAAATACTTAAATTTAAATTGCAGCAATATGAATATTCTTAAATCTATATAAATATTCTCAATATATGTTCACACAAAGACTCAACAGATATAGACACGTTGCTTTAAAAACTTTTGAATATATAATTTTCCATAGAAGTATATATATGTATATGTATAAAAATTTTCAAAAATATTTTGTTATCTTACATTTAAAAAATTTATATACACAATTTATTATTCATTTAATATTTTTCCAATAGATTTCCGCTATATACATATGTTTTTTTTTTGGCACAAAATTTTGTAGCTGTTGTTTAGCCCCTTCCACAAAAATTAATATCTCATATGTATATACATACATGTATGTATATTTGTGTATATATATACTTATATATTATAGTTTCGATATAGCAAACAATGCCCAACCCTTTTGCACTGTCATAACTTAGCTACACAGATCGTGTTGATATATTGTATTTTGCTTAGTATTCAGTTTCAGTTTTGTCTGTTTTACATTTTAAGGCAATTAGTTGGATTGTGCCTTGGCATGCAAATCAAATTTAAAAAAAAAAGCTTTATATAGAAATGATGCCAGAGGGGAATCAAATAAAACAAAATGAAAACAATTTCATCTAGATATTTGAGTGTCTTTATACTGCCGCTTAATTATGATATTTTTTTGAAGTGAAAATTGTTATTAATTAATTTAGCTGAACTGATGGGGCGGGGGAGTTAAGAGTAGCAATTAAGTTGCCATTGTCACTTGTAAATTAATTTTAAATGGATGGTTTTATAAGTATCTTTTAGTCTGACAAGTTATAGAAGGTGTTTTTTTGTAATTATTTGCAATTACTTAAATAGTCATTGCAATTGCGCAGTTACATTTTTAATTATACGAACAATTAATTGCATTTAGTTCAGTGAATAACAATTTGGTTTAAGGAAAAAACCTTACAAATAAAACAAATGTGCCTCTCTCTCTCTCTCTCTCTGTCTTTTGCAGTTCCCGGAAATTCACATATTTTGCGTAGCTGCTACTTTGGTGACATTGCTGACACTCAGAAAGGATGCCAGGCTGATCCCACACTGCCCTTCGCCAAGCAGTTAAGCTGTGATGTTTGCACCAAGGACGAGTGCAATGGTTCCAGCTCCATTGCCCCCATTGCTGTTAGCATCTTGTTATTCTTTGGTCTGGCTCGTTTCCTGGCCTAAACAATTCAGTCCAGTACCCTTTGCCATTCAAAACATTCACTAGTATCGCAGACTTAATTACACGCATTACGCATATCACAAAAACTTGTATGAGCTTTTTAAATGGAATTTGTATTTTTTTTGCAAGCCTGAAGTCAAATTTTGTTCACAAATAAATTATCAATAAAATACAAAACAAAATTGAATCAAAATTTAAGACTTTTAACTTGAAGAGCTAGCAGATGACGTACTCCAACCGACTAGATGAGGAGCTAAATGATTATTATTTTAAATTCATTATTCAAAGAAGAAATGAGTACCCCTCATGTTATAAATAAACTGCTACGATCGAAGTCATATTTACCATAAGGTCTAATTATTTTCTCAAAATGGAAAAATTGTTTACCAGTTTAAGTTATACAGTTTCCGTCAAGTCCCTATATCTAGTCAATGTGAGTCCTTTCCACAGGCGGCAGCAGGCAATACATTTAGATTAGAGTTGCCACCGGGCAGATTTAAAAGCATTAACCGCTACGCGCCAAGTTTAAAAAAAAGGAGCCAGACATGTTTAAAGAACAAGTCCCCACCCTGTGACCAAGCGTGGTATCTGAAACTTTTTTTTGTTGTTGAATTGAGTTTCGAATAAATTTTTGATAATAGGTTTTGAATTGGTTTAGATCTGATACTCGGCAGCTATAACTTCATTAGCTTATTTATGTATGTTATTTGTTGCCACAAAGAACGGAAAGAAGCATTTATAATGTTAATACAGAAAGCTTTACGATAACTTTTTGTGTGGAAGAATGTCAAATATAAATAAACTGTATATAATATTTTCACCAATTACCGAGTCATGAGTCACTTAAAAAGACACACAATCGAGATTCTTAATTACAAGATTTGTTTATTTGTCTGTTGATATATGTATATTGGAGTTTATTAGAACAAATGATTGTGTGCCATTATTTTAAATAGGGTTTTTTTTAACAATAATTGATTAGTTTTTATAATTGTACAATGAACTATTTCATTTTTATCAAATTTGGCAACTTTAAGTTTACTGCATAATTTGCCAAATCTCAGTGGAGAATAGTTCGTAAGCCCGAGATATTTTTGTGATAAAAGATTTCTTTCAAAAAGGGTGTTTCCAAAGTAAGAGTATGACTGATTACATAGCCTATATACAATTGTTCTCCATCAGCATGGCGAGGTGAGTTCATATACAAATATCAAAATCCGAGACTTTTAATATGTTTTGGATCCGAAATGGACAATATAATGCTCTATGGACGACATAATCCAAACTCTGCTATCTTAAAAATTTAAAGAAAATTTCCTTTTTATCAAAAAGACTTCGGAAGGGTACACAAACGTCAGCACGATCGCCAGATAGACTATCGTCCCATATTTTATTTTTCTGAATATGAGCAAACCAATATGAATGTGAGTGCTACCCTTGGGAATTGCTTTGGATTGTGCAGGAAGCATTATTTAGCCTCGAGCTTTCATTTGTGAATCGTCAGAAATCAGACGCTTTTCAAACTCAGTACCGTCAAGACATATATATATCGTTCGATTACTTAGAAATTTGAAGAATATGGTGTCAAGTGTGAAATTTACTTTGGTCCTGATCATCTTGGCCACTGCATCCTGTACAAGTATTTTAAGAATTTCAAAATGAAAATTTCTTAATGTCAAAGTAATAAAAATTTCTCTCCGTAGGCTATGCCCTCAAATGCTATAACTGTACTTCTGAAAAAAATGCTGGGTGCTATAACGAATTAAAACCCATTCAAAGCGAATGGATTGTGAATTGTCCTGAAAATACACCCCACTGCATTAAGATTACTTCAAAATTAGGTAAGTGCCTGGCACACAAAATGTTAAGTAAAACTAAAATCAAATAAACAAAAAAAGTGAGGAAAAGTTTCCGAAATATTATTAAAAATGAAGCAAGCAAGTCGTCCCTGCCGACATTGAGTATACCCTGTACCTACTAGTTATTATATTGAATAAAGTCAAACACCCTCGAAATAGCGATTAATTTCATAAAAAAATTTCTTTAGCATGCCGCAACAGCGAATGCATGCTATCTCGCTCACTCTTTCCAGCTTTCGCCTTGGCAATTCAGTTCAAAATGCACATTCGTATTTCTCCGATATTCATTGTCCGATTTCGATTGAAATTGGTCAGATGATGCATATTAGCCACATTATTAGGTGTGCCAAATAAGAATGTGATTCCTTAAAAACTGCTCTAATAATTTGTTTTTTCTGAAATGCGGGGGCGGAAGTGGGCGTGGCAAAAATTTTAAACTCTCTTGATCTGCGTAGTCACTAGACAAATGATCGAACAACCTCAAAATCGCAATCAATTCAAAACAAAATTCCGCTTTACATGCAGCAGCAGCGAACGCATGCTATCTCGCTCTTTCTTATCTGCCAATGCCGCCTTGGCAATTCAGTACAAAACGGATATAGGCATATCTCCGATGTTTATTGTCTGATTTTAACAAAATTTGCTCAGCTGGGCCAGTTTGTGTATATAATTAGGTGTTCCAAGTAGGAATACGATATCTTGAAGGCAGCCCTAGCTATCGTTTTTTTCAAATTTCGGGGGCGGAAGTGGGCGTGGCTAAAATTTGAAACAAACTTGAACTGCTTTGACATTAGACGGTTGCTCACACCAAATTTGGTAGCTCTAGCTCTTATAGTCTCTGAGATCGAGTGGCTCATACGGACAGACGGACAGACGGACATGTCTCAATCGACTCGGCTGTTGATGCTGATCAAGAATATATATTCTTTATGGGGTCGGAAACGCTTCCTTCTGCCTGTTACATACATTTTAGCGACTTTAATATACCCTTTTACCCTTTGGGTACAGGGTATAAAAAGCTTTTTAAAGTCGCTAAAATAAATTTAACAGGCAGAAGGAAGCATTTTGGATCACAAAAAGAATAAATATTTTTGGTTAGTATCAATATAGATAGATCAATAATATAGATCTCGGATCTTTGATTATTGTGTTGAAAAGATCATAAGACTGAGGCGGTATTAACGGCATCGTCTCATTTTAACAAAACAGCAAAAATCTATCATCAGATCAAATTTTGCCAGACAATAAGTATCGAAGATATACGTTAATTCAATGTTTTGCACTAAAAATATTTTGTTACTTTTAAGAATTTTTCAACATAAAAACGGGAAATAATATCCTTATCTAGCTCTTAAAATTTGACTATTTTGTTTCTGTCCGAATATATTCAAAATTTTAAATAGGTGTGAGTGGTCTTTGATTGGTTCTCCATTTCGTTTTGAAAACCGACAATTTAGTTGTATATCGTCGTATATTCCCATCTATAAGTTATATATAAATCATTTTTTTTTATTTTTACAGGTGATAAGAATTTGATTATGCGTAGCTGCAGTAATTTATCCTTTAGCCAACGTTGCATAATTAAGAATGACTCGAAACAAAAGCAAACAATAGACTATGATGTTTGTGCCAAGGATTTGTGCAATGGGTCCAACTTCGTGACCCCCTTTGCTGTTACTATTTTCTTATTGTTTGGTCTGGCTCATCTATTGGGCTAAACAATTGCTAAACATTTACATGTAAAAAAATGTATCTCAGAGCAAAAAGTAGGTACTCAGCACTAAATTTTATAAGCATTACAAATTAATAAAATGCATAACAAAATTGTTCATACCAAGATGATTGATTAAACACTTTTGTGGGTATTGTTAAGCCAAAATAAATAATAACTCGAAAACCCAAAATAACTCTAAGGTATAACTGGCTGTGAAATTTCATTCATAGATTATTTCTAGTAAAGTCCTTTGCGTGTATGGGTCACATAAAAAGCTGCTTCTCTTCTTCTCCCACACACATAGACAATCGCACCTAAGAAAAGACCGACAATCGTGAGTAAATACATACATAGAAAAGTAAGCTCTTTTGGAATTCTCTTTTACCGGCTGATAATGATGTTCACGAGTATTGAAGAGCTGCCAGACATTTGCTCTTCAAACACTACTTGCCTCCTTCACACCTATACTCATGCACACACACACACACGCACACAAACATACAGAACGCACATACATCCATGGTGTGTGCTATAAATTCTTACTAGCAAAACGAAAAGAAAATTCATTAAAATTAGACAAATTAAAATACTGAGCGATGACGCCAGGCCAAATGGCCATTAAGTTTCCTCAAAACAGAGAGAAAGAGAATGGGAGTGGGAGAGAGATAGATAGATTGGTAGAAGGAGAGCGAACATAAGAGAGAAAAAAGAATGAACAAGGAGTTGATTTGGAATTTCAGTTTGCTGTATTCTTTTTAGTACAATTTTGAACTCAGCTGTCGACTGACTGAATGACGGCTAAATGGCTAAAAGGAAATGAGAGAATAACAAACACTTGAACTAGTGGGGAAAATCGGAAAACAACATTCATTGTGGAAAACGCTAAAAGGAAAATTGCCATACGAAAAAAGAGCTCGCGTGTTTACGATTTCGTCTTACGTGCCATACAGAAATATGTAAAAATAATTTATAGAAAATTATTTACACACACACGCACAAATAAACATACATAGATTTAAATAATATATACATATGTATGTATGTATATGTACTTTGTATGTACATTTATGCAGGAGGAAAAATATATAAAAGTTTCAATCCAAAATCGGTTCCGATACATTTCAGCTGAATTGCATCTCAAGTGGTGGCGAGTGAAAATAATTATAAATCATCAACACATAAAGAAAAACGAAACAAGTTCATACCAAATGTGAAAAGGAAAACATTTCATTTGTATCAGTGTGTATAAAGAAAGTGTTTCTCATATCGTGTATTTCATTTATTTTCCAAATATGCCGAATTATTTACATTTATTTGGCGCCTTCGTCAGCGTTTGCCTGGCCACAGGTTAGTTTTGGCTTTAGCTGATTTAAAGTAGATCTATAAGAACTCATGAACAATAATTTTCCTTCTGATCTTTTTTTGTGTTCTTTTGATTTATGTGTATTATTTCAATGCCATTAGCTTACGCCATCAAGTGCTATTCATGTGAGTCTGCCTACGAGACAGGCTGTGGCGAAAATTTTGAAGTTGAAAACCATTTCAAATACGATTGTACCTACAGTGCCCCGCCAAGATTTTTGGAGAATGACCTAAGTAATCCCAATGCCACAGCATGTCTTAAGCGGGTATTTAAAGGTAAGTCAAAAATTGAGTAATTTAATTTAGCCAAAGTAGAGGAACATTTTATAAAAATTTAATAGAGGAAATCTATAATTTCTATTGAATTTATTTTGTCTAATATTACCTTTATATTTTATGTGACTATGAATGAAAATACCTTGTTATTTAGCAAATTTATAAGGAATATTTTTGAAAAACACAAAATTTCTCCACTAAGACAGTATTAAATAAAACTAAACTAGCGTGACAAGCTACAGAGTAAGGGAAAATAGAGCGGCAAGATTAGCAATAGCAAGTAGCTTGCCGAGCCTGTAAAGTCTGTCTCTATAACGACTTGAAATGAACAATGTCTGATTCTAGAAGTAAAGAAGTCGCTTCTAATTAAGAAGCAATTAGGATATCTTCTCCATAAGTAAGGACAATGGCTTAAGCTATTTACATGTATTCCCACCATCCATGCTAAAACAGAAATGGTATAGAATTGTATAGAAAAATTTGCAAATGGACAAAAAAAAATAAGTCAAAACAACTGATAAACCATTTGAGTTTTTGATTAAATCGATTAGTTTTCTTCTGCAGTTTTATCAATCTTTTTGGATTGTGTCTTTTGCTATTTAAAATATAACAAATATATAGCATTTTTATATAGAAAAACACCAAATTTCATATACCTACAAATATATATGTATGTATATGTGTTTATTTACCCTCCGAATTGCATACAAAATGACTAATGTCAAAGTTTTCTCTGTTGACATAATTTGTTCTCTGATATTCAGCCAAAAAGTATGCTATACAATTTACAACGTATTATTGAAATTTTCCGCAACTTTCTCACTTTTATTTGTTACAGAAAATGATGTATGGAAATATGTACGTGGATGCTATTTTGGTGATGTCAATGAAACGGATACCTGGTGCAAAATGGATCCCACATTGATGGCCGTTAAAAATGTCTCCTGTTATGTATGCGACGATGAGAATTTTTGCAATGGCGTAAAACAAATGGCCGATTCTTGGAAAATTCTAACCCTATTAATGGTTGTACTGACCTCTTGTGTACTCAGACTTAGCTAAAAGACGATCATAAATCACTTTAGTGTAAAAAATAAATATATCAAGTTTTTAAATCAATTTCTATCCACTGTGGTCACTGGTGACTCTTTTTTTATTCTTGTGTTCTTTGCTGAATTAGCCGAAAAGATGGCAAACAAAAAACAACAAGTAAAGAAAAACAATACAAACTAATAAAAACTAATTTTATATATGTTGAGAATGCCAAATTGTTTATTTGTTCGACGGCCACTAATGAACATTTTTTTTTTTTTTTTTGATTTTGGGTGATAAACAAGGGCGAACCGCCGACACCGTCACCGTCACCGACACCAGCACCGACACCAGCACCGACACCTTCTCTACCGCCTACAATGTCAACACGCAAGTCCCCTCCCACTCTTCCAGATGTATGTGTATTTGGGCAGGGGAAATTCAAATGAAAATTTGACTATATGAAAAATCTCAAACAGAATGAGATTCGATTGTTGGTTTTGTGTTTTTTTTTTTTTTTTGCCAGTCAATTTTCGCTTCAGTCTCGCCTAGGCACCTCATCGGTTCGGTTTGGTTTAGTCGGAGACCATGTGATCGTGATCGCCAGCAGCATCACTTTCAACAGGCAACAGCACATCTGTGTATTTCGCATCTGTAGATGTATGACTATAGTATTTGACTCACCTCAAAGCAACAAACGAACAAACAGTGCGTTCAACTGTTTAAACTTTTATTTCATTTCGGGTTTGGTTTTGTTTCTTTTTTTTTTTTTGTGTATTTCTTGATGATGGCAATGCGTGCATATGTCCTCACTCTATGGCTGCTCGTCATGCTGACTGACACAGGTGAGTACCAAAGTTCCCAATTTTTACATACAAAGTTCCCGCTCCCATTCCAATTGACACACATATCTTTCACGCACATATATCTATGTATGTCGTCATCGTCATTCGAATGGCAAAAACAGCTTGGGCAATTACCTGCTATGAATGCGATTCGGTGAATGACAAAGGTTGTGGCGATGGCGACAACTTTCAGCCCGATGATATTGCCAAAACAAATTGCGATGCATTGGAGGCGCCGGAAACTTTACAAAACGTGTACCAGCAACGGCCGGATACGGCCTGTCAAACCAAATACTATACAGGTTGTAAGTATTAACAGAGAATTCACTTCATTCACATGCTATAGGATTTAACAAAATCTTATCCTAGTGCCAGGACAACCACATTTTGTACGACGCTCTTGTTACTTTGGCGATATATCATCATTGGAGTTTCAGTGCGATGAACAACCGGATTCAGTGGTGCCATATCTTAATTTCTGGGCTTGCACCATATGCAAACATGATCTATGCAATATGGCCATATACAATACATATAATTGGATGTTATTAATCACTTTACCTTTACTATTGATCATCTAACAAGAGTTCCGAACTATAATACATATTTATCATCTAATTTGTTCCTGAAACCTTTTATGTTATTGTCCGATATTGACAACTTCTGAGCCGATCATTTAATACATAGTAACTACAGATATTGAAATTTTAAATTTTACGTTATATCATTAATGCGACAAACCAAAATAACATCTTTTGATTCACTAGAGCTTTTCTAAAAGGCAGTTCAATGAATAAAGGTCTTCTATAGTAGCAGCTTGGACTGCCTCTATAACCAAATCCAGAGTCCAGGTTTTTTTTTATTGGCAAATTCCTTTCCTAATCTTTTTCGGTTATTTAATCGTTTTCTCTAATACTCGATTCAAACATTTTTTTTTTTTTTGCAACATTTTTCGTTTTTTTATTCTTTTTATACATCGACTAAAATGATTTAACATACATATACATATGGGTATATATATATATATATCAATATTTGTTTAATGTAATGTAGTCTGGGTATATATTCAATATATTAAATTTAATCAATTCTTATTGTGTGTTTGTTTGTTTGTCTGTGTGAGTGTAATTTTAATTTATCAATATATATGCATAAATTATATAAAGTACAAAAAAAAAATCATTGACATTGAATTAAAATAAACACACTCTTTGTTTCAATTAGCAAATAAAAATGTTTTGCAACACACAGATAAGTATATTTCTATATGTATATATATATATAATATTCCAGTTTTTCGTATAAATTATTGATTTTTTTGTTTTTGTTTTATTTTGTTTAGGTATATATGTATATATAATTATAACACATCACTTCTATATAGCATATATATGGGTTTAGGTTTAGCTGCTGCTGTTAGTTTTTTTTTTATATATGTATATAAATATATTCTTGTATAATTGAAATAACACATATATCTCTATATAGTATAGTATGTATAGTTTATATATAACTGTAGAAAAGGAGAAACCTATTAACAACTACTACACGAATAGAGAACAACAAAATTTATTCACTTGAAACAAGCTAAACAATTTGATTTATTTACAAAAGTTTTGGTTCGAAACAATTATGCCAAATACTGCTCATATCTATGAATATGAATATATATATATATATTTATTTATTTTTTTTAAGCATCAACTATCTTACCGAATTAACAGTTTTTATATAAATTATTTATTGACCAAATCAACTTTTTATATATACGTATTTATACGAAAGAAAACATTTCTGAAACAAGTAACAACAAAAATAGTTTTCAAATTTTCTTTTCAATTATCAACTTTTATCGATCGGCTTGGATCGGCTAATGTGGCTTATATATATACACATATATTATGTATGTATTGATAAAATTGCATAACAAACAACACAGAGAGTTTGATTTAAACATCTAAAAAAAAATGAAACATTTTCAATTGCTTCAACTATTTGCCACAGAATATTTGCAGGGATTTGCTTCTTTGTGGAGTACCAGCTCCGAAAGTAGTTTGGGTGTGGGTGGGTTTGTGTGTGTGTGTGAATCAGTTAAAACATACATATATCTATATCTGATGTTGACAAATCTATGGTTTAACCAACATGTATAATGTATAATTTTTTCGTTGTAACAATTCGCTTGAGTTAAATGCCATTTCCATTTAAGAGAAGTCTATCCGGCGAGTTAAAGAGAGAAAAACGAAATAAGAGCAGGCTAAGCATTTGAATATGTTAGAGAAATTATAAGAAAATACAAACATGAAATTGACTAGAAAAGTGAAAACAAGCATGTGCAGTAAGTGTGTGCGAGAGATTTTGTGTTTAAAATTGTTTAAAAAAAAAAAAACATAATTTTGTTATTTTTTGTATTGACTTTTTGAATGGAATGAATCTTATATAGAAGATAAATATAATTTGAATTGTAATACACTTGACATTAGTTCTGGAAATGAGATCAATTTGACATGCATTTGGCTCTCATTTGTCTCTCTTTTCTCTTAAATTCTCTTTTGAAATGGCATTCTTTGAATAGTTGAACAAATTTGATGAGCATATTTTAAGTTTTTTGGAACAGCAGCTAAACATTAGAAATTTGTTTCAAACATTTGCGACCAAAATGAAGAGAAAATGATTTAAATTGTTATAACATTAATTTGTTGATTTCATTTATCATTTGTTTTATGTTAATAATTGCGGCAAACATAATAACTATCATATAGACTTAAACAGAAACATTTCCAATGCAGAATTTACAAATTATAATCATAATAGTTATACACAAATATTATAGTAAATTGTAATAATAATAATAATAATATAATAATAACATTTATAATCAATTCAGTCAAGTCAGTAAATTTGGTTTATAGAAAGAAAATAATAATAGTTATTATAAACAAACAGGCAACATTTTATATTTTCTTTCCCCTCTTTTGTCAGAGTTTAGGAAAATATATACATATATATATATATAGATATATATTTATTGTTCTTGTTGCCTGTTTCTTTTTTTTTCTGATTTATCGGTATACACATATTATTATATAGGATTATATATATTTTTCTTTTAGCTTGATATAACAACTATTTTCATATCGTTTAAATGTAATTTCAAAGCTTTGCGTTTTGAAACATTTTAACTCACAGAGTATTTCCATTATTGTTTATAGAATTTTCTTTCCTTTTGTCAAACTTTTTGTTGGTTTGTTGAAACATTTAACATTTAACACGACATCGATAACGATAACGATTATTGTGGCTGCTGCTTTTGCTGCCGCTTGGCTATAGTTTTACTTTATAAATAAATCTGTTTTTTTTTTTTTTTTTTAAATGTTTACACAGATTTCATTTTTCTGGTATTTACGACATCCGCACAGTCGGTCGATGTCTGTCTCTCTGTGTGTGTGTGTGTGTATAGAGCAAGTAGCGGGCAGGGGGGGAAGGGGAGAGGATTTAAAAGGTATAGCAGTTGTTTTTCATTTTTGGCTGAGCACTTGATCATCGGCGGGCAATTTGGTTTTTTGGATTGAACAGAGCTTCTGGTGCTGTTGCTTAGCTTAACTGCCCACAAAGCCATAAACCTCAAGAACTCTTATCTCAAAGTCGCCCGATGGACACAATGGCGGATTGTTAAAAGTCTTGCAGCCGTCGGTCTTGCCAAAGCGTATATTCTCATCCATCCAGATGGCTTGGCCCTCACTGAAATGGGGAGAAGGAAACCATTAAAATCGCATAAAAACAGGAGGATTATACTATAAAAATTTGACGCCTTCTCTTGCATTACTATCTCACTTACCCTCCGCCAATGGTTATCATTTTGGAATCGGCTGCCATGAAGAGTTCAGAACTGTGACCCAAATCCTTATCGCCTTCAATTCCCACCCAAGGATATTTGGCTCTCTCGGGATATAAGGAGAACAAGAACGTTTCACCAGTGCCAAAGTAGGCCTGTCGCTGGCCTTTGTCATCCTTGACATTGCGCTCAAACCAACGCGATGAGCAGTAGGCACCAAATACCTGTAAATAAATTATATAAATTCAGTTAAAGATACTTTATTAAAATTGATATATGTTGAGCTAATTACCTCATTATTGCACGTCTTGATCATGAGCAGAGTGGGCTCATGCTGTTCCACACGGACATAGAATGTTGTCAGCGAGCAGCCATGCTCCTCGGTGGTATAGAGCAGCTTCGGTTGGTACATTGTTATACGCACGGGCAGCCATGACCACAGGGTGAATAGCTATACAAAATCAATAGAATGCGATTAGTGGATTAATTTGAATTCGATGAAATAGAATTAAAGAGCTCAAATAACTACAAATACTAACAAAGTAACTGGTATAAAGATAAAAGGTAAGTAAGTAGGTAGCAATTAGCCAATCAACAAGGTATAGATAAAAAAAAAAAAGAAGACGGAGAAACAAAGAAAAAACACAAAATAAATATATTTTTTATATTAGAGGCGGGAACTAAATGGCCAAACAAACTAAAAGCCAAGTTAAGTTTCAATCACAAAGAAACAAGAGAATTATACAAAAAATTTTAGCTACATTTCTCTTTTTGCTTTTCTTTTACGATATTTTGATGCAGCAGTGCTTGCAAAACTGTAAGTTTAGCTTCATTTTTCTTTTTATTTTGGAGGATGAAAAGTTTTGTTGATGTTTAGGTTATTAGTTATACCAAACAGGACAAAAGACGCTCACATAACTACATACGTCGATATAGTAGTAGATGGACATATGGAATACATGAAGAGAGAGAGAGAGAAAGATACGAATATCTGTGGTGGACGCTCTGCTTACAAGAATGGCTAAAAAAACACTTGGAGAGGAGTATTGATTATGTGGACGACGACAGAAAATGGCAAAGGATATACACAATTACAATTGGATAGTCTTTGTTGGATGGAAATGGATGAATGTTAAGTAGGATGGATTGGGCATTCACTTTTTTTTTTGTTTTTGGAAAATATGGAAAGGTATTTTGTTTGGTGGTCTAAATGCAAATATGCATATGCTTACAAATTGTCTATCCGTCCAGGTTTTAATGAAATTCGTTGTGCCCGGTAAACCAAAATGCTATGAGAAATATATAGGTATGTTTTTATATAGATTATAGCAAAAAAAATGTGAATAATGTCTTATGATAAAAAGTCATTAGAATGGTTTTATTTGTTGTATTAAAATGCCAAAAAATTGTGAAATTGATATGCACACGTTCATTCCCCTTATGATTGAAAAAGGATTAAGAGTTTTTTGAATGGAAAATATCATGAGGATTGTTGTGATTTAATGGTTTGGAAGTGAATGTATTTATCTTTTTTCGATATCAATGAAAGGCCCCGTTTCTTCAGGTTTCCTCTGGAAAATAGAACCCTAAAAGGGGGTTTCAGATCTTTCAAGGTAACATTGATTTCAATTTGGTTAATAACCAAAGATCTAAAGTTTCCGATTTTCCAGAGAAAATCTATAATTTCGTATTTTTTAAATGAACAAAGAAAACCATTCTAATTTGTACAGTTCGTTCGATAAGTATATCAGAGGAGAGTATGGATCTAACCCTAGAAGTGATTTTCGTTTACAGACTCAGACTTCAGTGCTGCTGAAACTGTAACTGGCTGGTTGGAAATAAGAAAAAACAAAAAAAAAAAGAGGTAGAAGAAAACCGAAAAGTATCAAATTATTGAAAACAAAATGATGGCCTACTCCATGCAGGTTTTTTTTTTTTTTGTTTTGTTCTTGGATTAACTAATCCAATTAAGAAGGTGGGAAGAAAAAAGCATTGTTTGCAAGTTGCATATATGTATGGTGCATATATATATATGTGAAAATATATATAAACTAAGATCTGGCAGATACAATATTACATTGTTTATATATAGTAGTATGTGTGTATGTGGATGTGGTTGGTCTTTAACCGAGAGAAAACTTACATCTTCATTCGTACAAACTTTACTTTTCAGATTATGTATGGGATAGACGCCCATGGCAATGGCTCTATGACCCGGCGACTTTTCGCCCTATATACAATATATATATATATATGTATTATATATAGTGTGTATTATGGAGAATATGTTTTAGTTTTAAAAAGAAATGATATGTATATGGAATTGTATGTGATCGATTATGTTGATAAAGCGCACGCATTAGTTTTTTTTTTTTTTTGGTTTTAGTTTTGTTTTTGGTTCGTTATTTGATCATTCATAGTTGCCAAGGCAGCAAAAAATACAAGAAAAATAGAGAACATTTTTTATATAACAGTTTTTTTTTTCGTTTATATATATATAAATATATTGTTGTATATATGTATATATGTTGGGATTATGTAGTTTTTTTTTGTGTAAAATTTTGAAAGAAATGCAATTAAACCATACAAGAGAAAACAAATCAAAGGCTGCTGCATGTCTTGAAACAAAAACGAAAAAAAAAAACAAGTTAACCGAAAAGATATGTATTAAATATATATATATATATTTTTAGATAGAGTGTTAGAAAAATTGAACATAAAAAAAAAAACGGTGAGTGAGAAGAGAAGCACAAGAGAACATAAAGAACATTTAGTTGAAAATAATATAAATTTTAAAATTTTTTTTTTTTTTGTTTGTCTAGGTGTCGAAGCGAATCGACACGAAAAACTAAACTCAGAGAACTTTGAAAAACAAAACAAGCAGAATTCTCAAAACAACATTCGAAATATAGATTATAAATTTTGTTGGATGTTTGTTTTTTTTTTAGCCTCATACCAAATTGCGACAGCTCTCGGAGTGCAGCTTCTGGTTTTGTTTTTCAATTTTGTTGCAGTTGCAGTTGAAGTTGCATTTATAGTTGTTGTTGTTGTTGTAGTTGTTGTAAGTGCAGGGTGTTCCAAAGTAAAAATCAAAATAAAATAAAAACCACACACACATACAAATGGAAAGAAAACGTAAGTATATATATGGAAAATACCATTAGATAAGTGTTGTTGTTGTTGTTTGTTTGTTTTGTTGTAGTATATAGTAGTGCTGTAAGTATTTTAGAGTTATGGCAAGAGATATACCTAAGTCCTAAACTAAATGAAACTAAAACTTTAACTGACTGCAGCTAACAGAGAGAGAGAGAGAGAGAGAGGGCGACAGTGAGTGTTTTGTTTGTCTAACTTAATTGGTTTTGTTTAGTTTCTTTTGTGTTTAAGTGTTTTGTTGTTTCGGTTCGTTTCGGTTTTATGGATTTTTGTTATTTTGGGTTTTTTAATTCATACCTCACGTATGGTCAATGTGTGTGACATCATTTGTATGTTGACCTGCGACTGACTAGTGGGCAGATTATCACTTGAACGCGATTTGATTAATTGCTTCGAGCCGCTATTGAGCACAGAGCGGCTCTTCAATAGCATTTCAGTCTTGATAGATATTCTAGATATATACTGGGTACTGAAATTTGAAAAATGAGAAAACCAATTAGAAATATACTTAGTTGTCTTTATAGATGTTTACACTCACCTCAGTCCCCTAATACTAAAAGCGGCATGGAGCAGCTTCGCCGGCGACACTGGTATCTTTTTACAAAATTTGATCAATGCATTGCCAATGTCATTTTTAATATTATCCGGACTCCATTCGTTGTTCGATTGGCATTCCTTATGAAAGAGATTGAGTATGACCAAGGCAACGCGATAGAGCACCTTGATGCCCTCATGGAAATAGCAATCCATAATGCGTACAAGATGCTGAAAGGGTAGACCAGCTAATATCCACCAGCACCAGTCCATAAAAACGCGCTCCAATTTTAAACCAGGGCAAATACGTTGAAAATACGAAACGGCACTCTTCTGCAAAACAAATAATATGTAAATATATATTTCTTTATTATATTTGTTTCCTCAATCACTTACCGTGTGCTTTTTGGCTATCTGCATTACAGTCTTCCAGGTGACCTCGTGTTGCAATTTGGTTTGATTAATGAATACCTTCTCTTTGCTAGCCACTAGACCAGCCAGGCAAATGTAGGCCTCTTCCTCTGTAAAGAAACCAAAAGATTAGAATGGAACAGTAAAAATTGCAAATGTATTGAAAATAAATGTCAGCAATTTGGCACAAGTCAATTTCAATTTAAGTATAACAAAAGTATTTTAAATTTAATCTGTTGCATTATAAAACTTTTAAGATGATTTTTAGACTATCGTTAGAATAGAATTTTTAATGTTCCGAATCGGTTAAGATTTCAACAATCTTTGGCCATGACCAAATTTTTATGTTTATGTATGCCGAATTTTATGTTTTTCTCATGGCCAAAATTTATATAAAAAAAAAAATGTAGGGCAGAACTTTTCAATGGTTCCCCCCATTGAGGTGCTAAATGAAACTATTTAATCGTTTTATCTAAATTTAAATCGTATCAGTTTCATAATTCGTACAACAGTTCGTATACATAATATTGAGCTTTTTTTTTTATGTCAGTAGCTGAAGGCGTGACCAGGCTGATCGAATTGCATTTACTATACTATCCTATATGTATATCTTGCCCACTCACTGACAATTATCTAGATTTCTATAATAACAGGCCCAACTTTGAAGACAAGAAGGGGTTGTTAGGGGGGAGAGGGCTAGTGGGGACGCTTTAATTTAATTGCACCAATTCTGAAATGTCAGTTTAGATGGCATTTGTGCCGTAGTTCAACATGTTTGCGGTTTGCAACAAACGAAGAGTGGGGAGTGAGGGATGTGGGTTGATTGTAACCGCAATGACGCAGCACAAATTGAATTGATTATGCGTTGGAGGAGCAAGAGTGATGGCGGGAATGAGAGTAGAATGGATAGAAGCACTCCACACAATCAGTTGTGGTCATCATCATTATCATCATTTGTATATTGCACTTTGACCAATCCTTTTCTATATATATGTATATACATATATTTTACTGCAATTGTCCATAATTAGCTGCCACAATTTGTGTTTATGGAGTCAGTTAGCCTGGCCTTTGTCATTGTAAAAGTGTGTGTGTGTGTGTTGGCTTATTTGATTTATAAATTAGCTAAAATTATGCCGCACGCTGCTAAAAATAATACAAATCTGTGATTTTTCATCTTTACATTCAGATGATCATTGTTAAGGCATGTGAATACAACAACACTCTCTCGTGTCCGGCCCATTAGAGCAATGTTAAATTACAAAAAAAGAATCGTATTTCGATATATAAATAAAAATAGGTTTCCCCAAACTCTCCCCCCCCAACTTTGCATTCAAAATATAATTTCTGTTGTCAATGCTATCAATTAACAATCTGGCTTTAAATTCAATTTAGATATGACAATGATGATGATGAGGCGTCAACCGAACTCTGATGATGACTTCTTTTTAATACTGATAACAATTGAACTCCATATTTGTTGTTGTTGCTGTTGCACATTACAAAGTTTAAACAATTTCAATTGAGTCTATTATTCTTGCTGAGCTGATAGACTGATGTGGTTTTTAAACTCGCTTTCTTATCAGTGGATTTAGCCAGACTAAGGCAGTTTTATTTTATTTAGCTTATGGCGATTGCCCTTAATTATAATTCTTTCTATTATCAATTGTTTTGACAGCACCAGCAAAAATAGAAAGAGATGGCAATATATAGAGAGAAGAGAGAGAGAGAGGGAAATAAGACATTGTCCCACAGTGACTTTGTTTGCAATTTTCTGGATTTTATCGCTGGCGGAAACCTTCCAAGTTGGCAAACAAACTCGATAAGAATAATTCTTGTTTGCTCTAAATGTATTTTTATCATTTCACATATTTAAGTTTCACGGATTTAAATCAACTATTAATAGTCTATATATGACGCACTTCTTTATTAAATTTGATACTTGAGATGATTATGATTATTGTTTGTCTGATTGCTGTCAATGCAAACTGCATTAATCTTAATTGCTTTCACGACATTTGCATATGTATGTATATCGGTTGACAGAGTTCAAAATTTTAAATGATCCATGAGAAAAGAACTACAGCTACTGACTGGCTGCCTCAACTGATTGCACTTTATGGCTGGTTATTGTTTATTATTACTAACTGAAAACGAGCTACTAATTAGCCAATTAGGTTCAAAAAACCATAAGTAAACTGTAAATCGTAAAGGCTTATATTTATGGCCAACGATTAGGTCAGATAAGAAAAAATTTAACAAACAAAAACGGAGAAAAAGCGGAAAAAGAAAGCAAATATTTTTAATAATTTGTCCGAAGTTTTAATACACTTTAATGTTGTGATTTGTTGGAAAATCTAAAGTAAAAGAATTCTATTAATATTGTTCTATACTCTAAGATTATAGTGGACAATATGAATAATAACATAAGAACATGAATCTGTTTTAGTTTTATAATATCCTATGTCCTTTTACAGTTTATGGTGGGTTAAACAAGGATATGTCATATAATATAAGCTGTAAGAAACTTTCTTTTAAAACTTTTTATAATGAAATATTATCATTACAAAATATATACCAGTAGAACTTCTCTCTTTCCAACTTCTCTAACTCGAATTCTCTCTAAGTCAAACCAAAATTAATGGCTATAGAGCGAAATCTCCATAGAATTTTACTTCTCTAACTAAAGCGGGAACTCGAAATGCCATTTGTTAGGCAAGTTTGACTGTAATTGGAGACTATCTAACAGTTCCAGATTTTTAACCTTATAACGTGTTGTTTGTTGCAATTTTCTACTTTATTATATGTACACATATATATATATATATGTACACATATATATATATATATATATCTATATAAATATCATACATGTTTAGACTTCATTATCAGTTTCTATTTGCTAAAAAACTGTTTTGGTTTTAGTTGATATTGTTTTGTTTGTTACTTTTAATGTATGTCTGTATACAAAATGGTTATTCCAAAAGGTGTTTAGATAAGTTCTCACCATTTTGACGTCAAATTTTTTTTTTTTTTTTTTGGCAGTTAACCGAGTGAACGAGATTTATTTATTAAAAATAAATACAACAAATGGGTAAAATGTATATATATCGTATATAGGTATATAGTATATCTGTCTAGATCTGCTGCAGGTGAGTGAAATAAAAGAAAACAATAAAATAAATTATGCACATGGCCAGGCTGACTGGCTATTTGGCTGTCTATGGGTTGTCTTGTTTTCTATAATCTAAACATATGAAAAAAAAAACACGTCTCGTTGTTGAGTTGCCTTAATTAGCTCAGCATAAACAATGCATAATATATCGAACACACACACAAAGACTAAAAGAAAATAGCAAACAAAATCAAACATTTTTTCAAAAATAAAATACTTTAGCACACACTGTAACAATTTAAATATGTTAAGCTTTGCACATGTATAGAGGAAATAAGGCGAAAATAAGCTTAAGCTATGAAGCTTCCAGCATAGAATCAAAGTAAAGCTTAAAAGCACACTTATACATATGCAAATTCTTTGCTCATATGCATTCTGATTGCAAAAAAAAAAAAAAAAAAGAAAAGAAGAAGAATAAATCTATATTTGAGTTTCACTCCTCAAGGCCAAATTCCAACTTCTGACGTAGAATAAGTACGAATGTATTTTCAAAGTGGTCGCTCGTACGTCCAACAAACCCATTAAATTTTAAGCTGAAACGTGCGTGAGTTGATTTAACAAGTCTAAAACAAATATACACATACATACATACACATATACGAGTGTATATGTGTATATGTACACAAAATTTATGCATAAAGTGCGACAATGGGTATGTACAAATATTGGTTAGGGTAGAGAGAACTAACTGACTGTAACAAAACATATATGTATATGTACATATGTATGTATGTACATTCATATGTATATAGTATTTGTCGCATGAAATATATATTGTGCGCAATATGTTTCGTTTTTTTTTGTTGCTTTATGTGAATATTATGCTCACGTGTTGTCATCATTAGCAAATAGATGTTTTAGCCAAAGAAAAGTGTGTGAGAATCTAAAAATAAATCACATCACTGAGATAATCTTGATAGGACAAACACAACAACAACCAACAACAACAGCAGCACATTCCAGTGGCACATGTGAAATAATGTGTGTCAGTAAGGTACACACAACAGAGCAAGTGGTAAGGAAAAGTGCGTGAATGAGAGCCTTTCACCACATGCTCCTTTTGCCGCATGACGTCAACGAGAATCAACAATTTCCACATGAACTTGAAATTCGTGCTGATTGAATAACCAAACGAACAAAGGAACGAACAAATATGGTAATGAAACATTGCATCTTTTCTCATCTCTTCTCCATACTCTTTGTCCACTCAATGCTAGTTCTGTGTGTGTACAATTTTCATTGTCCATGGTGCCCTTCGTACTATATAGCGAACAAAGTGCGAAATGTTTATAAACAACAATAAAATCATAAACAGGCGGCACTAGAGCCGAGCAGGACTGTCTGTCTCAGACAGTTAGCCTTGAAGGCAGCGGAACAGAATTTTTGTGTTCAGTGTAAACAAACCTCCAAAAAAAGAAATAAGAATAAGAGTGACTGATGCTTGACCCGCAAACTGGTCGGTCCCCCTGCCATTATGACGGGCTTATCATCGACTTTATCAGCAGTAGCAAACATTGGCATCAGGCATCATGTGCTCTCTATAGAAAAATCATACACATATGTACATACATATATACATATATATTTATATGTTTATAGATTCTAAATTAAGTGCGACGTAGAGGCCCAACCGGCCTACTTGAACTTTAGATGGAAATCAATTTAGATTGTCTTGTTGTTCTCTCTTAATTTGTTGTAGGTGCAATCCATATATAGTGTATATGTATGTGTATGTAGTTTTTATACTAGATTCAGACGTAGGCAGCTGGAGAAATCTATTAATGGCCGCTGAAATAGTTCATCATTTATGATTAATATATATTAATATGATCTTTTGCTATATAGATTTCATGGGTTATCTTCTCTAGTATAAAGAGTTGGCCCAGCCATGTGATCAAGCCAATTATCAATTAATAGCCAACACAAGTCAACAGCTTTCGAATCATCGATTTATAGAATGACAATTCAATATAAGTTAAAAATGATCTAATTTTAATATTTTAATCGGGAAAATCTTTACATGATGATGGCATGTAGAAAACCTTTGCTTAACTTAGTGCCAACGCAGCAACTAGCTGAGCTTAAGTTGCCTTATAAAATGTTTCTCATTTCGTTCTTATCTCTTCACTCTAACTGAATTCTGCACCTTTGTATATGCAAAGGCGAAGCTAGTTGCTGTGCAGGTTGCATAATTGTTAACTGAATACTTCTTAACTAGATTAAGCTACAAAAGCGTGCAGAATAATAATTTTTCATTTATTTTTTTGGATTTTGAAATGATCTAAAATAAAGTGAACTTTATCCAATCAATTCCCTTCTTTTGTGTCGGAGTCAATTACTGCATGTTGACACCCTCCAGATCGCTCTAGATAACAATCAAGAATTTTGCATTATTATTAATATTATTATTTATATTACTTTGCTGTTATTCTCGCTCGCTTGCTTGGAATTTAGCGGTTTTACCAATCTCAACCCACATGCCACTAGATTAAACCAATTTTCGGTTGAACTGAATTTATATATATATATACATATTTGTATTGTACAACAATTTAATTGGCATTGCCTTGGCCATACAAAAAAAAAAAAACTGATAACAAATTGTGACAACAACAATAACAGAGACTACGGAACTGAATTAAATCCAGCTAGACGCATGGACTCTAGATTCTCCTCTAGTTAATGTCAAGTACGAGGTTTAGTTTAACAACAACAAAAAAAGGGGTACAAAGGGCGCTTCTCTTTCCCTCTCTCGCTCTCTCTCTCTCTCTCTTTATACGCCCTTTGAAAATTGCTTGATCGCCGGCGCGAGTTTGCATGTTGACCAAATCAATTAGCTTGACAAAAATCACGATACATCAATTTGCAAAGAGTTGCGATCAGATCGGAGTTGGATTCAAACGCAACTAATTGTAATTGTGCTAGTTGAAAATGACTTGAACAAATATTGACATATACATTCAACTGGAAAAAAGTTAGATGGATTTGCGTTAAATCTTACCCGACATGAAATGCAAAAGTATCGATGTAATTGGATACAATACTGGACTGTAGGTAATATCAGGGCAATCATAGCCCAATACATTCACAATACGATCGGCAACAGCGCGTCCTGTGCTAGTCAAATGGTAGGGCAAACAATGGATGGCATCAACGAAGGCGGGCAGCATAATTGGCTTCTCCGATAATTCGGTGGTGCCAAAGACCTAAAAAAACAAAATAAAGCAAAATATATAAACATTCGATTGATAAATTGTATATTTCGACTTACCTGATGAACCATTTCCCAGTAGAAACCATCTAGCATTGGCTGCTTGGTCAAATGTTGGCCACAAAGCAACGGCCATAACTGTGATCTAATGGGCGAATTAATGGGCCAAGAGTTCTCTCTGAGTATATTTTTAACATCGCGCTTTTTGCCCTGCTGCAGTAGCTGTTGAATCTCGGTAAATGAGCGCAATGCTGGCTCTTTGCCTGAAAAGTGAAACAGATATTGAGATTATTGATTTGCGATCACTTTAGTTTAACTTAGGATAGGTCAACAATATAGTAAAGAGAGCTTTAAATACAGTAGCAATGTGTAAATCATAAAAAAATATTATATACTTAGGTATATTGCATGTTATAGCTAATCATTTCAGCTACTAATCAATTGAGTCAATTCTTGACCACTTCTATATCATATGACACGATTATTATGGCCACCTAAATGTTATTGATAAGATGTGAATAAATATATATATATACATATGCTTAAACTATTTTTGTATATTTTTTTAAGGTTATGCATTCGTGTTTTTTTTTTTCCCTGTAAACCTTTGAAATAAAGTATTTCTATTGAAGTTTATCAACGGGCTCAAGATATAAATACATGTACATGCTACTGATAAGTAGTTAAATTTCATTATAAGTGTTTTACTATCGTTCAACTCACCCCCAACCCGAAGTACCTGCACCCCCTGCCTTTCCCTCCCTCCCTCCCGTTTTCAAATGAGTCGTGTTACTTATTATGAAGTCAAGCAGCAAAGTGGCAAATAAAATACTTCAGCTTCAAATATACACAATTTGAAGTACGCCCACAGAGATACGAGGAAAAGTGCATTTTGATAAGGTCAGTGATAGATCATCATCATATATAGAGTATATAGAATAATAATAATATAATATTTTTTTCTGATAAATAGTTTCAAGTGCTAAATGTTGGTATTGTAATGAAAAAATACAAATCTCAATTTAATAATCTTGCTAAATTAAAGTTTCATTTGTTGTTATTAACAACAAAACTAGAGCTAAATATCTTGTACTATGTCATAAGGCAATTTATAATGTTTACTTAATCAATTGAAATGGCCAACAAGTTGACAGTTGTTTAAGATAGATTTTATAGGGACATTTCTTTGTTTATATGTATATGAAGTTATCGGTCAGCTTATGCACGAGAACGAACTTTTGGTCAGGTGGCGCTGCAGAAGACGACCCCCCACACATCCAACACTTCAATGTCAGACTCGAAAAAATATGTATGTATATATGTTTATATAATATATACATATATAATGTTTAAGGCTATCTGAAACTAGGGTAATTGATTACATTTTCGAGCGCCAGAAACATGTCTCATTACGACAGCTGATCGATTTTTGCATGCCCTCATCTTATCATTTTCCGCAAAGCCAACTAACTGATAAGATGAAAAACCCAGCGTCATATCAATCAATATAACTGTACAAAGTTGCAACTTTATATAAATAGTATAATATGCTTTCACTAAACGAATCAAAAATAGTAGTTGTTGCGGGTAAACTGCAATTGAAACACACAAAATGCAAAATTTGCATGACATGACTCAGATATACATATGTATATATGTATATATATATAAAGATATATCTCGATATCTTTGAAGACAGAAAAATAAGTAATAAATGCAATAAAAAAAATATATAACTGGTATAAAAATTGAATGGGGCTCGTTTGCATTTCTCCCTTGTGAGGGTAATTAATCCCCATCGTCTACAACAAGCAATAACAAAGCAAAAACAACTTACATTTGCATTTCAACAAAAATGGAAATCGAAAAAAATAAAAACTATACTCAAACTGAACTGAATACACTTAGATATATGTATACATATATATGTATAGACCACACTAATATTGTAGATGCGGTAATTTTCCTATCAACACAATCAATTTCCATTCAACTGGAATGTTGGAGATCCAAACACAAACACACACACACCCACCTACACCCACATTCACAAAATGCAAATGCTAAATGCCATATTATGTTAGCTATTTAAAAAAAAAAGAAAGAGGGGATGTGAAGAGGAAGTCGTTTGTAATTATTATTAAATATTATTTTCCATCTAATTAAAATTTTGCCATAAATTTTCTAATACAGGCAATTAAAAAAATGTAATCACATAAAATTTGCGCAATCAGAACTAAACAAAGTAAATACAAACAAATACAAAAACAGTTTATGAATGGTAAAAAACAAAAAAAAACAAATAATATAGATAGTGACACTTCAAATAGAGGTGACTAACTAACAGAGAAGAAGATTGTTTCCGCAGTTATTATTATTTTTTTTTTAAATGTAAGTTTAGATTGAATTATAAAAATAGAAAAACTATCTTTAAGGCAATATACAGTAGAATCCGGTTATAAAGACTCCGCTTATAGCGTCCGTCCGGTTAAAACGACGAAAGTTCGATGTCAAAAATTCAACAAATTTTATTTAAATTGTTTTGATTAAAAATATAATTTGTGTTATTTGGAAACCAATTACAAACATTGCAACCATAAAAAAAAAACAAAAAAAAAAAGGTTTTTTTGCTCCTTCCGGATAGTACGTCTTCCGGATATAACAACGTAAAACGTCGGTCCCTTGAGCGTCGTTATAACCGGACTCTACTGTATTTAAAAATAGTAACAATTTTAAGGCTTTCCTTTTAGTAGTTTATTTCGTCACTGCAAGTTGCAAAAGTAAATGTTTAAAATAATTATTCTTCTTTTTATTGCTGTCTAATAAGCTTGTCACAGATTGATGAAAAAGTTACAACAATAAGAAATAAGAAAAAATAAGAAAAAAGTTAGAAATTTTATTTAATAATATTTTAAAATAAATATAAGATTTCCTATGTCAAATCAAATTATTAAAATATCACTTTGAAATACTTTTACGATATTTAGTTTATAAAGTTTTTGATTTCTGAACAAAAACAAAATATTAGTGCTGGAAAGCGTTTGAGTTCGAGAGAGAGCATTCGATGGCAGTGATAACTGATAAAGATTTTCCTTATCAATGTTAAAATCGCAAAGCTTTTCCCAACCACTTCTAATCTGATCTATCTTCTCCCCTCCTAACACTCTTCCCTTTGTGGAGGCGCACTTTTATCACGCATTTTAATTGTATTTCAGTTCTATTCTTATATTATTTTTTTTATTTCACACCATTTTGAACTATTAACACACTAATTGTTGTTAGTTTTTTTATTATTGCTGCTGTCTGGTTTACGATTCCACATTTTGTTTTTGTTCATTGTTATATGTCTGTATTTGTTTGGATTTGATTTGATTACCTGGACTAAACTGAAAGCACTGACACTTGGTGGTTACATCATTCGAGCTGGCCGCTATGAAGAGGGGCAGCTCAAAGAACTTGTCACATTCGGGATCAACATAGACGCTACTCCGGCGGCTGCTAAACTGCTCCAAATCGCGTATGCCCAAGACTTTGCCAACCATTTCGAATGTTTTTTCGAGTGCTTTTTTTTCTTTCGTTTACTCGAGTTGGTTTATTCGCTTTTATTTTGCTGCTGCTTGGTTTACTTGGGTTTTTTGGTTGTTTTTTTGGCACCAAAATATATATATTTTGCTCAAAAGAGCAACAACAAATACATTTATGTAGATTTGTTAGTATGTTTTATTTTATTTTTGTTGTTTTTTTTTTTTGTCTTTTGTTTTTTTTTTTTTGTCACTGTTTTGCCTTTTATTGTTTTAATTTATTGCGCTCTGCAATTTGCTTCGTTTATTTGTTGCTCTTGTCAGTGGAGCCGACAGGAGGGGCGTGTGGAGAGGCTGGGCGCCGCAGTTGATTTTAATTTGCACCACATTTAAATTTTTCAATTCACATTTTACTTTTATTGTTTATAATTCCTTTTGTTTTTTTTGTTGTTGCTTCGCTTGCTGCTCGTTTTCGAAATGAATTTCAATAATTTTACATTTATTATTTATTGCGATTCTGCATTGAGTTCAAAAATATCATTAATATTACGATTCCACCACATACAGGCGAGGATGGCGATCAATTGAACGGGATGCTCAAGTGCAGGGAATATATCGCGCGCGTTTGCCCTTTGCAATAATACGAATCCGAGAATAAATACAAAATTCCGTAGGCCTACGTGCGGCGGGTTTGAATGCGTTCAATGTTCTCAGCACTTCACTCAGCTGGCGGGCCGGTTTCAATGCTTTTGGCTCTATGAATGAAACTGAAAGCTTCAGCAACCCCAAATTGGGGTGTCAGAGAGAGAGAGAGAGAGAGAGAAAATGGGCTGGCAGTCAGAAAGAGAGCAAGAGACTAACTAAGTGGGAAAGATAATGATGAGAGCGAGCGATCACAACCTGGTGGCGCGTGCGAGCTTTATTATGTGCGAAAAGCTTTTTCTTGCTTTCATTTCATTTTCTGAGTGTTTTCTCACACTCTATCCAGAGGATGCAAGTTAGTTATCAAATATTTTTTAATCCTATAAAGGATATATATAATTTTTTTAATATTTTCTTAAACATAATGTTTGAATTATGGTTAAGGATAAAGAGCACAAAAGCTGATCCTTTATTTCATTAACTTTTTATGCTCAGTTTAAAGTGGGCAACTTATAGAAGGGTATTTCAAAGTCGGTACTTTAAATACTTAAATCTATGTATGTTGTATTTTGATTCAATTTAGTTTTGTTTTTACTTTATGCATGAATTTTACTATCTGTGGCGGGATCCCAAACAGCTGTTTTCTGTTTAACTATTTACTTTCTCTCTTGTTCTCTCTCTTGCTTGCTTCAACTTTTTGGCCTTCTCTCTCTCTTTATGGCTATGATGTTTGATGTTGGGTGGAAATTTCGTAAGCTTGGAAAACCGCAGAATTGTGAAAAAAGAATTCTTGCAACGCTTTGCGTATACAAAATGTATGTAATATTTGTGTTAGGAAATTTTCTTTGTTTTCTTGCTTTGGAATGTTTGTTTATGAGAAAGTTTTCGGCATTTAGATTTATGATGTGTTGCCCCTTGCCCTACCCCGCCCCCTCCCTTATTTAAGCGAATGTCTTAACTTTACATTTTATAAGTAGCTAGAAGAAGCTTGGCATTCGAATGGCGTGAAAATATTTATACTATGCCATGGAAAATTTCTTTTTGGTTTGCCTAAACGGATGGAAGGCCTTTATATTTATGGGAAACGACGACGACGTAGACCACGTCAGGGGAACTGCCGACGTAGTTGAAAGCAGGTGTTTAACCATAGACTAAACTGGGAGAACGGATGCAAATCGGGGAATTATATATACACATAATATTACAAAAAAAAAAGTATAAACAAAAATAAAAAACTATGAAAATGTCTAATAGAAATAATCATAATATAATATGAACTGATCGATTATTTTCGATCGATTATTCATTTTCTAAAGTTTATGTTTTAACTTTTGTTTTCATTTTTTAAACGAATTCTTTTTTGGAGGAATATTAATGTTTAAGTTATTCAACATTTGTTTTTATTTTTAAAGCCGAAACCTGCGTGAAAAAGTATGTATTAAGAGGCCTATTAGAGCATTCTTTAATAAAAAATTAAGGGAGAAAAAAAATCGCAAAATTGATTTTATTCTATTAACAAGTTTTATTAACATTTTGGAAAACTATATAAGATTCAATTCTTTTTGATTCACTTGAACAGTTTGCTTTGAAAACTCGACTTTATGTACTAAAAATTTCGAAAACTTTCAACAATTCTAATTTTTTTAAAATTTACAAAAAAAAAAAAACAAGCAGTTTTATAAAATAAATCTTTAAACTTGGATAATCAGTGGCAAATCATTGAGAAGATCTTGTAAGTATCATAATAATAATAACTTTGGAAATGAATTAAAGAATAATTGTTAAAATAATAAACTTAATAAACAATTTATCACCATTTCCTAACATAATTCGTTAGCTTTTACTGAGCAAGGTTCAGCTATTAGAAAAAAAGTTTATAAGAAAGTACCTTATATTTAAGAAGCTCTACTTTTACATATATGTATAACTCATAAACAAATTTTTATTCAAGTCGATGATTATTTAACTTTATAATTTACATAATTGCGAAATCAAATCGTTCAACTTATGTATGTAGAGAGCAAATTCATATAATTATCCCATTATTCTCTTTTGCCAATTAACAATATTTCGTATATATTGAATTTCCCAATGAAAAATTTAAAGTTTTGAATATATTTCTCAAATCTGTTTTTTTTTTTGTGTGTGTGTTGTCTGTATGTGTATCTGAGTTGCCTCACGTGACGCTTCCTGCGGTGTGTGCTAAACGCATTTCAACACACGACGAAGGCACACACACACTGAAAAAACATACACACACACGCACACACATGTGTAAATATCTAATTTGTTGATCTTTTTTTAGCATTTAATATATACAAATTGATTTTTCACATGTTTCGTCCGGCAAAAGTTAAAACAAAATAGAGAGAAGAAAAGAAAAAAATAAGAGGAAAACACAACTCGCCATCTTTTGCCATTTGTTTATACCAAATAAATAAAAATAAAATGTGAAAAAAAATAAAAATATAAAATAAATAAACAAAACGCGTGGCCCAAAAGAAGCATAGCACACACACACTAACACACACAGACACATTGACAGAGAGAGTGTGAACCAAAATGATTAATTATGAAAATGTTTAAACGAACAATTTCTAGAACTGGCTATATCGTGTTGTACGACAAAAATCTCAACTCATTAGAAAATTTGGATTCTTGTGCCAAAAAAAAAAGATTCTTACACCTTATACCAAACAAGTGTTGCTATACCTACAGCTGGTTAGAATGAGCAATCTTTAGGAGATTTTCAAACAAAATATAAAGAAAAAACACCAAAATTTCGTCACGTAGATTGATAGCCGAATGACGCATGGATGCATCATATCTGGTTATAGTTAAAGTAAGACAAACAACTCTTTTTCTGACGTTAAACTTGGCCAAAGTCAATTACTGTGTGTGTGTGTGTTTGTATGTGTGGAAATCAAGGGAATCATAAACCAGGCGAAAAAAAAACCGTGTGCTATATGAACCAAATTGGCCATAATATGCTGATATCTGTTGATATCTTTATGACCTTTGGCAGGAGTTTTAGGCAAAAAGAGACGATTGCTAGACTTCGATTAGAAGGTAAATTAATTTGACTTTTACACTGTGAAAAAAAAAAAACAAAATATAATCCACATTCAATATGATCTTCAAAATCTGAGAGTCCTTTAAAATAATATAGAAGATTTGCCTAAATGCCTAAAATATTTATATGTATACCTCATCTCCAATTATATACAGTATGTATCCTAAAGTTAAATTGCTACTGAAGCATCCGACGCAATTGATGACATAGTGTCGGGCAAGTACAAACGTTTTCATGCTTAAATTGCATAAAAATTTAAATTAGATACAGAAAAAAAGTATTTAAATTATTGTGTAAACAGTTTGCACAAGTATTTGTAGTAAAGTTAATTATTAATGAAATGTAGATTATTCTTCAAAGTACTTCAATTGGTAGTCTTTATTTAGAAAAAGTAATTGATTTACTGAAATTGCACTTAGAAATCAAGTAATTAATTTTAAATGATGTTTTAGTCATCAATGAAAAATTGATGGTAATTGACGTAGTTTATGATTATTCAATAATCAATTCGTGAGTTCCATCTAATGCAAATTGCACGATTCTAAATAAATATATATATATATATATATAGAAATATGTGTATTAATTGTTCTATCATGTGATAAAAGAAGAGAACAAAAGAAGCCGACCAAAAAATAAAAATTTCTTGTTCCAAGAATTTTTTTTTTCATATTGCAAACAAATTCATTTCCCCCATGATTAATTTTAGGTCAGAATTTTAACAGAAACCAACAAATAAAATTATTGTGACATGATCTAATGATCAATTTTTAGTACACAAACAATAGAATTAGGCAGAGAGAGAGAGACAGAGAAAAGGCGAGGAAAAGAAAAGGCAAAAGAACAAGTTAAACGAAAAATCATAGGAAAAATCGTCGTCGTGTCTGACGTCGTTTCTATGATGATGAGTTAGTGTAGATCAACATGTCGGGGGAGAGGGGAAAAGTGGCAGGGACAAATATATGCAAAATGTAAAATGCAATTTATTATTGTAATTTCAATTGTTGTTGCTGTTGTTATTGCTACTGTTGCCAGCTATTTGAGCCAGTTGCCGGCTCTGCATCTAAATTTAATTTAACCAAAAGCTAAGGAACAAAATGTTTGTGTTTCTGTTTTTTGTGTCTTCTATTCTGTTGTTTTTTCTTTTTTTGGTTTTTTGTTTTTGTTATTTGGCAATATGCAAATTAATTGTTGTTATTGCTGTTTCATCGTTTGCCTTGTTTTGTTCTTTGGCTTTCTTGTTGATTTCCAAGAGTGTCAACGTTTATTTGTTAATTAGCCACAAGGCGTCAACTGAACTGAGAATCGATTTCACACTATAAATAGATCACAATCGAATCAAAATGGAAGATATTGACTTTGGATAGCAATTATCAAAAGACCTTGCAAGGCCAAAGGAAATCCACAAGGGGGAAAAAATTATAATTGCAAAAATGGGGGAAAAAAAAAGCTTGGGAAAATATTTTTCCAATAAATTACAAAAAAAATGTTTCAGCAAAGTCATTTTGTAAGTCAAATTATATGCTAGAAACTTAGTTTAATTGAATAGTTTAACACTTCTTCTTATGATAAAATGCTAAGGTCTGTATATTGGATAGATATTGAATAGATATAGAACTGTTTGGAACTTAGCAGTAGCCACCTTTTGATATAAAGAAAACTATATTAACTGCAAATCTAGTTTTATCTAGATTATGAAATGCAAAATGCAAGACCGAGTACATTCTGCTCGTTATACTGATCAAAAATATGCCAGAAATGCCTCTTTTCGTACATTTCAGGGTATCAAGAGATTAAAGCTTAGACAATTATGAAAGCAAAAAATATAAATGTTTAATTTAAGAACATTTTATCGTTAAAATTTTTTCCAAAAGCAAGTCTATGATCAAATTTGTATACTTATAAATGTTTTTTACAATTTTTTCCCTAAGCATTTCTGTCACAAATGTTGTTAACTAATTTCATTAAAAGTTGTCAACTTTTAAACCCAATTTAAATATTCACAAACTTTTCTTTTAATTACAAAAGTTGCACTGCACATTTAACTAACTTTTGTGACATAAAATTTAATAAATTAAATTTTGGAAATTTTTTTTTGGTTGTCAACATTTTGATTACTTGATAATTTTAAAGGCAAATATGTTTGGGAATTGTTTGTAAACTTTATATGTATCTGTATGCAAATTATTCGCCGAAAAAAAAACAAATTTGATGAGGAAAACAAATCTATATATAATTTTTTTTCCAATGCTAATCAAAATTTTAAAACATGAATCAGTAACATAAATAACTTTTGCCCCATTACTATGAAAATAAACAATTTTTTTTTTTTTTTTTTTGTGGGGCAGACGTGAAAATTATTCATTTTTTGACTCAATTAAATTGAATTAACTCTGTCACACAAGACAAGACAACGAGCCTTCTTTCGCAAGAGAGTTGCTTTTGTTGTTTTATTTACTAAAAGTATTTCTCATCTTTTGTTTTTAGTGCTTTTGGGCTATAAATAACTTTATTTTCACGATCAATTAGCACCATTTTTTTTTTTTTTTTTTTCCATCATAATCTAAGACATGTGACATACGATCAAATCAAACGACCTTTTGTGATCTCCTTTGATCTCTTCCCATGCGATATAACTAAACAAGTTTATTAAATACTATTAAACAGATTTTTTTGGGAGGCAAAAATTTCCGCCCACAAATATTTTGCGATTGATTTACATGAGTTTAATAATCAAATTGGCAACGGATCATATAGAAAAGGTGGGAGGATTTATTAATTTAATGAAATTTATTTTCTTCCTTCTTTTTGGTTGAGAGCACGAGTGGGCGCCGTGTTTTAGTATTTATTGTTATATTGTTGATCGAAATGGTAAATGAATTAGTTAATAATGATGCTAAATGATATTGATTTGATTAGTTGCAGATCCGATTTCATACACTCTGAGAGCCTGGCACCGCAACTAACTTTAGTCGTATGCCTCCGATAAATTTTATGATCTTCGAACATGTGTGTAGAATTTTTTTTTTTTTTTTTGCAAAGAGCAATTAAAAAACGAGTTTTTTGTTTCTTGATTTTGCATTCATTATATGCTGGTTCGAATCTGTTTCAATTGCATTATCTTTTGTTCAGATATAAGTGTGTTTGTATGTGGCATATATATATAATATATATCCTAAACAATTAGCCATATCTGGCCTTAATTTTATATCATTCTTTAGTATCAGAAATGAAAATCTAAATGAATTCGTTTCCAGAAATGATGTTGATATAAACAATTTACATATAGCCTACACCTGAACACACACACACAGAGAGAGAGAGAGAGAGAAAGAGAGATAGATCCCCATATAAACACACTCACAGACACATTGCTTAGCATTGACTGACTGACCAACTGACTGACTGACTGATTGACTAAGATGATTGAACGAGCCATGGAACAAGGCGCATTTCGCTTTTCTTTTTAATTTACGAGGCGTGATAATTAACGAGACGTTGCCCGTTCAAAAGCCGATTTGGATATATACATACATACATACATATATATATATATATATTTGACTTTTATTTATACATATGCATGTATAATGTTTATATGTATGTGTTTACATTAGAAATTGCAGTATGTTTTTGAAGGTTGCATAATGGGCAATCACACACACACACATACTCGTATATACACACAACTTAAGCGTAAAGTAATCACAATTACACAAAGTTCAACTCGATGGTTGACAACTTTTTGGGGCAACGCGAAAGAGACAAAAACAGAAATGGAGAAACGGAGACACAGAAAGAGAGAGAGAGCGAGATCGTGATTGAGAGAGAGCGACAACCGCTTTGCCCGAGGGTTGAAACAAAACTGAGCCGCTAGCAAGCCCACTGGCAATCTGTCCCAAGAGGAGAGATAAGGCTAGAGAGCAAGAGTGAGAGATAGAGAGAGAGAATTAGTTTGAGGCATAGCATAAGTATGAGAGCAAATGATGGCGACAGGTGGAAAGACTGCAACCGAAATTCATTTCAAGTGCTTTTTGATATCAAAAAGCTTTCCCCAATGCATCGAATGTGATTTAAACAATGAAGTCACTATCTGATATACCCTAAAGGTAACTATATCCATCGTTTATAAGCAAAAGTGACGGATTACAGTCATAAATAGAAATGGAAATCCGAAAGACCGTTTAAAACACTTGCTGATTTATAGTCACAAAATCAAGTAAAACACAATTTTAGTCTTAAATCGAAAGTTCCCACCCATTTCGACTTGAAACCACACCCACTTAGTGTATAAAAAAAACCTGATATACAGATTTTGTTAGATCATTTTCACTTGATACTAATCGGAAAGATATATATATATAGTCATTGACGGCATCAACTAAAAACTTGTAGAGTGAATCTTTTTTATGTTAACTGAAAATGTTTAGTTTTTGTGCATCGATTGCTTTTTTCTCCCAGTCAATGATTTTCTCTCCTCTGACATAAAGAGTTTAGCTTAGCTTTATGCTTGATTGATAGTAGGTATAAAAAGCTTTCTCTAAACTTTAAACCAAAGTCTTGCTTCCGAGTTCGTTCAACTTTTTAGTTTTGGTTTTCTTTTTGGAGGCACGGCTCTCCATAAATATTAGTAGTAAAAACTATATGGTTAGGTTATATTTATGTAGGTGTAAATACAACAGCCGGAACCGGCTATGAAAATTCTCAACAATTAATAAACAAAACGTGCACAAATGCAAATGGACAGGTTTGGTTTTTATCATATCGAATAAGCTATGTTATGTGTGTATATTGAAATCACATTAATTTTAAATATAAATAATTTACTACGATTTTTAAGTTGTTAATGCAAATGAGAAAAGACAGAAGGCTATACAGAGTAAAGTCATCATGTGATCACAGTTGTTATTGTTGTTGTGGTGAGTAAACAAAGTGTGAATCAAACTGTGGTGACACTCGGCCGATATATAAAGCTAATGTTTTATCTGAAGCAGACGCATTTGTGAAGGCTTTCAAGTGTAAAATGTAATTGTAAGGACAAACAAATTAGAGAATTATGACAACAAAGTGTATAAAAAATAAACTGCAGATAATATGCACATATCAAAATCGATCAAAAGACCGTATACCAATAGATATATAAAAGGTTTAAAATTTATCAGATATTGACTTTTAATACTTTCATTTAATTTGTTACAGAACAAAAGAAACTCTTAAACTCAATACAAAAAGTTAGTATATAATGGCTGAGTAAAGAAGAAATATCATACATATCAGATATATATATTTATGCATCACATTTTTTTCTTTTCAATTTCTAAAAAGAAGAAAGTAAAGAAAATTGTATTAACAGTGGCTTCCCCTAATTGACATACCCGCTGCTCGGGCAGCTTGTGAAAGCAAATATTTTTTTATAGCATACTTTCAGGCAGCTAGATGAAAAGCACACGCCATTTCCGCTAGGCAACTCAATTACTCATTTACATTATGCATACGCACTGTGTAAAAAAAGAAAAGGTAAGTAATTTATACCTACAGCAAATCATTTTAATTGTTAAACAGAATCATCTATCTCCCTCTCTAGTTACCATCTATACACTCCTCTTCTCTTCTAGTTATCTAAACAACGAAGCCGAGCAAACAATGTTATCTTGCACCAAAGAAACTGAGACGTGTGCGAGAATATGAAAGAGGAAAAGTAAACGAATATTGACAGAGAGAGAGAGAGAGTGAGAGTGACAATCAGCAGGCACTTTGCCGGTACTGTATATGTATGTGTACGTGTGTGTATGTATGTATAAAACTAATTTTAAACATTTGTTGCGACAATATTGTTGTTGTTGTTTTTTATATTCTTTTTGTGTGAAAAATCAAAGATCATGTAAACAACGAGAACACTCACACACACACACACACACACACGAAAACAAAATATTTTATAATTTGCTTTTGAAGTGGGTAAAACATGACATGCGTCTGACCTTCTTACACATTCACATGCACATGCCTAATTAGAGGCGCCAACACTTGAAAACGATTTATTGATGGTTTACTGATGGATATAGCCAAATTGAATTGATGCCAAAATTGAATTGAATTGAACAATTTTCCAAAAACAAAAAAAAGAAGCTACCCATCTATCAATTATTTTTAAAACTGAAATTCAAATACGTCTGTCGATTTTGTAGATGTGATAACAGGTGAACGTTGTGGGTTAGGTATAAAAATTAACAATTTTGAAGCAAATTGTTTACAACAATTCAATGATAAAATGTGAAAAAATATTGTAGGCCTATTGCTAGAAAAGCTTACAGTAACTAAAAGGCATCGTCCTTTTTAGGACGTTTATAGAAAAAAAGTAACACAAATAGATATAATCCCCTTTATTCATCATATAAATACCTTTTCAGTCAATTCTAATCCGTTAAATGAAGATAAACTTGCTAAATAAGTTGGAAAACAGATTTTTAACTTTTCATTGTTGTTATTCTATTGTATAGAAAAAATGTAACCAAAAGTTTTTTTTTTAAATAAGTAACAAATGAACAAGATTAGACAACTAAAAAAATGATCTATTATCTATTTCAGAATGATTTGTAGCATAAAGAGAGTTCTTGTGACATTGTCAAAGCTTTTTAATTCCGTTGTGTGTTATCAATGCACAAGTGCTAAAATATCGTGTTCATTATTAGTCACAAAGGTTTGAAATCATTAAAGATAAGTGTGGTCGTTTTAAGTATTTAACAAAACTATGCTCTTTATCGCTTAATAATTATATTTTGTTGTCTTTGTTTACCTTGATTTATGGGACTTACCAATTTTAATTGGTATTACAACAGACTTTAATTTTAATTTGGTTTTTTATTTTTAGGTCTAGTTAAAATCAAAAACTGTGCCGTTCGTCTCGGTTGCTGAGAACATGATCATTCGTCACGCAAAATGTCGTGCCCGGGGCAAAGCATACGATAGCGTCGTCGGCACAACCCTGCCGTTGCCATAATTAATAAATCCAACTGCCGACCTGCCTCACCCTTCACCTCCCCATTTTTTTTTTTTTATAGATATGTATATCATTCAAATGTTTAGTGTAGAGACGTTGATGATTGTTTTACGAGCTTGTGGGCCGGAGTGGCGGGCGGATCGAAACAAAAAAAGAAATATATAGAAGCAAGTAAAAATGAAAACATTGAAAATGCAGAATAAAGAGGAAGTGGGCGGCCGTGTGCAACGATAAGATGAAAGAGAATAAGGCGGAGCAGCAGCGCGTGTTAATTTAACGGATTTGATCTTCGAACTTGCCGAATTATATACATATATGTATGTACACAAGCAAACATATATATGAGGATATATATATATAGATATGTTTTTAATTGGTCTAATCTAACCAGAATAAGAAAATGACAAAAATAGAATTTAGTGCTGAGACTTTTTCAGCCTCTCCTTAAAAAAGTTATACACAAAATAAGTGGAAGAATGAGGGAAAATATTCGGGAAAAACCAGAGGCGTAAAATCATCAAGTGGTTTTTCTTTTTATTATTAATACTAGCTGCGGTAGCGGTCAAAACGGTCAAATAACTTTTTGGCACACAAAAATGTCATATTCGTATTGAAATACGTTTTCGAAACGTTAAATGAGTAAATCCACAATTTAATATTATGGCAAATAATTTACAAATTGCAATCACCTTTCGCCTACACACTAACCCAAGAGGAATTAAAAAAACTAAAAATAAATACCAAAACAAACCATCAATTCGAAATGGAAGAGCCAATGAAGCAGGCAACAAAAATTTGGCTACAGACTCAACAAAAGTCAAAAACCAGTTTTGGCCAGTTACAAGAATCTGCTGACTTCGAGAAACATTTTGAACGCATTCGCAGCACACTTTTCGCATACTTTTTGTTGGCTTTGTGGCACGTGCCTCTTCTCTTTGTATTCTGCGATCACCAGACGTCCTCTCTCTCTCGGGTTTCGCTCTCTCTCTCTCTCTCTCTCTGTTTCAGTTTATTGGCCTGATAGGAAAATTTTTTAAAAATAAAACATTTATGTTTTTCAAATAAATTGAAATTTATGCCCCCTGAGCCAATAACATTTATTATAAGTTGTTGTTTTCCTTTAAATCTTTTCACGTCACACGCAAGGAAAAAAAAAACCGAAAATATTTTCATTGGCCGCCTTTTGCTTACGTAAGCAAAAAAAAAAAAAAAAACAGAAAATGCTCTTCATTTTGAAAGCAAAAACAAATAAATATTCAATCTTAAGCCATAAAGAAATCATGTCCAAAATATATGTACATCTATATCAATATATATACATATATTTAATGCTTGTTTTTAAAATGGCACGCGGACTAAAAAAATGTTGTTCATGAGATCAAATGTCAATAGAAAATAAATTGCGCATGACTTTTTGAAAAACGATTTTTGAAGTCTATTTCAAATCTTTGCAAGGGTCAAGTGCTTGTGCCTAGGATAACATTTGACATCTGTTGTTTGTAAAGCAACTAAAAATGGTATATATTTGAATGCTATATATATAAAATTCGATAGATCCATTATTTAAAATAACGAAAAGTGTATTTAAGTTGTTATGGAATTACTGTATGTAGTTGATTTCAATATTCTTCCTATATATTTTTTATCTTTAATAATAAAGCAAACCTAAATTTGTAAACAGCAAATTTCAAAGTGAATTTGAAGACTGTTTTGGCCCTCAAGACAAAGCTTTACAAACTGTTTTAAAATCTCTTTACAGTTTTTATGTGATTGTCAAACTGTAAGAATATTCAATTCAAGCGAATGTTAAAATAATTATAAAAAATATTTGTTTTTCTGTTATATATATTTTATATTTAAAAAAAAAAAAAACAAACAAATATGTTTTTATCTTTTATCCTTTACCAGAACTCTAAGGTTATGACAGTAATATTACTCATACGCCATGTTGTTCAAAATATTTCTTTTTGATGTTTGGTATAGAAACATTAAATTTGTTAAAGAAATAAAAATGCCAAACCATAATACAGTTTGAATACATTTACGATTTCTGTGTGATCTTAAGAATATACTTTTCTTTCAAGACTAAAGTAGCGAATAGTACACACTAATACGTATATATTTTTACATTATGCACATTTTATCGAATCAATTGAGCTAACACTTTTAAATCCAATATAAATATGAATTCCAATCAATTTCACCCAAAATTATTATACTAAAAACGCTTCGAGTGTTGATGGAAAAACGAATTTTTTTGAAAATAAACAAAACCAATTTGTTTGTGGTTTAAGGCAAAAAGAGTTGAAAAATATCATGAAAATTTCCACCATTTGAGGCAGAATTCCGTGTATTGTCATTAAAAAAACAGAAATTTTAACATAATTTTCCTCTTTCCACACTTTCATCAGTGTTTATCACAAAACAAAAATGGAAAATCCAATCGAATTAAAGACACAGGGAGCAACAGGGAGCAGGAGTAGGATGGCCAAAAGGGGTAGAGAAAAGATTGCATTTATTTTTGTGAATATTAATTGGCCGCTGGCCAATTGCCATAAAAACGTGAAAGATTTCTTTTTTCTTGTTGTTGTTGTTTTATTGTGACTGTTTGTTTTTGTGCAAAATTCTTTAAACCAAAGAAAAGTGTGTGTCAAAAAGCATTTATCTATATGTAGAAAAGTTGATGCATATACATATATGAAGATAAATTGGGAATGTTTGTATTATATATGAAATATTCTTTGCCGCAGCAAAGTGATCAACCTGAACAGCACATTGCATTAACACACACGCCTAGCTGTAGATATATGTATGTATATATACATGTGGTTTTTCCATTTGGTATTCTCACTAAGGGGAAAATCCATGTGGACAGCATTACATGGCCGTGTATATACAAACATATATCTATGTATGTACATATATACCCATTGAAAGAAAAGCAAGAATGGATCAAGGCCAATGTCGTCAGAGCCATTAGCTATAACCAGCCAAAGGGAAGTTTCGATCGATTTGTTTGGATTGCTCGATTGCATTTTGCATATTGCGAATTGGAATGGAAATTGGAATTGCATTTAATGCATTTTGGCATTTTGACAGGAGAGTAGTAGAGACGTTGTGGGAGAGAATGAGGGGAAATAAAAGCCGGTCCAACCAATGGGGTAACTAAATAGTTGTCTAAATCTAAAGCCATTGATCCAATGGCAATAACAACAAAAGTAATGGAAAAATAAGAATATCCGGCATGGATTTGTATTCGTGATAAACTATTTGAGAAAATTTCTATTCTTCATCTATATATATTTTTTTTTTTTTTTGGATATTTCCTTGAATTTCTCAATCCACCCACTTGGTGCTTGCTTTGTATGTTTTGCATTTATACCCCATGGCTAATCGATACACATGAAAAATCATTTCGAGTTGTTGTAAATTTTAATTGCCTTTGATGGCAGTATTAAAAATTGAATTGATTTTTGCACTTTATACGACGTAATTTTATTGAATTTCTTTAGGTTTTCATTTTGAATGTTTGTGGTTATAAATTTACCTATCAAAGCATTTGCTTTTTCTTACTTTTCTTTACCCGTTTTTTTTTTTTTGTCATTTGACAATTATGTAGGTCAATGAGTTGTATAACCTTCTTTATCTTTCTCTTCTTTTTCGTTTTTTTTTTTTGTTTTGTTATATTTTTTGGTATTGATAAGGTTCTTTTTTTGTGTGTGTCGATTATTGTTGATAGAGTGTAAGTGAAATGAAGTGAAGTGAGCTAACCCGTTGATTGGGTAAACAAACTAACAAACAAAAGCGAAACACATAAAAAAAAAAAAACAATTTCCATTTAGCAATATTTTCTTCGTTGTTGTAAATTTATGTAAATTGCAATTTGCATTTTATTTTTTCAACACACAAATAAACAAAAATTTCATGTGGCAATGAAAATGAATTGAATAAACACAGCAAAATAAATTGAAAAGGAACAGAGGGAGAGAGACTGTTTAAAAGGGAATGAAAGAGAAGTAGGAGGGAAATGATGCCTTCAGGGTTTACCAAAAAGTTGCATATACAAAGAAGAAACCAATTTCCCCAAATAACAGTTTAAGAAGCACTGCCCGGGCGTCTATATTAAAAAGAGAATGTTTACTTTAGCTCATCTCTGACTTTTACTAACAAAAATGTATATAAAAAAAAAACGGTATGAATTACTATATATAACTTTGTTTGTTTCTGTAGCAAATATTACCCCATTTTTAATTTATTTACTTGTTTATTTTTGCCTTGTTCGTGCATTGTTTATTGATTAATCTTGTTGCAAAAAACAAAGAAAAGTAGAAACAAATTTATGTACATGTGCTTTCATTAAGTAACATAAATTAAAATTTTCTCACTCAAAATATTTGTTTCGCGTGTTGTTTCTTTTTTTTATTTTTTTTTTTTTTTATTTGGGGCGTAGGCGAAACTCGTGATGGGATTTCATTCTGCACATACACTTAAATCAATTTTTTTGAATGCCATGTAATAAAAATTTGTTTAGCGGGTATATTGGTACCTGCAAAGGGTTTGCAGGTGATACTGTAAAGCACATACTTCAGAGTTCTTAGAGCTATAAGCATTTGAAATAAATTTGTTGCTTAAATCTTTTGAGAACTTTTTTTTAGAAATGCGAGTAATAATAAGCTAGATACCCTTTCACTATTCCTTCACTTGCTCAAGGGTATCTCATGGTCTAGCCTACGATTTAAAGGCAAAAGTTCTTTTCCCTGTATTTCTACTCAACTCATTAAATTTGCTTCATCTTTAATTTGTATTTTGAGAATTTTGTTATGACCTGTGCTGCTTCTTGTTAATTCTCAAAGTTTCTGCTTATATTATATAAATCAAAAGATACATATTTTTAAATATATTTATATACTGACTTGAATTTGTTAATGAATTAAAATTAGATTAAAGACTTACCAGTCTGTTTTGGTATATTGTAAAAGTCAAGTGTTTTGATTTCCGATGTTTCAACATGTGGAGCAAATCCTTCATATAAATCGCTCTCCTCCACAATTCCGCTCAGTTTATCGGCCTGAGCCGATGTATCACCACGATGATATGGCATTTTCTTTGCCAGTTTTTTTTTTTCTTCTTCTCCTTTTCGTCTTTGACTTGTATATATAAATATTTATATATATAGATGTGTTAAAGTTGTCGTCCCGCTAAGGATTTTCTCTTGTTATATGACGGATATTTTATTCGCTGTTAGTGTGGAGGCGATTTTATTTCTTCTTTTGTATTTTATTAGTTATTTATTTGTGACTAGATAACTTTATGTGTTTGTTTTGCGTGATTGCTCCTTTTTGTTTTTTTTTCCTTTTCTTTTATGTTTTTTTTTTTTTTTTTGTTATTTATGGAGACAGAAATACTCCAATACGATGATGCCTCGCCGAATTCATTATAATAAAAAGATTTACAACAAATACTGTAAGGGCATAGCTCAATATTCCAACTGCAAAGAGAGAAAAAGAAAAGCATTAAACATCAATTGAAACATTTCTTTCGATTACAATTTTAACAAGTTTATTCAATTATTTGACCTTGCGCAGCAACTGTCTCATATGGTTTACATCATTTTTCTGCTCAATTTGATCGATATGTAAAATATAATTTTGGCCACCCTGTATATATACATATATGTATGGATATTTGTTTGTTTGATTTTCAATCTTTTAGCTGTTGCCCCACTAGCCGGTTTTAAGCGTTTCTAATTAAATGCCAAAACCGGCATAAATATTTCATTTAGCAATATACAGAAAAAAAAATGTGTAATATATAAAACAAATGCAATTAAAATTGTTTTTTTCTTTTTCTTTCATTAAAAACAAGGCCAGCCAAATATTTTGACAAACCACAATGCCATAAACTGAATTTGCATACTATAAATATGGGTTCAAAACTTTTGAAATGAAAGTCTCATCAATTAAGGAGTGGAAAACTGAGAAAGGATATGTAATTAAGATCTGGTACGTTCATTAAATCTTGGCAAAGTAACTCTTCAATTTTCTATTGAAAACTCATTCAAACTAGAAGATATTCTAAAAATAAAAGTCCTTGATAAATTTCTAGTACTAATTAACAACAATTTTGTTCCAATTTCATTCAAACATTAGCAGTATTAGCAAGTGGCTGGCACTCCATCTCCCGTTTGAAGGTTCTAACATATCCAAAACTTTCCATAAGTATTAAGAGTTTTAAAATGTATTTCAACAATTGTTAATTTAATAAATTTGTTAAAGAAATAGCAACCAATAATTATGCAGTTCCTTTAAATTCATTTCGCTTTCAATTACAATGCTCGGTCGATACTTAAGCATGCTAAATAGTAAAATAACAAAAAATAAGTCAAATGAGTTTTGTTAAATTGAATTGCAAATTTCAATTGAAATTCTGTAAACGTTTAAAAAAGACAAAGCAAAGCAGCAAACGGGCAGTCTCAAAAAACAAAAATACAACAAACACTTCTCATTCAGTCAGTTTCATTTGACATTTTTAATGATTTTGCTTGTCAACGGACTTTGACGGAGACAAAGATAGAGACTAGGCGGAGACAGCCACAGACTGATAAGACAGATATAGAGAAAGAGACAGGTGGCAAGAGAAGACAAGACTGATAGATAGATAGATAGATGGATAGATAGATAGATAAATTGTTGCGTTTATGTTTAGTTAGGAGACAGTTATTTAGTTGCTGTCGTCAATTGAAAAGAGAAAACTTAACAAACATTTAACTATATTATAAATAAGGTGACAAAGAAAAAAAAATCAATGAAGAATCCTTAAATTGTTTACTTAATTCTTCAGGCTTTTATTATTTTTTTTTATTTTACTATAGCCAGGGTCAAATTAATAATAACAAATATAAACAGATAGGAGAGCTCAACCCAGTATAGGCAGTACTCAAGTTTAATTGAGGTAGACGCGCTGTTGTTGATGCCCACCCACTTAAGCCTCATTAATTGCTTGTCCAACACAAAAACACATGCACACACACACACACACACACACCTAACAACCAATAGACGCACACACACATCAATAGAAATATATATGTATATTAGACTGGTTTTTTATGCATTGCAAGGTAAACAAAATTGTAGCCCAAAGATAGATCTTTGGGAATTAGGATAAATGGGATAAAGCTAATTTATTTCCTTCTATACTTTCTTTAAATTGTAGCTGAACTGAATAATCATATTCAACTATTGATTTTTAACAAGTACTTAAAGGTCATGCCTTCCTGTCTAAGAGTCTAATCACAAATATTACTCATACGTCATGTTGTTAATTTGGCTTATTGCCTATTGAATGCTATAGAAAGCTTATTATTACCTTTTAAGCTAAAACAATTCCAAAAAAGAAAAGTGTCTAGATTGAATAAAGCACAATATTTGTGTCCTTCAGACTGCTACGATTTTGGAGACCAAGACATTTGAAATAGCTATTAAACTTTTATAAATCCTTCTCCTTGTTAAGAAAAATCAATAAATTCCACAAAATTTAACCAAACCTGCCATTAAAGTGGTTGAAATATTCATAAACGTAAACAATAATAATCAAAGTCCTTTAAAATGTAGAAGTATTGGAAGAAGGTAAAGTAGAGAAAGAATTCATTATTTCTTAATAACAAGAGAACGTTGATTGTTTATAATACATATGTAGATAAGTATCAATTATATTTATAATTGCTTTTGTTTTAATTATAAACATTGGCGAATATTGATCTAATATTGATTAGATCTCCAATTTCATTTGGTGAAGATAAATAAATATCATATAGGTAAGCCGAAAAAAACACCAGTCTAATATCTACATATACATAAAAAGAAACAACAAACGCATACAATTTGCAATTTTCTAGTATTTTTGTTCAAGGTGCCTTGGCTCAAGTTATTATAGACGTATATGTATGTATGTAGATAAAGTTATTAAGAAATGTTTATTATTTTTGATTCACTTCAATTCAAATTCAATTAGACATAATAACCCAACTAAATGTTGTTATTGCATGGAATTGATTAGATCGCCCAGAGGCAGTGCTGAGTTAATTAAAACATTTATGCTAAATCAGCTGACACAATGTCATGTCGAATGTCAGCAGAAGTCCACCGAAATCTCTGAGTGGCGCTGGAGGTCACAAATGTCTGTTCAGCATAAAAAGAGAGAAAAAAAAAATACTTTATAATCAGCAACTAAATTAGTTACTTCAACTAAGCAAAAATGACTAGAAGTTAACAGGTGCTAATCAAAAACACATTGAACAGGTCGTCACGCAACACAGAATTGGAAAACCAATCGTAACTAAATGTGGGTGGATGATAATGATTACAATGACGATGATGATGGTCAGTCATATGACGTAAATATCTCAGACTGGACATTTGACCGGTTTCTATTCTTCCTATTTTCACTCCCTATATGTAATTGTTTATGCAATTTGCGTCATTTTGTGAATGAGAAGCAACAAAAACCAACAACTTATAGGAGAGAAAGAAAGGAAAGGAAAAACTTTTGACCCCTGTAATTTTCCATGCCATTATGAAAGTTGATGAAACTTATTAGAGCTCTTTGGGTCGTTTATTATATAAGACACTTAGAAGAACTATTAACTCAAAGTGCATTGAGTTTGAGTTAAGAAAGTTTACTACTTTGCTGGAACTTTGTTAAGGCCAACTATGGATTATAGGTAAACATAAATCGAGACGTAAAACAAATACCTAATTTAAGTTTACCGAATTTGTGGTCTTGTTTGAACTTGATGCGACATTGAACAGTATAAACAGATATATCTGTTTATTTATTATACAAATACGAATCAGATATAGGATATGTAACTGTATACCAAAAAATATTCCAGAAATCCAAAAATATACAAAGATTTTGATTAGGACTGTAGAAAAAGCAGGCAACAAGTAAAATTTGGAAGCTATTGCAATAGCTTTATCATTAGGAATGGAAAATTATGTGAAATTTCATTATAATTTTTCTCCATTTTTCATCTTGTTTGCTATTCGGTCTTTCATTAGTCATAATTTTCATTTATAATACACTGGGTCCATGATAGACAACTTTGTCCTAGAAATGTCATGTTCAGTCGTTACCAATGAAAAGTACTTAATTACTATATTTTCAGTGGCAAAATAAATTGAAATATTTAGAAAGTGAATAACTAGGTCACCTGTAAATGAATGAAGAATGCCAAAATGTCTACAAGTGGTTTGTGTGTGTGTGTGTAAGAGTTTGTGTGTAAATACTTGCAAGTCGACAAGGACCAGCTTTCCTTCTTTTGCAACTATTTAGTTGCCACTTGTAGGAAAAATTTGCATACAATATGAGTTGAAAAGGAACTAAGACCGTTGCTAGAACATTGCATTTTTGAATTGTTGGGACAACGGAGGGAGAGGAGAAAAGCAGAAGAAACTAGGCCAAGCAGCTGCCATTTTTCAACCCGGCCAACTACATACATACATACATATATAACCCTTTTATATCCCAAGTAGTGCAATGACTTGGCCCTCTAAGGGACATTTAGGTATGGACTCAATTTGAAATTGTGTCAATTTGGCTAGGAGCAAATAAAAAATACGAAAAAATATTATGCCATCAACTATCCGTTCAACAAAGTCCTTAAAGTACCAACCATTGAATGACTCTGTGTGTGTGGGTGTGACAGGTCACTTTGCGTCAGCAATATAGAATTGCGTAGTGGAAAAACTGGGTGTGTTGTATTCAGAGAGAAAAAGAGGCAAAGTGAGAGTGAGAGAGAGAGGGGCAAACTTGGTTAAATCAATGAATGTTACGCATGTGCCACCACTGAGAGATTATAGCCAAGAGGGTAGTAGTAGGGACGGAACGATGGGGAAGCAAAATAACTGAATCAATTTATGTAGCAAAAGTGGGTCTAAATAGGAGCAGGGGCAGAGGGCAAGCAAAGGACACACAAAAGCTAAGTGAAAATAGATTGGCAAGGAAATCAACTTGTCGGCAAGGACGCACATATACTCGCACACAACGCCAACAGCAACACCAACAGCAGAAACAACAATTAAAATCCAGGGCTCAGTGATTGTAAGATATCTGTACAATATACACAGAGAGAAAATGTGTTGAGGAAACAAAACTTTAGCTATGAAACTGTTGGATAACTCGCATCGTCAAATTATATTACCAATATTGTGGCTGGCTGCTGATGTTGTTTTCCTTTTGTGTTGAAAGTTTTCTTTAAGTGTAACAAGGCTTGACCTGGTTTTCCATGTGCCCCACTCCGCCACCCTCCTTTTTGAGTCACACTCTCTCTCTCTCTCCATCCTTTTCCTCTCTCTTTTTGCCCAGCGACGAGCAAGTTTTATGTGGCAGACTTCGTGACGGCAACACACACGCAAGGTTTTGCTTTTTCTTTTTTATTTTTTAGCTATATTTTTTTTTGGCAACAAAAGAAAAAACCTGTACAATGCACTTGCCACAACAATATGTAAGTATATATTTGTAATGTGTATGTGCATATATGTGTATGTATGTGTATATATAAAAGTATATATCACACAGCTCATGTAGCCAACTCTGAGGTCAATGAACCATACAAAATTGCAATTGCGGCAGCAACAACAGCAGCGGCAACCAACAAAAGCAGCGGCAACATTTTTATTTCATAATGATTACATATAAAAGCGCATAAGAAAATCACGTGAAACGGTCTGGAAAAGCGATGGAGAAAATAAGAAGAAGACAAGAAAAAAAGCTGGCAACTGCCACTATTGAATGGCATACAAAAGTCGTCCCTCAGACAAAACAAAGGCAACCGGCAGCAGACCAACGAGCCACTTGAAGCTGCCTGGGAGCCTTCACTAAAGTCATTTGGCTTAGGCTTTTCCACCAACTCCCAACGACAGCAACTGCAACATTAGTTACAACAACAACAACAACAACTTGCCCATATAAATGTGTTATGTAAGCGCACATTTTCCACATTTTTATTTTTTCTCCTATTCGTTTTTCGCTTTGAGTGGCAGAAAAGTTCGCAATGCAGCCCAAAGCAGAAAAACGAAAAAAAAAAACTTGCAGGCAAAGTGCAACGTTAGCGAATGCACAGAATGCATGTAAGAGGCAAATGGAAGAAGAAAACAAAACAACAAAACAAAAGGTAAAGAAAGAAGAAGCCAAATGAATCACTACAAAAACTGTTTTACTCTATGTGCATATACATATGTATGTAGATTGAAATTGTCTGAAAGCCAAAAGAAAAATCTAAGGGCCATATTACACATACGCCATGTGGGCCATAATTCGTTCTTCTTCATCACTACTAAATGAAATTTTAAACATATGTATATAATGTTGGTATTCAAATAAAAAAGAATGAAAACTGAAATCCAAATCGAGTTCTTTCGTTTGCATGAGGAAAAACAAATCAAGTTTCAAGGCATTGTAACAAATGATGCCCTTTTGATTGAATACATTTGTTTATTATTTCGTTAAAAAACTTTGAGACTGAATTCTAGGGAAAACTATATCCATTATATGATGGATTTTATGGACGCATTATATTTTTATTATACATAGCTAAACACTCACGCAACTATGTAATAAAGTAAAACAAACCTGATTCGGCGGGGAATTTTACCAATTTTTATTGTTATTCCGGCCAAAAAAAAAACTATTCTTAATTTCTTTATCTTAAAAAATAGCATTTTAGTCAAAAAACATAGAAAAAGAATTCAAAATTTATATTTTCCTCATTTCTCATATTGTCAGATAAAAAATATTTGTAAAATTACAAAAAAAGAAAATACTTAAAAATCGAATAAATTTTATTTATAATTTCGCTAATTGCGTACCCAATAAAAAAAAATAAAAAAATGAAAACTGGAAAACAATTGAAAAACTAAAGTGTGCTAAATTCATAGACACGACTGTATAGGATATATAGAATATCCCTAAAATTTAGAGAGTTTTTTCCATTAAAAGCTAATAAACATTTTTAGTACACAAATGTCTTAAATGTCCTCTAAATTTGGCAATTTAATTTTACAAACTATTTCAAGACACGCCTCCGAGATTACCCAATGGCAATTAAGAAAATATTTGATGCTTCCATATGGTTTAATGGAAATTCCTAAAAATATACAAAAATTATTTTACTATACATATAAATATATATAAAACACATACACACATATGTTCAAATACATATATAAAGCCATCAAATGAAACTAATGTGCACATTTTGTGGTCATTTTGCTATGGTCAATGAAATTTTTATGAAGACATCTTTTCCAGTTGCACTCAAATTACGACTAATTACACATGGAGTGAGACATTTAATAGACTTTCGGCCATATGCCATCGCATTACTAATGGTCCGACCCCCCAAAAGATAAATGGCAAACCTACTATATATAATAATAACAAATGAGAAAAAAAAAACAAAATAATAGTAATTGTAAAGTCCCTAGAGGCTGGCTACAAATGAGGCCAAACTTTGTACAATAGAATATACAGTAGCGGCGGCAGCAGCAGCATTGCCACCAGGGAGTCAGTCGGTAGCGTCCAAACAAAAACACAGACGAAATATTTACACAATTTGCGAGGTGTGGTTGGATAGTTCGAAAGCATTTCTATTTGTTCCATTAAAAGCTCACTTTATTTGCCAAATGGCAGGAATATGCCATCAGTTGAATACTTTTTAACCTACTCTCGTAATCTTAATGTTTGCTTAGTTGTTTATACAGATACTTATTTATTGCACAATTAGAACATATATGTATATTTTTCCACATAAATGTCTTAATAATGCACAAAAGTAATCATTTGAAATATGTAAAATGTTTTATATTTAGAGATTATATAATCATCCGTTTCTTTTCTTTTGAGATATAGCCATGACTTGAACAAATTATTAAATTTGATAAGCCAATTCTTATGTCAATGACTCCACTTGTAAAAATAATTGCGGAATTGAGGAAGGTTTCCGAAATGACGTAAGAGTTTTTAAGATTGAATTCGATTCACTGATTTCACTTGATTGTTAGGAAAACCCTTTATGAGTAATTTTATACCATTTTTTACCAATGGAATTTATTTTCCCCCTCCAACTATTTTTCACAAAACTCTTTCGTAAATTTGCTTGTTACTTTCGTTTTAAACAAAAAAAACCAACGATAATTGAGATTATGTGACTAGAAACATGCTTTAAGAAAAGACGAAAGCAATATTTATACATATTCTTATATATATATATAAAAATACATTTCACATATTGATAAGATATGGTTTTCGTTTTTAAAGTCTATAGCGTTTGCTTGTACCCAGACCACATATGCATGTACATACATATGTACGTTGAAAAGTAGATAAGGTATATTAACTTTATTTATGTATAAATTTTGATTTTAAATTTGATTTTGCAAAACTGGGCTTAACACTTTTGGGCTTTTGACCATGTATGTTATACATATGTACTGATTGATAAAGAGGTAATAAATAATACAAGTTGCTATGCCTATGTATATCACGAGTGAGAAAACAAAGAGCTTGTTGTGTATTAGTCTTCTGACCAAGTTTTTTAGTATTTGTATTTGTTTTTGACATTGGATTGCAAATCTAACGTCATCCCGAACATTTTAAGATCATCGGCATCATCATCATCATCATCATCATAACTTCATTGTCATCAATAAAATGGGCTCTATCGGTTGCACTTGTGAAATTCTTGTTTTGTTTTTGTTGTCGTTTCAAGTTTTTTGGTCCAATAACCGGTTCGATGCCATCATCACACATAAATATTTTTTTTTGCAAAATAATAATAATAAATATATAAAAATTCACCTTTGCCGAATTGTGTAAAAGGCGTTCGTTCTATGTGTATTGTCAGCATTGTATTGGTAGTGTGTCGTGACTCAATCTTTTTGTACAACAATTGCCTCTGCGAGCACTTGTTTGGCGTTTCAGCGAACTCTACAATTCCAATACATATATACAATAAATGTGTATATAAATGACATTCGAGAGCTCAGCTGGTCTCCAGCCACCTCTACCTGCAGCTCCCCCCTTTTGGCTCCCGTAATCGTAAGTTGCAAGTTGAGCCGTCCAAGTCGCCGTCGACGTCGCCGCCGACGCCGCTATAACCGTCACGTGCTTTCAAAAGTTTTTTTTTTCATTACGTTTCGCTGTATTGCTTCTCTGTCGATTTGTTTTATAAACAATTGGGAGGCTTGTTTCTAAATATTTATAGCGTGTCCATGTATGTATTTGTATGTATTTTGGTTGTAATTTGGTATCGCTTATATTATACAATACCATTTTAGGTTAAGCACGAGTTTGCTTTTTATACTCCATGCGCCCCTAGGGTAAAAAGGTATACTGAAATCTATGAAAATATTTTAGCTCTTGTTACCTGACCAGGGGACTTTAACGTACTTCTTAAGAGCTTAAAGCCAACACCCTCTAAACAAACCAAACAATTTTTTTAAATCGTTGGGCAAATTTAGTTGAAATGTGATAAAAATTTTGTTACTCAAGCCTTGCTTTTGGGTACAGAAAACAAAGCAGATTCTTATAATTCTAAAATTTTGAATAGAAAAAGAAATTCCTTTTTTGTCATGGCTGCTTTGCTTTACATGAAAATGTTGCCAAATTAGCAGCTACAAATAGGAGATATCAAAATTTTTACTATATTTTTTTTACCCGAATTTAGATTAAATTAGTATCATTTGAATGTATTTCCCTTGGAAAATTAAAATAACTAATATTAAATTAAGTAATATTACTAGTAGAAACCTCAAAGTTTTTTGTCTTTATAGTTTAAACCTTTTCGTACTTCATACAGAGTATCTCAAAGTCGTCACCCTTCTTGCTTTTACTGTTCGAAATATTTTGCTAGCTTAGCCAAAGACTTTTTCGCTTTACAGAGTTCATTTTTTTTTTTTTGGTAGGTGGGTGTGTTTGTGTGTGTGTGTGTGTAATGATGTTTGTTGTTAACTTTCTTAACTGCTTTTAATACTTCCAACATATTGTGTGATCACGTTCAACAAAAAAGATGTTCAAACTTAACCAGACAATGGACAATACTTGCTAATTTCATAGACACGCATCAGTAGCAGAACGCGAAAAATAAGATAAGATGCGAGGTTTACGTCATTGACCTATTAAAAAAAATAAATCATGTAATGAAATCATTTGGACTCATCGAATGACTATTACACAAACATATTACTCATTAAACATTTTAGCGAGTACACAACAAAAGTAATTGAAATAAAGCAATGGATAGAGTTTCCAAAAGAAATAAACAATCTCAATTCAATTCAATATTAAATTGAATATTAAATTACTATTATTTATTTGTATAAGTGGATTTACTGGGTAAAAAATAAAGTTTGATCTAGTATTAGTCATTTCCCTTATTTCTAGATGATGGCTAGGTCGTTAGTTCTTAGAAAGGAATTTTTCTATATAAGGAAGGTGGGAAAGAAAGGTTAATGGTTAAGAATATATTATAGAAGAATTGTTTAAGAGGAATTAATAAGAATTGAATTGGAGACATTCTACTAAATACAATCCAACTCAGTCTCAGTCGAATTTCCATGTAATTAATAAGAAAATACTTTTAGTGAGTTAGATTTCTTTAATTACATTGCTTTTTAACTACATACAAAGATAATTTATATCTTAATCGCACCAACTTTGTTCTCAAACTCTGCCGACAAAACTCTAAACCAAAATGTTTTAATATTATATGAGCCTAGACATACATTAAATTCCATTTTGAGTGCAAAGACACACACCTAACACGTGCCAAAGTTGTAAAATTCCTGAAGAAAGCAGAGCTAATTAATTAGTTACCAAGTGTGGACTGACTGTCTGTGAGACAATAACAAAATGGACGTGACATATGCCACAAAAGAATTACAAAAAAAGCGTGCAAATAAAATGCATTAAATGCCGCCCACAACACCAAAAAAAAAAAAAAGCAGCAAAATTATGTGATATGCAATATAAATTAAATTAGTTGAACCGAGTGAGACCAACACAATAAATTGAATCATTTCAGTCAGGGCATAAAATATGCAACAGCTATGAACACAAAAGAAAATGAAGTAAGCAAGTCGTCCCTGCCGACATTGAGTATACCCTGTACCAACTAGATACATTAAAAAAAACCTTCGAAATAGCCTTCAATTTCATACAAAATTTCCTTTACATGCAGCAGCAGCGAACGCATGCTATCTCGCTCACTCCTGTCAGCCAATCTCGCCCTAAGCGTTTCAGTACAAAAAGAATATGGGCATATTTCCGATGTTTGTTGTCCGATTTGGACAAATTTTGGTCAGCTGGTACAGATCGGCTATATAGTTAGGTGTGCCAAATAAGAATATGATATCTTTCATACAGCTCTAGTATTCGTTTTTTCCAAATTGCGGGGGCGGAAGTGGGCGTGTCTAAAATTTGAAACAAACTTGACCTGGTGTAGACACTAGACGGATATTCTCACCAAATTTGGTAGCTCTAGCTCATATAGTCTTCGAGATCTAGGTGTTCATACGGACAGACGGACAGACAGACGGACATGGCTCAATCGACTCGGCTAGTGATGCTGATCAAGAATATATATACTTTATGGGGTCAGAAATGTATATTTCTGCCTGTTACATACATTTTAGCGACTTTAATATACCCTTTTACCCTATGGGTACAGGGTATAAAAATCCAAGCGAGAGGCAAAGCAAAGCTTAAGAATATTTGTGCGAGGAATTCCATTCCGGGGAAGGAAGGCAGGAAGGTACCTACATAGGTCTGGCTGTCTGTATGTCTGTCTCTCTGTATGTCTGCCTTCTGTTTGAGTTTTTCAATTGAATTAAGCGTTGGCGTCTTCCCATATATAGGGGAGTTAAGTTCAGTCATACAGCCGGTGAACCCATGTGATGCTCGTAGACCTTTCCTTCTTTCGTCTCGTAATTCACTTTATTCAAATATGGCATAATAAAATAAATAAATGCCTATATGCAAAACATATACAAACAAAAAAATTACGCGCTTTGCAGCATTGTTGCCTGTAGTTCGGAGTGGTAGCGGAGGGTTTGCCTCGAATCTCAGAAAGATTCCGATACAAAGGCTTTTGTGCTCCCCGGCCGGATGTTATCGTGGTTGTTGTATATAGATGTAGTTTCGCCTGGAATTCAACTTTAACTACAACCTCTCTGTGCGAATTGAACTTATCTCAATGAAGAGTGACAATCAAGCATGAGCTTTTAAATATTTTTCATATGCATATGTCAGCGCGACAATTTTGCCTTTAGGGAATTATAACAAAGCCCCCCTTAACATCATATCAAAATGCATTCTATATAGCGCGAAATCTACACTATTTACCAGTTGAAGTACTTTGCATGAAGTTATCAAGAATTACTTATTTGTTATGAGAGATAGTACAGAGAAAAGAGAGTTTGTTACCATTGTGTTTAAACAGCTCACAAAATGTCACTTGATACAAACAGTCTGAAAATTTACAATATTGTAAGTAAAAGAAATTAATTAACTTGATTATTGCCTTCTGTTTCTACTTTTTCGACTGAATTGTGTAGAGACCTCTGGCAAACTGTTTTAATTTTCATTATATAGAATTCGCGTACTATAAATATCAACTTTGTTCAATTTGAGATACAGTGAAATCGTGCATAACGTACTCTTTTGGGGTAACCCTTCAACAACTTCTTAGCGGCCATAAGTTTTTTTTTCTTTTGTATGTTTTTAAACAAATTTTTTGTCTTAGCAGATAACCGTCTTATAGGGTTTTCACTGTAATTCATAAATCTTTTTTTTAAACTTTTTACATTATAGAAGCTAACATTATTTCTATACGAAAAACTTGAATGATTAATTTCTATTAAATTTAGCAGCGAACTTTCAATATATAAATTATAAATATATTTGCTGATACCTTAAAACTGGTAATACTGTCGAACTTTTCTATAATGATCTTTTATATAATGAAGTTCTCCATTTAATGACTTTATTTTAAAGACACAGCTTATTCATTTACATATATGTACATATTTATTTTATCAATAAATTTTCTTTTTATTGTTAAAAGTTAGTTACTATACAAAAATCAGGCCCAATTTTCATCGAGTTAGCAACATGAATTTGATCAGTAGATTTCATCAAAACAAAGTAGTTATATTTAACCGTTACAACACACATACATACATACTTATATATTATCTCACGCACACACGATGCGAAATCAAGGTTATTTAATCAAGGGGAAATGTAAAAATATTTACACTATGTAAGTATATAAGCTCAGACCGCCCGCTGCCTCTCTCTCACTGTCATTAGCCATTAACTGGGCTCAGTTATTAAACTTTTATTCATTAACCAAGCATAGCAATATGATTTTATTATTTCAATATATACATATATTGTACATATACATATATACAAGTTTATTTTTGCAGTTGTTGTTGTTGTTGGATGTCGGGCCTCGTCAATGAAATTACTTGCACAAATTAATGCGGCACAATTACCGGACACCAGGCTCAGGCCCCAGACCCCAAATGCCCGTAGCCCGGAGACCAGACAATTGATTGTTTGGTATCTCGGGGTATATGTTTGTCACTTTATAACCAGAGAGTGACTATATATGCATATATACATATATATATATATATAGACATTCATATCGCTCAAATAAGTTTTATTTTTATATTTTCATGCCATTGTGTTTAGCATGTGTGTGCGTGTAGATGAAATTTAGTGGGCGTATGAGCTCTATCTATCCCTCTCTTTCTATATCATTGCAAGCTTTACGACAGATGTACTTGATTTAATCAATTTGATTAGGATTTATTAAGCGTGGGTGTTTCTCATTTCACTTAGCCCCAATAAACATATGTAGTTCTTGTCGAGAGTTATATTAATTTCATTGCCTATTGAGCACATATGATCTTTTTAGGACATTTACTTTTTACCAATATGCAGCCACACTTTTTTTTTTAAATTTTCACTTTTCTGTTCAATCCTTTTATATTTCTGTTGATCCTTTTTCAGGTCAATCAGCGACATTATAAATAATGTGTGTGTATAATTTTAGACAGACAAAATATTGATTTTCTGTTTCACCTTTACACAAAATTGATGATGACAGGGTGGGTTGCACTTTTATTGGGTTAGTGGTCGCTAGGTTGGTTACTGTCCAGCCCTAAATAAGAAAGTTGAATGAACTGCCAGTCAGGAGGGCAGAGCCATCACCAATAATTGTATGTGATATAACTTGATTTAAGTCATAATAGATTATATATGTATACATTATGAATCATAGAATCAAACCGCATTACCGTCATCTAGTCACGTCCCAGTCTAGAGAAATCACTGAAAAATCTGAAATGAACCGCACACATATTGGCATTATGGATGCAATATTCAATTTAAAGCGACATTGACTTATTGACGATATTCGGATTGATTCGCTGTCTACACTGCTGCCTTTACCGGATCTGTTATCGCTATACATACATATACATGCATATAAATTGCATTTGATTGGCTGCTTAACAACTTTTAAAAGTCGTTTTCAAGCCACTCACGTGAGCGAACGATCTAATGACCATTTGTGACAGACAGTTTAGCCAAAAATATCATTTGTCTATAAGTCGTCAAGACGTCAGAGCAACCTGGATATGATATTTATTTTATTTTTTTTGCAAAATTTTCTCACAGAAATAATTAGGTCGTTGTTTCTATTGGGCAATCTCTTTTAGATAAGATAACCTAGGATAGGCCAAAAGTGATTGAATTTTAGCAAATTTTTGCCATTTAAAGTGGCATAATGTGGTTCAAATTTTCAGAACACAATTTTACTTCAGTGGAAAAGGGGTGGCGATTGTTGAAGGGCCCATATACATATATACAATATATATGTAGTGATTTTTCAGAAATACAACACACCCTTAAAAAAATTCTAAAGAATTACTTGTAGGCGTATCATAAACATTTCACGCAACGACTTTAAAGTATTTAGATAACTTAATAATAATTGAAATGAAATCAATCATGAGTCACAGCAAATAACGCAAAAAATAATTGCCAGTAACTTTCGTATCGTCACTTATCCATGATGATCCATAGTCTACTATCATATCCTAAAATTTTAGAAGCAAAGTTGATATGTTGCAGGTCTAGTAACTGATTAATGCTAATTTAATTACGAGAGTCTCCATATCAGATGTAGAAAAAATTTCTCAACTTGTCCAACATTGTAAATTTTTATAAATTACAAAACATAAAACACTTCTTCATAGATAATTTAAGGCCAACTACAAATAAAACCCTAAGACCCAAATAGACACAATATAAATTAAAGTCCCACCATATAGAAAATATATACGAAAACTTCTTTCTATTATCACAAACCAGAAAGAAAGAAACACCAAGCTGAAAACATCATAAATTGTGCAAGGTTAGACAGTAAATATATATACATTATCTAATCAGTTACGTACTTTGAGGTTTAGCCAAAAATAAAACTAAACGAAAGGGTCTGGCAAACCTAAATATAGCTATAATATCTATAAAGCATTGCTAATTTGAATATGAATTATTTGCTATAAAAAGAGATCTGAAAATCTTTTCTTAAAACACCCCACTATCAAAAGTGTTGGGCAAGCGATGCAAAAAAATTGGCCAATAAGACTTGTAACCTTATTATCAAGGGTAGGATACCTACATTCATAAGTAAGCAAAAAAAAAACCTACATGTTTGTTGCCAATGTCAAATTTCAAAATTTATAGCCAACAATCCTGACTCATCCAGATAAAAAAAAACACCATCACAACTATTGAACTTTTAGACCCAGAATGATTGGCAAAAAAAAAAACCAAATGAATCATTAACAAAATCACCAAAATCAAACGAATTTCTTAATCTGGGAAATTTATGTATAGAATTGGAAGAATTTTTCCTTCTTCTCCTTCTTCAAGTACAAAATAAAACAAAAACAACAAATCTTGAAATTCATTTACATACCTGTCGTCTGTCTCTCTTTTAGGTGTTTTTATTCGTTCCTTCGTTGATGTTACTTCTCGTTTTTCTTTTCAACGTTTTTGTTTTTGTCTTCTTTTTTGGGTCTTTCTCTCTCTCTCTCTCTATCTTTCTTTTCCTCTGCACAAACGCGAATTGTTTTATTTCTGTGTTTTGCTTGGCTTCTTCGTTTGTTCTTTAGTGGTCGTTTACCGTTTTCACTTTCGAACAGTATATTCTAGAATATTTGTTTAAAGGATTATTTAAGCGCGCGCACACTCACACACGCACAAATATTGTCACAGAGAGTAACTCTTCCTTGCATTTCCTTCTTTTTTTTTTCTATCTATTTTATTCTCGGGATTATCGAATGTCGAATATCAACATTAACCATGCGGCGGCAACTACCTTGCGCTGCGAGTGTTTTAAGTCAACTGAATGTGCCCAGAAGAGCGAGCAATACCGTTACCAGTCATGTGAGAAGTGTGGGAGATTGTGGGGCTCATTGGGGAGCAAATGTTTAAGAGAGTGCGCAAACGTCTGGGTGTGTTTGTGTTGGTAAAGGAGGGAAACAGTGATGAGCGATTCTGCTCAGTTTTTTTTAGTTCATTTTAATAAATGCTGAAAAAGTCTCCAGAAGCAACTAATATTAATATTAATTTACACTTTTAATTAACAGTTTTTTTCCTTAGAGCTCCTGGTTGTAATGAGACAAAAACGCAAAAATTGCATAATTCAATTAATAACCATAAATACATACATATGTATGTATATATGGAAATTTCAATTTTCCTTATTACTCATTGTCACAAATTAATCATTAATTGAATTCATACTCCTAAAATAAATCAATTTTCAAAAACGGGTCTAATTGAACTAGTTCACTTTTCAAGGCATCACTTTTTTGATCGTATGACGTCGTTTGTCTCTCTCGCTATCGCACACAGACACAGACTCTCTGTCATTTTAAGCGAGTGGGTGACAGCACTTTATGTAAATAAAAAAAACTAATTTACCGGCATTATGTATTTACAATGCAGTATTTTTTTTTTTGTTTGTTGAAATGCGTTAATAATAAAGAAACGTTTCATTCGCCTTTGCAACGTGGCCAGGATTCCATGTGAATTTGCATTAACAATTGCAATTTAATTAAAATTCAACTTTAGTTGCACTCTTAACTTCACACGTGGTTGTTATTGGCCAACTTTGCAGGGCAACAGCAACAACAAATTCCCATACAAGTAGCTCTCTTTCGTTTTTCTATCCGTGTGTATGTGTGTGTGAGAGTGCCAAAAAAGATGAGAAAAAATCTTGTGTATAAACGAATAAAACTTCGTAAATTGAATATTTGTTAACACTTTTCGCTTGCATTTAGTTAGCACAATTTCATTTATAAATAACTGCACGCAGATGGGCAGCGACTAGCTTCAATTTCAGTCAACAGTTGGCGGTATTAACTAAATAAACATTGACATTTTCGTTGGGGCATCAGCGAACGCTTATGGGAAGAGCACGGGTGGGGATGCTGGAGGAGAGGTTGACAAGCCTCCCGCACACATTCATACACATAAACGTACATACACATACATACATTGGTGTGCAACTATTTTTGGTGGCCTAATTCTGCACTCGGTGTCTTCCTCTCTCTTTCTTTAAGTATTTTAAATATTCGTACCTTCAACACGTTGTTTATCACACAATTACTTCACTTTTTCATTTATCAATGATTCCGCTTTAATTTTATTTATTTTTATTTACTTCAGTGTCGTTGTTAGTCTGGCAGCTCAAAATTTCAACTAATGCTGCCAGAAGTTACGCCGCTAACACTCTGGCAACACTACGCACCATATAAACAGTGCTGCCAGCTACATAAAAATAGAGCGCCAACTTTAATTTATTTATATCTAAAAAAAAATCTTTAGAGGACTTCTTTTATTATATTGGTTTATTTTGTAAAAACTGTGTTCAAAATTGTACAAAATGCTTTGAATTTGTTGGTTTTGGAAAGTTTACAACTAAATCGAGTCTTATTCTCTGTATTAATATTTTCTGGAAGCATAAATCTCATTTAGTAATAAAGGATGTTGAAATTTCGCAATCTCATTCTCAGGAATTTGCAAATATTGAGTTGCACATTTCGTTGTTCTTTTGGTTGAGAGCAAAGGTGCAACCAGGTGACTTGTGAATTTGAGTTGAGCTCCAATGTTTGGCATATGTTTTTTCCACTTCTTGGAGACGAACAGAACGAACATTCCGATACCTGAAAAAAAAAATAAGTAAATAAGTGGATTCCATTACGGAAAGCCATTGTAAACTCACGTTAGTAGCTGCTCGGAACGTTGCAGTTGCATGCACAGCTTGATACCACTATAAAAGTCCAAGTCGGCCTGTAAACTTAACTTTGGCTCATGGGTGAGCGTAAATTCCTGCTGAAGCTGGGCATAAGTGAAACCCACTGCTAGGTGACCCACCACAGCGCTGCCAGTGCTAAAAATAGTACAAAGATGACTTATTGTAATCATTTTCGACCATAAAATCAACTTACTTTTGCTGTATTTCCGTCTGGGCATTTCGGTTCCACAGGCTGAAACCTACTTTGCCATTTAAATCCACACTTTTGGCTCCCAATAGACGCCAATGCAAGGTCGCACCCGATGACAGTATCAAGTATTGTTCATGATCCTGATTTAAGGTGGTGGCCTGGTACGCTGGCGTCGATTCCGAGGCACTTCCACCCCACACATGGCCCATTAGCTCGGCTTGGCCATTGAAAAAGACTAGTGGACGAAGCTGAGATCCTTGAACACTAATTTCCATGCCCGCCGTAACTGTCTCTTCTCCACTTAAATCATCATCTGGTGGTATATGATCACTGCCTCCAGCAGAATCATCACCATCGCCCACTAGAGAGGCCAACCCGGCGGTATAGATACCCAATTTAAAGCTACTGATCTTAGAGCGACCAGCTTGAAGTAGGAACTCCACAGAGCCTCGCTTCAATATGCCCTGATAAACTTCCTGAGTGCTCAACAGAGACTCATTAAAGGCGGGTGATTGAGACAATTGCCGAGTCAACACAGTGGTAAGACCTAAGATAGACGATTTTAAAGACTCATTTCAGTTGCATTATCAGTTCAATACGTACCCTTTTGTCCTAGGACATGGTAATTGTTCACTTTCCATCGCTGCGTCAATTCTCTCTTTAGCATTCCACGGAAACGTGGACACATCTCTGCAAGCATTTGCAACTTCTGCCATACATAAGTCTTGATCTCGAACTGACGATCATTGGAAGCCAGGAAGTCTAGTAGTTGACCCAATTGCTCTGATGTTGGGCGCATATCTAGAATAATATCCAGGGCTAAAGTGCGGGCAGAGCTATCGAAACGTCCGCTACGCTGATAAAAGATTCCCTCAAACACCTGTCGATGCTGTTGGGTAAAGCCTTTGATTGGAAACGATTTAAGGGCCTGTAATGCTGCAACCGATAGCTTGGTTTCCGTCACGTTTAAGGCCTGCTCCAGCAATTTGTCAATTGTGGTAAAATCTTGCAAATTCTGCAGTCCACGTATATACAAAGCGGATTCCTTGGTCTTTAAGCCATCGATTAGATAGTTTCGAATCTGCTGTAACAAAGAATCGCTGTTATCAAAGCCGCTCTGACGGGCCAAAGTGGCAAGAGTCTGAAGTACCGACTCTTTAAATTTGGCTTGGCTCTTCATTTGCAATAGCTTGTACAAATGCTCAAGTATATTCCTCTCTGGATGTGTGCCCACGGCCAAAGATTGCAAATACTTTTCCAGTAAATCAAGATGCTCTGCTGTGGTATCTGATTCACGATAGAAATGACTGAAGGTTGCATTATGGGCATCATATGTCTGAACGGCTCCCAACAAATCCACCAACTGAGGAGCAAGTTTTGTATACTTTTGAAGCAGCTCCTTAAACTGATCCTGTTTAGTAATGCGAGCCAAAGGTAAGAGTTTTACATACGCCAAAGCTAACGAGGATTTGCCTATATCCTCCGTTTTTAACTGTTCAGTCAACAATTCGAATTGCTCGAGAAGCTGAAATTAAATGAGATTTACGATAAATTGGTCTGAATAATCTATATCTCAGCGCAAAACTTTTACGTACTGTCTGTTCTTTTAGCTCACTGATCTGTCCATCCACATCCGCTTCCAAATCAAAGACCCGATACCACTCCAGAAGACTTGCAATGCTTTCTTGAAGTGTGGAATAATTTAATTGTTCCACTTCCTCAGTGGCTGCTCCTCCCAAATGCTCCAGGATTAGGTTGCCTTCTACCCAGCTGCCTACATCAGGTTTTGCTTTTAGCCTCAGACGATGAGTTTCCCGGGACTCTGCTCGTAGCAAGAGACCATCGGCCGACAAATCATAATATAATTGCTCTTGTGATTCCTGGGATATGCCTAATGCCTCTTCGGGATGGTAGCTAACCCTCAAGTCCCACAGGGCGCAATCACGTTTAGTTTTCTCCACTCGGGTGGAGGATTTCACTTGATATGCAACACGACAATGGCCAGACACATCCTGTTCCTCATCCCCCTCAAGGCGTATCTGCAGCAAGGATGCAATGCCACGCTCCAAATTCAGCAGTGACTGATCACGCCCAGTATGGGCTATCACCTGATGCGGTTGCCCTTTGACCAAACTAATGTAGAAGGGTCTGTCGGGCAGGCTGTTAATATTTCGCCTCTCCTCACCGGTAATCACTCGACTCTCGCTGAGATGAATCTCCAGCAATTGATCTTCTTCCTGATTCCATACCGAATTGATCTTTAAATGTGTTTCCAATTCATAACTGGCCCCCGCCCCCTGATCCAGGGTCACGTGGGACTGAAGTTTGTATAATTGTTGACTTTGAGGGGGAATCAATCCAGCGGCTTGGACTGTGAATAAAAGAAAGAAGATAGAATGCCGGACCACGTCATTTGTAAGCGTAACTTTCACCACAAGCTAATCTTCCGATTCGGAATGTGTGCATGTGTATGTGCCAAGGGTTATCAACAAGTTGGTCTAACACAGTGGGCTGACACCCACATTTCCTTTGACTTTAAATTTTTAGATTATTAAACAGAATCACAATTTTTATTAAAAGGCCACATCCGAATTGCCATATTTGAAAATTTTAATAATTTAATTAAGATTCATTTCTCCTTGCATTCGACCCACTGTGCTTTCTCACTGTGTTTAACAAACAGCTGCTCCACTTCGAAACTGTGTCAGATAACAAATTCTTAACATTCTTTGTTGTTGTTGTTTTTGCGGGTGGCAATGTCAATGTTAATAATGCTCATTAAAAGTTCATTCAACTTGTTTAACCACTTTCTGCGTGCTTTGTTAACTTTAGTTCACAATTTTTTACTCACCTAAGCAAACACCGGAAACTAGCAGCATACAAAGTGCAAATAATCTCATATTTCTGCCGCTTGTTCACTTGTCGGTTCAATTATTCTTAGTGAATTACTTAAACTAAGTCTATCAGCAACAACAAATACGTATACTTAATATTGAGTTTAATTAAATATTGGAAGAAAAATTGTCTAGAGCGAATTGAAAATTAGAGCGAAAAATCAGTTCAAAATTGCTAAGCGAATTCAAATTCCGATTAAAATTGCTAAGCGAATTCAAATTCCGATTAAAATTGCTAAGCGAATTCAAATTCCGATCAAAATTGTAAAGCGAATTCAAATTCCGATCAAAATTGCTAAGCGAATTCAAATTCCGATCAAAATTGTAAAGCGAATTCAAACCATTATTTAACTTAAGCTCAAATAGGGGGACGAATGCTCAAATAGCGGTACCAGTATTTTAGGCTCTGGAAAAGGGGCGCTTCTTTTCCACCACTATTAGTTTAGCGAACAATTTGAAAATCAAACTTTTCATCCTAATCCAGATAAACAAATAACTCGCTGTTTTTGTATGGGGCTATAATTTGAAAATATTCACTATTGGTTTTTAAATTTGTTTTCAGGTTTATTTCATCAGCTGTCAATAGGAAAAACTGCATTGTACAAAAAATTTGAAGAAGCTTAAACAATAATTTACATATTTACACAGTATTATAAAAGTAGTAAAAATTTCATCTTGCGTTCTATTTAAATCTCAATAGGTTTCCATCTAGTCCGCCCAAAGGACCATGACCGAAATGCAGAGCATCCGGTGTGGATTCAGAACGGGTGCGTGCATCCAGCACAGAAGCCACTCGTTGTTGGCCACTGATGTAGCCCAGGGAACCGGAACCCAAATAGACATTGCCATTGGCCAGACGAATATATCCCAATCCACCTGAACCCAAAGCAATGGCATCGGCTTGACCCTGACTTTGCTGTTGGGATCGTGGCTGAATACTCAATTGTTGTTGTTGCTGTACCAGAGAATTGGCCCGTGAATCCAATTGGACACCATTGGATTGAGCCCTAAAGCGATCAAAGAAATCGGAGCTTAGGAACGGCGCTGGCGTCTCGTCTATATCATTGTCGATAATCTCAATAACGGCATATTGCTTCAATTGTCGACCATTGGCAACATAGGATTCACCAGGAGCGATTAGGGCCTGTTTGCCAAAAGGTATACGCAGAGGTCCTGCTGGAGCTGCAGATCGTACAAAAGGTACTGAAGGAGCTGTTGGTTGAAGAAGCGTCACTGTCGATGCAGTAGGCTGGAGGAACGATACTGCTGGTTGCGGTTGTGGTGGCGGTGATCCATATATTGGCTTATTCAGATTCGTTGAACCATGGAAACTGATGGACGAGATGGGCGAAGCCACTGAAGGCGGCAAATAAGTGCTCACTATGGGTGCTGGTGCCCTGGCAGCTGGCAGATAACGGCTTAGAATACTACCAGCTGGAGATGGTACTGTGGGTCGACTTCTAGGCAAAGGACTACGAGCTGTAGGCAGTGGAGGCAGAGCTGGTATTGGTGGCAATGGTTGTATAGTGGGAAGTGGCTTAAACTGATGTCCCGTATAAGTACTAGAGGGTGCAGATGGTCCCGAAGGTCTATCATAATGGTAACCGACAATATCCGCTTGAAGTGTTTCAAGTTGAAGCAAAGCCAATAGGATAAGCAGCATCAAAACAGGCAATCTCTGAAGCGTCATCTATAATGTATAATAAGAAGATTAATCAGTTTCTCTTTCGATAATACGACATTTGTTGGCCATATTTTTTCTTTGCTTATGTCATAATCATGATCAATCAATCCCCATAAATGTTTAATGAGACAAAGAGACATAAACTTAATCGATTATATAGTATATCACTTAAAGTCTGCGGTTACAATACAACTAAAATACTCTTTTTTTAAGTGGATGATAATCAAATTTGTAACAAGGTTGAGACAGTTTTACTATGATTAACTAATGTATATTATATTGATTAGAGATTTATATGTATAACTAGTTAAAATGACTTCAAAGTGCAAAAGTTTGAATTTGGTTTTTGATTTTAGTTATGTTTCAATAATTGCTTTAAAAGATTTGTTGGAAAACTTGTCAATTGAAAATCAATTTTATTAAAATTATTAAATCGAATTTATTATTAATTAGTCTATATATAAAAATATATATAAAAAAGAGTTCCATCTTAATTGAAACGTAGACCAAAGTACACAACTCTTGAAATTATGAGTATAAGTTATTTGTTATAAACAAAAAATTATTAAAATATTTAGATTGTAATAAATTCAAGTCAATTGTTTGAATAACTTTAGATTCAAATTAAGTAGTAAAACAATTTACACAGTGCAATAATTTGCCAATTTATAAACTTTTAAGAAACTTAACTTAAAAATGTGCACCTCTTTTTTTCGAAAGTTTTGTAACTGAGAACCTTACTCTGTATACATATATCATATAAGAGCATCAAAAATTGTCACATTTTAATATTGTTTTTCTGTTTTACTTTCATGTTTTTTGTTATTTCTTTACTCTTTTTTTTTGTCATAATTTAATTGATTTAATTTGTGGCGCGCGTTGAGTTGTGCAGTTGAAAATCGGCTGTGGAACGGGCTACCACTGGGAGCTTGGTAGCTTGGAGCAGCGACTTCCAATCTCTGCTGGTTATTGGCGTGATATTTCATGCATCAAATATATACATACATATATGAACGAACAGATATTGCCTCAGGCAAATGGTATAATGAAGTAACTCAACTAATTAGCCTAAACGATTGTTGATCATCTCGAACTAAACTCAAGCATTTAATTGATAATTTAATTTATAATTTACAAACAGGCAAACAGCAGACAAAAGGCAAACTTAAATGGCGGGGGCGGGGTGTCTAATGATATTAATCAAATTTAATGTTAACGCCAAAATGAAACTCTGTTTTGCTGGTGGCCCCATCGACTTGGCCTAGCATGGGTCTGGCCCCCAATGCTCGGGGAGTTGGCAGCCTAAAGGTGGCGTGTGGTCAGATTTGCTTTATTGTTGTTGTTGCCGTTTGTTGTTATTGTTTTTGTTGCCGTGTTTTTATTTTTTGTGCCGCGTGGGCGTCGTTGAAGTTGGTTTAGTTCATGGCATACATTATTCACTTTGCCTGGCTTTTAAGGCGTTTAATTAAGTCATTAACAGGGAGATAAACCATTTGATTGCCAAGATGTGTTGAAAGGAACGAGCAACAAAGAGTCAAATGTCTAAATGTCTATATAACATATATAACAGTGACAGTTATTTGAAAGGAAATCAATCAAATGGAGTTTGTTTTTATTATATAGTAAAACCGTTTTTGAATTTCGTAAATGAATTAATTTGTAGAGCAAAAGAAAACTATTAAAACTATTTCATTTAAAGTATTTCTTAATAATATAAGATACATGATACATTGTGAACAACATCTGCTCTTAAGATAGTTCAGTTTGTCTAGACATAATTTCTTTTAAGACATTCTCGTCTTAGAAAGATTTTTACATACTTTAAACTTTCATTCTTTTATATTTTTGTAAATATTCAATGAAAGTTTAATAGATTTTTTAAGAAAAGTTAAATTAGTTGTTTAGAGAAAGGGTTTAAGTATTTGCCAAATGTAAAAATAATATGTAAATGTTAAAATAAGAGAAAAAATTTATAAGACTTTAGTCTTCAAAACAAAATCTAAAATAGAATTCCAAGTGTTTTAGAAAGACTTTTCAAACTTTGAATGGGAAGTAATTATGCTAAGTTAAATACAAAAAATTATCCTGCCTTAATTTAACCAAATTCCATATTCGATATATATTTCATCAAATTCGATATAAGATATCTTAAACATTGGTTCTTTAGTTAACTTTTATATCCGAATTGTTTAGCAAGTTTGTTGCCTCAGTCTTTTGTTTATATTTCAATTTTTTTTTCTTTTAATGCTGCCAATAAATCAACCAACGATAATATATCTTTAGCTCTGTTTTTTTTCTGCCTCATCTTATCGGCAAAAACGTAAAGTTGATTTGTAATAAATTATGCGCTCTCTATAAATAAATCAATAAATTTTTGCAATACGCAACTTTTTTGGCTAGTTTTTCTGCAGGCTTTTGCATACGCAGTTTTTTTGTTGTTGGTGTGTTGAGCGTGTGCCAAAAATTGCAACAAAAAATAAAGAGAGCAAAAAAGTTAAATGGGGAGAGGGTAAACTATGCATCGTTGGATGCCACAAATGATGTTGCATAAAGTTTACAAGAAAATTTCCTTTACCTTATTTGGCTTAACGAACAATTTCCTCAGACAATGACTTACTTGCCGATCCCCTTGCCCCCAACACACCCTCAGCCACTGTTAACATCAAATGCAGCGTTGTTTGTTGTCTGTCTGCCTGTCTAGTTGCATGTTGTTGGCCACTTCAGACTCAATGAATGAATTGCATTGATTGAGCGTCGCACGCACTTTTGGGCCTCGCCTCGTCTGTCGCTGTCTCTATCTTAGTCTTGGCCTGGTCTAGTCTGGTCTTGTTTGGTACAATATCCAATATCCCCTACTCCTGCTGCCAATTCTCGAAGAGAAACTGTGTCAACCTCACTTTGATTTGTTGATAACTTTTGCGTGGCACTTGGTTTTTTGGTTTTCTATTTTGGTTAGTTGGTTTTTTTTTTTTTTTTTCTTTTTTAGCGATTGCATCAGAGAGGGAGACCGTAAATATGTATTTTATATGGGAACGGAAATTACAGTATTTGCTAGGCAAATACTAAAAATGTTTATAATTAAAAATCCTTGCGTGCCGCTCACATTTCAAATTGTAAAACCAACATCATAAGCCAAAAGGCATAAAATGCAATCATCTGGCTTAATATTATCTCCTCACCCAGTAGCCAATATCCAATAGCCAGTTAGCAGTTGACCAGGATGTCACGTCATACCCTCAAGTTGTGCAATAATCTATAACCCAAACTTGAAAGTGCGTTTGGGATTTTGTTTTTTCTGCGGTTTGTAGGTTGCCATGGGGCGTTTTATATATATATTGAAACCAGTTTAATTTTAAACTGGTATCAACAGAATTTGGCAACAAATTTTTTTCTGGGATCGCTACTTAAATCTCAAATGGAGATGGTGGGTGACAAATCAACAGCGATTGCTAACGGAACATTAATCACTCAATTGCACATCCTAACGTAAATTTGCCATAAAGTAAAACCAAAAGTCAGCACACAGCAAAACAAAAAATAATTAATACATATTGCACATGATAAATGTTGCGTATACGCAATGTAGTATCAAGTTTGTAAGAGGACAAATTGAAAGTTTTAAGTTTGGACTTAAAGTGAGTGTTGAATACCCTTCAAATGGAGTAAACTAAGTCTTAAATAGTACCTATAAATAAAATAATTGGGAATTGTATAAATGCTTAAGTAAGTCTTCGACCGATTCGATTGTGCACCCAACGCAATATAAAAAGCCGCACTCGCAAAATTTTTCACTTTTTTTCCAACTCAAGTTTGGAAAAAGTATCAAAATGAACAAAACCTTCCAATAAGTTAAATTTATATGGTTTTTTGGGTTAATTTTCTAATATATGATAGATAATTCCATGCTTACACAATGACTTAAGCATTTTTAAAAATATTTTGAAAATTTGCCTCCAATTTTGTCATATCTTAGGTATCTTTTTTTTTATTTAAATTTGTTAGTACTCCACTTTGGCCATTTTTACTACTTTGTTCCTTTTGGACACTAAAAGACTTTCTAATGACTTGTATTATGATTTTTTATCAAAAGATTAATTTAGAACTTACTAATAAATTACTTAATTTTAATATATAAGTATCTATATCTCTATCAAATCTTATTAATGAATCCTTAACAACTTTTCTATTTTAAGATCAAAATTAAGAAAAAATTTATTAGAAAAATTACATAAAACTTTTGGCTTATTTCCCCTTTTGAAAAAACAAACAAACCTTTTATCCTTAAACAAAAGTTTTCCAAAAATTTTCAAACAATTATTCCTTTAACTGTATATACTATATACATATATCTTTGCTCCAAATCGAAACTCATCTCATTAAAAGACTACTTTCAAATTTTATTTTTATTTTCTAAACAAAATTTGATTGAAATGTTGAAATTGATGTTACTTTATCTATGGCCAATCAACCTGTTTTTTTTTTTTATTTTAGCAAGCTTTAGGGTATAAAAAATAAAACAAAACAAAAAAGTTATCAAATCGTACGACAAGTTTTTAATTACTAAAGCCACATAGAGCTCCCCCCACCCCCCACTCTCAGTGCGCACTTTCAAATGCGTAAACAAGTTGGTTTTGGCCAAAAAAAAAAAATGAGAGAGCAAAAAAAAGACCCCAAAACCATTTGCAGATTTCAATTAAAAATCTCCAAAGACACAACAACAACAGCAACAACAAAATCTTAAAGTATTAGGGTGCGGCATGTTTAGTATTGGTGTTGGGTGTCTGATAAGGCGCAGCCTCGAAGCCTGCGAAAAGAAAAAAACTCTGCACAAGAAATTTGCGTAAGTTGCCAGCGCAATCTCAGCATCTCAGCTCTTGACGGGCCAAACGCTTTGGCACTGGACCCGCTTGGACATGGATCTGGGCACTAAACTGAACTGGACTGGACTGGAGTGGAGTGAAGAAAAAAAAGCAACAACAACAAAATTGATTGACTCGAGGCGTTTTGCTACGCATTCGCGCCAAAAAAAATGCGGAGCACATTAAAAACATTGCTAATTGATGTCGTTCACAAGCCTCCTCCAGTTGCAGGTTGCATGGCTTTTGTGGCAATTGCAACATCTTTGCCAAACACATTTTTCTGTGCAGCGTGGGCTAGTGATAATTTATTTTAATTGCCCCAAAAGAGTGAGAGCTACATTGTTAAATCAAATGTAATTATTGTAAAATGAAACTTGATTATTTTAGTGTTTAGAATTTTGAGGACTGATTGTTGTTATTGATGTGAATGATAGAGATATATAGCTGTAGATATATCTATATTTATTTGTGCTTTATAAGAATTAAAGGTACTACAAAAGGACAATAAAAGTTTGTTTAGCCTTTTATATAAAGCATATAGCCCAAGTGTAGTTTTAACTTAACTATGTAGAAACATTGTCCATTCCTTACAAGGTTACATTTTATCTCTTTTAAGGACGTACTTAACACTATTATGCGTCATCTCTCTTTAATTTAAACCTGCGATAATTCGAAACTCTCTTTAATTTAAAACTAGTACGAGTCCCCTACAAAATCTCTTTATATTTAAAATTCTTTACATTTTTATTCGAACGAAAAAATCATTCCTACGACGCGATAATTCGAACTCATATGGTCAATCCTTCGACAGTTTGCAATTTGCAAAGTGAAGATGATAAAGAACCATCATTGGTACCAGTAGTTGACATCAGCGGTGTGAGTTTTTCTGACTATGTTCAAGTAAATGAAGATCTTGCTGTCTCAGAATCACTAACCGATGGCGAAATTTTATGTGTAACAGATACGAACGAAAAGAGCAACGATGGAGATGAAGACGATATATTAGAACGTTTGGCAGAGGTGTCTGTTAAGGTAGCAAGAGCCTTATTCGGTATCTCAAAGCTAACAAAACAAAACTGATGAAACATCATATCCGGCTTCACTTTTTCTGCTTAAATTGATAAGTCTGACAGCAGTAATGTGATCCGAAACAAATCCGTATACATGAGTTCTTTTCAAAGATTAACTAAATCACATTAGAAGTTAAACAAAAAACTTAAAAATTCGAAGTTTTATTGATTTTCTCTCAAAAATTTCGAACCATTTCCTATTTCAAACACTCGATAATATGTAATATTTTCAGAGTCTGTTAAATTTTGAATTTACGATAAAACTCACCTAAAACTCACAAGTACTGAAATTTGTCACATGACAAAGAGTCTATATAATTGTTAATTTCTATCATATCTTTGATATAAATACAGCAAGCTGGATGTTTTTATACAATATATATACATGTTTGAACTTCGAGAAAGATCTTTAGAAAGTTTGTCTGACTCGACTCTCAAAATCTAGATCGAACTTGCTCAACTCATTTCTTTTTATTTAGCCTTAAACTGAAAATTTTGGAAACCTGCAATACAAAAAGGGGTTTCGTAAAGGGATAATCTGAAATTTTTTACTATATTTACTGGTAAAAATCTTAAAGATCGCTAATCACAAAGAACTTTGCAAACTTTAGCAAATAAAAGATTTTAGGAATTTGAAGTGTATATAGTTATTATCAAATTTATAATAAGTACAAAAATCATTTTCTAATGGCATTGAGTGCTGAACTTAACCCTTGCTTAGAACCTCATAGTTTTTATACATATCTCTCTTCTTTTTTTTGTATTTTGAAATATAAACTACAATTTATCAATAAACTTGATTGATCTAAAGATGCTTCCATTTGTAATTTACAAGTCTAACTAGCAACTCATGAAATCTGATGAAATGATTCGTTACTTCCATTTAAAAGACTTTTTGCCTCTGGCAAAAAAAAAATTGTTTCAATTGGTCAAAAGTTCAATAAGTTGCCAAAAAAAAAAAAACTATAATTGTAATTGAGGGGTGGTAGTTCAAGTTTTTGGTTTCATTCATTGACAGTGAAACAAAAAAAAAAAAAAAAAAAAAAAAAAATATAAAACAATCAGCATTATTTTCATTATATCGACCAGTCACGCATGCCTTTCGATTTTCAAAGAAATCTTATAAAGATTACTCAATACCCTCGATTTAGCAATTGGAGAGGAAAAATCAAAAAAAAAAAAAGAGCAATGCAAATTTTTGATCAGTTGAATTTGCATTTCTTGAAAAGTTCGTGATATGTCAAATAGGCGTTAGAATAGGCCCCTCCTCTCTTAACCTTATCTAACCCTAACCTAAGCCAATGCCTCTTCTGTCTCTCTCTCTCTCTCTCTGTGTGTGTTTGTGTGTGTATGACACAATTTAGTTTGACACTTTAGGGCAATTAGTAGTAAATTCTAAAAATAAATCATCTACATTATTTTGGCATTTTGTTAACTAGGTTTTAATTGTTGCTTGCTTGTCTTAAATGGCAATTGGTTGAAACAAATGACTTAAGCAACGAACTTGTACTAAATCATCCAAAAGTGGAACAAATTGAAAATTTATTTTAATTAAATTTTTAGATATATATTGTATAATGTTCTAAGCAACATTATCAACACTTTTATTATGACTTTTAATGTTGTTTATGTATTTGCATTTTTTTTTTTTTGTGTTTTTGGTATTTTTATGTTTTTCTAACCAGGTCAACACTTATGGCTTGTCATTTAATGCAAATTATTTCAGGCCATGTTCGGTTACAAATTGGGTTTGCCTACGGTTCTTGTTTTAACGCACTTATGTGGGCGTGGTCAAGAAAAAACCAAGGTGTAGCCTTTTGGTTTTGTTTAGAATGAAAAAAAAAAAAACACTTACAAAATGTGTAAATTGCGTTAACAAATTTGCCTTGAACTAAAAGAGGAAAAGCAATGAAATCTAATTTAAATAAACAAAAACTTCTACAATGATGATATCTAGATAATTTTCATAACATTTCATTTACATTGTTTACTTTGATCTATTCACTTCATTAGCTTCAGGCGATGGTCAATGAAACTTATTAATGATTTGGCCCTCTCCACTTTAGATAAACACAATTCGTTCACCTAATCCTAAACCCTTGGTCTGCCCCCCATTGTGAGCTCAATCAATTTTGGCCTCAAGTCGTAAACATATTTCAACTTGTTTTTCTCATTTTCCTGATTATTGTTTTTCTTGTCTTGCTTGATGAGCACTTTCAATTAATTTTCAATTCTTCTATTCATTACAAAATTTTCATTACTTAAAAAAAAAACTGAACTTTGAACCAAAATATTACTCAATTTGTATATTGTACATTGGAAAACATAAAAATAAAGGGCAACCACGCCCCCTTTAGCTGCCTTGAAAGTAATTAATTAGACCAAAACTTGAGCTTAACGTTACACTCTTAAGCCAAGACGAAGTGGAAGGAGGGGGAGTGGCTAAACTCAATTAATTCTCAATTATTGTCTTGCCCAAAATGTCAACGCAATTTCTAGGGTGCAGTTCAATTTGTGCCTCGTCATTGTCTTTTCCACCTCTGACTGCTTCTCCGGCTGCACCAAGTGTCACCCCGTCGGCAATTGTCACAATTTACTTTGATTTATGACAAGCTTCAGGTATTTAGATATACAAAACTGAACAAAAAGAAGAATAGACAAATGGCAACAGACAACAAATGTCAATTTTATTTTGCTACATTTTTTTTGCTAAATATTAAATTAAATTTTTTTTCTTTTGTTTTGTTTAATAGCCTTGCCAAAAATGTGTTAATTGAAATGATGAAATCCAAGGGTCATACCTTTGGCTATATGACTGTTTGTAGTTTGTCTTGGGTGTTTATTAAAAATGAAAAATAAAAAAGTAGCTCTAACACTTTTTTACTTGGAAAATTTCCAAAAATTTTGCAACTGGTCCAGCTCCTAAGAGTTCATTTAAAAACTCCTTTCTGTTGACCCAAAATTTTATTAACTAAAAACTATAAGAAAAATATAAAAGCAGCTCTTATACTTCTCTGTACTTGAAAAATTTCCAAAAATTTTGCAACTGGTCCAGCTTCTAAGAGTTTATTTATACATTTTATTTTTGAGGTATTTTTGTCCCAAAATTGGAAAAGAATGGAATAAAAATCACAGAAAATAATACAATAATTCCAAAGAAAATATAAGAGAATCCAAGAATTGAATAGACTGAAACCAATAGATTATTTTCTATTTTGTTTTTTTTTTACGATTCATAAAAAATACAGATTTTTTTCAATTAACATGAGTTAGTTTAATTCAATTAACTAACTTTGAAAGTTTGAAAAATGAAAACTAAAAGAAAATTTTTAACAAAGTTTTGTTATACCCTTCGTTACATCGTTCTAAGCAATTTTCAGTTCAACAAGGATCGAGAAACATCAATTGATTACTGTTCTGTGGAAATTTAAAAAACTGCTTAGATCCTGTAGTCTCCAGAAACCCATCAACAACATTTAAATTCCGGTTAAGTTTACAGAAGATCATGTGTTTTAATAAAAATTTCAGATGAGTAAAATTATAATATCATACATAATTCATTCATCTGATTCTTTTGTCACCAGACTCTTTCCTAAAGCAAAAGTTTCTTGAAGTGGATAATTGGGCAAACCAATGGAGCAATATGTTATAGTCGCCCTATGAAGCTGTTTCCGAGATATTCACATATGTATATATATGTACACTTCTTGCAGTATTTGCAAAATATCAACATTTTGTAGAAATCTTCTAGTCTAAATAAATATAAAATATTTTAAAAGAAAAATACATTTTTTTTTTCTATATTTTAAAATATTTTATACATATAAAGAAAAAAAAATATTTTTTTTTTTATATTTTCAAATATTTTACTCCCATGTATGTTAGGTATATATTTTTCTATAACTTCATTTGTTCACTCATTAATATTTATAATTTTTTTCAAAAACTAATCTAAATGAAAAATGTTTACTTTTTAGAGATAATAAGAACTATGTTAAAATTTAAACTATTAATCTAACTATTTTCTTAATTTTTTTTTTTATCAATTTTAAATGTATAATCTCTCATTAGACAATGAACAAATTTTGTAGCACTTAAAAAAGAAAATCATAGAAAAATTATTGGTTTTTAAGATGATTAATTAATACAAAATTGTACCGAAAATGTAAATGTTTTAAGAAAAATTGTTTAAATCAATTAAAAAATACAAATATAGAACAAAGTGAAAAAGTGATTTTACCCAAAGTGGACAAAAAAAGAATATCTAAATATGTTAAAGACAAATTAATTTAATGAATAACTCAAATTGAAAAGCTTTAGAATGTATAAATATATGAATTTAAAGAAAACAACTAAAGATGTTTTTACTTCATATAACATTAAATATTATTTTTTGGAAATGATAAATTTTGATTACTTATCGTTTAAGTTTTTTAAACTTGCCATTAATCAATGTTATAATAACAAATATTTCAAGCGGAAATTTGCCAAAAATGTTAAAAGGAAAAAGATAACTCAAACTTTAAAGACAATGCAAATCCTTGTCTCAAATTGAAAGTTAAAACAAAAACAAAAAAAAAACAGTATCCGGCTAATATGAAAAATCATCATTTCTGTTGCTTTAATAGAAGAGACCGAACAGAAGCTACTACTACTACTACTATTTGCTGTTGTAGTTGTTGTCGTAGTAGATCTATCAGCTAAATAGGCATTGAAAATTTTGCTGATAGCATCTAACACGGACTTGTTAGTTTTTTTTTTTTTTTTTGGTTGCTGCTAGTTTTTGTTTTGGCTCATGGTTAGCCATTAAATGAAAAATTATATCACTTCAGCCCATAGCCTTCTATTTGGTTTTTTTTTTTTTGCAAATTAAAAGTCGTGGGAATACAATTTGCATATGCAAATGTGATCGAATTTTTGTTGCGAATTTTTTTTTTTTTTTTCGTTTGCGTATTTTTTTTTTCGTTTTTGGCCATTGTCAATGTCGAGAGAGAATTTTGTAATAATTTGCAAACTTGTCACTTTCAAGGCGGAAATGCCGAAAAATAAAAGGATGACTAAATGGATAGTAATAAATATGTTTATGGCCAACGTTTTAATGGCAAATCAAAAGACTTAGGCAACAAACTAGACATAAAGGCGATCAGACTTTTAAACGCTATAAAAGAAGTGTAACATGAATGAATAATGTATAACAAAAGACCGAACTCTCTCTCTCTCTCTCTCTCTCTTTCTCTCTCTCTGTCTATATCTAACTCTTTCTTTGCATTGTATGTTAATTCAGTTGGTTGAATTTATGCATCACAGACCACACACGTACACAATGGTACAGTATGTGCTATATGTATTCATTTAATTGCGAATGCAATGCCAATGGCTTTATTTTTCAAGTTGATTTCCACCGAATTTCAATTTGAATTTGACATTTTCAATTTAACAGAATCTGCTACTACTACCTGGCTGTGAGCTTGATATTTGTATATCATTTGCTAAGCCATTGCTTAATCAATTAAAATTAATATGCAAATTTGTTGTTACTTGCTGCAGGAGCCACTGTCTGACGTCTGTCATTTTGATTACTGAGAGAAAATGATTGTTAAGTTTTTATATTAAAATTAATTGAAATTGTCAAACGATTTGCAATTTTCCGATTGACAGTTATAAAACTTGCCATTGCGTTCATAGAAAGAAATCTGCCTGTTTGGACCTGTTATTCTAGATAATGATTTAGCATGCATATGTATGTATATATGTATGTATATGTATCTATATGCATAGCTATTTAGCATAATTAAAAAGAAATATTAACAAAAGCTTAAGTTTGCTATTCCTATCTAAGAAATGCTAAAGTGCAGATCCATGCAAGAAAACTGGTAAATTTTGAACAAAGCATAAAATAAAACACATAAATTAAATTTTTAATAATTTAAAAACAAGTTCAATTTCTGCATAATTTATAATTATGTATACGTTCGATAAGCTTAAGAAAAAAAACTTGAAAAATAATTTTGCCAAACTATTTCATAATAAAAAACAGGAACAAAAAAGATTATTAATTTTTTCTAAAAGTTTTCTCCATGCATCATTCTGGTTAAGAGGCATTAAAAAATTCTTAAAATATTCAAAATAATTTAAAAAAAATCTTTAGATCATAAATAACAGAATCATTATCTAAAAAAATGTAGAACAATTGTGGTAACAGGTTAAGTAAAAATAAACAAAAATCAAACTTTTGAATCTATTTATGAAGATTTAAAAAAAAATTATATAAAATATTATAAACTAATTTTAGATTATTGTATAGGAACAATTATAGGAACAGGTTAAGGAAAAATAAACAAAAATCAACCTTTTGAATCTATTTGTGAAGATTTAAAAAAAATTATATAAAATATTATACACTAATTTTAGATTATTATTAGGAATAATAATTTCTTTGTCTCTTTAAATAGAACTAAAATTCTAATTTAATAAAAAACTTTTCTATATTTATTCTCATTTTAAGTAGAGTTAAATCCTTTCTTAAAATGTTTATTTAATAAAAACCTTTTCTACAATTCAATTTATTCTCACTTTAAGTAGAGTTAAAACCTTTTTTTTTTCGTAAATTCTTTCTAATAATTTTGTAGATCTTTAAAATTTTTGTTTATCTGTATTTGCAGTTGAATAATCCAATTATATTTTTTTGTTTATAATCCATTTGCCATTGAACTTTCCCATGAATATTAAATTCTTGTTAATAATTCCATTTTGCAAAAACTTGTTCCCATTTAACAACTCACCTTCACTTAAGTGTTGGAAAAAAAGTTCACAGAAAAAAGTGGTTTAATCCAAATATTTAGAAAATGTTAGCAAAGCTGCAAATATTTAAAGAATTTTCGTTTTTTATTTATTTATATTAATACACCGAATTGGGATATATGATAAATATAGGTCACACTTTGTTTCACTTCCTTTGCACCTACACTGAAACTTCACTTCCGTTTTTGCCAGGCGGAACTCGTATATATCTTTAAGATGTGTTTATCCTCGTTTTATATTTCTTTTTTTTTTTTTTTGTGAACTTAAGCGCGTTCGAGATGCTGTCGGGTTGAAGCCGTTTGCTCCACTGAAACACTTTTTATGCAACCGCAAGTAGAAGTAGTCGCAGCCGCGCACCACTGAAAGAAAACCGAAGCAAGGTTTCAAATCCAGGCTTCGCGATTCGGCAAACTCGGTTCGTGTCTTTGCTAAAGAACTTCGAATAATGAGCGATTTGTTTGATGTTTCTTTCGAATGACCTTTGTGTTATAGTTAATTGAATTAGCAAAAGTATTTAAATATATTATTTATTTATTTTTTAAGGTGATTTCATACTGATTTGGACTTGAGCCAAGCCTTTTTAAATATATAATTATATGGATTATTTATAGGCCTCTAAATCACAAATGATTAAATCGACTATAAATTAAATTTGCATATTTTGTGTGCCAGTGGCACTTTTTTTTGTTTTATTTATAACTCTATTCAAATTAGTTTCAATTTTCCACCCAAAATTATAACTCTTCGTCAAATACCAAAAACTATTTAAACGATATGGCAGACAGGCGGGCAGGTTCGAGAGCATACAATAATAAAAAAAAAATAAAAAATTTCATAATCAAATTCGGTGGGTGAGTGGGTGGGTGGCTGGGAGGTGGGTAATTTTTTTGAATCGATCGTTATAGAGAGGCATGTCCATGTCAAATACTTTAGACAACGGCAAGTGAGTGTGAATTATTGCACTTTGTCTTAACACGACGCAAAGTTTCTTTGTAAAGGTTTCATTTTTTTTTTTTTTGCCAAGTTTTTCATGAATACAGTCTTGAAGTCATTGACAAAATGATCAACCAAATATGGGGAAATACTTCAATACTTAATTCGGTCTTAAGAGTGGAAATGTTATCCAAGTGTCTTACATTTCACTTCTTACATAAAACGAACTTTAGGTGGGGTTTTTGGCACTGTAAAAAAAAGTCAAAATTATTAAAAATAGGGAAAGGGAGAAGGCTTAAAAGCATAACTACAGCAATGGGTTACATGGACTATGGCATCGAACTTGATTAGTAGGCCTAAAAATCTACATAAAGAACACCCTTTTGAAGATATGTATAGGAAGAAGGCTTGATAGTATAACTACTTCAACGGGTTACATGGACTATGCCAACGGACTTGATTAATAGGCCTAAAAATTCACACTTTGAAGGTCTACTTTTAAAATTCTTTCAAAATTTTATTTAATTTTAATTACATTGCAAAAATATTTTGTTTTAAATGTTTTAAATTACATACCTTATCGATTTTATATAGGGTATACTTTGGATCAACATTTTACATATATTACACCTTTCATCTTATTGTAAGCGAAAAAATTTCATCTGCTAAACATTTACGAATAATAGCACATTGTTCATGATAAATTTTTCTACATATATGTAAGCATTTCATATATAAACTAAAACATCATTTTATTGTTATTGTTGCTATTTTATTTTGAACTTGAACTCAACTTTCAAATGAACAAGTTTTTGTGTGTGTGTGCGGTTTTTAGTTTAGCTTATTGTCTCCATTGAAGTTGTTGACATTATTTATTTCAGTTATCTGCCTTCTTTTTTCTTCTTTATTTTGTTTGCACTTTCAAACCAAATTTCAACCATAGAGCAACTTTTATGATTTCCTGTTTAATTTGCATAGATTTAAAGTGGTTTTTATATATGTATGTATGTATGTATATATTTGCACATTAACACCAATCTGAGAACTAGACGATGCCAGTCCTTTTCTGTCCTCGACTTGCCGCCACTTGTTATGGGGAGAGGCAAATTAATCGTTGACATGCAACACGTTATGGGAACATGGAAATGCCAGCGAAACATCAAACTGCCGCACCGCCAAAATCTTCATAGACAAGCAACCATGAAGAAACTGAAAATGTGTTTTCTGGCCTTCAGCAATATGAAAATCAAAGTCAACAATTAGTTATATGAACTAATAAGGAAATAATATATACTATTAAATCAAGGAAGCTGATGGAACAACTTTAAACAATGATAAGTTTAACAAATTGCAATCACTAAATATAATTAACCATTTTTATTACCTTAAAAAGGGTCCTCTAAGATTTTTTTTTAAAGGAACTTTTACATTTCAAATATTGCAGAGAAATATGCCAATATAAATGTAGAGATTTTCTCATTAATATATGTTTATATATAATCAATTAAAATCATTTGCGGAAACAAATAAAAGTTCGTATACAATTTGCAAATTATTTTTCAACTTTGGTTAGTTCATATTACTCAATCAGTGGCGGATCGTATGCTTGATCTTGGGTGCGAAAACGACTCAAAAATTTTTTTCTTTTGAAGTTCTCAACCACAATGCACTCAAATTTCCTATTTAACTTGAACTTTTGGGGGGAGAAATTGCCCCTATTTCATCCCCCCCTCCCCCCCCTAAATCCGACCATGCTTCGAATAGTCATCACACTGTAGTAAATTACTTTTATATACAATTTTTCTAAATTTCACTTTTATTATTTCAATATGATTAAATAAAAGCCAAGTATAATTATAGAACTGAAATTCTTATTGTAGTTGGATTGAATATCTATTCAATATCTATTGGCTTTACCAATACTTGATCCAGAAACGAATATATATATCAAAAACTAATGAGGACTATGTCTCTAATATATACTTGGGTAAAAGCAGCTTATTGAGGTGAACTTTTTCGAAGTGAGCCAACTCACTCATATGGCTCACTGGCTCACTTGTAGATAGCTTATAAGTTCACTTTGCGATCGCCAGTTGAGCGAACCATAAGAACTAGTGTGCCAAACTGAGCTAGTGTGCCAAACTGAACTAGTGAGCCAAACTGAACTAGTGAGCCAAACTGAACTAGTGAGCCAAACTGAGCTAGTGAGCCAAACTGAACTAGTGAGCCAAACTGAACTAGTGAGCCAAACTGAGCTAGTGAGCCAAACTGAACTAGTGAGCCAAACTGAGCCATATTGAATGAACAAGCTCAGTGGCTCAGTTCAGTGAGCCATTCATTTTGGCTCACTCACTCATGAGCTACCCAAGTATACTCTAAAATGTAAAGAAAAATCAAATGCTTGTATTTTTGAACTATCCATAGCTTGTTTTTTGGAGGATGAGATCTTACCTACAATTAATCTCAAGATCCAGTTGTAGATCTATCATTAGCTTGTTTTATTTAGAAAATGAGGTTTGAAATACGGTTGATCTTAAGATCTTTGATCTTTAAAGGCTGTAAGTTAAGTATTTTAACGAAATTTAGAAGTAAATTCTATTAAAGGAAAAAATTTACCATAACTTAATTGACATAAGATATTTGTATTTTCTACTTTATTTAGGGAATGAAAATTTGAGAACGGATAAAAAAAAGCAAGAAAGGAAATTAAAATTTGAAAATGGATACAAATAAGTAACAGTTTTTCAACAAGTTCAAGTTCAAGTAGTTAAAAGTTTCCATAAGGAAGACTTTTGATAAACTTTTGAATAAATTAAAATTTAAATTAAGGTAAAATATAAAATTAAAAATTAAAATATGCAATATTTACCGAAATTGAGTAAATTCCAAATTAAAGTTGCTTGATAGATTTTCCTCGTAAAAAATTGATTGAATAAACTTTTTTTTACTTACCTTTGTTACTATCAAATTGCTATTAAATTTGAGGTGCTATACGCAATAAACCTATATCAGAGGTGATAGATCATTTAATGAGTTGTTAATCAAGAAATGCTATAATCAAATTTGGCTACAAAACTTTTTTATGGTTTCGATTCATTAGAGAATCATATTCTCAGGTGTCTTTTTTTTTTAGTTGTTTTATTTGTTTGCCACAGTTAACTAAGTTACCATAGACATTCGCTTTTACTTTGTATTTTATATATCAGTTTTTCCTAGGCCAGAACTCGTGCTCTTTGGCTGGAGTTTGGCCATGTTGCAATTAACTGCCAACTAAACAGCAATTGGCCACAATTATTATTATTATTATTTTTCTATGGTTATTTTGTTTTGCTGCAGCAGCAGCAACAGCAGCAGCAACATTTTGGCTAGTAATTGTTTTTGCCATGTTTTGCCATTTTTGAACAAGTATGTGACTCTTTGGGTAAGGTCTGGGCGCATTGGTTTAACTCATATTGTATGTTTCTTTTTTCCTTCTTTTTTTTTTTCATTTATAACTAATGCAATTTTTTAGTTCTTGGCTTCTGTTTCCGAGCTATGCGTGGAGTCCGAGACAGAGGCAGAGACAGAGACAGAGACAAAAGACAACGAATTGTTCATGGAGTTAAAAGTTGGTGCTTAAATTTGGAGTTGTCTATGTTGGCTTCCCGCTTGGCTCGCCAATGACCTTAATTCACTCAATACGCTTTATCATTTGGCTCCGCCAATTTCAGGCATATTTTTCACTATATTTTTTTTCTAAGCTTATGAGAAATAAATTGAAGTAAAGGTAGTTCTTGTTTTTTTTTTTTGTTTCGAACTAAACAGAGAAAGCATTATTGTTTATTGTATGATTTTTAATGGATATAGACATAATAACATCATTTTAGTTATAATAGCTTAATTTAATTAAATTTGTGTAAAAATAATTTTATTTTGCTTTTATTCTTCCTCTCAAGGGGTTTTTTTTTTGTTGTATATTTTTGCACTATTTCAACCAGGAACTGCCCATTTACGTATTAAGTATTTTTTTTCAATATATTTTATTATGTTTTCACTTAAATTCTAATGGCTAATAATGTTTTAGATTTTAGATTAATAAACTAAAGAGCCTCATATATATATTCAAATATATATATTGTGTGTATTTAAAAGCAAAATTTTATTAAAAAATGCAAAATATCCGAACGATCAAGCAATGTGCAGTTTTATATATATATAAAATTAATCAAGTGCAAACCTTTAAAATCAAAAATCAATTTAATATAATTACAAGTTGATTATAAAATATAGTTTTTTAGAACAATAATAGTTTAGTTAAAGTATTTGAAAACAAAGTTACAAGAAAATAAGAAATAAAGAAGCAAGCAAGTCGTCCTTGCCGACATTGTTTATACCCTGTACTAAATAGAGTTATTTAATGTAGGCAAACACACTCAAAGTCGTTAGTAATTTAATAGAAAATTTCCCTAAAATGCAGCAATAGCAAATACATGCTATCTCGCTCACTCCTGTCTGCCATTGCCGCCCTTGGCCTTTCAATACAAAACGATTATACTTATATCTCCGATATTTATTGTCCGATTTTGACAAAATTTCGGTCACCAAGTGCATTTTGGCTATATTATTAGCTGTGACAAAAAAGAAAGCAATACATTTAATAAGACTCAAGATATAGGTTTTTCACTAATTGCGGAGGCGGAAGTGGGCGTGTCGAAAATTTGAAACAAACTTAATCTGTGTAGACTTTAGACGGATCTACAAATCAAATTTGGTAGCACTAGCTAATATAGTGTCCAAGATTTTGGTGAACAAACGAACAGACAGACGGACAAACAGAAGGACAGACAGACGGACGTATCTCAAACGACTCAGCTAGTGATGCTGATCAATATTATATATACTTTATGGTGTCGGAAATGTTTATTTCTGCCTGTTTGGCGACTTTTGCCCTATAGGTACAGGTTATAAAAATGCAAATTATTTGACAATTTAATAAGGAGAATGAAAATTATTATACAAAACATATAGAAAAATATTGAAATTCCACTCTTGTAAAATATATTTTTTTCTCTAAAGTACTTTAGTTTAAACCGTATAATGCACTTTTTGTTTAACCCAATTTGTATTCTTTTTTTATAAATTTAAATTTCATTCTCAAAGATAAATGTAAATATGTATATAGATAAACATGTATATATATATATATATATAGATTTTTTTTTTTTGTTTTTTGTTAATACCATTCATTTTTTTTACAATTTTTGTATAAATATATCTTATAGTCATGTATAATAATATGGTTTATAGTATATATAATTGTATTGTAGTTTAAAAGGTTGTTTTTTTTTTTTTAATTTGTGTATTAAGGTACAAGTTCACATGTATGTATATTTGTCTGCCTTTTTCCTGATCTCATTGAATTACTATCTCACTCAATTACTTTTACTTGAACGATCAACGATCATTAATTATTTACCTCCTCCATATTTACCTTCTCAATGATAATAGGGTACACGGAACTCATGCTTCTCATCCTCATCGCTGACATACATTCGCGTCAAATCGGAAGCCACCGAAACATTGTCGTTGCTGGCGATGAAGAATCAAAGATTTTTGGATTTACGTTAAATGGGTTACAACAGCAAAAACAAAAGAAAAGGTATTGAATTCCAAAAAAAAAAATAAACAGTATATTTATTTAGATTTTTTTTTTCTTTTTTGGTTAAATTGAATAATTGCCCTTAGTTTGAATTGACATAATAATTTATGTGAGATACTGTCTTAAAAATGTGCAACAGACATTTTTTTTGCTAAAAAAAATTGACAACCGTGACAAGTTCTGTCAATTTATTTGACTTAAACTTCATTCATGTACTCATGCAATCATGCACCTTGCCCCCCACTGCCCCGCACCCATTTATACGCTTGTCAGCTCACTCACTTGACTGTTTCGCTTTCGTAGACCGATGCCACCATAGCACTATATTCCTGATCCAAATTATTGGCACGCATAAAATGTCCATTGGTCACTTCCAAACGTTCAAATGATGACTTCATGGCGGCATCCTCATCTGTATCCTGCGATTTGACCACCTTACCACCCGGTGTGGCCGCAATGCTGGTACTCATAAGTCCAGAAATTGATAATGAGGATACAGTGCCACCACATCCAGAACTGCTGCTATTCTCATTATGTGCACCCATTATGGGATTCATCATGGTGAGACAACCCAAAGTGCTTGATGAATTAACTGTCGATGTCACTGTCATCGGATGTGAGGCCTGAGAGACCGAAGCCATTGATGATCTGCCCACACCCTCATCAATTAATGTCATGTTTGTGGCACTGACACTGAAAGAACACAAAAGCGACACAAGTACAGATAAAATTTGAAGTTTAAATTAATTGCTAAAATGCAATTTAAAATGCCAAAATGCCAAAACGAATGAAAAATTGTATACTTTTGTCGATTTACTTTACTTTAGGCTATTCAAAATTCGCTTTGTACGTTTACAAAAGTTATATATTTTTCTTAAAAATGTATTAAATTTGCTACTTTAGTTGTTAATAAAATTTTCATTATTATGTGAAAACTGAAAGCTTAAATATCATTAATCCGGTTGAAGAAATAAGTTTCAAAAAACTTTTTCCAATTCAATTCATTAGCTTAAAAGTAAAAAAGTGTTTGGGATATGAAAAACATAAATTATATTAATGGTTTTTTATCTTTAATAAAAAAGGGAGAGAGATTTCTTTTTAGATTCAAATAAATGAATTTTTGTAATTTTGGCTAAGATTCAATAAAAAAAAATACCTTTTTGCATAGATTATCTCATTAAAAAAGTAAGTTTAATAAAAAAAATTATGAAAAATCATTCAATTAGAACGTTTTTTAAGAAATTTCAATGAGTCAGTTGTTAAAAAACGTTGTTTTGAGCGTAATGCGATTAAAATTTGTAAAAAAGACTGCATCCTGTAAGTTTTGTCTATAACTAGAACTAGCTTTGTTTTGCCTGACTTTTGACTCTTTTAGTGTTAGGATCATAAGAAATTGATAAAAATATAATAAAAAATAAAAAAATGCAGTTTCCTAAAAAATCTTCAATGTCACATGTTTTGAATTTAAACGTTGAAAAATAGTGTTAAAAATTATCTGAATATTGGTTTTGATACAAAAGCGAACTAAATATGATAGCTATTTTTTAAGTGATTCAGTCCACTGGGAGATTTAGTAAGAATTTTGAAAAAATCAAAAAAAAATTTTTTTGCATTTTCCTAAAGTATTATATATTTAAAATATTGTCTAAAAATTTGAAGTCAATCCGATAAATCTTTTTCGAAATATATATCTGCTTTTGCAAGCACCAAGTACACTATGCGCAAGATACTTCTGGAACTTTAAATCCCTTAGTTATATTACAATGACTTAAACTCAAAAAGTGTTTTTAAAAATAACTAAAACTAACTGACAACTTTTCTTTTAAGTAGTTGAACCTTAAACAATAAATTTGAAAATCGATAAAATACGTATTGTTATTTTTCTTTCGATTTGAACTAAAATCTTTTGTTAGATGATTGCCAAGTGGATTGAATACTGAGAGATTTAATTATCTATAAGTCTTTCGACTTAACTACAAACTAATTTTTCTAATAAATTTGGACTTTCATGAAAAAAAAACTCAAAAACAAATCCTTTGCAATTAATTTTCTAACTATTTTAATGTCTTTTCGACGGTTAAAGACCTTTGAAGGTTATGTCAAACATTGCAAGTTTAATTCCAAACAAATTTGAAACTAAATCAAGTTCTAAATGGTTTATTTTTCTATATGTTTTTTGTATGTATATGTATGTATATATTTTCATATATATAGTTTTCTTAATTTTTTATTTTTTTTCTTGGGAGTTCTCTTTGACTAGTTTTCAACAACTAAACCAAATCCGCAATGTTCAGTAACAGCAGCAGTCAATATCATAAGATATATACATTGTCTGACCTCTGTGTTATGTCTGTTGTCGCTGTTGTTTCGCTTGTTGTTGTTGTTGTTGTTATTGTCAGTGTCTGCTGTGCGCACCCAAATGAACACGAAATGAAGTCATCGCGATTAGCACGCGCAGAGCAACAGCAACAGCAACAGCAGCAGCAGCAGCAGCAACAAAAACCAAACCAACAGAGCCACCGACAGCGAGTCGAATCGAATATCTATGTATCTGATGGATACGAGAAGGAGTTAATTCAACCAGTGGCAAAATCGCACCCTATATGCATAAATTTTTATATGCGGTCAGCATAAACCAAAAATTGATAATCTTTAAAGTCAGCAGCACAGCTGCAAGGCAAAAGTAAAAAAAAAATCAATCAATTAATTAGACTTATAGGGCAAAATAATTGAACAATTGAAATTGTCTTTGTTGTTCAGTGCAAAGTTAATTAAACATTGACATTTTTTTTTTGTTTGTTTTCTAAATTTAAATCCCGTTCCCAGATGCACTGTGGCATCTTCCCATGAGAATTTTTGGTTACAATCTCGAAGATCAAAGAGAGAGACAGAGAAATCTAAATCTGAACCAGTTTTTTTCCTTTTCATTTACATGTGAAATATTTGCTGTTGCCAATATTTGGTTTTCATTCTTTGGTTGTTGTTTTTGTATTTTTTTTTTCTTATGTATATTTTTATTTATTGTGCATTTTATGCCTGTATGAACATTGTTAAACGAGTTTGTTTTTGTTTTTGTTTTTTTTTCTCTGGTGTTTGTTTAAGGAAAGTAAAAGTCAAAAGTTACGCGATTCCCAGAGGCGATGGTCAGTGCGTGTGTCGTTGAGATGAGAAATTGTCAAACAAGTTCTTTTGTAGGTTTTTCAGTTTAACTTTAGCCATAAAAACAAATAAACAAATAAATAAATACATAAATAAAACAAAGTCATGCCAATATAGTGCGGTTAGATCATACCATAAAAAAAAATTGTTCAACATAAAAAAGTCAAATAAATTTTATGGTAAATTGGAATTTGCCTTTTTTTCTGAGAGAGATCACATCTTTACTCTTGTTAAAGGAATTTATTCTTATAGCAAAATTACTTTAAAGTTTATATAGAGAAAAAAACTTATCAAATTGTATATCAAATTTCTTAATTAACTTATTTTAATAGTTAATTGGTTTAAGCAACAAAATAAAAACAAAAAATTAATGGAGTATCATCAAAAAGTTTGATTTCCTACTTTTAAAACTTGACTATATAAAGAACTACATAGAAGATTATATAAAAATAATGTTTATTTGAAAAATAGTTTTAATATTAATATACAAAAAGAAATTTGTACGATTTTCTCAATTTTGAGGATATATTTAAAAAACTTTGAAACTAATTAAGAACCTTTTATAAAGAATAATTTCAGAGTTCTTAACTTAATAACATTGTTTCAAATTCTTCTACAAGTTTATGTTTTTTTAAAGTTTTCTTTTTAGGTTTGCAAAGGCTAAATTCAAGTTTCATAAACTTTTACTCTTTTTCAAATAATTTCTATAATTTTTTAGCTTAAAGAAAATCTTTTAAAATTCCTAAATATCATCCCCATCTAGCCTTATATTTTCGAAGGATTTTTTTTTTTGGTTTATACTTTGCCATCGAAATAAAAGTTAAAAAAAATGTAAGTACAAAAGGCGTTACTCGAAAATCGCATAATGTATAAAGGTGGGCACGAGTCATACACAATTCGTCGTTCCGACTTGCCTTGTGTGGGCGTTGACATAAAGTAATTTACTTTGACGCCGTGCAGAAAATTGAAATTGACATTTTTTATGCACATTTGTTTGCCAGCCGGCCCACAAGGAAGCCAAAGTCGAACATAACTTGGCCCATGGGGGCTGAGACATGAGAGTTGCCAGTGCTGGGGCAAATAGGAGGCAACATTTACATTGTCATAATAATAGTTTTAGTCGGGGCAGAAGCAGCAAACAACAAATTTTTGACGACCTTCTGTGGTTTCAGTTTTTTGAATTTTATTTCATTTTTATTTTTCTTTTTTTGGGGTTTGGCTGTTAACATTTTGTTTTATGGCCCTGCCTAGTGCCGATGGTGTTGCTGCTGCTGCTGCTGCTGTTGTTACTGCAATTTATGTGCAAACAGTTGAAGCAATAAGTGCAACATGGACACCTATTGCTATACAGTTTGGTGTGGAGTTTCTAGTGGAGTGGTTGGTTGAACCACATCAATCAGTCGCATAAATCATTTTAATTATTAAATAAACAAGTTTTCCAACCACACAAACTGACTCACCACGATCTTTGTAAGTGCCAACAGGAGTGTGAGAATGTACTTATAAATGAGCGTCAAGAGTACAAAGGGTTAATTGAGGCAACAGATCTATGATAAACCAACAAGTTAACCGAATACTTTGTAATTACATAGAATATGGTATATAAAGGAAAGGCAAACTATTGAAACTGAAACAGAAGTTGCATCGTTAATCGGCAATAGCTTTATACTATATCCATGGCAAGATTCAGATACTTTTTTCATAGTTACATAATCGCAAATCTGTTCAATTCCAAATTTTAACCCTGTACAAATTAGTTCTCATTTTATTTAAATTTCCCATAAAATTTAATAAGCCACACCTTATTTTGTTCTTGCCATGTTCTACAGTAGTTTTCTAATCGATAAATTTATATAGTCTTGAAATTATCAACATCATCTAGTCACAACATTCAAAAGCAACTCATAAACCAAAGTTACAAAATGCAAAATGCTGTTTAACATGAGCCAAGGGGGGACGGATTAGATCGTGTGGGGTCCCCCCATTGGCATAAAGCCCAAAAGTTAAAAAAACAAACTTTAAAACTCATGGCATGGCATATGGGCTATATGGTGACCGAATACGGATGAACATGCGACGGTGAACACAGTTTGGCGAACGGTTGGTGGCCAGTTCTAGGTACATAGAGAGACAATGGCCATAAGCCAAAAGAGTTGGAACTGAAGCTGACATTTAGACGGCGACAACTGTCAACACACGAAAGTAAATGTAGATTTAAGAGGCCCCAAAAGTCTAAGGCTTAAAGTTCATAAATTTTTCATAGCCATAGATAGAGAGAGAGAGAGCGAGTCACAGTTAGACAGAGAGAGAGAGAGAGATAGAGAAAGAGAGTAAGAGAGATAGGTTGCAAAGCATGTGAACAATATGATTATATTTTATCTTTTTTATATGCCCTAAAAGCTGCCGTGTGCCATAAATTTAAGGCACGATACAGAGACGAAAGATAGCAGCGCATGGTGTAGGTCAGGTATGCTCTTCGACAGTGTTAACTGTGACGTCAATAATAAGTAAGCTCTGATATAACACCACAAAAAAAAAAAACAAAGTGTAATGATTTTATGAACTTTCTACAAGGTTAATCAGAAGTAAAAAATAAAATGTATAGATTTTGCAAAGTTTTTGTAACTTTTTTATACAAAACCAAATATCGTAATAAGAAGATATATAAAAAAGATACCGATTATATATAAGGTATAAGGTAGTATATCTGGTAAAAGTTGGCTGTGTTTTTTCTTAATGAACAATAAAAAAAAAAGGTTAAGCTTTAAGAAATATTTGCTCATAAAAACAAAGAAACTTTCGGAAATTTTAGTTGTATTTATATATTTTGCATTGTTTTAAGATTTGTTATTGTTTAGCTCGACTTTTGAAAAGATTTCAAAAAACTATATGAAACTGTGGTTATTCAAGCAAACGAAACCATTTTTAAGAAAATATGCGGTATAAACATTTGATTCCACCTACGGAAAGCTTTTAAAATTAAACTATTTTCTTATAAACAAAAGAAAGAATATTTTTCAAAATTATTTTGAACAGTTACGATAAACTTTAAATTGAATTTCTCTTCCTAAATTATTTATGACGTAATTGCGTAGTACGAACAAAAAGTTGTATACTTCGCAAAAGCTATCTTGCCGCCTCTGCATCGTGAATAGAAACAGTTGTCTTACCAATCACTGAGGCTGGCCTCCGCCACTAAAGCAGATGCGGATCTTTGATTACATTTGCTGCGCATAACCAATTGCAACCAGTTGGGGACTGGCGGTGTGGGATCAGGAGTATATCTAGAAAGTTAAATGTGCTTAGATTATTGTGATAACATTTCAAGAGTCCTCTTACCTTATAATGGAATTACAATGCTTGGCCTTGGGTATGGCAAACATTTCATTTGATCCTCCGGGTGAGGCTTGAGCATGTGCCTTTTCTACGGCAGCATCGACTTCGGGGATTTGTGCCAATTCCTCACCCGATTCAATTAGATCGACCTCAAGGCTACTAATTGAACTTAGGGAATTCCTTGGATGATGATGATAACGTCCCGAAGGACTATTCAGGGATGTGGCATCTTCCAATTCTCTGGCATCGAATTTCAATTGCACTAAAAGTACAAGAATGAAAAAAGAGGAGAAGACGGAGAGAGAAGAGAAGAGACGAGAAAAGAAAGCCACAGAGCATATCGAAATACACCGATTGGACAACACACATAGAGAGAACATGAAAAAACCACAGACAAAAAAATAATGAATGAAAGGATGATTCCCATAATCAAACAATTTTAGATCCGTTAATGTTTAAACAAAAATCATATTGATACCGGTATATACATCACCTTTTTCTTTTTTTTTCTTATAAATGTGTATATATAGATATATATATATTAGATATATATTTACATATGTATATTGATATTTTTTGAGTGGGGTTGACTTTAACTCACGTTTATCCAAGGGTCCCAGTTTCTTAGCCAAACCGTACATCGTCTCTGGTGTCCAATAATCCGGTATTCTAGCAAATATTGAACCAGCATCAGCTGGCAATTGTATACCCAATTTGTGTAAAAGTAAAACAAATGGTTGATACAACATCGTAGTAGATTGTTCATTATTCCATTGCACCACAGGTATGGATTTCTGTTTACATATACAATGATAGGCCACTGGTTCCATAATTGGATCCGATGAATCTAATGTATTCTTATTGCCACCTTTAAGCATCAATTTGATGTAACAGCATTCGAGTAGCAACTTTTGTAGCCATACCAAATGCTGTGATTTGTGCTCTTTTATAATAAGATCAAGTAGTATCTAAAATGTAACAGAATATATATACAAATATGTATATCAATCGAAATGTATTTCCATAATGCATACCTGAACATCATCTGATGGCTTGCCGTAAGCACATTCCTTCAATTCTATGCCCGATTCTGTGGTTACCGATGTTGGTGTAGTAAGTAAAGTTCTCTGATATTCAGCATCTTCAAATTTCATAAGATCATCATATTCCAGCAGCGTTATAATGTCCTAAAAATAATGAAAATATAATAAATTGTAATAAAAGTGTTTTCTCTATATTCTGAATTATAACTATTGTTTTGTCTACTTAAAAGAGATATACAGTGGCGAGAAAAAATAAGTGCATACACATAGTATATACTATCTAAAAGACAATATAGACAATTTTAGAACAATTGTTTTCCATATTTCTAATATATAGCAACTACAAATAGATGGAACCATTGTTAAGTACATCTAAAACTATAAATTAGCGGTGTATTGATCCAATTACTTATAATACTATTCTATCATAGTTAAACCTCTTATTAAGTACTATCTACTTTACAGAATTCTTCAATAATATTCCTAAGTATCATTTTAATGTGCCAAAAGTTAATAGGTTAGTTAATTAAGATGAAAAGTCTTTAAAAAATCTTTAAAAATATCTCTCAAAGATATATTACCATTATCTATTATGATCTTACCTGTTGCAACAGTTGCTGTATAATTGAGATGCGAGTTTTCATTTTATTGCCATTATTGCTAAATAGTTTAACTATTTTTCCCACAATATCATTATTTTTCTTGCTTTGGACATAATACCAATATAGAGTATCCATTTCCTCCTGGGACCAAGAGCTAAAATAATTATCAAAATAATTTTGTTTAAATACCAAATAAAATTATATAGAAAAGTATTAATCTTACCAAATTGTATGTTCTTGATTGTGCTCTTTGGTCATTTCAGTGAGAGAAGTTGTGGGTATAGTTAATGGAGATTTTGGTGGTGTATTCATAAATTTATGTATAACATATTCAATTAGATCTGACCAATCCTGCAATACAATTAATTAGTGAAAAACTAAAACTTTTCTTGATATTTATAACTATTTACGTACATCACATAATTCATAGTCAGCCTCCCAAATTCTGGAATATGTCTTTAATATAATCGGTTGAAAGAGTACACCTATTTGGCCCAAATCACCGGCAATATGATGCATCATTGTGAATATGCAATCATTCACAAATTCACCATTATTATTGAAATCCTCCAAAAGAATGCCATAATAGTGCATAACCTCCAAAGTAGCAAATCTAAAACACAATTAAAGAAATCAGAAATTATAGATTGCTACAAAGTTTAAGAGTAAAAAGACTTACTGGGATACATGCTCCGATAGTTGTATAGCCTCACCACCCTCCAATTTAGCTGCACTATCCAATATGATGAGCAATATGTGATTGGTAACAACCAAATCTTGTAGATACTGTTTGGAGTGTATGCTGGGATTGAAACGTCTCAATAGCAATACAAACAAACATCTCAAATCAGACATATCACTGATTTGTATCTGCAATTGTCTTAAATTCATGCGATCATCCTCACTCAAATGGGTCACTTTGTTGTATGTCTCAATGGCCTGAAGGAATTCCCTAATGGCTGTTACCACCAAATGCATACGCCTCAAATATGGTTTAACATCGCTGCCCTCTTGCCGGGCATTCAATTCTAATTGTTCACAAAGTGTTACACCCTCATAGGTGAGATAACTCAAGACATCGTAAGTCAATATGGTATCAATATGTTCCATATCCAATTCCAATTGAGCGGCAAATTTAAGAAAATATGTAACCAGCCAGAAAAAATGAGATGTATCTATAGGGATTTTCTACAAAAGATAATAAATTAGTTATAACTAGTAAATTAGTTAAAGTAAAGGATTAGTTCCTTACCGCATTTGATAGCAATTGCATGTGCAGCTCTTCCACCAAATAATTGTAGCCCTTGAGTAAGAAGTCAACGGTGAACTCTTTCAATAGATTGGATATATCATCATCTGTGGGCGTATGCTGAACCAAACCCTTCATGTTGATGCTGAAAGAAACATAGAAAGGAATATTTAGGACTTCTGTGTGTGAAGGATATGGGGAATCACTGACACTTACAGACTACTCTTGCTACGTTTCACGAGCTTCTTGCGTCTCAGTTCTTTAGGGTCCTGGGGCGACATAATTGTTCGCTGCTTATTTCTTGGCTTCGTGTTGCATGGTGGCTTCTGGTGTTGTGGTTTACCTTGTGGAATATCATCATCGTTCGATGACGTGGATATGGATTCTTGTATCTCGCCTTGGGTGCCATAACCGCAATCGGATAGTTCGGACTGTGATGAAGGACACTCACGTTTCTGGGGACAACATTTGCCTTTGGTAAGTTGAAGCTGTCCCGAATGTGGGGACTTTTGACCTAATTTTACTGCCGAGATGTTGGGCGATGTAAAACTTTCGGTAAGAAGTTGCTGTTGTTGTTGTTGAAGAGCTTGAGCTTGAGCAGAAGTGGTGGGACGAAGGGAATGTGGTATTGGTGGAGGTTTAAAGGCAGCTTCCATATCCGTTGTTGTAGTTGTTAATGCAGATGTTATTGTTGTTGTAGTTGTAGTGGTAGTGTTGTTGACCAAGTCAGCTGGTTGTTGTTCACGTTCATTTTCTTCATCATCATCTAGATCCTCATCTTCATCTGCGGGAAGTTGTCGCAACTCATCCCCAAATTCCTCCACTTCTTCCATATTCTGATGTGGCGGCGATTGTTCTGTAATATCGCTAGCCGCTTCCGAACTATCTGGCTTATCTGCTGGAACTCGAGCCATTGAATTCTGATACTCTTGACCCTTGCGACTAACCTCTTGCAGTGTTGCCAAGGCCACTTGTCGTCCATCTTTTTTATTATTGCCACCACCATTGCTGCCATTATCGGACGAATCGGAAGTGGGATCTGAGGTCAACATGGGACTTGAATCGCCACTTCCCTGCTTAGGCGGTGATGTATTACTTTCATTATCCTCCGAACTCTCAGAGAGTGATGCCTCAAACCATAGATTGAGTAACTTCTGCAAAGTGCTAACATGCTGATCCTTATAGATCAATGCAATCAATTGAACCATTGTCACTCCCCATATAGCACGCTGTGGACACGTCATCAGATAGAGCAACAATTTGTCTATACTCTGTATAAACAGATTCCATAGTATGGTATTCTGCATGGATATCTGTCCATGTGGTCCACTCGACTGCATCATGGGCATCACACAATGGCCATGAGTTTCAGGTATATGCAATATATTCCTCAAGAGCAATAAACAATTGTTAATCTGATCACATTTCTGTGGTGACAATTTCGTTTCTGATTCCAATATATGTTTCATATATTCCACAACACTTTTTGTACTCTTTGGATCGGTAAAGGCTTCCTTGCTCGTATACAATAGTTTATTCAGTTCAAATATGGTATGTCGGCCGACTTCGGTCCGATACATGACATCAACCGAGAATAAACATTCCACCGGCACTGTCAAATTGACCAGTATACGTATTACCGATTCCAAAACAGCATCATCTTTGGCATTCTCCAATAGAGGTATCAAATCGGATCGCACATTTTGACCAAAACCAATGGCACGGCGAAATGTACGCAGTGTCTGATCTTCATAGGTCAGTTTATAATTGATCTCCTCGAGTATGGCTAAAATAGGAATATATATATATATAGATACATGATCCAATCTGTGCATACAAATGCTTACCCAATGCATTGGGGCTAACCACATAGGTGTCACCTTCCAATGAACCCAAGGAGGCAAAAGCGCTGTGCAACTGTGGAGTTGCTAATAACCAGTCCATAACCGATTTATATAGTCTACTTATTTGGCAAACTCTTAACAATTTTTATTGTGCAAATAGTTTTCAATGTGAATAATTTTTGGCCACACATTGTGGTATTCACGGGGCAAGGGGAAGGATTTACCTGATAATGAAAAGAGAAGAAAATATTAAAGATAATAAAATAAATGTTGATAATTAAGAAAAATAGATTATTCAACATTATAATTTAATTTTTATTGTCTTCTTTTAATCTTTTTTACTCATTTTATAAATTTTACTAAAATTATTTTTTTATGTGAGATAGTTTCGAACAAGTTTATGTTACTGATTATTATTTTCATATATAGTTACTATATTAAAAAAAAAAAAATATTTACAAATATAAATTTACGAATCTTTTTATAAAACTTGTCCAAAATATGAACTAAAACTTTTCGATTTTGTAATAAAAAAAAATTTTTTTAAAGTTCACATCCAAAGATATTTTTATCTCCTCAAACTTAATTACATTATTGTATTTTAATGATTTGGAAAAACATTATTATAATTTTGAAAAAAAAACCTAAAAATTTGCAAAGTGTTTGCTCAAATATTTTTGATTTCTTAACGTTATTAAATGCTTAAAGTCTGCCTTCTATTTGGTTACTTGTTTAGTTTTTAATCAACTATAACAATTCAAATAAATAAAACGATTTGCAATATGTACACATTCTTCTGTAAACCCAAAGTGAAAGTTTTTTGTTTTCTATTTTTAGATGCATGTGCAAATTTTATAAATCCTCAGTCAATGCAATGTGCAGAACTCAAACTCAAATACAAAAAGCTTTTTTTTCTCTGGCCCGCACATATGTAACTCACAGGTTTCTCAAAGTGGCAACACACGTGGCCAGGAAGCATGTTTCTTGGAATTTTTCGGGCCAGCTGACATAGAGTGAACACACCCCAAAATCTTTTGTTTGATTGACGGGACAAGCCCTTCAAATTCCCAAAAGTCACATCAAGACAATGTATGTATGTATGTATACAAAGGTTATACCAATTGAAATTCAAATGGAAAGTCTTAATCCTCGATTGCACATGTAACCAACGAGTTGCGTTAAAAACACAAGGCACCCGGCGCCTGCATGTGACTTCAACAGATTTAGCTTTTGAAATGATTGTGTAAACCATCATCATCATCATCATCATCACATCATCATTCGCTCTATTGGAGGACAATGTTGAGTGAGACAAACGATATCGAGACCCCCTGTGAATATTTTTAGAGCTTGAATTGGTATCCCTTTTGTTAACAGGTGGGTGGTTGGGTTTGTATCCAAAGTTAAAGTCTTACAATGGCGCAGTTGTATTTGACTTTGTATTTGGCTTGAATCGAAATGGGGCATGGGGCAAAAACTTCCAGGGTTAATCGCTTTGAATGGTTATTTTTGATATACAAAAGCCTTACAAATTTTAGTTATAGTTAGCAATTACATATTTTCATAATAAATTTGCCCTAATTTAAGACAATTTTAAAGACAAGTTTTTAAGTAAATATTTAACCTTGTAAAATAAATTTATATTACTAAACTTAACTGTACTAGAGTCGACTAATAATTTACAATAAATGTATAATTTCCATTGAATTATTGTATTTATTTGTATTTAGTTGAATTTTTTTAGTATAAATTTATATATTATAGTATAAATTTTATGATTTGATCATTTATTTATTTGATTCAAAAAATACATTACATTACATATAAACAATTCAGTATTACATTTTTCTTCTAGAACAAAGTTTTATCAAATTTTATATATTTTTGTATAAAGAATCGACAACACTACAAAAAAGACAATGGAAATTCCAAAATTTATAATTTAACTATACACTTAGTATGGGAAAAAACTATTTAGAAAATTTTCAACAACAGACTGAGTCATAACTTAGCTTAATAAATATATAGACATGTATCTGTAGAATGAAGAAAAATTCTCTCTTGAAGTTTTTCAAACTCTTAACAAAGATTTAAAGAGAACAAAGAGAACTTTTTAGAGTCAGGATTTAAATTTTACATAACTCAAAGCATTATCCCTTCTCGATTAACAACCCAAATACCATTTCCGCTCGCCATGTTATGCAAAATCACAACCGATACGCAAAGCAGAGAAATAGAAAAAAAAAAAAGGTGGAAACTTACATAAAGAAAAAAAGCTATTCTACGCTGAATAAATTGATATGCGCATTGGAAAAGCATTTTCAATCGAACGAAAATTCATTCATTCAGAGTTTGTTGTGGAAGGTTTTTTGCATAAATCTTTAACAAAATGTGCACGAAATTTAAAGGGTGAAAAACTGGATATAGATTGCTCATATATGCCAATATGATTGATACATATGTCCCATCTGCTGCTGGGCTGTCATTACTAAAGTTTTTCTGCATTTGACAGCCAATCGGAAGTTATGAAATCGTTTCAAAAGGAGGCAATGCTATCAGTTTAAAGTCTACCTTAAAAAAAAAAGAGGTCTAATCGGTATATGGAAAAGGTTCAATGACTCTTACATAAATGCCTCAATAATGTTTAGCCATTTATTCTGTCATTTAATTGTAAATTGCTGAGTTATCGTAAAAAATTCTTTGCTTTTCATTTATATCATGAATTACTACTCGAATTTCAAGAGCTTTTTTCGTTGCATTTTGTTTCGTTTGATTATATAAACAATTTTCAAAAAAAGAGGAATTTTTCTAACGTAAGAGAATCTTTAGCTTAATTAGCAATTTGAATTGGGCGCAATGCGACGGAAAAAGCTTTTGCAAAGCTTTTGCATACTCTTGACTTGAGATTCAGGGGCCACGACATAGATGACTGAGATAGGTCGTGTTCGTTAGTTATACTTAGTTGTTATGCATATATCCCCTGTACATACATACCTATGTATAAGTATTTGTTTTTTAGTATATATGTATAAATAAAATGTTCTCGGCTTACCGGATTGTTTTTTTTTTTTTTTTTTTGCTCTTGACAACCGCAAATGGCTTTTCTTTGTTGTATTCCACAGTGGTTTAATATTTATTTTTATAAAGTAGAAATATTTCTCCTAGTTCAGCAATATTTTATGCACTTTAAATTTTTTTATTGTGAAATAAATATATTAATATATTGTATAGTTTAATACTTTGTAGTACATCATTCTAAACGTTTAAATAAATTGTTAAATATTATTTTAAACCATTAATTGGCATTCACTTTTTTTGTTTAACACAAAGATTATGTAAATTGAATGTAAATTGAATGTAAATTGAAGCTAATTTCTTCTCATTTTTTAAAATGTTTGTTTGTAGTTTTTTTAGTCTCCGCATATGAACATTATTTATAAAAATTTTCATTCAATTTTGAAATGTTTTAAAAAAGTTTGATCCAATATTATATAACTGATTAAGATTTGAAAATGCTTTTAAAAACAAACGACTTCAAACAACTTCAACTTCAAAGTTCAACTATTATTTTATTAGAAAATTCTGGAATTATTCAAAATGTGTGTGCATCTGGAAATGTATTTTAGCAACCAGAAAGATTTAGTTCAATTTTAACTTTATAAACCATTCTAAATATAACTGATACGACATGTTGTTCACATGAAATTGAAAAAAAAAATTAACTGAAATCCGATGCGAAATTGCGTTTAATTTTTTTTATATAACTTTTAATAAACACTTTTTATAATCAAATAATAACTTGGACATATTGGGTACTATATCTGATAAGTAGTCACGCAAAACTTGATTTACGTAAAGTTAGTGTAAATTTTTATCCGTTTTTATTGTTATTTAAGAACGTCAAAAATGTATAATAATTAATTATATTGCACATTGCTGGAAAAGCTTTTGTAAACTAAAGCACTTTTTTGGTTGTTTTTCTCAGTTTGCACAATTTGTGTGATTTTCAATTAAATCTTTAAAGACAATTTTTCAAATAGCACAGAAATATTAAAATATATATTTACAGAATTTATATTTAAGAAACTCTTTTTTGTGTCGCGTATTTGTGTACCGTTACTATCGAGCGCACAATGATGAATGTTTTTATCTAGCCACTGGGAGAAACTCAGCTCTATTGCAACGAGGTCGCAGCACCCCCACTCTCGCCACCCTTACGCTCGGCACCCACACACACACACACAACAGCCCTCAACCAACAAACACCTACACAGACACAAGACATCCAGCTAATTCACATTGCACATCGCATGAGACGAAAGCTCTATACCTCTACAAGTTGTTGCCACTGCCGGTTATATGTAAGTGTAAAGCTTTTCCATATATTTCAATATCTCGCTCTGGGCTATAGTAGCGCTCACGTGTAATGGCAACGTGCGGCACGTTTGTTTTCTCTGTATAACGTTTGATAACCATGAATAACAACAGCAACAAAATGAACGAAGTGCCTCGTTGTTTTGCTGTTTATTGATTCATGGCGATGTTTGGTTTCGTTTTTTGATTTTTGTAGTCCAACTGCCGGTAAACAGATATTCAACAAACAAATAAAACACTCAACAGTTGGTTCACTCTCCCTCTCTTTTCACTACAAAGAGGCTTTTTTGCAACGACGCTAGCCACTGGGCTGGGCGTCCACCACCACGACGCGAATGCAACTGAGCCCGATCATCAACGTGAAATGAGTCGTCGACTCTGATTGTCTCCATTTACAAATGGTATTTGTTACACGACTTCGGTCAGAATATGTTACTCAATCACTGACTGAACGCATATACTTATTATGAACATTAGACTGGACATGAAACTTTATTATATTTCGTTATTTATTATTAATTAAAATAGATGTTAATTTATATAAACTCTTAAAATATTACTCCAACTTTAATGTCTTAAATAAAAAATCGTTGAGTGGTAGTTTTAAACTAAAGATAAATTATATTTTAAAACTAAAAATTTACAATTTCTTTTACTTTCTGAACTTTAAAATACGTAGTCATGAAAACTCCAGTCTAAAAACATTACACATACGGATGTTTGTGTTATATATACATAAGTTGAATTTTGTAATGAAAAGTTATATTATCATTTACCATATAACAAAAGAAATTGTTTAAGATTACCAACTATTAGAAAAAATACAAAAAAAAAAGTATTAAGTATTCTACTTTTTAAGTAAAATTTATTAAGCTTTCGCTATCTCACAGATTCTTCAATTAAAGTATATCTCAGTTTAAAAAATTTTGCACAGCTCTTCAAAATAACGGCAATCATTTTCACACAGTTTTCAATCTTAAAGAGCTTTAAAAGTCTCCACAGGATTTCAGTTAATTCAAGCGAAATTATACCAGCAGCTATGCATGAATGATACAAGTCAACGGGCCTGCCCCATTTTGTTGTTTCCCTCCCCTCCCATCTCTTGTTGCCATTCATTTGCAATGCCAATGTCAATATGCTGATTATACAAGAACCACTGGCAAATATGCCTAAGTCAATTTTTATCATTAAGCACAGAAAAAAAGCACAAAAGTGCATTAGTAAATGTTCATCGTAAAATACAAAGAGATATTTTCGTAATAATAATTGCGTATACGCCGCATATAACCATACAAATAGAGACGTTCTTACAAATTGGCTGCTGCAATTAAATAAATTTCAAATCACATAAACTTCCTTTCGTGCAGGCAACGCGACACACGTTGTCATAATGTGAGCAAAGGACGGGGGTCGCGTGTCTAGAAACTTCGCCTGCATGGCGCCCAACGTGTAGCCCATTGTTGCAAATTGTGAATTGAAAACGGAAATGCTTGTCATTGTTTTTTTTTTTTTTAAGGGGCTTGATTCATATTTATTTTTAAACACCACTGTGTTCCTTAATCCACTCTCGGGCATAGCTTACCCTTGAATACACACCAGGATAGTCAGGTTTGGCACAACCATAGCCCCAGCTGACAACACCTACTAGAACACCAGCATCATTGATCATTGGACCACCAGAATCTCCTTGGCATGCATCTTTGCCACCCTCTAAGTATCCAGCGCAAATCATGCGTTCCGTTATGCCACCATATTTTTTATACTTTTCGTTGCACAACATTTGATTGACCAAGGGAACCTCCACTTCACGTAACCATTCTCGTGATTCCAGCAAATTCTGTGTGTTACCCCAACCACTCACATGGCAAGTGTCGCCGTCTTTAAACATTTCGTTCATTTCGGGCAATTGAATTGCCTTCTTGGTATCATCAAACATAATTGGATGCTGCAACTGGAGCAGTGAAAAATCATAGTCGACATTTGTAAAATTAAATTGAGAATGTTGAACAATTTTCTGAATCCTTAATAGTTCACCATTACGGGCAAATTCCGAAGTACCCAAACGGATGCGTAGACGGTCAGCAGTTTTTCCACTAAAAATGAAAGTCACAAAAATTTAGTTTTTGTTTCCTTTGTATCGTTTAGCATTGACAACAACTCACTAAGTGCAATGAGCTGCTGTTAATATCCACTCCTCCGATATCAATGAACCGCCACAAATATGGCTCGATGTCTGCAATGAAACCTGGTGTGGAGCATCTGTTATGTTTATCCGATGACCACCAACTATACGACCATCCAAACGAGGATTCATTGGTATAACATGATCTAAAATTGATCGTGTACTTTGTCTTCTTACGGGTGATGGTATCAAACAGACACCGCCAAAAATTCCGTAAAAATAGTTGCTCAATTGCAGAAACAGAAGTAAATGACGCAATGACAACATTATGGGGTGTAATTAAAAAATATACTGCCTCAATGGAATGAAAACCAGAGACTTATATAGGTAGAAATGTGTTCCCACCCACAGAGCTAAACCAAATTCCATGCTGAGACAAAAGAAAAGTTAAAAAAAAAACGTTTATCGGGAAGTTGACCTACTAAAGAAGTTAACAAAGGTAATTTAAAGGTTTAAAGACAATCTTTTTCTATACTCTTTAACGATTTCTAAAATATATCCTATATACATAGACAGTCGTTTCCAAGTAGTATAAGAAGAAAAACTAACGATATGTAAAAATGTGATGTTTATAATTTCTTAAGTATACAAAGTTTCAGTTCAACTTGTATTAATAAAAAAAACAATAATTTGCAACTTCTCAATATAGTAATATCTTCGTATTTACTTGGAAAGCGTATCAAAATATTTCGCTTGTCTATTTGGGTTAAGTAGTTTCTGTTATATTTTTACAAGGTTCCACACACAAGTTCATGAATAAATTAGTTTAGGGCCAATCCAAGATGCCTTCTCCTGTTACTCCACCACGTAAATGAAATTTCGTCCAACATCAGTTATTTTTCCATCCTGCACTTGCACGCTGACGCGATTCTCGTCTACATTTAAGATAAAGTTGCCTTCATTCAGCTGTGATTTGCCCGATTTATAATCTTGGAAACTTGGCAATTTACGTGGACCCAAGGCTGGATCATCATAGCGCCAGATTTTCAATGAAGAGCCGGCATCCGATTTAAAGCCAATGATTTTTGAAAGTTTCTCTCGTAGACTTTGAACTGAGTCTCCCTCCGAAATAATGGTATTCACTTGAAACAGGGATGAGCGTTCAATGGGATTGATAAACTCCACAGCTACATGAGGTGCCACAGTGAAACATATAAATGGCGAACCGGGCCGCACTTCCTCGCGTGTCTTTTCGGGAGCAGATGGATCATCAGTGTACTTAATTTCCAGGTTATCTAACTGCAAAAATACAAAAACAAAAGATTAAATTTACATTCGTTATTCTTAAAGAATCTAAAGTTTTTTATTTTTTAACCTACATCCAGCGTATTTTTCAGATAATCCAAGTTGCTGAGCAGCACCTGTCGCTCATCAAACTCGAGAGTAACTGCAAGGGCAGCGACCCCCTTGCCAGATTCTACTTTTTCGCGTATCATTTGGGCAAATGGCATCACTCGCTTCATGAATTTCTTTAACTCTGCCTTTTGCTGCAAAGTGGCGGCGATGATTTTATTATCGGGCAATGAATTGGTCTTGTTATACAGCTCTTTCATTGTATCTAGGACACAGCATTGCCATGGTGGATAAGTTTTAGCAACCCAAATGAGACCACGATTTGGTTTTGCAGTTTGTGCATTCAATGCCTTCTCTTTCCCTCCTTTTGCTTTGACTTGGAGTAAATTTTTCAAGTTCAAACGGAAGGTATGAGCTGATTCCATCAAATATTCTGAACATAGAATGTCCAACTCATTTATCTCACCAACTTCGGGCCATTTGGCATGGACAATAGATGTTTTTTGGCCCAAAAGTGACCATACATATTCCGCCATATGTGGACAAATGGGTGCCACCAGTAGAGCCTGGCGACGTATAAATTCCATAACCAGTTCTTCATGCATTCCTTGGGTTCCACACAATTCTCTGTACTTATCGCGTGTTAATTGTAGCTCATAGAATCCACTTCTTAGGGCTTCCTTGAATAACATTTTCTTGTAGTTCTCATCCGTCTGTTGGGTTTTCAGATTCAATTCACTGAGAAAAACTTTGTCGTTGAAGGTCTTATTACCCGTTTTTCTTAAACCACTTCGATTGGCCAACATTTCTTTGACCCACTCAATGAAAGTATACAGTCTCAGGATGCCAGCATCGGCTGTACTTTCCACAAAATTGGCATCTTCTACACTATCGCCAGCATCGGCCAAACACAAGCGCATGCCATCGGCTGAGAATTTATCGACTGCCTCAGAAAGAGTAAGGAAATTGCCGTCCGATTTAGACATTTTTGCTGAATTAAGCAGCAAGTGACCATTAACACGCATGCCTTTAGGCCATTTGGTGTCGTCATTTGGCCATATAGCAGCGTGATTATACAGGCAGAAAGTCAAATGATTCTGGATAAGGTCTTTGCCGGAGACACGCAAATCCATGGGATACCAATACTCAAATTCACGGCGCAAAACGGCCAAGTGCTCTTTCTTGATGCTTGTTTTTTTGGGTAAAGGAGTTTCCTTAAAGAAAATATAGTCCCAGATTTCAGGGGTCATGTCCGAAGGTTTAATGCCTTGAAAAAAAGAGACATTAATACACATTAATATCCAAAAGTGATCTTTCCTTTAACAAAATCTTACCAAATGGTCCTGGCTTTTCTCCACGGAATGTACCGCCTTGCAAAAGATGTGCAACCGTATAAAAGGCCATATATATGGTTGAATCCGACAAAGATTCTATTAGCCACTGCTCATCCCAGGGTAATTTAGTGCCCAAACCATATGTTCTGGAACAGGCATACTCATGCAGCCAATTAAGGCAAGCCTCAAAGTTATTTCTAGCCTCCTCATGGAAAGTTTCCATATCCTGTAGGATTTTTGTTGCCTGTGCACGCCACTCGGGTTCACCATAATTAAGATACCATTGATTACAAAGGGCAACGACGCACTCATCAGCGGAACGTGAAAGAATTGTCTTTTCCGGCTCATAGTAAATATCAGCTTCTTTTGAATCAACCAATTGCTTCTGGATGTCCTTCTTAATGTCTTGAATCTTACGACCAGCGTATGGACCAACTAACATAACGCCATCATAGAAACCTGGAAAGAGAATAAGTTTAATGATTGCCACTATATAATAATAATTATCTTAGCTCACTCTTTAGATAGCACATTTCTTTGGCTTCAGCAAGTTTTTCCTTATCGTTTTGGGATTGAATTTTTAATGTCTCATAGGCATAGACAGCGCACTTATTGCCCAAAGTGGGCACTTCAATAATAGAAATCGGCTCATATGGCAAAACCATTTCATCTTTCAAGCCATATTTCTGACGGAAAGCTTCCTTCTTTTGGAGATCCACCAGTGCAGCATAATCATCGGGAGAGTCAGAGGGCACAGATGTAACCACTCCAGTTCCCTTGTCTTCTTTAATACTCAACATGGGGAGCGTGTATACGATCTTATGCTGTGTCAATGGACTACTCAGCGGGACTCCCAAAAGCTCTTGCCCCGTAACCTCTGCCAAAACATCAATTTTGCCTTCAACGGCTGTGAATCCCTGATAGGTCATATTGCGTGCCGCACGACGGGTGCTGACCCACACTTCATTATCTTTATTTGTCTGCCAGGCTATGTACTTGATGTCTGGATGAAGCCAGCAATTTGTTTGGCCATACATAGTCTCTGGACGAAGAGTGGCAGCCACGAGATAAACCTGTTGCTTGATGGCACTGTAGTTTGAAAAATTGGTCAAATTGAATACTTTCCGTAAATATATCAAATCCATTATTCTCATACCTTAAAGCCTTAGGCTTCTCCAACACTTTCATTTTGATTAATGTATACTCCTGGGGACCGACTCCTTCGCCTGTGGAACGATCATGATCCATACAGGGTTGTCCATCTTTTGGGGAATAAATTGTATAACGTTTGCCGTACATGATTTTGCCCCGTTCCTTAAGATGAATGAATTGCCAGCGTACAAATGAATCAAAGTAAGGATTTGCATCAGTGGTGATGAATGTACGACGCCAATCTACATGGACACCAATACGCTTAAGATCCTCGACTGCCAGAGGTGGAAAATAGTTTAACCAATGCTCAGCATTGGCAAAATCTTTAATCTCCTCATCTTGTAGACCCAGACTCTGCATGATTTGCCATTGATATTTGGCTGCTCCTGTTTTAGCAACTGCTTTACTCTTCTTGCCCTTAGACTTATCCTTGGGCACTTCCAACGACTTTGTCTCCACCGGAGCTTCATCTACAGCTTCTGGAAACTTTGGTGGATAACCAAATTGTTCTAGCTCCCGCTTTAGCTTATCGGCACAGGCCTTAATTGGCATGCCTGTGCAATGGAATCCAAATGCCCACAAGACACGCTTTCCTTTAAGGCGATTATAGCGTATAGCGAACTCAGATTTGGAAAGGGAAAATGTGTGCCCCAAATGCAGACGTCCATTCATGTACGGAAATGGAAAAGTAGCAAAAAATTTCTCCGTCAGCTCTTTCTTGGGTGCTGTGGGGGCATCCGTTTCATGAACATGCTCCAGTTCCCAGCGTGCCTGGACTTCACTCTCAATTTTTTGCAAATACTCCACCTTAAAGGTGCCTTTACGTTCAACGGTGGCCGTCTGTGATTCAAAGCAGAAGAAAATTGCATCAGATACCGGATAAAAGTAGCGCGTGGCAAGTATAAATTGAATTAAAATGTAAGCAACAGCACAACTATAATTTACCACTAATGTTTTACTCACCATTGTTATAAAGTTTGGTTGGCAATTGTTTATAACAATTACTTGGTACAAAAAACCAAATTTCTAAACTCTTCCAATTGCAACGTGTTTACTATAAAGCGGCCGCTAGAAAGAGATGCGAATAGCTGCTTCTTCTTTTAGAAGTCGGCTACTCAGCTATCGATAAGTCTAAAGATGAGACATTTAACGGTTATTAAAAAATAAATATGCAGTTTAAAAAAAACTCTAAAGAAACCTTTCAATATTGGTGGTGATCTTCCCAAATTAGTTATAAGAAATTTAAAAATAAAATTAGGCAAAATATATTAACCAATCAATATATTCATTCACTTCCCAGTCACATGACCCTTCAAGGCCCTCAAGCGCCACCTCTAGCCCGGCTGCGGACGATAAATCGATAATTTAACCTAGTTAATTTTTTTTTCTTGCCTAATTAGAATAAATTTAAGCACACTCACTTTCTTACCCCGGCGGACTGCGAATATTTTCACCTATTTAGTTTTTTAGTTTTTTATTAAAGTAATTATGAGGCCATTATATGCCTTTTTGTTGCTGGCCCTATTGTGCGCCTGCCAAGTTCGTACAGAGGGATTCGAAGATGCTCCTAACGATGACAATGACTTTGCCGAATTCGAGGATGATGATGAGTTCGTGGAGGCCAGCTTTGAGACATCACCGACTGCTGAAAATGCAGAGACTATAACAGCCGGGGATAGAGACGGTGTTGGAGCAGCGGAAGCAAAGTTGAAGCAGCCGAGCAACAGTCGTATCGAAAAGGACGATGAAGAGGATGGCCTGGTGGAGGATGATGACGAGTTCGAACATTTTCAAGATGAAGAGGAATTCGAGGGTTATGACGGTGGCGATGGTGTTAAAGAACCGCCAATTGATCAGAAGGCGGAACCCAAATTAAATATACCTAACATACCCCTACATTTCCGTACTCATTGGGATTCCTATTGGATGGAGATGTTGATGGTAGCTGGCTTGTTGGCATATTTTGCCAATTTCTTTGCCGGAAAAGCTAAAAATGCTCGCCTTGCTCAGCTCTGGTTTAGCACTCACAAGGCGCTATTGGAAGATAACTTTGCTTTGGTAGGCGATGATGGCAAAGTGGAGATTGAAAACTCTGGCCTGGTCAAGGAGAGTGAGAGTCTTTACACTCTATGGTGTTCTGGACGCACTTGCTGCGAGGGCATGTTAGTGGAGTTAAAGATGATCAAACGACAGGACTTGGTTTCTTTAGTAGCAGGACTAATGCGTCCTCAGCTGGATCAGGCTCACATCAAAATTGAATTGACCAAAGGTGTAATGGATGCATTTGTGTTTGCAGTGGGCTCCAAGAAGACTATTACTAAGGTGTTCAAGGAGTACACAGATTTGGTAAGACATTGCCTGAAGGTTAATGTATAAATGTTGACCCACTTCTTTTGCAGAGCAAATTCTGTAGTCTAGTCGCCAAGCCGGAGGATCGTTACAATGTTCCGAGTGGTTTTGGTGTTCTCTCTGAAATACCCGAGGCCACATCCTCCATATTGGAGTCACGTGTTATCACTGCACTTAATAAATACCAAAGCTATATCGATTACCTGCACATTTCGGATCAATTTAGTGGACCTATCCAACAGGAAGAGGGTCAATCGACTCTTAAGCAGCCCGAGACCAAAGCTGTCCTCTTGGCTGGCTTCAATTTACCCAAGCATGCCGAAATGGAAACTATTAAACCATTGTTATTGTTAATATTTTATCTAATGGAACGTTTAAAGACCTATCGCATGTCCAAAGAGGTAATTTTACCCACATATGTTACCTTTTTGAGTCTATTAATTGCTTTCTATCAATCCCTTTTGTAGGGTAAATCCAAATCGGACAAAAATCGTCTACGTGTTGAGGAGGAATTCCTAAAAAGCACTCATGCTGCTCGGGCCGAAGCTGCTGCTCAACGACGTGAAGATAAGCGAAAACAGGAAAAGGAGCGCGTCCTGGCTGACGAGGATCCCGAAAAGCAGAGACGCTGGGAAATGAAAGAACAAAAACGTCAGGCCAAAAAGAATGCTCCAAAAATGAAGCGTTTGGCTGTTAAATCCTTGTAGAAAATTTCCACTTTAGGAAGTAGACTCCCATACAGCTGCTCTCCCATTTCAATCCCTAATACAAAAAGCCATTTGTAGTTGTTCCTCAAATGCCAGAGAAAAGAAATAAAAGCAATATTTATATATATTTGCTTCCTATGGAGCGCAAAAAACAAAAAGAAAAATTTATAAACTCTTGGGGCAATGGGTTTGATTATAACAAAATGTTTTTAATCTGTTTAGATAAGATTAAACGAATGGGCTATTTGGATAGCGAGATATTGACGTTATCAATTGGAGAGATTGTTACAGTAATGCCATCCAAATGGAAACTTTTGTACTTCGATAGTCGCAAAATGGGCTATACAAAACAACTTAGGATTTAGAATCGGTTTTGATACCTTATCTCCCTTTAAAGCGTTATCATCGAATTATATTTATAATCCCCAAGGACTATACAACAGAACCTTAACAAAACCTTGTGGAAATCCTTTTCTTTTTAGTTTTAATTCAGATTACGTATTAAATGACGGAAAAAGAATATTATAGTATGTATATAGTAATGTACAAGGCTATAGAGCAAGAAAAAAGTTGAGACATTGGATAGATAAATCAATTACGAATTTTTAAGACATTTGCAGCAATTAATTGAAATTTGTGTTTTGTATTTCGCATTTGGTTCTAAGATCATCTAGCACTTGACTGGAAAGCAGTTCTCATTGGACACATAGGCAATATGATTGCGAAGTGTTTTAATTTGCTTCTGGGCGGCATCAAAGCTGTAGGAGAGTGTATTCAATTGTCCCTGCATCTCACGTATCACTGCCTCACGATCATTGACCGATAGCGAAGCGGTAGCGCGACATTGAGCCAGTTCCTTTTCAAGACGATTGATATGCTCCTGCTGTTGGCCCTTGATCATTTCGGCCCGCTCCTTGGTGCCGGCAATAATCTTGGCTGATTCGGTGCGTAGAGTATCCAAATCGTCTTGAGTAGACTTCAATTGCTCACAGAAAAGATCACGCTGGCGCAGTAACTCTTCCAGTTCATTGCGAGCCTGCGACAATTCCATTTGGCATTGGGTCAACTGTGGGCGCAGGTCCACCAAGGTGGGAGCATCCAATTGCGATTTGGCGGACTTGAGCTCCTTGCAAACGACCACCAATTTGCTTTGCATCTCATCCTTCTCCTTGCACACTTGGGCCAACTTAAGTTGTTCGTTCTCCAGTAATTTGGGAAAATGAAGTAGTTCATTGAGCTTCTCCTGAAACTTGGCACGAATCTCCTTAACCTCTGTGTTAATTTGCTGTTCGATGCGTTTATTGTTCATATTAAGCTTCTCGAGGCTGACACATTGCTCTTCGACCTTTTGCTGCGCCAATAGATATTTATTGCGATAATCCTCCAACTGTTGTGATTGTTCCTTCATAATACATTTGAATTCCACTTGCTCCTCCTTCAGCTCATTGACACGAGCACGCAAGAGATTCAATTCGGCAGCATTGGCATCACCTTCACCGCCTTTTATTGGGCTAGGACCACCACTTATTCCCTTCATGCTGTAAGAGGGGGGATGAAATAAAATGAGGACCACGGACTTATTGGATAGGGATATATACTTACCGGTTCTGTAGTTCCTTCATTTGGCAATCTTTACGCTGAAATTCGGTTAGCAAACGTGTATAATTCTCCTTCATTTTCTCATATTTATCTGCCTTTGTATTCCGCTTGCCGCCACAGATAACCAATGGATCTGGATCCTCGGGACAGGGTGCTTGCGCAATGGGCTGGGCAAAAGTGTCGTCTTCTTCACTGGGCTCGTCCGGATCTTGAGTTTCACGGCGGCTCACCTCTTGCAGCAACTTCTTTACAGAGCTTTGCATAGAGACAATGCGACGCTTAAGCTTGTCCAGGGAATCACTTTTGGGGCAAGGTGATGCAACTTCTGCTGGTGCCTGACGCGAACGCTTAGACTTCGGTGGTGGTGAAGGGGCAGCCATACAACTGCTACTTGTGCCCTGTGATTGACCAGCACATGGTCCAGGACTGCAGATATTCTTAGATTGCTTGGAAGCCTTCGAAGCCATAATAGCACAGGCAATATCTTCCATAGCTTTTTTATCCTCTGGACAGGCATTCTTCATTTTCTGCATGGCTTTCTGCAGAGCCATCATTAAGCGATCCTCTTGCCCACCGGCACCAGCATCACAGCTGGATCCCTGCTCCTCACTGCATTCAGTTGCCCCCGAGACTTGACCACCCCCGCAGGGGCCATTTGTGCACACATAGGGCGACAGATTGTCCTCATCGACAGTGGTCACCATGGTCAATTCGCGATAATGACGTTGTGTACCGAAATTTTGCAATTGCATTGCCCGATTAAGCATCATTCGCAATTTAATATTCTCCTGCTCCATGCAGATTCTCAATTTCTTAATTTCACGCATATCATTCCGGCTCTTACATGGCCTGCCGCACATATCCATCACCTGAGTCTTAATGTCCTGTATAAGCTTGTTCTGGCAATCAATTTCCTTGATCAAGGACAAATACTCCATGTACATGCGCTTGTGTTCCGGATCATCAGAGGATTCGCCAAGGCGTGAGAAGAGATCATCCTCTTGACCCTCCTCCATACCGCCAGCTGCATCGTGCTCATCCAAAGCAGCGGCCTCATCCTCATATATATATTCTCCCTCTTCGGTATATTCCGTATCAGCCATTTTTATAAATGTTCTCCTTTTTTCCTTGTCTTATGAGATTCGGGTAATTTACTTTTAATTTTTGAAAAAAAATTTGTTCAGTTCAAAACTTTTTGTTACTTTGCTTCTCTTAAGATTTTGCTCAATTTTCAATATTTAACTGTGAATTTTGCGAAGCACATAATCTAAGAATTTTGTTCTACTAAGGGCGGAAACGAAATGTTTTTTTTTTTTTTTTTGAAGACTAAAGCTGTTGTTCAGTTCATAAGAGAGTAAATAAAACTAAAATTCTTTACAAAAATTACTTGACAATACATTCGAGTGAACAGGGAATGGCCTACTTTGATAGTGAAGAAAATGGAATTTTTAAGATCTTTCAAAAAGAAATATATGTATTAGGATACTTAATGATTAGTTCGATTGGAATAAGACGCGATTTGAAATAATCGGAATTGACATTAAAAATTGTATATTTCAACTGTTTTCCCTCTGTACTAAAGAAAATTTTGTTCCTTCTCTACTAAGAAGATGTTTTTCCCAAAATATACTCTACATGATCTCTTTGGCGTACTCCTAGTAACTACAAAGATCTAACTCACTCACTCATCTAATTTTCCTATCGTCTTCTATCGACTTTAAGTCCACTACTACTGGAATCCTGTTGATCCTTCATCGACTTCTAAATCTTCCTACGCTCGCTGCTCTTTTTTCTTTCGTTATTGTTTGAAAAGTAATCTTTAAATCAGTTTAAAAATGCTTCAAATTTTAAGATATTCTTATATAATTTCTGTCAAATTGTCAAAGGCTTTCTTTATTTGACTTTAAATTAATTAGGAAAATAAAAAAACGAAACATTTTATTATTACTTGAATAAGCAATAAGGAAAAACTTTGATTACACTACTAAATTGATTTCAAATATGTATATAATACATTTAGATTTCGTCAATGTTTTTCTTAATACAAAAATATCACAGAAGCTAACTTCGGTTGAAGTATGTATACCCTTGCAGCTTCACGGTTAAAAATAAATGGGTATAAATATTTAACAAAATCAAAAAAAAAAAAATTGCTTATTTTACATGAAGTACCCCATATTTTATTTTATAACTCCGGTAATAATCATCCGATCTAAATAATTTTCAAACTTAACCAGCCTGATTGATTAAGGAACTTAACTTTTCATGTTTCAACCATTTAGCTTAAAATTTGAGGTCTATATCTTGAAAGAAACAGACAAACGGACAGACATACGTCACAAACATCTGACCAACTATATAATACCCTCTGCAAGGGTATAACAAGCCTTTTTGTGTTTTTCATTAGTTTTGTTAAATCCATATAATCGGAAATAGGGATAGTCGAAAATCTGGAGTGTCCGGAAAAGTGCATTCTTTTGATTTGGCATCAAGAAAGATTACAATTAGTGTCAATTGGCTGGATTTTGTATTAGTGAGATACTCCGACATTGGTTGGCCTTGTGTGTTACTTTATTTTATTTGATTTTTAAAAAGTATTAAAAAATCGGTGGTTAAAAATGGACTGAGGAATAGCTTTACTTTACCTATCTTATAGACTATGTTAATTCTATTAACTATTGCTACCATGAACAAAATGGATTTCCTTTGATCCTCTATTTCTTAGAGTAGGCCTACGTTAATAAATTCGTAAAAAAAAAAAAAAAAAATTAACAATTTGATCGTAGTGCTCAAGTAAATCTTAGTTTCCCATTTCCATTTATTTCGGTTAACGTTTGTGAAACATTGTTTTATATTAAAAATTTTCTGTTTCAAGTGCATAAATACACCAAAAAAAAAAAGAACGCAAGACAAAATTTTTGTAGCCAAAAGTTGCTATATAGATACTTATATCGATGGGACAAAATTTTGACATTTCGGAGACACTAAAGGAAAAGAGTGGTGGAGATCACCAACACCAGGAGGCCAAGCCGCCTGGGCAGAGGCAAAGCTATAGTAGCCTACCGCAAAAGGGATCATCGATAATGATGAGTGGTCCAAATGGAGACTCTAATGGATCCAGTTTAACGCTAACGGGACATGAAATCAATGACAACGAGGAGGAGAGGGAAGAAGATACCACTGTCAGTGTAAGGCTAAGGAGAGAGAGCGAAGATGGTGGGAATAGAAGACGTAAATCATCTGTGCAATCAGATGAAATTGGTCAGAAGCTAAAGGAGGAATTATGCAAATATAAGCAAGAGCTGAAAGAGTACAATGAGACAACTAAAGATCTGGAAGAGAAATATATGAAAATCAATTATGAGCTTAGTGAAATGCAGCAGAAACATGATCATTTTGTGGCCAGTCGTGGTCACAGCTCGCCCGACGATCCCGAGGATGAAAATGAGGATAGCGAAACGGATCATAATGGATTATCTAAATATTATGGCTCTTCCACAAGTATATGCTCCGACGATGGTTCGGTCAAAAATGCACAAATCTTTCGTAGTAACAGCAGCTTTATGACTGTCCTGTCCAGTGATAATGCCAAACACAAAAACCAAAAGAAAAGCAAATCTAATCTCTCTGCCCAGGTAATGAATCAGCAGTTGGTCGAAACATTGGCTCAACGTCAGGCAAAACGAAGGAAACTTTGTTCAGTTGAAGAAGAGCAAGTCTCTTCCATAAAGGATGTGTACAATGTTTTAAAAGATGTAATCAATACATCGAAGGAACATAAATATAAGACTGATCGTGAATCGGGCGAATTAACTCAATTATATTCTACCATTAAAAATCTGAAGAATGAACAATTGGAATTCCAACAGATCATACAAAAGCAACAGGATCGCATTACCGATTATCATTCTCGTTGCATCAAGGCCCAGGAGATAATGAAAACCCAGAAGCATGAGATCGATAAGCTTCATGTGAATAATAAGCATTTGGAATCGAGTATATATCATGATATAGACTCGCTACGCTCCAAGATCGATATGAAATTAAAGAATGTTTCGCATTTGCCGCAATTGATGCGGGAGGAACATTTGAAATATGAAAAGGTAATGCGTGAGAATTGTTTGCTAACGGATAAATTGCATGTCCTGCAACAGGAAGCTAATCAATTGAAAGTGAAAATCGATGAATTGGGTCGTCGTAAATTGGTTACTATCAATCGCCTGAAGGCGGCCGAAAGAGATTTAAAAATATTTAAAAATTATAATACAGCTTTAAAATCAGAGAAACGTCGCCTATCCGATGAACTGTCCTCGGTGAAGGAGCAATTGGAGTCTTTGCAGGCGACAAGTAAACGACAACTCACCCGCTATCGGGATCAGAGCGAGAAGCAGCGTCGTGAACTGCAGAAGCGTATTTTTGATCTTGAACTGAAATTAAGCCGCAGTCAGAATTCCACTTCAAGTCTGATACAGGAGAGGGATAGCCTCATTGCTGAGCTCCAGACACAATTGCATACATTGGTCCATAATTTTGAGGTGTCCCAGAAGCATATACGTGTCCTTCGACGTCATATTTACTCCATGACAAATCCATCAGGTGGTGGAGGAGGAGGTGGTGGTGGGGCTGGAGTAACTGGTAGTGGTGCTGGAATGGGTGGCTGTGGTCCAAATAGTCCTCGACGTACCAGTGAGGCAGGCATTGTTCGTCTAACTCCATTGGTTGGTAATAGAAGTGTGCCACGGCTTAGTAATCCCCGCACCCTAAACAAGAACAAGTAACAAGAGTGTCCAATCTTAGTTTCTGGCATCCAAGCAACTTGATCATATGAATCTAGACTCTTTAATGCAGATGCAGTGCAGATGCATATCATCAAGTTGCATGGATGTTCTAGCCTAAATGTGTTGTTCTGTTTGTTTACTACTCCTAACTAATGATGATGATTATAAAAATTTATCGTTTCGTATTTTATAAATGATATAGTTTTTCCAATTTTTAATATACAATATTTTAGTATTATTTAATGGTGGAGTAATTGTGATTAACCCAAGGATCATTGTGACAAGTAAGGTTTCTCTTTTTGTAGTTTTTTTTTTCAAATTTCAATGATTGGTTTTGCTGATCTCACTTTATTCCAAGTAAGTGCATAATCGTATTGCCCGATATTATTAGTAATCAAAATCATTCATATGTAAACAATTTCAAATAAAAACACACCTCAAAAGCAGCAAAAACAACTACAACAACATAATGAAAATCGCACAAATTATTCGGTATAAGTATAAACAAAATTTCCACAGCCACTTTTGGATTTTCATCTGTGCGAAAAGTGTTTAATAGATCAGAGAACATACATACAAAGAAGGAGAAGAGGCAAGTGAGAAGGATGAGGCACAATGATGTCGATGACAGCGTCAGAGTATATATATACATATATCCATATATATATGTACATAGATATAGGAAGCAAAGCAAAGAGAAGAGAATAAGCTAAAAATATATAACACAAAATGAAAACTCGGAGAATTAATTTTTCTTTTTTTTTGGTACAAAATTCAAAATTAAAAACTACGGGAAGCCAAAGGTGCCAAAGAGTGTGGCAGCAATGCCCCCAGCATCTCCTTTGTTGTGTCGTCCAATGTGAGGGTCGTTAGGGTTCTCAGTTTTATTTAGGCACGCGACGTGTACGGTTGGCAAAACGTTTTCGATGCCATTGCAAAGATGATGACGAAGTGCGTCATTTTCTACATTTTTTTGGCCTCTTATGGGCACGTGCAGGGAACAACTGTTAATAATGACGACTCCTCCATGTCATTGTCTTGCGTCATACGTGCCACTCTATACAAAACGCCGGCCAAGGACCGTGATTCCGAAGATGTTGGTCTTCCCATGAACATTGATTGTTCAGGCACTAATACGACTAATCGGAATGAGCAACTCTTTGATTTAGCTGCCCAACGAGTGTCAGGAAAAAATCATGTAAATTTAGATGGTCATCGTCTGAATCCTTTCTTGGATTCCACTAGTTATGGTCTGGAATATTTGGATAATTGTTTGCAAATGGAAAGTCTTGTTATTGAAGGATTCAAAGGTGATGCAACACTACAAATAGAATGCATTGGCAATGCTTCAATGGATAAACTGACTGATATCACCTTAAAAAACAATGAATTGGGTTCAGTTTATGGTCAAAGTTTTGAAAAGATCGGGAACCTGAAAACACTTCACCTTATACAGAACTCTTTAAAATATATAGAACCCCTGGAAAATTGTGATAAACTTGAAACACTTATAATACAAGATGAAACTGATTTGGTTTTAAAAGATTCTCAAATTTTGGAGAATTTGGAAAACTTGCATAAATTAAACCTAAAACATTTAAGAAAAGTGGAAACGGAATTCCTTTACAGTTTACCTGATCATTTAAGTGAACTTTCTATAGAGGATGTTATTATAGAGCATTCCAAATTAGTTTTAAAAACGAATTCATCGGCGATGATTAATTTGAAACTGATAAACTGTAATTTGACCAATTTTCGTTTTGAACAATGGCACTCGTCCCATCTAACTCATGTGAATCTAAGTGGGAACTTTTTGAATGAATTCCACTTATCCTTTGAAGAGGGAAACTCAGAGCTTATCTCTCTGGATCTAAGTCGAAATAATTTGTACAACTTACCCAAAGAGTGGCTATCGAATATGAATAATTTAAAGTATTTAAATTTAAAGAAAAATCATTTGCAACAACTTTCTCTAAGAGATGTACTAAACTTAATGCCATCAAGTCTCAATTATATGGACATAAGTTGGAACAATTTAATGGATCTTAAAGAAGTGAATAAGGTAAAGCTGCAGCCATCTAGACAACTCCAAATACTGATCGATAATAATCCATGGAGCTGTCAATGGTTACTCAACTTTACCCATGCACAACCACAACTTTTTCGTATTTTTCAATACTCCAAATTCATATCACAAATTAATGTGAATGGTCTAAGCTGTAGGCCAGAAGAACCCAAGCCTAAGGGATCGATGCAACCAACAAAACCAGGAGATACAAATTATACAACTACTTATGTACCACATGCCCATCCTCACTCGAATGTTTCCACATATACGGTGATCTATGGCAATCCTATGGATTACCATCGGAGTCAACGATCCGGTGCACTTATTATAGTCTTCATGCTGCCTTTGGGTATTGCCCTCCTGTTCCTTTTACTCTATCTTTATCTTCACTGCGAACGTCTATTCCATTTATCCTATTACTTGTCGAGTTTCTCTTGTTTTGGCATGACCAAATCGTCAAGTCGTCCGAGATTTATCGATCATGTGGATATTGTGCGTTATCCCATGGCCAATGGGAATGGTAATGGAGATTGTGAAACTGAATTAGTCCCAGATGGCTACGAAACTCCTGTGAGTGGAGCAGCCTCCATATGCAATTGCTCGGGACAGAGGCAATCGAATTGCTCAAGAACTCATCATGTCACTTATGAAACTTTACCCTATCAGCTCTATTCTGAAATTAGGGACCCGGAAGAAGATGATGAAAGTGAGGGTAGAGAAAAGGACATTACGCCGGGCTCTACGGCTCCAATTTATGATCATTTATCTTTTGTTGAGGGGGAAAAAGCATTAAGTTTGATAATGAGTAAGCAGGAGGACGATGCTTAGGCTAAGCATATTAATTTTGGAATGATTCTAAATCAAACGTAGAATAACCATTACTTCAGTAAGTCAAAAATGGTTACAATTTTATGGTTGTTTTTCGTAAATACATTCTAGTCTTATTTATTAATTACTTTTGTATATTGTAAAGGAAGTTTAACTACTTTTCTAGTCCTAGTTCAAAGTGCCTTGTTTACAGAAATTAGAATTAAATACAAATCTACTGTAAATGAAAATCTTAGTCCATAAATTCTTTTCATGTTTTCGATTTCTTTAACTTGTTTGACTAAAAACAAAACTTAACTACTTTACTATATGAATTGGTAATTAATTTTTCGACAGAGAAAGAAAATAATTATTAAACCATTTATTGATGCCTTATATAACGAAATTGTTTTCCGATTAAAATATTACTGAAGTAATGGTAGCACAAGAAATTGGATTTTTCAATATTTTTACATGTTAATGTTTTTATTAAGCTCGATATTAATTTATTTGTTCGCTATTAATTAATTTGTTTAAGATTAATTAAAGGAATTTTCGTTGTCCTTTTTGTATATAATTTAATTTTTCTTTTGTTTGTCTTATATATTTCATTTAGTTGGCTTCCGAGAACTCACTACAATGCGTCTAATGATATTTGGCTTTAATTTGTTCGCATTGAAGGGTTTTATGTCTTCATTTGTTGACGTCATAGAGATTTCATTTTCCTTAGCTTCACAAGGACTTGGTTTGTGTACGATGGGCTGAGAAGAGCTAAAGGTGACCGCTTTGTTCGAATCATTACCAAATATACAGCGTTTCGTAGTTAAAATGGAACGTATATCCTGATTCTCACCGTTTTCCGTAAATAAGGCTTTAATGGGTGTACCTTTAGGCAAAGGTTTGGCAGGTGAAGTAATGTTGTTATCGTCGCTGTCACTGAGCTCAATTGATTGTAATTTTACTGGAGTTCCGTTTGCGTTATGTTTTGTTTCCGGAAAGAGATCTTCATCCGGTCTAACTTTGATTTGAAGACCCGGACGAAGTTTAATGGGTGTTCCTTTTTGTAGTGGCTTAGATGGCAATGTCAAAATCTCCACAGATTCTTCTTCATCTTCTTCTGGTTCCTTTTTAACAGTTTCAGCGGCGCTGTTTTCGCTTTTGACTTCAGAAGATGTGTCGGGAGTAAGTGCCTTGAATGTCACCTCTGCAATGTTATCTGATTGGTGAGCTTCGCAGTCTGTTGAATCTTTTATCAATTGATTTTCTTGTTTAACTTTTTTCAAGCCGAATCGTGATCTAACTGGTGTGCCCTTCTTCAGTGGCTTGGCTACAGGTTTGATATCTTCAGTAAGAGATTCATCCAATATTTCCTGCTCATTAAACTGATTTTCATTTAAAGTTGTCCCAGCGCCGATGGGTCCTTCATATGTAGCCTCAATTTTAGGTTTACTAGGTGTATCTAAAACAATTATTTCATTTTTCACAACTGAATGGTCTCTTTTTGGCATAATACGAGGAAGTGCAGCCTTCTGTTCCTCTTCATTGATATCAAACTCCATGGCCTGCATGGGTTTGAAAGAAATTTTATGCTCCGTAAGCAAGTTTTCCCGATCAATAAGAACGCAACGTGACTTCAGAGACTCGAAACGCCATCTGTGAAATGAAAATACATTTTAATGAAATATTTTCTAATTGCCTTATTTCCATTCTCTCCTCTCTCTTACCGTGCCATCTGCTGTTGAACATTACGCATTTGTGCCTCCAGACTAGCCGTTTGAATGCGCATAGCATGTAATTGCGACTTCAGATCATCCGTTTCGCGTCTAAATTGTGTGAAGGAATTTGTATTAACTTAAATCAACTTAGCCTAAGCTTAGATCAAAATACAACTGATGGGTTAGTCACAGAAGGAAATATTTGTAACTGGTAAGGCTTAGCAATTGACTGCTAAGCATTACAAACAAATTGCTCAGACATTTTGGAACTTCATACTTGCAAAAGTCCATCATGGAATCAAGCCAAGTCACAGATTTTTCATTGGCCAGTTCACGTAAACGCATTTGTGTTAAATGCAATTGTTTTTCCAGATTATCGTTTTGTTTCATCAGCTGGCGAATACGTTCATTTAATTTATCTTGAAAAGGAGTTTATGGTAAATTAGATTTTTATTAATTATTACTAGAACTTTATATTTACTTTGATAGGTACGGTCTGCACTGCAGAAAATTGTGCTACAAGCCTGCAGCTCTGTATGCATTGCCACATTCTCTCTCTTCAGGCGATGAATTTCAAATTTGCTTTCGGAAAAAATTTTCTTCATATCCAAATAGCTTTTCTTTTGAGCGGCTAGCAATTGTTTCATAGCCTGACGCTGATCATCGACCTCGGCGAATAGCGAATTGCCCTTTCGATCTACAAAATAAAAAATCAGTCTTTGGCTCTTAGAAAAAGTAATAATTTTCCTGTTCTACCATTTTGATCGGGAGTACTTGTTAGCATAGCAATTTTGGAATTAGCTTCGACTAGCTGTTCCTGACAGCTTTCCAACAACTGAATTTTCTCCTCCAGTTCATCTCGTTTGGAACTGAGATTTTGTTCCAGACAACTGACCTGATCTTGAAGAATTGCCACGGTTTTCTATGAGAGAAAAACAAACTTACTTCTTCTTTTAAATTATTCTTTTAATTCCCACTCACCTCTTTATCTGCCATTTCAAAAGTCTGTTTCACCTTGGACTCTTCATACTCCACCAGCTTTTGCATTAATTCAGAATTCTCCTGCTCCAAGATGCTGAAGCGTTGCTGGCATTCATCATGGATATGGCTCAGCTGCCGCGCCTCTCTGCCCTCTAGATCTTTTTCAGCTTCTTTTAGCTTGGTCTTTAATTCTTGCATTTGCTCTCCTTGAATATCATAATCCTGTTGCAAATTTTCATGTTCTTCAATGAGACTTCTGTATCTTTTCTTCATCTCATCCAGTTCATGTTGCTCTGCAACAGTTTGATTACTGTGGGTTGTGCTTGCTCCAGATCCGCTAATTTGCTCAAGTTCTTGGGTCAGATATGCTTCAGCAGCCAAAGCCGTGTCCAAATTTCGTTTTAATTCGTAAATGCGTTGAGCATCTTCCTCGCATTGTTCCTTGAGCTGCTGATGACGAGTGTGCAATATTTTATACTCCTCCACTATGTCATCTGTGGTAAGGGCACCCAAATCTAAATTACTACACATTGTTAATAAAAATTGCACAAATTATAAATAAATACAAAAAACTTTTTTTCAAATGAAGTGGGAAAGTGACGCTAGCGATGGGGAAATTAAATGAATGCGATCGATAGGTAAATTTAAGAAGTCGCAGTCTTCTTTAGTTACACATTATTATAACAATACCCATCTCTATCAAATATGTCATTCGGTCACACTAACAGCTGATTTTACTTTTTAAAATTCATTACATTAGATTGTTTACTTCTTTTAAAGATGTTATTGGATTACTACAGTTGGGTATATCCTCATATACCAGAGGATGTGAAGTAATGTTGTGGATTTATATATTACTTTTTAAAAACTATTTAACTCTTTTTACATTTTCTAGCTGCGAACTGTCAAAGTTGGGGGATTCTTTAGTCGTTGTAGGAATTTTAGGACGTTCCCGCAATGGACAAGCCAACAAAATGGAAGCATTTGGAATGAATCCAAAGAACCACGACAGGAAACATCAACCAAGCGACGGGCAAATTTTATGCTATTATAAACCAGACACTTCGACCTTAATGCTCCATTTCGAAACCCCGTGGGATGAGATAATTCTCAGTAAACTTTTGCTAGATGAGAAGGAGAAATTTGACTTCGATCAGTTTTATGAAAAGACGCGAAATCGATTTATTCGTCAAATGACATTGGCGCTCCATGTATGTCATATAATTGTCTATGTGGAGACTGCCCAAACGTTCGATGTAAAACTGGTGACAATTTTCCAGTTATTGAAACAAGTGAGAGATCAGCAAATCATGCAATTTGCTCCCCAGCTCCTTATGGATTTTCCACTAAAAGGGAGTGGAAGAGAAAAGTGCCGCCTATGCACACCAAGAATTCTATTTCTCTTTGAGAATTATCCTCACGATGAGGAAAAAACTAAGGAAACTATTTCCTCCTATGAATTTCAAACGGAAGATGCTATCTATCAGCTGCTTCGCCATCATAATATAGTTACCAATAGCTCATCATCCTCATTGTTGGCTTTACCCAATAATAAGCAATTTGTATTTTATAATGCTTATGAGAACTTGCATCCTGATCGATTACTACAGGCTATTGATACATTAAATCGCGCCATTCGAAAGCCAGATCTCAATAAAGATGAAGAAGATTTGGAAATATTGGAATTATCGCCCTTTGAGGGTTTTGTGAAGCCGTTTGGAGAGTTTCCACTGGGTCGATCTCTCAATATGGAATCAAAGGATGATGAGAAGCAATATAGAAAAGATCATACAGCTTGGCATTTTCTGCAACGACATGTACAGGATGCTTTGCAGAACTGTTTCGATGAAGGCTCATTCAAACAAGGATCACAAGGACAACAATTTCAACAGTTAAACATCGAAGAGTGGCATAATTGGATGGGCAATCTATATAAATTACTTATAACGAATGTCGAAGACCCAAACTACGAAACCAACAATGAGGATTATGTGAGTCCATAAACATTAATCATATATGAACTTTGTATTATAAACAAGTTTCTCTCCCTATGTACAGCGAATATATCTGCGCAGCTTCGATCAAAGTCTGAACTATGAGAAAAAGTACGTTTTCTCTAACATAAATTAGGTATAATCTTTTATTCTGTGTCTTGTTTAACATAATTTTTGCAGATTCTGGCAACATCTTTGTGAATTGGGTCTTAAAAAGGGTATATCCTGCTATAAACATTCCGTTCCCGCTTTCTATGGCCAAGAAACACATGATAAATTGCTGGGCGAAGCCATTTTAGCCTTTGAGGAGGATGGTCGCGGACCACCGTCAGAAGCTGCCCTGGCCAAATTATCGGCGATTTGTTTGAAATATTGGCAAGATGGACGACAACAATGCGAACAATTGAGTCTTCGTCGACACCCTTGTACCCAAGCCAAAGAGGTGCCACATGAGAAGCACGCAAGTGGAGTAATCCATATATCTAGTTGCAATTGTGGCAGGACCCAGGGTAGACGTGAGGATCCATTCACCTTGAGGCAGGCCAACTATGAATTCTACGAGTATATGGCTCAAATATGCAATCTTTGTGTTAAGGTGAAACAGTATCAGTTTCCAATATTTGAACCATCGGTCAGTGATTATAGAGCGGCAGCATTTGAGGCGGCTTTTCCACTGCTGCACGGAGGTAAACGGGATATTGAGAATGGAGAGCAAGTAGTCGAGGCTGAAGACGAAGAGCAACTAACTAATGGCTGTTCCCAACCACCATTATCAGCAACCTTTGGTTCGGATCTGAATATGTCCATTGGTGATTTTGATGCCCTGCTTGAAGGAACTCAAGGCGAAGAGCCTGAAATTTCATATGGGTCGGGAGACGACGACGAAGAGGATTCATCGTCTAACACCAACGAATCTTCGGGTTCCAATGCAGAAAACGAATTAATTTTGCAGTTCAAAGGGTCTCAAAAGGCTACCAATGAAGACGAACTAGATGATACAGGAGCTGTTGTCCAAACTTCAGGAACCTTTTTGAATTCCACCACAGAATATTTACCCGGATTGGTTCATACATTCAGTAATCCCAGCCTGTTGCCTCTGTTCCCCAGCTGGTCATTGGCCTGTGCAGGTCCTAGTTCTATCTACAGTCATAACACAGGACTTCAAGAACATTTCCAAAGTGGCTTTCTTTCTGGAGCGAATTTTCTCTTACCATGGGATGTTCATGTAAGATTGGTACAGGCTCACCAGAAACATCAGCACCAACTCCAAATTGGTAAAAAACATTTACAACGTTATCGCAAAGCCCATTTATCCGGCGGCGATCGTTTGACCCTAAAAATATTTGTGGGCTTTGAATACGAATGCTCCCGAGGGCATCGATTCATGATGTGCAGTCCGGAACGTGTGTTGCGCGGAGGTGCCGATATCGAACGGGATACATCCCACAAAGTTGTCCATCAGAATATGCCACTCTATTATCCCTGCCCTTGTCGCAGTCAATCCAATTATTTGGCCCAATTGATGCGTATTCATGTGGTAACTCCCAAGGCCCCCGTTAACATTATTCTTGATCCCCGGGTGTGTGTCGGACAATATACCTTTACCCTAGGTACTCTTAGCCAACCACGTCTATCACAGAGTGCATATTGGATTCTGCGATTACCCTATGTCTATCAGGGTGACGACAACTTGTTATTACCGCCACAGAAATTGGAAACAGATGATACATTATCTGGTGGCTATTTGTTAGCTGGTATGTTCGGTGTGGCCGAAACTGATACCACCACTTCCGGCGCCACCAGTTTGGACTCGTCAGCTGTTTCAAATTTTATGAGAATTTAATTTAACGATATCATTTTCCCTGTGTTGTTTGCTTAGAATAAAACAAAGTTTTGATAAGGTAACGATTAGTGTAATCTCTTCAGGGGGTGCAGCTTTTGGCGGCAATGAGCAGAGCGCATAAGGTTAATCATTAGCTTAAAACTAGCTTAATAATGGTGCACATACAAGGCAGCTTAGAATATTGAAAAATGCTTATGAGTATATATGAATATAATATGAAAAGTGAAACTGATTTCTGGTCCTACATAAATTATAATGATGATTAATGAAAATCTATTAAAATGTTTTTGTTTTTTTTTTTTATGTTATGCAAGTTGATTCAGAAAATGTTTCCAGTTTTGAATAGTTTATAAACTAAACCAATTAATAAAGTTCTTTGAACAATATTAGACTAAACAAAATTCTTTGTTTTTTTTTATCAATAATTTGACAGAGTATTTTTGAATGGCTTTTGTAATACTAGAATCAGTTGGAAAATAATATTTAAAGAGATTTTCGAATTATTACAGTTGTAAATAAAAAAGATCACGGAAATTCTCTGTAGATTCTTGATTATAGATTATTTTAGTTACTGTTTAAGACTACATATTAAACTAATGTTTAGTTGAATTAAAACTCTTCTGTATATTGTTAAATTTCTAAGAATTTGTTCACTTTTTAGTTAATTAACCAATTCTGATGATTTTGAATTTAATACTTTAATTATAAAAGTATTAACAATATTAATCTACATAAATTCTATATGAAATTGTAATACTTTTATCTTATCTGAACCGACTTGCATTACTTCTTCCTAAAACAGATTTATATATATTTGACTGGATTGTTCTAAAGTCCGACAAGAAAATTTGTATAAAAAAAATGAAAAAAAAAATAATTTCGAATAATTGGACTTTAAAACAATTCACAAATAATTGAAAACGGAAATCTTAAATCCCTAATTGGCCTCCTCGGTGTAGACCTCTTCTTCGGCAGCGTAATCATCTTCAGTAAAATCCCCGCATACTTCCTCCTGATATCCTACATCCATATCGGGCATATCATAAAACATATCCATGGGCTCCTCGCCTGCCAGTTCATCTTCCTCATCCTCTTCGTCCTCACCAGCTGAATCCTGTTGCATTTGTATTAAAGATGGTACCACTCTCTGTGGCGTCAACTGTTGGTTACATTTGGTGTCCATTTGTGGAGGATTGGTGGGTGGTGGAAGAACGAATGGTTGAGTACTGGGCATAGGCATTTCTTTCATATTGTTTAACAATTGGGCATGTTGTTGGGTCACATGCAAGGCCAAGGAAGTGGCATCTGGATGCAGTGAACCACAGGCAATGCAAACCAATGTCTCTTTTGGCTTAGGCTGAGGCTGCGGCTGGAGCTGTACTATCTGGCTTTGTTGCGGTGGCTCTTGGCTTTGCTGATGATTTTGTATGTGTTTATTCAGATAGGCTTGCTGGCTATACGATTTACCACAAATGGGACAGGGAAAGGGCTTCTCCCCGGCATGTATTTTCATATGGACACTTAAACTGGACGCTTGGGTAAAGCATTTGTCACATAATTTGCATTGAAATGGCTTTTCGCCCGTATGGATGCGCATATGAATGTTCAAACTTCCCGATTGAGTAAAGGATCGATCGCAGAGATTACAGGTGAAGGGCTTCTCTCCCAAATGGCATTTCATATGCTGCACTAGCTCTGAACTTGCACGGAATGCCTGTCTACAGATGGCACACTGATAGACCAGCTCTTGGGTATGCATCAGCATATGTTCATCCAGCAAAGCCTCTGCTTTAAATTCCTTCTCACATTCCGGACAAATAAACAGCTCCTCCGGAGTTGAATGCGTCTTCTGATGCAACAAAAGCGAGGAGTAGTTAATGAAACCCTTGTCGCATTGTAGACACTGATGCGGCTTGCGTACAGCATGGGATCTCATATGAACCATCAGACTACTCGACTGTGTGAATGCCTTGGGACATAATTCACATTTATATGGCTTCTCGCCGCTGTGAATGCGAATATGAGTATTCAAACTTCCAATATGAGTAAAAGTCTTTTGGCATATGGAACACTGGAAGGGCTTGTTGGTTATATGGGAGCGAACATGTTTGGATAAGTCGCCGGCGTTGAGAAAACTAGCCTCACAATGAGAGCATTGAAAACACTTTGGCTGAAGTGTTGTGTTAATGGAAGGATTGGGAACCACACTGCGACGTCCACGACGCTTGGCATTGACCATAGTGGAGGACAGAGGCGATGGCGGCTTCACTATTACAGGTGCCACAGGTGGAATAGGTATAATACTCATTTCTGGTTTCAGCAATATAATGGAAGTAGACTCTCTGGGATCATTGATCTGTAAATGAAATTCATTGGGCTTGGAGCTGGCAATTAGACCTCTTAATGGTTCACTCAAGGGTTCAGCTTTGGCGGAATCCGAATTAGAGTTAGTAGTAGTGGTGGGTAGAGTTGACGAAGAACTTTGACTGGAACTTGTGGAAGAGGTCGAGCTAGAGCTACTACTGCTTGTGCTCTCATCATCGTCATCATCATCGTCAGATGAATCCTGCTCCTCTGTAGAAGAATCTGCACTTTCGACTGATTCCGTTATCTCCTCATTCTCTTGTAATTCACAAAGTGGTTCAAATATCCAGCTATAATCCACCGATTCCTCCTCGCCTTCGTTTTGTTCCTTTTTCGCTTCCTGTTTGCATTCCTCCTGAGGATGTTTGCTATTCATATGTTGATACAATGCCCAAGGATTAACAAAATATTCCGCACAGCCGGTGCAATGGAAAGTTAAATCCGGTTGCGTAGCGGCCGCTATTATTTGCTGCTGCGGCGGCTGCTGCTGCTTATGCTGGGCCGGTTGTTGGGCATTGAAAATCGGCGTTATGGTTAACGGTAAATGATGATAACTATGCTTTAATTGTACGGCCATTTTATCAATGAGAATGAACGAGATAGCTATAGACAAAGACCTGTAACAATAACAAAATGCTTGTGAAATATGTACATATGCTTTGTTAAAAATCAATTCCCTTGACTCTCACCTCTTACTATCTATTTATGTGTATATACTTATTCATATGTATATATTTATTGAGTTGTCTTCAGGTGTTTCCTTACTATGAGTTCAACATGGTTTTTAAACTTTGCGCGTAACAATACTTAATAAAAATCGTTTACTGTTGCATTTCACAGTTTTTCTAACTATTTAACTTCCATTTGTTATAATAAATTTGTTGAATTTTATTCTGTAGCGAGTTCTTACTCATTTTGTTTGTTTTTCGATTTTTTTTTTCGACCGACTATTCACCAATACCGTTAGATGGGGTTATCGTGGTAAGGGAAAGATGTAAGTGTTGATACTATATGTACCTTTATATCTATATATTTAATTTTCTGTTATCTCAAAAACAAAAACAAAACAAAACTGAACAAAAACTCGCCACAATGAATAGGTTGTCTCCACACTGAGTAAATACTCTCCACATATAAACAAATTAATAAGTGGCGTCCTTTTCTGTTATCGATATAAAACCTAAAATATCGATATGAATCTGATTGAAAAGCAAAAACCTAAGTCTAAATAATTAGTTCGCTTTGGCAATAACTTAGTACCCACTCCAAATAATACATTTAATTATTAGGGAGATAAAAGATTTTTTTAAACTTTATTGCTATGCCTGCACTAGTAAAATTAAAGTTTCTTTCATAAAAATCCCATCACTAATATTTTTATTTTGGTATTATTTCATTGAACGGTCACACTGGCGCTGGCCGAATATTAAAGAGAGAATTCTCAATCAATTTAATATTACATAGAAAATGACAGAGCTATTAATTGATCCTGATATTCGCGTCTGGGTATTCCTGCCCATAGTGTTGATCACTTTCTTGGTAGGCATAGTTCGTCATTATGTGTCTATCCTGATATCCACACAGAAAAAGGCCGAATTGACACAAATTCAAGACAGGTAATTTAGGGGGTGGAAAAAAGGGGGCCAGCATGAATGAACCTTTAATTGAATTGGTTTACTTACTCTTTTCCTTACAGCCAAGCTATGATCCGCGCCCGCTTACTACGTGAAAACGGCAAATACTTGAGTGCCCAATCCTTTTCGATGCGAAAGAACTTCTTTAATAGCGAGGAGACAGGCTACTTCAAGACACAAAAACGTGCCCCAGTCGCACAGAACTCATCGGCCATGTTAACGGACATGGTAAAGGGTAATTTCATTAATGTTTTACCTATGGTTATTATTGGTGGTTGGATCAATTGGATGTTCTCCGGCTTCGTCACTACCAAAGTACCATTCCCCTTGACATTGCGCTTTAAACCAATGCTGCAGCGAGGCGTTGAATTAGCTTCGCTCGATGCTGCCTGGGTCTCATCGGCCTCCTGGTATTTCCTTAATGTTTTTGGTTTGCGCTCGATTTACACCTTGGTCTTGGGCGAAAATAATCATGCTGACCAAACACAGGCCCAAGCAGATGCTATGACTGGAGCTGCTATGACAATGCCACAGGATCCAAAGGCAGCTTTCAAAGCAGAATGGGAGGCTCTAGAAATAACAGAATACCACAGTGCCCTAAAGAATATCGATGCGGATATGTTGTGCATTGCGACAGCCGGTTGTCAGTAAAATGAACCACTAGAATGTGGTTTTACGTTAACTTTTTAGCTAAATTACTAATTGAAAAGAAAATGTAACAAACAAAATGATTTTGTTAAAAGTAAAATATATATATTAGTAAAAATGGCTATGGCATTTGCTTTACCATAAAGTAAAGTTTTCTAATTGAAATTGTCTACCTGGAATTGGTCAAATTAGTTCACCCCTAAAGTTAGTTGATCCCGGTTCAAAGGTTAAGAAAATTCATTTAAATTATACTTTAATCAATAAGACTGGAAATTTCGTTGACTTTTGCTCTTCATCTCGTTTCTCCTCTCTTCAACGCTCTACGTCAAAAGTAAAACAGTCAACATAGGAACAAAATAAAATTAAAAACAAGAAAAAACGCTTAATAATAAGCCTCCTCGGTAATCTCAGTCTGGGGAGGCGATGCCTCTTCCGGTGCCGGAGACACAACTGTGGCAACTAGCTCTTGTGGACCCGATGCCGACTGGCCAGGTGACAATGTCTGGGGTGGAGTTGTTGGCGACTTCTTGAGTTCTACCACCGGTTCGGCGTCCATTTCCTGTGCCACATCAGCGTTAAGTGACTTCAACTTGGCATTACCGCCACGGGCCGTATTCAACGGTGATGGTGGTCGAGCTGTTGGTTGCACTTTGAATTGTTTTTCCGGTTTCTTCAAGTCCTTAGGTTTGCCCATTAAACGGTAATCATTTGGCAACTCGGCCTCTGTATATAGCTTATCGGTAAAATAAATGCGTCGAATACGTACATTGGCATGGAGCTGCAGAGAAACCGTCTCCAGATAGTTAGATCCATAGGCTCGACGAGTGAAATCAGCTAAATTAAACTGAATTTGATTCCAACCCGGAGACATACCCATTGGCATGGCCGTACAAAAGGGTTTAACAGAGGTTTTACTTTGAAAATTTGATACACGAAAACGTCGCATAAAACGTTGATCATCTTGTATCTAGAATAGCGAAGAATATTAAAATTTCTTTCCCGGTAACAATTATAAATATTTAAACAATTACCTTAACTTCAAAACAAAAATATTTATGCATATTCTTAATAAGTAATACCAAAAATGGCAACTTAACGCCTAATTGCTCCTTACAGTCGCTAGGACAATGTATAAAAGTGGTTGAAACATTCGAGCCCATAATTTCAAACACCAAAGATTTGATATCTTCATCATAGATGCGTTTTATATAACCATTTTTGGTCTAACAGAGTATAAATTTTTAACGATTTTTTTGTTCTGTATAGAATTGCATACTTACATAGGATGTCCAATTTTCTAATGGTGAACTGCCCACACTATAAAGAACCGTAAGAAATCCCTGTTGATAGGCATTGCGATACATAATGGAATATTCGTTTCAAGATCTATATTATATTCTTAGTGTTTCGTACTGATTTTATATTTAAAATGAAGTCTGGCAAATTGAAGGAAATCAACAAAAAAGTACAAGAGTACTAGATTGAAACTTAATTATAGAATGGATTGTATGTGACCCAATGGGCACGCTCTTGTTCCTTTTCCGTTTTATGAGATGTGAACAGAGATTTATAGACATCTGTTGCTTTGGGATCCTTTGCGACACTGAAATCTGTTTTCAAGCGTTTCAAATCCGGATCTTGCATGGGATTAATAGGGTTGGATCTTTTTATTTTTGATGCAGCAAATGAAGTAGAAGGCTTTTCAGATTTTGGGTTTACATCTTTAGACTTCTGTTCCTGGGCTTTAGTATCTTCCGTAACTGTTTCCGTTCCTTCCTCCTTTACTTTAGTAGCCTTTTTATCTTTCTTTTTTCCTTCTTTTCTTTTGGCAGCCCTCATTTCTGATTTAACCTTCATCAATTCCACATCTTCTTCAGTCCCATTAAGCACTATAACATCCTCCACAAAATATGGCATTTGGCATAGAGGACAAGTACTGGCCGACTTTCCCTTTATCTGTTTCAAGGCCCGCTCCGACATGACACAGCCGCAACTCCAAAGAGCCACAAAACGAAACTTTCCCGACATTTCCAAACCAATTAATTTACATATGTACGGGGCATGTCGTGTATCGAGCAAACCCTCAGTTTTATCTTCATTGACAGCAAAAGCTGGATTTGGGGTCAATTGTAGAGTTTTAATGTCCTTAAGACTTTTCACATGGGCTGCAGCCTCAGGCATTTTCTTGTCCTTTTCCAACAAACGCTCAATTAAACTTTGTTTGGAATACAAACGACCGAGGGCACACATAGCAATAGGTTCCTCCAGGCGTTGCTGAGTCAGGGCACAGTGAAGCCAGCGAAATTCACGCTCAGAATCTTTGTCTTTCTGCAAAACGTAATAGTGAAATTCATTTTCTACAACTACTCTAAAATCTGGTTTTCAATGCTTACCTGCTCTGGCTTTTGCTTTACGCGTACCAGTTCATCCCGTTTCGGTATAGTGCCACCATCGCATCCCATTTTAAGTTATTTAGTACGAACAAATATACCTAAATTTTCCTTTTATTTACGTTTTCTTCTTCTTCTTACTAAACTATCGATTGGTTTCTCTACAAACGTTATTGGGTCTACGTTATAGAGGGCGCTAGTAGATAGGACCAACTTTTTAAAATATCGATAGCTGTTTTCGACGTATTCAAATAACAATTGAGACCAAATAAACAAAGCTTATACTTCGTACATTGTCATTTTATTCTTTTCAGATGACAGAGTTAAAATGTAATTTAATTAAGAGTCAAATAATAATAGTTTAAACTTTTTATTGCACAGTCGATAGTACCTATGATTTTCCATCTCTAGACGTAGTTTGAGGATAACGTTGCAAAAACGTAACGTCTGCCAGTTTAAAACAACTTTTTGGCCAAGAATATATGAACAAGAGCTGAAAAAAAAGGATAATAAAGTACCCCACAAAAAATGTTGACAGATACTGACGATGATTTCTTTTTCGAAGAGGATAAAATGTAAGCTTAATCCAAATAAAAATTACTAATAATAGCATTCGCCTAGCCTCTTACTCTCATACGGGTTGATGAATAAAAAATCAATAATTCCGCACACATATTGTTAGACTTAGACCAGCAGCAGGTGGGACTGGTATTGGGATTGGCCCCGATACTGCCATATTGATACAATTTGAAGAGAATTGCTTTGTGACCAAGGAGGAGCAACCGGAAAAGGAAATTAAAACCGCTGCAACCGACCAGTCAAAAGATATTGAAGCAACTATTGTGCTTGGCCCAACGGTGTCGTCTTCATTTATGGGCGAGCAGCTTAATAGACAGAGATATGAGTTAGATCGTTTGTAAGTCAAAGACAAGTAGTAACATTTATAAAATTCAGGAAATTGTACAAATGCCTGGTGTAATCAATATATTTCCGTTATATTATGTAGTTTCGACTAGTCTTAGCGCTAGGTTAAATCCATTTATAATTTTTAATATTTTTTTTTGATGAGGTTCTCAATGGTAATCTATCCCAAAATGACATTGATAGTATATATCATGATGCCTTAGCCTTTAATGCCGACCCTGATATAGCTTCTCAGGTATATAGATATAAATATATATAACTACATATATAAACATACATACATATAGTCATTCATGGCCTTGGTAGAACTGGTAAAACGGCTATATAGAATATTGCACCCATGGATGTGAGTAGCGCATTCTGAATCACGTAAAAGTTATCTAACAAAAATATTTTTTATCTTTATCCATAAAAAAACAAATAGGGGTATGACAGTTACCACCAATGCAGTGGTCATTACAAAGGATCAGAGCAATTTAATCGGCATCAGCATTGGAGGTGGAGCACCAATGTGTCCTTGTCTATATATTGTACAGGTGAGATATTCTAAGTAAACAATTGTATTTTAGAAAATATAGTAAACACTTCTTTATATGGCATAGGATTCCATTCCATTCACGTAAAATTTGTCGTTATCAGGGATTTTTTTTAAGTTATGCCTATGGCATAATTTTTTTTTATTAAACATTTTTGTTTGGAAAAAGTGAAAAAAAAAAGAACTTAGAACATGACCATTTCCAGATGGTACAAGTGGACTGATGTTGACTTTAATCGTGTACCCACACGAATTGGCGAAAAGCCTGAGCAAATATCTCGTTGCAATCATGTTGGCGCCCAACTAAAGAGTATTTTAAACGAAGATCAAAATTTAGTACACGGTCGCAGTTTCCGTAAGCAGGCTGGCTTAGATGGCACCTACTTACCGCGACCCAAGAAGGTGATTACGAGATGTAGAAAAGCATTTGGTTCACCAAATGTATGCAAGTTCCAACAAATCTACGATCAACACCGGAAGGAAATGATCAAACAGTTGGCCGATCATACACGTAGGTTAACCACTAGATTTCGTAGTCTCCCTGTACCAAATTTCGAAGAGTCGCATAAACGGCTCGATTCGGCGGAGAAGAAACGCCAAGAGAGATCCTCGCGTTCGAAAACCGTTCCCCAGACACCAAAGACTCTGGTAGCATCCATGGAGTCAAATCGACGTCGATCACAACTAGTTCGCGATCATTTGAAAGAGTTGCAAAAAGGATTCATACCAAAAATCAATAAATTCCATTCACTGCAACGGCCACCATTTGTGCCACGAATTGAATCGACTATTGTCCAGACGCAACCATTCGTTTTGCATACCGCCGAAAGAGCAAAATCTCGCAAAATATTTGATGAACATGTGAAATACATAATGCAGAAACGTTGGCAAGATCGTGTTCGCGATTGGTATCAAAAGCAGCATGAGGACTTTATAAGAATTCGAAAGCAAACTGTCTTTAAGGCCACACCCAATCCATGGAAACGGATTTCCCCACCTAGACAGGGCTAGAAAAACGTTAAACGTAATTAATTTAAAATTGAATAGAAAACGAAATTGAAGATGCAAATGTAAACTTTAAGTTTTGCTTAATACAATACTATATAAGTACAATCTCTCTGAAAATAGTTTGATCTGTACGGAGCTTTTTGGATTTCCTCGAACCTCTTTCTCCAATAAAATTAAACGATTCTGCAACTTATTTTCTTTACTATTAAATTTTACAGTTGGTTGATTAATCATATTTAATTTTCATTAATTTTCAGGTTTTTGACGGGACTCCTGCAGCCCGTGAAGGATCCTTGCAATCTGGTGATGAGTTGCTGGCGGTAAATTCGGTCAGTGTGAAAGGAAAAACAAAAGTTGAAGTTGCCAAAATGATACAAACTGCCACAGATGAGGTGACTGTGCACTACAATAAGCTTCATGCAGATCCAGAACAGGGAAAAACTTTGGATATCATACTAAAAAAGCTGAAACATCGCATAGTAGATAATTTATCAAGCAATACCGCAGATACATTGGGTCTATCGCGGGCTATACTATGCAATGATTCGTTGGTAAAGCGTTTGGAAGAACTCGAGGGTACAGAATTAATGTACAAAGGATTAGTTGAGCATGCTAGACGCATGCTTAAGGCGTATTATGATCTCCTGCAGACATATAAATCATTTGGAGATTGTTTCACACAAATTTCAGCACACGAGCCACAACAGAGGGCATCGGAAGCATTTCGAACTTTCGGGGAATTCCATCGGACATTGGAGAAAGATGGTCTCGGCATTATCAAACAGATAAAGCCAGTCCTAAGCGATTTGGGTACATACTTAAACAAGGCCATACCAGATACAAAGTTAACTGTGCGACGTTATGCTGATGCCAAATTCACATATCTGTCGTATTGCCTGAAAGTTAAGGAAATGGATGACGAAGAACATGGATTTGCGGCGCTACAAGAGCCGCTGTATCGTGTGGAGACTGGAAACTATGAATATCGTTTAATTTTACGCTGTCGTCAGGATGCCAGAAGTAAATTTGCTAAATTACGAACCGATGTGTTAGAAAAAATGGAACTGCTGGAATGCAAACATGCTATGGATCTGAATAAACAACTGCGTAGTCTTCTTGAAAGTCTGGCTGAACTTCATAGAAATCTGGTCGAAAGACTGGATTCCCTTCCACCGCTGTTTCCCATTGAAGTAGATTTCAAAGAAACCGATTTTCAATACAAATCCAGCACATTGAAACCCCAGGAACTTGATGATGATGAAATCGAAGCGAATGCACATTCAATTCGAAGTTCCAATTCAATAGTCTATGGAATGGAAGCAAACGAAGAACATCCCGCGACTATAATCACTATGGAGTCAAATAAAAATGATATAGATTCTGTTGAGAGTTCTCAGGCGGAGTCAAATGAACTACTCCTCAAGGAATTGGGCTTACATGATGTAAATTTATTGGCCAACCCTCAAACGATTAGCAACCAAAAGGTTGCAATATCAGCTCAAAACGATGGCTATGATTTTGATCTGTTTCTAAATCAGACCACCCAAGGGGGTACAAGTCTGGAAAGGGATTTAATGTCTTCAAATAATGAGGAAACAGATTTACTTTTACAATAGAATTAAATGTTTTCTTTTCTTTTTCGTACAGAATCATTAAAAATGTGTTAAATATGAAATATTTCAATCCAAAGTATTTAATTTCTTAGGGATTTATTTGCACTTGTTTCGATTTCCTACAGCAAAACTTACTTAATAACAATACCAACAGATATATACCAGCTAAACCCACAAAATAGCTACCATATACCAAATATTGATCTCTTGGGGGTAAACCGAAACCTGTTCCCGGTTCAACGACAATAACAGTTAAAATGGTTTGTAAAATTAAACCCACCAACATATTAATACCAAAAACTAGACCAAAACTATCCTCCACTAGATTCTCAGCAATTATGGCACCGGCCACAGTGATGATGAAGAAAAATATGGCGCAAAAAATAACATAATTAACATAAGTTATCCATACATTTGATGTATGGGCCGACCAAATCAGAAGGCCTCCCAAGAAAGCAGCACAAATGGAGTTGATCAGCATATAGGTGGAACGACGCTTATTGGAATTTAAGAGACCCGCAGCAAAAGCTCCAATGGCTCCCAACAAAGTAGCCAATGCCTCAACACCACCATTGTAGCTGCTCAGATGATCGGGTGCGACTTCTTTCCACAGAAATTGTATGTAGCTTATGACCTACAAAAAAAAAAAATACACAATTGCAAAATGCAAATTCCAAGCGTAAATTTGTTGACATAATTACTTACCTGTATTTGACCACATGTGGCTAAAGCCCACCAAACGCTCCATTGCAGGACAACAGGATTTGTATACGAAGAGGATAAATGATACCAAAGCAAACGTCCGGCATTGGTTAATGAAAATTTCGCCAACTGATCTTTGTGATCATCCTTGGGGGTTATGGTGCCATTGTCAATCATTGGCGCCTGTTTAGCTGCATAGAAATATAAACTTCTTGGTACTTTGGGCAAGATCAGGGCCACTGGTAACGATATAAACTGAGTGGCCAACGATAGAAAGTGCAATTCCCGAAAATTCATGCTATCCGTGGAGACTAAAACTTGTGCCAGTAAGCCACCTAAAAATTTCCCACTTAAAATTGCTGCACGTGTATGTCCTGTGACCACTTGATAACGTTCTTTATCCACTTTGGCATACATATATGTATAATATGCCACTTCTGCGGCTGTGAAGGTTCCATAAAAAAGTTGTGCAATTTGGAGCCATAAAATTGTCTTAGTCCATATTAGGATGATAAATAACAGGATGCCAGCTATGGCAGAGATGACTATAACGGGCTTATAGCGTACTAAATCGGTGATTAGAAAAACAATCACCAATTGGGAGAGAACTGAATATGTGCCAAATGGGTACACTTCCTGGTACACCTGCTCTGATGTCAAATTGCGCCAATCTCCAGCCAAATATTCGGTAACAAATGGCTCCGATGGTCGCATTTCTCGTAGAAAACCAAAGGTGCATAAAAGCAGAGAGATCTTTAGCCAGCTCTCCATTTCGCAATGACTGGGAGGTGTCGTGACCAATCGAATCGAATGTCAACCGGCAACTGAACATCTGGGAGCTTGAGCAAAGCCCCATGTTTCTCCCTCTCTCTCTCCCGCTCTTTAACATTTACAGTGGGTGTTAATTTTATGCTACGTCCATTTACGTAAGGAAACTTTAACTGATCATAATTTGATTGATTTCAATTTTGCTTTTACAATTCAACAATTAATGATGTAAAAATATAAAGAAATAAACTTTTGTATAATAAGAAATTAAATATTTTATTAGAAGAATATTGCGAAATTTGCCCTATTAGACTGCATTTATAAATTTTATTTAAGCAGCTTAATGTACAAAATTATAAATATATATTTTTTTTCACCATATATTTATTTTCTCTAGCTACTGTTGTATCAATGACCTTCAAGGGACCCCCATGATATTGTAGAAAATACATTATTAAAATCCAATTGGTCTTAATTAATTCCAAAAGCAAAGGCATTTTTTGCAAAATTTTGGATTATTAGTCAAACCATTATAGAAATGACAATATTGTTGATAAGCCAAATTGTTAATATTTCATACAAATGTAGCTATAAATTGGATTGACTGTAAGTTTTCTCTCTATTCAAATTGCTTGGTAAAAACTCTCGCTCTTGCTTGCTCTCACTCTTTTTATGTGGTTTTCCAATTTCTCAAAAAACGCAAAAATTTGTTTTTTTTTATATAAAATTCTTAAGTAACGAATTGGTTATTTTATACTTGTTTTAATAGTCAATTGGAGTGTCAAATTAATTGTCAACAATGTGCAGCCACGTCAAATTTTGATCCCCTTTTACCCGATTGCCCGCATGCTTATAATGACGAAATCGATCTGTGATTTCGTATGGGAGAGACAGTGTAATCTGAAGGGTAAAGCTTTCTTCATCTTATCTGAGCGGGTATAATCTAATGAAATCAAATAAAATAACAAACTTTGATATTGTTTTGGTAATTTATACAATAGTATTTCTTAAAAAGATTTAAAACATTTCATAATTAGATTAGTTTTTAAATTGAAAAGCTTACCCATGTCTCCCCCTCATCTTGATTGCTTACTACTTTCTTTTGACATATTCGGCATAGAGTTGCAATAATTCTGGACTAGTTCTTGGTTGTACTGCCTGTAAGGCATATTCAAAGTGCTTCCATTCCACCATTTCCGCCTCGAAACTGTTTTCTAAAGCACGCAAAGCGGCCTCATGGCAAACGGCCTGTAACTCTGCTCCTGAATAACCGTCTGTACGCTTAATTAACTCATCTACATCCACATCTTTGGATAAGGGCATGGAACGCAACTTAATGCGCAAGATTTCACCCCGAGCCTCTGGTTGCGGCAATCCCACATAGATTATACGATCAATGCGTCCCGGACGCAGTAAAGCTTTGTCAATCAAATCTGGCCGATTAGTGGCTGCCACAATTGTGACATTTTGCAATGAGTCTACGCCGTCCATTTCTGTAAGCAATTGGGTAAGAACACGCTCCTTAACCGAAGACCCAGAAGAATCTCCCTCAGCTCGTTCACCTCCTATAGCATCGATTTCATCAAAGAAAACAATTGCTGGAGCCACTTGTCTCGCTTTCCGGAAGACCTCGCGAACAGCACGCTCCGATTCACCCACCCACATGGAAAATAATTCCGGGCCTTTGATTGACAGAAAATTCAAATGGCTTTCAGTGGCCAAAGCTTTGGCTATCATGGTCTTGGAGCAACCAGGAGGACCAAACATCAGTAGTCCTCTTGGTGGTTTTATGCCCAATCGTTGAAACTTATCCGCATGCAACAGAGGCCACTCAATAGCTTGTTGAAGGGCTAAACGTAGTTCCGATTGCCCTCCTATGTCAGACCACAGGACATTTGGGCATTCTATGAGCACTTCACGCATGGCAGATGGTTTGATGCGTGAGAGAGCCATTTGCAAATGTTTTAAGTGAACAGTCTGGTTGGAGTTTTCAGCTTGAAGCTGGGCTGTGTAGACCACCTGGGCAAGATCCGCACCCACATAGCCATGGGTAATTGCAGCAATTTGTTGTATATCGTCCTCGATTAACGTATGATCTAAACTTTGCATAAGGCTGTGGAGTATAGAAGCTCTCTCTTGAGGATTGGGTGGCATTATTTCCAATTCATTATCCAAACGTCCACCTCGGCGTATACTTGGGTTCAGTCCATCAATTTGAGATGTGGTTGCCAACAGAAATGTTCTCTGAGACTTCGGGTTATTTAAGCTACTAAGTTGATCCAATTCGTTTAGTAAACTTAAGGAAACCCGCTTGATTAGATCATTATTGGAAGCTTCCTGCTTGGGACACAAATTATGTATATCCTCTACTAACAACAATGTTGGTTGGGGATAATGTTTGTAGGCTTGTTCGAAAATCTTGGAGAGTTTTTTTTCAGTCTCACCGAGAAATTTACTAAAAATTTCACCACTTTGTATGGTCAATAATTTAACTTGACCTTGGCTCTGCTTTTTGGCATAATTCGCCATTGTTTGTAGAAGAAGAGATTTACCACAGCCGGAAGAACCGTAAATCAGCATTCCGCGGGAAATTTTAAGACCTGCAGGAGCTCTTCTGAAGCCCATTGCGTAGTCTAAGCTTTCTTCTACTTGTTTAAGATGACTGTCTAAGCCACCTATACGGTTCACTAAATTCAATTCCTCCTTCTCCTCTGTGTCCTCTTGGTTTTTGATTATTTCTATTTTGGTAATTTCGGTTACTTGTATAAATCTTTCAGATGGTTCTTGATCCTTTAAGGTTAATCCCGCTAAAGCTTCTTCCATAGAGCCTTGCCAATGTTCCAGTTTAAAACTTAAAAGTTTGTTAAAGAAATTCAGTTGTATCCGACTTTCTGGGCTAATAATTTGATTCTTCAATTGTTGCTTCAGCAAGGCGGCCACATCCTTTAATTGCAACTCTTTCAATTCCGATTCACATCTTATTGACAGACTTGCAGCAGTCGTAAGTCTTTTGGTGTCCAACGATTTAATACACGAGGATTTACCCCTTCTTTGTCCACCATGGAGTTTGAAATCTATTAGTGATTGGTGCGTTAATAAAAAAAAAAACTTTGTAATTCGATTTCCCACCTACCTCTGTCACTTAGAAAGACTGTGGTCAGGAACTGTTCTGATATGGGCCACACAATTCTTACAAGTGATTCTTGATCTTTAGTTTCCATCACCACATATTGACCTACATGCAGTTGTGCCAATTGCATGGCACCCTCTGATATGAACACCAACATATTTACATATTTCTGTGGTAAATCTTTTAAAGACTCCACCTCGAAATTCCGTTGCTGCAGGCTGCAGGTAAAAATTCTCCCATTGTGCACATATTCTGATTCTTCGGGCACGGCTCCCGTATCGCCACTAGCCAGAATAGAGCAAACTGCCTCATGTCCATCGCGTGACTTGGTTGGAATGTGAACACCGCAGGATTCGCAATAATACCAAGTGACCTGATTCTTTTTGCTGCTACTCGATTTTGGCGGCATGGCACGTTTTTGTTTGAATTAGAGATGGGCTTCTTAGCTAGCGATGGTACTGTGACTAAGTGCAATATTTACAACTTTTTACGAGGGGCTCTTTTTATATTTCGGGAAGTGGCATTACTAATGTCAGTACGTAAAATCTGGCAGCGCCATAATAAATTCAATATTTAGCGCTGGTTTTGGTTTTGTCATAAAATCAGTTTGGCAAAACACTGAACATATTTGTTTCAATTTGAAAAATATAAAAGAATTAAGAACTAATGAGAAATTTCCAGAAACCCTGCAATTAAGAGAACTGTAAAACTTAAATTTCTATTTTAAAACCCAAATTATTCAACATTATGTGTTTTGGTTTGAAAATTTTTACTTTTGTCTTTTTAGAAAAGAAATCTGGAATTCTGTATATATATTTTTTTTTGCAAATTGTTCAACCTTAATTTTAACATACATAAATTAATTAAGATTTCTATATTCATACAATAAATTTTCAGTTTTTCAAATTCGGTACAAAAAAGGTAAGAGTTACAAAAAATTTGTACTAAACCGAAACTTATAGAACAGAAAAATAATTCATTAGATCGACCGTCTTTTATGTAGTAGTATTAAAGCAAATGGAGGCTGGTGGAAATGGAAGTAAAGGTACTGATAACAAAAAGAAGAACTAATGTAAAGACTAAAAAAATTTGCAGATGGAACGACGAATGATTTGAAGCCCCAGAGATGCCATTTACTTGGCTTTCTTAGAGTCTTTCTTTTTGCTTAAGCTAGAGCTAATGGATTGATGCTCATCCTTGTCTTTATTGTCTTTGTCCTTGCTGGTTTTTTCTTTTTTTTCGGGTTTGTCCTCCGGATGATCTTCATAGCTATAGGAATACAAACGTAATTATTAAGACAAAAGATAAATAAAAGTGGATTTGAAATTGTTTTTAGAAATTGCAACTAGCAAATTTAAAATCAATAACTTAATTGTATACTTACGCAAAAAGGACTTTCAGTTCACCCCGGATAAGGGCTACCAGCAGAGGTGTGCCCATGCAGGCTGGAACTAGGTAAAGCAGAGCAGGTTGTGCATGCTTAAACACATGCATTACGAAGATGGTTGCCAGCAGACCCAAGAAATATGCCGCTAGTGTTGAATAGAAATATATCCTGGTCTTGCGCTTCTTGCCAGAGGATGCCTCATCAAAACGCAATAACAGAGCAATGAATATGCCGGGTATAACTATGTCACCCAGACCCAACATGGCAAAATTCGATGCTCCCAGTCCGTGCTCAATTAAATCCTGGGGAAAGACTAGCTTAATTGGAGCTTCAAAACTCTTGGCCACTGTAACCATGACATTAGTGCCAAAAACCCAGAAGATGTCGTAGAAAAACAATCCCGATAGTAAAATGACGCCAGTGATAAAGTTGTTCAAGTGCAACATTTCAACGCCATTGACAGCAAAGGCTAGTCCAAAGAGATTATTGGCCACCCAGTGTTTCTTTAAAAGGTACCAAACGCCAATGCCCGATGAGATAACCAGGCATACAATGTCATGGGTGGAAAATTTGTAATTGATGAGATCCTCTTTGTGTTTACCCTCGCCCTTGGTAAATAGTATATGAAAGGGAACTTTGGGTACTACGGCAGGCATTAAGGATGTTATCACAGGACTTAGTAAGTGAGCTAAGGCTATCACTCCCAGGACAAAGAAATAGCCGGTAAGCAAATAATTTATGTGAACCTTTTGGAATACCTTAAAGAACATATATAGGCCAAAGAGAGCAGCTGAGGCAATCAATGGGAAATACATGGCATCCTTTTTAGTCATTGTATCGGCTTTTTCTCCTGTCGACTGTAAAACGAAAATCAGTGGTATTATTCTGGGGGAAAGCTGGCTATAAGCTTTCTTACCTTCTTCAACTTGTGCAGTTTAACGGAACGTATTGAACCTATTATAATCGGCAGCATAGCCATTATCACCAGACTGCCATATGCGACAGCCATGCCCTCGGGGGTTGATGGCGTCTTCTTTTCGTTCGCTGTTGCCGTTGCATTGGAAGAATCATTTTTTGCCGTCACATTCTCAAAGATGCCTTTGATGGCTTCCTTAACACTGCCTATCACTGCATCCGCCATCTCGATCTCGATTTAATTTTGTGTCTCTACGCGAAAATGACACGCAGCAGGAACACGTCAACAGTGCTGCCAGCAGGTAATTTGGAATTAGAGATGGGCAAATATGCCGATGGAAATCCGATAGTATCGATGGTCTTGATTTTATACAAAGCATCGATGTTTTATCACCTTTATTGAACTGTTTGGTTTTATTATAGGCTCACATAAATACATGAACGTATAATTTATTAATGAATCTATCTTTCTTACTGACTTTCCCGGAGAAATATACGAATGTTTACAAACATTTTTTGACAACTTTTCTTTAGCTATGATTGTTTTAAAACAATTTAAACCCCTAAAAGAAAAATATCTCAAAGTCGAACGATGTTACATTTTCGCCCCACTGTGCATTTTTAATGCTTTCAAAAGTCCTGAAAATATGTTATAATGATTTATTATCTTTAAATAAGAATGCTAGCTATATGCAGGAAATATATTTAATTCGATGTTGAATCCATGAATACAACAGTTTCAAATTTTTCTGTGGGAGTTACATAATTGCTTATTTCAAAGTCCATCAAAACATTAAATTTAATTGTTTGCAGTTTTATTTCTAGCAAGAAATGCTTATAAAGTTCACATATGTATGTATAAATTTATGAGAATTAATTTCATTCAGCTCATTAATTCAATTAGGCACCCAGTTGCTTATAAAGTATAGGGACATAATCATCAAATTCTGCTTGGTAAAGGTTTGCAGCAACTGGATCACCCAAATTATATTTTTCAGCGAATTTGGCAATCTTGAAGCCACCACGGTCATCACCACTATTGTTGGGCAAACGCTTTTCATCAAATTTCAGTTCGCATTTTTGCTCATACACTAGGAAAACGTAACGATGTAGGCCCGTTCCCTCGGGAGGACCCGAACCAATGTAGGCTGAAAGGACTTCTCCTTTCTCGATTTTATCTCCAGGAATGTTTCCAACTAACCAATGATGCCACTCACGGAACTTTGGATCTTTGCGGCTTGGAGCATCTGGATCAGTCATGCAAAGAGTATAAAATTTGGATTCATCTGCTTCCCATTTAACGCTAGGCTGATTTTTAACCTATTTGAAAAATTTGAAAACGGTTTCTAAAACACTCAATTGTTTCTTATTAGTTTTCTTTTACCTGTGTTGGAGTCAGAACAACGCCGGGTTTGACCGAGATGCCTCCTTCATAATCCACACAAGCCGTAGCCTTTGGAGCTTTGGCAATTACATCAGGCACTACACAATGTTCCTCCATGTCTTTGGCAATCGATGAGAAATCTCTACGAAACACAAATTCCTGGGGCTTGCAAATTAAAGAAATTTTCTTCGCCGATAGCGATGAACTGATGTTTCTTTTAATGGCCGCCGGTGAATTGACATTCACAGCGATCGCAGTTAATGGGGAAATCTCTAACTGTGCCTTCGGCTTGTGCAGCAGGGAATAACAACGGATGAGCCGCCCTCCTAAAGCCAAGCGCAATTGATTCATGTTGCCTTAGACCTTAGATCTAAACTTTGGGTAAATTGCTTTAAATTAACAACAGTCGAAATAATTTATGGCCTGTTTTTGTCATTCACTGCGAATCAGCTGGATTATATTATCGATATGCAATTAGGCGATTCTGCGATAAAAAATGAGTGGGAAATTTTGAATTTAAAAATTACAAAATAAAAGTTACTATTCTCAGAAAAATTCTACAAAAAAATGTGAATATTTTATGAAAATATTTGGCTTTTAATCAATAAATCTTTTGGCTTATAACTAGATACTAAAATTAGTGAATGTCGTGATTTAACAATTATGAAGGAACAATTTTTGGAAGATGGGACGGGGACTATGTCGTTATAATATTATACTCAGACCTGGTAACGCTTTCTTTGGGTCTGCTGCTGCTGTCATGCTTTACGAAAGACATCACTTGAACCATAGGAGTATCGTCGTGGATCTTTGTCCCCATTGCCCGTGACCAGGACCTCTTCATCAAACTGTGCCACCCGCTGCATTTTCGGCCGCATTAATCCTCTGACATCATTTAATGTTATGTCCAGATCCTTGAAGGCATTCAGCATAAACACCGCGGTAACAACAATGAGAAATCCACAAATGTCTCCCAAAATATCATCGAATCGCATATGGGTGAACTCCTTGAACAATATAGCCGAGGCGGTTATGACCAACGTTGTAAACATAACATAATAAACTGGTGTGACAATGCTGGTGTTGAATATATCTAAAGCCTTGTTAAGATAATTCATCTGAATGGCTATAAAGGTGACAGTGACCACAATCAAAAACCATGGCATCCAGGTAAGAAAGACGTTGCCGCCATTGGCCAAGGTCTGCCGTATAGCCAGACCCAAAGCCTTGCAAGACATCACTGTGAGCGAACCAATGCCCGAACACAGGAAGATGTAGACCACAACATTGGTGTGACCATGACGGGGAGCGACAAAGCAGGCCACAAATGCACTTGAGCCAAATATGCATATAACGTACAGTATAAAAACAGGGTCCTGCAGCATATTGAAGAGTAATTGCAAATCCTCGATTTCTTTCTCCTTTGGTGAATGAATCACTATAATCGTTGAGCCCAAAATGCATAGAAAACAGCCCAATTTTCCCAATAAATTGAGTTTCTCGTTGAGGAAACGGGAAGCCATTACTGCTGATATAATCACACTTAGGGCGCCCAAGGGCGTGACTAGAGAGGCGGGGGCGAAGGCATAGGCTGCAAAATTAGCTGCCTCACCCAGTCCCACTGCAAATAAAGAAATTGATTATCTGTGATTACCACCCTCATTGTGTGTGTGTCTTTTGTACTTACTTGTCAGCAGCCCCGCCCACCAAATCCATTCTCTGAGGTAGCCAAATCCTCCAGCTGCAGCTCGCACTTCGCCATGTCGACTAAGGCGTATTAAAGCCTTTTTCTTTATGATAAAACTGGAGCCAATGAAAAAACAGGAGAATATGGCCAATCCAACTCCAATGTAGAATTCCGTGTTTGAGTATGGCGCAGCCAAAGTGGGCGTGGCTGGGTCCAACTTGGGTACCGATGCCATGCTACTGCTCCCACTCCCCGTCTGCTGCTGCAGTGATGAGGCTTCGCTGTTCATTGTTGGTCTTTAATCTCTGTGTTCCAACTTCCTCAACTTCCCAAGTGAGTCACGCTAGAGCTGGTAAAGCCATCGATGGCACCATCGATATGATGGTCGATGAACTCAGGTATTGTGACTTATCGATAAATTTGCATCAATTTCGACATACGAGTTGGTTTGGCGGGTTCCAAGCTTTTTCAAACTCGGGATCGGTTTTCGAACGTCCACACAATGCAATTTTTTTATTTCGGACTTTTATAAATGTTTAAAATTAATTTTTAATCTATTTGAACACTTTTCATTGATTTTTGTTATGGAATCTTGCTATTGCCCACTTTAAGAACTGTTAACTACGAGTATCATTTGTGAGCACTGTTAGTTGGGCGTTACGTTAAAAACCCGTTATAAGTGGCGGAATATTTAAAAATAAATAAAATCCGTTGTCTTAGTTACTCTTATTTAATCAATAAAAATATGTCGTGCATCTGCTTAGGTCCCAAACGTGCTGGCAAGACTCATCTTCTAATGGCCTTGCAAGATCCTGATTCCATTGATGAGACCAGCTATTCAATGCCAACCATTGGGACTGGCATTTATCGCATTAACTTTCCAGTTCAATCGCCAGCTGGAGAGTCAAATCCCAACAAGCATCTTCCGAAATCCATACAGATTCTTGAGATAGGCGGCAGTATGGCTCCATTGTGGCGTCAGTACTTTGAAGATGTCAAGAAACTCATCTATGTAGTGGATACTTCCAATCTCTGCCAGATATCGGCTGCTGGTGTCCTTTTCTATTCGATCTTAACGGAGCCACGATTACAGAAAGTGAAAATTTTATTGGTTTTAAGTAAAATGGATTACTCATATCGTCAGATGCGCAATGAAGCATTGCTCATGTTACAAATGTCTAAACTGCAGAAGCAAATCCGTCAACAGGTTACTATTGTAGAGGCAAGTGCGGTTAACAAAGTGGGATTGGATGCCATATACGCGTGGCTGCAGAAGCCCTAGGAGATCTCTACTGCTACATAAACTATATTTGTTCCATAATCATGGTAATTATTTGATCGTCTGCAAAATCTTGGTAAAATATTTAAAATTTAAAATAAAACATTTTCATAATTACCAAAATATAAGCTTTCATTTCTACAGTTTATAGTGCAGGTCCATAAATTGGATATTGCTGGACACTTCTATAGAATCGGGTACTACATCTTGGGCGGCAGTTAAATATGATTTCGCTCCCATTACATCGCCACTTCGGGCGGACAAAACTGCCAAATTATTTAAAGCAGCTCCATGACGGGCATCTGAGGTAAGGCACAGCTGAAGGCATCTTTTTGCTAGCAAAAAATCGCCAGTTTTTATGGCCACAAAGCTTAGATTATACCAAACGTCTGCACGCTGCTCGGCCACAGAGGACATTGATGCTGTTTTTATCAATGCCAAGGCTCTTTGGAAACAGGGTAAAACCAAATCAATCTGGCCACCATAGAGGCAACAGAGGGCTATATTGCAGTAGAGCTCAATTGTATGCACACCCAGTGAGAGTATACGGCGATAATACATTAGAGCCATCTCTGGATTGTTGTCATAGAAGTAGTTCATGGCTATATTGGCCAATGCTTCGATGTTGATTGGTTGGAGTTTTGCCACCAAACGGTAAAGTTGCAAAGCATCTTCCTCCTTTTGCTCCCCCATGGACTGATAAACGCGAGCCTGCTCCAGCCTATAGGTGATATCAAAGGGTCTTTGCTCCACGACCTGACCAATTAAAATTAAAGCTCGTTCTGGTTGCTTAAGCCTTAGATATAAACGAGAGAGCAACAAATAAGTATCAGGATGAGGAAAAGCGTTTAAGGATTGCAACAAATAAGGCTCCGAACGTCGCGGATAGTTAAGAGCCAACAGGCAGCGACCCATTTGCTGTTGCCACCACCAATCATAGCGTGCAGAAGGCTCAGCAGGATTTGATGGTCGTTGCCGTTGCACTTCCATGACAGCCTGGCAAAGTGAATAAGCCTTCTGCACATCGGCCTCATGGTAATAGAGAAACTGAAACAGAGCCTTCACCAAGGTGTGACGCTCGGCATAAATGGTAGGATTCAATCTGGATGCCTGATATAACTTTGAAGTGGAGTCAGCCACATTGAATGCCGCTGCCGATGTGCTTCTGACTCGCGCAGCAGTGCCACATCGTGAAGCCGGCCGAGACGCAGAGCCAGGACGACTTAAACTTGTCCCAGGACGAGCTACTGCAGCAGCTGAGGTTGGTCTCGATGTACTGCTACTAAGGCGCCCATCACTGGAATGTCGACTCTTCATTAGCTGACTGGTGGAGGGACGTGGCTGAAAAGCTGTCTTGATGCTGCTACCTGGCCGGGCTGCAGTGGCTATTCTCTCGAATTCCACTTCCTCTTGAGCTGGAAAGAGACCAACCAGAAATAAGCCGAATTCAGAAAAGGCTACTGTTTTCTCTTAAATCGATTTTGGATATGTTTTATAGCCCAAAGGTAAATTAAAATTCCTTTCCAAGGCAAGTGTTCAATATTGTAATTGTTCTTACCCTCATTGCCAGCCACATCATCTGCCTCCAGGTCATCCAAATAGACACGCTGCGTTAGGGCACGCATTTTTAATTGCCAAACGCCCTCCATCAGCCAAGTGGGCATGGCATTTTCTCCACCTGCTCTACGTGGCTCGCCTCTACGCCTGGGGCCAATGCGTTGCAAATTGCTACCGTATCTGCTGCTGTTGCTGTTGCTGTTAGTTTCCCCCACAGACGGCGTCTGATCCTCCTCCTCATCCTCCTTCTCATTGGTGGCAAACATTTGGACATTGTTTTCGTGACCAGACTGCAATAGGGCGTTGCACATCTCTGCACATTGCTCATACGAACGACGGCGATAGAGAGAGACGGCCCTGAAATATTGTACCTCCATTGTCGACGACGACCGTGTCCGTTTTTTTTCGAAGTCCCCCCCAACCAACGTTCCAATCCTAACGAAAATGAAGCTGTGTGGTTGTTGGTGCGGTTAATTTCAAGTGTTTGAATTCCTTGGGTAGCTCTTCTTTTTGGGCATTGGGATTGTCTCTACTCGTTTACTCTTTCTCTTAGTCTTACTCTGTCTACCTCTCCCTCTGTCAGTTTCTGGTTGGAATTTTCAAACCGGATGCGTGTCATTCCTTTGGTCCCCACTCTTTTTTTCTTCAGGTCTCTCGTTTGCCTTTAGTTTGCCTTGAAATGATGGTGATGAAGATGGTCTTCTAATTTCTCTATGACCATAATTTGTTTTTTTATTTTTTTGTTTTTCTTTTTTGGGTCTTTTGATGAGGTTTAATTTGTATCTAGAATCCTTTCGGTTTGGTTTGGTTTTTTGTGACTATTAGAAGGGTCTTCCGGTCTGGCTTTCAATATGGTTGCCATGGTAATGTTAACCACAACAAAATGACTCAATAGTTCCAAGTTTAATAGGGAGGCATTTGTACAAATTATATGTTACTTATCTTTAGTTATTTTTTTTTAAAACAAAAATTCTTAATTTTAATTAGAATCTATATAAGTAAAGTATAAATAAAATCTTGTTTGAAATTTTATCTTTTAATTAACTATTTATTTAGTAACATTTTTTTTTTTTAATAATTATTTAATTTAAAATATTGAGTTATGATTAGGGATCAATGTGAGTACTTACATTTGTCCTTTCAATCGAATTTAAATTTGTAATCGATAAATATAACGGTAAGATTTGGGGAGCCATTTAACAGCGGTTACTGCAGTTTACTTGATATGTAAAAGTAAATGCAAAACATGTAAAAATTTTAGTTTATTTGCCAACAAATTACAGAAAGTCTTTTAGAAAAATTCATTTTATTTAAGAACAAAATCAATTTAAATATTCAGCTGTAAAATTAATAAAGTTTTGAGCACGTGGCACAAGTGTTCAGACCACGATAAGTAATAAAAGCTAATACATTCCGAGACCGAGACACATCTTACTTCCCCAAACACATCGCCATCCTCATCATCATCATTAGTTGGGCCTTGTCTAATTAATAATTCGTCTACCGACTGTAAAATACAATTGTGATAAACAAAAACAACAAAACAAAAGGAGAAAAAAAAAAAAACGCTGACGCATTTTATATAAAGCCAAACTGCTGATAAGCGCAAAATATATCAAATATTCTTCTCAGGCCCAAAAACCTTTTGAAACGGAAATGACAAGATAATGAACTACATACTATATATGTATATTTTGTATATATGTATGTCCGTTTATGCATATTTCAAATAGTGGCCAAAAAAACCTGCTAAAAACTTTAAAAACCTATTTAAAGAATTATTTAAATTTTGATTAGCATCGAAGTTAGGAACCGTGGGAGCAAAATGTAGAGCTCCAACTTATAGAGGTGGAGTCAAAATCGGAGGCTGAGTTCGAAGAGACGGGAAAGAGTTAAAAGAGGCTCTGTTAGCTTCTAGGCTGATAAATATTTGACTTTTGCATGCCAGCGCGATGAGTTCAGCCTGAGAAGATAGCGGGAGGAGCGTAGATGAATAGGTGGAGGAGGAGAAGCGAAAGGGGCGGACCGGGCCCCGCTGCGGCGTGTTGGTTGCCGCTCATTTCATTTTCAAACATTTATCAACAAATATTTGGTGCTTATCATTTTGTTGTGTATTTAACCAGAGACACTGACTGTATCTTCTATATATATTGCTCACCCCTCATCCAGTTGTGTTTTATTTCTCAGTTTCTGCTGCTGATCAGCAGATTCTCCCCTTTGAACACCTGCCCCTCAAAACAGAATGATGATCAGTCACAACAGTTGCGAATCTTAAACAAATTTTGCATAACATTTATTGCTCAATTGCTTGGTCATTGCCCAAGCATCTTAAAGATCACATTTTGCTGACTTTGTTAATTGGCCTGAAAATGGGGCAAACGAAATAACTCAATATTTTTCAAATTCTGTTGATTTCTTATTACAAATTTGTATACAAATTTTATTGTGAAAGGGATTCTTAATTACTGATCTTATTATTAAAATCTTGCTTACAGTAGTAGTAGGTTGAATTGTTAATTAGTCAAGTCCCAGCTGTCATATGGCTTAGATGATGATGATGATGATGATGATGATGATGTTGATGTGGTACAATATAATAATGGCATGTGTGTCACCTGAAGATGTAGATTTATTACTATTTTAACGTACATAGAGAAAACAGCTTTTCCACGTTCTCATATTAATTAGCTCCAAGATAAGACTGCACTGAAAACTATAGATTCAAGTCCTTGCCCACATGGGTTTTTTAGTTGTTGGAAAAACCTGACACTATATCATGTCAATTGTCACATTTCGTTTATTTCTTATCATTAATTTGTTTAGTTTTCTAATATATGGAAATTCTGCAAATGAGTCAGGCATAAAAGTTGCCAAATTTTAAATTTCAATAAATATGTCAGTAAATAAAATCTTAGACCGAGTAACAAACACACTTTGAATTTCCCTTAACGTATTTCTTTTGTCAATTTGAAATAATAGTTTTTTCTAAATGACTCACTGTTAATTTGTCATATCAATTACTAATTCAATTTAGAAATAGTTCGCGTTTAAATAGGTGTAATTATGTTAACCATCATATCTCATCATTACCTCCAAATTATTAATTAAACAACCAATTTTCTTTTGTGTTATCGATATATATAGATACCTATATTTTCTGGAGCAGGGGGAAGAATGGGATTAGAATAAACCGCAATAAGTATTCAACTAACATGGAGATGCATACGCTTGGTTTGCCCACCAATCCTGCGGCTTCCGTGGAGCAATATATAAAAAAGAAAAAAAAAAAACGCTCATTAAAAACATAAAAAAGGCAGCTACTGTACGGGAATTGGTTGGTTTTGTTGATTTTCACCCAACTGAATGAAAGATGCAAAGAGAGCGAGCGAGAGAGTAGCAGATAAAATGCTAAAGGAAGAAAAATAGCAAGAAAGCGGCAAGCCAAACAGGTAAGCCAAAAGCAACAACAACAACATGGAACCCTGGTCCCCAGACATCCGTTGAAGTTGCGCACGCGCGACGACGACGTTGACGTCCGCTGTTGATACCGCTGCCGCTTTTCGAAACTCTTTTTGGAGCCTTCGGGCCTCCAAAGGGGCCTGCATTCAAGTCTTGAATCTTGTGCCTCGTGTTCGTCTTGTTTTTGTTGCTGTTGCTTTTTCAAATATCCTCTAAATTGTTGTGTGTACATCATAAGGGGTATGTTCAGTCTAATCAAAAGTTTTGAACTGAAATTTTACCACTCCACAGTAGATTATAAGCCAGCATATAAGTATTAACTAAATATTCCTGGTACAGGAAGCTGTCTTTAACAATTTCATTGGTTTTTCCTAATTTCATATAATTTCAATTAATTTTTTAGCATAAATTAGTTCTTTATAGGGTATTATTGTAGTCAAAAAGAAACTTTGCTTATGAGTTGCCAGGGTCTTTGTTGTTGCTGTTTCTGTTACTGATGATGACGATGCTAAAGATTGCAATCACGTTGCACACAGAATTTGTATCTGGAAGATACATCTGCGCCCCTAAGCTGCCCGTTTGCCTTACTTCTATCCTATACCCCTCTTTGTTGGCTTTGCCCTGCATTTCATTTCATTGGAATTTATTTAGAACACATTATTGTGCCTGTGGTTGTTGTTGTTGTTGCTGGATTTAGTAGCAAAAAAAAAAAAAGAAAAAAAAAACATTCAGCATTCCAAAGCCCCCCAAAAAAGGCAAATCACAATGAACGAAAAATCGATTGGGAAGCCAGAAATTTCATTGCAACTCCACCTTTTGCCGTCTCCCCCGTTCTTATCCGAAAGCTGTTCGACTAGAAAAAATATATATATGTATGTATATAAAGTTGGGGCTCTCGAATAAATTGAATCGAACGAGATCCAAAAAAAAAAAAAAAATGTATCTTTCTCTCTGTCTTTCTCAACGTTGGCTGGAAATGGAGTGAAAGTAGGCAGATTAGATTGCTTCAACAAACTTTACAAGCAACAGGGGCTAACGTATTCAAGTCTTTTAGCATTGGTCAAATACCGCAAAGGTCAAAGTTAATGCTTTAAAAATCTATAAACAAAATTTTTTGTCTACATACATACAAATAGGTATTTGATTTCATTCTTGATTCTCGATCAAGTACATTCTACATACATACGTAGTTTTTTTTTTTTCTTCTTTCCATATTCACGCAAATTCGAATAGCGACAGAGTTTGAAAAGCCAGTCATTCGCTCGAACCGTTTTGAATAGGAAGTAAGTTAGTGTAACAAAAGTAATAAAAATACCTTTTCGAAACGACACAGACGGCACAGACGGAGGAATGACGATCAATCGATGTGAATGATGGTGAACGGGGCAAAAACGACGGCCGGAGGGGGGCGGAGAAGTATGAAGCCGACGGGTCTTTCCATTAACATTATCGTGTGGCTCTCGGGGGCATGACTGGCCAACAAATATTTGGCCATAATAAAAAATAAAACACAAAAATATATAGAAAAAAAAAAAACTCTACGAATTAGGAAGTACTCTAACAAAAAATATGGATAAATAATACTGTATGAGAAAAGTCAGTTATTCCTCTTAACCTCACTTAAAGTTCTTGCACAACAATATAAACTAGTGTGACCGTATACTACAATACTTTTAATAAAAACCGTTAAAACTATTAAAAATTACTTTAATTTAAGCTTATTGAACTCCTTGTGATTAAAAACTGCTTTCAATCTAAAAAGATATGTTTTTCTTTAAAGACTTTCATTTCTTAAATTCAGAACCCTAAAGAGATCCTTAATTTTCTAAGGCCTTTAAAACAATCTAAGAAGGTTTTTGGACAGATATGTAAAAAGGATAATGTCTGTGACATAGTTGCAATACCTTTTTTTATAGTTAATACTAAACAGGGTATACAAATGCGACAATCGTCGTTAATATACATATGTATGTATGTATGTATGTACATACTACGATTGAACCGGGCGATGAAGCGTAACGAAAACACACACAACCATACACATACATATGTACATATACACACACAGACATCACTTATTCAATAAATTCCAGGCCTTCAATATCATCATCGTCATCAACAACAACTTTTCGGGCCAACAAATCGAAGCAAGCGGAGGAATTCTTTCTTTCTGAATAGAGTGAGCGAGAAAGAGCAGATAGAAAGACAGTGAGAGCGAGAGCAAGAGAGAAGATATTGGAGCTCTCGATCACTCTGCCATGGTTTAGGCGGCTGTCAAAATTGCGCGCCAATTTCAACCAGTCCACCAGCGAACCACAAAAAATCGACTTCAAGGAATTGCATTAAATGAAAAAGAAAAAAAAAACCTTTGAAACTTCGGCCTCGACCGGGCCCAGGCATCCCAGCCCGAAAATAAAAAAAAAAAAAAACTACATAAAACAACCATACACAATGTTGACCAAGAACGTCTAAAGCGCCCAAAAGGCAGTTTACAGGAACAACAACCGGTCTTAAAGACCGATCGACCGAACGATCCAAGCAAAGTCGAAAGAACAACGCATAGCAAATACACTCGAAGAAATCGAAGCCCAGATATTTCCCATCAATCCCCCAACTCCCTACTTCCTCCAGCAGCTCCACCGCCTAACCTCTTCTCTCTTTTCTACAGCCTCGAACAAGTTACGACCCCGCGACCCGCACAAAAGAACGTGCTCAGCTCTCCAACATTTCGACCAACTGCACCAACTTTTTAGCTCCATCTCTTGGGGCGTGTGTGTTTGCCGCATATTTGAGAAAAATTTACAAAAAAAAAAAAAAAAAATGATTGGACAGGAGTCATTGTTGTATGCACCGAAATTTCGATACACTTCAATATTGCTGACCTTAGCTTGCCTCCTTAGCTTATGCTCTCAGAACATTAGCTAAACAAGAGGTTTGAACTCTAATCCAAATAGCCAGATTCTTCTTTTGCACTTATCATATTAAATCATAAAGATTAACAGGATATAGACTTTGCTTTTGTGTGGAATTTTTTGACAAGTGTATAAAAAGAGGGAACTTACGAAAAAAAAAATTAAGATTGAACCAGGGAGAGAGAGAGAGAAAGAGAGATAGACCGACCGAGAGGGAGAACTAGCGAGCGATTCCAAAAAGAATCCAGCAAATCAAGCTCACATTTTGCTAAAGAATGCGCCCAAGTGACGATATCGTAGCAGCAGCAGCAGCAGCAGCAATGTTAGCAGAGCCAACAGCAGAGCGCAGGCTTAACAAGTTGCCTCTTACAACAAATGGCCAATGGCCAACGGGTAACGACGTGGTCTCCGCCGATTATAGTCCCAGATCTAGTAAAGTGACCATGGATCACTCTTACCAATAAGAAAGCTACAAATTTTAGACTGATTCCAAACTTTTTAGCTTCGACTCCTTTATACACACAACTTACAAACATTTATTTATATACATATACTTCAAAAGTACGTCCCTGTGTCGTATATATGTATTTGCATTTGAGTCGACACGTTTTGAGATAATTTCAAAATAAAAGGGAACCAAAATCAACGTTCCGTAACATTTGTCCCGAAACGTTTTTTCACAAAATTAAACCATAGAAATTGATTTATTATGGTGGACTTTGAAAATTTAGATAGCGATTAAAATAGTGACTAATGGTAGTAGATTGGGACATTATTTGAAGATACGTGCCTTTAGACAAAATGTCTACCAAATTGCTATAAGCAAAAAGGAAAATTTAAGATAAGAAATATATTGGATTTACCTAATGGAATAGCCTTTAATACAACATAAAATATATCTAACTGTACATATATAATTATTCAGAGATTTGAGAAACTAATAAACCGTTAATTATAGAATCCTTTTTAGACATTCCATTTATCCCAATTTCTTTTTAAAACGATCATCTATAGTTTATCTTCGCTTTGAATAAACTACTTGTTAGATTTTATTTGTTTCTGGATGGGTTCTACCAAATAGTTCCCCTGCCTGTTGTTTGCCTAAGATAAAGCATTGGAATTTCTATACTCACACACACTTTTGTGCACACACACACACAAAAGCAATCATTTTAGAGTTAGCTACTGGTTTATACTTGGATATATTTTTTTTTTTTATTTAGTTTTTACTATTTACCTAGCAGTTTTTCATTTTCGGAGTTGTATCTTTTGGCGAACGAAGTTGCTCTCCCTATACAAGTGTATGTATTAATGCATGTGTGTGTGTGTGTGTGGATAGAATTGGTAGGTTCTGTAGCTATGGCTAGCAACCAAAATTCTTTTGCCAGCAACTTCAACCTGGCCGACCACCGACTACTACCTAACACGAACAAGATACAAAACGATCAATTGTGAGACGATCAGAGAGCAAGAGCGAGTGAGAGAGAGAGAGAGAGAGCGAGAGGGTTGGAGTCTCTTTTCCACTTATCATGAGTGTCGCATTCCAATCTTTAAATCTCAGTGGAAGATACTCATACAAGTGCATTTCAATTCTCTTTCTCTCTCTGTCGCTCTCCAAAACCGCTGAGACGACGTCGGCGAGATCGAAACCAGTTGAAATTTTTACTCGGCTTCGTTCAGTTTATATGTTTTTTTTCCAGCTCTGGACTTCAGTTTGATTTTTGTAGCTGAACGAAGCGGTTCAACTTCAAGCCCACAAAACAGAAAAAGAGAGTAAAGTAGTGTTGTGTGTGCCGCGCGGTTGGAGATACAGATACACACACACGCACATCCTCAGATACACGGAGCCCCATTTTTTGAACGTGCATAAGTGTGTGTGCTCGTACGTTTGTTCGTCGTGTAACTCTTTTTTATTTTTTTTTTTGGGGAGATTGTCTTTGCGCGGATTCGAGTTGTGTGTGTGTGTTTGCTGGCATTGGATTACAAGAGCTACAAATATACTAACATAAATTTGTGAAAATCGTTGTTTTTATCTGATATTTTGAAACCTTAAGAAAAAGCTAAAGAAAAATCAAAATCAAAAAAAAAAGAAAAAAAAAAACGGAGCCCCAACTACAACAGAAAGTGGCGACGACGTCGACAACCTAGCAAACGGCATTCTTTCGTGCAACAACAACACTGAGGCTCTGGCTCGCTCTCCCTCTCTCTATGTCTCTCTCGGTTAAGCGCTCTCTCGCGTGTGTGTGTGTGTGTGAATTTTTTGATTAAAACGCGCTCTTTCTTTTTGCGCCCACTCACCGAAAACAACAACGTTGTTGGAATGCGGCCTGATCGCCGCTACATCGCGCTTTGAAGAGGTCAGGCAACAGCAGCAACAACAACAATAACAAAACGAAAACAAAAATTGTTTACTGTTAGTCATTTATCGATTATTATCGATATTAGAAATAGTATGAAAACTATATTCCAATTCTTGTGGATTACGCGATCAGCAAACAACAACAACTGTAACAGCCTCAACAACAACAACAACAACATCAATAACAACAATCAACGGAAATGCCGACACCAGCAACACTAACAACATTTGCAACAACTGCAGCAACAGCAACATCAATAGTTGTTGTCTTTGGCAGCAGTGCATAAAGGTAAAGGTAATCGAGCCTATTAAAAGGGAATTGGGAATTATCGCATCATTTCAAAGGAATTTTAATGACATTGCCATAAATATAAATACATATGTACATATGTATGTATGTATGTGAACAGCGCAGAATGAAAACAACGAAAAAATATATGAATGTATTCTTCTTATCTACGACACTTGGGGACATAAAAACAATTTGCCAATTGTCACCAACAATCGATCAAATTGTGAAATTAACCCCATTCACTCAACAGATAAAGGAATATGTACATTTGTATGCTTATTCCTTGGAAAAAGTGGTTTAGATCGGTGAAAGGTATTCCTGAAAGACCTCGCCTTATGCAATACTTAAACAAAAGTAAGAAAAACCTTAAATTTCGAGAGAGTTTGGTGATATATCTTTAGGATTTAAAAGTAAAATAGTAACTTGATTCACTAAAAGATCAGCTAATGGCACAACTTTAATGATGCAAATCAATTTTTGTTGGCAATCTTCTTTCACTTTGTAGGAAAAAAACTAAAATAATTTGAAACAAATTTCACATACAATGCACATGTTTAAACGCTAAACAAAACAACAAAATTAATAAAAAAAAAAAAAAACAAAACGTTTAGCAACGATAATTTTACATGCCTTTTGTGGTATACTAAATTTTAAGCTTAATCAGCTGAATTAAACCATCAGATCAGACGTAGACAGGTGTTTAGTTAAATGGCCAATTGCGGCGTCTGAAATTGAGCGCCGCCGCAGCGCACATTAATTAAATGGAAATTGTAGATGGCAATGATGACGATAATGATAATGATGCACAGACATACATACATACATATGTGTGTACATATGTACATATGTGATTCCAACCCACAAACAGTGAGTTCTCATTCTGTGTTTGTTTTGAAGTATTATATTATCGGCCCTCCCCATCCCCCTCCTCATCGTAACCCAGATGAAATGTAAATCAGCTACAAAAAAAAAAAAAAAAGATAAATAAATAAGCAGAAACACACGTTAAACGTTTTGTAGTTTTCTGTTGTTTCTGTTGTATTTTTTTTAACAGTAAAACGTTAAATGATTTAGCCACCGCAATCAAGCCGATCAATATATAGAAGTAACAGTATCTGCCATCTACATAATATACATTCATTTATCTGCGGTTTCTGGGTATCTCTCTATTTATATATATGTACATATGTATGTATATAGGTAGTACTTATTGGCGTTCACACTTGACCTCCGGCAATGAGTTTTGCATTGAAACGGACAGATAATTTCGTTAACATAAAAATTCCTGCACATATTTTTATAAGCAATTAAAATGTACAACAAATTAAACAATGTTTTTTTTTTTTTTGTTTTTGTTTGTTGAATGACAATGATCGTCATCATCAGTTGAGTTGAGTTGTTGAGTTAAGTCGAGGGCCGTGTCTCAATAATATACCCCCTTAAAGGTTGGCCTTAGCTTTCAAAATATGCCTACAAAGACCAAAAAAATAAAAAAGAAACGAGAAAGAGAATTAGAGAGGACTAAAGGCAACTCGACTATTAAAATTCCCCTCTGTGGAATAAGTACAAAATAGTTTCACTATTTTTTTTCTGATTAATGGATAGTCTTTAATTTTTTTCATTTTGATATTATTCTTACCACGTTTTGACATCCTTTTCACATATTCCAGCATACCCCATAGATATATTAGAGGGTATCCACGCATAGTTTCGCACGCCTTCACATTTCGGCATGCGGCACACGTTGCGGTTGCGACTCTTTGCTCAGTGCTCTCATTGCGGAGGCCATTGCCTAGTTAGGTGTGCCAACCCAAGCGTTGGAAGACGTGTGTGTGTGTGCGACTATCGCTTCTTCTTCAATTGGGGGACATTTCGCGCATTTAAAAAGCAAAACAACAGCAAAAAATGTCACCAAATTGTTTGGCATAACTGACACAGAAAATAAACTGCAACAGCAACAATAACAATATCTCTTTTCTCCACGACTTTGATTTGTGTTTGTCAAGACAACGTCAAGTTATTTAAAGCCATTTTGTTGAATGGGTTCATAATCGGCATAATAATTTACATACCCTTATAAATGTGGAAGATTAGCTTAAGCCAGATGTTGGCAAAAGAGAAAAATGATAAATCCTTATATCTCTAATATCCTTCCAATCAGACATACAAATAGTTGCTCTTATATATAATATTGTGTATATCAAAATGAAATGAAAGCGCTTACAACGAGCTTTAATTTTAGTTTAAGGCCACGCCCTGAATATGTATACATACATACGTATGTATGTATGTACATACATAACCATATATTACTGAATGAATTAAGTGAGCTCTTGAGACTTGAAAGCGTGTGAAAATAGCATCGTTTTCAATCGTTTTTCCAACTATTTCCCAACGTTCATTCAGTATTTCCTTTTTATTTTTTTTTTGTGCCGTTCTAAACGTAATTGAAAAATAAAATAAGCAAAAAAAAAAAAAGAAAAATTACCGCTCGTCGTCGTCGCTGGTTGCCCACTCATCATTATACAGTTCTCCGATCTGGATGTGATCTAACAACAAACACTTTCAATAGAATTCGAATCCAGTTCAAGAGAGCCACACCAAGTTGTTAGACCAAGTTTAAGTGGTCTGTCTGTCTGTCTGTCGGTCGGTCGTTCTGTCGTTTCATCGTATATATGAAGAGTTTCGTTGATCGGTTAGTAGTTGGTTATGTGGGGTATTAACATTTTTTGATAACATTTGCAAAAATTGAAGTTTATATCATCAATTGTTTGGCATAATTATAGTAATTACAATATTTAGACATTAAGTATTAAACTGTTTAAACGTTTTTTTTTTGAAACCAATAACATATTTCAAATTGCAAATACTATAGTAATTACCACAAGTTGTTTGTAATTACCCATTAGCAATTATTTTTTTATAATTTGTTACACTTGCCAAAAGAAATTGAACATAAATAAGTTGAAAACTTTGGTGAGTGTTATTGTGTTCCTCTGTAGATATATGTATGTACATATATGTATATAAATATAGTCGTATTGATCCTATGCAAGATTATTCGCATTCCAATTTGAGACCCATATGGAATTATTTCATTACTGATTCGTTAAGCATTTCAATCGACTGAGCTCGGTTGAAGCATTTAGCGTCAGGTCTTTATGTCCCCTCAACCACCACCACTAACTTTTCCCTGGCATGATCTGAGTGCCATGCGGCAATATTCGATTGTTGTTGGTTGACAAACACTAGCATACACACTGAGACACACACACACACACACGCCCCGAATGAGCTCAGTGCAATGGCATGTAGTTGACAGAACAGCGAACTGTGCGAACTTGGTTCGATTGAGCTGTGTGCTGGTGACGGGGTTGAGGTGGGACAGTCGTAATATTGCTTGCGCTGCACAACGTGGCGTATGCGCAATATCGTTCAAGTAACTTTAATTGTAAATCGCAATCGCTTAGCCTGCACAAATGTATGCATATTTCTACTGTCTTGCGTCAGAGGGGCGGCCAAATAGATAGCTAAAGAGAAAGAGAAACAGCACTGTTGAACGTCACATGCGACGCACCCTTTGGATTGGTTTGCCAAAATATGCCAAATATTTTAATTTTGCTACACTAGAAAAGAATTTAGTAACAATTAAGCAAATCTAACTAGCTACTGAATACTTTTCTCTTGCATTTAGTTCAAGGTTAAAAATATATGTCTTTTGGTCGAAAAGGTTTATGAACTTTTTATATATAGCAAATAAATGGTACCTGGCAATGTCATTTAATTTCCTATATTTTTCTTATACTTTGTTTCTTGGTCGTAATCCAATACTCCAGTTCGAGAGGTATAAGCAAAAGTATTTATTGCCATTGCTGCTAATTGCTGATTAGCGTGTCTGTTAGCCGCATTTTTTAATTGCACACCCCCTTCGACACCACAACAGCCACCTCCTTAGATTCCTATCCCAATCTCTCTCTATCTTTCTCTATCACTCCGTCTCTCTGCTCCAGCTAATACTTCTTTATCTTCTCCTTGTGTTGACTTTCATAATTAGCAATTTTCTTCTCTTTTTTTTCCTTTTCTTCGTTCGTTAGTTCGTTTGCCATTGGAATGCGAATAATTTGCTATGATTGGAAATTGTTAAATGCTTTTAATTTGTTTGCATTTCAAATTAAAAAATACAAAACAAAAAATAGGAGATAGAGTGCCGAAGTGTTTATACTCTAAAAAATATGAGATGATATGAGATTCTCACATAATAACAAATGGTAAAAAGTTAAGGAATGAAAAGAGATACTAAATTATGTAATCAGCTAATAAGTAATATCTTTTATGAAAGGTTTTTAAGAAGACAAAAAGAGGAATCTCTATAGTACAAAGAGTGTATCCTAAAGAATGAGTTTATCTATCTTTCGAAAGAGTATCAAAAGGGGTATATAAAACAAAAAACAGTTGCTAGCCGGCAAATCCAAAAAAAAAAAAAAATGTTTGTCTCTCCTCTGTCTGTTTCATGTATAACTTCTGACTCATTCGAGTCAGCTCTAGATCGCCCACTGACTGACTTATTTACTAAGTGTTTTTATAACAAGAAGAAGGAGGAGAAAGAAAAAATAACGATTATATAATGCGGCAAAAAGATTTAATGGTTAAAAAAAATGTTCTTTCACCCCTCAACACTCTTGCTTTAGAAAAAAAAAAGAAATTAATTAATTCACATAACTGAGGAATTTTATGCATAATTATGAGATATCATCTCCACGGACCATGCGAGTAGGTGTATTAAGATTGTTGAAGCTCGTGTAAGAAGTCAGCTATTGTATATATACATATGTATATATCCATAAACTGTTGTGATTCATATTGATGAGGCTATTAGTTTCTCTTCACAATTGAGAAAGTATATATTATATGATTTTTAACTATAGAACAAGTTAAAGTAAAATCTTATTAATGACAACTTTAAAAAGTTTACTTCAAATGCCATAAATCTCCATAGTTTCGAGTTATATATGGTAAAGGGTATCTTAAAGTTGTTCCAGTTGTAAATTCAGAAAATTTTTCTATTGGAATGTCATTGTCTAGTCTTTAAGGTTTTGGTCGGTGTTGTTTTGCTGTTGTTGTTGTTGTTTTTGGTTTGCTTTCGTTATCTCAGTGTCTGTCTATGAAGCTTGTTCTCCAGATCGGCTTATATATAATTGGTTTTCAAAAGCCTCTCTATTCTCCATATTCTTTTTTTGTGGTTTCTAATTTATGTCAAATGTGTGTGAGAGCTTTGATTGATGATCACCTTTTGGAAATAGCGATTTGGGGCTGGAACGTAGCAACCATCGAGATTATATAGACTCGAATGTACATTTGTATTTATTCTGCCGACGACTCTCTGAATAAATTTATGGAACGTTGAAATTTATTAGACACTCACACACACACACACACTCACACGGACATATAGAAAATGCGCCAATATTGAAATTTATGCGTAGCCAACGAAGAGTTGGGAGTTGAGATTCGTTTCGATTTGATTTTAATTTATGCATAAAATGCTTTTCTTTCATCACGACGAGGCGAGTTTGGGAACTTTCTTTAACTGAATTTTAATAAATTTTATGCTTATGTGTGAGGGAGAGAGAGAAATATAGCCACGCACGCACTCCTAATCAAGTTTGTCGCCTAAGTCTTTCGTTATTGATTGGTGAAATTGTGTGGGGCGGATCTAGCGGCATAAAACACAAAAACAAAAAATATATTCAAAAATAGAAAGAAATTAGAAAAACGATAACTAAGGTGATTTTCTAGTAGTTCTATAGCTTTGATTAACTGGAAATTCAAATTTAAAAATATTTAAAATCATCTCTTTTGCTTATCCAATGATATATGATATACATAGTTAACGAATGAAAAAGAAACTCTCCTCATTATTACCTTATTAAAGAGAGTATTTTATACTCAAAAGTCTTTAGCATTGAAGGAACTTTGCAAGGTCACCTAACTTTACTACTTAAATTATTACTACAATTTCCTGCAAGATTTACTTTATCTTTTTTTTGCCGCTTTTTTAGCAACGGCATTTCGAACGCTCGTGCTGTCTACGGAAAATGATGCAGCATGCGAGCATTTTGTACCGTCAGCGCGCCCCTGGAAGTATGCGCGTCCACAGCCGAGCAACTGTCACCCGGCTCCCGTTTCCTGGCCCTAAGGTAAGAATGATCCACTTAAAATTTCTTTAATGCGTGTCTTATTCTTTCATATTTGAATTTCTTTTAGGCTTTTAAGCCATCAGCAACAGCAGCCGAAAACTCTGTACTTCCTAGTCCATGCAAAGAGTCGAGTCCGAGAGGTTTATACGCAGACATGTCTGCATTTTGCCACACAGGGCATGCTGGATACCGAGCTCTTCGGTCTGGCTGTGCTCATAGGTGAGTTGCGTACAAAAATAAAAAGAAAAAAAAACTGAAAAAAAAAAAATGCCAGCGATAAGACATGAAAAATACAACTAATAAACATAAACCAGTCTTTTTAAAAGCTGCTCATCATCATCATCAGGCTCCATCCTCCTGACCAAGAACTTTGCCAAAACACATAAAAATACCAACACACACACATACACAGACATACTTGCAACCGACAAGAAATGGCACAAAAAAAAAAAAGAAAAAAAAAAGGAAAAAAATAAGAAAAGAAAAACAGGCAACGCGAACAAACAATTTCAGGCAAACCAGGAACAGAATGGTGGGAGAGGGAATGGGTTTTGGGGTGGAGAATGGGGAACAGACACAAGACGCGTGTTCAGTAATTCAGGTAGCCGTCGCGCGTTGCATTAACACAAACGAATCGAACGATGTTGATGTTGATGTTGGAGGATCTTGGCCTGGGCCAGGTTAAAAGCAGACAACGACAGAGACGTTGCCTTGTCGTTCGTGGTCGTCGTCGTCGTCTTCTGCGTCCTCCATAAACACAAACACGTACACACAGAGAGAAAAAAGAGTTAGAGAAGAAAAGGAACATAAGACAAGGACAGACAAACAGCCAACGCGATAGAATATATAAAAAGTCATGATCTCAAATCCCCGAAGATGAAATGCCCTTTTTAAGCAATCTTTTCTTGGTTCCAAACAGCAGTTTCTATATACTGAGAAAGAAGCTCATTTGAAAATATTAGAGATTATTTTGAAACACCAACATTCCCAGTAAAATCTTTAATTTTCCCTAATTCATAGTTCTTCATTGGCTATTTAATATAGTCCAAAGAGTGTACAAGAACCAATGATCAAGCTCAAACAATTTATTTTTTCTTTTTTTTTTTGCCAATCTGGTTTGGCGCAACAATTTCGTGGGCAGAAACAGGAGAAAGAGATGTATGGGAAAAGAGAGGAGGAAGTTGCCACAACATCTTCAGTAAAGAATTTGGTATGCAGAAGTTCTTATTTTCATCTATCTCTCTTTCTCTCGAAGGCCAGTGCTATGGCAATTGGCAGTTTGCATTTTGTGTTGTTTGCCTCGCAAGGATTTTTGCCAATGTCAGTCAGAATAGTGCTCTGTATGTGTGTGTGTGTGTGAGTGTGTTGTACGTCTGTTGGTGTCCATGACCGGCATGCGGTTAAGTTGGAACTTTATACCTACAACAGAGGCGTAGCCAGTATCTTATCATACAAAAGGCATCAATCTCTATGACCTTTAAGGAATTTCAACAATTTTTATGTCAAAACTAATCATTTTTAATACGAATATTGCTTGGGAGTTCAGTTTTCCACAACACCCATTTAATTTACTTCTTATTTCTTGTACTTCATTTCGTGCCCTGGCAATTGTTTAGCAGTAATTAAATGTAATTAAAAAAGGCAAAGAAAAAGGAATGGGGATAAAGATAAAGGGTTTTCTATGTTATCGATTGGTTTTTTATTACACTCTTTGCTATCATCAAATACAATAAAATTGGTCTTAATAGATTTATCTTAGTCTACAATTCTATGCAACTTAAGTTAATTTAAATTAAATTTTATTCTTTGAAAAAAGTGTAAAACTTATCGCTTATGTATCTACCTTACCTTAACTAGGTTTCCTTCTTTCTTTCTACAATCTCTACATTTTATTAACCCCCCTTTTGACTCCATGTCTATGACCTCTATTGCAGCCATTCTTCTCTTTTGGCGCATAGTTTTGTGCATTTCACGCCAAAACGGAACCCAAGTAAAGAATGCAGATCGTTCAGACCGAATATTCCCTGCTGCTGTTGTTGTTGATTTAGGCCAAAAATAGTTAAAATAGTTTGTTGCTTAAGTCTTTTGTTTGACTTCTGAGTTTCTTTTTCGATTTTTTTTTCCCCCTTCTTTATATTCCTTGTCGTTTACTTGGTTGTGTCCTTGTTTGTCTCAATTTTATGATCAATAAATTTCAACTTTATGCAAATAACAGTTTAAGCAAACGTTGAAGAGTTCTTCGAAGGCCAATTTGGCAACATTGTCAGCCTTTTTCAGCTGCTGTCTGGTCCTCTGCTGATGATGGTAAAAGATGGGCCGGTCACTTCTCCACCACCATCTTCTTCATCTTCTGTTGTTTCTTTTAGGTTCAGTTTTTTTTTTCAGTTGGGTGTTATTTTTAGCTGTCTTGCATTATTGAGATTCCAGTGCCGCATTCCATTGACAGAATCAACCTTTTGTTGCTTCATCTACTCCACCTCCTTTGGCCATCTCATCCTTCTACTGAACCTCTTTGGTTCCACCACTCCAACTTTTCCAGCTGCTTGTAGATTGTAGTTATAATCTGTAGACCAGCATTTTCTTTTCCATTTAATGTTAATGGCTCATAATCATTATTATATGGCTTTGGCTTGTTCGGCCTCGACCGAGGCTGAGGTTCCCTCTTCCCCGTAGTCCCCCTCTCCAGCATTTTCTAAAGTTTGTGCTGCTGTTGCTGCTGCCGCTGCTGCTGCGTGCATCTGATAACATCGGAAATTAAAATTCTTTTGGTTTATGTTTTTTTTTTGTTCTCCTTTTTCTTCCTTCTTTTTTTTTTTTCTTCTTTTGCTCTTCAGCCAGTTTTTGATACTCAACACATACACACACACACAGACATGCATTTGTCTTTCAAGTTGTTACCCTGCATTTTGGTATGCACACTATGTGGGCTATGTTCGACTGATTGATTTTACAAGTGTTTACATTAATAGTCATTATATGGAGAATGTATGACCTTCTTAAGGAATATAGAAAAGTATTTGGAAAATTACTTGTGTTGGTATATATAAACGATTTGTAATAACAATTAGAATAAAAAAAGTTCAAGTTTATTAGCTATTGCAGGGTATTTGCTAGTCGAGTTCAATGCCCTTGCTCACACAGCAGCATTCTTACTTGTCCGTTTCTTTTTTTTTTCTCCTTCTTCTTTTTGTTGTTTTTTTTTTTTTTTTGGGTTATTATGGCGTATGGCGTGCCAACTCAAACCTTTTGGAAAATAAATCTGAATCTGAAGAATGCCATGGCATTGGCGCAGCTGTCTTGTCTGACCATGGCAAGCAGGGCTCTGGACTGACTCGGGCTCGGACCAACTCAGACTCTGAAATTCCTTGACTTGATGAGCCTTGGCGAGCCTTCACCTCCACCTCCTTCCTATGTATGTATGTGTTCTTTCTCCGCCTCCTTCGCTTCTTTTTTTTCTTTCTTCTTCTTGTTCTTCTTAGTTTGCTTCGTTTGAGGCTGTAATTTGTGTGTTGCATGTGTTTCAAATTGAAGATTTATTTGTGCTCCCCCCACCTTTACCACCACTCCAAACTCCATATCCCCCCCTCCCTTGTGCGTGCGTGTTAATTGTAAGCGCTGAGGAATGCGATGGAAAATATGTTAATTATTAGGTATGTGCCTCTGGGGGCCCTGGAGAGAGAGAGAGAGAGAGATATAGGGGGTAGCGAGAAGAAAGCAAGAGATAGAAGTGAGGTTGCGTGAGGATTTCATTGGTAGGAACAACTCACACCTGCTGTTGCCTGCAACTTTTCTAAGAGTAAAAGATGGTCCATATGAACCCCTTAAAATTTATATGCAAAGTTTTTTTTAGTTGCCTGCTGTCTCCCTCTCTATCCCCAGCTTCAGTCGTCATTGATAGGCACTTATTATTATGATATTGTTGCTGCTGCTTCTCATAATTATTATTATTTTTTATCTTCCACTGTTGCTTCTGCTGCTGCTCTTCTTTTTTTTCTTCGTTGTCGTCGTCGTTGTCTGCTTCTTCTTCTGCTTCATTTCGTATGCAGGAATTCCAATTTCTCGTTCGATAAAGTGTGTGTTGATTTTGTTGTTGTTGTTGTTGTTTGTTGCCCTCGACTTCAATTCGCCTCTTCTCTCTGACAGTCGACAGTCTGACGTGTCGTCATCATCATCATCATCATCATCAGTTCGATCATTATGATCTTTATTTTTTTTTCTCTCTTTTTTGTTGTTGTTGTTGCTTGTTTATTGCCTGACAAACTGACAGAAAGATATCCAAGTCCCAAGCTGGGGATATAGCCAAAAAGTTCATTTAAAATTTTGATTAGTTTGCGACCTTGGGCTATGGTTACGGTCTGAGGAATTTCTTAACAAGAATTATACATACATACATATATGTAGGCTCTATCAGGATTCTTTTTGGTACAAAGTTCTATAAAAAAAAAGTACCTTGAAAACTATTGAAGAATATGCCGAAGTTTGTATACCCTTTTATCATTGAACAATTTAATTAGAAAACTTAAACTTGATATTGAACCGATTGTTACTCTTCGGGATTTACATATTATCATCTTATCTGTTATTAATTCCCTCAGTTTGAAAGGGGAAAACTTTTTCTATAGCAAAAACTTCATATTTTGGCAATATTTCCTATGATGGCTATATGTTATAGTGGTTCAATACCACCAATTTAAGAACTTATTCTACCTACGTTTGTATAAAGACAATATACCGAGTTTTATCATCATAGCTTAAAAACTAATATCCAAAAGACGCGTAGCAAGAGACAGATGAAAATGAATATAGTTTTGAAATCCATAGTTTTATTTTTTCTGCAATGTAGTAACTTTTAGAGAAATCAATACCAAATATTTTATAATTATATATTTTGAATAAAAAAATGGAGATATCAACTATTTTTAAGGATCGCTCCGTTTACCACTGAAATATAACCATTACGTTTTCTTTTTCATCATTCTTTGCAGATGGCGAGTACATGTTTGCAGATCCCGAGAGCAAGCTCTCCAAATATGGTCCAAAAAGCTGGCGTTCATCGCACACACATGTAAGTAGCATACCAAATGCATTACTCCTTTGATTTGCTGTTCCTTTTTTATTTCCTAACTTGGCTTTTGGTTTATTTGTTTTTTGCTTTTAGGGCCTGGACGCCAATGGACGGCCGCTCCTGGAACTACACTTTCGTGTGCAGTTCTATATCGAGAGCCCGTTCATGCTGAAAGATGAGACATCGAGACACAATTATTACCTACAACTGAGGCATAATGTACTACAACGTGAGCTGCCCAGGGCAGATCAGTCGGACCAGGCTTTGGTCTTTCTGGCTGGTCTTGCCTTGCAGGCCGATTTGGGTGATGCTCCTGCAATGGAAGAAGTGGGTAGAGGTGGCCTATTAGAGGTGGAGCATATGGCAACTACTACAACAACTTTGCCCAAGATTAGCAAACGCTTAAGCAGTGCAAATGAACGTATGATAAGGCTATCTACCTATGTAACCAATGGAAACTTGGGCTCCACCACAACCAAGAGAGACAAGGACAGAAGCCTACCCACGTCCAGCAGCTCTACATCTAGTGCAGATTACTTTCGCATTGAGGACTATTTGCCTGTTCCACTGCATACAGCGTGGGCGAGAAGTGCTTTACGAGCCTGCCATCGAGAGCACCAAGGTCTGGACTCAACCAAGGCCGAACTTCTTTACATACAGCATGCCTGTAGCCTCCACGAAACCATCAATGCTCACACATTTCGTATGCGTTTGTCAAAAAGTGAACATGGAGCTGGCAACTCATGGTTTGTCGTATATGCCAAGGGTGTAAAGATTTTGGGCGGATCTGCATTGCAGTCACAGGATGCATCAACCTCATCCTCAGCGGCACCAAGCGCGACCACCTTTCTTTGGCCAAATATCACAAAATTATCATTTGAGCGTAAAAAATTTGAAATACGTTCGGGAGAAAGTCGCATCATTCTCTATTCATCGTCTGATGAGAAAAACAAACTGCTGTTAAGTCTCTGCAAGGACACCCATCAATGGAGCATGAAGCTGGCGGCACGTCTCAAAGAGGTTAGCAAACGCAAAGAGGAAGAGGAGGCGGAATCGCAGCGTCTGCATGCCAGCTATGCCTGTTCCCGAAGTCTTCTGATGCCATATAAGAGCAAAAACGAGCAGAGAATATCGGTTATATCTAGCACTAGTTCAAATACCACATCGGGTATTGTGAGCGATCGTGTCCATTCCGAGGATGAGTTAGAAATAATGATTAATACACCGCCAGCACCTTTGGCAGCGCCTTCCACAGAAAGTTTAGCGTTGGCTCATTTGCTAGATCGCGATCGTCCAAGTAGTGTTAGCAGACAAACCTCATCGGTGGGTCAAATGTCGATCGAAGATCAACACAGAACCAATGAATCTTCCATAACTGCTGCGACTACAACAACTACGACGGCAACGTCATCAGTGCCAACAACGGCCGCAACAGACTCACCTAGTTCCCAGCACAATATAGGCTCCCAGTGTTCTTCCACCTGTAGTACAGTAGTGGTTACCTCACCGCCTCCCCCGACTATTACTAACCACAATAATTCCTCCACCTCGTCAACAAATTCTGCAGCTGCGGTCACCGCCATACACTCAACCTCATCCAGCTTGGAGCTCGGTTTCAGCCACACTGCACAAAATTCTGCATTGAGTGAGACGCACGTTGAGGAGGAGGATACGGCAAGTGTTTCAGGTGTATCAGGCGTCTATACCTTGGCCCATGGTGCTCCACTGACCGAAACCTCAGGTGTTTACACAATGCATAGCAGCGAATTGACAGGTCAATCTTCAGAAATGGCAGAATCCGAACGGGGTTCTTCATCACTTTATGCTCCAGCCGCGCCGGTGAGTGTAGCAGGTAAAAGGACATTACAAGAACAGAGGCAGAGGCAAAGAACTCCACCCCGTCCTGGTGCAGTGATGACTAGAAGCGAGTTCCGTTTACGTTCGGATTCGAATATTAGCACGAGCAGTTCCTTTCGGGGCGATGGCAGTGATCCCACAGATAATAAGCATTCGTTGCTCTCCGCCGAAGAATTAACCAATTTGATAGTCGGACGTGGCACCTATCCCTCGAGGCAGACGGTATCGAGTTCTCTTCATTCAGATTGTGATTATGTTACAATGCCGCAACAAGATCAGGGAACCATGCTGGAGGATGATCAGGAGCCACCTAAAGGAATGCCACCTGCACCCCCGCCACCGTACAGTGCTCGTCATGAAACTACGGGTCTATGTGGCCCTCCTATTACAGCCCCACCGCCACCACCACCTCCCAAACAGGAGCCTCAATCCATAACTAATCCAGAACCAAGTGTTTCATCGCCAGCGGCTTTGCCAGCATTGCGTCGTCGCCGTGATCCTCCGCCCTATGCCAATTCCATTAAGCCCAGGCCCACCTCTCTGATATCAGTAACCTCCACGTCTGCTCCGATTGGCCAAGCGGGTTCAATGAGCTCATTGAAATCAACAGAAGAGATCACAGCACGTTTTATTACTACACGTCCACAGATTAGCATATTGAAGGCCCATACCAGTCTATTGCCAGATGGAGCCAAGCCCAGTTATGCGGCGCCAAACCCGCCAAGTCACTGCTCTTCCTCGGCAGCTTCATGCAGTGGCTCGATATGTTCGCATCACCAGTTTTCCCCTCTTTCCCAGCAATCACTGCACTCAAATTCCAACTATGCTGGAGGATCACAAGCTTCGCTCCATCATCGCCATTCGGGCTCAGCGGCAATCGGAATACCGATAGTGCCCTATGGCTTTCACAAGAGTACAGCTTCACTGCATCATCATCACCAGACGCCGCACCAGCATCAGCAAGCCTGTGTTCTGCTACCCGTTATCAAACCACGTCAATTTCTAGCTCCACCACCGCCGCCGCCAAGTTTGCCCCGCCAGCCACCTCCGCCGCCACCGACTGCCCATTCACATCATCATCACCATCATCTGGCGGGATTATATAGAAAGCAGTTGGAGCTTTATCAACAGCAACTCTATAGCGACGTGGACTATGTCGTCTATCCCATTCAAGATCCAGCTGTTAGTCAACAAGAATATCTGGATGCCAAACAGGGTTCCTTACTGGCGGCCATGGCAGCCGCTGCTCCACCGCCACCTACACGACATTCCTATCTCGCCATGCAGATGTCCCCGGCCATTTATCGGAGTACACCATATATACCACTGGCCTTATCCACCCATTCACGTTATGCCTCAACGCAAAACTTATCAGATACTTATGTCCAGTTGCCCGGAACGGCAACATATTCGCCGCTTTATTCGCCCAGCATGGCCAGTCTGTGCTCATCTTATGAGCCACCACCACCGCCGGCACCCCCAGCATCCAATCAGATGCATCCCCATACTCATACGGCAATTGGTGCCAACGCTACTTCCTCCTTACACTTTTCACGATCACGATCAGATGATAACATTCTGAATTCGCTTGACTCGATGCCCATTAATAAGCAGGGAAAGCGTTTGCCACCGCCACCACCCCCACCCTATGTCAATAGGCGACTCAAAAAACCGCCTATGCCGGTGCCAAGTGAGAAGCCGCCACCAAGTAAGTTTACTCATTTCATTTCTTTAATCAGTAATCGCTGATTTTAATATATACTTCTGTTTAATTCCAGTTCCCTCAAAGCCCTTGAGCAGTTCCAATATGTTGTCGCCACGTAAACCGCCTACACTGAATCCGAACAACGCTAACAGTCCAATCACGAAAACCTCCAGTGGAGCCCAATGGGCTGGCGAACGGCCCAAGACAAATCATTTCGGTTTGGGTCTCAATGGTGGTGGCGGCGGTGGAAGTGGACGAAATTGCAATAGCATATTGGCCCAATTGCAGGCCTCCATGGCAGCCCAGTCGGAGGCTCAGGCATTAGATATTGCCTTGCTGAGGGAGAAGAGTAAACATTTAGATTTGCCATTAATTTCGGCCCTATGCAATGATCCTTCACTGCTTAAGCAGACCAAGGTGAAAGTACATCAAGGTGCCGCATCAGCAACTACAACTGGATCGGGCTTAGGAGAGGCTACCAATAGTTCGACGACGACGGCGACAACAACAACAACGATGACGACAAGATCGTCATCGCCGCCGCGTAAAAATCCAAGCATTAGCAGTCATCATAGGCATCCGCAGGATAAGCTTCCGCCATTGCCTGTACAGCAGCTGGCCGAGGCCAATAACTATGTCATGGATCCCGCCGCAGTGCTGATGAATAATAAGCAACAGCACCACAAAAGCTACAACTCGCAAACCTAAACGGAAGCGGAAATTATGAAGAAACGGAAATGGAGGCTAAGTCATCGAAACATCACACTCTTTTCTCTAGTTCTTATAATGGGAAAATTGTATTTGTAATTGGATTTGGGTTTGGGTTGCCAATGCATAGTGTGCGCTAGAGGATTCGATCACAGTGTTTCGGCTGGCAAACCACCAGTAGAGGGCAAAGGTCATGCTTCAACAAAAAATTTCACACAACCAGTCACAAAAGCAGTTACACACAGAGAGTTAACAACCAAAACAATATCGGGAAATCGAATTCGAAATCGAAAGCGAGATAGAAAACAGACATATGGAACCTCAACTAATGCAGAACAGAACCCAGTCTAGTCAATTTAGGGAATGGGAAATGAGAATGGCATGTAGGATTTCGAGTGATCAACTACAAAACTGATCACTTATTTCATTTCAATACTCAAGTATAAAATACGAAACTTAAACTAACACAAAACACACACACAAACACAACTACAGATTTATAGTCTTAACTGAAACTTAGGTAAAGAAGAGGCCCAGCCAGCATATGCGAATATAAAAACCATTATTTAGAAAATGATAATGATAACCAACCAACTTCGGTGCATCGAAGCTTATATACTCTTGCAGTTAGTCAAGAAGATCTGCTTATCTGAACATATGTAATGACATCATTTGAAATTGAGAACAAATTTATACATATAGACATTAATGACAGCTATCCAATATAGACGTTTCTTTTGAACGCAAAAAAAAAAAAAATATGAATTAGTTAATACTATTACCATATTGGTATTCATTAACAATGCAATATTGTGGAATTGAAAATTTAGAAAATAGCTGAAACTTAAGTGAACTGAAAAACTTCTTGAATCGTTACTTATCTGCAAGGGTATAGCAAGAACAAGAGCAAGAAGAACTTACGCTGAAAAACTAACTACTTCCGCCCAAACAACTGTGATTGATGTTTTTTTAACATTATTATAATTATTAATTTACTTTAAACTAATGTTAGTCAAAAAGGGAAAAAAAGAGACAACGCACAAAAAACTATGCATATGACATACCCTTTCCCTATATACATATATATAAATATATACATACATATATACATAATCCATGCGAATACATATTCCTTAAGAATTGAAACTAAAGAATTTCAAGAGTGCATTTGTTTTGCCCAGGCTTGCCCCTCATCCGCTCTACCCCCCACCGTATTCTGAATTAAGCGAGTGTAGATAATCTACAATTTAAATTTGTTTATTAACCCTTTTTATCATTTACTCTTATTGTTTATTATTATTTTTATTTTTTTTTTCGTTTTACTTCGCCGCCTTCTGCGTGTGAGTGCAAAAATGATTTTGGTGTTTTCTTTTATTTTCATTTTAATTTTTTCTTTCGTTCGTTTGTTTAATGCATAAATCACAAAACCATACCAATAGAAGAAACAATAAAAATTTACTTAGATTTTTCTCGGTTTTAAAAGTCTATAGCTAAATTTGATCAATTTTGGATGGTTTTTGTGATTTGTTGAGAAAATGTAAAAAATTTTTGCCATATATCTTACACATCCATATATATATATATCTATAAAAAAAACATATTAATACAACATGTAATTTTAATCTATAAATTTACAAAAAATAAAATAAAAACAAAATAAATTAAAATTACAAGCATTTGTGTATACGATAAGTAAAGAAAACATATTTAAAAAGTCCTCGAGTAAACAAATTGTATGTAAAAGTTAAAAACAAATAAAATAAAATAAAAAAACTGAACTATGAAAAATTGTAGACTTTGTTTTGACTAAAATTAAAGCTTTTAATAATTTAAGATAGTTAAAAAATCTCTCAACATTTCTAACAAAAAACAATTGGAAAACAATTGCATTTCGATTGCAAATTTTTGGAATAAACTAAAACTCAAAAAGTTATTTTAATTATTACAAAACTTTAATAATCATAATTTTAGCCATTATAAGGCACTCCACAAAGCAGATTTGTTTGTTGTACAAATCTTTGAGGAGAACAGCTGCCTTTAAATGCTGTAGAACTAAAAGTAATCATTAATTATTTTCACTATGTCAGCGAAATGGAAATGAATTACAGGATATTAAGTAAACATCAAATATATGGCTATAGTGTTTCTCTTTTTAATAGATATATGTATGTCAATTGCACTTTAATTATCACAAAAAATGCAATATGAATGTACGAAGATAGTTTAAATTGTATCTAATACATAATTCAACGGAAATGGTAAAGTCAACAATTAAATTCAACAATATATCAATATGTGAGTAGATGTCAAAGCAGATAAACTAGTGGCACACTTTGGTTAAATGAAAATGATTAACGATTAGCTATTTTAATAACGTTAATGAGTTGGGTTTGCGGTCAGCATGTCCTCATCGTCTGCGGGTCGGCGTACCCAACGCTTGGTAACAGTTAAAGCTACACCAGTTAACAGGAAAATGCTACCAAAGCCTATGACACTGAAACCAAATATAACTCCATAGCTTGACAGATTGATGGCCAACTGGAACAGAAAGGCAAAACATAAAAAACAGACTCAAATAAGTTATCTTTCTGAATAAATACCTTAGCTTTGGAAGCCAATTCAGGTGTAAGTTCAGCATACTGATCAAACCAGAACATGGGCATCAATACCTTCTGGATACCGCGATAGATGCTGTAAACAACAAACGTTAAGATTGTCAATTAGAACGACCTAAGTTATAGTGTTAAAGATTAACTTACTCGTAATCATCGTCAGGTTCAATCATCATATTAATCTGGATACGTCCGTGCACTTGAATAGGCACACCCGTTGTCGGTTCAATTGCCAAAACAAATTCATGCTTGGACTTGTCAGGATTTAAACCGCTAACCGCATTCAAATAAGCCTTATCGGCTAAATAGAAATGCGGGAATGAGGAATATATTGGAGCCTTATCTCGACAAGATTTGCACTCAACTACTCCCGTTTTTGGACACTCTTCTAAGCGGGGATCACAGAAACACTGCTGATTGGGATAATTTTCACCTGAATCTAATGTCTCTTCAGTGCCCACCCATCGGGTGGCAGTCAAGCCATTTGCTACATATGTACCATTGGGGCGTAGATTCATAAATCGACAAGCATCTGTGGCAAATACGGTAATCTCATCTTGTACATTCATTTTTGGTGGAAACAAATCGCCTGTGGTGCCATTAACAACACCGCATGGCATATCATAGAAACCAGTCTCGTTTTTACCATTCCAATGCGTTAGACGACCCAAATTGCTAATATCATCGGTTCCCGTATGAATGGTGAATAGACCATCATATTCTAATGAGCCATTACGATCAGCCAGCCAACCGAATCTTTTATAAGGTATATCAATTGCCGTTGTATTAAATAGATTCAAAAAGTCCGTCAGTTCATCCTGATAACCATCGAATATCCATTCACCCGCTGGTTTGGTGGTAAACAATTCTCCACCCTCATAATTGAGCATGAAATTAATAATTTTCTTTGTAATTTTTCGTTGATGTCGCATTTCGTCTGCCACAGTTGCAGTGATAACATGTGCCGCTGTAACCATATCTTTTAAAGTGCCATTGGAACGCTCGGGTATAAAATGCCATGTACGTCTCTCATAATATGCCACTGTGGCATTGTCATAGAAAGTGAAATTTTCCTTTTTATGCTGCTCAAGGAATACATATGGTCCCATTTCGACGAAATTTGGCTTTATATCATGATTACGTATATCTTGCGGATTTGTCCAGTTGAACAAGTAAAAACTAAGATAAATGGGAATGGGTGCTTCCAGCCAACTGTCATAAGTGTCGGTGCCGGGTTCAAGTTTCAGACCCTAATTGAAATGAGAAAATTAATATAACTATTCTTTTTGTTGTAACATTTTGCTTACTTACATTCTCGACTAGTTTGTCGGCAAGTCCGGGCCAAAAGACAACTGTTAATATTCCAGCCAATAGAAAGACTGAGCCTAGGCCAAATACCCAAGCTTTTCGTTGAGTTTCACCACAACATTTGCAGCACATGATGTCCTTATTGTTAGAAACAAGCAAAAACCTACGGAGTTACAGTTGATCAACCTTGCATCTGAAAGTTCATATAAATAATTAAGTTTTTAATCCTCCAACTAGAACTTTAATCGCTGGAATTTGTATATATCATTTTATGAGTTTTTGCTAATAATAATACCGATGTCTTATCGCCTTGTGGGGGGCTACTTAACTAAACGATAATCATCAAATGTTCGATTTGAATTAGGAATTTTCAATGGGTACGTCCGTCGCAAATTAGCTGACAGGCAACAGCTAAGAAGTAAGATTATAGTTTTATTTATAAGAGTGCAAATTCTTAAGTGCAAACACTTGAAACTACCGTAACAAACATAATATTATATATTTTATATTACAAAATCAACTAATTTAAAAAAAAAACATTTGTCTATAGTTTTAGGCAATAAAATGGCATATGGAAAACGTTTAATTCAATATTCAGTGATATTCGTTAACATTATTTTGTAATTTTCTTCTTAAATTATAAATTTGTAATGTTTCCAGAATCAATTTGCTTTATATATCTTTGATCTGATTTTTTAAGTTTATTTATTTCAAAAGCTTTATAGGAAACTATAAACAGAAGGAGTAAGTCTGTTATAGATTCCATCCTTTGGCTTGATTTCTTCAATTTCACTTACGAAATCGTTTCAAATATATCCCAATATGATTTAGTAGAAGCGCAGTACGACCGACCGCACACTTCCGTAGTCAAAGCGAAACTAAAGTGCCGCAGTTGACGTTTTCAAGTTTTTAAATATCCGTTTATAATACGTACAAATACTTGAGATTAGTGGCATATTGTTTAATCTGATATGTTTAGTAGACCAAAAAAGATAAGAGAGTATACGCTTGGAGTCCAAGTTCATGAATAAGTTTGAACTGATTAAACAATTACAACTGCAAGTTTGGTGAATTGGGCGTGTCTCTGCGAGTTCAACTTCAGGTCAACTAATCCTACCTCACAAACTTACTCTGTCGTTCAGTAAAATTTGCTTTTTATATTTTGTGGATAAGATATGAGCGTATATTTTCATCTGATTAGACTACGTTAAAGCGAGTGCATGTTTGTATACATTTACTATTATTTTTGGCAATATTCAGATAAGCCGGATTGACTTATCGGGGCCTTTGTACATCAAAAAATATACAAACAAGTATGTCTCATAAAAATCCAACAGGATATCATAAATACGCACATATATCGAGTTTTTCAAATGGTTTCTTTGTTCTAACTGAATATAAGCTAATCATACACAGTATATAATTTAAGTAAATATTCTATTTATTTCTATATATGTATGTATGCCCAAGCCTTTGTTCTCTCACATTGATAGCACTTGGAAACAAAGTGCACAACTAAAGTAAGCCGAAGCAAAAGATAAGCAGAAATGCAGTGGCCGGTCGGTCGTTAGTAGAAGATTGTTCGACTGGATATACTGGATCATTTGTGCCTTTATTTTATTTTTCTTTGATTTTGTTTCTAAAAAGTATGAATATTAAAAGTTTTGTTTGTTAAATAGTTACCTAATGATGTCATCTACAAAATTGCATTTTAACTTTGTGTCATAGCCTAATGGAAGAAAAGTTATAGTGGCTTGAATTTGAAAATCGATGGAGTGCCAATACTTTACTTAGCTTATTTCATAGCTAATCATTTATTTAAATTGATGAAATAAGTAACTATTAACGGGGTTTATGCTATGGCATAACATATAAACTTAAGTAAGCGGTTTCTTACACTTTGAATTGTATAAGGCTCCATTCCCGTTAGTTTTGCATAAGGTTGACAACTCTATTCTGGGATCAAGGTCCCATAATTAAACCGGCTACTGAGCTGATGACTAAATCAGTCAGAGGGCTGTCGTTATAATGTAAACCTACATCTCATTATTGTTTATTGCTATTTAGCATACATTTGTTATTACTCACCCCAAGTAGAAACACTGACCGAGACAATCGCAATAACAAACAACTTTAGCAACCTTGAGACAACTCCGTCCACAGTATATAGCTACGACTAGATTAAAAGGCACTTTGGCAAGTTCGCAAGCTGCTTAAAAAGTGCAAAAACTGCGATTTTACTTTTTGCAAAACAAATCGTTTAATTAGATTAACAATTTGCGTTATTTGTATTTTCCCTTTAGGGAGACCAAAGAAGAATACCAAAACTTGGCAAACAATAAATTGTTATCGTTTTCTTAATTTTTCATTAGGTGGCAACGCAGCTCTATTCAATTAGGGATGAATGGTCAAACTTAATATGATTATCGGAAGTCCTATCTCATCATTAGTGATGAGAAATATTATAATACAAATTTGAAAACCAGCTGTTTTTCATTTATTTACATTCTTCCGCAATAAGTAAATTTCTAATGTGTAATCCACATCCACTTAACGACGATTGTTGGCTGAACATTTTGAAATATGTAGCGTTGGAAGATCAACTTTCGCTGGCGAAAGTTTCCCAGACTCTATATGCAGTTGTGACAAAGCATTGGACTAGTCTGAAAGTGGCAAAATTTACTTATGACGTTTTGGAGAAGTTTAAGCTAAATGAATGTAAGTTTGTAATGTAAAATGAATGCACCTCTTTGCATAGTATCTTTATTTCAGCCCTAATGCACGAGTTTATGGAACTTTCATGCGAATCCTTGCAGGAACTACAGCTAAAGGGCGGCACGCTACAATTACTGAGATCATGGAGTAAATATAGTTTTCCCAGATTAAGAACCCTTGACAGTGAGATGAACTACAATGAAGAGCATGCTGATGAGGAAACACTTCTGCTTGTCGAGCTCTTTCCTCATTTGACAAAATTGACTCTTCATAGCAGCACAACTGGAAGACATTTATGGGCTTTGCAAAAGTTGAAGGAATTGCATTTAATTTGGTGCGAAGATTTAGATACGGAGACATTTGAACAGATCTTCAGCAGCCTCAAATTGGAAAAGCTGTCGTTGCTTTATTATGGTTACAATGTTACCTTAGGCGATGGCTTACTCCCAGCATCGTGTTGTCAAACGCTGGAAGAGGTTCTCATGGATGATCATCATCTTCTCGGTGGCGTACTATCGAATTTATTACGATTACCGCATTTAAAGAAATTAACCTTTTACACACGAGATTATTATGAATATATTTTGGGTGTAGTGGCCGCACAACAGCAACTAAAGGTTCAGTCGCTAATGTTTAACGATGCCTTTTGGAATAGTGATCGGGCAACAGAAGCAATTTTGCGCATGACAAATTTACGTCGATTAGTATTTCAAGACGATGACATTGATAACGAAATTCTATTCAGAATTTTTAATTATTTGCACCATTTAGAGGAATTGCATTTGATTAAGATGAGAGCCTTGCCCATGGCAACACATCTCTGGGATATGGTGAGCTGCTGTGAAAGTTTAAATATTCTCTCTTTATCCAACACGAAATTAGATGAAGGATTCGTGCAACTGAGTTCATTGCGCTTGGAACGAGTTCTGGGAAAACGGCGCAGGCCGCTGAGACTGCATATTCATAACACAGGATTGGAAAATCATCCGCACAATGTGAGTCCAAAATCAATATCAAAGAATTTGCCATACATCATAAAAAATTTTTATCTTCCTTAGATTCTCTCCATCTTGAAACATCCAAATTTGGAAATCTCTCTTAAGCCAATTGAATTGAATACGTGGAGTTCGCGATTTGTTGAAATAGGTTTCAATTCAAATGCAGGTAAATAGGTAGGCGGCTCATACAATTTAATTGTATTTAAATTTTAGATATTAAAATTTATGTAAACATGAACTAGTTTCTAGTCTAAAACAATTTCCATCGCTTGGTTATAGGTTTTCTTTAGTCTTTGAAAAGTATTTTGAAAAGATTATTCGGTGTCTGTTGATATAAAATATTTTTATTCTTACTCCAAAATGATTTTACTAATGTTCAAGATCACAAAAAATATTGTATAATTGGATAATTATAGTAAATGTATTTTGTGTAACTATTTACATTTCATTTTAAAAAGTATGTATTACTTTAAACTTAATGTATTTAAAATCAGATCAGATCAATCATCGCCTCCAAATAGGCCACCTAACTCTAAGCCATCATCGGCTTCTGTTGTGGTTTGTGTTTTGAACTCTGTAAAAAACTTTCCATCACTTTTTGAACTCCATGATGCCTCTTCCAGTGCCGCCATCTCAGCTGCAACATGCCTTGCATGTTTGGGTGGTGTAAAGTGTGTGTAGGTGCAATCTGTGTAAATGGCTTGATAGGATTCAGTACCATCACTGGGTCGAATGTCGTAGTTCTCATCTAGAAAGCCTATAACCTGTTGCTTGGTGTCTAGGCTGTTGAATTCTACTCGTAACTTGCGTTTCATATTGGCACTCCACATGAATGTTAGATGATGATGAAAACATTGAAAGTGCAGATTGTCCCCAGCAGAGCAAGCAATATCCAGCCATTCCTGTACACATGACAATGGCGTTGATGTTGCCTCGGGGTAGCTGCTATTAAATAGCGCCGGATTCGCCAGTAAACCTCGGGCAGCCATTACACCAGCTGCGCCCGTTTGAGTCTGCAAATTTGTGGCATCTTGCCAGCTTTCCACATTGCCATTAACGATCAATGGAATTTGCAACGACTTTTGGACTTCGGACATGGCCAACACATTTAGAGTATCCTTGGAGTGTTTCTGGGCAGGAGTCCGGCCATGAAGTGTTAGAAATGTAACACCAGTGTGCTCCAATTGACGGGCCAAATCAATAGTTCGTTCCAAGGAAGTCTCGTGGTCACCGCCCAACAGACGCATCTTTACTGACACACTAAAATCAGACGGCAGGACCCGCCGCACCTCACGAACCATGTCCTTCACTAGCTCCGGTTGACGTAACAACCCGCAACCATAGCCTTTGGCCATAGCCCAACTTTGGGGACAACCACAATTCAGATCAATTCCATCTACGTATGGATAAATTAATTGAGCCGATGTTACAAATTCTGACGCATCCTTAGCTGCGAATTGTGCTATAAGTGGTTGGTCATCTGGATCCGTTGTGAACTCATTTTGTCGTGCCTTCTCGCTATTGTTTATAGACTCGGATATCATCATTGGCGTAAAAGCCAACTGGACGCCGTTCTTTCGAAGTAATTTTCTAAATTCTAATTTGCTGTATCGCACCATGGGTGCACTAACCCGTAGAAAATCTTCTTGACTCCGGACATCGGCAAATAATGCTGCAATATCATGATGTGGTCTCTGTTGTGGCAAATGCATGGTTTCCACCAGTTCTAACTACGGGTTTAAACGAAAACAAACATCTGCGAGAAATGTACTAACGATATATTCACGTGGGACTAAATTCCTCATTTACTAGTTCCGGGAATTGACTCCGATAACATTTAATCAAATCCTGTATTCAATTACTTGCAAAGATGAAAGAAATAAGATCAGATTAACTTGTCCCATAAAAAGGTAAATTATTGTATTTAACTATTAACCTTTTCTGTACAAACTCGAAAAAATGATCCATTTTTCAACCAATTTTAACAAATTTAATATAAACTATTCAGACCTAGAGATTGAGCTTTTAAATTCGATTATAATGCGAATATCGATAACCTGCTTATCTCTTTGTTCAGATGAGAGCTACTTTTAATTCTTGAATTACAACGGGAAAACTGCGGATTTCGTCAATGTAGGAAAGCGATGTCCACTCCCGTTGATATTGCAATAAAAACAGAATTGGATAACGAAGAAGAAAGGGAACCAGAACAGTCGGAAGCCATCGCTATATCAACTGAAAGAGAGGATTTCGAATTGGAAATAAAGGATGAGACGTTGGAAATTGAATCAACATGTGTGGAGGAGCCAAAGAAACTGTTTGATATACAAAGATTGCGAGTATATGGTGATGTACCCTTTGTTATTAAACGTATGGAACCGCAGGATCTTTCGGTTAGCTATAGCAAGACTGTAATTAGCGTAGAGAATATGTTGGAGAGACTACGTCGAAATAATGTACCAACAGGGATTGGAATTGCTTTTCGAATTATCCATCACACACCATCTTCGTGCATCCTGATCTTGGGGTAGGTAGTAAACACCAAAAAAAAAAAAGAAAAAATTGCAAATAATGAGCTTCCCGATCGTAGAATTCTCAATCACAAGTGCCATTTCTTTGCCACGGATAAGATGATGCTATCGAAAGCTCTATATGGACAAATGTGCCGGGCTGGCATTGAGTATTTGCTGGTCAGCGGAAATATGACCGTTGGGGCAACCTTCTTTGAACGTCTCGATTCCTTTTTGATCTACAATGAGGAATATAAATTATTTAAACTGATACCCAATTGCACTGACGATCCGCCCATGTTAGCGAACATTCCTTTACCGAAAAATATGTGCTACACTATCACCACAACGGGAACGACGGGACAACCAAAGGTTATACATGTTCCCTATGAATGCATTGCACCCAATATAGTTGGGCTCAGGTAAACCATTCTTTTGCCTTTGTAATCATTGACATAATGTTCGATATTTCGCCAGCCAGAAACTGAATGTATCTATGGCAGACATCATCTATCTTGGCACTCCGTGTACATTTGATCCATTTGTGGTGGAGTTATTTCTTGCTTTGCAAAATGGTGCCGCTGTTCTGGTCAGTCACCATTCAATGAGAGAATCGCCATCAAAGGTCTTGAATGATCTATTCCCCACTTGCATCACAGTTCCAGGCATAACCGTTATGCAGATGACGCCATCGCTTTTCCGTCAATTTGGGACGACTGCAATACGAGATCGCATCTTAAGCACTTCCAGTTCATTAAGGTGAGCTCGTATTTCAATATCTTCTTATTCCTGATTAAAGGTTTTTGCTTTAATCTGTTTTAGAGTACTTTTACTAGGTGGAGAACCATTTCCAAATCCTGATGAGCTCATTACCTGGATTGATCCACGTGTGCTGGACCAAAAGCACATTTGTAACATATATGGCATTACTGAAATTTCTTGCTGGAGTCTCTTACACCGTATTCAATCAGTGGATAGCCCTCACATTCCCTTAGGCCAGCCCATAGATGATCAGACGGTGGTAAAGATTCTGCCATCAAAGAAACATCCAAATGGTGAGCTCCTGCTTGGGAGTGCCACTCGACGTACATACATTCCGGAACTTGATGATGTGAAAGAACGGAAACATTTGCAAGGAATATTATTTCGTGCCACAGGTGATCTGGTACGTTGTACGAACAACGGCTCTATCGTCTATGAAGATCGGTCCAATGACGTAGTGAAGAGGGCAGGAACTCGTATCAGTTTGGGTTCGATCAACCGCAAAATAGAAAAATTCCTGCCCACCAGTGAACTCGTCGTATGTCTGTGGCAGGAGGAATTGCAGAAGCTCATCTGTTGCATACGAACTTTGGAGTTAAAAACCAAGGTTCAGCAGCGAGCACAGACATTCGATATACTCTCGAAACTTTCCAATTGCGAGCAACCAGATCGTTTCGTGTATCTACAGCACTTTCCATGTAATAAGCATGGGAAACTGGATAAGGAACTTCTTCTTAAGGAGTGCATGCCCTTGGCTCAGCCGGCTCAAGAAATTCTGAAGAGCTTTCTGCACGATAGACTCGAGTGCGTGGATGTGGAAAAACCGACTGAGAAAATAGGAAAAAAACAAAAAATTGACCATCAACTCTCACACAGCACGCCCCGTGGCTATGATTTAAGTTTCCGTCAAGCGGGCGGTACATCGTTCCATGCCATTACATTGTGTAGAGAAATTGGACTGAGGATGTGCATAGATGATGAGCAGCGGCATCTTTTTGAGATTTTGCTAGATGAGAATGTGCCATTACGGGCTGTTTTCCGATTCTTGGACACGGCCAAACTGGTGGCCAATAATAATAAACTTAAGCCCTTAGAGACGCCACTTGAAAATACGCAGAGTAGTTCAGAAATTTGTGGTTCTTCCACCTCCTGTGGTCTGGTCATTACCCGTGTTGAGCTGCCAGCGATAAAATTTAAATTCCATTGGAAAGTCAACTTTGACAAGTGCGTGGACTCACCTGTGTCCGAATTCGGTGGACGCATCATTTGTGTGGGTGCACATTCCAAATTGGTGCGCACTCTCGATTCCAGATCTGGAATAGAGCTAAGCACTGTCACACTGCCGGATAGAATCGAATGCAAAGTTACCTTTCTTAGTGAGAAATTGGCCATTGTGGGCTGTTATGATGGTGGCCTGTATGCCTTTAATCCGATCAATGGAAACCTCGTGTGGCAAGTAGATATTGGTGGAATGATCAAAGCGCAACCTTTGCTAACCGCCGATGGCTCCCGCATTGTAGTCTGCAGCTATGCAGATGATTACAATGTTATATGTTTATCAAGCGCAAGACAGGAAGTGCTTTGGTGCATGAAGATCGGTGAAAAACCAATATATGCTAGCCCCTTAGAGCTTCCAAATGACCAATCCGTCATCATATGCACCTTGGATGGGGGCTATACGCGTGTTTCCCTTGCCGATGGATTGGTACAGTGGGCCCAGAAATGTAAGGAACCCTTTTTCGCCACACCCGCCCTATTGGACTCCAATGTCTTCCTCTGCGCCGAGGTTGCCGGACGAGTGCACGCATGTCATACAGGAAATGGGAAAATTGTAAGTCAATTTCAAATTAATTGTGTTACCAAAATTCTACAGAATTCTCCTACTCTTCCTTTTACTATTTAGCTGGCCACATTTAAGGTCGATGGCAATATCTTCTCCTCATTGGTTGTGAAATCTCCTCCCACTTATATGGGACAATCTTTCGTCCTTTTCGGCTGCATTGATCATCACATTTACTGCTTGCGCAGTGTTACCACTCAACGTCTCTTGGGACAATCATCCGTTTCCGTCTCGCTTGAACTTCACTGGAAAACTGATCTGCGTGGTCCAGTATATGCTACACCAACATTAATCAACATTCAGCCCAATTTTCATTTGGTTTGGTGCTGCTGCACCGATGGACGCATCAATTTGATCAATTTTAACAATGGTCAAATTCGATGGTCTGATAAACTGCCCGGCGAAATATTCTCCACTGCATGTTACATAGAGAGGCTGAAACGCGTCTATGTGGGATGTCGCGATAATCATGTCTATTGTCTGGGCTTTTAGGAACCAAAACAATTATGATAATCTTTAAAGTTTAGGAAGCCAAAACGTATACGGGGAAATGGATATAGGCTACAATAGACTGTAAAAAAAACTTTTACACCAAAAAATTTTTTGTTTTAGAAAATGTTTCAAAAAAATTTACAAACAAAATTTGCCTGAACGAAAATTTAGTTAAGATACATAAATAAGAAAACAAAAGGTTTTTCTTATTGGAAATCTATTTTTTATAACTTTTTTTCTACTAAAATAAATAAGAAGAATCTGACTGCGTAAAGTACATCATCAAAAGACCTCTTTTTTATGATGACTTACTTCTTACTTCCCCCTCACGGCTGTTGGTTTATTGTTACGTTTCTTTCTGCCTGATTTGGGTAATTTCATATTGTGCTTCTCAATATAATTTATTTCATCTTACGAAGTTTCATACGACGAGCGATCCTACGCATGGGTTTAACTAGGGCACCTCCAAAGCAACGTTTATGTCGAGTCAATCCTATTACAGGTTCTTGGCCTGACACAATCCTTTTAATATCAGTTTTATGTGTTCCATTTATATTGTAAAGCTTTCGATTTTCCATTCTGCTTTTGGTTTTTAAAAACGGCTGTAAAAACTCCAAGATTAAGTATTTAAAAGAATTCGAAGACTTTAGTCTTTTATGTAATATTTTATTAGTTTTCAAATCGTAAGTCATTGTCATACTTGATGGGAGAGATGGACTCTAGTCCCCATTTTGTGTAGGAGTACATTTCCATTTCTCCATTTCATAAAGTTTTAGAAACAAAATCTCAAACTTTGTATCGTTCTTGAAACTGTTCTGTATACAATTTTTTACTCGAAGTTTTTAACGGTTTCATATATTTGAGCAACATGGCTTTGTTCTGCCTTAGCAATTTTATTTGTTTGCCAATTTTTGCTTTATTTTATTTCGATTGCTTATCCAATAAAAGCATTTTTAAAGATTGTAAGATTTTTAATTCGAATTTGATCATTTTAATGACGTTTTGACCTGCTCCTGGACAAAAGACTTGGCTAGCACATTTTCGTTTTAATTTCATAATATATCAAAAATTTTAGCATAAAAAACAGAGAATTTAAAGCAAATTTACTTTAACAAAAGAAAACATATTGAAATGTGTAACCAATCATGCACATGCAAATTGTTTTATGGAAATTAACTATTTTTGGCTGCCTTTTTCAAAACTTCAGCTGCCTTGGCCTTATTTAGACGCATTTGTTCCAGGTCCCTTTCTCTTTGTGGTATGACTTCTTTGGGATTCGGAATTCTTGGACATTTTCCTGGTTTGATGGCCATTGACTGGGACATTGAAGAAGTTCCAGTGCCAACTTCTTCAACGGATTCTGTTTCTGTTGTCGTTGTGGCCTTTCGCTTTCCGCGTCTGGGACGTGTTGCTTTTGATGTGGCTGCTGTAGCCTCTTGTTCATCTGTGTCAATTGGCACTGCTTTGGTGCGCCTCGCACGAGTAGTTTTCTTTGGTTTCTCTGGAGTTTCTGCATCAAGTTTTCCCGACATTCTATCAATTGCCATTTGAACACGTTTGCTGACCATCGGTTGCTGTACTCGAAGGGCACTCTTAGCAGTAAAATAATTTCGTATAGATCCCTGAATTTTTTTATCATTAATTTTCTTCATAACTGGCATGAGAATATCATCCGTTTTATTTGTGGTCCAGCCAAATGATTTTCGGGCAAACTCTCTTATAGATTCAACATCAGGTGAGCCCCAACTAAAGGCATCCCGATTGTCATCCACTTTAGGGTCCAGATATGCCTCCACCACTGCTGAACTGGGAAACCCTTCATGCAGTTCAATATTTTTTAGTTTCTTTCGAAGTGAGAGTCGTGCAGAGCTACCCGGAGGAAGGGTACAACTCTTATGGGCCTGCCACCAATCACGAAATCTAGTCAATGTGGCAAGAACAGACTGGTTACAGAGAGCAGTAGAACTCACGGCGGCACCGCCCGAGAAGGAGGCGAGGATTTCCAATGCGGTCACTGCGCCAATTCCATGAATTCCTAGAAAAATAATCCCAAAATCATTATTATTATTTTATTGGTAAATTATGATATTTACAACACATACCTGTGGTATAATCGCTTCCCACCAAACAGGCTAATTGTATTAGTTTTCCACGACTGCAGTTAAAAGTCTCTTCAATCTGCTCTGCTCGAAACTCCAGGACATGTTTATTTTGAGCAAAGAAATTTTTATAGACAGTTCGTCCACCAAATAACCAAATATCACTATCATCTGTGATGGTTCCATGCGTTAGTTCAGTGGCATTGAGAAAGGCGCATTGTGCCTCAGCCTCCATGGGGGCCACAATATATGGGATACCAAAAAGGCGCAATAATTCCTGACAATCAACACTCATCCGTTGACTAATTGACATTCCCATACGATCCTGACGATTGCGTTCCAATTCGAGTTGCTTACGTTCCTGGGCCAAGGTATCGGCCATTGTCTGAAGTTCCTCAGATGACTTTTGGGATTTTAAAGCATCGGCAGCATCTTTAATGAGATCCTAAAAATAATGATTACCATATTAGAATATTGGTTTTATTATAAAGCTTTAAACATGTTAACCCACCTCTGGATCAATAGGTCGGGCTAATTCAGGTTCTGTATCCTCTTGTTCGAAGAGTGATTTAGCTGCTTTACTGGATTTCTTCTCGGGTGACAAGCCATCATCGCTAATCTCATCGGCGGCACGCTTTTGACCGGATTTCGGTGTCCGTTTTCTATAAAATGGTTGTGGTACTTTTGGTGTTCCTGGTGGTGTAACATTTGAAGATGATGGTGACTTATCGGGCGTTCTTTTGACCACATAACTGGTTTCAAAATAATCTTTTATTGATGTATTTTTGCTTGGTGTTTTGTTTGGTGAAACACGTTTCTCCTGATTATCATCACATATATCAATTACGTCCGCCGCTTTTGTCGGAAGAGCATCTTTGTCCGTCTCGTCGCCCGAGGACAATTCAATTATGTTGCTATGACTAAGTTTAATTTGTTCGAGTTTAATATTTTTGACTTCATCGGTTTGTTTTTTCAAATCATCCAAAATACTACTCAAAACACTTTTTGGTTTCTCTTCTTCCACCAAAACGGAACTCAGTTTAATGTTTTTCACTTCTTCGGTTTGCTTTTTAAGATCAGCAATAATGGAATTTAAATTTACTGATTGTGGTTTATCTTCATTAGTTTTATTTAGTTTTGTATCAATGAGAGGCTGTTCTTCGCTGTCTTGTAGTTCAATTATTTCCATATCGGTTAATGATTCTTTGTTGTTTTTCAATTCTTGAGTTTCTTTCAAAGATTCTGTTCTATCCTCTGATATATTGTTTACGCTTTTAATCTCATCATAGATATGTTTATTTGTAACTTCAATGAAATCATCATCATCATCATTAGCAGGCTTATCAAAAACATCGGAAAATATATCATCAGCTGGCTTAAGACTCTTATTAATGTCTACGTGAATTTCCAATTTGTTATCAACTCCAACTTCTTCCAGATCCGAATCCGTATCACTGTCTATAATTTCCTCAACTTCGGATGAGAATTTTTTTGTTAGTTCCTTAAGTTCTTCTTTTTTGCTCTCCTCGATTGCCATGGCGAGTTGTTTCGCTTCTTCAATGGAATCACTTGGCAAGTCAACATTTGAACATTCCACAAGGCGCTCTAAATGTTGTGTATCATTTAATTGTGTGGTTTCCATTATGTTACCCACTTCCTCATCGTTCATGCCACCGTATTCAATCATATAAGCTCTAGCCGGACCCTTAGCTGCATGGCGCAGTTGTTTGCTTTGCTCACGATTAAGACGTAAATCCTGATCCGAATCATAATCATAGTCCTTTTCATCGTAAACCTTTGGTGTACCCTCCAGTGATAGAGCAAGCGCCTTGGCCAAATCCGCATCGTATTCAGTGCCAAGCTGATCAACGGGCTTTATTTCTGCTTCTGCTGCTTTCTTTGAGGTAGTTGGCTTCTCATCTTTATCTTCCACAATGGATACTTCTTCCTCAATAGTTTCAATTTTCACTTCTTTCTTTATCTCGGCAGCACTGCTCTCTAGTGCCTTCTTTTTAAGATCCCTGACGAGCAAGAAGCGTGTATGTTCATCAGAACTGATTTGTCTTGTGCTCTGTTCAATGGCCGTTGGTGTCACTATGCCCTCCTCATTAAAGAAATTACACAATTCGGAATAGGTTAATGTATGCCCGCCCATTTCCTGCTCAGCAGTCTCTAGACTCTCTTGAACAGCTCGTCTCTTGAGTAGTCGTTTCATTTGAAACGAACTGAAATCATCACTACGGGCGGGCAGTTCATGCAAACGACCCCAGGAGGACTGCTTTCGTGTCTCTTTGATGTCCGTAAGGATCTCGTGACGAACATCAGCAGGCAAGTTACGAAAATGCTGACTTTTTACATCAATAGCTTGTAAGCTGGAATCGTAGGTACGCCGAGCAGTGGATTCATCAAAAGAGCTATCTGAAGTGGCGCTGGTACTGTTATAATCTTGATCACTATTATCTTCAGCAGTCGCGCTGGCAGCTGGTAATTCTGGCAACTTGAACAGTTCATCTTCATCATTTTTACTTTTAGTAGTCGGCGGACGTTTAGCCGGGGACTTTAAAAGCAGTTGCTCAGCATTAACGCCCAGAGCCTGCTGGACGACCTTCTCCTTGGCAAGAGACTGAAGGAGTAAAGCTTGTATGCGGTCTGCTTCATTGCTAAGCTTATTTCGCTGCTGTTGCCGACGAGCCTATTTGAAGAAACAAACATTTAGTGATTGACGCTCCCAATCTTAATTTAGTACCTACAATTGTGTCTCTTTTTAGTTGCGGGACACAGCCATCGAAGATAAAGACTGGACGAACTCGGTAATAGAGCAATTTGCACAGGCGATGGAACAAACCTAGCAGGTGGGCGTTGTTCAGAGCAGATCCTTTGTTATCCTGAAAACCCTTAACCACCTGATGCAGCCATATGGATATATCTGCAAGTACAAGTAGCAAGCAAACATTTAATTTCACAATAGAGGGCAACATTTAACAAATTAACTCACCCACTGCCAGGATTTTGCCCTCCAATGTTTCTACAGGGACAGGCTTGCCACATGGCTCAATCAATTTCCAAAGTCCTGTAACTCCCATTATTGATTGCTCTAAATACCTGGGCAGGTCCCGCAGTAATTATAAAGTGCACATGCATAAATCATGCAAGAACTAAGAATTCAACAACAAACCGGCTTACGTGTTGGAAAACAACCAACTTTTGTGTTGCTTAACCAGAGTTGTCAGGTATGCTTTTTAATCAGAAAACTGTTTTTTCAAATTACTTACTTTGCATATTTTGTTTAAATGTATTAATATTTATTTCTAAATTGTTGTGCAATAGTTAAAATTTAATATTTCTTTTTTAATTCATTTAATTTATTTTTTAAAACAATTCTTAAGCTTTCTGTAAATGATATCTTAATATCGTAAGATGGTATTTTATATATATTAACTCCAAAAATGTAATTTTTTAATATTTGGTAAATTGGCTGGCTGTTTGATTGATTTGTAAGTATTTTTGAATATATATTCGTAGAATTACAAACAGCAATAAAAAATTTCTTATTGTTTAATTGCAACTTAATTTAGTACTGTGTGTAGATACTTTACAATGAGCTCAATTAGAACCAAATGTCCTGACAATTTGATTTTAGATTCGGGTATACCTTCGATAATGTGAAAGCTACATTAGTTTCTTCTTAGTTTAGACTTAAACTCTAGTTTAGTTAAATATTTAAAAAATTTGTTTTCATTCATTCTTATCTTCGTTGTTGTTGGCTGTTGTTGTCGCAGCTCCACTGCTGCTGGCATCCTTCTTGCTAGCCTTACTTTCTTTTTTATCCTTCACCATTTTACGATATGCTTCCAGATCCTGCGACAGCGTCGGTATAAAGCTCTCAAAATCGAGTTCGGTAAGAGTTTCCAAAATATCCTTTGCAGTAATAGTTTTATGATTTTGCTTATGTGCCAGTGCCGTGGATGTTGATGTCACAAAAATGGCAAAAACTGATGCAGCTCGAGCTATTGCTGCACGTGCTTCTTTGCTTACATTCGCGCCATCGGGTAAGGCATCCTTGATGAGGCGTGTAATTACGGCATTTGGTAAATTTAAATCTTCAATTCGTTCAACCATCTTGGAGCGTTCTGTTCCCACAATCAGCGTCTTTATCTTCGCCCGTTCCCGCTCAAACAAAACAAAACAGCTGACCTTTCGATTTTAATTTTCCGCCGATAACCGATTAAGTCCATTCGAACTAGTTTCAGGAAGTTATTTTATTAACGATTTACATCCCAAAACACTAGACTACTTTTTTACAAGTTGAGTACAAGATAATGATGCATATATTCATTGAATGGATGTTACATGGCCATCTGTTTCTTTCTTTGCAAACTAGTGTTTCTTATCTTAAACCTCATTTACATAGAATGCAAAAGCTGGATTATAATTTTATAATTTATCTAACCCGATTTTTTAATCAAATAAGTTGGTGACAGAATATTTAAATTGTTCCAGTAAGAAGCTTTTGTCTCTAGTCAATCTAGTCAAGTCGCTTTTCAACACTTTTCTCATTTTAATTTGTCCAACTCTTTTTGAGTGACGCCAAAAACTGATTTAATTAAAAGCGATTTAAGACAGCATACAGCTATTTTTGTATTCGTAGAGGCTTAAAGTACCAATCAGAGCTCTGTTTGGTGACAACTTGTAACTTACAAAGTTTAATACCCTAATTTGAAAATCCATTAATGACAATTGAGGTGGACTAGCATTCTAGTTGAGAGAACCAAATCCCATCGTATTCCAACACTGTCTTAGGCTTTGATGGTGGGCAGAAACTTTAAGCAATGTAAAATGAATTTCAAAATCAAATTAGAGCTTGTCCAAATAGTCTCCGCAATCGCGATGGAATATGAGGACTGGCAGCGTATCATACAATCGGGGCGCGATACTCTTAAAAAAATTGCGTCGGTCCAACTTAGTGTGTTTGCCACCGAGGATCTTTGGAATAAAACAAATAAAACACGAAAGCTAATTTTGGTGGAGAACCGTTTGCAAGGTTATTTTCAGCGCTTAAGAAACTTTTACTTGGTATTGGATCAACACCTGGAGGATTTGAGCAGCATTAAAGACAACACTTGTCGCATGCTTAGTCGAACACGTCACTGGAAAGAAGACGAAGTTCTGGTAAATCACAAAATAACCCGAAAGCTAAATATTGCTCAATTGTCGGAGTTTTTGGAGTTTCTTAATCTGCGCTACGATGCGGAGTGGGAAGTAAAGGAAATGGTATTCAGTGAGTATGAGCCATTAAAACGGGACAGAAATGGCATCGAAATTAATTTAAAAATTTCCCTTTTTAATAAAAGAACCTCATCTAATTGGTGTTTTTTTTAGGGGAAATCCAGGATCCGACTTGTGCCTCTGATGTAACTTTTTTGTTGGAAGCTTGGAGTAACTGCTCTCACTCTGGTGGAACCGAATTTGAGGGAAAATTCAAAAACTTCTGTGAGATGAGCGGGCGTCGTCTTCTATGACAAATGAAGGTGACTGTACACAGCGTTCCTTTTTAATCGCCATAATAAAATCCTAGATTTATTGTGCCTTTCTTCCCAAAAAGTTTAATTTATAAATAATAACCCTAAACATTGACTTTATTTGTGTATTTAACTTGGCAAACGATCTTGCATAGTTTGTTTTATCCAATTTATAATATTAAGTACATAGTAGAATTTTGTTTGATAGTTCTTTTACCCCACAGATCCAAATAATATTGTGTAATCTTGATGCGCCTGTCTGTGGTTTTCTACAAAACTTGGACTTTACCTGGAAAGTTGATTAAACGATCCTGATTTTTTTTTTTTTTTTTTTTTTGATTGCAAGCAAGCAAGCAACAAACAGATGAAATTAGTTTTTAAATATTTGTCAGTTACGAACCAGTTCATATTTTCTTTGCATATGGCAACACTAGACGTATTAAATGCTGCCAGAAACAGCGCAAGCCCAATGTCGCTTCTGGCAACACGCTCCAAAAACAAAACCTTTGCGCCCTTTCAGCAACAAATTGTTTATATATTTTTGGTAATTTCACTACCAAAACCCAAACCTAAATGTACCAAAAGCAGTTTAGACGTGACTTTAAGCTGTTTTGTTTCGAACTTAGGTGATACTACCAATTGTGTGCGTGTGCGTCCAAACCACAACAACAACAAAACGGAGTGCACGCAGCACATGGAGCTGGTGCCAACAACAGACACGCCAAAAAAGCGCAAACACAGCGAATACCATGATCCGGACTATCACCAACAACAGGACCCACAGCTGGCCGAGAAGAAGGTTCAGCAGAAGCGTGTTAAAGTGGCAGATAAGAAAGAGCAAACGGAGACGTCCGCAGCAACAACAACAATCACTGGAACTGATACTGGGCTAAGCGTTTCTCAGATACAGCGTATATGCGAGCTTATACGATCAGAATTTCAAAGGGAGCTTTCCCAGAAGGAACAACAATTGGCCGAGATTGATGGACGTTTACTGCAGGCACGGCAGATGCTAGACAAGCTGCGTTATCAGGTTGTAAGCGAATACTATCGCAAGCAACAGGTGACTCTTAGTGCAGCCGATGTAGCCAAGGTAAGGGACAGTGATACATTGTTTGGAGATGAAGCTTCGTCTGGTCCTCAACTGCCACTGCATCCGGCCATTAAAAAAATAATAGGAAAACGTCCCCTGCCTCAGCCAAGTCATCTACCAGAACGCACTGCTGCTGTGGTGGCGAAACAGAGCATTAAACTGCGTAATCCGGCCAATAGAAGGGCAGAACGTCGACGGCAACTGAAAATACGACAGCAGGGCATTGTCACGGATCATTCAAAGGATGAACAAACACCCAAACAACCTAAAGTTGAAACGGATCAAGATGAGCAGCCGTGTACCAGTCGTCAGGCCTTTGAGCGCCAGCAGCAGCAGCTGGAACTGAATGCCTCCCGTTTAAATAACAAAAACAAATTCATTTTTGTGGTCGGCAACACATCCAAGTATATTGGTGTTGAAGAGGGTACACGTCAGCAATCGCTTGCCTACAAATGGCTGGTCTATCTACAAGGTAAGGATTTGCCCCAGCCATTGGAGGCCTACATTAAGAAAGTTCGCTTCCATTTGCATCATACGTATCGACCCAATGACATTGTGGATGTGCACAAACCGCCATTTCAGTTATCCCGCCGTGGCTGGGGTGAGTTCCCCATGCGGATTCAATTATATTTTCAAGAGAAATTGGATCAAAAGCCCATTCAGATGATGCACACAATTGTGCTGGACAAAACCAAGTGCGGCTTGCATACAATGGGAGCAGAGACCATAATCGAAGTATGGCTTAAGGCCGAGACACTACCGACACTGGCACCACCACCAGCTAAAGTTTTGCCTGAAGTTTCAAATTTGGACGATACAAGTAAACCCCGCACAATATCCATTACACAAAATAAGGAGGAATTGGATGATAATCTTTTTGCCGGTGAAATAACCGACATTAACAATATTGAGGAACTGCAGCCCACGGTCTTAGTCACAGAGACCCTCAAGCTTAGCAGTCCCAAGAAGGCAAAAATACCAAATCATCCCAGTCCATCGATTATCTACCTGCCCGTGAATGGACAAAAGAGTCCCAAGAAACCGAAATCGGAGACTATGGCACCCCATTTGAAACTCCTTGGGAACGGTCAGAATAAGAAAAAGAATGTTGTCTTTCAGAAGGCTGGGAAGTTATATATTATTGATCCACAACAAAGCAAATTGAAGCAAGCGGTCAAACAACAGTCGCTATTGAAGCCTCAATTGAGTCTATTGAAGCCAACGGCACGGCGATGGCATTTAATTCAATGCATTCGACACGATCATGGTTATGCCAATATGAGTGGTAATGCCGAGGATGATATGCAGCAACATTCCAATCAGCAGCCACATCAAATGTCATCGATAAATATACTGACGCCCGCTCCACGTACTCCCCAACAGCGACTGGAACAGCTCTTTGCTGGCCTACAATTCAAAAGTATGCGAAATGCCATTGAATTTCTCCTGCGACGTTTGCCTTTGATAAGTCCCGAATATCATAATCATTATCCGTTTATGGTGGCCAGTTCCAATGCATTCAAGGATCAGTCAGCATTACGTCAGCGTTGCTTTGAATATTTACGTGCTCGGAGTCTGCTGCAATGCCTGAAAAAGCATTTAAAATTGCAGCAAATCAATGCAAGTGGACAAGAGATTTATTGGAGTGTGAGGGAGATTGTCAGCTTTGCCCGCCTCCATGGATATACGCCACCTTTGAAAACGATGACGAGGCGAGAGTGGGAATCAGCTCCACTAGCAGATAATCATGTGCAATTGTCACAACGAGTCCAGAAGCAATTGAATGAAGATCCTAGTTCGCATTCTCTTTCCTTTTGCAGTATCAGCTCAAATCGTTGTGTGGAGAAGTGGTTAAGCAAACAGTTGCCATATCTGGAAAACGAAAAAGATGATCAGCAAGTAATTGATATAGAGGCGGTCACATCCCCCCAGCCACCATCTAGTAATTCTCATATACAACGACAATCAGTGCAAAAACATCAAATCAAACACAATCAGTGTCAATTACTCTGCTTACCTCCGCCACCTCATCTCGAAACTGCTGCAGAACTAGTCAATGAGATGTGCAAAAATATCAATATTCATTTGGAGTCGGAACAACCTGTGCCAGGTGTTTCGCAGTCTCTATCCCTCATTCTTTTATCACATGTCCTGCGTATGTTTGTGGAAAAACTGGTGCGCCGATCGGTGGCCACTAAATTGCAACAGCAACAACAACAGCAGCAGCACCATCACATGGAGACAATTCTGCCGCAGGCGGCGGCCAATTCAGATATCTCGTTGCTGCCCAACGATATTGCACGAGTAATTGTCCAATGTTCGGAATTGGATTTCTTAGGTAATGCTCACCTTGGTGTATTGTCCTCCATGGAGCCACAAACGTAGCACACAAATTGAATTTACTCGTCTCGAACGACCCACCCTCCAACAAAAAACGCCTTTCCCCCCGCGCATATAGTTCAAATTTCTCTGGGATATTAGTAGATATCAAATTATGTCATTGTACTCGTACATTTAATTAATTAATCGTATTTAATAAATTTATTTTGTTTTAATTATTATACAAATTTAAAAATAAATAGATATATAACAAAATTAACAATATAAATTTTTTAGCAGGGCAAACTCAATGGCTAACCCTAAAAGTATGCAACAATTTGATGTGAGAAAAACAAAATCTAAAAATTAAAGTAACGAAAACGAAATAAATTAACGAATTTTTTGCTTAATATCCTTTCATAAACTGATAAGTATTAATAATAGTTTTAAAATATTAAACAATTAATAAAATTATCTGATTTTAACTTTTTTTAATAGCTTTAGCATGATAAAAGTTCCCAAAGCTTATTAAATTATTGTATAATAAACTAAATTATTGAATTTTAACGCTTTTTTGTTTTTAAATATTCAAGGTTTTAATTTCCCTATAAAAGAACACTCAAGTCATATGTTTGTTTCCCATAAACATTTTAAAGAACAAACTAAAACATTTCGATCCCATAGACAAATGTTGGTCTACGCCCTTGCGATTCTATATTTCATAGTCAACGATCTTTTGCATCCTCTTCACTTGCATTGGTATCCAAAATAATTTCAAATAACTGTCTATGTTCTCTTTAATATTTGATCTCTCTTTTATATTGTATACTATATCATTCATATTCACCTTCTTACTATATGTATGTACGAACGATGTGTGTGTGTGTCCATCTATCTGTGTAGTTGTGGGGTTGCGCTTTCTGTCTTCCGTCTTCTTGTTTTTTCTCAGTCTCTTTTTCAACGTTCGCGCAACAACACATATATCCATATCATTGAAGAAATACGCCAGCAGAGCTCGCTACGAGCGTCTCGACTTTTGCTTTGGCCCCAACATATATATAATATATATTCACAATTATTTGATTTTTCGAAAACAGATTCAAAAAAATGATTCATATAATGATTTGACTGCTCCAGAGTGCGTTTTTGTGTGCCAGTATATAGTATATAAAATATAGATACATATATATATATATATATATATATAGCTACATATGTACAAAATATGTGTATATATGTATATTTCCGATTTCCCTTGTGTTTGTGTCTGAGTGTGTGTGTGTGTGTGTTTGTGTGCTTAATCGTGTGACAAGAAAATGTGCTAAAATATTCTATTTTTATTTTGCAGTTGAAACAAAGCTTATTTTTTGAAATGCAAATATATAAGGCTAATATGTTGTTTTTGCTCCTCTGGCCACAACATATTCCATTAGCGGCCAACACGCCGCCACTTAATCCTTAATAAAAATAAAAAGAGATCCCTAAAAAACTTTGCTCCAACCTTTAATCCAAAAGGGGAGCCCCTACCAATATTATTGACGCAAATTTCTTCTTCTATGATGCGAATCCAATGTATGCAAATAATCAACATAATTTTCGTGCTCTCAACAATTGTCGCAGTTACAGGTGAGATCCAATCCAAGAATAGCCCCCCACCCACTTTGGTGTTGCCATATGCTATATGAAAAGAGGAAAGAGAAAGAAATGCTGCCAGATATTTATCAAGCTAAATAACAAAAACAAGCGAATGTAACAAATTATTCAAATTCTTTTTTAATTATGGAAAATATTCAACTAAAGGATTTGTGATGCGAATATAGATTTTATTGTGACTATAGAAAATGTTTGTACTTCAGTAGAAACCGATTTTATAGTGAGTCATAAATAAATACAATATATAATTTACGATATGTAAATTGGTTGCTTTTTCTTTTAACTGGTTTTATAAAACAAACCTCTTCAAATGAAATAGATACGTTGTTCTATGATCCTATTCAATACAATTGATTCAAATAAAGCTTTCTTTCAAACTTTTCTCAATTAAAAATTTATCAATTATTAATATTTTTCAAAGCTATAAGCTGTAAAAACAACTCTTAACTGTTTTCAACTCGTAATCCACTTACACAATTGTAATACATATATTTTGTAGGCTGATTAAAAGACTAAAATCTTCTGCCTACAAATCTATTTAGATAAGAAGCTAGCAATATTCCGTTCAGTATGAACATGAAAGATTTGAAAAACATTTTCCAAAAAAAATTAAAGTTAATTTATAGATTTACAACTGCACTAATGGATTTACAACTACTTAATGATAGACTAATTATAATTAAGAAACACTCAAACTTCTTGAATAAGTTTATTTTTAAAAATAAAACTACTAAAATCTTATCTCTCTATATATTCTATATATTATATAGTCTCCATACTAGTTTAAATATTGAAAAATTTTAAACACCCATTTAAATTGATTTCAGATTGTTGTTCGAGCCGAATTTTATTATTGCGGGAACATACGTTGAAAATTGTGCAGCATCAGCATAATTTTCACAATCATTTACATGAGCATGCCCATCAGTTACAACAGCAGATTGAGGAGCATGTGGTCCAGTTGGTCAATCAAATGGAACTGCAGCAAAAGCTCGATGAACAACTGCAAGAATCGGATACTGATGCAGAGCGAGAACCGGAAACGGAGGCGAAAGTGGAGGTGGAAACTGGAGGACAAGAGGAAACAATACTTGAACCAGATGTTGAAGGACCAGCATTGACGCTAGAGATGGCCAGTAGTACTTTGGAGCCTCAATTCGACTTTATAACTGACGAGAGCTCATCGACAACCACAACAACAGCAAAGATAGCAGCAACAACACCCCCCACCACAACAACAACAACAACAACGATGAACACGTCATCCACATCGATGAAACCGACAATTACAGTGACACCAACAGATGAACCACCGCCTGATGGTACAACAGCAACTGGCCAAACTAGTGTGGAACCAGTTAAAGATGGTGTTGTTACCTTATCCATAAAATTGCCCACGGGCACGGGCCATATGCTACCATGTAATGAGCCCTTCAATGAAAGTTATTGCTTAAATGGTGGAAGCTGTTTTCGTCTTCCCGTTAGTAATCACACACTCCATTCCTGTGTATGCCTTGATGGTTACGATGGCCCACGCTGTGATTACAAGAGCTGGAATGGCAAGTTAAAAATTACAACTAATATCTGAGAGACTAATTAAACTTCCTTTCATTGCAGGTGACTATGTGCCAACGCAAGTGTCCTTGGAGCATCAACCAAAAATCTTAATGGCTCACATTGTCTTCTCCTTTCCCATGCTCATCCTGCTATCAACCATTTATGTTCTCTTTGCGGCCGTATTTATGTTCCGCAATGCTCCCGAACATCGAAGGAAGCAGCAACAGTTGCATTTGCATAAGCAACGCTTTTTTGTCAGCTGTTGATCAGCTCTATATATATATATATATACATATCAGTTCCCTGATTTGGAAACAATTTTGGTTTCATTTGAACTAGATAGTTGAATAGTTAGTTCTTATTGATTTACGTTGCGCAACGGAAAATTTAATTCTTTAATTTATTGAATACATTTAGTATACTTGATAGGTTTTTTTGTAGTTTAGTTGCAAAAGACGCACAATTCTATTTAATATTATTATTATATTTTTCTTTTTTTGATTTGCTTTTTAAGCTTTCGTTGGAGCTTTGTAGTTAGTTTATTTTTTTTTCTTCTTTTGTTGTAACATTTTGTTACTGTAAGTTAGTAACTTAAATTTAGCTTGATATATTTTTTTTTTTTTGTAACACTTTGTTACGCCAAAAACAAAAACATTTGTTGTAAACATTACTTTGCATATGTTGCAATATTTATGGAAAACAAAAAACACAAATATTCTTGTAAAAAAAAAAAACCAAGTAACAAAAGTAAACGAAATGGGACTCGAAAACAGGACTAAAATTGTAACAAATGTGTGTTGTTGTTGTTTTATTGATAGACTTTTGGGTTGGCAATCACGATCGGATAAGATATCAACACTGACGCACGAATTATTAATATAAAGTCAGATCCTTAGATTGTTTATCGGCAGATCTGCAGTTAGATTTCCATGTTATTGACTAACAAGCAAAAGTTTCAATATTGATTAGTTTGATTAATCATATTAGAGTGACTTATTGGTCTTCTGTGATTATTTAACTTGTAATTTGTTTTTTAACTATTTGGTGGAATGGTACGATGTCAACGATTTGAACACATTTTTAATCACTATTTTTTTAAGGAAATATATTTTCCAAGCGTGAATCATTCTCAGTCAGTCATAGGATATAATATATCCACATTGAGATCCATATGGTTATCCAGTTCATGTGCATTAACATCGATATCTTATACCTCACGATCAGGCTCAAGCTAAAAATTCCGGGATACATATATATATATATATATGAAATATAAGCTCAAGTTCAAATTAATGAAGCACGCTAAGGAGGAAAGGGAGTTTTTTTTGTTTTTTTTATATTTTATAATATATATTTTATCCAATATTTCGTCCAAAAATTCTTTACAAATTTCTTAGAACTTACAGTTAAATGTATAGTAGAAATTATTCAAAAAATTCTCCTTTTATTTTTCATCATTTCATGTATGAAATTCATTTTTTATCATGATCGATCATCAATATGAGATGTGGTATGTATGCGCATGGCTGCTTGTGTATGTGTGTGTGTGAGTGTGTGTATATGGATGCGTATTTATATTGGTGGAGTATACGAGTGGGTGTATTTGCATGTGTGTGTATGTATATATGTGTGTTTTGTGTAGGCATGTGTGTGCTTTTGCTTGCTTTGCATATGCGTAAGGAGTTCAGACACAAAATCCTAGGATGGAATTCCTCCTCAGTTACACCACAACACTGGAGAGAACCACATTTTTGTGGATTTGACAACACTTGTATCGGGGTGGGGGTGGCAGCTGTGTGGTAGGTAGGTAGATAGGAAGTGGGTGGTAGTGGTGGGTGATTGGATAAATGATGGTAGTAGATGTGTGTCAAAAACTCTGACTCATTTTTCCTTTCTTCTTATTCCTTTTTTTTTTTGTTGCTTTTTCGTTTCTTCTTTTGTTTTTATGTGTTTTGTTTTGCTTTTTCTTGAATAAATGTTTGATGTAATCTTGGATTAGGGATATGAAGTTCGTACAAAAATGATTAAAATATGTAAATATTAAAAAATGTATTTTACTTTTGTTTTATCTCTCGTTTATCTTGTGTAATTGTTTCTCTTGTTTTTTACGTTGCGTTCTTTTTTTTTTTGTTTGTTGTTCTGTTTCTTTCTATCGTTTTTTTCTTTTTTATGTGTGTGTTGTTTTCTTTACTTTCTTCTTATTTTTGTTTTTAATAATATGTAATATATATATATAATAATTATGAGTAGGATTATTCGCATGTAACGGCCAGATCCTGTGTTGTAACATCTGCTGCCGCAGCGTTCTTCTCCTTCAGATCCTTGGTGATATCCTACAGCGGATGGAATAAAGGGAAAGGCATTCCGTTAATAAACTTGTTTAAATAACAGCAAATAAATTCATTATAATTAATATGTTTAAAGAAAAAAAAATTAATATCCAAGTACATTATGTAGTGGGTAAAACGAAAGAAACTTAAAGCACAACAACAACATGATTTAAAGTTAGAAGAGTATCACCTTCACGAAAACAAACGATGACACAATATAATAAAAATTAAAAAAATGTATACAAAAAATTAATTAAAAGCGTATCAATGTAAGTTTGCCAAAGGTGTTTCTGTGGGTGGAGTGGTGTGGAGTGGGTGGATATGGGGGGGAAATACCCCTCATGGTATGTTCTCGACAATGTGTAAGTACAGTTGTGTATAGGTAGGTTGTGGTTGGTCTTTGGTTCATTTTAATGAGTTACTGCGGCCAAACAGATTTGTTAGAACAGACAGATGTATGTATATGTGTGTATGTTTTTGGTGGGGATAGAGGAGATGGTTTATTTGTTTGTATGTGTATGTATGTGTGTGTGTGTGTGTGTGTGTGTTTTTGGATTAAAATGAATGCAGTTAAGCGTCAGATTTCATTTAAGAGTTAAAGAGCCATAAAAATACAGAATACAATTTTACAGTTGCCTATATTTCCCATTCACTTTTTACATCCGTCAAAAAATGTTCATGCATATAAAATATGAAAAACAAAAATTATTACAACCGAGAGAAAGCAACCGAAACTAATTTCGTTTTCAGTAACGGTAAAATCCATAAAGCATGCACACCACACAAACAACTTGACAGTTATTCGATATCGAAATTGCTTAGTTTCGGTTGCCTGCCCTGAAAACCAATAGATTAACCTTTAGACAGAAACAGATATTATGGGTAAAACAGGGCGCGACCAAGCCAAAACAAATACAACTGAGTTTGATGGGATTCACACATTAGCTAAGTTTTCTACGTTCAACAACTACGGAAAACAAGCAGGCATCACAAGGATTGTAGTAACATGACTATATTCATTAAACCGATGTGCTTGTTATGATACCAACAATTCGAAAAAGCGGGCCAACAACAAATGATGTGAAATTTAAAAAGCAAAGGACGAGCAAGCGAGCGAGCAAAGTACATAGTTAAAATATGTAGCATAGAGAAGAATAGTAGTAGTTGAGGCAACACTGGATGATGATTTTGGTGGTGGAGAGCTGCTGTTAAACGGCGGGACGCAGGAGCGTTGGTAAAGTGTGTTCTGTATGGTAATTATTCACCTTATTGTTTCTATCTAATTCGTTAAGATCATCATCATTATTAGCTTTAGCATCATCTTCATCATTATCTCCGTTTAATCGCGGCAATGCTTCAAGCTTTGCGGTCAGATGATCAATGCTAATCTCAATTGGATCGTGGTGATCATTATCAGTTTGCGTATCAGCGATTTCCTCCGGCACATGCTTTTCCTCTAGAATTTCTGGCAATTTCAACTGTCTATCTGTATTATCATCATCATCATCATTATCAGCTTCAATTGTAACAGGAACGGGCAATACATCAGAAATTTCATTGGAGCTCAGATCTTCGCTAATCACTTGTTTCGTTTCTTCCTCCTCTTTTTGATCTGCCTTCTGATCTTGTTCATTTTTTACAATTTCGGCTGCCTGTTCGGTAATTTCATCAACAATTATCTGAGCCTGTTTTTCGATATCAGTGGATATTTGTTCTTCATCATTCTTTACATTTTCAGGCTCCGTCGCATCTGCTTTAGTTTCTTCTTCGACATACTTTTCATTATCAATAGTTTCGGCTGGTACTTCATCCTCATCTTCGGCCAATGCAAAGGCCGAAACACGTGAGGGTGGTGGAGACTTTGGCAATGGTGGTGGATCACTAGCCTCGGCTAGTACAATTTCTGAGGTGGAAACAACAATAACCGTTTCGGATTCGATTTCAGAATCAGATTCGGGTTTAGGGGAAGCGGCATTAGAATCGTTTTCGAGCTCTGAGGCGGCCGCCACTACAACGAAACCTTCGGCTGCATCGGCCTCACTACTAACCGCTGCAATAATAGCTTGGACCACTTGTTCTTCTTCAGAATCCCGACTGGCTTTGACTTCTGGCTCATCCCGTGATTGCAAAGTATCTGTGATGTTGGTGGTGGTGTTGGTATCGGTTGTTGTGGTAGTGGTGTCAGTGGTAGGTGGTTGTGGTGTTGGGATTGTTGGGACTGTATTGGTTTGGGTCTGAACTAAATCTGCGGCTGCAATTGTTTCGGTCTCAGTGGTTGTGGTTGTTGTTATTATTGTTGTTGTTGTTGAGTTGTTTTCGGTGGTTTCTGTTGTTGTTAATTGTATTGTACTCGTATTTACAGTGTTGTTGTGTGCGTTGTTTGAGGAATTAGAGGGTGTGATGTCTATTTGGTTTACCTCAATTTGCGACTTGTTCTTGATTTGCTCGGCCTCAGATTCAACAGCAACTGGTGTGGGTGGAGGCGTAGCACTGCCAGATGAGATGCCATTCGTGCCATTCTGGTGTGGCTCTTCGTCATCAGTTTTGCTTGGAATGTTAGCGGCCGCCGACTCGGCAACTGGCGATTCGGCTAGACCGTTCTTATCGCCATTGGTTAGAGCTTCATCGATGGTGCCATGTCCATTGGTCACAACTTCTGGGGCAGTGGTTTCCTTAGCGGCAGTTTCGGTTGATGATGGTGCAACAATTGTCTCTGTAGTTGTTACGGCAGTAATGATTTCTTCTGGCTTGGCAGCTGGCACCTCGACTGTTGGCGGTGTTGTTGGCCTTTTATCGTCTCCTCCTCCATTGGCAGCCTGTTCCTCTTGTGCACTTGCGGAACCATTTTCAACGGGCTTCACTTCATCCTTGGGCGTCGCAGGCTGTAATTAGTGAAATAAGAAATGAGTTTTTCCACAGAAATGTTACCTATTCATTCATTACCTTCTCTGCTGACGCTTCTTTAGGCTGCTCGGGGGCTTCTCCATTTGTTGTGGGCTCAACTGAAGCTGCAGATCCCTCTGCTGCTGCTGGTGATAGTGCTGCTTCAGGACTGGCTTGAGAAGCTGCTTCAGGACTGGCAGCAGCTGCCGCTGTTGGAGATACGGGTTCCTCTGTTTTGGCTGGCTTTTGTTTATCCTTCTTGCCAAATGAAATGCTTCGGAATGACCATTTCTTTTTCACCTTGTCTTTCTTCGACTTGGATTTCATGCTTTCGTCGGCAAGTGGTGAAATTTCCTCGGCTCCGGCTGATTCCTTGGGTGATCCGGCAGCAGGTGATGCCGCCTCGTCCTTTGACGTTTCAGCTGCTGCATCACCCGAAGCTCCACCTTCACCTTTAGCTTCACTTGCACTCTTCTCGGTCGTCAAATCTTTGTCATTTTCCGAGTGATCCTCCGTGTCCTTTTTCTATATCAAGCAAAATACAAATTATTAAGATTGCATACATAAAGAAAAAAACAAATTCATTCATTACCTCACTGGCTGCCTCCTCACCCTCTTTGGGAGTGGCTGCATCGCCATTTAGTGGAGGCGCTGCTGCTGCAACATCGCCTGCCTTCTGCTGGTCCACATCTTCGATTTTCTCAACTTTGCCTGCCACTTCGTCACCCTCGCCAACCTTCTTGGGATCGGTGGTAATATCAATTGAACGCTTGCTTTGAGCTTTACCCATTTTCCTCTGCTCCTTATTTTGGTCCTCTTTAGTTGCTTATATATATAGTTTGGTCTACAAATTTAGAATAAAAAATAAAATTTTTGTTTGTTTTTATTATATTTTTCTTGTTTTGTTTTCTGTTTTTATGTTAGATGTGAATTTGTATAAAAAATTTGATAAATATATATCGAAATGTGGATAAAAAATGATCTCCCCGTTGTGAACTAAAGCTGATCTTGTCATTTTTTTGTTTAGATTGTTAAAAACATATATATATATATATATTTCGTAACTCGAACTTCTTTTATTCGAGCTCAAACAAATATAAAAGGCATTGGAGCGAAAACTGCATAGAATTTCACTTCTGCAAGTCTCCGTAACTCAAACTATTTTGGCAATAAGATTTTGAAAGTTGGACTGTATATGAATATCGTTTGCCATACTAAAGAAAATTGAGCTAAGCCAAACAAAGAAGAATAGTAGATCAAAAATAGCAAAGGAATGAAGAAGTAACAGAAATTTTTTTCATTTTTAATCTAATCTAGTTTTTCAATTATTCGTAGACATTTTTAAATCGATTCAGCGAAATGGCACAATGGCGCATTTTATTTTTAAATTTGACATTTACAATTTGTTTATTTTAATTGCAGTTGGCAGCATTTCGATTTACGTCGTACCCAATACTTTCGCTTGGCCTCATTCAAAAAAAGAGGAATGGACATTCGAAGGATTTCCTTAATGTTATCAATGTTAAATAAGGGCAGCGCCGAGCCATAATGGTAAACAATTGACACGCCGATTAAAATGAATCATTCAATCCATCAACACACTCGTAAATTTGTATGAAATAACAAAACAGAAGGCACACCACAGATATCGGATAAAGAAGAAGAAGAAGAGGGGAAGGGTGTGGCGACAACAACGACAGCGGTGGACTCTCGCTCTTCCGCCAACATGCATGCAGCAGGCGGCAGTCGGCGGCAGAGGCAATGCGTCATTTTTAAAATCGAATTACACATGAAAAAAAAAAAACACAACAAAAAGTAAATGAAACAGAAACCGTAGTAAACTGATGTGTGGAGGAGGAGGAGAAAGGAAGAGGGAGCACAACGAAATGTGGCAAAAAGTTGGCATTTTTCGTTTTCTTTTTGTTTAGGGGTTGTAAAAAAAAAAAAACGAAAAAAGAACCCAGTGTAAAGAGGGTGTTGCTCCTCCCCGAGGCAATTGACGGAAAAATGGCGGCAAAAGCAGCCACAGCTGTTTCTATGCTCAAGTGAATCAACAGCACAGCTTCCCCTCCCTCTCTCTTCTAGCAAAATCTACCACAGTGTGGGGGACGCCGCCGGCAAATCATCTCCAAACTTTTAGCACGTGCTAATGCCTGCCCTGATATACAGATTTTTATAGGTATTCATTGTATACAATAGGTGTGTGATGTGCCTAGTATTTCTACCGAAACATTTCTGACTCTAGGCAATTTTTTTTGATATGAGTCATTTGTTTTAGTAAAAAACGTCTGAAAACATGAGTCAATGTTAAAGACACTTGAACAAACAATATGGGAAATGGCAATTTTTACGGTTTACAAATGTTAATTAAAATACCAACGTAATGGAAAATGTAATAGTCACCTAACCCCCGCTATAATCAACACCAACAACACCACTACTTATCCGAGTATAGCAAGCATAACAATCCAACGATTAAGACAAGACACAAGAGACATCAAATTTCAAGTTCAACGAACCTACAACTACCTACATACACAAAAATGTATGTTTGTGTGTGTGTGTGTAGAGATACGTACGTAAAAAGCAAACAATTAAATTTGAGCTTCAAAACGTTTCATTTGAAATTAACTTTTTGCCTATGCACAAAAAATTTTGATGAGTAATTGCCAAAATATGTTGAGTCCTCCCTCCTTCACAACCACCATAAAGGGCATGACGCATCCAAAAGGACAATGAGAGAACAGGAAAAAGAGAGAGAGAACCGAACAAGAGAAGTGGACTGCGCAGAGGGTAGTATTTATGTAGTTGCATTACACAATAATAACATTAACGGTTCTGGTCATTGTACTATGTTGTTGCCATGACAACCAAGCGACGCCGTTCTGTCGAAGCGGGCGTGTGAAAATAATTAAGCGAGGCCAAAAAAAAAAAAAAAAAAAAAGGAGTGCAAGAGAAGGATGTGAAGAGAAATCAAGAGTTGCCGGAGTGCAAAAAAACTGAAAGCGCATGAGCAGCATAGGTTTCCAGGTAACTAGAATGAAACTTATGATAATCTTTAATAATTAGTTCGAGGATTAGACTGATAAACTAATAATTAACAACATTGGTTTAATTGAACATGGTTTTCCACTTTCTACCAATAATAATAATTAGTTTGATCACTATGTGCAATAACCACTTAATTGAAAATGCATAAAACTCAAGAGGTGGGGGGTGGTGAAGAATTGGGCGGGGCGGGATGTTAAATTTGTTATCTATTAATATAACTTTAATAGGCACTTGGGGCTGACACTTCAATTGTGTGTCTGCCTCTGAGTTTTTTCTTTTTATTATTAGTTAAATTCAATTTAGACATGACTTTTGACATGCCACACATACATACATATGTGCATAGATATACATATATGTATATACACTTTCACACGCACTTTGCTTGTTGTAAGCCGCGCCTTTTGTGCTAAGTAAACGAAACGACAAAGGAAAACACCACCACACCATCAGCAGCCGGCAACAATAAGTTGCGGAGAATCGGCGGCGGGGGCTCAGTAGTGTCTATAAATAAAAGCGCATTTATCAACAACGAAGTGTGTTAAAAATGCAACACAAAGAGAAGCTCAATGTGTTAGTGTATGCATGTTTGTCTCTCTGTGTGTGTGTGTCTATCAATTTTGACACTTGAAGCTGTTGTATATCACTCCCTCTGCACACAGTCTTCTTCACCATCTCCCCCCCATCCACTGAGACGTAAATTAAATTGATTGCGTTGGAATGTTGTGCCGGCCGGCCGGCTGGCCGTTCGGGCTGTCTGTCTAGCTGACTGACTGACTGACCAACTGGTCAAACATTAATTTCATGTGAGCATACCATTTGGTTAAGCATCTGCAAGATCACTGGCAAAAGATCTCAAATATGAACACACATTGTTGTACAATTAAAATTGAAGGAACGAAAGGAAAGTAAAGAAATAACGGACCCTAAGTGCATGAGCACCCGTACAATTGAACTTTTATAAACTAATCAAGCTCTCTCGCCACCCCTCTCCATTCCATTCATCTATATCTATCCTTTTCTCACACTCTTCTCTATTCCTCAATTGAGTGGAAAGTTTTACTTCAATCAACCGAACAACATTGGCTGACAAGACTTCAGGCTTAAGTAAAAAGGAACGAAGTGCAGTCAGTGGGCTGATGCATTCCATCTGCTGATAAGCCACGCCTAAATTATTAATCAGTCTCTCACAAAGACGTGTGTAGCAGCATACATAGAGCTCAGGTCCGGAATGCATCCCTTCCCTCTCTTTGTTTCTAATATAAATACCGTTATAAATCGTATTTGCTATATGAAAATTTGAATTTCGTGCTAATTATTTAAATTGAAAAGTGGAACAAATATTTCACATTTTAAGCGGACATAATGAAAATACTTTTCAAAGTATTTGTATATTGATACTATCAGAAAATATATAGATATAACTAAACATATGTACAAGTGTCGATTCTATGAATTCATTACTATTGCCTTTTGGTATTTTGTAATTTAATATTTGTTCTAGAGAAATCCAAAATTGCCTTACAATACTTTTGTTAAGATATTCATATATATATTACATATATGTAAGGCAGGGCAATTTTATCCTACCACTGCCTTAATCCGCCCCTGACTGAGCAGTCCCCAATTTAATTGCAGTCCGCCCACAAAAAAAAAAGAAATGAAGATTAAAATCCGTGCGAAAAAGAAAGATAAAAAGAATTCTGCCTGTTTTTTTTTGGCTATGGGGGCGGGTGGATTGTTTGGTCGTCTTGTTGTTGTATTCTTCTTCTATGCTGCTTGTCATTCTGGACTGTCTCAAGTAACCACCGGATATAATTGTTCTTGAAAACGATACCGTAAACTGAATGCATTCCATAATTAGTAACAAGTACGCACAGCAACAACAACAACAACGACAAACCCTAAAGAGAGAAAAAAAAAGAGAAAATATTCTTTTCAATTATCATTTCCGGTCAATTGGACATACATTCTTATGCTTGTTCTTGTTCTCCTAAGTGTAATTGTGTGCGTGTGTGTGTGTGGGACTGATGTCTTTACAATTTCTTTTCTTCTTTCTATTTTTGATATAAATACATAACCGAAAATATAAAAACCTCATTGCTAACGGTACATAGATAAAGCCCGCTGCTTCTGGGTGCTTCGCTATCTACTGCAACCAATTCATAGTAGATAAACCTCTATAGTCATAGAGGAAATTGTATTTCTATAGAAGGAAATCTCATACAGGAACCGAATTGTCGCATGAAACTCACCCAATGGGCTAGGCTAGGCGGCTTTGCTTACTCAAAATTGATAAACTTTTAACAACACAACACAAATGAATAAGTTAATTTTCAATTGATTGCATTTGTGATTGGATGATTCATGAGAAATTCTATTTAATATATGTACAGTGGCGGACAAAACTCCACGTACGACTTTTAATTTCATCAAAGGCATTAAATAGAAAATTATGCAGTTTTGTTTTAAATATATTTATATGAGAAATATTGTAAAAAAATTGTATTTTTAGCAATAAATTCAAAAGACACTGACAAAAGTGTACATATGTATGTACATACATACGTACAAAGAGTTGTGTTCGCCACTATATGGAAAAGAAAGAAAAGTGGGGATTTACACTTGATTGAACTATCAGAAATCAGTTTGATTCAACATTTAGTTTAAGATTCTCATTTGTTGTACAGTTAGTTAGTTAGTTATTTCTTGATGTGTTTGGTTAAACTTAAATGGGTTTTGCGGTTACGTGATCCATACTTGCTTGATATAAGAATGTTGTCTCAGTTTTATCTCTAAAATCTGACTCTGACACAATCCAAACAAAAGAAAAAGTGATCTTGACAAACATTAACTCCCCAAGTATTGTATATTATTATGCTTTCTAGACAAACGTGCCTTTTCAACGACTTTTTCATTAGCAGCTGAAATACATGTATAAAAGATAAGCCGATTTTATCATATCTCTTCTTTTTTTCGCTTTACTTTTTCTTTTTCTTTTTTTTGCCACTCTGCATAATATTTGGGTTGTGAATGTTGTTTAGAAGGAATGAGGGGGGGTTTAGGGGGGCCGGCATTCATCATAAAATCAGACGCACTTGAAAAACATCTACCAAGAGCCATTGAAAACCGTAATGAGACGCAAAACGCATAAAATCATCAGCAAGAGCTATAAAATTTTATGGTTAAACCAAAATCCGGGGGGAGGGGAGGACGCTAAGAGGAATGTTATGTATGGGATGGCTTGGTTGGGTCGGTTCGTTGCGTTATACATTTTTGCAAAACGCAAAAACTAAGAACTATAAATGGCATTAGGAATCAGTATTGAAATATTTCAACAATGTTATTTCTCAGCATACGCGAGAACGTTGAGTGAATTTCTAAATAGGTATAGGTGCTTGAAAATTATTACAACTGGCGGTCGTTTTCTCATTTTTGTAATGATGTGCCAATAAATTTGTCGCTCTACCACGCAAAAATTGATTGGCCAAAAGGATATATATAACCACTATCGACCAGCAACAACAACAATTCAACGACAACTACGACTTTGAGAGCAAAGAAGAAAAGTTGCCCTGAAAAACCGGTTAACATACATGTACATATCTATATATATTCCTGTTTCTCTCTTTCTAGTTCTTGATGGTCTCCTTTACATGTACATATGTACATACATATACCTATATATGAATGTACATTTCTACACCTATTTTCTGGGCCTTTTTTAGTCCGGGAGTAGAAAGTAATAATAAAAACTAAAAGGCTACACTATTGCCAATTAGTTGTTGCCTCGTCAAATGGATTGAGTTGTTCGCAAGTGGCGCGCGCAGTTTTCTAATTTGAAATTCACAAAGCAAGACGTCGTACCTAGCATACACAGACACACACACATACACAGATGATACACAGTTCCTTCTTTCCTCTACCCGGGTTTGGGTTCTCTTTGGCATTGTAAAACGGCTTTTTAATACATAATTCATAAGGCAAAACTGGCGAAAAATGATTGACGCGCTTCTGTTACTATTTCCGGTACTTACTTTTCTGTCGCCTCTTTATGGCCAACAAGTAGCGCGGGTGGTCGGTATTTGGGATTAGAAAATCGAATTTCGTTACGTTTATTATCTCAAGTGAGAGTCAAAGAGTTTTTTCTTCTTTATTTTGTTTAATTAAAACCGTTTTCACACATTTAGCATATATTTAGCGACTATTAAAAGAAGAGAATATATGGCATACACACAGCAGACACACTTTTATTTATTTTATTCTTTTTTTTTTTTTAATGTAGGAGTCTCTCTCAAAGATAAAAAAGAAGTGAATTTTCTTCACACAATTCACACGCGCATTCGAACGCCAACGAACCGTTAAAGTCAAACACAAAACGACGACTGACTCTGAACTGAGTGAGTTTGATCAACACAACAACCAACCAACGAGGGAGTGAGGGAGGGAGCAGAAGAAAACTTCTTCTTCTGCTTGCCGAAGTAGACGACAAAGAACGACGCAACGAAACGCATCGTTTTGCCGGAAGCGAAACCAACGACAACAACAACAATAACAGGGAGCAGGCAGCAGAAGCAGTAGCAGAGCAGCAGTTGAAATGCGGGCGAGACCCGGGTAAAAGGCATTATTCATTGACCATCATCACTTATCGATGATAAAGGCGAAAGTCGTCGTTTTCTTTTTACATACATATATAAATTGTTATTCTTACTGATGGGTGTTGTGCCTCGCTCCTGTATTGTGCACTACACAACAAAAATAGCAACAACAACAAGAATAAGAACCCAGACTTAGTCAATAACAAACTAATGAGCCTTGGCAAACGTTGGCGTCGATGCGTATGGTTTATTGCTTTATTTTTGCCATTCACGAACGCGGCTCCTACACCAGCTCCTGTTCCCTCTTCATCTTCTTGTTCTTGTCTCCTCATTACACACACAATGACCCCACATTCACATGTGCACATGCTCGCCAAGCGGGTTATAAATGATCAAGAAAGCCTCGAAAAATGATTGGAATGGACTGAATGACAATTGGGGAGGATAAGAAAGAGAGAGAGAATATGGGGAATGTTATATACATGTATGTGTGAAGAACGTTTGCCACCGAAAATATTTCTACGCTCGTTTATCTGTTATATTTGTAAAACAGATTGTGTGTTGTATTGTTATTCAATTATCACTCTCCCAACCTCTACACAATTATCTCAAATTAACAGAAATTATTCAATGAACTCTTACCACTGTGGGAGTAAACATGATGGTTCATGTTATAATTGAATTTAGCATTAAATGCCTATGTCCTTCTTTCAGATATAGTCGAACTTTTCTAACTTGATGAAAAATGAACGGTAGTTGAGGAAAGTCAGTGTAGAATTTGAATTTTCAAACTCAAAGGATTCAAAACTCGACTTTTTAAGCAAGATTATGGTCACTTCTAGCTAGGGAAGTTCGTCTGTTTATAATGTTTTATAATCAGAGGAATTTCAATTTTTGAACAACAATTCGATGATCTAGCGAATTTACAGAATGGAATTAAGAACAACTTCAGTTTTTAGTTCCAAAGTCCGTTCGGACAGAAATGCAAATCTTGAACCAAGTGTTGAAACGCTGCCATGTCTCATTCCAATACAAGTCATTCCCACTCGTTGTATAATATGCAAACATCTGTGTGAAAGATGTTTCAAAATACTCGGCGCACCCCTTCAATTTACCCATCACTAAAAATTTTTTTTAGTACATTCGTTTGTTCTGTTTTTCTTTCCTGTTTTTGAGTTGTGTTGGAAAAAAATGTTTCACATTGTTGTAGCAAATTCTCTCATATTGCTCTATCGACCACTTGAAGATTGAAAAAACTATCTATCTATACTATGCTTGTGGTTTATGGAATGCAGAGATACATATATTTATAAATAGGCTTATAAATTAATGCCAATACAAAATAAATTAGATGAAAAGAAAACATGGGCCACTTATGTAGTTATCATTGTATATATAGAAATATATTCATAGTCCAAACAAAAAATCAATTGTAAAAATAACAAATAAAAGCAAACGAGAAGATATGCGCGAGGCGATCCAATTCCCGCTGCTATATCTCATTCTCGAATTTGATTTCAAAATTTATGTATGTAAGTCTCTGCCATTTGGCATACAATTTCGCCTTTTGCGGTTTCTGTACCTCGTACTCTCTTATTAGGCGAAAGAGTATATTGAGATTCCCTAAAATACATACATATATGATGAACTATAAAATCCCAGGGCCACTCCCCTGCCATTATCAACCTAAGTGGATTTAAAATTGCTAGATAAGAAGATGAAATTTTAGTGTCGAAAATCGAGTGATTTTTATGACATTTCTCTGTAAAGGGTATCTCAAAGTGCCTACTTAAGAAATTTGTCTCTAACGCGCTTTGTCCCCTCACTTTTCGTCCCCTGCTAGACGGTTGGTTGAGGGGGTTTTTGCTTATCAATGCCGCAGTAATGTGTGTCGAAGCGGGGGCGGCTCTTTTGTCTGTGTTGTTGCATGCATGCATGAGGAGGAACATAAAGCCGGTGCACGAGATTAGAGATCAACCGCAACTCGCACTTGACGACGACGACAATCAAATCAAATCAAATAATATGAAAATAAGTACGTAAAAAAGGGGTCGGTATGGAGAGTTTTGTTCGCAACTGTGGGACAACTGCTCCACAATGTTTATTTGACATTTTTAGCAAACGTTGACGAAAAATTTGCAATAAAAATAAGACAACAGAATAATGAAAGATTTTTTTTTTTTAACTAAGCATCAACAATAATTTGTGTGTGTGTATGTGTTGGTGTGTAACCTGAAGCAACTTCAAAAGAAGCGCAAAAAAAAATGTTCATATTTGCATGCAAATAAATAGATTTAAATAAATAAATGTGTATCGGAAATTCAAGTGAAAATACGTATTGGAATTTACCATTACGATTCATAACTTTATATAAACCTGTCCTAAAGAAACTTCCGATGCCCCTTTCTAAAGTAATTCTGTTAGTTTTTACAACCATATGTTTTTATTCCAATAAAAAAAAATGTAAGATGACTCAAGTTTTAAGAAGTTACGAAAACTATTTCAAACCAAAAGTGGATTAGTAACATTGCATTCTCCCCTTCCCCATATCAATCAATCATTCAATATATCAATTGCAATAATATGTAAAATTCCCCAGTTTCAATGGCAGATTTTAGTAAAGGACCGGACACACGCACACAGATACACTTACACAGATACTCACAGAGGAAAGTACACTAATACTCAGGCCAGTTAGGGCGGTGGCTGGTTGGCTGACTGACTGAGTGTCTGATTTTGCGAGAACTGCCGCCTCTGCCTTTGCCTTGTATTGCAAAAGTGCGACGCAATTTTTTCGTAACAAAACTGTAGAATAAATAATAAACGATCCTCAACTCAACAAAGAAGAAGAACCACAACAACATCGACCGATAACCAAGAGAGGGAGCCAAGTAAAAGTAAACTGAAATGCAAAAAGGGGGACACACACAGCAACAGCTCTTGCTCTCTCTTACTCTCTTTAACTTTAACACTCGACAGCAGCAGCAACAAATTTCATACACCCACACGCATATACACATACACATGTACATATAGCAAGGATGTTGCCTTTGCGGCTATCTTGTTCTTGTCTTCTCTTTCTTCCCGCTCACTGTCTTGCTCTGCCAGCCGAAAAACATGTTAGCAAGTGTAATGCAAACAAAGAACATGATTTCCAAGGCAAAGGCAACGGAGACAACAGACGACAATGAAAAAAAAAGAAGAAATATGAAGTCAAGTCAAGGCAATTCACAAAAGAAAAGACAGCACAAAGAGCAAAAAAGGATAAGCGAAGCATGCAAAAGGAGGAATGCCTGATAAAGCAAGCAACTGAGAGACAACGAGCGAGGGAGTGAACAAGAGGCCAAACACCGGCCGACAAAATAGTGGCAACGCCCAAAATCGTGAAAAGGAAATCTGTTGAAATGCAGCACAATTATTTCGACATAAACTAAAAGGACAGTTTCACTGCATTTTCCTTTTCTTCACAATGCAATGGTTTATAAAATATAAAGTACACATTTTGGAACAAAAAAAATTGTATTTTTAAATTTCTCACACACATTAATGTGCTTGGCGTCCTTTTTGTCTACGTTGGTGTGTGTCTGTGTAACCATATTATAATTATACAAACGTCAATTGTCAGAGGTAGATGAAAACAAAACACAAAAAAGGAATTGAAAAAGAATAAGTGATCAAAAAAATTATGATTTCTCCAAAAGGAAAGTCTGAGAATGAGCAAAAGGAATGTCCGAGAGTGACCAAAATGAAATTGAAAAACAGGAAAAAGTCGGCAATTAATAGTGGGAGATAAGGAGGGGAAATAGAGGTAAGGAGGGGAAAACGACGCCGTCCCAGTCTGAGATACTAATACTGAAATATTAGCAATTTGATACACATTTCATTTTTATTTTGCAATATTTCATTTAATTCACCAGTTATCAATCCTGTTTTTTTTTCACAAAATTGCGGTCTAGACACAAAGCGGTATACAGAAATTCAAAAAGTTACACATACACACACAGACACAAATTACTTGGCTTGGGCTTGGCTTAAACCTCAAATGTACTTTTTCTTGCGATTGGACCACTTAATAGGAATTTTGAATTTATATTTATTTTTAGTAAATATTTTTATTTTAGATTTACCTGGCTCGATAATTAAACTTTTCTGTTAAAACACAAGCACTTCTCAGTTCTTTCTTTTTTTCTTCTTGCTTCGCGAATAGAACTCTGATGTAGCGTTGCCAGAATTTAAGACAATTATGCCGCCGGGAGCGCTATTCTTTTGCTGCTAGATGTCGCTTGAGGTGGAAAGGGAAACTCACCACTTGTTTCAAGACTAACCAGATGGAGCCACCTCAAAATGTAAAATAATAGATTTAATTTATTTGCACTCTTTTGGGAAACTCGACGGATACTTCAAAAACTATATGGTTATATATGCGGTTTCTAGTCAACAATGTGTATCAACATCAACAACAACAATTACAGCACCAGTAAGCTTATATAATAAAAATTTTGCATGAAACAACTTTGGTCACATAAAATGCAAACTATTCTTTTGTTTAAAAATTTGTTATGTTCCCGCTTAAGTTTCTCAGCTGTTTGTTGTTTATGATAGTGGTGACAGTTGGTCACGATAGACAGAAATGCTTAAGAGTAATCGGATATGTTAACGTACTTTTATGCCACCACTGGATCAAAAAGTCTCAATTTTGAGCTAAGTTAAAAAACAATCGCGCAGCAAAACAACAAGGCAACGGTTAAACAATAATTTTACAAATTAACAAATCCGAAAGCAATAATAATACGCAGCAGTTCGCTAGCTGCTCGAATACTCGAGTATTTTTTATCAAATTTTCATTTGAAAATAGTGCAATAAAAAGTAACAACCACAAAAGATACATCAAAGGCAGAGTGAAAGTGTAACAGATACGAAAAAAAATATACAGATACATATTCGAAGAGAGGAAGATAAAAAACTAAAAAAGCATTAGAAATGTCAACATATCAAATGAATTTTAACCAGGATTTTACGTAAGTTACAACTCAATCAAAATCTGAATAAAGAAAAGCCTTGGCCAATCATCTTCCTTCCCCCGCCTAAAAGAAGGTCATTATGGCAAAACAAAAAAAAAAAGAAACAACAACGACAACAACAAAAAAATACTATATTCAAAAGATACAAAATAATCAGATATACAACAACAAACAACACGAACAGCTGCTGAACAAGCGGGGGCGATGGCAGTTAACAGGGGAGAGTTAATAGAGCTCAAACTTTGAGCGTGTATTGGCATTGTTTGTATCTGTGACTGCCAGTAACTGAGTGTATGTACATATGTGTGAGTGTATTTATGTATGCATGTATTTAGTTTATTAGAACATGCAAACAACCAATTCTAATAAGAATGACATGCATATAACAAACTATTATGAAATATGTGGCTAAAGAGGGGGGTGGCATAGGGCAGGCGTTAAGTGAGTGCTGCTTGGTTAGCAGAAAATAAAACAATTACACTAAACTACAAAAATTGAACATAAAATAAAAGAAATTTTTGTTTTTTGCCTTTGGTTTCACAGATTATATGAATAGAGTTTCCATATATATGATATAAAGATCTAAATTAGCAGCTTGATTAGCTTAATAATATTGTTTGACTTGCAATTTGGATTAGTAAAATTTAAACAAATTCTTATGGTGATCTGATAAAATTAATAAATAAATTAGAAGAAGAATCATTCTTTATGTTAATCGTTTTATTGTTAATCAATTGGGACAGTCGTAACTTCAATAAATTTGCATTTTATGTCGGATAGTGTAATTCTCTCCCGCATACACGCAAAACAACCTCGTCACACACTGTCAAATGCGCAACAGCTGATGTTGATTTTAAACCAGAGTCTGTCTTTATTATTTATTTGCTTGCAAAGCTTAACCAACCAGTTTTGGTTTTTTTTTTCTATTTTAAATAAGTGTGTGATTATATTTGGGTTTTTCTTTTGTTTAGATATTTTTGCACAGCTGATGTCATGATTAGCCACAAAGTGCCGTTACAGTTTGCTCTTCTTCTTCCCTTACTGTACTAAGTGGTCATTTACAAGTGACGCAGAAGACCAAATCAATAATTTCCGCTTATGGTGAAAACGATGAGAATAATAAAAACAAAAACAATTGCAATAAATAAACACACACATGGTTACACACAGATACGTTTTATATGTAGAAGTAGCTGATAGATGCGCGTCATAAAGTCAGAACAAAGAAATTTAGGTAAACGAAGAGAGAGAGAGAGAGAGAGAGAGACAGGGTACCGCGAAAGAGAGATAACGAAAAGTGTATGCCTTCAAATCTAAAACAAAAATCAATTAGCGGGTGAATGCACGCCAAGTATAATACATATAATAAAAAATAAAATACAAAAATTTAAACATTTCCTTTTGACTCTTGTGTTTGAAACAGAGGGGCAAGTTCAAGGTTTACTTTATACACTTTTTTGTTTGTTTGTCGAACAGGTGCACTTTGAATGGCTTTGGGTGGAATGAGGGAATGCGTGATAATGCACGTGATGTAAGAATGTAAACTTAAAGCAACTTGGTTGCTTAGAAAAGGGGGGAGGGATCGTAATTAAACAACTTGTTTTTCACAATATTTCTACATACATATGTATTACGAATACATGGAACAATATATAGATAAAGATAAAAAGATCGTTTACATAAAATTCCCGTTTTTGTGAACACATTAAGTATATTGCATATATATTCTTATTCATCAGCTGATTTGATTCGGCTTTCATTGTGTTGTTCTCGTTGAACTTTCATTCACCTTTCTTTGGGATCGTCATTACTGTACTGTACTTAATTATCTTTCTCAAAGATTGATGCGTCAGAAATAAAAATACGTACATATATAAATAAATAAAAGTAACAACAAAAACACATTCTTCAAAGCTAATCATTTGTTTTTGTTTGTAAACAGCAAAAAGCTAAAAAATAAGAAATATAAAATGCGAAAAACTAACAACAACAAATAAGGCCTTTGATGGCAACTATCGCGTTCCAGTCAGCCTTGGGCTCTATTTTTTTTTAACATACCCTGTAACCGCAAGACTAATGGGTATGCAAGCCATAAGACTTGTTCTGAAGGAATTCTGAGTTTTAAAGACATAATAAATATGTATTAGGCCTATTTAATTAATGTTAATTATTTGTACAGGGTATTTGACAGTCGCTATCACCATAAAGTTTGCGAAATTTTTTTTGTTGGGGGATATGACTATTTTTATGGTGCCAGCGGGAGGGGAAGGGGCGGATGCAAAACTAGTTTCGATTTCATGTGAACAACAACATAAAGCATATCGGCCGAGGTCTAGCCACACGTGTTGCGCTCTCTTCGCTCTTGGCCTTATCGCTGAAAACGTGCCTGGAATAATTGAGAGTCCACAGATTGTGGCAAACCAAAAAACTTTCCAAGGCAATCAAATGCAAAGCACTAAAAAACAAAATAAAAACATTCTTGGATCGAATAGACTTGAAACTTTAAGTGACAGATCACTTTTACTCATAAGACACTGAATTGTGAATTTTGAAAATTGTCTAATCAAACTAAATTTGACCAGATCAAAGTTTAAACTTGATTAAACCATTCAGTAATGCCATTTTATCATTATGATTCTTTTAATTGATATTGCTTCAAAAATTAAATTAAAAATAAGGTATACAATTTATAAATAAATATAAAACTAAGTAATTTTAAATTGAAAAATATTTAAAATTTTATTTCTATGTATTGGGCAGAATTTATTTTAAATCTCCCGCTCACGCAATAACGTAACAGTTAAATGTCGTAAGCATATGCAAACGTTAGCTCTGGCAGCACTGGTGGGAAAATTAATGTTGCCAGATCTAAAAGACAGCGACAACCACAACAATTGGCATTGAAAACCTTAAAGATTTTAAACAATTAAAAAAATAAATCAATATCTTATGTTCCTGCCATGGAACGGCGTGCTAATTTTCTGGCCCTTATACTGCTCGATGCATTGGAAGATGAGAATGAGGCCGATATTTTTGAAATGCTTGAGAAAAATGGTACAAAAAAAAAAATGATTTAAAAAATATTGGTAACTTAAAATCAAAATCGCATTAAAAATACTTATTTAGGTAGTACAGGGATTAATGCCAGCCTGGTGATCCTGGAGCGTGGATTGGCTCCGCTTCATTATGTGTGTGGAATGCGGAATGAGAAGCTAGCTGAACGTATAATGGAAAAGTTCCTAGAGAATCCCCAATTGGATGTGAATGTTAGATGCGATGGTCAGATGACGCCTCTGCATATAGCTTCAATGTATGGCCGTGTGGAACTTGTGCGAATGCTACTGGAAGTTGGAAAAGCACGACCTGATCTTCCCGATGATGAGAACAAATTACCCGTCCATTATGCCATTGAGGAGTGCCATTTTGAGGTGCTGCAATTGCTCAGGGATCATATATTTCAAGAGAAGCAAAAGCAACGTGAGAAGAAACAGAAATTACAAATACCAAATCAGATATCACCTACCCATCAGAAGAAAATCGAATATAATTATGATAAAACATCGCCATACTATATTAATATAACACATAGAAGGCATCAAGTTCAGCCTGTATATCCCAAAAAGCGTCCTGAGCCGGTAGAGGAATCAGTGAATTTGTTTTCCCTTACACGCGAACATCTCAGCCAACAAATTAACGATACAATGGAGCATCCGTCTCGTCGTTCCCTGATAGAAAGTTGGCGGGAGAAGGTGGAACGCTCCAGAGCTCGCCAAAGTCTTCTCCAGCAATTTGATGACAATGTGGAGCAAATGGTGGACGAGGCCTTGGCCAAGGATGACTTTAACTTTGTGGAGCATGTACAAAGAAAACTTCGAGAAGAACAGCTGGCAGAGGAGAAGAGAGAGCTTAATGGAAAGGAAGACCAGCACAACTCAAAGAGTCGCGAGGTTTTTGAACATTTGGTCGAACAAGTCTCCCAGGCTAAAGTTGTGGAACCCGATAATAGTTTCCAAACCGCTCAAGAGTCTTTGCCTACTGAGCAACAGGAGCATCTGGACTCTAGTCGCACGGGATTGATACGATCACCACGCCAAGATGATTATTTCCTACAAGTGACCGAAGCCTATGTACATACAGATGATGAGAATGGTTTGGTTTTCTATGAAACGAAACTAATACAAAATGGTGGGACCAAAGTAGCCACACAAAGAGCAAAGCGACATGCAGAGCAGGAAGTTCACATGGATAGCTCGGTTAGTACGAATCTAACTTTACCCCTGGACTATGAGACCGATGCCTTGAGATCAGAGTTAACGCAACTTGGTGCACCTCCCATCGGCCCCATAACTATAACAACTAAACGATTGTATATCAAGCAATTGATTAAATATCGACGAAATACGGAAGCTCTAGCAAAGGCCCAAAAGCATGCTCAGGCCTCACAGGTTAAATATTCTGTTGAATTGCATCGAACTCTGAAGACGCCGCAAGATTTTCAGAAAATTAGCGAATATATGCCACAGTTGATGACACACAGTGAACATTTTAATTCGGTGACCGCTCCAAAAAAGTCTCTGAGGGAAGGCCATCTCAAACAAAGCTTTATATATATGCTAATTGATCCGCTAATCTCTCGGAATTTGCCCGGCGAGTCGGCGTTTTTAGATAAATTTAGCATTTGGCAAAGATTTCTAGATTCGATTTTCTATATTGGCAAAGGAAAATCTTCACGTCCATATGCCCATCTCTATGATGCCATGCGTCAGCATACCCGTCTCCATCAACAGCAACGCCGCAAGGATGATAAAGTAAAAAAACCAAATATAAATCAGCTCCTCCACTCCACCGGCGATCTTTTCAAATCACCTACTAAAGGAACAGATCCGTCAAAGTCTAAGAAATTGCAACGAATTTTGGACATTTGGTCTCGTGGCTCTGGAGTCGTTTGCCTTCATGTCTTTCACAATATTATGCCCATTGATGCTTATACTAGGGAGGCGTCCATGATCGATGCCGTCGGTCTGCTTCACTTAACCAATTTGAAACGTGGCGATTACTATGGACCAGCTCAATCCTGGACTATGAAACAAAAGAAACAATTGGGCATTGCCCTTTTGTTTAAGGCCATGCACATTTATCTGGCCGAAGGGGAATCGCAATTATCGCCCAGTGATTTGATCTAAAATGAATTATATTAGGAAATTAAAGAATTGAAGATTTTTGTCCCAGTACCAAGTACAAATACTAAATCAATTTAGCCTCTTGATCTCTATTAATTAATTGATTGTATAGAATTTAATAAAACTGAAAAACACAAAAAATTTATTTATGAGGGTTATTATATATTAAGTTATTAGTTTAATTTTAAGTATTATTAAATGGATCTGCTTTATAAATGAAGCGAATCGATGCAATGTTTCAATTCACTCAAATAATTTTTCTTTGCTTTTGCTTTCCTTGCAATTGGTTGGTTATATTGCCTGCCAATCGTTTAATACGACTTTTTATTTCTTTACCTTTGCTTATTCTATATTGATTGTTTATTTCAAATGGAAGTAGGAGGCTACTGCTTGAATTGTGAACAAGTCAATTCAAAAAAAGAAATTTCAATACTCTAATATAATTTTGAATCATTGATTTATAATCTGTCAAAGGTAAAGCTCGATCAAATATTTTGCGCTAAATAGGAAATTCTAAAAAGTGATAGTTTATTCTTAATGTTCAAATTCCTATATATACATATATGTATATTAGTATAAAGTGGAGAAAAAAGGGCGCTTTATAATTACTTACCTGAGTTACAGGACATGATAAAGCAAACAAACTTCATTTAAATCAAAGAGTATAAATAGCAACTGTTACGTTTGCTTTTGCTTACATATTCAAAGAAAAGGGTACATTCGGTTTTGTTAGTAGTTCGTCAAAACAAAAAAAAAGCAAAAGTATATACTACCAGATATGAATCTTTCTCATATATGTTTTTATTATAGAATAATAAATACAGTTAAACAGACAAACAACTTGGCATAAGTTTTACAAAAAAATTTTATCAAAGGAACTTTCTTGTTGTAAGGGTATACAAACAACAGCGTGCCAAGGCGGTGCTTTATGACTTGATTTTATGACATTTACTGTTAGGCGGAGTGCAAATATTAGTAAGAAGGGATTACAGTTACTTAATCGACATACATATATGTATAAAGGTGAAACCGTAGAGAAAATGTAGTAAAGAACAATTGTTGGTTGTGAGTCTTTATGGGACGAAGATTTATATATGTAATGTGATAGGACTTAAACAGCTGAAAGGGTTATATAAGTTTCATAACGATTTTTATTGTCAATTTAATTGCTTTGACATAACGTTAACCATTTTTCATTCACTTTCATTTATTTCCATTTGTATTTTCCTTTGCTCCGATTGAGACCGACAGAAAGAACAGCAAAATAAAGTGCGAGTTCAAATGCTCGCAACGTCAACAAGTGGTTTTTGTTAAATCTCAGATTATTAATTTTTTTTCACCTAAAATGATTTTTTCTTGTTTTGTTGTTTACATTTTCATGTTTAAGTGTGCATACTTTGTATATGTAAAATATTTCTGTGACACAGCAGGGCAGCTGTGTCCTTGCATTTGCAACCAACCCCCTTCTAACTCACCCTTAATGAAACAGAAATGCATTGAACCAATGACAACAACAACAATGTGCACCCCAAAAGTATACTGCACTTTTTGGGCAGAGAATAGTAAACGTTTCGCTTTGTGTGTTATTTTTAGTCTCGTTCATGCTTACAATTCTCAACTGGTTTTAGCATTGCTGGCATGGAGTAAATGTTCAATTTCTGTGTAACGTTATCTCTGCGCAGCGGCGTTTTCGTAACCAATGAAGTCTACTGAGGTGCGAATATTGCTAGTTGAAAACTTTAACCAATACCCCGCCAAGGGGACGTGAAATACCGTCCGCTACGGCAATTTTTGGAAGCCCGAGAGGGCTAATTACATAATAAATTTGAAATAGTATGTAAGAGAGATTTGTGCAAGAAAGGAAGTAAAGGACATTAGTTGCTACTTAGCAGGTTTTTTATCCACTTCCTGCTTAGATATAGGGAGTTATGAACTTGCGAAATTTGTCTGCAAATGGAGAGATAATAAAGTAAAATGTTATTTCTTTCTTCTTCCTTTCCTTTACAGTTCCCTATCCGTACTTAGTTCGACGGGTTTGCGGCTGTATTCCATTGCTGGCCAGGATAAAGTCGAGGAGATTTTCGCCAAGGATAATACGGAGCAAATACGCATTGTGGAACGATTATTTAATAGTTCATTAGTAGTGCTGGTCACTGCACAAAAACCCAATTGCCTCAAGATGTTGCACTTTAAGAAGAAACAGGATATTTGCAATTGCTTTTATCCCTCGGAAATATTATGTGTACGGATGAATCGGCAACGATTAATTGTATGCCTGGCAGAGAGTATACACATTCATGACATACGTGATATGAAGATCCTGCACTCCATTGTGAATATAGCACCCAATGAACAAGGACTCTGTGCACTCTCCCTTAACTCGCATTTGGCATTCCCAATATGTCAAAGTAGCGGTGAATTGCGTATATTCAATGCGAGTAAATTGCGTACCGGTATGACAATTAAAGCCCATGACACGCCCCTATCCGCCTTAACGTTTTCTCCAAGCGGAGCATTGTTGGCCACAGCCTCAGAGCGTGGAACAGTAATACGAGTGTTTTGCGTAAAGAATGGACAACGGGTCCAGGAGTTCCGGCGAGGTGTGAGCTGTGTAAGGATATTCTCTTTGGTATTTGCTGCAAATGGTGATTTTCTGTGCGCCTCATCGAATACGGAGACGGTACATGTCTTCAAGATTGATACTCGTGCTGTGGAGGCAGCGGAACTGAAGGCAATTGGTTAGTCTTCATAAACCACAATTCTTTTAATTAAATTTTATTGACTAAAATGTATTATTTTGTTATTTTATACATAGCCGAGGGAGCTGCCAAGGCGGATAGTGCCACTAAGGATGCGTCATCGTCGAATCCTACTGAGGAATCTAGCACCAATTCGACAGCGACAGTAGCTGGAACAGCTACTTCAGCATCATCGCCATCTTCTGCTAGTTGGGGTGGTATGTTCTCCAAGGCCGTATCATCCTTATTGCTGCCCAGTCAAGTCAGTGATGTGCTCTCCCAGGATCGTTCGTTTGCCACTGTTGTGCTGGCACAACCTGGCCTAAAGCATATCTGTGCATTGACCCGAGTACAGAGAGAGTTGCGCCTTCTAATTGCCTGTGAAGATGGTTTTCTCTACGTCCATGAATTCAATGCGGAAAAGGGTGGAGTTGCTAAACTATTATCAGTACATGATCTACGTGGTGCTTTAGAGGATGTCATTGAATTGCAGTTAACTGAAAGCCAATTGGGCAGGACGCAAATAAAAACAGCAAGCGGAGTAACGCAACAATCATTAACTATGCCAAAAAGTTGTGCGGCCAGTGTCCTTATTGAGAATCCTGAACCCATGCCGGATAATAGTTATGCTGGCATTTTAAGAGGCGATCAAGCGGATGCCATGTCAGGTTGCTATTCCATTCATTTAAATGAAGAAATTTGGCAAATAATTTGTAATTTTTCTTTTATAGATTCCGCTAAATTCCGAAAACTTTGCGATGCCATCGACACACCAACGAAACTTTATGACGAACGACAATTTCCACCCGTGGCCATTGCCGCCAAGGATTGACATAGACGTCAGTGTTCCAATGATATGGTTATTGTCGACAAAACGCAATTTCGTTAAAACTATACAAAAAATAATTTAAAGCAATTTTACTTTAAGTTAAAAAACAAACGAAAAAAAAAATCAAATACTCTACCAGGAAAAATTAACAAAAAAAAAGTATTTTAATTTATATTTACTTTTAGTTAAAATTTATTTATGTATATAACTTCCATTTCTCATTCCGTTTTTGACTCTCTTTGATCTTGTAAACAAGAAACTCTCTCTTTGTATTTTATTTAAATGTATTTGATATTCTACAAATATAATTAATGCTTTTTTTTCTGTAATTACTTTAATGGTGATTTAAAGCCAATTATTAAAGAGAAGCTCAAAAATCCCAAAAAAAAAATTACTCTATAAAGCAAGAAAAATGTGTACCTAAAAAAATTATATATTTAAACTTAAGTAATTTAGTAACAAACCGTATTCAATTACATTTGCAAAATAAAATCTAAAAAAAAAAAATCACACACAAATTGTAAAATAAACTATTAAGTATTTAAAAGAGCATATGAGTAATTATATAGATGTATAATAAAAAATTAGAAATACTTATAGGATAACGATTCGATTACAATCTGAGATTTCTTAATCAAGAAACTATCCGAGTATGAATTTTGTCAATATAAAATTATGTCCAAAATTGAAAGTAAAAGTGAAAATACAAAAAAAAAAAAACAAAACTTAAACAGAAAATCAAAGAAAAAAAAGTTTAAAAAACCAAAAACCAAATAAAAAAAAAACTTTAAAAACTCTGAATATATTTGTTTTTGTAAAGTTCTTTAAAGATTTCTTAATAGTGTTTCAAAGTATAAACTAAGAATACTTGAAAAGATTTAGATACAAATTCTACCCTGGGATATAAACTATAATATAGTTTTTCATACAGTACACGAAAAAGTATTACTGGATAGCATTTTGGAAATATTTAGCAAGAATTTAAAGAAAAACAAAATGTCATCACATTTTTGGAACTAGAATAAAATTACATTTATAAATACTTCGACCTCTTAATAAAACTCAAGTTCCATGAGAAAATATACATTTACATAAGTATGATCTCTTATGTGCTCTAAATGTTGAATGTTTAGGAAATCTAAATATTTCGCTTTAGTTGTAACATTTAGAAGTGAAAATTTTAATCTATTGTATACTTGGGTAAAAGCAGCTCATTGATTTTTCGAAGTGAGCCAACTCACTCATATGGCTCACTGGCTCACTTGTAGATAGCCTATAAGTTCACTTTGCGATCGTCAGTTGAGCGAACCATAAGAACTAGTGTGCCAAAATGAGCTAGTGTGCCAAACTGAGCTAGTGTGCCAAACTGAACTAGTAAGCCAAACTGAACTATTGAGCCAAACTGAGCTAGTGAGCCCAACTGAACTAGTGAGCCAAACTGAGCCATATTGAATGAACAAGCTCAGTGGCTCAGTTCAGTGAGCCATTCATTTTGGCTCACTGACTCATGAGCTACCCAAGTATAATCTATTGCATTTTCAGAATGTAAAGTATATAATTATTATTATTTATTATTAATTATTATACAATATAATATAATAACTAACGGGTTAGCTACTAAGGCCATCGACTCGATAGTTAACTTATATCTTATTGAGTAAGTGTTATTTACATCTAGGAATTTGATTACTGATTTCCCGTTATTGAGAGTGGTTGACATAAGAAGGGAGGTGGGATGGATGTGGCCAAATAGACAAATCCATGAATTATTTAGTTGTGGGCAGGTAACCAATAGGTGTTTGGTTGATAATTCTCCCCCGCATTTCGGGCATCTGGGCTTAGTTTTTCCATTTAGCAGATGGTCGTGGGTTAAGGCGGTGTGACCAGTATAGTATATAAGTATAGTTCATGAATTAATTTTTTATACATTCACAGAATGGAAAAAAAATTTTACAAAACATTTGTAAAAATGGAAAAGAAAGCGTTTCCGATCCCATAATATTGCAATAGCAATGGTCAATTGGGTTCAGTTACAAATGAAACATTTGAGAGAGTTAGAAAAAAAGGATTTTAACTTTGATATTTATTTTAAATAATAACATTGATAAGTCCTTTTGTTGGTTACACTGTTTTATCCTGCAAAAGACTATTAAAAATTGAATAACAATATTTTAGGTAAGGAAATATTATATTCGGTTCGAAATCTCAAAACAACTGATTATCCTCAAATCCAATAATATTCTTAACAAACTTTTATTTAGTTCAATAGAAAATAAACTTGGTTCACAATTTAATTAAGCCATTGTTAATTGCATATAACACGTATTTTTCAAATCGGTTTAGATATTATAATAGTTCATTAGACTTATCCTTCATATACCATTACTAATTTTGCTAGCACGTTTTTCTTCTAATCTTTCCGGTTCGTCGTCCTGGACCTGATTCTGATGATGATGATGCCGATGGTGATGATGATGATGATGGTGATGATGTCTTTGATGTGGCTGTACTGGTGGTAATTCTGGCTCTGGCTCTGGTTCTTGCTCCTCCTCGTTTACATTTGGCATCTCATCAATTTGGGTGGATTTATCCAATTTCCAAGCGCTCTCCGGTGGCGGAGTGGCTGATTTATGTGATTTTAGTGAAAACAATGAACCAATTTTACTTAATTTATTATGTACGGATGCTTCTACATCATGATCTCCTGAACTTTTTAGACTTTTCATAGATAAACCAAAAGATTTTGCAGAATGTTTGGAACGATTTGAATGCGATTTACAGGATTTCGACGAAGAAGATGAACCTCTCGATGATGATGATGATGAGGAGGAAGAACTGCCTGATCCTGCGCTAGTATGAACCGGTTTAGTAGTAATCCAAATTTGTAAAGCAAACATAACCTCAGACTTAAGAGCTTCTTTAAGAGATATCTGTAAAGATAATACCAAAGTGTATATAATAATTGGTAATTTAATTATAAATAATATACAAACCTTTTCTTCAATGGCCACCGATTTGACATTCCACAAGAACTCGGCGCAACCCACAATCATGGCAGCAAATAGACCCAGTCCCAATACAAGAAACACTCCGCCAACGTTCTCCAGACCCAATTCCGGTGTATCACCGCCAGCTTCTTTGCTTTTCTCGCAACTGCCGCCGCCATGCATCTCTTTCCACCATTTACGCTTCAATTCCGATAGTTGACCAAGTTCACCCAGTTTAAGAACTGCTCCGCTAATTTGTTTGCGATATGGTGAATCTAAAAAGATGTCACATAACATCATTCCTAAAGGTCACCTCCCAACTATACTCACTAAAAGGCATTGCGATTCCATAACTCTTGTAATCCAACCATCCACCAATTTGCATAAGATCACATTTTCTCTCCACATTATATTCCAGTGTAGTTGATTCCATCATGAATGCATACAAATTTTTACCCTTTTGTACTCGTTCCACACCCTCATCATTGGTTTTAGTAAAGACCGATGGACGAGCACTCTCCATGGCTGTCCACATTTTCTGATATGTACTAAAATTGGAGTCGCGAAAGAAGCCCATGGTGGAACCACCTAAAAGGGCACCATATTTGATCTTATTCTGGGCAGCCAACTCTTCAGCATTATTAATCGAATTAGCCTGCCGTGAATTAGTCAAAAAGGCAGCCAAGTTAGCCGTATATGAATTTAACATCATAAGGGCAAAGAACCACCACATTCCAGTTACCAATCTTGTTGAGGCAGCTCTAAAATTCGAGAGATATTAATATGGAATTATCAATACAAAAATGTTTTTCAATTACTTTGGTAATATATCACAGCCCTGACCCATCAATGAGCCAATCGAAAGCCATGTTGTATTCATTATAGACCAAATATTTTCAACTTCTTCAGGTTCTTTGCATGGATGTGGATTCTCCCAATCATCGGGAGCCATGCGTGCCAAAGCAAACAGTAATAAAGATATGAATAGATATGCCGATCCCATATATATCCAAACATCCAGTGAGAACGGCGACAGAAAAGAAAATAGATCTGTGGGTGGTACCGGTGGCTTTGAGAATAGTATACTAATTCCCAGATTCATAAAGGGCGGTGTAAAATCAACAGCTTGCCGCCTCGACGAGGTCATTGTTAAATCGCATATACCCAGATCGGCGTTCTGAAAGCATATAAGTTTACAGGAAAGATAAGTCCTCATAAGGGTAAGAATTCTTGACTATAAAATTGAATTACTCAATCTAAAAGAGAATTAAAACTATCAAATACCATTGATTTAGTTTTACTAGGTGGATTCAGTAGAGTTTCTCGGGGTTGTTCTAATTTCCAAATAGTTTTTAATTATTATTCTTTTTAAATCTTTCAAGGACTTTTCTTTTCGATAGTAAAATTGAATTGTTTTCGTTCGTTTGAGCTGTTTGCATCGATTTTTGGGATTGGGATGGCCTTATAATTGATTCGTAATTTAAGCTTTTTAATGAGCAAATTTGATTATCAAAAATGCTGGACATTTGTTTTGATGTTATATAGATTAATCGTAGTTACTAAAATAAATCTTATTACTATTATAAACAGAGAAATAAGATCGAACGCAACTTACTAAAAACTGTAACATTTTCAAAAAGCTGCCAGATGATTTAGAAATGAAAACAATATGTTTCTACTCTGCACTAACTCCGTACCAACTCCTTACTAACTCCGAACTAGCTCCGTACTAATTCCGAACTAACATTTTATGTAAAATATAACGGAATGCCTTTTAAAATGTTCGGTAGATGAGTCAAAAAAAATCATTTACTTCACTAACTAAAACGCTACAGGCTATAAAGCAAACTAATCTAATTGGATTGAAATTAGAAATAGAACACACCTCCTCCTAATTCCATTTCCGAAATTCCAAATTTGTTCAAAACTTGCAAGTATTTTCTATATTTTGTTAGTTTCTTGTTCAATTAGTTTAGATTGAAACACTTACACCATCAATTAACTGCCTTACAATGCCATCCCATGTTTGTGTTGCCTTATTTAAACTGCCATATTTACCATCGGGTGACAAACGAAATTCATATTTAAAATTCAACATTTTTGCAATCGCATCAATCAGATCCATTGAGTATCCTTCATAGCGTGAATTGCCCTGTAGTATTTCACCTTCATTTGGTTCACGCAATGTAAGAAAGGGTGCACCAATGCGCGATGAGATGATAAATGTTTTATTCGATAACTTTTGACCCACACGCTTTTCACTCTCCTCATCATCGTTGAGGACATCCAAACCGTTAACAGGATCCCAGGTGGCCAGATCCAAATAACCGCCAGCATTCATTTCCATAAAACGTAAAGTGAAAAAACTACGCTGACCATTCTCATTAAAATCAATACGTCCTGTGGCCGTCTCATCAGAGCGCTAACAAAGTAAGAAAAGTGAGAACATTATAGATATAATTAGCAATCGAATCCTTATTAAGTCCTACCGCCTTCATGAACTCTATAATGCGTCTACCTTGTGGCCAAGGTCTCTTACGTCTGCATTCAATTTCGGGAGCTTTAAGTTCCTCAATAATACCCAATTCTGTCAAACCTTTAGAAAATAGCCAGACTGCATCATTAAGTAATATCATTTGAGTTTTAACTTGAGTTGGTAGAACTTTATAGTAGCGTCCCTCCCGTTTCTCACGTTCCTCCCAGTCGTGAACAACATTCTTTATATGAAAATCGGTGGGATCGATTAAACGAACTGTAGTTATATTCGCCTCCACACCAGTAAGTTCACCCAATTCCAGGGTGTGAGTATCCAGAACGGGTATAAAAACGCTCTGGAATGGAGGAGTTAATATAATAAATAATGCAACTTTTCAATTGGAAATACTCACCTGATATTCACCCAACATTTTTAACTCATTTGCTTGTTGTAAAATATTTAATATATTCTCAGGTGCACAGTGTATGATTAGACAATTATCTGTTGATAATTTTATTTCCTTTAAAAATGGCCTATAATCTTCATCTGGTCCTAGTTGTTTCATTGTTGTAGGATTTGCAGTCGGTTCACCAATTTGTAATATATCCTGTAATTGTTGTAGCTCTGAAAATAAATCATATTATAAGAAAAGTTTAAATTTTAATATTATTCGATTCCAAAACCTCTTTCCGATTCATAGATAATGGTAAAGCTACGCCAACCAAAACTTTGTACAATTTCAGCAAATCCTTGCGATAACAATAAATTATCAGGATGTACATTTAATGTCATGGATGTATGTTCCCGATCTGGCAGTGATTCATTTGGCAACCAATCATATATGAAATGTGGTATATCCAATGTATCGCATATAGAGGCAATTATATCTGAAATGTATAAGAGTCCTTTAAATTAATCAAATTATTTAAGGAAAAAAAAAACTTACCAGTTCCTCCTCCTGTACTGGGACCAAAAATAGCTATAACCCCTTGAGATATAAGATTGCAAACTGAAATTGAGGAAAATTTAGTATTAGAAATTCAAAGAATATACAGACCACTAACTTTTATTTACTTACCAGTTTTTTCCACTATAAAACTATCATCTGTATTAGCATAGATCACAACCGGAACCAGTTCTATATTACGTTCCAATATATTTGCACGATCCACTGCCGTACGAAAAGCAATTTCCGCTTCATCTTTGTCTGATGTAAAAATACTGCCTAAATACACACAAAATATTTCAATATGTACATCTTTCTGGCAAACGAATGACCCAGTTTCTATTTTTTTTTTCCTACACTTTTTGCAACTTACCCACCATAAATTGCTGTCGATCTGCCCATATTAAGGGTAGTAAAAACATTAATAAATATACACAATACACATTAGACATTTTTAAATCAACTAAATAATAAACATTTTCTATGGAATTGTAGTTTTTTCATAGAATTAAGCTGATGATGTAAAAAAATTTGCACGAAAAGAATAAAACTGCAACTATGACGTTCCGAGGTCTGCAACACAATGAATAGAAACCGAAAATTATGCTAAAATTAATAGCACGATCTTGTTGAGAGATAATGTGAGAGATATGTGTTTATATATACACAATCGAATTGGCTCTATATAGAGAGTATATATATATTCCCCTGATGTTTGTTTTGCTCAGCATATTCTAAACAAGAAGAGAGAATCCACTTGGATCATGGCCAAAACACTTTTGTACTCTTTTTTTTCCTCTTTCATTTTATTTTCTTTTTTTTTACCTTAATTTTATAATTTTGTTTTCTAATGTTTGTATTCATGTTTTACACCTTTTTGCGTACAACATGATCGTAGAAGACAACATATCCATATTTAGGTGAAAATACCATAGTACGTTTGGCATTCTTTGAATATTGATTGTGTTGACCACCCAAAGAGATTTTCTTATGATCACCCTTATGCATGAACATTAAACCATATTGATGATCATGCAGGATCAAGTAATTATCACTTGGTGTATACTTAAGCATGCCATAACGTGGATTCCAATAGCTAAGATGATGGGACATGGGTTTCAGACGACTTCGTCCCTCAAAAACACCTTTCCAATCGGTATGTTTTAGACTTTCACGCAAAGCATTACGCCAACTCATATCCAAATCAACATAACCGGAAATTTCGGAACCATCCGTATGAATATATGAGGTAAATATAATTGTCTGTAAAATAAAAACCATTATTAATATTTAGTTACTTCTAGTTTTAAATTTAAACTAACCGACAAAAATTTATTCAAATTGGGGAACTCTCTCCGTTTGAATGCTAAAAGAACCGGATCCTTATTATCGGGTGACATAAAACTACCGAAACTGGTCAAACCAACCATTTTCGGTCGGATTGCCTGCAAGGCTATATCTCGACGTTTTTCAAATTCCACTTCAGAATATGGTATCTTTGTTGTGCGATAACCCAATTGTACTATAGTTTTTATAGTTTTTCGATTACTCAAATAACGACGATCATTAACGGTAGCAAATGATTGGATATAATCCATATAAGTATGATGATTCAAAACACTGAAATCAACGCTTTTGCCCTCATTGTTCATTTTGTTTAAGTTTGATTAGATAAATTTAGTTTGTGTAAGTATGAAAGTAATATATTGTAAGTGGTTGTGTGAATTTAGGGAACATTTTTGAAATAATTCTTAGAAATAATTTTTTTTTTTTTGAAGGATTACTAGATCTATGCACAAAATTGAAAAGTAACGAATAAACGCAATTTTGTATACCCTTGCAAAAAAGTGTATATTAATTTTGCATCGCATAGAAGGAAGGATCTGCGACTTTATATTCTTGATCAGCACGACGAGCTGAATTGATATAGCCATGCCCGTCTGTCTGTCTGTCTGGATCAATACGATCTCCTCCGAAACCCTTTAGCTACAGAGCTAAAATTAGGCACATAGGCTACTTTTTGCTGCAGGCATTGTATGTCTCGGAATCATGCCAATCTGATTACTAAATAATATAGCTCCCATAGGAATGATCGGCCTAGAATAGAGTTAAACGTTCATAACTTTATTGTTTTTTAATCAAATATTATTTGTTGTTTATGGGTTTAATAAACTTTCTAAGATACTCACCAAGTTTCATCAGAATCGGACTACTATATCATATAGCTCCCATAGGATCGATCGGTCGAGCATATAGTTTTAGAGCAATAACTTTGTTATTTGAAAAGCTATTGTCACGAAATTCAATATCTGGAAGTTAAGCATATATAGAAATGACTGTGCCAAGTTTCAAAAAAATCGTTTAACTATATGCTGTAGCTCCCTTAGGAACAACCCGACCAAAAATTTTTTTTTGTCGCTTTACTTTTTTTTCTCAAGCCACGAACATTTAATGTTGGTTTAACTTGTTGGTTTAACTTGTTTTAAATGCTTTCTAACCATTTTATCATAATATAAATATGTTGTTGTTAAATAACAGTTTGCAAGGGTATACAAAATTCGGCACTGCCAAAGTTAGCCCATCCTTCTAGTTAAAATTAGGTTTGACTGTTTTTTAATGCTTTCTAATAATTCTGCTAAATGATAAATAATTATTAAAAGACTATTTGCAAGGTTACATGAACTTCGACAAAGCCGAAGTTAGCCCATCTTTCTAGTTTAAATATATTTGGCATATTCTATAAACAATCTAAACGTTTAATCGGTTAAAGCCTCAGATAGAAGCAAATTTGGGTTAACTTTACTATGGTAAGTAAAGTGGTTTAGTTTTCATTTGACCGAATTTATTCATATATTTCAAAGAGCAAGCCTTGACACTCCATTTTTAATATTCTTTCCCAAACATAGATAGCAATCGTTTATATTTTTACCCGTTTCATTAAAAAATGATTATTTGTGTATCGATTAGATTAAACTATAGCAACACTTATTATCTACGCGGAAGACTAACAATTGTTTTAAGAATATAAATAAAAGAATAATTTTTTCTTTGCAATGTCTAAGGTAAGTTTTTAGCTGATTCTCTTTAAAGTAGAATAAGTAAAGATTTACCTACAGGAAAAACAAGAAGAGCCATCAATATATGGTTCAAGGCGTCCATCGACCATTGGCCAGACAAATGCTAAACCAAAAGGTGGAACCAAAACCGTTCGATGGTTGGGAAAAAATAAAACATTACTGGCAAGACCCAAGCCTGATTCAATTGTCACTCTATTGTATGGTGAAAATTTAACACTACCTAATCGTATGAGTATGGCAAATGCATTTGTCAAATATGTTGATTCATTTGCTAGTGCAAATGATAAAAGATATTTGCCAAATGAGAATGTGATTAGGAAAGTTGTCTCACTACGCTGTATAGCTGGAACATGTTTAATGAATGATGAGGAATTTGCAAGAAGACATGTTCAAATAAATAAACCATTGGGCATGGGTTTCTTTTTCAGTGAAAATAAGTTTAGTGATGATCCTCTAATTCAAGCTTTGGCTGAAAGGGAGAAACCAAATTTTATGAAAACCCTATCGGTAAGAAAGAATCAAAATATATATATAATTTTTATCAATACTATTCACATTTGCATATATCTCTTACATAGACAATTATTTTCATTTGTACACGCAATTCTAAGGGTCTTAATATTTCCGGATATATTGATTATGAGCATAGTTTACGTCGCTATAAATCGGGCAATTCGAGTGAAGATCAGTGGAGTCAATTGTTTAGTGGTCGCCAGCGCCTTAAACCCCGTAAGGAGGATCTCAGTTTTATGAATTGGAAAAGCGGTGCCATTACATATAATGATAGTGATAATTATAAAATTCTACCATTATCCATAGTGGGTTTGTGTTTCGAACACAAAGGTGATAATTGTATCATTGATATTGAAAAACGTGTCACAAATGGCTATCACATGTGTTTCGAAATTGAATCGCCCAAACATGGTTCCATAGTATTATGTGATCATCGTGTAAGGCGACAAAATTGATCAATCAAAATGAATAAATTCAATATAATAAAATGTAAAATATAATGGAATCTTTCAGATATAGAAAGAAAAATCTGACCCTGTAGAACCTTACAAAAATTTAAGAAAAATCAAGTATATTGGTCTTAAATTTTTAGTTTTAGAGTTACAGAGAAACCTCGATAAACCGAATCTGAAGGAAACCAAAAAATTTTTCACCATATCTATTGATTGGTAAAAAGAAATTTAAAGAAATCTGAAAGAAACTTCGTTATAAATACTATTTTTACCCGCTTACATAAAATAAATGATAAATCACTGCACTGAAGTGAGGTGAATATAAAAAGGAAAAAATTAAACATTTTTTCAATAAACTTTTATTTAAATAATTGGTTATTTTTTTGTTTGTTTGTGCAAGTTTCGAATACAGCCATCAATACTTCGCTTAACAGATGCTAAGCTATCGAATGCACTTTTTGGTATAGCTTCCTGTGCCTTAAGAAAAGTTTGGAGCTTTTCAACCATTTGTTTTCTTTGGCAGTGATTACGTTCTCGACCTGTTTATCCTCCTCAACAATGTCGACTGTATTTCTGTTCATAACACTATCAACAATCATCAGTAATAAGTAATGAATGAAAACAAATAAAGCAAGACTTTGTTTAGCTTTGGTTTGGCAAAACAAAATTTTAACGGCTTGCCACAAATTTATTTTGCCTTATTTTGTTTTCGTTGTATTTAGGTGTTCGAAATATTGTTTCGCTTTTAGACTTAGAAATTCTTCTTTATGAAAAGAAGAAAAATTTGTAATGAAGTTCGTCATATCAAGGTTTTCTGTATTTTAATCACATTTGGTTAAATTTTTTTGGCGCAGCAACTGACTACTTTTTTAAACTTATGGTTAATATTCGAAATTTTCCTCTTATGAAACCTTGAAACCTCATTATTGACCTAATTTTATCTTTTATACGTTTTGAAAACATCGCATTTGTCAAAAGTAAGTCAGTTGCTGCGTTAAAATTTTGAAGTTAGAGGACCAAAAAAATTTAATAATATTTCTAGGATTTAAAAAAGTTAATTTATATAAAGAAATGAATTGCTGATGATTAAAAAAATGGAGACAATTAGTTTTTATAGATTTATAATCCCAAAATTTTAACGAATGGACATCAGGAAAAACTGGAAAGGATTAACTTAGAAAAGAACAATGGAAAAAATAATAATAAATAATAATAAAAAACATTTAGAAAAATATGTGGTTATAGATTTTGTAACTCTAAAAATTATAAATAAATTACAAATTATAATTAATCAATTGTTAAAATTGATTGTATAGAAACTTAAATGGAAATATTAAGTTTATTTCTGATCATTTTTTCTTAAGATATCCCAAGGAATATTTTTAATAATTAAATTCAGTTGATGGCTGGTACAAGATCTAGTGCTTATCCTATTCTGCTATCAAGATCTAACAGCTTATCAGAATCTAATATGAAATAATAGGAATCATGACAAAAATGAGCTTACCTCAAATATGCACGTTTTCCTTATCGGAAGATCATTCTCTGAATACCTCCTCAAAGTTCGCCTAGAAAACATCAAAAGCACAATCATTGAGAGGCACTTTTGAGATCAAAAAGCTGAGAAAAACCAAACAAAAGCAAACGGAATATCATAATATTTGGCAGACACTTTGATGAAGACCTAGTAAACACTATGAAAAAAAAAAAAAATAAATATGGCAATAGATCAGACCGGGGGACCAGCCCAGACTGGTGGATGCCGCCTACGTCATGGACAAGCGCCATAAATATTTAAAGGCATCTCACATCTCTCTCTCTCTCTGTCTCTCTGAAAAAATCTCTAGAGAGAAGAAAACTATCAAGTTAGTATATATAGAGAGACGATGAGAATTTTGTCAGATGTTCACAGTCAGTGGGGCAGTCAGTGTGCGTGCTAAGCGCTCCAAGACTGGACCGCTGAAATCTCGGGGCGAAAAAAATAAAAAAAAAAAAAATATTAAAAACGGAAGATACAAAATTTTCATACAAAAGTATTTCAAATATTTTTTTTTTAACGTAATATTGTGAGTGTATATATATATATATATATATATATCTTATGTGGCTAACGAAATGGCTGCTGCATTTAGAAAATTCAATTAGATTTGAGTGCTTTACTTGAATATATATACGAATTTTCCACATTTTCGTATTGATTCTTTTGTGGGGGAAAAAGAAAAATGCATTTCTATCCAGTTTACATTTATGTGTTAATCATTCTAAAATCCATAAATGCCCTTGGCGGCGATGGACGTGAGGAAATCACAGTGGGTAAGTAAAACATTCAATTGAATAAGAATACAAAAAGTTTATTGAAATAATATTTCCTTCTCTTAGGTGCCATTTTCTTTGAGAATGAAAAGGAAATTGAACTTAGTTTCGATCAGGCTTTTCGTGAGATAAATAATTTAAAATTTTTTGAATTACGTTTCATTACAATTAAACGTTATTTGCCCACCAATGATAGTTTTTTGCTACAGCAAATTGGTAAGTAATATTTATAATCAATAAACTTTTATTTAATAATATTCTTCCGTGTCTGTATAGCTTGTGAACTGATTTCCAATGGCGTTGCTGCTATTTTCGGACCAAGTTCAAAGGCAGCTAGTGGTACGTACGATCATCGTTCATCCATCTACAATATATATTGTGAAAACATCTGTTTTCCTTTCTTTTGCTTTTGCTCCCTCTCTCTTATAATTTGATTTTCCTGTTGTTGTATAGATATTGTAGCACAAATAGCAAACACCACCGGCATTCCACATATAGAATACGATTTTAAGTTGGAGGCTGTACGTCAGGCGCATTTAAATCATCAGATGTCAGTGAATGTGGCACCCACGTTGTCCGTATTATCTCGTGCCTATTCCGAAATCATCAAAACAAATTATGAATGGCGCACCTTTATGCTCATCTATGAAACACCAGAGGGTGAGTTTTCCCCACAAAAATATATACATAAAGATCCATCCATAAATATATGTATGTTTGTGTCTTTATGATACATCATTGAATAATTTAAAGCTATCGATCAAATATTTTGCTTAATTTATTTGAAATGCTTCATCTGGTAAATGAAAAAATATGTTTACCAATTGAAATCAGTGTGCAAAATGCTATCAAAGTCAAATTACCAAAGTTTCGTCAAAAAATTGGAATGCTTGGAAAAAGAATTATCATTTTAGGCATTGCCATTTGCAAATATTATTATATTAAGTTTTATTTAAGCAGTCTACTATATAGATTCACGAACTTCTTCATTATTCCATAGCATTTTTTAGCTCAATCGAAAAAAAAAACATTTTTTGCAATAGAAATATGCACATTTTCAATGACTTTTATTACACAAACTACTCTTAAGGGAGTAGTTTGTATATATATATATATAGTTTTTTAGTTATTATCTTTCACTTTTAGAGATTTCATAAGGCAAGCTCAATTTTAATAATTTACTCAAGTTGGATTGAGAGAAACCCTAAATATAGGACTAAGCAATGCGTTATTTCTGTAAATATTTCAATAGATATAATAAAAACTGGTATAATTGATATGTCCATAATTTGAAGCTTGCACTCATAAATCAAAAATTGTTGAAAAGATAAAGAAACTTTTACAATATTGAAGAGATTTGGACTACCTTTCGGCTTAAAAAAAGGGTTCAATGTGCGGTTCATATGCCAAAAGTATTAAAAATATTGAAACATCGTTTCGGCTCAAAAATGTTATCAATTTAAAGTTTAACAAAGAATAATTATGTCCAAAAAATTAAAACTATTTGGATCGCTTTTTCATTTTAAGATATGCGTCCATAATAGACTAATCTTGTAGGAACTAAATAAAAATTAATAATACAAAAAGGCCACAAAAAAAACACACACCGGATACTTAAATACGTTGCAAATATATTAAAAATTGAAGTTGTCTGATAAGGAATAAGTTAGATTTTTGCATTTTCTAAGTATTAATCTCTGAATGTATGTATCACCTTCTTGATCTTAAGTTGAGCGTTGGAAAGAATAAAATTGGGATTGGGATTAGAAACAAATTGAATGAAGGGCAAACCAATCAAAATTTATTTAAATTTAATAAAGAAGTAATTTAAGGGACTTTGCCTTATAAACAGAACATAATATAAAATAATCAATCAGTTATATAAAATATTTTTAAAATATATTTCCCTACATTTTGCAGGACTTGCACGCTTACAGGATCTAATGAATATACATCCACTTAATAGTGACTATGTAAAATTGCGAAATTTGGCCGATTATGCAGATGATTATCGTATTTTATGGAAAGAGGCAGATGAAACATTTCATGAACATCGTATTATACTGGATTGTGAGCCATCAACATTAAAGGAATTGCTTAAGATATCAGTCGATTTCAAATTACAGGGTCCCTTTAGAGTAAGTTTACTATTGAATGAAATAAACTCTAAGATATTTATTCAAACATTTTATTGATTAGAATTGGTTCCTCACACATTTGGACACCCATAGTTCGGGCTTGAAGGAAATCTATAATGAGGATTTCAAGGCGAATATAACTTCAGTTCGCTTAAAAATTGTAGATCCAAATCCATTTGAGAGAAAGAAGACACGCTATAGCCAAGTGGATGTAAGTAAACACTGATTATATATAAATCAATTATATTCTCAATCAATTTCAATTCATGTTTTTATATAGCAAATATTAGGAAATCAAACTATGTTACCAATACTTATCTATGATGCTGTAGTTCTCTTTGCGAATTCAGCAAAAAATGTTATCGCAGCCATGCAACCATATCATCCACCGGAGAGACACTGTGGTAGTCCAACACCTTGGGTCTATGGACCATTTATAGTGAATGAAATGAAAATTATTTCGGAAGATGATGTTGAGCCGCATTTCAAGACTGAGAACATGAAACTCGATGAGGATGGCCAACGAACACAATTCAATTTGGAGATCTATAAGCCAACGGTCAATGAACCCTTAATGGTCTGGACACCTGAGAATGGCATAAAAACACGTAGATTTAATCTGGAAACGGAAAGTTCCAGTGATGCACAAGATTTCTCAGTACAACGAAAAGTCTATACAGTTGTAACACACTATGAAGAACCTTATTTCATGATGAAGTAAGTATTTCTTTCTGTTGATTCATAGACCACTTCTAAGTATTTTTATTTTTTCTCTTTAGGGAGGATCATGAAAATTTTAGAGGTCGTGAGAAGTATGAGGGCTATGCCGTGGATCTGATTAGTAAACTTTCAGAACTTTTAGAATTCGATTATGAGTTTATGATTGTCAATGGTAATGGCAAATACAATACAGAAACCAAACAATGGGATGGTATTATAAGAAAACTTATCGATCATGTAAGTAAATGTTAAGAAAGATGTTCTATATAATTTTATTTATATATCATTTGAAAAGCATGCTCAAATTGGAGTTTGCGATTTAACCATTACACAACTTCGACGTTCTGTTGTGGATTTTACGGTACCATTTATGCAATTGGGCATCAGTATTTTACATTATAAAAAGGCACCGGAACCGAAAGATCCATTTGCTTTTCTTGATCCATTTGCGGTTAAGGTATGGGTCTATATGGCATTTGCTCAGCTCATTATGACATTGGCTTTGGTTTTTATAGCCAGGTGAGGATGTTTGTTTTATTTAAGTTAAAGAGATTTTTAAAGTGTGTTGTTTTTTGGAAGATTATCGTATCGTGAATGGATGCCTCCAAATCCAGCAATTGTGGATCCAGATGAACTGGAGAATATATGGAATGTTAACAATTGCACATGGCTAATGGTTGGTTCCATTATGCAACAAGGTTGCGATATTCTTCCTAGGTAAGAATTGGGAACTTTACTTATGATAAATGAACTAATCAGTAGTCAAAAGGACTAACACAAGTTGTTGTTACTAAAATCTTTGCACTAATTAGCTCAATGTTCTTTAACTATTTCAATATAATTCACTTTTTTCCTAAGCTTAATGTTTTGAGAGTAAAATTTAATAGAAGGGAAGATACTAAAGCTATTGGTTTTTGACTCATTAAACTTATTTTTCTATATCAAACTTTTGCAGAATATTTCTTTGTCTAACTTAGTCCTGATTAAATAGAAAACTTTTACCTAACTTTATAGCCTTTAACTTCCCCAGATCATTCCATAAGATATAGATAACTTTTATTTTATTTTTTTTTAATTTGTTATAGAGGTCCTCCCATGCGCATTTTGACCGGAATGTGGTGGTTCTTTGCCTTAATGATGCTAAGTACATATACAGCCAATTTGGCTGCCTTTTTGACCAGTAACAAATGGCAAAGTACGATTAAGAGTTTGGAAGATCTTATTGATCAAGATGAGGTTAAATTTGGTAGCATGCGTGGTGGTAGTACATCATTATTTTTCTCTGAATCAAATGATACGGACTATCAACGTGCCTGGAATCAAATGAAAGATTTTAAGCCATCGGCCTTTACCACAACCAATAAGGAAGGTGTCTCCCGTGTCCGTAAAGAGAAGGGCAAATATGCTTTCTTAATGGAAACAACAAGTTTAACATATAATGTTGAACGTAATTGTGATTTAATGGCAATTGGTGAGCAGATCGGAGAGAAACATTATGGCATTGCTGTGCCATTGGGTAAGTTCTGTTTTAATTTAAAATAAATTTGATCTTGTAATAGTTTATTTTAGGTGCTGAATATCGAACCAATTTGAGTGTTTCCATACTTCGGCTGAGCGAAAGAGGCGAATTGTATAAAATGAAAAACAAATGGTGGAAAAATCACAATGTTACCTGTGAAACTGTCCATGAAGTTGATGGCGATGAATTATCCATTATTGAATTAGGTGGCGTCTTTTTGGTTTTGGGTTGCGGAGTTACAGTTGCTGTCCTTTTGGGCATCTTTGAGTTCCTGTTTAATGTCCAGCATGTGGCCGTTGAGGAACGTGTAACACCTTGGCAAGCCCTAAAAGCTGAATTAGTCTTTGCTCTTAAGTTTTGGGTACGTAAGAAACCCATGAGAATCTCCAGTAGTAGCAGCAGTGGTGGGGATAAATCATCACGACGATCGTCGGGCTCACGACGTAGTTCAAAGGAAAAAACTCGAAGTAAAACGGCATCCTAGTAAATGTCTAATAATTTGTTTTTAATGTTAAATAAATGAATAAAAATTAGTCTTTTTTTGTGTGGAATCGTTTGGTTTTTTATTTAAATGGTGCCTTAAAAATATATATATAATTGTTGGGCAATGACCAGCAACGATCTATGTATATATATTCTATATATATATTTTTTTTTATATATTTATAGATTAGGCTTTAAGTGGCATATCTATAGGGTGCTGTGGGGAGTGTCAATACATGGGCTATTAAAAGAGAATGTGAATATTCTATTGAAGACACAAAAACAAGCGTATTAAAACGAAATACACCTAAAATAATTGCTGAAAAATGTTATTTTTTGTCAAAAAAGTGAATAGATAAAAGTTGTTAAAAAAAAGTTTATAGTGAGTATTTACATTAGAAATATATATTATACATAGATAAAATTCTTACATTTTGAATTGTATTCATTAACTCAAAAATAATTGTTTTTTTTATGTTTTTAAAGAGAAATATAATGAACAACTTTTCCTTTTTACATGTTTCTTAAGAAGGAATGGAATATATGTGATATTTATTTAATAGATTTAGATAAAATATTGAGTATAGTATTTGAGAGTACAATATAAGGTAAATATAGGCTAAAATTTAAAGAATTTAAAGAACACAAATTGAAAATCAAAATCGACACATCTTTGTTGCTAGCTTGGTAACTCTTTTAAGTCTGTTACGTTTAAAACTTCTTCTATCTCTCTCCCTCTCTCTGTCTCTTAACACTCTCAGCGCTAGTGTGCACTTTTCTTCGTCGTTAAGTCGTCTGGCATCCCTGTCATCCTGTTTTCCGTTGTCTAGAATACCTTATCGGTTTGGGCAGTGCTACCACCCTCCACCATATAAGAATTTATTTGATTTTAATTTTTAGTATAAAGAAAGAAAAATAATCTACAAATAATTCAAATATATATTTCCAACATTTTCATAATAATATTATGCAATTAACGTTTATATTATTATAGACAATACCAAACAAAAGTCTGTAAATTACTTGAAAATTTAAAACACCTCTCTGACTTTAATTTTTTTTGTGAGACGGACTATATATTTGTCTGGTTATATATATATTACTTAAGTAAGAGTTCAATATTTCTGATTCTACTCTAAAATGGCACGAAAGTTTGCCGAAAGCCGATGTTCTCACTTTAAAAAGCCATCATTATAAACAATTATAATATATATCATTCAATAACAATTATGAGCTCAATTCTTTAAATCAATATCCCCCATTCATTTCATTATACACAAATATAAAATGAAATATGTCTTGTTAACTAAAGTATTTAACCTTGCTTTATGTTTTCAAGTTTTCATTTTTTCACTTTTTTCTAGGATAAATTTCAGTCGTATGCTCTTTCTATAGTATTTGTATAATATTCCGATTTGTCTGACATTTCCATACCCTAGTTAACTTTAAGCATGTGTGGGCGTTTGGTATGCCCAATTTTAAACTACATTAACTTTTTCTCATTTATTGGCTCATTTCCAGCTAAAATCTCAGGGCCTTTGCAGAGTGCAAAGTGTGTGGTATCGCTCTCTTTCTCTCTTCGTTGCGTGTCGTTTCTTTTTGTTAGGCAGTAAAAATAAAAGAAAAGGCAGAAAATGCTACTCCGACACTCTCCTACACCACCTACACATAGAACATATTGAGGCTCTCCGTGATCCACATTGATGTTGGAAGTGATGGGGCATTTCCAAAAAAATCATATTTTTCTTTGCTCAGTACTTTGTGAGCAGCTGCCCGGTTCGGAACCGGAGAAAAAAAAAACAATAATTTATACGAATATTTATTTTTTAACACATACGACAGATATAATTAATAAAAAAATATAAGTATCTATATAGGTGAAAAAGAAAAGTAAAGTGCTTTAAGAACTGTTAACAATTAGCAATAGATGAAAATTGTTTTTATAATATATTTAAGATTGAAATAATGTATATAAATAGATGACCGATATGTCTGCTGCTATACAGTTCATAGTATTTGTGACTTTGTTTCTCTCTGGCAATGCGAATGGAGATGATGGTTTGGTGGTTAAAGTCGGTAAGAAATTTAAGAAATATATATAAACAATAAATTGGTTTGTCTTATATATTTTAATATGCTATTTCAGGAGCCATTTTCTTTGATACGGAAATGGTATTGGCTGAAGCATTTGATGCTGTCATAGAGGAAGTTAATGCCATCAATCCAGCTTTAAAATTTGAACCGATCAAACACTATCTAACTGTGGATGATAGTATCTTACTACAAGATCTATGTATGATTATAATAGACTAGTTTTTTCTATATAGAAAGATCATAAAAGTGCTTTTAATTCCTTTTAGCTTGTGACTTGATTGGTAATGGTGTCGTAGCTATTTTTGGACCAAGTTCAAAGACAAGCAGCGGTAAGTTATAATCATCTGCTTTCTTAGGCGTCATAAAACAATGTCTGGCCAGACAATACAAATATAAAGCACATACATATGTACATATCTATATATGTATATATTATATAGAAGAAAGAGCGAGGAAAACATTGCCTTCTAGTCCTAACCTCGTTAATGATCATCCACATACGCACACATGTTAGCCATCAAATTGGGCAAGCAAACATTATGTTCCAAATATTTTTGCAGTAAATAAACGACACAACACGCCCCGCATTCTATATAATATATATAAATATGTCAGACACTTTACCGCATTTTGAATCTTTGCCAAAAGAAAAACCAAAATTTTTTTGCCCGACAACTTTTTCTTTCATCTCTCAATGTTTTGCTCGGCACTTTCGTTTTCTTGTTCTTTGGTTCATTCTAAACATAAATAAATAAATATGTTTTCTATTCTTTTTATTGTTTGTTTAGATATTGTTGAGGTACTCTGTAATATGACGGGTATACCACATATGCAATTTGATTGGCATCCCCAGCAATCATCGCGGGAACGTTTAAATCATCAGCTAACAATTAATGTGGCCCCAATGGAACTTATCCTATCGAATGCATTATCAGATATATTGAGCAGTAAGACATTTGATTGGAAATCATTTACCATTGCCTACGAGAAAAGTGCAAGTGAGTGTTTGTAGACGAAAATTTTAAAAAAATAATCAAATATTTTTAAAATATAAAGTTTTGGAATGGCTTGTTATAGTTCACCAAAGATAAAGATTTTGAAAGTCCTTACTTAATGTTTGAAATTCGGTGCTTCTTCTCTCTGTTACCAAGTTTATCCTACTGCATATTCTGTAAATTCTGTTAATACTAAAATATTAACCATATTCTATTGGACTATCAGGCAAAGTAAACATTATTTTTTCTTCTTTTATTTCAAAACTTTTTTTTAAGAAAAACTATTCCACTTATGTATATAAAATGAGTTTTTGAAATTTTTATAGTTTTGTCCAAATTTTTACTCTTAATTACAGCTGTTGCAACTAAGTTTGGTTAAAAGTTTAAAGCAAAATATTTAATATTTTATTCAATAAGCTTTTCCATATAACAAAATCATGTTTCCATATTTTCTAAACCTTTCAATAATAAACTGGAGATGTGATTAAGTTCTGTCCAAGTTTTCGAAACAAATCAATTTCTATAGTAGATTTTTCTGTATAGATTACGAACAAGAAATGAGAAATGAAGAACTTTATTATTAATCAATTTAGTAAGAAGAAAGAGTCGACTAGTTATGAACTTCATAATAATCATTTGATAAGTATATGTACATATATACTTTAAATTTAGCTTAATCGTTTCTAAGATTTGTGCCTAATTGTAGTCCAAGAAGAAAGTTGGAGAAAATATATGTATGAAAACTCTATGATTTAATTCTTCAATCCACACATAATACCATTTTGCAATTAGAACTCCAAATTTTAACCACTTCTATTCCCCCATATCAACATATCCTGAAACCAAACCTCCTTCCCATATAGACCTTGCACGCCTTCAGCATATATTTGCTTGGAAACAATTACACAAAACTGGAATCAAGTTACAGGAATTTCAACGTGGCGACGACTATCGCATACTATGGAAAAGGATTAACAATGATCGAGAGAAATTTGTACTTTTGGATTGTCCATCGGATATATTATCGGATGTGGTTAATGCTTCAATTGATTTCAATATGACAGGATCATTTAATGTAGGTTATCTAACTAAATGTTTTGTGAAGTAAAATCTTAAGAATTCTCTTTATTATAGCATCTCTTCCTTACCAATTTGGATACCCATGTAAGTGGATTAGATCGTTTCTATTCAAGAGAGTTCACTGTGGCTGTGGCTGCTGTTAGAATCAGAAGTTATATACCACCGCCAGTACACGATGAGATCGATGTATTTGACAATGAAGTGGATACGAGGGTAAGTTAAAAACTTTTAGAAATAATATTAATTATAGATTAAATCTTTTTCTTTATATAATTTCAGTTTGCTTCACTTAAAAATCAGTTGGTCTATGATGCAGTTGTTTTGTTTTATAATGCACTTCTACAATTGAGTCAACGTACGGGTTTTTATACACCACAATTTGGTTGTGGGCGTGGCTTTTGGCAACCAGGACCTCATTTAATACAGCAAATGAAGGATGTTAGTAAGATGTAAGGTGAATTATTCAATGAGGTTTTTAAGTTTTTTCGTGGTTTCTATTTTTAGATTACCCCCAAACAAGTAAAACCTCCATTTAAAACACAACGATTGCATATTAATGATGAAGGACAACGAGATGATTTCAATTTGGAGGTCTATAATCCAATTATTGATCGTGTTACACACATTTGGAATAAAGATTATCAACTAGTTGACTATGAGAAGATTAGAGAGAACTCTTCACAGGCCGTTAAGCAGAGGCGCCAAGAGGATAAGGAGGACTTTTCGCAAAAACCAATACGATACACTGTGGCCACACGAGTGGGTAAACCCTATTTCAGTTGGAGGTTTGTGTTATTGTAAAGGAAATTGCAAATGTCCTTTTAAATGAAATATTCTCTTAACTTTAGAGAGGAACCAGAGGGTGTGCACTATGAGGGAAATGAACGTTTCGAAGGATATGCCGTAGATTTGATATACAAATTGGCAGAACAATGTAAATTTGATTTTAATTTTGAACCAGTTCAGGATAATAAATATGGCAGCTACGATGCAGCAACCGATGAATGGGATGGCATTATAAGACAATTAATTGATAATGTAAGTACTGTAAAATCAACTTGAAATATTGATTAAATAAAATATATTTGTTTTTATAGAATGCCCAGATTGGCATATGCGATTTGACCATCACTCAGGCACGACGCACAGTTGTGGACTTTACTGTGCCCTTTATGCAATTGGGTATTAGTATTTTGTCTTATAAAAAACCACCACCACAGGCCGATATCTATGGTTTTCTTAATCCCTATGGCGTGGAGGTTTGGCTATATGTAATGATTGCCATGATGATTACGGCCATGACACTCATATTGGCCGGTCGCATGGATCAGTATGAATGGGAGCCACCAGTGGAGAATGAGAATAATGAACTGGAACGTGAAAATACTTGGCATTTGCATAATACTATGTGGCTGGTTCTTGGTTCCATACTCAATCAGGGTTGTGATCTCTTACCTAGGTGAGTGGATCCTTTAGTAATGGAATTTTTCCTTCCTTTTCATCTTGTTTCTTTTTGCAGGGGCCTTCCAATGCGTCTACTTACGGCATTTTGGTGGATCTTTGCTTTGCTCATCTCACAGACTTATATTGCCAAATTGGCTGCTTTTATCACTGCTGCTAAATTGGATGGCAATATTGCTTCGCTACATGATCTAGTCGATCAGAATAAAGTCCAGTTTGGTACTATACGTGGCGGTGCAACATCCGTTTACTTTTCCGAATCAAATGACACCGAAAATCGTATGGCTTGGAATAAGATGTTATCGGTAAAACCAGATGCCTTCACTATTAACAATGATGAGGGTGTTGATCGTGTCAAACTGAGCCGCGGCACATATGCCTTTCTAATGGAAACCACAAGTCTACAATATTATGTGGAAAGAAATTGCGAATTGACACAAATTGGTGAAAGTTTTGGCGAGAAACATTATGGAATTGCTGTGCCATTAAGTGAGTAAAAGTGTAATCCCGAGAGCAAAAATAGTTGAAAAAGATAAAAATTAGTATACAAAGTATGTGACGAACTTTAAAGGAGTAATCGTATTCATAATTTTACTTTAGGACATGTAGAAAGCAGACATATAGTGACAACTGAGACAATATGATGAAGGAAATGGTATTTAAATCTATTTTAGGATTATTTGTCAAAGTGGAAAATGATGTATTAAAATGGTTTTGATTAAATATAATTATAGAAGCTATTAAACTGACAAGTATAACGTGGGGTCCCTCTCTTCATATATTTGCTTTCTTTAAACTGCAACAAAGTTCTTACTAATTGTATGTAAAGTCCACTGTTCCATGTTTAAGAAATGCTTACAGGCCTTTCACTTATAAGAAAGACTTAGAGTCCTTTCTGTTAGAGTCCTATTATGAACTTACAAGAATGACTTGACGACCTTCCACTAATATACATAGAAAAGATGAATAAGGCTTGGCTATGCTTTTTCTACTTGTATTATATAATTCCCAACTAGTTCAAGCTTTAAATGAGTCACATGACATTGTAATCCTAGGATAGACAGCAGATTCTGTTCTTAGAAAAACTGAAAAATTTGTATATTGTAGATAATAAAGACTAAGAATATTACGATTGAACTGTCAAATAGGTTATATAGCTCCTCTAAGAACAAAAAAAGGGTTTAGTATCCATACCTTTTTTATTTTTCAGTTAAATATCACGGAATTGGTTATGTATGATTTCAATATTCCTAATATATGGACCAAATATTACTAACATCAGATGACTATATCATATGGCTTACACAGGAAACTTCGGCCGAGAATATACATAGTCTTAGACCAATAACATGGTTTTTTTAAATGCTATTGTTTTAAAATGTGGCAATTGTTATAAAAACAGCTGTATTAAGTTTTAGAAGAATCAGTTGACTATATAACATACATAGCTACCATAGAAATCATCGTCCGTACAATTGTGAATAACTTTATTTCTCGGTCCCCAGACATTAAATATAGATTTGTCTAGTTTTACAATTGCAAAAGACACTTTTCAAGGGTATACAAACTTCATTTATCATTTTTTAGGATATTTATTACTTCATTCTAAACTAATGTTTAACAAAAATATTAAATTTAATTTTATTATTTATATTTCATTTAATTCCACAGATGCTGATTTTCGTTCCAATCTTAGTGTGGGCATTCTAAGACTCAGTGAAAAGGGTATTCTATATAATTTGCGAAACAAATGGTTCAATAGCAATAAGACGACTTGCAATAGCGATTCCTCAACCATAGATGATGGCCAATTTGATATGGACTCTGTGGGTGGTCTGTTTGTGGTACTTATTGTGGGCATAATTGTGGCATTTCTTATTGGTATAGCAGAGTTCTTATGGCATGTCCAGCGAATAGCCGTCAAAGAAAGGGTAATTGCATATTCTTAATAATTACAATTTTGGAACTCATTTGATATCTCATATTCACTAACAGATACCTCCGATGGTGGCTCTTAAGGGTGAAATACATTTCGTTTTACGTTTCTGGCTAAAACGAAAGCCTTTGCATACTTATAGCCAGAGTCGTGATTCAACATCCACTGGCTATTCATCTTTGGGACAAATTTCGAGTGCATCAACTAGTGCAAAGAAGAGGAAGAAAAAGACTAAAAAGGATAAGGAATAGAGATTTAAAAATTATTTAAGTGGGGGTTTGAATGAAGTTGAACACTTGCAGACATTCATTGAATTACATATAATAATAATTTAATTTTTTTGTATTTTAAAATACTAAAAAAATAAAACCACTTTTAATCATCTATTGAAATTTATTAATTAGATAGCCCTTTCGAGCCTAGAAAAATTGCCTCAACTGTTGAAAAATCCTTACGGATTTTAGCCAGATGGGCGAGTTATTGGTTAAAGTTTTCAACTAGCAATAATCGCAGCTCAGTTAATACTTCATTACTTACGATATTGCCACTGCACAAGGTTGTTGATGCAATCAGTTGGATAACTGTAAATAGATATGGATGGAAAATTCTTAAACTAGTTGGGAATTATTTGCAAAAGTTCATAAAAGGGGTGGAAAATAATATATACAAACGAGTTTAAATGTTCTCAACCAGTTTCATTCTCAATGCCAAGTCATTGCACTTTGTCACAATAAATGTTTTGCAAAAGCTTTATCAGGGGATGACCATTTGCTACCCCCTACCCCCTACCCATACCCTGTCCCTATTGGACTATTGAATTTTTATGACCTTACAAGCAATTCTTCGTTCCCGTCTACTCGATGATGATGACCATTGCCCGCATAAGACACGCACTAACCTATTCAACTTTGATGGTCGAAAAGGGCCAAAAAAAAAAAAAATGAAAGGAAAAAAGGGAAAAACGGGTTAAGCGTTCGGTCTGCGTTCTGGCCAGATATTTGGATTATGCAAGTTAAGCGGCTTGCCCGCACTGTGGGCAAATTGTAAGCAGCTTTAAAAGGCCATCACCGGTGAATTTCCTTGAGAAACATTGAAAAACAGAGAATTGCAGATGCCACTCAACATTCCCACAACATTCCACTTCAGACAATTTCGCGCCTTTTATGACCGCCTCTTTACTCCTTTCGCTCTGTCTCTCACTCCCCATCTACTTACAATTAACAAATAGCCTCAATATAGCCAAGGTCTGGTTGTGTTTGCCTTTTGTTATTTAAATGGCTCCTTTTTATTGTGCGGGCCATAAAGTGTACAAATAAGGGTTAATTATGTTTCGTTAAGTTGACGTTAAGCATACCAAATACTTGGCAGATATAAGATGCGAAAATTTGTGGCACAACAATTGGCCAAAAAGGAATTTTAATGAGCAGATTGTTTGGGTTTGGGTTTGGTTTTTTAAAAAGTGAAATCATAATGATACAAATACGATAATGTCTTGGAGCAGATAGTTTTCGTTTATTATGACTTTAAATTAGGGCTAAAAGAAAGCAACGGAGTGAGAGGTGTTCTTTTAAATGTAAGTAACTCTTTAATTGATATATTTATTTATTTAGATAGGCACCAGGCCAGTATCCGTGAATTTATTTTGAGATTTCCTCGTAGAATCTAATCACAAATCACAGTCAATGTCAACTTGACGGGGACGTGAAATCGGAGTCCCTTCTCTACGCCCAATATGTGCATTATCTTATTTATTAACTATGCACTTGTCCTACATTATACTTGGGTAGCTCATGAGCCAGTGAGCCAAAATTAATGGCTCACTGAACTGAGCCACTGGGCTTGTTCCTTCAATAGAACTCACTTTGGCTCACTAGCTCATTTTTGCTCATGTATTTTACATAAGTTTTTTCAAGTTGGTCGCGATCACTATCGGCTCGCGAGCTGTCAGCAAGTCAGCCATATGAGTGAGTTGGCTCACTTCCAAAAAAGACCGAGTGAGCCGGTTCACCTCAATAATCTGCTTTTAACCAAATATATCATACATTTTTCCAATATGAACTTTTACCTTATGGGTATACATACTTGATAGTCGTTTAATAATAAATTACGATTGGAACTATAATCTCTTTAATGTGACATAGAAAATGGAAAATTCCTTATTAATAAGTGGCAAAGGAAGGCTCCATTATTGAAGGTAAATAAGTTACTTTTGAACTGTCAAAATATATATAATAATTATAAACTTTAAGTGACATGGATTATGGTGTTTTATAATCAAAAAGTTGCCTAGTTAGTAACTTATTAATTTGTGATGTAATTAATACTGTTTGATTTATTTATTTTCAGTTATTTTGCAACCTTAATTGACTTGTTTAACAATTTGTAGTAACATTAAACAAAAAAATACAAATATTTTCACTAATTGATAACATTTCAATGCCTTTTCTTCTCACACAAGATCTAATTAGTTTGCCAAAAACTTCACTTGTTAGAATCTAATCTAAAGTCTAACAAACTGTCTAATATTCAAATGGCTCATTTCAGCCGGAAAAACGACAGAGTTCCGAAGGCTTATTAACCCTTGTCAAAAACGCCCTCAAGTAAGAAACAAAAAAAAAAGAAGAAAAACTTTTTTTCAATGGATGCTGGCAATATCAACACCATAAAAATAACATAGCCCCAAACCCATAAAAACAGACGCAGTCGATTGCCTCATCGTTAGACCGGAAACAATTGACTCGATTACATGGACAAACAAATAAAAACAAGCAAAAATAAAGTAAAAGAGCAAAAAAAGAAATTGAGCAAAGGCAGAAAAAAAAATGAAGTTTACCAAATCATGGTACAGACTTTAAGATACCCTATACCCTAACTAGGAATGTTTCTTAATATGCATGGTCAACCAATTTTCTTAAATATATTATCTAGACGTTTTAATGGCCTTTCACTTTTTATATAATAAAGAAACTTATGTGATTTTATGTTAGAATAACATTTTTGATATGAATATTTTATATTATTATTATTATATTATTATTGATATATTATTTTTTTTATTCGATTTTATAAAAATTAACTTGTCAAAGAAAAGTGGAAAATGATCTTAAACGTAATTTGTGTGGGACAGGGACAGCCTATTATTAAAAAAAATAAGAACTAGTAGCCCCGCTTTTGTTTAGATATGTATATGTATGTATGTATGTTTGATTAAGTTTATTTGATTTTAGATTAGTTTTTAAAGATTAGATTTTAAAGGATTATATGATTTATGTTTAGCTCGTTCGTGTCGTTTGGACCTTCCGTTTTTATACCCTTGCAGGGGTATATTAATTTTGGTCAGAAGTTTGCAACGCACAGAAGGAAGCGTTTCCGACTATATAAAGTATATATATTCTTGATCAGCACGACGAGCTGAGTTGATATAGACATGTCCGTCTGTCCGTCTGTCCGTCTGTCTGGATCAACAGCTTCTCCTCCGAAACCCTTAAAGCTACAGAGCTGAAATTTTGCATCCAGGCTTCTTTTTGCTGCAGGCATTGTATATCTCGGAATCATCCCGATCGGATGACTATATCATATAGCTCCCATAGGAACGATCGGTCAAGAATAGAATTAAACTTCAATAACTTTGTTGTTTTTCAATCAATTGTTACGAAATTTGGGGTTCCTAAGTTTAATACACCTTTAAACATATCCACCAAGTTTGATCAGAATCGGTTGACTATATCATATAGCTCCCATAGGAACGATCGGTCAAGAATATAGTCTTAGAGCAATAACTTGGATGTTTTGAAAGCTATTGTGAGGAAACTTGGTTTTCGGAAGTTTAGTATATATAGAAATGTCTGTGCTAAGTTTCAGACAAATCGGTCAAATATATGCTATAGCTCCCATAGGAACAATAGGGCCAAAAAAATTTTTTTTTTCGAAATCATTTTTTTCTCATGCTACAAACATTTAATGTAGGTTTGACTTGTTTTATATGCTTTCTAATGATTTTGTAACATTATAAATGAGAACGACGCGACGTTCCTCTGCCACATATCGTTCCTCTTATTCTTTTCCTCTAACTCAACTGCCTTGCTTGCCACCTCGTTAACTTATTCTGCCAGGGCTGGCCATTCATCGTTACCATATCATTCCCATATTTGTTAAATTAAACAAAGATGTACAATCTTGTAAAACATAATAGAGCTTTCTTAAACTTTGATAGTAAACTAGACTTTATGTTTCCTAATATCCATACTATAATTCTACTAAAATGAATATACCTTTTTTTTCTCAATGCCAACAGGGTATGAAAACAAAACACTTTGTAACAAGTGTGAATAGACAGCGAACGGAAAATGTGTGAGGAAGAGTTTTCAAATGGGTTTAGTTGATATTTCGCTCGTGCTTTGATTTGAATAAATGTTTTCACTTTATTCCATTTTTTGTATTCTTTTTTTTATTTTTAAATTTGATTTTATTTTTTGCATTGTTTTGCTGGGAGTGTGTGTTTAACCGCATTTGTTGAGTTCTTTTTTTTTTTGTTTTCAACTAGTTTTTATTGATAATAAATTGTTGTTGTGTTTCTTTTTTTGTTTTTCTTTTTTTCTGCAAATGTCAAAAAACCGCAAATTGTTTTATTGTGTTTTGAATTGTGAATGAAATTTTAATTGCTATATATGGCCAGGTCGTGCAAATTTTATGGTCATGTTGCCAATGTTGTTGTAGTTGTGTTAATTGGTTATCAGTTTGGTTATGAGACTGAAGTTGATGCAAATAACTGACGTTTAGTAAACCAAATGAAAAAAAAACTGTTGTAAATTAAATCATTGTTGAAACAAAATGCAATGACTGAAAGCATTAAATGTCAGTGATTATGTATTATTGCAATTGTTTATTTGGTTTTGCAGTTATTAATAATAATCTTGTAGGTCTCACTGTGATTTTGGAATTCAACAAATATTTTATTATTTTAAATGTAAAGAAATTACAATTCATATCGGCAGAAGATGACTTAAGAAATGTGAGTAAATTAGGCCCTAATTGGATATTAACGTTAGATTTGGTAGCGCAGTTTCGGTTAACTAATTGAACTAGTAAACTAACTGAATTTTTTTTGAATTTTGGATACAAATATAATTAAAATTATTTAAAAAAATAATAAGAACAATAATTTTAAAGTTTAAAAATATTTCGAAAGCTAGTACTAAGTATGTATAAAATATATTGAAAAATAATTATTATTTAATGTAATTGAAGTGATTAACTACACTGCATTTGCATTAAAAAATGATTGTTATTTTTGCGTTTCAAAATATTCCCTTGAATTTTATTTATAATTTTTTGTTTTCAACAAAAACAGTCGAATAACTTTTAAATAATTTTCTTACTAGGAAATGTTAAAAATATATTAAAACTGAGACACATTTATTTTAGTTATTATATTTGTAATTTTGTCTTATTTGCAATCTCTGTTTAACATAAAAAATACAAAATATATATACAAATACAGTCAATTTTTAAATATAATAAAAGATGTTCCTGATTTACATATGTAAAACCAAATTATTATTATCAAAAATATTTTCATTTTCTCTTCGCAGTGGCAAGAATCAAGGAAAACGATGAACATAAAGTTGTTATATTGAAGTTGTTGTAAAATATTACTAACTAAGCTGATCTTGTTTGGCTACCAAATCAATTTTCAATGTTAATACTATATCAGTTTTTATTGCGTATAAGTCATCAGTATGTGTATGTGTAAAGCTGAAAAGTAGGCAATGATTTTTGCAATCTCGATAATCGTCAACTTGAAAATGCATGGAAATTTGTTTGTGGGCATGTATGTGAGCATAAGTATGTATGTGTGTTTGGTAGTATCAACAATACACAAATCTATAACCCGGAAGGAGTTGCCCCACAATGCATTTTAAACAACAAGTTGCCGACCACCCTCTATGCAGTCCGACCCCTTTTGTCAACGAATTGTTGCTATCGGGTGAATAAAGTGGAGAAGTTGGAGCAGCAGCAGCAGCAGCAAGAGGTGGCACAGTGAAACGATGCCTCTGCCCAATATGTTTGCTTTTGCTTGTATTTTCGTTAGCAACACGCGCAACATCAACCAGAGGATGGGTTAACATGAAGGTTTTTGGGTTGAAAATCAGCTAGCTAACCAGCAGAAAACAAGCAAGCAAATAAAAACAGAGAACCAAAGCCAAACAACATGGGGGAGCGGGAAGCAAAGGGAGCACTACACCTACCACACACTCCCCTGCTATGCCATGAAGTTGAGTTGAGAGTTGAGGCTCCAATTGAGGTTCGGGCTTAGGCACAAATTCAATATGGCGATACAGAGGAAGTGCCACAGACGCAACTAGATGTTCGCAATGTCTGTGTGTGTGTTTGTGCGTGAGTGTGCGTATGTATGCTCTCACATTGAACCAACAGCTTGTGGCGTCAATTTGTGGACATTATTGTTTCATGACTGGCAACTGGGAAACGAGTACCGAGGCCTAAGCAAAGCCTCGAAAACTCACCGCAATCACTGGCTGGAGGATATAGAAAAAAAAGGCCATATGAAGTGGAGGTCAAAATAATGATGATGACGCTGGGGAATGCGGGGATGAGATGAAGTGAGCTGCATTGTCATTTTACGCAACCATCTGCTGTGATCTCATTTTTGATTATTTACGCGATTTAGTGCGTTTGAATTAATTGCAACCGAAACAATTTGTGATGGTTGCTTTTTGCTTTCATGAGATAACATTTCAGGTTTTTGGCTTAAAGTCAGAACAAAATGTTACGCATATTCAATTGCAATTTGTGGCTGAAATAATAAGAATTCAATGAAATAAGTTGAATGCATGCAATCTACCTATCTACATTTCATTTCATTTGGGAATAAATGAAAAACAATTCACATATGTCAAAGCGTATTTTCCAATTCATTTAAGAAAATTCCAAATTTTAGTTTCCAAATGCATCAACGTTTTCTTTTGCCTATTTATTCTTCACAAAAGGATAAATTTGGTGGCAAAACGTACGTAGCATTAATTGAAATTCTTTATTTTGTTAGTTTTTAGACGACATAGACGACAGCTGGCATTCTCTTGATTAGGAATCAATCATCAACGAAACTTGTTTGTTTATCTTATTGCACTAAAGTCTTGTGGTTAACAAATGATTGTTTAGCACTCAAAGTTGGCTACCAAAAACAGGTGAACAAATGTTTTAATGCCTTGACATACTAAAATTGCATTTGCTTAATTTTGAAACACTTATAAATTCTATGGCTATGAAACAAAAATTCTTAAACATCTGTCTGTTTCTTTGCTGATTTTAGACATAAATTTTTAAGACATTTGAATGAAACTTGGTAGTTATGCTTTTTGTATGTTTACGCATTGCAAGTTAGAGAATCGGCCAGATTGAACTACTATAAGGTAAAGAAATTTATTTTGTTTTCTGTTATGTATGCTGTTTATACCTATATACATTCGGGAAGGTTCAAACTCTGGTTTCCAAAATGTAAAAGTATATATAGATCTACAAAAGAAATCGTAAAATAATTAGTCTACTTCAAGACTCATAGAACACGAAATCTATTTGGACCATGATCAGGGCTCAATAAAAACAAAAATCCATTTTTGAACATATGTATACATTCTACATATGCCACAATCATTCATAATTATATAAAATGTTTCATAAGATTATAATTGGTATTATACGAAGAAAGAAATATGCTTTTCATACCAATTAAATTTGCTTTTCTTTTATGATTAATTTGAATTCCTACTTCTATTGAAGTTTACGTAGATGCTTACTAATTTCCATTTAGTAGGTTTAAATCACTAAATCTGCTATAGAGCATAAATTTGAAAGGGAATGAAAAAAGGTAAATTGTGGCAAAGGATTTGCACACACATAGTTGGTGTAACAGATTCAAATTTCCCAGCAGCCTGACACAAATGTCGAAAATCAACCAGTGAAAGCAGTTCCAACTGGCTCCCACACACACTCACACACTGACTTTGAGTATTTCCGTAGGCCCTTTGGGGCAACAGTTGAACTGAACCAATATGCTGGCCCCCTACATCTTCCTTCATGCTTCTCTCTGTATATCTTGTTGCATCTTACGGTGATGACATTTACAAATGTATTAATTGAATTCAATTTCAGGCATTAGAGTAAAGTCACCCCCACTTTCAGTTGGTATCTGTGTTTCTGTGGTCTCAGAAAGTTGATTTGATTTTCAACTCACTGTCAATGATTGGCATAAAAGGAAGGACAGGATTCCGGTATAAGGAGTAGACCAAATCATTGGCCCAACAGAACATAAAACAACTGTAGACAGACATCTTTGTAGCATATTTACTAGAATTTTAATGAAAATTTTACAATTTTTACAGGCAACTTTGATCTGAGTTAAAGTTTTGTTTTTGTTTATTATTTTTTCTTTCTTTTTCTTGAATTGCATTTCATTTGCAGTCTATAATTGATTTGTAAATTTCGAATTGTAGTCGGCTGCAGTTGTGTATTTTGCTATTTGTATTCAATTTTCTGTTTATTGATTGTTTAATTGCTTTGGCATTTGCTGCTAAGTCAAAATACAATTGTTTCAAAAATGCCAGAGGTCAATTAAATTATGGAATTTAAATTGCTGTATAAGAAGTTAAAGTGATTTTTGAGAAATTGGGATTCTAATGTCAAAATTAATTAAATAAATTAAAAATTAGTTGTAGCATTTTCCTAAATATGTATATTTCCATAAAATTACTTTAATAAATATTATTAAATATATAAAATTTCATTTTTTATACCATAAAATTACAACTTGCATCCGTAAGTGTTGTGCTATCTCTAGACTCTCATGCGGCACTGAATTTGTTATTTAGTTGAAAGGGACATTTTGTGGCACAGCGAGAGGGAAATTTATTTTTTTTGTAGTTTACTGAGGTGAGTTTTTTGTTTTTTTTGGTTTGGTTTACGTGGCAAGGTTGCTATGCAGCAAACTAACAATTAGAAAAAAATGTTAAGCCATTGAACTGCAGTACCGATTTATATGGTACATATATATCATGTAATATTCAAACTTAAACAAGATAACAATAGAAAGTTCTTTAAATATAAATCTGCATTAAAAAGTAGATGATGTAAAATATTTTGGATATTAGTTAAGTATTTTATGGGTAGGTAACTAAATCAAAAAACATTTCTGTTTTATTCAGTCTAGAAAAAAATCTCTTTTATGGTTTTAATATATCAATAATTTGAATTATTAGATTCTAAAAAAATAATAAATATATAAATCCCAAAGCAATGTCTTAATAATATTTTGACGAACAAAGTCCTATTGGGGTATAACTATTGCAACTATTAATTTTTACATTTATTCAAATTATTTTTCTAAAATATATTAAGATAACTTTTACTATCTAGAAGCTTAAACAGAATTTTTGGCAAAAAAGGAAAATGTTTTTCATATACAACAAGAAAAAAATTCATTTATTATGTAGTGCTCGTCTCAAACTCCGAACAAAACTTTCTTTTTAATTTGTCAGCAAACAAATTTGCCAATTAGTCTAACAAATGTATGCCAATTTTTCTTGAAACATTTCGGCTAGAAAATTGCAAATTGAGTGCGTGATACAGCAGCTGTTCGATTTCACAAAGTAACAAAATATAATGAAATACATATGTATATACTACACAAATACATATACACATATGTTTGAGTATATATATTTAGGTAGCTGTTAAACAAGCACCTACACCCACACTTTCATGGAAATGTAGATAAAAAATAATGTGGAAAAGCCGAAGACAAAATATATATGTATATATATATGAAACGAACTTTTTCGGCTCAATTGCGAAGATTTTGAAAATTGGAAAATGTACGCCCACCCAGGACATGCGATATGATAGGCTGTTGCTGTTAAATAATAAATAAGGACGTGACGCAAACACACACACACATACACACGAACATAGCAACACTCAGACTACGCATTTAGACCAATGCCAAGGGTTCCGCTAAGTATGTTATTACTGGTTAAGTATAAAAAGCCAAAATGTTGGGATATCTGAAATGGAAAAGCCGAATTTTGATTTATACTGGATACTTATGAACTGTTGAATGATATGAGACAAGCGATAATAGGTGTCGCATAAAAATATAAAGACAAAAGTTAATATTCTGACGAGAGCCATCCTCTTTATTTGGAGAAAACAATGCAAACACTGGAAGTTCATCTTCAGTTGAAGATGTACAGAATCTTAATCTAAAATATTTTACTTTACTAGGAATCGCATTGAGTTTATAGTTCCACTGCATAAGACCGACTCATTTAAGAGTTTATATGTCTGTAAGTAGGATATTGTGAGACTGAAGCTGGCACGACAAATTCTTTGGTTCATTCTAGAAAATATGCCAAAATATTGATTATATTTTTTTTTGGCAATATACAATTGGTGGATTAAGTAAAAAGGATTGTGGCGATGTGCTATAATCTCATTGAAGTTTTAATAAACAGTTTGTAGAAGCCTCCCACTCAGGGTGTAGATTTCTTTCCAGGCACATGGCAATACTAAACGATTAGATTGGTTTCCTGATAGGGCGTTCCATAAATCCAAATGAATGTTTATTGCGTGAACGTGTTATAGTGAAAAGAAAAGAAACAAAAAGTTTAGAACCAAACAATGGAAAAAAATTGTGTATAAATTTTTGAAATTTTTTATTAAAAGTATTTTTGATGCATTTTATATAAATTTTTTATTCCGCAATTATTTTTTCATTTATCCAGCTCAATTTTGTGCCTAATTTCAAGGAAAATGTACTGGCTATTAGGACCACGTTCTAAACTACTTAGAACAAAGTAAGACTATATAAGGCTGTCCTGAAGCCAGTATGGACGTAAGCGTTGAAGCTGTGGGGTACAGCTAGCGACTGAAATTATGGAACTATTCAAGGATACCAGAACAAGTCGCTGAGACTGATCACATGTGCTCCTTAATATGTGGCCATATGTATTCGCAAAGGCCTTAAACTGCCCCTTGTCAAAGAAGAAATAAAACTATATACTCTACAACTCAAACAACCAAATATTTCACGTCCTAGACCTGCCCTATAGAATTATGTAATTAAACTAATATATAAATATTAGTAAATATATTAAATATACTTATATAGATTGAGCTCATTGGAGCCCGAACCATTCTGTAAATAGACATTATGTTAAAAAATTTTGCTTATTATTATAGTATAAAGACATTGCAAATAAAAATTAAAGAAAAAAATACTTAGTTTTATTTTATATAAATTTTCTATTCCCTAATTATTTTTCCAGTGCAGTTTTTGTTTTTTTTTTGAGCCTAATTTCATGGAATTGACAAGGGCTAAAACACAGTTAAAATGAAGCAAGCAAGTCGTCCCTGCCGACATTGAGTATACCCTGTACCAACTAGTTATATTAAATGAAATAGAATATCCTCGAAATCGCCATTAATTTCATGCAAAGTTCACTTTAACATGCAGCAACAGCAAACGCATGGTGTCTCGCTCACTCTTGCCAGCCAATGTCGCCTTGGCAATTCAGTGCAAAACTCATATAGGTATATCTCCGATATTTATTGTCCGATTTCGACAAAACTTGGTGAGCTGGTCCAGTTTGGGCATATAATTAGGTGTGCCAAGTAAGAATACGATATCTTTAATACAGCTCTAGTAATACGTTTTCGCGATTTGCGGGGGCGGAAGTGGGCGTGGCAAAAATTTGAAACAAACTTGATCTGTCTGCACACTAGACGGATCTACAAACCAAATTTGGAAGCTCTAGCTCTTATAGTCTCCGAGATCTAGGTGTTCATACAGACGGACGGACAGACGGACAGACGGACATGGCTCAATCGACTCGGCTAGTGATGCTGATCAAGAATATATATACTTTATGGGGTCAGAAATGTATATTTCTGCCTGTTACATACATTTTAGCGACTTTAATATACCCTTTTACCCTATGGGTACAGGGTATAAAAATTTCAAGGCCTCAGCACTAATGATGATAATAGGGCAAGAATTTGTGACTTTCTGATGTTTGTTTCGATTTTTCCTCAAAGCAAAAAAGGAAAGCTGATTCAAGTCAATATTGAAAAGTTTTATGAATCTTCTTATCTATGATGGAAAGGAGTTGAAACTTTGATAAAGGACTTGGGTCTAAAGAAAAAGTGGACAACACTATTCCCAGTCGAACAGAACCTTAATCAGTTAATTAAATAGACTGGAGAGAAAGAAAGAATGAATCATTTCTTAAAATATATAAAAAGTGTCTATCTTAACACATTAAAGTACCCTTCAGCCTTTCTTCACTACTTTGAATGTAATTAAGAGGCTCTTTTTTTCACACGTATTGAAATCATTGCGTGAAATCAATATTGCGTTTTAAGTAACCATAATGCAAACATCTGTGATTAAAAAAAGGGCCATAATAGGGAATAAGTGCATGTTATTGGCCTATACTAAATACATATACATATGTATAAGTGTGTATGTAAGTTCTGTGAATGCATGTTTTAAGTATGTATGTATATAGTTTCATATATTGCACGTTTGAAAGGGTCATTAGATTGGGTAGAAAGGACCCAGCAGCGTGGTCATTATGCGGTTGCTTATTTTCCAAACATTTCGTGGCTCAAGTGCTTATTTGTATAGTCAAAGAGAGAGAGAGAAACTGCTGTTAGGGTAGTAGTTTTTGTATTTGTATTTTTTTTTTATGATTTGATTTCACAAGAAGCACTTAAAAATCGACACGGTATGCAGTTATTTATTATTTACTGTTATGAAAATTGCTTACTTGAAATCTTTCACCCTCTCGCGGTGGTCTAGTGGACGCTTTTTCAATCAGCCTAATGACAGAGCCAGTCCGAATTTGCTTTTTAATTAAAAGAAAATATTCAAGCCACTCGAAAAACTATTCACCATCAAAAAATAACTTGAAGATATGAAAATGGACAGAGAGAGAGAGAGAGAGAGAGAGAGAGAGAGAGAGAGAGGGAAAGGGAGATGGAGTGAGAGTCCATAATAAAAGTAACAAACAAGTTGCCACTTCATTTCGAATGGTCCGACGACGTTCTGATAGTAGTTAACCATAGCTATAGATACTCATACTTAGTGCCAATATTAAAATCCAGCCACAAAGAAAAAGATAAACAGAACAACAACAGACACTGCAAGTCGAGTTAACTGCAACCATTGCAGAAGTAAAAGTTCCTTAGCCAAGTTAATCAGCATTTATGGCAGACTTTTTCAAAACTTTGTACACTCTTCTAAAAAAAACAGAAATGGGGGCGAACAAAGCAAAGTATTTTTGCTAAAGCAACTTGTTTGTGAAGTTATTTGTGTAAAAGTTGTTGGAAAATAGATCTTAGAGATAAAAATTGGAGATCAGTTAGCTTTTTCCAGTGCAAAAATATGTAGATTATACATATTTTGTAAAGTATTTTTAGTTTTTCGTATGCTAATATATTATTTTGACAAACTATCACATAGTCTTCTTTGATTTCTTAAAAGCTAAAGCCAGCTCTTTAGGAAAAATATGAAATTTTAAGGAGAAATAATAAATTTCATAGTTTGCTTTTAAAGGAAACTTCACAAGGAAATGACCTAAAAATGTAAATATTTTTTAGGAAAGATTTTACTGCCCTTTTTTTTATTACTCGTAAAGGCATTCGACTATATTTTTGTCATTTTAAAAATGTATAAATCTGCTTTTTTCAGAAGAGTTAGGCTGATTAAGAATCGTATGACCACGGTAAGTGTAGTAAACTGCACAAGGTAAATGCTTGGAGAAATAGTGAAGGTTGTGAAATGTAGACGATGATTTTTTCCAATAGGAGGCAAATGTACTAATGGCATTGCTTACTGGAGCCGTCGGCCCAGTGTTTGAGCGAACTATGCTACGGGGTGTGTCGTTGTCAACACTAATTAACTTAAAGATCGATGCAAAGTTGAGGGCTCTAGGTTGCAGAGTTTCCATTAATCTCAAAACAATTGGCAATTGGCATTAAAAACAATAAAAGTTTTCTTGACATTTTTGTAAATCTTACAAATTTGTGTTTTATTGTTTTTATAGTTTAAAAGATTCTTAATATTTCAAAATTGTAATAAAAGGTCATCAAAGATATGCCTATATTGATGATGTTTAGTAAGTACAAGAACTGAACAAGAATTAGGCAAGGTTAGGTAGTAGTTTTTCACTTTCATAAAGATAAAACTGACTTATGAGATCAGTTTTAATCAATTAAAATAGAATATTAAGAAAATTTGTTATATATTTCAAAACATTTCTTACGTCGACTAGTTGATTATGTTACTCATCAGAAAGTATCTAAAGCTCTTTAAAATCAAAAAATCCAGTCCTAGCTCTTACTCTACCAAGAAGCAATGAAATTATAGATCAGTTGGAATAATTCCAAAGTATATTTTCTTTGTACTTAATGTATATGAAGACATTTGAAAAATAACTAGCTCTATATGTTTAAGAAGGTATGAACCATTAAGTATAATATGCAATATTTTAAGAGTGGAACTTTCGTACTTTTCCTAACATTCCAGAGCTCGAAAAAGGATTTTTACGAACATCGACTATATAGTTTAAAAATTCACCATGTTCGCTTTCAATTGCCTCAAACAAACTACCTTTAGAGTATTTAATAGTCGTTTATTACATTTTCTCAGAATTTCTCTTTCAGTTTTTTGTTGAGTAAATAATTTCATATTTTTATGCTGAAGCATTTATTTGCTTAGCTCGGTTAGCGGAATGTAATCTGCCAAATGTACTACTCGCCATCGTTTTGTCCCAACAGTTCAGGAGGAGCAAGATTCGGCATCAACATCCTCCACTACCACTCGAACTAATGACACTTTATGTGGCCAAGACTGAAGTGGTAAGAGGTCTGGTGGTGGTGTGGTGGCTAATGCTCTTCAGTCTACTGCTCTAGTTTTTTTTTTGGTGTCTACAAAATGTAGTTTTATGCTTATACCGTCTACGAAGGTTTCGAGGATTGCCATAGGTAAAGCATGTGAGGGGAATTTTCTTTTCATACTTTGGCTTTGTGTGTGTGTGTCTGTAGTGCCTACTTAGAAGCAAGTGGGTTTAGTTTTTTGATTATATTAAGTTGGCCACTTGGAAATATCTAGTTCAATTGCCATATTTTTCATGGCTTATATAGATAATAATGTATTAATCATTCAACAGATAATCTACAACTGGAGTTCATATAACTTGAAAGTCTTGTTAATTACAGGTAAATTGCTTTGAAGTAGGCAAGGCGTGCCCGAGGCATTTACAATTTTAAACACTTCCGTTGTACAATTCAACTTGAAAATAAATTAAAAAATTTTACTTCGACCATTTGTTGTCTGGGCTGCACATAAAACTTTACCATTGCCCGTCTCTATGTCTGCCTATCTGTTGGTCTCTCTGTCTGTCTGTTTCTGTCCATTCGACGAGGCTATAAACAAAAAAAATTTACGCGCTACTAACATGCAACTTGTGGCTTGTAACTTGAGTCAAGGATTTTTCTTTCTTCCATTTACCAAAACCTCAATCTCTCACCCCCCTCGACCATTTTGTTACTTGAGACTGAGAAGGTGTTTGGGGCAAAGGATGGTGGGGTTAATGCAATTTGTTCCCTGCATAAAACTTGCAGCTGACGTTTTCTATATGCTTGAGAGCAAGAGTTTCTCAGTTATTGTTCTACTCGAGCAACTTTGTAATTGAAATCAGAAAGTGTGTGTGTGTAAACTGAGCTGAATATCAAACTTAATGTTAGACACATGAGCACTTCCATTTCAAATCAAAATGGTCAAACAAAAACGGGAGGACACAATGAAAAAAGGTTTTTTCCCCTTTTGTTTTGATTAAACTATTCTAACAATTAAACCTTACCGAATATGTAATTGAAAACGACTTGGCAATAGCTCAAAATTGTGGCAAGTGACTTATACACTTTTAGCTTATATTTCCAATTGATTGGGATTTTTGCTTTTACTTCTTGAGGCAAAAGTGCAAAAGTTTCAAGTGCAAACAAAAGAGAGTTGTTAAAGCAAATGTTAGATGAAGAATATATATAAACGTTTACTTACTTATAGGAAAATAAATTAAGCACATATGTGTAAAAATACTTTGATAACCGAGATTTGTGATTGTGTCCTTAGATGTAGTTGCTAATTATTGTTTCCTTAATTAACATAATATAAATTGTTGTAATTCGACTTGAAATGCGATATTGGGAGAGCAAAGTTAATTTTTGATCAAAACTGAACTTCAAGCGCCTAAAAGTATACATCATTTTTATGAACAATGTCTTGTTTTTATATGTTCTTCAGTTTGTAAAAAGAATTCTGGCAAATTTGCTACAAATTCGATTCGTCATAAAAATATTCTTGTAAAAAATCTCTGAAAAATTTCGCTCTATGTTAATTTGAAAACTATTGAAAAATAAATGAAAACAAAGTTTTTCAGCGTGAGGAAAAGATGGATTAAATCGTCCTTGAGTTCGTCAACATATCACCTTAATTTTTATACCGATTTTGAAAAAGATCTTTGATTTTATTCATATTTAATTTAACGTTAATGTATCGCATTAGAACTCTGAATATATAAGCAAAAAAAGCTATATATCAAATGACTTTTTGGAATATGACTTAAGCAAATAGAAATTTGGTAGAAAATATTGATCATAATATTAGAATTTAACCTCTTTGGGGCTACAGTCCATACGTCCCAGAAATTTTTTAAATTTCTATATTTTTAGCAATTCTGCAGCGATTGCTTTAAGTGTCTATTTCACAAAGTAAACAAAAAAATAATAAATAAAAAAATAACGCTAAAGATTAGCTTTTCACAATATCGGTAAAATATGTCACACATTGGGATTAAGGACAAAAGGGCGACTTTTGGATTGTTAAGTATGCAATACAAATTTTTTTTTTTTTTTGTTATCTGGGACTTTGAATAAAACTCCGTCCCGAATGGGCTAATTCTTATTTCTAATGAGACAAATCTACATTTACATCTACATGTGATTTAATATAAACTTTAATGATTAAGATAAGTAATTAATCATTTTTAATATCCTATTTTTATCTTACATTTTAAATCCTATATAGTTTCGATCAAAATTTGAAGCGTATACTAATCTGAAACTATTATTGATACTTTTGTTTATTATTTTCTTATTTTTTTTAAGAAAATAAATTAAATACAAGTAGAATATTAAAATTTAAGTAAAAACTATTTTACAACAAACTAACTTTAACATAGTTCAAAATAATTGTTAAATGCTACCCTAATCAATCTCAGTTAATCCCTCATTTACTAAAGATTAACCAATAAAAGTGATAGACCTACTCTAAAGTCCTAATTCCTACTAATGATTATTAATAATTTTTCGTTATTATTTATCATAATTTTGCCCACAAGTAGCTTAATATTCAATAAACCCCCTAAGATGTAATAAAATTAACGCCATGTAGCAAAAGTATAGTATTGCAACATTTCAAATATTTATCAATGCAACAATTTGTGTTCATTTGCAGGTCTTAAAATATTTGTTGTAGCTCACAAAAGACAAAGGACAAATGACTTGCATACAAATTGATACATTACAAAATTACTAATTTGAACTCTCGTCCATGTTGAGATGAGGAACCATAAAATTATGCCAAAATATTACGATATTAATAATTTTGCATATACCGACCGCACACAATAAATCTTCAAGGTGGGTTAGACAGGTTGGTTGGTTAGTTGGCTGGTTGGTTGGCTGGTTGGATGACTATCTGTATGACCGACTGAGGAGCCGCTTAAGTTCATGTCATTTGTCATATTTGAATTTTACACTTCCTTCCGGTGGTGCGTCGTCATCTCTTAGAGTTGCAATTTGACTTGGATGCTTCTACTTCTTGGAACTCCTCTTAATCACTCACCCCTGAAGCCGCACCCATTATAATTAACCAAATCCAAGTCCATCTTCTCCCCATCGCCCCTCACCCCCAATGGACAAATGTCCTCAATTGCAGTTCCTGCATATCTGTGGGATGCATCTGTAGGCCTTCGTTTTGCTACATACCTAAAGTCACACATACTTACAAACACACACACACATACATACATATACAGATACAAAATGGCCACCAAAGTTTATGTAAATGCCGTCAACGTCGTCGTCGTCGTCGTCGTCGTCATCATCATCATCGTTCTGATTCTCCTTGGCTACTTTAGATAGATTCCTGTGATTATATTTTGCTCAATTGCACGTCCTATCATCCATGTGTATGTGTGTGCTCTGTATGTGTGTGTGTATGGCAAATTGATTTGAGATTTACTATTAAGATGATTTCCATGCATTTTGCATTTTGTAGCACAAATTATTTTCATATAAATTATAGATTTTGTAATGAATATGAAATTAATTAATTCCCAGCAGCTGTTGGACAACATTTTTATCAAGTCATCTTTCAGTTTCAAGGTTCAACTAGGCAACCGTAAATTTTAATAAAAAATTAATTTAACTAATGAACAATTTTTGCAATAGAGAAGGAAAATTACTTTTAACTTTGTTAGTTAACATTTTCTAATCAAGTAGAATAAAATAACAATAAGGAATTGCTTTGTTTACCTGCTTTTGGCAACAGCTTGCCAAATAATTTTGGTATAACCAAAGACAAAGATTGGATTAAAGGAAAGGAACAAAGCAAGGGATCTAGATATAGAGTCTTCTTGTAAGTGAGGACCGATCGGTTTTATTAAGCCTTTTAATGACCTACGAGTTAGTTTATAAATATTTTTTCGCGGTTTAAGTGGGCCTATGCCAGTTTATTCAGTTAAAAGTTAACCAATTTAGTCCCCAATATTATGTCATAAGAATTGCTTTACCTCAGGGTAACTTCGCTTTGGTATAATCATTTATACAGTGAAGCAAAAAAATTGGAAATTGAATATAATATTTATAATTATCTTTCTCTCTCAATTATTGGTAGGGAAGTGAACCAGTCTAAAATCTTAGTAAGTTATATTTAAAACTTAATTCGGTTTATAAACTCAAGTCAAGGCATTTTCTATATACATATATACATAGTAGCAAAGTAGCAAGCAAAGACGCTTCCTGCGTCTGTCTGTATGTATGCTAAGATCTTTAAAAATACAAAACGGATTTGGATGCGGTTTTTTTTAATAGATAAAGTGATTCAAGAGGAAGGTTTTTGTGTACAATAACATGCTTAATAAATTAGAGAACCATTGATAATTTCAAGATTTCTAATGCGAAGTCGTAAATAAACACATTTTTTAAATATTTTGAGAACCGTAGTATTTAAGGTATTTAAGTTCAAAAAAGTATTTTTGGTTGTTGAGTTTATTATTTTGTTTTTAATAAAATCATGTCTGGAAGACGTCGTCGTTCGAACATAGGTCGTAGTACAGTGAATGCCAGAAGAACACGTTCAGCAAGAGATGAAAAACGTCAGCGGAACGTGATGCTCGCATCAACCAGCTTCGGGATAGAAATAGAGCTGAGAGAGAGAGATAATCTTCAGTAGAGCGTGAGGCCCGACTCAGCCAGCTTCGGGCTAGAAATAGAACTGAGAGAAAAAGAGAATCCTCCGTAGAGCGTGAGGCTCGCCGTAGCCAGGATCGAGATAGACATATAATTCAGAGAGCCAGAGAATTGTCTCTAGAGCGTGAGGCTCGCCTCATCCAGGATCTGCGATAGAGAGTGTTCTAGCAAGTACTCCCGACTTTAATGTCGTAATCCATGCAAATAAAGTTCCTGTCGGAGAACACAGAGGACGATATAATGCGCCTTCCACGAGTGAAGTAGCAGTGCGTGCGAAGCCGAGGGCAAAAGCTAGTTATTAATAAAAGAAGTTTATGTATCATTTTATTGTCAATAGTCTGAATGGTTTTTTTTTTGACATTTTTAGAGCCTAAAATCTTGTTTTAATTATTAACCATTTATTTATTATTTATATAAAATATATATATCAACTTAAGTGTTAAGATATCATTGATCAGAGTAAGCTAGATTGTTAAAAAGTATTAATTGGACTTCCAAAAGCATATCTGAAATACTTTTTAGCATCTAAAGAATGTGCTTCAAATTTCAAAGCCGATCAGATCAGTCTTAAATGATTGTGTCGAAGGCATCGAAGATTAAAGCTTAAATGTAGTTAAAAGTCAAAAAGCATTTAACCGATTAATTTAAATATTGCACATATGTTCAACAAACTATTTAACAAAATTAACAAATTATTTATTTAACTATTTATTTAACAAATATTGCACATATGTTCAACAAACTATTTATTGAACAAATTATGAAAAAGTAAAGTTAAACTAATGATATATTGAAACCTCATGCTAATCATAATCTATGGATATTATGTTTTTAAGACTGTGGGCAATGTAAAGTCATTTCTTTCATTTAAATTTGTTAATCCAAAAACTAACCAAGAGCCATTTGAAAGATAGGTTTAAGCAAATTGAATGCCATTTGACCACAAGCCGTGTTATAATTGAGCCACCGAACAAACATCAGTCAATAGTCAATGCTAGTTGCACAAAGACAATCCACAATGGCATCGTTTCCAGTTGCCATCTTTGATTTGCTTTGAGCCTTGTTTGCGGTTTCACACATTGGCCTACAACTAGTCGAATGGCATGTAATCCTAGACGCGCCTAAGGGCAAAGCACACCTACACACACACACACACACACATACACAATGGAATACAGATTACAAGGCAAACAACAAAACTGCCAGCACGATAACAATAAAAACAGCCAACAGGGCAAGTTAGGAAACGCAAAAAACAAAAAAAAACAGAAAGAAAAAGAAACTCGTGAACAGCTCTAAAAACAATTTGACATTTGGCCAGCAAACTGAGAGACAGTAGCACAAAAAAAAAAAACAACAACAAAAAACCAACATTCGCCATAAAAAATTAGTGGGTCTGGTATCAGCAACGCCATCATCAATGGAAGGAACTGACGACAAACTGCCATTCTGACGGACACTGTCAACACTCTCCACAAAAAGAAAGAAAAAAATACAAGTAAACCGGAATAAAAAAGCATCAAGAAGTCAAAGTGAAGAGTGGGGGTGGTGGGAAAGGGAAACATTGTTGAATGGAGTCAAAATGCACAACGCCTATGAGTTGGCAAACGAAATCAAATGAATGTCCTTTGCTGTTGGCAAAGCGACAAACCTTTTGTGGCCCATAATAATACGTGACCAGTCTGGGTTTCGTTACAGTACACAATTTTACTCTTTAACATGTTAGTTTTGCTTTAAAATGCAATATATTCACTATGTATATATAGTTTAGTAAGATCTCGAGTGCTGCTGCTACTGCTGCTGCTGGCAAATTGTTGGGAATTCTTTCACATGTTTATAATACAAAACCAACCAACATACACACACTCACACACACACGCAAGCCATTCATCATCATCGGCAGCAACAGCTACAGAGTATCCCATTTTCTTTCAGTTTCGGCTTCAGCTTTCAGATATTCTGGCATTCATGCTCAAATGGGATAAAAAGATACTTTCTTGGCATAAGTGTTTATGTAAGTGTGTGTACAAAATAAATTTACAAGTTACAGCCTAAGGCTATTTGGCTTGGATAAACTTTTTTTTTTTTTTTAGCCAATGGCAGGCACAGTGTTACGAAAGCTACATACATATGTTTTTTATGATGATTAAAGAATCTTGAAAATTTATAAGTAAAAATAAAATATTTGATTAAATGTTTATATAGAACTAGTATTCGAAGATGTTATTATTCAAAGTATTCTAAGAATACTTCAAGGAAAAATATCAGACTGTTTAATTATTTTATTTAAAAACAAAATTTGAAAATGATTGCTATAAAAACCAGAGGAAAAAAATTTTCAAAGCTCGTCTTCACCGTTGACATTTGTGCGACTGATCTCTAACTACTACACTACCAACCTTACTTGAGCTATTCAAGCTATTTCGATATATTATATATAGCAAAAACAGGGCATCTCGCTATTTGAACTTCTTTCTTTGTAAGAACACTACGCAAATATTTCTCTCTCTCTCACACACCGCGTCTTAAAGAATTTTTGCATGTGTGTGTGTGTGAGCAATAAAATAAATTTAAATTATAAAATTTGATTATTGATTTGTAAACCTTAATAATTATACGATTTGGTTCAAACTTGGTGAACAGTGTACCGGTACAATTTAAATTAAAACGCAGCATAGAAAAAACAATATTTATACTAATTTCTTTAATACGGGGATGGGAATAGAACCTGGGTCTTCGTGTTTGTATGGCTGATTACTAAAATTTCTTCTAAAATTGCTTATTTAACATGAGGTACCAACACGTCTTATTGAATAACTCCGTGTATAATTATCCTATCCGACTAATTTTTAAACTTAACCTGCGTAATCCATTAAAGAACTTAACATTTCATGTTTCAACCACGTAGCTTTAAATTAAAGGTCTAAAAGTGGATAGAAACAGACAGACGGACAGACGGACATGGCAAGAACGACTCCGCTGTTGATGCTGATCAAGAATATATATGCTTTAGGGGATCGGATACTTATATTTCTATGCGTTACAAACATCCGACCAATTTTGTAATGCCCTCTGCAAAGGTATAAAAATACAAGACAATTTTCCTTTAAAGATAAAAAAAGAGATTTATTTAGTTGAAGAGACATATTTTCAGCAGAAATGGATAAAGTGGAATAAATATACATTATTTTACACACCTTTGTATATGTACATATGCATATCTATTCCATAATTTTAGTTTTATAAATTTATTGAACTTCATACCACTGTGCCACTGTCCATTGAGCTAAGACTTATGACCAAAGTAAATTTTGTGTGTGTGTGTGTAAAGAAAAATGTTGTCTAAGTGAAAAAGTTTTTAAAAATGAATGATTTATTTATTTGATTTGCAGGTATATGAAACATATACCTTTACAACTCCCCACGCTTCCAATCGTTGTCCCCTCAGCCATCGAAGCTATGAAAATCCAAAATAATATTGAGCTTGTTATCGTTTCCTGTTGTACAAGATATAATAAGTTATAAGTGATTAGTTATTGAAAGAAACTTTTCTGATTGATGATTGATGAAATCTAGGAAGATGCGTGTTGTTAATTTAATTATCAAAAGAAAGAAAAAGACCCGGTGGATGATATGGAAGATATTCAAGAGCCATTACCTAATTCATAACCTGTTAAGAGAGAGAGAGAGAGAGAGGCAACTTTTTGCCATTTATAACTTAATTTAAAGCCACACCTCCTCCTTGGAAAAGCTGACAAATTTTATTTCCGCTAAAGTCACGCACCAGGGAACAAGTCACTGAGCCTCGTCGACCCACTTTTGTTTAGAATGGAGATGTCGAAGGAGGAGAAGTCTCCCCCCCCCTCTCCCCTTTCAGTAGCAACATTTATGCGAATTGTCTTCTGTGCGCTTCATTTCGCATAAACAAATCTCGACCGTTGTATGTATATTTATACCGGAAACGTGCAAATAACGCCCTGGGGACTACTAGGCAAAGTAGAGTTCTCAACGTGTCTCCATTGTTGTGGCCAACGTCAACGCTGTCGACGCCGCCGTTGCCACCACTGCCACCATCTGCGTCGCAAAGATTTTTTTTGTACAATATTTGCGTTTTTTTCCTTTTCCACCGACTTCGTTTTATTTTGTTTCTCCCATTTCGTTTTTTTTTTTTTGTTTCATCAACTAACTAACGTAGAGGAAAAAAATTTACTTGACGTTTCCGTTGCAGTAAAAACACATGGTCGAAATACAAATAAACCCACAAACAAACAAAAATGAGGGGGAAAAGAATTTCTTATTTTCTATATTTGTGTTTTTTTTTTTACAACAAAATGTATGAAGTGCGAATACTCTTTGAATTTAACATAGGAATAGATAAGAAATATATTTTTAAATGAATGTGGTAAGGGCAAAGCAAAATATTTAAAATAAATCTTTGATTTTAATTAACATCTTACAATACTTGTTCAAATATATCATAAAATCAACAAAGGGTTCTAGAAAAATATTTTAAAAATAGGATTGTAAACATATATTAAATTGATTTCAATTTTTTCTATAGCCATATGTATTATGGTCAATTGAATCTGGATTCTACTTTAATCTATACGATGATAATCGATCGACTAAATTAATTTAACTATTTTAAAAAATAATTATTAAAAAATAAAAAGCAAATATATGTACATACCAATGTAACTTATAAATCTATAATATGCATTAAAACTTTTTTAAACCATTTTTTCTTTGATTTTTTTTCACTCTTTTAAATATATAAATGACTTAAAGTTTTCAAGTAGCTAATTTTAATATACACAGAAAAATATAGAGATATGGTTATGTATTTATAGCTAAAGAGGGATGATTACAATATAATATATTGGATACAATATTGTTAAATTGATTATTCAAGTCTAAATGGGCTTAGTGCTTTATTTAGCGTTACAAATCTTAAATACTTAAAGGTTTACTTAGCCAGAAACTTATTTAGCAAATTTAAATTTGCTTCCGAATGTTGCTGACTTTCTGTTTAAATAATTACATTTATTCGATTTCACTTTCTTTTGTTTGTAATAAGGTACAAATTTTTGTTTTAAAATTGAAAAAAAAATTATTTGTTATCCTCTTCTTTCCTTCCTAGGCGAAACTAGATCTTCAAGTATTGCTCTTGTTGAAAATGAGATCAGTTTAATTGGAAATGCAAGGTCCTTGCATTTATCTATAAGTAATCTTGTTCTTATTTCTTATATTTCTTCAGGTCTTGTATCATTACCGTATCTAATCTCTGTTGCTTTAAACAACACAACTCTTAATATTTTTTGACAAAATTTATTTGTATTCATACTTAATACTAATTATTCATATATTGACACAATAATTTTAAAATTTTCCTAACAGTTTTTCTAACCAAAACTAGTTTTATTTTTTTCCTTTAAACAAGTGTAAAAAATGGTCGCCATGATTTATTTTTTTAACGGTCTATTGTGTGGGTTATACTCACTTGTATGCCGGCTCAGTGCGGTTGGTTGGTTTGGTTAGGTTGGCTTTTGTGTGCGCCTATTGTCAAATTGAATTGTAATAGACACGTTTTTGCACCAACTGAGTGTCTCTACACATACATGTACATATGTATATACATACGTTCTGTAGGTGTATGAGGTGGTGTTTTTTTTTGGCTTGACACTTTATATTTACAGCTGAGCTTGCTACGCTCGACCGCTTCGAGCCCAAACACACACAAACACATTGGTTTCGTCGGTTGTCTTAATTTTATTCATATGAAACGTATGCGGCGTCTTTCTAGCGCATAAAAAAATCTTTATTGCATACATTTAGGCTGCTCTGGCAGTCACTGTCTCTCTCGCTGGCTTCTTCATATTCAGTCGCATTTGCATTTTCTTATTTAAATGTCGACTTTTAAATGACGACAAATTGTTTTGACGTTGTGTCGCTTTTTGATTTAAAAAAAAAAAAACCCAACAACAATAATAACAAAAGCAACAATATACGTATTCTGAAAAGCAACAACAAGTTAAAAAGCCTCAGCTGCATGAGACAGGGACTCTATGAGATAGTAGAGAAGATGGGGTAAAGAGTACGGCAAGTAGAAAATGGTTTTTTGTTGACGCTTAAAGGCTTAAAAGCTTGCCGCTTTTGTTTTTGGGCAATGAAAATGCATACGAAGAAAATGTTGTTGAAAGAATTATGTGTTGAATTTTTATGACAAATATGCGAGAGAGAAAAAAAATGAAGACAACAATTTTATATTCTTTAGGCATATCTTTTATATATTTGCTCTGTGACATTCTGTCACTTGGAGATAAGTTGTGTTAAAAACTAGGCTACAAATAAATATGCTTAAAAGTAAGTAAGAATAAACAAATAATAGAAATTTTAAATCAACAAAATTTCAAACAAAGTATTTAAATAAATTTTCTATTGCCAAGAGCCGGTTTCTGAATTTAAAAAATTTGATAACCCAAGTTAAATTTTAAAGTTTGTATATACACTTATGGATATATAAACTTTATATTGATCAGAAAGCAGTTTATCTAAATAATGTTAACAGATTTTGTATTTTTTTTTTGTTAATGATACATAAAGTAAATAAAATGTATTAAATACTCATAATAAATTTACTACACAATCATCAAATTATTCTGGGATCTAGAATACCGTGTTCAACAAATGATAATTTGGATAATTTAGTAGATTTACATTAACAAAATATAGAGAAATAATGCCTATTTGCATATTATTTAGTTGCAAACGTTAACTTAACAGAGATATTTAACAGACAATGTTAAAAAAACATAGCCATATTCTATACAGAGTGGAATGGCATCCCTCTGATGGCATCACTTATACAAGCAAGTTGCCGAAATAAACAACGGCAAAGAAATATAATTGTGAAAATTTCTTAACATGCTGAAGGTATGTGCGATCAAGACTGTTTATCATATATTCATCCAAATAATATAATATTCTTAGGTATATATTCTCCCTTATTCTAAATTCGAACACACAGTTTAAAAAGTTGTGCAGACAAGCCACTGTTCTCGTAGCTTATGATAAAAATATTGACCAAAATAAATAATAAGCATCAATTAATTAAACAAGTTAAAGTGTGAATATTGCTCCAGATATTTCATTTAACAACAATTCCCCTTCAAAAAATGTGTGTTTGATATCATAAATTTTAAAGTAAATATTCAATGATCCCTGTCATAGGAATATTCCCTGCTCAATTACAATTCAATATTTCAGTAAATTCAAAAAACTAAATTGCCTGCCATTCTGCCAAAAACATTTTGTATGCTAACAGGTTTCAACAATACCAAAAACGTATTACAATGAACCATGTGTGGGCCTGGTCGAGTGGGCCCGTTAGGCCAATTAAAACGAAACAAAAATCCAAAAACCGTATAAACAGTGAACAACATTGTCACTTAATTTAATCACATTTATAAAAACCACTAATTGACTTTTGAACGTTAATGCTCCAGCACCATTGAAAATGCCATACATATTTCCACACACACACACACACGCACACACACACATGGACGCACACATCGATAAATTGGCTCCTGGAACGTGGGGAAAACAACAAAATGTTGCCATAATTGCTATTTTTGATATGCATACAATTTTTTGGGCCTGGTCATAACCTCTGTCTCTATCTCTTTTAGTATCATTCTGACTCTCTCTCTCTCTCTTACTTTTGAACTAATTAAATTATTATTTGCCACAAAATGGCGGTTCGCGGTGGGAATACAAAAATATGCATACATATTGTTTGTCTTCTATCTTTATATTCATATATGAGCCTAATTCTGAAACTGAAAATTTAGACGCCATAAATGTGATATGAAAATATTTTACGCAAATATTTTTCAGCTGCCGTATGCTCTATTAATTAACTCAAATTTTGTCATCAAAGTTGTTTGATGGCATAATTTTTTTTTTTGTCTATTTCTTTTTGTTTAAAAAATATTTATTTATGTCATAATGGTAAAAGAGAAGCTCAACAAAATTTGCCACATAATTAGCAAATTAAAATTTGTGAAATCAAATATTGCGGGAGATGTTGGCGTTAGCCAACGAAATGAATAATAAATATATTTATATATATATTGTAATTTGGCATTTCATTGCAATGTCCTTGCATTTCTTTTTTCCAATCTTTATTTGATTGATTTTTATTGTTTTACCTTAGTTTGATTTACTAATTAACTCACTTTAGAATCTGTTTATTTTATGCAATTTACATAAATAAATCTTTTGAGTAACACTTGAGTTCTGCATTGGTTATTTCTTTGGCCAATTTATTTTAATTAAAGTCGTTAGAAAATTGTTGAATAAAACGAATACTTTTTCTATATCATTCCTAATTGGCACTAGTCGAAGAGTGTGTCAAAGGGCTTATGAAAAGAGTTGACATATTTTTTTTTTTTGATTGATTTTTAGTTGTGACAGAAACTTAGGGTAAAACTAGTGGAAATGTAAATCCCCTACAGCAAATTTGTGGAGGAAATCAATTCAAATTTGATGTAGACCTCTGTTAAGCTGTTCAGTTTAGAAATGGATTGAAAGCTTTGTGTGTTCTTTAAATGCTTGTTTTAAGTTTTCGAAAAGATATACATAGTAAATCAAATTGGACTGAAATTTCTGAATTGATTTTAAATGATAAGAATTCCAATATTAAGAAAGAAAATCAGTTAAAATTGATCATGTCGAAGTGCTGTATTATTAATATTTAATTTCATAAAGTCAACAAAAAGTTTATATATAAAAAAAGAACTCATCTGTTACTAATATTAAGTACAAACTCATTTTTTGTAAATAGATTTTAATTTGTAGCGCATCTCGCGTGTTTTTACAGATGAAGCTTGATTGACACTTGATTTTTTTTATTATTTTTTTTTTTTTCATTTTTTAACCAATGCACTTTTCGTTTATTTTTCACACTCTATCAGTTTTCAATATATTTTCATTTATTAAACAAGTTTTCCTTTTCAGGCTTTTCAGCTCATGAAGCACTTGAAGCGTACGGCGGTTATTCATCACGATTTTACCTGGGTAAACAAAAGGTGAGTTGGTATAAATAAAGGTGCCAGGATATACGTATGTGGAAGGGTGTTGGGGATTGTATGTGAGAGAGTAGGAGTATGTGTTTGTGTGTGTGTATTTACATATGTCTCGGTGTGTATTAACACGCAGCATGCCGCCATTCTTTACTCACTGCAATTGCCAATCAATGTTTGCGGAAAAAAATATTTGCTTCTCATTTTTTCCACACTCTTAGCTCTGACTGTGTATATATGTCAGTGTGTCTCTGTATGTGTGTGTTCTGTTTTATTTTTCCTTTTTGATAAATCTGTCTAGGCTTGAAATGTACGCCATGTCGCTCAATTGCAGTGGATTAAATTATTAAAAAAATGGTCGAATATACAAACAGGAAAAAGGATATACAAAAGAACAACAACAAAACTGAATGATTGGCAATGTGTGAGACTGTGTGTGTGTTTGTATGAGAGTGTCCAGCAGTGGCTGGATATTGGTTAAAATGTGTGCAGCTACTTTAATTTGATTAACATTTAAATTGGCTGTGAGTGAATGAATGAAGATGCTACCTCATGGTTATATGGGAACATATTCTTATCAAGATTATTTTTGAGCACATTATATAGAAATCATCTTCACTTAATCCATTTGAAATGCCTCTACAGGTATTTTCTTTGTCTAATCGTTTTGTTGTTATTTTTAACCAATAAAGTTCAATTTAGTTTAATTACATAAAGTTTGTTGAATATCGATGTTTTTATGTTAAATATAGTTGCTATGTAAACTCAGGCTGCAGTATCTGGCAACTCTCTTTTACCTCTGTTAACCTTAAATATAAAATACGTATACGTATTAATAAACCAAAAACGTTTACGTATTTTAATAAGTTCTTTATATAAACAATAAAAAAGATTTTAAATCCAATAAAATTTAATTGATTACACAAATCTATTTAAATTCTTTTTAATTTCTTCCAAAAAAGTTAAATTTAAGAAAAAGATTTGTTATGCCTTTCCGTCGATTCAATTTTATAATATATGACAATTAGTTTTCTGTGTTTTATTGAGCTTGATGCATAATATTTCCATTCGTGATACACATTCAATTTCTATGTTCGTTCAGGCAAACAACATGAAACATGAAAAAATAAAGAAGAAATGATGAAAAATAACTAAATCGCTTAAGGCCAAGTGCCTGTAAGGCTAACCGAAGCTCAAATAAAAATTTTACCTGCACGCCATTTTCATATTAAATAACTTTGTATATATTTCCTGTGCTAGTCTTTTCGTCTTCTTCATTTTCTCTTTCTTCATTTTCTTACTCATTTTCCTTTTGCCGTAGTTGTTGTTTTTGTTCGTTTTTATTTTATTGTTTCAGTTAAGCGACAGGTGAACAAATTCACAGCAATTTTGAGCTTTAACCAAAAAGCATAAGAAGCAAATCTTTAACCACAGAGACAAGTTATGGGTGGCTAATAATTAAATTGAAAATCAGTTATGAGGATATCTAAAGATAAATTTTAAAGTTTTTCTTCTGTTCATAAAAGAAAACGTCCTAAAGGGTCTCAGAGTATTATCAATTGCCGAGGTGTAAGAGTGTTCATCTGTAAGGTGAAAAGACATATTAATTCCACATACTCCAGTTACTGGTAAATGTTTTGATATCAAGTGTAAGCTTGGTCACCCCCAATGGCACATTCCCTCCACCCTCCTTAGCCACATCAATGGCTTCAAAGTGTGCGTGTCGGATTGTAGTTACATATACATACATATGTATGTAAGTGCAGCACTCTCCATGCTTATGTTTATGTAAGAGCGTCCATATATTGATGATGTGCATTATAAATCACTTTGAAGCAATCTGAGCTTTGAGTTCAATGCCGCTAATGAGCAGGTTATTATCAGAGTGTACATTGAGGTTTCTGCATTATGTTACCGAGAGTAGGAGAACTTTAAAGATTGTCCAATAAGGTAAATCTTTAAACCAAAGAAATGTAGTTATCTTCTGTGGATGATTATATAAACTTCACCTGCTCACTGTAATAATATTATTATTATAACAATTATTATTATAATAATATTATTATTTACCGTTAAAGTTTAATCGGCTATTTAAATTAACTTTGCAATGGCTCCATTTATGGATTTAACATGGATTTAGTTAACAGGGTTATATTTAACATAGTTAAAATTAACATAGCTGTAATTAAAACATTATAACATAACTATGTAAACTGGCATAGCTGACAAGGCAAACAGCGACAATTAATTTCAATCCACAATCAATTTCAAAAGGAACAATTAAATACATTAAAAAAATATTTTATTATTATTTAATTGATTTACATATATTATCGATACAAAGATTAATATCTTTTTGGTTTTGATTGTCAGTTCTGACATAATTATGTTTATGAAATAAAATTCCAAAAGTGCGCTTATGTAAATGGTTTGTAAACTAAGAATACCTTTTAAAAACTTTGACAATGCAGGTTATTTTTTTTTAATATCATTATGATGACAACCATTTGCCGTACATGTCAAAATATATTCCCATAAGTTTATTGTTTCCTCAAATCAGGCACAATCACATAAAATACACATTTCTATATAGGGTTCACTTTTTATAGACCTGCATCAATCTTCTGGCAAAAAGGAAGACGTGTTGTAGTTACATATATATTGAATTTGTTTTGGAGGTGTATTTGAGTTATTAAGTTTATTTGCTCCAATTATATTCCAGGTGGCTATAGAAATGGCTTTTTTGGGACGATTGAATAGTGTTGGTGATCTGGTGAATTGTGAAGTATTTCATGGTAGTCGCTCGAAAATCCATGCTGAGAAGCATGAAGGAAGTGTATCACCAAAGAGCCGCATTCAGCCAAAATGTTCGCGAACGTTTATCAAAACCTACGAGTCCGTCGAGAGTTTTGAGCCAAGGCTTATGCCAGGTAGTCCCCGAACAGTTCGTTATGTGCCTAGCTGCGCCTCTTCCATCGATATTAATTCGATGGATGAGACGGAGACAAGTACATTACGATGCGGTTCATCTAACTTATCTGAGGTTATTGAAACGGAGACGGAAACGGAAACTCTTCATCTATCGTCGCCATCATCTGAGAGAAGACATAATTCGTTGGAACAAATTCAATTGGAGGAAAATATCGTGTCAAAACAGGAAATGGATATGGAGTTAGATATGGATAAAGATTCAACCACATCGATGTGTAGTTGGGAAGAAGCATTGTCACATCAATCTCTTAACTCTCAAGATGATAGCCAAAGCATTTGTGTACCATCACTGACATTGGAATCTGAAGCAACATCTGTCAGTTACCATCATCATTATCATGTGGAAGAATTGAAACTGGAAAGACCGGTTAATGAAGCATATGATAATTGGCTATCGGCAAAACGTATACAGGTTCAGTACAAAAACCAAGCGACACGGGAACAACAGGAGAAGGAAAAGCAAAAGGCTGCCTTGCGACAGCAACTATCCGAGCAGCGGTATCGTGAATGGTGTAAACGGAAAGCTGAGCAATCCAAAAGGCCAACACAGAACGAAAGGAATAATGGTCACTTTAATGCTCCACAAAGGAATGATGACAATAGTCAGTATTTACATGCCTGGGAATTGCAGAAAGTCCAACAAGCCGAACAACTTCGTCGGCAACAACAAGTTTTGGCTTTAAGAAGAGAGAAGGAAATTTTTCAACGTAAACAGAAATCGGCTCAAGCATTTCAGCAATGGATGAAGAATGTGAGTCAACGCCCCAAACCAGTGCCGCTAAATCAGGGTTTAAAAACTCTCAGGGGAACCATATCCGATATATTCATCAATCCGAATCAATGGGTTGATTAACATTATTACTAACATCGAAATAAATATAGAAACTAAAATATGAATGCCTGTCAAATTTTTGGGGGTAAATTTTAAAATTAAAATTAGGAAATAAATTTATTTTGGTATTTATATACTCTCGTACTGTTAAACAACTAATTTTCTATTTATTTATCCTTCCTAAAAAAACAACTTTTCTCCGTTAATGGTTTTATGTTAAATACTAATGCTCTGTTAAGAGCTTATGTTATGTTAAGTGCCAGTGTTAGTCAACAAGCTTAGAAGTTTATTGCTAATGACTGTTACCGTTTAAACCAATCATCCTGTCCCAATAGTTTTACCTAAAGATTGAATATTAAACAAGTAAAATAGTCTTTCATAAACTAATTTAATGCTTAAATCTTTCACATAAATTTCCCAATTAGTCTCGATATTAATACCAAATGGAATGTATAAATGTTAAGTAATGTTTTCTATCAATTTTCAGCTACAATATTATGCATCAATGCAATGAAGTAAACAATAATTTCAACTTCTATCAATGAAATATTGTATAACACATACAAAATCGAATTCTGCAACTTATACATATTGATGTACTCTCAAAATGAACTAATGGAATATCATGTCTGAATATTGTACTGGGGCTGGATGTTGGAGATGTAGGTGGAAAGGTTATTGGGATGAATGGTTGGCTTGGCTGTTGTGTGGTAACATTTACTCTCTGCGAACGTTGTCGATAAAGGTAAACCGTGTTGCAGACGCCGACGTTGTTGTTGTTGTTGTCGTCATCATCGTGCGACTTGTTTGTAAATTATAAAATAATGTTGGTTGCCGTCTGCTAGTTCTTTTTTTCTCTTTTCCCTCTCTTTCCGTCTTTATGGTTTTTGGTTTTGTTTTTGTTTTTGCATGTGGTTTAAGGCGGCTGGCTGGAGGCGTGTCCAACAATTTTTATGCCTGCACGGCTAAGTGGCACATTTTTGGCTTAGACATCAGTAGTGAAGTACAATATAAGAGAGTTTTTGTGGCTACTGCGGTGAGACGATTGCCAGGGAGTGGCAATGAGGAATTGAGGGGAGATGGGTGGGGGGATAGTTGCTTTCTCTTGCTGCATGCACTCGACTGTTGGTGCTGTCAAATAACTGACATTACCTCGCCGCCGTCGTCATACTGGTCTGGTAACCCCCCTCTTTGTCCTCATCCTGATTCTGGTCGTCGCACACATTTCGTGACTTTGAACAATAAAAAATTTCGATTAGAATGTAAAAGTCTCCGCCCTTCCCTGTAACGGCAACAACTGCTGCAACGGCAATCAAATTCAGCAAGACGACCACGACCGGCGGGCTGGGGGTGTGTCGCAGACGTATAATAGCAAAAAATAGCTAAATTGTATATTAATAGAAAACTGAAATCTAGAATGTTATTTAGTTCGAAATGGCAACTGCATTCAAACAAAAGCTGTAAGCGTTACCAAATTGTTAGGGGATTTGCTTTATTCATTTAGCCAAAATAATACAAAACTTCAAAAAAAAAACCATAAGCCATTATTGAAACAAAATCTAATTGTATAATGCATACATTTGGACATATATCATTTAGCTAAACGTTTACAATTTTATGAAATAGACTTTAATTTTTATTTGCAATATATGTAAAACAACAAATTTGTGGTTATAATAATATTAAGCCTATAAGCTATAGGGCAATTGTCATAGGATTATTTAAGCGAGAATCACAACCATCTTTGCGGCATTGCGGAATGTTTAAATGGTTAACATTTTATGACTATTTGGATTATGGTTTATGTGAAGCAGAAAACTGATTTCATTTCATTTCAGTTTCAATAGAAGCGCTCCCTCTGGAGGAAAAATGATTTTAATAGTTGAATACTTTGATAACGGATTCAAGGTATATGCTATATGCCAGGTTTAAATATGTGCCGTCAAATCAAAATAGTTTAAGAATTTTATATCGAGTTTGTTAGAGAATTATATCTTTGTTTAAGGTGACCCGTGGACTAAAATTTTGAAAAAGTCGATTTTTTTTTTACATATTTTGAAAGTATAGTATTTTAAAAATATACTGTTAAAATTTGGTGACAAAATTCCGAGTATTTCTATATTTAAAGCCCATTACAAGGTCAGGTAGAAGAACGGTGGCTTGGGCTACATGGAACTTTAAAAGCGTTTACCTCGAAATTACTTTTTTTGGTCTAGTGAAAAAATTTTTAAATAGGTTAAATTTGAGGCCGCTAGACCATCGAGTCCCCTTAAATGAGGTGCTCTAACTCCATTCTTGAGGTACCAATAAAATAACATTCCAGTCTTAAGGTATCAATAAAATAACATAAAAGGCAAATCCGATTCCGAACAGACTCCAAACGAACTACTTATATCATGGAACCTTTAAGAAATATATGCAATAATTCTTCCAAACGATCGATTTTTGACAAAAGTATTTAATTAATAAGTTTTTAAAATCATCGAAATGTAATTCAAAGTAGAAAAATGTAAGAGAAATATCTTTGCCTTGCATACATTTTCTGTCGAAAATTTTCTCAAAAGTAGAATAAACATTGCCTAGTTTTAGGCTGCAAATTCCTTTGAGATATAAGAAAATGCATGACTCGTTTTTTTTCAACAATTTTTGTATATTTATTTATGCAACACGCATATCCTTCTGTTGCCATTTTGTCAAACTTTTTGTTTAGAGAAAAATCTTTATTTAATCAGCCATAGTTTTTGGCAAAAAGTTTGTTTGGCTCTCTGACAATTGTTTTGCACACAGCTTTGTCGTAAGTGTCCTTTGACATTTTGTTTAGCATACTTTGCAGCACTTTGCGAAGTAAGATGCGAGTCAGTTATTTGCTACAATCAAATAAAAAGTTTTTTCCAAAATTACCAAAAAAAAAGCAAAACAAAACAAAACAAAGAAAAAAGTAAGGAAATGAAAGTGGATAGCAGCATCTAGTAAAATCCCCAAGAGAATGCCTACTGTCTTAAGGAAGTGAGGAAAAATCTAATAACTGTTAAATCACCTGCAAAATGTTCATTTCACAGTGCCATAGACACGATGTGTCCTTGCTGTCGACCCTTGTTGTCGGCTTAAACATTTACAAGGACTTAACCATCTTTTGTTCTACACTTTTTACCTTTTCCCTTTTGCGTAGCCCTGTCTGTCACTTTAATCTGGCCATTGCACGCATGTAAAATAAGTCCTGCGAAGGACAATCAAGACTCTCGTATGTTCCTCTACATGTGTATGTGTGTGTGTGTGTGTTTTGGTAAAGAAAAAGTTTGCATGCAATGTCTTGGCCGGATTGCAAAAATAAAAGTTATTAACACGCGGCTTTGACTTGAATAAGTCATATGAGTAGACGTCTTTCACATTTGAGTTAACTGACTAACTGACTGACTGACTGACTTGGTATCAAGCGCTGGTAGCTGCCTATTACACATTTCCTCCTCAGTCCTGAAAGTGAAAGCTCAGCTATAAAACTTTTGGTTTTTAATTAATGAACAAATTATGGAAGTAATCAGGAAGTGAAGAAAATTGTTATTTTTATAATATTTTTCAAGCAAATAATTAAAATAATAAAAAGTTAAAGTAAAAAAGACAAGTTTGGAGTTTAAGGCTAAATATAAATAAATTTATTTTAAACACAGTTCAGATAGAAAAGGTCTCGAAAGGCAAAACTTTTATGAGAAACAAATAAAAACTAAAAATGTTAATTCAATTACAATTCAGTTTTGAAAAACAACTGACTCCCTATGCGGCTTTAAATAAATTGAATAAGTATGCCAGTCTAAAAGGAACAAGTTTGAAACATTTCTTAATTAGGTTTATAAATTTTATTATGCCAAGCACCTGACAAAATTCCCATAAAAGCGGTCATCCAGGTGTCCGGCCTAGGCCAAAATGCAAAACTTTCTTACTTCTTTTTTTTTTATTATATTTTTTTTGTTGCGCCTGAGAAAATATAAAATATGAAAAAAAAATTTATAACATGTAAAACTTTTTGGCTTTTGTTCAAGTTTTGTTGTATTTTTATGGTCTCATTGTTAGAGTGGAGATTTTTTTTTTTGGTAGGAGAATAGCTAACTATCAATGGCATTGACAACAATGGCCAATTTGTAGTTGAGATTCTTGAGAAGCATAAATTATACCTTGCCCTCTAATTGGATGATGGCAAAGAAGGACGAACGAGAACGACGATGGCGACACTTGAAATCAAAATTCATGACAAAAATGGTTGGTGGTAGTAGAAGTAGTAGTAAGGTAAGATGCCTTCTTTCGGCATAAAAGCGTAGAGGCAGCAAGGCGTAACATGCGATAAAATTGAGTTGAAAACGTGTTTCAAATCTCAAATTAACTGACTGACATGGCGAGTCAGTCACTCAGTCACTCAGTCAGTCAGTTACTCCGATGTCCTGCATGTAAATGACTTTTTAATGATGTCCTCCCTCAATCTGCGTGCTATTTAGCCCTTCGTTTTTTTTTTTTTTGTTCTCTCTTATTTTTTCTTTCTCCTTGCATTTTGTTCTCTAGTGTCATAGTTTGCCTGCCTAATTGCTGAAATAAATTTCTTTGGCTCCCTTTTTTTTTTTTCTTCATTCTCTTTAATAGTTTGCATTGTCGCTTCCCTTTTTTTCTATTGGTTTCATGTAAATGCCATGCTGATTAGCACAAGTCGTGAATTTCAATTTACTTTTAATTAATTGTTGTTTTAAAAGTTTCTTTTGCATGCTAATAGGTATTCAAGAGTCACACATATCCCAACTAATTTAGAGTAAAAATGTTCAATTAGAGAATGTTTTAGTTAATTTCTAGAAGGGAATTAAAATGGGATATAGGAAAGGTAATTTTACTGTAAGTAGATATATTTCAAAATGGCTATAGGTAGCACTTTTGTAAAATTCTATTCTACATATCTATATTTTAATCAAATATGTATAAAATATTTTATTAAAATTAGAAAAGATCTTAAATATCTTCTTCATAAAATCTCTTTTAATTTTTAGAAATTTCCATTAATTTTATATAACTTTGAAAAGAAAAAGATGCAGTACTACATCCAAAGCAATTTCTTTCTTGTATAGTCAATGAACAATTTTTGCATATCAATCGTGTCGATGTGAATGCTGCCAACTGTTTGGTCCCACGACACACTTCATTTCAGTTTTGGTAAAACGTAAAGAAGGAAAAGATAAATCGCAACGTGTTTAGTTCTTAAAACAATGAAAAGGCCTCCATAGCGTTCAAAACAATACCGCCCGTTGGGTCCATAAATAATGCAATGGAAAAAGAAGAAAAGAATGGCAAACAAAAAAAGAAAGCTCTATATAAGACAAAGGTGCCAATGTTGAGTTTTTCTTTCTTGCTCAGACAATGAACCACATATTTATCACAGTGATGTCGGGTGATCAATAACCAGGCAATGGGCAACGGGAGGATGAAGTAGAAAGCAGCAATGATGATGAGTGATTTGCGGACATTGAACAATTGTTCAAGAGGTGATTGAAAAAGACCAAATGGGTATGACAAGGAATTTACATATGTCTCTATACAGATCGCGCTATATATTTATGTAAATCATTAGATATCAAAATTGCAATTGTCAGCAATAAATTCCTTAAAAATTGAAAGCAGGGTCCGTAACAGTTATAAGTGAAACTCAAAAAAATCAATTATAATTGTTAAACAATGATTTATATTCATTTAATCCAAAAATAATTGTTATTTTTGATTTTTAAAATATTTCTCCTGAATAACTTTTATTTTAGATTTTTATTTTTTCCCTCATGCCATAACTGTTATTCATAATAAAAAAAATATAAATCATTTTTCTTGATTTTTATTTTTTTTCCTCCAAAATAAAAATCATTTCTAAGTTATCGATGATTTCTGTTTTCCCACTAAAAAATTACTACTCAAACCGTAAGAATATGCTTTAATACACGACTCTGACTATTGATAAACAATTATTATTACTATACATTATTATTACGGTACATGTGAAACGGTTGTTGGTCTGGTCAGTGGCGGACCAAAAGGGTTATCGATATTTTCAATGAAAACCCTTAGAAGAATAAGAATAAGAATAATAATTTGGTGAAATTGGAAGGAGTTCCGCTCGGGAAGTTACAGCTCTTTTTCGACCCTTAAAATTTTTTCCATATGCCTTCGAATCTTTTAAATATATATTAAGAGTTTTGGAGCTACGCTCTATCTCCTTGCTAATTTTTCAATTTGATAGTCTTGAAGTGGAGGAAGTCAATTTATCTATTTATACCAATTAATCAAAATAATTGCATCCGTTCGCAGAATTCTAAGAAACGTGAACTGAGTCTATTTCAGTGACCAATCAAAAGCTATGACCAGCAGTGTATATCTGATAAAGACCAAACTTTATAACAACCGTTTCACATGTACCGTAATAATAATTGTTGTTTATCAATAGTCAGAGTCGTGTATTACGGTTTGAGTAGTATTTTTGGAGTGGGAAAACAGAAATCATCGATAACTTAGAAATGATTTTTATTTTGGAGAAAAAAAAATATAAATCAAGAAATGATTTTTATTTTTTTTATTCAAAAATAAAAATCACGAATGATTTATATTTTTTTTTCTCAAAAATAAGAGTTAAAAATGATTTATATTTTTTTTATTACGAATAACAGTTATGATATGAGGAAAAAAATAAAAATCAAAAATAAAAGTTATTCGGGAGAAATATTTTAAAAATCAGGAATAACAGTAAAAAGTAACTTTTTTAAATAAAAATTATGTTACTCATGATTTTTTTGAAGAAAATTTTAAAAATAACAATTATTTTCGGTCCCTGATTGAAAGTATTAATATAAGAAAAATGTGTGAGTAACTTTTTATTTATTAGACTGTCCTTGTATTATAGAAAGTGGAAATTTGCTTTATGTAAATAGTTTTGGAATTCTTTACAATAGATAAATTCTTAAACCATTTGACGAATTGAGAAAGTTAGTTGGCCACTGTTAACCTATTGGAATAGATACAAATGTCATGTTTTCTATGATTTATTTTTGATTTTATAAAGTCAAGGATAATTTAATGGATATACAGATACCAATTTCAATGCCAGCTACATTGCAAATACATTTCCATGGATACACACTCGGCAATTGACAGAGATTGTTGTCTTTTTTGGGGAGGGGGAGGGGAAGTGAATTGAAAAACCAAGTTTCTAACCGTATACATACCTTGGTCAATGTCTCTGGCCATCAATTTTTGGGCTATATCTCTGGCTATCAAGACGAAAATACAAACTACAATAATATCAAAGCGAAAGTGCGTAAACAATGCAAACAACATGAAGATTCAACTCTAGCAATTTCAATTTGACTCTCTCTCCGTCTCTCTGTCTCTGTTCATATGTTGCAATAGCAAATGCAATAGAAGTTCCAATAACACCAACAACAATAAATGCAGCAAGATGCAAACAAAGAACAACAACAACTACAACATGCACTAACAAGAACAACACAAACTAGTTAGTGCAAACTACATTGATGACGAATAACATGCTTCAATACCTTCCAAATTTAATCCTGCCAATGCTCCAGCCAAGCAGTTCAGACCACTTCTCACCAACCATGCCTCATCATTTCAATGTCTATCCAATAAACACACACACACACACATGCACGCACACATATGAGTTAACCCACACATATACACACAGACATAGACTTGAGTAAACATTGACCTGGCTAATGCACAGTGGTTGCAAATTCATAGTAATTGTCAAATTATTTTAAGGCAAATTTTACTTAGCAGTTGATTGTTTTGATTTTATATAAAATAAGATAGATATCTTATAAACTAAAATAACTTATGAGATTATAAAGAAAATATTTTAAATTTTTAGTCTGTTCTAGAGTTGTTTTAGTGTTGAGCAATTCCTTTTTGTCTGCATTTTAAATAGAAGTTTTTGGTTTAGTTTGAAGTTCTTTACCCTTGCAGAGGGTATTATAAAATTGGTCAGATGTTTGTAACGCATAGAAATATACATTTCCGACCCCATAAAGTATATATATTCTTGATCAGTATCAACAGCCGAGTCAATTGAAACATGTCCGTCTGTCCGTCTGTCTGTTTAGCCAGACGTCTTCGAGCTTAAATTTTAAGCTACATGGTTGAAACATAAAAAGTTAAGTTCCTCAATCGATTGAGCAGGTAAAGTTTAAAAATTAGTCGGATCGGATAATTATCACCGGAGTTATTAACTAAAACGTGAAGGTACCCCAAGTAAAATAAGCAATTTTCTTTGGCAGCAAAGAAACAAAAACAAATTCCAAGCAATCACGCACACACATACATATACACACATACATATACATACATATAGCTTAAGTGAGTTAAGTGAGGATGGTGACGTAGTACGTAAAGATCGGTCGCACGATGGTTCGGTGTTTGGTGGGTTCGATTCTCGGTGAATTCGGGAAAATTTTTAGTTGAGTTTTCTCTTCAATTAAATTAAATAATAAAACAATGAAGCTGCAAGGGTATACAAACTTCGGCAAAGCCAAAGTTAGCTTCTTTGATATTTTATATGTAAAATGTCTTTATTTGGTTCCCTTATTTCTTGCTTAAGCATAAAAATGAAGTAATTCTATTCCATATAAAAAATTTTTCTCACCACACTATAAACTTTTAGAGAAGCATTTTAAATTTGAATAAGTTTATAAACATAATTATTAATTATTGAAAAGTAGTATTAATATAATAATATTTTGTTTATTGCATAAAACGAATATATGGATTGTACCGTATCAAAACATTTCATTAGTAATATAATTTTTAAACCACTTAGTGACTAGAACATTAGTTTTAAGATTATTTTTGGGTGATAGAATGCCAGATGAATATACATTTTCATTCAAACTGAAAAAGAATTATTTATCCTCCTCAATTCTTTGCTTTATATATAGATCCTTTACTTTGCAATTTGGTATTCAAAAAGGATGACAATTTTTAGGTTTGTAGAACAAGAGGGTAATCCTTGGAAATTGTTTTTCAAAATTACCTAAAAAGTTAAATTTTAAATTTTATTAATAAAACTCAAATGCATTATATATTCAAACAGTGCAAACACAATTTGAAGTTATCTGTTTAGTTTTCTAGAAACTTTTTATTAAAGTATAAATTTAACAATATTTAGCAAGCACTTCAACCACTTTGCCCTATGACGCATATATGCGTATGTGTGGTGTGTTTTGACCATGTCTGTGTATGTGTGGAGCTGGTAACCAAACCAACGTTGACCTCATCAAAAGGATGGCCAACGTCTTTTTGGTCTTTTTGTTTGTCCAGCTTTGTACGGCCTTTGACTTTGCCGAAGGGTCGGTGTAGAAGAGCCAGAAGAGCAATGAAATTGTGCAAATGAACTTTAGGCCTTTGGTTGAGTTTTGTTTGCATTTTGGTTTTTCCCTTTACCATGAAACGATCTCTTCTCTCATGCCTTTCTTCTTCTCGTGATGCGCCTAAAAACATGCTTTATTTTATTTTGAACAATATAATTTTGTGACTTTACTAAAACACACACACACACGTACACACAGTGTTGAAAAACTAATGAAAATGGGCAGAATTTTTATCGTTCCACCTACCATTCCACCTTTATTTCGACACATGTATCCTTATACTTTGTCGAACAACAATTGAAATCCTATTGAGTGTTCAGCCTTGTCCTGTCCAGTGCAGTCATCTATACGATTTTTGGTTGAGTATTGTTCTTATCGTTCTTAACCTTTCCTTTCGCAAGAAAACACATAGGAGAGAGAAAGGGGGTGAAGTATCTTGTTGACATGTGGTATTGGTTTACAAAATTGGTTAAATTCTGTTGGCACAATTGTATAAATTGACTTTTGTAAGATGTTCAAAGATAATGTGAGGGAGTAGAATAGAAAATGGAATAATATGTAAATATTTAAATCGAAATGCATTTCGAGTTGGAAAATATTGTCAAGTGGAAAGTACTTTAAAATGCAAAACAATATAAAGTTTAAATGAAGTTGAAAAAAAAAAAAAAAAAAAAAACAGAAGCCATGTTTGTGGATAGAAATTTTCAAGTTATCTTAACTCTCCTTATTTAATATTTCAAGTATATCTTTATCATGATAAAAGAAAGCTAAAAAATTAAACTGTCTGGTTTTACTGTTCGTTGTTACTTTTATATTCAAAATCCAGTTAAAACCGATAGTTTTCAAATGTTAATTTTAGTTTACCCAATTATTAACTGTTTCTACTTTGGAATCCATTACATCGAATGCCCGGGCACAATATCAAAATATGCATATAATCCAGGCCTAGTCAAATGCAATCCAAAAAGCTATAATAATATGTTAAGGTGTCTTGTTTTAAGAACTAAATATTTCCATTGCATACTTCAAGGAGTAATCTATTTAACAAATCAAAGAAATTTAATTTATGTGAACATTTATTTCTGTTAGAATTTCCATAGAATGACCAAATAATTTCTATTTAACAATTCACAATGCACTTGATTAACGATCGACCAACTTCCTTCTTTTTAATACTTTGGCATAGCCTGACGTTTAATAGATCCCTGCCAAAGCTGAGGATTAATGTACAACTGTGAAATGGTGCCACGCAATGAGTCAATGCCCTGATTCATTGGTACTGGTTTGGGTTTATTGCCCACCTTGCTCATCCATTTTTCCCAGGCCTTTTCGGCTAGTTTTTTGCGATGTTTTTCTTGCAAGGCCTTTTGCATTTCGGCTCTTCGTTTAGCCTCAAGTTGACGTTGTTTTTGCTCTTGTTTTTTCAGCCACCAATTTTGAACTTCTTGCCGAATCTGTTCGGATGATACATTACGATTTGGTTTTCCTCCATCAGAGTTCATTGAACAAGCTTGTTGATATTGGGCAATTTGTATATGATTTTCCGTACGATGATTTGATGCTTGACGGGCCTTACTCCTTAGCCAGTTCTCGTAACTTTCTTGGGCTTGTCGTTTACGTTCCTCAATCTTATTTTGCACCTCATCACGTTCAGCTTTGATTCGTTGCTGTTTCCTTTGTCTTTGTTGCTCCTTGGCGGAATACCAATTTTCATATGCCGCATCTGGTTCGCGACCAACCTTAATCGCTCCCATATGACGTAAAACGCTCAAGGAACTGGCTTTTGAACCAAGGGCAAGGGATGGCACCATACTTTGACTTCCCGACTGCTTAAGTCCGCCATACATATCGGACCAACTATATAGGGAACCAGCGGACATCGATCGAGTTCCATTGACTGGCGGCGGTGAATATGAACATGAATCCTCACAACCACTGCCATTTGGTGTAATACATTGATTATCAGTTACTATATAAGTACGAGAGCTGCCACTGCCTTTTCTAAGAGCAATCTCCTCATTGTCAACCAGAACATTATCCGATGATATTGACATGGGTGAGTCAAGTTCATCCGATGATGGGGCGCGATTAATGCGTGTACGTCCGCTATACACTTCATCGCGCAGGACAATATGTCCCGATGTGCTAACGTGGCCACAGAATGCCATAATTAATAATACTTTTGTGTTGATTGGCTTGTGTAACGGTGGCTCTATGGAACAAGTATGAAGTATATGTTATTGTGGTAAAGAATTTCAAGTTTATTATTATTACCCACCTGCTTATTGTGGCTAACAACTGACTAACTAATTCAAACTTTCTAACTTGCAGAAAATTGACATGAAGCACAAAAGTAACTATGTTAAGCAGCACATCTATTGAAAAAAATAACAACAAAATTTAAGTTTGTAGTAATAAGTAGCACTGTAGTAGTAAATAGCATGTATGTAAGTGTCTTAGTAATTGGATGAGTTCGACTATGAGAGCAAAGTCGAACACGCAGAATAAAGAGATCCAATTTCTTTTGGTTCCCGTTCCCCCACACAACAAGTTAAAGTATTTTTTGTTTGTTTAGGTATTATAAAACTTTCTTTGTTTTTTGTTTTAAATATTAAAATTTAAACTTTTCTTCAAGTGATTCAGTTGAGAAAGAAATTACATTTATATCAATGAATTTATAAATTTAAAACGATTATATCCTTCGTTGACAAATTTTTGATCAACAATTGTTTTATAATATCACCGTGGAGTTTTTCTTTATTAATTAGGATTATTATGTACATATTTTATTTTTTATTCAAGTCGCATTTGTACTGCTCCTTGACAAAAGTCATGACATATGAATACTAAAATTGTTCAAATCAGTTTCTAAAGCTGAATATCTTTAATATGTCTTAGCTAAATCCATAGACGATCCATATGGAGGGGCCGCTCATTGTCTCTGAGGCTTAATTTCCGCTTGATTTATTCATACAAGTCCCACCCCATAGAAACATTTCGGAATTAGAAATTTCGGTTTGGTAAACCTTTCTTTAAACGATGGGCATAACTAACATTTATAAATGACAATTGTAATGTAATAGTTTTTAAACATTGCTTTTTTATTAGTAAAAGAATAATCTGAAAGCTCTTATGACACAATTGATAAGTACATTATAATCAAATGAGGCAATGGCACAGTTTCAATATTGAAAGCCGATTACAAATCTGTATATAATAAAATTCAAGGAAAAAGGGTTTAATCTATTCAAAAGTTGGCTCTGGAATTCTACATACAAAATCAATCAACAAAACTATTTATATAGCTTAAAGCTACTAACAAAATAACTAACTTCCCTAAAAATATATTATATAAACTAAAAAAAATAAATAAAAAAAAAAAAACAGATTTTTTATTCCACTTTAACTTTTACTTTATCTAGATAAAAGATCTAAATTGATATTGAATTTATGATAAGGATTTTCGACTTCAATAGTTATCCTAGTTCTAGAATATTTAGTTAAAATTTAAATTACATATGTTCCATCAAAAAATTTCTAATAGGTATTTTTGATTTACTTCGTGTCAATAGATATTTAACCACTTAATCAATGCAGATTCATAAAATATTTGCCATCATACTCTGGTGCACACAATTAAACCTGCATTTGGACAATCTCCTCTCCTTCCTCTTTTCTCATATGCAGCAAGGAGCAATTTTAATTACAACACAGCAGCGGCGAGCATCAACAACACCAACAACAACAAAGATTGGAAAAGAAAAAAAAATATAATAAAGAATACCTTGACGCTGATGTGTGTCCCCATGTAAACCTCAGTTGCCGACACATCAGCAAATGGCGGCGGCTCATTGACATTTCCGTTGATTACTTTATGGCCACACACACACTCTTGCATATACGCACGCACACACACACACACTCACACTAGTACCGTTTCATATATAGGCATAACGCTCGAACGCCTGTCGCGACATGACATGACATTTCAACAGCCCCATTCCCCGCCATGTTTTTCCCCTTTGGGCTTATAAAATGACCAGCTAGCCGGTGCGTCTCCTGTATATACATATATATTTTTTTGCAGGGTATAATTACTTTTTAATGCTGCTGGGCTTTATTACGTATACCACTCTATATATATAAGTCTATAACTATATATTTAAAGTAGTTGGCATATCTCAAAGTTTTCTGATAAGTTGCCAAATGTTTTGATTTTAAAGTTTTAACTATCCAGAGACAGAATTATCTTTGAGATCCAGTCTTATCCAGAAATAAATTTGAGACTCTTCCCAAAAGCTAAAGCCTTACTTTTCTATTAATAAACCTTACAATTGCCTATGTAAACTATTCAATATAATTCATCATTTAGTTAATTGCTTCTTATAAAGTTCGTAAACTTTTGAATAATTCTTGGCCAAAAGTTATTTCATTACTTATTAACTACTTTGCAATTTCTTGTCTCTATTACTAATTGGTTGAAGCATTCTATGTTTATTCGATTATCTATAAATTTAATAAAAAATATTATTTTTATGATTGTTCTTTGCGTATAAGAAATGTGCAATACTGAGGGCGATATCTTAGATATCTTTGTAATATCAGTAAGATTTTCGGGTTATGGAAAGCAAAATTGTTACAGCAGACTACGATTAATTTTGCCAAATCATAATAATCCTGAATTAATCTATAATAGAAGCAAAATTTGTGGAGTGGCGGCTTACAATTTTTTTTGCTTGCTTTTTTTGCTTTTTCACCTTTTCCATGTACCTTCTTAAGCTTTTGTTTGTTGCTACTGTTAGAATTATTAATTTCGAAATAAGGGGTTCTTATATCCTTCTAATCTACGTCATTGGAATTGTTATATTATAGTGTTTTTACAATTGTATTGAAAGAACGAGAAACAAGGCTTCTAAGTATCCATATAGCACGAATTAATCTATAAAGATGACATTTGCACATGAATCAAAAAAATAAAGTATTTTTTTGCATATTTGTATGATTATTAATACTTCTTTTTGTATATATAAAGAATTTCTCTTTGCATGCCTATTAAGGCTTCGGAAATGGGTATAAGGAATTCAATTTATAATGCAAAATTAGACAGATTTTTGCATATTTTTACACTTTAATGACCATGTTCAAAGAATGTGAAAGTTTATGTTTGAATTGAAGATTCGTAAATTCTTGTGATCGTCATAAAGATTATATTAACTATATCTTAAAAAAGGTTCTAAATATTATTTATGAACATTTACAAAACAAATATGTACAAAGTTAAATAATAAAATGATTATATATTTAAATTAAACACGCTTTTAAAGAATTTAAAAATTGAAAAAATATGGGCCCTAGATAAGTATTTCATAGATTGCTAATGATATTATTAATAAATTATAATAACTAGAATTATTTTAATTAACGTTAAATCATCTCTGAACATCTATTCAAAATTGAAATCATTTTGGTTAGTGTAGCAAAATTTCCACCTAGGACCAAAACGGTAAATTTCATCGTCTTTGCCATTATTCCTGCACTGACAGTAGTATAATTTTAAGCGCACATAACACGCACACAAACACACTCATGCAACCACACACAAAGGCGCAGACACACAAACAGTGAGGTAGACACAACTACACACACACACACACACTCATGGAAACGCCGAAAATCTCCAAATTTAATGACAGACTAATTATGCGTGCAAATGGTTTATAAATATTTTATAATGTCAGCGTTGACCGTGACTGGTGGGTAGTGGAGTCCCAGTGGGTAAGCGAGAGTTGTGGCCACAAATACTCCATCTATCTCCGCCCCCCCCCTTTCCTTACTAACACCCGCGCTTTATGCTTTTCAGCTTTTCGACTGTTTGAGTTTATATATGTATTTATGCGTGTGTGTGTGTGTGTGTGTGTGTGTGTGTGTTTGTGTGTTTGTATCTGTGTGCTTGTGTTTTGCGCATCGCTGATTGCATTGCGGTTTTACGACTTCATTATTGTTAATTATACGCCGTGTTGCCTGTCCCCAGTATGACCTCAACTGCATTCACTCTCTTCTTTATTTGCATGCAACTGTCAAAAATGTTATTGCACATGCGAAAAGAAAGAAATATTACTAATTCAATGTGCATACCAAGGACATACTGTCAGGCATTCAAGAATTAATATTATTTTATATTATATATACACAAGAATTCACTTAATTTTGTTCCATTATGTAAATACTCACTTGATAAAGTTAAAATTTCAAGAAGAAAAAGTAGAATCTCTTTCATTTGCACACAATATTTTGGGGCTTTAAGGAAAAACTATTTTTTTTTTTCCAAAAAACCAAAAAAAAAGAAGAAAAAATTAAAGTTGAGAATAATTTTTTGAAATCTGCTTTGATACTTTTATTTTTTTTTTTTTTTGTTTTGTTTTAAAAAATGTTTGTTTGTTTCTGTTTTATCACTGACTAGTTTCCATTTTGAAACTAAATTCAAAGTATATTCAGTTGATATTTGTTACAGTAATGCAGTTTACTTCATTCAATTAGTTTGATGCTATTTCAGTTAATTAATTAAATAAAGTATATTTTAGATATCTGCAAAGAGAAATTGAACAAAAATTCAATTGAATTTATTTTTGCATTTTTGGGAATGCAATGCTATTTAATATACAAATTTCTAGATATTTAAAGTAAGCAAAGGCATCGACTTTTAGTTACTTAGTAAATTTCAGATATAAAAAAAGAATTGGAGATGAATTTTTGCTTAATTTAGAAAGATTTATATGATAATCTGAGGGAATTCTTTTGGGTAGCTAAGGCCAATAATAAATATGCACATCCTTTTTAATGATAACTTGTACATAGATTTTTAAGCGATTTTAACATTGTTTTACTACATGAAAACATAATTTAAAGAGAAAACTGATAAATGCTATAAGACCAACGCAAAAAGTATGATAAGTTAGATATTGACAAAGATTTGACAAATATAGTTTCCTTCTGATAAGTAATAAATGTTTTTGGTCTTACCACAAAAAACAGTGAACTGATAAACTAAGACGACAGTGTTGCAAGACGGTGCGATCTGAAACAAGGATGCCAGACTGTTACTTTGCTTTCACCGTAATACAGCATTAAATTTAAAAATCATATTGTGGAATAACAGAAACCTTTAAAAATATTGATATTAAAATTAGATGATTGTCAGATCAAACCAAAGAATCCTTACACATAATGCCAAGCCAACATATATTTTTGTAATAATATATAATGATTATTCTTATATGTCTGAGACTTAAGAGACAAGTTAACAAAGCTTTAGCAGGCATTGAATCGAAAAGGTACAGATTTACATATATTTGGTGATTATTTTAGTAATAATATTAAAATAGTTAAACCTTTAATTGTTACGGAAAATGTAAATAAATAACATTCATTTTAAAATGATTATTAGAATGATTTCGTTATCCCTAAATGCCAACTTAATGCTTATTAAGTTAGTAAAAGTTAACAGATTTTGGTAATGTTCGTTAAGGATACAAATGAGAGAATATGTATGTATTTGTCTAACTTGTTAATGTTCAAATCATAAGAAAATAAATTACTTTAGCATCGAATTACTAGATTTACTCTGATATCTGCTGCCGTATTAGCTTAACATACCCTTTTATATTGAATTACAGGGAATATTGAAAACCTGTTGATTAATTTATATTTAATCAATGCACCAAATTGACTGAATTCCAATCAAAGTGACTTTTTCACGGAAATTCCGAAAGGTTGGCATGATTTCCATCACTTTTGGGACAATGTCATATCCCCCCGCCCACTCGTTTTGCATGTCTGGCATTTCATACCAATCTTCAATGTCATCAGTTCAAAATGTTAATACATAAATGCTAACAAATTTGATATCAGGCCAGGCGCACTTAACTTAACATACTTGTACAATACATTGCCTGCCCCACCTCTACCCTTAGTCTACATATGCCCATACCCAATGTCTTGGCCAATTCCCTTCACACATTTCACATGCATAACAAGAAGTTAGACAATGGGGCGTGCCCACACACACTTTAGTCCTTTGAATTTGATTTGGAATTTGTAAATATGGTCACGTATGTTATTATAACAAATATCTTTCATGGTTATGTTTATATGCTCCATGCTCTCGCACATTTGTTGTGAATTCAGCCTTCTTACAACAAATTGACTTTTGTTTTACGCATTTGAAATTGTCGCCCTTAGACGAACGAACATACACACCCAAACATACACACACACACATATAACACAGCAATGTAATTCTATGACTATTGTAAAATTTGAATTTATATTGAATTTATGTCGTGCTTGGAGATTTTAATTAAATCATTTTACGCAATTTGCTTTGGTTAAAGGCTAATCATAAAAGAGAAAGCTTATTTGCCATTTGGTTTATGGTATTAAAGTCATTTTTTGTTATTATAACCTGAAATAAAGGTATTACAAAATTAGAGAAATGCTTATAAAATACAAAACAAAGTGTTTCACGTTTAGTATATGTATCAATAAACTTTTTCTTCATAAAGAAGACAGTTTGCTGTGCCTGTTAACAGAAGAACTGCTTACATCTTGACTGTTATTTCCACTTGGTTTACAGACTGTCAACCGACGATCGTTAAACTGCTTGCTTACAGAATGCTAACAGCATTGCTTAACAGAAAGTTATCGATAAACTTAAAAGAAAGTTGTTTCCTCAAGTAAATATTTTTATTAATGAAAAGGCCGTTGATCTATATAACTAATATACGAGACCAAATAATTTTTATATTGTTATAAGGCATAGAGATTAAAGATTAAAAACAAGTTAATTAAACTTATTTTTCACTGTTATATTTCTGTTTAAATTTAGCATAATTGCAGCTGTACTTGGAACAATCGGTTGAACAACAATTCTTAACTAACTCAAACGAAAAACCATATTTCTCTCCTTTTTCTTAGTACCATCATTTTCGTGCTCTCAATTGCACTTAAACATGGCATACAATCTATTCCAGGGCACTTCACACTATCTCCTCAATTGCTCTAACTAAGCCTTGTTGAAGAAAACTTTTATTCCAACTTGTACAGCAAAGTAAAAAAAAAAAGAAGAAAAAGGGAAAACAAAAACTTAATTAAGCATAATAGAGCTCTCATTTCTCTCACGGCATTTCATTTCTAGGTTCGTTCTTTTTTTTTCCATTCCAGTTCCTTCTTCTTCAGTGCCTAAGTAGCTGTTGGTAATTTGTGCTTAGCCACACTTACAGACCATCGCCCCAAAGATGGTAGCAGAGAGAGAGAGACAGAGAGAGAAAAAGAAAGAACGAGAGAGAGCATAAACGGGAGTCCGTTGCACATTTTAATTGCATTTCCGCTGTTTTTGATGCCTTTTGAATTTATAATGCGACGAGAGATAGCGGGCGACTTATCTCCTGGGGGCCACGTCCTGAGAAAAATAATTCAATTAATTACAAAGCGGACAGGTGCAAAGCAGCTATGCTTAATATTAATCATACGCCGTGTGAACATCAGCCGAAAAAAAACGAAACCAAACCAAAAAATATATAAAATGAAATAGAAGGCCCCTTGCTGATACGCATTTCTATCTAATAAACATGTTTATTTCATTAGCCATGCACATGCGGACATTTCTTTTTTCGGTTTTTTCTTTTTTTTTTGGGTCACTCCCCCAGGACATCATTTGCCAGGCCACGATTTCGACATGAAAAATGCGTTCGCGAAAATATCGTACCACACTCGCTCTTTATGATTGGGATTTGTTGGCACTAATGTGCCATTTCTGTGTGTTGTATACCAGTCTTTTTTTTCTACCTTCTTTTTTTTCCATTCCATGAGCCTAGTAACATGATTTTCTTATTTTTTTTTCTTTTGCGCTGTTTTGCTTCCGACATGATGCTGTCGACATCATTACAAATAAATTGAGCGTGAAAGATACATTTCACCTACATCCATTGACATGACTCAATGCTGCCATTGAGTAGGCAGCCACTGTATCCCTCTATCACTCATTCTCATTCTCGAGAGGTTTTTAGAGCAACATATATATGTATGTATGTATATTTATATAGATATACGTAAACATGTGTCAGTAAGTAACTTTTAAAGGCAGCGGTATTTTATTTGACTTTCAATTTTTAATGTTGACTTGAGAGAAAGTTTACCTGTCACAAAATGTTAGAAACTTGTGTTAGAGATGCATGCTAAGGACCTTGAAAATGAATTTCTAGCATGAAGTCTACATCTGATTTTGACTACAGCATATATTTATTTTGATCATATATATACCAAATGTAAGAAAGGTATTTAAAAGTCAAGAAACCGGTAAGGCACATCCGCTTTAATACTGGTTAAATTCTGTTCTGATTGCTCAAAGTCGTATAAAAGACAGAGCCACTAAGTTTAGTATGTAGAACCCACTATTTAGAACCCACTATTTTAAATTATTGCAATGCTCCATTCCATCTTCGTTATCCTATTATAGCGTTTATCTACAAATAGACCGAATTTGATTATAATTTGATTTAAAGACCCTTCACTTACATCATGTGAAAAGGTTTTGTGCCTGGTATATTGATGTAGAGCTGAACAACTATTCTAATCCAAATTTTTGTGATTCCTTATTGAAATCACTCAGAAACGGATTCTCATAGAGATCTTTCAAATCAATTAATCAGTTGATACATATAAATATAGCAGTATATATAAGTATGCTAATTGTTATTGCTGTATAATTAACAATATTAAGTGATTTTCCCCAAATGATTTAATATTAATATATCATTGGCATGCCTCTTAACTCAATTGAATGCCAACAAATTGCCTTTAGTAAATTAAATAAATCCATTAGAAATATAAAATGGCCAAATCCCAAACGTTTTCCTGACGTATGTATGTACGTATCTAACTATTCAGTAACTGAAATGCTAATGAGGTTAATGTTTGCATTGAAACCCAAAATGGCGGCCAAAAGCCATCCTACATCATAAGCGCATCCGTGAGATGCTAAAAAAGAAGCAGTAAAAAAAAAAAACGAAATTGGCCAGGCAAACAAAACAGACAGATGGACAGAACCTGACAGTCAGAGACAGAACAGGACAGACCTGAGAAGACCAACTAATCAAGGTAATGAAATCAGTTTTATTTCAGCTTATACTCGTACTTTTTTCTTTCTTCTCCCTAGTCTTGCCACTGCTGCTGCTGCTGAAACTTCTGGCATAGCTGTTCAGGAAGGCGGAATGAGGGTTTGCAAATAGAAGGCCAGTTCAAAGTGTTTGCTAAGCATTTGGTGGAAGGGTAACCTGAGTCTCACTTTTTTGAACTTGTACAGTTGTTGGTTATTTTGTTTTCTTCGCTTTTCTGGCTTATGTGGCGAGAACTTACCGCGCTGACTGTCTGGTGTTATGTGTATAGGGATTCCAGGGGAGGATTTTTATAAATTTGCAAAATTAAAAGTATTAAAAATGATTCAACCGTGGAATGCATACAAAAAAAAAACGGATTAATGGGGAGTTTTTTTTAGCAGATTAAAGGTGAAAAATTATTTGTATGCATATCTTTTACTAAACTTCCAGTTGAAGAATTAATGCTGGTTATGGGATTTTTCTTAGAAAAGCAAATAATAAGGCTTTCAGAAGGAAAGAAAATACTGTACTAAATAAAGTGATATTGTTATTCATTGTTTAAAATAAGAACTTTTGTGGGATCTTTTTCTTTTATGTTCATTAAATTTGGAAAAAGATATTTTTCAATTGGATTTCTTTCGTTAGGAAATCACTCTGAAGTTATTTCTTTAAGATATTAAACGGGTTATAGATGTGTTTATATGAGTGCAATATATTTACTATTAATTAAGTTGTAACACTTTTATTTTGTTGTAAAAATAAAATGCTGTAACCAAAGCTTGCTTAATTTTTGCTCAACTGTCTTTTCTCTCCCATTTTTGTTACTAATATAGTAGAAAATATATAACTTTAACAGAGTGTGAATAACTTTTAATGGTTCAACAAAGTTAAAACCACTAAAACTTTAAAGCGCCACAGAGTTATTCAGGTGACAACTAAACTAACATCGACTAGACACAAAAACAGAGAAAGTTTGGCCAGCCAACTAGCTAGTTAAATAAACTTATGTTCACTGCATGTTGTCACATTTCCGTTTACGTGAAAATATTAATTACCAAAAATTCATTCGTCCATGTATGTGTGTGTGTGTGTCAGTGTTTGTGTGTGTCTATGGATGGATGAAAATCTTTTCAGCAATTCAATTAGTGGGCGCTTGCATTTATTTTATTTAAATGCAGCATACTTTCAGGCTGTAGGGTGTGACTATGTTGTCGTTATGGCAACGACAAGAAACCAAAGACAAGGACTTGAAACGAACTTGTGACTTATGCACTGACGCAACCAATTATGGCTTAAGGGCCAAACTGTAACTGCCAATCCCCTGCAACGTCCTACCTTTTGCATAACCCTGTGCATGTGCTTTGCTGTCTCTGTGTGTGTATGTCTACTCTGTGTCTGCAATCTAAACCGATTCAAAACTATGTCAAATGAAATTTATGCTCTGCCTGCTCTCTTACACCTAAGCCGAGGCAACCCACAAAATATTACAAAAAAACGAGTGTACGGCAATGAAAATTAAAATTTGTTGGAGCTTCCATTGATAAGGCGTCAACTGCGTCGCGGTGTCGGCAATATTTCATCAGCAATTGTTGAAAAGTTTCTTAATTAAATATGACAAGTTACCTGCCAGTGGCTTGGACTAATTGAAGTTAAAAGTTATGCTCTGCTTTTGACACGGATATTGAGATAAAATTTGCTTCTCCACTTACAGCGAGACCACAGAGCTTCTATATGAGCTTATGTTACTGTAGATCTCAATTATGAAAGATTTGTAATGAAATATTGAAACAGAAACAGGACTCTGTTTAAATGTTTATTTGATTTTTTTAGATTATGATGTTTTAACAAAAAAAAGAAGTTTTTACTAGTTTAAACTTGATAACCCATCTAAGAAATTCTTTTCCCCTACCTGATGAGTAGTCAGTTCTTCTTTCTTTTTATAGAAAACATTTGTGTTAATCTATTTTCATGATTTTTGTATTTCAACTTTTGGCAAATTAACTTGACAAATAACTTTTGAGTATTTGATGTTCAATAGATATATAAGTATGGAATCAAGTTTTAAATGAAACTTCTGTCCATTTAAAAGCCTATTTTGTAGCTTCATTACACAAATTAAAGCGTAGCTAATTCAAGAAACGTTCATTCAACTGTCGAAACTTTGTCCTTTGGCTCATACATAAGTCAATTAGGTAAATTGATTTACTTACTTAGCCTTCATCGTACGACTGGTGAAGGTTGTCGCGTTATATTTTTCCTTCTATTGGTTCTTCCTTTGGTTGGTTACTTTACTGATTTGTTTGTGGTTTTGAGAGAGAGAGAGAGAGAGAGAGACTGAAGTTGTCTGTGTTATTCCCGTCTGCCCTTAAGGTGCGTGAGGTGTCAAATCATTTCAATGAATTAACCACTGAGATGGGTCCAAGGAGATGAGGCAAATTGTAAATGCATTTGTGATTTCAATATAATAATTACTCAGTAGGTCTTCCATTTTCCATTGAAAACTGTCAGATTAAACACGTACTTACATTAACTTACATTAACATTTGTCTTCCACAAAAAAAAAGGAATATATTTTTTCATTACCATTTCATCACGCAGTGGGGCAAACACTTTGTGGAGGTGTTTTTGTCGAAGACGAACATTTCAGGAACATTTTTTAGGATTGATGGTAAGTTTGATTCACTCTGAAATCACGCCATCGACATAAATAATTAAAACAGTTTAAATTAATCAGCTCAATTTAACGCTTCATTGAATAAATATACAATTCCCCTATACCTCTCGCCAATTCCCTTCCATTCGTATATATGAGTTAATTAAATTTTGTGAATATCGAAAGTGAAATGTAATACAATACGAAATTGTTTCCCAAATGTAAATAACGCGCTAGATACAATGGCATTCTTGTTTTTTTTCCTTGTTTTTGCTTTGTTAAATATTTAAACAAAAAATTATTGAATTGGTCACACATGGCGTATGAAATATGTGCCACATTGGCCACAGGTAAAATTGTCACGTTTTTAATTAAACGTATTGTTGTTGTTGCCGCTGCTGACCTACAAACGCATCAGAATCAATGGGCAAAAAAAAAAAAGAAACAATAAAATTATAATTAAACAAAAAATGACAACAAAAATGGAAAGAATGAAAAGTTATTCGAGTGCGTGCTGAAAATTTGTAATTGGCACACATGAAGAGCAACCTGTTGGTTTTTCTTACTTTCAGTTTTCATATTTTTTCCAGTGTTTGTTGTTGCTCTTTTTTCTTTCGTTTCTTTTTTTTCTGTTAAATTCGAATGAAATTTAATTGATTGTTTATGATTTTATTACCACAGGCTATGCAACAGTTATGCAAATATTGACAAAAAAGCTTATCACATATAATAATTTTTAATTAAAATTTCCAGAATGTCGTTAGGAAAATTTCATAAATTTTATTTTGTTTCTTTTTATCATTAAGAATGTTATTTTTAATTGATTGAAGTAAATTTTACCATAAATTGAACTTTAAACTAGAACTTTTACTTGAAGAGCTGCAACAATACTTTTCACTCCCTTCAACTACAACTTCTTGTAGCCTGAATAATTAATTTTACCCTATATTTTCTACATTTTCCCGTTTGTCTGTTTCATTTTTCCCCATTTTAAACTTTGGGCTAAAGTAGTAAAAAATTGTTTCAATAGAGTATCAATGACATCTGGAATTGTTCACATTGAGAGAGAGAGCTTAGTTAAATTTAAAGCAATGGAAAAATCTATAAAAAATGTTTTTTTTTTTTTTTTGGTAATTTCTTATTTTAAATTGAACTCTAGATTTTAAAGGTTGAACAAATTCGCTTTTATAAAGAATTTGTATAAAGTGCTGTACTCAATGTCAGTGAAAGTTGACGGTAGTATATAGTTATGTATATGTATATAGTATAGAGTAAAATTTAGTTTAAAAAGTAAACATTTACCTCTCAAATGTGTATTGGGCTCAAATTTAGATTCAAAAAGATCAAGTGAGGCCAGATTACCATTTTAAATTAATAACACGACTTCATGTCTCTGTTTCATATTCCTTTGTTTCACTTTATAAACAACTGTGTACAAGTGGAAATGTCGGAATGGAACAACATCTATTCTGTTGATACCAATATCAACAAAGATCTTTAGAGACACAATTTATAAATACATATAGCTTTCATTCTTGTTCTACTGTTAAATATTGTCAGTAAATTTAAAACTTATTAGATGACTAGTTATGTATATAAATATTTAGATACTTCTTGGTATACCATTCCACCTGTAATTTGATTTTTCAATTTTTTATGTAAGTGTTCTAGTTCTTTCAATTTGAAAGCTAACCACCAGACTGGTTTTAACATTTTGGTTGACCTGATTTCCAACAAAAAAAAAAAAAAGAAAAAGAAATGAAAAGGAAAAAGACATATAACATTTTAACTGACATCCTGAAATAGCTCACATACACACACGCAAGAACCCACACCCAGAGTTACGCCCCCTTTTTTTGACAAGTCATTTGGCAGCTCGTAGAAAAGGCCACCAACATTAATTGTTTTTGTTTTAATTTAAAGGCTGAGTACAGTCAGGGATCAAGATGTTGGCAGACGATACAACAATTAAGGAACATAAAAAATCATTTCATTATGTCTATCAAATGTTGTGTGTGTGTGTGTGTGTGTGAGCCTGAGAAGCGATAAGTTTTTTTTTATTACACCTGAGCTCGTGTGGTTCTCATTAAAAATGAAAAGGGACCGCTCATTACACACCACACACACATATACACACACAAGGAACGAGAAGAACAAACGATTTTTGAGTCGACAACTTTCCGCTTAAACACCCAAACACATCTACGAAAAAGATTGTCCTGAAGTTCGCTTTCCTAGTGTGTGTGTGTTCTGTTGTGTTGTATAGTTTTAATTACCTTTTTTGCTGTGGTCGTCGTCGTCGTCCTTGTTTGTCGGTTGTGTGAGTGTGTGTGGGTGCTGAACTGTGAGCCATTCGCCGTTCGGCTCGTTGTTTAAGTAATTGTTTGTCATTAGTTAAAATGTTTTCATTTTTGCTTTTGGGTGTATATGTGCACACGTGAGTTTGTGTTGATGACAAAGTAACTGCTAGGCGTTTATACACTGAGAGATACAAATCTCTAATAATTGAAAAGTGATTGGCTGACAACTATTCTGAAAATGAGAGATAATTTTACTACACAAATTATTCGTCGAATGGATACGAATGTTCATGCTAACAGCTAAAATATAATTTAAGGGGGAAGAAGCAAGAAGAAGCTGTGAACAATAGTAAAGAAAAGTTAGTTTATGATTTAATTTTTCTATAGAACCTTTTCTTTAGGAATAACCACTGCCACTTTTCATAATAGCTAATTTACTTACTGAGGTTTTAATTTTGGTTTAAATTAATTCAATTTTTATAAGTTTTTATAAGTTTAATCAAGTTCACATCCTAGAACAAATATCTTAGTTTTAAATAGTGAAACAGTAGATATTAGTCAATGGACTTTATGGGGATATGGACGAAACTAAAACCAATTGTCTAACTCTCTCAATGAAGAAGCTTTAGATAACTCAATGAAAGTAAACGTTCATAAAAGCGTTCAAAAGCGGTTTACTGTCAAAGACAAATTAGGAATATGAAATTTCTAATAATCTGAGTCATCTTGAGTCAAATAAGTTTCTTGGACCTTGCACCTTGAGTGGCTTATTATTTTATTTCAAAACAAAAATTTTAAAATAATTTATATAGATGTTTACAAAATCAAAAAAAAAAAAAAAAAACAAATTGTAGTATGGAAGTTTGGTTTTATATCGGCTTGACACATATGTAAACTTTCTGAGGTTACTTTTAACCATTACAAACGTTTAGGTGTTTTAATTGTCAAATAAAAATAAAACTTGCTTATTTTATATGAGGTACCTCCACGTTTTATTTAATAACTTCGGTGATAATTATCCGATCCGTCTAATTTTCAAACCTAACCTGCCTGATCGATTAAGGAACTTAACTTTTCATGTTTCAACCATGTAGCTTAAAATTGGAGGTCTTCGTCTTGATAGAAACAGACAGTAGGACAGACGGACTGAAAGACATGTCTCAGTCGACTCGGTTGTTGATGCTGATCAAGAATAAATATACTTCATGGGGTTAAAAGTTTATTAACTAATGTAACCAAAAGAAAATATAATATAGTGGTACTATAGTATCTCTATATAATCTGGCCATGAAGTTTTTGGTCCGTTCGGAACCAGAGTGTATCCATTTATTCAATTTAACTCCCAACATATTTTTTCTCTAGTCAGCCCTGCTATTAATGCTTTCACTTCAGTTCAAATTACACGTCAACCCTCAATAAGAATCAATAGTCTATACTCAAAAAGGCAACAGGGAATAATACTAAAGTATTTCTCATTCACACATTTTTTCAACTCTTCCGCAGAAATACATGAGAAAATGGCATTTGTAGCGCGTCGTACTACTGAGGGCAAGTTAGTCGAACGTCAGCAGTTATCGGGACGTGGTTCGAATCCCATGGCCATGTCCATGACAGATATGAGTGATGACGATGATACAGATACCATGATGGGTTACACTAATCGTACTATTAGCTCGCCGCCAACAGTGCGCTATGTGGGTGAAGATCTGAAAACCGACATCGATGATGATGATGATGAGGAAGAGCAGGAGGAGTTTGATGAGGATGAGGATCCAGACACCGATGTTGAGACAAGTTACACCTTTCAACCTAAAAAGATGGGTAGTGCCAGTAGTTTGGACACAAATGTTGATACCATAATGGGTTTTTGCAATGAGCTAGATGAATGCGAAAGGGAAGATCAGGAGAGAGAAAGAAGACAAAATCTTCTTGATAAAGTTGATCAGGAATTTGCTGTTGAAACTGACACCGATAACGATGATGAATTGGATTTGCAAACGTATAAGAGTCCAAATATTGAAGAGCAGTCGATACTAACTGATACAGAAACTGAGACCATATGGGATAATAATCAGGATCGACAGAGTTTGAGTTCATTCGAAAGTATTGCCGTGACAACGGCACCTGCCATAAGTATTGATGCTCAAAGTGCCAAGACCTATTTTGTTGGCAAATCGGAAAGGCAGAGTTCACCTTTAATGACAAATCGTACATATGATTTGGGTAATGGATCAATACGTAAAACTGATCCCTCTTCGGAATCAGTATGCAGCTGGACAGACATGTATGTTGGAGCCCTTAAGCAATCTGAGAGTCGCAGCAATATTGTACCATCACTAAGTCTCGGTAGTTGCTCCTCCGACACTTCCACATTCTACAAGCCCCTTAATGAGAATAAGGAGCGTCATAAGCAAGAAGCTTATGAGGGTTGGATTGCTCGCAAAGAACGTCAAAAGCAAGAGAAGCTTCAGGCGGCTAAAATGGAAAAGGAGAAAAAGGAATCCGAGGCGGCACAACGTCAACGTCTATCCCAAGAACGTTTCGAGCAATGGTGCAAACGCAAGGAGGAGCAAAAGAAGAAACCAACGGCCAATGTCAATGGTAAGAATTTTAAAAAAAGATAGATCAATGTAAAAATTTATAGATTCAGGACTATTTCTTTTTAAAAGATTGATCCGTTACTTTAATAACATTCTGTTCCTTAGCCAAGGGCAGCGTCTCCTCACGTGTCGGTTTAGGGACCTCATCTTTCGCCGGCACAAAATGCAGCACACAATCTATGAAATCCCTTAAGCCACAAACAACCAAAGAAACCCCGGAGGCCACCAAGCAACGTCTCAAGGAATGGGAACGCGTTAAGATTGAGAAACAGCAGCAGGAACGCGAACGTTTACGTCAGCTGGAGGAACGTAAGCAAAAATTGGAACAAGAACGAAAGCAGCGAACTCAAGGCGCTTGGAACAATTGGATGAAAAAGAATGCCAATCGACCGAAGCCAGTGCCCCTTAATCAGGGTATCGATACATTGCGAGGCACTGTATCAAATATCTATGTGAATCCAATTCCCTGGGTCTCCAATATTGATCCCAAAGAATCGCGTGGCCGTTAACTAGATATCAAGCTACCACTTCTTACACTAAAACCCTTTGATACTTGTTCTCCAACAGAAGTTTTAAGTCTACAAAAAGAGCAAGGAACAAAAACAAAAAAAAAGGTTCAATAGGCGTTTTATACGAGCGTCATGACCATTACAAAAAAAAGTAGAAGATTATATGCAGGATAAGTTGTTTGTTGACAATATTTTGAGCTATGACTCACCAATAAACAAAAAATGCGTGAACATAAAATGGTATAAGTTTTCATTGTTTTATTTTTTCTCAGTGCACTTAGCACTCACATGACCAACATTGGCAATTATAATTGTTTTAATTACAAAGCATGGACAGTTCATATAAGTGGGAGGAAGTGGAAGTGAATATTTCCGGATCACCAAACAAACCAACCCCCCCCCCCCCACTTGGCATATTAATAAACGTCTACCCCAAGCCAATACGATAACCTTTAGCCTTGCTTTGTAATGACTTTTTGCCGCCACATTCCCCTCTTCATTGTCCCAACAGCGTTTTCAACTATCGTAAAACCAACTTACTTGCACTTCCTTGTTTAACAGTTTTGTTTCTATTTTGTTTTACATACATAGGAGAACAGGAGCGGACTTGATTACATTAAGGTTATGTCATTCTATTCTATACTTATACTTTTATTTATATTTCTTTTGGTATAGTAGATGAAATATTACTAGATTTATTTTTAATTTCTTCAATATTTGAAATAACATTTCAAGGACTTTTGATGAAAAATTAAATGCTCTTGCGAGGATGAGTGAGATAGAAACTTCCAGCGTTTAGTTTCTCGATTTACATCTTCTGTAGAGTGAAAAAATCTAAAAGGATATTCCCAAAAATTTTCTTTGTGAAAGTCCGTGGACTTACGCTCCAAACCTTTTGTATAAATTTCTTTTAATCTTGGTATTCTTTTCCTGTACTTTATTTTCCAGGTAAAGCGGAAAAGGTTTTTAAGTTATTTTTTATTTAGACTATATTTTTTTACCTACTTAAATGTGGAATTAGTAGACAAAAAGGTATATTTTGATCGAGAATTCGCATCTGTTGTTTGAAATTTATTTAGTAACTGAACTTTAAATTGTATAAGAAAACCTAGAAGTTGCTTTAGCTTTGTTCCTTTCATTAATCTTAATCTGTATAAACAGAATCAGAAAAATCGTTTTTACATGGAGTACCCTAACCCATTAATCCGCTCCGGCATTTATATATTGCCAAATCGCTCTTCACCCCCTCATTTCTTCTCATATGTATACATATACCTACATATATACATATGTGTGTCAATTTGTGTTTTTATTATTTATTTGCCAAGTCCATGGGGAGTCTGAGAGATTGAGGAAGAGAGAGAGAGAGAGAGAGGGGGTGGAGGATTAATTAAGCCAGTTATTGCTATTGCTTTTGTTGTCTCCTTTATACTAAACATTAGAGTTTTATTTATGCAATTAACCAAAGCTGCGTGTAATAAAGTCCCGTTAGGTAAAATCTTTGATTAATTGTAGTTTTGTTTACATGATGAGAGATAGAGATAGACAGAGAGCGAGAGAGACCGAATGAGCAACCCACACGAGCCCCTGATAGCCTGATTATTACAAAAGGGAGGGAAAAGCTTTATATCCAACACACATATCTGAGTTGATGTGCTTGTGTGTGTGTGTGTAGGTGTGTGGATATTCTTTTTGATATCTCCCTTTTTTTTCAGGTGATTAGTGTCCTGGTTCTTGTTGTTGACTAAGCTGTGGCAATTTGTTTATAGGCTTGTTGTACTGTTAATCGGTTTTTGGGCCAAATCATTATCATTATCTTTTGGGGCGTTCGCTAATGAATTTTTTGTCTTATTTTCCTTGTAAAAGGTATTAACTAAATGCTTGTTGAAATAGATTCTATATAGGAACAACTCATACAAAAGATGCATTTAAATTTATTGGGTATTTATTACTTCTATTATATATAGAAACAATTTACTAGTTGATGAATAGGAAAGTTGATTAAAATTTGTTATCTCCGGTGATATCTGAGTCCTTAAACTAAAGACTTTCTTGGATGTTCATTAGAAGTCTTCATAAGGAGAAGAAATACACCTCAATCTGATCAAATATTTCTTTTGTAAGAGTTTTTTTTTTTCTAAAGTTTATGTATCTCTAGCCTCTGTTCTATTATTAATCCAAATTATTCAAGTTTGAGAATTGCTTAACAATAGTTACAATCAGCTTTCAATACTTTAAATCTTACAGATTATTAAATAACCTGTAGAAATCCTTAATTACTTCTAGTAAGTATTAAAAGGAGTCCTTATTTATACAGGATACCACAAAGATGGCTTCCAATTTAACATACCTTCAACTTTTCTCTACATTTTCCCAGTCTCTTGTTATTTTTGTAAACTGCTTTTCCTGGGGTTATAAACTTTAATGCGAAATCGTAAAATGTGAGCACGAAACCTAAATGGGCTTCTTTTTTTTTTGCTTTGGACTTTTCTCATATGAGTATGATGATGATGACGATGATGGCATAATCACAGCAATGACAATGACAAAATGTTAATGTGACTTCTGAGGCACTGTGATTTTATGGTTAGTCATAAATTAAATAACAATTTGACAAACGGCACAAGAGAAATGCCTTTAGCCGTAGAACATTTAAAATAATTTTCAAGCATTTAAATAGCAATTAAGTACACACACACACATACTTACACACACACCATTATGACTAATATGTGTATTCGCAACAAATTTATGCAGATTAGCACAAAAATTTGCAAAAAGAACTGCAAACAGTTATAATAAATGATTTGTTTTTTTGTTCTTTGGAAAAAATACAAAAAAAAAAAGAAAACGCACGTGAAGAAAAATTAATAATAAATCTCAAAATGCTCATTAACTTAATTACTGTGTTTATTTTCATTGCCCTTCCGTTCGTTGTTGTTATTGTTGTTCCTCTGATTGTGATTTCTCTGACTGAGTTTTTGGCAGTTCTCCTTCATTCCTTTCATTTGTTTTGTTGTGTTGAAATGTGCTTTCTTTGGGTGCGTCACGCAATTTTTATAGCTACCCTCCCAAACCTCCCTCCCAACCCTCGCAACATCACTCAACTTCCAACTCTCACCCCAACCAAAGAAAAATTGAAGAAAAATACGAAAAAAAATAGCCCCAAAACATGAAAAAATTGCGCGTCTTTAACCTTAATGTGTATTTAAGTAATGTTAATTGTGTATAGAGGCCGCCAGGTGGCGCCATTTGTGCCTGTTCTTTTTGTAATTATGTTAATATACTAACCAACCACATATATACAACTATATGTATGTATTTATATATCTAAAATTTTGTTATATAATTGTTGATTCGGTGTTAATTGAATTTCAAATGAATTTGCGACAAGGTAGCAATTAGATAAGGTGCCCACAGGCTGCTCAGGAATTCCAAACAGCTGGACAAATATATTTGAAAAAAAAAATAATAAAAAAAAGAAGATATATATTAGTGTATTAAATTTGCTTTAAACCTCATAATATAATTGTCATATAAATTTAATTAAAAGTTTTTAATTTGTGTCCTTTACAATTGATTGGCAGCAGAAAAGTAGGCAATATAAATTTTTGTATCTTTCTATGTGAATATAATTCTGCAATTTAAATTCACTTTGAAAATATAACATAAAAAAAATATAATATGTAATATATAATAATAATATTTTGGCTCAACTTTCTAAAAATGATTTTCCAATGATGTTGTTTACAGCAACAAGAAATAAAAGGAAAGCTTTATTTAAATTTCATCCAAATCAGACAAAATGTTAATGTTCAATATTGTAAACTATTGAGTTAAATCAATATACTGATGTTCTATAAAAATAACAAATTTTAATAATATTTTGTTGTAATTGTATGAATAACTCTTTTCAGCTTTAAATACATGATTTTATGTCATGCAGTTAAAGCTTTTGTATTGTAATATTGTTTTTAGTATAAAACAAATGCTTTTTAATTGTGCCAGCAAACAAAAGGCTTTAATAGTTATGATTGTTAACTTTCATGTAATACTCATTGTGTTAATCAACTTGTTCTCTTTTGCATTATAAACTTTATCTGACAAAGGAATAAAAGTTGCCTTTGTTTCCCTTATGACTTTTTGAGAAAGGCAGCAACTTAATACCACACACTGTGCAACAATTTCGAGCAATCAATGGGAATACAAATTATTTTGCTTTCTTTGTAACTACGAAATCACACGGACTGTCAACTACTTATTTTGCGTGGAACGTTGAAATGAAGAAAATTTGGCCAACACATTAAATTGCAGGGATCAACTCTTTAATCAGCTAGTTTCATCCTTATTAGCAAACATAAATATTGTTAAAAATTGACTAGCTTGGAAATTGTTATCAGTAACCTGAAAAAAACCATAAAGGTCAAATAAAAATTTCCATCTTCAAATAGGCTTACCAAAATTTCATCACTTCTTGTAATATAACATCTTGTTGTATTGAATATAGAGTGTTGCATATCAAGCAACACTAGCTTTAACTTTTTATTGTAGTGTAAATTTTTCCACTTTTAAACAGCTTTCCATAATTTGCTTTTTCGATCTTATTGATTGCTTTTTGGTGTGTGGTTTCTTTTCTCACCTTATCTTTTTTTTACCAATCAATAACTGAACAATGAATACTTTTTTATGTATTCTATCACATTTCGACCTTTTTAATACCTTCATCATTTTAATATTTACAGCAACAATTAACCTTGAGATGTGCAAAAAAAGGGAACTATATTTCAGCTAAGAGATGAAAAGCGCATTGAGTCTGGGGAGCTAGATTTTCAGCGAAAAAATGAACTCCATACATTGAATTTGGGGGTCAACAGAATGGCAAACATAATGGAGGAGAGCAAAAAAAAAAAAAAAAAGTTAAATAAAAAATGGGCAGCTCACGTAAACCGGGCTAAAAGTGGGTTTGTGGTTGCACCTGTTTTGGCATGTTTGAAAATTCCTGGAAACAAATGTAATAAAAACTACTCATACCGGTAATACATTCACAAACACACACATACCTACACAAATAAACACACACACACATACACACATATTGGGGTAAAGTTGGTGAGAGCTTTTTATTAGCCGCTGCTTTTTGAAGAGTTCTACGAGTTCTATGTATTTTCTGGTTTTGGTTTTTTGCGTGCTGGCCCGCACTTAAAGTACCCTTAATGAAAGAATTCTGTTTTACTTTTTTTTTTGCGTTTTTTTTAGTTTTGTTTTTATTTTTGTATTTTGCGTTTTGTTTTATTTGGAATTTGTAGCTGGTTTTAATTTGATTTTTTTAGTGTTCAGTTGGGTATTAGATGTAATTTATGTGAAGTTGTTTTTTTTTTGGCTTGGCATTTTGATGGTTTGAATCAAAGCAAGTCATTTTGTCGCTTTATACCCTTACAGTTAGGAGAGGATACACCGACGGCTTGATAAGAAATGTCTATGCAGAGATACATATATAAAACAAGTCGGCTGGTACTTGACTTTATAGGAAGAATACTTGTGGATCATTCAGATAATCTTTTTGTATCACTATCGCTGATAAGAACGATTGAAATATGCGAAAAATGTTTAAAAAATACATAGAATTCACTTTTTCATAATATTTATATTGAATTTGATATTAAAGAAACTAAAGAAACCTTTTTATCATAGAGTCATTATTAAAAAGTTGTAAAAAAATATTTATATTAAACTTCCCTATAAATTTGAACATCTATTCCTCGAGCTTCAACTACGATAAGTTTTATATCAACTTTGAGTCATCATATTATTTGGTCTAATTACATTGGGAACATTTTACTCATTGGTAGCTTTATTTTTGGGAGAGAAAAACTTTAAATACATTTAGATTGTAATTTCTAGCTGTGAAATGTCAGTTTCCTATTAAAAATATTAATAGTTTTTTTTAGGTCTTCTAAAACATGTTCATTTAACTTGTTTTTTTCTTTGCATCGCAGCACCTTCTATTAAAAATATTGTCCTAATTGTTAGAGCATACAAACTTCATTGTCCTTCAAGTCATCTTCCCGTAGCTTAGTTTATTTATGTAAAATGCTTTGAATATAAAAAGTAAAAAGAAATGGTTACCAAGTTTGTTTATTTCACTTAACGCTTTAATATTTATTTTATAAATATTCCTGTCGATTTTGCCAAGTTGCTTACATTGCCATTTACATGTGATGCTTAAAAAGTAGGTTTATATATATATGTGTATATTTATATATTTTTCATGGGTAATCAACTCATATATTTATGCCATATTTTGTGTCTGCTTTTCAGAGACCATTTTTTTGCTTTGTATTTTACTTTAATAACAATCTAAATTTTTTTTATACATCTGTTTTTAATTAATTAATTGTAATGATTAATGCATATTTTTTAAGCTATTTAGCATGGATTTTCTTCTTTTTTCTTTGTTAATATAAGAATATCTTTTGTAAATAACATAACTTTACATTTCTAGTTTATGTTTTGCATATTTTAATTTCAATTTATTATTAAACAAATATTTTTCTTAATATTTTCAATATTTACTCAATAAGTTTAGTAAATGATATGTATGATAGTATTTATTTATTTTTTTTTGTTGTTTTTGGTAGGGAGAGCGAAAAGGGAAATAAATGTTTCAATGGTATTATTATTTGTTTATTTTTTTTATTTCTTTTTTTTGCGGTAGTTTGTTTTTGTAATTTTTAGAACACAGCCAATTGCTGAGCATTTTTATTCAATTTATATTGCAATTTTTCGGCATTGGTTTTGAGTTTTATTTTCAGGTTAGAATAGTGTATTTCAAAATGATGATGTTTTTGATTTCAAATAGACAATGATTCTGTTTAAATAAATTGTTATTTACTATTTTCTTTTTATTTGCTTGTCTCCACTTCTCGCCTTTCTCTTTAGTTTTTGCCAAAAATTTCTTTTACTTATTTTCTAAACTTTTTCTTTTATGTTTGAATTTCAAATGATATATATTTATATATATTACTTTGCACACATACAGTCTCTTTAATATTATCCACATTCTGGTTTATACAACTCTATATATAATACATAACTCTCATTTCACTTACTTTCAACTTTTCTTTTTACTTGCTATAAATATAAAAAAAAGAAACAATTTTTTTTTATCGTTTTCTTGTTGTTGCTGTACTTTTATGTACATGTGCTAATGAGTTTTTGGAATATATTAAAGCTAAACTTATATTTATATGTATATATATATATATTTAGAGAGTATTTAACAGCTCAACATGCACGCATTTTAAGGGAGGGGATTAGGAAGCCTGGTTTGACTTATTAGCTACACTGAATCGACACGTATGATAGATATATAGTGTCTGTATATTTTAACTAAACCATCGAAGCACATAAATCAGCACCAAGCAACGTTTGGCTTTGACAAACTCTTCATCATCATCATCATCATCATCGCAATTCGAACTCCTTTAGCAACATCACGGCTTGGCGTCTATGTCAAACATGTGTCAGTGTTTGTGGCAACAATGTCAGCTGAATTTTTCGCATCATCCTCGTCAACGTTGTCAACAGCATCAGAACCAGTGGCATGAGAATTGCCAGACAACTCTTTTGGCTTTGGTTTCTACCAGCTGCCGACCCCATACCACCATACATGCTGTCAATGCTTTCCGCACTGAGACTCAAATCAGCTGTGGAAGAGACCGAGAGAGAAAAAGAAATTGTGGAGAAATCACACCAGAAATGTTAATGGCAGTCTGCGGAAATTGCCTAAGCTCTTCGATGGCCAGCCTAATGTGTTGCCCAAAGAGGCGTAGTGATTTTTTTTCCTAGTTCAAAAGGTTAACTAGAGAGTAGAGCTCAAGGCTTTTCAGTATGAAAATTAACTAAGCACGGGGAACGTTCTCTTATTAAAGGGTTTTCTATCAGCTAAGAGTAAAAAATTTCTGTCAAGGGACTAAAATGTTTTTGAAACTTGAATTCTATTTCAATAAGTGAATTGATTAATACTTATATTTTGTATTATTGATCTTGATAAAAGTTAATATATATAGCTAAACCTATTCTGTTAACGCTTTTCTTTTTTTCAACTGACAGCAAAAAGATTTTTCATCTTGAAAGAAGAAAAGTAATAAAAGAATTCAGTTTTTGGTTTTTTAACTATTTAACTAACTTAGTTGTCATTTTATGGGTAATCAAAAGGCTTTGACTTTGATTGTGATATGGTTAGATCTAACCTATCGATTTAGAGAGTTTTTAGTTTAAGTTGAAGTCAGCAAAAATAGCATTATAATATAAATAATATATATAAAAGTTTTTTATTCACCTTCACCTAAACTACACGGCTTTTCCATCTTTAACAGCATAATACAGCCAATTCGACATACATACATACATGGTACCACTGTGCGGGATGATTGTAAAACCCAAACTAGACGATGTACAAAGAGTTAAGATATTAACCAAATATTTTACATATGAAGAAAATGTAAAAAGAATCTTTTTAAGCACAAGAGAATTCCAAATATCGTGGTATTAGCTTTAGATGACTATTTTTAAAGATGTTTCATTACTATCTTAAGATATATTTAATAATAACAATTCGAATTCTTTATTCGATGGCCTATTCCTATTTCTAATTGTTCTGAACGTTCATATTTAAGACAAAAATAATCTCTACTATGATTACCGTTTCTCTAATATTTTCACTTTAAAGTAAACTAACTAAAGAGTATTACTTCAGTATTTTTATAACAACATTTGCAACATATCATATACATATAATGTACATACATATGTAGCCAAATTTCCGTTTCGTTCAATTTCACATGAATTATAAAGGTTTTCCCCTTACTTCTTTATGACTTTGTAATTGTTTCCTCAATTACCAGCTTCCCATTTTAAAACCTCCAACTCAATGAAGTTATAAAAATAGAAAGAAACTCCAACAAACCCCTCCCCCTCCCTTCCAAAATTCTACAAACTCTGACCCTCATAAAATCAAATAAATTTCAACCACAAAAGAATTTATTTGATTGTAGCCAGGTATTTACAAATCATTAAATTGCCATAAAGCCAAACGGAGCGTGTTTATTGATATACAATTATGCGAAATGAACCAAACCTCCGACCCTTCAAATCAAAATAAGAGGTAGACAAATACAGAAATTTTTGGGGAGGGAAAAGAAAGAAAAGAAAAGAAACTTTTACCTGTTTTCTTTATCTTCTTTTTCTTTTTTTTTGTTTGCTCGACCAACTTTTTTTGCCTGCCCCCTAGCAAATTAGTGTGAAAATCTGTTAAACAACCGGGACAAACTCCGTGGTCGCAATCCCTTGATTCTTTTTATGGCTTTTGCATACCGTCTCAAGTGGCCTGTTAAGCCAGTGCCCCCCCCCTAACCACCACCTCCAACCACATCATCCTTACCATCGAAAAAAAGAAAAAAAACGAAAGAGAACGTAAATGCTTGAAAAATGGCCCATAACCCTAATCGGTATGCCGCACTCTTTGACTCACCTTTTCGTTTGCCCGGATTCTCCATATCCTCACCGCTATGCTCCTGCGCCCTGGCCGGATGATACATTTCGCTTTTCGTACGCTTTTTTCCTGTGTCCAACAAAGAAATGGAAAATTATTGAATTTGTGGTCGAGTAAATTGCTAAATGAATCTTTAAGTTACGTTTGTTTCGTTTTATTTTTCTCTCTCTCTCTCTTTTTCTCAAAGCGAGGCTGTACCATAATGCATATTCATGTTGTTGTTTTTCAATTTCATTTCCATTCTCTCACCTCAACCACAAAACAGAATCAAGGCACCTGGAACCCCAAAATCCACTTCTCTACCAAATCCCCCAACACAATTCTTAGCCATCATTCTAACGTGATTCGTGGCGTTGACGATTTGAGACGGATTTGCATGCCAAATGAATTATTTATGCGTTTGTTATCTCTCTCTCGTTCACTCTCTTTCTTTTACTCACTCTCTCTGTCTATTTTCCATTTTTTACTCTTTTTGAAATCTTTCTTTCAGCTTTTGCGCCTGGTTTGGTTTATAAAAAGTAAAGTATTTGCCGCCTCTTTTTAAATTTATGCCAAGTGGCTATTAAATTTAACATTTTTGTGTCTTACGACTCCTACAATCGGGATGCAATTTAACAAACGAGTTTTATTCAAAAAGTAATAAGAATACAATTTAACTGCACTGTTAACTCACTGTACTTAAGTTGCCCCAAAGGTATTCAGTTAACACTTCAAGTCCACTGCTCAAAAGTTAATAAGGCAAAAGAGTTTGTTAAATCAACAAAAGAATGTCAAAGGTGTACGTATATTACTTGCATGCACTGTTCGAATACGATATGTGGTCTTGGCAAGTGACAAACAGTAAGATGGAAATTCGATTTTCCATTGTTTCCTTTTATTTTTAAAGAGAAAAACGTGGAGGGAACTCGGAATTTACATAAGATTTATATTAAAATAGATAGTTCTTGATCATACGGGAATGGTATCTGATATAGTTTTCATATAGATCCAATACAATGATACTTTAGGGTATTTTTTGAAAGAACTTTTTAGTTGGTTTGTTTCTACTTTTCAAGCAGGTCGGTAACAGACTGCATAAGACTACATAATATAGCTTTCTTAGCAACAGACTTTTTTATAAGATCAAGAATTTGGTTTGCTTTAAAAGCCATTTTTGAAAACTTTCATTTTTATCAATAAGGATACTTTGTAAATGATTCTGCTTAGTTTCTTTAGAATCGAAAAACGTTTATCCAGCATATATCTGAACGATTCTAAAACGTTTTGTTAGAATAAGTTGACTATATCATATAGCTCTTATAGTAACAATTGGTTTTAAAAGGTGTTGTTTGATAAAAGTTTTTCAGTTTAGTAACAAACGCGGTAATCGTTAGATCTATATGTAACTTAATACTTCCTCACAAAATTTGGCAAAATGTGGGGATTATATGGTTGAGTTTATAGAAGTCTAATGAAAAAGAAGTGACAGTCACAATATTGAGAAGCCCCCAAAAAACCAGCATAAAGATCATTTCCCTAATTATTTCCAGCTAAGTTTTAAAAGTGGTTCTTAGGTTCAGGCGAAACTTCATAATTCACAGTACAATTTTTAGAAAAGTTCTAACAATATATATATTCTATATAAGGAAATTCTTTCTGATTTCTAGTGATCAACTTGACCAAATCTACAAAAGTTCTGATTATTCCGCTTACCTTTATGTCTGGCCTCAAAGTTTTCCACATAATTGACAGCATTTGGGGGTATTCCTAATTGAATATTCACCACAAGTATAGTTTCTGTTAAAAAATAATCTCTAAATTATATACTTACTATATAATTTGATGGTGCCATCAGTATCGCCCAATGAGTTTTTTGCCACACAACGATAGGCACCAAATTCCGACTGAGATAATGGACTAATATGAAGTTTCATAGAGTTACGATAGCCACCAATTTCTGTAACATTTGCTGAATATTTGCCACCTGTGTTTATGTATATGCGTTGTTGTTAATATTTCATTAAGATAAAATAAAACAAATTAATATTTAATTGAAAAATTTCACATTATTAAATAATGAAATGCATGTCACGTGTACAAAACTTTTCTTCTTTATACAGAATGAAATTTTGCTGACAGGCATAAAAATTTATGCTTGACATTCAGTCTGTGGATAGATTGTTGGACTTGTCAATGAAAAAGTTGTAAATGAAATTTATATTTATGCTAAATAAAAACAATCAAATTTGTAGGAAAGAGAAGAAAATATTCCTTCAGTTTTGGTGGCTATGCAAAATTAATGATCATGCGAGCAACTAAATTGAAATCCTTTCCACAGACAGAAGAGAAACCACAGAACTGTGATAGACAACCGTCATTAGATTTGGCCTGGCCTGGTCTGGTCTGGTCTGTCTCTCTCTCTCTAACTAAATCAGCTAATTAAAAACTTTTTTTTTTCCTGTGTCTCGTTTCTAGTTTGGCACTCAACGGTCATCAGTTAGTTAGTTAGTCAGTCGGGACAAAAAAGTTGTCTCTTTGCATGTTGGGGGTGAATAATATTAAAACAAAGTCCTCTCCCCATTTCCTATGAGGATTTACATATATGTATATATGTATATCTGTATGTGGAGTGTGTCTGGATTATCAACTTGTTAATGTGTTTGTCACTAGCCAATGAATTCATATTTTGTATTTTTTTTTTTTTTTTGTAAATTTTACTTTGAAATATATATAACTGTCAGTTATGATAAATAAATTGACACCATAAATGACATAAATAAATGAATTAACTGTGATTCATAAGTAAAATTGAAAAGTTGAAATTTTCTTTTTTCATTACCCGGTGGCACAATTTCTCCACGTTCCCTTGTCCAATAGTTTATGGACTTTGGATAGGCTTCCGATTCACAATCCAGAGTAACATCTTTACCCTCTACAGCGCCGATCAATTGATTTTGAACGGTTATCATGGGTGGGACTGAAATGGGTGAAAATAAATAAGATGCACTTTAGGAAAAATATAGACTAGAATAAGTAAAATTAAACTTTATAAAGTTATCTGTTTATCTGTAACTGATATTTATTAAGATTTATTTATGGGTAAGTCTACTTACAGTGTACAACTAGTGTTATCCTTTTGCTAACTGATGGTGGAACACCATTTGAGGCTATGCATAGATAGGCTCCCATATGCTGACGTTTTACATTGGGTATTACTAGATCGGTACCCTCAATGTTCGGTACTAGAAAGAGAGAGAAAATTAACAATTATATAAAGCTAAGGGCCAATAAAAACAAAGATGAGTATACATATATCTTTTATAGAAACTTTAAAATTCTCTTTCTAAACTAGTTCTCTTCAACTGAAATCTAGCCGATGTAATAACATCATAACTACAAATGTATTTACAAAATGTTTTGCTACCATGTAATAACTATCATTACACTCGCCTAAGCCCTTCATTTGCATTGTGTGTGTGTGTGTGTGTGTGTGTCGCCAACAAAAGCGCACAAACTTTTACTAACCATGACTTTTTATGGTATAGAATGGATGCTGCTGTTTGGCTCGTTGCAGCAATTTTTGGTATGGGACAGAATCTGGCCTGGCTGGCCACAAACATCCTGTTCAGATAGTCGAACAGGACTTTTTATAATATAAATTGCATAGTGGCTAAGTTAAGCCGGTAGCACCATAGACATGGATAGTTAGCTCTTTTCTATACTATACACATAACACATGGGAGAGAGAGAGAGAGAGAGGGGGAGTGTTTGGGATTTTGGAGGCTAAAACGGAAACGGAAGTTTGGTGCTAGTTTTGCGCTTGATATTGTTAGGTATAATAAGCTGCTGATTTGCGTTTCGTTTATTGATTTGCCAGTTCTACGGCGGCACTGTGCTTTAATATAGCCAACGAAATGGTCTGGCTTATTAGCCGCACTTTTTGTTTTGGCCATTAACTGTAATAGCCAAATATATGGCCACTGGCCGGCCCAACAAGCAAGAAAACCTATAATTTCATTGTAAAACCCAAACCAAACAAAAATGGCATAAAAACTTTACCTTTTGTACTCTAATTGCATTACATTTTCAAGCCACAGCAAATAATCGAATTTCAAAGCAATGGTAATTGGAATGGAATGCTTTTCGAGTTTAACAATTATTGAAAAACAAATAAAAAAAAAAAAAAAACAAAAAAATGAAACTCAGGGTTAAGAAAAAAGAACTGGAAATACTCTTTTAGGCAATAAAGTACAATGAGAAACGAAAAAGAAAAAAATAAAAAATAATAATGGTTAAAAAGTGAAAATAAAATGTTTCTAATTTATATTTATCTTTCAAAAACATATTCAAAATACAGGGTGACTTCAAGTCTACATTACTTAGCGATCTCTTTGGTTTTAAATTTCCTTTCTTTTTTTTTTTTTTAATTTAAATTTTTCGCACTAAAATGGCGGGTAGGGCACTCAATGGCCCAGTTGGACAGGCATCCGGCGGACTGGTTGAAAATTGTAGTTAACTGGTCGACAGACATTTAAGCCGGCTCGAAAAGGTCATATTGCCAACTGTTGTTCTATTTATGGTGAACTTTTCCACTGTATTTTTTTTTATTTTTTGTTGCTTTTGACTGTTGTGCTTTTCTCATATTCACAGTATTTTTGGATAGGCCACCTTTGATTATGCATTTTTTTTTCCGCGTGTTTCGTGTGGGTTTTAAGAGATTTTTTTTTTTTTTTTTTTGTATATTTGATGATTCGAATGAAGTACTTATAGCTCATGCGATGCATTAAGCGACACTGCGAGAATAATTGGTAAATGGAAAAAACTATTAAAGGTTAATAAGGGATTAAATTGCGAAAATAATGGAAATGAAATCAAAGTGGATGTTCAAATAGGAATACTTCTATCGTAGCCCTGATCAATATAGGCCATGAACTTTTGTTGTAAACTGGATCTCCAAGTCATGATCAATCTTTGTAAAAAGAAAGCTAACATAGTAAAATAGTAACTAGAATATATTCAAATAAATAATAAGTTGGTTTCGTACTTAAAAAAACCTCATAAATATTGGTTATTAGACTTCTCTTTGCTTTTTTAAGTATCTTTTCTTCCCTTAAATTAATTAATTAAAATGATTAGTTTTTCGAGTTCTTATAAAACACTCAAATTTAAATAATTACCAATAACTTTTGCAACTGCAAACTTTGAAGCCCTGATTTATAGTGTTGCCAGATCGAGATCTCAAAAGCACTCATTAAAAGATATCGATAAAATCCCTTAATATCGATAGTAAATCTTAACTCGCAAGCGGAAAACGTGTTTTTTGCTGTAAATTTTCAAATCAAATCTCTTAGCTACCAGTCAACACTCATTCATTGGCACTTCACGGCCAATTAGTAAATCTCGCCTGATCCTCTACCCATTACTTTCTCTGCCTCTCCCCCCCCACACACTTCACCACATGGTTCCATAACCAGTTGCTAATTCTGTCAGTGCAGACATCAAACGTCATCATCAACAGAGAACGACCCCCAACCCAAACAGGAACTAGAACAGGAGCAAAAAAAAAAAAAAGAAAAAGAAGAAATACTCGCATGCAGGTGCTATGACCACGTACAGAGTCAGTCAGAGAGAGAGAGAGAGAGTATGGGTCCACCATTTGTGCATTTGTCTGCTGAGCCACAGCCCAAAGGCTGGCTTTGGGGTTCGACCACCGGCAGCTCAGTTCAGTTCAGCTCAGCTACTATAGCTGCCTTTTTGTGTAAAAGTACTCCAAAATGTTGGCTGACGGACCGACCGACCGACCACCACCTTATGGAGGGCAACGACGTCGACGACAAGGACGGCTGTGGAAATGGCGATACCAACAGCAAAAAGTACTTACGAATCGACACGGACAAGGTGAGTGATAAAGAGAGAGAGCTATGTTGTAAAGTGAGACAAAACATGATGCACTGGCAAAAAATGTATTGTTGCATAAAATATGAATGATTTTACATTTTGGTTTATCCTCTTTTAGAATATACCAAAACGAAAAAGCAAAAAAAAAAAAACGAAACTTGGTTATCAAATCGTATTTGATCGAAATTAGATTTTCCTAAAGGCTCTTTTTGAATGGTTTAGGGAAATTTATAAACTGCAAAAGATTCCAAAATAGGAAAACCTAAAATTCTGTAAATTTTTAATACATCGGAAATTGAATGTTTCTTCATTGGATTTTCAAGGTGATCAGGAAAGATTGTTTATAACAGTTGTAAAAAGGAAATTCTTGCCAAAAACTCTTAAGTATTTTTCTTAATTGAAAATTACACAAGTTAAATTTTGCAGTGAAATTGTTTTTTTTTTTGAATTCGCATTGCTGTGTGTGGGGTTTTTTTTTTTTGTACAAAAGTCCTGTGACTGCAATGACTTACCCTCTTCACCGTTGGCCAACTCGATGGGTACTCCACTTTCACGTCGCCATGTAATTGTCGGCTCTGGTGAACCGGTAGCAGCGCATTTGAGCGTCACGTTACTGCCCTCGCGAACTACCATGTCCGTGCTTGTAGGATAATCTAGGATATCCGGCGGTACTGCAGCCAGCCAGCAGCAACAATAAGAGTAATCGAGGTTGCCAGACGTTCGACATCATCGTCAGATAATGTTTATAACAAATATAATATATATATTTATTTGCATTCCACATGGAAAAAGAAAGAGAAGAATTATATCGTTTTAAATCATTTAAATTTGTAATATTTCTTTTAAAAATAATTTTCATGGTATGCTCTAATGGCTGATGACAGTGATTCACATGCTATATACATATATAATAGGTAAATATATGTATATATATATATATGTATGTATGTATGTATTTACATCCCCCAGAAGGTATATGTACATATATGCACTCTGCTACTGACCTCCCCAAACTCAAAAGTGAATCGCATAAATGAGTGTCCTTGTTGGTTGCTTTTGTTTAAAGGACAAACTTTTCATATGTCCTGACATGGGAGCCAGAAAATACAAATTATTACCCACGATGGCGGCGAATGTTTGCGCCCACAGCGGAAAACCTATGAACCATGAAAACGTAATAATGCTACCGGAAAGAAGCGAAGACCATGTAGGCGTTCGGGGGTCCGGGTCCGGGTCTGGGCACGTAGGTCAGAATTGGGATTGGGGTTTGGTGTTTTTTCTTCTTCTTTCTGTATGCATATAATATGCCGCAATTATGTGGTTCGTAAATGACCAAAAAATTGTGTGTGGCTGGTGTTGACAAACAGCTTGTTATACTCGGCAGGAGTTTGCGAGTGGAAGTTAGCCTCCTCCCTAGACGGGGCGACATGAATGAATGAGTGAGTAAGTGAATGACTCAGAGACTCAGAGAAGTGGGTGCCAAGAGTACTGGCTATGGTCAGACCACTGAATGGTCATTAAGTGACCAAGGTTAGTAAGAGGTGGAGCCAAAGAAATTAAAAAAACAAGAAGCTTGAAATGGATTAAGCAAGAGAGTTACTAAATTTACTCTCAAAGAAAACATTTCAAATGTGAAAAATATAAATTTTTGCTCAAAAATATGCGAAACACTCATATCCAGATATATATAGTTCATATATATATATAAATATCTCATCAGTTTAAATGCCGGGAATGTTGAATGGATTTCATACACATCCTGTGTCTATATGAAAGATAACTGAATTTTGGGTGGGTTTCGGGTGGCTTGGCATTTGCTGTTTGTCGTCGACTATTTAACTGCACTTGGTCACGAAAATCATCAGGAATAGGCCAGACGTCCAAATGTCCAACGGTTCGAAACTCGAACGTTTCCCGTTTGCCGTTTGCCGTTTTTCCGCTCACTGGCGTCATCTATGTATGTACATACAACACGATGGGCTTGCACATTGGTAGAAAATCTAATTAAAAAATATAAAAATATTTCTACTTGAAATAGAAATCCTACTGAAGCATAGAACTGTAATATAAAGTACCATTTTAGACACTTTTTTTTAAGTTTCAAAACGATTTGAATTACAATTCATTGGAAAGCATTTTTAAACATTTTCTACTCATATTTTATAGTCACTTTTTATTTATCTACAATGATTGTTATTAAACCACTGTATTTTGAACGACGACCCGCTGATTATCCAGTGCAAATACCCACAGTTGATTATACTTTTTCGTGTTTGCCACTGAACGCTATGCCAACTGAAATGGTGGCTAAAATATTTAGCGCGTTGATTTAGATTTTTCGCCAGCAAAAGGTATTTAGGCAGCACGATGAGAAGAATAAGGGGTTGCCGGTGTGCAGGAGAGAAGGGGGGCGAACTAGAATGGGGTTTCTAGGCAGATGGGAGAGTGAGACCGCAAATGGACAAACCAAAATGCTGCACCACGTCGACCACGACGCCCGGGCCCAGGTGCACATTCGCCCCATTCGACCATTCGTTCATTTCATTTCTTATGCTCTTCCTCCTACTGCCCATTTCGCGTCGTTTTAATTCAAAATCAACAATTTCTGCGGTTCAGTGGACGGTTAAACATGTTTAAGTAGTCACAATAGACCACTGCTACCGCCCATGGGCCAGTGAAATTCTCCTTCAAAACCCACGGAGGAGGACTCTATGTACTATGGTTTGTTCCTGCTGTTTTAAATGCTTTCCCCGCCGCTGCTGCCCGAAAAACGTTTTGTTCGAGTTGGTATTTTTGTTTTTGTTGTTGTTGTTCTTGTTTTTTTTTTTTTAATTTTTTGTTCCGTAGAATACAAATCGAACAATGGCGTGGGAGCAGGTAAGTCATGGCAACGAGGCGTATGATTGTTTGACAAACCAAATGGAAAAGGCAAAACAGGAGAACACAAAACACATAAAAAAAGAGAGTGTGTTTCCGCCAACTTACCCACAACATCCAGGTAGCCCATTTGACTTTTCATTGGATCCGTGTTGATTTGGCACATGTACCTAATGTGAAAAGACGGATGGGAAAAGAGAAAGAGAGAGAGAGAGTTGAGTCATAAGCCCTTGATCTACTGTGGGAATGCTTATAACTTACCATCCTTTATCCGACTCTTTGATATCACGTATACGCATTGTCCAGGTCTTGTGCTCAGAATTGGCAATGCCAATTCTTTGATTCTTCGTTATAACATGATTCTGTATAGTCAATATTGTTTGTGTATCGACACGTAGCCACGCCACCTACAAGAAAAGAGAATTGAAATAGGTTTATATTAGTAATAGATTATGATAAACAAATATTTTAAGGAAACCAAAGATTATATTTTGTCCCCAAAAATAGTTTGTCTTTTGAATGTTCAATACAGAATACAAATAAATGAACGTTTTTTGAGAGAATCTATGTAAATCTATGTATATAGAGAATGCCCTTTTTTATACTTCAAAACATGGGATAGGAGAGGAGACAGTTAAATTTTTGTTCAACTTTTCCACCATGTTTGAAAGTTTTGAAAATCTGAATCTTCCGTTTAGTCCAACTTCTATTACAAAATATTCCTAATACTTAAAAAAAATTTGGGAATTTAAGGTTCTACTTAGAATATAATATGTATTCTATTTATTTATTCAATTTTAATTGATAGCTAAACAAATTTGGAAAGATTACAGATACACAGATTTTATTCAAATAAATTGTTACTTATCCATGTTATAGTCTGATCTTATGATTTTCAAAAATGACACAAGCAATTTGGTTTTGATGTTGTAATTCCGAGGTATCCTTCCTTTAGTTCATAAGTCTTGGACTTTTCACATTTCTGTTCACCTTGGCGAAATTTTATTGTCCAGATATAAATTAGCTTATATGAACGTAAAGAACTTTGAAATCCATTAACCTAATTGCTCTACTTAGTTTCTAGATATTTAAGCAATTTTAAGAAATTTTTAATTACAGAAAAAAATGTTCTCCAGTTCTGTGATCTATACTTTCTTAGTAGGTGTCGCTAACATTTTAGCGAATCTTCTCATTTCTTTCATAGAGAAAGTTCAGAGTTCCCTTGATAAAGCTTTTTTTCCTTTCTATCATTAGGATAACAGAAAGGTAATCTATCTATTTATAGTATATTATATATTGATATCCTATTTCATTACTTAACTTTCATGTCTCAGTTATGTGACGTTTCATCTATCAGATTTACATGCAATTACAGTTTGCCTACACAAAGAGGCATGAATCATAAAATAAATTAAACATAACTGGCATGCAAAGGACTTCAATTATAAAAGGAAAGAAAAAAAAAGGAAAAAACTGAAACCAATTCCAGGAACCGTTGAACTGAAAAATTTTAACTCATGGTAGGGTAATTGTACAATTACCTGGGTAAATTATTATGCGATAAAACACGCAGTTGAATTATTTTGTAAGGGTAATGGGCTAGGAACATATAGGGGAATCTATAAAAGGGGTTACCCCCTTCATACCTTCCCATACCTTTGCATGTGTAAATGTGACATCTAAAAGGAGGTAAAGCTGAGGGGGGCAAAGCATTTCCAGTTTGACATGTCAACACGTAAATAATTTTATTTTATAAATAAATTTCAATGTTCTAGCTAATTTATAAAAATTTTTTTTTTTCCTCAGGTCAGACTAATAAATTATTTTTCGGTTAAATTGAATTTGATCATTCGATATATCACAGAGGGTAGATTAGGGGAAAAGGGGGGGAGGCTAATATTTGGTGAATATGAAAAATCCCCATTACAGGTGTCAGCATAAAATAAGTAATTATACCCAAGTGCCTGCTCAATTATCTCATCGCCTAATTGTGCAGGGTAGCTACTTTTTAGGGGTGGCAAATGGATTGTCCACCCCTCGCAGCGATAATCTGAAGGCAAAACAAAGCTTTGCACTTCAATGGAGTTCGCTTTGCCATTCTTACTGTCCCAGTCACAGACGATTGGGGTAGTGTCCCATCTTTTATAATCTGCACAAAAACCAACACACAAACAAATACTCGGATAAATAGGAAACGAGAAAGTCCTTTAATGCTCCCGTTTTTATTTATTTTTGTTGTTTTTGTTGTTGTTGTCTCCCATTTATGTTTAACACATTCTCATTCATATTTCAATTACTTTTTATGTGATTTTCACCATTGTTATCGCTGTCTGGCATATTCCTATTTATGTTTTTATTTTCACTTTCATTTCCATTCAATTTTTTTGTTGTCTACTTTTTGGGTGTCGAGATTTGCTCTTTGAGATTACCAACCGTTGCGATGGTAGGTAAAAATGCTAATGAATATTAATGCGACTGGTCTGAGTTGCCATGGGCCATGAGGGGAACTTTAATGGGGGAGGGAAGAGTTTGAGGTTTTTGTGGCTGTTTATTGAGTGTGTAATTGAGCCAAGAGCTTGACTCTATCCTGATTTGTTATTTGCTCAAAAGGGGAGAGTAAGCGGATAAGTGGAAGGATGTGGCCGGCTTACCTTATACGGTCCCAGATCCTGGACGACACATGTGAGAAAAGCATCACGTCCCACTGGTGCTGTCATATTTACAATTGGTGAACTAAATTTGGGATCAACTGGAACGAAAAGAAATTTTGTTGGGTGTTGACATTAATAGTTTCGGTTTATGCTTGATTGCCAAATAATTGGATATCGTAATGTGGAGAAAAATGAATGTCTACATATAGGAATGTGGTTGATTATTACTTATGCATTAAAGATAATCAAAGTGATTAAGCTTAATTTGAGCTATGATAACGTTGCAGTTATCTATAATATTAATGAAAGATAAATAAGATAATAATTGGATATTTGATCAACATTTTCTTTAAGGGAAATGTAAATGGAAATATAGATTATTAGAAAATTTAAAGCTCGAATAGAAAATTCTTTTTACACTTAAAATAAGCCGCTTATAGAACGACCTCGTTTATAGAAGAGAACTTTCAAATTGTATTAGAAAATTTAAATAACTTTAAATACCTGTAAGTTATTTCAATTTTCAAATAGAACTTTCAAAGTTCTAATTTGAACTTACAAATTCTATTTTTTTTCTTCTTGAAGTATATTATAATGATTTAATAGATATATGTAATCATTTAGTAAAAAAATTAATTATATTAAAATTTCTTAAATAAGAAATAAAAGTCAATTAGAAAATTTTTCCTACAAAGCATTTAACATTTTTTTTTTTAAACGATCATTAAACAAATAATACAACTAAAAACCTTTACATAAATTTATTTACTGGATGCTTTATTTTAGCAAAACCGAAACCAGTTTCTAATTTAATAGACCATTAATAATCTTATGTGTCATAGTAAATCTGCCCAAGTACTTTATAGAGCATGAAAAAGTATATAAAACTATATCCACTACTAATTTTTGTGATTGCGCAATATAAAGAAAATAATAGAACTCAATATTCTTTTGATGTTCTTTGAATTTTTTCGAAGCGACCTTTTAAGAGATTTTGTTGTCCGACTTCTATGATTATTCTACACATAATAAGATGATATACGTTTTTAATAACTTTGTGTCAAAAAATTTATAAGACTTATCAAAAATCATCATTATTTAACATCAAACAAATACTATTTTAGAAAATGAATTCCTTACAAAAAAAAAAACAACTTTCAAAATTATTGTGTAAACTTTTTTTTTTTTATTGAGTGCTGTGCAGAGTATAGTATATAGCAGGGATGGCCAACTTTTTTAGACCCACTGTTCACTGACGACACCTTGTGGGATCTACCAATTACATCGACTGGAGTAATAGTCGCGATCGACCGTTTGGCCACCCCTGGTATATAGATTATAGATTATATGAAACTCTTTCAAATTGCAAATAAGTTAAGGAAACTTTGCGGATTAAGTTTAAAAGCCATTCAAAAATATATCCCTCAAATTAATTTGGAAAAAATAACCTAAATGCCTCTTAAAAGTGAACTAAACTAACTAAAGACGATACAAATATTAGTTTTAAATATTTTTATTAGCCATAAACTTTCCATACCTATATAGATATAACTTAAAATCTATTTTTTTTTAAAATGATAAATTGTAAATAATAAATTATGCATTTCTTATATTATTGTTAACTTACCTATAACTTCCGCTGGCACCTCCGCTCTCTGTAGATGACATTTCTGGCACATTAATATGATAGCCAATGTGATTTTTATGGCATAATTTGAAGCATTAGCCAGATTATAAAATGGTATATATTTCTTCGGCATATTTTTAGAGTTCTTTTTCACCTTTTTCTTTTTTTCAATTGAACAAATTTTGTATATTAATTACTGAATTATCGCTAGTTGATTGAAATTAAGAATGTAATTGATAGCACATAAATCAAAATAAACCGAAATTGTAAACCGGATGCATGAAAATTACAAACTTGAACTTTTCATAAATATTCACACTCAGACACAGACACACACACACACACACATACACCTCTCTCTCGGAGCTGTTCAGTGAGCAGCTTGTACGCGTTCGCCTGGGTAGGTAATTGGCAGTCATTAGCGGGCCTTCCAAATGGCATAAAGTTGCCACTCAGTTCCCATGGCTGTTGCAATTCCTGTTGCTGTTGTTTGTTATTTATATATTTGTCGAAAGTTCAACAAAAAGTACTTGAATAAGCGGAATATCAGAATAATGCCAAACAATGGTAATAATAATAATAACAACACAAAATACGCCAAATTAAAAAGTTTCAAGTTTAAAACGCGCTCACAGGATGCTTCGCGGCAAGTATTAAGTATTTTTGCGTGTTTGGCTTACGTAAATTATCCAGAAGGTTTCTGCCATGGATAACGTTGGGGAAAATGGAAAAACTAACTGACTGACTGGCTGACCGAAAGGAAAAACGAGGTGTTGCATGTGTCTGCTCATTTCATTTTGAAAAGAGTTTATGGAACGGAAATGAAATTCGTTTTGCTGTGTGTGTGTGGGCTCGTAAATAAGGTATAAAAACTGTCCGATGAGTTGCAGTTCTATGTAGACTTTCTATTGCCTGCTTTTAGGCGAAGCTAGTCTAAGTCAAATGTGTCATGTGTGCGGGAGAAATTGGTATTAATTCCACTGCAATGCAGTTGTAATCGGCATTTGTGTAATCGTTATAGTTGCGAAAGAAGTTTCAATGCCTTGAATATTAAATTAATTACTTTCGTGAATCATCTAACTTATCTCTAATAATCCTTCTTTTTTTTCCATTAAATTAAAGCCTACTTTTTGGCGATCACACAACTTCAATGACAGAGAACAATTTCCAAATGACATTTCATTAAAATTTCTTGCAATTTTCTTTTGTCCTTTTCATTTGATTTCTGTTATTGTTTATTACTATTGTTGTTGCTATTGTTGCGATTGTTGTATTGATTTTTACATAATTTAGTGCAATTGAAAGCAAAGTTACCGGTTTGTTTGTCCTTTTTTTTCATTTTTTTTTTTTGTTGTTGTCAGACATTCAAATTTCTTATTCCCATTCGCATTCACATTCACATTGCATGCCCTGAAAATTCAACTACAAAAGACAACCCCACATAGGATAGCGCGAAGAGGGGAAAGAGAGACCAGGCGCCAGGCAAATAGGCTTTGGAAAAAATGTCTAGTAAATGGGCATGGGTAATATTATTAATAATTTAGAGCATGCGGGCCATGTCAGTAAACCTACCAGACAGACAGTGAGAGAGATAGATAGAGAGTGAGTGAAAGAAAGAAAGAGAGGTCGAGTTAGAGGCACAGAGAGGGCAAGTGAGATGGCAAGTCACTTGCTTTTAAATGAAAATCATGTTTGGCCTGTAACTGAAGCCATATCGACTTTTATTGTGTCAATGGCGATTATATAGTTAGCATAACTAATTGACAAACTAAACAAAAAAAAAAAAACCAATAGACTAGACGAATTTTTGATTAGACTCGTGCATTTTCCAAAAGTTTGCAATGATTTTAAGCCAAAGAGAAAGTATTTCCGGTTAATACCTTTGAGAGCAGGAATTTAATAGTTTGTCTGCCTCTTTTCACTTAGTTAGGTAAGCGCTTCAGTCTGCTGCAATGCAGGTTATTTACAAAGTTTTAAGGTTTTGGTTTGAAGTAAAAGTTGAATATTCGATGGCTTAGCTTTAACCACTAAAAATTCATTCATTTTTGACTGTTCAGTGACAATGACTTCACAGACTTCACAAGTGAATACTATATTAGAAGGATCTTCTTGAGATTCTTAGAGTGTCTTTACAGATTTAGTCTATTGCAGTTTTTCTTTCGCTTCGCAACTTTAAAATGTTTTCTTTTTATTCCAAATTGAACTCTTATAATTTCTAAGCAGTAAAGATAAGATCATATGTGATCAATTCTTGAAAGGGAAAAGCAACTTTTTTTTTCTCATGGGTAAAGCCTAACTTATTTTTCGTCTTTTACAATTTAACAAATGTTCGATCACATCACATTCTTTTGACTTCTTTGTAATAATTATAATTATAATTATAATGATAAATATAAAAAACATTTAAAAACAAGGCAAAATCAGTCTTATACTATTCATCTGAAGCAAAAGGCAACACGTTCTACTGATTGTAGCTTACTTTCGCTCGAATTAACCTAGTTAAAAATTTTGTGGATATTTTAGCCTCAGATATCGGTCATATTCGAAACTTTGTATAGTATATAGACAACTAGTAGGTAGTAAATAGTATTAGTTAACGATTTGTGTTTGATTCCACGATCATACATACATATTTCTTCTATATTTTCTACAGTAATGTGGTTAATTTTAAAACTTTTTGCCCCTTAAAATTAAATTTTACTTAGCTGTTATGACAAGGGCAGCCTATCCCAAAACTGAAATAAAAATATATGTATATTTTCATATAAATAATATTTATGACATGTAATAAGAGCTACTCATGAAACTTTGTAAGCAGACCTAGACAAAAGTACACCAAAATATGAAAAGAACCCCCCTCGCCTTAACGAAAAATATATCCCATATTATTTTTATGGTTTCGGACATGCAAAGGTATGTATGTATATGCTCCATACAATTTGTATAATCAGCTGTTAAATTATGTGCAAAATGAGGGCCTTAAAAAATAAGTTAAACCACATTTTTGCACAAGGTCAACTGCCTCATGTGTGTGTGTGTGTCCGCGTTTCCCCCAAAGCTATGCAGCAACAAAAGAGTGGAAATATAAAGCAATAGGAAAAACACAGGACAAATGACGTTGATGCTGCCGAGCAAACAAAACTAATATTTAGGTCTCTTTCCCCCCTCTTGTCATTTAGCAAAATTTTCAATTTTCAACACAAACATTAATTAACACGTGATATATTTCACAGCTTATCTTGATCTAGCTTCGACATTTTTCAAAAAAAAAAAAAAAAAATATTCCTATATTATAACTCTCGATTCCAGTGGCGCTGCTGTTGTTGCAAATATTTCCACTAAGTTGGCTAGAACTGCATAAAATTAGCATAAATCAAAAAGAATTTTCCAGTACTGTGCCGGCACCTTGAAGTATGCAAAGTTTTGCTTTGCTGTTTTCCTCAACACCCACCCCCAACTAACCCCCTACCAGTTTTTCCTTCCTTTATTCATTCTCTTCCTACAAGTGCCCCAAGCACGGAAGTTGATTATTATCGCTTGTTATTAACAACAACAGTAACAACAATAACAGGAAGAAAGGCGACGGTGTGCGGGGGCGGCAGGTAGATAAAAGAGGAGGCGATATATATACGTACATATATGTATGCGGTGTGGGAGTGGCAGCAACTGCACTCACATGTTGGCTATTATGTCAAAGGAGTTTTCCGATTATCCCTTCCCTTCCCACCACTTTCAACTTTTCTATTCTTTCTTTCTTTTTTTTTTTTTGTTTTTTTTCTTTTTTTTTACTGTTGACTTTGCAACTTACGACTTTGGCCAGGAATTTGGTTTTGTTTGTCTCCTTTACGGTAATTGGTCTTTGGCAATTTGCAATTGATATGCAATTGTGTGGGTGGGTTCCGTGTGTTCAAATGTTGGATGGATGAGGGTGTGTGTGTGTGTGTAAATGAAATTCATTGAACGAATTGAGTTTCGTTTAGAAGGGCCATTGATTGATTTTGGGTTTGGTCTTCTTATGGGCTAATAAGAATTTGGTTGGAATTGAATTCTTGGCTAGAGATAATATGTATGGCTTGAAATGCAACAATGCTATGAAATCTCCACAGAGATAGCTTCAATTTTCTTTGTTTGAATACTCCAGTTTCATCATTAACTGAAAGAGATTTAATTTCTAGTAAATGATTACTCAATTTTGAGTCTTATTTCTCTTTCAATAGGGCTAGGCCAATGAGAAAGAAATTGTACAGCAACATTGCTGTTTGGTTTAAATTCCTTTGTTGCATTAAACAAAAGAATTTTTTAGTATTTATCTGAATAAATAGATATTTCCCTAACTGAAGTTGAGTGAATTTTGCTCTCAACTGGAGACTTGTCGGATAATTGACATTGATTGAAGTACTGTCTTGCTTTGAACATTTATTCTTGATTGATTGTGAAGTGTATTCATTAATGTAGAAAAAAAAAAAAAAAATTTCTTTTCTTTTACCAACTTTAAATAATTTTTTATTAATATTTCTATAATAAACATATGATAGCAAGAGAAAATATATTAAAAAATGTAATAATCGATTAGTTTATCTTATACATCGATTAATATCTACTTTCCTAATGCCAAAATCGTGCCTAATATGCAGATCTAATGTAATAATAGTGATTACCAGTATACTTTTTGGTTTTTTTCTCTTTCTATATATTTAATCAGTTGAAGTTCTGGGGATAAGATAGTAAAGTCAATTTTCCAAAGTAGACTACTGAATAAAGGTACATAGATAAAGGAATTCAGGATCGTTATATAAAGTTTTGCTTGACAAAAAAATACTCTCTGTTAAGTAGAATATACAACTGATACTCCAAATATATCCTAATGCTAAAAGTTGGAGTTATATTTAAAGATTTTTAACCAGATCATGTGGCAAAGATTCTTTGTAACCAAATGCTAATCTCTTCAATATTCAGTATACAACCTTAAGAAATATACAAACTTTCTGTTTTAAAATGCTTTTCGAATTACAAAACCAGATACATATGCAAATTAAAAAACATTTTAATGATTTCAAAAGCATAGCAGCGTCTGAACATTTTATTTTAAACCTTTACTTAATATTAGAAATATCGTACAATTATTTCACTTTGCATTAAAAATCTTTACCACAATTCCAACGAATTCGTGTTACTCTAAACAAATACAAAATTGAAAGGTAAACCTTTGAAATTTCAAAATGATTTCATGTTTTTGCCAGTGTAGGGACTGAACAACAAAGTGAACATTGTTTTATGTAAAATGTAAATGACACAGAAATTGCATAAAGCGTAAACACAACTTCTCTCTGTCTCTCTTTCCCCATCGTTGTCTATCTCTCTCTAACAAATACAATTATTCTACCTCTATCTTTGGTTCCCCCTTGGGACATTATTTAATCACATCGACACAGTTCAAAAAATTCGATGGCAACATATTTGCAACAAATAATAATCAGGCGATAGATTTACATATGTAACGGGCAGGAGGCAGTCCTCTGGTCAGGTTTGGCCTATTCTGTAGTCTCTTGTGTGTCCTTTTTCAGTTTGCTGCTCGTTATTATGCGGTTTATGGATATCAATGAACTTTAAATTGCAGCTAGTCCAAAAAACCGCCATTTGCCATTCACTGTTCGCCATGAAACATGAAATATGAAATATGCAATTGTATGGCGCGCCCAAAACTATGCAATACACTATGCAGGCGCGCATATACACACACACTCACATACGTATGCACTCATACATAATCATTTGGCGGGCAATAAACAGCAGAGAGCCCAGAGCCAGACACATTTGTAGGCAAATTTGAAAATACACATCAAAAACACGCGTCACGGCTTAAAAAGAAGGCAAACATCTGACGAGTGGTTCATTGAGGTTTTTTTTTTTGTTTTCGCTGTGTTAAGGTAAGGGGGAGAGTTAGTCAAGGGATGAATATGGAGATCGGTCTAATGGTAAAAATAACTTGGCTTTAGTTTTTTCGTTTGTCCCCCTTATTTTAAATATAATTACCCTAAACACGCAGCTGGGCCCGAAAAAGTCGCTAAAACTTGCCACTAAATTGCCAACAAGCGACAAAAAAAAAAAAATGCCAGCAACAAAACACGCAAACTATTTTAGTTTTGTTTTTACTTCTTTCAAATTTTCATATGTTTGTTGTCGCGTTTGTTGTTATTGTCGCTGTGGTAATGCATTTTTGCAGTTTATTGATAATTACTTATTAATGTTGAGTGGGAAAACAATCAAAATATTTATATGTAATATTAATCTTTGGTGGAGTTTTTTTGTGTGATGGAAATGTGAATGTTTTTGAAACTGAAGAAAATATGTAAGTAAAGTCTCTTTAGCATAGATTGCATTCGATGTGGTAAGGTTTACTTTTAGAATCATGAAAGTTTGATGGGAATGTATATATGCATTTGATATAAGCCAAGTTAGGTGAACATAACTTTATAGAATGTTGAGACTGACAAAGTTTTAAGTTCAATACAATCAGCTGATCTGCTAATTTGTCATATAAAGACTTTTTGGGTATTCTATAAGAAAAGTTTAGCCATTGCCATTTATAATTATTAAACAGGTTTATGCCAAATATTTTGTTGTAAAATTATAGCCAATTCTCTAAATTTTGCCTGTTGCAATTTCATACAATTAATGTTAATTTAAAGTATAAAAACATAAAAAGATGAACAAATTATGTTTTGAAGAGTAGAGTATATAAAAACAAATTTATATGCAAATTTAAAACAATTTTATGAAATTCACAACCCAAAAACTGAATACTCTGTTTAGTTACTAATTTAGTTGCTTTTCCTCCACTAACAAGACGATTTTCTTGAAAATTTCAATACTTATTGATAAATATAATATTGAAATATCTTAAATATAAGAAACTATGACTCTTATATATTTGCTATTTAAAAATATAACTATAACTAGAAAACATAAGCTAAATCACTTGGTTTTCAGAAGAAACAACTTTGAAATGTTTTGTAAACATAAAATAGTTCAGTTGATTTATATTTTTAATTGATTTATTTATTTATTGCAATTTTTTTCTGGTTTTACCCATTTCAAACTAAGTTATAAGCACAATTTTATAATTAAATTATTATTCAGTTTATTTTTAAAAGTTTTGTAAAGGTCTTGAACATATTTATCGTTTAGTTTTTAAAGTTTCAGAACATTTGGAAGTAGTTTTTGTAGTTGTTTTAATATCTTTCACAATTTTTTGTTTTCTTTAGATTGTTTTGAACAACTTTTAGGTTTTGTATTATCAAATTGAATGCACATGCAACACTTGGCGGCAAAAATTCGGATAACAACGACTCGAAACACTTTGAATTTTGCACTGTGTGAGATTTCGCGCTCGATGAGAAAAAACACAACCGCTTGTCCCGAAGGTTGTCGTTAGACTAAAACACAAACGACACCTGAAAATAAGACACGAAGTGTGCCAGAGCCGAAGATGATGGCAAATCGTCGTCGGTTGGTGGTTGGGTGGTTTGGCCTTGATGGCTAGAGCGGGGCTTCACTATGCCCTGAGAGGGCGGGCGGGGAGTCTGTGTGGGAATAGCATTTGCTGTCGGTGGCAGGCTGCGTCGCGAACGAATCAGACAACTGTGATTTTTGTTGTACTTGTTGTTGTTGCTGGGCCACATTTTATTTTACGTTTTGTTGTTCTCGTTTTTGTTGTTGGTGGGGAGCATTTCACATCGTTTCGTTTTTTTTTTCTTTTCTAACTTTTGGTTTATTTTTGTGCTATGTGTAGATGTGTGAGTGTGCGTGAGTGTTGCCCAATGGGGGGTGTTCATAGGAAACTCACCACGATTGAAATGCTCTCAGCTTGATTGAAAGCCAAATTGAACTGAGGGAAATATTCTCTGCATACTTTTAAGCGCTAGTGTTGGGATTGCATATTGGATTTATGAATGAATTTTGTTTTTGTTGTTGTGGTGTATCGTAAAAAAAGGGTTGAGGTGGGATTTGGTGCGTGTTAAGCAAAAATTGATTGTCATTGGTCATGGCATTGGCTGTTCTTTCCATTATTTTTTTTTATATTGTTTGTCGAGGCGTTTGCAATAAATACTACTTTTATGTAGGGCTTATGGGCTTATGTTTTTTATTTACATTATGCAAATTTGTAGTTTTCAACCTCAGGTCAGGTAGGTTAGTGGTAGCAAAAGTTAAAGTTGAATACAAGTTCAATTAATTTGACTTTCGGAATGAAAAAGTTATGGCAAAAATCAAAGCAACTGCTACAGAAAAGTTTTTGCAATTGACAAAAACCATTGTTGTAATGTAAAAAGAGAAAAAATGTTGATAAGGACAGCAGAAACAAAACAAAAATACAGCTGAATTTACCTCCTAAAAGGAAAACAAATTTTAATATAGTTGAAATCGAAACTTTCCTTTCTTAATATCTTTTTTTGGGACTATTTTTTTGCATAACACAATACAAAATAAGATAGCGGAAAACATAATAATAGTTATGGGAAATGAAAAATATGTTCTCTTACTAAACTTCAGTGAATTAAAAACTATTCTTTTAGGTGAAAGATAGATCGGTTTTGCACATATGTATATATTTTATGAGTTCGGTAATATAGTTAAAAAACAAATCTTAATAAAATATGTATATTAAAAATACCATTTTTACTTAAACTGCTAAAATTCAACTAAATACAACTTCCCAATTGTCAGTTTCTACTTCGAAGTGTAGAAAGTGGATTATGTCTTCTGGACGTTGACCCGTACAATGCGCAGTACGTTCAAGTGGTCCAAGCGACACCAGGACAATGCCTGTAACTGGATCTGTTTATGGGAATTAAAAGTATTCTTGGCACTGTATTTAAATCTTTTTTAAAAACTTCTTCAGTAGAGAAAGTGAAGGCACCCAAATGACTAGAAAACGACCTTCGAATATCCTCTTGTACAGCTTTATGTGAAAAATTGAATAAAAATTGATATCACAGCTTCCATAGCCTATGATTTGAATAACATATAGTTTCTGTTTACGACCAAATCTTGAATGAATTCTGTATTGATTACTGAAAATTAATATTATTAACGTTTCCATTGCGGTTTTAACGCTTTTTTTTATTTAAAGCAGTTAAGCAAAGATCGATTGTAGGGCTTATAAACAATAGATCATTGAAAAGTTTATATGTATGTGTCATTGAATAGAAGTGAATAATATTGTTGATTAGGTTACACAACTAAAAATAAATCAGATGAATGGCAACTTCTCCATTCATATCTAATCAAAAAAGCAACAGTTTGCAGCGAAATGTTTTCAGCAAAATTTTTGCTTGCTTAGAGTTTTGATAAATTTAGGTTGAAAGGCTTCATAGATTTGTGTTTTCTTATTTGTTTTTTCAATTAATTTTTTAAGGATTTCTTGTGGTGATATCAATAAACTGTTAAGTGCATCAGACCAGGCACAGACATCATAAGGTAACGCCCACTGCCACACTATGTACCTACCGAAGTTAGTTTTCAATAATCGTGCCAGATTGTGTCAGGTACGGGATTGCCCTCCTCCCCCTCCCATGATACCTTCCCACGAATTCCCACTGGCGTCAGCTTAATTGCTCACATATATCAGTTTCAGTACTTTTCCTATCCCCTACCTCTTTCAATTTAACCAATCCCCCACCATTCTGACATGGAGCCTATCATTTTCACACAACTCACGCACACACACTCACACACACACAGGCCATAAATAATAGAAGAAGACTCCAAACAACAACAATAGCAATAGAAATAGCAAAGTTCTGGTTAAAAAAAAAAAAAATAGAAAAGAAGATTGTTGTTAGAGCGAAAAATGTTGAAAAGGATATCCGCGTCCTGACGCCGTGATTCACCTCATACTGCTCTTCCTGCTGCCCTTTCTCTGGTTTGCATTGCGTGCCAATGCACTTGCGCCACAAATCATACCAACAACAAACAAATTACAATAACAACTACAACAACAACGGCTACGTAAAAAAGGGTTAAGGGTCGCAACTTTATTTTCAAGTTTCTTTTGCTTCCTTGGCAACTTTTTCTACTTCGTCTTTTTGTTATTTTGTTGTATTTGGTTTTTGGAAGGGAAAATGGGTTTCCCTTAATATAAATTTTGACACCTGATAATTGCTTTTCACTCGCTTCCGCGTTTTATGCGCGGCGATGCGACGACGACAGCTGCTCCTACTTTCCCCCAATTCCAGCTCCAAAATCCTTCGTTGCTCCTTTACACCTTCTTCCTTATTATTGTGGCGGAACATGCAAAGTTTCGGCTTCTAGTTCGATGTGTCTACAGGATAGTTTCACTCTACTCTTTTTTTTTTTTCGTTCACAAATAAACTGTTATAAATTATGACTAAATTTTCGTCATTTTTTATGGCTTTGTTTAATGCATAAAAGTTTTATACGATGAGTTATAGAATCTGCTACCATGATGGCATTTAGAAGGGAAATTGGCAATTAAAACACCATAAAAGTATGTACATAGATAATTATTTGGCTTATCGTATTTTCCTTAAGAAAAGATTGAAATTTATTTTGCTGCAGGATAGCAAGCCAATTATAAGAAAGTTCTTTGAAGAATTCTTATAAAAATTTTTATTAACATTTTTCCAGAATGTTAAAAAGGTTTTAATGGATTTTTAAAAAGATTTTCTAATGTATTTCTTAGGGAACTTTTAAAAGTAATTTCACAACGATTCTTTAGAAAAAATTTAAAAGATTTGAATAGGTATTTCAATTAGACCAAATTTATTAAGGCTCTTCGAAAAAAATATTTGTACCCTTATTAACGTTTAAAAAAAGTTACACAATGATTCAATTGAAAATTTCAAAAAGATATTCTTTGGAAATTTAAAACAAGTCTTTATGAATGACAGATGAGCGAATCTTCATTGCGAAGAATTTTTGAAGAATTCTTAGGGGAATTTTAGTCAGTTTCGTTTTTAGAGTTTTTACTAAAAGTTTTTACAGTTATATATATGTTTAAAGAAGGGCTATTCAATAAGTAAGAGTGGAGAGATAACTGCATTAACTGCTTTAGTTAGTTTCATTATTTAAAACAGGATATAACAGGAGGAAACAGGATATCACAGGGTAGGTTTAATAACTAAAGTAAAATCTCTAAAAATTTAAAAATCTAGCAACTTGAAAAAAAAAAAATAATTATACTTTCTCATCAAAGAGATTGTATATATTGTAAAATAACCTTCTTTTGATAACCAAACATTTTCTATCGATTGTCAATTTGTAAGTCATGAAAACTAGAAGTGTATTATTTGTAAAAAGTATATCGATAATTCATTTTGTAGTTCTCTTTTTTGAGTTGTCACTCCCATTCATGCTCCCACTAACACTCTCTTTGCCTTTCTTCTTATTTCCCTCGATCACCAGTCACACTTTTCTCCCATTGTATGCTGACAGCTGAGTTTCTGCTTGCCAGTCATTTCATCGATCAGTTCTTATCCACACCTCAGAATGTCAAGTAGCCATTGCGCAGAAATAATTCAAGATTAATTAAATTATTCGAGAAGTGAGTGATATAAATTTTTAAAGAATTGTGTAAAAATTGCCTTATATCGAAGTGCATTAAAATTTAAATGTATTTATTTTATATGTGTATTAAAATTAAAATAAATGCAATAAAAATATGCAATTGTAGTAGGTGAGTGTTGAATGACATTGAATGTGAGTTTTCTCTTTTAATGCAGAAGTTTTGTATATTGCAGTGCATTTAATTTTGTAATGCAAAAAACAAATTTAAAAATAACAATAAAAAAATAATGATTCATTTCATTTTTTCATTTAAAATATCATTTAAATATATTATTTACTTACTTTTATTATTAAGGATTTAATCAGTTGTTGGTTGATATACTAAAATAGTTTAAATAGAAGTTTGAATGTATTTTGTGACTTAATATATTTGAATTTTTATCGTAAATTTTATGTAAAAATATCTGTGTGAAAAGTGTTTTTAAATTTCCTATTAAACACATTTATATATTGAATTTGAGATTCCGATACTACAATTCAAAATGTCCATACTTTATGGTATAGTCTAATAATCTCCTCTTCAAAAGATTTTCAATTGACTTGTAAATTCAATTGCATTTTATTTCTTAAACAACATTAAAATAAATGGTTTTATCATGTTGTTTCTTAGTTGTTAGTTATTGATACTTGAATTAGATTTCTATTGATTGAATTGGCCAGAAGAGAATTTGTCTGATTGAATAATATAGAACATTATTTCTCCTCGTTTTCCCCCATTTGAAACTAATCACAGAAATCAGGAAAATGTTGAGTCTATGTTGCCTGTTGCCTGTCAGCTCCTTTTCACCTCTCTGTCTCTCTCTCTCTCTCTCTCTTACTTCTATGTGTTCTTCTCCCTCTCGGGGCGCTGTCTGTTCATTTTGTGGGCAGTTCTAGTCATAAATTTTATATGACACCTGCAGGAGTCAACATATTCGATGCCTGATCCCCTCCTTTCACTTGCGTACTCTTTGCTCTTCCCCTTTGTCACATTCATTATTCACACATATTTTGCTAATTAGCAAAATATTGTAAATGTTTGGATTTATGCTAGCAACATACCAGAAACATAAGAGGGTGGAGTTGTATGGGGGGAGAGATGTTAGCTGATGGAACAGTGCATCAAAGCTGCACCACAATGGTTTCTGGTCAGCTCACATGGCTAGGCAACCATGCCCACCCAATTCTCACAACTCGATGCGCCCCCTACACCTCATTTCCCCTTCCTCACGCATGTCTCTCATTTCTGTTGATTTAATGCCCGTGGTATCGGGCTTCGGGGATGGGGTGGGGCTGATTCTGGATACCTTAGATGCCTGGCTATGGGACTCAACCGTTGCTTTGCGGTTAACATAAATTTTCGTTTTGGCTTTCAATCGACCGCCAAACTGGAGTCAATTTAATTGAATTTTCTGCTGACACTTCTCGACAAATTCAAACTGTGTTTATTCAATTTTACCCTGTTTACATTTGTCGCGACGCGACTCAAATCCCCCCCCATCTACATCCAATCAAGGCCAATTAGGTGGCTTAAGAATCAAATAATACTTGCCTATCTCAAATTCCATAAAGAGAATCATCGTCGATCAGTTTATATAGAGTACATGATTTGCCAGCACAATTAAAGATCAAATTTTTGTAAAGTAAAGAGAGAGCCAGGCGGTAAACTGATTTTGAAATTAAAATTTATTTAGTTCCAATCTTAGTTATGGCAGGTTAGGAAATTCGAGGCGACAAGTACTGGAAGGCATTGAATCCCACTGAATCGCAGATCAGTTTGTGAATAGTCGTTTATTGAAGGCTAGTTATCGCTCCAATTTTGTTCACTTGATTGAAATATGTCAGATATGACATGAGAGGCCAATGCTTTTTTAAAGGACTCTTAGCTCCTCTCCTAATTTATATTTCTTGGCCAACTGCTTATCAAGTTTAAAGAAACAGTCCCTTAACGGTTACACCGATCAAAGAATCCTTAGTTTAATTATGTTTAAACATCTTTACATCTGAATTTGAAATCGAATTAGAGATCTCGTTGTAGTTCCGTCAAGCCGAAAAGCCAAAGCCAGTTGTAGTTATAGGAAAACATCTTTATCCCTGTAACATTATGAAATTCGAAAAATATATCCATATTACAAAGCTGAAATCCACAAAGCGATTAGCAAGATATTAAAAAATTTATTTAAACATAAAGATTCATTAGGTCTCTTTTTCCATTTGATTCAGGTAAGAAACAGAGTCAAATTGGCTTATAATTTAAAGTAAACTTTGTAAAAATTAACATTAATTGGATGATAAGTCAATGGTTAATAATTTCCATACATGTTAAAAATAAATAAGATTAAAAAAATTTTTTTTCACATATAAAATAAATTTTAAAATTTTTACCCTTACCCGAATGTTTAACAAACAAAATTAATTTCAAAAACTGTATTTACATTTTACTTTGCTATTTTGCAGTGCCCTTTGTTACTTTTGGTATCCTGCATTGAAAGCAGTTTCTGTTCATTAACAGCTTTCCTTTTTATCCTTCAATGTTAAAGAGCTGCAAAAAGCTTTTATGGTTTGTGAATTTGGCAAGTGAAAGCTCGGAAACATTTTATCGGTAAGTTTGTCCTGAAAAGTAAACTTTTGTGAGGATGTGCTTAACATAAAGCTTTTTCGTTAGATTTAAATTTTAAATTTATTTACAATTTATGTATATTTTGAATTCATGCCTAATAGAATCGGTTGCAAAGATATAGCTGTTTACATAATAATGCGCCTTTCGAGTCTTAGCGAATTTGTTTTTAACTTCTAACTGGCTTCATTTCGTTTCTAAAATATTTAGACAACTTATTAATTGCAACACAATTTATTTGAGAAGTCAATGACAATGCTTTAATTATACTAAATTTAATTATTAATAATTTTCTTGAAAGTTTTTGTAAATTTGAAACAATTTTTATAAAAGAGTAGATTCTTATGTTTCCTAAAACTTAAACCCGCCAGTCAAAAAAAAAAAAAAATAATCTTTCGTCCGATTGATAAATTATGTGAAATTGATTCCAAATCCTGCCATTGTTTTATTCAGATAAAGAACTATAAATATTTAAAGTCTCATCGATCATCATTTTTGTGGTTTGTACTAAGATTTTTAGGTCACTTTTTCTGTAGTACCTCGTTGCCAGTTTAAAAACAAATTATGCCTTTAGAATAATAATTTGATTGGATTACTATGATTATTTGTATTACTTTCTGTTCCTTCTCATTACAATTCTATAAAACTTGGCCTTAATATTACTGAAATGTATAATGTGTGCGCGATTACTGCATTTCGTACTATTTACTCACGTGTTGCATGTTAATTAGTTCAACTAAATAAAGAAATCGCATTTTCATTTAAGTGCTAAGTAAATATAAAATATTTTACAAGCTAATATTTAGTCTACCTGATAAGCAGTAGCAGTAGTTTGGTGGCTGTACAGCGAGAGTCCGCTCAATTATGGCGCCGCCGCAAGGACAACGTCAATCTGAGCAAAAAGTGTGAAAATTTCAACGGAAAATGAAAGAAGGCAAAAACGAAGCGCAATGCATTGCATACGCAAGTGGGTGGGCAAAAAGAATAGTATATCAAAAGGAGCAAACGCAAGAAAGAATACATACACCGAACAAAAAGAAGAGCATACTGCTGCTAAAACTTAAACTGCCAGAATGAAAGCAAATAATGAAACGATTTTAAAGATACTTTATATCAAATATTTATATGTATATTAATTTTACAGTTTTCATTGTTGCGGTTTTTACTGTAGGCGGCGGGGGGGCCGGAAGAAAATAAAATGAGAAATTGTTAATGTTTGATTACAATGGATTTTGCCATTATCAATTACATTATTAAATAATACAAAATTTACCATGCTGCAAATGAGCGAAGGTGTTGAATATTCCAACATGGGTGAAAATGGTGCGGCCTACTTTTAGGCGCCATTATTGAATTGCATGTATTTCGATAAATGAACATATACATATGCATACAAAGCAGTATATGTATTGTATCTTTCTGGTTGCCATTGCGGTTCTGTTCTCTGCTGTCTGTTTTCTAGGAATTTCACTTTTTTTGTTGTTTTTTTTTTTGGCTTTTGGCAATTTGTATTTTGGACATGCAGCACATGGTCTGTTGGTTTTATTAACTTGGCGGGTTGGCTGGATGGTTAGTTGGTTGCAGCAAATCGCTTTATATACCCTTGCAAAAGGGCAATCCAAAAGCGGTTTACAGCAGCTTCAGAAAGTGTATTCATGTATACGTGTTTACTTTTAAACGAGACATACATTTATAATTTGCTATTTATATTGAACGCTGTTGGATAGTTTTTAAAATCAGTTGAAAGCAGTCTGCTAAGATCCCAAATATTTCAAGTTTTCTATTCATCTTTTATTTTAAAATATGCATAATTTTTTATGAATTCTTTTTTGTCATTCTTTCTTTCATTGTCATGATCTATTTGTCTATCTATGATTTGTTTTATCCATGTATCAAATGAGATACGAAATATAGAACAATTTAAAACGAGGTTTTATTATTATAATAATATATATAACAATAGTTATACATATTCCAAAATGATACAAAATTTAGATTTTTATGTTTTGTTTATGCTATGACTATAAAAGTCAAAAAGTCTACTTGAAAGTTAAATTGTATCTAGCGGAAATGTCAGGTTAATAGTTAAAGTCAAAGGATATCTTTTTCGAAATAATTTTAAATTTCTTAAATTTTTTAAAAATTTCTCATTGTTTAATATTCATGAACCAACAAGGGTATACAGTCTTGTATACAACTTGTATTCCTTAAGTTTACTCTATAAAAATTCTCAGTCGAATGCACCAGAATAGGAATTTATTTTTTACTTTCATTGTACCGCTTAACTCTTCAACTCCTGAGCAGATATAAAATGAATAGGAAAGTGGGCAAAAAAAAAAAAAAAAAAAGGAAAAACGAAGTGAACTAGCCATTTAATTGCCCACTCGCTGAAGTTTATAAGGGCAGCCAGCAGACATTTAATTTATTTTAATAATTATTTCATCGTTTTTTTTGTGTTTTTTAGTTTTTTTTTTTTAGTTAGTTGGTTCGCTCTTTGTTTTGTTTTCCTGCAGTTGCTCTGCGCATTTTGAAATTAAATTATAAAGTCGCTAACGTTTTCTGTAGTATATATAAATACACACATACATATGCATACCAATACATATACATATATATTCGCCCACTTTTTTAATGAAAAATGTTGCCATGTGGGACGATGGCGTAAAAATGTTTGGCTGGCAAAGTAAACAATACGATGAGAGGTGGCTAAATTGCGGAAAGGAGGGGGGGGGGGGGGGGAGTAGCACCATCATCAGCCAACTTGGGTGCACATTTTGTGTGGCTCAGTAAATATTCGCTTCGGGCTCCTATTAAAAATCAACAGAAAACAAAAAAAAGAAAGGGGGCGAAATGTGTCCGAGTCAGCTGCAGAGGCAAACAATGAGATTTCCAAGAAAATTGTAAAATTTTCTAATGTTCTAATATAACTATATAAGACTTCATTTAAGCTGCTAGAAATGCGCATAATTATAAAAATAGGTGATCAGAACTTCATTTACTTTGATTTAATTTATTTATTTAATTAGTTAACTTTTAGATATTCTTCGATTTTCAGGAATGAAAAAGAATTCAAATGTTAGCTGCAGGTTTTTATGTATTTTTATAAGCGATGTTTAAAAGTTTTTATTCATTCGGTTTTTAACTAAAACTCTTGGCAAATTAAAATTTGTTTTAGTTTTAGTAAGCTTAATTGTCTAGTTTAAGGATAGACCAATTTTATAATACCGTCTGTACGGGTATAAAAGGACTTTTTTATAGGTTTATGTATTTACATATTTATGGTAATTTTATGGTAGTTTCTACCCAGAACTATTATTAGTTAAATTCCAAAAATTTTGTGATAGTTTAATATGTTTGATTTAAGTTTCAATAAAATTGTTAAATATTAAAGGTTAAATATATACTATAAACTAATAATATATATCTAATCCAACTAATTTGAATTCAGTATTAAAAACCAGCTTAAAAAATACAACATTTAACTTACTTTTATTTTCATTTTAACAAAAAGAAAATGTTCCAAAAATTCTCTCTTCAAAATTTTATAGACTGAAATAAGACGGCATTTTCTTTGTTATTTATTTCAATTTAGTTAAATCAAGATTACAGTGAAAGTACATATATATTTATATACATAGATATATATTATATATATATATCGTAATTATTTTTTTTTATCCAGTTTGCAGTGCATGGAAACTAAGCTTAAAGAAAACTAAAACTAAAAGTGATGGCAACATTTTTCTTATTTTTTTTTTTGGTATTTCTTTTACCTCTTACAAACTAGATTTGAGAATTGTTTTTAGGTTTAGTTCATTTACAAACTTTGTTTTTCTTTTTTTTTTTTTTTGGTTTCAATATTAAGTTACCTCTTGGGTATGTTTTTTTTTTTTTGTTTTAATTATTATTCCTTATAGTTTACATGCTAATACTTTGTATTTCCGTTGTATCTGGCATAACTCATTTCACTTTCATTATCCTTGTTTCAACTTAGATTCTAGGATGGACTTAAACGACAACAAACTTTTTACATTAAGCAAGTCTTAGCTTTAAGCTTCTCAAAATCAATAAAATGGAATAGAATGTCTATATATTAGGTTTTTTTATCAATCAACTTGAGTTTGTTTTTTGTTTTGTTAAATTATTGCTTATGAAATATTTCTGGATTTTTGTTTGTACACTTATTATTGAGAATTTTTTATAGTTTTCTTTCGTTTTTTAGTTCTTGTTTTCGAATTTATACATGCCACACAATTAAATTAAAAAATGGAATAAAAAATGAAAATGCAATTAGTTGAGATGACTTCTTTAGTTGAGAAGACCAACTTTTAAGATCCTGCATGCGATCCTGCTCATCGGTTAAGGAACCGGCATCATGTTTAATCAAATGCGGACTTTTGCCATCACCTCTATATGTCGAGCCATGGTCGGGAGCTAAATGGTAAAAGGAAAGGATAGAAAACAATGATGATTACATTGATTGATTGAGGTTTTATTTTTTGTTTGTTTATATTGTTTTTATGCCCAGAGCAAGTTAATCAAATGTCATATGACATGCCCTTTTCATAACGGCCAAGGACTTGTGGTCGTCAATTTTGGAATGTCCTTTTTCAATTATTCGCTTGCCACACACCAACGAGCATAAACAATAGACACAGGATGCGTTTATGGCCAACCATTTGTAGCAGGCGACAATGCGAAAGAGATAAAAACCAACGATAAGCGCGCAAGAATGAGAGGGAGACACTAAGCGATAGAGTAGTGGGAGGGAGAGAATACGGTCACTGGGACTTGAGCTCTCACAGAGGATATAGAAAAACCAAACTCTGTTTGTCAGAAAATATTGCATATAAAAAGGACACAAACCAACTAGTCCTGCCTCTGTCTCTGCCCCACTTATTTATAACATTCTCACTTATACAGTATTTCCCATTTGGCAAAATCGAAAGTATTTTACTGCTTTGCACAACACCACCCCTCCTCCTCCACAGTCAGTCTCCTTTTACATTGGTATGCCAGTCAACTGGTCGGTCCTGCTACTGCTGTTGGTATTTTGTTTCAATTTCAACTTGGCAGCATCGAAAATTGTTTCGATTTTTATTGCTTAAGTGCGTTAAACCCTTGCGCCGTAACACCATACCAGGCATTCCACAAAACACCCTCCGCATCCCCCCCCAATGAACCGAAAAAAATTGAGGTGGCAGTGTGAGTGGTCGGGGGAGTTGGAAGTAAAGGTCTGCCATCAATTTATCCTGCAGTTCCCTTATTTTTTTTTTGGTTGTTTGTTTGCCTGGCAATCTGTTTCATTGGACATTTGTTTGCGTGTTGGTCTGGGCTGGTTTTTTTTCTCCCCATTCTTCGTTTTTTTTTCTCTTATGTTTTTTTTGCTAGGAGATTTTTGTTTTGTTTTGCGTTTTTTTAGTCAGGCATTGGTCATTAGGTCGATTGCCAGTGCAAATTGTATGGCGAGAGAGATGCGGCAGCAAAATTTCATATAATTGTAGTTGAAATGAAGTTTATGGAAATTGATGAACATATGCAAATCAAGTGCAATCAATATGATCAAATAAATTTTTCTACTTGCCACAAGAAAAAAAGATGACTAGCTAAAAAAAAGTTTTCAAACATGGAAAAGTTTTTGTTTTCCCTTTTAGCGAAATTTTACGAGTTGGCTAATTAATCGGATTGATTTCTATTGCCATATATGTTTTCATTTAAACCAATTAATTTTATTTTACTATCAAGGTAAAAATTAAGGTAAAATAGGAAATCTTTTAAACCTTTTAATCATGTTGCTGTCATATACTTTTTATATGCATTTGCTTTGTATTTTGATTAAGCCAATGCCTTTAAAATAAGTTAGTTATCTATTTACCCATATGGATTTAGCATATATTTTCTTAACACTAATATGAGAATCATTTTGTTTTCTGTATTGCAACATGATGGGGCATTGTTTCTCATTTGGTGACCATTGCCTAGGGATCCCTTCTGTCAATGCTCTGGTAGAGTGATGGAGTTGCAGTTGCAATTGTACACGTTTGCAACACTGCTGCTGCTGTCAGGCCATTGCATCTTGATATCCAATTCCGGCACTGAATATAGATTTCACTGGGAGACTTTAGCTTACATTTCTATAGCAATGCATTGCTCTTGTTCTGACACAGATATGTTCAGATGATTGACTTTGGTTTGGTTCACTATTTCCCTTATTGTATGTACGTATATGCAAAGGGAAGTGCGGGATGATGAGGTATTATCTCATCAATATTGTGTTGAAATCATTTTAAGTATCACTTAATTTAAACTAAAACAATACGAGTATCATAAACATATGCAATTTATTTCTATTAACCCGATTAGGTCATAACTTGGCTTGATTGCACCCAGGGGCTTACGAGGAATATTATGCAGAAATTACTTAAAGTTTCGTCTCAAGTTGAGTTTAGCCAAAGAGCCTATAAAACCAGTGTGTGTATCTGTGTGTGTGAGCTGAAAGCTATAACATTTACCCACAACAGTTTGCTCAGGTCTCTCTCTCAGTGTGTACGTGCGTGTGTGTGTGTGTTTTTGAGAGTTTTTCTCTTCGTTTTTTGCATTCCTTGCGTTTAAACGCTTTAAAGACACCATTGGGAGCTGGGACTGCTACATCTTTCAGTTTCCACTTCCCACACACGCATAAACACATGCTCAGACGTCAATAAAAATCAGCCAGACTATGCTGCCACCCACACACACACACACTTACACACACTATATATACGGACACAGGATACTGGCCCCAGTGTAAGTTTAAATGTGTGTTGGTGTCGGCTTCTTCACACATTGCCAATGTTTGCAGACGCCAGCAAAACAAGCAAAAGCCAAAAGGAGTTGGCTAAAGCTGCTTATAGAAAAATACAAAAAATACAGAATAAAAAATACAAGCCAAAAAGACACACACTAACACACAAATACCAACACACACACACACACATAAACCTACACATACACAAACAAATATTCGAACCCGGTGCAAAGCAATTTGCGCATTTCCTGTTATAAAAATAAAAAAAAAGGGTTCCTTCTCTCGTTAAAAACAAAACGAACGAACAAAACGAAAAGTCCTTTGGGTAGACCAACCAAAATGAAAGCGGCAAAATAACAAAAAATAAAAATGCTGGAGAAAAAAATATGAAAAAATGAAATAAAATAAAGGACATTCGATGCCATATTTCACAGTTATGACAAAGTTCGTTCAATGCAATGAAGTTTGACTTGGGGTTTGGTTCGTTTTTTTTTTACTTTTTGTTCTTCTTGTTTTTACAACAAACGTTTATGGTCCGCGATTGTCCTTGTTTGTCCCACAGTCCTGCATATGCCAGGCAAGACGGAAGAAGGAAAGTAGGAGGGGTTAATGTAAAAACTATAAAATGCAAGCTAACTAATATTTCAATTTGAAAGTTTTAAAAACTTCCATTTCAGCTAATAATCAATTGGCATTTTAAATGATTTAATTGAAATTTAAGTAAAATGTGCGAAAATTGGTTTTGTGAACGAAATATTAATTCAATATGAATGTCAGTTTCTGGATCTAATTTTTATACCCTTGCAGAGGGTATTATAAAATTGGTCAGATGTTTGTAACGCATAGAAATATACGTTTCCGACCCCATAAAGTATATATATTCTTGATCAGCATCAACAGCCGAGTCGATTGAGACATGTCCGTCTGTCCGTCTGTCCGTCTGTCCGTCTGTCCGTCTGTCTGTTTGTTCGTCGCTTTTCGAACTTAAATTTTAAGCTACGAAGTTGAAACTTGGTAGTTAGCTTTCTTAAAGGTGTAGGTAGACAAAGTATGAAAATCGGTCGGATCGGATTACTATATGATATATCCAATATCGGAATAATAGGGTTAAAATTAAAAATTTTTTATTTTTCTTTTGGAATATAAATCTAATTTGTACCAAAACACTACCCACCAAGTTTGACTCAAATCGGATAATTATTACGGCTACAAATCAATAAAACAAATCATCCATATAAGCTATTTACTCCAGCAACAAAAAATTTCAAAGAAATCTGCCGTACCAACACAAGAGACCTGAGTTCGAATCCGCGCGGCACCAAATAAGAAATATATAAAATTATTGTTTTTTTGTTGTTGCATTTAAATTTAATTTGTATCCATACACTATACACCAAGTTTGAACTAAATCAGATAATTATTAAGGTTAGAAATCAATAATCATATGTGATAGAAATTAAATGTATTTCAATGCTCACGCTCACACATGCATATGCAAAAAATCAACCACCACGCGGTGTGTGAGAGAGACAGAAATATTTTAGTTGTGTTCTTACACAGAACGAAATTGAAAGAGCGAGATGCGATGGGTTTGCTATATATGTCGAATTAGCTTACGTTAGCTAAATAATGACGGTGGCGTAGTATGTAGAGATCGGTGCAACGATGGGCTTGGTGTTTGATGGTTCAATGCTCGTTGAAGAAGTGAAAATTCTTAGATGTGTTTTTTTCTTTCTTTTTGTTTTTTTTTGATTTTGTTAAACATTTATACCAATTATTTTGCTGCAAGGGTATACAAACTTCGGCAGAGCCGAAGTTAGCTTCTTTGATATTTTTTATTAAAATAAATGAAGAAAATTAGTCAAAGAAGGAAAATAGAAAATAAATAGAAATTTTTTATTTTCCTTAGAAAACCATTAATATGTTTGAGCAGTTGACTTTATCTCAAGTTAAAACTATCCATCATTGTTTTTTTTTAGATCCAACAACTTTTTTTTATTAAGAAACTTTGGATCTAAGCAGTAATTGTTAATTATTTTTTACAAATTTTGTTTCCATTCGGATAATGAGAATTTTAGTTGTCTAAGAAATATAGCTCCTCTCTCTCTCCCTCTTTGATTTAAAAAACCTGCTTTACAGTATACAATTTATAACAGCAGATTCTTAAAATTAAAACTTTCAGATGATTAAGAAATATTTTGCACATTTTTTAAACGATTTTCTTGATTAGTATTTAAAGCTTGATCAATTGCTACCGGCTGTCTGTATATCCATGTAGGGATCATAAATTTATTGTTTAGCGACAATATTTCGTTTGCGACTTAATATCTAAATGTAATTCTATGAGTTTGTTTCTATTGTGGTACACTTGACTTTAGCTTCTTATTATCTCGACTCCCATATATGTACTTTTCACTCTCGACTCTTCGACTGAGTAACCCACTCTTCACTTCCTGGCCGATCAACTCTGACTCTGACCGCTCAACTGACTCTGCCTGCGTTGCCATTCATCTATTCATCTCCGATCTTGCCACATCTCCCGAACAAAGACCAGACTCTAATCTAGGTATAAATCAAAAACCAAAAGAACTTCATGTGGTGTTTCACAATGATTCGAATATTATCCATTAAGAAAGTGCAATTTGATGGGGTATAAATTTTCCTCTAGAAACTTGTTTGTCAAATTTCTTCTCTAATTACGTAAATTCTGCTTTATATAAATAAAAATTAAAACTCTTTTTCCGATTATGTTAGAAATATTACAAACTCCAGTTAAAAAATAGTAGAAAAAAACGATATATAAAAGAATTTAAAATTTCCATTTTAATTAATCGAATTAAGTTAGATCTTAGTTTAATTCAAATGATTAAGTTTATACTAACTTTTCCTTTCCATACTGCTAACTGATTTATCATAGTTTTGTATGCAATCTTTTGACATTTTCTTTAATATGTGTTCATTCATGCACCTTAATTGTTTGGTGGTGGCTGCTTGCACTTAAAAATGAACACTTAAGGAAAACTATAGATTCGAAACTGAAAACTGGCAGCATTCAACACTTGAGACTCACTTTAGTCGGTGCCATATGTTATATTTATTGTGCATTTTATTTCATTCTTTCATTCTTGCTCACTTGCTTCTTTTATTGTGGCTATGCATTTAACGCTCTCTGCCCAGGCCAAGTGAAAAAATACAATAAAAAGAAAGAAGAAAAAAAGGTATAGCATACTTGGCGGCTGTAGAGCAATGTATATAAAATACTCGAGGCACGCGATGGTACTCTACTCCACCTCCTCCTACGTCTCCTGCTTCTCAATTGCTGCTGCTGCTGCTGCTACTGTTGCTACTACTGTCTGTTGCATTTCATTTACTTTATCATTTTTCACTTTGCGCATTTGCCGCTGATGGTGCACCATTGTGTGTGTGTGTGTGGTATGGGGTAATGTGGTATGGTGGGACAGTATAGTGGTGCAGGGCAGGCAGCTTGTGCAAATTATAAGCAAATTATTGCCAGACACTGAATGCAAGTAATCATCATGGATGGTATAGAGTATGAGTCAGAGTGTGGTGATGGAGTCTCCTCCTCTCGCATGTGGTGGTGGCCACACGATCTGGCCTTCGCAATTTCTTTTTATGTCATTTCCTTGTAATTTGTGTCATATTGTTGGCCCGTTGGCCGAGCAAATTAAAAACAAAAAAGGCAGACAAAAATGGAAAGCTGCAAGAGCTTCAGCTCTGCGGTTGCCACTAGGACTCCGGCCAACACATTTTAATGACAGTTTATGTACCAAAAAAAAAAAGTATAGTTGCCAGTACAGCATTTAATGACAACTAAGCCCTGACCCACAATAATAATATCTTTGTTGAAATGGACAAGACCAAATGGTAATACATATTAAAAAAAAAAAAAAAGAAATTCAATTAAGAACAAAGTCTGGATTTCCCAATATGGTAAACTTTTCAAAGCGAAAGACTTTTGCCTGTCTTTTGTAATTTGCATATAACAAATTGCAAATATCTACAAACATAGATGGGCGTGTCGAAATTTCGCCCATTTTGAAAGAAAAAACGAAAACAAAAACTTATCTCAATGTTCATTTTCGGTCATGAAAACTTTGCTTGTTCCGCCTTAAAGTGTCAGCGGGTGCAACAAAAACAGCCGCGACGTATGCAAAACTCGGTAACGATAAGAGGCAGCCACATGGCTAGCCCACACATCCATACATATGCGGAGTGTATACACACTAGCACTCCCCGCAGATTGTCTTCCTTTTACCCGTTGCTCTACTAGTACGATATGTGCAACATCTAGCAGGTAATAAATCTAACTGTAAACGCTGCGCTTACGACATTGCATGCAACGCTTGAAAGTTGTCGTCATTGTAGCACTCAAAGCTACCACACATCCGTAGCACACCACCAACAGCAACCCGTACATCCACACACACACACACACACTCTCAAACCATATTGCTGGCCATCTCCACTTCCATTTTTTTCTTTTCCCAGAAAAGTATGCAACATTTTTGCTTGCGTTTGCCAAAAATTGCTAGAGATGAAGGCAAAGTTGTAGTCCATACCCATTGCCTTTTTCTCTTGATGTCCTGAGTGCAATTTGTCTGCAATTTTTATAGGGTGATTCTCTACTACCCTTACTGTCTCTTTATCCACCTCTCCCCCTGCCAACCCACTCATATTCAATTTGTTCGATTTGATTTTGTCGCCCCTCTTTTTTTTACTTCTGGTTAAGTGCATTTTATTTTAGCCAAATTCGCGTATGCAGAAATTTTCCACTTCACAGCAAGGGCCTTGTAAAATTTTATGCGTTTGTCCTTTGCCAAGACAAGACATGGGAGGGAGCAAAAAAAAAGAAGAAGAAGGCAAGAAAAACGAGTTGCTAAGGATTATAAAATTTTATGTTTATCGATTGACAAACTTGGATTCGGATTTGCAGTTGTTCTTCTGTTTAATCTTTAACTTTTGGCCACTTTGCAGCATTGGCACCTCAAGCAATATCATATATACAAGCGATTGCGGGAGGAGAGGAGGGAGGAATAAAGTAACAAAAAGACAAAAACAAATACCGAAAAGCTCGTTATTATTTATGATGATTGTACATTATGATGGGCCACATTAGCAGCACATTAAGCCAGACACTCTCTGCCAAGTCAGCAAAAGGGGGAAGGGGGGAGAGAAGAAGAACGATAACCCTTAGACAGACAATTGCATGCTAGAAACACATATTTTCATTGGCTGAGAGACAAAACAGACAGACAGACTGAGAGACAGAGGGACAGACAGACAGTTAGTCTGAAGAGACTGTCATATGCTTTGGACAAATATTTATGTGGCATACCCTGTAGTTAAAAAAAGGTATATTAGGCAAAGATCAAAGTCGTCCTTAGTTAATAATAAGGAAATTAGACATTTATATGAAATGAATTTGGATTTAATTCAATAGGTTATTTTAAATATATGTTCCATAAGAAGTTTGTTAGCCCTTTTTATTTTATTTAAACAGTTTTCTTCTCCTATATGTGGACTAGTTTTTAGTTTCCCATTTTTAGGCAATTAACCTGAAGCATTGCTCTACTTATCTGGGAGATACATAGATGTCAGTCATTTCGAGTTGTATCAGCATTTTCCTATGCAACTTTTTCAATGATTTTCCTGACTTCATTTTACTGAGTACAGATTTCTTCCCTTCGATTGATTTTTTATTAAGTTTTGTTTCTCTCAACAAAAGGTTAATTCTAGTTTTGTATTATTTGAAATTGCTGCCATTGTATTGTGAATTTATTAATTAAATATAAATCAGAAATAGACAAATCAGCTGTAGACAAAGCTTTGCTGAACATTGCAAATGGCTGCCCTACCTAAGATTCGCTTTTTCGCTTGTATTCATTTGTCTCTTATGTGAACTAAGATTTCAAATGATCCAAATTTTTTTAACTAATTCACAATTCACTGATATACTTATTATATTCACAAGGATGAGTCACAATTATAGTAGTTGAGTAAATATCTTTCAAACAAAGTTCTAAATCTTTGCTCCATTTGCTCTTCTATGAAATTTTTCTTACTTAGTTTTTATAGTACTCAAACTCCTTCTTAAATCCAGGGTAAAAGGAATAAAAACCTACACTTTTCTAAGATTTTAAATATGTTTTATGTTCTCATCTAAGTCCAGGGCAACTTAATGTCGTTCCCCATGTGCCATAGTCTGTCTCCCCGTTTTTTTTTCTTGTGTGATTTTTTGAGCTTCAAGGCAGAGAAAAAAAAAATAAAAAAAACACAATATAAATATCTATATCTAACAAGTGTCGACAACGGCATTGGCAGACTTGTCCCCTTAAGCCGAAGGAGCTAAAGTCGTTATGATTTGTCATAAACATAAAATAAATGGCCAAATATTTATAGTCTCTGCTGTGTCATGGATAAGGGAGAGAACTTGTGGCATAATGTTTCGATTTCAAGATTCGAGTGGCTTACTAAACAGATTTTTTGCCCCCCCTCTCTCTAGAGATTTCAACTTACTGTGATGTTGTTGCTGTTGGTGTTGTTGCTGCTGTTGTTGTTGTTGCTGAAGTTGATGTTGTTGCTGTTGATATTGATCTCTACCCCTTATCGATGTGGCTGACGCATGATGATCTTGTGAATTCCATAAGCTCGATGTGCCACCCATATACATATTGTTTAATGATCCATCATTGGATTGATGATCCATATTCTTAGTTTTAATACGTTGAGATTTTGTATTCTGTTGATTATTATTGCCATAGGGATTATTGTTATTCTGATTTGCATTGCTGCTATAACGTTGATCTAATCAAAAAGGCAAAAAAGATTAAATTCAAACTAATTTCTTGTGATAGTGAAAGACCAACTAACTAACCTTTGTTGTACTTAACAATAACCACAGGCACCGTATTGATGGACACTGTGGGTGCCATTGTTGTAATTGTTGTTGTTTGTGGAATATCTGTGTAGAGAAGGAGGGGGGATGAGAAATATGAATTAAACTTATTCCTCACACACAGGAGTATTGAATTGCTCTCGGTCCCTTAAATCAATCACTGACACTTTGACCTTATGCATAACCCCTTTTCTGTTGGCTCAAATGTAATACTCGGCTAAAATTGGTATTTATTATGCATATATTGCTCTAGCTTCAAGGCAGTGAGCCAGTCAATGGCCAAGTCATTGGCTTAAATTAATTAAAAGCGACAGTTACGCAAATAGTTTTCGGGGTCTAATTGCCAATGACTGTCTGACTTATGGCCATTGTTGCTTATGTATTTAAGTTGTTGCTTATTGTTATTGTAATGGCACATATACATACATACATATGTACTTATGCTGGTTATACTTACGATACAATTTGATCGCACCATCTGTGTCACCCAATGAATTCTTGGCCACACAACGATATGCTCCAAAGTCCTGTATGTCAACATCGTAAATGGTTAGACGCATAGTTATTTTATATCCCGATTCGAATGTCTCTGGCACGAAGCGTTCACCTGAGTAATAGAGACATTGAATTAAAGTACAGAATAAGAAAGTGAGTGACTTGAAACAAGAGATAGAAAGAGCTAGAGAGAGACCTGAGAACCACAATGAACTTTAACCCATTTCAGCTTTTACTCTCGCCTCCCCTTCACTGGCCAAAGTAATTCAAGTCGAAAAAAGAGAACTTTTGCATTTGCCACAACTTGACTAGGTCTTTTAGCTTCTTTCGTGTCATCTTTTTGGATAACTTTGTCTTGGTTTTCGTCTAGGTTCTGAGTACATCCCTCCCTACCCCTCTAAAGTCAAATGGTTCATTTTAATTTATACAAAAACAAGTTGGTTCTGGTTACCACGCCTTCTGGACTAAACCGGACTAGATGATTTTGTTTGTCTGTTTGTTTGTTATGCAGGTTTTGATTTACGTTTGATGTCGGTTAGATTTAGTAGTTTACTTAAAGCCTGGATATGGGTATATATATACATATGTAACTATATGTAGGACGTGGGGGGGACGAAGGGTTGTTGGTAATTGTTATGCATGCCAGGCAGAGACTGAGATACTCTGATTAGTTTAGTAAAATGCTTTTTGTAATGGATGTGGCAGGAGGAAAAAGATTCAGACAAAGGCAATTGTTTGATTAGAGGTAATTGGGTTTCGGTAGAAAAGTCAATTTATTTGCAAAACAACAATAACAACAACGACAACAACAAAAATATACCCATTAAAACAACTAAAGTTGTCAAAATAAAAAAGAACCCCCCCAAAAACTAAGCCAGGTAAGATCAAAATGAGACACAAATGATAAGGGGTTCATATACATACATAGTTGGAAATAGTTTGAAAGGGGCAACGGTAGGTTACAAAATATACAAAAAAATTGTGATTAAGTGGAAAGGTTTAGGAAAATCTAAGCTGACTAAGTCTGTTAAATAGTTATAGTTCGATTACCAGTTAATTAAATTATACCATATAATTTCTTCTTCGAGAAAGCGTGATGGGAAATGACCAAACATTTTTTGTGCTCATTTTCTTTAATTTTATAATATATCAAATAAATTTCATAAGATCGCGGGATATAAGATAATTAGCCCAGATAGATAGTCTATATACGGACGACGGCTACATATAACATTAAAAGAAACTAGTCTAAGTCTGAGAGAACTAAATCAGCTATTTTTAAATAGAAAACAAATGCATAAAAGTTTGGAAATTATAAATAAAAATCATGATCATTTACTTATTCTAACTCAGTTGCGACTTCCATTTGACAAGTATTTGATTCATGATTTCATTAGTTTTGAACCTACCCCTGAAATATTTAAAACAAGTTAAAGCATTTCTAATAATAATGACTTCTTTTTACTTTTTCCAAATATATATATAAGTTAACCCAAACAACAGTGGCTTGTAATAAATAACCAAAATAAATAAATATTCCAAATAATCTTATAATTTATATATATATTCTTTATAACATGAATAAATTTACGCATATAACCACTGAAAGTATATAAGAATTTCAATGTGTCAAGTGAATAGTTTTTAATATAAACTTTAATTATGCAACCGACAATTTTCACTCGCGATGGCTGCTGTAAGCCTCTTTGGCTTAATACTCTCTTTGTCTTTTAACAAAACCCATTGGCACTCTTCTTTCTATTTTCCTTTATGGTACAACCTTTTATGCACTTATGAAAATCCACCCACTCACCGAAAAAAGAAGAAAAAAAAAAAAAAAAAGAAATGAAAACTCCATTAAAAAATCACGTGACAGGACAACAGTTCTGGCCAGCAACTGCTTTTGACTTGAGGTCATTTTCAATCACTTTTTCCATTTTCTACGGAAAATAACTAGAAAGAAAAAAAAAAAAAATGTACAACTGACTGTGTATCTGGTGGCATTTTTTTTTTATTTTTCGCTGAACTGCGTTGATGGTGGAATAGAAGTAATGACAGGGACACTGTAAAGTGCCGACTGCGGTTTTGCGTGTTCAACTTGACTTGCTTTTCTTTTTTTTTTACTTTTCCCCACTCTCACTCAATCGTTTTCTCTGTTTTTCTTTTAATGTTGGTTCTCTCTCGTTCTCTCTCTCTCTCTGTGCATTCGGCATAGTTCATTTGTCATAAAAGATGAGTGGTTGCAATTGGAGTGGTTAGATGGTTAAGTCATTCGTTTTAATTTAAATGGGGGGGTTTAGAATATATATTTCTCAAGTAGGTGGGGCATTAAATTAATTAAAATATTCTATAGACTTTTTCATATATCTTTCAACTTACCTGGCACAATAATCGTATCATTTTTCATCCAATAGTTAATGGACTTTGGATATGCCTCTGATTGGCATTCCAATGTTATATTCTGGGCAAGGGCAGCGCCAACTAATTGATTCTGTATCCAAATCATTGGTGGAACTGCAAAACAACAAAAAAAAAAACATAATAAGAAATTGTGGATAAAATGTGTCAGCAATGGAAAAACCATGAAAGATGTGAAATTCCATTAGTAATTAAATTAATATATATTTTTTTTGCCTTTTGAAAATAATTTTCTACAAGCTGGACATTTGACATTTGTTGTCCTGAAACTAATTGCTTTTTAATTACTAATTGTTAATCACAACAAAAAAAAAAAAAAGGAAAATTCGCAAAGACAAAAACATGTTTAAATTTAGAATACAAATTTTCTTGTGCCCCTATAAAATATCAAAATTAAACTTGGCCATCACATTTTCTAGCAAATTGTTGGGCAATTTAAATTTTTATTTAATTAGCAAGTGCTCTAAAAATGTTAACTAGCTGGTACAAGCAGAGATGAGGTGCTCTGTGTGTATGAGAAGAGCGCAGGGGGGCATAAACACTTAATTATTTACTTTATGCATGGCATACTTCTCTCAACCCCCTCCACCTCCTCTATCTCTCTGTAACTGAAATGAAAATGCAGAGCATATTTTCTATGGTAAAGATTTTTTGGAGTGGCGCTTTGTATGTAGAGAGCGACATAGTCTGGAAGTCTGGAGTCTGGGTCTGGGTCTGGTTCTGTGTCTGGTCTACTAGCAACTCATTGCATTTTCTTTATATACATACACACACACTCACACAATTGCACATAAATACTTATACATGCAAAACTCATTCTCAAGACAGGACACCATGCGGTGCTCTAGCGTAAAACTATAAATATTTAAATATGCTAAAATTGATATGCCCCCTTCACTTTATCATCTTTCTCTACATATATGTCTGTCTCTCCCTCTCTCTCTCCCTCTCTTTCTCTATCTCTCCTTGTGTTATACTTACAATGCACAATGAGCATCACACGCTTACTAACTGTTGGCGGTATGCCATTTGAGGCAATGCAGAGATAGGCCCCCATATTCAAACGATTCACTTTGGCAATGGTCAGAAAGGAGCCATTGTAGGCGATTGCTGTAAAAGAAAAAAAAAAGGAAGAAGAAAGATAAATAAGAGATGATAAATCTTTCAAGTGCAAATTAAATGCCAAAAACGAGAGCAAACAAATGATATATGTATAGAAAATGTGTATTCTTTATAGATTAACTTTGTATTACATTTTTGTATGTCTTAAGAAAAGAATAAGAGAAAGTATTCTCTTTATCTCTCTCTTTGATCTTTTTGATAATTATTATTTAAAAAAGTAAAAGATAGTTTACCTAAACTGAAAGCCAACTAAATAGAAAACAAGGAAAAATAGTTTTTGCTGAGAATCTTGTTTCCAGTAAACTTCCTTTGAAAGACAAAATGTGTCAAATTTTGAAATTCGGTTCAGTTAGAGGATTAGTATAACTAAACCGGCAATCGTAGGATAACAAATTTTACTGAACCTTTTTCAGCGAATGCCCTTGCATTTAGTTGGCTTAAAGAACTGATCAAACTTCTTGGTTCCATAACATAAGCATTACTGATTTGAACAATCATTTCCTTTTTATAATGAAGAAAGTCAAAAATAAAAGTCTTGCTGAGTACTTACACTTATGATAAGTCAAGTAAGACTCTCTTTGGGCCAATTTCAAGTTTGCCTTTGTCATAAGTATCATTTATCAAAGATTAACTAATCATACTTAATGTGGTCCACACATAATGATGGAGGGATTCAAAAAAACGTAAAATTTTTGTGGTTCTAGTCTGTCAATACTGAGATTACTTTCTGTTTCATTATTCAAATATTCGCATGCATAACTTCTGGCAGCAATCCTGCACCTAATCACCTAGCTCATTGCATATGCAGACCAGAAAGAATCTCAATTTGAATTGCTGCAACTTCAACATTGACATGTGTGTGTGTGTGTGTGTTGCCTCCGGAGTCTTGATGGCAAATTCAAATTGCCAAATTTTGAGATACCTTTCTAGGACAAGCCTTGGCATTTTGCTCTTAACTTCATCCCCAAGAGATGGAAATGTTTTTGGCTTAGCCTTTTCTCAAAACTATTTTTGGAGCTTATATCCATCTCGTTTGCCTGACATTCAGCGTATTTTATCGATCCGAGTGAATAGACAAATATTTACAAATGAAACTTTCATGGCCAAATCAAATGAAATTGACTGACCTTAGATTGCGGGAAAGGTTTCTATCACAGTGTTTTCCATACTCTCACGAGTGTTATGTTTCAAATACAAATCACTAACTTTAATTAATATGTATGTAGGTGAAATTATAGTGCAAAGAACATATTATTATTATTATTACAGCACCAAACGGCAACACCACACTTCTAGGTTAATTACACAATGGAGAGTAACTAACTTTAAAATGCTGTAATGAAATTTAATACAGAGAAAACACGCAGCGGTTGTGAGGAGGAGGCTAACAGAAAAAAAGTAATAATAATAATAATAATAAAATTTACATGCATACAGCGTGGAATGGCAAACTGGATGCGAGGCCGCAACTTACTTTCAGCTCCATTTGGTAGTGGTATCAATTCGCCTCCCTCACGTCGCCAGGTTATCGTTGGAGTTGGTGAACCGATGGCGGCACATTTTAGGGTTACATTTGAACCCTCACGTATGACCATATCTGTGCTGGTTGGATAGTCCAGTATGTCAGGGGGTACTGCAATAACACAAACACGAATGCACACACATACACACAGACGAAGTTTTTGTGGCAAGTGTTACAAGCGACATATTATTCATACGCCGTGTGGTCCAACGAGAGAATTGTCAGCGGGTGTATGAATAGTTGGCCAGGTGTCAGAACATGTTGGCAGCAGGTAACAATTGTTGTTGTTATTATTGTTGATGATGTTAGTTGGCATGTAAGTGAAAGAGATAGAGTAAAGAAATTGTTATAGTGGCAATACTTTCATTTAACTATTAATACATTTGTTTGACAAATTGTTTGAGCTTAAAATTGATAGTTCACTTTTAATGGATGTTAATTATAACAAATTTAGAAACACAACAAAGTGATGAATCGATTGAATAAGAGAAAGTTTAAAGGGAATATCAAAGGATATAATGATCTCTATACTGAATTGATTGCTCATATCAACTCATATGTTACTAATTAAGCATTAACCTGAATGCTTTGTTGTTTGAAGTTTGTATTTGAATATTTACCATACTCATATCATATAATATTTAAGGAAAATATTTTTTGAATACGACAAAAGACAGAGCAATGCACTTTTCTGTGTTTAAATTTCTACAATCATGAAATATCAACACAAAAATGTTTAGAACTATATTCTAGAACAAAGGAGAAACCGAAATAAAGTTGTGGTCAACCTTTTGTGTTTCTCATGCAGAATGCAAATATGCTTTTTCCCTGACAAAAACCCAACCAATTTTTAGCTCTGCTATGTTGTGGCACTCATCGAAATATATATATATACATGACACAAAGTCAACTTTCTGTTTTATACAATACGACATTTTGATATCTGTTGGATGCCTGTCTCTCTGTTGCTGGCTTTCAATTAATTATAATTTTCCCCTTGACAAGTTTTCACCTGGCCAAAATGAAAGACAGCAGCAGGTAGGTAGAATGAAATAATTGCTCGACCTGAAAGTTTATTTAATTACTACAATTTTTTTGTTATTATAGCTCTCGGCCAGATTTACAATATACAATTTTTCCATTTCAATTATTTGTAGCATTGCTAACACGAGGTTGGGAGTAAGATCTTTGATTGCCATAGATTTACCTAGCCAATTTTGTTTTTTTTTTTTCTTTTTTCTTGTATTTGCCACGTGTTGTAATAAAAGCCACCACAGGGCCAAAGTAAATAGGGCCAGGTTATGACGCACAATGTAACTTAAAAGTCTTCATGTCAACAATGATGTGCATGTTTTACAAAATGTACTTTCTTTGTCCCAAGTCACTACCCACCCTTCACTTGACGCCCACATTACGTATACGTAGAGTGTTACAAATTGAAAGTAGGCGCTGTTGCTTCTACTGCTGTTGCTGCTGCTGCTGCTTTCTCCTCTTTCCCATTCGATTTCTCTTTTAATGGCTCAACTCACGTCACACATGTTTCAATCAGCCACAGAGTAAGGCAATGAAGTGGGCCTATCCGGGCGGATTGGCGGATACAAGTAAAAGTGTGGGGGCGTGTCATTGGGCACAGCTGAAAGCAGCAGTTGATAAGTTATGAAATGAAGTGAAATGATGTGTGATTAAATTTTTTTTCGGTAAGATGACGGTAGCAAAAAGAAAAAAAAATGAAATTATTATTATCAGCCGAATCAATATGATGGAAAAAGAAAAACACTTACACACATGTGTGTGTGTCTGTGTGAGAAACATCACATAAATTTGTAAAAATTTTGAACGTTGTTTGTTAAATTTTTTAAATGAAATCAATTTGGCATTGGTATGTGTAACCCTTAACCTGTGGAACCAATAAAGCCAGATGCGCTTTCCACTTACCAACATTCCAAACACACAATCATTTTGACACTTTTTTCTAGTCCATTTCAATCCATCTCCTTTTCTAGCTCTCTCTCTTTTTACTCCTCCCCTATTTCTATTCTCGGCCCATTGCCGTCCATTCACAATCAAGCAAAAGGCAATTGCTTCAACTGACATGCATCAAAAAACTAGAAAACAAAAACAACAAATTGCCAAAAAAAAAAAAAAAAGGTTGAACTGACTTTAGTAGCACCGCAAATTCTATATACTCTAGCAGATCGGACATTTTGATTGATTAGCCAATCACCTATTTCTATGGAAAAGAAAAACATGTAGAAAATATATAAAAAAAAACATAATTTATATTTCAATCATACATTTTAAACTATCTCAGCGAATGATTCAGCTTAAATTTGTTTGTTATAATTTAATTTTTTTCTAAATTAAATTAAACATATTTTTTTTAGCCTCTGTGTCCAATTACTCTGATTTATATCACAATAGACTAAAAAAAGGGACAAAATCTCTTATAGACTCTTCTTTTTTGATGTATATAATTTCCATAATTTTTTTTTAATGGTAATTAAAAACTATGAAAAGAGCTACAAATCATTGAAATATGAATAATTTTAAGTTTTTTTCTGGGTTGCATTTTTTTTTTAGTTCAAAAAGTTATTAAAGTACTTTAATTAAGAATTTCGAAACACAAGAATCATGTTGCTACGGACACCTGGACAAATGACCCATGGGAATTTAGAAATGTGGCATGATCTCACATTGAATATACCTTTAGCTAAGGGTATGACAAAAGGGCAAAAATATAGCTGCTCCCTATAACAAATTGTGGACACATTTTCGCTTGACATTTTGGTTGAAAAATTCCTTTTGCTATTTTTTCGCTGATGCAGTTCGAAAGTCCTTTTTTGGTGTTGATTGTTTTTTTCGTTATGTGGTAGCTAGGCAACCATTGGGAATAATTTATATGAAACACTGTATTTTCCTATTGACGTTTTGCTTACGTTTTAATGGTCCAAAAACTGTAGTTAAGCCGGTGGGCTAGAAATCCAGTATAAACTTTTATTTATGAATTTTTTTGATTTTTTATTCGTGTGTATTTTTTTTTTTTTATCAGTTTTTCTTTATTTGTGGTATTCAAATGCAAAGAGTGGTTGGTCAGAAGCTTTAGTAAAAAATGCATACGTTGGACTAAAAAATGCATTCGCAAAATGTTTTTATTAGATTTATCATATTTTGTCATAAAAAATTGTTGAGCAATTTATGCAAAGGTATTATAAGTAGAATACTATTGAAAGCAAATGGAAATTGTTGTAGTTTAATCACATTTCAAACAAATATAAAATGTGAAATTTATTTAAATGTATAGTATTTGAAATTTTGTAAATTGTTGCTTAACCTTTCAGCGTTTATAAACGTTAATTGAACGAATAGAAGATCGATTTTTTAGATAGTTTTTATATTTGATTAAATATTTCTGAATTTAATTTAACAAATTTATAAATAATTGTTTTTTATAAGTTTTTTTCATCAATAAGTTAACCCATATTTATGTCTTTAAAATCTGCCTTTTCTTAGAATGATAGAAAATATAGAAAATTTGTAATACATTTATACAAAAACCATATATTTCACTCAGCTGGAGTATATAAACTACCAATTTGTTTGATATTGAAAGAAAGTTCGTGTCAAATATCGAATATATGTAATTCCTTTAGATAATGTAAAAATTATCAAAGAAGCTAATTTCGGTTTTGCCAAAGTTTGTATACCTTGTAGCTTCACTGTTTTAGGTTTGGAAGGTTGATTTTAGGGACATGGCTATATTAACTCGGCTTGACACATATGTTAACTTTCTGTGGTTACTTTTAACCATTACAAACGCTTAGTTGTTTTAATTGTCCGACTAAGTTTCAAACTTAACCTGCCTGATTGATAAAGGAACTTAACTTTTCATGTTTCAACCATGTAACTTAAAATTTTAGGCCTACAACTTGATAGAAACAGACAGACGGACTGATAAATATGTCTCAATCGGCTGGTCAAGAATATATATACTTTATGGGTTCCTTTTGGAAAAACTTTTTGTTTATCTGATATTTGGTATTAAAATTTTTTTATTTTTCATGTAAAGAAACCGGAAAACTCTTTTTTTAATTAAACCATGACATTAATTTCGAAAAAGTATGTGGCCATTCAGAAGCCATAGTTACTAACTTTCGTCGATTCTTTTGATTACAAAAATGGTTGGCTAACAAGGTAACAAAACATTGGCTTCCCAATATGCCATTAATATAGAAATATGGTAAGAAGTCTACAAAGAATGTGCTTGGGCTTAGTATGTAGGAATGCCATGCCAAAGTTGGTAAATTGAATTGAATTTCCCCCATGGAAATATGCTGTATATGTAGGTATCTACATACATATATTTAATGCCTACTAATTTCCATGTGAATCTTTAACATATCTTTCTCAAAACAAATCTGTGGTTTCTTTTTCTCTTCTTCCTTTGCTCAACTTAATTCTTTGTGTCACAGGGCAAACGTAAGGGAAAGATTGCGATTGATGAGCGAGCCCCCACAGTGGCAAACTGATTACAACTGCAACTTAACCTCAACTCAATTTCCATGTACCTTTATCAATGTCTACTCTTTTCACTCACTTTCATTCCTCTTTGCCCCCACACACACACACACAAACATACATTCATTTCTTAACTGGCTTAGTGCGTGCTTTCCACGTTTTCGTTTACTTATTTGCTTATTTTGTGGCTGCAGCGACGACAACAATAGTTCAAGTAAAAGAAGTAAAAGTAGGAGACAGAGAGAGAGAGACAGAAAGAGAAAACGAAAAATGGGAATTAAGAGTGAGAATGAGAGATACGATGGCAATGGCAAAGGGCTAAAAGAGGGAGAGAGAGAGAGAGATAGTAACTAAATATACACCACAAAATCGCGCACTTTGTCAGCGCCATGAAAAGCCTTGCTGATTTAAAGCGGCTTGCCACTTTGCTTATGGAGCTTAGTTCATTTGAGTGAAAGGCATTTCGCTTACTCTGCGTCCTTTTTGCCCCTGCCCCACTCCGCATTTGATACTACCTACCACCACTGTCACTGTGCGAATGAAATGTGAATGCAAATCAGTGAAATCAACAGGCAAATTAACAATTTTCGCTGAGTGTAGCGGGTCGGACGATGGGTCTTTAATGAATTTCGACATCAATGAAAACACAATCAACCAAAGTGGTTACTTACGACCAGAGACAGGAAACAGAAACCCAAAACCTCAAAACCGTAACCAATGCTGTGACTGGGTGAACGTGAGCAGTGGGATCCGGAACGGGCAATAGTGGCACTTGGTAAGAGAGGGGAAGAGAAATATTCATTTAAAATTTTGCCTGAGGTCTACGCTGTCTGAATAATTAACGCCAGGACATGGTATGACGTGGACAGGGAGCAAACAATCGAGAACGAAATGTGGCACGTAGCAGATAAATTGTTTCATTACCTCTATACACACACACACACACACACACACACACACACAAACACGCACATATACAGACAACAGGTAATGTGTATAAAATTGAATAAAATGCAACATTTTCAAAATCATGTTTTTGAGAGCTCTCTCAAGAGTCTTAATATACCAAGTAAAATTTTAATATAATACATGTATACAAATGTATGAAAAGAAAATGGATACTAAAAGGATAACAGTTAAAATCAATAGAAAATAACAAAGTAATTTTAAAGTGCTTAAACACATTCTATATATCAGCAGCACCAGCAGAGAATTGACCGCTTTTCAAACTCTTTCAGCACAATTAGGTTGAAAGAGCTTAAAACAATTTCTAAACAAAATACAACGCCCACAAATTCGCAATTAGATTCCAATAGAGAGTAGTTAGAAGTTGCCCACAACTTTGCCAGAGAGAAATGGTTTCCACAACTCTATATAACCTACTTTAAGCAATCGCCACTTGGCTGAGCAATTAGTGCAATTTGAAAAACTATCAACAGCATGAAACTGAAATGCGAAAAACCATCTCCACAACAATTCCAACTCCAACTTCAATTTGTACTACCTTCTCCCACTTCAATTGGTTCTCCTTCAGTTGCCGCATTGTTAACGCAGGCAAAGTCGAAGGCAAAGGCGAAAGCGCCACCTCAGCACTCAAGACAAATTACAATTAATTTTGAAGCAAAAGTTACGTGCAACTCAGACATCAATTGGACGATTTGTGTTGAACATTTTTGTTTTTCTACTTTTTTTATTTGTTTTTTTTTTTATTTCATTGTTAAGTAAAATTGGATGGATGCGTTGCTTATTGCACTTGTGTTTATTTTTTTTTTTACTCACCAACAACATCGAGGTAACCAACTTGACTTTTCATCGGATCCGTGTTGATTTGGCACATATACCTAAAGGAATGAAAAATTGATGTGATTTACTTTTCCTTTTTTTTATGCTATAAAATATAAAAGTGTTTCTAATAAAAATTTATGGTTTAAAAACGTGCAGAGCTATAAACCAACTTAAAGTATAGAGCATACATAGCCGCCTCCTTTTGTCTTGACTGTCTAGGTAACAAATAAACGCATCTTTTTTTTATATTCGAAAGTAAAAAGAAGATTTTTTTTTTTTGTTTTAGCGAAATGTAATTGTGCGAGCTTTAAATTGCACCTGTCTTAACTGAATTTTCTTGAGTAAGCCTGGAAAAATAAAAAGGAGTTTTGGTAAGGACTTCTTTGAAAAATTATCTGCAGTCGTTTTGGTTTGCTTCAAGTCTAGAAATTTGTCAAAATTTGTATAAATTATATATATAATGTGAGATAGAGTTAAGCTGCTTTTATTGACTCTTGATTTTTTAAGCAACTTGTAAGAATTTTTAGCAACTGATCAAATTCTTCAATCTGCTTGTTTACTGTATGTAAACTAGTTTTATCTATTAACATTAGAAGAAATTGTGTTATATCGTCCAAGTGAATAAATGAGCAACAAAAATGTTTTATATTCGATTGCTTTTTGATGGAAATGTGAAGTATATTAAATTAGAAACGGACTGAAACTGCCTTCATATACAATAATATCTTATAATATAACAAGACTGGAATTTAAGTGGTCATTATACATTAAGTTTGTTTTGAACCCAAAGAAAACTTAAGGTAAAATACTTTTTTAACATCTTTGAAACCGATAAATATTTCTTACCAAGTTTCTGCTCATCTTCTACTGATACCCTTTTCCGACTGAAGGGGAAACCTTCAAGTTCTTAAATAGAATCCCCAATCGCTTATTCATAATTTTAGTTTAGAATTCTTGGCCTAACAAAAAGGCGAAAAACCATATATGGTGCTCATTTAAAGATTGTTTTGCTTTTCCTATCTACAATAATTCCATTGGTAGTAAAACAAAATAAAGTTTCAGTTCTATTGAGACTCAAACCTATTATACTCTTTGTTTGAACAATGCATTTAGTAAGACAATCAGAATATTGACATGCAAAAGTTATCTTATTGTTGAAATTATTACATAGTTTTATTGTGTATGCTATTTTTGTAGATATGTATTTTCTTTTTAGTTTTCAACAACATTTACCATCCTTTGTCGGATTCCTTAACATCACGTATACGCAATATCCAGGCACGTTTCTCGGCATGAGTTATGCTCATGCGATGATTTTTGGTTATGACGTGATTTTGTATCGTTAAAATGGTCTGTGTATCGACACGTAGCCACGCAATCTGAAAGAAACCAAAAAAAAAAAAAAAATAAACGAATAGAACCAAAAATGAGAAATGAGAAGTTTTATGTAGTTTAAAATGTTCACCGATTTCCTATCCACTAGGCTAATAGTTGAGTGGCGTGGCCTAGGCTCATTTATTATACAAAATAGAGTCCAAAAAATGTCACCAAGCCAAAGGGCAGAAGACAAAAGAGATGGGGTGAGGGGTAATGTGAAAAATGGAAAAAAGGTGCAAAAGTCAGTTTAGTAGAAAATTGACTTAATTTTTGTTCCATATTCTTAGTACTCGGGTTGATAAAGACAAAATGTTTACAAAGCGCCTTTGTCATCGGGGGTATTATGAAATATAGCTCAAAAATACAACCCAAAAAGACAAAACAAACAAAAAAAAAAAAAAAACAGAATATTAAAGAAATATAATTGAATTGGAATCGATATGATAATTTATTTATGCTAAATTCTGAGTATTCCTGATTGCATAGCGTGTTTAAGATATTGCTATACGGTCCGGGACGCTCTTAACATGGCCAAGATGACAAAAATCCGCAATGAAAAAAAAACAAAAATAAAAATAAATTGTGTTTTAATTTGAGTTTGAGTTTACATTGATCACTGGTTACTGAGGTTCAAGAGTCTCATTTAACTTCGTTATCTGGCGATCAAATAAACCTGGCTTACAATGCAATGCAGAGTAAATGGTAACTCAAACTGTTATTGTTAGGGCCCTCAAGTTATAAGGTAGAGAAAATGTTGTCTTTATATTTGTAACAATTGTTAAGACATCACTTTCACTAGCTTTCAATTTGTTTGCTCCAAATGCAACCATACAATACAATCAACCAAAATGATAACATCATAATGCCCACTACATTAAATAGAGAAGATATCATCATCGTCGTCGTCGTCGTCGTCATCATCATCATTATTATCAATAGCAGAAGGGTCAATTTGTTTCAGTTTGTCCATTTACCTTTCAGCCTAAAAGCTGACTAACACAAAATTTGTTGTATGCTTTTTTTTGGTATTTTGGCAATTCATTGTGAACCATTTTTTTTTTTCTATCCTTTTTCCTCACACCCCTTACATATGGGTCACGAAAATCAAAATAGAGCCATGGGGTTCGAAACGTGCCGAAGACAAAAGGGTCAGAAAAGGTTGTGTGCCACGCATTATGCGTTTAACGAACGACACGCAAAGGTACGAAAACTGTATAAAAAGTTGTGTGTGTGTGTGCCTTTGGTTTTGTTTGTTTCTTTCTTCTTTTTTTCTTCTTCTGTATTCCATTGTGTTTGCTGATGAAGTGTAAACTGTTTGCCCTGGGTTGTTAGCTTAATTGTTGGGTTGATCATGCTTTACCTTATAGGTTTGCAAGTTATCCACCACGCATTGAAGTACAGCCTCTCGACTTACTGGCACTGTAACATTTTGCAGCAATTCACCGAATTTGGGTAAATCTGTAAGAAAAATATATAAATATTAATCAGTATACCATCTAATCTTATTCTAATCTAAAACAAGGTACATATCAGGTTGTTTCGTATATTTGAAGCTTGAAACATCTGTATCTACCTTTGTTTCGAATAGACTAAAGAGTTTTCCTCAATTAAGAATTTTCATTTATATATAATCGGTGTTAATTCATAAAAAGGTCAAACTTGTCTTAGAATAGGGGAGCTTAACTTATATATACTTGATTTAAGTTAAGAGCCTCAATTCTAAGATAATGTGACCATCACCCCATCAATCATGATTAAAATATTATTTATTAATGGATTTCAAATAGTTTCTAGTGAAATTTGATTAGACTTGGTTTTGTTATTCCATTTCTGGTTTTAATTAAAATAAAAAATTAAACTGTAAATTATAATATTTTGCTTTCAAATGTTTTGAAAGTTATAAGGCAGGTTCTTATTATGGAAATTTTCAATGAAATTGGTATAGAAATTTTGAAAAAATTTGCTAATAGATGGCCGACTTACAATTTAAAGGACTACAGACGAATTTCTAAAATGAATCTTAACTTTACAAGGCTAAATTTGTGTAATTTTGACATAATTTGAGAAACTATATCTTAGAGGTATTCGAATCTGAAAAACTAATGTTCATGCTATGAAAGTTTAAACAAAGGTTTTTACTATAGATATTTGTGATGCTATTTGTGCAAGTCTCTTTGGAAAAGTCTAAAAGATGATCAACTGAGAACCTAAAGGATATCCCGAAAATGCTTTGAATGAACTTTCCTGTTTAGCTTAACTTCTGCGAATTTGGTTAAACTAAATCTTTATGTCCTTCTTGGTTTTGCTATTGGAAACGGAAAAAGTAGTACAGACCGCACTCCTACATTTTGATCATTCCGATCATCCGATCATCAATTTTATTTGATCGTTACCAAAAAGATGAAATATATACTCTCACCTCACTTCTTAACTTTCGTATATTCTTCTTTTTTCGATTTCATTGAGAATACTGTCAGTGTAAATTGAAGAGTAAAAGTAAAGAAACATAAAAGTAAAAGAAGAAAAAAATAAAACAAAATTTTAAATTTTTATCGTAAAGATGTTTGGTTTTTTAGATTATTTAAAAAGTACCTTTCAGACATTTCAACCAAATACTGATAACTGTGGAATGGGCTCTCAAGTGCATATAATCGAGAATCATGAGATGGATTCCCTAAACCATGAACTTAGACGTTTTGTACCTGATGACGCTGATGAAACGAGCTATAAGCAATTGATATTTGATTTGTGCGTTGCCAATGGGTGGAGCGTTGAAGAAGGTGTGGACAAGGCAAGCCAACTTTGGAAGACTTTAACGAGTGCAGATCGCAGGATGTACTCAATGGCACCATTAAGAAAACCAAGTAAATATCCTAAGACTAAATCTTTGGTGAAAAAGAAGACAAATTCAGCAAGTAAAAAGAGACTAAGTGCAGCAAGAAATCCTAAGAGAATTTTAAGCAAATTTAAATACACTCCCAACTGCAAGTCGGCTCTTATTAGAAAACTATCCACGAATAAAAAGCAAATTGAACTAAAAGATCCAGTTAAGCTAAGAAACAAATCCACAAAACGAAAACGGTCAGTGAGTAGGAATAGGGATACATCAATGACAGGGGAAGATTGTGAACCAAGTCCAAAGAGAAGATGTCTAGCAAGCAATCATTTGGGAAGAGTCAATCTAGACTTAGTTAAAGTTGACTCTTCTTATAATGTAGCTAGGCCAAGTTTGGCGACATTATATCCAGTAAGCATATCCGATTCGGAAGAAATTCAACTTATCAAAAAGAAACTCAAGGAATTGCAATTAAGGAAATCTCGTGAGAAAAAGAGCAATGGAACTTGTCCTAAGAAGCGCATGAAACCAAAGCCGCGACTGCAAAGAAGGAACAAGAATGCCAGTAAAACTTCCGTTGAGAAAGCTGAACCCCAATCAAAAAAGACTGTAACAAGTTTCCATTCAATGGAGGTAGCCAAAACTGGTCGGCCAATACAAGATTCAGCAAAAGAGCTACCAGTAAAACAAAAGGAGAATTCTGAAAATTGTTGCGAGTCAATCGATGATTATTTTAAACAAGCCAAAGAACATTTTTACTCAGAAGAACATTTGCAAAGATTGTGTGAAAGTCTACTAAAATGTTCGATGCAAAACAAAATCATAAAGAGAAAACGACCTATAATAAGCAAACGTCGGAAAAATCTTTACGAACATCCAGTGAAAATATCCGTTTCCACACAGCATGTTACGACCGAACCACAAGAAGCATCACTGAAGTTCTTAACAGGATCAAAGGTTAAAATTGAATCGGAGGAAGAAGCAGAAAACAAATCATTAGAACTTCTTAAACCTGATAATATTTGGGATTTAGCAGAACAAAAGCAATTTAAGCCACAATTTCGGCCGAAGAGGCGTAAAAACAAAAGAAACCAAAGTGATAGTGATGTAATACTAATTCATGAAAATGAATCAAAAGTAATTGATCTTACTAAAGATTCTTCTGAGATAATCACAAAGAGAAAGCCAACTATATGCAAGAAAGTCCCATCAGTGGGAAAAAAGACCAGGAAAACAGTTACATTTAAGAAAGAAATACCGTAAATTTGGGATAAAGGAAAGTTTTCCTGCAATTTGCTCAGCTTAGCCCCTTTGGCACTGTTTAAAAGTAATATCATTTATGTTGTCAAATATATCATAAACATTATGTCACAAGGATATTGCAATAAATCCACTTGAGAAGGCACAAAACATATGCACATTAAATCCTAATTTCATATGCCCATAAATCCACTAAACAATCACACTTTCAATCCCCTCTCAAAAAAAAAAAGAAAAAAAAAGGACCACAACGACGATGACGATGTGTAACAAATTTTCACATATTTACACACGAACGCGCCAAAAAGTATGCCATAAAAACACGCAAATTCGCACACACACACACACACACGGGCGTACAAGCTGACTATATTGGGGGTATATCAATAAACGAAGCCAAATCAAATGAGTTGGCAAAAGCGGCAGACGATGACGAAACAAAATTGCGACTAAGACAGCATGTTATCATGGGATGAGTAAAGGAGGTGAGTAAAGAAGAGTGGAATAAAAGCACAGTCTGCTTCTCGGCTTTTGGTTTAATTTTTTTTTATAGAACCTTGGATAGGGCTGGGTAATCGTGCTTATTAGCCAATGATGGCTAAGCCGTCGCCGATGCCATTATCATTATCTAGTGAAGCATACTTCAGGGGTCACTATAAAGAATAAGTGTATAAGCAAGATGAAAAAAGTCGTTATTACTCTTCCCTAACTTTAAAAAGATAAATAATTTTTAAATTTTAATCAACTAGGTAATCAGGAAATGTAAATAACTCTTGAAATTAGTATTGAGAGATTATTTAAGAAACTTTAAAAAGCAAATGAAGTTTGGCAAAAGGGATGGAGAGTTGGCTTTCTTTTATTCACATAAAGTTAATTTTTTAGTTTCCAGTTTGCAATTTGTTCATTTAAATCAACCGAAAGAAAACTGTTGTATCGGAAGCGATTCATTTGTTACCTAAAACCCATTGCTTAAGCAACTTGTGGTTACGGTCTACCATTTTCCTACAAATCCCATTAAATAGTCCATAAACTCTAATATCCATGGCCAGAGTATAATAAGAGCCACAAAACGTGATGTTTAGCCAAAGATTAGGCAACAAAAAGAAAGTGAAAAAAAACACAAATGTCAAATACATGCAGGAAAAGTTTGGCCCTTTGGTTGTTGTCGCTGTTGTTGCCATTTTTCGACAATGCTCATTTACCCCTTACAATTACGATTTACGGTCACATCAATAAACATCAAAAAACATATACCGGGCCCCGTCACCCCTCGTCTACCGCCCTTCGCGTTTGGCATTTTCTTTTTCGCGTTTGCTTATCGCCTTGTTTACGCATTTTAAGTACAAGATGGTTATGTGTTGATTTGCTTTAACTGATGCGTGCCCCGCATATGAGAGAAATTGTTGAGATTTCTGTTTGTTTGTTTGTTTTTTTTTTCATTTTACATACACATACACACATATACATATATATATATTTTTTTATAATGCTTATTATATTAAACTGGGGCGTATGCGTAACACAAACTTTGTTGGGTCCCCCTTTGGCTTGTCAAGCTGGCAAGCAAAACACAAACACAAGAAAAAAGCGACAGACTGCTGCGAGACGACGGGTGAGTGTTTGAGGGAGCTGTGTAAGTCGAAAGGCAGCCGGCAAAACTTTTAAAGCCTTTGCTCCTTTGGTAAAAACCACAAATCTGTTGCATACTTGCGGGCGCGCGCAAGCTTTAAAGTCAACAAACATAACACTGAAGCAAAATGGAAAAAAAAAAGAAATATGAATTATGAAATATCTTTAAGATTTACTAATTGAAATTTTCATTCTAATTGCCTTACTTAAGTGGATGCAACTTTAAAATGTTTTTAAGTCTTCGCTTACTAAAAATGAAATCTAAAAATTGTTTGCAAAACTTTTAATCTTAAAGGACCACAGCCACTTTGACAATTATAGAGTGAAAATGCTTTATAATTATTAAGTCGATTCTTAGCTCTCCGAATCTTATGAGTTTTTTTTTTTTTTTTTTTGTATTTATATACTTTTTTGTCTCTTATCTTATAATCCAATCTTAGTATATCCAATTTTTGTACATCAAATCGGTTCGCTTTAGTTATCATTTTTAGCCTAGCCCACTGTGCAACTATTTCTACGGTTGAGTCAGTGGCTTTGGCTTTATATTTTCTTTTTTTGCTGTTTTTTTCCTTTGATTGACTGGTTGAGAACTGGTTGACAAGGCTGTTGAAGCTTGCGTTGGCAACGTTCTTGATATGGGTTAGACCAGAATTGAATCCATTGAGAAACAGTTTTATTTAATTTATTTCTGTCTAAAATACAAATGAAACAAAAACACTTTTAAAGTCACAAAATAAGATGAAATAGTTTTTCAAGTTTTAGGCAGCTCATAATTTAAGTGACCCAAGTAGCTTATCCATCTACAGCTAAGTGCTTTAGCTCCCAGTAGGCACAATTTCCATTTTTGCCACTTTAAGCTCACTTCTATTAAGTTGACTTAACTTGACTTGACTGGCGTTTCAACTTAATAAGCAACAACAAGCAAATGGCGCTATTTAAATGCTAAACAACTCTATTAAGTTGCACGACACACACAAACACACACACACACACATACACATGCTGACACACACGCATGCAGTACATACATTTTTCCTTTTCCCCATATCCATGCCAAGGGCACACCAGAGAGCTTAGCATTTGAAGAAGAAAACTGAACCTCAGCACGTTTCAAATACAATTTACAATAAATAAAATTTAAAAGCAAAAAAAAATATATAGAGAAGAAGAGGAAGATATATACATACAAATACAAAATACTGCTACAAGAGCAGAAGCAAGGGAAAGAAGCAAAGAGACACGAGTGACTTAATGGCGCCTGGCTGGATGGGAGCGAATTCTGGGCAAAAAGACTGAAATGAGCACGTGACACGGCTGGGGATAAGTGAAACGATGATATGATGAGAACAGGTAAAGAAAAACAGGTGAGGAGACTCATTTAACCAAAGCAAAGCAAAGGTGAAAATTATATACTCTGACAGTTGTAATTATGAAATAATTCGTATAAATTTTAAAAACATAGCAAAAAGAAATATTCATTACATTAGTGATCTTTTATTCAAACGAATTAAATGAGAATCATTATGGCAAAAAAAACATAAGTTGAAATAGTTCACTTTGATCTTGTAAAATGGAAAGTGGGAAAACAACAGCAGTCTCAGGTTTCACATAATGATGAAAGTATGGAGTGTTTTGATAGCCAAATGATACTTGTTTTGAGAGATATTTTAAGTGGCGATTTACTTCAACTAAAATAACAATATTAAAACAACAACTTTTCGAAAGTACAGCCATAATAAATAAATGCATTTAGGAGAAAATTAAATATTTTACTCGGGCTTGGGATTTATTATTCGTTCTTCGCAAACGGAAACAGTTTTCAACTTTTCACTTTAAAATCGGAAACTGTCTTGAATATTTCACAATTTTTTTATATATAAATGTTGATAACCCAGAAAAAATTTCTCGTTTTACTGCTCAAACATTATTTGAAATGTGCATATACCCATTTTTGAAGATAATTCCACAATTTGCTGCATATGCACACACTTTTTTGTAGCTCGTCTGCTGCCACCTAATTCACTGTCTCTTTCGCTTACTGCCTGTTTTTCTTCTCTTTTTTTTTGCCTTGCTTATGAAAATTGAAATGAGTTACTCGGAAAATTTCACTTACCTTTCTCTGGTATCGCATTGACGGCCGTATCCTCGCGTATATCTTCCAGTAGTTCATCCTTATTTTGCATTTCCGCTAGTTTTGGTAGTCAAGTTTTCAACAAAGTTAAGCCAACGAATGAAAAGAAAGATAGAAAGAAAGAAAGAATGGTTCTATTAGCAGTGACTTTGTTAATATTTAAAGGAATTTCATTTTGATGAGTAAAAGTAGATTAAACCTAAAAGATTCTTCCACCCTTTTGCTTTTGTCTCTCCGTTGTATGTGCATTTTCCCAATATTTTCTTGCACTTCTTGATATTTCCACGAAATGTGCAAGAGTGGGCGAGTTGGCTGGTGGTAAAGGGTAAGGGAGCGATATGGCGTTGCGGCAAATTCAATTCCCCTAGCAGGTAAATGCAATGTAATGCATGGACTCATAAAATATTTAGTAAATGCAAGCAAAATGGTTAAATAGATTTACGTTTATGAGTTTACATTTAGCATGTGGTTAAATTTAGTGGCTAAATTGTGCCAGGGGAGTGTGGGCTAAAAGGCTCTTATCAGTGGGCCTTATTAATATTTATCGATATGTTTCACTGTTGATATTATTACATGATTTACAGAATTCCCATATAGACTTCAAGTTTTTGTAGATGTTTCTATCAGCAATCTGAAAAATATTCATCAATTTTTTCAAGTTACTTTCTTGCTTTCGGCTTGTTCCCATTTTCACGGTCACGTCTTCTTGCCAGCAAATCACGTCATAGTAAGTAGGGACAAAAAAAAAAAGGAAATTCTTTCTTTCCTTTTTCAATTTTTTTTTTTTTTTAACTTTCACATCTTTTTTTTCTACTAAGACGGAGTTGAGGCACGTAACATTTTGTTGGCCCTTTGAATGCATTTTCTATGTCTGCACATGAGCCAAAAGCCACAACGAGATGGAGAATTTTTAGAAAGAAGTCGAAGAAGCTATGACAGGAACTGCAACAAAATATTACAAAACGCAACCAGGAGCTGCCAAGTCGAGTACAAAAGTTGTTGCCTTTCAGTTTGGCTTTTGCATGGGTTTGATGTTTGGTTGGCTGGTTGCCTTCCACTCTTCGAACAACCGTTCATTCATTCATTCATTTCATACTTCCTCACTCCCTTCTCCTTTTCTATGCCAAAGAAATCGAATTTATTGCATACTTTTGTGCGTTCTGCAACCACAAAATGTATTTGCATTGCCCAGACATCTGTGACAAGTCGAAGTTCTGAGCCCTTTTCCCGCCAGTTAGCATGTGCTCGGCGTTTATTAAAATGCAAAAAGAAATTGAAATTGGGAAAATTCAGAGTATGGAGAGAACTGGCTGGAAAACATGAGAATTAATTGAAAATTTGTTTCGTTTTGGTATTCTTTTCTAGGTTTTTTTTTTTTTAATTTCGTCTCTGAATTTACCATGTTTATTTGCCAGCTATGTATTTTGTTGGTCTTCATTCCAGTTGCTTTTTTCTTCGTTTTGTTGTCAAACAATTTTGGCTTCAACTGGAATTGCCATCCATTTGGTTTATTGATGTATGTATCTGTCTGCACGCACAATGAACGCAGGCCAGAGACCAAGGTCTTTGGCCACATAAATAACATGACTTTATGTCTGTACTACTATTCGAGCAGGCAGCTAAGTTAAGAGCTAAGACAAAATATGTAAGCCGAGGTGGTAAAAGTAAATGGAAATAAAAATCAATAAGAAATAGACACAATGATAGAGTTGCTTTTATATTAAATTAAGTTTTACTTTACGTTTAAATTGATGAAATTCTTTTGTAAAATACAAATGTGGTTTAATACTCAAAAAACATTTATCTTGTACATCAATTTGTTACTCTAAATTTAATGGTTGATTTAAATATTAAAAGTTGATAAAATCAAACAAATTGGGTGCTGATTTTAAACAGTTACTGGTCAATATATATTTTTCTCTATATATACGTTTACTTCATCTCCCTTCCATATGTATGTATGTCAATCCCATCCTTCTATATCATGACTATAACATTATCTAATTTTGTCTCGTGCTGTTGCTTTCGATAGATGTTGTAATGGTATCATTTCCTTGTCCCTTCATTGCCATTGTCATATTAAATTTTCCTCTATGATTCCGTTTAACTGTTTTTTAGCTGTTGTATGTGTGTTTTGTGTGTGAAATTCCATGCCACGCCTGTTTTTGTTTCGTTCCGCCTTTGCTTCCGCTTTGCCCGCACTGCAATGGCAATTGTTTGACAATTTTTCAACAATTTCCCAACTGAGTGCAGAAATTTTTTGTTGCCTTTTTTTATTTTCTCGTCTCTTGTTCTTTTATTTGTTTGCTTTTCTCTTATTCTCCCTCTTTTCTGTGTGTGCATAAGTATGTGTTTATATTTGTCTGTGTGTGTGTGCATCTTTCACACGCTTTGGCGTTGCAGCTGAAAGTATGCAACACTATTTTTTTCCTGTTAGTTGGGGTTGGTTTTTTGTTTAGCTCACTGGCAACGAGGCGGATGAGCAACAAGGTGAAGGCAGAGTAGGAGGATGAGCAATTGGAGGAGTCCCAACAATCACGATTTATGTTGGCCTTTGAGGCTTCACTTTTTATACTCTTCCAGGGAGTCTAATACATTTTTAACAGTTGTTGGTAACAGCCAAATGTAGACTTTCGATTATTTTCAAATAAGGATAAGATAAAAAGGGAAATTATTGTTGTAATAAGTAAATCTAATAGATGATCGGATCACATAGTTTAATTTGAGTCAACAAGCGCAAGAGTATGCAAACTTCGGCACAATCAAAGTAACCTTCCGTTTTCATCTTTTTTTCTTTGTAATTTGCGTTTTATTTTGATTTTTTTTTTTTTTTGTAAAGCTTTTCGCTGTTGCCTCTTGGCAAATGTTTGTTTTAACATCATTTCACGTTAGCTTTTGGTGTTTTTGTTGTCCCGTTTGATGTTACCTTTGTACCTTGTCCCATCCCCATCTAAATGAAATAAAAAACCAGAAATGTTGACCTCCAACAGAGTCCTGTCTCCCTTAGGGGAATTAGTTATCAAAAACTTACCATGGCCAAATATCAACTCAATTAGCTGAAACTTTATCATAAATGCCAAAGTTGTAGAAATATATTAATACATAACGAAAGGTTTGGCAATCCTTGGCACCTGATATCCATAGTTTTGCATACAATTCTAACGCTAAATTTTGCCTGCTACTAATTTTCAAAAGTTATTCCCGGTCCCTACTTTCGGTCCGTTGTCTTCTCTCTATCATGGATAAATGCATAAAAGCGGCAACATAGTATGCGTTAGACTAGAGAATGACTCAGTTATTTAACTATCTCTTCCTTTAACTCTATCTGTTGTTTTCCCTCTTCTCCGTGTCCTTCCATTACTATTTCTCTGTCTTACTCTATCACGTACGCAGCATCGAAAAGTTTTATAATCATTTGGACGGAAAGTTGCCGTCTGAGAAAAGTTCGTTGAAAAGGCAATGGCAAATATAAGACTTGACAAGGCGGAATGAAAAGTGTTACAGATATTTAGGGCAGATTGATGGATAGGATTTAAAGTGAATTCGTTGGCTGAATTACACTTAGCAATGAAATCTTTTAACCAACAATTTTAGGTAATAATAAAAACTTGATCAAGTGAAATTTGTTTTCAAATTTGTAACTAAAGTAGTACCTCTTCTTAAGCAGTAGAAGTGCTCACAGATTTAAAATAGCACATCTTTCTTAAAGATACGGAACTGGTAAAAATATGACAAACTTTTACTTCTTCCAATTACTTTAACATTAACATTTTTTTTAAACCAAATTTGTAAAATTACATATATTTTTATCTTTATTCAAAATTTATCTCAAACAACTTGTGAAAAAACCTTCCAACTAATTGAAATCATTAGCCAATGATACACCCACTCACAAGTAAACATACTCACAAAGGTACTAAAGATTCATAGACAAATTTGTACAAATTAAAGACAAGTTTGTTGACACCTCGAGGCTTAAGAAGGCTTCCAGGATGTTGGATGAATCACCCCTGAGCTGTGTCTACAAATATTCAGCTAATAAATCATCGAGAACTCTCCCAGCCAGATCTGACACGAAAATTGGCTTAAATGCGTTAAGCAGAAAAAAAAAGACGAGCGTAAAGAATAACGGAAAATCTAGTAAAATCGAGAGAGTGCCTCCAAAGGGGGGGAGAGACAACCAAAAACGTCTATAGCAGCAGGTGCGTAAATTCTCAAGGCTAAAAGCGAGTTCGCCGCAAGAAGCGTAAATTAAAATTTCCATGAAGGGCCTGTCCATAAACGGCGGTACAGCGCCCTGGGCAAGTGTTTGAGTTAGCGATTTTTCGTATGCTTGGGAAGTTTTTTTTCTTCTCTGCTTGTGCTTTTTTGTTTTTGTTGTTTTGCTTAACATTGTTTTTGTTGCATAATTCTCAGCGCACAACCAAACAAACAAACAAACACAAAAAAAAAAAAAATCTATTTTCATTTGCTTGTCTGTGTTGGCTACGCCTTCGTGTTGGGGCTCATGTTCATGTTGCTATTCCTGTTCCTTTTTCCTGTTCTTGTCTCATTGTCTGAGACAAAAAATTTAAAGCATATTTCTTGGCGCTGTGCCGCAAGAAAAATGGCATAATAAATAAATCTACTTTGAATTAGCGCCATTTACTTTACATTTATTTTTGCCGCCGTGCAATTTATGGCCGCTCAACGCTTTGAAGATGATATTCTTTATTTTTTTTTTTTGTTTTCTTCCATCTTTCTCGTTTGCTCTTGTCGTTCTTGGACCAATTCTCTATCGTTTGTTGTTTTTGTCGTTTCGAATTTTGTGTTTTCTTTTTTTTTTTTTTTTTTGTTTTGGTGGCGGCGCGTGCTTTTTGGCTAATGAAGTTTTGAGGTTAGACAGCAGTAGCAGCAACCAAAATGTGTAGGCCTACAAAGGCCTACCTACCTAATTCCCTAAAGGTGTGGCATGTTCACTTAAGTGAGTTCAAAGTGTGTGGGAGGGGGGGGCAATGATTTTGTCTAGCAGATTGCTAAAGCTGTTCTTTCATTTTCCATTTAAGACCTTAAAGAATAAAACACAATGCGAGTGAAAATGGCATCTCAATTTATCTTTAATATTATCATAAAACATATCTGAATGGGGATTATTATATTTAAATGCCAGATTTTGAGTTTAATATTTTAATATGATTAATTTAGTTCAACTAACTTAATATGACCAATCAGTGGCTTTTATTGTAATGCCACCTATATTATTATTCATCTAATTGGTGAAATAAATGTTGAAAGGGCTTTTAGTTAATGTTGAATTTTTAATATTTATAGTTCTTTGCTATAATTGGCAGGTGGCAAAAAGTTATACTTTTTTATATGAATGAAGGTAAATTGAATAAAAAATGTCGAAATAAATGAAATTCAATTCGATATTAAACTTCATCAGAGTATAAAAAATATTGTTTCTAATATTGTAATGCATAGAGGAATAATTAACTGAATCGTTTTAGACATATCCGCTGATCTGTCTGTTTCTTTGACTTTTTTAGTTGGTAGATTTAAAGCTTTGCTCATGAAACTTGGCGTCAAAGCTCTTCGACCAAGTAGGTAAGGTAAACTCTTAATTGGGCCCGATTGAAGCACTATAATATATAGCCACTATAGAAGCGATCGGTTCATTCTTTTGTTTTTGAAGCTTTTGCAAACGAACTTTAACATAAAGTTTGATAGTTATTTCAATCTGATTACATTCAAGATGGTAAGCAAAAGTAATATTAATAGTAAAACTTTATCTTTTAGTTATCATTTCTATTAACTTTTTTATTCCGCAAGTGGATCAAATTTAATATTTATGTCATTTCTTGCCATTTGCCAGGAAGTCAGATTTCAGTTCAAAAGAACAAAATCACTTGCCACAGAACTACATTTCATGTCGAATAAAAATTCATTTGAAATTTTTTTCATTTTTTTTTTTTCACCAAGTGAAAAAAACTTGGTCATCTCATGTCAAAGTCATAAAAACGAGAAACTGACGACCCCAAAGCGCCATCAATCACAATGTCAATCACATTTTGTCATAAGTAGATGTGAGTACACATACACACATATACACACACTCACATACATACATTTGGAAAGGTTCAACATTGTGTGTAATGTCAACGTTTGTCCACTTGTTGAACAGAAGGAGAAAAACCTGGGCAAATAGGGAAGCAAAAAAAAAGGAAGTCATAGACAAAGAAAACTTAAGTGGTCACTTGCCAGGGACCATCTATGTATGTGTATACATATGTGCGGTGTATGCTCTTGTCTGGTGGTTTGTACCAGAGAGAGAGAGAGAGAGAGAGGGAGGGAGAAAGGCCGGGTATATGTCAGGTCAGCAGGCAACCACAATACGCATACGCCATGTGGGCGCCTTAATTATGCCAAGGGAGAACGACTTAAGGTTCTGAAACACAATGACAACTTAAACAGCCACTAAAGCTAACCAAGCACGTGCTCTACAAAAACTCCACCGACAGTCGGCTGTTTGGATGTGCAATGAGCCACAGTGTTATTCCATTCCATTCCTCTCTTTTCCTTTTTCTTTTTTTTTTCTTTCTTTTTTTGTGGTTTTTGGACCAGACTGCCAAGCACATAATTCAGTTGAAGTGACATTCACATAACTGATAGAGGGTGAAGCGGTGCACAGTGAAAAAGGTTGCCACTCAAAAGTTTGTTGGCACTTGCCAAAGCTAAACAAGTTGACCTTGTGACCAGACAGGCACAAAGCAAATAGAGCATGATAAAACATCTCTCCGACGCCTTTGTCGATTTAACACTAGTCAACAAAGCGGAGAAGTTTATCATTATTTTCCTTTACTTACCCAAATGATGGGCTATATGATCTCGTTCCTCCGATTCACCAATAATGAAATCCTGATGCTGATGATGCAAATCCATGTGATGCATTTCTGCATCATCGTGATTATCCTGGGCAGCCGCCAGGGAAACGGGTGACATGGTAATGGACAGGGCAGCAGTGGCAACAATTAGCCATGAGCATATTTCCGGCATTTTATGCTTCCGCTGCAGTTTCATTACGCGGCGTGGCTTCTGCTCCTTCAACATGGCTTCCGTTGTCAGCGGAAATATTTTAATTTTCATTTTTTTAATGTCCTCTGTTTTTTTTGTTTTTTTTTTGCGTTTGTTATTTTGTTTGTTTATTTATTTGCTTATGCGTTTGCTGTAGTTTTTGTTAATTTTGGTATTATGTTCTTTACTTTTTTTTTACTTGTTTTGTCTACTTTTGTCTACAGTCTACTGGCACTTGCATTATATTCAGATTCTCTCACTTTCGATGCACAACGACGACGACTTTTAAATATTTATTTGCAGCAATTTGTTCAGCTCCGGCTTCTGGTGCATCCATAATGTCAGCTTCCCAAAGGACATTCTCAGCTGGAAATAGTAAAATAAAGAATATAAAAAAACATTTCTACATACAAACAAATACATATCTATATAAAGGGTGCAGAATTTTTGCTATTGTTTTAAAACATTTTTTTTGTTGCGCTTTCATTTATTGTATCCTTTTTTTTCTCTCTCTGCTTCATCATTGGCATTATTAAATAAAATTTCATTATTTATGCATTTGACGTAAAAGTTGAAACAGTTCGTTTACTCACTCGCTGTGTGCGTGTGCGTGTGTGTGTGTGTGCTGGGTGTGTATGTAAGTGTGCATTCATAAATTATGCATATTACATAATACAAAATGTCGGTTGTTACGTGGTTTTTGTTAACTATTTAACTTTCCTTATTATTGTATTCTGAACTCAATCTATTTGCAATACGTTAATTATGAAGCATTGATATAAATATATCCTTAATATGTTTTAAATAAATAAGATCAATTTTAATTTATTTAAATAAATATTTAAAAGTTAATAATTGAGATGTCCTTTTAGAAACTTTTCATAGTCAACTTTTTAACTGTTGATTCGGTTGTTGCTTAAATTAAAAAATTTATTTTAAATATAAATAAAAAGATGGGATTTAAACTGTTTTACTTGTTTAAGGCTTACATTTTATTTGATTCATATATTAACTACGTATTAGTCAGCTATAAAGGACGATTAACTAAAATTTGATTAAAATTGCTTTGCAGTCATGAAGGGGATATATATTTATACCATATATATCCTAGTTACCATTATGAGAAGAAACGAATTGTTTATGTTTTAGCTTGACTTAAAGATACTTCAAATAATACTTCCCTTACCCTGTGTGAATGCTACACTTAAACAATCATTTTTGTTAAGCCTTGAAAATAAAATACGGCTATACAAGGCTGTTCTTAAGCCAGTATGGACTTACGCGCTACAGCTATGGGGTACAGCCAGCAAATCAAACATAGAAATACTGCAGAAATATCAGTCCAAGACTCTCAGATCAATAACAGGCGCTTGTCGATATATGACCAACGTAGATATCCATAAAGATCTCCAAATACCCACCGTCATAGACGAGATTAAATCTTATACAAGTAGATATATCAATAGGCTACATGACCATGAAAACGTTTTAGCATTAAGTCTATTAGATAACTCTACCACCACAAGACGTCTAAAAAGAACTCATGTCTTGGACCTGCCATATAGAGAAACAAATAGGTAGTTATTAATATGTAAATATATACATAGATATATGGATTGAGTTCACTGGAGCTTAAACCATCCGGCTATTATTACTCATATTTAGTCAATTTGTTTATTGCCTAGTCTAAGGCAGATTGCAAATAAAATATTAATTAATAAAAAAAAAAAAATATTTTATATAAAGTTAATGAAATTCAAAATGATTAGTGCAACGAAGCAGCAATGAAAACAACAATAAAGCAATGAATTGCAGCTGAGTCTAGACCGATTTTCTGACATGTTTGACAGACTTAAATATGCCAGAGTGTATATAAATGTGTTTTTTTTCTTCCCCTGAAACTGTTTTATTTTGTATATTAAAAACTTTTTAATAACATTTTTACAGTGCATTCTAGAGAAGTGTCAAAAGTTAGCTAGCGTAAGAGTCAATTTATTTTGTGTGTTTTAGCAAAGTCAGAATTAGTTTTTTATTATATTTTTGGAACCTAAAATTCTAGATTACTATAATTTTTTTTTTTTAATTTTTATGATGCAGATATAGTTTAACTCATTTTTTATAAGAAGTCTACATTAAACTCAATTGATTTCCTTTTTCTTTATTTTAATTTATTGATTTGATTTATTTGCTTTGAGTCTTACAATATAAAATAAAAGCATCGCCTCAAACAGGTTTATTAAATTGCTTTCAATTACTTTGATTACTTTATTAGTTAGAAATATTTTATAAATTGGAAATTTGGAAATAAAGAAACAGAGTCATCCATCATTTATCAAAGCACAAAAGCTGAATTAAAGAAATGTAACAATCTTTTAGTTTTCAAAATTCTTTCTTTAAATGCTGTGAAGTTGATTTCAAGTGCCAATTGACTATGTGAAATAATAGTTATTTATATATGTTCCTAAGTCAAATATGTTTGCCTTTTTCGATTGCCAACATAAGCTATTTACATATGAGCACTTGAGTAAATCTAAAGACAAGGCCACAGTCAATGGGGCGTATGAGTAACTTGACATGCTTCATTTGTCGCATAAACAAGAAATAGGAAAAAAATTGAAAAGATTACTTTACAACCGCAAAACAAGTACTTCTAATACCCTATACTTTATCCAATTAGTGGGAATATTTAAGCTGTCGATTTACTAAGAAAAGGAGCTAAATAATTGATCCATGTCTTGACTACTTGTATCAGCCAAAGGATCTACAGATTGAATAAAATAGATTGAAATAAATTCTAGATACATTTTCAATTATTTGATACAGGATACGTAACAGTTGTCCTTCCGACTTTTTAGTTTTTGCTCTTTCTCTGCTTTTATTCAGCATACATTTTGTAAGGATATGCATACATTGAAAGATAAAAAAAAAAATAAAAGAAAAAAGTAGAAACGGATGCTTAGTTTAATTGCTGGGAGCTAGCAAATTAGAAAACTCAGAGACTCGAAGCTCGACACAATACAAAAAGACTGAAAGGAGTAATAGAACGAGAATGAGAACTTGGTCAATGGGGAATGGAAAACTTGAAAAACAAAAGTCAAGTTGGTAAACGCAACGGAAAGCGGCAGAAAGGCATTTAAACTTTTCGACAAGTTTAATTTCCCGTTGAGGCCCAACCAGACCAAAGAAAGATACCATAAGAGAAGGATAGACATATAAAATAGAATCGGAGAGAGAGAGAGATAGGGAATGGGACAGAGATGAAGATAGAGCGCTTATGAAATTGAAAGCACTCTCAATCCATTCCATAATGGAGTCAGTCGAAGGTGGCCGGCAATCAACTAATTGCGGCCTGAGTGAACCACATTGTCGCCTTGCGTTCCGTTCTGTCACAATCAGTGCAAAAGGTCAGAAAGGTTCAACCATTCTTAATATTATTGTTATTATCTTTGCTTATTATTACTTTTGGCTACTCGTTGTCATTTTTTTTCCTTCTGTTGCTCCTTTCATATTTTTTCTGGCTTTTTTATCAGTTGGCCAGGTGAAATTAATGAAGAATAATGTTCAGCCTGTCCTTTTATTTTTTGACCAGCTTTTGTGGCCTTTTATGGGTTCCCTTTCTTCTTTTTTCGTTTTTTTCTTTGTTGTTGGTTTTTTTCTGCACACTGGAAATGTCATAAAGATAAGAAACAAAAAGCCATAGGGAAAGAATGCGAGAGAGAGGGGGGTTGAGGTTGGTGAAAACTTGAACGAAATGTGACAAATGGTTTTTTATTTAATAAATTGGCTTAACCGGTTGGCGTGTAACAGGACAACTGAATGTGCCATGAACTATGACCCCCCGACGGGGTGAATTTCTGACATTTATGGGCGTAATTGAGTAAAAAATGAAATGATTACGGGGCGTGGCTTAAAGCTGTGACAGCTTGTTTGAAGTTTTTTCATCTCATTCTACTTTTCTCCTTTTTTTTTTTGTTGTTTTCATTTTATTTCATTCTTTTCCCTTTCTTTGTGCTGTCGTTTTTTTCTTTATGGATGGTGTGAAAATGATAAAAATTTTAAAGCGAAATTACAGTTTGGGTTATATTATAAATATCCCCCCACCCCTCCATTCATGAAAGGAAACACAAACTGCTGGGCTGGTGGTATTAATATCTGACAGAATATCAAAAATTAAATTAATGTAATAATAGAGAATCGTGAATTGATACACATATAAAGGTTGATACTGCAAAAACATTAATTTTTTATATTGATTTTTGTTCAATATAATATTTTTTGTATATTGGTTTGTTTTCATTAGTAGAACTGTTAATTGCCGCTTTAAGAAAATGAAAATCAGTAAACATTTTCTTATACAAACAGAGTTAAAACACACAATTTTTAATTGTTTTTAAAAAAAATTATATTATTTCTTAAAAAAAAAGTCACGTGTTCACATTAAAAAATTTAATTAAAAACTAAAAGGAAAACCAGCAATTTTTGCTACTTAAAACTTTCGTTCCTACGATTGAACCCACAAAAAGTAAAGACGAAAAAAAACCAAAAAACTATTACAAGTTCCACTTAAACAATTTGTTATATTATTGGCCTCATTTCAACATTGAAGACGAAAAATGCCATGAAAATTCCAAGAAACTTGAAAATTGTCAGGCAAATGAATGTTCGTTTCAATCGGTTTAGGTTAATGCGCTTTTCTGCATATTAGCAGCGACATCTTCTAAGTTTTCTGACATTTTTGTTTGGCTTTTGCTTTGGGCTCTCCTCCTGTTTTTGTGTCTATTTGTTGTGTCTTCTACCGTTTCTCTTCTTTCCATCAGAAGGTGACATAAACAAGCCTTTTATTTGGCATTCCACTGCAGTTTTTGACACGCCAAAGGCGCAAAATGTTAACATAAAAACGGCAAAAGGAATGCGGATAAAGCCAAAAAAACAAAAACAAAATATCGCGTGAGAAATATAAAAGCAACAGCAGCCACGCAAACGGGAAAGAGAAAGTTGTTATATAGGAAGTAGTATTGATATAGAGGGGAGTGTTGTGGAAATGGCGGGAAAGGGTGGGTGGAGCAAGTCATAGTATTGGGGCTATCATTTGTTATTTCATTTCCGCAAAGGAAGCCAAAGAATGCACGAATCTAAGGGATTAGCGACGACTGTCAATGACAGTTGAAATCATAGAGACGCCAATTTTTTTTTTTTGTTGTCTTGGTTTGGGAATACACCGCCACACCGCTCTCCAGCCCCCGTTTCTCCTTCTTGCCACATTTCATTGTTTGTCATTTAACGATTGACAGTTGGCGATAAACAAAACGAAATGAAACTGAAAATGAAAATGGAAAAGCCCGAAAGAAAACACACCTCACCAGCGATTTGGGAATGGAAATGGGAATCTTAATGATGACGCTGCAGAAGAGTCTCAGTCGGGCCCCCGTCTCTAAAGAAAGTGTCAACTGTTTTGGCCAAGATTGCTTAGTTAGCCACCAGCCCGCCCGTTTATATACATTTCTTGGGTCTTTTCATTTTGTTGTCTCTCCGTTTGGCTATTTATCATTATGACATTGTTTGGTTTGGTTTTTCCTTAGCTTCTCATTTCATTTGTCCAGGGAACGAAACAGATGCTGGCAATGTTCCATTCGTCCTTCTTGTCTCAAAGCGCTGTTAATCAAAGATAACACCAAGTGCTCAGGATACACAAAACGGACACGAGACGAAAGCAAATATCTATTTAAGCGTATTCATGGTATGGTAATCATTCAGATTTTGACCTATAAATCAGTATAATTGATGTAAAATATTTACTTTATTCTAATTTGTTTAGGTTATGACAAGAATTTTGAAGATTATTAATAATTAGAAGAAACAATTGGCAATCCTCTTTATATTAGGGGAAACGAGTGCCTTGAGAACAATATGAAAGGAATTTGTTTATTGAATATGCTTTTGTTATTTTTTTAGTATATAAAATTAAGTTGGAATAGAAAATGTAACCTCATTATTTTGCGACTAGTTTATATTTGTTATTGTTGAACTTTTCCTGTTATTTGAGCATTGTTAATTTATTATACAATTTGTAACCGCCATAAACTGTTTTCAAGTATAAATTTCATTTTGTATTCGCTTCGTCATGTAAAATAAAAATCAAATCACAGCCCGTCCATCTCAACTGTCAGTTGCCATCGAGCATTCTTGTTGCTCCAGCTCCATCTGGTTGTCTTTTCTCAGCTGGAAAAAAATGTTTTTAATATATAAAAATGGTCCGTTCCCACATTCCCTGACTAACTAGCTCCCCTTACTTGCCCCCCTATTTTCTGTTACTTCTCTTTCAATGTTTCTTCATGTTATTTTTTTTTTTTTTTTGTTTTTTGTTCGCTTGTTCGTTCGTTCCTTTCGTTCGTCTTGCATTTGATTAACCTACTAAAGGCGTTTGGGCGTGGTGGCTAGTGTTGTTCCTGTTCTTGTTGTTGTTGTAGTTGCAATTTCAGCATTTTCTTAACGGGTAACTTTAATACAAAATGCGGGTGGCAAGGAAACGAACAAAGAATGAAAATGCATAAATGCATAAAAAATTGGCCAGCTTACAAGCAGCTTTACATATGTAGGGGCTTGAGTTAAAAGGGGAGCGATGGAAATGGCAGGATTGCAAGGATTGTAAGGAGAGGGCGACGTTTATGTTTACATTGTTGCAGTAAAGATTTTTCCGACACGTGTGTTTGCTTTCCCTTTTTCCACTTCCGTGTCCTCAGCCAGTTAGGTTTTTACCTCAATTTGACTTTCTGTGGTCGGAGGAGGGAAACGCATGAAGTTTTTGATGAGACTTTAAAAATATTTTTACACATTCGTTTGCAATTTAAAGCATTCACTATCGCCAATCAACGAGCTTAATATATTCAAATTTCATTTTCATTTTTATTTCTTTTTTTTTTTTTGATTTTAAGATGTTAAAAATAATTCCCTCAAATGCTGATATTATTTTTTTGCCGCTGCACTAAAGTATGCAATGAAAATTTTTCCATTGCGTATGCGTGGCTCTGCGCATGTGGTATGCATTGCATTTCCTTTTTTTGTGTGTGTGTGTGTTATATACATTTTTTTTGTGGCCATGGTCATGCATTTCCGGTTTTAATGATTATAACACAATCAAGTGCATATTGCCTAATTAGCGGACCCCGGGAACAGCAAAACGCCAGTCAGGCTGCATAAAGTGCATAAAATATTTGCCGCGTATCCTGCGGGCATATATATGTACTAATATGTGCTTCAGTGTGAGAGTATTTGTGTATAGATGGGTATGTGTGCGAGTGTGCATGTATGCACGTATTTTATGTCGCTTATTGAAAGGCATGCCACAAGCGAGGGACGTTCAATAGATGCAGCAACAATTTTCATGTTGGTTTTATGGCTCCTGTTTGTGTTTGTGTGAGCAAGAGTACATGCCTGCGTATGTATGTATGTGTGTGTATGAGTCTATGTTGGCTACCAGTTCCATTTGTTAGCTATTCCAAACACTCAACAGCTATTCATTAGCACAAACTACACTGATCAACACAATATTCGAAATGTTAAAGAAATTTTTTTAAACAATATTCATAAACGGGAAAATATCCTTTTGGGCTTCAATCTAAAAGTGGAAAACTTTGTTCAATTCGCAATGACTTGATCAGTAAATGGGAAGGAGCTATACAAGCCATTGGAATTAGAGACAGATTAAAAATAAGTTAAAAAGCATTCCGGCATTCTGAGTATATAAAGTAGTGCCAAATTTGATAACAATCTATTCACTACACCCAAGGATATAGTCTAATTATACAACTTTTCTCTCCAGATTTAATTGAAGAATCATAAATTAATCTACATTATTTTTGAATTTTATCTATTTAACTTTTTGTTTGCTTCGTTTGACTAAATTTTCCGTATTTCTGAATTTCGAATGCAATGTAAAATTTACAAGGGTGTAGAAATGTCGCAGTGATCGTAGTTCGTCCGTTTTCGTTTAAAGGATTTTAAATTTGCTAGACTAGTATCAGGTTTTTGCCCTCCCAAACGGTTCCATAATAGTTCTAAGAAACAATTTAGTGTAAGTATTTTAATAATAAGTTAATTTACTTCCAAGTAATATATTGGTTCTCAATTGAAGAAAGAATAAATTTCTTTTCATAAAATTCTAAACAAAGAATAATATGGATAAAAGGCGACCTTGACGACAATTTTTTGTATTGATTAATTATCTATGTATGTATATTGTGCCCAATTACTTCTACACAAAAATATATCTTACCCAAAAAAGTCCACACCAAAATTTAGCCGATTTTTATCACATTGCAATTACACACAAATAAACCCACAAAATCAATCGACAACATAAACAACAAACTTATTTTTGGTTAAATATAAATTGCATAATATTTAACAGTTGTAAATTATAGTATTTATAAATAACGCTTGAATATTGTATACCTAAATGTGTAACAAATTATAACTGTAATAAATTGATTTTATGCTATTTAATACAAAACAAATGATTTTAAATCATACCAAATTCAGTTCTTTGAAAGATGCATTTATTTTTTAACGTCTATTTATTGGCCATGTGCTGCATTGAGAAATTTAATGAAACTTTGCCAAAGAACATAGATCGAAATATTTTATGTCACCCGGATAATCGTATATATCAATGGAATTGTACGCGTGGAATAAACCGATGCAAATGTGATGAAGTCGAACAATTAAATTTAAATGTTTCCACTAAAAATGGATTGGACACAAGCAGTTTGCAACGTTAAAAACTTCAATCGTTTCCAGTTGGTTGCTCAGTTAAGTTTAACAATGCATTTGCTGCTTTTCATCTACTTTTTGGCCTTGCTATTCACAGTCGGCGAAGCAAAGGAAGAACCCTATCTTTGCACTCGTCACAAGGATGATTTTAGTTGTATTGGTAAACGTTGCACTTGCACAAGAAGAAAGTAATGTGAACTATATAAAATATAACATGGCTTTAAGAAAATATATGAATCCGTTTTCACTTTCTACGTATTCGAATCATCTGGGAATGATTCTTTTCTTGGTTTCCCTTTAATCAGATCAACTTCGCTTAGAGTCGGCAATTCTTTAACCAAGTCAGGCATTCTGACAAAAATCAAATGAGGATCACCCATCAGTTGACGGGCCAAAAAAAGAAATGGTTTCTCATAGTTATAACATGACATCAGAGACATTTCGATATGCTTTTTATTCTTGTGTTTATTCTTTGAATAAGTCCTTATTGAATCAGCCTTATTGCCGCATAGAACAACTGGTTTCTGGGGACATATGCGCATTAAGTCACGATTCCATCTGCTTACGTTGCTCAGTGTAGCTGCACGTGTTGCGTCAAACATTATAATCGCACATTCGGCCATAATATAATAACCATCTCGCAAACCAGCGTATTTCTCTAAGCCGGCCGTGTCCCAAACGGTAAAACTTATGGGTCCCTGATTTGTCTGAAAGTTCAAGGTAGAAATCTCAACACCTTGAGTTGGCACATGACGCCTAAGAAATTCGCCAGTCAAATGGCGTCTTATCAATGTCGATTTACCAGTCTGGCTGTCTCCCAGCAGAACACACTTAACTGGCATAGGAATAGCCATTTAAAAAAAAAAAAAAATGTATGAAAATGATTCTGATTGTATTAAAATTTGAAGGTGTTGTGTTAAGCAATGATAACTTGTTGTGGAAGTATTAAGGAAGAGCCTTCTGTGACTTGTAACAGAAAGTGAAAGATGGCTACAGTACTTTGATCTTATCAACTCGAAATATAATTGTTTAATTAGAAAATATATAGAAAACGTAATAAAACTAATCTAAATTATGAGATATGTATGCGAATGGACTTGTTCCCTGCCTTCAATGACTAAACTTCTCCCCTTTTTTCTTTCTTCCCATTTTAAAATTCGAATATCTGAGCTAAGTTTTATAATGTAATGCAAAGACAATACAAAATTTTTTTGGAGCTAAAATCTCTGGAAGATTATATAACAAAGTAACATCAGCAAAAGAAAGTTTCGAGTTTCTACTTTCAATAATTATTTAATGCAAATCATTCAATTGCTTTTGCAAAATAAAGTGAACTAGTGGAAAAAATTATACTCTTTCTAGTCTACCTATAAAATATCGAATTTAATAGTTAACTTTTAAATTTATTTTTTAAATATAAAGCAACTAATTCCCGTCTGCCTCTTTATTTGAAACAAAGCCCACTTATGTACATATATTCTCTCGAAAACTGCAATTCATTAATCCATATAAAAACAGTTTTCTCTACAATATATACATTTAAATCGAAAAAAAAAAAAATACAAAACAAACATTTTGTTTAATGTTTGCATTGCAGTTTTTAACGCGTTATTTGTTGTGGCTATAACTGAGTTTCATTTCATGTTTTTTTTTATAGTTTGGTTTTTGTTTTTGGTTAGTGGCCTAATCCCATTTTATTTGTATTATTGGCGCTTTTAATTGCCATAATTAAATGTCAAATTAAATACTAAAATTGTGTGGTTTAATTAATTCAATTACCCTCAAAAATGATCAAAGCACGAAAATTCATTTCATTTCAAACAACTGGCCGCATATTGCATAACTTGTAAATATCGAAAAAGTTAATATATATACATATATATATATTCTGGTTTTCGGCGATGTCCCTAAGGTACAGTCCTTTATGGTTTATGGTGTAATAGACCACACTCGAGTGGGTCATGCCCCGGCGAAACTTAAGTTGCAGTTGGCGAAAGTAAGCAGGATGGAAGCCAAGTTTCCGGCAACAAGGGACAACGCGGACGACTCTTATCCTGCGTAAAATCCGCAAAAAAAAAGGAACTAGTGAATAATTCGCGATAAATGTTGCATGAGAAATGAGGTACGAAATTGAAGTTGACACTCGGTCTTGTGAGTTAAAAGAGTTTTCTTTTTCTGTTTTCTGTTTTTTTTTTTTTTTCTTTTTGTCTTTTATTTGCCAGCTTACGTACAATGGAAGTAATTTCGTTGCATACTTTCAGGATGCCTTCCCAATGTTTTTCTCACTTTCTTTCTCTGTCTCTACATTGCGCTCTCATTTGCTTTCAAAACACTTTAGATTGACACTTCTTTTTTTTCCCAAAGTATTGCAAATCACGAACGCGAGTGTTGTCGTGTTGTTGTTTACTTGGTTTTTGGTATTTATGTTTTATCCGCGTAACGTGTCCGTCAGCATGGCACACTAAAATCATACTAAACTAATTTACTTAGCAGCACGCACTGATTACACAAAGTCATCAGCCAACGAGCCGCTACGATGTTCGCCAGGACACGAGTCCTGGCCTCGGCTCTGGAACGAAGTCGTGAGAGCGAAAGAATATAACGAAGTTGTTAAAGTTCGTTCACGATGCAAAGGAAGTTGCCGACACAAGAACGAAGTTGTTGTTGATGTCGAAGCCATTGCCAAAGAGAATGTTAAACAGCTTAAGAGCACAACAGCTGTTTTAGGTTGTTAAACTTAACAGTTTACTGTTAAAGCAAGTAAGTATTAAGTTGATGGTAACAATTTGGCTAAATAAACAAAGAGTAAGCAAAATCCAACTGAATGGAGGTGTTCGTGAAGCTTAAGAAACTTATGTTTAGACTATCATTTATTGGTTAATCGAGAAATTGATAGCTAACTTCACAACGCCAACGCCAACCATGAATTATCATACATATATTATCTGTACTATACTATATTCATTTTATCAGTCAGTTCGACTCTTTTTATCTATTGTTTCTTCATAGATGGCGCCAAAATACTACAGAAGATTTCTTATTTCATAAGTCGAAGATTAAAGAAGCCTTTCTAGTATTGCTTTAATTTTATTACTGTGTGCTTTTAGATAAATCTGAAGCTATATCTAAGACACTGGGGCTTTCGGTTAATATATTATATATAAATTATATAATGCCATATTATGTTTATAGTTGAATTTTGTAATATTAATAGATTAAAATTAAGACATGGACAGATTCAAGTAGTAAGAGTTTAAGTGCAAAATAAAATATATAAAATCAGCTTCCGATATTGGATATCTTTAATATTATACATCTGTCGAATGTATAATGATTTAAATCTTTTAAACATTTGTCCATAAATGTTACAGTTCTATTTCATTATTTATTATTTGGCATACAAAAAATTACTGATTTCAAGATTGAAATTGATACACTAATTTATCGATTTATATGCAAAAATGTTCCTTTAAAATTTATGTCATTTCATCACCAACGACAAGGTCCCGACTAAGTAAGCCATACCCCCCGATTTTGGTCAAAGCCTTCAATCATTTAAAATGCCCCAGACATATATACAAACACAAACATACACACAGACACAAACACACGCACGTACACACAGTCATCAATGGAAGAATCAAACATTATTTATGCAAATTACATACCATTATTATTAGAGCTAACAACGACAACAATAACAACAAAATCGGACATCAACCCTCGACCCCTAAAAAACCACCAAACCACCGACCGCCAACGGCCAACACCAAAACTCAAACTCCTAAAAAAAAACTGGGTGGGGGGTTGAGAGGAATTCAACCATATCCGTCATAGTCATAAGGGCGCTCTTGGCCAATGCATTGGGGAACCAATTTGGCAGCCGGCATAAATAAATTTCCACTTAATGTAGGTCAGTAATATGTGTGCTGAAGCATTTTACAGTAACAGAGAATGAACAAAAATAAAAAGAGTATTATTTGTATGTTGAAGAGACTACGATGCGTTCTCTTTTTATTAAAAAAATATTTACTCTTTTAAGAAGGCAACTCTCTTAGCTCGAGATGTTAACAACAAATTCTTTCCTAGAACTGTAGTAATGAACTTGCATAACAAAAGACTTTCATATTATATACTCTATTTAGTATTAGTATTGAAACCAACTCTCATAATTTAATTGACCAATTGAATTAAATATTTTATAGTTCAAGTACTTATTCTTGATGGGTACTAAAGGTTAATTAGCTCTAGTTAGTTAGTCGAGTACATTATGTTTCAGTATAAGAAGAAGGAACTTTCTTTTTATTATGTAAAGACGTTTTTTTGAAAAAATTCTAAAGAAAAGTAATGCAATTTCGTATAGCAAAAGTTTTTTAAATCATTGGATTTTCTAACAATTTGTAAATATATTAATATAGTCAAAAATATATTGAAAAAAATTTTGAATTTTCCCAAGGACTTGCTTAAGTAATTTTGCTCCAGTCCGAGGCCCTGAAGTTTAGTGTGTGACTCCAAAGACTTTAAAAATAAATACATTTGAAACATTTTAGACCAACTATTGGAATGGAAAATAGATTACTTCAGATAAGTTTAGATATTTAGAGAACATATTACATGCAAGTGAAGAGTATTACACACTAAATATAGTAAATATTATTAGTAGAAATAAAGAAATAGATATTCCACAAATTATTACACAAAATCTAGTTAGTCCAATTATCTAACTTTGCCTTTTTTTAAACTATTAAAAACTAATTTACAAAAATATTAAATAATCCTTTTTTAAATAAGATATGATAAACTGGTTGTTAGATTTCAACTAATTGTTTTTCAAGTATCTTTCGTTGCTACAGAAGGACTCTTAGCTTATGACATATCGAATGAGATGGAAAAGATACGCCGGGCAAACTAAATAACCAAAAGTAAGAAGTGAAATCCTGGCCAAAGAAAAGGAAATCCACTTTATGGATAGCAGCCGGACTCTGTTGCATTTGCCTGTGGCTACATAAATAAAACAAGAGCCAAAAATGAAAACGAAACTAAGTGTGTATGTGTGTGTGTGTGTGTGTGTGTGTGTGTGTGTGTGTGTGTGTGTGTGTGTGTGTGTGTGTGTGTGTGTGTGTGTGTGTGTGTGTGTGTGTGTAAACCAACGAAATACTCATTCCAACATACTTACCAGCCCCAACCATAGATTTTTGCGTAGTCCTCACCCCACCACCAGAATCCCTCTGTTACACACACTCATACACACACCACTCTTGGTAACGCATACTATTGCAATGCAAGTTGGTAAAATTTATGTACAAACTCACTTAGGCAAGAATGTTTATGCGTTTTGTACGTGTTGGTTTGCTGTCGCTCATATGAAAAGTTGAGAGAAGAGCAGCGGAGTGCAGTCAGTGGAAAGAGAGAGCGAAAGAGAAAGAGTAGAGAATACCCCTTCCCCTCCTCTAGGAACACCAACATTCTATCTCCATCTCCCACATTTATTTTGTCATTTTGTGAACGTTTTTTGGCAACATTTTTGAATGCCGTTTGCACGCACAGCAGGCTGACTGGTTGCTGGCTGGTTGGCTGCCTTTCATGGCAAAAGTGTAATGAAATTTTCTTGTTTTTTTGCTAATGACTTAAATGCAAAGGAATTTATGTAGCCCATGTATACCAGTTAAGCTAATTGCAAGTGACATTTGATTAAAAATGACAAATACTTAGGTGAGGCACAACAAATTATGTTGAAAGTGAAAAAAAATTTAAACCATCTAGCTATTTAGAAAGAACATTTAGGATAAAAATTTATGTTAATATAGTTAATGACCTAATTCTTCTGTGTAACTGTTTAAATAAATCGTTCGTGGAATTATTTGAAATAAAATAAATATACGATTCATTGGAACTATTTGTCATATGCTAAAACAAACTAACAACATAAATGACTAAAACTAATTTAACTTTAATAAAGCGGGACTGTTTTTTTATTTATTTAAGAACTGACAACTATATTTATATATCGAATATTCAATAGAGTATATCAGGCGCGTTTACAGGGGGCTACGCGCCTGGAGTATATACATAGTAAACACTGACTATAAAGGGGGAACTCCAAGCAAATTTGGTTTCAAAAATTAATAGTTATTTTTTTTTTTAGGTAAATAGTTAAGATATTTAGTTTAGTTTTCATATTCGGTTTAATACTTTCCGAATAAAATTCTTAAAATAAAAAACCTTGGTTTAGGTAGTTAATTCAACCGATTCTAATAGAAACTGATTCCGCTTTTGCCAAGCAATGTTTGTATATCATCCCAAAAAGTAGGCAACACTTTACGGTTACACTTTTAGATTTGCTTTTTTCTCATTTAAAACTATTTAAAAATATATTATATAAATATATTAATATTTTCAAGTTTGCAATGCAGTATTTTGACCCCCTTTTGAATATGTAACAAAATTTTCTCTCTATATTTTGGGTTTTAAAATAAAACTATATTCCAAAAGTTCTAAAGTTTTTATTCCCAATCGTTTAAGACCGACCGATTTGTTCGATGAGTGTCATGTAAAATTAAATTCTTATCTGGTCAAATCTGTCCGAGAAATTTGTGGATTATGGAGAAACCTAATATTGAAAAGGTTTACAAATTTTAAAAGAGTTAAGACAAGTAAATATCTAAGTATAAATTCGTTGCTCTTTTTTCAGTTGAATTTATTTTTGCATCAAAATGAGGGCCAATTATATGTCACCGTTAGAACTATGTATTTGCATATAATTAGCTCTCAACTTTGAGTTGGCGTCTGCGGCCTTTAGATGCAAACGTAACTTGGAAAAATTTTTGTGCATTTCTTTTGCATTATTTCTTCCACAGTAGCTTCCACTTGCTCTGGCTCTCACGCCTCGGCCAACTTTGACAATGAAGTTGCAAGGATGACGAACACAGAAGATGGAAAAAAACAGAAATGTATATCTATGTAGCAAAAGAGAATATCATTGGCATGCAGAAAAGTTTCCGCCTCGAGTATGAGACGATGGTGGGGGTTTCTGTTGCCGTCGAGGCGCCAACTTAATAAGGCCACCAGCCTCTTTAGAGTGACTGGGGGGAAAAACTGTTGAGAGAAATGCTAACAGAAACAGAGAAAGTGCAGTCGATGGCTTTAAGTATCTAAATTGCATTTTAATATAAAAAGCGAATAATAAATATAGTTATTCTCTTTCGGTAATTCACTAAAAAGTGAAAGTATCCACAAAGAGTACTCTAAAGTTTTAAAGCCATTTGAAAAAAAACGTTGAAGAGCCTCGGGTTAATAGAACCCTAATTAGCCAGTCAGCTTGGCCTGCATTTTCATTAACTCGGCACAAACTCTGCTATCATCAGCCAGAAACAGAAAATCTATGCACATTTTGTTTGGAAATCTCCGCGCCATGGTTGTGAAATTTTGGGCCGTCTATGCTAAAACTGTTACTATTAGTGTGATTTTTGGGCTAACACAGTCGATGTAATTATTCGCTGGCGATGCTGGATCGGCAAAACTCCTAACCAAATTATGTCTGGCTGCAAAGTAGCCAGTGAACAGCGAACTCAATGATAGGTAAACTAATTTGGGAGAATCATTGAACCATGGCAAGCAACAAAAGAAACATTTTATTAATTTATCAGTTTATTGTTTTGTCATTTACACCTCTATATAAATAGGCTATTAATAAGCTCTGCTTATCTAGTATTATCCATCTCAATATGGAGGATATTTAAAAAACCGCCTCAAGACGAGTTTAATAATTGAAAAAAACTGGGTAAAAATTACGTTTCAACTCGTCGCATTCAACGTTTACATTTTCTTTTGATTATGGGCTCACTGTTATCTTTAATGTGAAGATTGCCGAACTATTTACAAGTTTGTCAAATCATTTTTTTTTAAGGTGTTTTCTCCGCCCAAGAGAGTGCTCACTGTATGTTGGCAGATATAAATTTGGTTTCATATGTATGGGATCAGTATTAGTTTATGTAGAGCTTAAAAATTCATAAGAGTTAAAACATTTATTACAGGTTATTCCTTAATATACAAGTTTCGTTTAAATTTGTGCTTCCTTAAACTTATTTCTAGTTTATACACAATATTCCGATTTGCCACACACACAGGTTCTATCCACGCAGATGAACTCATCCTTTTTAGTGCAAAGATATTGTCCTTCGAACGTACCATTGTCCGGATTTTTAGTAGTAGTAGGAGGACTTGTAGTGCCAACAGTAGTAGAAGTTGGAGCCGTAGAAGTAGTAGAATCAGCAGGAGTAGTGGTATCAGTAAAAGTAGTAGAATCAGTAGGATCAGTAAAAGTAGTAGAATCATTAGGATCAGTAAAATCAGTAGGATCAGTAAGATCAGTAGAATCAGTAGGATCAGTAGAATCAGTAGAATCAGTAGGATCAGTAGAATCAGTAGGATCAGTAGGATCAGTAGAATCAGTAGGATCAGTAGCAGTAGTAGGATCAGTAGAATCAGTAGTATCAGTAGTATCAGTAGTATCAGTAGTATCAGTAGTATCAGTAGTATCAGTAGTATCAGTAGTATCAGTAGTATCAGTAGTATCAGTAGTATCAGTAGTATCAGTAGTATCAGTAGTATCAGTAGTATCAGTAGTATCAGTAGTATCAGTAGTATCAGTAGTATCAGTAGTATCAGTAGTATCAGTAGTATCAGTAGTATCAGTAGTATCAGTAGTATCAGTAGTATCAGTAGTATCAGTAGTATCAGTAGTATCAGTAGTATCAGTAGTATCAGTAGTATCAGTAGTATCAGTAGTATCAGTAGTATCAGTAGTATCAGTAGTATCAGTAGTATCAGTAGTATCAGTAGTATCAGTAGTATCAGTAGTATCAGTAGTATCAGTAGTATCAGTAGTATCAGTAGTATCAGTAGTATCAGTAGTATCAGTAGTATCAGTAGTATCAGTAGTATCAGTAGTATCAGTAGTATCAGTAGTATCAGTAGTATCAGTAGTATCAGTAGGATCAGTAGGATCAGTAGAATCAGTAGAATCAGTAGGATCAGTAGCAGTAGTAGGATCAGTAGAATCAGTAGGATCAGTAGAATCAGTTGGATCAGTAGAATCAGTAGGATCAGTAGCAGTAGTAGGATCAGTAGGATCAGTAGCAGTAGTAGGATCCGAAGTAGTAGTAAGATCTGTCGGAGACGTAGTAATACTAGAAGTAGTAGGATCGGTAGTAGTAGAATTAGGATCAACTGGCTCAGTAGTGCCAGGAGGACAGGGAGTGGTTCGTGAAGTAGTAGTAGTTGGTCTCCAATTCCATGCACCACTTAAATTAAAGGCAAGAAGCAGATTTAACAGAAATAGATAACTCATTTCAAAAACGTAGATAGACCAACTGAATCAATACTTTACCTAACAGATCCACAATAGGTAAACAAATTCATTTGATAGGGTCATTAAGTCAAGTTATGTGCTAAAGATAATATTCACCATAACTAAATTTAAAAATTTTTTCTGATCAACTAGTAGATGACATCAGACATACTCTCCGTGTTATTAAGAAAAGACTGACGGTAAATACACTGATTTTATAAAAGTAAAAGGTTGACGCTAATGAATCTCTAAAAACGTGGGTAAATTTTTTCATTACCGCCCCCCTCTTCATAAAATTACCCCTCGACCAACTACTGATATGAAATAAGTGTTTATTATGAAGCAAGCAAGTCGTCCCTGCCGACATTATACCCTGTACCATGTAGTTATATTAAGTAAAATAAAACCATAAATTTCATGCAAAATTCTCTTTTATATCTCGCTCACTCTTAATAGCTAATGCCGCCCATGGCGTTTTGGCGAAATTTAGCTAACTGATGCATTTTGTCTATATAATTGTGCCAAGTAAGAATACGATATCGTTAATATAGCTCTAGTAATTCATTTTTTCTAAATAGCGGAAGCTTAAGTGGACGAGGCTAAAATTTGAAACAAACTAGATCTGCTTGGACATTAGAGGGATGTTCACATCAAATTTTGTAACTCTAACTCTTATAGTCTTCAAGATCTAGGTGTTTATACTGACGGATGGATTGACGGACAGACGGACAGATCATACATGTATGTATGAACACACATTTGAGCGACTTTACTATACTGTTCTGCCCTATGGATACAGGGTATAATTATTCTTCAATATATAGTATTAGTTGATTCCCTTTTTAATTGATTATGGGCCGACTGTTATCTTTTAGAGATTCAAAAGTTGCAATATTCACAAGTTCTTTTTACTGTATATTGGCAGATATAAATTTTATACAAACTTCGTCATATTTTGTCTACGGGGTAAGTTTTATTTTTTGTAGAGCTTAAGTATTTATAAGAATTAAAATATTTATTCCTTCATATACAAGTTTCGTTTAAATTTGTGCTTCCTTAAACATATTTTTAGTTTATACACAATATTCTGCTTTGGTACACAAGCAGGTTTTATCCACGCAGATGAACACATCTTTTTTTTTAGTGCAAAGATATCGTCCATCATCATCCGGTTTTTTAGTAGTAGTAGGAGGAGTAGCAGCAGTAGAAGTAGCCGAAGTAGTACTTGTAGTATCAGCAGTAGTTGTAGGAGTACTTGTTGTGCCAACAGTAGTGGTAGCAGTACTTGTAGTTTCAGCAGAAGTGGTAAGAGTACCAGCAGTAGTGATATCATCAGTAGCAGAAGTAGGAGTAGTAGTAGTAGTGCGCGTAGTAGTATAAGGTGTACTTGTAATAGGATTAGTAGTGGGGGTTGTAGTAGTAGTAGGAGTAGTAGTGGGAGTTGTAGTAGTAGTAGGAGTAGTAGTGGGAGTTGTAGTAGTAGTGGAAGTTGTAGTAGTAGTAGCAGTAGAATCAGTAGGATAAGTAGAGTCAGAAGGATCCGTAGTAGTAGTAAGATCTGTCGGAGACGTAGTAATAGTAGAAGTACTAGGATCGGTAGTAGTAGTAGTAGTAGTAGGTGGCGTAGTAGTAGGAGTAATAGTAGTAGTATTAGTAGGCTTAGTAGTAATAGGCGTAGTAGTAGTAGTGCTAGGAGTAGTAGTAGTAGTACTAGGAGTAGTAGGAGTAGTAGTAGTAGTAGGCGTTGTAGTAGTAGTACTAGGAGTAGTATGAGTAGTAGTAGTAGGCGTAGTAGTATTAGGCGTAGTAGTAGTACGAGCAGAAGTGGCAGTTGTAGTAGTAGTAGAATTAATAGGATAACTAGAATCAAAAGGATCCGTAGTAGTAGTTAGATCTGTCGGAGACGTAGTAATAGTAGAAGTAGTAGGATCGGTAGTAGTAGAGTATGGATCAACTGGCTCTGTAGTCAGAGGAGGACAGCGAGTGGTACGCGAAGTAGTAGTAGTTGGTCTCCAATTCCATGCTTCACTAGTAGTAGGAGCAGTAGTAGTAGTAGTAGTAGTAGTAGTAGTAGTAGTAGTAGTAGTAGTAGTAGTAGTAGTAGTAGTAGTACCAGTAGTGGTAGAAGTACTTCTAGTACCAGCAGCAGTGGTAAGAGTACTTGTAGTGTCAGCAGAAGTAGTAAGACTACCAGCAGTAGTGATACCATCAGTAGTAGTAGTAGGAGTAGTACTAGTAGTAGCAGTAGTGGAATCAGTAGCAGTAGTAGGATCCGTTAAATCAGTAGGATCAATAGAATCAGCAGTAGTGGTAGGAGTTCTTGTAGTGTCAGCAGAAGTGATAAAAGTACCAGCAGTAGTGATATCAGTAGGAGTAGTGGCAGAAGCAGCAGTAGTAGGATCAGTAGCAGAAGTAGGATCAGTAGGATCCGTAAAATCACTAGGATCAATAGATTCAGCAGTAGTGGTACGCGTAGTAGTAGTAGTAGAAGTAGTAGAAGTAGTAGGAGTAGTAGTAGTAGTAGGCGTAGTAGAATTAGGTGTAGTAGTAGTAGTGGGAGTTGTAGTAGTAGTGGGAGTGGTAGTTGGAGTTGTAGTACTAGTAGTAGTGGAATCAGTAGGATAAGTAGAGTTAAGAGGATCCGTAGTAGTAGTTAGATCTGTCGGAGACGTAGTAATAGTAGAAGTAGTAGAATCGGTAGTAGTAGAATAGGGATCGACTGATTCAATAGTGAGAGGAGGACAGCGAGTGGTACGTGAAGTAGTAGTAGTTTGTCTCCAATTCCATGCTTCACTACTAGTAGGAACAGTATTAGTAGTAGTAGTAGTAGTAGTAGAAGTAGTAGGAGTAGTAGTAGTAGCAGCAGTAGTGGTAGAAGTACTTGTAGTCCCAGCAGTAGTGGTGGGAGTACTTGTAGTGCCAGCAGTAGTTGTAGGAGTACTTATAGTACCAGAAGAAGTGGTAGGAGTACTTGTAGTACCAGCAGTAGTGGTAGGAGTACTTGTAGTGTCAACAGAAGTGGTAAGAGTACCAGCAGTAGTGATATCATCAGTAGTAGTACTAGGAGTAGTGGTAGAAGCACCAGTAGTAGGTTCAGTACCAGACGTAGGATCAGTAGGATCCGTAAAATCAGTAGGATCAATAGATTCAGCAGTAGTGGTAGGCGTACTAGTAGGAGCAGTAGGAGTTGTAGTAGTAGGAGTAGGAGCAGTAGGAGTAGTAGTAGTAGGAGTAGTAATAGTAGTGGGCGTAGTAGTGGTAGTTGTAGTAGGAATAGCAGTAGTACCAGCAGTAGTGGTAGAAGTACTTGTAGTACCAGCAGAAGTGGTAGAAGTAGTAGTAGTACCAGCAGTAGTGGTAGAAGTACTTGTAGTACCAGCAGAAGTGGTAGAAGCAGTAGTAGTACCAGCAGTAGTGCTAGAAGTACTTGTAGTACCAGCAGTAGTGGTAGGAGTACTTGTAGTGTCAGCAGAAGTGGTAAGAGTACCAGCAGTAGTGATATCATCAGTAGTAGTAGTAGGAGTAGTGGTAGAATCAGCAGAAGTAGGATCAGTAGCAGAAGTATTATCAGTAGGATCCGTAAAATCAGTAGGATCAATAGATTCAGCAGTACTGGAACGCGTAGTAGTAGTAGTAGAAGTAGTAGGAGTAGTAGTAGTAGTAGGCGTGGTAGAATTAGGTGCAGCAGTAGTAGTGGGAGTGGTAGTTGGAGTTGTAGTACTAGTAGTAGTGGAATCAGTAGGATAAGTAGAGTTAAAAGGATCCGTAGTAGTAGTTAGATCTGTCGGAGACGTAGTAATAGTAGAAGTAGTAGAATCGGTAGTAGTAGAATAAGGATCGACTGACTCAGTAGTGAGAGGAGAACAGCGAGTGGTACGTGAAGTAGTAGTAGTTTGTCTCCAATTCCATGCTTCACTACTAGTAGGAACAGTATTAGTAGTAGTAGAAGTAGTAGGAGTAGTAGTAGTAGCAGCAGTAGTGGTAGAAGTACTTGTAGTGCCAGCAGTAGTGGTGGGAGTACTTGTAGTATTGGTAGGAGTACTTGTAGTTCCAGCAGAAGTGGTAGGAGTACTTGTAGTACTAGCAGTCGTAGTAGGAGTACTTGTAGTAGGAGAAGTGGAAGGAGTACTTGTAGTACCAGCAGTAGTGGTGGGAGTACTTGTAGTGCCAGCAGTAGTTGTAGGAGTACTTATAGTACCAGCAGTAGTGGTAGGAGTACTTGTAGTACCAGCAGTAGTGGTAGGAGTACTTGTAGTGTCAACAGAAGTGGTAAGAGTACCAGCAGTAGTGATATCATCAGTAGTAGCAGTAGGAGTAGTGGTAGAAGCACCAGTAGTAGGTTCAGTACCAGACGTAGGATCAGTAGGATCCGTAAAATCAGTAGGATCAATAGATTCAGCAGTATTGGTAGGCGTACTAGTAGGAGCAGTAGGAGTTGTAGTAGTAGGAGTAGAAGCTGTAGGAGTAGTAGTAGTAGGAGTAGTAATAGTAGTGGGCGTAGTAGTGGTAGTTGTAGTAGGAATAGCAGTAGTACCAGCAGTAGTGGTAGAAGTACTTGTAGTACCAGCAGAAGTGGTAGAAGCAGTAGTAGTACCAGCAGTAGTGCTAGAAGTACTTGTAGTACCAGCAGTAGTGGTAGGAGTACTTGTAGTGTCAGCAGAAGTGGTAAGAGTACCAGCAGTAGTGATATCATCAGTAGTAGTAGTAGGAGTAGTGGTAGAATCAGCAGAAGTAGGATCAGTAGCAGAAGTATTATCAGTAGGATCCGTAAAATCAGTAGGATCAATAGATTCAGCAGTAGTGGAACGCGTAGTAGTAGTAGTAGAACTAGTAGGAGTAGTAGTAGTAGTAGGCGTGGTAGAATTAGGTGCAGCAGTAGTAGTGGGAGTGGTAGTTGGAGTTGTAGTACTAGTAGTAGTGGAATCAGTAGGATAAGTAGAGTTAAAAGGATCCGTAGTAGTAGTTAGATCTGTCGGAGACTTAGTAACAGTAGAAGTAGTAGAATCGGTAGTAGTAGAATAAGGATCGACTGACTCAGTAGTGAGAGGAGGACAGCGAGTGGTACGTGAAGTAGTAGTAGTTTGTCTCCAATTCCATGCTTCACTACTAGTAGGAACAGTATTAGTAGTAGTAGAAGTAGTAGGAGTAGTAGTAGTAGCAGCAGTAGTGGTAGAAGTACTTGTAGTGCCAGCAGTAGTGGTGGTAGTACTTGTAGAATTGGTAGGAGTACTTGTAGTTCCAGCAGAAGTGGTAGGAGTACTTGTAGTACTAGCAGTCGTAGTAGAAGTACTTGTAGTAAGAGAAGTGGAAGGAGTACTTGTAGTATCAGCAGTAGTGGTGGGAGTACTTGTAGTGCCAGCAGTAGTTGTAGGAGTACTTATAGTTCCAGCAGAAGTGGTAGGAGTACTTGTAGTACTGGGAGAAGTGGTAGGAGTACTTGTAGTACCAGCAGTAGTGGTGGGAGTACTTGTAGTACCAACAGTAGTGGTATCAGCGGTAGTAGTAGTAGGCGTGGTAGTGGTAGTAGGAGTAGTAGTAATATTAGGAGAAGTAGTAGTAGTAGGTGCAGTATTAGTAGTCGTAGTAGGAGCAGTAGTGGTAGTAGTATTAGGAGTAGTAGTAGTACCAGCAGTAGTGGTAGAAGTACTTGTAGTACCAGCAGTAGTGTTAGGAGTACTTGTAGTACCAACAGTAGTGGTAGGAGTACCAGCAGTAGTGATATCATCAGTAATAGTAGTAGGAGTAGTGGTAGAAGCACCAGTAGTAGGTTCAGTACCAGACGTAGGATCAGTAGGATCCTTAAAATCAGTAGGATCAATAGATTCAGCAGTAGTGGTAGGCGTATTAGTAGAAGCAGTAGGAGTTGTAGTAGTAGGAGTAGGAGCAGTAGGAGTAGTAGTAGTAGGAGTAGTAATAGTAGTGGGCGTAGTAGTGGTAGTTGTAGTAGGAATAGCAGTAGTACCAGCAGTAGTGGTAGTAGTACCAGCAGAAGTGGTAGAAGTAGTAGTAGTACCAGCTGTAGTGGTAGAAGTACTTGTAGTAGCAGCAGAAGTGGTAGAAGCAGTAGTAGTACCAGCAGTAGTGGTAGGAGTACTTGTAGTGTCAGCAGAAGTGGTAAGAGTACCAGCAGTAGTGATATCATCAGTAGTAGTAGTAGGAGTAGTGGTAGAATCAGCAGAAGTAGGATCAGTAGCAGAAGTAGTATCAGTAGGATCCGTAAAATCAGTAGGATCAATAGATTCAGCAGTAGTGGTACGCGTAGTAGTAGTAGTAGAAGTAGTAGGAGTAGTAGTAGTAGTAGGCGTGGTAGAATTAGGTGCAGCAGTAGTAGTGGGAGTGGTAGTTGGAGTTGTAGTACTAGTAGTAGTGGAATCAGTAGGATAAGTAGAGTTAAAAGGATCCGTAGTAGTAGTTAGATCTGTCGGAGACGTAGTAATAGTAGAAGTAGTAGAATCGGTAGTACTAGAATAAGGATCGACTGACTCAGTAGTGAGAGGAGGACAGCGAGTGGTACGTGAAGAAGTAGTAGTTTGTCTCCAATTCCATGCTTCACTACTAGTAGGCACAGTATTAGTAGTAATAGTAGTAGGAGTAGTAGTAGTAGTAGGAGCAGTATTAGTAGTCGTGGTTGGAGAAGTAGTGATTGTAGTAGTAGGAGTAGTAGTAGTACCAGCAGTAGTGGTAGAAGTACTTGTAGTGCCAGCAGTAGTGGTGGGAGTACTTGTAGTATTGGCAGGAGTACTTGTAGTACCAGAAGAAGTGGAAGGAGTACTTGTAGTACCAGTATTAGTAGTCGTGGTTGGAGCAGTAGTGGTAGTTGTAGTAGGAGTAGTAGTAGTACCAGCAGTAGTGGTAGAAGTACTTGTAGTGCCAGCAGTAGTGGTGGGAGTACTTGTAGTATTGGTAGGAGTACTTGTAGTTCCAGCAGTAGTGGTGGGAGTGCTTGTAGTATAGGTAGGAGTACTTGTAGTACTAGGAGAAGTGGTAGGAGTACTAGTAGTGTCAACAGAAGTGGTAAGAGTACCAGCAGTAGTGGTATCATCAGTAGTAGTAGTAGGAGCAGTGGTAGAAGCAGCAGTAGTAGGATCACTAGCAGAAGTAGGATCAGTAGGATCCGTAAAATCAGTAGGATCAATAGATTCAGCAGTAGTGGTAGGCGTAATAGTACTTGTAGTACTAGGAGAAGTGGTAGGAGTACTTATAGTACCAGCAGTAGTGGTAGGAGTACCTGTAGTACCAGCAGTAGTTGTAGGATTACTTACAGTACCAGCAGAAGTGGTAGTAGTACTTGTAGTACCAGCAGTAGTGGTAGGAGTACTAGTAGTGTCAACAGAAGTGGTAAGAGTACCAGCAGTAGTGGTATCATCAGTAGTAGTAGTAGGAGCAGTGGTAGAAGCAGCAGTAGTAGGATCACTAGCAGAAGTAGGATCAGTAGGATCCGTAAAATCAGTAGGATCAATAGATTCAGCAGTAGTGGTAGGCGTAATAGTAGTAGTAGTAGTAGCAGTAGGAGCAGTAGGAGTTGTAGAAGTAGGAGTAGGATCAGAAGGAGTAGTAGTAGTAGGAGTAGTAATAGTAGTGGTAGTAGTAGTAGGAATAGTAGTAGTACCGGCAGTAGTGGTAGAAGTACTTGTAGTACCAGCAGTAGTGGTGGGAGTACCGGCAGTAGTGGTAGAAGCACTTGTAGTACCAGCAGTAGTGGTGGGAGTACTTGAAGTAGTGGTAGGAGTACTTGTAGTACCGGCAGTAGTGGTGGGAGTACTTGTAGTGTCAACAGAAGTGGTAAGAGTACCAGCAGTAGTGATATCATCAGTAGTAGTAGCAGGGGTAGTGGTAGAAGCAGCAGTAGTAGGATCAGTAGCAGAAGTAGGATCAGTAGGATCCGTAAAATCAGTAGGATCAATAGATTCAGCAGTAGTGGTAGGCGTAATAGTAATAGTAGTAGGAGCAGTAGGAGTTGTAGTAGTAGGAGTAGGAGCAGTAGGAGTAGTAGTAGTAGGAGTAGTAATAGTAGTGGTAGTAGTAGTAGGAATAGTAGTAGTACCAGCAGTAGTGGTGGAAGTACTTGTAGTACCAGCAGTAGTGGTGGGAGTACCGGCAGTAGTGGTGGGAGTACCGGCAGTAGTGGTAGAAGCACTTGTAGTACCAGCAGTAGTGGTGGGAGTACTTGAAGTAGTGGTAGGAGTACTTGTAGTACCGGCAGTAGTGGTGGGAGTACTTGTAGTGTCAACAGAAGTGGTAAGAGTACCAGCAGTAGTGGTATCATCAGTAGTATTAGTAGGAGTAGTGGTTGAAGCAGCAGTAGTAGGATCAGTAGCAGAAGTAGGATCAGTAGGATCCGTAAAATCAGTAGGATCTATAGATTCAGCAGTAGTGGTACGCGTAATAGTAGAAGTAGTAGGAGTAGCAGAAGTAGTAGTAGTAGTAGGCGTAGTAGTAGTAGTAGCAGGAGTAGTAGTAGTGGGAGTTGTAGTAGTGGTGGGAGTACTTGTAGTTCCAGCAGTTGTGCTAGGAGTACTTGTAGTACCAGCAGTAGTGGTATCAGCAGTAGTAGTAATAGGCGTAGTAGTAGTAGTAGCAGGTGTAGTAGGAGTAGTAGTAGTAGTAGGAGTAGTAGTAGTAGTTGCAGGAGTAGTAGGAGAAGTAGTGGGAGTTGTAGTAGTAGAAGAATCAGTAGGATAAGTAGAGTCAGAAGGATCCGTAGTAGTAGTTAGATCTGTGGGAGACGTAATAATAGTAGTAGTAGTGGAATCAGTAGGATAAGTAGAGTTAAAAGGATCCGTAGTAGTAGTTAGATCTGTCGAAGACGTAGTAATAGTAGAAGTAGTAGAATCGGTAGTAGTAGAATTAGGATCAACTGGCTCAGTAGTGAGAGGAGGACAGCGAGTGGTACGTGAAGTAGTAGTAGTTGGTCTCCAATTCCATTCTTCACTACTAGTAGGAAGAGTATTAGTAGTAGAAGTAGTGGGACTAGTAGTAGTAGAAGTAGGAGCAGTATTAGTAGTCGTAGTAGGAGCAGTAGTGGTAGTAGTAGTAGGAGTAGTATTAGTAGACATAGTAGGACCAGTAGTGGTAGTAGTAGTAGGAGTAGTAGTAGTACCAGCAGTAGTGGTAGATGTACTTGTAGTGCCAGTAGTAGTGGTGGGAGTACTTGTAGTACCAGCAGAAGTGGTAGGAGTACTTCTAGCACTAGCAGTAGTGGTAGGAGTACTTGAAGTACTGGGAGAAGTGGTAGGAGTACTTGTAGTACCAGCAGTAGTGGTTTCCGCAGTAGTAGTAGTAGGCGTAGCAGTAGTAGTAGCAGGAGTAGTAGGAGTAGTAGTAGTAGTAGGCGTAGAAGTTGTAGTAGGAGTAGTAGTAGTAGTAGGAGCAGTATTAGTAGACGTAGAAGGAGCAGTAGTGGTAGTAGTAGTAGGAGTAGTAGTAGTACCAGTAGTAGTGGTAGAAGTACTTGTAGTACCAGCAGTAGTGGTAGGAGTACTTGTAGTACCAACAGTAGTGGTAGGAGTACTTGTAGTACCAACAGTAGTGGTATCAGCGGTAGTAGTAGTAGGCGTGGTAGTAGTAGTAGGAGTAGTAGTAATATTAGGAGAAGTAGTAGTAGTAGGTGCAGTATTAGTAGTCGTACTAGGAGCAGTAGTGGTAGTAGTATTAGGAGTAGTAGTAGTACCAGCAGTAGTGGTAGAAGTACTTGTAGTACCAGCAGTAGTGGTAGGAGTACTTGTAGTACCAACAGTAGTGGTAGGAGTACTTGTAGTACCAACAGTAGTGGTGGGAGTACTTGTACTTCTAGTAGAAGTGTTAGGAGTACTTGTAGTACCAGCAGTAGTGGTAGGAGTACTTGTAGAACCAGAAGTTGTGGTAGGAGTACTTGTAGAACCAGCAGTAGTGGTTTCCGCAGTAGTAGTAGGAGGCGTAGCAGTAGTAGTAGCAGGAGTAGTAGGAGTAGTAGTAGTAGTAGTAGGCGTAGAAGTTGTAGTAGGAGTAGTAGTAGTAGTAGGAGCAGTATTAGTAGACGTAGAAGGAGCAGTAGTGGTAGTAGTAGTAGGAGTAGTAGTAGTACCAGTAGTAGTGGTAGAAGTACTTGCAGTACCAGCAGTAGTGGTAGAAGTAGTAGTAGGAGTAGTAGTACTAGTAGGAGTAGTAGTAATAGTAGGAGTAGTAGTAGTAGTAGGAGCAGTATTAGTAGTCGTAGTAGGAGCAGTATTGGTAGTAGTATTAGGAGTAGTAGTAGTACCAGCAGTAGTGGTAGAAGTACTTGTAGTACCAGCAGTAGTGGTAGGAGTACTTGTAGTACCAACAGTAGTGGTAGGAGTACTTGTAGTACCAACAGTAGTGGTGGGAGTACTTGTACTACTAGTAGACGTGATAGGAGTACTTGTAGTACCAGCAGTACTGGTAGGAGTACTTGTGGAACCAGCAGTAGTGGTTTCCGCAGTAGTATTAGTAGGCGTAGCAGTAGTAGTAGCAGGAGTAGTAGTAGTAGTAGGCGTAGAAGTTGTAGTAGGAGTAGTAGTAGTAGTAGGAGCAGTATTAGTAGACGTAGAAGGAGCAGTAGTGGTAGTAGTAGTAGGAGTAGTAGTAGTACCAGTAGTAGTGGTAGAAGTACTTGTAGTACCAGCAGTAGTACTTGAAGTAGTGGTAGGAGTACTTGTAGTACCGGCAGTAGTGGTGGGAGTACTTGTAGTGTCAACAGAAGTGGTAAGAGTACCAGCAGTAGTGATATCATCAGTAGTAGTAGTAGGAGTAGTGGTAGAAGCAGCAGTAGTAGGATCAGTAGCAGAAGTAGGATCAGTGGGATCCGTAAAATCAGTAGGATCTATAGATTCAGCAGTAGTGGTACGCGTAGTAGTAGAAGTAGTAGGAGTAGCAGAAGTAGTAGTAGGCGTAGTAGTAGTAGCAGGAGTAGTAGTAGTGGGAGTTGTAGTAGTGGTGGGAGTACTTGTAGTTCCAGCAGTTGTGCTAGGAGTACTTGTAGTACCAGCAGTAGTGGTATCAGCAGTAGTAGTAATAGGCGTAGTAGTAGTAGTAGCAGGTGTAGTAGGAGTAGTAATAGTAGTAGGAGTAGTAGTAGTAGTAGCAGGAGTAGTAGGAGAAGAAGTGGGAGTTGTAGTAGTAGAAGAATCAGTTGGATAAGTAGAGTCAGAAGGATCCGTAGTAGTAGTTAGATCTGTGGGAGACGTAATAATAGTAGTAGTAGTGGATTCAGTAGGATAAGTAGAGTTAAAATTATCCGTAGTAGTAGTTAGATCTGTCGAAGACGTAGTAATAGTAGAAGTAGTAGAATCGGTAGTAGTAGAATTAGGATCAACTGGCTCAGTAGTGAGAGGAGGACAGCGAGTGGTACGTGAAGTAGTAGTAGTTGGTCTCCAATTCCATTCTTCACTACTAGTAGGAAGAGTATTAGTAGTAAAAATAGTAGTGGGACTAGTAGTAGTAGAAGTAGGAGCAGTATTAGTAGTCGTAGTAGGAGCAGTAGTGGTAGTAGTAGTAGGAGTAGTATTAGTAGACATAGTAGGACCAGTAGTGGTAGTAGTAGTAGGAGTAGTAGTAGTACCAGCAGTAGTGGTAGATGTACTTGTAGTGCCAGTAGTAGTGGTGGGAGTACCTGTAGTACCAGCAGAAGTGGTAGGAGTACTTCTAGCACTAGCAGTAGTGGTAGGAGTACTTGTAGTACTGGGAGAAGTGGTAGGAGTACTTGTAGTACCAGCAGTAGTGGTGGGAGTACTTGTAGTACCAACAGTAGTGGTATCAGCGGTAGTAGTAGTAGGCGTGGTAGTAGTAGTAGGAGTAGTAGTAATAGTAGGAGAAGTAGTAGTAGTAGGAGCAGTATTAGTAGTCGTAGTAGGAGCAGTAGTGGTAGTAGTATTAGGAGTAGTAGTAGTACCAGCAGTAGTGGTAGAAGTACTTGTAGTACCAGCAGTAGTGGTAGGAGTACTTGTAGTACCAACAGTAGTGGTAGGAGTACTTGTAGTACCAACAGTAGTGGTGGGAGTACTTGTACTACTAGTAGAAGTGTTAGGAGTACTTGTAGTACCAGCAGTAGTGGTAGGAGTACTTGTAGTACCAGAAGTTGTGGTAGGAGTACTTGTAGAACCAGCAGTAGTGGTTTCCGCAGTAGTAGTAGTAGGCGTAGCAGTAGTAGTAGCAGGAGTAGTAGTAGGAGTAGTAGTAGTAGGCGTAGAAGTTGTAGTAGGAGTAGTAGTAGTAGTAGGAGCAGTATTAGTAGACGTAGAAGGAGCAGTAGTGGTAGTAGTAGTAGGAGTAGTAGTAGTACCAGTAGTAGTGGTAGAAGTACTTGTAGTACCAGCAGTAGTGGTAGAAGTAGTAGTAGGAGTAGTAGTAATAGTAGGAGTAGTAGTAATAGTAGGAGTAGTAGTAGTAGTAGGAGCAGTATTAGTAGTCGTAGTAGGAGCAGTATTGGTAGTAGTATTAGGAGTAGTAGTAGTACCAGCAGTAGTGGTAGAAGTACTTGTAGTACCAGCAGTAGTGGTAGGAGTACTTGTGGTACCAACAGTAGTGGTGGGAGTACTTGTACTACTAGTAGACGTGATAGGAGTACTTGTAGTACCAGCAGTAGTGGTAGGAGTACTTGTAGAACCAGCAGTAGTGGTCTCCGCAGTAGTATTAGTAGGCGTAGCAGTAGTAGTAGCAGGAGTAGTAGGAGTAGTAGTAGTAGTAGGCGAAGAAGTTGTAGTAGGAGTAGTAGTAGTAGTAGGAGCAGTATTAGTAGACGTAGAAGGAGCAGTAGTGGTAGTAGTAGTAGGAGTAGTAGTAGTACCAGTAGTAGTGGTAGAAGTACTTGTAGTACCAGCAGTAGTACTTGAAGTAGTGGTAGGAATACTTGTAGTACCGGCAGTAGTGGTGGGAGTACTTGTAGTGTCAACAGAAGTGGTAAGAGTACCAGCAGTAGTGATATCATCAGTAGTAGTATTAGGAGTAGTGGTAGAAGCAGCAGTAGTAGGATCAGTAGCAGAAGTAGGATCAGTAGGATCCGTAAAATCAGTAGGATCTATAGATTCAGCAGTAGTGGTACGCGTAGTAGTAGAAGTAGTAGGAGTAGCAGAAGTAGTAGTAGTAGTAGGCGTAGTAGTAGTAGCAGGAGTAGTAGTAGTGGGAGTTGTAGTACTGGTGGGAGTACTTGTAGTTCCAGCAGTTGTGCTAGGAGTACTTGTAGTACCAGCAGTAGTGGTATCAGCAGTAGTAGTAATAGGCGTAGTAGTAGTAGTAGCAGGTGTAGTAGGAGTAGTAGTAGTAGTAGTAGGAGTAGTAGTAGTAGTAGCAGGAGTAGTAGGAGTAGTAGTAGTAGGAGTAGTAGTAGTAGTAGCTGGAGTAGTAGGAGAAGTAGTGGGAGTTGTAGTAGTAGAAGAATCAGTAGGATAAGTAGAGTCAGAAGGATCCGTAGTAGTAGTTAGATCTGTGGGAGACGTAGTAATAGTAGTAGTAGTGGAATCAGTAGGATAAGTAGAGTTAAAAGGATCCGTAGTAGTAGTTAGATCTGTCGAAGACGTAGTAATAGTAGAAGTAGTAGAATCGGTAGTAGTAGAATTAGGATCAACTGGCTCAGTAGTGAGAGGAGGACAGCGAGTGGTACGTGAAGTAGTAGTAGTTGGTCTCCAATTCCATTCTTCACTACTAGTAGGAAGAGTATTAGTAGTAGAAGTAGTGGGACTAGTAGTAGTAGAAGTAGGAGCAGTATTAGTAGTCGTAGTAGGAGCAGTAGTGGTAGTAGTAGTAGGAGTAGTATTAGTAGACATAGTAGGACCAGTAGTGGTAGTAGTAGTAGGAGTAGTAGTAGTACCAGCAGTAGTGGTAGATGTACTTGTAGTGCCAGTAGTAGTGGTGGGAGTACCTGTAGTACCAGCAGAAGTGGTAGGAGTACTTCTAGCACTAGCAGTAGTGGTAGGAGTACTTGTAGTACTGGGAGAAGTGGTAGGAGTACTTGTAGTACCAGCAGTAGTGGTGGGAGTACTTGTAGTACCAACAGTAGTGGTATCAGCGGTAGTAGTAGTAGGCGTGGTAGTAGTAGTAGGAGTAGTAGTAATATTAGGAGAAGTAGTAGTAGTAGGTGCAGTATTAGTAGTCGTAGTAGGAGCAGTAGTGATAGTAGTATTAGGAGTAGTAGTAGTACCAGCAGTAGTGGTAGAAGTACTTGTAGTACCAGCAGTAGTGGTAGGAGTACTTGTAGTACCAACAGTAGTGGTAGGAGTACTTGTAGTACCAACAGTAGTGGTGGGAGTACTTGTACTACTAGTAGAAGTGTTAGGAGTACTTGTAGTACCAGCAGTAGTGGTAGGAGTACTTGTAGTACCAACAGTAGTGGTGGGAGTACTTGTACTACTAGTAGAAGTGGTAGGAGTACTTGTAGAACCAGCAGTAGTGGTTTCCGCAGTAGTATTAGTAGGCGTAGCAGTAGTAGTAGCAGGAGTAGTAGGAGTAGTAGTAGTAGTAGGCGAAGAAGTTGTAGTAGGAGTAGTAGTAGTAGTAGGAGCAGTATTAGTAGACGTAGAAGGAGCAGTAGTGGTAGTAGTAGTAGGAGTAGTAGTAGTACCAGTAGTAGTGGTAGAAGTACTTGTAGTACCAGCAGTAGTACTTGAAGTAGTGGTAGGAGTACTTGTAGTACCGGCAGTAGTGGTGGGAGTACTTGTAGTGTCAACAGAAGTGGTAAGAGTACCAGCAGTAGTGATATCATCAGTAGTAGTATTAGGAGTAGTGGTAGAAGCAGCAGTAGTAGGATCAGTAGCAGAAGTAGGATCAGTAGGATCCGTAAAATCAGTAGGATCTATAGATTCAGCAGTAGTGGTACGCGTAGTAGTAGAAGTAGTAGGAGTAGCAGAAGTAGTAGTAGTAGTAGCAGGAGTAGTAGTAGTGGGAGTTGTAGTAGTGGTGGGAGTACTTGTAGTTCCAGCAGTTGTGCTAGGAGTACTTGTAGTACCAGCAGTAGTGGTATCAGCAGTAGTAGTAATAGGCGTAGTAGTAGTAGTAGCAGGTGTAGTAGGAGTAGTAGTAGGAGTAGTAGTAGTAGTAGCAGGAGTAGTAGGAGAAGTAGTGGGAGTTGTAGTAGTAGAAGAATCAGTAGGATAAGTAGAGTCAGAAGGATCCGTAGTAGTAGTTAGATCTGTGGGAGACGTAGTAATAGTAGAAGAAGTAGAATCGGTAGAAGTAGAATTAGGATCAACTGGCTCAGTAGTGAGAGGAGGACAGCGAGTGGTACGTGAAGTAGTAGTAGTTGGTCTCCAATTCCATTCTTCACTACTAGTAGGAAGAGTATTAGTAGTAGAAGTAGTGGGACTAGTAGTAGTAGAAGTAGGAGCAGTATTAGTAGTCGTAGTAGGAGCAGTAGTGGTAGTAGTAGTAGGAGTAGTATTAGTAGACATAGTAGAACCAGTATTGGTAGTAGTAGTAGGAGTAGTAGTAGTACCAGCAGTAGTGGTAGAAGTACTTGTAGTACCAGCAGTAGTGGTAGGAGTACTTGTAGTACTAGTAGAAGTGGTAGGAGTACTTGTAGTACTGGGAGAAGTGGTAGGAGTACTTGTAGTACCAGTAGTAGTGGTGGGAGTACTTGTAGTACCAACAGTAATGGTATCAGCGGTAGTAGTAGTAGGCGTGGTAGTAGTAGTAGGAGTAGTAGTAATAGTAGGAGAAGTAGTAGTAGTAGGAGCAGTATTAGTAGTCGTAGTAGGAGCAGTAGTGGTAGTAGTATAAGGAGTAGTAGTAGTACCAGCAGTAGTGGTAGAAGTACTTGTAGTACCAGCAGTAGTGGTAGGAGTACTTGTAGTACCAACAGTAGTGGTAGGAGTACTTGTAGTACCAACAGTAGTGGTGGGAGTACTTGTACTACTAGTAGAAGTGTTAGGAGTACTTGTAGAACCAGCAGTAGTGGTTTCCGCAGTAAAAGTAGTAGGCGTAGCAGTAGTAGTAGCAGGAGTAGTAGGAGTAGTAGTAGTAGTAGGCGTAGAAGTTGTAGTAGGAGTAGTAGTAGTAGTAGGAGCAGTATTAGTAGACGTAGAAGGACCAGTAGTGGTAGTAGTAGTAGGAGTAGTAGTAGTCCCAGCAGTAGTGGTAGATGTACTTGTAGTGCCAGTAGTAGTGGTGGGAGTACCTGTAGTACCAGCAGAAGTGGTAGGAGTACTTCTAGCACTAGCAGTAGTGGTAGGAGTACTTGTAGTACTGGGAGAAGTGGTAGGAGTACTTGTAGTACCAGCAGTAGTGGTGGGAGTACTTGTAGTACCAACAGTAGTGGTATCAGCGGTAGTAGTAGTAGGCGTGGTAGTAGTAGTAGGCGTAGAAGTTGTAGTAGGAGTAGTAGTAGTAGTAGGAGCAGTATTAGTAGACGTAGAAGGAGCAGTAGTGGTAGTAGTAGTAGGAGTAGTAGTAGTAGTAGTACCAGTAGTAGTGGTAGAAGCACTTGTAGTACCAGCAGTAGTGGTAGGAGTACTTGTAGTACCAACAGTAGTGGTAGGAAACCTTGTAGTACCAACAGTAGTGGTGGGAGTACTTGTACTACTAGTAGACGTAATAGGAGTACTTATAGTACCAGCAGTAGTGGTAGGAGTACTTGTAGTACCGGCAGTAGTGGTGGGAGTACTTGTAGTGTCAACAGAAGTGGTAAGAGTACCAGCAGTAGTGATATCATCAGTAGTAGTATTAGGAGTAGTGGTAGAAGCAGCAGTAGTAGGATCAGTAGCAGAAGTAGGATCAGTAGGATCCGTAAAATCAGTAGGATCTATAGATTCAGCAGTAGTGGTACGCGTAGTAGTAGAAGTAGTAGGAGTAGCAGAAGTAGTAGTAGTAGTAGCAGGAGTAGTAGTAGTGGGAGTTGTAGTAGTGGTGGGAGTTCTTGTAGTTCCAGCAGTTGTGCTAGCAGTACTTGTAGTACCAGCAGTGGTGGTATCAGCAGTAGTAGTAATAGGCGTAGTAGTAGTAGTAGCAGGTGTAGTAGGAGTAGTAGTAGTAGTAGGAGTAGTAGTAGTAGTAGCAGGAGTAGTAGGAGAAGTAGTGGGAGTTGTAGTAGTAGAAGAATCAGTAAGATAAGTAGAGTCAGAAGGATCCGTAGTAGTAGTTAGATCTGTGGGAGACGTAGTAATAGTAGAAGAAGTAGAATCGGTAGTAGTAGAATTAGGATCAACTGGCTCAGTAGTGAGAGGAGGACAGCGAGTGGTACGTGAAGTAGTAGTAGTTGGTCTCCAATTCCATTCTTCACTACTAGTAGGAGCAGTATTAGTAGTAGAAGTAGTGGGACTAGTAGTAGTAGAAGTAGGAGCAGTATTAGTAGTCGTAGTAGGAGCAGTAGTGGTAGTAGTAGTAGGAGTAGTATTAGTAGACGTAGTAGGACCAGTAGTGGTAGTAGTAGTAGGAGTAGTAGTAGTACCAGCAGTAGTGGTAGATGTACTTGTAGTGCCAGTAGTAGTGGTGGGAGTACTTGTAGTACCAGCAGAAGTGGTAGGAGTACTTCTAGCACTAGCAGTAGTGGTATCAGCGGTAGTAGTAGAAGGCGTGGTAGTAGTAGTAGGAGTAGTAGTAATAGTAGGAGTAGTAGTAGTAGTAGGAGCAGTTGTAGTTGTAGTACCAGCAGTAGTGGTATCAGCAGTAGTAGTAATAGGCGTAGTAGTAGTAGGAGTAGTAGTAGTAGTAGGAGTAGTAGTAGTAGTAGCAGGAGTAGTAGGAGCCGTAGTGGGAGTTGTAGTAGTAGAAGAATCAGTAGGATAAGAAGAGTCAGAAGGATCCGTAGTAGTAGTTAAATCTGTGGGAGACGTAGTAATAGTAGTAGAAGTGGAATCAGTAGGATAAGTAGAGTTAAAAGGATCCGTAGTAGTAGTTAGATCTGTCGAAGACGTAGTAATAGTAGAAGTAGTAGAATCGGTAGTAGTAGAATTAGGATCAACTGGCTCAGTAGTGAGAGGAGGACAGCGAGTGGTACGTGAAGTAGTAGTAGTTGGTCTCCAATTCCATTCTTCACTACTAGTAGGAGCAGTATTAGTAGTAGAAGTTGTGGGACTAGTAGTAGTAGAAGTAGGAGCAGTATTAGTAGTCGTAGTAGGAGCAGTAGGGGTAGTAGTAGTAGGAGTAGTATTAGTAGACGTAGTAGGACCAGTAGTGGTAGTAGTAGTAGGAGTAGTAGTAGTACCAGCAGTAGTGGTAGATGTACTTGTAGTGCCAGTAGTAGTGGTGGGAGTACTTGTAGTACCAGCAGAAGTGGTAGGAGTACTTCTAGCACTAGCAGTAGTGGTAGGAGTACTTGTAGTACTGGGAGAAGTGGTAGGAGTACTTGTAGTACCAACAGTAGTGGTATCAGCGGTAGTAGTAGTAGGCGTGGTAGTAGTAGTAGGAGTAGTAGTAATAGTAGGAGTAGTAGTAGTAGTAGGAGCAGTATTAGTAGTCGTAGTAGGAGCAGTAGTGGTAGTAGTATTAGGAGTCGTAGTAGTACCAGCAGTAGTGGTAGAAGTACTTGTAGTACCAGCAGTAGTGGTAGGAGTACTTGTAGTACCAACAGTAGTGGTAGGAGTACTTGTAGTACCAACAGTAGTGGTGGGAGTACTTGTACTACTAGTAGAAGTGATAGGAGTACTTGTAGTACCAGCAGTAGTGGTAGGAGTACTTGTAGTGCCAGCAGTTGTGGTAGGAGTAGTTGAAGAAGCAGCAGTAGTGGTTTCCGTAGTAGTAGTAGTAGGCGTAGCAGTAGTAGTAGCAGGAGTAGTAGGAGTAGTAGTAGTAGTAGGCGTAGAAGTTGTAGTAGGAGTAGTAGTAGTAGTAGGAGCAGTATTAGTAGACGTAGAAGGAGCAGTAGTGGTAGTAGTAGTAGGAGTAGTAGTAGTACCAGTAGTAGTGGTAGAAGTACTTGTAGTACCAGCAGTAGTGGTAGGAGTACTTGTAGTACCAGCAGTTGTGGTAGGAGTACTTGTAGGACCAACAGTAGTGGTGGGAGTACTTGTAGTACTAGGAGAAGTGATAGGAGTACTTGTAGTACCAGCAGTAGTGGTAGGAGTAATTGTAGTACCAGCAGTTGTGGTAGGAGTACTTGTAGAACCAGCAGTAGTGGTTTCCGCAGTAGTAGTAGTAGGTGTAGCAGTAGTAGTAGCAGGAGTATTAGGAGTAGTAGTAGTAGTGGTAGATGTACTTTTAGTGCCAGTAGTAGTGGTCAGAGTACTTGTAGTAGTGGTAGGAGTGCTTGTAGTTGTAGTAGTAGGAGGAGTAGTAGTAGTACCAGCAGTAGTGGTAGATGTACTTGTAGTGCCAGTAGTAGTGGTGAGAGTACTTGTAGTAGTGGTAGGAGTGCTTGTAGTTGTAGTAGTAGTAGGAGTAGTAGTAGTACCAGCAGTAGTGGTAGATGTACTTGTAGTGCCAGTAGTAGTGGTGAGAGTACTTGTAGTAGTGGTAGGAGTACTTGTAGCACTAGTAGTGGTGGTAGGAGTACTTGTAGTACTAACTGTAGTGGTATCAGCAGTAGTAGGCGTAGTAGGCGTAGTAGTAGTAGGCGTAGTAGTAGTAGGCGTAGTAGTAGTAGGCGTAGTAGTAGTAGGCGTAGTAGTAGTAGGCGTAGTAGTAGTAGTAGCAGGAGTAGTAGGAGTAGTAGTAGTAGAAGGAGCAGTATTAGTAGTCGTAGAAGGAGCACTTGTGGTAGTAGTAGTAGGAGCAGTAGTAGTACCAGCAGTAGTGGTAGATGTACTTTTAGTGCCAGTAGTAGTGGTGAGAGTACTTGTAGTAGTGGTAGGAGTGCTTGTAGTTGTAGTAGTAGGAGGAGTAGTAGTAGTACCAGCAGTAGTGGTAGATGTACTTGTAGTGCCAGTAGTAGTGGTGAGAGTACTTTTAGTAGTGGTAGGAGTACTTGTAGCACTAGCAGTGGTGGTAGGAGTACTTGTAGTACTAACTGTAGTGGTATCAGCAGTAGTAGGCGTAGTAGGCGTAGTAGTAGTAGGCGTAGTAGTAGTAGGCGTAGTAGTAGTAGGCGTAGTAGTAGTAGGCGTAGTAGTAGTAGGCGTAGTAGTAGTAGGCGTAGTAGTAGTAGGCGTAGTAGTAGTAGTAGCAGGAGTAGTAGGAGTAGTAGTAGTAGAAGGAGCAGTATTAGTAGTCGTAGAAGGAGCACTTGTGGTAGTAGTAGGAGGAGTAGTAGTAGTACCAGCAGTAGTGGTAGATGTACTTGTAGTGCCAGTAGTAGTGGTGAGAGTACTTTTAGTAGTGGTAGGAGTACTTGTAGCACTAGCAGTGGTGGTAGGAGTACTTGTAGTACTAACTGTAGTGGTATCAGCAGTAGTAGGCGTAGTAGGCGTAGTAGTAGTAGGCGTAGTAGTAGTAGGCGTAGTAGTAGTAGGCGTAGTAGTAGTAGGCGTAGTAGTAGTAGGCGTAGTAGTAGTAGTAGCAGGAGTAGTAGGAGTAGTAGTAGTAGTAGGAGTAGAAGTTGTAGTTGGAGTAGTAGGAGTAGTAGTAGTAGTAGGAGCAGTATTAGTAGTCGTAGTAGGAGCAGTAGTGGTAGTAGTAGTAGGAGTAGTAGTAGTAGTGGGAGTACTTGTAGTACTAGGAGAAGTGGTAGGAGTTCTTGTAGTACCAGCAGTAGTGGTATCAGCAGTAGTAGTAGTAGTAGGCGTAGTAGTAGTAGGCGTAGTAGTAGTAGGCGTAGTAGTAGTAGGCGTAGTAGTAGTAGTAGCAGGAGTAGTAGGAGTAGTAGTAGTAGGCGTAGTAGTAGTAGTAGCTGGAGTAGTAGGAGTAGTAGTAGTGACAGGAGTGGTAGTAGTAGTAGCAGGAGTAGTAGCAGTAGTAGTGGGAGTTGTAGTAGTAGTAGCAGGAGTAGTAGCAGTAGTAGTGGGAGTTGTAGTAGTGGTAGAATCAGTACTTGTACTTGTAGAACCTGCAGTAGTGGTTTCCGCAGTAGTAGTAGTAGGCGTAGTAGCAGTAGTAGTAGTAGGCGTAGTAGTAGTAGTAGTAGTAGGAGTAGTAGGAGTAGTAGTAGTAGTAGTAGATGTACTTGCAGTGCCAGTAGTAGTGGTGGGAGTACTTGTAGTAGTGGTAGGAGTACTTGTAGTACCAGCAGTAGTGGTATCAGCAGTAGTAGTAGTAGTAGGCGTAGTAGTAGTAGGCGTAGTAGTAGTAGGCGTAGTAGTAGGAGTAGTAGGAGTAGTAGTAGTGACAGGAGTAGTAGAAGTAGTAGCAGGAGTAGTAGGAGTAGTAGTAGTAGTAGGAGTAGAAGTTGTAGTTGGAGTAGTAGGAGTAGTAGTAGTAGTAGGAGCAGTATTAGTAGTCGTAGTAGGAGCAGTAGTGGTAGTAGTAGTAGGAGTAGTAGTAGTAGTGGGAGTACTTGTAGTACTAGGAGAAGTGGTAGGAGTACTTGTAGTACCAGCAGTAGTGGTATCAGCAGTAGTAGTAGTAGTAGGCGTAGTAGTAGTAGGCGTAGTAGTAGTAGGCGTAGTAGTAGTAGGCGTAGTAGTAGTAGGCGTAGTAGTAGTAGGCGTAGTAGTAGTAGTAGCAGGAGTAGTAGGAGTAGTAGTAGTAGGCGTAGTAGTAGTAGTAGCAGGAGTAGTAGGAGTAGTAGTAGTGACAGGAGTGGTAGTAGTAGTAGCAGGAGTAGTAGCAGTAGTAGTGGGAGTTGTAGTAGTAGTAGCAGGAGTAGTAGCAGTAGTAGTGGGAGTTGTAGTAGTAGTAGAATCAGTACTTGTACTTGTAGAACCTGCAGTAGTGGTTTCCGCAGTAGTAGTAGTAGGCGTAGTAGTAGTAGTAGTAGTAGTAGTAGGAGTAGTAGGAGTAGTAGTAGTAGTAGTAGATGTACTTGCAGTGCCAGTAGTAGTGGTGGGAGTACTTGTAGTAGTGGTAGGAGTACTTGTAGTAGCAGCAGAAGTGGTAGGAGTACTTGTAGCACTAGCAGTAGTGGTAGGAGTACTTGTAGTACTAGGAGAAGTGGTACTTGTAGTATCAGCAATAGTGGTATCAGAAGTAGTAGTAGTAGTAGGCGTAGTAGTAGTAGGCGTAGTAGTAGTAGGCGTAGTAGTAGTAGGCGTAGTAGTAGTAGGCGTAGTAGTAGTAGTAGCAGGAGTAGTAGGAGTAGTAGTAGTGACAGGAGTAGTAGTAGTAGTAGCAGGAGTAGTAGGAGTAGTAGTAGTAGTAGGAGTAGAAGTTGTAGTTGGAGTAGTAGGAGTAGTAGTAGTAGTAGGAGCAGTATAAGTAGTCGTAGTAGGAGCAGTAGTGGTAGTAGTAGTAGGAGTAGTAGTAGTAGTGGGAGTACTTGTAGTACTGGGAGAAGTGGTAGGAGTACTTGTAGTACCAGCAGTAGTGGTATCAGCAGTAGTAGTAGTAGTAGGCGTAGTAGTAGTAGGCGTAGTAGTAGTAGGCGTAGTAGTAGTAGGCGTAGTAGTAGTAGGCGTAGTAGTAGTAGTAGCAGGAGTAGTAGGAGTAGTAGTAGTAGGCGTAGTAGTAGTAGTAGCAGGAGTAGTAGTAGTAGCAGGAGTAGTAGGAGTAGTAGTAGTAGGCGTAGTAGTAGTAGTAGCAGGAGTAGTAGGAGTAGTAGTAGTGACAGGAGTGGTAGTAGTAGTAGCAGGAGTAGTAGCAGTAGTAGTGGGAGTTGTAGTAGTAGTAGAATCAGTAGAATGAGTAGAGTCAGAAGGATCCGTAGTAGTAGTTAGATCTGTGGCAGACGTAGTAATAGTAGAAGTAGTAGGTTCGGTAGTAGTAGAATAAGGATCAACTGGCTCAGTAGTGAGAGGAGGACAGCGAGTGGTACGTGAAGGAGTAGTAGTTGATCTCCAATTCCATGCTTCACTAGTAGTAGTAGGAGTAGTAGTAGTAGAAGTAGTAGTCGTATTAGTAGGCGTAGTAGTGGGAGTTGTAATTGTAGTAGTAGTAGGTGTAGTAGTAGGAGTAGTAGTTGTTGTAGTAGTAGGAGTAGTAGGTGTAGTAGTAGTAGTAGCAGTAGTAGTAGTAGTAGTAGTAGTAGGAGTAGTAGGAGTAGAAGCAGTAGTAGGAGTAGTAGGAGTTATAGGAGTAGTAGTTGTAGTAGTAGGCGCAGTAGCAGATGTACTAGTAGTAGTTGTAGTAGGCGTAGTAGTAATAGGTGTATTAGTAGTAGTAGTTGGAGTAGTAGTAGGAGTAGTAAGAGTAGTTGCAGTAGTAGGATTAGTAGGAGTAGTAGGAGTGGTAGTAGTAGTAGTAGTAGTAGTGAGCGTAGTAGTAGAAGGAGTAGTAGTTGTAGTAGTAGTAGGAGTAGTAGTTGTTGTAGTAGTAGGAGTAGTAGTAGTAGTTGTTGTAGTAGTAGGAGTAGTAGTAGTTGTTGTAGTAGTAGGAGTAGTAGGGGTAGTAGTAGTAGGAGTAGTAGTAGGAGTAGTAGTTGTAGTAGGCGTAGTAGTAGTAGGAGTAGTTGTAATAGGCGTAGTAGAAGAAGTAGTAGTAGTGTCAGTATTAGAACCAGAATCAGGATCAGGAGTAATTTCGGTATTAGAACCAGAATCAGGATCAGGATAAGAATCAGTATTAGAACCAGAATCAGGATCAGGATAAGAATCAGTATTAGAACCAGAATCAGGATCAGGATAAGAATCAGTATTAGAACCAGAATCAGGATCAGGATAAGAATCAGTATTAGAACCAGAATCAGGATCAGGATAAGAATAAGAATCAGTATTAGAACCAGAATCAGGATAAGTATCAGTATTAGAACCGGAATCAGGATCAGGATAAGTATCATATTCACTTTCAGAATCGGTAGTATAAGATTCATATTCACTTTCAGAAGAATCACTATCATCGGGAGTAGTATCGGAATCGGGATATCTAGGAAAAGTAGAAGTAGTAGAAAATGGATCCCAATCAGGCCATTCAAAGGTAGTTCTACGAGTAGTAGTATATTCTTCACTCGAGTCTCCGAAAAACCAATCGTATAAACATGATAGACATGCACCACTTAAATTAATGGCAAGGAGCAGACTTAACAGAAATAGATAACTCATTTCAACAACGTAGATGGACCAACTGAATCGATACTTTACCCAACAGTTCCACAATAGGTAAACAAATTTATTTGATAGGGTCATTAAGTCAAGTAATGTGCTAAAGCTAATTTTCACCATAACTAAATATACCAATTTTTTCTGATCAACTAGTGGATGTCATCAGACATACTCTCCATGTTGTAATGAGCTTTAAGCTCGGCGTTAATAAATCTCTATAAATGTGCTCAATTTTTTCCATTATCAACCTCCTCATAAAATTACCCCTAGATCCACTTCTGATGTAAAAATGTATTTATTATAAAATAAAAAATTTCATGCCACATTGCCTGCAAATTGTTTCCGAACGAAGCACATTAAGTAGTTGGATTTCGAAACGTATACAGCTTTGTTTTTATACCCTAAACCCATAGGGTGAAAGGGTATATTAAAGTCACGAGACATGTCTGTCTGTCTGTCCGTCTGTCCGTCCGTCCGTATGAACACCTAGATCTCGGAGACTATAAGAGCTAGAGCCACTAAATTTAGTGTGAACATGCATCTAATGCATACACAGATCAAGTTTGTTTCAAATTTTTTCCACGCCCGCTTCCGCCCCCGAAAATCGGGAAAACGAATTACTAGAGCTGTATTAAAGATATTCTTACTTGGCACACCTAATTATACACCAAAACTGCTCCACCTGCCTGTATATATCCATTAACATATTTATATATGTATGTACATATAAGTAGAATCAGTTAAGTTTCGTTAAATGACCTGGATTAAAATTTGGATAATTACTTGAGTCTTAAAAGGTTGCTCGCAATAAATAGAAAATTTTGGTGACATACCAACAATTTATTTAAATTATTGAAAATGAATATGAGAAAAACTACTACGATGTAGTTGGAGCAGTCGCAGTAGTACGATCGGTAAGAGCACTAGAAGTAGTAGGATTAGTAGGCGTAGTAGCAGTAGTAGTAGTAGTAGTAGAAGTAGGAGTAGGAGTAGGATCAGGAGTAGGAGTACGAGTAGTAGTAGTAGTAGTAGTAGTAGTAGTAGTAGTAGTAGTAGTAGTAGGAGTAGTAGTAGTAGTAGTAGGAGTAGTAGTAGTAGTAGTAGTAGTAGTAGCAGTAGTAGGAGTAGTAGTATCAGTATTAGAACCAGAATCAAGATCGGTAGTAGCATCAGTATTCGAATCAAAATCGGTATTAGAACCAGAATCAGAATCAAGATCGGTAGAAGCATCAGTATTCGAACCAGAATCAGGATCGGTATTAGAACCAGAATCAGAATCAAGATCGGTAGAAGCATCAGTATTCGAACCAGAATCAGGATCGGTATTAGAACCAGAATCAGCATCGGTAGTGGCATCAGTATTCGAACCAGAATCAGGATCGGTATTAGAACCAGAATCAGAATCAGGATCGGTATTAGAACCAGAACCAGAATCAGATTCAGTATCGGTATTAGAACCAGAATCAGGATCGGTATTAGAACCAGAACCAGAATCAGATTCAGTATCAGTATTAGAACCAGAATCAGGATCGGTATTAGAACCAGAATGAGGATCAGTTGTATCAAATCCATAACCACTATCAGCATCGGTAGTAGTTTTACTTAGGGTAGGAAATGGATTCCAGTCACTATAGGTAGTGGTGTTTCTACGAATAGTAGTATCACTACTATCACTACCAAACATTTCTCCCCACCATTCGAAAAAACATGATAAACATGCACCACTTAAATTAAAGGCAAGAAGCAGATTTAACAGAAATAGATAACTCATTTCAAACGTAGATAGACCAACTGAATCGATACTTTACCCAACAGATCCACAATAGGTAAACAAATTCATTTGATAGGGTCATTAAGTCAAGTAATGTGCTAAAGCTAACTTTCACCATAACTAAATATACAATTTTTTTCTGATCAACTAGTGGATGTCATCAGACATACTCTCCATGTTGTAATGATACAAAAGTAAAAGCTCGGCGTTAATGAATCTCTATAAATGTGCTCAATTTTTTCCATTATCACCTTCCTCATAAAATTACCTCTAGATGCACTTCTGATATAAAAATGTATTTATTATAAAATGAAAAATTTCATGCCACATTGCCTGCAAATTAAATGCGAACACAGTGCATTACGTGGCTGGATTTCGAAACGTAAACAGTTTTGTTTTTATACCCTTACAGGGGTATATTAATTTTCGTCAAAAGTTTGCAACGCATAGAAGAAAGCGTTTCCGACTAAATAAAGTATATATATTCTTGATCAGCACGACGAGCTAAGTTGCCCATGCCCGTCTGTCTGGATCATCAGCTTCTTCTCCGAGACCCTTAAAGCTACAGAGCTGAAATTTTGCACCTAGGCTTCTTTTTGCTGCAGGCATTGTATATCTTGGAATCATCCCGATTGGATGACTATATCATATAGCTCCCATAGGAACGATCGGTCAAGAATATAGTCTTAGAGCAATAACTTCGGTGTTTTGAAAGCGATTGTCAGGAAACTTGGTTTTTGGAAGTTTACTATATATAGAAATGTGTGTGCTAAGTTTCAGACAAATCGGTCATCTATATGCTACAGCTCCCATAGGAATAATCGCACCAAAAAAAATTTTTTTGTCCAATTTTTATACCCTGTACCCAAAGGGTAAAAGGGTATATTAAAGTCGCTAAAATGTATGTAACAAGCAGAAGGAAGAGTTTCCGACCCCATAAAGTATATATATATTCTTGATCAGCATCAACAGCCGAGTCGATTAAGACATGTCCGTATGTCCGTATGAACACCTAGATCTCGGAGACTATAAGAGCTAGAGCTACCAAATTTGGTGTGAATATCCGTCTTATACCTAGTCAGATCAAGTTTGTTTCAAATTTTAGCCACGCCCACTTCCGCCCCCGCAAATGAAAAAATAAAATTTTAAAATGAATTTACTAGAGCTGTACTAAAGATGTTTGGTAGACATAATTGTATAGTCAAACTGCACAGACTGACCAAACTTCGGACAATAAACATCGGAGATATAGAATTGCCAAGGCGACATTGGCAGATAAGAAAGAGCGAGATAGTATGCGTTCGCTGCTGCTGCATGTTAAAGGGAATTTTGTTTTTAATTGATTGCGATTTCGAGAGTATTTGAACTTTTGTTTAGTGCCTACGCAAACTAAAATTAAAATTTTTGAAACGCCCACTTCCGCCCCTGCAATTTAGAAAAAACGAATTACTAGTTTTGAAGGAATCACATTTTTATTTGCCACATCTAATAATGTGGCCAAAATGCAACGAGATCTAACCAAATTTAGTCGAAATCGGACAATAAATATAGGAGATATACGAATGTGCGTTTTGAACTGAATTGCCAAGGAGATACTAGCTGCAAATAGTGAGCAATATAGCATGCGGTAGCTGTTGCTGCATGTTAAAAGAAATTTTGAATTAAGTTGATGCCGATTTTGATTTAATATAACTAGATGGTACAGGGTATACTCAACGTCGGCAGGGACGACTTGCTTGCTTCATTTTTCTCAAGCTACAAACACATAATGTAGGTTTGACTTGTTTTATATGCTTTCTAATGATTTTATCACATTGTCACAAATGTGTAATTGTTAAATAACAGTTTGCAAGGGTATACGAACTTCGACACGGCCGAAGTTAGCCAAGAAGTTGGCTACTTGACACATTTGTAACAATGTGATAAAATCATTAGAAATCCTTCTATTTTTTTTTTGTGTTAGTTTTGAAACGAAATTCGAAAAAAAAATAGGAGACAAATGCAAATATTTGCTTAATGACAATATACTAGTCAGTATTATCCTCAATATGTATTGTTTATATTAGCAGCATGTGCCAGTAAATGCATTAATCCGTGAAACGAAATATTATAAACATGTATATATCCATAAACATATTTATATATATATATATAATTAGAATCAGTTAAGTTTCGTTAAATGAACTGGAAAAAAATTTGAATAATTACGTGAGTCTGAAACGTTCGCTCGCAATAAATAGCAAATTTTGGTGACGTGCCAACATTTTATTTAAATTATTGAAAATGAATATAGGAAAAACTATTTAATTTCAAACTGGAACTTCAGTTTCACGTTTCTTCCCTTAAAGACCATTTGAATCTTAAGATATGTGTCCTTTCCTTTTCCCTGCTAAAAGCTCTGCCCCGCAACTGTCGTTAAGTAAATATGTTTTTGTTTTTCATCATTTTATTATTATTTATTTTACGATTAAGCCTGCTCAGATTTGTTGACGCCATGTGAGAGACGCAATCCTCCTGGCAGTTTTACTTCTACTGGCACATTTTAGGGCAATTTGCTGGCCGTTAAATGAAAATTAATTGTAATTACATTTGTAAGTTTTCCTTTATGTGGTTTATTGCGGGTATGTTATAAAAACCAAATCGCAAAACACTTGAAACGAAGAAAATTTCAGTCACTGGACAAAAAAAAAAAAAAAAACAAAAATTTTCCATCAATTCCATCAGCAATAGACATGCCACCAAATATTGAATTCAGGTGAAATCAATCAATAGCAAGCCGATTTCTATATATATAAATAACGTATCTATAGTACTTCAATTAAATGCAGCTGCATAATTTTGATAAACAAAAAAAAAAAAGAAAGAAAGAATGAAAAGCAAACAAAAAATCTTTTTTTTTTTCTCTTTCAAATAAAAGCCAAACAATTGCCACAGAACTCTTGCAGAAAATTTTATTTTATATGAAACCAATTAATTTGCTGCACAATTGTCATTTTTTTTTTTTTTTTGCTCTCTTATTATTGGAATTTTCAGTAAAACTATTTAATTTCTAGGGACATTAGAATTTCTAGGGACTGCAAGGGAATGGGCAAAAAGATTGAAGAAACGTGTGCAAAATGCCTGTCTACAAGGAAAACGTGCTGTCAATAAAAGATTTGCATCGACAGATGCCAGAAGGGAAAGGAAATAAGTTAAAAAAATAAAAAAAATTTTTATTGTAACATTTTCCAAGCATTTACCGAACGTGATTTGAGTTACTTATCGAGCATAAATCTTCTACTCAGGCAGGAGAAAAGAACAGGTAAAGGAAAAGGTATTCTTATGCGTAGTCCTTGCCAACTGGCAACTTGTTTGCCGAGTTGGGTGGTGCACAATTTTTTCCTACAATAAGCACGATTGATACATATATATATAAAGAAGGAGATACATAAGGAGAGAGTAAGAGATATGGGAAAAGTGCGAGTTTAAGATAGTTGACTATTAATGCCATTTAAATTTAAATTGTCATGTTAGTCAGCAATTTAAGTGAACAATGACACATTTTTCGCATATTACAAATTCTCCAAGTTCTTGGCAAAGAAATTGCATTTTATTTCTTAGCCTGTTCTTACATTTTCCAAATCTGTATTTATATTTTATTTTTTAACTGGAGTTTATTCCATTTTTCACTACTTTTTACAACAAACTCATCTATTTATAGCTTAAATAGCTTTATCCTCATATGTAAGTATGAATAATTTGTAACCAATTTTATTTCCAATTACCCAATAGTTCTAAGCACTTTTCGGTCATTTTTCAAAATTTAATTTCCGTTCAATATTTTTTATTGTTTTGTTTTTTTGTTGCTTTCCACAGCCAGGCAAAGTTTTGAATTTCATAGAAAATATTTCATACTCAATAAATTTTATTGAAATATAAAACCATATAAAAAAGTCAACTAAAAACAAAAAAAATCAATCTATAAAAAATTGTAGTTATAAATAAAGTCAGCCAACAGGAATTTTTTTCTACAGAAATTTGAGCTGCCGATTAACAAAAAAACAAACAAACAATAATAAAGTGTCATAGGTAAGTCAATAATTGAAAGCGAACTATAAATAAGCAATTTTATACCTAAAATATTTGAACCATTTAGCATTTATTGGTGACTGACCTGTTTCTTGTTCATTTAACTCAACTCAACTCTGCAATTTTATTGCTTGACACATTGATTGAAGTTGCCGTCGACATTTGCAATTGCGGAGCATTTTTATTTACTTTTCAGCCACGCCCATTAGCCATGCTGTACTTTTCTCCATCAATGTTAATTGCCTTGGCATTCTATATATACTATATATATGTGTGTGTGTGTGTATGTCCATCTGTGTGTGTGGGTGAGGGATTTTGTGTCTGATTTTAAATTGTCCTCGAAAATGCTTGTACCCCCCAAAATAAACCAAATGCAGAAAAAAAAAAAATTACTCCAATTGAATCAACACCACCCACAGAGCATTTAACACATAGAATTTTTTTCATTTCATATACCCTGTAACATTTGGGTTAATTAGTAACTAACTATAGCTTAAATAAATTTAATATATAGTTAAAAGGGAATAGCAACTAAAAATTCTTATTTCTAAACAAAAACATCCCAGCCAATGTAGAAATGCATCTCCAAACTTCAAAATTTTTATAATATGAATATCTGTTAAGTATTAAAAGCAAACTAAATAAAATTTTATATAGACTTAATATTTCGAAGCACTTGAATATAATAAAGAAATGGAGTATTAGTTGGCAGGTAGTAAGTGATTATTTTTAATATATATAATTATATATGATAAACTGTTTTTTCAACAGTATATATCGGAGAACAATAGAGACCAATTGATAACATCTTCTACATTTAGTGCGATAACTTTCGAGTATATTTTTGTAAGTTATCCATTCTAAGTTTTGTGTGGAGCCTGTAAAAAAGAATTACGATTGGAAATGTTAAACAATGGTAGAAAAATTTAGAAAAAATAATAAAATTAAGCACACACTAAGACTTGCTCTATAACTGTTTCGAGTTCTTTACAATTCATTAAAGGGTATCTTAAAAATTAAACCTTGTCACAAAGATTGATTGGGTTAAGCTTAATGGCAGCCAAAAGTCAAATTGAATTTTATATATTTTTTCCTTTTTTATTAATATGCATTTTTTCGGTTTGTATTTTTTTTTTTTTTTTTTTGTTTTTTTGGCATCATATAACTTGACGCTGTTTCCCATCTATCAATGCGAACTGAATCCAGCAACTCTTTCTGTTGCTGAAATGACCAGGGCCTTCAATTAGCTGGCATAAAGTTCAAGTTTCATATTCAATTTATGCATTTTCATATTGCCAGCTCAGTCAACAAAAAAAATACGAAAAAGGGAAAAAAACTAACAAATTATTCATAATCTTTAGAATGGCTTCCGAATTGCCAACTGTTTGGCTTTTAGCCAATGGATTATTGAATATGAAATACTGGTTTGGGCAAAGGGTGGAGAGGAGGGCAAAAGAAAGGCATACAAAAAGAAAAATGCCCGGCTGATGACTTGAATTAAACTTGTTGCCAGATCTTTATTCGCTAGAAACAAAAAAAAATTACAAAATAGCAAGTCGGAGGAAAAAAATGTTTACTCAGTAAAGGAGGTCAACTTAATACAAAATTGCCAGAATTATGACAATTTTCGTCTTTGATATACCATGCAAAATTTTTTCTACGAAAACTGAAATGCTTTGTCTATGGAGAAATTTTGTTGTCTTCGAATCTATGGCTGAAAAAAAATTTTTTTTAATTTTAAAATAGATTTTAAATGGCAGAGAAATTTAAAAAATTTACAAAAGTATATGAATCAGACTTATACTTTTTTTTTAACTTTTTAAAAGGGGTCGATTTATTTATTTGTAATTTTATTTATAAATAAGATTACAAAATGTTATGTAATTTTTGATTCCTTTAAGTTTCTTTTATACCCCACTATTTTATCTATTCTTTTGCACTCTTGTTGCCATTTGTTGTTCTATTATTCCATTTCCATAATTTTCATTGCTCAGCCCTTTTGTTTATTGCCGTTTTATTCTATTTTACCATTTTCTCTTTACTTTCTCATCGTGCTATGTTTGTATCCTTATCATATTTTCCGCTTCACCTTTATCCCTGCTTAATGTCACCCGCTAAGCTCCATCTCATGCTATTATTATTTTGGAATTCCATTCGTACGCAAATCCATGAGCATTTCTTTCACATTTCTTTCGCATTCATTCGCTTCATTCCACCAAAAATCGCAATTTGTTTGTGTTGAGTGCATGGCTCGAATAACAACATAATTCATTTTGTCACTTGTATCTGCTTGTTATTAAATTGTTTTGCTGCTTCCACCTCTGGTGGTTACCCTTTCCTCCACAAAAAACAACAACCAGTCGAGAGCTGTCATTTTGTCTCTGGTCTCCGTTCAGCCTCCCATCGTTTGCTGGCAACGTAAAGAAATTTATGCAAATTATAATACGCAAATGTACAAGTTATACTCGGGCAGACAATAAACAAGAAATGTCTGAAAACAAAGGAAAAGACAATATTAACTTGGCTTCATGTGTGGTTGTTTGTTGTAGTTGCATGTCCTTGGTATAATTGTAAGAGTTGCATATGTCTCCGTTTGCCTCCACTGGCAAACATTCCTATATACATATGTATACATACATATATGCAATCCACAATATGTACACATTCCCATAAAGTCGAGAAGTTGGGCCCCACATAATTGAAACAATTGCAATTCTTATTGTCTTTCTTGCTTTCTCCGTTTCTTCTTTTCTCCGTTTCTCTTTGTTTTAAGGCAACCTTTCTCGTTGGCGTTGGCCTTCGAGCTATATACTGTCATATTATGTGTGTCATTTAACACCAGTTGCCTGCCAGATGATGATTATTATGGTTATATTAAAAAAGAGTGAAACAACACGCTAAGTGTACTTAAGTCCCTTTTAAAGATTCTTTCATTAAGATTGTACAAAGGCCAATAGAGATGCACATTCTCAATGAAAGGAAGTTGCAGCTCCATTAGGCATAATGGCAACAGTTATGCATATGTGGAACTTCGATGGAAACTGAGAACATAAGTTTGATCCTGATACTTGAGAAAATAACCCAACTAACTGTGCTATTGACATATTAAGCCTTAAATAAGCCTAACCCAACAAGAATAAGTATAGCTAAGCCTGTAATCATAAGATCCAAATACAAATCCGATTCGCAAACAAATTACTAAAAAAATTATTTAAATGCTTTTTTACCTCAACTGCATCTGATCTGTGAGCACATTCTTTATACATTTAACAATTCAACAATTCTCTCTTAGGCGCTAAAATATACGCATAACGTATACGCCACGATGGCATAATGCAAGATGGTGATATCAATGATGTTTTCATTCTGTTAACCACAAAATTGAAAAGAGAACAATTTCGCATCTTGAGTATCTGTAGAGGGAAGGACAAGTGGTTGTGATTTAATGTATATATCAGTTTATATGTATATATATTTTTGGTTTAGCTTTTATATTGCTTTTTGCCTTCCGTTGTGCCCTTTTCATGGTTGTCGCCTGTCGGATATATTAAAGCTTATACCGCTTAAGTATGTGTGCGTGTGTGGGTGTGTGTAGATGTATGTTTGGCCATGTTGTTAAGAGAGGGAAAAAGGGGAGAAGCATCCATCCAGTTGACAATTTGTTAGACGCTACAATGAACATTGTTGATGCGATTGATTGAAAGTTACCAAGCAAAGAGATTAAATGCCATTGGTTTATGCTCTTGTTATCGGGATAAAGAATTTGATTTTTCTTCGTCCAGGCATGCCAACTACCCTCCTGTCATGTCAACAAGTTGTGGGACAAACAATTTAAATTACAAAGCAAACTTAATAAAAATGTAAAAAAAATTTATATATATATACATATATATATTATATACGCATTACGTATTTTCAAGTTTTGGCATTTAGTTTGTAGCATAATTTATGGCAAACAGGAAGCAAAAGTTTTATATAAGAAAAACAAAATCGAGTTTGGGCCACTTCCCATCTTATTTATAAGCCTGTAAACAGATTTTACGAGCCAAGGACAAACAATGGTTGGGGCATTCAAGTTTTGACCTCTTATCGATTTAGTCAAGAAAAAAAAAAATAGAAGGGAGAAGATTTTCGTTACTTTTCAATTTATTAAAATGACCGTCAAAAATCGCTTTTGTCTGTTCTTTGTGTGTGTGTGTGAAAAAAAGTTTTGTGAGCTTAACCTAAAACACTTTTTGGACACTTGAGTGGGTTAGAGAAAATAAAAAAGTTTTCCTCTTTCCACAGCACCAGTAGAAGGAGAAGAAAAAAAAAGTTTACAATGGATGTATGTATATGTTGAGTTAAGTTTATGATTGCCTTGGAGGACAACACTGAATCTTAAAGTTTGTTATTCGTTTTTTTCTTTTTTTTTTTTTTGTTTGTATATAAGTTGCACTTGATATCCAGGCTGTTCATTTCTTATGCCAAATCCTTTACACATGCCATGAATACTGTTTCACTTTTATTTTTTTCTGTTTCCGTTCAACCTTTTCCACTTGACAACTCTTAAAGCGAAAGTGGGAAGGCAAATTTAGCCAACTATAAATACAAAAACATTGCCGACTCGCACACACACATACATATTCACATAACCCAAATACCGGAAATGCCCTTTATAATGCGCTTCCGGCTCATGTGTGCTCCAGCCAGACAGGGGTGAACACAGTGTCCCAGTGATTTTGTATGTGTGTGTCTGTGTGCGTGTGTGCGAGTGCATAGCATGGCGGTAAATGTTAAAAACCAAACCATATATGTAGCAAGCCCTTGGCTAATCAAAATGTGCAACCAGCTGCAAAGACCCACGGCCTTTGCTGGGTAAAAGGGAATAGACTGAGGCAACTGTTTGGTGGCTACGGCTGGTTGAATATGGCGACGTTTGACCGCAACAAAACAACCATAAACAGCCTGGCAAAGGCAAAAAACCTATCCTTTTCGGCTTGTTGTCGAACATTTCCCAGAATAGAGTACAAAAAGAACAAAAAAAAGAAAATAAACACCTTTATGTTTGTGGGCTTAAATGCGTTACTGCAATTATTAGGACTTTTCTTTAACATTATGGATTGGAACGAAACAAAATTGAAGGTAACTGCTAGCCTTATTACATGGAAAATATCGAAAATTTTTATATATCTCTTAGTTCTAATAAAGAGTTTAGAAACTCTAAAGATTTTAAACTATTGAAAAAGTTTAACTAATTTTGAGTCCTTTTTAAGTAAAGTTACGAGGGAAGATCGGCAAAATGACTTTGAATGTTAAATATTTATATCACCGCTCAAAAAATTGGAATGAAATTGGTTACAAAAATATCCATTCCATATATCCCATTATAAGTATGTCATTTAAATACTTTGTTTAGAATCTTGACCATATTTCTTATACATTCAGTTAATGCCATCACAGAACTTGCTTAAAATTGAATATTAATCATATGAATATTAAAAATTAAAAGATATAATCATTAAACTTAAAAAGCAGTTACATAATTGGGCATTATTTTTAGAGCAACGTCTATTAATAATAAGTTAGTCAATTTATTTCCTTTTTGCATTATCGAACCCTTAAAAATCTCAACCTACTTAAATAAAATCTTAAAAGCTATTCATTGAAAATCCGCTTAATAATTTTCTTTCAAGATTTTGACTCTCACTTGCGAAATAATGATAGGCGAAGGCAAAGCTACCGCAAATTTTTAATTAAACTTTATGCCATCCCATTAAACCTTTTTAGCGCTTAGATGCTTGTGTGTCAGTCAGTCAGTCAGGCTGTCTGTCTGTCCGTCCGTCCGTCCTTCTGGCTTTTTGTCTGGGATCCAGCGCGCCATTGTGCAGCCAAGTTTTTGTGGTTAATTATCGATGAGAGAGAATAGAGGAATCTCTTCTGCTCGAGATATTTGGTTAAGGTCTCCATCTAAGGCAGCAGCCAAGTTTAATGAAGTGCAAAATGTTTGAAGGAGGCTTTCAATAAAGGCAAAGGCATCAATGGGTTAATTAGAATTTGTTTTGGCCATATTGTTATCTCTTTATTATTAAAGTACCAGGGCCATTGTCTAGGCCACCTGCCTGATTTATATGCCAAGGGGAAAATACTAATGATGGCCACTTTCTTAATTTATTGGATTTCCAACACGCAAACAGCTGCCCAAAGGTCAGCTTTTCTCCTTATGCCATTCCCATTTTCATTTTTCTATTAATTTTTCTTTATTTTTTTGCTTTTTGTGCTTTTGCCTGGGGTCATTTATTAATTGCGCCTTGTATGCGTGTTAATCTCTTCATTATGCGATTTCATAATGGATTACATTCAAATAAATGTGGCTCATTTGCCATAGTCCCCCGCTCCCGACCCCCGCCCACTGGCACTCGAAGAAGTCTCCTTTCGGGTCAGCTGGTAATTTCTTTAATTTCGATGCCATTTTCCTAATGATGCGTGGGCTGTTTGGCTAATTTTTTTTTGTCCTGTATTCCCGCCAGTCTTATTCTTATGGGTTAAATATAGTGGGAGGATAGCCTTCTGTTTTAATATTAATGTCTCGGCTAATATTTTTGGCAATGGGCCACTGTAATTGAATAAAATGCATTAGGCAAATCGTTAGTTGGTGCTTTTTCAATGGGGTAAATATATATAGCGAATCGATGGAGGAGAAAGACTTGCTCTTTATACAATTTTTGTAAACTAAAGTATTAACATTTATGTGTGGCATATTTAAGTTTTGAAATATTTATTAATAAATACTTTCTTTTATAATTAATTAAAAAAGGTATGACCAAAGATGACCAATTCAATTTGAACTAATTTAATAAGTTATTTCAACTAAATCTGCTAGGAATTTCACTAATATATAATGATAAATGAAAAATAATGTATCCCTTGAAGAATTCATAAAATGCCTAAATTAATAATAAACAAAAAAATATAAAATTATCGAAAGTTAACGAATTGAACTTAAAACTTAAAATTAGAAGGTGAGCTTATCTGCTGTCTTTCTCTATGACATAGTTTCCTTAGCCAAGATTTAACTTTAGCTAACCTAATTGAAACTAAGTTTTTGCAATCAAGATTGGCTAACAACATTTTATTTCAACAGTAATTTGTTGAATTAAAGATTTACAAAGAATCCAATTATTATTGTTTTATAATTAACAAAATACTGTAGAGTAAGTAAACTTTTCACACAAAAGTAGTCACTGATTAATAAATCAATTCAATTGATAGGTCATCATATTTACATGAGAATATTTTATTATAGATTAAAGATTTTGAACTTTTGTTTCAAGACTATTTTCTTAATTAGAATACATCTTATTGATCTCGCAAATATAAGATTCGCTTTTCATGGTATCAGCCTTTTAGTTCTCTTTATAAATAGACTTTTCATACATCAGAACTTTACCCAAATGAATATACCCATTCGAAATTCAATCATTGTATACTATGTATATCCCTGCTTGAAGTAATAACTATCAAGTGCAGTCGCAACGATTAGATCACATTTCAAAAACTCTGTCCAAGCTGTATCATGAAGAGCCAGTGCTTTAACCCAGTTGTAATCTTATATCAGCAACTGAGGAGACTACTTCTCTTCCCTCCTTCTGGCGCAGACATCTTTTCCGAGCTGGTGACACTTTCAATTGTCCACAGTCCCCCGCTCCCAACCATCAACCATTATATTTTTCAGTTGTATCCCTTTACCTGTGCTACAATTTGTAACTGAAAAGTGAAAACCATTTAAATAGTCGTAAAAATGTGCGACGACAAGCGACCGAAATACAATAAAAGCCAAAATGGCCTGCCCAGAACTCTTCTATCTGTCTCTGTCTGTCTTTATGTGTGTCTGTCTCGTTCGCCCTCTCTAGTCGCTGTCAGCTGCGTTTACAAGCAGAACGGACCAAATTGAAAACTGTTAAGGAAGCACAGCAAAAGGAATAAGAACTTTCAGAATACAGACATTGAGGGCCACAAGGACACCGAAGACAAGGGCGAAGGACGAAGACGACAGCGACAAATGGCGGTGCTTGTTCATGAAAATTTAAATTGCAAAATGGGCTCAATGGTTGGGCGTTAACAATGAGCCTCACCGCACTCCACCCTCGCATGTTATATAAACCCTCTCTTCCTTTACCCTCCACTTTAGCTAATATTTGTGTTTTAATTACCTGCAAAGTGTCAGGCAGCCGAGTTGAGTGCAAATTTGTGTGCCAGCCTGACGACGACAGATGGCGACACATAATAATTTTAAGACATTGTCATTGCATTAACACAAACGAAAAAGTTTCAATACCATAAAGGGGAAATACAATTTGACATACGAAATAAAATGTGAATAATTGGTTGGAGTAGTTCTTCAATAAGAGAATTTGCATAGAATTCAAGCACACTGGATTGATCAAAGATGCAGTATTGCTACTTTCACCATCAAGATTCTTGTACTTACATAAATAATATGGCTGCTTAAGTTTTATGAAAAAATAAATAAATCTGTTTTCTTTTGAGAAATCTAAAGGATTTACATGTTTATTTTAAGGCTTGACACACAGCTAACACACGCGATATTAACGATATTTGGACAAGGAAAAAATTGCGGTATAAATGTAAGTATTCTGGCGAAAATGTTGAGCAAAAAGTATTAATGTGGGGTCGCAGGTACGTCGTCTGTAGGTGTAATTTTATGTAATTTGTTGTGTTTACATTCCTAATCCTCCCATTCCACCCATACCTCCCATTCCTCCCATTCCACCCATGCCGCCCACTCCAGCACCAGCAGCTTCCTCCAGTGGGAGTTCAGTGACAACAGCTTCTGCAGTGGTTAGGAGAGAAGCCACACCAGCAGCATCCGTCATGGCAGTGCGTACCACTTTGGTTGGATCAATAATACCACGCTCAATCATATTGGCATAGTCTCCCTTGAGGGCATCGTACCCATAGTCGCCTTCCAGGATTTCGACTTTGGCTACCACCATGGAACCATCGACTCCAGCATTTTTGGCAATGGTCAGACACGGCATGCGCAGAGCACGACGAATGATCTCAATGCCCAAATTTTGATCATCATTAGCTCCTTTGATGTCATTTAGCTTGCTAATGCAACGCAGGAGAGCAGTTCCACCACCAGGAACAATGCCCTCTTCCACAGCGGCACGAGTGGCATTTAGAGCGTCATTAACTCGGTCCTTCTTCTCATTAACCTCGACATCACTAGAGCCGCCTACGCGTAGTAGAGCCACACCCGAAGAGAGTCTAGCCAAACGCTCCTGAAATTTCTCCTTCTCATAGCTAGAGGTGGTCTCCTTGATAGCTTCACGTAGATTCTCAATGCGCTTATCGATGACGGGGCGTTGACCATGCCCCTTTAATAGCATTGTATCATCCTTGGTCACAACAACTTCACCCACACGGCCAAAATCACTGGCTTTCACATCCTCCAGGCGCACCAAATTGGCTTCATCACCAAACACAATACCGCCAGTGGCAATGGCCATATCGGCTAGTGTCTCCTTGCGATTATCCCCAAACCCAGGAGCTTTGACTGCGCAGACCTGAAGACCGACTTTCAAGCGATTAACCACCATGGTACTCAGGGCCTCGCCCTCAACGTCCTCTGCAATAATGACCAAGGGCTTGCGTTGGGAATTGGCCAATTCGAGGGCAGGCACAATACTTTGCGCAGATTTGATTTTCTTCTCGCAGAATAGCAACAAAGCATCCTGAAACTCTACTTTGGCTCCCTTAGAGGCATTGATGAAGTACGGCGAGATATAGCCGCGATCAAATTTCATGCCTTCGATAATTTCCAACTCGTCCTGGAGGGTTTTGCCATCCTTTACGGTAATTACACCATCCCTTCCCACTTTCTTGATGGCCTCACTGATCAGATCGCCAACCGACTTATCACCATTGGCCGAAATAGTGGCAACCTGGCTAATCTCTTCTGGTGTACTGACCGGACGCGACATACCCTTTAGATTATCCTTTACTGTTTCGATGGCCAACATCACACCACGTCGAATCTCCACCGGATTGGCTCCACTCGAAATCTTCTCGAATCCTTCTTTGGCAATGGCCCTTGCCAATACAGTTGCGGTAGTAGTGCCATCTCCTGCCTCTTCGTTCGTGTTATTAGCGACATCCTGCACCAGCTTGGCTCCAATATTCTGAAATTTATCTTTCAGCGCAATAGACTTGGCCACTGTCACCCCATCTTTGGTAATCTTTGGGGATCCCCAGCTTTGTTCGATGATTACATTGCGTCCTTTTGGGCCCATTGTGACGGCCACAGCATCAGCCAATACATCAACGCCTTGCAGCATCATGGCCCGGACTTCAGGTCCAAACTTGACATCCTTGGCATAGAAACGAGGTCCTGTAAAGCGATGAGGACTGCAAGTGGGCTTGACCAGCTTATAACAATTGGTGAGAAGACGCAACATGGTCAATCTGCAGAATTATGGAATTAACAGCGATCTATATGTATAGCCAGGATATTATGAATCTTATCTTACCACGTAAAATATACTTTGAAAATTTTATATTTTTTCTTGGTAAAAATAAATATTTTTATTTGGTTTTTTTTTTCTATTTCTTCAAAGATGTTCACTCTCCTAAATTCGAAAACGAAATAAAAATTTATTCAGTATATTAGTATCTACCTTAACATTTTTGACAAGGGCTTCAAATGGTCATGGCCTACATGACTTGGAAATTTATTCCATATAAAAATATTTAGTACAAAAACAATGCTACAATACAAGCTAATGCTGTCAGAATACACCTGAATTCTAACATTTAAGTTAAACCATTTCATTAAGTAAAAATATTAAAACTCCAAGGAAAGAAATAGTTGATCTACTTAATAATATTGCCCATAAACTTCCATCAATTGTTGGCAATAGTTTTCTTGTCTTCTCCAAAACAAAACCAAGTAAAAAAGGACAGTTAAATGTTGTAAAGGAAACGGAGCCGGTGACCAACTTCTAAATACTTGACTTGTTGTTAATGTTTATGTTTCCGTTTTCCTATGTTTAGTTTTAGGACTTTTTTCTTTCTTTGTCTGCATTTACTATGTTGTACATTGCTGGCAGTCTGCTTGTCCAGGAAGAGTACTTTTGCTTATGTCCTTTGGTAGTACAATTCTTTGCTGAAAGGCGTTTTAGTCATAGTTCCCACAGTTGTGTTAACCACTTGTTGTCGTTTTGCTTTTGTGGTTGTTGTTGCCGTTTCCTCTTTTGAATCCTCTTATGAAATATGACCCAACCACATACATATAACAACAAGAACATATCCTACATCCTAGTTTTTGGCGCTTCTAATTGTAGTAGTAGTGGAAAAGCAAACAAAATAATACACCACTTGACTATTATGCATTTGCTGTTTAAACTTTTTGACATTCATTGTGCGAATATAAGGAGAATTTTTGCATTTTTGCACACATTTGCTTTGGCTTAGCTATGCGCCATAGTTGCGCCTAAGCGTATGCAGCACTTGAGCGAGCAAAATCTTAACGAGCTGAGAGAAAACTTACCGCAAGCCAAAGTGGGACTTATTTCCCTCTACGACCAGCTAACCGCTCCGAAAAACCCCGGCCCCCTTGAACTTATGTGTGTTAAGCATCGCCTTGGGGGGTTTATCCTTGGCTTGAGCGGCTCCTGCCATTTCCTTTCTTCTTCACTTTTATTTATATTTTTCTTTTTTTTTTTTTGCTGGCATTCTCCTTTATGTTGTCAACGCAAATTGCGCTGGCTGCTTGGCGTTTTTTCGTGTGATGTTCAAGTGGCTGTTAAGAAGATGATCCCATGCAACAACATCAACCGCCATCCTTTCAACCACCACCCGCAAGCTACGTGTCTTAATGATGCTACAAAAGATGCATTTACCACCCAAGCCCAAAGGGCCAAAGTTGAGGTCTGAATTGTTGCCACTTAATTATGAAAAAGGCCGCGTCAAGTGTCCTGTGGGTAATGCTCGCCCATCTACCACAATGCGCCCCATCAAATGGCAGATTTACGACTATGTCTAATCCTGTTCGCTTAGCGCATTAAATCAGCTTCGAAATGGCCATAAAATTGCTCGCGTACCATGGCAAACAATTCAAAAAAAAATTGACAATTTATTGCAACGGGGAAAGGAGGTGAATTTTACACAACGAACAAATTCAACAAAAAAAAAAGGATCTAAAGAATTGTTCTTTACAGTGAATGCAAAAAGCGATTCACTTGATACTCTTGCTTTCTGTTGGAAAATATAAAACACTTAAGATAAACCGTGATAATTTAACAGATTTAACCATTTTAAAGTAATATTTGTAAGAAAAACATTCGATGTTAATTCATCATGTAAAAGGCATCAAGAAAATGAATGATTACAAAAAAGGGAGAAATTATTACATAAGAATGGTTTTGTGTTCAGGAAAGTATATTAGCTGATGCTAGGAAATGAATTTATATTTCTGTAGCATATGATAACTTTGAGAATTAGAGTATGGTCTTTGTTCTGGAGATGTGGTAAGATCGGAAAGGAAAAGATGTATGGCAACGCTGGCTGAGGGAGAAGAGTGAGCTTAGAGTCAGTTGATCGATCAGAGTCAGAGTTGGTCGGTCACAAAGTGATGAGTGAGTTGGTCAGTCGGAAAATCGAGAGTGAATCGTATGAGGGAGTCGCGAAAATAAGAAGAAAATAAGGGGTAACCCAATATGAATAAACGCTTAGAATTTATGATCTCTACATACGTAAGAGAATTTAAAGATGAAACTAACTAAGGGGAACCTGCAATTAACCCAACGAATCAACTTTAAAAAAGAGTCTAATCAATATACTATAATGTTTTTAAAGATAATCTTTAAGAAAACTTCTCTTTAAATCTTGGTCCGATTTGTAAAAATAACTGAAGTGTTAGAAAAGATAACCATTGTTGATTACTTTACAAGATTCGCAGTTGGCTCTTTTTTACAAATTATTTCATTTGGTCGTTAAAGTGATGAGTCAGTCGTATACATATTTGTACATATTTACATATATATGAGACCGACTAAAGTCCCACAATAGCGATATATACCGAAGTTTACTTAGTTATTATTTACATAATCATTTGATCTTTCGAGAATCAAAAAGAAGTTTTGAGGTGTTTGAAAATTGATAATCTTGAAAGATTATAAAAACAATTAATGCATTTAATCTACAATTTAAACTTAGTTAAATAACTTTGATTGTTTTCACTTTAGTTAAACTAACACCAAAACTAACAAATTACTTTTCAAATTTGTTTGCTATCTTTAAAAATATATTGATTTCTTTATGTTATTCAATTTATCCGTTTCTTACATACTTTATACTCATTCAGTTGCTTTACATTCATAGACATTCATGAGCTTTTTCTACCACAAGCAAGGAGCAGCAGCAACAAAGGGGAAAAAAAGGAAACGAATTGAAGAACCAAATATAGGAAAATCGATGATCCTGCAGCTGCAACCATATTCGAACATATACGTGGCTCCAGCCCCCCTCTGCCTTACATTTGGATGCTGTCGGGGCTTAGATTTATATTGCATTTGATTTTGATTTTTTGTTTAGTTTGTGGTGGAACAACCACAGCAATAGCAAACACATGCAGTTTGCCGAATGGTAATACATGCACTTTTTACATATTGCATCCATTGTTATGATTTATGTGGCACAAAAATATTTCAGGCGCGTTTCCTGTGAATACTTTCTTTTTTTTTTTTTTGTTTGTTTGTATTGTTTGCCTTTTATGCCGCAGGAACTGAGGACGTGCTGAGTGCGGAGTGAGTGGAGGGTGAGTGCTTTGCGGAGTGAATGGTAACCAAATTCAATTTCAATTTGCACCCCATCAAAGGGCAAACAAAAGTCTTTGAACTTTATGCATAAACATATTGGAGATGAAGTAGACAGAAGAGTGGGGCTCCTGTTTTATTCTGATTTCTTTTTTTGGCAGTCCACCAGTCTAGGACGACATGTGGAGCAACTGTGTGTGTGTGTATGTTTTGGAACGACAGCGACTTCTGTTGTCAATTGCAGGCGCGTCTGGGGCGTTACTCCGTGTCGTAATATTTCGTCGCCTCCTTTTGCCCCATTCAAATAGACGACGCAGCCATAGAATTCATTAAACACTGAATCCTGGCTGGCACATCTGCATGGCCGATTGTTTGTCTTCTTGTCCCTGACTGCTCTCAGTCAACCTTTACACACTCTTTCCCCATGTGCCAGGAAATGCATGTGTTGCCCTGTTGCACCAAGTGGCATGCGTTTCTAATTTCCTGGCCAGTTGGTGCTTCGCCATCTCTGCAGTATTCTGGCAATTTGAAATTCGAGCTAGTACAAGTTATAGAACGATTTGGCCATATTTGTAGGCCGTAACAGTTTTTAATGCCATTTGCTGGCTAAAGGGCTGAGCTTGAAGTTGGCATTGCCAGTTTACTTTTCGATTAATTGAATTTTCCAATGGGCCTCTGATGCTCCTTGGTCAGTTGACAACTTGACAAGGTGATAGGTGATATGGGTTTTAATGATGATCTATGGAATGCAGGGTAAAGGTGAAAGCAATTCACTCGAATTTCCATAGCCAACAAGCAAGGGATTGGAGCAAAGTGTTGGTATCTGTTGGAAATTCAACTTTTCATATAGGATTGTCAATCATATCGTATGGATAAAGGGAAATGTAGAGAGTTGTAAGTAAAAAAACAAAGACTCAAATGGGAATATAATCGATTTAAAATTCGATCTTAGAACTCAGTTTATTTCTAATTATAAAACATAATCAAAATCAGTACTCCTTTTAAACGATCTTTTAGTAAAATTTTTAGTTTTGAAAATGTTTTCCATTAACAAATGTATAAGTATTTTCAATTATGTCAGTTATAAATGAAACATTTTGCACTCTGAATACAAAAACCAACTTGATTCAGTAAAGTGAAACCACAAGCCCATGGACAAGAAGCACAATCAGACCACATTGATTGCAGAGAGTTGGATCTTCTTTTTTTTTTTTACTCTTATTTAACGCCTTTTAATTAATTGCATTGACTCGGACTGACATTGTCAGTCAACATACAATTAATCAATTTGTCTGCTTAATTATCATGCAATGCAAGTTGTTAAAAACGAGTAAGACAAATATTAACACGGAAATGGAAAGGCAAAGTTAACAACAACAACAACCAACAACAGGTCAATTAAATTGAATTGTGCTCATTATTAATTAATGTAAATCCTCAATGAATATTTTAATCCTGAAATCAGTGTAAGCTAAAAAAAGAAAAGAAAAGTAAAACCATATCGATAAAGGTCTTCAAATAGCGACGAAAGGTGGTGGAAAATAATTATTACATTTATTTCATTGTAAATTTGAAGTATTCAGGAAAAAAAGGAGAGCAATCAAGCTAACAAATGAATCAAGCTAAAGGAATGGTATTTAATTTAACAACATTTCTCATCGCTGAACAAAACTTGCTTGTGAAATTGTTCATCGGCAGCCATCTTACCTTGGGGCCATTCTGCTAATTTACGCCTTGCTTCATGGTCATTTTGCTTTAATTCCTGCACGAGTTGGATCTTGTAAGCATGTAAACCAAGATCCTTGCGCAAAATCTTCCATAAAGTCAATGGACGCAGCTCCAGCTCCTGAAATGGATTCATTTGGGTCTTCCTTAATGCTACGCTCCACATTAGCAACAGCATGGTGTGTTCGGATTGTACGGCGTCTCGGGTGATGCATGTTGTCAAGCACACTAAACGTGGAGCAAAAGCATTCCACGATCTTGTCGACGGACGATCTTGTCGACGATAAAACGGACGTAGTGCGCAATACATGTTCCGCACAGAAGCACCAGTAAATTTGTACAATGTGCAAGCGTTGCTCAGGCGTGAGTCTATTTATGATAATTTGCCGTACCAATCGATCGGTCGAAATCTTGAACAGTGGTGCCAACTTAAAGTTTTATACCCCTAAAAAAACACCCTTTAAGTAGAGCGACACGAATAAAAGATCGATTCGGATAGTAATTACTACAACTTCACGCAACCAATATTACTTTTAATCTAAACTTTAGACTTTAATCGAAATGTCTATTTGTTGTTTTAAATTGAAAAATCAGAGGGAAACTTTTGGATTCTTAGTTTGAGTTTTGCATTTGAGATACTTGAGCTTTGCAGAATGACAACTGAGATGCCTTCCTTTTTGCATTTTAGCTTTGGGCGTCAGCTGTGGCCTTGTTGTTGCCACATTTTATGCCCCTTAGCCAGTCATCAGCCTCTACACAAAACATTGCTATGAGTTGCCTCATTGTGTATGCACTCAACGCATTAAGTGGCGACATGTGTTACACACACTAGAGACATGTGAGAACGAGAATGAGAAACAAGGCATCAGGCACCAGGCAAAACCAAAAAAGCATACAAAAAAAAAAAAAAAAGAAGAAAACACAACAGTAAGCTTCAAATCCTTTGGTAGTGAGGGGGCATAAGCGAATGTTAGTTGGGTGTTAATAGAATCCAACATAAAGTGAGCTGCATTCTAATGCAGAAACTGAAAACAGAATATGGAAACCAATTTGGTCATTAATCAAAATTAGTATGGCATTGCAACATTGTGGTATGTTGTACATTAGCCCCAAAAACCTCAATTTCACATGTCTTTGAACTGGGACATTGCTTAATATTATTAAATTTTCGTTTTCCGTTTATTTTCTGCTAATTAAGTGGCATCGTCATGACAACAATTGCAGCAACAAATAAAGCCTCGATTCGATTTTCTATTTCACATCAGCAGGTGGCAAAATCAGCCAAATGAAATTTCCTTCAAAAATACAAGTACACAAACAAACAGAACCGTTGCTGTGTGTGTATATGTGTGTGAGTCAAACTGGGTGTATGATTCGATGGGGACATGGTGTTGGTGAGTGTGTGTCTGTGTTTGTGCTAGGTAATGTTACCAGAGGGGAGCTGGGAATGGGGTCTCCTGCTGACAGGCTATGCGAGATTTCGGTTTGACAACCACTGAGCATGAAATCAAAATTGATGGCAATCAAAAATTATAACTTTACTATATAACTAGAAAATGACAGTTATTGAAATATTTAAACGAAATATCTAAAATATTTTAAAATATGAGAATTGTTTGTCATTGTAAGAAATTGTTTTGTAAAAACGGTAAAAAGGTGGTAGAGTCCTAAATGTAGTTACATTTGAACTCCAGTATATACTTATACTTTACTGAACTCTAATTAATCCCATTATATACTTATATTTTACTGAACCGTAAGTAATAACATTAATCTTTTTCTCTAAGCTTTGTTGTCCATCTCTTACAGTGTTCATAAAGACATTTCTGCCCTTGCTCTGATAGGTAAAGAATCTTACTATAGTGATCATTGCAACTATAATAAGTCAAAATCGAGTGTAGTGTAATACTAAAATAATATTCAATTTAGAATTTATAATATCACCACGTTTAACCATGTGACAAGTTCGATCATCTGGTCGCACTCAACTTTATAGAAAAAACAACTTATATTTAAGTCCTCGACTACTCTATCTGTTTGGCTTAAGCTCTCTTGTATTGCTATTTAGGTACTTTCTTGATTTTCACAATTGAATTTAAAGATTTTTCTCCCCATTCATTGTTCTACTTGTTCTCTCGGTCTGCGTTGCCACCATTTACCTGCTAATCAATAGCCTCTGAAACAAGCCAAGGTTACCATATCCCATAAGAATATATCAGTGTGTTCGTTTACTTTTATAGGGTATAATATAGAATCAAAAGAAGAAACAAAAATGGTAGTAACCAGATGACCTTCTTATTGGAACTAAAAGTGTTACTTTTATAAGAAGACAAAAAGATTATTTAAAATTTACAAATTAATGTGAAAGACAACGTGAGTGATCAACTGCAATAGAAATGATACAGCAAATTGTGTGATGAGGCAGACTTAGCAAGATCAATAATCGATGGCTTTCAAAACCGAAAGTAAATTACTTACATATTATATTAAATTAGATTTATAACTTGTATTTTAAGTTAATTCGATAATATAAAAACAGTAAAACAAGTTTATAATTACACATAACTGATTGGGAATATAAATGAATATATATTTGGTTATTCTGCTACCTTTTTTCTGGTCTACTCGCCTAGGCTTACTTTAATATTTTATATTACGATGTATTTGTCGACTTTGTTTGCAATTTGACATTTATTAGTCAAACCGCAAGGAAAATTATGAAAACTTGTCGTCGGCAGACAACGAAATATTGTTAACTTTAACAAACACAAACACACACCCACATATACAATTACATACACTTACAAAATTTGCGGTTAACCAACATGTTCTAAACTTGAGTTGGTATATATGGCCTATCAAAAGCCATGGCCAAGAACGTATACATATACCAGACACACACACACACACATGCAAATGTATAAAATGAATGCTTTTATACATGGATAAATTGTATCGGTTAGACTTTACCACACACAGACCGCAAAAACCAGAAATTCAACATTTTGTGCAATTAAAATTGAAATTGAATTAGATATTGCATTTCTTTCAATTATCTGTTCCCTCAGGTTCAGGCTCAGTCTGAGGCGAGAGTGAATTTCGAATTTTGACTTTTGAATTGTAGTTCTGCTGGGGTTTCGGTTACCGTTTTCGCTTGCAAAATTTGATTTAATTGCGGTACTAATGCAATTAGACTTCCAGCTAAGATAAATGCGGTTGGCATATTGGATGAGCGAAGGGTCTTAAGGCTTCTCGCACATTCACACGAACCGCTTCTGAATTATGCAAAAGAGGGCCAAATTGCTTTGCCAAACTATCTTGGACATGCAACATGCTGTCTCCCTCTCACTCTCTCTCACTTTTACACTTTTTATTTCTATCTCTCTTCGTCGTTTTGGTTAAATGAAAGTCTCGATGCTGAAATTTTTATAAGTTGTGCGTGCTGGCTGGAAAGGACTTTCGCGTCAAATTAGTGCGACACGCACAGCAGCTTAATGCTATCTCCCTTTTCCATTTCCATTTCCATTCCCTTTTTTTCTCTTTTTCTTTTGGTCCCATGTTTCTCATTTTGCATAAATGCATGGAAACTTTGGCTTTTCCTTTTTCTTTTGCCATTTACTGTTGCGACTTTCAGGGGATTTTTATGCATTATCTACGTGAGGGGTTTTTTCTTGGCATTTTTCATCGTACTGTTTGTTAATGGACAAATTGTTTTTGGGCAAAGTGTTTAATAAATAAATCATGTGACAAAAAGAAAAGGTAAGCAACTAAAACTAAAACATCCGAAGTTCTCACATTCGAGATTCTCTCTTTTAAATACCCTGGAGAAAAACTTAAGAAGGTTTAAAAACTATATTCACACAATTTGTCATCGTATTAGAAATATATTCTCGAATTTAATATTTAATTTAAGATAGTATAAAAAACATTTCTTCCATTTCTAGAAAATTAATAGGTAAACTGCTAAAAAAAAAATTGGCATTTTAGAGTTATTGTAAATATCCTACAATGATTCTATACTGGGTAGCATTTGATCTTACATTCCTTAACGTACCTCCTTTCGACTACCTTAAATTACAAACTATTTAAATGAATAATTCTTAGGATACAAAAATGAATTAAATAAAAAAAATATAAAAAGAAAATAGTTTGCAACAGCTCAAAAAAACGGTATCAGAAATGATTTACTTACTGAAGATTTTATTTGTTTAAATTTAATCTACAAAGTTTATCATTATAACAGAGACATACATAAGCAAATTTCGCATTTGTTATACCCTTGCAGAGGGTATTATAAAATTGGTCAGATGTTTGTAACGCATAGAAATATAGTATACGTTTCCGACCCCATAAAGTATATATATTCTTGATCAACATCAACAGCCGAGTCGATTGAGACATGTCCGTCTGTCCGTCTGTCTGTTTGTTCGTCGCTTTTCGAACTTAAATTTTAAGCTACGAAGTTGAAACTTGGTAGTTAGCTTTCTTAAAGGTGTAGGTAGACAAAGTATGAAAATCGGTCGGATCGGATTACTATATGATATATCCAATATCGGAATAATAGGGTTCCAATTAAAAATTTTGAAACGAAGTTTCTTATCGCGCGGTAGGGGCTAAACCGAAAAAATTAAGACTAAAAAGTGTAACGACACTTTTACCGTTACCAAATGTTTTGTCTTTTTCTTTCGCATTGAACAGTGTACGAGTATGTAGACAGAGAGGGACGTACAAGCAGTGATCGCGAGCTCGAGTTTGTGGGCAGAGGGACGCACAAGCAAATGCGGGAGGGGAAAAAGGTAGCAAGCTCGAGTTTGTGGGTAGAGGGACGCACAAGCAAACGCTGGAGGGAAAAGAGGTAGCGAGCTCGAGTTTGTGGGCAGAGAGACGCACAAGTAAATGCTTAAGGGGAAAGTAAATACGAGACGCACAAGCAAAGATTCTGAGATTGAGAAAGGGTCGTAAATGTACGAGGCAGTGGTAAGAAGAAAAAAGGTCGCGATCGCGAGCTCAAAAATGTGTGTCCGTCAGTTAAAAGTGCAACCCGCATTTACTTGTGCGTCTCGCTGCCCACAAACTCGCACATATGTATGACCTCTGCTGGGATTCGCGATCCCGACCCTTTTTCTCTGCCCGGATGCTTGTAAAAGTAATAGCCGTAAACCTGAATAGGTGTATATAGAGCCTGGTTGCGGGCAACAACAATCAAACGCGTTTTACTAGACTCGGTTCCTTAAAACTGCTGCCAAGATATATCAAAAACTTAACCGATTTTGCTCAAATTTTCAAAATATCTTTATTATATAAAAACCTATCTGAACTAAAATAATTGTAATCGCTTTGTTGTTTTTTTTTTTAGCTAAATAGTCTCTCAAAATGGTTGGAAAAAGTGACTTTTTCAAGTCTGTAAAATTTTTTCTTTTTGGAATTTTAAATTTTTTATAGTTCATTGTATGGGCTGAAGTCTTACAATTCAAATAAGGTTTGGTTTTTGCAATTCGGATGAACGTGGCATTTTTGTAGCATTTGAGCTACTTTTTTAAATGGTTTCCTGTTGGGCGGAGTATTTCGAAACATGTACATACATATGTATGTATATTGTTTTCAAAAAAAATATAAAAAGAAATTGTTTAAGTATTAATTAAAATATATTTTTTTTTAAAATTGCATGAAAAAAGCAGCTCTCGCCCCCTTAATCGAAAGAAACTTCGTTTCATCTGGGTGTCCCATGACACCTCTCTTCTTTTTTATTTTATTTTTCTTTTGGAATATAAATCTAATTTGTACCAAAACACTACTCACCAAGTTTGACTCAAATCGGATAATTATTACGGCTACAAATCAATAAAACAAATCATCCATATAAGCTATTTACTCCAGCAACAAAAAATTTCAAAGAAATCTGCCGTACCAACACAAGAGACCCGAGTTCGAATCCGCGCGGCGCCAAATAAGAAATATATAAAATTATTGTTTTTTTGTTGTTGCATTTAAATTTAATTTGTATCCAAACACTATACTATACACCAAGTTTGAACTAAATCGGATAATTATTAAGGTTACAAATCAATAATCATATGTAATAGAAATTAAATGTATTTCAATGCTCACGCTCACACATACATATGCAAAAAATCAACCACCACGCGGTGTGTGAGAGAGACAGAAATATTTTAGTTGTGTTCTTACACAGAACGAAATTGAAAGAGCGAGATGTAATGGGTTTGCATATATGTATATCGAATTAGCTTACGCTAGCAAAGTAATGACGGTGGCGTAGTGTGTAGAGATCGGTGGTACGATGGGCTTTGGTGTTTGATGGTTCCAATGCTCGGTGAAGAAGTGAAAATTTTTAGGTGTGTTTTTTCTTCCTTTTTGTTTTTTTTTTGATTTTGTTAAACATTTATACCAATTATTTTGCTGCAAGGGTATACAAACTTCGGCAGAGACGAAGTTAGCTTCTTTGATATTTTTTAATATAAATTAGAAGTAAATTCTGCCAAAATCCAAATCTTTGAAACAATTTATTTAATGTCAATATTAACAAAGCCAACAAATCAAGTACTTTTAATGGAATATATTATTACATGTATTTATCTCGTATATGGCAAATTATATTTCAACTCTATTTGGTATTTTCATTTAGTTTGTAAACCACAAAGCTCATAGTTTCAAATTTCGTATTATCTTAGCATCAACTCTCTGTCTTCGTTGTATAAAATTAATGTTCAAAAACAGACAAACCATTTAACTCAACAGCGTTGAGCTGTCGACCTATCTACGGCGTCTCCCACACTTGGTTGCCCTTTGGCAACCGCAGAACTGCGTTCATCACTTGCAACAACTAACAACATGGCCAAATCCTCTAACAGCTAAAGTCCCTGTCTCTCTTCTTTCTCTTTCTCTCTCTCTCTCCCTCGTACTCTTTCTGTCTATCTGTTCCAGGGCTTACCGCAGTTAATTTGTTGTACAAACCCGCACACAAATAAAGCAGGCAACAGGCAACGGAACAGAAATCGTTTGCTTTGAGCCAACATGCAACTCTTTATCCAGTTTCAAATTTACAGCATGTCAACAAGCAACCCATGGCCCATGTCCAGTTAGCTTTAACCCCCTTAACCCCTCCCTATATCACACATTAACCAAAAGGACCAAAGGCATACGGTTGGCTTTTAAATTGTGTAAATATGTATTACGCATACGTCTCGTTGTCCCCATTAAGTTGGTAACGTTGTTGCTCCTTGTGTTAGCAAAGAAAAAACCCTGTAACTCAATTTGCAATGCATTGCAATCATGTTGAACTTAACGCACAATTGACTTGCCAAAGAATACATACTGATGGACCCTTTCATTTAGAATGCAAGAACTTGGACATGAAATTCTTAAAATCTGGGTACAGTTGTGTTTGCTTTCCAAGAAAATGTTCGTTCTGGCATTTAGAAAAAGTATCTAACAAAGGCAAAGTGAGATTTAAGGAAACATATTTTAATTTTTCTTATTTCGTGATTTGAATTGAACTCAAATAAAACGAAAACTTAACAAATTTTGTAATTATGTCTTGTAAAGTTTATTGATCTTGTTGAAGACCATCCAGAAATATATAAACATGATAAAATGAGTGATTAAACCAAATAGTTTCTTCTGTAAGATTTAAAGAAACTTGTTAAATAATTTAAAATATTCAAATAACTAAAAAAAATTGTTAATTTTTTATTCTTCAATTAATTTGCTTAAAATAGTTTCCTTTGGCTTTTGCATTCAAGCAAATTTTATTTTAAAATACGATTTCCTAACATCTCACGTTTCAAATTCAAAAAAAAAAAACGAGAATATTCTCATTCAACTAAACCCATAAAATCAAAGCGCCAAAAGAAGTAAGATTTCAACTTGCTCCACCCACAGCCAAAGGCGGTCTGCTGTATATATACATATACTATATCTTTATCCCTCACTCTCTTTCTCTCTCTCTTTCCCTCTCTTATCCCCTTTAACACTCTCTGTATATATGAAAGAGAAAAATCTAAACCACATGGACAACACGTTTCCCATTTCTACCTCTATCTGTTGGACTTCGTGTTAGTTTTTCGCACACTTGAGCTGCACATTTTATGGTCAACTTCCATTCTGTTTCATTAATATTTCATGTGTGTGTGTGTGTGTTTTTGGGGTTTTTGTTTCTCATGTCCAAGACAATTTCACATTTTCCTATTTTCCATTAATGTCAATTTAAATGTTCAAACACTTTAGCAATACTCTTCACTTCCCTTCCTCCCCACCATCTATTCTCTACTGCCATCAGTTAAAGACTTAGATTATCTTCGAAAAATAGTTGAATAGCCATAGGAGCCGAAACATTTTCCGCAGTCATTTGTGGCAATTTGCGTGCTCATTGTTAATTTGATTGCCAGTTCCCGATAAGTGGGAAAACACCTCGCAAAAAAGAAACTACCCCTGCAAATGGGTGTGGCTGGGCGCATAATTGAACGATAAATTAAATAAACTACATACCCACCCCCCCACAATACACTCACCTCTCGCTATCGTGAATACTAAAAAGTGATACACAAAAATTCGGCAAATGCACTCAACGAGAAGAGGCCAACAATTTTCCATTTGTGAGGCAATTGAACTGTAACTATCGACTTCTTCATCAATTATGCACACTTCATAGTTTATCGAGAGAGGCAAAATTTAATTAATAAATGTGAAAAGAAAACTTAATAACTTAATTAATTAAAAAAAATCTCTAATAAATAAATATTTACAATAGTTTATTGAATAACTTCTAATCAAATTTGGTTTATTATTTATTATATATGTAGATACGTGACTCCTAAAAACACTAAACCAAATGCACAATAACAATTAATAAATATCTAAATATGATCTAGGTCTGGATCACTAGAGGAAACAGAAATGGGGAGAAAAGGATCACTATTTATTTCTATTCATAAAGAATCTCAATTTCAATCTGATATAAAACATGAAATGGGAGTGAAAAGAGGTTTCTTCTATGTGTAAACCCATCTTTCGATTTCTACAAAATTTTTAATTTATCTTTTTTTGATTTCACCTCAAAAATAAATATAAAAAACAAATGTCTTAAAATAAAACTTAATCTTTCGCTTGTTTCTCTTGGAACAGCTCTTTCTCTCACTTTACTGATTATTTTTCCTGAATCTGATCTATTTAGCTATTTTTAAAGCACATGCAGCAAAACGAAAGCTTATAAGATTTTTAATTAACATTAATTAGCAATCTTTTTATATCTGCAGGATGTTACATTGTCTTATCCTTTTTGTACTCTGTACCCACAGGGTAAAATGGTCGAATGAGACATATTCGTCTGTCCGACTTGCTTGCTTCATTTGTCCTTGTGACACCAAAAGCTGAGTTCAAAACGTTGCTGAAACTAAAAATAAGCTATAGATTCAAGTCCAATTAGCAGTTGATTAAGGAAAAATAATCAATTAATAAAGATGACAAACACTTTTTCTATTTATTTAAAGTCATTTAAAGAGCCCTTTACTTCATTTTCTATTTTTTGTTTATTAAAAATAGTTCAATTTACTAAGCACTCTTTATTTTATTATTACAATTCTATTCGGCACCTAATGAATGAGCAATGTTTGCATTTCAAATATTGTTACACAATATTTCATAAAGTTTGTAAATTATTATTGAAATATTTGCTTTTGTATTGATTTACCCGAGCAGGCAAAAAAAATTTTAGGAATTAATGTAAGCCAAAGCAAACAATTTTGATATACTGCAAATTTGTTTACCTAATTGATACGTGCCGGTGGAAATATTTTCACAAATTGTATATGGAAATTCATGAATATATATTTTTGGTGCAGTTTAAAGACCAATTTAAATTAAATTAAAATTCATCAAGTATTTAAGATGAACAGAATATTTTTTTCATCGCATACACAAAATTAACTTTGATGTTTATTTTGTTTATTATTTTATATTATTTTGTTTTACGGTCTGGTGATCAACTTGCCAGATATGGACAGGGAAAGTATGTAGATGTCGGCTGGGTGCTTTGAACTTGCTTTCAAATTGAGTAGGAAATTAAATGTGAAATTTATAATTTTATTTTGGTTAGTTGCCCATTTTTTTTTTCACCCCTGTACAAAGAAATAGCCGAATTCAAAGAAGGTACGTGACCGAAAATTAAAATGTGCGATTTGGATATGGTGAAAGCAAGTACGTAATTTGGAAATTTATTTATTTAAAGAATGCCACACAATATACATCCGATCGCAGCTGTAGATGAACTGAGCAGAAGTCCACCCTATGTACAAATTGTGGCTGGAGCTGCTGGCGGTTTATTAACTGGCTTTGTTCTACTCAAAGTTGGCAAAATGGTGGCCTTTAGCATTGGTGGAGCGATACTGATCTTTGAGATTGCCATGGAATCGGGAGTGATTAAAACAGATTGGAACAAAGTACTGGAAAATCGCCCAAATCGGGGACAAGAAGTCGTACGGAGTTCAAATCCCCGAGTGAGGGGCATTGGAATGGAGCCTTTCGATCAGGAGCAATTGAAGGAGAAAGTAAAGAAGCTAGTGGCTACTAGTGGACGTTTCTGTGTGGCCTTTGTTGGTGGCTTCTTTTTGGGATTTGGCTTGGCCTAACATATGAAATAAGAATTCTGATTGCAAACTTTTTAATTCGTCCTACCATTTATGCATTTATAACTATATATTTCATTTTCAAACGTGCCTAATTATTTCTCATTTTAAACTCTATTTGTATGTATAATTTTTTTTTTTTTTTGTTCAAACTCTCCTTGAAACAAAAGCCTTGGAATTTTTTCTAGTAATGCTCTTAACAACTAAGCGAACCTCACTCGTATATACACTCACACATACACACATTAAAAGTTTTCCAGAGGCAACGGAAAAAAAAAAGAAACTTGAAAGTTGTAACAACATTTTCATGCGCTTTTAAACATTTCAATTTTGTTTCATGGCATGAAAGCAAATTTATGCATAAGCAAAGTTTTTCATGCCGAAGAAGAGTCAGCTAAAAATGAAAAGGGCGTGGCTAGAATAGGGTGAGAAAGAGAATTATTTATTTTTTGTTTATCCGATTTGGAAATTTATACATTTTGTTTTTGAATATTTCAAGAAATTTTTAATCATTTTTCCGAACACTAAATACATTGATAGAAATCAATTAAGGTATAAACCTTTAAATAATTAAAAACGAGTGTGTTAAACTACAAATTAAAGATAGCGAAATGTCAATTAATATGACTGTCGACATTAAATTCTTTTCTATTCTAAGTATAGAGATTAATTATAATTCATTTGAAATGTCATTGCAGTGTCAATCTTTAGTTTTACTTTGTATTAGCTATAGTCCTCGTCGGAATAGATATTGAAATTTATCTAGAACATATGAGAATCATACAGACAAATTTGCCCCAAAAGACTTCCTCATATTTTTTGTGCCTAAACCTTGAATGGTTCTTATCTCGATTTGCTAAGTATTGTTATACAGTTCAGTTCTGACGTGTTAGTAAAATATATTAAAGGAAAGAAAGTAACTAGCAAAAGTCAAAATAAAGAGCAAATGACTATTATTATATTCATATTAGTAACTTTGGGAGTCTCTTAATACCAAAATAGATTATAGTGCCATCCTAACGTTTGATATATATATATATATATGAACTATATTTAAAAATAGAAACAGAACAAAATACTTCTTAGCATCGTTCTTAGATATTAATCAGTAAAAAACTGAAATCGTTTTAGATGTGTCTGTCTATTGATCACTTTGGTATATGGCAAGTCTATTATATGTTCTTTAGTTTAAAACGAAGAAACTTATTCTATAACGTAAGATTAAATTTTATTTCAATCTGAAACTCTATGATAGATCTAAGTACTTTTTATTCTCCAAGTTAAGGCAAACTTAAGCCGACTTCACTTAATGTCTAGTGAATATGATATTTTGAAATTTAAGCAATAAAAATCGATAGCAATTATGGTGAAATGCAAAAACCAAGTTGCTCACATATAAACATGGCCATGACTGTCACGTTTGAACAACTATTTGACATGTGGCCGAGAAAGAATTGGCTTCATTTATTTTTTTTCCTTTTTGTTTTGACTTTTCAAGCAAGGCACAAAAATAAATATGCCAGTCTGGTCAAAAGTTATAGCAAAAAAAAAAAAAGAAAAAAAGAACTAAAACTGAAAGCCAATTTAAATCGAAACAAATGTACACCTACACATAGGAATATGTTTGTGCATGTGTAGATAGATATATATATATATATGTATACGTATACATATGTTTAGTCGTACCACATGTCGTATGGGCAATGAAATTTGCATTTGCTCGAGCTAAAAATGTTTTACCGTTCCAACAAAAATTTCTTTTCATTCCTTTAACAATTTTCAAGCTAGTTTAATTTGACATTTTAATTATGCAAATTTGGCCAAAGCCAAATAATAGATAATGCCAATTAGCAAGTTAAGTTTTACTCTTTTCGTCTGTGTCTGTGTCTATGGCTGTGTGTGTGTGTGTGTGAATTAAATTGAAAGAGCACAAGTTAAAAAGTGAAGGAGTCGAAAGATAAATGAATTCGAAAGTTTACCTTGTGATTAGCGTTTGCTTTTGGCCAAAAGGATAATGTGAATAAAGGTTCAGATTGAAATGGCTTGAATAATGATGTTTAGCGGTTAAGTAAATTGTTTACATTTCAATTTGAATAATTGTAAATTACTGCAAATTTAAGAACTTTAAAGCTTAAATAGTTTTTCCTTTCACTTTGTCGCCATTGGTCAGGCAGCTTCCTTCCGGTTCCTTTCTTATGCAACTGCCTGTGGATAACCTGTGTTATTTCTCTTTACTTTCCCCGGTTGCCGCCGTTTCTCTGTCCTTCTTGTTGGTTCTCGAGGCTGGTATTTCTTTTTTTTTTTCTGTGTTTTTTTCTCCATTCTTTGTGTTGTATTCAACAACAAAAGCAGCAGCAAATGAAGAGGCTTGCGCCCATTGTGTGAAATGCAATTGCAATGCCGATGCTCGTATTTTTCTACCTGTTTTTTCTCTTTTTTTCTTACATTGGTCTGCAGGCAAGCATGAAAATTTAATGAGCACCATTTTGCGGGCTTTGACAGTGTGTGTGTGTGTGTGTGTGTGTGAGCGTTTCGAACTGTTTAAGTTTTAATCAAGTTAACTGGACTAACTAATAAATTACTAAATTATTTGCTGAAATTGTTGTTGGCAACCAAACAATTTAATAATTCCCAGGCATAGAAATTTCATTTCAATATTGTATTTGCGGTTAGGGATATCTGTGTGTGTGTGGGTGTATATGTATTAATTTTGCATCGTTTTAGTGAAAATCGTTGAACATATTGCATACACAATTGTTTGCGTTTCGAGCTTAGGTTTTGAGCTTTGGTTTAGTATTTAGAGGTTAGTTTTTGGGTTTTGATTTGGTTTAGTTTGTTGGCTAAACAATTATGGTCAAATGCTTGTTTGGTTATTGAAAATAGGCTTTTGTATTGCATTGTATTGTATTCATCGAAAAGAAGTTAACACAGAGTATACAAATTTGTGGGTTTTATTATATTCACATTTGAAAACGAGAAATTCATTGAAATGTAACTACTTAACAGCAAACCGAATTGAGGTAAAACTAGATTATCAATAAAATATATATAAAATAAATATTGAATAAATTTATTTGCGGTTAAAGTAAATAGAAACTGCGCAACTTTTATCTATTTATCTAAATTTACTTTTGGTTTAGGTAAATAGAAGCATTACATGTTTATCTTTAATTGCTTTCATTTTATTTTTAGTGGATTCTCTGTTAAAGATAAAGGATAACAAAGGGCAAATGAGAGAACTTTAAGCACTTTTAATTTTTGCATTTAGTAAATATTTTAATTTTCCTTATCAAATTTCCCATTAGAGGCATAAACAGATATTGATATATATATTCGAATTCATTCATTCATCATGATTATGGGATTTAACTAACAACTAATTCGCTTGTTCCACGGTCTAAAACCGAAATCAACAAATCATACGCATATTTGAATACAATGCCAACACAAAGCCGAATATCAAGAGTGGTGGCTGTCATTTCATTCGATTTTCGTCAAAATTGGAGCATCATTTTGGGTAAAATTGATTGATAGTTTTGATTCGAAGCATTTTTGTCACAGGTGCACAACAGGAAATGATGGGAAAAACAGATAGAATATACAATTTTCCTGTTATGACAACAGTTTGCTTTTTGGTTTGTTTGTTTGTTCTTTGGTTAGGCATCCCCTCTTATTATTGTGCTTTGGGGCATATGAATTTAATGAAGTTATTATAATTATGGCCAACGGAAATGTTTTAACAAGCCACAGGGCATAGCCTAAAAGTATGCAACGCTTATGGGCTTGAGCTTTAAAAGAGCCTTTGGCAAGAGACAGATAGAGATAGAGAGAGAGAAAGAGATTGCTGGTCCTGTATGCTGAAACCGGCAGACATGTAATTTAAGGCTTCATAAGGAAACGTTATAAGGGGTACGAGAAACGAGCCACAAAAGGCGGATGTAATTTTCAACTCAAATTGCCTTTTGCCCATGTTTGGTCGAGCTAAAGGGCTTCCAATAAATCTAACCTGGTGGTGGTACTTGTGGGCGTAGAACTTGGACAGTGACTGGAAGAGGAATGGGTACTATAGCCCTTCCCTTTTCAGTCTTTTCTATCTGTCCGTCTATCTGTCTGGATGGCTGGCTTTGCGTCTGTTGCCTGCATTACGTGCAAATAGTTACGTGAAATTATTTCCGGCATCAGTAACTAATATCACTTTGTTTGAGCTTTGCCCCTCTCTGATAGACTTGCAATGAAGTTGCATTGAAGTTTGCCAGTTTTTCCAAACCGCATAGACAAACAATGCCAGCTGGTTTGAGTATTTGCGGTTTTCAAGTTGAACTTAAAGTAAACTTTAACACATGAAAACAAAAATGAACTTTTGAAAATCCTTTGCTCACTTTTCCACTTGTCAATTTCAATTTTTGCCAAAGAGAAACACTTTTTGCCTCAGACATTTGGTAGATATTGCGAATTTCCACTGGAGCTAATGCAAATTGTCGCCATAAATGTTAATTAAATTAAAACGCTAATAGGCGTGAAATATGATAACACACACTCACACATACACACACCCACACAGCCATACAGAATGTACCCAAGAGAAAAACAGAGCAAAGCGAATGACAGAGAGAGAGAGAGAGCGTCAGGTGGCAGCAAAAAATATTGTAACAGCTGCCACATTCCCTTTCCTATCTTCTGCCACTGTTCAGTTGGTGTGCTGCCACGCCCACTATTGAGCGTGAGAGCAGGGCAGAAGGGAAACCGGTGGAGAATCGCCAAAGTTTTGCCGCTTGCTTGATTTTCAGAATAATATTCGTAATAATTAAAATGAAAATTAGAAATGGGTAAAAAGCAAAAGCAGCTGCCAAAAAGGGAAAGCAAACAGACAACCTGCCAAAAGAGACAGACAATCAGACAGAAAGGGCAGACAGAGAGAGAAAGGATAGATATAAAAGTGGCAACCGAGAGGTATGTATATAGGTATTTGCCTTATCCCCATCGCCCTTCCCTTCTCCTAACTTATTGCCTGAAATTTGCCTTTTGGCGGCATCTAATTAAAAGGGATAAGTGCCAGGGCAGGTGTGAACTTAAAGGAGAGACCCAAAATGGTTAAAGAAGAGATACGGGTAGAATGGGATGGTTATACGTAATTGCTAATTGCTGTGATTATGAGGGTATGGAAGGGGAACTCAAAGAGTTAGTGTGCCATGATATTGGAGCATTTCATACAGAGAGAGTGGGTCGATAAGTTTTTATAACAAACGAAAATCTATTAGTATGAATATTTATAACTTGCTTTCGACTAAGGTAAAAAATGGGAACTATAATCTTAATAACAGATAATAATCTGTTTGATCAGAAAAATCCTTAAAATAAAAACATTTCATGTAAATTATCATATACTGACAGTCGGTTGAGAATATATTAACAACATGGCGTATGAGCTATGTTAACAAAGTAAAATTCTCAAGTTATGGCTAGTCTCCAAAAATGATTTTTATTAAAGGATCAACGAAAAAAACTAAAAGACTAAAGCTCAAAAATAAAAGATCTTCATAAAAAAATAATTTAAAAATATTAAAAGCAAAAATAAAAGCATAGTTTCGCTTTTCTTTATACTCCTTCTTTATATACTCTTCAAAACTTTTAAATCAACTCTCGTTGCATAAACAATAATCTGTTGCTTTTGTGTGATAGTTTAGTGGCCCGCTCAATCAAACACACACATATATACACACAATGACACAAGATGCGATGGCATCAAAAGCCAAATTACCTGAGGCCAACATTCGTCTGCTTTCCTGGCCTCCCCTCTTGCTCCTAGTTGACTATCTCAACGTACATATATACTAATGTGTCTGTATAAGTGCCCATTGACAACTCACACCGCACAATTATAAGGGACAGAGGGAATCAAACAGCTTAGCCAGGACATAAACCCATGTCAAGCTGGCCTTCAGAAGCTGAAATACCACAGCAAAGCAGAGGAGTATCCTGCTGCTCTTCATTCCGCCCCGTCCCCGTCCCCTGAGGACTTGTTAATTTGAGTGTAGCTGTCAGAGTTCGGCGCGTGCATTGTCACAGATTTGGTGGACAAGTTGGCTATGTCGAGGCAGTCGGACTGCCTATTCCCTACCATTAAGATGATGAAATGTCCCCAAAGGTCGGTGTGGCAACAACGATGCCAGCGACCCACTCACTTGTTGCCTATTAATTGTTATTAATATTTCATTCAATGTGTCCTTTCGGTCTATGTTGGGCTCTCGTTTTGGTTGTGGTTCTGGTTTAGGCTTGATAATGCTTAATTTGCTGTTTAATTATGCACAGAATATATTTTTTGCTTGGCGGAGTGAATTGCGGAATGCGGGGTGACTCTAATTACAGTTGTTTGTTATCAGGCCTGAAGCAGGACTTTAAAGGGATATTATATATATATATACATTTTTTCTCTCCAGTTGGCAACAAAATGACAATTTACACCAAAAAGGCAACAACTTAACTTAATTTGGCTGACATTCCAGTTACACACTTGGCTTAGACAGAACATGAAAAAGGAGTTGGAGAGAGAGAGTGAGAGAAAAGAGGGAAGGGAAAAGGAGGCTGCGTGTAAATGTCCAACACGTACCAAACACATAAACAGCTTTTGGGTCCTGTTGGCTTCTTTGTTTATTTGTTTGTTAGTTTGTGTTCCCTTTTTTTTTTTTTGGTCTACCTTCCCTCACTCCGAGTTAAGTGAGCTGGCCTCATAAATTTCAAATTTGTTTTTGCGACTAAACCTTTCAGGGTGAGAGAAAAAGGTTCTTGAGGGTTAAACTACATGTTTCAGTTCATTTGATTTTGTTCAGAGTGAGAAGTGGTTCAAATTTCAAACACCGTAATTGAAAAGGTTGACCACAATGAACTAGACGGATCAAATGAAATATGGATCCGATTATATCTCATTCCACTTGATGTTTATTATCTCCTTCAGACTTAAAAGTGATCGAAAAACTATGCGACAAAAGATGTATTGGTGCCATGTCATCTTTTCAATGGCCAAAATTAATGGCCAATGCAGTAAGTTGACTTTTTAACTCCTTTACACTTTATTTTCCCATCATGCGGAGAGTAAAAGATAGATATAAAATGAGAGCAACAGTCAAACTGGTGCAGTGGCAGTTTATACACAAAATTGGCAAAAAGGGACTTAAAGTTTTTAGGCCAAGTCCGTAAGTAACTATAGGATTAAGTCATTTTTAATAATATTAGAAATCTTGCATATGAAAGAAGAACCTGCAATTAAGATATAAGGTGATCGATATCAAATTGGTTCAACAACAGAACCAGAACTGACAAACTAAGTACAAAATGACTTATACATCGAATTAATTAACAATTTTCTTCAGATTTTTACAACATTAACAGATTTAATACATTAATATATAGGAGAAGTTAAAATACATAACTTTAGTTTTGTTTAAGCTACCCCTTTTCAATGGCAGCCACTGACTTGATGCATTTGTCATGCGTTGTTGTGGCCACGGCTTATTAAACGGCTTTTAAACATGGAATTGTAAGAGTAATTTCTATAGACCCCATTTCAGATTTATGTTCGGATGCGGTTCTCTGGCCAAAATGAGGTTTTCAGTAAATAATGTGGTACTTTGAGTTTCAAAGGAAATGTTTTTATGGCCGTTCAATGAGGTAAATAATTGGGTCAATGCGCTAAAGTCATTTTAAGATGATTTCAGTAAGTATTTGCTTGTACTTTTTTAAGAGAGATTTTCCCCTTAAACCATATGCAATATAAAGTACACGTCTGTCAACTTTATGCAAAGCTCTGTTACCAATTTAAGTAAAAACACAAAGAACAAAGAAAAGTTTATTTACCAAATGAGTAATTTAAAGTTTTAAAACTCTCAGCTGTTGGGAGCCTGCCTAAACACTTAAGCGATATTGAAAATTTAAAGACCAAGTTTAGATCCATACAGCAAGCCTAATTAGTACAAGTGGGACGATAAAGTGTTTATTTTTGGCATTATCCGGTTTTATTGTTTATTGTCAGACAAGTCATCGACTTCCGTTGTGCCAGGCAACGACTAAAAATAAATAGAAAATTTATGTTATTTATTTGGTAATCGATGCATATGTCCTGGCCACATGTTAGCTGTCATTTGAGCAAAGCCATTACTCCATTTGCCGTCAATCATTCTGACAGTTGTTTTAATCATATTTTTTGCCTATCAAATGCATAGATAAAACTTTTTTTTTTAACTCTTACATTAAACATAAACAGCTAACTAAAAGTTTCAGCTTTGGTTACTATGATGTTTGTATACCCTTTAAAATAGGCCTTAATATTTTTTCATATTTGATTATCTTTAGAATTGAAAACCTTTTTATATGACTTTCGTATGCTATCAAAGTTTACAAGATTTATCAGTTTTTATAATTTGAACTTTAACACTGAAGCAAAAATGAAAATCTGATTTATTATATAGGATTGAAATAGTATAAGAAAGTAAAGTTGTAAAAGCTCCCTTAATTAGCCAATTCAAGGTATACGAGGTCTCAATTATTGCATTGACTTTATATAGAGATGAGTTTAAAAATTTACCTACAACTCAGAACAAATTTTGTATATTTAATATGGCTTATGGCTAAATAAAATGATCATTTCGTTTAGCTAGGGTATGAAAAAAATAAACATATCCAATGGGGAAATCAAAAGCTCAACTAAAATTGCATTAGCCCCACTCAAGTAAAAACCAAAGGTAAAAGTTATGCATATGCATTTTTCTTTTTGTGGTAAATCCCTTTTTTCCTCTATTTCTCTTGTCTGTCGGTTGTCGTTCCCTCTCTCTTTCTCTCACTCTCTTATCCTTTACTTGCCGCACTGATTTCGGGCAAATTGTTTGCAAGAAAAACAAAAGAAGTAGAGTCAAGTGCAAGCCGGCTTAGCCAATCCAACTTCTTTCATTCCGTGTTGGAGCAATTTATACCGCCTGCTTGGCTTGAGTTGCTCCTTGGAGCAATTGTCTGATTCCTTTACCCTTCTGTATCTCTGCCTCTCCCAGCATCTAGATCTCTTTGTTAGCAGTTTAAAGGTTGAGCGTAGTTCAAATTGTTTGCCAGGTATTCGGATTCTTTCAGTGGAGCACTTTTTCTCGGCTATTTGATCTGTGATTGAGCTGAATGAGCAAATAAACTTGTGGCCTGCAAACTCTATTGAGCTGAAGTGAAGGGAAGTTCCATTCCATTTCAGTTGAAAGGTGAATGAGCTCAATGGACTTTGTGGAGAGAAAAAGTTTACTTTATTATCTGTTGATGTTATTTTTCAGCTAAAGCATAAGTTTTAGGTGTTTGATTGCTCCTTGATTGAGAGAGGTTAACCAAATAAGATTTGCAAATGCAGACAAACGAAGTGTTGAGTGAGTTGTTCAGATTATTTACAGATTGTGGTAAGACTTTTGTTTCCCTGATGTGAAAGGATTAGGACTGTGGTAATTTTGCATACAGGCTTTGATTGGAACCTGAGCAAGAGCTAATTGATACTTAAACTATACTTTATGACTTTAACGGAGGATTACTTTGGCTGTACTTGAGCTGGTAGGTTTAGATGTAGAAGATGAGCTTAAGGTGAGTGTAAACAAGGCTGAGATAGGATTGAGGTTAACTTTTAGAAAACTTTTAAGTAATATTGAAAACATTAAAGATGCATTCTTGGTTCCGTCCTCTGCAAAGTCAACTAGGATTTAAAGAAGGTCAAAGTGAGGTAGGTAGTGAGGTAAGTTGAGGTAGGGTTAAAAATCAATTAAAGAGAGAAAAGAGTTGGGTTAATTTAAGCATGAAGTTGAGCAAATCAGGTCATAGTAATTCATAACACATGGTCCAAATAGCAAAGATTAGCGTCACTAGTTCAAATATAGTTACTTATTAAGATTCCAGATAGTAATACCATTTAAATAACAAGCTTTAACTAAGTAAAACTGGTATCATAATATCGCAATGTGTTTTTTCTCTTCTATGGCTATAATTCAAATACAAAACAACAAATGTTTGGACTAGCTCTTTCCATCCTTATTTCAGTTAATAAAATATAAATAAGCATAAATCACGCACACAAGCAAACATGAACTTGATTAACAAGGTCATTTAACGGCACTTTTACTCTTGCTCCCATCTCTCGACCAAAAAAGGGGGCGTGTCCCGGATAAGAACATTAGCCTAACACCCTTCCCCCCCAACCGAAAAGGCTTAACCACAAGGCATTGGCCTACGTAGAAAAATTCGATTATTGTGTTAAACGCTGCAACGCCCCAGGGCTGAACAAGAAACAAAAACAAAAAAACACAAAAATAAAAACAAACAAAAGGAAAAAAATATATATAGAATGGATAGAATAGTGTGTTCACTTTAGATATATATTACTCTGGGGAGACATTTGATAATAACTTGCGGGCAATGTTTGGCTATAATCAGCATAAGTTAGCCAAGTTTCATTCGGGCTACGCCTCTGGCCAAGGGCCGGCCATCTATCCTGTATCTGTGAGTGCAGACAGGCAACATATTTTCGGGCTGACACAGCGGGGCATTAATCATTTGTATTGGTTTTTGTTTTTGCCTCTATTTTGGGGTAAACAAGTCAATTCTGAGGTACAGGATAATAAACGGATTTTGCCCCTGCCACAGAAAAGGATAAAACAAATGTAAAGCAGGAAATATATTAGCCTAAAGGTTTCATTTTGGTTCAAAATTCAAACAAAATGCCCAAACAAAAAAACGGAGAAGAGAATATAAAGAAGTTACTAGAATTAAATAATTTAATTGAATGACATTTTGATTGATTTAAATTCACCTTTAAGCTATTTTGCATATGTTTATTTAAACACTTCTTTTATTGATTGTAAAATTAAATATTTAACAAAGTAAATAAAAAAGCTTCCAAGCTTAAAGTTTCAGTTTCTCTGCTAAATTAATCACAGTTTAATTCATTCATTTCTAAATTTCTTTAAATAAATTTCATCAAAAAATGTTTATTTATTATTATTTTAATATTTTATAATTTTTTCTATTTAATTTTTACACCAATTTATGAAATAATTTTTATCATATATCAATAATCAATTAATTTGTCATTAAATGCCATTTGATACATAAAACTGTTGAATGGACAAAAAAAAATTTTAATTAGTGCTAATGATTTATGTAGTTAGTATATATACTAGTTAGTGTGTTACACTAAGCTGTCATATGTGTGAAAATATTTGTAAAATGAATTGTTATTTATGATAAATGACAACTCGTAGGATAACTCATTTGAAATAATATTTTTAATTTTTAGCATTTTCAAAATTATCGAAACAGTAGAAAAAGAAAACATCCATAATACTATAGTTTAGGGATTCTTTGGATCTAAAGAAATCGAATTATGGTATATGTAGTAAATTTGGTGCTGAATCGATAGATTGAGTGATAGACTATATTAGGAAAACGAATTGGATGCGAGTTCTTGGTCAGTTGCTTGAGTTTACTTTGTTTTGCCTATTTTATTTCAAAATATTCTTAAGAGCCAATACAGCGGAAACTTAAATAATGTATAGTTGTGTGTGTATATGCCAAAAAGTGTGTAAAGTGTATAGACATATGTAGATATCGATGATAGATAAATGTATAAAACTCAGCGATACGAAGTTGAGCTTGGGGATAACAGTTATGCTATGTGCAGATGGTTCCTTAACAAAATTAATGAATTTTTGGTTTTTTCAATTGGAAATCCAAGTTAAGTTCAACTTAATCAACTGCTCTTCCTTAAACTATGATACATATGATATCGATGATACAGCTATTTTAATAAGAATCTATTAAGAATGATTGATGAAATCAATATAACAAAAACTTTAGAATATTTTATAAATTAATTTTTAATTTTTTTTTCTTTAATTTTTAACATTAACTCAAAAGCAAACATTATCAATTCAAACACTGAAATAAAAGTGTGACTGAAAATTTACTTAATTTTCTTAACTTTATAATTTTGAAATATTGGTATTGTTGACACAAGTCAAATACTTAATCACATAACGACAAAACTTTATCCCCTTTTGATGTTCAACTATATTGTAACAATTTTGCATTTTGTATAGTTATATATTAAGAATCTTTGACCGGCCTTTATCATTCATTTTCATGCCTCAACTGAACGGCATCTTCAGGAACTTCATTTGCCAAGAGGCAAACCATAAAGTTTGTTAGGTCGACAAAACCGACATTTTCTCTCCGTCCGTCTGTCTGAATGTCTGTCTGTCTGTCTGGGGCTTGTTTATGCTTTTGTGGGCAATTCTGTGGGCCATCCTTTGGCATCTTGTGGCTTCCATTTTGTGGTCGCATCTTCCTCTGTCCAAATTATATTGCATTACAAAATTGACAATTTTCAAGTGGCAGTAAGAAATGCCAACAAATTTCCCATTGTCACCTAGATGCTTTTGCGTCTTCGCTTTCGTCTGCTCCTTCTCGTCATGGTTATATAGTTGCATCAAATTATTATTTAGTTGCCGCAAGTTTTTTAATTAGCTTGCTGCACATTTTCTTGACATTTCCACTTGGCACCGAGCAGGACGAGGAGTCATTGTCACCATGGTCTGGGACTGAGACTGGGCTATGGTGTCTTGCCATCATCTCTTTTTGCCATTCTCAAGTGCTAATTGCATTTTGCTGCTGATTTTGAACTTTGAGGCTGGTTTTTTCTTTATTCTTGTTGTTGTTATTGTTGTTGTTTAAAGCAATTAGTAAAAGTTTTTCCATTGAAAATTTTAATAGACATCTCACTGTGGTATTTTTATGGAAAATCTTTTAATTGAATTAAATGTTGTATCAAGTCAAATAAATTTGTTTTCTTCGCAACCAAATCAAACAAAACAATACCTAGAAATACACACACACTCACGTACACACGTACATTGAAACACAGATACACCCACATCAATGCAAATATTTGTAAATCGTGTTCATCATTCTGTTGACAAGGTCGTTTACAAAATAAATTCACTAAACAAAATGTTTTCATTGGATTTAACTTGTTTATGGGGAAAAGCAATTTAGTCAAAACAAAAAAACGAAAGGTAAGGTAAGGTAGTTATTTAGGTGTGTGTGTGCGTGTGTGAGTAGGTGATTTAAGCTACATGGGATTACATTTATGGGGTGGATATAGTTACAATTTGGGGTTAGTTAATAGCTCTTTAGCATAAACCAATTTAAATAAAGGTAGATTTGATTACTTTTTTCTAATGCATAGTTGCTTAACAAGACGAGAAATAAGTTAAGTAAGTTAAACCGGAAAATATTTGTGTATGTTTGTAAATAAATGAAATATTGTTTTGGTTTAGATAATAAAGGTAACTAGGTAAGTAATATTGAATTGCGTTTTCCTTCTTATTACCTAAAAGCCTTGGGAAACATAATTTTAAATATATTTTTGTAGATCGCCTAATAACAATATTAATTAGTAAATTTTCTTCCAAACTAGAGTCAACATTTTTCATTAGGAGATTGGAAAATGGACGTGTCAAACATTTATGTGGATTTTATTTAGTTGGTTTGAAGAACTTCAACTAAGAAACTGAGTAGTTTTTTTACAGAAAAAAAAATTATAGAAATTTGATATTTTGTATTTCAGCAATTTAATGGTGCTACACTTTAAATTGATCGAAATAAAACAGAATATTAATCTATATTCACAAATAAACAGGAAATTTCACAAGCTTTTTATACCCTTGCAGTGGGTATTATAAAATTGGTCAAACGCTAATACGTTTTCAAACCCATAAAATATATATATATATATATATTCTTGATCAGCATCAACAGCCGAGTCGATTAAGACATGTCCGTCTGTCTGTTTAAATCACGTTGTAGGCCTCAAATTTTAAGCTACATGGTCAAAACATGAAATATTAAGTTCCTTAATCGATCAGGCTGTTTGAAAATAAGTCGGATCGGATAATTTTCACCGGAGTTATTAAATAAAATAAGGAGGTACCTCATATAAAATAGGCAATTTTTTTTTTATTTTGTTAAACATTTACACCAATTATATAATAATAATATATATAAAAATAATAAAACAGTGAAGCTGCAGCTTGCTTCTTTGATATTTTGAAGATGATATGGTAGATAGATAAATAAATTAGTGTCCAAAATCTCTTAACCTATTTTAAATAAAAACAATTGAAAAAAGCAACATATAGGTAAGCAATTAAACGATTTATTTAAGTCTCTATTATTGAAATAGTTTTAGTTTAGATTCTTCTATATATAAAGTAATTTTAAGTTAAGTAAATCAATCATTTATTCCAATTGCAAATCAAATAGTATTTCAATCTCCACATAAACTTTAATTAACATATTTAATCTTTGCATTCTTCAAGTTAAGATTAAAGAGATTATGGCACGACATGTTGTCATTTATTTCGTTTCGTTCAATTCGTTTGAAGGTATTTTCCGATGCCACAAACTGTGGCGCCACAGATGAAACAATTAATTTTATTCACCGAGACAACAATGTGTAAATTACGCTTATTAATTGCATACTGCTCACTTTTGTGGCATTCATTTAAATGCAATAATGTTAAAAATATGAACAAAAATTATTTACTACATAAATAAATACAACCACACGAACACACACTCACACAAATACAAACAAACAGATCCATATATTTATAGAGTTGGTGTTTTAAGCTGCATTATTGCCACATTTAATTAGTCAATGCAAAAGGGGAAAGGGCAAGTGACCAAAAAGCGTTGACACAGACGATTACAATGTTCATAAAAGCCGAGTGGGGATTGTGGGTGGGGGGGGGGAAGGGAGTATTGTTTTAAGCGTGACTTACAGCAACCTAGTGACCACAGTATCAGCTCATTCGTAATGTTAATTAATTGTTCATTGATGCTTATCGTTGCATGTAAATTTTGCCAACTCATTGGCCTCTCTTACCATTACCATTTCATCATTTTTTTACTCCTCCCTTTATCCGTTCTCCTTTCTTGTGTATGCATTTCATTAAAGTGCATTTATTTAATTGCATAACATTGTTGTTGTTGCACTCTTTCTCTTTCTCCCTGTCTCTCTCTCTCTCTCTCTCTTTCGCACACTGTGCATTTAATAGGCATTAATGAGACATGACATTTTAATTGGATTAATTGCGTTTATTAAGTGCCCCTCGATAACTGAGCTGATTGAGTGGTTGCCACTGCAACTGCAGTTGTTTGCCCTTTACCAAGCTACGGTCAAGCAACAATATGAAAAATTATAAAAAAAAGGATATGAAAGGAAAATGAAAAACGAAAGTGAATGAGAAAAAAGGGATTTGTCTTTCAAACTGAATATGAAATTTCATACAAAATCGATATTCTTATGCTGCAGTTCCATGTGACAGAATTTCCTTAAGCTGAATCCATTTGATTGTTACATATGATAATCCACTTTTGGTGTTTATTTTATTTTTGCATTAATGCTTAAGTTTTAATTATAATTAAATTTCTCTCTCTCTCTCTCTCTCTGCCTTTTTGTAGAACTTGACATAGCTTAGCTCAAATGAGTAAAACAAGACAATCTCAGACACAAAATGATCTGGTTTTATATAATTAGATATCTTATAAATTAATTTTCTTTACGTATCGATGGAATTTAATAAATGTTGTCCTTATTTTAAAAGGATTTCGCTTGTTTTAAAGTTTGGATTTCATTTTCCCTCTAAATTGTAAGTTCTCACATGTTTCAGAAATAAAATGTTTATAGAAAATACAAAATTTTGTTGTCTGCAGATTGTCTCTGGCTAAGCGAAAACAAAGCTGTTTCCAGCTATTTTCCTTTATCCACACACACACACACACACACATATATACATACACAGACAGATAATCACAGATATTTGACAATGGAATGGGCGAAAGGGAGAGAAAAGTGGAAATAGAAAAAAAGATGATGGGCAAAGCATAAAAAAACGTAAAACCAAGTCCAACTTGACCATTTGAGAAATTGTTTGCAGCCAGTCAATTGTTCATGGATTTTGTGGACATGGCTATAGCTGCCATGCCAATCTCACTCCTTCTCTCTCTCCCTCTCTCTTTCTTTCTATGTAGCTTCTTCTTTTTGCACTTTAGCATGTTTTCCACTAGCTCTGGCATTTGCGGCATTTTCCACTTGAAAATGCATCTCTGAGATTTACCCTCACTGTGACCTGTCTTAAAGTTGCCTTAAAGCAAATCATATTCACTGGATTTCCTTTTGTTTGTTCTCGCTCTCTCTCTCTCTCTCTTACTCTCACTCTGCCGCCTGCTGTGAGCAAATAAAAAATTATGTTGCATACCACATGGCGTCGGCAAGTCTTGGCATTATGCAGGCAAATAAATTTAATTTAATAAAGAACAACAACAAACCGGGGGAGCAAAAACAAACAAAAAATCAACTAAAGTGTCAAGATTTACACAACGAAAATTGTATACTCTTTTCAGTTTTTGTTTGTTAAACAGTTTCTTTAGTTTCCGTTGGAGTGCTCAAATATCGGACCATTAATATATTATATTAATCAAAAAATGCAAAAGCTAGTAGTACTATAAGGATAAGGATCTTTCAGTTACTTTAAATATTCTTTTTCTTTTATTATTTTTTAGTTTCATGAGTGAAAAATGATGTAAAGTTATTAAATCAACGCACACCAGTTTGTTTATTGAGTGATGTAAATATTTTGGCTAGAAAAAATTTATATCCAGACCAAATTAGTAAGCAGAGATTAAGTAAATCATTAAATGAACTCAAACTTATATAACGCTTTTTAATAATATTAATTGAAATCTTTTCAAAAACCAAGAAAAAATGTGATACAAAAATCAGGTTTGACTTGTTCCTAATCAAAACACTTCCCGATTTGTTTGATTCATGAAGATTTGAGGCTTTGTTCTAGTTCTTTTTTTCACTTGATTGATAATTAACCAGATACATGAGATATCAGAATGTTTTTTTTTCAATTTATTGACATTAAACGCTTAAATTATGAAATCATTTAAAGTCAAACATAGAAATTTTCATTGAAACCTTTCCTTAACTAAATTTATATATACATATATCTGTATCTATTAAATTTTCTTCGTGAAATAAAGCACATAGTTAATCATACCCTTCTCTTCGCTGTTTTTAAATTGAAACAAAGCAAAGGAAATGCACTGAAAACGTTTTTCGTAAGCAATTTATGAGCTCTGACATTCATATATACGCACACGTGTGCTGAGGTAAATGTCTTATACACATACATATGTAAGTATATACACATACATATATATACAACCCCAATCCGATTGTTATAAAAGAAAGCCGCCTTTGACACGCCCTTGCGTCGGGTTAATATATCAATTTCAAACAAGGTACACAAAACATGAAAAAAAAAAAAAATATATAAAATGAATATATAAAATTTATTAAGCAGGCATACAAATTTAATGCAAGTTTATTAAGTTAAAGCTCACAGGTGGATGAGCGGGGTTAGGGATGGGGGGATATGTATACTGCTGCTGGCTGCTGTTAGCTAAGCAAATAAACAACGTTTTGCCATTTTTCATGTTAGGCTCAGGGACTGGGAAAATGGGTAAATAGAAACGTGAAAGCAGTTAAAACAAACGAAATCAAATAGTGGATAAGTGATGGTAGGTGTGTAGGTGTGTGTGTGAGGACTGAATGTGCGTGTGTATATGTGTGTGTGTGTTTATTCGTGTGTGGCAGGCAGGTCGACATTGGCTTCTTGCACTTGTTGCAGTCCACAAAACGTTGGGCGTAAAAATGTAACCAGCAAATAAAATTCACACTCAGACTCTCAACTCAACCCCCCTTCCCTGCTTTTGCCTTCCCTTGCCCAACAACATGTAGCTGTTACTCTCTTCCTCTCTTTCTTTCTAGTTGCCTCTCACTCTTTTTACGCCGTTTCGCTTCCTTCTGCCTAGCAAATGAATTAACAAATTAAAAGCGTAACAAATTGGCTCAGGACGGGTTAGTCTAAAGGATGCTGCATGTTGCATGTTGCATGCTGCCTGCTCCATGGTCTGGGTATGCTTTAAGTTGATTTTAATTAAATTAGAAAGAGCGCAACACATGTCAGTGATATAGATGAGAATGGCAGCAAACTAGCCCGGCAAATTGACGTAAAGTCGGCGGCATGGGGTAAATGCTGTAGATATGCAACAGAGAGAAGTTATCCATTAGATAGCAACGGAAAAACTGTTGCCAGTGGCAAGAGTAAGCTGTCCTTTTAACACAAACCATGTTGTTGAAGGAACCTTCATTTGGATGTGTGCAACTTACTTATAACTGGAATTGTGTTAAGTGCACTTGTACTTCGTTTTATATTAATTAGATTGACTTGAGCATTAGCCAAATGTTTTAACACCATCGAAAGGATATTCATTAGCTGCACAGAAAACTAGGAAAAAGGAAAATAATATATACATCAAATAGATAAAAAAAATTAGTTAAAAAGAGAGCTTTATATTTATATGATAATATCACTAAAAACTACATTACAGTCTTTTTTTTAAGTAATCTAAAACATTTCATTATCCTGTAAACATTTGATTAAAATTATTTGATTACCATTAATAAAGTTTAAATCAAATTGACTCTAAGACCTTTTGCATCGATTTCTTTATACATTTCTCTACATTAAATATATTTCAATATTATTTTTCCAAATAAAACTAACTCGTTAGTAAACCAAAATGGAAACATTCTATTGATTCCATTCCCTCACTTGGAATGGGATATACTTATAATGTTTAAGTCCTTTTTCAATATTTTCAATTGCTCTAATGCATTTAATCCCAAACGATTTTGGACAATGAAAAACAAAATAAAATGTACAGAGAAAACCATTTCGAACCCTCTTCTATAGGACAACAAAAAACCCGACCGCATTTTTAGAACCCTTCCGCACAATCGCTTTGAAGATAAACGCAGTTACAGTCACAAGTCGCTGTGTCCTCTCCCACCACTCATGCCCATTGTCCTTGCCATTTTCATTCCCATTCCCTTGGTAAGAACAAAGTCAGCTGAGTGATTACAATACACAGCGGGAACATTTGTAACTTTAGCCCAGACGCCGTCGGCATTTTATTGCATTTTTATCGCACTCTTCCTTTTCCACACAATTTTTCTATCCGCCTCTCCCTCTCTCTCTCCTCTTTAATGGTTTCTTTTGTTTTACATTTTATGTTATTTTCTATATGTTTTAAGCAAATATTTTTTCGAACAGCTAAAAATATATGAAATTCTAAGTAGAATAGAGAACAAAAGCTTTAAAATAATTGAATTTCACAATTTTTTCTTTCGATTTGCAAAATGTGAAAATATAATCCAGTTAAGCTGATGGAAAATGTATTAATTGTTATAAAGAAAATATAAAATTTTTCTTTATTAAATGACAAAAAATACAATTCTTATAGAGAGAAAAAAGGACACCTTTCACATTTGGCTTTCAGTTGGAAAATTGACACTCATCTCAGTACAGGAAAATTTGATAAGAGGAGAAGGGCGGAAAAGTGAGTCCTTTGTTAGAATTTAGTTCCATTTTCATCGATTACTTTTGATCAACAGCAACCAGATGAGCCTGATGAGGTGGCTGAGTATTCAATTCCGCCAAATGGTAATGAAAGCCTTTCTCCTTGCCTTTCAATTGCCGCCATTTAATTTCCCTATTTAAGCAAACTCTGCTACTACTTTTCAATTACAACTCTTGCATGCTTTCACTTACTTTCACTTACTTTCTGCTTTAGGGACAACTTTTGTTTTATATATAATTTTTTTTTGCAAAACCAAAAAACGCCTTTAACCCACTTGAATTTAAGTTGAAAACTTTTCTAATTAAAATTAAATAGAAACTTCGCCTTCACTGAAGTTTTGATTATTATTTGGATTTGTCTTCTTTTTTTCCTTTGCGTTTCTTTTCCTTTCTTTTACTTTACATATAATATCTAGTTCCTTGTCGCCATCGAGTCCATGCACTGAATAGAAAAATAGAAAATAGAAGGGAGGGGGTAAAAAAATGAAAAGTATAGCGTGGAATTGGAACAAAGAAAGTTGACCAAAAAACTTTCAACTGAACAGTCAAATGGTTGACGTTGATGACGTTGAAGTTGCCGCTGCCACTGCCGCTGATGCTGAATGTGAAGGTCAAAAGGTTCGTGTTGGATTAAGTGAAAAGTTGTCCAGTTGAGGAAACTGCAATGAAAATTGTAAAAGTCTTGAGAAAAAGTTAATGCAAATATTTAAGCACTGCAAGCTAAAGTGGAAGTCATTAAATGGCCTTTGAGTCTTGTGTTAGGAAATAGCAAGAAAAACTTTTCATTTTTTCTTAATTGGAAATTGAGCGTTATGAGGCCAAAAATAGAACAATTTTTACCAATTTATTTTAGATTTTCATTTAAAATTGCAATTGTGTTACAATTAAAATAGTCCTTACAAGAACATTGAGTTAAATTTTATATAACATTTTTGATTTATGGCAAGTTATAATTTCAATTAAAACTTACGTTTTCTATATTTAGATTTATTTGCATTTAACACTTTTTCCCAGCAGGTGAGAAAATTTGCAACTTGCTAATTGCCAACAAGAATAAAAGCAAAAAAAATATGTAGTAAAATATTTTCAGTATATAAAAATGATGCCCCGTCATGCCGCATGCCGCACAGTGTGAATAACTGGCAATGATTGGCACCACAGGAGGCACATTCAGGGTGCGAAAGAATTGGTATTAAAAATGTGGAAAAATTTACATTTTATAAAAGAAATAAAAAAATATAACATAAGATTAATTTGCAGTAAAATTTTTAAAATTTGTCCATTCTAAATATGTGTTCATTGGTAGTTTCTGTACTTTGTTGCATTTATTGGTTTAATGTGCATTAGTTGTTTAGTTATAAGCTAATTAATAGTCAACCAAATGGATTTTATTATACGCAAATTAGTTGCCACTGAGAGGCATAATGGCCATTAATGAGCAACTAACAGATAAATTTAGCTGAATATTAAAATTTGTGAAAACGATTTTCATACTAATAGAGAAATTAAAAAGTGTTATGAACATTTAGAAAAAAAATGAAATGAGTTTTTGGATTAAGTGCTATTTGCAGAGAGTGAATAGAGCTATAAAAATAAATGATATATAGTTATTATAAGGAATATTTTATTAGATTTTTTCAGTTTAATAACTGTGATCAGACAAAGAAGTCCTTTCATCCAGTCCTATAATCAGAATCTATCACTATTTTAACAATAATTCCCCCTTAACTTATATACAAAATACTACCAAATGATATACAAATAACTTTCATTATTTGGACATATATAAATATACATTTATTATACTGGACAATCTCTATATAATTGGTTCTGTTAATTTGTCCACAATGATTCCGAAGTGAAAAGTTGTTCACCTGAAACACACGCTCCTCCTGACTGCCTCCTCTTCTTCCCGCTTCAGAGCGTCTCTCCTAATTAATTAATGTTCATTAGCAAACTTGTAATGCTCTTTGTTTTTGGATACAAATCAAATGCGTGCGGCTTGTCTGATTGCCCAAGGAGAAGGCAAAACAAAAAAAAAAAAAAAAAAGAAGGAAAACAACAAAAGAGAAACGAAGAAAGTAGAAAAAAGAAAGTTTCAAACTCATTAGGTAACCGTAACTCTGGCCTGCTGCCCGATGCCTACTCTAACTGAAATCAGACGTTGATAATAATGCTTAATTACGTGTTTAATTATGCATGAGACTTCTCACACCCATTTACACTATGACGCCAACCATTCGGCGCTTCCTTCGTCCTTCGTCCTGCGTTGGTTGGCGGTCGAGACCGGCGCCGGGTTTTCAGTTTACCCAACGGAAGTTGACGCTCAAAGTCTCGTTAATAAATTATGTAAATTGTAGGCGCAAAAATCTTCTACTCTCTCTCACTCCTTCTCCCTACCGTTCTTGTCCTGCCATTCTTCCTTCATCCATCCTTCTGTTGGCGAATGAAAATTTATGCATGGCAACTGCGCAAATGGAGATGGAAATAACTTGGCAAGTGTCTTAAGCTCAAAACGGAAGTCAAGTCAACACATTTATGAGAGAAAAGATCATATTTTTTATTAAATTAAAATGGGAATTAACATAAAAAGGAAGCTTCAAATTGTTAATACTCTCTAGTTGATGTCCTATTAGAATTTTAGTTCAAAGTTGTCATTGATAATCTTATTATAAAATATTCACAGAACTAATGAATTGGCAAGTTGAATAAAGAGAATCAACAACTGTTTTTTATTCCCTCATAAATGGTTAAAAGTTTTTAGGCATTTAACAATGTTCAAGAGAGTTTTCAATGACTTTCTTGACCACAGAGTAACCAAGTCTTTATTCTACTTCATCCCAATTCTTTCATTAACATTTTTGCCTCAATCCTTTGTGACTTCAAAATTGAAGGCAATTCCGATTCAATTATTTCCTCACCATTTGCCAATTAACTCTTTTCTTTTAGCTTTGGCTCACAAGGGAAAATGAAAAAATATATCCAAAATATATTAAGCTATTAATGTCAGCACTTTATTGAGTAACTAAACCATACCAAAAAAAAAAAAAAAAGAACGACTTTCCAATGCCTTAGAATCTATATCTATCTATATCCTTGAGCCAAAAACAAAAGCAGAAAACTTAACAAAAAAAAAAACCGTTTCGTACCACAAACGTGCGGCCACAAGGCAAACCACTTGCTTATCTCTTCGTTTGCCTTCGGCATGCCAGAGGAGAAAATGAAAAATGACGCCAAATGAAAACTAAAACTCAGCACAACTAATGGCATTAAAAATACTTATATACTACATACATATACATAGCATGGAACGGGTTCAAAATAAGAAGTTTTGGGTGGTAGAAGTTCAGTATCCAATGCCAAAAGCGAAGCAACAACGGCAGCCAGACAATTTGATTAAGTGCCAAAGAGTGGAGTCAAAGTCATCTCATGGTCTTGGTCTTGGTCATGATCTCGGTCTTGCACGGTTTATTGCTCTCAATAATATTATATTAGCGGAATCGAGGCCAGAGCGTGAGCGAGTTGAATTTGATTAGTTCTCGAATGTGTGCCATCCTTTTGCTCTCGTCTATGGATGGCGTTTTTAAACGGCTTGGTCTGCTTTTTTCCCACCAGGCAGCACGTCGACGAATTAAAAAAGTTCCATCCAGGAAAACGAAATCAAAACCCAGTTCAGTTAGAATTTTATGCTATCAAATTCAAAAGTAGACAAAAAATGCATTCAATTAGTGTTGGATAACGTTGAAAATGGAAGAAGCAGTAACTTGTTCAATAGAGCAATACTAGTTCCTTTGGAAAAGGAGAAGGATCCTTAAAAATATGTTCGACAACGGATTAAAAGTTAGTTTATTATTTATTAAGCATTTATGACTCACCCTTGTGGTATTATCCAGATAAGGTGACTCTGCTAAACGCTGATCATAGAAAGGTTCATAGGAATTAATACTTATATAGGCGGCACAATTATCTGGAAATTTGCCAACTCGATATACTCCGATTGTACGATCTTTTATTGAAGTGGTCAACCAATTGTCCAAACTTTTTAACTGCTCCCAATCCTGAGGTTCTAAGCTCAGCGTTTGCGATTGGATCAAATAAGGGGCAAATTGAGTAGCAAGATCCGATTTGTATATAGGAACTTTACGATCGCTACAAATTTGTGGTAAAATGGGTATACAATAGACCCTACAAAAAGAAATTAAATGATATATTTTCAAAAATAAAATACCAACTTACGTTTGCAATGGAAGTGCTGTTTGATAAAGTTGTACAAACTTTAGAAAATTTTTTGCTAACCGTCTTGTGGGTAACATGTCCAATTCGGTGGAAAAAATAAAATATGTTCGAGCATTTAAACGTGCCACATTCTTTAGCAAGTGCAAGGGATAATCAAAACGTTGATGATTATGTGTAAAGGTATCATTCGATGGTTCAATTTCGTATGGAGCCTTGCAGCGAAATTCTAGAGCTTCATTAGTAGTCAAAGCTCGCAGTTTGCTTGGCACATGATTATCCGGAAAAATCAATTGCACTGAGACCCATTGATTAAAGGTCGACCTATAGATTGTACAATATTTGATGTGATAGAAACTATTGAGTGTCTGCTCGAAATCATCACCATTCACATAGACAGCCAAACTAATAGGAGCATTCCATCTCACAAGCAGCCATTCCAATTTTCCGAAATCCATATAAGTGCCATGGGTGGTCAAGGTGATGCTATCATTGCCAGAGATCAGTTTTCGTAAAGGTTTTATAAAATCATGATAGATCCAATATTTGCCATTTTGTTGTAGACGAAAACGGGGATTATCCAATACCTTGGGTGAACTTTCCTTAACCGTTAAAGCTGAATGTCGGGGTAATTGAAAAAGTACTATATATAGTACTAAAATAAGTATAATGGCCGATGTAATAAGCTTCCATACAAAAACGCGACGCCAACCGGTTGGACGCATTTTTTTATTCTGTTTCATTTGAATTGAAATTAAAAAACCTTTTAGTTTAATTTAATGAAAGATATTGAAAGCAAAGGTTGCCATAACAGTTTCTATATTATAACTAATAACCAATGATATAAAGTTCTAGTAACTTACCAAGTTGTAAATACAATTAAATTTATAATTAACTTAGTTTTTTTTTTAAATTATAAAGCAATTATTTTCTGTGCATCTGGGATCAAGGCTATGTATTTCCTTCCTAAAGATATAGATGTGGAAAGGGATATGGCTACCCTTACCCAGAACTACATATTTCTGTAGAATGGATATGACGAAAAGTGGCAATGATGAGGAAGAAGAGAGTTTACCTGCAACTATGATAAAGAAACAACGCGAGTTGTCAAATAACGACGAGCTTAATTTACAATCATCAAAGTTGTAACTTTAAATATTGTTAGCCTAAATACACAAATATCCAAATAAACTTATTTCAATAAATAATACTTATGTGTTGTGTATGTAAATAAAAATCACATACATAAATATAGATTAACTACTGGATCGAAAAGTTATTTTAAAAGTAGACCGAAAATCAATAGTTGGAGAAAAAATAGAAACTCAGCTTAGTTCGAAATTAAAAGAAAGATGGCATTTGGATTAAGTTGCCTTTGAAACAATTTTAACTTTAAATACAATCGATTAGTTTCTGAATTCCATTTTGGCTCTTCTGTGCCATCATTATTTGGTATTCCCATTATGAATTTCCTAAAATAATGAAACAATGAAACGGAAGTATTTTTGTTACTTCACCTAAGCTTTAGACAAGACAGAAGTGCTTTTCTATAAACAGATCTAGATAATAATACTGCTTTGAAATTCTTAAATTAATTTGTTTTCAAGAAAGTTATTTGGAAAAACTTCAATTTAATAATAATAATAATAATAACTTTTTATTTCCCATTGTGGAATCCAAATTGCTTTATTATCTCATTAGGTATCTTTTTTGCAGTACGTGAATAGGCAACACATTTTGCTGTCTACTAATCCATTTTTAATAATCGGTCAATCTTCATCTTTTTGCTTGACTAAGCAGAACAATAATAATTAGTCAAACTTTTGCACTAAATTGATATATGTGTACAAATTGGAAATTAGTTTTCAGTAATCAATTTAGCAGTACAATGTGGTTTAAAACTGTTCTCCTATTTGGATTTCTTCTGTTTTTACATATTGTTATCCAGGTATATTATTTAACAATTTATTTCACGTATAAATAATAATTTCTGATTAAAGGTTAATTCCAAATTTGAACTGACAAATGTAAATTGCACTGTATTAGATAAATCATTTTGTGGATTTGAATATTGCCTTATCAAGTCGGTAAATCGGAGTTACAAATACTTTTCGCTCAAAGTCAATTTACATAAAATTCCAATCACAAAGATTAAGGTAGGTGGAATTAAAAATTATTATCCAAAGAAAACTCAGATATTATTTCCATTTTAGGTAAATTTTTCCCTTATGAAACGGTTAAGTGGATATAAACCGTTTCTTTACAATATCACAATCGATGCCTGTAAATATTTGGCTGCAAAAAACCGAAACCCTGTGGCTAATTATTTTCACACTATTTTTGAGCGGTTCTCCAACATGAATCACACCTGTCCATATGATGTAAGATCTAAAATTTAGCTTCCATTGGAAAAATATTTGTTAACTGAATGCTTTCATTTACAGCACGACCTTATTGTGGATAAAGTATCGATCAGTAGTATAAATGATCATTTTTCAAAACTTTTACCTTTTCCAGAAGGGGATTATGCGTTATTTACGAGTTGGTATGCTTACGGAGTTAATCGCGCTGAAGTTAAAGTATATGGAACTTTATCGGAATTTTAAAACTCTCTTTGTGTTCTGGAGGTAGTTCAGGGGTTGTTTAATTTTCGTACAATATAACTTGTCAAGCTTAGCAGATAAATTTTTAGATATATAGGTTTTTATTTTTATTTAATTGGACAGCTGACACAAAAGCCAACAGGAATTATTGATTAAATTGGTAAACTGCACTCTCTTAAATGAGAGATATTCCAGTCCGAGTCAATAATCAATGGGTATGGGAGAAAAGTATTTTTAAATGCTGTCTAATTACTGTGCAAAAGTTATTATAATGAATACATGCTCTATGACTCCGCAAATTGTGTCACTTCTTTTATATTTGGGTACATATTTTGTTTTGAGTATAAATGACTGTATTAATGATCAATAGCATTTAAAAGAAAGATTAGATCCATTAACATGATTTTGAATATTGTGACTAAAATTCTTTCCAAATGACTAATCAAACTAATTGCGAATAATCATATAAAATGAGCATTTTAAACATGAAATAAGAATGTGATCCCAGTCGACTTTGTTGTACTGTGTAATATGTAGAGAAACTTTATAAGTTTATTTAAAACAAGCTCAAAATAAAGAACAACAATATAATTTTTAAAAATAACTTGAATATATTTATATACAAATATATTATTTAAGTTATTCTTTCCTTCTAAATACAAAATATAGTAATAAATTTAACACCTCTGTCTATTTTACTCTTTGGGACATCGTTCTTAATCCGGAGACTCATGAAGTCTGAAATGTTTTGTTCCATTGGTTAATATACCCTTATACCCAATGGGTACAGATTATAGCTATTGATACTTAATTTATGTTACTTAAATATCTAAACATTCATTTTATTAAACAGTTCTACATTTTCTATTCAAAGGCAACAATGTACAGCAAATATTTTTTATTCCTCGCTTATGTCTTCATTGTCTATAAAGTTGTACAGGTATACAAAAAAAATTAATATTATTAAGCTTAACAAAAGATTTATGAAACCTCTCTTAAAGGTTAATTCCAAATTTGAACTGACAAATATAAATTGCACTTCACTGGATGAATCATTTTGTGGATTTGAATATTGCTATATCAAATCAGTTAATCGGAGTTACAAATACTTTTCGATCAAGGTTAATCTATTTAAAATTCCAATCTCAAAGATAAAGGTAGATGAAATGTAAAAAATATTAGCACATATGAAAAAATCTGAATATAATTCTCATTTAAGGTAAATTTTTCGGTAATGAAACGGTTAAGTGGTTATAAACCATTTCTTTACAATATTACATTCGATGCCTGTAAATATTTGGCTGCAAAAAACCGAAACCCTGTTGTGAGCTATATACATACTGGCTTTGAGCGCTTCTCCAACATGAATCACACCTGTCCATATGATGTAAGTTCTAAAATTTGTCTTCCATTTATAAAATAATTAGTATTTAAACGCAAACACTTGCAGCATGACATTATTGTGGAGAAGATGTCGACCAGTAGTATAAATGATCATATCTCCATACGATTACCCTTTCCAGAAGGGGATTATGCATTATTTACGAGTTGGTATGCTTATGGAATTAATCGCGCCGAAGTTAGAGTATATGGAACTTTATCGGAGTTCTAAAACTCATTTAGTTTACTTACTCATAGCTCAGCTTTAGCAATCTGCAGATGTTAAAGTCTAAGTCAATAATATTTGGGTGCGGGTGAAAATTACTTTAAATGTTTAAGTACTGCGTCAAGGTAATGGTTTTTATATGGTCAGTGCTTTCGATAAATGTGTCTTAAATACATTGTTTTAAATATAAATACTTAAATCATTGAACAGATAAATCTTTAATTATTTAATGCCGTGACTTAAATTCTTTCTACATGATTTATCAAACCAATTTTGAAAAAACATATGAAATGAGTATTTAAAAAAAATGGAGGCAGCAAGTGGTCCTAATAGACTTGGTTATACCCTTTATCATAGAGAAATAATAAGGTAATTTAAAACTAGATATAAATAAAGAATGAAAATTTTATTTTAGATTTTAAGTTAGATGCTGATATGTAGATATACCTGTAATATTTATTGATATCTGGTATTTTCTTCTATACAGCTACTAGACGAATGTTTATAAAAGCTTTGACTGTTCTAACTTTTAAAGTCAATCCGAAATAAACCGAATCCGAATAAACTGATTAAAAACATATATATACATATAAACACATATTCTAAAGATGCGATGTTATGTGTTTCCTACCATTTGTTGCATGAATTTTGGGTGTCTTTAATATAGCCTTGTACCCTATTTGTATAGAGTATAACAAGTAATAATGACCATTTTATGCTCTTTAAATCAATATGCTTTTTGTACAGTTATTTATCAAACAGTTCTATATTTTCTATTCACTAGCCACAATGTACCCCAAATATTTTTTGGTACTCGGTTATATCTTTATTGCCTACAAATTTGTACAGGTACACAAAATCACAATATAAATTGTCTTAAGTTTAAAAAACGATTGAACAAATCTCTTATTTAGGTTACTTCAAAATTTGAACTGACAAATTTGAAATGCACTTCACTAGATGAAACATTTTCTAAATTCGAATATTGCTATATTAAATCAGTGAATAGGACTTATAAATACTTTTCAGTTAAAGTAAATCTATTGCAAATTCCCGTTACCAGAGTTAAGGTAAGTAAAATATTCAACATAACTTAAATAATAAACTTAAATAAATTCGAAAATTACTTTGTTATTTAAGGTTAATGTTGCTTTAATGAAACGTTTCAATGGCTATAAACCTTTTCTTTATAATATTACCGGCAACACCTGTAAATTTCTAGCTACGAAAAATCGAAATCCTGTATCTAGTTTTTTCTATGGAATTATAGAGCCCTTCACCAATATGAATCACACCTGTCCATATGATGTAGGTTCTAAAATTTAGCTACCATTGGTGAAATATTTGTTAACGAATGTATTGCTTTCATTTGCAGCACGACCTTATTGTGGATAAAATATCGATCAGTAGTCTTAATTATCATTTTTCGGAACTTTTGCCATTTCCTACAGGGGACTATGCAATATTTACGAATTGGTATGCCTATGGAATAAATCGCGCCGAAGTAAAACTCTATGGAACTTTATCGGAATTTTGAATTTGTAAAAAATTAAGTGTATAAATATACATTTATACAAATGCACTGACGGAATATTATTTGGTAGCACAACTTCACTTTAACTTTAACTTTTCAATGTAATATGCTTTAATATGCAAACAACAAACTTATTGACAATTTTTGAGTAGTTCAATTTCAATCACTTGGAATAATGGGTAATTGCTTTTAATAGGTGGGCAACAGTATCGATATATATATTTTATACACTAAATAAACAGCAAAGAAATATATTTTAAGACTGATTGATCTTTTCGATATCGTATAATTTGAGTTGTAAAAGATTTAAATTATTTTAGGATATTAGTAGATTAAATAGATCTGTAATTAACTATGAAATTTCCAATTTATTGCAGATGTTATGTTTCTTTCTAATTTCGAGTCTGTAATTTAAACATTTATTGCATAAAAAATATAGAGCAGTAGTTTTCAGAACTTTTATCTATATCTTTTATCAATATTTCTTAATTTGCATGCCTATATACATCTCTTTAAATAGTTAAACATTGTCATTTTTGGCTATCTTCCTTTTAATAGTTTGTGGCTATGAGAAACATTAAATCAACTTTTGGATAAGAAAAAAATGCAACATTCCAATGATTCTGCATAGAGATCTTTTTTGCTTTTACTAGCGTTTCAATTTGCATGCCCTGTCATCTTCTGTGCCATAAATCATTCAGCTCTCCCACGCCCACTTTCCATTAGCCATGGTATCTAGCGCTTCAACGCCTAAATAGCTGCCACATTTTATTTCTAATGCTTTCACGGTCTCAAGAATGCACAGCTCGAACGAAATTATGCGGAGTAAAATGAATAGAATGTCATAGGATAGAAGGGGATAAAAGTGGCTATAACACGTTGATTTTTATCCCCAGGTGGTGACAACCATCCCAGCATCCATTTAATTAGCGTCTTTTGGAAAAAGTGGGAAAAAAAAAAACTAATGTTTGCATAAATTCTCAAGTGGCATTTGCCATTCGGATTTTTCATCTTCTTTTCTTGTTTGGGTTTGTTTTTCACCAGTATTTCGTTTTTTTTTCTGGTTGGAAGGGCATTTTAGCATAACTCATTATGCCATCGCACCACATTCCACTCAACTTTTCAACCGATTTTATGATTAACATTGGGCAAACATGCAAAGCTCGCTGTAACGGCATTTGTCATTAGGAAGGACCTACCCTTCCTCCTTCTCTGACGCTTCTCCTTCTGTCAGCTATGTAACGGGCTTTGCCGGCCTGCCTGTCTAACGAACATTTGTCATTTCTGCCACTGACAAGCCAGAGAGCTATGCACATTGGCAAATAGTTAGCCTATTTTCTTTTCATTTTTCTATTTTTTTTTTCTTTTGCCTTTGCTTCCATTTGAGCTCGTTATGGTCGTCGTAGTAGGTGTGAAATTATAAATTGTTGAGAATTTATGAGCCTATTTCGTTATGTTACTACTTGGCCAGGTGGTTATTGCTTTCGTTCGTAGTACTGAACAGGTTCTTTTTTTGGCTTTAAGTCGAGACTTATCCTGCAGCTCAATGGTAAAGTTAGTAAATACTAGAAAACTAATTATATAATGCTGAAAACTACTCATTTAGCAGATGAAGTTATTTTGGTATTTTTACTGTTTACGAAATCATCATAGGTTATCATCAATCTTGGCAAAATAAAAGCTTTTTAAAAGGGGAAGAAAGTGTTATTTTCTGAAAACGCAATCAGATGCAACTGATCTTATTCTATATATTTTAAAAGATGTTTTAAAATCTTTAGTTTCTAATTGCTCTTTCAGCAAATACAATTGCATTCTAATAACCAATTTGATAGTGATTCCGAATGGTCAATACGAAGGATACTCAAAGTACAGATGTGAAACGTTTCCGATGACTTAACTTTGCGTGGCAATTTTGTATCTTTGTACTTCTCTGTTACTTTTTTGAGCTTCTTTTTGCTGCAGGAATTGTATTTTCCAGATGCTACCACTATATCTTATTAGATATAAAGAGATAAATCAACTTGTTGGCTTTAGAAGCGTTTGTGATAAAGTTTGCCACTCATATTGAATATCTCTACTATGTGTTAAGAATGTCAGTTACTCTAGTGAAGAGAACGCTTAAGGGAGTAGAATGGAGAGAGAACATTTGAAGAATATCGGACCTTAAGATAATGAAGTATCAACAATATTCAAATAAATTCTTATATTTCTGACATATCAAAGGTATTTGATTTAATCTTATATATACATGCCATAAATAAGATCTGTCAAAAAATATTTTTCGGACTAAAAACCTTTTTGTTTCCCAAGCTGACTTTTATTAGAAAAGAGAACACGACCGACTTCGTTGAAGTGAAGAAAGTATTTGATTTGAAAGTATTTAGATTTATGATTTATTTGATTTTCGATAAGTTATTGAATCTTTAACTATTATATTGTATGAGCTTAACTCGTTCGCGTCATTATAACTTCGATTAAAACTTTGGTCTTCCTCTTCTTTCTCTGCTTAACTGTCTTGTTTGCCACATCGTTGACTTCTTGTGGCAGGGCTGGCCATTCAGCGTTACCATATCATTCCCACATACTTCGATATTTTAATCAAATGCTCGAACTTATCCTTCCCAATGTGGATCCAATGTTTATTCTTGTAGAAAATTCTGTTTAAAATATTTCGATGCTTGAAAAAATTTGAGAAAAATAAATTTATCAGTTGTCATTCGCTGTTCTTATTTCGCTTAACTAATAATTTAATATTTTATGCATGACTTGCAATATAAACAGCGAAAATTCACCCTAATATTTGTCCATTGTCTTTTGTACTTAGTTTTCTTCGTTTTCCTTTCTTTTTTTTTTTTCTTTGTTGCGGGGGGCACAAAGTTGAACACAAACTTTTCCTGAAAAAGGGAAACTGAGCGCAAAAAAAAAGTTAATATTAACGCAAGAAGACGCATTTTGACTTAATATATTTTCTCTTCTTTTTTTTTTCTTTGCCTCTCCTTGTTACGCGGCCATTTTGACGCTGAACACGTAGACTCTTGCCTTGCTTGATATTTGCCCTTTGCTTTTGTTGGCGAAAATCTTGTTAAGAACTCAAAAAGCGAGAAAAAAAAATGCGAAAACGAAAAAGAAGGAAAAACCTTTATCTTTTGAGCACATTTTGTTGTGTAAATTTTACAATGCCGCATTTGGCATACAAAACAAATCAGTAGAAATGTCATAACAAAAGGATTGAAGCCTTCACTGAATAATCCAACCGAAAGAAGAGCGAACAATTATCGTTTATTCGTTGTAAAAAAGAATCGAAAAGGTGAAATTTCAAATTTGCTGATTTCAAATATATTATAATTAAGATTTGCCAAAAGCAAGATCTGAAAACTCTAATCAAAGTAAAGTCAATCTTATGAAATTTTAGAAAAAGAAATCCTTTAATTGTTTGTTATAAACTATTTCCGAAAAATATTGTTTTTTTTCAAACTTTTACGTTAGGAATAATAGTTTCGTAAAATAATGTACCAAGATAATTATCTTGATTCATGCTATGTGGGTCCAATTTTTCAGATTCAAAGATAAAACCAATCACAATGTAATTGGCAATACCGAACCTAAATATACATATAATAAGAGCATTTAAAAAATATGACATCAAGTGTAGTAATTTTGTATAGTTATTCATCCATCAGTTTTAAATTTTCCATACAGAGGTAACAATGTATCTCAAATATTTGTTTGTATTAGGATATATATTCATCGTCTATAAAGTTGTACAGGTATTTATAGGAAATACTTAATTTATACCATTGAGTTTATCAAATTTCTTTTAAAGATTAATTCAAAAGTTGAACTGACAAATTTAAAATGCACTTCACTAGATGAATCCTTTTCTAGTTTTGAATATTGCTATATTAAATCGGTGAATCGCTCTTACAAATACTACTCTATGAAATGCAATCTTCACAAAATTCCGGTAACAAATGTTAAGGTAAGTTTAAAATTTTTTATAAAATATTGTTAATAATATAAATTTTAGGTTAATTTCGCTCTCTTGAAACGTTTCAATGGCTACAAACCTTTCCTTTACAATATAACAATAGATGCTTGTAAATTTTTGGTTGCTCGAAAAAAAAATATTGTTATCGATTACTTTTACGGATTGCTTGAGCCATACTCAAATATGAATCACAGTTGCCCTTATAATGTGAGTATTGGATTATCCATAGTCCTTTTAATAAAAAATTTAATCCTCAGCACGATCTTATATGGGAAAAGGTTTCAATTAAAAACATTAACAATCATTTTACCCAACTTTTACCATTCCCCGATGGAGACTATGCAGCATATATAGGCTGGTATGCCTATGGTATTCTTCGTGCTGAAGTGATGATCTATTGGAGTCTTTCGTAAATTTAAAAATATTTCCAAAAGTATTAACCAATCGGCAATAACTTTTATTGAGAACTCTAAATATATTGAATTTCAATGTGTATTATATATTGAATGTCTTTGAATTAACATATTGACAGAATCAGATCTTCATTATTTTATGTAACCACATCAACGATGTAAGAAGATTGTGTTCTATTAATCGATTGTAATATTTTTATACCCTTTCAAGGGTATATTAATTATGGTCAGAAGTTTGCAACGCATAGAAGAAAGCAATTCCGACTATATAAAGTATATATATTCTTGATCAGCATGACGAGTTGATATAGTCATGTCCGTCTGTCCGTCCGTCTGTCTGGATCAACACGATCTCCTCCGAGACAGAGAAATTTTGCACCCAGGCTTCTTTTTGCTACAGGCATAGTTTTAACCCGATCGAATGACTATATCATACAGCTCCCATAGGAACGATCGGTCGAGAATATAGTTAAGCTTCCATAATTTTGTTGTTTTTTTCGAATTGTGAGTTTAATGTGCTTTTTAACATATCCACTAAGTTTCATTAGAATCGGTTGACTATATCATATAGCTCCCATAGAAACGATCGGTCAAGAATATAGTTTTAGAGCAAAAACTTGGGTGTGTTAAAAGCGATTCTCACGAATTTTGTAATTTGGATGTTAAGTGTATATAGATATGTCTGTGCTATGTTTTACCCAAATCGGTCATCTATATGCTATAGTTCCCATAGGAACAATCGGAACAAAAAAATTTTTTTGTCATAATACTTTTTTTCTTAAGCCATGAACATTTAATATATGTAGGTTTGACTTGTTTTAAATGTTTTCATATTATGTAAATATGTTCTTGTTAAACAACAGTTTGCAAGGGTATAAGAAACTTCGGCACGGCCGAAATTAGCCTATATAGTTTAAACTGTTTTCAGTAAACAACATATTGTGAACAAAGCCCCTCAATGGAGACCAACCGAAGCTAGTTTATGAAAAACATTGCCCATTATAATATTTTTTCCTTCTGAACTTCCTGTACTTTTTTGCCTTTGCTTTAACATAGATTCATCATTACTACTTTATGGCTCATTGCTTCATACCACTTTATTCATTATTATCCATTCATTAGATAGATAAAATCTAGATAATTATGAGTTCTTTTCAAAAAGTGTAGACCATAATTATGTATTTAAACAAATTGGAGTCTTTGTGAAAGTTTAAAACTATCAGAAGTTGTTTAACAATTCAACAGTTAAGATGTGGTTTAAATATTTATTGTTAATTGGACTTCTATTTGTTTTCAACAATATTATTTGGGTAAATAAAAATAAGCCTTCTTTTTCATGAAGTAATTTTTGTAACAATGAATATATTTTTTCAAGGTCAAATCGAAAGTAGAATTCACAAATATAATTTGCACTCCCCTAGATGAAAAATTTTGTGGAATTGAATATTGTTATATAAAATCGGTGAATCGAAGTTACAAATACTTTTCGCTTAAAGTCAATCTGCATCAAATACCAATCACAAAAGTTAAGGTAAGTAAATATTTGACTTAACTGAAATAAAAATTATGCATGTAATTATATCGATAAACTTTGTCAAGGTTAATTTTGCACTGATGAAACGTTTAAGTGGCTATAAGCCGTTTCTTTACAATGTCACATTCGATGCCTGTAAATTTCTCGCTTCGAAAAACCGAAACCCGGTATATAATTTTTTCTACAATCTTTTTGGTTCTTTCTCTAAAATGAATCACACCTGTCCATATGATGTAAATATTAATATTTCGTTATTTAATTAAACAAATATTTTATAACCAATGGTATACATTTACAGCATGACCTAATTGCGGATAAAATATCGATCAGTAGTGTGAATTATAATTTTGCCGAGCTTCTACCTTTTCCAGTAGGGGACTATGCAGTATTTTCGACTTGGTATGCCTATGGGATTCCTCGTGCTGAAGTGATGGTCTATTGGAATCTTTCTTAAATTTGAAAATGTTTGCAAAAGTATTAACCAATGGGCAATAATTAAAGTATTAATTTAGAATTTAAGAGTTCATCTATTGAAAAAACTAACTTTTATTGAAGATTTTTTTCAAAATTAAATGTATATTGAATGTGTTTGAATTAACAAATTGACATAATCAAATCTTTACTAGATGTAAAAAGATTCTGTCATTATATCTTAGTACTATAACAATTGACTCATCGTTTTCTATCGATCGGTTATAGTAATATAAACTGTTGTTGGAAAATGATAAAACCAACCAAAGGTCGTTTATATCTACCCACTGATCAAAATTTTTACGCTCTGCATGTTTTTCTTTAAAACGAAATCGAAATTGTCGAGCAGCATTATCTTTGCTAAACCACTTTATTCATTATAAATCATTCATTAGATAGACGAAATCTAGTATTTAATGAGTTATTTTCAAAAAGTTTAAATTATAATTATACATTTGAACATTGAAGTCATTGTAAATGTTTCAAACGATCAGTTGGTAAATGACAATTTAACAGTTAAAATGTGGTTTAAATATTTATTGGTAATCGGAATTATCTTTTTCTCCAACAAAGTTTTTCAGGTAAGAGCCAATTTTTTTTTAAAGTTATCTTTTAAATAATGAGTATATTCAAGGTGAAATCAAAGGTAGAATTGACAAACATAATCTGCACTTCCCTAGATGAAAAATTTTGTGGATTTGAATATTGTTATATTAAATCGGTAAATCGAAGTTACAAATACTTTTCGCTCAAAGTCAATCTGCATCAAATACCAATCACAAAAGTTAAGGTAAGTAAATATTTGACTTAACTGAAATAAAAAATATGCATGTAATTATATCGATAAACTTTGTCAAGGTTAATTTTGCACTTATGAAACGTTTAAGTGGCTATAAGCCATTTTTGTACAATATCACAGTCGATGCTTGTAAATTTCTCGCTTCGAAAAATCGAAACCCAGTAACGAGCTTTTTCTACAATCTTTTTGGGCCCTTCTCCAACATGAATCACACCTGTCCATATGATGTAAGTACTTATATTTCATAAATCAATTAAACAAATATTTGCTAACTATATGAATACACTTACAGCATGATCTTATTGCGGATAAAATATCGATCAGTAGTTTAAATTACAATTTTGCCGAACTTTTACCTTTTCCAGAAGGGGACTATGCAGTATTTTCGAGTTGGTTTGCCTATGGAATTAATCGAGCCGATGTCCGAGTTTATGGTAGCCTTTCGTAAATGCCTAAGCCTTTTAAAGAAATGGCGACTAAAACTGAATTTTGACAAATAATTTAATTTGTTTTCATACAGAACAAATGATTCAACTTTAAAAGTGCTTCAATCAAGTTATCAAAGAATGAGAGGGTATAATTTTAAAATCGTTTGTAACAAATCACTTTTAAATCATTTTTAAATTATTGAACAATTAGTCTGCCTAAATTTGTATACCCTATGCCAATTGGCTAAGGGGGTATGTTGAAGTAGCAGAAGGCAGAAGGAAGCATTTCCGACCCTATAAAGTATATATAATCTTGATCTTGATATTATTCAATGGGCTGCCACCTCTCAACTTCATTTCCACAAAAAAGGTTTTTCGTTTGGTGTTTTTGTTGATTGTATTTTATCCTAATTAAAATGTATTCCCTCTATTTGTTTTTTCTTTATTGTGTAAATGGTGACATTGAATTCTTTATGATAAAATAAAACATTATTCATATAGAAATATTTGCTTAAAAAGTTTTGCTAATTAATTTTCGCAGGCATCATAGAAGATGGCTTAATGTAACACTTGGCTGCAAAGCAATCTTTCTATGTATGAAGAAAGACTGAAGTTAATTTATTTGTTTTCAAGAAAACTCAACAATTTGGTAAGGAACTCATTAAAATTTGCGACACGCTGTCATTTCCAACCGTAGAATGACACCGAGACGAAACGTAATGAGAAATGCAAATGACGGCGAGCAAAAAAGAAAAAAATATCAAAGAAGCTAACTTCGGCTCTGCCGAAGTTTGTATACCCTTGCAGCTTCATTGTTTTATTATTTAATTTAAAAACTAAATTTTTAAAGTAATTGAAGAGAAAACTCAACTAAAAATTTTCCCGAATTCACGGAGAATCGAACCCACCAATCACCGAACCATCGTGCGACCGATCTTTACGTACTACGTCACCATCCTCACTTAACTCACTTAAGCTAGTTCGACATACATATATGTACATATAGCAAGCGCATGGCATCTCGCTCTTTAAATTTCGTTCTGTGCAACAACACAACGCAAATGTTTCTGTCTCTCTCACACACCGCGTGGTGACCAATTTTTGCATATGTATGTGTGTGTGTGATTGCTTGGAATTTGTTTTTGTTTCTTTGCTGCCAGAGAAAACTGCTATTTTACTCGAGGTACCTCCACGTTTTAGTTAATAGCTCTGGTGATAATTATCCGATCCTACTCATTTTCACACTTTTCATACTTCATAGATTAAGGAACTTAACTTTTCATGTTTCAACTATGTAGCTTAAAAATTTATGGTCTAAAACTTGATAGAAACAGACAGACGGACAGACGGACAGACGGACAGACGGACAGACGGACATGTCTTAATCGACTCGGCTATTGATGCTGATCAAGAATATATATACTTTATGGGGTCGGAAATGTATATTTCTATGCGTTACAAACATCTGACCAATTTTATAATACCCTCTGCAAGGGTATAAAAATATTGTTCTGCCCATGGGTATATATGAAAGCATTAAGACAAAAAGTAGTTGAACACAACACATACATACATATGTACATAGGTGTGCAGGCTAAAGGATATATGTGAACTTTCTTCTCTTTCTGTGTATCTGTTTGTATGCATATTTAATTATTCATACGCCCTGTCTGCCCGCAAAAGTGTAAAGTGGCATAAGTGTGAGCGAGATGCGAAAGAGAAAACTTACAACCAAGATGAATGCCTGGCAAAGGCAAAAGTTTTTCCCATAGGCTCAAAGTTGTTGTAAACAATATATGCATGTGAACAAGTATGATTCGTTCTGCAACGAAGGCGTGGCTGAAACTTATTCAAAATAGATTTTGGAAAGTGCAAGACTGAAACCATACAAAATTGTTCAAAAATTATCAACGTCTTAATTAAATTAACTTTTTCAACCATTTGTTAATGGGGCTTACAATAAATTGAATATCAACTTTTAATTATTTTAATTACAATAATTATATTTGAAATCGAATGAAGTTTTTAACTAAGACTGTAAAGTTTAGATAAAAAAAAAACTAGATTATTCAAATTACTAAAAAAGAATTGAAAAAAGTATGTTAATGTGTTTGGAAATAGTTAAAATTTTCCCTTCAGTTCAAAAGTGCGAAAACTGTTGAATTCAAATCGAAATTCAAACAATTTGTCCTCGCCTCGCTAGCATTTTGTTAAATTAAAGTGAATAAACTTCTTGTAATCAATATTTAATATTCCAAATCAGTTTAAGCCATTTTAAAGTACTGTTTTGGCATTAATATTAAATGCAAGCCATTTATAAAATTAAAGTTCACTTTTAATAGCAAATGTCTTATTAATTTCAATGCGTAATAAGCAATGAGCTTTATGAAAATACTTTAAGATCCTTAGAGAAAAGCATTTTAAAATGCATTGAAATTACATAAACTAAAGTTGGGCTCGATTAACTGACAACAATTGATTGAAATCTTCAATAATTAATCAAAATATTGCGACATTAAACATTTTTCATTAAATTGCGAGTATAAATTGGAATGCTTCTACATTTTTTAGTAGTTCTTAAGACTTAAAAGAATTTTGGCATAATGTACTTTAGAGTTGATGAATCGATTTGATGAGGATTTAGGTAAAGCCCTAGATTGTCATGGAAAAGCATAAAATGAAAACAAATGAAAGTGTTTGTAATCAGTTCTAAAATCTGAAAGAGATAAATTCAACAAATAAAGGTATCTTTCATATTAAACAAGCTTAGCTAAGAATAGGAAATAAACATTTGTTTTTTACACTCTGACAAAAAATATTTCAAACTTTTTTCCTACAAAGTCTCAGAAATGTCCGAAATAGTGCTATGTCTTTGGTTAGGATTTCACTTAAGTTGAAGAGGTTCTTTATTTGGCATAGTTTCCTGTTTCACAATTTTCTTAACATGAAAACATTTTAAAAACAAAAATAGATAAAAGCAGTGAATTTTCACCAAAAATTGTATCTCCATAATTTTATTATTTAATTTTCATTCGCACTGTCATTATTACAATAGTTCTCGTGGATGGATTTAGATTTATCCCGAGAATATTTATCATCAGCCTTTTCTTTCTTCTTACCCTCTATGAGCTGCTTTTCATACTTTAACTAATGGATCACACTTGTCCTTTACAGCCTTTTAGCCTTCATTTAAGTGATAATCACCAAGGCAAACTCAACATGCTTTACTCCATGGCCTCCTTCAATTTTCAATCTCATATCAGTGTATATGGGTCTGGCCGACTGCACTTTAGCCAACGTGTTGCAATTTGTGTTAAAAGCAGTTTTGCCTTTTACGAGCCATCATCCTGGACACATATCGAAAGTTGATTTTTACGATAATGTTGGAGAAAAGAAAAAAAAAACTTAACGTGGGTCAAGATCGTTAAAATCCATTGGCATGGGGCAACCCAATGAATGCCCTCCACCCACTCACTTGCCTTTTCATGGTTCAAGCCAGGTCGACTACTTTAAACTCCATTAGCTTCATATTTACGGTCAGAAGTTTGAAAAAGTGTTAAAGTCCTCAGCAGAGAAACAGAAAGCGTAAAGATAATAAAAAGTTGCCGCTGCTCCATGATAATAAAACTCCGTGGCACGTGCTTACTGAAATGGACACGCAGCCTGGACACGAACCATGATGTCTCTAGACTCTTTTGCTAACGTTGTTGACATTCCACTCCTTTTCCTTATCTATATATATGTATGTATATCTATTTCTTTCCCTCGTATTTTGTTGCTTTCTTTATCTTTTCCAAATAGATTTCCAGCAACTTCAGCTATGTGAGCATTCTTACCCGCTAGCAATTTGTAGCTGAATGATGTGTGAAGGATATAAAAATTGCAGTGGCAAATAGTAGGGATTGCGGAGGGAAATCCGGGAGTCGCCAGGCAACAGGGAGGATATAAAGTAGACAACTGGGGGCAGCAAATTCTCTGCTCTGATAAACGTGTTGATAGTTGATAAGTCGATGATGATACTCCTCTTGACAATTTAAAGCTGACTGTCGCATTTCCCAGCTAGATTTTATGCGGGTGTGTGTACAATTTTTGTACCGGAAAAAGTGCAAAAATATATTAGAAAAACAATTCATGATAAAATATCACTAACAAATACAACAACACGTTTTTTTTATTGTTTTGTCATGGAGAAATTTAATCCACAAAATCGACACCTCCAACAACAGCAAAAAAAAAAGTTATTTCAAAATATTTATACAAAAATTTTTTTAAAATATTTGGTGAAAATAAAAAAAAAATGAATGATAACTAAAATTTTACTGTTAAAAAAGAGCATCTCATCAAGTGAATTTATTTACTTTATTTAACAACTTTTATAATTTTTTTACCAATTATTCAAATTTCCAACTAAGCCCACTCAATTATCTCAGAAATTTGAGGGATCTATCAGACAGAACAGATTTTATTATATATACATATTTTTTTAAATTCCTTTTTAATGGAATGGTAATTTAATCTATATCGTATTTCTGGCAGCGAAGAATATTTTTAACAATTTAAGTGGCAAAATGTTTCTCCGATTAATAAATGATGTTTTTAGACCAGACAGGTTGGACTAGTCCATGTTTGGTATGAAGATCCATTTGATTTTTTAGATCAACCTTTATGCAATGTTCTCATACGTTTCAATTTTATATGTACAGAAGGAATCTTTCCGCTTAGTTGAAAAAAAAAAGAAATTAAGTTAAGTTTTATTATTGGTAGATTCAAATGAACAAATTGGTAATATTTATTCAAAGCGCTCTTATGTCAAACAATTGTGGGGAAAAGGTAGGTGAACTGAATTATGTTGATTTATTTATTCACTTTTTGGACTGTAAATACAATTGACACTTTTTGGTCTTCACTTGACCGAATTTTTTTTTCATTGTTTACTCGCTTACAATGCGATATGTTTATAAATAATTTTTCTTGGCATTTGCGTAAATTGGAAAACAAAATTCAATTACTAAATGCAAATGCCATTTCCCCTCCTATATGTATATCGAAAGTCGTAGCCAAAATAATATCAAAAACAATAAATATTAGATAATCGAATGTAATATACTCTTTAAAACATAATTCCTTAACAAGTCATTGCAATTTTAGATAACAATTTATTACTTTATCATTGGAAATGAAAGATGAAAGAAATTTACTGGAACTTTTATCAAGTTTTTTACTTTAGTAATCTTGGTAATTGCTTACAAAGATCTGATCAAAATGTAAATACTCTTAAGAAGAGTATAACAAAAGAAACATTTGCCATACTTGTATTTGTTTTTGCCTGACATCGAGGCCAAGTGTGGGGCGTGTATTGTCGTCATCTTTATATTTTTATTTATTTCTTAAAATTATTGAAAAGAGTTCAAGCGCCTTTTTCTGTGGTTTTTGCGTACAAGCGGAAAACTTGGCAAAGTCTAACGGAAATTTCCCTCAAACACAGATCGGGAAATGCTTTCAGATAAAATAAATTGCATAAATTTATTGCATATTTTTGTTATAGCTCATGTAGTTATTTTTGTTAATTGCTTAAGAGAATCTTTTTCAAAAAAAAAAAAAATATATATAAATCAATTTATAATGGCTTCTCAAGTTTTATACTCAATTTCTTTCATATATATATACATTTTTTTTGCATCATTTTCAACCGCAAGCCCATTAAATGGCAAATACCAGAACACAAAAACTGTAAAACAAATAAATTGAACTAAAAACTAAATAAAAACCGTACAAAAAACTAAAAGAAAAAAAAAAGAATAAAACTAAAGCTGTGAATGAAATCCTTGGAAAAAAATGGCAATAAATAATTTGCAAATGGCAAAAAAGAAAAAAGAAAAGAAGGAAGCGAAAACACAAAACAAAATAGTTGGAAAACAAAACACACTCTAAAAATAATGAAATTTAAGATGCAATAAACTAAGAAATATTTAAAAATATATGATAATATACTTTAAATTCCAGTTTTTCTCTTCTTTTTAATAAGTCCGATCCAGATTTATTAAGCTAAAGTTTGGTATCTATCAGCTAATTATCGATAGTCTAAATTATTAATTTGATTTTCTTCTGCTCGCTTCCGCTGTAGTTTATACTACTCCATTTTATCCCTTCTCTAGATATATACATACATACTTTATACTTTTCTTATACTGCATTGGCCTTAGTCTAGAATCTACTGCAAATTACGCATTGGTTTTTGATAGCTTATATATAATATCAACACCAACAACTACTGCAAACAACAACTAGCCAACACGAAAACTGTTGGAGAAAGTTTTTTCACAGCCAAAGCAAAATAGCAAAACAAAAATTGGCATAGGAAAAATACCACCACAGAGAGAAAATGGACCGGGAACTGGAGTTAAGTTTGAGTTTTTCCGACAGCCACAGCGCCTGGTCTCAATGCGCATTTCAATTGCTTTTAATTTTATTTTGTTGTTGTTTCTGTTTGTTTTTTATTCTTCTTTTCATTTAAAAGTTAATCAAGTGCTAAATTAACTTAAATTGCACTTAGTCAGAAATATTTTTCAACTGTGGCGTATACGCAATATCTTAGTTATAATTCCTAGATTAAGTATACGTATGGGCACGCAATCCAAACAAATTCGACAATACTTGAAAGAATATCAAGGAATAGGCGAGATATAGAAGTGAGAAATTGTGATAGAAATATATAAGAAATCTGAAGCTGACGTTTGGTTCAGTACAATTAGAAGTTGCTTAGTTAAAAGACCCGTTGAATACCCATAGCGAGAAGTTCGGTCATTAATATTTCAAACTAAGACAAAAAAGGCAAGACAGGGAAACTACATCGTTAAGTCTCGGTTAATCTTAGCTAAAATTCTCTGCTTTTAAAAATTGTTTTAGTACCGATCTAAAAAAATTGTTAATAAGCTTTAAACAAATTAATTAATTTGTCTACTTTTCTTTTTTCTACTTTTTAAAAAACAATCTAATCACCTTATTTAAAGCAGCTAAATCCGTCTCATTGTAAGTAACTTTAAATATTTATTTACACATTTCAAGGAATTTCAAGTTATTCTTCAATTGTAATAAAAGAACTCTAAATCGTACTCGTCACTAAATCGTACTCAAATATCAATTAGATTCAGATTTGTTGCCCATTTCACATAATTTCCGCACTGTTAACACCTCAAAAATCAACTAAGTGAATCAAATAAAATAACACAATTGTCATAATTACTCGCTTGACCAGTTTCATGGCCCCAGAATGACCAGACCAAAACAAGTAGATGAACAGCAACAACAACAACACCAACAAGCAAATGGAGGGTGAAAAGGAAACACAAAACCCTGGATACCAAGAAAACAGGCTTTACATATATACTTAAGCTTTTGTTTCCCTACCTCCTCGATGATGTTGAAGTTGTTGTTGTTCCACCCCATAAGTTGTTTACATTATTAGCTGCTTTTACGCTTGCCAAGATTTCTCTTCGTCATCTACTTCCTTCCCCCTCCCCTCATACTTTGCCCAGACACTGTGGTAAATGCTTACAACTTTATTGGTAGAATAGCTTATCTCAGAATACTATACAGAACATGAGGGGAGCGTGACCTGACCCTTAAACCCTTAGTGCGTGCTAATTATTGCATAATGATTATGTTTCATTAGTCGCTGCCATCATAGCCAAATGGGAAAAGTTTTCAATGTTGAGAAAAATGTGAAGACAAAAAAAACTTTAAAGAAGGCAAGCAAAAGTGCAAGTAATAGTTAGCCAAGCATAGTGTGGTCCACAAATAAGATGAGTGGGTGGAAATGGTGGTGTGTGGGATAAGGCTATAGCAGCAGCATCAGCATCACTCTTATGACACATTTTAATAAGAACCTGTAAAATTTTATGCAACACCGGCATCGCCATTGCCATCAGAAACCCAACGGCAGTTGGCAGCCGCATAAAAATGAAGTCAGGCAGCAAGAAGACGAAACTAGTAATAGAAGAGGAGTCGTATGCGTTAGAGTAACGTGGTGAGCCAAAGTGGAAAACCGTATGGTGCCTAATACACTGAACAAAAAAGGTGAAAATTTATAGAGTAATTCGATTTGCAGATAAGAAGAATTTCCACAATGATAAGAAATTTGTATGAGAAGACTTCAAAGTTTACTTCTGGAATTATTCTGAAAGCACTATGCTGCATACATTTAGGCGCGTTTTTTACAAGAATATGGAATACATGCAAATTATCAAGATAACTATAGGATTTCTAACTTAGTTCCGGAATAAGCAGAAGCTGAGCTTAATATATTAATCCTTTTAAAATGCTTGAGCTAAATGGAGAAGGATCTCTATCTTTCTTAAGATGAAAATATATAATACACAAGCTTCCCGTAGGCAGGTACATCGGTCGCATCCTTTGGAAGAAGCACCTTTACTTCGCTAGACTCCTAATTAGTCAAATTTTGTCCGATTTTAAAAGAATATAAATTACTTTACTTCTCAGAATCGCATCTTTTATCTGTCATAAAAATTTGGAGAATATTCAAAAAAAAAAAAAATTCTACCAATTTTGACGACTTGTCAAAAATTGCGAAATTCGGATTGAAATATTTTCTACCAGTTTTCGCAATGCTGAAATGCGCTTATATCTTTTTGAAATCAGTGAAAAAATGGCTATTTGACAGCCGCTTGAAAAATATTACATGTTTTTTTAAATCAAGCAATTGTGTTGGAGTAATGTGATCATAGAGTCCAATTTGTATAGGAATAGCTATCACCTTGTATTTACTTTTACAAATCATATACGAAAATATCTAAAAATTTAATGATGAGTGATTAAGGTCTTTGGAAACTTAAATATCACTGTTAAACTCTACATTAACACTAGATTAAAATGAAAAAAAAAAAAATCGTATATTTTCTAACTTATTTCTTACTTTAAATATGTCGCAATCAATGTAAAGTTTAAACGATTTTAGCCAATATCAATTTTAAAATTATTTCATAAAACAAAACGGTAGAGCTACTCTACATACATACTAAACTGTTGACATATTAATTGTATCTTTTATATAAATGTGATTTGTGTTTATTTGTGAATGACTATTTTATATATACACATATACCCAAAACATTTGACATTATCGTTTGACCATTGTATTTTTTTGTTTCATAACTTCCACATCAGTTGCTTCTCTCACTGCATTTTCCAGTAAAAACACAAAAGCAAAAAAAAAGAAAGAAAATATGAGAACACAAAAAATAAGGGAAAACAAGTGCAACTCATGGCTTACTCCGTAAGCAATTTTCACTGTGCATTGAGCTGCAAATAAAACGCCAAGTTGCACATAAATGTCACTAAATGCGCCAGTGACATAAACACATACACATAAACACACACGCACACACATACATTGCACACTAACATAGATACAAAAGAAAGAGCATTATAAAATGGCGGCCATAGAAAAAAACAGGTGTCACATTGTTGTCGCCCGACTGTTGCTCTGTTTTTATGTCATTTTAACATTTCCTAATGCATGTGGAAAGCCGCAACAAACAGCCGCAACAACAACACAAAAGTTTTACCAAGATGAAGATGAAACCAAAAGACTTAGTTATGGCATAACAAAGCACTTACACACACATATGTATATATATACATATATATTTGTACATACATATATTGGCATACTCAGACGCCAGATCTTAACTAAGTGGATAAAAAAATTATTGAGCTATTTGATGACTAGCCATAAAATACAATACGAACATAGAGAGAGAGAGAGAGAGAGAGAGAGAGGGGGGAGAGAATAAGGAAAAACTTTTCCTCTATGCTTGAGTGGCAAAGAAACTTTTCAGTCGAGAACTTCATAAAAACTATCAAAGAAAAGGTCCTAAAATGAAATTAACTTGTGCAATTTTCAATAAATGAAACAATGATAGAAAGGGCAAATGGATAGAAGCCAAAAGATTCAAGAGATATGTCAGATATAAATATGAGAAGATAATATTATGACATTGTCTATTGTGTAACGAAATCATAGAAACCACATGTAGCCTTTAAAAAGTTTGTATTTTGTTTTTACAGAGAATTTACCTTTACACCCAGAATAGTTGTATAACATATTACCTTACCATTGATACAACTGATCTTCAAATGTGTGGATCGTTTTACCTGGAAATTGAAGTTTAACTTTAACAAAAGCCATTGATAAAAAGCAAATGATTTGTTTTGGAAATATTGAAAAGCAGACTTAATCAAGCCTTTTAAGTAACCTTTTTAATTAACCAAATGAATATGGAATTTTTGAAACTCAATTACAAAAAAAAAAGGGTTTTTTTTCTGGCCAATTGTGATGTCAACAAGTGAATGGAAGAATGAATGGAAACCAGCCCGATAAATTTGACTAGGTAAAAGGAGAAAGAGAGAGGGCTTTGTGTGTTTCTAACTAAATCCAATTTTAAACAATAAGAAAGACCCTGATACCCCCTACCCTCTTTTCTTTCTCTCTATAGCCCTCATTTCTCACATGTTCAAAAATATATGTAATGCAATTTAAGTCAAATTTAATCAATGCACAGCATAAGCGTTCCACTGCTCCAACAAAAGTTTTGCCATGCTATCAAATTGCAAGTCAGAAATGGTTGCCAAAAAACGGGTGGAGAGAGGGGGAAGAGGGAAAATGCCTGAGGGGAAATCAAGAGGAGAGGAAAGTGGAGACGAGTTGCCACAGTCAATAGAGTAAAAGTTATGCTTGGTTGCCCTGCTACTGCTATTTCTGCTTCTGACTCCTTCAATAAATGAACCTTGTATTCCTCATTCTACTAGTTGTATGTAGTTGCAGCTGTAATCAAAAGTAGTTTGGTTCATCTAGACGAAAATGCAACGGCAAATTCAAAAACTGAAAACAAAAAATAATAAAAAAAAAAGCCATAGTTTCGAATTTTGGGATACAACAGAGGCAGAGGCTGTTGAAACTTTTAGGCAAATAGAGAAATATCATACAAACTCATATATTCTTTTCTATATATGTTGCAGAAGGTGGTATGTAAATGGGTAATTTGCGTAGTCGGTGAAAAAGTTTAAAACATTGGCACAATTCATATTCAATCATCAATATAAAATGTGAGCCCTGATTAGCAATTTGCGTAAGAATCCTTTCAGGAATAACTTTAAATTAATTAAATTAATTAATTTAAATTTAAATTAATCCATTAAGGCTCTCTCGCATTAACAATAAAAAATTTTATTAGTTTCTTAGTTGGTTTTGGAATTTTTTCGTAAAAATAATAATTGCATATGATTTTTTTTTACTAATGCAATGCAATTGGATCTTAAAATTATCAAAGTTTATTTTTATATTTTATTAAAATTAATTATTCTACTGATAGATCAAGGAAAATGTTAAGCTTTATCGATTGCCATTTTAAAACTATCAAATGTTTTAAATTATTATGGCACTCCTCAAAAATTTATTTTTAAATTATATTTCATTATTGTTTACTTTTCAAGTGCCTAATAAGGTTAAATTTTTGAATTAAATTTCAAAATAATATGTTAAATATAAATAAATGGTAAATTTTTGATAAATAAAATGAAAATGATTAAAATTTATATTAACAAGTTTTGCTGAAAGGATGAAAAACTGAAAATTCAATTTTGTTTTTATTTTTTCATTTGTATTTAAAATTTCATGTAATTTGTAATAATTTCACTAAGAAGTTTGACTATGTAATATACATACAAAGTTGCCAGATTATTTAAAAATAATTTACCAAAAGCTTCATTGGAAAGCTTTCTATTTAACCATTCATTTTTACCAATTATCAATGCTAATAGCTTAGCTTTAGAAAAATGTTAAAATGCACACTTAACCAACTAAAGAGCTTTTCCAGCAAATTACCTGAAAATTGAGCTTTTAGGAAACTTTATGATTCAGGATATGTATTAATCACTCCAAGAAGGTTGAAATTTTATTTCAGCTTGATCAACTTGAAATGGAAACCCCTACTGTAATCGTAATTATGGGTCATACAGTTACTTATATAGTGGAGATGATAGATTAATATAGTGTATGTATATTTGTACAATGTGTAAGTCCTATTGAAGGTTACCTTTAATACATATATTCTATGTGCATAGTTCCATAGTTAATCTGCTTACACATATTGCAACTGCAACAGTCTTCACACTCTGGGCACTAATAATGTCCATTTGGAATGCATAAACCATAACGTCATAACAAACACTCTATAGGCATTCGTTCCATGGCCAAGGCAATTAATGCAAAATGTTGCTCGACTCCTGGATTCAATGTTGTCTGCCTGGGGCATTCCACCTACCAGTCTCTCTCCCTCACTCCCACTCTCTCTCTCTCACCCTCTTGTTCCATGTCCTGGTCATACACACATTGACCGCAGACATTTGCATAGCCATAGGCTCAGGCTCAAAACGGCAGTCAACTGGCGCTTATGTTTTGATAGCCATGTAATTTCCGCCCATAAACAAAAGAGATTGTGTTCTGGGGCATGGCCAAATTCACATAGGTTTCGTAAAGTGAATCACAGGAGGTTTTTGGGAAGTATGAATAATTAGCTAAGGCTACACTTAAGGTAACTTAATTGAAAGATTAATTGCACTTAAGACTTCAATGGCTAAACAATTTGTTAACAATGCTGAATAATGCTTAAAAAAGTTCATGGAATTGAAAAGTATTAATTTAGTATTCTTTATGGTTTTGCTAATTAAAAAATAAATTAATATATTACAAGAAGACATGTCAACAAACACTTGTACCAAAGGAAGGTTAGCTATATAGTACAAAAAATATGTCTTTAAACAACAGATAATTAAATTATTAAACCCTACAAATTATCAATATCTATATGTCAGCAATTTTATATCAATTCTTTTATATATGCATTAACTTTAGGATCTTTGATTTATAATAGTGTGGGATTTTTATATACCCAAGTGTTTTTTATTTAATTTAGATAGTTTGATTAATGTGTATTTAGGATAATAGTACTAGCATTGATATTTAATAAATTCAGCTTTGCTGGTCGTCGTAATTCGTTTCACCTCCAAACTCGCGTCCAGCCTTCGTAGCAATTGCAGCTAAACTTTCCTTCTCTGCCACTTTTTCTCCTCTTCGTCGTTGACACCTCGTCGATGCCCCTTCTTTGGGAATACTACTTGACCGAGGCTGCCAGATCCCATCCCGCAATAGTAGATAGACTTAAAACACATTACTTATCGAGTTTTTAAAGACTAAGCAATTTGTTGAAGTAAGTTTTTATATCAGAATTGTGCAAGCAACCTGAAACCAATTAGTCGAATGCCAGAAATCATATTTAAAGGTTTTAAAATAACAAAACAATATTCTTTATCACTTAGTTGGAATCAAAGTTAAGACAATAGATTTACGCCAAATATTATTCGGTTTGGATAATCGTTAAAAGCATTTGCTTCTACTTTTACGAATATATTTTTAAATCGAGCTAAGAAACTGTAAGAAATCGTTCTAAACGACATTTAAAACATTTTTAGAAATGTTATCCAGAAAATAGAAATGAAATCAACTTTGTTTTCAGTTCCTATTTAAAAAGGATTTCTTTATTTGTGCCTGTTTGAAAAGTAAGTCAAACTGCCAAATAGCTGTTATAGGGGAAAAAAGGTTTGTTAAAAAAATAAGTAAAGCTACTTTATAGCTAATATTTTTCTTAATCGTTTACTATGCATTCAAAATACATATATAATTATATAATTACCATTTCATTTATATATCATAAAGATTTGATGATTGATGAATGTTTAGAAAATATTGATAATTTATAATTGAATTTTTGGCCAAGTTGGCATAAGTTTTCGACCTAGTTGTTGTGGCCAACTAACTAAAATCGAAATAAAGTTTTTCTTACATTTCTTTATTCTTGAACCACCGCAAGCAACTTAAGAAAATCAAAAGAGAAGCAAAAACAAAAGCGAAACCTTGTAGAGCCACCAAAAATGGTGTGGAAACTTTCACTGATGTACCCACCTACCCTTACCCTTTATTACCATCTTCATCTCCATCTGCTGCTCTTTCACTTTTCTTCTCCCGCAACCAGCAACAAGAACAACAACAACAATAGCAACAACAACCTTGTGAAAAAGTTCCATAACAGAATTTATGCGTGTAACTGGGCGTAGTAAAAGGCAAACACTGTAAGGATGCAAGGAACACAAGGGGAGGGGGGACGGAGTATGGGACGAACAAAAGGCAACTTTTGCTTGTTGGGTGCAACTTTTAAATAAATTTCTAAATACTCGAGTTACGCTCTCAGACGATCGCCAAGGTAAACGTGGCAAAGTTTAAATGGCTGGAACCCACAAAAAAAATGAACAGAACAAAAAATTGCTTCACTTTGCTGTGTGTTTTTTGGTATGTAGGTGATTGGGTAGAGAGGGTAACACTTTTGACTTTTGCGGTAAGAAAGTTTTTCGCCTCTCAGCGCATTTTGTTGGTATAAGAATTTATGTTAATAACTTTTCGTTTTAAAATGTGTATGCACATACATATATTGTGTTCTTGTGCAAAGTTATGTTGCCTGATAAAGGCCATTGATAGAGTAATAAACATTTCATATATTTGCTTTATGCTAAAGTACATTCAATATGTGTACACACTTGTTAGAGCTTTAAGATGGTAACAACAACTTTGGTATCTAAGCAAATTGGTCAAAACAAATTGGCTAGATTCCTATGAATGTTGTAAATGCCTGAAATAAGCTTTATGATGAAGCTTTTTGTAGATTCAGTGTGACCAAAAGTGATATTAAAGCAATGTAAAGTAAGGATATTCTTATATTTGACATATGGAAAAAAAACTTATTTTGTTCGTCAGTTAGCTTAACTGATGGTCTTTATTATTGTTTTAGTTTAACTAATTTTTCAAAACTAAAGCGGATTTGTCAAGAAATTAAATTAAATTAAGAACTAATTTTATCTAGATTTTATAATATTTTTCTATACAAAACTTGAATCAATATAAGCAAACGAATATTGAGACTTACTATTTCTTTTTAAAAACTTTCCACTACAGCAAACTAACTGCCCACTGAATCAACTATTAAATTTACTTTGTTTTTCTTATAGAAATATTTTTATGGTGATAATTAATTTTTTTTAATTGCTAAACTTCCTTTCTCTATTCTTGATTCAAAATTTTGTCTTTAGCTTATACTAATTGTCTTCCTCCAAGCAATTTTAAATAGGTTTTTATTAATTAACAATTTCTTCAACACTTTCGGCTAAATAGTTTTCCTTTAAAGGGGTTAGGTAACAGTAGTTCTTACTTAACTTGCAATCAGCAATGCGAATATTCTCATATATTTAAATTCCTTTTGCAATAGTTTTTCCTTTACTTTTCTTTTCTTTCATTTCATTCTTTTTGAAAAGAAAAAACCCATCGTGTGCCAAGTTTAATGCAAACGAAATGCTACACCTTCACTAGCCACTTTCCATTTCACATTATCTAGCCGAAAAACATTATTTTCCGTTAAGTCCCCCTGTGGCTAAAACTCTCTCATAACTTGGACCAATGCACACACACACACACACAAATAAAGGTATAAAAAAATGTTGGAAACTAATCACAGCATCGAATGGGAAATGCCCTTTGATAAGTAAAGGACCCTTCCTTAAATCAATTGATTACATTTCTTCCTTCTTCTTAAATAGTTCTAATACTTTTTTCCAAATTGGTGTTCAGATTACGCCAATCCATCTGTAAATTTTTTGAACCTTTTCAACACTGATTGTTGGCAATTCCTTTACGACGTTTTAAAAGGTTTAATTGGACTTTTAAGAATAAAAAAAATTGTAAAAATATCTCGTGAGTATAAAGTTCTCGCCTTGATCTCTAATATACCCATTAAATATTTTTTTATAGAGTATAAAAATTCATGCCGTTTGTAGCACGTAAAAACCTTATAAACAAATATAATAAATTTAAGGCTTGGTAAAAATTGTGCAAAACCAAGTAGCGTACAAAACAGGTGTTAATCCTGCTCAAAACAAAGAAACAACCAAAAAAAATAAAACAGGATGGTGGGCAAAACAAAACTTTAAGCTTTCTAAGAAGAAGCAGAGAAACGGAAAAAGGATAATCATAAAAAATTTGTTGCACATGAAAACAATTGTGCTCATTTGTTCAACGAAGGCGAGAGAGAGAGAAGAAACATTCAAGAAGCAAGGGAAAGAGAGCGGCAACTTTTGGCAATTTGCATTTGTTTTTTTGCTTACTGGTTGCAAGTTGTCCTGGCAACACTTACTCTCTCTCTGTCTCACTCTCTGCGGAAAAGAGATAGAGCTATGTGGAGTTGTGTTCACATTTGGCTCCTAATGTCGTTATTTAGTTTTACCATACGAGCTGCTTTTAAAGGTTATCTCATTTTGGCCATTCCTTTTGTCTCTTGTTGCACACAAAAGTGAAATCCAACAGAATTAAAAAAAAAATACTCACAAATATTGTAAAATGCAAAGCGCATTCTACAGCAAATGTGTTGTGTGTAGTGTATGCACCCACTGTATGTGTGTGTGTGTGTTAAAGTTTAAACCATATGGTGACCGGCTTTTGGTTTTCGCATTGTTGTTTTGTTGTTTGCTTAACTGTGTGTTAGTGCTTTACGCGCTTTTCCAACCGGCTTTGTTGCTATCAATACTTTATTTCCCGTTACTTTGACAACCAATATGGCTAACAGCATTGCCAGCTCTAAAAAAAACCGAGCATACTAAAAGCTTTTGCCATTACCAAGTAAACGTTTTTGTCATTTAACATTTAAAGTGTTTCCTGGCAGATAAATAAATTGTTTTTTTATTAGTAACTATTATAAAGCCGATTTAGCAAATTTTATCCTTTTACTCTTTGATATTGCGAGACATATTTTAAGGGGTTAGGGGTAGTCAGAGACGTAAAAAATTGACCATTTTCAAAAAATTGTTTTTTGTAGTAAAAATTCTTTTTTCAAAAAAGTAATAATGCAGCATTAATATTTGATGTTTGAACTTAATTTCACATATTTTCCAAAAAAAAAAATATTCAAAATTTTCAAAGTTATGGCTGTTTGTTTTGACCACTTCTCAAAAAAACGACTTTGCGGTGACCACGATAGGTCCTTAAGGATTCATCCGAAATCCATCGGACAAAAAGAATTAGTTTTAGAATTGAAGAATCCCGGGCCGGGATTTGAATTTTCGAGAAAAAAAAAAAACTATCTTTAACTGTTCATAAAAAATCGAAATTTTGTTAAAAACGAGAATCCTTTGATCCGGCCCGGGATTTGAATGTTCTTCAAAAGTTCTGAAAATTTTATTCGATCGGTGGGGCGGTTTTCGAGCTAGAGTGGTCACCGATTTGGAAAACATAGTTTCGAGAAAAACGCATTTAAAGTTTCAGAAGTAACTTGCGCATAGTGGACATGGTGCTTACAAAAGCAGGTATATCTCGAAAAAGATTTATCGGATTGACTTCAAATTTTTAGGCAACATTTTGAAAATATCTTACTTTAGGAAGAAAAAAGAAATTTTGATTTTTTCAAAATTCTAACTACCCCTAACCCCTTAAAAATAGAAAAGGATGGTTATTTAGGCGTTAGATTTTAAAATTGTTGTTAAGACAAGATTTATATAAATTCTTCTTAAATGTATATAAATTTATTATCATTTAACTTCAAATTCATAAACCTTAAATGTTGTTCCTTTAAAAAAGACTTGATAAATATGAGCAGGGATAAAGTTTGGAATAGTTTAAACCGTTGTATCCTTGAGCAAACTTCTACATAGACCTAAAAAGGCGCCTAGTGGTACAGTCGATCATAGAGGATCATGGATTGCCAAATATTTTTCTCTAAAGCAATTTAGTTAAATGGATTTCAAATGGGAAAAAGTTTACTTATGATTTGTTTAAAGAACATGAGTCAAGTAGTTGTCTGTACTTTTATAGATCAAATCTAAAAAGCTATTAGGAACCTATACGGTCAGGACAAACCAACTAGTCAAAAAACTAGTTCATAAAATGAATGAACTAGCCACGCCTTCTCAAAAGTGTGAAAAAAATCTTACAATGGAATGAATTACTTTCAAAGATCAAATTTCTATATCTTTGATTTCAATTTGAAGTAGAATTATAGTCCTTTACTTGTAGAATGCCAATAAGTTTGTCATATTTTTCATTTATTACATTGTAAGAAAATGCATGAGTATTACGATCTAAGCTTAAAATAAAGGTTTACATTTGAAAATTACAACTTGTAAGAAATCACTTTGTAAATTTTCCAAAAACATTTTTAGCTTATGCATTTCCTTTACCTTTTGATGTCGCTTAGCCATATTATAAGGAAGTCCTTTCCCTCAGTCCTAGTTTAATTCTACTTGAATTCTATCTTTAATGGTCATTCTTAAACACAGTATGCAATAGAAAACCAAATATGTATACTGTCATATATAAATAGAATTATAGTAAAAACACATGGTCCCAATTAGTTACATACTTATATATTATTCATTCACATGACATAAATACAGACAAGATACAGATACAGATCGAGATAAAATGCCTAACGTCACTTACACATTCAATGACATTGACCAATATTCATGGCATTAAAATTGTAACCTCAAACCGTTTAAATAGCCATTAACATGATATCGGAAAATAATCTTTAACGCAATTTTCTCACACTAATAAAAACGTTTATAAAAAGGGGAAAAAAGTCATAAAGGAAAGCTAAAACTTTTGTGCACATGTTTTGTTTATGTATTTGTCTCGCATTTTCGTTTGTTTGTTTTTTAATGACAACGGATTGACAACGTGAAAGCAAACACACACACACACACAAATACAGACAAAACAACAGTATTATTAACTTAAATACAACAAACAAATTTAAGCCAAGTTAGCAAAAGGAGAAGGCAAATTGTAAGCGTTGCCAATGTCAACCGTCTGGTCGCCACCCCAACAAACCTCAGCCTTCTTTTGCTAAACTGGTCCCATTGTTGCTGTTGCTGTTGTTGTTTTCAATGCCGCCGCGCACATGGAAAATAAATATTTTCCGGCTAACTACGACTTTTCCCGAACTCCATGCGAAATATATAAACAAACTTTATTAACATTTCTTAGTAAACGGTCACGGCAACAGCAACGCAACGCATTTGTCTATAAATCGCCTTCGATTGATTCAAGTATCTTAAAAGTAAAACAAAGAAAAATTAAATTAACAAAAGAAAGAAAAAAAAAATGCAACTTGAACTTGCAACAAAAAATAATAATCCCAAATAAAAAAAAAAACAAAATACAAAAGAAAAGCCGCTTTTAAAGTCTATGGACAAATGGTTTGGCGAGAAACGTCTCTGGCTGTTTGGTAATCATCTTCCACTTCTGCCCAGAAGGTAAGTGAAAGTTCAAATTGAGAGAATTGTAGCAAAATAAGTAAACAAAATAAGTAATGTTACCCATTCTTAGATTTTATATCTCATATTTCGCATTGCCTTGCTAAGCGTTTTCTTAAGCCTTGGCCTTAGACTATGGCAAAGGTCTTTCTCCATGTGTGTGTGTTTGTTTGTGGGAGTGGAAATTTTAAGGCCACAGACAAAGTTAAAAGATTAAATATGTTGATAATTTTAGTCATAAACATTGGTTTAACCCTGGTATTGTTTTGTTTGTAACCTTAAGAAAATTATTTACATTTCACTTTCACTTTATAGACTTTTGTCTTCGAATGTTTTGTGAATTGACACAATGCATGAATAAATTTTGCGGCATTGAAGTTTAGGGAACTTTTTGGTTCATCGACTGCTCTAGTTATGATTCTATAGATGGTTCCAATATATTTTATATAAATTTTAGCTGTAACAGAGTTTTTACCCATTTACCTATTTGTTCCCTTTAAAGAATAATAATTTATAAAATAATTTGGAGTGCAAAAAAGTATGTACTTGTGTGTTTTACAATTTAATGAAAAACACGTGCCCATTAGTATTTTTTTCAAATATATTAAAATGAATTTAATGGGAATCAGCTCTAGCAGCTAGTACTCAAATATCCATCATTAAGTTTGGTGTTATATACTAAAAAATAAAATATTATAAATAATAATGAGAGGAAGAAATAAAACAAGACAAGCAGTAAAAATATTTTGCTCTATTTTAAAGTTAAAAGTTATTAAAGTTATTAAAAATTAAATTTTAAACTTGCATCACCAACCCAATTGCATAATTCCAGCAAAACTATAAAATATTTATATATACATATACATACATATATTTCATATTTTTCATCATTCAATAAATCATTTGTAAGGGTTTTTCTCACATTTTTTGTAACTATCTTGTTGGCAAATATTTAACGCTTCGTTTCATTTAAAAGTTGTCTTATTTACCAACAAAATGCATTCATATAATACGCTCGTTAAGCAGTAAGCTCAAAATGATTTCAATCATCATGCCACTATATAGCCATATATATAGATATATATCCATCGAGACAAGTATTTGGATATACTAAAAAAAAAAAACATATTTTTCCCATATTTTTGTCACTTTTTCCATGGTTTCAATCATTATTATTTTTTTCTTCCTCTCGTGCAGACGAGCAAATGGCGTTGACATGTCTTCGAGAAGGGGAGTCTCTTTTTTCTCGTTCTCCTTTCTTTCAGTCGCAATGTCTGGTCCGGGATTGAGGCAATAGCAGTGGCAGGGAGCATTAAAAACCGCTAAATCATCCGCTGCCGTTAGCGCTGCCAATAAGTATGCAATATTTTTTTTTTTTTTAGCCCTTTTGTCTGTCTATGGTGTCCGTCTATCAGACATTGTCAGGAATCTTTGGGGTTAGAGTTAGACTCGAAGACGGATTTGGAATCGGTAAAGGAACAGTGTGGAAGGAGACGCTTGAGAAACCAAACAAAAAAGTCAAACAAAAGCGACGAACGCATATCAATGCAATTTGATGTCTGTGTACATTATTGTTCAATCACACACATACATACATGCAAATACCCGCACATCCCCTCTCACACACACACACACAGATATTTCTTTTGATTGAATTTCAATTTGATTGCATTTCTAGTTCTTTTCTCTCTCTGTCTCTCTCTCTCTCTCTCTGCCTTTTCTTTTTGCTTTCTTGTTGGTTTGTTGATGATGGGGTCGGTTAGAATGGGTTACATTTCTTTACTTTTCATTTTATGGGGCGGAGAATGGGAAAGTTTGTTACAGATGTAGCTCATTTGCTTGTCCGCAAAAAGGGGCGGGCATAATTGTGAGGCGTATTTGAATTGAGTGATTGACTAATAAATTGTAATGAATTAGTTTAGGGCAAATTCTTGATATTGATGGGCGAAAAATAACCACAAAGAAATAACCACAAAAACTGAAACACAAAAGAAGAAGAACAAGAATAAGAAGTAAAAAAGTAATTGGAATAAGATTGTGTAATGAATAGCTAATAACAATAGAAGAAAAATTTGATTAAAAACTTTTGATATATACTTTACCAATCTTAAATGCAAGATAAGCAACAAATTCATTAGATCCAACTTTGTATATTGTTTCTCTTTAATTGTTCCAATTTTACTATTGCATTTGATTGAATCATTCATTGGCTTGCAAATACTTTTTGCCGGTATCTTTATTAACTTTAAGGTTTTAAAAAATACTTTACATTAAAATAAAAAGAAAGACAATCCAACCAAAGGCTAGAGCTGAAAAAAAGATGGTCAGTTAAGTGGGAAGCAGCGAAAACAAAAATGGAAGAAGGAAAATCCGCTCACAATATGTGGAAATATAAATATATGTAGAAAAGAAGCTCTATACAAGGGAAAAACAAAGTAATGTAAAAACGGCAAGGATGAAGGATAAAAATAAATACAGGACAAATTATTATTTCAAATGAAACAAGAATGTATTTAAAAAAAATATAACAAAAATAAAACAGAAAATATGAAAGTGAAAGTGCTAAAAGGGAATAAGCAAATTAGTGAAAACAGTTGGCAAACAGAATAGAAAAATAATATAACTAGAACATAAAAAGAAAAGTGAAAGTGTTGAAAAGGAAAAAGAAAATTAGTAGAGAAAGTTTGGAAGTAGTAAAAAAAAGTATTTAATCGTAAGGCATGAAAAAATTTTAAATATTAATTTGTTATGTAAAGAAATTAGAAGAATTATTAAAGTGAAAAACGGTAACGAAACATTAAAGTTAAGAAAGCAAATCAAATAAAAAAACAGCAAAATACAAAAAATAATATTTAAAAAGCAAAAAATAACTAAAAAAGCAAAAGAAAATGAATAAAGATGCACTAATAAAGGAAAATAAAACTTAGTAGCCAAAAAGAAAAAGGAGAAAGTAGAACCAAAAGAAAGTCATATGAAAATCTACAGATTATCTGTTCACAAAGAAAGTCAACGTAGAAATAGAGTAATCTGGTAAAAAAAAGTATCCATTATTGTTAGAAAAGTTTGAGAAAAAAATAGTGACAGAATGAAAAGGAAAACAAAAGAAAGAACGCATAGTACTAATGAAAGGACTCAAAAGGGTTGTAAAATTACTCAAGAACAAAGAAAAATTTGACGAAAGAAAAAAGAATTTTCGATTTTCATGCACAAAAGACTTCACTTTGGACTTTTTTAAGATCTGGCTAACTAAATTGTTCACCCTTTCTTTATTTTCTTTTTTTTTTTTGCCATTGAATTGAACTTTTTTCACTTTGCTTTTGCACAAGTAAATTGCTAATACCACCTGCTGGAAACCTTTTTATGTACATTTACTCAGCTCTCTAACCTCTTTGACCTCTCTCTTTCTCTCTCCCTCCCTTCTCTCTCTCTTTTTATTGGCTTCGTTTTTCTTGTCTCCCTTTGAACTTTTTATGAGCCTCATTTTTGCATGTGGCATTTTCCTAGAATCTGTTTGACTTGCCATCACAACTCTCACTTTGCCACATAATGAACTCACCACCTTCAGATCCACCTTCTACTCCTCCTCCTGCTCCCCTTACAGTTGCACCTCCTGCTCCTGTCAGTGTTGCTAGTGAATCATTTGCATGTGGCAGCAGCTGTTTGCTGACCCAAAAAGAATGAAAAGAAGAGAAAATATCAGGAAAAAAATGAGACACGAGACACGTCAGAGTCAAAGGTTTCCTTTCCATATTGCAATTTCTGGCATAAAATATGCACGATGTCCGAATACAGTTTAAAGCATATATAAGATATCGATAAAATAAATAGACAACTGACGGCCCAAACTGTCTATGGCTTTTCCATTTTTAGTCATCTATTCGCTTTGGAGCCGTGCAAACGTCCATTCTTTTTCTAAATGTTTCAAAACTATTATCTTCAGCAGTCATTTCAAAATTCATTTCTTTATCGTCTGATACAAAAAATTCAGGTGTGCAATGAAACGATTCTGAATGTAGACGGAAACGGAAACGCAAACGGTTACAGGTAAACAAAATGAACTTTCGCCTTTCGTTGCGTTTTTTTCGGCTTAATTAGCCATGTTAAAGTTTTTGCTGTGGCTATGGAAAATGGAAAGTGCAGAAATCAAAAAAAAAAATAAAAAAAAATCAAAGAGAAACTTTTCTTTCTTTTCGCCTTCGTTTCACTCGATGACATTTTGATTGGCCTTGGCCTTTGTTGTAGGTTTGGTTGGTGGGGGGGACAGACACCGATGACTGTCTTCTGGCCTCTGTGCGTGTGCAGCCATTTTTGTTGGCATTAATAGCTTGTTATTTATTGCATTTTACGCTTGTTTTTACCGCAAGGACACATCAACACACACTCACATGCCCCCACGTTGTCGCACTTCATAGCGCCACGTTGCCATTTTGCAGTGCAACGCGCTAAAACTTTCGCCATCCAACAAATATTTATTGCCATTTACTTTTTTTCTTTTTTTTAGTTGCTTTTAGTGCAGAAATAAACATACACCAAACACTTGAGGTAGTAAAAAGTTTACCATTGCATTGCTTATTTTTAAGCCATGCTGTTTTTAGACCAGTTGAAATTTGAGTGAAGCGAAACTGGTAACTGGCAACGGTAACGGGATACGCGTAAAAAGGGCAACACGAGTTGAGGGCCGTGAAAAGTTGGTGTTCAAAAAGTCAGGTAATTGAGCGAAAACTTTGATATGATGGCGGTTAAATATCATGGTCGAAAATTCACTGAAAACAGCATAACAAAAAAAACGAGAGAAAAGAAAAAGATTACTTACATTTTGAGTCTAGATCGACTTTAACTTACCCTGTGAGGGAGAAGTGAAGAAGTTGTTAAGATATTCTTATTAAAAATGGTAAATGTAAGAGGAAATGTGATTTTTAAAAGAAATTACAACTTTTTTAAGGTGATATACTATATTGGCAACAATCAATACCCGATTTAGCCTAATGAAATTTAATTAGTTTATTGTAATCTACGTAACAAAAGCACTTTATATTGATTGATTTTCTTGTTAATCTCTTTAGCCTGATTAAATGTTTCCTTTTAGCTGCACATTTAGCTACTTGTTTAAAATTTTATGCATGAATAGTTTTTATAGTGATCAACTACTTATTTAATTTAGTAATCGTGCAGAGCATTTATAGACATTTATTTAGTTATTTGAAGATTTAAGAATCTTTGTCTTGTGTTGAACATTATCTTTATTAATATCTAGAACAAACATATACAGATTGAAGCTATAATTGTTTGTACAAAGTGCTGCTTATTTTGTTTAAAACTTACTAAAATCTTAACGATTTTCAATTCACTTAATTTTTTGATTTACGAGTTAAGGTTTCATCCCATTCTTTAAGTTTACAAAAGGTTTTCACTTATGTAAATCTTTAAAGATTTTATAGACCAAAACAATTTTTTTCCCAAAAGGGTTTATATATCAACATAATGATATAACTAAATGTTAAATGTTCGATCAGAAATATTATGAATATATTTTCAAAGACTTTTCCCAGTAATTTTGACATTTTTTTTTTAAAACCACAACAACGTTTAAGTTTTTAAGACTATTTATTTTAACTAATTCAGCAGAAAAAACACATTATCAAGTTTCCGTATAACAAAGATAGTATCACAACAGATGCCTTAAAAATGCTTTTATAACACTTAATGACATTTTTCCCTTAGGCTGTTAATTTATCTAAAATGAAAAACTTGTCACTTATTTTGTATACAAATATATATTGCCATTTATTTTTACTAGTTTTCGAAAACATAATTCAGTTTTCGTGTTAAATTTGCTCATTCCGCTTAAATATTAAACGTCAACTGTAAATACTTCATCAATCCCATTCATTATTCATCCCTCGCTTCAACCGCAAGTACTCGAATAAGTTTTCCATTCTTTTGCTCACAGTGTTTTCCTCAAAAAGCTGCCCATACAATTATATCAACAATAGTTTTCACACCCACACTCACACACACACACACTCAACCGGGAAAATAATACACAAAAATTCCATACCATTCCAACAGAGCACCGAATCATTGACCCCAAAGAACAACTATAAGAACTGAAATGTATTCAACAGAAAGCCGGCTTGCCTATTAGAACAATAAATAAGTAAAATAAAAAAAAAAAAACGAAACGGAAAAAAAGTATAAGCATTCTCAATACAAACAACAAAAAGGACAAGAAACAGAAATACGACTTTCAGTTACTCTGTACTAAGTATCAAAACTGTATAAGTCTTTAAGTGGAAATAGTAAGATAAGGCAAAATAAGTTTGATTTCTTGAATGATATATCTTAAATGATTTTCTATAAAGGATGTTCTATATAAGATAAATATATCTATCTAGACAATGGTCTAGAAATCGAAACCAAAATGGTAAATACTTCAATACTGAACTTTGACTGAAATTGACTTAAAAGAGATATTTAAAAATGGAATGCATAAAACTCCATTGAATTCTGAAATTTACCTTACGTAATATTATAAATACATAAATTTGGAAAAGTATATGAATACTACTGTGACATCATTAAAAGAGAAAGTTAAAGATCAATGATAAAATCTAAGGATAATAGTTGTCAAGTCTTTGAAACACTTACAAAAACGTTTAATATTAAGATTAAATCTTAAATGATTAAAGTTCTGTATCCATTTGTAAGGACCAGAATTTGATTGGTACTGAATCAAAAAGATATATAGCCGGTAGAAATTTCTCCTTTTTAAACGCGAGAGCTTATAAAAGTTCAAATGAAACTAAAAATATATGCAAACTAATTGGTAATTTCCCTTTTAAGGAAGTAATTTACAAAATAATTGACAGAAATCTTTGCTTTATATAGTTGTTGGAAAAATTGTTGATCTCAATCGGATTTGTATACGAAATTCTATATATGCATGTATGTATGTATATACTTCAGAAGCCCCTACTACCCATATGTAAACTGATTTCCATATTATACCGAAATCGTTCACCCGTTTAAATATCTCGGAAAGTTCTACCAGCAGAAGGAACTTATAGGTTCCTGTTCACACAGTTCATATACCCATTTTGCGTATAGGGTATAGTAACGAAAACGGAAAAATATATAATTAAAAGGCATGAAATCGACCACAATAAAGAGTAAAAAGAATAAAGAGGTGGTCGAAATTGAAATCAAAGCAAATGCCAGGGTATTTACACAGAAAACAAAAGCTCAAGAAGGTATATAAATAACCAAAGGGATAAAAGGGATGAGGGCTGTGAGACGAAAACAAAAGCAAAGACAAGGGTTTGAGTTGGTTGAGGTCTTCAACTGTAATTATGCAAATTAAATTCGCACTCCAAAAAGGTCAAAAGCAGCAGGGAAATGGCAAAATGGCAATTAGAATGCCAGTAACAGCAATTGAAGTTGTTAAAGGTGTTAGAGACACCACCACCAAAATTTCATTACTTCTCTTTGTCTATCTATTGTGGATTACACGGCGTATGCGTGATATTATCACATAACTCATATTGTACTCGTTTGCCGACTTGTTGGCTTGTTGTTGTTATTTCACTGCATTTTTAAGTATTTTTAATGCATATTTAATGCAACACGCAACCGCAACCACTACAAAAAGGAATTAAAACCAAAATTTTCGTCCAATGTCCAACATGGCAACAGTTCATGTGCAATGTCCAAATCACTACTCCACCCTACTACCATTAACATCATCTCCTTCATATCCCCAATGTGGTTGGTGCAATCATTGTGGGCCATTTACATTCCGCTCCGTTTACCAATAAAATTCCACTGGGCCAGAAACTTCAGTCGTTTGCCGGCTGTTGGCGTTTCGACATCGCCTTCATTCTGCGGTCTTTTGTAGCGTCTGACAAAGGTTTTCAGTTCCGTGTTGTCGTGTTTGTTATTCTGTCTATTTTATTGAAGTTTCTAGTGAAGTCTGGCCAAAAAGGACATAAAAATAAATACATATATAGATAAGCCCTGTCGAAGTAGTTACACAAATTGATTTTATCATGAAAATGTTTGAGATATCCAAATTATTTTCGCTGCGCAGGTATGATATAAGTATATCGAAAGGTTACTAAACTCAAAATTTGCACTTGATATGTATATTTAATGTTTGATTTTTCATATCATCAAAGTATTAATATTACAAATATTTTGTTTTAGTATTGAAATTTCATTTTGAACTTAGATATTGACTTACATTTCAATATGACATTTGATAGAAATAATTTTGATTTAAACGAAAACTTAGATATGTTTGTTTTTATTCAACTTTATGGCAATGCATTTCTTATTCACTCATTTGGTATTAAAATTTTTTGTGTTTTGCATATTCGCAATTTCAATGTCAACATTTTTTTTAGTTCAATTATTTGAATTTGTGACTTTATGGGCTATAAGAACTTTCATTTCAGTTCCTTCTTCTACACTGTTAAATATTTTTTGGTCTAATTTTTTGGCAAAGGGAAAAAATTTTTAAATCGCTTTAACGATTATCGTATTGCATCTTTTTTTCAAATTTAAATTAATACATAATATGGCTACTCTTTAAAAAATACTTTATAAAGGGTGCATCTACTTGTTCAGTTAGAGTTCAAAATCTTTTATCTTAGATTCGATTGATTAATTCTTATGACAAAAATGTTGACCTTTTTAATGTCAAATTCATTTCCAGAAGCAAATGCAAATATTATATATATTTAAAAATATATTTTAAAACAAGAATAAAAGTATTGATCTTCTAAGAACAATTAAAGTAGAACGAGTACTTTAAAGTTTTGCAAGATATTGTTTTTAAAACCAAGCTAATATATCTTTTATATCTACAAAATTCAATAAAAATATAACTTTTATATCTATTAACTTTTGGGCCAATCAGTCAATGATGGGGATTATATTTCTTATTATTTGATGTCTTAAGAAAAGTTAAGTTACCATGTCTATGTCATTTCATACTTTGTTGATCCATTTTATCGGTTCATATACAATATATGAAATATATTATTTGACTAAACATAAAAAAATGCTTTTATCGATCTTAATTTATTATCCTTTCAAAGAAAAAAGTCTTCCCCTGCCAAACCCTTAAAAATATCATTTAAAAATTAAACTGTCATTATACTTTGTTGATACAAAAATTCCAGACATTAAATTAAGGAATGCTCTTATTATGCTATAATGAATGGCAGACATTAATAAATCATAAGCCCAATGTAGACGCCCATCACTCCAGCAAAAAGCACCAACAAATACCAAACACAAAGCACTGCTGCACTATATTCCCGTTTTTTTTGTCTTTTAGTTTCCACCCAGCAAAAAAAAGTTAGGGAAATCTTTTACCATACTCATATAGCCCAGTTTGAAAGATAGTCGCCCCCTTTTGACTATACTCAAACACTAGGTAACCTCAAAAGGAGCCAAGTATAAAACTACGCCTCAAATACTTTCCGGTCGTCGGTCGTCGCTAACAAAAACAAACAACCTGGAACTGAGGGGAAACTTCTTGAAAAAAAGAGAAAAAACGCAAGGATAAAAAGCATATAGAACTTCAGGCAGGGGCATTTGGAGGCAACTGCGCATGGTTTGCTTCTGGTTGGCTTTGTTGTGGTTTTTTGTTAACTTTGGTCGTATTGCTATGACATTGAGTCCGTCGTGTTGGATGGACGGAATAAAGAAAAAAAAAGAAAACCATAGCAAAAAAAAGAGTAACATTAGGTAGAAATAAAAATGAAAGAAAGAGTCAGTCAGTCAGTCATTGGTTGTCAGTCAAACGAGTGACTGGTGGTCGTTTTTTTTCCGTTGCCAAAAACTCGTTCATAAATTTTATTGATTGTCTCTCGAGAACTATCAAGAAATTGAGTTATAAAAAAAATTTATTGGTTGCATGGTGTGTATTGTAGTATTGTTTGTTTTAGAATTTCCTTTTTTTCCCTTTTATAAATCAAAAATCCAAATTTTACTAAATCTAGTTGCAAATACGTCAAATTTTAGCCAGATGGATACCTAGGTAAGTCATCTGCTAGCCATTTCTCTCTCTCCCTCTCTCTCTCTGTACTTGTATTGCTGTCTTTTGCCTTAGTCTGCACCATGAATATTTAATTGCATTTGGTACTTTCTTTTTTTCTTCTTGTTTTGGCCATGTTTTTGTTATGTTTACGACCTAGACACATGTTAGGAATGGATATGTACATACATATGTATAGCACTTAATTCAACCCATTGCTCTTGCCCGCCCTCTGAAAAGTTCAGTTACCTTTATTGAGGGAGTTTTAGTGGTAATTCATGGCGTTGACATTGAAATGCCAGCAAAAATGTTGCCTTATCAGTTATAGAATATCATAAAATAAAACAACGGGAAATGAAAAACCTTGCACATGCTCGTACTCGTATATTCGATTTGGGAATTAAGGACACGCACCTGACAAAGGTGACCAGAAATTCATTCTCGTGATTATTAGAGGAACTAATTCATTAGTTCCTCTAATAATCACGAGAATATAATTGGGTTCTATCGATTTATGTCAGAGAAAAATATATAATGGGAAAAATAATCAAAATATGAAAGAAATTGCAGGTGCTTTCATTTTCTCTCTCTCTCTTCTTTTAAGCCTAGACTTCGGATAATGTCTTTATGATGTAGTAAACCATATCTTATAGAATTTCTTAATATCATCTTTACTTTATAAATCTAATGAAACAAGACTTAAATCTTTTAAAAGTTTCTTTTTTAATATATATTTTAATATACAAATATTCTGATCTGTTAATAAAGCCTAAAATATATTTAGAATTGGCTTAAGGCCAAGTAGCTATAGCTAAAATATAAATAAAATAAAATCAAATAAATATCTTTAGAAATTTTGACATTCTAAAAGAACTCAAATTAACAACTTTCATTTGATTTTTTTTGCCTATTATCTGCTTTAATAAATAAAAAAATTGTATTTGTTGTAGAATGTTTCTTCTTTTTATTTATTTAGTATAGAAAGTATTAAAGTATTTTATAATTTCAAACAATTTCAAATATATGTTCTTTTGCTTAATGTTGAACAAAATTACCAACTCATTACAAAAACTTTTCCCATTTGTTTTGTTTCATTTCATCAATAAACCAACTAATGTAAAAACAAAAAGAAAATCTAAATCAAAACTCATAAAATTCGATTAACCAACAAGAATTTTTGGACAACACGAAAACTTGTATATATAAATCATCAAATCTAAAATATATAAATGTATATGTAATCATCGTTCAGCCCATATCGGTTAATGTTTGTATTCGCGTTCCCCTCCATCCACACATGTGTTTGTGCCTGAGCTATCAAACAAATAAATTCATAGACATTTTATGTGCTCAATGCAAAGCAATGCGTCGTGCGAATATCAAACGTGGTCAATGTTTGAGCCTAAGGTAAACAAATCAATGGTTCCTTATCAAAGAATCGAATGTGTATTGTGTAGCTGTGTGGCTTTTGAATCATATGCAACTTCATTGGTTAACTTTGTTTTAAAAAATATATATAAACTCTTTGCAGACCACAAGGTAGCAGCAAAATGGATCGATATGAGAAGCTCAGTCGTCTGGGTGAAGGCTCCTATGGTGTGGTTTATAAATGTCGAGATCGTGAGACTGGAGCTTTGGTGGCAGTAAAAAGATTTGTGGAATCTGAAGATGATCCAGCTATAAGGAAAATTGCATTGCGAGAAATAAGGCTACTGAAGGTGAGAAAAAGAAATACTTGAATCCAAGCAAAACAAACTAGCGAAAACTATCTAGAACAGAAAGTAATAATATACCCTTGTAGTACGCTAAATGATCAACAACATAATGGCTGCTTGGCATTTTCTCTTTAAAAATATGCAGCCACACTTTTTTCAAAAGCTTTTAATAAATGCTCGCATAGAATCCTTCTTAAGCTAATACCTACATCCATCAACCTAGTATTGTTATTTTCCTTCACCAAATCTTCACAAAATAATATTCATTCCGTTCTTAATTGATACAGAATCTGAAGCATCCGAATTTGGTTTCCCTACTGGAAGTTTTTCGTCGTAAACGTCGCCTGCATTTGGTATTTGAGTTCTGTGAGCTGACTGTTCTCCATGAGCTGGAACGGCATCCGCAAGGCTGTCCGGAGCATCTAACCAAACAGATTTGCTATCAAACCTTGCTTGGAGTAGCCTATTGCCATAAACAAGGTTGCCTGCATCGGGATATAAAACCGGAGAATATACTACTTACCGCTCAGGGACAGGTTAAATTGTGTGATTTCGGATTTGCTCGAATGTTGAGTCCCGGTGAGAACTATACAGATTATGTGGCCACACGATGGTATAGAGCACCAGAGCTATTAGTCGGAGACACACAATATGGAACTCCTGTGGATGTTTGGGCCATTGGTTGCCTCTTTGCTGAACTGGTTAGAGGTGAGGCCCTCTGGCCGGGTAGGAGTGATGTCGATCAGTTGTATTTGATAAGAAAAACTCTAGGAGATCTATTGCCCCGACACATACAGATCTTTGGCCAGAATGAATATTTCAAAGGAATCACATTACCAGTGCCTCCAACATTGGAACCTCTAGAAGATAAAATGCCAGCCAAGTCTCTGCAAAATCCACTGACAATTGATTTTCTGAAAAAGTGCCTCGACAAGGATCCAGCTAAACGTTGGTCCTGCGACAAACTCATCAAGCATTCGTATTTCGATGATTACATAGCCAAACAACGAGAACAGGAGCATATCAATAGCCTGGAGGCGGCCACATTGCGTCAACAGCAACTTGCCTCACAGCAATTCATGTTGGCCACAGCGGCCCAGCAACTACAGACGGGAGCAGCTCAGGCGGCAGCCGTGGCAGCAGCCCGCGATAAATCAAAGGTAATTTGGTAATTTCACATTTTTAAAATTAGTTATCCAATAATTTTTCTTCTGTGCAGACTTCAAACACCTCCTTGCCGTTGCTGACCAGCACCCAGCATCATCATCATCATCAGGACTATGCGAAATTACAGCCGTTGAACAAGAATACCACACTCCTCCATCGCACTGAACATCATCTGCCGACCATATAGGCAGATTTATTTCAATATATCTTTTTACAATTAATTTCCTTTAAAGTTAAGAAACTCTTTGTTTATTTCAAATCATAAAAAAATAAATGTAAAGTGTGTAAAAAAAAATATTTAAAAAAAGAATTGGAGCTTCATAAATGCCTAGTTGGATGAGAAAGTAGCTTTCGGGAAGAGATTCGAATCATTATAGATTATTGAAACAGATATCCTTTTACATATATGCATTTTGTAACAGATTATGAGTTCTAAGTAGTTCATTTTATCTGGTTAAATGTGATGGAATTGAACAAATTGGAACAAATTGAATAATCAAAATTATTAAATTAAATTAACTTTAATATGCTTTTATCTTGAAGGCATTGACAGAAAAAAGTATTCATTCTATATAGGGTACTTCTGATCATCTTTTTATATAAACACTTATTACTTAAACTTTCTTTGCATGAATTTTAAAATATATTTTAAGAACTTTACTTTTACTTTTCTAACTCATCCATGCTTACATTTTCTCAAAAGGAATCTGCGTCATACAAAAGACTTGTCCTATTTTCCCTCAAATCCATCTCCATCTTGCACATACACGCACATTGGATTATCAAATCCACCCAGAAATTAAACAGTCAGGACTATCTACATATAGTATACGTTGTGAACTGGTTACCTATCTATGTATTTCATGGAGCTTTTTCACTTGTTGGGCCTAACTTGGTGAAAATAATTTCAGTGCAATTTAAACAGGAGCGGTATCAGTCCAGTTAAGGCAAAGCGCTGTTAATATTTTAATATTTTAATGTTTGTTTATTTTATTAATTGGTCTTTTCATATAATCATTTTCAATCTTTTAACTTTATAAAACATTGACTACAAATGACTTCATCTTCCAAGTTGTTAAACATTAACTACAATTGACAAGAATACCTTAGGAACTTGAACAAGTGCAAAGGAAATGGGATCAATGTTCGACATAGTACAGAAATTTCATAAACATTATCTTTGTGAGTTTAGAACTGATATTCATATAAGAGGATCTCAATATAGAAACCCTACCTACCCGTTACGATTCGAGGATTAGCTTTATCACTCTTTTTTTACTCTTTATATTATCAGTTCACTTATTTGTCGGGACCTTTAAAATTGGCCTCCACTTTTCAAAGTTAGTTTTGGTACTGGAAAAGTCTAAAGTACGAAAACAGCACAATAAAGCATATAGTTTCGAATTACCAATTTAGTGATTTTGTTAAACATTTGATAATCTAATTAGCTTTACATCTTGCCTACATTTTAACTTCAAATTCATGTCAATCCGCTCCTGTATATGCGCTGACAATGTGTTGGCAGCTTTTGGCTCGTACTTTCCTTCTCTTCTCTTTTTGGCAAGCTAATCCACTGCTAAGCACAGGACAGATAATCAGTGACACGTAGCAACTTACGTGTGTCCTAGCCATGTTCTCGAAAGTAGCCTAAGCGAATGGATGGAGGGTGAAAAGGACGTTGATTGTTTGCTGTAAGACCTTGATTATGGTGATTACGATGTGATATGATTACTTAAAAAAGTGCGCTTACAATTCATTTGCATTTTTTATAACTTTTTCACGATTTTCTTATAGGTATAGACGGATATTTTTGAGGTTTTTCTTGTTTTTCTTTTTTGCTCTTAAATGTTTATACCAAAACTTAAGTATGATAAATCCTTAGACAAGCAACTGAAAATGCTTGATCAACTTATTCAATAGAACCAAACTTCAATTTCTCCTTTCTGTGCACTTTGCTGAGTTTAACAATTCAGACACCTCTTTACATTATCCTCGACGGCCATCCCTCTCCCCCCACTTAGTTTTACATTTTTCCCAATTTTTTTTATTTTTTTTGCTCCCTCTTTTTGGGGACACTTTGCATAAACGGCACTACAGATTATGCAACTGTCTGCTATTGTGAAGGACGAAGAAGTAAGAAGACAACACTTTGCATATCCTGTGACTAGGACGACTTACAAATGCACAGCAAGGAAACAAAATAGAAAGCAAAGAAAGAGAGAGAGAGAGAGAAAGAGAGTGAGAGTGGGAGATGAAACGAACTTGGTGGAGCATTGTGATGGCAAACGAAAAATCAAAGTGTCTAACAATTGGCGACAGATGCAATGGACCATGAGTCCCATTGGAGGGCAAAAAGCAGAGCAAACTGGACGACGACGATACAGTCAATTTTGTTGTCAGCCGGTTGCATTTTCAACATTGCATACTTTTAGGCCACACACACACAAACGCACACAGGACTACTACAATGATGTCCTGTCGTCATTTTGTCTCTAGAGATTTTTCTGCTTTGTTGACAATTGTTGCTAGACTATAGCATAGTTTTTCTCTTACTCTCTCTCTCTCTCTCCGTTAAATTTAATTAAAACTTTTTCTAAAAAGTAAAACAAAAGCCAATCAGTCGTCGAGTTATAGTTTTCAGCTGGTCAACTGAGATTTCCATCTAGGCCAGATGTGGTGAGTATTTTTTGGCAATGAATGAAACAAAATGTATGAATTTGAATTTGGAAGCCGAATACAATGAGTGAACTATAAGAAAGGAACAAATATCAAATTTCAGTTATTACAATCTACAACAAATATTTCTCTCCTTTTGTGAAACGAATATTAAATGAGAGTGCAGTGGCTATATAAATAACGACTTTCAGTTCAAAAGCTTTGGAAATGCGTCCCTTTTACTAGAATTTAATTGGAATAGCTATGTATGTAAAAGTAAGAATGAACTGTCGACTGATGGGAGTTTATGTATTTGAATTAATTAAACAATATGAAAATATATTTTGAATTCCTCGTGTTTAATAATTTTTTGAAAATTGCATTTCAAGAAAACTTACTTTGTGAATTTCATATTTTACTTTCTTGTTTTACTTTAACTCATTAAAAGTTTTCAAATTTTACCTGCAAAATTATCTATTATTTGCAACAAAAAATATAATATGATCAGAATAGAAGTCTAAAAAGGTTCAAAATAAAATTGAAAATAAAATCAAAATCAAATATAATATATTTTTGATATATAGGTTGCATAATCCATGTTGATTATATTATGTATACTGCAATGAGACTATTTATAAATTTTTTTTTTAATTTTCCAAAATGTGTTTGCTTTAAAGTTGTAATTAAACCATTAAAGTTATATTGTGTATATTCCAAATAAATTATATTGGAATTTAACGATTATTTGCAGAGTTGAATATATATAAATTAACTTATGTTAATAGTTTATTGTGTATTTAATTGGGTGACAAAACAAATTCGTCTTGCTTCAGCTTACGTGAATGAAGAATTACTTATGAGACGGAGTAGCCAGATGGGCTGTTGTTAAAAGTGCGTTGCCAGATGCGCTTCCAACAGGACAGAAGTTTGATTATATAAGACAAATCTTAAAAGTCTGTTTATTTTGATTATTTTTTAAAACAGTCATATGAGCGTACCTACTTGAAATTGATTTATATTGCTCGTTGACTTTAACTGAATATTGTAAACTACGTATTATAAATTTTAACTGCATATTTTATATATTATATTTTATATATTCGAGACTTCTTTAGATATAATCTCATACGAGTACATATTTAACCTTTTATATAACCTTGCATCTGATTTCGAACTATCAATTGGTAATATATAGTAAAGTAATATTCCTATAGAATTTTCATTAAATTTTTGTTAGTGTTTAGTGATTATCTTCTCAATACCAACGATATAATTCACCATCTGCATAACGACGATTTAAATCATTTTTACGCTGCACATCTCCTCCGACACCACTCAAAAGCTCATTTGGTTGCCAATTGCGATAGACAGTTGAATCCTGTAACTTATCGTCCTTGTCCAGAGCCTGTTGTTGCCACCATTTCAACTGGGGCATTGGAGCTTGAGCCGGTATAACCGATATAATCTGTGGTTGACGACGTGGCCACAAACCCAACTTGGCCAAACGTTTCTGTTCATCAATGTCCGTATCATCGGGTGAGTCTAAGACTCGTAATTGCCTTACCGAATCCTTGTGATAGGAATTTTTTGTAACAGTTTTTAAGACAAGTGGATGAAATGGATCATTGCCATACAGATCACGATAACGTTGGCTCTTGACAAGGCTAATTACTTGGAACATGGCCACGCAAGTTGCACAATTATAGCCAACAAATACTAAGAGAAAAAACAAGAGACTAGAAAACATTTTTTTTTTTATAACTAGTTCACTTACATATATAGAAACTACCCACTAGAGTGAGCACTATAAGTAATCCCAAATTAATCAGTTTTTTCAGCATTATCATTAGAACAATGTGAAAACAAGCAATTTCCACAAAATAAATTAATTCAAACAGGGCCAAAGGTAATACAAGCCATTTGTATAACTAAAATGGGAAATGGGAAAAAAGTTAATTGGAAATACAACTGTTTGAGTGATTTTCCTACCTTTATAGAACCAAAAATTGCTAAAAATGCTGCAAATATATTGGCATACAAAATCACTTGATTAAATATTAATACATTATCCGGATCTATAAAATGTATAAAAAAATTAGTTTGTTTGTATAGTCCATTAATTTAATGTACTTACAATTTTCTATCCAATGTATACATTTCCTTACCATCCGATTATGTTTATATTGTGCATCCTGTTCAAATAGTTCAACTAAAGGTTGAAAGGACTCAATGCCATGCACAAAAAGATATATGCTAAATGCTAAGCATTTGATCTATTATTAGAAATTTAAAATATTTATAAAAATTTGTAATTTTTGTCAGCTGAATTATCACTTACAGTTGATATAAGACCCACAATAATGACGCCCAAACGCACTGAGCAATAGCACAAATAGGATTCCATAAACAACATATTTAAATTAATTGTTAATCATATTTCAAGCTCAATAACTAATAAAAACTGTAGCCATTAGCTCACAATAACTGAATACAAATGAAATAAAATCGAAATGAAAAATGAGTCAAAATGGCCTAAACGGTTAATGACAAAAGCATGTAGCAAGATTTTTATCTAAATAAAACAATAGAAGTTTCGTCGATTGTCAAGGATTCGACTATGAAATATCCTATAAAAACTAAAAGTCAATACAGAGAAGGACAAAAAAAAGTGAAAATACTAAAAAACATAATAAAATAACTACTTCTTTTCCTCTGCATTACCAAAGAGGCACCAACTAACGGCTATCTGTGTATTTGTTTAACTATAAGTAAAAAAAGAATTGAGCCTTTTGATTTAATATGTTTCTTAGTATTAGTAATTAGTATTTAAACATTTTAAAGTCTTTAATTTAATAACATTACTTTTATTCTTCAACTATTTTTATCTAACTTTAAGACATTTTTTTTTAAACATATATTTTTCCATTTACAAACAAGTAAAAATTGAAGAGAAATGGAATAAATGTTAATATGCTGTTAATTCATGAACAATTATATAACCAACATCAGTCTTAAGCATAAGGATACATCAAGTACGTCATTCCTTTTTTATCCTTAGGGAACTAGAAATAATAAAATCCTTATCATACTTTACGGCTACAGGGTACACTCCATATATTTTGTGCTTTGAACCGCTTTTTGGTAAATGGCGAATGAAAAGAAATACATTTGTCATTTGCTAGCTGCCTACCGTGGAGTCAACAACTAATATAGAAATGGCTAATACCATAATGGTTTCCTTAGTTAGTCAGGATACAACATGGTTCTCATGGAGTCCTATCTATTCTGTGCCTCAGTACGTTTGGGTGTATTGGTGATCAGTGCATTTGCTATGGCAAGTAAATCTAATTTAAACTTCTACCAAACTTTTAAAGAAAATTTAAATTATATAGGCAAAAAGTGTTATAATTGTCTATGTTATATTTGTCAATGGTATTGGCTTTATGAATGACATTTTGGAGGTCTTTGAAAGCAGCTACAGAACCAATCTTGTGATAAAGGATACAATTTATTGGTTGGAAAAATGTGAGATTATTTCAGATACATTTATTTATACTATACACTAAATCCTTAACAGATCCCCAACAGATTTTGTATTTTGTACAATTTTATAGTTTTGGTCATATAATGTCATGTATGCTGTCCGCCCATGGTGCTTATAAGGTAAGTTTTGTTACTATTTGGCTCCCTTCGAAATATTTTAATTATTTCCTTTTTTCAAGTTGAAACGAAATCAAGTCATACCTTTGACTATATTCGAGGTTCTCTATACAATTCAAGTTGTTGTGTGTTCCATATTTTTCCTTAGAATCATAAGGCATTATGTGAATTTGTCCACCCTAATAGTTCTGACATTAATAATAACCTTTTACGCCAGTAAGTATTCTGTTGTAATATAATTATTTGTATTAATAAGCATTTTATTTCAAGTCCTAGTAACCTATGATACGCTGGCTCTAATAGCATTTCTACAAATACTTCAACTGGTGCATAGTGAACGATATCAACGACTTTATGGCAAGGATCCCTTACATCCCATTTTAAGGACTACCATGGAATGTGAATTGAAGGAAGAAAAAGACAAATTGAATATTCAGCAACCCATTATTATTTATGTAATGCCAAAAATGGGGCAAAAGTTGTGGCATCTGCCGCAGTCAAAGTGGTGGCAAGAGGATAGCCCCATCAAGGAATCAATTATGGAAAACGATATGTTAGCTGAATCCTTGAAAAATTTTCATTCTAAGGAACTGGTATCAAATGCATTACTAAGAAGTGCCTTAAACAAAGGTTATATACAAAAAGAATAATTAAATATTATTGAAATGAATAAAAAAATATTAAATTAAAGTGTTTTACAACTTGGCTAATTATTGCTAATTTCTACTAGAGTTTTATACAAAAATCGTTATAAAAGAAATAAAGAAATAAGTACTTTTAACCAAGTTGAGTTGCCAGATCAGCAAAGAAAGACAACTTGGCTATAAGCTTTTATTCGCTTGAAGCTTTTGCTGTTTTGAGCTTTTCACCTTATAGGCAGTACACAGAAAGAAATTTTAATTTTTTGGTTAAAATTGTATTGTAAAGAATTTCCTCAACAATACGACTATTCCAAAATATTCTCACCACTTTTATAGGCTACAAATTGTGAATCATAGACTTTTTATAAACAGAATTGACTAATAAGTTTGAAAAACTTTATTTAAACCTATTCTTTAATAAACATGGGAAAACTGACAGTTCCCTTTAAATCGCATTACTTTTTTTGAAATCGCATTACTTTAAAGATATTAGAGCTATAATACATAAATATAGAAAGGAAGTTAAAATAGACTATTTGAAACGATATTTGAATATGAAATCATTTCTGAAAATGCAATATTTTTTTATAATTTCTTAATTTGGGATTAATAAAGATTCTCTTGTCTTTGGAAGAGAAAAAGTAGCTAATGATGCCATTATAAGACTGGATAAATTTTTGTATTATAAAGCATAATCATCAATTATGTCAAACTATTTCTGAAAATGGATGAATTTCTTATCTATAAAGATCAATTTCTAAAAAGTTTTTAAATATTCTGCAAAGGAACTTCAACCAGGTATTTTTTGACTCTGATAAAGTACCATATTAGTTTGTCGTTTAATTCTTAAATATTCTATATTCTTTTCCATTTATTAAAGAGAAAATGAAAATCACTTTCCCAAACACAATAAGCCTTGATATTATTTTTAAATTGGTAGCATTGAAAACTATGTTCCCAAAACTAAGTTAAAAGCCAAACGAAAGGAGTCAAAATGTCGCCATTTTTTGGTAAAATTGTCTTAGTAATTCTTATAGGTTTCATATGTTGTGCTCTGCTAATTGTTCTATATAATTTGCACTATATTAAAGAGGAGAAGCTAGAGATACAGAATAGTGGTTTTATACGCCAACATGGTGACTATTGGGTATGGAATAACTATATAATAGCCAGCGAGGATCTGATGGGTAATGAAAGCGTTACCCTAACATCACATGGCACCTATATGGATTTGGGTTTGCTTCCCAATGTAGTAAAGAGGTAAGTCAGATGTGACATACACAATGATCCTATTTTGTTTAACTTTCAATTAGATGGCAGGCTCCCATTAGTCTTACTATATATGCCTGTGGCAAGGACTTTGATAACTTTATCAATTCATGGAAATATCTTTGCGATTGCCTTGAAATTGCTGATCTAATAAGGCGTTATGTTACCATTCATTTAGTCTTTCATCAAAATGTTGTTCCCAATCAATTGGATAATTTTAAAAGCTTACTTTCCAATGTTCCATTTGATTTTTGTAAAAAACCAGCTCCATTTGAGATATCCAATCAAGAACTATCGTTTTGGTATCCACAGAAACTATCGTATCCTGTGAATCTTCTTAGAAATATTGCACGTCTAAACGCACGAACTTATTATATTTTAGCATTGGATTTACAATTATTGCCGCCGCCGAAATTTCCTAGAAAATTTATCAAATTTGTATGGAATCATGACAGTTGGCGTTATGCCGATATAAAGGAACCATATACGACGTGGGTTAATCTATTCTAAGCAGCTAAAATTGTTAATAAATAATATTTATTTTGCAGGGTATTTTGTTTACCAACATTTGCCATAAGGGAGAAGGCATCTTTACCCTTAACAAAATTTGAATTACTAACGATAATACGTGAATTTAATATAACCAGTCCTACCTATGATGATATAGGAACTCAAATCAATTGGTTACATGCCCCAAATCCCAAAAATGAACTATTCATCTTTAGTCGTTCAAGGAAAAAAGAAATGTGTGTGGGTTATATAAGCATTAATGAACTGGAACCACTTTATGATGAAAATAGCGAAATGGAATCTATATATGAGCAGAGCTCTAATTTGAAGGTTAGTAAGAATGGAGATTGGTGGGGTTCAACAGCTAATCGTTTATATTTAAAGGATCTTGCTGATCTTGGAACATGTCAAGATGGTAGATCCTTTAAGACAATCGTGCAAAATATGTTAAATAGAAGATTACTTAGTTAATATTGTAATCCAAGTCAGGTCAGAAATATCTTTGGGAGTAGACAATGGGATGTATTTTTCATTATCATTAAAATTAAATCACCATAAATCCTCCTCTTAACTTTCTCAGAGTCTTAAGTTTTGTTTTAAAGAAAAGTAATACATTAACAATATCACATTTTTCCTTTACTTTAATAATATTATGAAAAAATCTTAAGTAACTATTTGAACTTTTTGTTTCTATAGTAGTAAAGATCAGTTTAAACATTTGTCAAAGATGTTCAATTGTTTTTTTTTACTATAAAATTAACTAATAGATTTAGAATCGGTAGTTTCCTATATATGTATATAACATATGATTACATTTGACTTTTTTCAATGCAGTCTCAAATCTTGATTGATCTTAACTATACTTTTATTGTTTTGGATGGAGCATTTCTTCTGCGCCCTTCGTATGACAGTTGGCAGTACTTGAATCTCGTTTCGGGGCCACAACAAGACTATATGAATTGGCGCATGTGGTTCAATTGGCATCAGTTTTACTATCATCTTATGAGGTAAGTTAAACTATATCAAATTGAATGACATTTTGTTTATATACTATATTTATTACAGTCTAGTTCCCGATGACTTTGCAGAGAGTTGGTATCTACGATCTCGCACTACTCAATACATAATGAATGAAGAAAAAAAAAAAAATTTAGATAAAAAAGAGAAAACCAAAAATTAATATTATATTAACAATTGTAACTAATTTAAATGTAAGTTATATACATAATAATATCACTTTTGTCTTAAGTCTGGTGTATTGGTCTAGTAATCATGTGCTACAATTTGGATTTGTTCCAAAAAGTACACGATACTCGGGTTCAATTTTCTTTTTAATGAATTTTGTCATTGCTCTGGCATATTTGAAACGATCCGATTTTCGTGATGGTGGTTTCTTTATACCAGGAGTATGGACCAGAAATGCTGGATGAAGAACATGATATTCATAACCCTGCAGGCACATGGCATAGTTCTGCAAGTTATCGGAAAATATATATTCAATAAACTAGTAAAATCGGTAATTATCTGCTCACCTGTATTCGTTTGTTCGATTGACCCTCCCAGGTCACTCTTTCATCGAATATCGGTTCAGTATTATCGCTCACATAGAATGGTTCCCACATCCGAAATTTATCTATTCTTTTGGTCATGCTAAATAGTTTCAGTTCATCACGTACACTGGGAGCACGATTTAGCCAATCCTGTTGCTGTGGCACCTTGTGGCAAGAGGGGCATACTTTGACATGAAAGACCTGTGCACGTTTCCTGCGATATAGATCCAACAACTCGGCCTTATCTCGAGGTACTGGCTCTCCCGTTTCAATTTCAAATACTGGCAGTGGATAAACTCTTCTCGGTTGGTGGGGATCCAAGGCCAATACACTATTATTCCGAGCCACCATATCAAGAAATTGTTCAACAAATCCAACACTTGGATACAATTCAATATCGCAGGCGAAGATAAAATGAGTATTTGATGCCTGACGTGCTATATTTCGGCCCACATTAATGGGATAGGTCATATTGTTTTTCACTTTGTACATGGCTTCACGTGGTATTTGGCTATATGGTGGCGGAGACAGTGTCCCATTTTCCTGCACACACATGTAGGGCCAATTCAATGCGTCCGCCTCACTCAGAGGCACATACTCAGGCATATGAAGATTGGAAAAGAATACATGAAATGTTACATAATCGTTAATATAATTACTGCCAGGTAAACAATTCTTTACATACTGAATAGCATCTAGAGTACTATTCAAATCATATCCGGGTGTGTGTATGGCAAAACTAATGGGCGCCTGCCATCTGCAAAATAAAGAAAACAAATGGGAAAAAGTATTATTATTGCATCAATGATTGTTTATCTCATGAACTAATTGTATATAAATGGTTAAAATATAGTTTTTATTTACATTTGATTCAATTCCGGGAAGAATTTTATTTGTTTTTTCAATTTACACTTACGAAGAAATGCATAAATAGCATTTAATGAATTCATTTTCATAGTAAAATTTCAGATACATATAGCAATATGTTTTTAGCTTTGAAAACACTAAAATATTTAAAACTTACAGTTTAAACTACTTTTACTAAATTAAGGGATGAGTGACTTCTCTGAAAGTCTCAACATGATCAGCTTTAATAGCCGAGTCGATCTAGCCATATCCGTCAGTCTGTATGTTTCTATGCAGATTTTAAATGTAAATTTTTAAGCTATGCAGATAATAATTGGTAGATATCCTTTTTAGGTGTATATCTTTAGCAAGTTTAAGAATTGGTAGGATCAGATTACTATTAAATGAAGTCACTATCGGAATAGTCGGTTGAAAAAGCAACGTTTGGTAGGTTTTTTTTTTTATAAATATGATAGTTCTCATAGTTCAATGAAATATATGTAATATATTTTTGAATAAGCCCTTTTCTACTTTAGTTTAAACATAAAATCTATGTAATCAAAGCTCATCGTAATCTTTTTATTTTGTTGTAAGTAAAATGTATTTTAAGACTCTCTAATAAATCTATCTACAACTAAAAGACCTCACTATGCAAAGTTCGATAATATTTCAAACTAAAAACGGTAATAGAAACTAAGTTTATCAAGCCGCAAAGTCTCAAGGTGAATAAATGTAGACGACACTAAAGTTTAATTTACAATATACAATAATTTCTAGTGATCACTCGAGTTACATCAACTGAAATTGGCAACCATATTTGCCAACCAAACTATTTAGGTATTGACTTTAATTATTTCTCTGGCTGACTGCAATGATATATGGTTGTATTTGTTCAGTTACATATATAAATATAGAACTTTACTTACCTCTCGGCTACCATTTCCACATTATCGAAGAACGTGTAATCCCCATTTGTGGTGTACGTTATGGATTCGGCACAGCCCATAAATCGACTCTTTTGTCCGATAACTAAATTTTGTAGTAGCCAATATTCGCCATGTTGTAATTGTTGAAACTTAAGTGGACGATTCCGGCAATTTAACAACTTTTGTAGTTTCACAGTGCGAGGTGACATTTCTCTACTTATATTGGGTATAAAAATCTCAGGAAGTTGATTCGTTGTATAATCTTCTGTTGCAGATAATCTAAATGCAACAGAGTCGTTTAGATTTAATAATTTGCCATTGTCACTTTTTGAGATTCGAGGCAATTTGAGGTTACGGGCCTGTTCCAGATTTTGCCATATTAGAATCGAAGCCAGTATAAGTAGTAAAATGTATGGCCATAATCTCATGTAACGTCTATTGCCCATGCAAGTCATGGCTATAATACTGTAAAGAGAGAAAAATATAGAAATATTTTTCATTATGCATTTTCACAATGACATTGAAAAACTAAACCCCAAAACCCACACGTGCTTTAAATCGAGTTGTAAAATTGATAATCCGTCTATAAACCAGTGCTTATTGATAAGAAGTAAAGAAATGTAAAACCAACCACAATCTACAAGTTGTTGGATCATAAAAAAAAAAACTAACTAAGAACATAATAATAATCGTAGTAAACATAAAAGATAGAAAGTGATAACTGCCATAAATAATATGTACATGCATCAGATAAACACAAGAAGTATATAGAGCATTGATAACATATTAGAAATATCATTGGAATTTCAAAAAAAGTTTATATATGTATATAAAACCAAAATTTCCCAGTTGTATTGATAATGTGTAAAATGAATACTTATCGCGGTGGCTCCTAAGTGGCTACGTAGGTAAAATAAAATTTATAAACTAATAGATTAAAATAACTATAAATAGTAAAATTGTTTAAATAAATTTACTTTTGATGACCATAAATAAACAAAGAGCTACAAAGGTACATAGGTTACCGTTTTATTTTTATTTACATTGAAGCTCCAAAAATTTGCAAATTTGCAGTTTGCAAATTGAATATTAGATATTAATTTTTAATTGATTAGAAAATTTTCCAAAATTTTATATTTTTTATTGCAAATTCTCATTAACTTTTAACATCTGATTCTGATGACATTACCTATTATCATTTGTTTATACATTCAAATGGTAATTTGAAATTAAATTTAAATAAAATGTTTGTTATAGTATGCAAAATATTTGACAAAGTTCTATTATCTTGACAAACTATGAATGATTGGCCACATAACACACACAAAACTGAAAATAAACTAATTATGTCCAACTCATTAGTTATTCATTTCTGGTACAAGAGCAAATTAATGACAATTTTTACATAATTCTAGTTATCTTTTCAGTGTTCAATTCTTGTTAATTACTAAACTGAAATTTTTAGCTTTTCAATTATGTTCACAAAATTTTGTTTATCATTTAAATGTGGATTATCTCTAAAACACTGCATCAAGTCTGATCTATCTAGATAGTATAAAGATATTAATTTTAATCAATATCTAACTTGGAATAGACGACCCCATAGAACTGTAAGAGTTCTTTAAATTATAACCCATATATATTATCTTATTGAATTTTCATATATAAACAAAATAGAATTTCTACAATTTTGAAAGCAATTTAGATACTGTTTTATCTTTAATCGCTAATTATTAAAAATGGAAAAAATATATTCTCTCTCTTTATATATCTTTTAATTAAAAACATTTTTGTTTTTCTTTATTTACTTGATAATAAAATTGCTATACCAAGCCCAAAAATATCTCAACTTTTGCTAATCAGTTCCGTAGATATCATGTAATATAATACCATTGATAATAATCAGTTAATATCGATAATTGTTTCTGTTAATTTTCACTTATTACCTTTCTTTTATTTATTGGCATTAAATTGATTTGACCAGATGTTTTATTTGAAATAATTTTTCATTTCTAATTTTATATATATTTTGTTTGTGCTTTTACTAGTAATACGTAGTATATATATTGTATTGGAAAATTTGCGCAGTCAATTATTAGAATTATTTTTGCGAAAGATCTTATCTTAAAATTTATGACAAATTTCACTTGCATCCTTATCAGACCATCAACCTCAAGAGGGTCTTCCTTAGAAAAACAAACGTGGAAACTGTAAATATTAACTATTTACGATCTTACGAAAACTTAGTGGTATCAATTGATAGAAATTTAATGACACTTGGTACTAGAACAAAGATTTTCAATTGAAAATTCCAAATTTAATAGCCTAATCGAAGATTTTTCTAATGGGATGAATCAGGCAAATTGCAATTTATGATTCATTAGAAACAAAATCCATATGTGGCCATAAACTATCAAAACACACACACACACCTTGAACTTTGCTTCTTGGTTAGTAATTTTATGTATCTTATTATTTCTTTTTGCAACTTTTAGCTTCGAGCGTTGAAAGGCAACTGAACACAAATTCAAAAGCCCCGAAAAGAAAAAGCCAACACCAATTTGAACGGTTATGATAAGGTGAGTTCTCAAGTGACGCTCATTAGCTTAACCGTTAGCATTCTCACAGTCCATCCGGGTTATCTTTACTGTATTATCAGACTCTCACAAATCAATAGATAATACTTTTAGTGGGCAGTCGGAACAACATATGTATAGAGAGGTCTTTAACTATCTGGCAAGTTACACCAGTAGCGGAAGGCATTACACGGGTTCATTTCAAGAGCTTATTTCAAATTTAAAACAATTTCTTATCTTTTGATTAACTACCTACAATTATGTGTGTAGCACCTGGACTTTGATTAACAGTGACATATTTGTAGTATTAAATATCCATTCAATTGGTAATAGATTAGGTGTTAAATAGCTATTCATTTTAAAAGTTGTTCATATTTCATTTGATTTATAGGATCTTTAAGGTATATTAATACACTTTACCAATTAAAATGCTTAAACAATTTGAAAATCAGTTTTATTAATATTTCCTGGTATGAACCACAAAATACATATAAAGAACCTCGACTGGATCCTAAATTCACATTCATTCTGACTTTTCAGTATAAATCTGATAATTGTGCATCATTTACTATCTGTTTGGACACTTTTTTAAAATTAATATATTGAGCCGTATTAAGAGAAAACATTTCAATGGAACTCGAGCAATTAATTGATAATGAAATTCTGCGAAATACTGAAAATCAATTTAATCTATGAAATACGACAATAGTTACCAAAAACATTTCTGTGCTTAACTGATTACATTTTGGAAGAGCAAACGGAAACTATTATTTACTAAACGGTTTTCTGTATAAGACAATCAAGTTGAAGAGTTTTTCTACTAAATTTAAATTATAAATATTAATTGTCAAGTTAAAGATTAAGTTTACGAATTGCATTTCATGCATTTATTTTTGAAGGAAACAATTTAACTTAATTTAAATGACTATCTTACATTTTTTTTTTTTACACATTTCGTCATCTGATTTATAATTTTACAATATCCTTTTAAAATTATAACAGAATAGTACTTAAAAATTAGCTTTAGTTTTATTTTTCTAACAAAATTAAAGCATTTTTTAAACATCTACATTATTCCAGTTTGTGAACGTTCCAATAACTGATTGAGACCCACAGGCTGCCAATTGCTAAAGTTTCCATCGCTCAACATACAAACGTTTCGATCAATATAGCAAAAAAGTTTGCCCACACGATAAATCTGCAATTAAAAAATCAATGCGTTTAATATAAAGTTTAAGGAAAATATTAAGGGTTAACCTAACACTAACCTGTTTGCCCATTTCACGACGACCAGGCAGAGGGGCAAAAATGATACCCAATTCGGAACATTTCTGTGAGACCAACTCCTTGAATTCCAGTTGAGCGGGTTGTGCCATATCCATGATCATTACGGGCGGCAAGAGCACTGAACTTGGTGGTGCTGGTGGCACAGGCGGCGGTGGTGTGGCAGTTGTTGGTTGAAGCATTGCATCTGTGGCACGATGCATCATTTCCAATGCACGACGTAGATGCTCCTTTACCGAGGGTTCACGTAGAAGTGGTTCACTCAGCATACTCTTCCAGCCGGTATACCAGCGTGAGATTTCCGCATAGTCAGGTGATTGATTTAACCATAATACCAGAACCTAGAAATAAAATGAAAGCAAACATTTAAAATATATATGTAACGAACTTTTGCAATCCTTAAAAATCGTTCAAAATATAAAATTTCCTTAAATAATTTTATCTGTTAAGTTAGGATAATTTGCTGGTAACTGAATTCTATGATTTACGCACCTGCATCCATCGTGGAAAGAAATGCTTATCCAAGAGATTGGCCATATGCATGGGTGGTATCAATTCGTGCCACTCCCACACCTGATGCCACATTTCAAGATCTTGATGCAATGGATTGATAATGAATTCACCCAGAACAATTTGTAATTTTGGTATAATATGCAGTAAAAGAAAATGGACCAATTCATCTTCAGGGAATGCCTGTTGCCAGGGTGTTAGCATGGCCCTGGCAGAGCGATCCTGTGGCGACCAGGATTGTAGAGCTGCACCCAGTTTGCCTCTAATCTGTGGATATATTGATTCTTCCAGTTTGGGGCCCAAAATATTATGCCACGGTAAGATCCAGCTGTGTATGGGAACCGTGTCGGTCAATGGATCCCATTCCTGAACACCTTTAGCCAGTCGGGGTAAGATTAGTTGCTCTAAAACCGAATCCAACACCCAGGTGGGCATCAATGGGGCCCAAGCATCGAGGAGAGCAGCCATGGGAGAATAATCTTTTGGCGGCCAACTGGAGGCACATGCACGAAATGATGGCATCACACCGGCCCAGATTAACGAAGAGTATGGATCAAAGACATTGCGTGACTTTTGTTCATTGAGATCTCCATTCTGGAGCATACTGCGCCATTTCTTTATCAGTTGCAGAGGTTTTGTTGGCTGCTCCAAAGGTTGCCAGCTGGCCAATTCCCTCTTCATGAGTGGTGCAATTACGCCAGCAGCCAAATCAGCGAGTCCGAATTCTTTGAATTCTGATGAATAGTCATGAATTAGTTCAAGGAATAAGTGTTCCGCCTGCGATAGACTTATGTCGGGATCTTCACTCAGCTTTTCCACCCGTTCCAAAGCCTCTTCAAGAGTCTTAATGTGATTCCTTTCGAGTTGGACTATTTCCTGGAGGTGTTTGTATTCAATTTCTAAGGCCTGTTGCTGACTCGATGATTCCCGCTCAGATTTGTCAATTGATATGATCTGTTGTTCGCATTGGCTGACTAAAAGCTGCAAGTTGTGAGTCAATTCCGGCATGGCAAAGACGGAGACTCCACTGCCTTGTTCACCTACTTTTTCTTCTGTGTCGTCCATGGCAACTTTGGCCTGCCCCAATGCATGATAACCACTAAGAACACGCTTCTCCGGTCCCGTCATATCGATCACTGGAACGTTGCCTAATTTTTTGCTTAATTTCTCAGACAACAAATGCTGGGATTTCTTCCCCTTGGCTATGACCTCTTCCACTGATTTGTAATAGTAGCGTTTGCCAGACTTTTCCTGACCTTCGGCTGCTCCTCCGGCGCCGCCCTTACGCCATTTGTTCATCTGATCTTTGAAATCTTTGGCCTCTTGTACATCTTCATCTACTTTTATGCTGGGTTTTCCTTTTCCGCCAATACTTGCTGCTGTCTCGGGTCCATAGGCGCCAATAGCTCCGCGCCCTTTCCTTACATGGGCCTGCACTGGCTGGGATATACCCTGCAAATCCTTACCCAGACCCTTGCCCGGCTCATAGCCCATTTGTAGCAACAATTTGGCACCTATGCCCCTGGTGTGTTGCTCCCAGGCTCCCACATTACGATCACTGGCTATGTGAGAGCGATGCCTTAATCCAGCAGTTTGTCCTTTAATCTTTCCCATCATGGGCTTTTGTTCCTCTTCCGATGAGGAGTCATCCGTGCTTTTTTGATTGCCAAACGCGGGACGATCATTTTCACTAGATTCATCACTATTTTCCACTTTCTCAACATCATCTTTATCCTTATCATTGCCCTCACCATTGGCGCCGTCTTCAATGGCCTTTTTCTTCTTCTTCTTGCCTGCTTGTTGGATTCCACCGGCCACAAAATTTACGGGCATCGTGTAATCCTTGGGTGCCCGAGACCGGGTACGGGATTGTCGACTTCCTTCATCCTCCTCACTGTCATCTCCATCCGCCCAAATGCCTGAAAGACGATAATTAATTAATATAAATACAAGAAATTTTTTTACATTACCATAAATTTGCTGGTGCTTGCTTTGCCTGCCGCGCGGTCGATTTATATTAAATTCATTGTCCAAGTCGTAGTCAGTAATTTCAAATCGCTCATATTCATTGTCCGACATTGCAAAAAATCAATTTTCATGCAATATTTTTTTTAATTATCTATTCTAAACAAAACGTTTGCAACAAAAGCCGCATTAGAGATGGACAATATAACTAGAGATGACATTTCTCTTAGACCAAACAGCTGAACCAGCATAAAAAGCTATGTCCGAAATAAAAAAAGCTAGATCAGGGGGAAATATATAAAATGCTTTAAAATTGGTTGAGTAAACAGATTATAAGAGCTTCAAGTAATATATAAAGAATTTATAAATACGAAATCTATTTGAAAAAAAATTTTCGGCATATTTAAATTTTCCCGCAATTTCACTAGCAGAGCAATTAGCTAGAAAGAAGCCAAAACGGCACATCTTGTGTTACGTTGCTCATAGAATCTCTGTTAAGTTAACAGTATCATTTGCGAGCAATTTTAGACTCAATTACTGTTTCTGTTTCCAACGCGTGCGGTTCGTTTTGCGCATCGAGAACAATAAATTAAATGCAATTTCAATCAACAAGCAGAAGCAGAACAATGCTGTTCGCTATAGTGTAAGACATTTGGCGAGTGTACAAGTGAATGATGAATTAAACACAAGCAAAATTAAACAAAACGAAATTTAAGAATTTCGTCAAAGAAGCAATAACAAAAGTGAACCACGTGCAGTGCAACGCTCTCCCGCTCTCGCTCGCTCTCTCTCTCTGTCGCTCGCGTGTTTATTGTTTATTACCACACTCCCTTCACCCCGCCACCAACTAATTTTTGCCGGCTTTAATTTTTGTTGTCTTCATTTCGATTTGGATTTACTCAATACGAAAACATAAGAAAAAGGAAACTACAGAACAATGGTCCAGGTTGGTATTGAAACTGAAACCATTTAAAGTTGTTTTTAAATTGAAATATTGTTAAGGGCAATGCTAGAGAAAAACTGGAAATATTAATTTTTATGAAATTGAACAATTCAAAAATAAATCTTTAATTGGATACAAAAGAAATGTTTTCTTATAATTCTTAGTTTTAGAAGTAAGAGAACTTTTATGGTAGTTAACGAAAAACATTCAAATTATCCAAAGCCTACAACTTTCCTAAGATTTGCTACAGCTGCAGTTAAAATAATAGAAAAGTTTAAAAATAACAATAATTTTTGTTTAATAATTACATATTTGTTTTAGTAAAAGTGTAAAATTATTAAATAAAAAATTATAAATCTATCAATATATTTGATATTTAGTTATTTTGAGCCAAGGAAGGGCATTAACAAAAAAAGCATTATATCAATAAAAAACAAAAGTACTATTAATCTAAAAATATGTCATTTAACTAGTACGTTAATACTTTGTTTAGTATCATTTATCGACAATTATAGCCACACAACGCCTTGGCATAGATTCCACTAAATTTAGTTCTCGAAATCTTTTTCAAACTTTCCTGTTACGGTTCCATTTTTTTTACCGCAGTTGTATACTGATTCCTCCATCTGAAGTATTTAGATATCATTTTTGCCAGGTCGTAAAAATCGTAAAAATAATCTCATTAGTTAACTGCCAGCTAAAAGGCCCAAAGGACTAAATTATACATTTTCCTTGGTTAACAAAATAAAAAAAAATACAATAGTCTAAAATTATTAAATATTAAAACACTTATTTATGTAGTCCTTTAACTCCATATATTCTCCAAGCGGGTAAAACGGCTTGATTACTATATAAAGTCTCAAAATCGAGTAGTTTTTGGCTTATCAGGACCTTTTAGATCCTAAAGATTAATGAATCCCAATCGATCCTGTTTTTTTTTCTTTGTTGTTAAATATTTTTATCAAATTTAAGTTTGTAAAGCATTTAAAAGTTCTGTTAAAGTAAACAAAATTTAAGGTTTGTTTTATTATCAAAATATGATTTTCAAAGCAAGTTTCAAGTTATTATTGAAGATTATTTAGACTAATCTCTCCTCTTTAACTATATAATGACTATATACAAAGGACATTTGTGGAATAAACTGATAATCATTGTTTCAATTATTCTTCGAAGCTCCACCCTTTCATAGGTATATTATTTTTTATCAGTATATTTCAAATTCTGAATAATTTCAATGATATTCAATTTAAAAGCAAATTCTATAAAGAACAAGTTCTTAAAATACGAAATAATAACACTAAAACCTAAAGACAGGTATTCAAATATCGGCCTGTTTGACGTCTTCCACATAGTCCACAACTGAACGACATAATAATGACCCACAAAACTGCGAGGCGCAAGATAGTCTCGGTAACCTTTAAGGTACCATTGGAAACTAGAAAGGATAATACAATTTCTATGTAACTTTTGTATTGCAAGATTGAGAATTAGCACATCACGTTAGATAGATGCTCTCTCTCTTTAATATCCTTCAAGACCTGCAATAATAATGAAATCCTACCATATATACCATAAAATCCTTTAAAGTCAAGTCCTTTTTGTACATTTTTTGTTCTGTTGTTCTCCAACTGAGAAGCCTAGTTTCTGTTTTTTTTTTTTGTTTCTTTTCTCCTCCCCCTATTCTCTATATAGTTCATTCCACCCTGGGACGCTTAGGTCCTTTCCTGACCTGACCTTTGACGCAACTTTTGTATACAACCCCCCACAAGAATAGCGGGAAAACCTTAAACGTGGAAATGCATCTCGCATTTTCTTTTTTTTTTTTTCGTTTACATTGTTTTTTGATTTAGCCACCACCCAACTACCTTGCCCATTACAGCCCTCTCCCCGTCATTATAGTTGCAATGTTCCAAACAGGAATCAACCACCACATGAACCCGAAAAAAAACAAAAAAAAAAGGAAAACAGATAGAATAAAACAACAAGGAACGATCCAACAAAATATGTTGATATGGCAAAGAATCCAATTCGAATAGGAAAATTGGCCCATTTGGGCCTATGTATGGTGTGTGCGTGTGTGTGTGTGTGTGTGTGTGTGTATGGTGGGCTTGTGATTGTGGAGGACATCGCGTTGTGTCCTGCCCATGGAAACTGTTCGCTTTCGTAATGAACTCGAAAACGTTGCATTTAGTCAATTTTCCATCCACCACCAAGCTGTGTGTGTGTGGGAAAGGTAGATAGGGACCGAAAAGAGATTTTAGTTTTTATAATTGCTAGCGAATTGGAATACCCTGTAAATATTAAAAGTTTACATGGATCGAACTAAAATATTCGAAAAATTTCAGAAGAATGCTAGAAATATTTTTAAGAACATTTAATTTTTTGGTTTTTGTTTACTTCTCCAACTAATTCTTTTCAACATTTTAAAATGTTTTAGAGCAAACAGAAATTAATTCGAAATGACAAAAATTTGGATAAATTATAATATCTAAAATATAGCTTACAATCTTAATTAAATTTGTTAAATAATAGAGTGAAGTTTAATAGAACCGAAGAGCATCTCAAATTTAAACCGAAACCTTTTAAAAATATATTTTCAAATTCTGCTTAAAATGAAAGTTACTATATTTAATATTTAAACTCTATTTTTATTATATAGAATCTACAATTTAGAACAATTTCGAAAGCTAGAGTTTTTCAATAAAAAAGAAGCAAAAACCATATAAAGTAAGATAGAATCAAAATTGAAATATTTCTATAGAGTACTATAAAATATCTTTAAAGTATTTACCAATCATAAAATTAATGGTTTAACTAGAAAAGAAGTATATATTTAGATGTATGTATATACCCCATTCAATACCCTTTAATCCAGATATCTATGTATATTGTAGCAAAAAAAAAAATTGGAAAAAAATGATTCCTGGTTTACCTGCCGCCCGCCAAATGATTGAAGTTCCACTTTTCGATTTGAAATGCGTTTGCGCCTACCTTGTCGGCCTCATTCTCGGCCCAACTGTCCACGTCTAGGAGCGTATTCATATTCTGCATCCTACCTCTCTCCCTCACTTGTTCTCTCTTTCTATTTCTCCGTCTCTCTTTTTCTGTATCCCTCTCATCCACATGGACGTCAAAGCGCATTTTGCACATTTGCATTTGCCGAGGCTTAGTAGTCAGTTTTGTCGACTGTAGCGGAGGGTGGGATGAAGGGCGGCATTGAACATTTTTCCTTCATCTAAGTGGGTGTGCGGGTGTGTGTGTGTGTGTGTGTGTATGCATGTGTGTATATATGTATGTTCAATAGCTAAACGAACGAACATTTCTGACGTTTGACCAAACTTCTGTTATTGTTGTTGTTCCAGTTGTTGCTAATGGCGAACAGGCGAGTTGGCCAGGCTAGTTTGGTGGTGGTGATGGTGGCATAGTGAAAGAGACAGAAAAAGAGAGGCATTATTGGTTGGGGGAACTCTTGTTAAAGGAGGGGTGCTGTATGAAAGGGGTTTTAAAGGGGGGTTAAGGGTAGGGTTAATAGGCACATTTTGTATATGCGATTCCTGTTTGGTGAGTCAAGTCTCTTATTTTGTAACTACCAAAAGGCAAAGCGAATGTCCAAGTGCAACTATGTTGCTATTCCTCTTGTTGTTGTAGAATACTCTTGCCTGGATTACAGGCAAAACGACTGATTATATAGACAATTAAGTTAATTATACTAAGTACCAAAGACATGCCAAAACATGCATAAAAAAAGAACATTTTTTTTTTAGATTTCCTAATGAAACAATTTATTTTATATGCAATCTTTTAAAGAATTACAAGGCTTAGTTGGGTATTTGTTATAATATCAGCATTAAGTTTAGTTAATTCAACTCGATAAATTATAGTCCATCAGGATAAAATCTTTTTATATAATCTAAACTCTGAAGTAGAAGAGAGTCATACAATCGATTTTTATTTATTTTTTTGTGTGGTAGTAAGTCTTATAAAAAAATATAGTAAAAAAAATTGAAAATCCTAAAGGTCCTAAATGTACTGAAACAGTTAACTATCAACTATCTAACCTTGTTATAATTTAACTCAAAAACCTTTTCCTTTAGAACTTAGCTGCATTTTTGAAATTTTTAAACTTGTATTAATAAAGCTGTGATTTTATTGTAACAAAGTTGGTGAAGAAATTGTTTCGTTCTTTTAATTTTGCCTAATGAAATCAAGAGTTTGAGACAATTAAGAGAAACGTCAACGAATTTTAGTTCTAGTAGATCTGTATTATTCATGTTCTGTATCTGTTATTCAAGTTCCTAATGAAACTTCCTCCATTGATTGACACGTGACCTACGATCTTTGTTATGTGGCAACACTGAAATGGAAACAGCTGTTTTTCACTGCTAAACAATATATTTGTTGGACTTGTTGTCTATCAACATTTATGCTTCATTTTTGACCAGCAACTGGGCAGAGAGTGTGTGTCACCCCTTCACCTTGTCAAGTATTAGCCACAATGACCAACAACAGAGGACTGCGCCCATTTACCTTCACCTGAACACATTTGAATGATTCCACTCGTCCTCCTTTATCCATCATACTTGTCTCTTTGGCATTTTGCTTTCGCATCTTCGATTTCTGCTACTTGCCATACAGAGCTGCTACCCTCTCCTAAAATATCCCCCCAAGGCAAATTTTTTTGTGAGTGTGTTTGTGCTTGTTCGTGTGCGTTTATTTTTCAATTAACGAAATGCATTTTGTGGCTTTTACGTAGAAAATGTTCTCAAAACTTAAGACTCAATCCCATAGACTACGAGCACAACTGTCGCTATACGGATTCCTATAGATTGTGGTTACTGGAGTTCCATATTCATACTCATCAACATCCATTATCTCTATATATGGATCCAGATTTGCTGTAGAACTTTCGAAAACGGAGAAATCCATTGGTTCAACACTTGATTGTATCTCTTCAACATTCTCATGGATCTCTTGGTTTACTTGAGGTAAAGTTCTTAATTGTTGAGTTATGAGTACCAATTCATTTAATTGTGCCTCCTCTTGGGGATGATCCGGTGCCGATGGAAATGCTTCAAGCTGGCGATTTGTGTTAGAACACAACCAATGTAAAAGTTGAACAAGTTTTTTAAATGGAAAGATCAACCAAATAACAAATAAATTAAAGCCAATAAATTCCGATGTTGAGGAAATCATCAAACAGGATAAAGTTCTAAAGAAGCAGCAACATCCATATCTAACGCAACTGAAATGCCACAACCATTTAAATCTCTGGCAATATTTTTGCATTAACCAGTCTCCAGCCATCCAAATCGCAAGCACCATAAAAAAGTTTTCCTCTAAAATCGTATTAAAATTTGTCATTAACGGCATTAATTTAAGAAATCGTGGATCTCCGGCTATAAACAGTCTTACATATACCACAAATAGTATGGATATAATTAAACCAAAGCCAAAAATCGTATAGTTGAAATAATCTGGAGATTCTGTTAAAATCGGTGATATTATCCATAAAGCAAAACCAACTAAGAACTGGCCCAATCGATCATGATCAAGACGCATTTCTACGAGTGTCAATTTATATGTCTGATCGGTATAAATACCATAACATGATCTCATATGAGCCGGTAATTCAATCTCATGGGTTTTTCCATTATATTTCGTTAAGAATTTCCCATCATAGCATTCTCTTCCCAATCGATGGGCATCCTCAATCTCACGAGCAGTCGTTTCCCTATATTGTTTCCAATTCATTGGTGCTTCTTGAATTTCCAATTGCAACTTAACTGTTTGGAATAGATTTCGCCACGTTAAAAGACTCTCTAGGCGGCAATAGATTTGCAGCTTATTCGTTTCATATAATATATGTAGTAAAGTTGAATCATCTTCAATGTACGTCTCTCCGGGTCGTAATATCTTCACATTGTTATTGGTTAATGTGGAAATGATTATAGGGAAACTTAAAATATATATTAAAAATATCCACATATATGAAGTAGTCGCAGTCATGTTGATAACTGAATGCGATTACGAAAAACAAAAATGAAGTTAAAAAGAGAAACTTACTTTGTTTTTGGATATTTGAAAAATTTGTAAAACTTTGTGATTTGTGATTGTGATAAATTTCCTATGATACCCTTTCACACTTTAGCATGCATATTTGTGCACTTGGGGCAAATTATAAAAGTGGAAAGTGTTCATTTCGTTTAAAATTGTCGCTAAGATAAAGATAAAGTTTAAGCCGCGAGAACTTTTTGGTATATGTATCTAGGCCAAAGAGCTATCCATCTATTAAACAAGCTTTCAAAGAAAGCAGATTATTGCGCTGTGAGTTGACACGAAAAAGTAGACATATTTATATGAGATTATAAAATTACTTCAACCACAAAGAAATAGTCTAAACAGCTTCTGGAGGAAGTTGTTACAAATAATATTAAAAACATGAAATGATGAAAATTATATCAATCAGTTTTTAACGCTTAGTTTTTGATTCCATGGGGAAGACAATTGAGTCGCTAATTGGACTTTAGGCAGAGTTTTGCTTTGGTGAATCTCTACAAAGAAATTCCCAAAGGACGCTTTGAATTATTTTGCCATAATCATTTATGTTATCGAACTCTTATATAGAAAAACAGCATTTTAATCGATTAATTTAAAAATATCTTTATTAAAACTCTTTTCATTCAATTACTGCTTTTAAGAAATAAAAATTTGTACTAAATATTAAATAATTTAAAACTACTTCAAGACCATGTCAAATGTATGTTTTTACAAGGCCAAGAAAATACTACGAAGCGCCGCAATGTAGGCAATAAAACTGGTGGTTTTGAGTGCCCATACTTCAAACACTTTAGTTTATGAACTCTCGATAGTTTTAGATAGCAGCATATGGATCGTTTATCAAGGTTCTCTTGTATATATAGATTCCATTAGTTTACTGTGGCATGGCATCTTTATAACCCATCTACTTCGTATATCATCATCATCTCTTTCATTTTATACATCTTCACGTTGCTCTTCCCATCATCTCGTGCTTTTCTTGTTTGTAGTTGGCTTTTTAGGCATTTTCGTGTCCTTTGTGCCATACATTTCTCTTTCTCCCCATTTTTTTTTTTTTTTTTTGTCTTTTTCTTGTCCTTCCTTTCTTTTACCCGTTTTCTTCTTTTTTTAAATACACAAACAACCGCGTTCCATTTTTCGACTACTTTTTGTGGCTGCATACTACGCCCGTACTACACACTACTACTAGTCAAAAGTCAGGGTTAAGGCAAAAAATCGCACATTCAAGTCGCGATGGCCAACAAAACAGAAACAAGGAGGAAAAAAAACCAAGTTAAAACGAAAGCAACAAAAAAAAAAAAAGAAATAGAAAAGAGGAAAGAAAAATTCACGCACAAAGTGGCAAACAAGCAACAACAAACAGTACAAGTCCTCCCAGTAGAAGACGAAAAATAAGTGCATGACAAGCACACGCTGTAAGAGTGAAAGAGACAGGCGGCCCATACACACACACATACACAGAAACGAAAAGAGAGATGAAACTCGACGTGCATTATGACCAAAAATCGAACTGAAATTTCTACCATTTTTTTTTTCCACTTTTCTTTTGCTGCTGCTGTTGTCCTCGGTCAGAGAGTTCTGTTCCTGGTCCAGGGCACTGTTTGTATGTGTGTGTGTATATGTGAGTGTGTGGCTATCACTGCTTTCGTTTGCAAGTCTTCCTCAATTTTTTTTTGTCATTTTTTTTCTTTTTTGTGCCTTGTTTTTGGGCCTCATGCATTTTCCGTGTTTCGTTTTGTGCGCAAAATAAATTGGTAAACAAGCGAGAAAGTTGGATAGCGAGGGGAAACAGGGTAAAAGAGAGAATAGTGCAGTGCGAGAGAGAGAGAGACAGTGTAAGGGGGTGAAGAGGGGCCTATACATGAGTTTCGTATATAGTCCTGGCAGCTCTGTGTTATAGCAGTGTGCGTATGTGTGTGTGTGTTGTATGTTGCCTGCATTTTAGTGCCTGTCCATTGTCCGTTCTCTTCTACAGCTCCATCTCTCCTCTACAGCTTCTCCACATTCATTTCCGCTTTCCCTGTGCAGTGGGAATCTCTCGCTCTCTCTCTCTCTCTCTCTTACTGTGTTTGTGTGTGTGCGCCCAGGTCTTCTGTCTCTCTCTTTCATGTATCGCATATTGTGCGTCTGTTTCTATATTGCGTTGTTGTTGTCGTTGTCGCTCCCCTTCTCACTCGTCTTGTCATCTATTTTTTGTTGTTGTTGTTGTATTCCTCCATCAGCGAAATAGGCTGCGTCGCTGCCCGTTGACGTTGCCCCCCTTTTTCTCTCCACCATCGCCTACGACTCGTTGGATGGATACCCTTCTCCTTCTGCTCCTTCTCTCACTTTTCCCCAGCGCGTTTATTGCTGCTGCCGTTGTTGTTTTTTCGGTCGCTGCATTGGGAGGCGGAATATTTTTTTCTGCACTGCCTTTGTTCACAGTGGGATGAGATCGGTTTGTAAATGTAGTGGAGAAAAAAAGACTGTATTCTATAAGTTAAAAAAAAATATATAAAGAATGAATGCTAGAAACCCGATTTTAATCTATTGTTTAATAAACATTTTAATTAATAATAAAAAAACGGAAGATAAAGTACAACATATATTCTATACAAAACAGAAGCAGATTTGATACTTTAGTTGAGAACAACGGGGATTAAAAATTCTATCTTTGACAATATCTAATATCCTAGCTAATGTAAACATATCAGACGAAAGTTCATCTATTAAAGCTGTCACCTAGAGCTGGAAGTGATATCCTCAAATTATAAAACGAATTATATAAATTACACTTACTAATGTTTGCTTACTTAAAACTAACAATTTGAATCGACTTGAAATTGTAAAAATCTTTGACAAATATTCATTAATCCATGAATCTTTTTTCTTCATTTCAGGTAAGAATTGAATCACATTTGTACCACTGTACTGAATCCCAATCAGCATTTGCGCAACACATAAAACGACGAAAACGCAACGCAACGCGACGCCGCCTGCAGTCGCCAGGGCCGTCCGCCTAGTTATTTGTGCCAGGCAAAAGGCCAAACGCATGTGTGATGGCCAGCCACCAGCCTCCCAGCCTGCCATCTGCCCCATCACACACATACACAAACACTATGAATGCATATACTAGCCAGGACGAGGATGCAGTACATAAGGCAAAAAGAGTGAGAGAGTGAGAGAATACATATATGGGGGCAAGTAGAAGGAGCGAGTGAATCAAACGAAGCCTCTACATATAATGGCATTGCATATGAGAGGAAAAACCGATGTGTCTATATACATACATACAAACATACATATATGTATGTATGTATGTGAGAGTTATTGTGTGTGCTTGATTGTGTATATATGCATGTATGGATGTATGGATGTGTGTGTGTGTGTGTACGGAGCCTACGCAACGGTAGCTACCTCAAAGGCGGCAAACGCATCGAATGCGCATCGAGTCGAAGTCCAACGTTGATTGTATTATATTGGCAGAGTTCACAGAGGCTGAAGCGGGTACGGTACGGTACGGTAGCGGTAAAATGGGGTCTCTCTTTCTCTCCTCATTTCTCGCTCTCTCTCTCTCTCTCTCTCTCTCTCTCTTCAGTCTCTCCACCTACGCATTGAGCATAACTGTCCATCAGCCATCAGTTGAACATCATGCACTTATACACACACACTCACACACATACACACACCCATGTGTATGCAACACACATGCAAGCAAATTGAATAAACTCTCAAATCAAATTTTTCCTCAGAACTCTTTGGCCCGTTCTGATGTGGGTGCCACACACATGACATCTTCTACGTAGTCGTCGTCGTCGTCGTATATAAATGAAAACTCGCTTTGTATGTGTGAGTGTGCATTGTGCGTATGTATGGGTGTGTGTATCTTTGCCATTTTAAAAAGGGTCAATGAAATGCAAAAAGATTACCCAACAGAAGTCCTCTTGTTTTGCACTCGATTCGATTTCCCATCTTTCATTGATTTGACTCAACCTGTCTGTAGTTTTCTATTGCGTATAGTTTCATTTTTCTTCTCATTTCTCCATTTTCTTCACATTGAAGATAAATATTGTTGCATTTGATTGCAGGACAGTTATATTGGTTTCGTTTTAAGTTTTCTCAAAATATATCTGACTTATAATTTTCAGTTCACAACTGGGTTAAAAACTTTTGCCTGTTATTTAAGAACAAAAAGGAAAAGAAAAGGGAATAGTCATCTAGCACCGTTGTTACACCCTTGGCAAAATTTACTTCATTTTTTAACATGACTCTTAGTAACATTTTTTGTATCTTCAATAAAAATGCACTGATTTTTTAATTGATTTTGGCAATCGAGAAGTTAAAAGTTACTCCCAAATAATGGCATTGTCCTTCATATATGGAAATCAAACAACAAGTTAAACAACTATTTCAACTATTCCAACAGTTTTATATATGCATTTTATGTGAGTGAAACAGATATTAAGAATCAGTTAACAAACTCAAAATCTTAAGTAGATTGTCCTAATGATATAAAGGGAAGTGTTTTATATGCATTGATAGGTAAACTCTTATATCAATTACGCCAATCAATAATCTACAAATAACCGGAGTAAAGAATCCACTCTTATGTTCCAAATTAAAATTGAATGAATGATTAACACTTCAATTTCACCCAGATTTACTGTGCATAAACTTATACATTCACCTTTAACCTCAATTGTTGTTTTGAATTTGGAAAAATTTCTCTCCATTTCCTTAATTTTCTTTCATTTTTGAGCTGCTTTAACAGTGATTTGGCACTTGAATTGACTCGAGTCTAGTTAAATGTTTGCTTTTCTACCTTTTTGAGTTAACAAACAGTAAAGGAAACAACACAAACACCTTTAGTCAATGAACTCGAGCAAAATTGTTGAGCAAGGAATGTAAACTGAAAGGATGTACATACACACAAATTCGAAAAAGAAGAGAACGAGTTTAGATAAAGAGAGAGAGAGAGAGAGAGACAAAAGGAGAAAAAGGCAATTCGACATACATTTTTGGCCAGCCACGAAGTAAAGACAAAAGCGCATACAAAAACACTTTTACCTTCATTAAAATTACGTTTAAATATTAGATTTTTTGATGTCGTTCCGTCTGAGTTTGTTCAACTTGTTTTTAAGGTCAAATTGCGAAAACAGCCACAAAATGTTGCCAGTACCAGCCCACCCATGGCTAAATGTTGCCACTCCCCTGGACCATCTCGTCTGCCATCTCTCATTTGCAGACGAAAATGGAAAATTTTACATATGCATGAAATGGAGCAAAAGTTGTAACAACATTTTGCCAGAGTCTAGGAGAAAGGCTTTAATTCTCACAGCAGGCTGAAGTGGCAGTGGCAATAGGAGAGACGAGATAGGGGGGAAGCGAACACTGTCTCACCCAAAGTCTGTCTTTGCGTCGTTCCGACTGTTTGTTATTGTATGCTGAAGGTCGGCAAATTGTGATTTTTGTTTTTTGTTTTTGGATACACAAAATTTTTGTTTAAAATGTGTTTTATTTTTTTTTTTTGGTTGGGGTCAACACACACGAACACTCTCAAACTTTCGAGGAAAACTTTTTCCAGGCGACTTGACCTACTCTTGCAACTTTTCTATCTGTCTGGGTATGTGTGTGTGTGATTATTTTGTTGAAAACTGTTTTTAGTTGCTGGCCGTTGTTGTTGCATGGATATCATGAACCGGCAAGAGTTTGTTCTATTTGTCGACCATTTTAAATTTTGCATAATTTCATTTTACCATTTGACCGACATTGAAAGTCATTCATTCAATCTACAAAATGATACAAGACCATATACAAAGCACTTTAAAAACCTTGACTTTGACTCAAGTTGAATTGATTTTTGGTGTCCTGCTTTTTGCTTTAGAACTTAGTTAAAATTCAGTCTACCGGAAATGTAAAATAATCCGTCGGGTGCCAGTTGGAATGTTGAGTGCATTTCGATTCATTTTAGAAAGGTTTCTCGGGTAAAAATATATTAAATAAATAAGCTTCTTACTTTACTTATTCTTCATTTATTCAGTTGGATAGAAATATTATCTGCCTCCTCTCTTTTATAGAAAATCTTCTACATATTGTTGTAAATTTTGAGAGAGGAGAAACCAAAATCAAACACCTGGAACCTTTGAAAAACTGTTTACACGAAGAAAGTTAACCCCAGTAGGTTGGAGACACAGAGACTTTTGAAACTTTTCTATGTATAACATTCCTAAGCATTCCTTTAACAAACTTTTAAGTATGTCTCTAAGACGAAAACAAGATCTGGCTAACTTTGGCAACACTTAGTTACTGCTATACAAATTACTCCGTCTTTGAGGAGTATTTTTCTTCTAAGCATCTTTAAAGAAATTCTCAAAGTAATTCAACGGCTGCTTCTCACACTAAAACTATTAACTAGAACTCAACATTCAAAAACATCATAAAAAAAAGGAACGTCTAATAAAAAATCAATTTTTGTTTTTAATGGGATATTTAAGGCTTAATTAAATCTTTGATCTGAACACCTCGCTTTTGTCAATTTCACTGCATTCTTAAAGTAAAACTAAAATAAACAAATTTGTTTGTACGACTATCTGAATCAAATGTTAACCCTTCCATTGACTATCAGATTTCTAAAATTTTCATTTGCATTGTAAATTTTATGAAAACTCTGACACATTACATTTTTCGTATCAATGGATGACAGCTTTCCAAACAGATACAAGTAAATGAGATTACGGTTTGTGTTTTCTAACAATTGCATTTCCCCCATCTATAAACATCTATCTATATATTTTTCTATATATATGTATGTATCTCTATTTCTATATCTCCATCTCCATTTTATTCTCACATTCATCGTTTTGCCTAGGAAGCAGGAGCAACAAGTTCTCTTCAGCTTTCACGCACACTTTGACAGAAAACTTTTTGCACATTTTATGCAACTTATATAAATGGCAAACGACACTTTAGACATAACCCACAACCCACTTATTCCTACCTAACCATTCCATGGACACAGACACCACACACATAGACACACAAGAGTCTCCTGCTGCTTCTACTCGACGTCGTCGTCGTTTTCGTATTTGGCAAAGATAAAGTTTTGTAATAAAAATGTCTGCTGGCAGACACACCGGCTGTGGCAGCAGCAGCAGCAGTAAGAGGGGCAAGAGAAGCTTATGGGAAGAGGATAAAGTGGGTAGATGTAGAAGAAGTCTGACTGTGCCTGGAAGTCAGCCAACCGGGCAGACATTCTGTCTAGCACTTTTAAGCCCGAAGTGTGTCAGGCAACTTTGCCATGTCCTCGACATCGTCGTAGTCGACGTCGTGAACGTGTCCTTGTCCTTGGCCCACACACACTGAGAAAATTTATAAATATATATATATATATATATTTATCTAGAAATATATATACTTACATATATATATATGTATATATATGCGGGTCTGTATATACTATATGTGTGTGTTGTGAGTGTGTGTGTGCATTTAGGTGTGGAGAAAACTTTCGCTTTAGTTTTGCGCTGCTTTGCATTTTATATTTGAGACAAACATTGAAGGACTTGTTGACAGTTGTTAGCAGCCTGAGGTTAGTTGTCTCTATGAGAGAGTTTTTTCTTTTCCCAAAATGAGTTTGCTCAATGTTTGCTTTTGATAAACATAATTGGAAGTGTTTTTTTTTTTTTTGTATACAGACTTTAGATATATATATTGTTTTTTAAGACTTTTAGTGTGCAATTTTTTTTAGTTTTAGTTTCTAAAGGAACTTAAATTAGTTAAAAATTAGTTTTAACGATTTATTGACACTTTAAAGATGATGTTCCAGAAATCAAATAAACCAAAATTAACTTTAGTTGTGGTCTTTCGAATTTGAAGTTTGTTCGTAGGACAGTTTGGAGACGTTTTTAAAATTTGTTCGATGACTTAAGGCTCTATTTAAGGTTCTTAGAAAGTCTCCTTAGACTAATGAATAACTTCAGGAATTCTAACTTCAGGAATTCTTTAGTTTTTGTTATTTAGTTTAGATATCTGCCAAATTAAAAAAACGATCGTAATATTTAGCCTAGACAGAGAAGTTGTATATGAATCATATTCTCTACTAGTTACCTTGATGATAATTTAAAAGACATTTTTTTACTAATTTTTTATATTTATTAATTTCTGTATTTTTGGTTGTTTTGCAAATGTTCGTTTTTTAAAGAATTTTTACATATTTTAGTACAAGTTTGTTTTCGCTTTTAAATTCTTTAACATTTTATATATAGTAATAATTTGTTTCTTTATAATGCTTATGTTCTTCTGGGCTATCTATATACATGAGTTGCATTTTTCAGCAATTAATTTCTGATACTAAAAAATTAAATTATTGCATTAATGAAAGCAGTTTATATAATATTTTGTGCATTTTGTGTATAGTTTTATAAATATTTCTTGTGAGACACCCTTAAGACCATATGATTTTTATTGTTTATTTTAGCACAGATATTTAGCATTACCGAGTTTTGCATTTTTTTCTTGTTCGTGTGTTTTATCTTTTTGTTTTTTTTTTTTTTTTTTTGTATGAGATGGGATGAGCGAGTCTACAACATGCGAGTGATATGCTTCCGATAATTATTAAATTATTATTTAAGGTACTAATAGAGAAATGCGAATACATTACGTCTACAATTCTACATACTTATATAAAAGAGTCCCCGAATAAAATTGAAGAACAACCCAACAGAAATAAGAGAACCAATAGCCTACGCCTTACGTCTGATGCCCACCAGACAAAGGACAAAGAAAATGATGGTCCAAGCGGCCATAACGAGAAAACCATTGTAGACCTTCTCATTGGTAATGCCCCAGCCTTTTTCAATGACATTTCGCGCCGATATCGAGGGTATTGTAAAAGGTAATACCATAACCAAATCCTGCAGAAATCCTGGCATGCTCTCTAAAGGCCAAAGGAGTCCTAAAAAAAGAAGGGAATTGAGTATACTTAAAGAATTTATAAGAAATTTCCACATTTACCACAAAGTATAATCATTGGATAAAAAGCTCCTGTGGCCACGAAATTGGCCTCTGTATGCGACTTACAAAATACGGAAATAAAGAGACCTGCAATACCAAATTAAAATCAATTAAACTTTCGTTTTTCAAAATCCAATTTTGTTTTAACCTACCAAACAGCATGCCACAGAAGGCCGTCAGTGTCAGTAAACCGATTAATGTTGTCGTATCTCCATTGTTATAGGTATCAAACACAAGACCAATATACATAATGACCTCAAACGATTGCAGAGCCATTATAATCAATTGGGTTAATAGATGGGCCCAAAGCATTTCAGTGGCTGAAACTCCAGCTAACAAAGTTCGATCCCAAATGCCATCCATGCGTTCCGAAATGAAGACAGCAGCTGTCATTAAGGTAGCCAAAAAGAAAACCATCCTAGATGGAAAAATTTTAAAAATTTTTAGCATATTCAATTAAGAGATCAATTAATCGATACGTTTAAGCCACAAACGTTTTCGTGATAATCACGTTGATTATCTATCTACTCACGTCATTACCACACCAGGTGCACAATATTGTTGAAATTCAATGTCGGCACTTCCGTAAATTGGTTCCTGAAATTGTACCGGCAATTCCACCAAAGCCGTAGAAACGTTGCAATCCTTGACCACACTCTGCATGAAACTGCTAAACTTATCGCGTAATTTACGTTGCATAAAATAGGCCACTTGTTGATCTATACAAATCACAGGAGTAAAAGAGATATCAAAGAAAATCCTAGATATTTGAAAGACATTTATCCTACGACCTAAAAAAAAAAAACAAACCCCTTACCCGTCATATCAATGTGAACACCAAGTTCGGCATTGTCTACAGCTCCATCAGAGGCATGAATGCCATCTTCCATAACCGAAAATATCGAATCACTAAAATTATGAGCAAAATGTATATAGCCGACTGTGATGGCACGTTTGGCATCTTTCAATGCCTCCGATTCGCTGGCATAATATTTTCTAAGGGCCACATCGTCACCCAATTCTTTTATATAACGACAGGAGAGCTTATGAAAATGACAACTATCGTTTGAATTAAACACTGTGATCAAATTTTCGTCAAAACATTCACTATAGCTATTCACTTCGCCCGTATATACACCCAATTCCAGATTTTTAGGTGTTTTACCGATAGCCAAATAAAAGCATGACAACTGTATAATGGGAAAGAGCAGCATAAAGATGATGCCCCTGGAAATAAATGAAAAAAAGATATTTTAACAAGACTGTACTTTTTCTAAATTGTATGCATCACTTACGAAGGCTGTCGAAATAATTGCACAAAATTTTTAGTCATCAATGCCTTAATTCTTCCCTTTGTCGTAAAGAAGATCTTTTTACGATTTTCATTTGGCGTTTCATCAAGTGGAATTGGTGGTTTTTCCATTGTATTTGGTTCATGGGCATCTATCACCTCAGTGGGCAGCACTGCTGTCGGTAATGAGGCTTGATTTCTATTATGATCCAATATTTGCGCTAAATCATCTTCATTGCCCTGCCGTTGACTGAGTATAAGAAAGGCATCCTCAATGGATTGAGTGCCAAATTTGATCATAATATTTGTGGGCGTATCTTCTGCAAGAAGAACGCCATTTCGCATGAGGCCAATCTGTGAAGTAAAATGGAATTATAAGCCAAAATACTTCAATAATTTCAATTCAAATTGCTATAATAGGTAAAATAAAAATACAACTCTTTTAAAATAGTGTGGCTGCATATTTCGTATCAGAAAATACCAAAAAAGTGTTTTAAGTCACAAAATTTACTTACACAATTTGCCTGCTTGGCTTCTTCAATATAATGTGTGGTAATAATCACAGCCAGTTTGCTATTTCTGGTAGTTTCCACTAGAAAATCCCAGATTCTATTAAAAGAAAATCCCAAATTAATACTAATTTTGGATTACATAACTTCTTCTTTACATACTTCTCACGCAACATGGGGTCCAAACCCACTGTTGGCTCATCCAAGATCAACAATTCAGGATCATGGATCATGGCGCAGGCGAAGGACAAACGCCTCTGTTGTCCACCACTGCATTCCTTGATCATTTGTCGTGCTGGCGGCAATTGTAATAGTTCCTTTAATGATTTGAATTTCTCACGTATTTTTTCATCTGTTAGACCATAGATGCGACCAAAATAGAAAATTGTCTCCTTGACAGTCATCTCCTCGACCAGAGCTATTTCTTGAGGCATGAACCCGACACGAGAACCAGGAACTCCACTGCCCGGTTGTCCTGGCTTAACACCCAAAACATTTACATCACCACCATTAAGACACCTTTGGCCCACAATGCAGGAGAGCAATGTGGTTTTGCCACAACCTGAGGCACCCAGTAAGCCATAGCTGGAAAATGTTATTCATTATTATTATTATCGATCTGCAGATAAAGTTCACTCATTTCGTATGCCACTCACATGGAGCCACGCATCACATTCATATTCAGCTGATTGAGCACAATCTTGGGATTCGATTTGGAGCCATAGTACTTATAACCATTCCGCACTTCAACGGCCGCCATTTTTTTTTTTTTTTTGTATGTCAGTTATCTTATGTTCTGTTAGTGGACAAAAATAGAAAAACAACAAAAAATAAAAAATTAAAATTATATTGGAATAAAAATTATATAAAAAATTTTTCATCTATTTCCCCTCTCTCTTTTTATCTCTTTGCAATTAATCATTTGCGTCAATAATTCTCGATTTCTTGATTTGGTTATGTATTTTATTGATTTGTGCTTTGAGGCTTTATGGCAGACACGTGCCATGGCACACAAAGCATCGATCTAACCATAATTCTTCTATGTATTCTAAGCACTTGCTAATTAGCCAACTTGGCGCATGGCTGAAAGTGAAAAAGAAAAAAATAATGCCAACGTATACTTGTAAAAACTAAAAACAAACCGTAGTCCAATGAAGAGAGTTCATTGAACTTTCGTTTCTCATTCGCTGGCAGAAGGCACACCTCTCTAACATTTTTTGCAATTTATATCAATAATAATTCTTCTAAATGACTATTTCGAAATGTCTCTCTCGCTCTAGCATGACTGAACAAAATACATACGTTATTTAACTTACAAAATCATTTCTCACCTTAAAGTCACATTAAAATGTTGACTTGATGATATATATTTTTTTTCTTTTTGCGGTTTCCTTTTAAGTTTCTAAAGCTTAAATTGCTTCATTAACCTTTCATCTTTAGAAAATTACATATTCATCATACTAAATCTTTAGCTATTAAGAAATGTAATGTACAATGATTTGCAAAACAAAAACTAAACCTTTTTACGATGGATCTCAAATATTGTTGATGAAAGAGAGAACTTTGTGAAATTGTCATTCTAATATATTTGGAAATTAATTGGTGATCTAACAGAGAGAAAATGAATCATCAATATTAAAATTGAGCACCATTGAACATTGATTTCAAAATTACTAGGAATATGTCAAGAACTCAAATGAAAACAAAGCTAAAATTATACTACATTTGTTTACTATGTTGAATAACCATTTCGAAATGCTTTTCTATCTAATTTTGTTACCGTAAATAATTAAAAACGAAAACTGTTGATGTTTGTCATGGTCAAATTGTCGTTCCACTTTACAAGTTCTTGGAACTTGTTCAGTAAACTGTAAGGTCATATTTGTCAAATAATAATTTAGCCTTAAAAGATTAGCAACTAAAATCTGTGTAACTAAACAACAAAACTAGATATTGCGAAAAAAGAAAACATTGTACCCAAGCAGAATCAACTGAATTTAGACGTTAATTTACACAGATATCTCCTTATATGAATGGATAAGTAACTTTATAGTCAAGTGAAATTCTTTAAGCTAATGCATGTTAATGCAAATATAATTAATTTACACAATACAAAACAAAGGGTCCATAACTCAGAACAGGAAAGACAACAGAAATACAAATGTCTGGAATAACAAATTTAGCTTTCGAAACATATATGTATATGCATGTATTTATTCTTACAAACATACAATGTATATATGTATATATATACATATATTGTATATCCACGTCAAGAGAATGCATATAGAATAAACAAATAAGTTTTGTGAAGTGGTCTGTGAAATGCACAAAGATATCGTATGTAAATATATACTATATAAGGTACACATTTGTATGTACATATATAGTTATACAAAAACTGGCTAAAGTGGCTCAAAAGGGAAAAGTTTTGAGTGGGGGCCGCTGACTATTTTGAATTCCTACTTATAACATGTGATTCTGATGAATGTGTCAAATTGAGTGATGAGAGAAGCTTGAAAAAGGCCCCGTATTATGTGAGATGAATTACAATTACTAAGTAACAATAAAGTGAGAAGTTCACAATTAGTATAGATCAGTGTCCACCATCCACCTGATAATATATAAACGAAATGTAATACGGTTAAGGTAGTAATAACATTTGTTAGTTACGTTTTGCCTAAATCAATAAAAAAGGGATTTGATTTATATTCATTTCTCAAAATTTACAGACAAAATTTGGTTTTTGGAATGATCAAAAGAAACAAAAGATGTGTTCGAAAATGTTTTTCGTCTTCTTTGACTTTAATTATGTTTTAAAAATTCATTTTTCTAGTATTTTTTCCTTTTTGATTTCACATCTACATTATTTCAGCTGACTCTTCATTGAATTTTGATGACCGTATTATTGTTAATTTCTATTTGTTCATTACTCATTTACATTATCGATCATTCCTGTTAAAAGCGAAACAAAAATCATAAATGACGTATCAATGACCTCGCCTTGTCAGACTTTGACCCACTTCGACTGCCAACTTATTGGAGGTTTTGTTCCAAAAAGAAAAAAAAAAACATACACAAACTGGCAACTCTGTGATTATTTATCTCTTTGCATCTCATAGATAACTTTATAATGCGCCGGCTAACAGCAATAAAGACAAAACAGAGGAAGACAAGAAAAGCAAAAAAAAAAAAAAAAAATGCAAACACACAAAGCCCATAAAAAATGTTCGAAAGTAAAAAACCCAAAAGTAAAATAAAATAAAAAAAAAACTCAAAAAACTGGTCGAAAACACAAAAATTGAGTAAGGTTAGTAACACACACAACAAAATTCGTGGCCATAAATTGATATTGTTGTTGTAGTTGCTGCTGCTGATGTTGTTATTGTTGGCTTAACATTGTAGCCAAGATGACGCAAAGGACAACAATTTCAACCTAAGCCCAACAACAAGTGAGATTGTGGGATAAAGAAAGAGAGAGAGAGGGAGAGAGGCGTGAAAGTATATAAAAATATTCAGGGCCTAAACACAATAAGTTTAAACATTAAATATTTGCAATAATCACATTTCTGGTTCAACTAAGTACAAATGCGTCATAATCGTAATAAAATGAAGCAAGCAAGTCGTCCCTGCCGACATTGAGTATACCCTGTACCAACTAGTTATATTAAATGAAATAGAATATCCTCGAAATCGCCATTAATTTTATGCAAAATTCGCTTTAACATGCAGCAACAGCAAACGCATGCTGTCTCGCTCACTCTTGCCAGCCAATGTCGCCTTGGCAATTCAGTGCAAAACTCAAATAGGTATATCTCCGAAATTTATTGCCCGATTTCGACAAAATTTGGTCAGCTGGTCCAGTTTGGGTGAATAATTAGGTGTGCCAAGTAAGAATATGATATCTTAAATACAGCTCTAGTAATACGTTTTCCCGATTTGCGGGGGCGGACGTGGGCGTGGCAAAAATTTGAAACAAACTTCATCTGTCTGCACACTAGACGGATCTACAAACCAAATTTGGTAGCTCTAGCTCTTATAGTCTCCGAGATCTAGGTGTTCATACAGACGGACGGACAGACGGACAGACGGACAGTCGGACAGACGGACAGACGGACGGACAGACGGACATGGCTCAATCGACTCGGCTAGTGATGCTGATCAAGAATATATATACTTTATGGGGTCAGAAATGTATATTTCTGCCTGTTACATACATTTTAGCGACTTTAATATACCCTTTTACCCTATGGGTACAGGGTATAAAAATTTTGGTTAATATGTAAACACAAATTACCAGAAATGAGGACCTGTTTTCCTTTTAAGATAAACTTTCATATGCCCTTAAAAATATTTGAAGATGAGCAAGCATATAAAAGGGCAATTGAGTTGACCTTTTAGTTCTTGTCCAAATGGAAAGGATGAAGATAAATATCTACGACTTAGATTAGATTGTGGTTTCAGACTAAGCGTATATCTGTGCTCTATAATTATGTATAATTTCGTATAATCAACTTTATTTTTTAGAAAAGAAACGTCTCGATTAATGCATTTTAAATGCATCTAACAAGAAGGTGGAGACTCATTGTTGCTAAATAGCATAAATTAAATACTGATGCCATCTAATTAATTCTCTTAAATGCAGAGCAATTAGTAAAGAAAATTCCTTATAGTTGAAACTTGTTATGGTAATTAGGTTGACTTTTGCAATAGAAAGCGTTTTATTAGATTAAACCAAGTGCAAGTTGAAACTTATGTAAGTTATACCTTAACTAATTCAAGTACTATCAGTTAATCCAGATTTAAGTCAGTTGCTAGTTTTGATAAATATATATGATATACCCTTACAAATTTCTATTTTACAAAAATTTTAAAAAGGTTTTAAGCCAAGTGATTGGTTAATTGAAAAATTGCAAAAAATTTATTGTCAGAATTGCCTCTATCTTTGCATTGTTATTTAAATTGATATAAATATACCCTTTTTTCTTTCAAAGGGTATACAATATGGCAACAACATTTGGTGCGAAAAATAATAATAATAATAAAAAAAACAAGGCAAAGCAGCGCCAAAAATAACGCAGAGCCAAGGTTGCCAACTGGTTAGCGGGTATGTCCGCTGTTGGCGTCAGCGTCAACGTCGTCGTAACTCAATTGCCCGAGCCGCACATGAAATATTGTTCATATCGATGTTATTGTTGTTGCTGTTGCTGTTGTTGGTGCTGCATATGCAGCTTTATATTATTTGCAAATATTTTGCAATGCTTGCAATTTAGTTGGTCAAAATAACTTCTGTATTGGCCATGAGCTGCATAGAAGCCATAAAGAGAGAGAGAGAGAGAGACCCCAAATGGAGAAAGAGAGACCCTCAAAAAAGTCGCTGATTATGCACTTATCAGCAGAAAAAGGCAAAAACGAAAAAAAGAACTCCGTTAACGCCTTCATGACACGCCTACAAAGCGGTTTTTCTTTTTTTTTTACCTTGATGCAGTTTAACGGCTTATTTAACAGACCTCGCGCAATCGAATCAGGCAATACAGCCAGTGTTAGTGGGTATTTAGTTCGTGCAACATGCAGCACCAACCATCGACACCACCACCAGCTGCTGCCCCCTCCCACCCCGTGCAACAAGTCGACAACTACCAACAACAACTCTCTCAGGCTAGTTGTGACTTGCTGCTGCTTCCTTCTCGTTCGCCGACTATTTTTCTCTTTAGCTCTTTCTTCATTTTTTCCTTTGCTTTTTCTTGTTATTTTGTGCTTTTTTTTTTTGTTGTTTCATTTTTTGTGGCATGGCCACTTCTTATATAATCCCAACAACAATCATTTCGGCCAAAGCTGCAACAGCTACAACAATAAAGGCAACAACAACGACATCGACAGCAACAGCTGTCTGCTTCAGTTAGTTGTGTGCCTATATCATTAACTTTGGACTCGAAGCAGTTTACTTAAATTTTAAATAAAGTTGAATTCATTTTATTTAAGTAGGAAAAAGTTTTTATAAGGGTTTGGAAGCTCTAAAAGAAATAAAGAAAATGTTCCAAAATTAGCTTTAAAGTATTTTTAACTTTAAGCAATTTGTTTTCAATTATATTATTGATTAGCACTAAGACTACTTAGCACCTTCCAATTTCAAACTGTTTGCCCCTAATAGTTAAGTTCCTTAATCTGGTTAACCATTAAAATGAATAATATGATATATTAGTTTTCTTTTTATGTTATATAAAAAACATGCCTAGGGATTTTGGTATAAAAGTTTCTTATGTAGAAACATCAACAGTTAAACATGAATGCATTCATTTTACTGCCATTTGAAATTATTCACAAATTATTAAAAATTCGTTTGTAAAAAAAAAAATACCCACAAATTAAAGTTTTCTTTTAAATTGTTAACGTTTCTTTTATCAAACTTTGTTGAGATTTTAGTATAAATTAACGAACCACCAAAAGTTAACAATTATATTTAAATAATTGTTAAAATGCTATACTAAACTGTCTAATGATTGTTTTTTTAAGTGATCTGTGAAATGTCAAATTTAATTGTTTTGTTTAACCTTCGTGTTTTAGTCTATTATTTGAAAATGTTTCTAATGATATTTAAATTTCTAATTACATCTACTTCGAAGTACTTTGTTTTTATCCCATTTCTATCTAATTTGTAATTACATCTAATTTGAAGTACTTTGTTTTTGTGCCTTTTTCGTCATATACATATATGTTTTTTAGCTTTTTTTCATTATGAATGATTTCTATTGTATGCATCTCGCCAAATTGATAATTTCTTGTTAGCTCATTGTAAGCTCATGTAATTTTCTTTCTTTTCGATTATAATTTTCTACTCTTCATTATGCATCTTTATCTTTAAACTTTTTTTGTTTTGATGCCATATTATATTTGCTTTTCTTTGCCGTTTCTTTCTTTTTGGTGTATATAGTTTTTTTCGCGTGTGTTAGTTTTCGCGTTTTGTTTTTTCTGTGTCACTTTTTTGTGTCTTTTATCATGTTTCCAATGCAATTTAGTGTACATGTGTAACAAGTTTGCTTACAATTATATAAGCAAAAAAAACTGTAAGATACAAGTCTATTAAATTTTCGTTATAATTTAATTAAGGAAATTTAGAAGTCTGCAATTGAAAGTATGGTACTGTCGTACAAGCTTTGAAATGTTTTCATCCATTTGATTTCAATTAAAGTCTGCTCTTCATATACAATTTCCTACAATATATAGAATTGCCTAAGATAAGATATTCAATTGAATAAAAAATTTTGCCTGTCATTCACTGTAGTCCTGCAATTGTCGTAACTTAACTCATTAAAGATTATCCTCCCTATATGTTCGGTGGGTCGACCGATTGCCTATTCATTTATATATCTCCCGCGTTGTCTGCCCGTCCGTCACTTTTCCTTGTCACCAAATTGAACAACGAATTTATGACAGTCATGCTGGAGGAGCGAGAGGCTGTTGCAATATTTCACGTTGCTCAATCCCAGGCCAGCAGTTGCTCTCGCTCCTCTATTTCTCTATCTTTCTCTTTCTCGCTCTCTCTCTCTCTCTCTCTAAATAGAAGTGAGGAAAAACAAACAGAAAGATAACAAAAAAAAAGTACAACAGTGTCTTCTCTGTGTCCCCTTTTTAGCTTATATCTTTCTCTAGTTTATGTTTTTAGTTTATGTTGATTTTATTTAATATTTTATTGCTTCTTCTCTTTAAACCCAAAAGAGCAAAAGGAGAGACCACAAATTGTTATGAATAACTTCTTTCTTTTGCATTGCTTTTGCTTGGTTTTTCTTTATTTGTTTGTTCAATAAAACATATGCACACATACAAATATTCATAGACATGTACGCAACATAGACACACACACACACATTTGGGCACTTCACTTCACTTGAATGTTTCATGCTTCGCGGCAGCTCAAGTTTGTGTCTTAAGTCTTTCGTTTCGTTTTGTCTATGATTTGATTTTTCAATATTTTTACAAAAACTAAAACAAAAATACTTTGATATGAATAAATTACGAAAAATTATTTTTCGTTTTTTTTTTTACTTATGAAAAATTTGTCTTAATTCACTTCAAAACATTTGTTGAAACAATTTCATTTAAAGCTTATATTGAATTTGAAATTCATATGTGTTTATCTTGTTTTATATCAGTTTCATATCATTAATTTTTTTAAAGTTTTTCTTATCTTTTGCTGTTTTTCTTTTTCAAAAAATTCTTACAATATTTTTGAATTTATTTTTATGATTTTTCTATATTTTCAAATTCATTGCATATGAAAGACAAACATTGTGCAATTGGCATTTATTTTCCGTATAGTTTTAGTATTTATTTACATATTTATTTGTTTTTATTAAACCGTACCGTTAAGTTTTAGTTATTCAACAAAAATGAATTTGATTGTGCTCCAACCACACTTCTAGGTTTGCCTTGTGCGCCTGCGCGCTTCAATTTTGTTGAATTTATGTTGCAATTTTCTTCAAATTTTGGGTTTTTCTTTCTTTTTTCTTTCTTGTAATTCGCCGTCGCTTTTTATTCGCGTTTGCCGTTTCGTCTCCGCTTGCCCCAAGTGTTGCTCGCAAGCTCCGTTTGTCGACTGAGCGCAACAAGTAGTCGCTGGCAAGCTCGCAAGCTCAGACAATTTTTTCCCCCAGCTGCGACTGCGACGTCGACGACAGCGGCGCGGCACTTTTTGCCATAGTAAAACGAAAAAAAAAAAATATCAAATTTAATGCGAATTTTTGTTTTTTGTGTTGCTTCCTTTTATATATATATATATTTTGTTTAAAGCAAAAACGTACAGAAAAAGATGGATTTTATTAAATGAAATTATTAATGCGGCACAACACGGCGATTTTTGTTTTCTGTTTTGTATCTTCTATTAGATGGCAAAGTCTGGATTTTTTTCTCCTTTTAATTTGTCTGTAAATATACCTAATTATTCATCTTTACCGCGAATATTTCAATAAGAAATTGGCAACGAATGTCTTTTACCATACAATTTTTTGGATAAACATAAAAACAAATTTTTATTTCTCTACAACAACACAAAGACTTGACCGCACAAAAATATTTGTTAACTATTCTCTTTTGATATATTAATTTCTTTATACCAAAATGTTTTTAAGTCTTGGGAATAGGTAAAGTTTGAAATAGCCCCCAGCAATTCTCAATCTTTCTGTTTGTCGTTTTCGTTGTCTCTGTTTTCTACTATTATTTTATATATTAATAATAAATGTTTATAAGAGTAAATAATATAAAATCTCATTCTTTTCTTTACAGGTATGTTAATCAAACAGTATTTAATGGTGAGCTTTAATTCATTACAATTATTTTTTGATAAGAAAAAAATCCATATTATTATCTCAACAACTTCCCTAAACACAATTCTGAGTTTTCATGTAAATGCAAGTTCGCGCTGACATGCAAAATCAATGTAAAATATAATAAAACATTATTCACCACCAATTACACTCTAATAAAACATTATTATATTCAATACAAAACCAATTTTACTTTTAAAGATCCATTTGATCAGATTGTTAGTTTTATTTTGGTCTGGCACGTGGCCACCTTTGAACATTAAACATCATCGTCATGAGCATCATCACTTGTGTCGAAATGTCAAACAAAAACTATATTGAGGAAGTCTCAACAGTGACAACAATAACACTCTTGAAGGTTCTGAGAGTTCAGTCTTGATACATTATAAAAAAAAACAGAGTCCAGAAAAGTTCAGTTTTGAGTTCACATTTTCTCAAAAAAAAATTTATTGGCAGACTAAACTAGACTAAAGTTTCATTGGTTAACAAGTTGGAATACCAAGAATATAATTATTTTTTAAAAAGGAAATAATGAAAAAGTCAAAACTGGGTGTAAAGTCCCAACTTTAAAGTTTATAGTAATAATTATTACTAGAACTGAAATTGTTTTTAAGATTAGTCTTTAAGTAGTTGAAGTAGATCTAAACAAGTCCATTTTAATACTGTATCTCTGCTAACCAATGAAATTTTCAAATGTATTCAATCACATTTCAAACCAATCAAGTGATAAATTTAATTTATTAGTTGAATTATTGCAGTCGTCTTGTTTTTGTGTTAACCATGTTTGCACTCCTCTTCTACTCTTTGGTTAACAATTTATAAATATCAATTTCCCCTACAAGTTCCCCTCTCCTCTTCGTCTTTCAACCGATTTGTGATTTCAATCTGCATACGCTTAACCCATTTGCAATACATTCAAGTCAAACATTTTTCACAACTTATTTGCTTGTTGCGAATACATTTTTCGAGATGCTGTTTCTATTGCACAAGTTTGCCAAAACATTAATTTGGTTCATCAAAATGTTTCGCTTTTGTTTAACTGAAGCATAAATTTTGGTGTTACCAAAATGCTTTAATTTCCTGACTGTCACTGCTTCAACTGGATGCTGCATCAACTTCTTTTTATGCTCTTTGGGATTTTCTGATCTTTTGCTTCTTTTTTTTTTTTTAAACCATCAACAATCAAATTTCGTGTTCAAGGCCAGAGCGTTGGCGCTTTCTTTTACAATAGGCGACCTTGACGCGGCAGCGACTGCGCAAGCGCACACTTGGCACTTAACTCAAGTCTGCACGCCTTCGTTATCAGAGAGGAAGAGCGAAAGAGAGGCCCGAATAATAAATGGGAAGGAAAGAGATGGACTAAATTAACCCACTTAGAGTGTGTTGAACGCATCACCTGTTTGCAGTCTCCTACCTGTCTCTCTTTCTTTCTCTCCCTCTCTGTGTGTGAGTGTCCGCCTCTCTAGCTCTATCTCTCCATTCATCTTTCTCTCTTTTTTTTTTTTTAGTTGGTTTATTGATCAGCCCAACTAAATGGCAAACAAGGTTTAGCCCAAGCGACTTGTAATATTTTTCGTATATTTTGTTTTAAACACTGTTGAAAAATGTCGCAAAGTTGTTGCCGGTTGTGCAATGGTTAACTAGCTGCTCGACTGTCTGTCCCACTGTCCGTTCGTCTTGGTTGGCCTAATTGACTTGACAGAGCGCTACTCTGTAGGGTCTCGAAAAGTGCGTGGCGCCCTAAGTTATTGGGTCTATGCACTAGGCAATCTAGTTAGAAATACATCAACAGATGATAGTTGTGTTATACAGTTTCCGTATAACAGCTTGAAGTGGTGCATAAGTTTCTTTTTCTTGCAGCTTTTTGTAGTATAACATAAAATCGCTGTTCAACTGTATAACAGTTCGAGTGTTAGTCTATAATAATTTTATATAGTTTCAAAAGTTAAAACAGCAACTGTGGAGTTGTATGCAATCATATCTAATCAACAATAATATCTATGAACCATTTAAAAACTATATAACAGTTGAATAACTATTTTAAAGAGACATATAACCCCTGTATAACAGTTGAGACCTAGTTTATTATAGCTACAACACTTCTAGTGGATTATAGTAGTAGTAGATCTAGTAGGACATTACTTAAATAATAATAACAAATAAAACCTTTCAGACTTTTATAAAAATTGTGTAAACGTATAACACTACGATCATTTTTAATCTATTATATAACTTATTTCCGAACAATACATTAAGAATTACCTATGAACCATTTAAGTAACTACTTTCTATCCTCAAACTGAATAATTTTAAACATCTCATATCCGAAAAGGGTATATAATTTTCGCCTACGTATAAATTTGAAAAATACTTTTTCAACTCGAACAAATTTGTTAAATTGTTCAAATTTAAAGTATAAACATAAATGCAACTGCTCTGCTGTACTCTTCAACTAAGTCTTGGGCGGTCCGCTCTTTAACACTCATTTTTATTTATTACTTTATTTCATTCTCTTTTTGTGTCTCCCTCTGTCTATCTATGAGTCTCTGGTCACCCTTTTGATGGCTCTCTGGGCAATTGCAGCGAGGTTATAGAGTTTTGTAATAATTGATGGGTTTATTGTGCCTGTCTTGTGCTATTGAACGAATGGGAAACGAATTAATTATATTATTATAATTATTTACAACGAAATTCTTTTCGTGTTTATCTCTCTATCTCTCCCCCTCTCTGTGTGGCATTTTTTACTTTTCCATTTTTGCATTTAATTAATCGCCATATCCAACAATTAAATGCTGTAATTATAATGTAAAATGTTGGTTAATACTACTACAAATGTTAGAGTTTCGCTTTTCGCTTATCTTGTTTACTTGCCCCGTCTAACGTTGTTTTTATTATTGTGTTGGAATCATTGTTTTTTCCCCCAATTTTTTTCGGTTGCATTTCGTTTTTGTGTGTTGCTTTTTGGTTTTATGGTTCAAGGTTGCCCCCCAGTTGAGTTGCCAATTAAAGATCTGTTTAAGTTTTCCATAACGATTAGCAACGATTTTCAAGCTTAATATTAATGGGGTCACTAGCTAAATGGTTATGGCAATAGTCTGAGTAACAGCTTTGCCAAAAACCAAACTGAAATTTGAATTTAGTTTTTAAAAAAATAACTAATTACAATTGTGGTTTATTAATCAAATAAAATATTTTCTATACACTTTCGCAATTCCCTTTACAGTCACTCTTTTTTTTTTTTTTGTGATCATTCACTAGCTGCAACTCTGGCAACTTTGTGTAAAGCTTTCAATTTACATTTTTTTGGCTACTTAAAAAGCTTTTAAGCTGAGTTTCTACACCCCAAAAGCTTTGACTTTATAACTCTTAACCATTTATAGATCAAAATATCTACAAGGCTTGGCAACAAAAATGTTGCTTAAATACTTAGCAACAATGTTGCTAATTGAAGAATAAATGTTTCAATATTAGCGAGTTATTGAAGTTATCAGCTTTAATTAATTAGAAAAAAAAAAAACTGAAATAGCTACCTTTTTTTATTGTTCTACACTTGACAAACAATTGCATCAAGTTAATTTCCATTTATTTAACTCAGTCAATAAAGGGCCAATATGTTCGAGAATGTGAATTAATTGCTCTAAGTTTAGCTGTAAAGCAATGCAGGCAGCTTTGTTATACTAGCCACCTGTTTAAATTACATCTAATTTAATTCAAAGCTTTGGTAAATTATATACAAATTGACATTTTTACATTACATTTATGTGGGTATAAAGTATTGATTTTAAAAGTAAGTTACTGCAAAACTTTCAAATCATTTTGAACGCAATTATTTTGAGAAGTTCAATACAATACAATTTCCTGCACCAAAAAACTATTTTTGTAACTTGTTACAAATATTTGTGATATTTGATTTTGGTTTCGCACGTGGCCACCTTTGATTATCGACCATCGGTTCATGACGATTGTTAGTGTATCTAACGTGTGTCCAAATGTCAAACAAATCTATTGAGGAAGTCTCAACAGTCATAGAAGTCTCAGCTCAGCTCATTCTAAATACATTTAAATACAAAAGCAGAGTCCACATAAGATCAGATTTAAGTTCAAGTTTTCTAAAACGCTATTGGCAGACTCAACTAGACTAAAGTTTCAATGTTTAACTAATTGCTATAACAATAAGATAGCTTTTATTTAAGTTAATCTTAGTCCCAAATTTTATTCTGTTTAAGAAGCCTTTCCTAAATTTATCATTGACTTTTCTTTAAGTGATCAGTTTTTGCAAATCACACATATTAGCATGTGTACTACTCATCTATTTAAAATAAATTAAATTCAATTTAATAGTGGGGTAAATTTCCTACCCATTAACATGTTTAGGTAGGTTAAAGGTAATGATTTTAAAGGTAATTGCAGTAACTTACGAAATAAAAACTAGTTGAACGTCTAATTGACTTGCAAATTAATTATTTATAAAGCAGTATCAATGAGACAAGTTCATGGATATATAGGAATAGTTTATAATACAATGTCATGTTAGCAAACATTCCCGATCAATTGTTAATTGTCACAGCAATCTTTATATAGTTAAAGCTACTAAGTATCTTATATAAAAGCCAACGCCCTGGGACTATATTTACATCTCAATTGTATATAATTTCGATAAGTATCAACAGTTGATGTTTTAACAAAAGGTATAAGCAAATTAACTTTTTATTTATCGTTCTATTTTAAGCATGGAATTTTAGCAAATATTGATCCACTAAAATAACGAAATAGAAATGATTAGTTAACTTGAAATGTATATAGTGGATACTCATAGCATGTCTATATTATGACGATGACTATAGAAAAGTATAGAAGAAAAGTTTCTATATTCTTATGAAGTATTTATAAACATTATAAAATTTCTTGCAAATATCAAAATTCCATCCGAAAAACATAACTTTTGATGTTTACTAGTAGAACACCCTGTAAACCTGCTAACTTTAAAAACTTTAGCCTAGAAAATCATATTATGTTATAATTATACTATGAAATGAGTTTTGGCCAATTACAAATGCGGTCAACTAAAAGAAGAATGGTATAATAAATGGGTTAAGTATTCTAAAAATTCCCCTTACACTTAAAGAAATAAAAAAACAATTTGTAGTTGAACTGGGAAGTAAATAATAAACTAATATATAAACAAAAAAAAGTCAATTATTATAAAATATAAAAAATACATTTTTCCCAGTGTATAATAAACTTAAGCTCAAGTCTTTCAGTTAGAAACTTCGACCCCCATAACTAGAATAATAATTTTGCGTATAAAAAATGAGACTCGCACATTTAGAAACAAAAACAAAATGCTGAGCAAAATACAAAACATCTCCTCAGTCTTAAAAGACATCGGTTGGAAGTCGTTTTGTAGCGCCAGAAATTAGAATTATATCACAAAAATGTTGCTATTTGTTGTAGTGTTAGTTCCTTTGATTCAAGCAGTAACTGGTCGTCCAGGAAAGGAGCTAATTATAAATGAATCAGGCAAACTCTTGAATCAATCTGGAGCTCATCATGTACCATTCCGTTTCGGTGCCCAGGAGGATGGCAGCATGTATTACACAGACTTGGATAGTTTAAGAGATTTCATGCTCTTTGTCAGGAATTTAACTCAACGGAGAACTCTATCTGATTTGGAGTATATATACAATCGTAATGTTGAAGCTGGTAAAACCCAACCACAGATACCAAACAGTGAAGCTTTTCCCTGTATGGATGTGAATGGATATCGCTCTGAGGAGATACCAAACCATATTACCCAACTTCGACCCGGTGATATAGACATTGTGGCTGCCTTTGGTGACTCGGTGAATGCAGGAAGTGGGATCATGGCTTTGAATGCATTTGGTTCCATAGCGGAATATCGTGGTTTTACCTACACAGGAGGCGGTATTGAATCCTGGCGCACCGTTTTAACTTTACCAAATATATTGAGACAATTTAATCCAGAGTTATATGGTTATGCAGTGGGTCACAGTCTTATGGCAGATGTGAAAGTGGCTAAATTCATTGTGGCTGAACCAATGTTGATGTTACGTGATTTGCCCTTTCAGGCTCATGTGCTGATTAAGCGACTCAAGAGCGATCCACAAGTCAATATGCAAAAGCATTGGAAACTCCTCAATATACAAGTGGGTGTCAATGATCTTTGCACTGAACTTTGTCATTGGAAGGATACTGAGGCATTTCTACGCATGGAAGAACGCATGTTGAGAGAGACATTCGCCCTGCTAAGAGATAATGTACCAAGACTTTTAATCAATTTTATTCTTATGCCAGATATTGATGAAATTATGCAAATCATACGCAAAGCCCCCAAAGAGTGTCGTGGTGGACAGAGATTCGGTTGCACATGCTTCGATAGTTATCTGCAAAAGCGTTACTACTCAGCTATAAGACGCATGCAAAGTGATCAACTGAAAGTGGCACAATCACCAGAATTTCGTCGTAAGGATTTCGCTATACTGCCTCACAGTTTTCTACGAAATATGACCAACATTTTCACCAATGATGGTGTTATGGATATGCATTTCTTTTCCTACGATTGTGTCCACTATAGTCAACTGGGTCATGCAGTATTGTCAAAGGTCCTCTGGAACAGTATGCTAGAGGAACCAGATATCAATGCAGCCAAATCGTGGCGAGAGCCAATGAATCAGTTTTTGTGTCCCAATAATGAAATGAGAAAGTATCTGAGAACAAGCAATGATGAACTGAAAAGTCTTTAGGGAAAGTAAAACTCTTTTAACAGGTCAATAGATAAATTTCTACTGTATGACCTTAGCTACTTGAAGACTGCGGAAGTGTTTAAACTAATAAAAAGTGCTTTCGGTGTCGTTTTTATTCATGTAATTTGAACTTGGTGTACCTTAAGGGTTATTTGTATAAGTTAAATGTTTGCTAGTGATCAACAAATAATTTTATTACGACTTTGTTTATACTTTTAATTAACAAGAAAACAAAGAAAAAAGTAAAACCAACACTTGTATTTCTTTTGTTAAGCATTATATCAGATTTGCTATAAATAAATCTAAATGTTATTCTAACAATTTAGTGGCTTTACCTTGATCTCTCTCATAGTAACAGTTTTTAACCCGAACTTCAGAACCCTAATTATATTTAACCTGCAAAAATGTTTGAAATGATGAACCAATTGATGCCCTAGATTTGCTTCCAGTCTCAAAAAAACACTCTAAAATTCTAATAGTCGTAATCTAATGTGTCTAATATACCGACAAACGCCATTTAAATTCTAAGTGATCTTTAAACTTCACATTAAAACTGTGGCATCTAAATTGAAAGTCATAAAACCATCAAATCATATCAAATTAGAACATCAGTTAGAACACACTCTTTTGAAATAATGTTTCCACTTAAAGTTATTGCATCTTTATTAATCCTGTTGTCCTGTATAAGGATAAAATTAGCAGCACCGCCAAATCAATCAGCCAAATTCTTGGATCGTTATGGTTTGCAGCCCAGTCAGTTCAATGCTGGAAGTATTGGCAATGGAAAAGTCTATTATACAAATTTGGAGAATTTACGTGATATATTGTTAGACTTGAGAAATGCTACTTTGGTCTATTCGCTCACCAATCTCGAGGATTTGTTGAACTTTAATGAAAAAATGGGAAAACTTCAACGACGAGTGCCAGATGAATATCCTTTTCCCTGTGATTTAAGTCAAAATTTAAGATCTGAAATGGTTCCTGAGAACATAAGTCAATTGAGACCTGGTGATATTGATATAGTGGCTGCCTTTGGGGATTCAGTGACGGCAGGAAATGGTCTACTATCCAAAACATGGCACGATGTAGCAAATGAGTATCGTGGTCTAACATTTATTGGAGGTGGCATTGACAATTGGCGAACTGCCTTAACCTTACCCAATATACTGAAACTTTACAATCCTCAACTGTATGGCTATGCAATTGGTCATAGTCTAATGGTGGATAAGAAAATCGCTGGCTTCAATGTGGCCGAGCCCATGTTAACGATCAGAGATTTGCCATTTCAGGCAAGAGTCCTAATTGATCGAATGAGAAATGATCGAAAAGTCAATATGAAAAAACATTGGAAACTCTTAAACATTTATGTGGGGCTAAATGATATATGCTTTGAGCTCTGTAATTGGGATGACATTGAGAAATATTTGGCTATGCAATGGAAACATTTTCATCAAACCTTTACCCTACTAAGAGATAATATACCACGACTCATGATTAATGTTATACCACCAGCAGATGGTACAAATTTGTGGAATTTAATAAGCCGTGCTCCCAAAATGTGCACCATGCGCCTCTTATGCGCCTGTCTGGGTGTAAAACGTAAACCATATGTTATTGAGGCTGTAAGACGTTTGGAATTGATGCCATTACAATTGTCCAAATTGGAAGAATTTCGTCGTGACGATTTTGTCATAGTAATTCATGATATATTTGACAATTTGGAGGGAGTATTTAAGACCAACAATACAATGGATATGCGGTTCTTCTCACACGACTGTATGCATCATAGTCAACGTGCTCATGCCATATTGGCAAGTGCCTTATGGAACAGCATGCTTGAGAAATTTCAATCGAATGGAACAACGGTGACAAATTGGCGTAAACCTGTACAAAATTTACTTTGCCCCAATGAAGGGCGTCGCTTTCTCAGAATCCGTTAAAACCGGAAATTGAGTGCAAAAAATATTCCTACATTTACCTACAAAATATTCCTATACGCACACACACACACACGCACACGTACACCCTCCTCCACTTTGTTGATTTTTGCTTCCACCGATCTCAATTAGCCTTCAATTGACACGCCTCACACTTGAGTGAGTCAACTGTAAAACTTACTTAAGGTACTTTTATTTATAGTTCACTTTAGCTTATTATAAATATATTTCTTATCCAAAAAAAAAAAATTATGTATGCATGGGCAATAACCGCTATCAAGTTCACATTGAGATGAATGTAAGAAAAGACAGAAACGGATACGTTTTTGCATAAAGATCTAAACAAACAATTAGCTATTAACATTTTTAAACTACAACAATAGCAAAAATCCACTTTGCTTGACGCTTACTTAAAGTTCGCTTAATGTGCAAATATTTGGTGAGATGCCATGAAGTGATTCGAGTCTCAATGAACTGACCGGCCAAAACTGAAACATTAGACAGATATAGACAGACTATACAGAGGCGTGCCACTAAGAGGGGAAACTATTAAAAAGATGCCACATTATGAACGATCTAAATTAGTTACAACATCTTGATAACAATTTTTGTAACTGCTCTGATTGTGTGTTTGTGTACGTGGCTAAAACAAATAAAAAGGTAGGCAAGGCTTTTGAAATCGGGTGTAACCAAATTTTTAAGAATTACTTGTAGGTAGAATATGGTAAAAGTTAATAGTTTTTAACAGGAATTTCAATGTTGTAATAATACATTTAATAAAAGAATTGTGAAACATTGTTGAATTATTATTTGAATGACTTCCATAACATTTTTTATCAATTATAAGAATTCATGAAAATGGAAGTTTTGGAACTCAAGAAATAACCTACCAATTGAATTTAGAAATCTCTTCAATATGTTTATACAAATAATTAACACTGAACAAAATACAAATATATACTAGTTTCGGGTTGAAAAACATGTTTAAATGGCTACATTTTCAGCATAATTTAGAAAGTTGAATATAATCATATTTAATTTAACTAAATTATCTGTTAAAAAGTAAGATTTTGGTATAATTTATTTGCAATTCAATAACCAATAATATCTTTTAAAGAAACAAGCTTAGAGACATAGATTACGCTTAGTTAATCACTTGATCAAATAGTTTGATAACTTACTTAGATAAAAATTAAAAATTTTTCTAAATATTTTTGCAAAGAGGTCAATGAAACTATCTTAGCTGCTTAATGAAAATTGCATTTTTTTTTAAACATAATCAAATCATTTTGTTGTCTACTTTTAAATGTGAATTTTATGACCCACACTGTTTGCTTTTAATAAAATTTGATTGTTTGTTTTACTTATCACTTTCACACATTAAAAGTAACGCACAATTTAAAGTTATTATTTTAATTAATATGCTGAACTCTAGGGTAAACAACATTTTTTTTTTTTTTTTTGTGAAAAGTTGTGCCCTAAAATATTAAAATATATCAAGTATCTGTGGCAAAGGTTAATCCATTCAATTTGGCAGGTGATGATGGTACCCAAATGTCGGCGGCTTTGTCTTTTCGTCCCGCTCTAGCTCCAATTTATTTATATTTATTGTGTTTAATTAAAGTTTTTGTTTTGTTTTGTTTTTAATTTTTGTTTTCCATATGTTGTCATGTCATGTTGTAGTAGCATCAATGTTTTGCGGTTGCCACAAGGTAATTATTTTGTTTATTAAATTGTATTTTGTTTCTTTGAACCCAAGCGCATACTCTTTTTTTTTTGTATCTTATTGACACCCTTTACTTATTTATTAATGCGAGTATATAAGCACAGAGAGAAAATGTGTAACAAGCTAAATTGAAACCTTGGAAATATTTTAGATTTGACTTAATCTTGATATGACTAAGCGTCCTTTTCTATTTGAATGATTTTCAAGAGCCAACATTTAGAAGATTTAAATTTTACATTAGTTTTTACCAGTATAGGGTATCTGTAAGTCGTCATACTAAAATTTCGCCGTGAGGATCACTCAGATCAGTCCTATCTGGTCAGCTTTGTCATTTTTATGATGTTTAAGTGTCTCGGTCAACGCTTTTAAGTCAAGTTCTGAGCACTTTTTGTTGTTGCTGCTGCCTCTTTTTTTTTTGTTGTTTTTTTGTTTTTGTTGAGGTTTAATGGAAGAAATGAGTTGCTCGAGTTGTAAGTGAGTCTTATATTCATGTCGTTTTGGGGCTTGTTCATTGAGGTATTAAAAACGCTTCTCACATTTGCTTGTTGGACGAGAACGCGTTAAGAAGTCATTCGAGAGTAACGCGAAAAAAGTCTTTCGACACTTGTCAAGAAACATTTTGTTGCATAGTTTGCGACTGTTACAAATAAAAGTACAAAAAAATATTATAAATTCTCGGTCCTGATAATATATGTACAAAAATTTACATTAAATTTTTTCGGTTAATTAAAAATTATGCTAAATTCGAAATAAATCTGCCAAACTCTACAAATAAAGCAAACACGTTCCATATGCTTATTTGTGTCTTATGAGTAGTGAAACAAAGATTAAATTTTAATTAACGGTAACCAAAAGTTTTGACTTACATTAAAAAATGTTGTACACTTGGTGGCTATTCGTATTACTCCTTATATGGACTTCATCAGTGTCATCTAATCGCCGTATACGCCGACAAAATCGTTCCGATCAATTGCTTGCCGATATTGGAGTACGCGTCCAGACTTATAATCCGCGATCAGGCAAAAATGGCTTACAACAATATACAGAAATCGATCAGGATCTACGGCAACTTTTTCTCGGAACACGCCGGACAACACTCAATTGGGCATTGCAAAATCTTGATAGACTCAATGCTCGCAATATGAATGAGGGAAAAATGCAAAAGCCGATATCAAAGAAAGTACCATTTCCCTGTCCACTGAATAACACACGCTCTTTGACTCCACCAACGTCCGTGAAACGTTTGCGTCCCGGTGATATTGACATAATAGCAGCTTTTGGGGATTCTTTATCAGCTGGGAATGGAATAATGTCCAATAATGCACTCGACATGATCAATGAATTTCGTGGACTTACATTTTCTGGCGGTGGTCTATCCAATTGGCGGCAATTTCTCACATTACCTAATATTCTGAAGGTCTTTAACCCGAAACTATATGGTTATGCTGTGGACAATAGTTTGGTGATCAATCATCGATATTCAAGACTGAATATTGCTGAACCTTTGATCATGTCACATGATCTACCATTTCAAGCTCGAGTATTGATTGATTTGCTGCGACGCGATCCAAATGTCGATATGAAAAACCATTGGAAACTTCTTACTGTGTTCATAGGCAACAATGATATCTGCTCCGATTTGTGTCATTGGGATGATCCGCAGGATTTTGTTGATCAGCATGCCAAGGACTTGAGGCGTGCCTTTCGTTTGCTACGCGACAATGTTCCTCGCTTACTAATCAACATGATTGTAGTGCCTAATATACTACTAACTTTGAGTAGCTTCAAGCGGGTTCCCTTTCAATGTTTTGCCGTACATCGTGTGGGCTGTCATTGTCTGATGAATGATCGTTTGACACGCTCCGATCTGGAGCAAAGGGAAAAAACTATCAAAAAATGGCAGGCTTTGGAAATGGAAATTGGACGTTTGCCTGAATTTCAACGTGAAGATTTTGCCATCATTTCGCATCCCCTGTTGGTCAATGTATCGGCAAATATTTTGCCAAATGGACAATCAGATTTTCGATTTTTCTCTCATGATTGTTTCCATTTTAGTCAACTTGGCCATGCAATCGTTTCAAATTATATTTGGGATAGTATGCTTCTGCCTGATGAACAAAAGCCTCGACTAACAAATATGCCACATAAATTCACCAAGTTTATGTGCCCCACTAAGGATCAACCTTACTTTGTAGTGCAACCAAGTTAAGAATAATAAAATTTAATTGGTTTATTAATTAATGTATATTAGATGTTCCAGTTCGTAGGTTCTCCTGTGATTTAAGCTTTTAAACTATAAATTTAGTGTTAATAAAAGAATGGATTATTTTGTAATTAAAATATTTACAAGTTATTCTTTTGGGTTTTAAACTGGTGAAGGTGTGTTCGGGATACCAAATATTGAACAGATCTTGACAAATTTGCGAGTCATTCTTCTATAGATGTTTATTCAAGCGTTTCTATTGAGAACTTGAGATTGGAGTTAAAATTGTTATTAAAATGCTTTTATACAAATCCCCTTCTAGTTGGGAAACTTTTGATAAATCTTAATCACTTTTTCGTTATGTTTAGTCCGGCTTCGTTTTCTTTATACAAGCGATTAAATTTGCAAAAAGAGTGTTAGAGAGGGAGGGGGAAACTATTTCAAGAAAAATTTTCAAAAATATTATTAAATAGGGAAACTTTTTCAAGACTATATGTTTAATAAATTTTCAAATACTAATTATAATCATTTTTAAGAAATTGATTTCGCTTCAATAAATGCGAGTTGACTTATTTTAATACAAGAAATTGTAGTAGTATTCGGTATTTCGAAACTTCTCTTTAGCATTTCTTTTTTCTTTCAAAAAAATGTTTCAAAAAGATACAAGAATCGTCTTTGCTTCCTTGTCAATCAGCTTTCATCCCATGCCAGTGACTCTTATCCTATTTGGCAATCCCCAGACCTCTGCTATTTTTTTGTTTGTTGTTTTGTTTTCCTCCCCGCCAACTTCCCTAACCCCAATTCAATTAAAATATTATGCAATTTTTAATTTATATTTTTAATTAATTAAAAAACACTAAAAAACAATATTCCACAAACCGACAACGACCGCCGTTCGCTCTTACCCAGCATAAAAATTCATTAAAAATACTTTTTGCTTATGAGGCACAACAAAACCGAGGCGAAAAAAATACAAAAAAAAAAAAAATTGGAATCATCCATGTATATATGTATGTATATGCATATATGAATACATATATACATATGTATGTGTATGTGTGTGTATATTTCTGTTTGTTGCAAACACCTCCCATTCGGTCGGACTCTATGCGTGACAACGCCGCCTGCTTATTATGAGCTATCCCTCCCCCACCCCACAGCCTCTCCATTCTCCTCTCACTCTCAGACTCCACAACCCACCAACACAACTGTGAAAAAAAAAAAGAAAAACAGAATTAAAAAATGAAAAATTTAAAAAAAAAAGAATGAGAAAAATACAAAGCGACGCAAACATTTCGCATATGCAACGAGAGGGCCACCTGCAAACCGGACAGTTGCCAATGGGCGGAGACCAACCCCCAAAAGAATCCGTTCCTGAAAACATATATACACATACATACATACGTATACAAAAAAAAAATTATATACACGCCCACTGCAAACAAGATTGCTGTTTGTATGAGTGGGCAGGCGTTGGTAGGGGGAATAAATGGCAAAAAAATACGAAATTTTTTAAAAATCTCGAGGAGAGAAGAAAAAAAACACAGAAATTGTGGCTGCATGTTGAATGGAATGGAGTGAACCCCCACCTCCCTCCATATGAGGAATAACCAGGGGGGAGGAGGGTCTGTAAAAATTATATTAAAAATGCACTGTCCGAAAAAAGGGCGTAACACACTCATACATACAGGAAAAAAAACACACACACACGGTTATAAACCCCCCCACAAAAAAAAAGTAATAATAAAGTTGAAGCTATTTTTTTTTTTGCTTCTTGTTTTTCTGGGTTCTGCCTGTTACCAGAGCGTTGATATATTTATACATACACCTCATCTGGACACACACAGACACACATGTATTCAACCACCCACTCACACACTCACACACATATAACATTACATACTTACTTATTTAAACATTTACACTGTCCCATTGCAAAATGTATGCAATTCTCCGCAAAGTAAATAAACCAAACGACATTCTCATCAACCAAAAAAATTGAAGAAGGCAAAAAAAAAAACACGAAAACCCAAATGATAAATAAAATTTAAAATCACGAGCCTTGATTAACCCAAACGAGCATTAGGCAAGGGCTTATAAACAAAAAGGACCCCTAAGCATAACGAATAGTAAATGCTCTTAAATAATTCTAAACTTAATAGAAACTATTATTTCTCTCTTAAAATATGAAAAAGTTCACAAAATGTCAGGAGAATCTTCAAAAAATTGTATAAAAATAATAAGTTTTTGTCTACAGAGTAAAATAAAAAGTTCTGGAAGTAATTTTTCTAATACAAATTTAATTTTTCTTTCATAAAGCAAGTCGATTCATTTCTATTAAGGTTATGAAATAGATTTAAAAGTTCCACTAATCTCTCCTCTTAGATAGATTTCATTATATTGTATGCATTCAAATTGATTCCGCACAAATGCTATAGACAAGATATATACTACAAATTATATTAAGTCTAGAGAAACTGAGGATTCTTAGCAAAGATTAAAAGTGTTTCTAACCCATTAAAGTACTTAAAACTTAATCGACATTCAAAAAAATTCTTAATCTTTAAGTTTTACAGTATTTTGTTAGTTTGAACAAAATAATCCCTATATAACTCTTTAATTTCCAGTTGTATATAAAATGTTTACCTCTTTATTTGCGGCTTTTTCAATGCATATTTATAACTACTTCCAAAATGCTCTTAGCAAGAGTATAACAAAGGGGAAATCCTTCTATTCAATACGGCCTTTTCTCAATCTACCATTTTTGGTGTAGCTGCAGAAAAAAAAATATCATAGCATATATATGTGGGCTGGGGCTAACGCTAAATAAAAAGAGAAATAGAGTATGGGAGAAAGAGGGAGAGAGAGAGAGAGAACGAACCAAGCTCTGCATAAATATAATATGATTGCAAACAAAAACATTTGAGCCATTTGAGCTTGTCATTTGTTCTGAGTTGTTGCTGTGTGTGTGTGTGTTTTTTTTTTTGCTTGCTGCTACCCCAAAAAAGGAAAATTGGTTTTACTTTTTCGCCTTCTTTTTTTGGAATTTACACTTTTTTGTAGTACGTTCTATTTGGTGGCTGAATATTGACACTCAGACATATCGGCGGGTGAGCGTAAATCCTTTATGCAACAAAGCAAACTCGCTGAAATATATTCACGGAATATACTATTTGAATTTGAGTTTGTTTCGCTTTTGTCTTAGCCATAAATATTGCATTTTGTAGCTCAAAGGAATAACCGAATAAATGAAAATATAACAAATGAAAAAAAAAAATTGGACAATAGAAACTATATTCCACATGGAATTTTAGATGATATCTAGAAAATTGAATTAAAGTCTAACAGCAATTTTAAAGCAATTTTGTTGATTGCAATTGATGAAATGGCCCAGACTTCAACTCACTGACCACCAATTGGTAGCTTAGCCAGACAAATCCATCAAGACAGCTTGAGATACGCGCGCAATGGGCATGAAAATGTCTAACGTCCGGTGTCTCTTGGAGTCCTTCGGCCATGGACCAAAACAACAAAAAAAAATAAAACAAAAACGAAACAGAAGAGAAGAAGTCAACGTTTGACATTAAACAGCGACAACATTTTCGCTTTGCATGCAAAATGCCGACACAAGGGGCACAAGCAAACGCGAACGCGAGTCCTTCTCATAAAGCAACTGACAACCGCATTGGATGCTCCGCTCCAACTCCTGCTCCTACTCCTGCCAGCACCGTCATCTCCGTTTCCAACTCCATCTATAGCTCTAACGACCCGCGCGCTAAAAACGTCAACCAGACAGCCAACGAACGGCGGAAATAGAGCAAAGTTCCCCAAACGAAAACAACAAAAAGACAAGAAAAAACAACAACAAAAAAAAAACAAGAGAAGGAAAATGGAAAAAAATGACACACAAGCTACTTGAGCTTGAACCAGCCACAATGGTGCTAACCCCTGCCCTCCGTTTTTCTATTTTTTTCTTTCCTTTTTTGCCGCGTTCAGGCATGTGGCTGACGGGTTAAGGCTGGACAGTTGACCAGGCACCACTACCATCACCACCACCGCTGTTGCCGTAGCCGTTGCCGACGTCACCACCACACAACGACCACCACACTGAGGACAGGCAGATGAGGCGAAATGGCGGTTGTCGTCTTTTCATTGTTTGCTGGATGACTGCAACAATCCTGGCACGACCTACAACCACCTCCACCTTCTTGTAATGGGAATGATTTTGACGTCTGTTTAGTTGGCCCCTTTTGGCCCTTTGCGCTCCTCAACTTGGAGTATGGCTAATGGCCATTTGTTGGTTCCTTCTCATCGAAATGCTTCCTCTGTAAGCTGAACGGAAGCATCTTTTAAATAGCGCGTAATGGTTCCTGACAGCTGAAATACAACTCCGATACAGACATTTCTAACGATTCAAGTCAGATTTTCAAATTTGACAAATTGAATATAGCTGCTGCTCAATACAAAGAGACAACAAAATCTATTTCAATGGAATTAACAAAAACAATCTATCATATATATAGACATGTAAAACTATTCTTAGTTAAAGCTCAAACTTCTCTCCATGAATGTAAAGATAGTCTATGCCTTTAACAGGTTTTATCTTAATATTTTAGAACACTTTAAATTAATTTTATATCGTTTGTGACTGATTAACTTACAAATGAAATCCCTCAATAGAATCAAACAGGTTTCCCTGGGTAACTAGTGATTTCATTGAATTTAACAGACTCTAGTTACGCCTATTATAATCCTTCACTGCTTAAATGAAAGTTGCTTCTAAATTTAATAATAAAATCATAATTAAGATTGATGCATCTTTTATTATATCCAGAAATCTACTTTAACAGCAAAACACAACTTAAAACTTTTTCAAGTACACACAAAACTATTTGAGTCAATTTAAAAGTCTCTGTCCTACTTTTCAGTTGGATTAGTCACAGAAAAAACTTAAAAACAGTTTATGGAAGTTTTTCGGTTAGTATGTCAATATAAAAACACAATAAATTTATGTTATTTCAAAAATGCTTATTTTATGCACATTCTTTACCTAGAAAAATACTTGGTAGAAACTGTAAACTTTAATTAAGAATTAAAAGTACTTAAATTTTGGATATGGCAAAAAAACATAACTTTCGAATGCTTACAGAGCAGACTATAATTTTAATATAAGAAATAAAACATATGGCTTATTTATCTGATGAATACAAGGACGATCAATAATAACAATCGATGACAATGGAATCAGTTAGCCTAGTCTAAATCATCAGAATTGACAATTTTGTCTAGATCTTCCAATTAATTTATATATAGACTGCCTGAATATCATTTCTAATCTTAATGAGTAAATACTTTTCCCAATTGGCTATTGAAGTAAGCTTCAAATATAGATAACTTTGGAACGCTTCAGAATATGATTACTTAAATGTGTTTACTTCTTTACTTCTAAGAAGTTTAAAACAACTTTATATGTACAGTTGGACCTCGATTATCCGGCCCCCGATTAACTGGGCACCCCGATTATCCGGGATGAATTTGTATTTGTTTCATTACCCCTGTTAACCGTGATTACCCCTATTATCCGTGATTTCAAACGAAATTTTCTTTTTAAAATAATAAAACGAGTTCGGGGTTTCCCCGTTTTAGTTAGCAATCAATGAGAAACACGCCTGTATGTCCATATTACATATTTTTATGATCCGTGTGCGTTTGAAGGTTGATCACCTAGCAGATTTAAAGATATGTATGTAATTACTTATAAAATTTCAAGTACAAAATACGTGGAAATTTTGCTCTCGATTTACCGGGTTTTTCGGTTTTCCGTGATGGCTCTGGTCCCGACCGTCCCGGATAATCGAGATCCAACTGTACTATCAAATTTATACATTTCTCATAGTTATACATATGTAAACTGCAACTTCAAAAATGAGCCACTACCTGATGGCGATAAATCGCAAAATTTGTTTGTATTCCGAAAATGTTTGCAAAGTATATGGAAAGGCAAATAAACTTGCATAGGGACTAATATATTAGTTTTTTTTATTGAGTTAGACGAATTGAATTGAGGATATATGTATATGTTTTTTCCACTTCAGTTTTTTTTTTTTTGTGCAGCTTTAAAAACTTTGAAACTTCCCTGGCCACCAATCAAAAGTACAATAAGTGCATTCAGATGAAATTCTTTACTATATTTTTTCATTCTTTTTTTTTTTTTGTACTGTGTTCGCTGTAAAACCCTAAACATACAATGAGAATGAATCCTATCTGGATTTCAAATATGTATTTTGCCTTTTCTCTGACTCCACACCCCCTCCACACCATTCTCCTGCAAAGTACAGCACACATATGCATTAGAGAATATCTCTTGTGGACCATTTGCTTATGCCTTTTTGCCATTGTTTGTGCTACACTTCAACGCACTTTCGTCATTGATCCGGAGAGAGCGAGAGCCACCCAGTATGGAGTATTCACTCCTCACTCCTCACTCCACTTAAACTTTATTCAGGTTCGGTATTTTTTTTTTCTTCCCCTGCCATTCTTTTTTTTCTCATTTTTTATTGAATTTGCTATACCCCAAACAGAGCCCCCACCCGTCTCAGCCAGTTTTGCTGACCAGCAGCGGCAGCGGACCCACAGAGTAGACCGAGTTCGTTGCATTATGCCAGGACATACGTTTTCAAATTCCATTCCTGCGTACAGGTTTTTCTTTTTTTTTTTTTTTTGTTGTTTCTCCATTACTCATATGTATATGTGTAAGGGAAGGGGGCCATAGACGGCGGGGGGGAGGGCACGTATGTTGCCAGGTTGCCACGTGCAGGAGAGGACTACGGCGCTAAGCTTTGACTTGGGATTTGCATTTTTTACGCGCCGTGGACCACCAGCAGGAGGAGTTTATGGGAATGGTTTCCACTTTTGCTGATGTCGTGATTTCTTTTTTTTTTTTTTTTTTTTTATCCTCTTTCCTGTTTTTTGCCTTGGCTGTTGACGTTTTTGTTATGGGTTTTCCTGTATTTTTCCATAATTTCTCTTCGCTTTCTTTACACTCATCCACTTTCTCTCTGTTTTTTGTTCTCTCTTTTCCCGTATTCGCTTATGTCCTGTTTTGGGATAAAAATCCATTTCATCAGCAGGGTTTCCGCAGTCTTTCTGCTTTGTCTGATCGCGTTGAAATTGTAATGAGATTTTCTGTTTCTCCTTTTTTTTTTTGCTGTTTTTTTCTGTTTCTTTTTTTCCAAAGGGTTGCCCCGGCAATTTTACGGTAATATGCTTCTGAGTCCTATACTTAGTGTATGTGTGTGTGTGTGTGGGGCAGTTGTCCATTTAATTTATGAAATTTATCTACAACTCGCATCTCTTGCGGTGGCAACTGCATTCTCATTCATTCGTTTATTCATTCATCATCACTCTGGACGACACAGCAACAAAGACTTTTGTCCCGTTTTTGGCAAAAGTTTTTTCTCTTTCGATATGGGATACGATTACTTTTTTTTTCGGTTTTCTTCTTTTGAAATAGATTAGACGGGATGTACACATATATCTATATACCAGCTGCTGTTTGGTGGATGGAATGGGTTAGAGGGCGCAAAGTGAATGGCGCCATGGCGCAGAGTCAAGTTCATAAACGAGGCTTAAGGCTGACGATGCGTGAGTAGATTTGCGGGATAGAAAGCGGTGGAAATTTTCACTTGTCTGATTATTGTTTGTGAACTCGTGGGGGGTCTTGAGGGGAGGGGCGAAGGATGAAATGGTTGTGCGAAGAAGGTTAAGTGGTGGTAAATTGGTTCAATGTGGGCGATGCCAAGCAAATAGCGATTGGTTAAACGATTCATTTGCATGTGCTTATTCAGTCATTTACTTCTATTATACTAATGGATATTCACTTAAAAGGGAAGAAGGGAGAGAAGTGAATTAAACAATAACAGTTTTATGAATAGATTTGTATATAAATCTCTAAAATTAGTTTATCATTAAATCTTCTTGATGACAAACTAATTTAACTGTTGAAACTATAATTTACTATAAACATTTACATTAAAACGTTTTTGAGCTTTGGGTCAGGGATAAAAACCCTTTTAAAGCTCACGTTTCTAAGAGCTGTTAACTTAATTGTAAATTACAAAAAAAAAAAAACATTCATCAAATTTAATTCATTAGAACATGTGAACCAAATGAGTTAGTTTTTTATCTTTTAAGAACTGGAGACACTTTAAACATAATCTTTATGATTAAACAAAGCTATGCTACAATGACCTTTAATTTCAAAATGTTTTTTATTATAAACAAACTGAAGCTTCTAATTGTTAATAAATAAAATGTAGTAAATGTAAATTGTTTTGTCTACAATTTTGTCAACTGAAATAAGTTAAAGAGATGTCAGAAGTTTTTTCGGTTTCGTAGAATATTTCTTTAACAAACTAATATAATAAAAATAGATTTCCGTTTTTGTATCTTTATAATTCTTTCACTGTTCACAAATTTTTAAAAGTAAAACCTTTAGATTGTTTCCAATGCAAAAATAAATATCTATCCATACATTTGCTATCTTTAAACAATACACATTTCCAATTACGCGACAGCTCGTCCGCTCACCCAACCATTACCTGGTCCTGCTGCCACTCCTTTCTCCTCCCCTTACCTAAATACGTCTGCTGCTGATACTAAAGCCCGTACTCCATTTTCGGTACAGAAATTTTACCATTTGTTGTTATACATGGGGTGGCTCAATAGCAAATTGTATTTAAACTTTATATAGAATTCGCGAAGCATTTTGTTGTGACAATGTCTGCACTAGGCTGGGAAATACTAGAGTTGGGGGACCACTTCCGCACTCACCTCTCTCCCAACTCTTTGGCAATAACAAACAGAGTGAAGTGGAGTAAGGGGGGTTGGGAGCCCACCGCACGGTTATTTTTGCCTGCTGTACTACAATCAACGTTAAAAATTCGCGCGATTTATGCATGCATGGAAGGACATAAGAGTTGAGAGTGGATCTCTGTATGTATGTATATAAAATGGCAAAAAGCCTCTGTCGTTGCCTCATCCTGTAACTCTACCCCTCTCTCTCTCTCTCTCTCTCTCTTTCATTCTCTGTCTCTGTTTTCCACTGTCGCTATCTCTGTCTATATGGCATTTCCCCATTTTGCTCGTTGTTATATTTTCACTGGCGAGTCACCAAAAACTCCGCGCTTGTTTATTTTATTGGCACGTAAATTTATGTGGATTTCTTTTCCCCCCTCTTCCCCTTATTTTAACCCACTCTGTCAGTTTTTCCTTGTTGTCCGTTATTGTTGTTTTCTATTTCTCTTGTTGTTGTTGTCGCATTGTATTTTGGTATAGAACGCGCAGGTTTACCATTTCACCAATTCAGCCATACAAATATATGTATATATATGTATACATATTCTATATACACAATTGTATGATTTTTGTTGATTTTATTTATTTTTTTTTTTTTTGTTTTCCTATATTTTATAAATAATTTTTGGTTGAACGTGCAAAAAATGGACACACCCAATGGGAAAAATCAACGATAATATTTCGTAGACAGTTTTTTGTAAATAAACTAAGTTAGCAGTAGCCAATAACTGTACTCAAAAAATAGGTATATACATTATATATATGTAAATATATATAAGCAGATATGTATGTACTTTGTCAAAACTAACTTAGACGAAAGACTTCAGGCGGCAAATTCGAAAGAATTTGTAAAAATATAAATAATATAATATAAAATCTATATTATATATTGATCAGTATATTTTATGTTTCATTGTAAAGGAAATGCGACTGTCATCTTTAACGATATTTTAAATATTCTTTATATGGTTCGCTCTTTTTTTCTAGGAAAAGGTTAGAAATTACTTTTATCTAAAATTTAGATTCCAAATTGTCAAAACTTAACTTGGAAAAGCTAATCATAAATGTGTTTCATGACTACAAGAATTAAATAGTTAATACTTCCCTTAAATAAGTTTTCAAAAATTCAATTACTAGACTCATTTGTTCTATTGAGCTAAGGTAAAACAATTGAAAATGGAGCTGAGGTAGAATAATGCCCAATAAAATTATGCATTTATAACAAACAGTTTTTCAGGCAGTACATTAATATTCAATTATTTTTTTACTTGTAATTTCTTTTTATTACTGAATAATAACCAAGTAGAATGATAAGCTTCAGGTTTCAGTACATTACTCGGCAATCATAATTATTTTCAACTTATTTGTTCTGTTAGTTATTAATTTTGCTTGTTTGTTTAACTTCTTCTTATTCAGTTTGTTTAGGCTCTTTCTTTAATAGTTTGCTTTTCCCTTATATTCTTAAAAATTTCACCTAACTAGATTCCCATTGAACTGGCATATCATTCAAGTAAAAGTTTTGTTTATACCCTGGCTATAGAGCTCAATCAAATGTGCTCTATAGCCAGGAGTTTAAATACCCTATACCCTATGAGTTAGAGGTTACATTCAGATCAACAAAATATATATACATACGTGCAAGAAATATCTGTGCTATATAATCAATTAGAATAAATCTAATAATATGGAACCATAACTAAGTCCACAGGTGTCAAGTCAACTGCCATATTATGTATACAGAAGTCGTAATATTATGTCTTACCTTTGCTTACTGCTGATCTCAGCAGAAACTTAACTCAACAGAAATTACTTAAAATTTAAAAAAAAAACTTAAATAATTTGAAAATGTTTTGTTACAGGGTATTGGTATATGGGAGTTTAGATTTTAAATGATAACATTTTTTTTTTCAAAAGCAAATTTGAGTCTACCTTTAGCATAGTAAAAAAAATAAAAGGCAGCCAACAATAACTGAAAAAGAAAAAACAGCTAGTGAGAGAGACAGAGAGAAAGAGTAACGAAGAGAAAGAGAGAAAGTGGTTGTGGGGAAAGAGGGGGGCAAAGAACAGGTCAGCATCATCATCAATATGCAAAGGCCCAGGCAGATAGGCAACAAAAAAAAAAAAAAAAGAACGGAATTGTAGCCTGCCATTCAATGCGAGTAGAGCAAGAGTGGGAAACAGAGACAAGCAACGAATGACAGAGGGAGAGAGAGAGGGGTAGAGAGAGCCCCCAGCTTCACGTTCCATGCTGTCCAATTATGCCCCACACATGCAAATGCAACGTGCACTACTCCAATCCAACCAACCACACACCCACCCAAGCCACCCATTCAACCATTCACTCACTCACTCACTCACTAGCCCAACCATTTGCCACCGTCCCCAGGCAACCACTCAGCGCGCTTGTTGTGCCCGCGAGGCAGTTGGCCAGAAGCGGCACAGCGACACGACGAGGACGACGACAACGAACCAGGCCCATGAAACGATCCAACAAGCGACACATGGGCATGGGTGGGTTCCAATACGATTGAGAGAGGAAGATAGCTTTGGGGGGGGAGGGGGATGATGGAACTCTGTTTCAATTTGCACCCATACATGCATGCATTCATACATACACACATTCAACGATGCTGCAGTGGCCCTCCCCTCTCTTACCCACTGCCTGGCTCGTTGCCTCGAATTCTCATTTCTTTCTTTTTTTTTTTTCGCGTAACGCAAAAATTCGGCGAGCTGAGCAGGAAAAGGAAGGATGAGATGATCCCAAACATTGCTCTTGCTCTTTCACTCTACATATCCTTGTTGTTGTTTTTTTGCCGTCTCGTGCTAGTATTGTTGTTGTTGTTGTTGCTGTTATTGGTGTTGTTTTTGTGTGCGTTCTGTTGAAACAATCGATTTATTTTCGGTTTCATTTCTGATTGGCAATATTTCATAGCCATGTCGTTCGTTGGTCCTTTGTATTTTTTTTTTTGTTTTTTGTTATTGTTGTTGTTTTTCTGTTACCCCCTTTCCCTTCTCCCTTCCCTTGTGTCAGTTTTGAAGGGGTATAAACATTTGATTTTTCCCCTGTGCTCTTTTTTTTTAAGCAATCGGACAGCGAAATGTATTTATACAAATGTTGTACAAAAAACAAAAAAGTATAATCAAATAGCCAAAATTTGTATACTCTTGCAGTTGTTTGATTTTGGCAATCTGTTGCGCACTTTTTTTTTATAAAAATCTTTGGATATTTTTCTGTAAAAAAGCCTTTGTTGTTTACTTGAGGTTAACAAATGTCTTTCTTATAAAGCAAAAATAACTCTTAAGTAATTACATATCAAGAGATTCATTTTTTTGGCTATGCTACAAAGAACTAAGTTCCAAAGGATTTCAGTTTCTTTCAAATGGCTTAAGAAATGAAATTGATAAGAAATATTTTGTACTTTTGATCATTATTTTTAGATTAATAGCTTTTGTTGTTAAAATCAGAACTAAGATAAGGAAGTAATTAAGTTCTAAGTATTCTGGATATGTAAAGAGTTTTTATAACGAATAAAAAAAAATTGACTTTTAATTCTAAATAATATATATTCATTTATTAAACTTTAATAATATTCTTCATTATCTTTTCAAAAGCATTTAACTGTTAACAATTACTCATCGACCCAAGCTGATGACAGGCACAGTTAGTGGAAGTTCATCAAATTTTTATAGTGCATTAACTAAGTGACAAATTGGCTTGTTGTTTATTAACAATAAGATTTTAATTGTCAAGTCAAATATATATATATATATGTATTTCATTTGATTGATAAGGCTTAGAAAGAAGAAAAAACAGATCGATAGAGAATGCTTATAATAATTTCATAAATCAAATAAAAATTTGTGCATTTTTCTCCATTAATCCTTTAATCAAATTCAGTTAAAAATTTTCATGCCTAAATTATTCAATTTTTATCTAAAATATTTTTATTGAATTTATAAAAGAAAAAAAATTCATCATTCCACACATTCTGAACATATCACCTAATAGAATTTTACACTTTTTCTACAAAAGTGATTTAGCCCTCGTTCGCATAGATAAACGCCCACTTTTTTTTTCCTGTGCGTTAATGAAAATTGCTTTTTCGAAAAAAAAAAGAGGAAAAAGGGCAACATTGTTCGTTAACGCCTACAATTACACTCGTGTCTTGTGGCTGCGTGTTGTGTATCTGTGTGTGTCTGCTTGCTTTGACACTTGTGTTTACACAAGGAAAGAAGAAGAGAAACTCATAGTCGCCTACACGGCGTATGGGCAATTTATATCAGCATGTGAAAAAACGCAAAAGATTTTACTTTGCTGTCGCTTGAATATTTTGATTCTACAAAGTAAATTCTTTAGAGTCTCAATCGAAACATACATATATAGTTAAAGCTAGTCTAGTAAAATATAATTAAGCCTTCTATTGATATTAATAATTACTGGTTTGTAAGGCTCAGAGTCAAGGATTGAATGACTGTATTATATAGTTCAAAGGGGCTTCTGAATCGTCGAAGTACTTTACTTACTTTTATAACTTTGCGAATTTGTTTGAAATCAATTTAAAATATATTTGAAGAATCATTTTAAACTTTTCAATTGGAAGTGCTTAAAATTTCATCAGCTTCTTGTGTGATATAAGAAATATAAGAAAAAGAGCGCAAATTAGTTTATTTATATTAAAGATATATAAGAAAAGAATACAAATTAGTTATTGTATTAAATATTTAGAAAATTAAGTTATACTAATAATTTACCTCCTTCTTCAGCACAGTTTCAAGTCAGACTCTTCCCCTCCTACCCCCTTTTTCCTCTTGACTTTTTATTGCATTTTCTATTTTCAATTGAAATTGTTGCCATATTTAAACAATATATTTACCTCGATATCGGTAATAGTCATTAATTTTGAGATGCTACCCAAATAAACCTGCATCATGGGACCCCTATTCATTTATTAAAATTAAAATTATTTATTCAGGCTTTTTCTCCTTTTCTATTTTATCAGCCATTGCCAATTTGCAATAATTATTTCTATTTCGCCATATTTTATTGAATTTTTTGTTTAGTTTTTTTGCAATGTTTCGTTGCTTAGTCAATTATTTAAATAAATAATGACCACATCGATAGGCGGCTGCAACGCGTTATTTTTCCTTCTCCTTTTTTGAGGGAGGGAGTTCGAAAATTGCCAAAATGCCAATTGAAGCGGGAAAATGCGTTTCTATTTGTTCTGCATGAAATATGCAATTATATATAACTGCTATACATATATACATATCTGTAGTATATAAGTCCTTTATGTACCTAATGCAAATGCCATCATTTATATGTATATACATATGTATATGTATGTATGTATGAGTATTTACCTATGATATATAAAATTGTCTGTACATTTGCATTTCGCTTTACCGCAAAAGTTTCATTTCCGTTTTGTGTTGCACCATAAAATATCCATACCACACACAGTTTGCATCGTGTGTGTGTGTGTGTGTGTACGTAAAGGGAGGATGGTGGTGGGAGTAAGTGCAGCAGCCGCGAATATAACAAATAATACGACATAACTAGTGGCAAATGTCAACAATTTTAGTCAGCTTAACGTAGACTTTTGGAAGGGGAAATGCAATGAAAATCCATGGATTCATATTCAATCAATGCAAATGGGCAATAGGAAACTACAAATTTTTTTAATAAGTTTTAATAAGTTGTTAAGAAAAATGGCTTTTAGTTTATAAAAAAAATTGTTCTAATTGTATTCCCAAAGACTTTTTTACGTTTAAGAATATCTAGTCTCTATATACGATCTTTGTCTTGGGTAAATGGATCTTATATAAACAAGTGAACAAACTTTTTTGTTCTTGCAAAGTTCTTAGAATCTTTCAGAACTTAAAAGCCGTTGTTTTGATTGGGGTTAAATGGTTTTTCATTTTATACTCGAATCAACAACTGTTCATCAAAAGATGTTCAGAACTCAATTTTTCTTAAAAAATTAAGTTTAATAAATTTTTGTCTAATAAAAATTCACAGTAAAAGAAACTACTCAAACCCATCTTAACCCATTTCCATTTTTTAAAGGGTCTTCAATTTTGCACTTTTCAAATTAGAAAATAGTATTTTGGCCTTTTTGAAAATCGATTCGATCGTTCCAATATGATGATGATGGTTGTTTATTTTCGAAACTGACTAGAAATCCTTGATGCTTGTTTGCTTTCTGTGTTTTCATTTTATTAGCGAAATGGTCTTGCCATTCAATTTCTGCACTCTGCAGCCCCACCTCGTGGTCCAGCACCTTCATCTAATCAATATTTCCGTTATTGGCATTGCAACTACAACACAACTGTAACAACTACAACAACTGCAACAACAACGACAACGCTGCATAAATTTCAAGTCCCATTTTAGGGTTATTGGCGGTGAAAAGTGACGGGGAGAGTGGGATGTAGGGGGAAGTAGGATGACTGCGGTTTTGCAGCAAGCCTTCGCGTATTTCATCTGGCAGCGGGTAACGACGCGGCCGCCAAACATTGTCGTTGTCCTCACACTCACGCCCAAACACACACACACACACACACACACGCATAGTTATGTATGTGGACTCTCTCCCAAAAATTCCAGTCAACTCTTTCGGTCCGGTCATATTTCTAACTCGCAACCAGATTCCCATCCTTTACTCTCCACTCCGCTCCACACTTGGTCTTTTTGCCCAGAACTCAGCTTACAGCACAGCGGAGGATGATGGAGAGAGAGAGAGAGAGAGAGAGAGAGAGAGGGGGGAAAAGGTCCCCGCCCCATATTGTCGTTAGCTTTGCTGGTTTTACGTTAATTTGCACAATTTTTGAGTTATGTCAATCGATTTCTAATGGGCGTCGCGTATGCGTAGACTACACAATCCCCCTCGCATCCCTCAACCAACCACGACTACTATATCACTATGTCTAACTTTGAACAGCCGTTACCGTGGTTTGAGCCGGACAACGGGTAACGGTAGGTGGTCGAATATCGACGATGACGATGATGCTCAATTTGTAGTTTTATAATTGAAATAAGTTCTCCCCCAATTGCATTGAGGTTTGCAATTCCCATTCAACCATTTGGCTGCCAGCAAGGGGAGGGGGGAAATATGCAGCAAGGTAAAAGTGTTTACCGCTGATTGAGGACCAAAGGATTAGTCAGTGCATTTCAGATTCTTACTGCAGTCACCTGCTTGTGGATGAGATTACCAACAGCTCCAATTAGCCACAGTAGCCTGGGACATCAATGACGACATGGGATATCCATCATACCCATGGATATTTGTTTACCATCCATCACGCCATTCATTAGTCATTTCAAGAGTGAACCAGTTGTCGGTGAGTTAAGTCAGACTGACGATTTCAAAGTATCCTACAACAAGTTTGAATCATCATCAGAGCAGACAAATAAGTAAAGTATTTCCACAACTGATTTGGAATTTCTTCAAAGTCAAAGGTCTAAGATTTCACAAAATACATTAATGTGAGAATCAAAATGTAATCTGATCTGATATATATATATATATATATATATATATATATATATATATATATGAATAAATAAAGTATAGTGTATTCCACCAGTAGAGCATCATGATGCTTCTTATATTATACTTCTTATTACTTACTACTCAGACAACATGTCAAAGTTCGAAAAGAACAACAAATATCTCGATGGTAGCATAAAACAAATTAGGCAAATTTATCTACAAATATTTTTTGATCTCTTTGATGACACAAAAGAAGGTCATTAGCACTAACTAGTTTAAGTTTAATCTATTTTATCTATGTAGATACTTTTATACATATGTATTTGTTTTATTTATTATTTTATAACTAATGCTTTATAGAGTTTTTGTGGCCTCTGGTGTTTCATTGATTAATATGGCATAAGAATGCCCAATTATTATTTTACTCTAATTAAGTTTCATTTTAAAATAAAGGACAAACTATTAAAGTAAAGTCATAAAACTTATAAAAACTATTCCACTTACTTTCTTTAAAGATAAAGAGAGATAAAGTTCATTGCTCTTTATCTCTCTCTCTCTCTCTTTATCTTATCTTATCTTTCATTTTCTGTTTATATAATCTTCATAAATATTTTAATCTTTCAAGATCTATGAATCTGAAAGCTTCTTAAGTTAAGTAAAAGACAATTTGTATTTTTACTTACTTAAATATTTTCCATTTACAATTACACCAAAAAAAAAACAAATATATAAAAACCGTGAAAATTTTCACTTTTGCTATACAAAACTGACTCATTTCGTGACAGTTACAAGGAATGGTACAATTTTATATAACTTTCTAGTATCGAGTCGAGTTTAAAAAGTAAGAGTTAAATTAAAATATCAATATTTAACTCCTAAAAGACTCTGTCAAGTGTTGAGAATATCTTGAAGATGTTGTAGCCTTACACTTTGAAATATAATTTTTATTAGGAGAAAATAATAATGATTTATTTATAATAATAAAGCTTGTTAATTTATAGTATATATAAAACTTTATCTGTAATATAAAACTTTACGTACTTTCAGTTATTTATAAACTCAATCGATAAAGATATATATGTATATATCATACAATCTTCTAGATATATCATATCTATCTTTAAACTACATTGCAGAAAAAGCATTCAATATATGAATTTGGTTTCATATTTCCATCTGGTTATGCATTTTTCGATTGTCGTTTTTTTCATAAAAATTTTATACACAAAATATGCAATTTCCAACCGCCTATAAATATGCAATGCATTTATGCAATTATTACGAACTCGCACACACACACACAAATATAGCAAAACCAAATGAAAATAATATATTAAAAAAAAAAAACGCCAACAAAAAAAATAAATAAATTGGCAAACCAAAATCCTCGCCATGATAATTGCAGTCGGGACAATTTTTTGCACACACACACACACACAAGAGACACATGGAGGGGATTGGCTAGGGAAAATGGTCAGATGTGGTCAGCCGCCATCAAATGTTGTCATTAAATTCAGTCTAATGGGAAGAGGAGGGAGTTGTGGTGGAGGGGGGGAAGGCTCACTCATAACCTGTCGTGGCACAACAAACAGAAATTGCATTTTATATTTTATTCACGAGTGCGCAAAAACGGAAAATCAAAAACAGCTACAAAAAAAAATAAAAAGAGAAACAAAAATAAATGTGATAAAACAAAAACCTTGTTTATTCACATTCGAGAGTCCATCCGATAGAGTTGGGGTATATACCTATGTACCTATGTATATATATATAAATATATATATATAGAATATATGTATACAGCTGCATATAGTCAATGTTAGTGACGCTCGCTCTCTCTCACTCTTTCTCTACTTCGCGCTGTTGCATATTCGTTGCCTACTTACAGGCGAATGGCCAATGATAAATAACGGTTAATGCAAACTAGCGACAACATGGCCCTTTGAATTGGTTGGCATTTGAAAATTACACAAAAAGAGCCTCCCCATCGAATTTTAAATCATTTGGCACATTGTGTTGGAGACAAGGTTTTAAGGGGGTATTGGGCAGGGATGGGGTTGATTTGTGGGGGGTTGAGGGTATGTAGCACTATGTTGGTTTATCCAGTTTGCAATTTTGTTGTAATTGCTTTTGGCATGGCCTATGTGTTAATGCTGTTGTTGTTGTTATTGTTGTTGGTTCTTTTTTGTTGTTATTCCTTTATATACAAACATACACAACACATACATGCATACATATAATAGTTACTCGAATTGCTCGCTGCTTTTGGGGATCAGGGAAATTTCGTGATATTCGTTACTCCGTCTCTCTCTCTCTCTCAGCCCCCTTACCCCACATATAAATTTACATATGTGGCTGTTGTTCTGTATTGTTGGCCGTGCTGTTTTTGCAATTGGCTGCTGGTAAAATATGTCCACGTTTTATTTAACGCGTTTTTTGACTGCACAACGTGCAAGCGGTCCTACCCTCCTCCTCCCTATCTCTCTCTCTCTCTCTATCATCTCGGCCTGCCAATACATAATCGTTGGTACCGAGATCGAGTCAAGTGCGTGTCAGAGGCGTAATTGCGTTTATATATTGGATGGTTTCCAATGCATTGGCAATTTTTGCCTAAAATGACACGATAAATTGCACAATTTGCAATCCTTGCATGATTTCTATTCAATTTTAAAGTTAACTCAATGAAATCATGAATGGCAAGTTTCAGAAAGTATCCAATTCTGTCTTTATATATTTCCACATATTTTGAAAAGGCATAGAAAATTGGGTGATTGTTTTTTTCTTTTCCATATTTTAGCCTTTAAAGTCACTTATTTAGACATATAAAATGAAGCTAGTGTCCAGTATAGTTTTAGTTTAGTTTATAAATCATTATGCCTTACACTATAATGATATTTATTATATGTTTATTTTACATACATATATCGCTCTTTTTGATATCTAAACAAAGACATTGATAGTTTTTTTTATAGCCATGAATCAAAACATTGTACAAATATGTCATTAAATATATATAGAGAAGTCATTTAGTTTCGAGTACCTTTATAACACTTATATGCAGAATGTTCTGATTAACAGATGAACAAAAAGTAAGCATATAGGAAATAATTCAACACTATAAACTATACGTGGGTAAAAGCAGCTCATTGAGGTGAACTGGCTCATTCGTTCTTTTTTTCGAAGTGAGCCAACTCACTCATATGGCTCACTGGCTCACTTGTAGATAGCTTATAAGTTTACTTTGCGATCGCCAGTTGAGCGAACAATAAGAACTAGTGTGCCAAACTGAGCTAGTGAGCCAAACTGAACTAGTGAGCCAAACTGAGCTAGTGAGCCAAACTGAGCTAGTGAGCCAAACTGAGCTAGTGAGCCAAACTGAACTAGTGAGCCAAACTGAGCCATATTGAATGAACAAGCTCAGTGGCTCAGTTCAGTGAGCCATTCATTTTGGCTCACTCACTCATGAGCTACCCAAGTATACTATAAACAGGCAACAGGACAGTGCATAAGTTCTTAAGTTGGGATTAGAGTTTTTAACATTAAGTTAATGTTGTGTCGCATTCATTTCCATTTCATTAAATTCCTAAACTTAATCATTATTCACTGAACTTTCCGATAATATTTTTTTTAAACTAACAAACAATCAATGCAGTTTTATTACTGGTCTAATGTTTAAATGTTTTCAAGTACGTTATTCTCTATTAAAAGTGTCCTGACCAAAGGACATAATTAGCATGAACCATATGGTATGGATGAAGTGAACAAGTTTTCCAATAATCAATTGGAGAATAGATGTGTTTCTTGTAAATATACTACAGATTGGTAATATATTTGCTAAACCATCTTGCTAAGCTTTTTTTAAAAATCGTACGCGACTTATAGAATTCAATTCTTGATTTATTTTTTCAAGGGGTTATATCTACTTGTAAACCCAAAAAATTTGTAAACAGAATAGATGAATTCAGGTAATGATCGAAGGATTATGCAAAGTGTCGATTTTTAACAAAATAGCGGCTTCCTTAAAAAAAAAAACGTTTGATTTGAAAATTTTTTTGACTTTGAAGTGGCTTAAAAAATCCAAATAATTTTCAGAATCCTTTTTCCTTCGATCATTACCTGAAAAAATATCTAAGAATATCGTGTGAAAATTTCAATCCTATCGGTTAAGCCGATTTCAAGAAATCTTGCTCACCGACTTTGAAAACATAGTTTCGAGAAAAACGCAGTTAAAGTTTTGGGAACTGTTAAATCTAAGTTGAAATGCGCGTATGCATCTTCACTTAATAGCTAATTTCTTTGAAACTAATTGCCGGATCGATGTGGAATTTTTACACAATATTTTTAAATATATGTACATTCAATTTAACCAAAAAAAAAAATTTTAATTTTTTTGAAAAGTAAACACCCACACGACTTGATTTTATTTTCAACAAGTTCTCACGAATATTACCACCGAGCAGCTATCATATTGTCTCTAGCTAAGTTTTTAAGGTATCTTAGTTCATTCTGTATAACAATGTTTTATAAAATTTTACTGGCCAGGGCCAAAACTAATGTAATGAATAATCAATTATATTGTAGATTTCATTAGGAATACAAGATTTTTTTTTATGAATAGATTTTTCTTTATGGAAATTTTGTGTGTGCAAACACACACGGCGGTATATTCAAATTGATTATGCAAAAAGTACACAAATATCCCTTTTCATATCCTTCCACCCACTCTCATTTGGCGTAGGCGAGATGAGACTGTGGCTAGGGTTAGGGTGAGGGTTAGGGATGGTGGGATAGGGGTTGACATTCCCTACTTCTTGTGTCGCTGATGCTGCCGCACACAATTCATTTGCATATTTTATTGGTTGCCATTTAATTATTTGCATTTTACAACATTTTTTGGGCCATGAGACCCCCCAAACACACACAGACATAAACACACACACACACACACTGATGATGTTGATGCCGTTACTGGTTTTGCTCTTTGACCGCCCTGGCTTATGCTGCATTTATTTTCAATTAATATTAATAAAGCAGTACAGTCGCGCACTGTGGGTCGCAGTTGGTAGAGGGACGAGATGAAAATATGCATATGATGTATATATATTTATATATAAATTGTGTATTTTTGAGATTAATTACAAAATAGTAATATATAAAGGCTCTTTTGCACATTATTTTGTATACACACACACACACACATGCGCATGTATTTGTGTATATGTTTTCATTTTGCAATTTACCAAATAATTATTTTGATAACAAATTCTTTAGAGTGTTGGTTTTTGTATTTGTTGCTGCTTGTTTTTATGGCATTTTTGGTTTAATTTGCATATTATTATTGGCAAATTATTTTAATTGCATTTTGTGGCCATAAATGTGGTAACAAAAAACAAGAATATGAAAGGGCGAAAATTAGAAATATATAATAATAATGGTACAGTCACAGCAAAAGATGAAAATATAATTCCGCGTTGCCATGTCAGAGTTCATTTGTATTTCCATATGAAAATTAATATTTCAGCTTCAATCGGAATTGGAAATTTCAACACGAATTGTTAACTGAAAAGCATTGAATAAATGAAATTTGTAGGTTTAAGAAATATTTCAAAAATATTTAAATTTAATTAATCAATTGAATATTAAATTGACAAAAGGAAATATAATTCTAATATAGTTTCATGCTTTTATTTAAACTGAGATAAATTCCAAATAAAATCTTATTACCTTCATTCATTTTCCAGGCACTTGATTACGATTGTGAAGTCCAAGGACAACAGGACATTCCACAGGCCATTCAACTCTTGGGTGAGATGAATAGCAATGTTAAACAGGTCACAGATCTCGTTGAGGGAATGTTGCAACGTGTCAAACGTGGCGAATTGACCACAGAATATGGTCTGAGTTTTCTGGAAGTCAAATATCACATGCTCCTTGATTATTTGATTAATCTTACTTATGTGGTATTGCGTAAATGCTCTGGCGAGACTATCGAAGGGGATCCATCAATTGAGCGATTAATCGAGATACGTACTGTCCTGGAAAAGATACGACCCATTGATCACAAGTTGCGCTATCAGATTGATAAATTGGTTAAAACGGCCACAACTGGAGTATCGAGCAGTACAGATCCCACACTGTATAAACCAAATCCAGAAGAGATGATGAGTGCAGCTGGTGCCAAACATAATGATGATGATGATAATGACTCAATAGATGGAGGCCAGAACGATGAAGAAGATGACGAGGAGGATGGCAGTGATAGTGAAGAGGATGACGATGAAGCTGGTGCGGCAAAGAAGCCGCGCAAAGCAGCTACAGCTGGCAAAACTGGAGTCTATGTACCGCCACGCATTAAACCAGTGTACTATGATGGCGATGAGCGGGATGGCGACAAGGAGAAGAAGGCCATGGAGCGAGCCAAAAAGAGAGCCATTACGTGAGTTTGGCCCTACATTCAATCATTTCTTTCACATTACTTAATTCATTCATTTTGAATTTGTAGAGCCTCCATGATGCAGGATCTGAAAGAGGAATGTTTGGATGCCCCTATTGAGATATCTTCGGGTTCACGTGCCCAGCAAATATTGTCACAGACACAGAAAGAGAGACAGGAGTACGAGGAGACCTATTTAATGCGTCTGCCAGTGACAAAGGCGGATAAACATCGTCAACGCAAATTGACTACACTGGGTAAGATAAGTTGTCATACAAAGGCAGACATAAACAAGAACTATCATTAATACTTCTTCTCAATTACATTACAGGCACATTAGGTGATGAGATTCTTGGCGAGATTAGCCGAGAATCAGCTCTACGCGGTGATGGCAGCAAAAAGCGCAAGTTGGCCAAATCGCGAAGCGGCAAGGGCAAGAAACGTGGCGGAAAAAAGCGAAAATTCCACTAAAGGGCCAAAGTACGAATATAAAATTTATTTATAGATTTCTATTGAATTATTTGCTTTAAAAACATTTATCAGTTACAATTAATATTTTTGATATTTTTACAAATTTTAAATATTGTTTAAACTATTAAGTTTTTGTCTTTAACTCAATTAAAGTTTTTACTTCAAATTTTCTTTCTAAAAACTGCGTTTTTTTTCTTTTAATTTATTGAACATTTATTTACAGCTATTTGTTCAACTTTTTATCTTTGCAATAAATGTTTTTAAAATATTAAATAAACAAAATAAAGAAAAAGCGAAATGCTTTAAACAAAAGCAATTAATGCGCATTGTAAACTGCAAGGAAACAGTTTGGGCCACAAAATTGCAAAAATATATTTTAAATTAAGAAGTTTTCAAATTAATTACAAAATTCAAAATTACAAAATGTCTAGAATATATTAACTAAACAAAAAAAAAAACGAAAAACAATTTCCAATTTAACAAAATTAACATTTAAGGCACAGCAAAATTTACAAACGAAAATAAAAAACCAAAAAACTCAAAAATATTTCGTTGTTTTTAGGAGTCAAAAAAAAAAATGAAACAAAAAAAAAATGGAATGAAATTTTAAGAAAACTTTGGGCAAAATAAGATTTCGGCTGCTTTCGAGAGTATTTTTTTTTTTTTACTTTCTTGAGTTATTAAACAAAAATAAAACCAAACTCTATGTTGAAATAGTTAATGAAACAAACGAAACAAAATGTGAAAATACAAAAACAAACCCAAAATATACCACAAAGAAAATATAAAACCAAATAAAACAAAAAGAAATTTACAAATTCAGTGACAAAAAGAAAACAAAGCAGTTGCCTTACAAGATACAAGAGACCGGTTTAAGCCATAAGAAAAAAATTTAATATTTGAAATATTTGAATTTAAAAACCAAAAAACTAAAACAAAGAAGAAAAAAAAACAAAAAAAACAATACCAAGATCAAGAAAGAGACATATATATATATATGCATATTGAGCGATAATCTTAAGCCCCACCCACTACAGCAAAGAAAACGAAGATGAAGGACAGAAAACGAGAGAACATCTGATATGGTTAGAGAGATTTCTTTGTTTCGATTCTGGCCGTACAATTATTTTTAGAAAACTCCTAAAAACAACTGAATTTAGACACAAAATTTTATATATTTATTAATATATAAGAGACATTAAATCTAAGCCAACATTTTGAATAATCCAAAAAAGAAAAGAAAACGGAATGGAATGGAGCGTACGTCCACTTGAATAGTTTTTAAATTTCAAAAAAAAAAAAAAAAGAAGCAGTTTATGAGACAAAATCGAAAGATGAAAAGAAAAAACAAAACAAACGCGCATATTGAGACACACAAAAAAAAACAAAAATGAAAAAAAATATATATATATATTACCAACATATATAATTATTACTTTTAAATGTAAATGATAAATCAAGAAAAAGAAAGAAACGAAAGTAAAAACACAAAACAAATGCCAGTACAACTTTGCTGGCTTACTTCGGCCAAGTCGATTTCTTTATACCCTTGCAAATTAGGAGCATTATAGTCATTTGATCTTAATTCTTTGCGGTCCTTGAGTATAAGAGTTTTGACATACCTAAAGATACCCAACTTGATGCTGCAAACGAAAAGTATTTCTCAATGTTTGTAGTTTTCCGATTTAGGTCAAATTTCGTCCCACACTTTACCACTGTAACCTATCTATTATCGGCCGATTTTAACTATAGTATTTGATTGTTATTTGAATAGTATTTAGAAAGATTAGTCCGACGAAAACCATTGGTGGTAAAACCATTTCAAGAATCTATATACATGCCATTAAATATTGTTTGTAGAAGGGCGAGATGTCTGCCTTCTTTTTTTCCCCCAGAAATAAGTGTAGAAACTCCAAGAGTACTTCACTTCACAGATATGTATATTCACGTCTTTTCGATCTCACGTTATAAAGGCAATTAATCTAACTTAACATTACAGATTACACTACTTAGCATTACAGGCCGTGGTGAAAGCTCCGCCGTTCACCACTCCCGTCTCGCTCTCTAGCTTTCTACGTCATTGTGACGTAGACAATATAAACTATTTGCTCAGTTTTGCCTACCTATTGGAAAAGAGAGATATTTTAATAGAACAAGAACTAGTAGAGAGGAAACTTCGATATGATATCCTTAAAAAAGATATCTGTAAATATGATATTGTACTTACGTTATCTATTTTAGTGATAGCAAAAAATTTACAAAAACTGTAACAATATTTTTTATTCTATGCAAAAAGTGTACAAAACTGTCGCTAGAGTCTGGAAAGATATTACTCACTAACTTTCTAATATAAACCACGTCATAAGTTTCTCTCTCCCCTGTCCCGTTCTGTGGTAACAGATGCGTTTCCTAAATCCAAAAATGGATTAAATAAATATTTTCGAGAAAAATCCCAGATAAAAATCTCACAGTAAAACCATTTTCCATTCATCCCTGCCCAAGTCTGTCTGTTATATGAACACTTAAGCTGCGATTTAAATAAATATTTATATTTAAAATCAAAAATTTAACCATATTTAAACAAAATAATTAAAATATTTTGTTGATATATTACACTTGAACAGCTTTCTACAAAATTGGATATGAAATAACAGATTTTTGAAGATCAATTGATTGGAAATGAAAGGTCTTAAAAGAAGTGAATGAAAAATTTGTTATTGCAATAAGGTGAAGGTACTAAAATACATACTTACGTATATGATTTTCTGATTGTTTAACTATATACATTTTCCACAAACTAGTCAACTAATTTCAATCATGTTTTAGCACTTCCCTTGCCCTACTCTGATTTTTGTAAGATCAGAAGAAATTTTCGCTATATAACAAAGATAGTTAGAGACAGGCAAAGAGTAACACTTCCCATTGCTTTCATCAGTTAAAGATAGTTAAGGTCAAACTCCTACAGTGGTACGAGTATAGCAAGATAATTATGCAAGGGTATAAAAATACAACAAAAACCACAATCTAGTATTAAGTTAATTAACTTTTAAATGGAAGCAAAGCAAAACTTTTGGCTTTTACAACCAACTTTGACTAAAGGATGAATAAAATTTTTTCCAAATTTCCCAATTTCAATGCGTTCGAATTATGGAACGTTTATTGAAACAAATGAACTTTTTGGCTATAAATCTTAATGGAAATGCAACGTATAAGGCAGACAACAAATGGAAATTACCACATAAATGCAATAGAACTCGAAATTATTTACAGGCAGCAAACTTGAACAACAAAAATGTGAATCGTTTTTCATTGTTTTTCAATTTTTTGTGTGTGTTTTTTTTTTAAAGCAATTAAATAAATTAATTTAATTAATTTATTTACTTTGAAAGCTGAAAGACTGAATATGTTAAAAAAAAAAAAAAACGAAAAACAAAAAAAAATGAAACCTAAAACGATAACGAAAAATACTAATGGAAAAAAAATGATGATGAAGAAATACCAAAAACTTTTCTCAAGCGTATGGAATGGAACTTAAATAATTTTAATAGCCGAATTTCTAGCACAAATTAATAATGATTAAATGTGAAAAGTGAAAATACAATTTTTATATATGTATATTCTTTTCTGTTTTCTATTTGAGTTTTGAGCAAATTTTCAAATTTCTGATTTTCTGTTGAAACATTTTTTTTTCGGTTTTACTTTTTGCCAAACGCGCCCCAACAAAAAATGTTTTTTTTTTTTAACAAGAAAAAAATGGGATGAACAAATATGTGAAATGAAAACGGAGATATTGCAAAATGAAAAGAAGATGCAGAGAATGAAACAAAAGAGAACGAATGTAAAGCACAAAACAAACAACAACAACAGCAACACAAAGTGAAAAAGAAGAAAAACAACCAAACAAAAGTCGCCTTAGCCAAGCACCACAAATAAAATAAAATAAAACAAAACAAAGAAAACTAAAGAATAAAATAAAGAAAATTTGTAAACCACATAAAACAAGGAAAAAAAACAAAATACTAAAAATACAAAACAAATATAACAAAAAAAAAAAAACTACTGAACTAAAATACCAAAAATTTATTTGTTGTAACATTTAAAAGAAATAAACACAAACACACACACACATACACACGAGAAAATAGTGCAAAAAGTTACAAAAAAAAAAAAAAGAAAACAAACAAGAATTAAAAGCAAATAATTTAATTTTTATAGCCAAAAGAAGAAAACCGAATCGGATTGTATTTGGATCGGAGGGATCGTTAGATTTTGGATCGTTTAGTTATTAAGAAACTTTAAAAAATTCCATAAAAAGAAAGAGGAAAAATCAACCAAAAGAATACTAAATCGATTGGTTAATTAGTGATAGCAGAGAAATGTTTATAAACCAAAACGAATTCGAGCTTACAATTATTTTCGAAAACAAAATCACAACAAAAGTTTAACAAAAAAAAAAAAAAAAAAGAACATTAAAAAATTCATTTTGGCATAAGTTCTCGAAACGAAGCAATTTTTTTTTAGGTTCTAAAAATGATGTTGTATAGAAATGTGTGAGAGAAAGTGAAGAAGTGTAATATTGATGAAAAGCACACATAAAAATATTGAGTACATATTGCAATTGTGTGGAAAATGAATGGTTGGCACTCAGTCACATGTAAAATTGATATATAAGTTTGAATTAATCTACCAAATGTAATGATTAAGCAAACATTATAAACTAACTAAAACATAATACAAAATTCCAAACACACTCACACACACACAGACACAACAACAACACGAACAAACTGATGATAAAATAAAATTTCAAAAACTAACAAAAACTCTAAATTTAAATCTACTTCTTTCTTAAGTTTTTTTTTTAAACTTCATTTCTTAAAGCTGATTTTTCAAGTTTAGATTTAGGTGAATTTCTAACCCTTAATTTGCTTTAAGAATTACTTTTACAGGTAAAATTCGAACTTTAATTTAAGTAAAATATGAATAATAATAAAGGCAACTTTCATAGCAATGATAACTTTAATAGGCGTTACAAAAAATATCCAAAGTTAACTAAAGGTCAAGACAAACTCTTGGAAGGCTAGTTGGTGGGACAGACTTGCAGCAAATTTTAGTTGTCGTTAAATATCAAGGAGCAAATGAAGACTAAGCTCCTAAATTGAAGAAAGTTAAAAGTTACTTTAATCAAAACGTCTTTCAACCGGTAATGTCGGTTTCTTCTTTAATAATGATGAAATGTTCCAACTTAATTTAATCAAAGGGTCCAAATGCTTTCCTAAGATGTAATGACGGGTTATCAAACTATCAAGTTAAGGTCTTTGTCAGGTTTGCTTATTTATGGGAGCATATTCTATATAGGAAAAGGTGAGAAGGTATTTTGAGTCAGTTTTTATTGTCCCAAATTTTCTATTTATACAAGTTTTACTTCAAATTTGAGTGCTGGGTGTTGTAGTATGAAGACATAGCTTTTTTTGTTCACAACAATTTAATGCAATATTTGAAAATTTGAGCGATTCCCAGACAATTTCCAAAAATGTAATTTTTCGTGATTTTGAAAATTCTTGAAAGTATAGGGTATCATACGACGAATCGATACCAGTCGTTCGCACCTGTTATAATTCACTGAGAATGGCACTGGTTCATGATTCCCCTTGGCTCAACATTTCCCACCTTCACCTACGATTTGTTTGTTCAGATTATGTAACTAAACCTACATGTTGTAATCACAAAATAATGCGGAAGCGTAGCAAGACAGGGCTACATTTTTTCTGCAATTTAAGAGTTTTCAAATGGCAACAAAAGCGTCCAAGCTTGCTAAATTCATTTCCTTTATTTTTTTCCTTTATTTTTCTGCCGACTGAATTGAATTTATTTGTATGCCGATCCATTTAAAAAGTTGGTCAAGATTTTCAGCCCGTTTCGTATGGGAAAATTTGCAGTATTCAATTTTTATACCCTGTACCCATAGGGTAAAAGGGTATATTAAAGTCGCTAAAATGTATGTAACAGGCAGAAATATACATTTCTGACCCATAAAGTATATATATTCTTGATCAGCATCACTAGCCGAGTCGATTGAGCCACGTACGTCTGTCCGTCCGTCTGTATGAACACCTAGATCTCGGAGACTATAAAAGCTAGAGCTACCAAATTTGGTGTGAACATGCGTCTAATGCATAGACAGATCAAGTTTGTTTCAAATTTTTGCCACGCCCACTTCCGCCCGCGCAAATCGCGAAAACGTATTACTAGAGCTGTATCAAAGATATCGTATTCTTACTTGGCACACCTAATTATATACCCAAATTGGACCAGCTGACCAAATTTTGTCGAAATCGGACAATAAATATCGGAGATGTACCTATATGAGTTTTGCACTGAAGGCGACATTGGCTGGCAAGAGTGAGCGAGACAGCATGCGCTTGCTGTTGCTGCATGTTAAAGAGAATTTTGCATGAAATTGATTGGGATCTTGGGGGTGTTGGATTTTATTGAATATAAGGTACAGGGTATACTCAATGTCGGCAGGGACGACTTGCTTGCTTAATTTTTTGATTTAGCTTTTATTCTCTTGCAGCAAAGTTGATCGCCCGATAACGCCCTCTCGGTTCTTATTTACGCCAAAAAGGAACCAAATAAATCGTTTGTTTACAAATTTTAATGGCAGAAATAAATTGTTAACACAATGACAGTTTCCGTATTCGGAGAAAGGATCTTCTTTATGTATATGTGGGTAGAATTAATGTTTTGCGGTTTGTTGTAACGCTTGCATGAAGTCGGGTGGGGGACCGATTTTCATTACTTGCTGAACAAAAATATTGAAACATTAAATTTAGTTTTGATGCACATTCCAAAAAGGTAGTCTTGGGACTAATCCTGGTCGATATTAAACATTAACGTGTGTATGTGTGTGTTCTGTAATGATACGGGCGTGAAGTGGAAGGCAGCTTACATTTGGGGAACTCGGCCAAAGGGTTCCCCGTATATCTAGAGTACATTGAATCCGTGTGGACGCGAACATGGAACAAGTGTTCAAGCGATTTCTGTTATATTATGTCATTTTCAATTCACTTGCCAGAAACCTCAATAAACGATCACTTAGGTCCTCGATCAAAATGCTATGCAGCGTATCCTGTCTTCAACTTGTGTTAAAGGACATCTTTTCTCTCTGCTTGGGTTAACAGTTAGTAGTAGTCATTGCTGCTATTGCTCACTGTCCAGGCAGTTCTGGGTTGAGAAGTTGAGTTGTCCTTTTTGCAGGACAAGGCAGCTTCGACGGGAAACGCAACTTGGTAAGGACTAACTAGAAAGGGCATTCGTAGCTATATATAAACCACAGCCGGAAAGTTGGCCAATTCGAACTTACCAAGAAAACACATAAGCAAGAAGGAGGCGAGGGATCCTTGAAACGGCAAAGATTGACCATTAGCCTCACACTACGACGAATAACCATTTAACGGGCAGCTTCATCATATTTGAACATATTTTGATGACGATACAGTGGGCCGAAACAACCATAGAACAGCCAACGAGAGCCTTGCCTCTTCCAACGGCGGCGAGGGATCCTTGAAACGGCAAAGATTCACCATTAGCCTACCATCGGACGTCGATAACCAAATGCGATAGATAACCGTATGCTGATGCAGTAGGCCGGATCTATAGTGCCAGAAAATGACCAAACCTGCCAGAAATCAGAAAACTTGTACATACTTGGGGACTAAACCGTGAATCCAACTCTCTTGCTTCGGATAATTGCTATTCAGAATCGGTCTCGAATGGTCTCCACAAATATCCTTGCATTTTATTAGATCATTTAATTTGTTTTTTTCTTTTTGTTGGAATTTGGCAAAGTTTTATCGTTTAATGATTCAGATTTTTAAAATTTTTTTTTACATTTTTTTTTTTGTATTTTTTTTACTTTTTTTACTTTTTATTGTTTAACGTTTCTCGACCAAGACTAGAAGTAGACTGAACTAAACATTGCTTCGTATTGGGTAGATGAAATATTTGGAAAATCTCAGGTAACTATTTGAAGAGTTTTTGGTTTTTTCCATACTTCTAGGTTTTCTTTCTTAACACTTGATAAGTGTTGGAAAAAGTTTGAGTAATTTATTTAAGTTTTGGCGGCTGCTAACTGTTTTTCAAATGGTGCATATTAATTTTACTTATACTTTTGAAATATCGTAGATAAGCATTAAATAAGAAGAACTTTAATTGAAATTTCTTTGGCTTTTAGGGAATTTGCCACAAATCTCTTATAATACACGAAATGGCTACCAATTGGATGCTCTTCGTTCAGTTTTTCCCTTTCTAAAAATCTGAATGTCATGGAACGTTTTATTTGTTGGTTTTAACTTATATAAAATGAATCTTATATATTTTTTTTATTTAAAAGAAGCAAGAAGAAACAACTAACACTAGAAATATATTTTATATTGCCCATATAAAGTGACTTTTCCTAAGATGACTTTACCAGAAGGCATCGAATAGATGATAGATAGAAAGATAGGTAACGTTAGAAATTTACTTTTTCTACAGAAATATTTATTAAAAGATTCATATTTTTTTATATTCGCCGCCTAATGTACTTTAAAGCAGAAGGTTTTTGTTTAAGAAGATTTAAAAAACCAATTCTAATATGATTTATTACCGATGATTGAAAAAGGACAAGGTAACGCTATCTATAACCGTATAAAAGTAACTTATATACTTATCTAGTGACACGAGCGGATCCAAAGGTAAATTTTGGGGGGGAGGGGGGTAACTCAATGATCCACAGGCATGTTTTTGGGGGGGGAACTCAATACTCAAAAGTATCAATGTGTATTATGTTGTGTATTGTTCGTGTTAGAAACCTTTTGGGGGGAACTGGGGGTGAGTTGGATCCGCCACTGTATAGCGACTTACTTAAGTATCTATAACCATGTATAAGAACTTATTCAACAAATTAAAATCGTTCAAATTTCTTTATAAATTTTTGTAATTACATTTTTTGTTGTACATTTTTAACACCCGAATCTTCAGCTTCACAAACGATATAACAAATTAAATTCACTAGTTGGAATAATATAATAAAAGTAGCATCATTTATTCAGTAATTTTACATAGCAATGTATATATACATATATAGAAATATATTTACAAAAAATTGCACAGAATACTCTAAAAAAAACAAAACACTTTCTTCTAGTAACTCAGCAGCCTCTCCTATTATTTAATTATTCTGCATTTCCTTTAGACCAAAGGCTGAGTTGGCTGTGGCAATTGTCGCTCGGATTTCAACTTTTGTTTCTCCTTGAGCAGAGCATAACATTCTGGAACTTTGTTATAGAAATCGCATAGTTTCGTTTTGTCGTTGAAGGCCAAATATTTGCCACAATTGTAGAGACGAGGATGACCATTGACACATACGAAATATTTCTTGCAAGTCGTTGGATGACGATAATAACGCAATTCACCTTCCGGACTGACATCGACTTCGGGGGCAATGCCATCGACCAGTTCGGGGGCAGGACAATTGAAACCCAAATAGGCTTCAGCATTACAATTGCCAACTAGATCGGGCCAATCGCACTGGTATGTCTCCTCATTGAAGGCCAATCCCTCGGGGCATCTGGTTAGACTGGCCACACCATGGGCACAATTACGATAGACACCGCATTTCGTTTGATCTCCATTGGGATAAAAACCAAATTGACGTGGACATTCATCAGTGCCATTGGCTGGTTGCAGACGAGTACGCTCCTTGCAGGTGGAATATGGGGCATAGGTGCATTCACCTGTGGACTTGGTGCGCTGATGGAAGAGCAGACCATCGGGACAGAGCTTATCAACTGGAACATCATCTTGGCATTCTGTATAGGCATCGCACTGATCACCGGCAGCGAATCGACCATTTGGTGAAGGACACTCGGGGGAAGCCAAAACTGCAAAAGAAAAAGAGAGGAAAAATCTATTTAGTAAACAAATTCAACAATTTTTGATTCTTTGAAAGAAAAGATTCTACAATTAATGTAAACAACATTTTTTTTATTAATGGGAAAAAAACAATGAAACAATTCACTTGTCAAGGCCTTTTTAACTAAAGACTAGAAAACTCGAGCAGCATTTTCAATTTCGCATAGCTTCCACTTAAAGATTAGATTCTAGATTAGTAATTCATCCATTCCTCTGGGGCACTCCTATTGGCGGGCATGTTTACGCGCTGCCTTAATCTCGGCTCCCTTCTCCCGAATGGGACCACTGCAATTGGGCACATTATCAATATCATCGCATTGATTCAGCTCTTGGTTAAAGGCCTGATCCTCTGGACAGGCAATGCGACGTGGACGACCCTCAATGCAAATGAAATACACTTGGCAATTCTCCTGCGAGGGATGGAAAGTGTAGTCGGCCTCCTGTTCGCCCAACAAATCAGATTTGGGTGCCAGAGCTGGACAACGGAAACCCAAAAATGTTTCAGCATCGCACTCTTCAACCTGATCGGGCCAATCACATTTATAAGTGGCCGGATTCCAGGCCAAACCCTCAGGGCAATCGAAAACAAATCCCCGTCCACCTGCACAATTCATGAACTGGCCACAGTGACTGGCATCGCCCATGCGATAATAACCAAACTGATGTGGACAATCGTCGGTGGGTTGTGCTGCCTGGAGACGAGCCGATGGCTGTGTGCATTCCACATCAATTGGATAACCACATGGATAACCGGTAGACTTTTCATTGTAGAGCAGACCATCGGGACACAACTTCTCCTCGGCCACACCGTTTTTGCATTCAATGTAGGCATCACAGGATCCGGACACTGGAGCTGTGCCATTTGCCTCACGGCATCCTCCGGCAGCAGCGGCGGCAGCTAAAAGAGACAACAATCGATGGTTAATAGGATTCTAAGTAGAGGGTAGGCATATCGAAAGCTTACCTCTAATGATTTATGATGAAGATGCTGCCACTAATACAATAATTGTTTTCTTTTTTTTTGATATTACACTTAGTTAAAGATTTAAATGTTCTTATTCTTAAGTAGATAACAAAGCTTATATTCGAGATGATGAAGTTTGTAGAACCCAAGACTGACCTTAGGTCTTATACCATGTCAAATGGGAGCTAATTTTTACATATTTTTTCTTAGTTTAAGAAAAACTTTGGTCTGCATTTTATTCGACACTATTTTTGCCATTCAAAAACTGTAGAATGAATAAAGCAATGATGTTTTTGAGTACCAAAATAAGACTCAATTTAGAGGGTCGTAAAAACAAAATCGTGTTTCAGATCATCAGCAAAATATGCGTTCTCCACTTTTTGCCTTCTCGTGACAAAATGTTTCAACTGACTTTGACACAATTAGTCATCATATTATTTGTCAAATATTAAAGTAGGTTGGCTCACACCCTGTTTTCTTTAACTCGTGTAGGAATTTAGGAATTTTAATTGACTATGTAGGCACATTATGGTATGGTATGTACATACATGGTGTAATTATATGTGTATATACAGATGATACAGATATAGATAGTTGTATATACAAAAGTATTTGAAATTAATTTTATGTGGATTCCGGGGGGTTCTATTCTTTCAATTTTATTATCATGCAATAACTGAGTTGCCAAACATAATATGTATGGTGCAAAACTATTTGTCAAATAGAGCACAAAACTACTTCAACTGAAGTTAATAAATTATATACCTGTTCATAGCTTCTTCTATATCTTATATTTATAGATATCGTCGTAATCTTGATTTTCATACTTACTAACAATATTTTGGATTTTTATACAATTTCATTACTTTCTATGTAGTTACTAATGATGATCCATGATGATTATAGAACACAGTTAAACAGTTTTAAAACTTAATTAATATTCTAAACTGTAAGAACGCGTCGAGGTAATAATGATGGACCTTTTGGATTTGGATTAAATTGATCTCAATAAAATCGTTAGGAATAAAGCAATTGATATTTTGTTTTACTATTTTGTTTTGTAATTATGCGACTGAGAAAGAATTTTGAACACACAATTGAAAGCATTTACGTCGCCTTCTTAAACTATCTAAAATTTAGATTCAATATAACAACTCGTGTTGTAAAATCTAACAAAGATTCTTAATAAATATTTATAGTTCAAATCAAACCAATAAATCTGCAAGTTAGCAACTATTCAAGTCTCTTAACATAATACTTATTTTGGTTTCATTAATCTGTTTGCCCATCTGCTTAAATGTATCAGAGTCTGTGACTTTAAAGTGAAAAACTTATCGATAATATAAGGAAATCGCTTTGCATAGAATAAAGTCTTTTATTAGTTATCGAAGTGTATCCTATTAGCCATACTTTTTATCTTCTCCTCATGCTAAGTTTTCACTTTCAGATAATTAAGCAATTTGGTTAAATTTGCATGAAAAATATATGAATGACATTATTTGCTAAAGAGGGAATAATCCTCGTTGAAAGGCTTAAGTGAACAGAGGCAGAATGTAAAAGGAGTTTAAAAGGCTAGAGTAATTTGAACTATAATATATTTATTTAAAATTAAAATGTATCAACTACTTATTTAATATCTGTTTGTGCTTGATAGAAATCGAATGATTTAAAGCTTTCAAATCAATATTTTACATTTAATTTATTGGTTCAAGAAATTAACCAAAATTTATCAAGAAAGCTAAATAATCTTAATTTGGCCTTCAGTTTTACTTAATAAATTGACTACCATAAATATATATATTTTCCAAATTCATTATGTTTGGCTGACATTTTCCCACACAACGTTCACACGTTCCCTTCATAATGAGCGCATGTTAAACTGAATTCAATAAGCTTTCCTCCGCACCTCTCGGGCACCTGCCAAAATCGAAACGATACAAAAACCATGAAATACAAAAAAAAAAAAGATGCAAAGGCTTTTAAAGGTCAGCATAACCAGCTGCCGAGCTAACTTCGACTTCAGCTGCGGGCACGCATTTGGACTCATCAAGCAAGAAGCCCCACGGGCTGGCTTCTTCCTCCATAGCCAGCAGAAACACACACATCTCTCGCCAATGTGTCCCAAAAGTGGACAAACTAGTTTCAATGCGGCGAAGGCAAACCAAACAATGGACCACCACAAAACCCAAAAACCAAGATTATGCAATATTGATTTTTGTTTACAACAACAACAACAACAACATCATTTATTATCTGGTCGTGTGTGAATTAATTTCTTTCGAGAAAGAGAGAAAACAACAAAAAATCGAAATGCTACCTAAGCGACCTTGAAAATTTTTTCAAAGAAATTTTTAATGCATTTGTGGGATAATTTTATTTTGGTTTTTTCTTCTTTTTTTCGTTGTTTATTTATTTGTTTAATTATTGCGGAAATTTTCGGTTTGAATATTTGCGCTAATTACTTGCACATTTTGGGACAATTCGTGCGATTTCCTGGCATTGTTGAGAAATTATTTAATTTAAGCTATTATTTTTTATACCCTTTGGAAGACGGGTATGTTTGTTTAGGACACAAGAGGAAAAAGTCTGAAGAGAATATTAACTATAGTAAACTTAGAGAAGCTGAAATTATCTTCTGAACAAAGCGGCTTATCGGACAAAGCGTGAAAAATCATTAGACAAAGTATTTTAGTTAGAAAATAGATCAAACAATAATGAAAAATATGTGAAAATTTATCTATATATCTATATCTATGTTCTGATTTGGATCATGCTTTCTTTAGCTACTTTTTTCCCGTTTTCTCATATGTCTCAGGATCCAAAATATGTATTTGCAAGGTAGCCATGCAACAGTTGCTTCATCTTGGAGTAACAGATTAAGTGCAGTCGATTATACATATCTCCATAAAGCACCCATGATAATCCCATAACTTCTATATAGCATACAATATTCTAAACAAATAACTTATTGAAAAACTAGTGAAAAGTTTTTTTAAGGGTATCAAATTTTCTTCACTGTTAAAAATCAGTATGGACCCTGTGGCTGAGGGGTTTCTTTACTTTCCTCTTATATATATATATATATATTTTTTTTTTGTATTGCAATCCCATGACAGTTGCTTAATTGCATGACGATGTTGGTCGGTCGATCTGAATTATCGCATCTATAGACATACATATATGTTTGTAGGTATGTGTGTGGTGCATATGTGTGTAATTGTTGCTTATGCAAAATAGCTGTGAGAAATATTTTGTGGCAACTTGTGAGATTTCTCATGTTTTGGGGAGTAGCGGGAATGAACATCTTCATAAGGTGACTCAAGTTAATATGCAAATTTAAATTGTTTGCGGCGCTTAAAACGTGTGCAATTATATAGAACGTTTAAACAATTTGATTTGCAAATAAAATTTATAAAGTATTTGCTTAGCAAGCAGTAACATAAAAAACAATAAGGTAAATCTCTAATAGCAGTAGCTAATACTACTTTATGTTAAGGTGAGGGGGAAGGAATCAAGGGTATATAACTAACAACCTATATAGAACTACTTTGATATTCTCTAACGAGTTTTCTTTATATTTTAAATTAATAAAAATCCATGATTCAGATAGAAACATTTCATATTCCTCATAAATAAAATATTGTTTAATAGATTAAAAATATTGTTAAATATTTTTTATTTTTTAAAAATGTTTTTATAGGTAAACTATTTAAGGAAAGACATTTCTTTTCTTTCTAACTCTTATAGATCGTCTACTCCATTTTGATTTTGGAACAATTTTTCAAAATTAAGTTAAAACGAATGTCTAGATATGTATATGTTAGACAGTCTGCAATTAACTATTATCCTTTGAATGAACAAAAAATATTCTAAAATGGATAACCAAAGTTAATATAATAAAGTTGAAACTAAAGAAATTAAGTTTTACATTAAGATTCTGGCATGTTAAAAATATTTAAAAATCGATATATTTTCTTTCCACCTCAGAAATCTGCATTTGGTAGAAAAGGAATTTGAAATATTTTATTTTATTATAATATAATTATTTTTACTGTAGTTTATATGCCAACAGAATATTATGTACGTAGCCAGTTATAGAAATTAGAGTTAAACTTGTTTGTCAAAAATTTATGCATAAATTTATTTATAATTTTAAAAAAAAAAAAAAACTTTTTTTTTCCTCATTTTTAACCTTTGTCAATAAGAAGTTTAGAGGTCAGCAAATAAAAATTATATTAAATAACTAAATTTAGTGACAATGTTGATAAAGATTTGGAACCTGTATGAAACTCAAATTAGTTATTGGAAATTCATCTAGAAAAAAAAACCTGTTCAAGAGTTAAATTTGAAAAACCATCTAAATTTATAGATTTCATCAGATTTTAAAAAGCAGATGAACCTGTTTTCAAATAATTGTCTTAATTTAATTAGATTATAAAAGAAATTCTTGACATCTTGACATTTAAAACAACATTCATAGTCCTTTCATTTGATTAGAAAACTGATAAATTTGAGAATTGAATATTTAGATATTATTATGAAATGTCTACGTGCATCAATATATATATATATGGTTTTATCTGCTACCCACAACCGACTTAAGTACGCACACAAGTTTGTTGCTTAAGTCATTCGTTTGAACCAAAAAACAAATTTGATTAGAAATTTTTTTTTTTTATTATTTACTAACCCATTGAGCCAAACATGGCCAAACACACTAAAGCACTGATTAATATTTTAGCCATTATAACTGTTTATCGATATATAAATCGTTATAATATATATATATATTGTTCACTGTTTTGTGTTTGTGGTAGAAAGCGAACGCGATGTGCTACCAACGAGCTGACAATTTCGACTGTTTTGCGCTAGAAACGCAACGCAGATCTTAACTCGCATATAAAATGGCAAAAGCCCCGAAGCTCAAAGCTTCGATGGAACCGATGCTTCCAGTGGCATCGCGTAGCTGATCTTCTTCTATATACACACAGATATATATACATACATATGTATATATGACATTTTTTTCTGCCGCTTGCAATACAAAAAGATACAAAAGATGATACAAACATGTTAATAAACAAGCAACCATCAAGATCTCTTTGCTTTTGGCATAAATCTAAACGGGAGATGAGTCAGTTCTTGTTTTCCAGCTAGCAACTGTTTCTGTATTAACAAATATACAAAAAGAAACAAGTTAATACAAATAATCAATTTTTGGCATACCCTGTAAGTAGGAAATTGAATTTTTTTTAAGTTTCTTCAAAGTCCAAGCAAAATTTTAGCCTTTCCATATAGTAAAAAAAAAGTAATTTAATAGAAAATAAAGTTAACGGCTGCCTGCAAATCTATTATCAGTCTTTAAACAGAATTTTCTATATTTATAAAAACTATTTTTAAGTATAGAACTTATCTAATATACCCTACTGCTCTTTAGTTACTAGGTAAACAAACTTAAATTTGTATTTAATTTATGTTAACTAAATGCCGAAATGTCATGTTTGTAAATTAGCATTTTTCGCACTTTTATTTTCGTTTAACAAAATCAAAAAAAAAAAAGTTTTAAATTTAACTTAAATGAAAAAAAAAAGAAACCCGTCTTAAAGTCAAGGTCGAAACTGCGCCCATGCGGTGCCAAGTGCTTGGCCGCACCATTGTCTGCCACAGAAGATGAAGATCTTCATTTTGAATTTAGGCATATAACGTAAAGCAATTTTATTGGGGATTTTTCATAGAATTGAAACTGGTTTGCAATCATATTTTAATTTTTTTTTGTTTTTTTTTTTTTATTTAAACAGTCTGTTTAAAAATTCATAAGAAAATCGACCAGAAGTTATAGTCACAAGAAACAATAATTGATTTCTAATACGTGAGCAAAGATTAATCAATAAGATAAGTTTAAATCATGAATTATCATTTTGTCGTATGCTTACTATGAGCTAATCGGAAAGAAATTTAGTTGGATTACTTACGACTTTTATTAACCATTTGGGATAGATGAAGAGTGAAAGATAAAATAGATTCAACATTTCCTGAAACTCTGAAAATGAAATGAAAAAACTTTTTTAAATTGACCACTTTGAAATTTTACCTTATCGACTATATCTATTAGGCATGTATAATATAATTCATACTGAGATGGAAGTCTCTTGAATCTGTTGTTGTTCTTACTAAGCCATAAGGATAATTTTTGTTCAAAATATGAGAAGATTGATTAACTTTTCTACTATAATTCATTTAGTTTTAGTATAATTATACCCTTGCAAAAAGGGTATATTAATTTTGGTCAGAAGTTTGCAACGCATAGAAGGAAGCATCTCCGACTATATAAAGTAGATATATTATTGATCAGCACGACGAGCTGAGTTGATATCGCCATGTCCGTCTGTCTGTCTAGATCAACAGCTTCTCCTCCAAACCGTTAAAGCTACAGAGAAATTTTCCATCTAGGCTTCTTTTTGTAGCAGGCATTGTATATCTCAGAATCATCCCGATCGGATGTATCTCGGATGGATCCCGGTCGAGAATATTTGTTTTTCAATTAAATATTGTATACTTTCTAAGATTTCCTCCAAGTTTAATTAGAATCGGTTGACTATATCATATAACTCCCATAGGAACGATCGGTCAAGAATATCGTCTTAAAGCAATAACTTGGGTGTTTTTGTTACGAAATTTGGTATTTGGAAGTTTAGTATATATAGAAATGGTTGTTTCAGCCAAATTGGTTGACTATATGCTATAGCTTCCATAGGAACAATCAGACCAACAATTTTTTTTGTCGAATTATATTTTTTTCTTAAGCTACGAACATTTAATGTAGGTTTGACTTCTTTTATATGCTTCCTAATGTAATTGTAAATATGTAATTTTTAAATAACAGTTTGCAAGGGTACACGAACTTCGGCACGGCCGAAGTTAGCCCATCCTTCTAGTTTTTTTTTATTCTTTATACTTTTGTTCACTTAGCTTTTCTAGTGCTTAATTCTCTATTCTTTGTTTTAAATTCTTCTTCTCTTTCAAACACTAAGAAGCCTATAATGTATATCTGATCTATCCATAACAGACTAAAATGTTTTCATCAACTTAGTTAGAACTTCGTAACCACTTTAAATGTTGTTAAAAACAAATTTTTCGAATCAAAATTCTATTTAAGCAAACTTGTTTAATACAAAATGAAAGCCAACTAAACACAGAAGCATTCTAACATTTTATAAATAACTTTTTATAAATAATCTAATAATATTGTGCTTCTTTAATATTAATTAGTCTTTTTTTAAGCTTTACAGTTATTATTCAATTTTATTTCTCAACATCAAATTGAACCCTGATCTTTAACAAACCCCAATGAATAAATTCATTAACAATGTGAAATTCATTTTAAATTAATTTCTCTTTATTTTGACATTCTTTTGTTGTTGCTTTTTTTTCATTACGTACCTAAAACTTGTCATCAGTTTTGTTTGTTTTTGTGTATCTGTGTGAATTCTCTTATCTCTTCAGCTAATAGTCCATGCTCAGCAATTTTTTGTTTGTTTCTTGCACTTAACTTTTACAAAAAAATATATTTGTATTTATATGTTTTGTATTTTACTTCTAAATTTCAATATTTTCAATAATCAATTGAGAAATAGTCAAAATGCTGCGCTCGAAATGAACTCATTTTGATTTCACTTTTGTTTTGATTTAATTATTTAATTGCTAATATACTATGGCTTAGAGGAAATCATAATGATTATATTAATATATATATATATATTAGACTAACTGAATAATCAAAAAAGATTGGCAGGCTAGCTCTGAAGAAGACTCTCTTGTTAGGACATGACTTGGACTAATTGCAGCAGAAAATTAATTGAAAATTAACAATAATTTGATAATCATTGATTCAATATTTAAGTCATTTAGCAGAATAGTAAAAAATATTCATTTATATCGCATATATATATATATCTTTTTATATATATATACAATTGTTTTAAATACATTTTATTTTTATTTACATATAGAAAAATAATGCTTTCTTACTGAAGAATTGAACTGAAAATTTGCCTGAAATAATTTACAATTAAAAATTTTCGGTTTCTTCTTTTTTTATATAATTTTTTCTAAGGCACTTTAATACTTTTCCATTTTTTTTTTTTTTGTTTTCTATCATTATACATAAATATATGTGTGTGTGTGTGTCTTCTTGTAGTTTTAACAATTTTGCTTGGGTTTTTTTTTCATCTACAGTTTTTTTTTAGTTTTAGCAACAAGTTTTTGTTAAATTTAGTGATATTCATCTTATCGTTTGTTGAGCGCATCAAAAACTAGGATAAAAATGTGGCAAAAATTAGGAATTTCTTAGGTATCTAATAGACATACAAATACAAATACAGAACACCAATAGAATTGTGTCTATGTGTGTGGTGTGTGTGTGTCTGTGTGTGTACATATGTTGTTCCCAAGTCACTCTTCAAAAATTGGTTTTGTGTATTTACTTTCTTCTTCATTTTTGTTTATCATTTAACAGCATAATCTACTAATTGTAAGTTTCTTTTTTATTCTTTTTGTTTTATATATATTTTTTTTTTTTTGTTGTTTAATTCTAATTTCAATTTCAATTGAACATTTTCTTTTTCGATCGGTCTCTAACACAGTTTCAACTGTTAATCTAATTATAATTATTAATTAATTTGATAAGGCCTACAATGAACGAAAAAAAATATACCCCATTTGTTTTTCGTCATTTCATCGTTAATTAATAATTAGTTTATGTTTTTAACATTTATATGTGCACAAGGTTGACTTAAATTGTTTCATACTAAAAAGTACAAAATAAAAAACATATACAAAACTAATTTTAAGTAGTTCTCTCATCAATTTGTTTCACATTAATGATCAATTCATTTCGTTTCTTATAATTAATACTCAAACTTTTACCTTTTCTTCTCATTTTTTTTTTTTTTTGCCTTTTACTAGTACAAATATCACGTTGTTTTATTTTACTTGTTTTAAATATTCATCTGAGGATTAGGATTTTGGGGTATATATAGCAAACTGTTCAAATCTCCTTGTTTCATATAGTATTTCATTAAACTCTCTAATTCGTTAGATTTCAATTTCAATTGATTAAGTCTACGCTAATTCATTCAAATCGTCAACATTGGATTACTTCTATGACCAATTGATGGTCGAAACTATATTTTGGTCATTGAAATTGTCCCCAAAAAATAAATTAAGAAAATTGGAAATGATCTTAATAAGTAACCAAATCATGAAAATAAAATGGTTCGACAATGTTTCTATTTTTGCAGTTGAGTATTTAACACGAAGACATGTAGTAGGATAAAAGGTTAAGGAAGGACAACTTTTCTTTTGTTTATGAATCTTACAAAGAAATGGAAAGCTTGATGCAAAAAATTCAGCTATCTAATTATAATAAACTAACTAAACTTAAAATTAATCATGTTTAATAATATACTCTAATGACTGCCAAGTTATGAGTAATAAATCAATTAACTAAAAACGATTCAAAAGGAACTCAAAAGAACATTTTGGGATTAGGAAAGTGAAAACTAGAAATGAGGAGAACAAATTTAAGCACACTATAATCAGTTGAATGGATCACTTGATCCAATATGAAATTGTTTAACAAAAATTAAGTTTTGGCTTTCAATGGGATGGCAAACATTATTTAAAATTCCTGCTCTTGCCTCCCCCCCTACCGTTCCCTATTCATCATTTGAAGACAACTCATAACTCAAGTGGAAAATAAATCAACTAACTACGTTTAACGTACTTAAGCCGTGCTCAAAAAAGGCTTCTCATCTATTTTTGTTTGTTTGTAGAGTAGAAAAAAGTTCCCGCCCCAAGAAATATGGTAAATGGCCTATAATCTAACTACATAATCGGCTATTCCTAATGGCTAATTAATCATATATGTATGTATATATATATAGTATAGTATAGTATAGTATATAGTTTAGTATGTAGGTATCTAGCTAAATTGTAAAACATTTGCACACTTGCAGTGTACCCAATGCTATGGTAAAAAGGGGGATAGAATGATCGATGGATATTATATCGAACGATCGGTCAAATTCTATAGCATTGCAAATATTAATAGTGTAGTTATTTCTTGTTGTTGTTGTTGTGGTTTTTGTTGTTGTAGTCTTTTCACATCTCTTTCCTCGCCCAATGCCAATTTGTGTTGAGCTCAGCTTGATTTTAAAATTAGTTACTATATCGCACATCCTTTACGCATGCCATACATTATCTTCAATTCCGGATAAATAATCTTTTTTATCAATTGATTCGTTTTTGTTGCCAGCATAGCCCTTCGATTGTCCTTTTTCAGGACTTTAATGCCAGGTTTATGGACCAAAAATGCATTATCCAATATATGGAACTCATAGTCCAGTACACAGAGTGCATAGCCCTAAGTGAAATTAAATGGAATCAATATTAATATATATGTATATAAATAGAACTCGTTTAATCTTCAATTAACTTACCTGAGGCATTTTATCACTCTTGCCCTCCCAGCTAAGCCGCTCATCATAATGCGGATCAGCATGAGTTCCTATATAGATGGGCTCCCAATGGACATAGTAACCAGTTCGTTTACCTAATTAAATAAGAGATATTTTGTTAGATTTTGATTTGAAATTATAGACAACCATTGATTTACCTATGTGAAATACACTCAGTTCATCTGTTTCGTTGGCTGCCATCCATTCTTTGGACTTGGGCACACCATGACAACTGGCACAGACTCGTTTATGGAAGGGTATTGCCTTACCCGACCTTAGATATTCTTGCAATTCCGTTTTGTCATGAGGCACTGGAGAACTTTCCTCTACCTCGAAAATTGACAGGGGAAATACTCTGAAAAATTTAGACAAAAGAATGGAAAATGATATAAATTATCAATAATTATAAAAATTTTCTAAAATTATTCAAATTTCCTTATTCTTAATCATTAAAACTGAATCCGTTCAATGGAAAAAACAAATCTCGAAGTCGGTGCAGGAAATCGAATCAAAATTTAACTCGAAATTGAAATTCTGTTTTATAGGAAATTGTTTTTAGAAACTGAAGCTGACCTTTATCGAAGTTATTTAATGCAAGGGATATGAAATGTTAAGATTATAACCAAATTGAAAAAAAATGTTAATGAAAATGCATCTAATGCCTAATCAAGATCAAGATAGAAATTAGATAGAAATTAATATTTCTTTGTATAGCCTTTTTGGAATCGTAAACTATGCGTTATATTATATGATGATCTTTAGCAAAGTTGTGCAAGAGCCCACAAAAGGTTTCTGAGTTGGTACAACCCATTATATCGTCCAAGTTCCAATGAATTTATTAATTTTAGCAAATAACTATTAAGTAAAAAAAGTTTTGTAGACATTTATATTAATTACTTGGACAACATTTTGAGAACCTTTTCCTATTTACCCAAGTGATATGAGATCGTGTAAGTATATGGAACTTGATTAACTTTCCTTACCTCTAATTTATTTTTCTTGTATTTATGAACTCGATATAAAAGTCTCTTGAAATCGGATATTTTTTTAATTGATCTTTTTTGGACTCGAAGATCAATTAGTTTCTGTTTGTTCTACAATTTGGAAACAATAATAACCCAAAATATTCTTGCTTTCTCTGAATGTTTTCTTGAATAATTCTTCTGCATTTTTGCACTTAAAATTTATAAAAAAAATGTAATAAATAGTTAAAACCAAATAAAACAAATTAAACTTACCTGGGCGCCTTGCGACGCAGATATGCCTCATTGCGGGCAATCATTTCGAGAAATTTTTTAACCAAACCCGGATTTGGATACAATTCAATATCGGAGGCAAGCACAAAATGTGTTAGTGCCGCATCGCGTGCAATATTGCGACCCACATTGACCGGATAGAGCAATTTCTTTTGGGCCTTGTACAGGTGTCCCGAACTGATATTGAAATACGGAGCGGGCAGTGTGCAGTTGTACATAGTCTTGAAGACATCTTGGGGCTTGGGCACCGCTTTGGGTATGTGCTTGGTACCGAAATAGATGTGGAAGGTGGTAAAGGCTCGAACCAGATGACTGCCAGGCAGGCATTCCCTCAGATATCGTATGGAGTCCAAGGTGGGTTGGAAATCTGTGCCTGGCGCATGCATGGCTATGCTTACTGGAGCATTCCAGCGCTCCAGTAATGGAATTAGATTATCAAGGAATGTGTAATCTGCGTGTGTGGTATATGTGATGGACTCGTGGCACTTGACTTCGCCATGCTCGGCTCTAACATAGTTCTGGAGTACCCAGAAATCACCGCGCTGCAGTGTCTCCTGATTGTAGTCATGGTCATAGCAATTGAGAAGAGACTTGACACGCTCCTCCAGCTCCTTCTCATCGCCGGTTACAATGTAGCTGCCGCCATCCGATTGTGTATTGTTCAATTCGGTGGCCGATCCACTACTACTGCCGCCGGAAGGACCAATGTTGCCAATTACTTGATTGGGATCATTTAAACCAGCCGCCGGCACACCGCCGCTATCATTGGCCAAGGGAGGTGGAGCAGCCTCTGCCAGTTGTGCTGCTGATTCCGCATCAGCAGCAACTGCTCCAGCAGCTTCAGCATTGCCATTGGCTGCTGCCGCCTGAGCAGATAACTTGTCCTCAGACTCAAAGATCTCAGCGGGCTGGAATTGAATAATATAAATTCAATTAGTTATTCCTTTCATATTGCATCTCCACTTACATTCAAATTCTTGGGCGTGGGCTGTGATAAGGCTGAGGACGATGCCACTTGATATGCCGCCACCATTGGCTGTTGTTGATCTTGGAGTACGAATGCAGCACCGCTGGTAAAATTATTACCACCTCCAATCATCAGTTGACTACCAATATATAGGATCACTGCCACATTGATCAGAATGCTGCAGCGCAGCAGCCAATTGCGGCGGGTGAACATCTTCTGGCCCAAAGGCTCAAACCTCATGTTGAAGCTGCAATAAGAAAGAAAAAAAAACTGTTACAAATTGAAATTTCAACTTTGCCACTTAATTACAACAGATGGCGCTAGTCAGTCATTAAATAAAACTAGATGGCGGTAATGAGTCAATCAGCCTCAAACTTTACAGTTTGAGAAGCTCATTAAGCAATTTAATTTAAACAAATAATCTTGTTTCAATATGTGAGAAAATTCTTAGAAAACTGTTTCACTTTTTGTTTTGCTCGAAAAAAAAAAAAAATTAACGATGTGTTTCCGGTTATAAAAAGCATAAATGAATGGCAAATTGTACAAATGTTTACAACGAGCTACATAAAAGTTTATTAGTTTTCAAAAGGGGGAAATTTTGCACTGCGAACTAAACTGAATATACAAAGATATATTTTTTTAAAGCAATTTTTTCGAAATATTTTTCTGTTAAAAACGGTTTATTTAGCTGCTCGAGATTCAGTTTTTGGTATATTAAATATGTGAATTTTGTTTTTAAAATATTATTTAAATTTCCAAAAAAGAAAAAAAAGGTTGTTAGATATCAGTAAAGTTAACCCATTTCCTAATAATTTTACTTTATAAAATTTTATTTTAGTTTTAATACACTAAATATTAGCTATATCTTCATTTCAAACAAATAGATTCTTTTGGTAAAGAAATATAGAATGCCCAATCCCGATAGAGAACAAATCATTTTAAAGCTAAAAAACGTTTCTTTTTATGCTTTTTTTATACAAATTAAAAATAATTCGACATCACTCTGCGTGTAAAATATTTTCCTTTCCATATATTACAAATGTAAAGAAATATATATACTATAGCATTTCGAAAAGAAACAACAAAATCAAAACAATGATAAAAAAAAGGTGAAAATCAAACATTTAGATGCGGCACTTTAAAAGTTTCTCAAGTTTTAATTATTTTTCATCCACCACAATAATCTCAGTTTATTTCTTTAAAGTTTTTTAGTTTCCCTCATTGGCAAATTATCGATCGAGCACTTGAGAGGTTTTTATATATTATTTTTTGATATCATCTTCACATCTTGCCTTTTACTCGTTTCCATTTTACTTAGTGATCCGACGAACTACCAAAACAATGCACAACACTCCACGTTCCACTGCCAACTGTTGCCAATATCGGTGGCAAATTCATTTTTACTTGCTCTTACTTAACTTTATTACGTAGAACGTTTTGTTTGAATAACTTATCTATCATTTTCGGACACGGAGAGAAAAACACAGTTATCAACAAAGTCTAAGAAATTTGTCTGCGTTATGGAAATGTTTGTTCTAGCTATATATAGTGTACACACTTATATACCAATAAAACAAAGAGGAAAAAAAAAACAATTGTCGCACAGGAAGTGAGTTGTGTCTACGTCTCTTTCTACGTATGAAGCTACAGTTTGACAAGCACTATGTGTGAAACTAATACACACTCAGTTTAATTTAATGATAAACATTTTCTAGCGTTTTGTTTGTTTTATTTAAAGGTAATTGAAATTTGATGCAATTTGTTTCCAAATACTATAAATTGGCCTTTGTTTAAACAATGAAAGTGCAACGACTGACAGTGGAAATTTCGTTAACAATAATTATTTGATTTAGATCATAAAATGATAAGAGATCATAAACAATACTAAGTATATTTTTGGCCATATTAATTTGTGTTATCAAATCAGTTGGAATTGTAGAGTAGACACATAGCATGAAATCTTAGTTGGCAATGCGCCAGCTTGTTTTCTATTCCAATTAACGATAATAGTCCCTACGGAGGCATTTAATCAGGCATTCCTTTTCGTACTATTTATTTAAGTTATGTTTCTTCTTCTTCTTAAACTGTAATATTTTTATAAAAATAAATGAAGCAAGCAAGTCGTCCCTGCCGACTTTGAGTATACCCTGTACCAACTAGTTATATTAAATAAAGTCGAACACCCCCGAGATCGCTATCAATTTAGTATGAAATTCCCTTTAACACGCAGCGACGGCGAACGCATGCTATCTCGCTCACACTTGCCGGCCAAGGCGGCACCTTGGCAATATCTCTGATGTTTATTGTCCGATTTGAACAAAATTTGGTCAGATAGTGCAATTTGGCAATATAAGTAAATGTGCCAAGTAACAATACGATATCTTTTGAAAGAAAATTTGAAACAAACTTGATAAGTGTACACACTAGACAGATCATAAAACCAAATTTTATATCTCTAGCTTTTATAGTTTCCATGATCTCGATGTTCATACGGACAGACAGGCGGACATGTCTCAAACGACTCGGTTAGTGATGCTGATCAAGAATATATATACTTTATTTGGTCAGAAATGTACATTTCTGCCTGTTACATACATTTTGGTGAATTTTATTACTTATAAGAAATAAATCTTATTTGTATTTTAATTCTTATTACATTTGCATAAAAAATGTTTGTGAGTCTCCATAATGTGACCTTAAGATTTTTTCTCTCCTGATTGCAAAATAAATTAACTTAAATCTAAATTATTTTTTTACTTATTAAATTATCTTATGTGTGGCTTGTTTTGCATTTTGAAATGAGTACAATACATGAAATAAATTATACAAAAATAAAATTTGCATTTTATCAATTTTCTCCAATTTCTTTATTCAAAATGTTAAAAATATAAAAGGTAAAACTTCACTTATAATATACATAAAAATACAATTACAGAAAAACTATGACTTTTAATTTTTCAATATCAAAAATATTTATCAAAATTAATCCTTATTTTTTCGTTTTTCTATTTAAAATTGTTCATTATTAGAAAAAATTCTTTAAAGAAATGTATTATACTATTGTTTCCATGAGGAATTGATTTTAAAATGTATCGAATATTCAAAAAGAAAACTCAAAATTTATTCTAAATGGTAAAAAAAAAGTTAACAACTAAATAGAAAAAATAAAATAAAACTGGTAAAATTGATTAATAGTTTAAATAAAATTTTAAAAGTAAGAATAAAACTGATATAATTTATTGATGTTGTTTAAAGGAAATTTTAAAAATGTTTATTATAAAGAAAAGTTTTAGCCCTAAAATTGATTAGTTATATACACAGCTACTGGCTGATTCTGATCTATATAAATTTAAAACTATTAGTTATTGTTAACTCTTTATAAACTTTTAATTTTAAAAGGGATATCAAATCCTTTGACAATTTAATCCACTTTTGGATTTCTAATCAAGAATTTACTTTACTATAATGCAAGTCAAATCCAATTTTTCATCAACTTCTTTTACTAAAAATTTTGGTTGCAGACAAGTCTCTTGTCATTATTTCAGTGTTAAGCTCTCAACTAATCAATATATTGACTTACATACATACATAGATAGTTGAAAGTATAAAATTCGATTCATGTTTAATTTGTTCATTTCTTTGGGTCAATTGCTTCTTTGATTAAACTATACAATTTGACTTGATAATTATTCTAGCTTATTTAAACCACTTTTATTAGCCATAATTTAAGAGCTTTTATTGAAGAAATAAATTCAAAGAGACAGAACACATTAATAGTTACTTATCAAACTCTCTACACATTAATCTTGAGTGAAAATTGCACTGCAAAACGAAGTCAGCAAATGGAATAATTATTCAAAATAAAAAAAAAAAAGAACTTGAAATATATATTTTTTGCAAAACACGAAAAAGCCGTTAAATAAACAAAAATGAAAAAGCCAAAATAACGAAAAAAAAAAAAAAAAAATTCGTTCTATTTCAGACACTTTCAAGAGGAAAACAATTAAAAGAAGTGGCCAAGCCTACCTTGGCAAGCAATTTAAATAGGTTCCTATAATGGATATATATTGGTTATTGGTAAGGGGAGGGGGAGGGGTGGTGCCAAAGCCAGATATTTCTTTGGAATACAAATTTGATGTGTTTTTTTTTTTCATTTTTTGGCTTCAAACCTGCGGCAGGTTCATTCATTAGTGGACATATTTCTCCCCAGGGGGGCTACACGCGCTTTTTTACCTATACAGAGAAAAAAAAAGAGAAGAAACCTTCAACCTCTTTTAGCTGCTTTGATGAGACTGATGATGGATTGGTGAGGTAGGTGAGATATTTGCGACTTGTCTCAAGTTCATTGCACCTAGCAATAAAAAGCAAAAATAACAACAACAACAACAACAACAACAACGATAACGAACAACTCCTTGAGAGGACTGAAAAGTGCCACCGGTTTTTATGTGTTTCTGGGGCAACGTATGATGAATTTGCATAGCCGACGGGCCTATCCAACAAGTCCCCCACTTACTACAACTCTACGATATAAAAAAAAACTGTGTGTATATTTGTGTATACATAATCCGCACACGCACAAGACACACACAGGAAACGAACCCAAACAACTGAGAGCAAAATTTTTTTTTATTTTTTTTTCTGCGGTTTGCCTGGCGGGCAATTTGATAAAAATCTTTCAAAAAGTTGCGCGCGCGCGCTCCGCTCGCTCCCTCTCGCTCGCTCCCTCTCGCTCGCTCCCTACTATATCGACGCCGTTTGTCGTTCCGTCGCTCAGCAACAAGTCTTCAATCTTCAGTCTTCAGTTTACTTCTTCCATTTCATTCTTACTCATTTGGCATCATAATCGTGTGTATAGAGTTCAATGGCTGCCCGTTTTGGTTGCTCTTTTTGGTTTTTTGATTTTATATAGTATATACATACATATCTACCTAGCCAATGGTGTGTGATTATGCAAAACGTCCGAAAGACAGACTGACAGACAAGACGAAAAGAAAATTTGGAGCAAAACGTGAGAATTTTTATGAGTTTTCAATTTGCCCAGTTTGAAGTTTGTTTCATTTTGAAGAGCGACACACGTTTTGACATGAATTGTTCTTTACTTTTTCTCTGTCTTTTTTTCTTTCTCGCTGTTTTTGAAGCTGAGATTGGAATTAGAGTGGGTAGATGTCATAGAAAACAGATATGAATACGAAGCTTAAAATTTTGATTGAAGTGACCTTGATTGGAGTTACACAAGTATAACTGTATCAGATAAGCTGAGATTTTCGATCAAAATATAATTACATATGTACATGTACATAAAGTACAGGAGGTACATACAGCTTTTAATTCAAAAACTTCAATTAATTGTCGCAAAAACCGTGAGTCTATTCTGCATGTAATATATATATACAGACATTTATTTAACGCTACATAAAAAAATCAATTTTTAACACTTCAATATAAAATACAACTATCTAGTAATTCGAAAATTTAATTATTGTTAGAATAAAAAAAATTTATAAGTACTTTTAAATTTACTTCCTTAAATCTTCCCTCCTTACTTAATCGTAGAGTAATGCTTGGTACTTTGTTTATCCACAAGCTTTTGAATGGACAAATAGACTGTCCTAATTTACTCAATCAGGTCAATCTATGTATCTGTTCGTTGTAGACTAACCCGAAATTATGTCCCTTTATCTTTAACACGCTGTACTTCCAACTATTCTTCGCGTGAACCTTTTCGAGTTCTCTGTTCCGACTACAACCGCCTTTCTTCTGTAATCAGATCAGAGTTCTCTATATCTATTCTAAAAACTACTATTTTAAGTTATCTATCTAGTAGTTAGTCTTAATTATTATTTTAGTTGTCGTCCGTTGTCCACGCGACTTCGTTTCTGCATGCTGTCTGATAGGGTTCGCGCGTAACAGGCTTTGTCCTGGTGTCGCTTGGAAGATATTCTCAGGCATGCCCAAATACATTATTTTTAATTTATTTTTTATACCCTTGCAAAAAGGGTTTGCAACGCATAGAAGGAAGCATCTCCGACTATTTAAAGTATATACAGTGGTTCACAGCTTATTTCAACCACCCAATGAAACAAAATTGAATCAAGAATATCTTTTAAACGGAGAAAGGTAGCAACAAAATTGAAACGCAGAATTTTCAGTTAATATGTGAACTAAAGTATACGTAATTCATTTATTTTAATTTATTCAATTTTTTATATGAAAAAGAGCAAAAACTAGAAAAAGTCGACATTTCAATGTCACAGTTTATTTCAACCAGCCTCCTTAAAAGTTTTTTTTCTTGATGTAAACCAAATCTGTTTATAATTTGATGTTCGGCGTGTCTTTCATTTATATCTAAGATAGCTTTTATGCTATTTGGCACCGATATAACCACCATTTTAGTGGTTTCCGGGCGGATTTTGGACCATTCCTCGAGATGGGCTGTTTTTAACCCATTTTTTGATGGATTTTGGCCGATTTTGGATGTTATTGTCCAATATCACCCACAAATTTTCAAGCACAAAAAGATCTAGTGTTGATCTCGGAAGTTTAACCACATCGGGGCAGTTCCAAATAATCCAGGTGTGCACTTTTCCGCTGCGAGTGCCTTGGGTCATTATCCTGATGGATCAGAAAATGATCACTTTTTCCGAGATCCTGATGATTTTCCACAAATTTTTTTTTGTATACCTCTAGATATGTATTCTATGTCATTATAGTTCCAACAAACTCCAGCGCCAGGACACCAGCTGCAGACATACAGTCCCAAACCCCGACGCTCTCACCGCCATGCTTGACACTTGGCCTCATTTCAGAATCGGTTGACTATATCTTATAGCTCCCATAGGAACAATCAGATCAAAAAAATTTTTTTTCGAATTACATTTTTTTCTTCAGCCACGAACATTTAATGAAGATTTGACTTCTTAAATAACAGTTTGCAAGGGTAAACGAACTTCGGCACGGCCGAAGTTAGCCCATCCTTCTAGTTTTTTTTTGTTTTTTATTCAACTACATTTTAAAATTTAAATTTAGAATATAGAGAAGACATAACTCTTGAAAAAAATTACATCGCACAGTCAAGTCATGTTAGTTTTAAAGATAGTTAGATATGTATGTATCTAAAATGGTCTATCTATATTGTATTTTCTCATAGATAGAAAGTATAGAGAGAAACTAAGTATTTTAATTTTTTGAAGAGTTCTCATGGCTAAAGAAAGATTCCAGAGTTTTTATTAAACATTTGTACTATTTTTATAAATTTAGTAATTTAATTTTATAAGGAAAGAAAGACTTTGAAGTGATTTTATATAGGAACGATTTTTTTTTTTGATTAGCGCATTGAAAGTTTTTAAACAATTCCATATTCCATAGGAGAAGTTTTTTTGTATAATATTTAATTTGATGTATCTTATTTTCCATAAGAGAAGTTTTTTTGTATTATATCAAATTTACATTTTATAATACATAGTTCCATTAATATTCTTAAACAATTTATTGCAAATATCAAGAAAGTATTACTGAAGGAATTTCTCTTCTAGACTTTATTTACGAGTAACTCATAAAAGTCTGCATAAAAATTGTCTACTTTATAATTGTTTGTTAACTTTATTCTACTGCAATTATTTACTTAATATATAGTTGTATACGATGTATATAAACAACTTTATTCGAATTAAGTATTTTAAATTTTTGTACCTTTTGTTTCACTAATTCTCGTCTTGAAGTAGATTATTTTTGCATCTAAAATACATATATTAAATATTAAGCAAGTTTTTTGGTATCTTTAAAGAAATGTTGCAACATATAAAAAATTTGTTGAACCAAAAAAGATGGTTATACATATTATTTGAAATTTTAATTGAAATCTATTATAAAACCTTTCAAAATATTAACAATTTTAACTTTATTTTTTCTTAATGTAAAGAACAGCCATAAATTTGAATATTACACTTGAGGTTTCAAATTTCATATGTATTTTTATTCCACACATTATGCAGTCTTTTAATGTCCATTTTAAATTTTTTTCTAAATATTTTAAAAATAGTTTTCCATATACACATAAGAAATGTAATTTAATACGTTTTTAGCATCATTCCAATTGCCCAGTTGCACAATTTCTTATGAACTTTTGCGCAGATATTTGCAAGAATTTTAATTTTTTTTTATCACATTTACTTCCTTATTCCTGGCTGCCTTTATACTTAGCCCCCAGTCCCTCCCCTTCTTTCTTCTTATGCCGCAACAATAAATACAAAGTTCCCCCCTTCTATATATGTATATATAGTCAACCCGGGTGCGACTCAAAGTCATTTGCCATTTGTGCAAACAATTTGCTGCGTCTCATGTTACGACTTTTCTTCTCCTTCCTCCGCAACAAAAAAAAAACGAAGAAAATATAAGGAGAAAGAAAAGAAGGCAAAAAAAAACGATCCCCAGCCCATAACAGCCAACACAAGTTGATGAGAGGGAGAGACGATGGCAAACAACGACGACGAGAGAAAAATCATCGAAGAAATGCCAAACTGCAATTGACTTGCATGACCATAAAAATTAAGTTATATACACCAAGAGACCCAAGCAACAAAAAAAAAAAAAAAAAAAAGGGAAAAAAAACGAGGCAAAAGTTGCTTCTAGCCTCTTCTTCACTCTTCTTCTCCCACTTCTTCTACTACTAACTAAAGCGCAAAAATAAAGTCGAGTGAAATTGCTGCTGTAATATATTTTAATAGCACAGCAACAGCAAACTGAAGTCGAAGTCGAAAGACGATGAAGCGAGGCCGGAAAAACTCTGCCCGGCGATCGTTGTGTTTGTTAGGTCTCGTTCCTTTGGTCAGTTAGCAACTCGTATATGTATGTGTGTGTGTGTGTGTGGAGTGAGGTGCATGGGGCAGCAACATCTGAGACCTTTTGGTCAAAAAGCAAAAATGTTTGAGGTCTCCCCCCATACATTTTTTTTTTTTGCTCTGCCTCTTTCTCTCTCTCTCCCTCTGTCTCTTGTATTTACTGCTGTTTGCCTTATTATGTCTAATTAGATTGCGCTAGCCTGATGTTTTCTAACTATTGTGTATATACATAAGGACTGTATCGAATAGAAAAACTGCACACTTTCAATACATTGTAGTTAATATGGTAATCTCTACATTGAATTACAAAAAAAGTAGCTTTAAGATGTACCAAGTTTGCTTGAGTTGATAAATTTGTGTGTGGCTATCAATTTTATTTATCAAATTTTCTCATAATCTATAAGTCATAAAAACTATGTATTCGAGAACATATTTGTAAATATTGCTTGAATATATTATAAAAACTTTTATAGTCTCTTGTTTTAACTTTAAATACTCTAAAAATCTTTTGATTAAATAAACAATAGGAAAACTTTTTTTACGCGCGAATCCCAACTGGAGCACTAATTGACCACACCTCCCGCCCAACCGACCGAGGGGCGCAAATTGCATAACGTACGATTAGCGGGAACAATCCGCAAAATACAGACAAAAAGAAAGACTATAGCTAGTTACGTGCTAAATGGGAAAGTATAGAAGTTTTTAGTAAAAGGAATAGAGAGCTCTGAACTGATTACATGATAAGGACGATTATAATCAGAACAAAGAACTCGAAAAGGTTCATGCATTAGGTAGTTAGTCGTACATCATGGAAGTGATAGAGGCATATAATTTTTAGTCGGTCTACAAGGAACTGTTAAATTTACTTGGTTCAATAGCTCAGGTGAGTCTATATCCCCATTAAGAAGCTTGTGCATGAATATAACGCCAAGATTAGTAAGAGAAGAAAGGCCAAGTAAAAGAAGACTACTCGAGTACGAAGGCAAGTTGATATTACGATCCCAGTTCAGACCACAAAGAGCAAAGAGAAGGAACTTAATTCTCTCTTAACAAATAGCTTCAACAGATTTGATTGATCAGATAAAGAATGTTCTATGAAACTGTTCGAAGAAATTATGTATTTAGTTCAGATTTAGATATATATTATATATATTATATTATTAAAGTATGGGATATAGTTATAAACTATCAACCTTACTATATTTTACAAGCACTGGCAACTAAGGTCTTCGGCTTAGACGAAAAACTACATCCATACACTAGCCTGGGATTCGAACCCGGATCCTCGGTGTTCAGTTGACTAAATGACTGGGCCACTTAGACAACTCATCTACCGAGGACTGCAGATTTAGATATAGATTGATTTAGTTCAGAGCTAATAAGCTAAACTAAAAATAAAGAAGCTTTAGGTGAATACTATCGCCCAAATCCTATTGCTACACAGTATATAGTATATATCCATCGATATATGTATGTATACCTGAACAGTGTACTATTGTAGATTTGTAATCTTGAACACAGTTTACATTATTTTTTTGATAAATGTGTGTATTAATATACAATTTAAATTTAATTTTACTTTATTTTCCCTAGCAATATTTAAATACTTAGATTCTATAAACTGATATTATCTAAGGAACTGGTATTGGTGCTTTCCCTTTGTGTTTTGACTTGAATTTATACGATTCAGAAAAATATATTTTATATTCTCTATAACAAAGTATATATCAATAAACATTTTACTGAAAATGTATTTCCCCAATCGATACCAGATCATTTTAAATACGGGTTAGATTAAGGGTTAAATCTTAAGTTACTGCTCAACTAACAAAACATAAAGTTAATATAAATGAGCTCTAGCCAATATACCAAAAATTTGTTTAACATTTTGAAAAAATATCGTAAATTTTCAAAAATTATTGCAAAGTTAGGCTATTTCCTCTATATGTATCCCGAAAATGATGGTTAACTTCAATTAAAACTACACAAAAATATCTATTTTAAATCTAAATGAAATGTCTTCAACTGTTTAAACAAACTTTTCTTACATGTTGCAAAAGAAATTTTTTTAAACAAAGTATGCAAATCGTTTACTATACAGCCCTTATGTTTAAATTTCAATAGCTAAAACAAAAGTAGAAAGCAAAGCCATTGAGGAATGTCTTGTGATTTTTTTCTTTTTGGCATTTTTTCTTTTCCTTTAAGTATGGGCTAAGATAAAGTGATTGACTAAACCCAAAATTTGGTTGGATGGATAGGTTAAGGACTAAAAAATAAATAAAGATATTAGCATATATGCAAATTGGTAAAGAAAAGCAAAAAAGAAAAAGTCTTTTAATAAAGCAAATAATTGGTACAATTTGCACAAAAACTAAATGGGCTATGAATAGATCGATACACAAATATACACACACAAACACACTTGCGTAACATCTAACACCAATTCAGTCAATCAATAGAGAAATAGATAAACACATAATTAACGATAATTGCACATTAATAAATATCAAAAGCAGAAGCAAGAAAGCAAAAGAAAACCTTTAGATAACGAACAAACTTTTATGTCTATGTATGTGCATTTAATGATGAGACTTTTTCTTTAATGGAAGGAGACTAATGGCCTGGTCGAATTTGTCGCTTTGTATAGTTCCCTCCTGTCACATTAGACACACACATTTCAGTAAATTGAGAAGAGTGTAAAAGTATAAATGGAGGTGGGGGGTGGGGTATGGGAGGGCGAGGAATGATGGCAAACAATGATGAATGCCCAAAATGCCTGTCAAACTTTGTTTACTCTTTGCGTTTTGTTTATGTGTTATTGTTCCGCTAAGGAGTGAACAAACAACAGAAAAACTAACAGAAAAACCATAAAAATATTGAACACATATTGAAAATGACAGTTGAAATGAATTATAACTGTATAATAGCATCAGACATGTCCAGTTTAAGATAATGGGTGCGGTTTTTAGAGACTATACATACGTTTGTATGTAAGTATATATGTCGAATATGATTTATGCTCCCGCCCACAGAACTCATAAAAAAAAAGAAAATGTCATACGCCATGACATTTTGCCGATTTCTTGATAGCTCGAGGTAAAATTGGATCTTTTACTCTAATTACAATGCTTTCTTATTTTTCCTAGTGATTACCTTTGACCTTATTTAGCCACAGTTGCTACTAAAGTTAACTTCAGTTTAGATGACTAAAAGAAGATACTGTGTCAGTGAAAGCAAATTATAGTATTTTTAGGGAAAACTAATGATATTTCACATATTCCTCGCATTTCTTGTACAATCTTTAGAACTTTCCTATTTAAAGGTTGTCAACAAACGTTTTCTCTTACTCCAATTCAAAACTAGTCTATTCCTTCTTAATTTTAAATGTAAATATAAATACTAGCAATATACTTGACTCTTCAGATCTCTTTTCTTTTTTTGCTAAACCCTTTTGCCAATATGTTTCGAGACAATAAACTCTAGAAAGAAACCACATTTATTGTCGCCAATAGGAAACCAACGGCACTTGTCCAATTAATGTCTTAACCACAAAAGGTAAAATTAGCTTTGCCAATTGGGTACTAAAAATAAAAGACTATAACTTAAGAGATTCCGAATGCTTTTAAATGATGTTTGCTAGAAATTTGATTAGCAACATCAATCAACGGTTGGCATGACTATAAAAATGCTAATCTCAAATAGAGAGGGAGAGAGAGAGAGAGGGCAAATATTAAAAATAAACCAACATTGTGGTTTGTGGTTTTGTTTTTTGGTTACATTTACTTGGAAAATTGATTTTCAAAAAGAAGATGAGAGAAAAGTTTGAATCAAATTTCTAGAATCTTGTTTTATCTACAATGTTTTGCTCCTTGCAAAAAACAAATGCCAAAAGTTCTTTAATTAAACAAATGCTTTTTTTCTAAGGTTTTCTTTTTCTAAGTTTGGACAATCAAAGGAGCTAGGATAAACGATTAATTTCATTTATGTACATTCGTTCCTCTAGTAGTTACTTGTACATTTGCTTTAACTTAAAAATGTCAAGTTTTTCTATTAGAAAAAGCCATTGTTCCAAATATTTTTTAACATTTAATGGAATGAAGTTTAATGAAAATTTGTTACATATAATTTTTAAATAATTTCTATATATTTTTGACATGAACCTTTTCATGTGACTAATTGTGGTTGCTTTTGCTTCTAATAGTCGCTTTTGTAGAAAATCTGTTTTTAAGTAAATCGAGCAAACAACGCAATTTTCCATATTATTTAAATTGATTTGCTTTTAAAACTAGTTATTTGTACTAACAATTAGCATGGAGTTAATAATTATACCTATTTAAGTCATTAGAACGACAATCGGGTAAAAAAATTGTATTAAATTTTAAAGAATACTAGAAAGTGTATTCAAATAGGTTATAAGTAATATCTAGTATGTATATATCTTACTATTTTCGTCTATTTAGTAAAACAATTTATTTTAGTAAAAAATTTTAATTTTCATATAAGATTTTTGGGAACTGTCAAAACATTGTTCGAAATGAAATGAATGAGACTTCACTATAGACTTACTTAACTTAACTAACTGGCAGTAACGTTTATTGGTTTTTCTTAGTACTTGGCTTACTCATTTTAAGAAACGAAACATTAAAGTCATAGTCTAATGGCTATAACTAAAATAAGCCACAACTTTAATGACAGTTACAATGAAAAAATGCCTTTAATTAATGACTGCAGCGGAAAACACAACGCACAAACACACTCATAGAACATAGACTGGCACGGAAACCAAACAAACACACAACCATCTGAGGGTAAATATTGGTGTGCGAGTGTTGTAGACTTCTTTGTAAATAAATCAAGCGAATGACTGACTGACTAACTAACTGACCCACTGTGTCTTTGTATATAAGTGGGAAAGGGCAAAGGGTGAAAGCTATTTAAAGGAGAAGCTAACCATTAAGTTAAGGCTCACGTGCCATGAAATAGAATTGAATTGTTCAAAATGTTTGAATAATTAATACAAAGATCGGACAGAAACTATTTTGAGTAATTCGATGGGGAAATTGGTTTGAATTGCTCCAAACGAAAAAGAAATAGAAAGTTTCCATATTAAAGAACTTTCATTGCTTAGTGACCTTTACCCAGTAACTGGCCAACTACATTTATCTATAAGCATATACCATATAATATATGTATGTACATCTGAACTATTGTTATATATATTTTTACGATGATAATTATTTGTCATGGCCAATGTATGTAATATGAGCCATAGAAATATATGTATTGTATATATATGAAAGCTCAATTATTATTATTATAATAATGACATGCGGTCACGGAAATATCAAATCAAGCAACTATTCATAAATATATATAGTAGATGTATAGTATATATAGATTTTTGTGGTTTCTTTCATATACTTTTTGGTTTTCGCTTTATTACCTTTTTTTGACTTTAAGCTTCACTTATTAACACAATTTGTTGTTTGTTTAGGCCGGCAAAGTTCTTGGCACGCAAGTTGGCTTGAAAATTTCCTTTGCATAAATTAAAATATACGAAAAACAAGAAAAAAAAACGTACAACAATTGTGAAATTAAAAGTTTTATTTTTTATTCCTTGGGGTAGCCACAGAGGAAGCAAAAAGTAAAAAAAAAAAACAGAAAATGTTTGCCCAAATAAAATTTGCGTGTGCTGTTGTTGTTGTTGTTATTTTATTTTGTTTCAAAATGCAAGGGAAGGAGTCAGCCAGTATTAAGTTTTGATCCCTTTGGGCCTATTCATAAATTTCGTTTGCCAAATGAGTTATTTGTGTGCTTTTTTGAAAAATAAATTAATAAAAGGTCTCATTATGAGGGACTTTAGACATTTCTTAAATATACATCGAATTTAATGAGTTGGCATTAAAAATAGATTAAATGACTTTTATTTGAATCCTTTTTTTCCCTTTTCCACATTAAAAAGTTATTGTGATAAAAATCATCTCAGAGCTTAAAAGGGTTTGTTTTAATTTTTACTTTTATACTGAATTTGCTTATAGACATTTAAAGAAGAGTAAAAACTCCAACAATTTCAAATTTGAAAAGCTTTTGGGAACAAGAAAGTTTTTGGTTTAATTTATATTTGAGACAAACTCATTTAAAAAATATGGGTAACATTTGAAAAATATCAAAGAAGATATCTTCTTCACCGAGCATTGAACCACCAAACACCGAGCTCATCGTGCCACCGATCTGTACATCCATATCCAAACCCATTGCATCTCGCTCTTTCAATTTCGTTTTGTGTAAGAACACAACTAGAATATTTCTGTCTCTCTCACACACTGCGTGGTGAAGAATTTTGCATATGTATGTGTGTGCGTGAGCATTAAAATAAATTTAATTTCTCTCAAATTTGATTATTGATTTGTAACCTTAATAATTATCCGATCTTGTTAAAACTTAGCGTAGGGTGTATGGGTAAAAATTGAATTTAAATGCAATAACAAAAAAACAATAATTTTATGTGTTTCTTATTTGCTGCCGCGCGGATTCGATCACGGGTCTTTTGTGTTTGTTCGGCAGACTTCATGGAACTTTTTTAGCTCCGGTGATAATTATCCGATCCGACAAATTTTCACACTTCTCATACTTGATAGATTAAGGAACTTAACTTTTCTTGTTTCAACCATGTAGCTTAAAATTTGAGGCCGTCATCGTGATTCAAACAGACAGACGGACATGTCTCAATCGACTCGGCTATTGATGCTGATCAAGAATATATATACTTTATGGGGTCGGAAACGAATATTTCTATCCGTTACAAACGTCTGACCAATTTTATAATACCCTCTGCAAGGGTAAAAAAATTGGACAACTTCAAAAAAAGAAAATCTTAAAAGACTTTGTTCCTAACTTCTTCTCTTAATTTATACTATTTCTTGTCTCTGAATAAAAAAGACAGATTTATTATTCATTCATTTTCGTTATTTTTTTTTCATTTACAATGAAGACTCCTAAAACATAGAAGAAAATCACTGAAAACTTGTTGACTTTTCAAAACTATGTAAATGGACAAATACTGAAAAATCTTTTGCTTTTTTAAACTATTTGTGTTGCACAAAACTTTGAGAACTGAACTGAAAATTTGGTAAAACTCTTTTCAAATGTTTAAGTACATTTTTTTTTACTCTGTAACGAGTATTATATAAGACACTGTAAAGCTATTACCAGCGAATTTTATTTAAAAGTTAGAAAACCTTATATAGAATATTTTACAACAAAAGGTTCATGTAATGAATATTAATCGCATATATGTACTTTTATGGGCGTATTTCAGATCAAACAAAATAAACCTTTGAATCATTTCACATAGGGATTAACTTTTCTTAAAGGGCTAAAGCTTTGCTTAAAGGGTTTGAAAATTAATAAAGATTTCCCATAAAACAAAAATTAAGTTAAGACCTATTGAGAAAACATGTCGTACAAAATTAAACTCACCCTAAAACTAGGAAGGGGAAACCCAAAGTAAGTACTTTTTCCGTCTGCTATTGTAGGTAGTAATCTAAACCAAAAGCTATTCAAGTAGTAGACCACTCAAATATGTGTTGTTATCTTAACATTTCAATGACCGTCTTTTAGATAGAAAAACCGTAAAGGAAATATGCACTCTCAATATTCCCATGAATCGATTTAAATTCTACGAAATTGTGTCATGTGTATAAAATAAAAAATTGTCAATGTCATGTATAAAAAGCAAAACTACAAAAAATTGAAAGTATAATATGTGATTTTTATATCACTTCATAACAATTCCATTTTTGTGGGATTATATGAAGACGTGACAAGCATTCGATATGAGACTTGAATTACTTAAATTCAAATATTTTTGTTCAAGCTTTTATTCATTACGAATATAAAAAAAAAAAGTTAACCACATTTACACATTATATACAATGCCTTTGACTTTAACTTTTTGCCATCCTTGACATAGAAACTAAATTCCAAAAAGAACACACATATAACTAAATCAAATCATGAGGCTTTGCTTATCAAGCAAAAGACGGCAGACACACTTATATTACTCATTCGCCATGTATGACGTGGGGAATTTCTCGTCAATGGATTCATGAATTTCTTTAGTGGGCAGCATGTGAGTTCTTAAACAAGAATAAAGAAAAGAAGAAGGGAAAAGAAATATATGGAGAAGAAAAAAATCGATTGGTTTTGACCTCATAGACGCGTAACACATTTGGGTAGCTCTGCGGCATTAGGTGACTGCCAACTTTGCCAACTTGTCTCTTTCATATTGTCCGTCTCTGTCTAAGTCTGTGTTTTTTTCCCCCTCATCTTTCTCTTTCTCTTCCGATATGCGGACACGACGGTGCATTGGCACTAATGAAGCAGCCAGCGACAAATGCGACAAAAAGCGAAAGGCAAACAAACACGCCACATTCAATGGGGGTGAACCTGATGTAAGTCCCAATTCCAATTCTTACTATTCTTTTTCTCCTTTTTTTTTTTTTTTTTTGTTTTTTGTATGTTCTCTTTCCAACATTCGCCTTTCGTTTTTGCTGCCTATTTATGGGCGTTTGTAAGCACGCGACCAAAAAAAAAGAGAAAAAGCGAAAATAAAGTAATGGAGACCAACAAACATAACACAAAAAACGCCAATAAATTTGGCGCAAGTTCCAAGTAGAAAAAAAAGGGATTAAGATATGGAAAGAGAAATGATGACGGAGCAAAGATAAAACTATAATTTAAAGTTTAATAGCGATTTGCTGCAGTCTCTAATGAAAAGTGACAGCACACGAAACTGAAAGTAAAATATTGAATGAATTTATAAATTTATAAACTCAAGGAACTTCATTTAGAAATCATTCCAGATAAGAAAAAAAAAGAAAATTGCAACAAATAGAATCAAATTGTCGAAAATAAACATTCTATACAATCAAGAAAGCTTCACTGTATGTAAACTTTTGTCTAATCCCACCCTTACCTTTGGCAAAGATATAAAAATGTAAGTATTTAAGTGGCTATCATCTCTTAAACTTTTGGCACTCACCACCATGCTGACAATAAACTCTTTCGAATCCTTGAGTTTAAGTCTTATTAATCCCATAATCGTATAGTAAAAATATGTGAAAAGTTGGCAAAGCGAGCTTTAAATTTTAGAAATTTGACAGTTTTATATCTATGTATATATAACGTTGCTCTGTTTGTTGGACAAATTGTTGGCACGCCACATGGAGTGTGAATATTTCAAATGGCTTTTCGTTTTCCAATCGCGTAAAGTGATGTACGAAATTCCATTGAAAGTTCTATTAAGTCTTTTGGCGGCCAACGTGGAACCCATGGTATTAATCAATAATCTCTATCGAAGCGAAAATCTTATAGCATGTCATCACAGGCCATCAATTAAATTGCATGATACCATTTTGATGCGTTTCGTTGCGGCTGGCGCCCAACGTGGGGGAATACCCATAACAAAACTTTAATACACACTGGGCCATGTCAAATGCAAATGCGGCGACATTAATGCGCATAATGAGCGACAACATGACAAAAACGGAAAACTAGGCGTAACAGACAGACACATACACACCCCCTAGTAGGGCGCGTTGAGGGCAGGTGTGCGTTTTGAATCGATTATCTGATGACGGGGACAAAAAGGGCACACGCAAAATAGTAGCTGAAAAATCTAACGCGAAATGCGACACAAATATACTCTCACACACAAAGACGCATACAAATACGGGCTTGTTTCTGTTGTCGTCGTAATTTCATTAATTACGTTTCGTTCGTACATATTTTTTTTTTCTTTGCTTTTTGTTCTGGCTCTCTTTATGGAATGTATCTGCATCTGCAGGTCTTGTTGCCTCTGACATTTTACGTTGTGGCACCGGCTAATGTCATTTTCATTATCGTTTACATGCATTATGTGATTTGGCCATTAATTGATTGGACCCCAGTTCGTTTCCACCCACCCACAAGTGACGTAATTGTATAAGACATGCCATTAATGGGTGTGAGAGTTTTGGCCAGAACGTAGATTGTCCAATTGGTCGTTGCATAGTTGCAGTTACTTGTAAGATATTTACTTGCAGTTCTGGTGATATAATCAAATTTCTTGTCATTTGCGAAATTGTTGACTTACATGATTAGCACTTAACGAGAGTGACCAATTAACAGATGCATCTAAGAGCATACAACGACGTCGTACCTAAAACAAGAAGAATAAAAGAACATTTCAGATAAGTATTTTATCAATTTTGTTATCATAACATGGCAAATTGCTTTAATTATCTATGGCAGAAAAAGTTTATAGTCAATTTCAATATAGAATGCAGAGTATACAGAGCTGTAAAGTAAAATAAGGCTTTAGTTTAAGCTGAGTTAAATACAGAGTAAAATAAACCCTTTTGTTTTCGAGGAATCCTGGGATAATTAAATTTTTATCCTTTTCCATAGCAACACTCTCCAAACGACTTTAATTCTTATACCCCCATCAGCTCCAAGTCTCCTTATTAAGGAAGATTTCTTTGTATTTTAATGAAATTGGCAATTGATAGATATTGATAGCTCACCAATTAAGAATACAATGGCTTTCATATAGCACTACATCATTATATATTAATTACATGGACCGAAAAAAAAGCGGACAGAAGTAGAGTCAATCGTAACAAATGAAAACGAACTGCTTCAACTTTAAATAATTGTTCCCTCTAAGGTTTTAATGAGGGTTTCGAATTACTTAAAGCAAGACATCCTTTGGAGTCTTCTTTTTATAAATTTTGCATTCATTTTACAAGTATTTAAGAATCGATTTTGAAATAATTTACAGGTAGCAACAATTCTTTTTACCCATTTAAGATTACATACTTTCTTTGGCTTTAAGTTGAAAACAATTTGTGTTCGGTGTGCACGCAACGTGAATATAATATGAGAAATAAAGTGAGTGCGTTTACAGAACACAATGTTGATGACAAGAAACGGTAAAAGTGGCAAAAAGACAGACAGAACGACAGACAGACTGAGAGACAAGCTGGCAGAAAGGCAGACAAGCAGAAAAGAAAAGATGATGTTGATGGCAACGAAAGATGCCTTAAAGTAGGCAACGAAAAGTAAACGCCAAAAGTCACTCAACAAACACACACACATTGACATATACAGTAAAAGGAGAGAAACTGAGAGAAAGAGAGACGGAGAGACAGAGCAAAGAAAGTACATTTATTTATTTATTTATGCAGAAGGTAAGCCAAATGGCAAATGGCAAAAACACGTGCAAAATGCGCGCAAAATTACGCTGCCTTCAATTTCGACATATATTTCCGACATACTGTATTCTCTTTTCTTCTTCTTCTTCTTTATTCAATTCAACTGAATGCACAGTGCTGTGTTACCGCCCATCATTCCATGCCTTGCCACTTGCCTTCCATTTAATAGCTACATTTAATATCACTTGTTGGTCTCTAAAATGTTGAGGGTGGTAAAATGGCAAGTTTTGTGGGTGTGGTAGGCCGACACTTTGTGAGATGTTGCGGCTTTTTGTAGTGAAAATGGAAAGTTCACTTTGGTTTTGTCGAACATAAGTTCTTAAAGTTAATTCATGATTCATATTCCATTTTGTATGGAGTATATATATATGTATTTTGGCCTTGTCTCATTTCTCTCACGTACAAACATAAAAATCTTTATCATTTAATGTGAATCGTTTACATTTCATTAACTTCAAATGAACATAAAGCAATATTATGCGCAATCGAACAAATATTTATATACCATACACATATAAATACAAATACATATAAATGTATATACATATAAATCGTTAACGTAAGGCTCCGCTCCACTATCTATTTGTCCTCTACCAACGATGATAAATCCTTTGCTGATAGGATTAACGCCAGACACAAAAATACAATGGCATCGGCAACTGTAACAGTCAACACACAAAAAAAACAAAATAAAGAATTTCAACTTTTTTTTTTTTGTGTATGTTTGTGGTAACTGGGAAACCGACGAACCGAACACAACCGTAAAGAAACAACAGGATGAACAATGTGCACAAAATGTTATACAAATATTTTTCTACAAGCGAGTGGAATACTTGAACACAAGTGCTTTGTTGTATGTATTTGGGTATTTAGTTTTATTGATTTACACAAGTGTGCGTGTGTGTGCCTCTGTGTAGGCGTGTGTATATATGCGAGAGGAGTTCAAGAAGTCAAGTCAATAAAATAAAACTTGGAATACAGCAAGAGAACAGGAAAATCAACATTTGTTTACAATTTTCGTAGTTAAATTGAGTTTAAAAATTTTTATTTACACACATCAAAAGACCATTGCATGTGAGTCTTAAAATAGATGAAATTTAATTTGAAAATCTTTAGGTTTTATATCTCTCTTAGTTGAACAATATCTTAAGTAGAAATTTCAAAAACATTGCGATCTATTTAAAAATAAAACTTGCATACCCTTTATGCTGGTTCATTAGTTATTAACTATTTCCCTACATTCTTCATTTCAGTCTGTATTGTATTTCATCTATCAAATTTGTTTGAAGATCTACAATTGACCTGAAGACTAAATTCTAGAAAGTCGGAGGAAAAAAGCCAGAACATTAGAGCCTTCCCTCTTATTATTGAGCTTTGTGCAAAAAATCACATGTAAGTCTTGAAGATAATAACATAAATCGAGCAATTATGCCATAACTTTAGTTCAGAGTTAAGTGATTTTACTACTGATAAATCAATATATTCATTTAAATATATAAAGCGAGTAAATTTATACAATTTAAGACATTTATTCCTACTTTTGCTTTGATTTACTTGAAGTAAACTATTAAATCGTTTAAAGTAAAAACGAAGGATACAAATTTTATTCAAAGTGAAAAGAAGATAAAAACAGCAATGCCCAATAACTTTAGCTACAAAAGAAATGAAAATAATAAGCATTAGAAATAAATAAAGCAATGTTTAGAAAGAATATCACACTTATAAATGTATATGTATGTAAGTATAATAAAAATTAATAAACATAATTTTTATGACTTTTAAGAGAGTAAAACTAAATCACTTAATTAATGAGTTATAAGAGTGAGGTTGTTTAATATTATAATTATAACGTTAAAGTCTGCTACAACATTAACTATAATGTATATAGATGGTCTATGTTAACCTTCACCTGAGCATTAGCTAATCACCTGCATGTAGCCGACAATTACCAACGCCTATTAATAAAAGTTATTTTTTCACACACTTGAGGCCGACATGTTGCCACTAGGGGTAATCGCAACGCCTGATTATGAAATGAAGACATTATGGCCAAATGGCTAAAAAGAGTTGGCTACCACTAACCAATTTTAAAATAGGAAGCGTTCTCCGAACTAAAGTAGGCAGGCCTTCAAAAATAATAATAATAAAATACGCAAGACTGCCGCTCATTTCATGCGCATTTAACTAATCTGTCATCTAATCCGCGTCTTACATCTTTCACTGCAGACGCTTTCATCAGACTTTACGTTCGTTCTTACCTTGACTGGGTAGACGATGGCTGTAGGCCTAGACTACTCCCATCCTCCACTTTTTTTTCCATTGCATAAGACCATACAATAATAATAAGATATAAAAAAACGAAAAGGCAAAACAATTAACTTGTTGCAAATAGATTCAAAAGCAGCCGTCTAGTAACAGGAAACGTGATAGTGAGTAAGAAAAATTTTTTCTTTCTTCAATTCTTAAAAGCATTTGATGCGCCTTTCTTGCCGGCTGCCAGTTAGATTTACCAGATTGCCTGACATTCGGTGATAAAACCCATAGAATGCAGATGCAGTTGCATTCGCCTCCAACTTCACATTGCATTGTTTGCCCTTCCATCTTCCACCCCCCCCTTTACTCGTTTTCAATGTACTACAATACCTATGGTTTGTTGTTTAGCTTTTCTTTTCTTGTCGTTTCTTTCTTATTATTTTATATTCTGTCTCGGCCACTTTCATTTCACAGACGAGTGCATCCATTTGATGTTTTGTTACAACTCGTTTCCCTCCTCATCTTTTATCAGTTGCCATTGTGTTTGCCTATTTCCCCAGTGAAAAGTGAGACTGACTGCCAGCGGATGGCAGCAATGGAAAGCACTCTGACTTGGCAGTAGTTTGATAAGAACTTTACAATGTATGCATACATTGAGTACATTACACAAATATATAGAAGTGATCGAGATTTCAATACCCTTTCTTTTTGTCAGAAAATTGAAATTCTACTACTTTAGTAGAAAATAAAAAATAAAGAAAAAATATGGAAGAGTTACAACTAATTTTTGTGACTACCTTTTTAAGTTCAACATTTGACAAAATTTATCCCTAAAAATATAGTTATAAACAAAAGATTAGTTCGATCGTAAGTCAAAATATACATTTTATTCATTACAATACCAAAAAACGTAATTAATATTTGATCAACTTCAATCCAATTTTTAAGGTATTAATATTTCAATGTTATCGGTTTCTAATTTCGGCAATTTTCTAACTCAGCGATGATCACCTGATCTGGAAGAATTTCTTGAAAGAACACAAAAAATATGCAAAATATTCCAGAAATCATAGCTTGTAGTGTAGAAAAAATTGGAAGAAATTTTTACAATTTATTATTATTATTATTATTAAAGTGTAGCATATAGTTATAAACTATCAACCTAACTATATTTTACAAGCACTGGCAACTAAGGCCTTCGGTTTAGACGAAAAACTACATCAATACACTAGCCTGGGATTCGAACCCGGATCCTCGTTGTTCAGTTGACTAAATGAGTGGGCCACTTAGACAACTCATCTACCGAGGACTGCTTACAATTTATTGATTCTACAAAAGATTTGTGTTTCATGACTTCCCTTTAAAAACTTCGAAAAAAAAGGAGCGTTAAAAATAATAATGCTAAATTTAACTTAAAATGTATTAGGAAAAAGAACAAACTTAATAATAGTACTATTATATTAATTTGTTAATTTAATATTATTATGTTAAAACTAGAGCGGATTACATGTATAAGTCATTAACCAGTTCCGGACAAATGGTAGATAGTTTACATTTAACATTTCAACTTTTATAGGCGCTCTGTAAAAACTTTCACACTAGCCCTCGTATAAGATAATGAATTTAATTTTAATTAAAATTGTCGCCATTTTTGGATAGCTTCATACAAGAACATAAGAGAGAACCTTCTGGCTTCGTGTATGATGACTTTGCTAGTTATTCCCAGTGGTTTTGTACAACATTTGGTTTTGGCCTTCACTTGACTTCCCTGTAAGTTATTTCTCATCTGGTTTTCGTTGTTGTTCATCATTTTCTTTTTATTTTTTTGATTAGCCCCTCCCTACAACAATTTTTACAACTTGCAATTAAACATAAGTTGGTTAGCCAGCTTCCCCTCCATGGTGTGTAATTTTTGTTGTAGTTGTTGTTGTTACTATTCCCTCTGCCCACTTGGGGACTAACTATTTATGGCGCTAACATAACTCAGCTAGTAGACGGCGTATGTACTTGAAGTCTGGCAGCAAAAACAACAACCTTGGCTTTGGTGTTCGTAGCACCAGCTCCAGCTTGGTCTTGGGGGCTTCTCTTTTGGCATTGCGTGTTGCGCATGCGCATTGCGTTTGGTATTAATTTTTGTTGTTGTTTTCGTTGCTGTTGTTGTATTGTATTTTAGACGCCGCCGGCTGCTAATGTTATCCACTTCAATTTGCCATATTTATTTTTTTTTTTGCCTTTTATTGAAAATAATGACTGGCCAAGCAAATGACTGACTGACTGCCTGACTTGGCCCCTTTTGCTTAAGTTTATGTTGGTGTTGTTTTTTTTATTCTCTGTTGTTGCTGTTGCTCATTCATACATAATAATTTATGGTTTATAACGTTTTAAGCAAATGGTTAATTTAGTTAGTGAGCCTTGAAGGTTGTGTGTGTGTGTTATTTTTGGCTAATGAAGGTTTTTGGCAAAAAATATTTTTGTCTATTGAGGAAGCTTAATGCTGATAGCCTTGTAACTGATAAGTAAACTTCAATAAGAATCTTATGCAAATTAGTTAGTTATTTCAATTAAATAATAATTTTAAACGAATGACGACATACAATGAAAGCCAACAGAATGAACAAATGTGTAAATCATCTATATGGACAAGAAAAATTGCAATTTACATTGCCTCTAGATGGGCACATAACCAGTTTTTCCCCGACAGTTTTCCGATATTGCTTGCCCAGGGCTCGGGTTCTGACCTCTGTTAATTTATGCTAGTTGCGCTTCATTTATTCATTTTGTAGCATAAAACTAATTAAAAAGCCTTGGCTCTTCTTGATTAAGGCTACAAAAATTTATAAACAACACAAATTCTTTATGTCTATGATAAACTTTGATTGTCAATAAAAAAATAAAGAGTTTGATAAATTGTTTTATTTTTTGTGTATAATTTTCGCCTATGCGTCATAAATTTACAAAAAAAAAAAAAAAAATAGAAATAATTATGCCAACAGTCTAATGATTATTTCATATTTATAAGCTCGTTTGTAAAAAAAACCAAAAAAAAAAAGAAATATCATTATGGTATTTGAATTAGTCACACAGTTTCTAGGTAAAACTGTGATGTGAGAAAAGAAGTTTTATTTTTTTTAACACCAAAGGGCGAAATATCATGGACTTTGTATGATATAAGGTTTTTAAAATTACAACATTTTAGGCGCAGCTTTTTTTTTTAGAAACCTTGCCCAAGTTATAGGCCTGGCAAGGGTAAGCAACTTGTTGAGTGTTAGCGACCTTTTTGGGGCCTTAAAAAACAAAGGCCTAAAGGTCCTAAAGATCAATCCATTAAATACTCTTTTTCAACCCAAAAAGTGTTGCAAGATTTATTATTTTGTACGAAATTTCTATCTTAACTTAATTAAATTTTTTAAATATTTAAAATTTGTAGTCGTAATTTGGTCGTATGCAAAAGTTCCATTCTGTTTTTCGGATTTCTCCAGCTGACAACTAAACTAACTTATTGTTTAACATTATCTAAACGTCATCTCCTTTTATTATTTATAAGGTTATCTTAAAACTTTATCTATTTTTATTACAACAATTAAAATTGTCATTTCAAATTACTAAAGTAATTAAATTTTGCAGCTACATTCACTTAAGTCATTGAGAAATTGCATTACAATGTGATTTTAGTTTCAACTATTAAAATTTAATTTTATGTGGCAAGATTTCCTCATAATTTTCTCAACATATCCGTTGCTTTTTTTATACTTTTGATTGAAATTGATTTAAATTCATTGATTAACGACTAAATTACATACTGCGATAGATGAACAGTAGTTATTTCTACAAAAAAATTTAACTGATCATTTATCGCCAAAGGAGGCACGATCAACTTTAAAGCCGCAACTGTAATCAATGCTTTAAAAATGAATATGGCATTCTTTTTTAACAACTAAGAACACCTGCAAACGGTTAAATTCTTCAATGTTCTAGACAAAACTATGATTATGTAAACATTTTCATGCAAGAAGAGAGCGGGTTGATAAACAATTTCAACTTTATAATCCCATTCAATTAGTATCGTCAATTTGATTTATTGAGGACCCTGCATCAAGTACATCAAAATCATGTTAAAACACATGGAGCACTTAATGATGAAAAAAAAAGAAACAAAAAAATGGGAATATGGCAGAGGATGAGAAAGCGTATTGGCAACATACGCCAACAGCTGTGGAAGCCAAGATAAGCGCACCAAAATGGGCTTAAAGTGACAGAAAATAAAACCTTAATGAGACTGAATACAACGACAACGAAGTGAAGCAGCAAACAAAAAGAAGGAGGGAGGGGGAGGAATATGCCGGAAACCACAGATTACGGCCAGAACACAGAGAAATTGTCACAGCTAGTTGAAAGAGCTCTGGGCTCTATTGGTAGAGTTATAGTACACTTCTTTTTTGATTTTACGAGCATTAAAATAAAGTAGACAGACACACGCAAGAGGCCACTTAGGCCAAAAATGTAACAACATCACTTGGACCCTGGACATGGTCTAAAGAGATATTCAACTTACAGATTCTTTGATAGATTAGAGTGCCAGCAAAAAGAGTAGAAGTAGGACCAGTCTAAACCAAAGCCAAGCGACAGGCCACGACGATTTTTGCTTCTTTCTGGTATGTAAGTTGCATTATTCCAAGCATGACAGGCGTTGCAAGACTATCGATTACCATCGCGCATATTTTCGCATCGACTATTTATAAAAATAATCATGTTCCCTTTAATGGGCATTCCTCATTAAGCTCCCTACCTAAAGTTTCAAATTCTCCTTCTCCTCTTTCCTTAGTTCTAAATATAAGAGCAAAAAAAAAAAAGAAAATTTATCAAGTGGAATCATAAGTAATGCAAAATGATTGAGAGGGCGGCTATAACTGGTTATTGCTTAATTTTATGGCAAGGCAACTGCAAGAATTTATTTGTATACCTCTTAAGATAGCTAAATACTTATATAAAAGATATGAAAGAATTTTATGCCATATACTATAAAGTTAACAATAGAAACCTAAAAATAGCTTTGTTGAAATCTGTCAATGCAATTAAGAAAAAATATATTAAAAGTTGTCTAAAACATTTAAATATATTTTGTATTAAGAACTTTACTTTAGTTTATCGCTTCGAAAATGCTCTCTTTAGTGCCCTGACCTATGCAAAGGCTATAAAAACAGTTTAAGGCTTATAAATGCCTTATAAACGTTTAAACGTAAAACTTTTCAATGGTATCATATTGAAAAAGAACTAATAAAATATCTTAAGCTATACAATAAATTAACAAATTTAAGTGAAACTAAATATAGATTAAGTTGGAAGAGAATCACAAGAAATGATGGATTTAAACATACGAACAAAGATAACCCCTAAAACTTTTTTCAACTCATTTCCCATATTATAACGGTTAGTTGTATATTTTGTAGTCTAGTCGAATCTATCTAGACTTAAGAGATAAATGTAGCTTAAAGTTCAATATCACAAGGAAATTACTTCACTTGTTAGCCTGGGAAAAAACATTAATAACTGTCCACTAACATAACAGAAGAGTCAGATTTCGTATTTCTTGTCGAGAAAACAGATCCAATATGTGGAATATCAATACATTGCTGAATCGCCTACCCGGTTAAAAGAAATAAAGGAAGAGAATAATGTTCTGCAATATTGTACTACACGTATATTGGGATATACGAGGACACTATGACACTCTGCGGAATTGCAACCAGGGCACTTGATGCACATCACAGATAACTTTCGCGTTGAATTTATTTAATCTTTGTGCCTTTTGCCAGTGCAACATGTTTTCACCATATGTATGCTTGGTCTTTGCACATGTTTAAGAACTGAAATTCAATTTGCTGTCATTTTCTTTCTCTCTCTTTCTCTCTATCTATAACTTGGTATGCATTTTCTTATAGTTTGCCGCATGCCTGCATATCAAAGGGGCATATCCGACTGACTTGTCTGCTTGTCGGTCCAACTGTCTTACTGTCTGTCTGTCTTTTTGTCTGATTTGCTCTAAATATTTTCATGGTCCCAAAACTCAATGATGACGTGCAGTTATTTTATTTTGCTACAGAAAAAAATCTCATCTAACCACAACAACGTGATGTTACACAGAATATATACGAAATCTAACTAAAAATAGCAAAAAGAAAATAACACAATCAAATGAAATTTTATATAGAATAACTATGAAACTATTGAAAATAAACAAACAATAGCAGCCGCACAAACACACTCACACACACTGCATAAATATTCAACTTAATTATAATGTGTCTTTTTTCTTTCCCTTTCCTTTTGTCAAAATGCTCTTCAAATTTCTTGTTTTTTATTTTTTTTGGTGTGCGTGTGTATGCAAAAAGAAATAAATTTTACTTAAATTTTATTTTAATTTTATTTATGTTGCATATATACCAAAAATCTAAAACGATGGCACAATTGTTGTTTGTTTCTAAGTAACAACTAACTAATCAAATTGAAAACTTTTAAGCCCCAAATATTTTGCTACAAAATAAAAATAAAACTAGACCGTTAATTCTTTATTGGGTTCAAGTTCAAATCTTTGCATATTAATTCCAATTTTTTTTTTTTAAATAAGAAAACTGTAAACTTCTCCAGACATTTCATTTTTTAGATCAGAATTTTAATAGTTTTTACCAAATTTTATTGTTGACACAGTTACGTTTATGGTGCATTAAGTTAAAGGTGACTTTAGTTAAAAGTTTAATGACTAGAAATAAATACATAGGCAGTTAAATGAGTTTTCTTCATGTGTTGAGTGATTTCTTATTTTTTTTTACTTTTAACAATAAACTTGGAAAAATAACTTAAGTTTCCATTTGGGTTAACTTTTCGTATGATCTTTAACACATAAACTAAACCTTTTTTGTTAGACATACAACCAAAGTAATGTTAAACAGAATATTTCTTTTTAATTCCCGTTGTTGAAAAAGAAACCAAATCTTATTTTAATCTAACAAAAAAACTATCATCAATCATTAAAATTTTGTGTCGTTTAACTACAGTCACTTAGATGAAGTTATATCGAAGGGATAAATTCACTAAATGAATAATTGGAAACCTAATCTTATTTACTTTTTTATTGAGCCAAAAATCTAATTTAATTTTGTAAGACTTAAATATTGAATTTTCGAGACATTTCATTCATTATTTTTATGCCGCAAATATCTCGATTTTTTAAACACAAATGGCAAAGAAATTACAAAGAATAGAAATACAAATTTTTGTATACGAATTTCTGTTTTAATCCATTTATATTTTCACTCTACTGGAAATCTTCATCCAAACAGTCCCTAAACATTATCGATCGAATAAATAATTTCTTTTTTATCTAATTTTGCCTTCTCTAAAAACAAAAGAAAAACTATTCCTAATGGTCCTGAACGATTCCATTTGAGTCTGACATATTGCCATTTTATAACCGAATTTGAAAATTCGAATTCTTTTAAATCAATCTAAACAATATTTTTATTGACCCTTTCATTGTTTTAAAAATTTGACAAATTAAGATGATAAATTTCCCTTCCAGCTGTATTTCAGATGTCGAACCATTGCTATTGCATGCTACCACCTTCGGCGGTCTGTATGTATGGCAATGGTTCTTGACCTGGTTGTTGATGAAGGGGTTGGGCGCAGGTTGCATTTGGTTGCTGACAATTTGGGGCCTCATATACATTGTGTTCCTGCACCTGTTCCTGTTCCTGTTGATAATCAACATATTGTTCCGGTTCCGAGTGCTGTTCCGGTTGTTTTTCTTGTAATAGACCTTGCATGTGCTCCTTCTCGATCTGGTTAACTTGTTGTGATGTGCTTGATTTAGGAATTGGTGTAAATTTTGGCACTTCAATGATTTTTGGTTCTTCTATCATGGGTTGTGGCTTCTTGAGCAAAAAACGAGTATTTGGATGATGTTTAGTCTCCAGTTCTAAGCGATCAATAAGCCAACCATTTTCATCATTATTTGTGGCCCAAAAGAATACAGTGCCCTTGTCCTTAGTGCCATGTACTGATACCTGAAATTGAGCCTTATTTGCATCGCATGTATTCCTTATATTGGATAAACTGAAACCGGATTCCTTAATCGGTTCTCCTAGCAATCCCACAGCTCCCTTATGTTGCCTCAAAGTTTTTATGGCCAATCTATAATAGTCAGAGTTACGTACACGATCCTGGAGCCTCCAGTGCATATATAAAACCGTTGAAAGTGAGACAACTGCTCCACCAATAGATAATTGGCCCCACATGCGTCTCGATGGCATGGTCAAGCGCATTCTCATTGTCGGCATGGTTGTTGATTGTATACAAAAACCAGAAGGGAAAAGAAAGGGTCAATGAAAAACTGAGAATTTTGCAACGTTTTTTTTTTTTTTTTTGTGATTTTATTGAGGTCTTGTTATGTTCAGATCAACCTCAATACTTTGACAGATTATTCAAATTTGATGTGTATGATAGAAGACCTGTGTTTAGGTGGCCACAAAACCATTTTCCAATCCATCTTTGAACTAAAAGAAAACTTTATACAAGTTGGAGGCCAGGCCAGGCGTCGCCTTTTGCTAATTGCAGTGAAGCGGCGGCTACTTTTTTTCTTCCTCGTTTTCTTGGCCAACTTATAAATTGCCTTTGTGGTAGCTACGGGTCTTCGCAACTACTACTCGACTTGACTGCCGTTTGTACAATTTTGGAGCCACCGCCCGAAAGGCGTAGACAACAACAACAACAGAAGCCACCACTGTTGGCCAAAAGCATCCAGAACCAAGAACAAAATCCAACACAAAAAAAAAAAAGAAATAAGGAAAACAAAAAGAGGCACAAAAACGAAAAACTCGTTTCTATAGCTGTACATAGTTTTCGTTTTGTTTGTGGGCCAAACAAGCGGCGCCATTAATGACAGCCTCAAACAGTGACCCATCCAGTGGACAGGCCATCGCATTCATAGTGCTTGCCCCAGCTATGTAGCAAGTATCGTATACCTTGGCTTTAGAGAAAAAAGAAGAAGTTACATTATATCTATACCGTAAATCGCTACAGATCTCTAGCAATAAAGTAACACTTAAACCGCCCCCAACTAGATAGTTCAGTATGTAGATTGTATTACCTGCAAAAACGTGACAAAACTGTGGAATAGGAACAACAAAATGCTTAACTCTTAGTTTAATATGTTTTTTAGAATCAATTTAGATTAAGCAATCTGTTTTGTAATGCAATTATGAAAGCTTAAAATATTCTTTATTATCTATTTGGAATTTTAAACAGATAGATTGTGAATATGAAAAAACGATTTATTATACGCTACAATATACACTACACTACACTACACTACACTACCCTACACTACACTACAAGATAAGTAAAACAATTTATAAGAAGTTCTGATAATAATTTTAGTCTAAGTCTAAAGCAAATTGCCTTTGTGGTAGTTGTTAGTTAGTAGTTATTTAGCATAAAACATTAAAGCATATCATTGATCTCATGAAAGTATTTTTTTTAATAATTATACCCTTGCAAGGGTATATTAATTTTGATCAAAAGCACAGAAGCACAGAAGGAATCGTTTCCGACTGTATAAAGTATATATATTCTTGATCAGCACGACGAGCTGAGTTGATATAGCCATGTCCGTCTGTCCGTCTGTCTGTCTGTCTGGATCAACAGCTTCTCCTCCGAGACCCTTAAAGCTACAGAGCTGAAATTTTGCACCCAGGCTTCTTTTTGTATATCTCGGAATCACCGATCGGATGACTATATCATATAGCTCCCATAGGAACGATCATTAAAGAATAGAATTAAACTTCAATAACTTTGTTGTTTTTCAATCAATTGTTATTGGGGTTCATAAGTTTAATACACCTTTAAACAAATCCACCAAGTTTGATCAGAATCGGTTGACTGTATCATATAGCTCCCATAGAAACGATCGGTCAATAATATATTCTTAGAGCTATAACTTGAGTGTTTTGAAAGCGAAACTTGGTTTTTGGAAATTTAGTATATATAGAAATGTCTGTGCTAAGTTTCAGACAAATCGGTCATCTATATGTTATAGCTCCCATAGGAACAATCTGGCCAAAAAATTTGTTTCGAAAAGTAGGTTTGACTTGTTTTATATGATTTCTAATGATTTTGTCACATTATAAATGTGTATATATTTAAATTGTTAAATAACAGTTTGCAAGGGTATACGAACTTCGGCACGGTCGAAGTTAGCCCATCCTTCTAGTTTTTGTATTAATTTTCAATAGCAAATATCATTATATTTTCCATATAAACAGGTTTAACATCATCTTAATGCTCAAAAAGATTTATTTTTAGATTTGTTCAAAGAACATTTTGTATTGAATTGTTTTTTTTTTTTAAATTTAAAAAAATTAGTACTATAAAATAGAAAAAGGTTAACTGTAGCCAACTTTTAACACTCTAGGGAAACTACATTTGACTTGATTTCAATTGCTCTGTATGGAGAAACAGGAAAGAAGGAAGAAAACTTTTAAATCAAGTAAATTGGCTTGACTTAAAAACAAAGTTGTATAAATAATTAATCTATGCTCAGAATAAGTAAAATACTTTAAAACTGAAAATATTTCTCGTTTCATATATTTTCAAGTAAATGCTTTATATATGTAATATTGATGCTATTAAGCCGGTAATTGCCTTTGAGCAACTATTTTAAAACTCTGTAAAAACTAATGAAATATGTACTGAAAATTTGATTAATAACTTTGCAAGACTTAATGCAACCTTCTACAAACTTTATGGGCTATGAAACAAAAACAAATTATGAGAATTGTTTTTAACTATTGATAACTTAAACTTAAAAGTTTTGTGAACTTGAAGAAATTATTCATATTTTTACTTGCCCGCTTGAATATGTCTATAATTAAAGCAAAACTTTGAGCAAAAACTAAAAAATTTCCAACATGAATTCAACTTAAATTCCCCCTTTTTGTGTGAATTTTTTTTTTTTTTGTGCTTTTTGTTTAACATATTCACGCTATCTAGCTTAATCTTTGTCCATCAGCTGTCAAGTAGGCGGCAATTTGGTCAACACCTCCGCAATTTTAATTTTCTTCTCTACTTGCCTCGTCTTTTGGGTTTCTTTTTCTTTATATATTTTTTTTTTTTTTTTTTTGCATAATTACCAACAGCGGTGGCACCAGAAGCGGTATGTATTTTCTCTTACAATTAGATTTGGCCATGACCATAAAAAGTAATACCCACCCATTCCCCCCTGCTGTCCAGCTGCCTGCCTCTATTTTTCTATCTTCATCTTTGCTGGCACCTTTTATCGCTTCATTTTAGGCGTTGCCTACTTACGACGTGCGTGGTAATTAAATTCGTGATGTGCTTTTTTTTTTTTTTGGTTCTTTCCCCTTAACTTGCTGTTTTTTTTTTTTTTTTTTTTTTTTGTATGGAATTATTATTTAAGATATTATTAAAAAGATAAAAACAAAAACAACGCCAGATACCATATAAGCAGAGTTTTCTTGGAAATTAAATAACCAGAAAGGTGCTCGCTTTGACTTTGTGTTTGTTGCTTTTGTTGTTACCTTGAAAGTTCAAAAGTTCAGGCAGACCGGGAGCGAAGACAAGGAAATCGGCCAACAAGTAACAAAAAGTCAAAAGCAATTAAGCGTTCACAACACAACAAACAAAAAAAACAGCAACAACAGAGTACAAAAAGAAAAAATAGCAAAGAGTAAGAAGAGCCGACCAACTGGGCAACTTTTGTTTGCACAATTAAATTTCTGTACAACAAAAAAAAAGAAGACAAAGAGATTTAGCTTGTTTTATAACGAACTTTTTATACACTTGCCAAGTTTTATTTACTTTTTTATTTAATAAAAAATTTTTATAAAAATTCGTTGTTTTTATAAATTCTTTTTCGATTTCAATGGGCAATCTTAAAAAATAAAAGCTAAACAATTCCCAAACAATTTTACATGTTAATCAACAAGCTGAAAGAGGATATCTTATATAATATTGGGTAACTTTGATATTAAAATCATTTAACTTAAACACTTTAACAGTCGAATGAGCATGTCAAAAGTCTTTGTTAAACTAATATATCTTTACTTTTTCTTAAAGGGTATTTAAAACAAAAGCTAGAGACGAAAAAAAATGAAGCGAAATATTTGTAAAGGTCGCTACTGCTATTGCCTTTTGTTTGCCTAGACATTTGCAATTAGTTGCAACAAATTGACGGCAATGATTTTTATTTTTATTTGGCTTGTTGTTTGTGCCATTTTGTTTAATCAGTAAATACAATATAAATGTATCCCATTTATATAACAATTATGAATATTAAATAATTTGCGACTGGTTGGTTGGTTTCCCTTATTTCGTTTTGTGGTCTGCAGTGATTTCGAGCAATAAAACTTTTTGGTTTTTGCCAGTTGAAAGTATTTTTTCTGGTTAAAATAAAGTTGTTAAAGAAAAAACCCAATGTATGATAAAACATATGTTGTTAGTGTGTGCGTGTGGGTGTGTGATAAGCCACATATATAAAAAATATATGTATATTAAAATGAATTGAAAACATAAAACCGAAAATTATTTAATATTTATCCACTAGATATACATATATGAAATGTTGTTATTATTTAAATCTTTTTTTGTTTTATTTGGTGTTTCTTTTTGCAGATTGTGTCTTTAGATGAAGGACTCTCTGAATACATCAATGATTAAATTGGAGAATAACTAAAAATTGTGACTTGGACCTTACTAAAGTTTATAATTTATAGCTAATTAGATTGTTAAACATTTCAAATCTCCTCTTATACATGCAACAAATGGTGTACGTAAATTTATTTATAATCCTGAGAATGCATTCTCATTGAATGATTTAACTGCTCCATCAGGGATCAACAAAAAGGGTGTAAGAAAAGTAAGGAATTTTCATGGCTTGTGCTAAAAACCAAAGCATATAAAGAGAACAAAAAAAAAAGAAGCATGGCAAATCTTAAAGTCATGCCAAAGAGAAATCTGAGCAAATGAAGTAAAGGTGTCAAGAACTTTATTGACAGGCCTCAAGCTGCTGATGCCTCATGTTGTTGGGTGCTGCTGGCAGGCAAATAAAAACCTTAAACAGCAGAGAACCAACAAGCCCAGCAAGAAGGCAAATAAGACAAAACAAACTGGAAACGTGACAGACAAAGATGAAAATCCAACAGCAAAACAAAACATAAGTATTCTTTTTTTTTTTTTTGCTTTTTGCGTTTTTTTTTTTTGCATTGACAAATGAGCTACGTGAAAGTTTTGTTCAACTGACAGCCAGCCGACCAGTGACAATCGAAAAGTCAGTCTGTGTTCCAAAGTTCTGATCTGGACTCTGACTGGGATATGACGGAACAGTGGAGGGGGCGACTGGTCAGAGACTTTTGTGTCCATTCGTGTTGTTGGTGCTGATGCTCTAGAAAATCGAAACCAAGCAATTAACACTTATTGAGATCAAAGTCAAGTGAATCGAATGCAATCCAATCGAATGCAAGGCAATGCAATTGCAAGTAAACTGAAGCTCAAAACTAGTTTAAACGCAACGACTCATACATAAGTATGTGGACACACAGTTGAAGTAATATGTACTTACCATAAATAAGCAGAGAGCTCGACATAGATACTTTTTGAAGTCACTGTCAATGACAAGTAAATAGAGCAAAAGCAAACTGGAAAAAAGGTGGAGAAATGGTTACACACAAAACCTAATTAATAGGCTACTGCAATTTTTTTTTTTTGCTGTTTGTAATGACATTTAACGATATTTCAATAAGGAATACTCTTATCAAATGTCAAAATTTTCAAAAACTGGTTTTCTTAAAATTAATTAGTTCTTAATTTAGGCGGACAATGCTTACGTATGTATGTAGAACAATTTAGCTTTCCCAAATACAATATAATCGATCAATAGAATAATTATTTTCTATTTTCTATATATTTTCAACAAATCGGGAAACTAAAACTACATATACATATCCCATATTGAGACTTATAACTATAAAAAGGAGGAATAAAGTAGAAAACGATAACCCAGGAAATCTTATCTTTTCTTTAGATGCAAATTATCAATTATTAACTGACGAAGAAAGAAAAACTATTGACCACTTCAAAGATTTTTTTTTACATATTTATATTTATTTTTATACCCTGTACCCATAGGGTAAAAGGGTATATTAAAGTCGCTAAAATGTATGTAACAGGCAGAAGGAAGCGTTTCCGACCCCATAAAGTATATATATTCTTGATCAGCATCACCAGCCGAGTCGATTGAGACATGTCCGTCTGTCCGTCCGTCTGTCCGTCTGTCCGTATGAGCCACGCGATCTCAGAGACTATAAGAGCTAGAGCTACCAAATTTGGTGTGAACATCCGTCTAGTGTCTACACAGGTCAAGTTTGTTTCTAATTTTAGCCACGCCCACTTCCGCCCCCGCAATTTAAAAAAAACGATAACTAGGGCTGCTTTCAAGATATCGTATTCTTACTTGGTACACTTAATTATATACCCAAACTGGACCAGCTGAGCAAATTTTGTTGAAATCGGACAATAAACATCGGAGATATGCCTATATCCGTTTTGTACTGAAATGCCAAGGCGGCATTGGCAGATAAGAAAGAGCGAGATAGCATGCGCTCGCTGCTGCTGCATGTAAAAGAGAACTTTGTTTTGAATTGATTGCGATTTTGAGGTTGTTCGATCATTTGTCTAGTGACTACGCAGATCAAGAAAGTTTAAAATTTTGGCCACGCCCACTTCCGCCCTCGCAATTCAGAAAAATCGAATTATTAGAGCAGTTTTTGAGGAATCACATTCTTATTTGGCACACCTAATAATGTGGCTAATATGCATCATCTGACCAATTTCAATCGAAATCGGACAATGAATATCGGAGAAATACGAATGTGCATTTTGAACTGAATTGCCAAGGCGACACTAGCTGGAAAGAGTGAGCGAGATAGCATGCGTTCGCTGTTGCGGCATATTAAAGAAATTTTTTTATGAAATTAATCGCTATTTCGAGGGTAGTAGGTACAGGGTATACTTAATGTCGGCAGGGACGACTTGCTTGCTTCATTTATACTATATCTAATATCATTCATTTATACTATATCTAATATCCATGAATATATTAACCTTTTCTTAAGTTTTAGCTGTGCAGTTTAAACTTTTTTTAAGTATTAACTTTTAGATATTTTCTCTTGGCACACTTTTGATCTGAACTGTAATCATTTGCATATAAAATTCCGTTTGGATAAGCCAACGGTTTCTTCTCTTCTTTTTTTTTTTAATGAATTTTCTTAATAGATTTTTTTTTTTATTTTTAAGAGCATTCCGCGTAAGCTATATATCGGTATTCATTCTTTTACTCTCTATCTCTTTGGTAACATCTGCCGCACTTTGCTTTTCCAGAACAGAAACTCATTTGCAACATAAAACTCTGGCAATGGCAGTGACAAGTGAACCGCTTCGCATGGCAAATGGTAAAGTGTAAGTGAGGATAAAACAGTAGAGAGGGGGCTAAAAGGAAGAGCAAGAAATGTGGTATGGACAGAATGGTAATAACTGCCATGGCCAGTGAGCAGACTTTAGACTCAATCTCCAATCTGCATAACAGTTGCAATTGCAAACAGGCAAAAACAAAATGAGAAGAAAACGTGTGCCACAAAATGTCACTCTCATTTATACGAGTGAATGAACGAAACGATGATGATGATGACGTTGCAATGACGATGGCCAGAAAGTGGAAAACGAACAAAACTAGGTAAAGATAGTTAGTTGCATTTGGCTAACCGACTGAATGTCAACGCCAAATGCTAATTAAGGTTAATGAAAATGACAATACAACATGAAAACGAAAAAAATAATTGAAAAAAATTAATGATGATTAACGAGGATATTCAACCGACAAAAATTATGACTGAAACTATAAAACTTGCTAAGGTCTGTCTTTTATATTTTGCCTGTCAAACTGTCGGCGCCTAAAGTTCCTCTTCTTTTTTATTGTTTTTTCTGTTTTTTTTTTTTCTTTTTTTTTTGCTCACGCGCTGACAAAATTAGTCCTCTGTCTCTTGTCGCTTGTCTCTTTGCTGTGACTCCAATCATAAATCAAAGTGGCTCGGCATTGTCAGTGGCAAAAAAATTCCCATCTAAATGAGTCATTTCTACATTTCTTTCTGTCATTGCATGTGGGCCAAAAGCACACATACACACACACACACAGACAGTTGTGAGCCTTTGAAGTTCTGTATTCCTTCCTTCTCCCTCTCTCTCACTCGCTCTGTCAGTTTCTCTTTGAGAAATCAAATATTGCCATGACTAATTAAAACTCGGGCAGGTTGAATACTTGAATGCCCCATTTGAAGCAATTAAACGGCTGAAATGGTAACACAAATTCAAAGCAGAAGGTAACTCACCTGATTCAATTTAATGGACAGTTTCTGTAAATAATACAAAAGCAATTATTAAAAGGCTAATTTTTAGATACTTATACTTAAATTTAAATATTTGGCTACCCCTTGAAAACATCTTTAAAATATGATTTTTGGAACAATACTAATAGGAATTTAAAGTACGCGGAAACATATTACAAAAGAAATGCTTTATATAATAAAATAATATTTGAAAGAACTTTCCAGTAAAAAATTCTATCAATATTTTGTAATGAGATAGAATGGTAAATATTTTATAATTCTCCCATTTTTAATTGAATTATTTCCTGATATTTGGCAATAGTTTCAAAAGTTCTAATATATCCTTGTATTCAATTAAGGGATTATATAATTGTGGAACTTTAATCACTTCCATAAAGTAAAGTTTTTACTCTTTACCTTAAGCTAGTGCCATTAAGTGGGGATTTCCCCAACAGAGCTTTTGCTCCATGGTCTTAAGTACACAATAACTGCCACACCCACATGCTCTTTCCAGAAAACCCATCTATGTACATACATACTTAACCCCACCAATCCCCCTGCATAACCTTATGTCACACTCCCAGAAAATCTTATTATTCAGCGTTATTGCTCTTGACCCAACACCCTTAGGGCCCCAGATTCCAGATTCCGTTTCCCCTTCCAACCATTTGTTCATATTGTACGCAACAGAAGCCCACCAAACAAATGACTTTGTTTGCTTTGCCAGGCACATGGCCTGTTCACTTACACCACACCCTTACTCTAGCCGCCCTTCCATCACTCTCTCTCTCTCTCTATATATCGCCCAGCCAAACCCACTTGAAAAGTCAAGTGGCAAACGCCAACTGCCTGAGCCTTGACTAAGCCATTGATGGAGAGTGCGAGAGCGAAAGAAAGATGACTGGAGGGGGTGGTGGTACATGCTTTGGGTGTGTGGGAGGGGTAAGAGATGTGGGACCAAAGTCTAGAAGAAAAAAAAAAACACTCATACTCTCATGAATGAATGAAATTGCTGCACAATTTAAAAACTTCCGCATCGAACAGCAACAACAAAAAGAAACCAGCAGAAATAATGCGCCCCCATCTGTCGTCAAGTCGCTGGCAATGGCGAAAAACCTGCAAAACCGTTGACATTTTTATTTCGATTTTTCTTTCCGTTTCTCAACACACACACACACAGCCCCTACCCGTAGTTGCATTTGGCATAAGATTTTGCTTCAAACATTTTGTATACCCTAGATGGAACAGAAAGGTATGTTAAAATTGAAGAATATCTAACATGGAGACTAAGACGAGCTTAACAGCATTAAGGAAAATCTATTCGATGGAGGTACCAAAGCAAGAAGTTGACATCCAAACTAAAGTTAGAATTTTAAACAAAATTGGTTAACAGAAAATGTGTAATGTATAGATTCCAAAAGGAAGATCTTTTTTAACTCTCTTAAACTTATTAATGCATAAAGTTCACGCGTATGTAAATTGTAATTACTTTCCACAACTAGAAGGACTCTTGTTTTCTTTAACATGTATAAACCACACCCTCACTTTGTACAGGGTATAGAAAAATCGTCACTCACATAGACACATAAGGTCTGTGTCCATTTTACTTTTAGGAGGTGTATGCGGATGTGTTTAGTATGCGCTTTATTTATATTGACAGGCCAAAAGAAAATGGTCTTTACCCATCTAGAATTTAGTTGGACAGCAGTTTGGTTATAAGATGTTGACGTGAAATAAATAGGATTATTTTAAAATAAGTTTCAACATTTTTCAACATGTTTAACGAAAAAAAAATTTTAAAATATTTCTGTTTGCTTACGCCCAACATAAGGGAAAAAAAATTCTTACTTTACATAGTACTCTTACTAGACTTTTACATTTTTTATCCTACTCCCTTTCCTTGCTCTGGCTTTCTTGTGCTCTGTGTAGGTATAAGTATACAGTGAAAGCTATAGTCGGCGTGTAAGTGTGTCCTGTGGGCATCGTTTATGCAGTAACTGCAGCATCAGTAGGAGGAGCCACTCATCTTGAATTCGTCGCTTTACTTTTGCGTTGCTCTGCTTTGCTTTGCTCTTCTCTCTATGCAGCCGCATTAATTTTTCAATAGGGAAAATGCAGCTCAAAATACTAAAATAGTAAGTACTTGCATATTGAAGTTGTCAACATAAGATGCAGAGATTCTAAAAGCATAGATAATATCAACGGTCGTAATGAAATGAAACGAAAATCTAAAATTTACAAAAAATTATCAAAGGTAAAAGTTGCAAATGAAATTAAATATTGCATAGTGAAAGAGAAAAGTCAAAGTAAAAATTTGTATTCAACTTAAATTTTTCCAGCACTTTAATGAGAACTTACTCAATTCACTTTAAATAGTTGCTTTATCACTTAGAGCTTTCAATTATTTAATAATTTAATCTTCAATTACTTTTGGCAAGTGTTTTCGGTTGTAAAATATTTGTATTTTTCCGACAACAATATTTAACTATTGAACAAATTTTCTACAGCAAACATGGAACTAAATACAACTTTAGTTCAACACATCATCAATCACATTACTAAAGTAAAAGTGAAGGTATTTACATACATATATATTCCGGAAAGCTTCAACTTTTTATAACTTATGTATGAATATACTTGGATACTTGGATAATCGACTTTGTGTTACCTTTCAACAACTAATAAAATATTGTAAAAATTTATTAAAATAGTATACAAATATTTGCCTTAAATTTACATTACTTGGTACTTATTATTAGAAAGTAATTATATAATAAACTTTTGCAGATTCGATTTTATGAAAGAGTTAAGTGGAATATTCTCTATATTCTTTATCTCTCTTAACAAGTAACTAATAAACAGCTATTATAATATTATCTCTCTTATATAAGCGTTGAAGCGTCCTTCTGAGCCTTAACTTTATTTATCTTTGGACACTCAATACCAGAAATTATATCGCTTATGTATACTAAGCTGGTCTTGATTCGACTTTATGAAAGATTTGAGAAGTTCTTAACAATTTTTCTTCTTTGTCTCTATTATCAATGATTACTTACCATGCACTAATCTTGCAAAACTTTTGGAGAGCTAATATACCATTTTCTCAGGACTCTTATAAAACTCTCAACCTTTCAATTTTTCAATAAGAAAATTAACTAGCTCAATGAATGGTTCAATCTGCTTACTTATTGTGGTTAGACGCTAACTTTATTCCGTCTGTTAAACCCCAAAAATACCTTATAGCTACTGGGTAGTAAACTTTTTTAGAACTGCATTTTATTTGTATTCCACATGGAATGCACGCCTGCTCGCACAACACGCACACAAGCCAAAACTTTCTCTCATATGGAATGCACATACATAACTCTACTTAATACCCCTCTCCCACTGCCTCTCCCTCTTATACATATATGTATGTATATGGGGAGAGACAACTGCCAACTGCTTTTAATACTCAAAAAAAAATATATATAAAAAAAAAATGCAACAGCCTTCAAACATTCCTATGCAGTTCCGGACACAGAGAAGAAGAGCTCATTAAATATTTAAAACTCATGTACCGCCAAAACACGTAAAGCAGGAAGGAAGAGGGGAGAGAGGAAAAACAGCAGCAGCAAACAAACCAAAAAAGTGCCAAGTAAAGCAAAGTGAAAAGTTTGTAAAGGAACTTTTTGTTTTCTTTTTTTTTTTTTTTTTTTTGGGTATAAAGGAGTCTGGCATGGAATTTCAAGCCAAACGAAAGCCAGTATCAGCCTCAAGGACTTAACCAAGGTATGGGCGTGGCTGTTTATAAATGAGTTTCGTGTATACACAAACACACATATACAGTTCGAGAGTGGGTGTAAAGTGGGTGTTTTGTGTGTGTGTGTCTGTTTTATTTACAATTTAATTAGGCCTAAATTAAATTAATAGCCACGGCATTTGTGGAAAAGGGTTTTCTTCTTTTCGTCTACATTTTGGCTCAAAAACGGAAGGTACGGTACAGAATTTGCCGCTTTAGCTAAAGGAAGTGCACCAAACTGCTACGTCTGTGTGTTTATGTGTGTAGGTGTCTGTTAGTCTGTTAGTGTGTGCTCGCAGGAAGTACTCATTGAAAGTTTAGTCTCGGTGGGCGTTGTGTCATGTTAACCAAAACTCTTTGCTTGTGTCTGTGTATGTGTGTGGAAAAAAATTTGTCATGTTCTCTGAAAAGTATGCTACAATTTGTGAAAACACCGATTTTGTGTTGCTTTGTCAGGGACATATTTATGTACATGTGTCTGTGTAGAGGTAGAAAAGGTACGACATAAGTAAGTATAAGGCAGAATCATGTGCAACTTTCAAAAAAAAAAAAACAAAATGTTTCCATACGAAACTTTTAGGGATCAAAAAGTTTCTGACTAATAAAGTCGATTTGTCATTTGTAGTTTTAAGTTTGTGAAATTTATGTGTTATGATTTGACTTTTCTGATGCGTACTATGAATCCGTATGGAACCCCTTTTGAATACACAGGATGGTGTAAAAGAAACAATTGGAAACAGTTGCAGATGGGGTTAAGTTGTCAAGCTGACAAGTTTTACCTTAATGTATGCGCTTTATCAGCATACATAACTGACATGATTTACTTGCAAGCATATATTTATGTATCTGTTAATATAAAAGGATATTGCATCAGGACATTAAATGTAAAGACAAACGCTATAGACACCCATCACCAGTTAAAGAACATCAGTGAACAAACCCTCTCCACTTTTCTCCTTTCAACCAGAGGATCCTCTATCTGCCTTCCATAAAGTACTAAAACATTTTACAATTTAAATATTACCAATCATTTTATCGTGCATCATTCAATCGATTAATTTTTCAGTTTAAATCAATTTTATTATTGATGGCTCGTTCAGGCGTATTGCATTTATCAATGCATAATTTATATCAATTCAAATTTTCAATTGCATTAACTCCATTAGAATGCACATACTCACGTATTTTTGATGCATATGCGACCGTGTATCCATGATGTGTGTTTGTGTGTGTGGGTAAGCGAGTGTGTTTATATAGCATAAAATTGCATAATTATTAATAAACATTTATTGGCATTTAAATGGCGTCAATGAAGCGTTATCAAGTGTCCCCTTTACCAACATAGGACCATAATATAACCTTGAGTGGGGTTGATGGGAAGTGGGGTTGGTTGGCTTTTTTCGAGTGGGGCTACCCATTTTCTCTTTTATGATATTAAACGTTAATCATACGCCATGTGTGTGCGTGCATCTGAAAGTAATTTGCCATGTTTTCTGAAGCATGATGTGTGAAGAGAGAACCGGAAACGGCAAAAAAAAAGTTTCGTAGGCTTTAGGGTTCATCTTATTGTTGTTACTGCTCGTTTTTCCACTCCTTTCTTTGATTTAGAAGGCTGCTAATGAGGCTGCCAGATGTTGACTTCATGCTTTAACTTTAACTTTTTCAACTTTAGCACAATTAAATTGGCATTTAATAGTCTGTTGATTGATTCGTTGTACGCGTACAAATGGCTTAGGTGGGCATTGTCACTGGTTTTAATTTACGCATTACATAATACAATAATTGATATAATGAATTTTAAATTAATTCCTGTTAATGTGGCACTTCAATTTAATTAATTGATTTTGTGCATGACAAAAGAAATGGCAAAACAAGAGGATTCACATGGCATCAACTAAGTCGAATCTTTTATACTCTTTGGAGAGAACGTTAAAAGTCGTGTGCCAAAAGTATTTATGTTTAGATTATTTGAATGGTTATCAAGTTCATCAAAGTTTTGAAGTCTAAATTTTAAAACATATTTGCAGTTTTATTTTTCTTTTAGCATAAAATTGCCATTATTGTTTACAAAATATAAATAGTCATTAAGATTATTAAAACTAAAAGTCAATTTAATTATAATTTCAATTTACGACCCACATAACAGGCCCCACTAGGGACAGTCAGATGAAACAAAAGTGCAAGCAAAACAATGAACGATGAGAGAGAGAGAGAGAGAGAGAGAGAAAATGAGTTATAATTTATAGTTGGGTAATTAAACTAAAAACGATAATTGCAAAAATTTTGTTGTTCGGCCTAGCAAAACAGAAAATGACAGACATAAATCCAAAAACCAAATAGTCAACGGGGTCACCACATAGAAGAAGATATATTGAAGGACATACACAATGAGAGACAGACACATACACATATGTCAGTTGTCGGTGTGCGTGTGAGTGTGTGTGTATGCATGTGAGCAATGTGCTCTTTTAGTTTTCGGGGGTCTCTAGGCTTCTATTTGTCTTTCTGTCCAAGCATTCCATTTCATTTAGTTTTGCCTTCATTCCATTTTTGTTTTGTACAAATATTTAACAAGAAATTACTTGAATACTTCAACTTGTCACACAGAAGCAAGCTAGAAGCAAACAAACTACATAAATGTCATGTTTGGTCCAGGAATTTAGCATCAAATTTATGGGACTTAAATTGCATTTCGTTTAATTAAGCAAAAAAACGAAACTAGAAAAACAATAAATTTCATGTTTTAAATAAATGATAACCCCATAAAGAAAAGGAAGGGAGAGCTTAAACGAATGAAAACGATACAAGTTGTATTAGAATTGCTGTTAGGATATAGTAAAGTTGAAATTGAAAGTAAATTAATATGCTTTGATTTCAATCTAGAGAGCATGGCCTCCATAAAAAATTCAGCTCATTACTTATACATCCATTAAAATCATGCAGTGACATTAAGCAGAGCTATACACCTAAATCATATTACACACAGTCTCACACACACACACACAAACAAGTTAATACATATATGTATAAATAAATGGTGAACCTTTTCTACACTATTACCCACCATTTTCCTTTCATCTAAGTTCATATTTTCTAATCAAAACCCCCTTTAGACGCATTTACCTCAACACCTTTTTATGGTATATATTTTTTCTCTTTCTTTTCCACCTGATAGAGGTTTATTTATTTCCTTGTAGTTTACGAGGGACATGGCAAAAAAAAAGGGACACCTTAAAGGAAATTGGAGAAAATAAACTTTAAGGATTTACACATGATTACACATGAATTTATTTCCCTCCCACTCATTTCCTTTCTCTGTCTCTCTTTATGGCATGGTGCTGGAGTACATGGCATCAATGTATTGGTCGCCAATCTCCATCGTCTAATATTCTCATATATAGTTTTTTTTGTACCCTTCCTTTAAACGTTGTTTAGTTATGGAATACCATAGAATAAAGAATACTTTTGATTTCAAGTGTTCAGATTCTAAATGTGCAAAAGCAAGCAAGGAATCATCGGATAAAAACCAAATTTGACAAAAATAATCTCTTATATTATTAGTGATTAGGTATATAGAACTAATGTATAACTAAACCCGCACAAAATTCTCAAAAACCACTTCTTATGAAATCCTTTATCACTAATCAGTCAGTCAGGAATCAATTTAGATAACAAATTTTTTTTTATTTTCATTACCCCAAAGTGAATACAAAATTCGTTGTATCCAGTGTGCTAACCAAAACCTTGTTGTTGTTGGTTTTATGACATAACAAAACTTTGTTAGTTTCCGATGTTTTTGTGGAAGCAACAACGACAACAACAACAAGAAAAAAAAACACAACGACATACATACATAACATAACATAACATAACATAACACAATGTTCACACAAAAGTTGTTGCCCAACAAGAATAACACTAACATCAGCAGCTGTCATATGTAAGTGAACAAGGAGATTTCATAATGATGATTCCAATGATGATGACGATGAAGGTGAAGTCTCTTTAAAGCGCATTAAGTATTTCTAGCACAACATTTTTGCATATCCATACATATGCAATTTCAGTCTATAATGTTGAAAAATATTTGCAAAAGTTTTATATGTTTCCGTTTTGAATATTTCATCATATTTTCTGTTATCCTTTCGAGCATGAATTTATATTGCTTCATATGGTTAGCGAAGCAAATAAAGTATTCCAGTTTTGTTTTTCTATCCGTTTGTTTTCCTGTTTTATGGTTGCTTAGTTCAAAAACAAAAAGTGCAAAAAATGTTAAACGATGAATGATTGTGAAATGGTTGACAATGGAGAATGCTATTGCAAACGTTTAACCATATTTGAGAAAGAGGAATAATTTTACTCTTCAACAAAATATAATACAAAAAGTGAAGGTAAATATGGAAAATAAGAGAAAGAACTTAAAGAAATGGTTACAAAATATTGCGCTACAAATACTTTTAGTATGGCGATTTTCAACACTTTTTTAATGCAAGAGTATGGGTAAAGTGTTGGTTAATTCTTGGTTGGTTTCACATCAGCTTCCTAATCTACTTTGTCGCCATTCAACATTTTTGTACTCTTGATTATTGGGTAAAAAAAAGTACCTTATTCGAAGGCATATCTCTTTTCTTAATCTACGTTTAACAACACTTTTTGACTTCAGTGTTGATTAATCTCTGGATAAAGAAAACTGTTCCTTCTAATCACATTTTCTTCTTCTAACTATTTGGTAGCATTACTTTTTTTACATTTTTCAATCTTCTTTTCATTGGTTTCACTAGAAAAGCAAACAAAAATCAAATACAATAAACACTAGACTATATATACTTTACATTAAAACTTCTCTCTCTTGTTCAACACTTAAAAAGTAAGCTTTCATCGCTAGTGGCCAGTATTTGAGAACTGTTGTTAGTTAAACCGAAACTGTTTTTGAAATTGCATCGTAAAAAAAGGGAACCCTTAAAGTTGTATTACTTTTTCGTAACACTTTAAAAGAACATATAAAGAACAGGATATAACATTGCAAAGACTCGAACTGCAAAAGCTGCCAATAAAACATGAAATATTTGGCATAAAATAACGTGGCAGCAACACGGCAATACGGTAATATTGTAACCACGTGGCGTACACCCAGAAGGCAATATCCGAGTACAGGTAAACGCCATGCACAATGCAAAATTTATTAGTTTTGGCAAAGGACGAAGGCAAAAAAGAACGAATGAACTAACTAAAAGCAGGCAGCAAGCAAAAGGCAACAACTGCAGGCAAGTAAGTTGCTCTCAATTGTGTTTTGCCAGCCCAGCCGCCTGGCACGGCTTGGTAGTCCTAGATTTCTGCATGCATTGTAGCTAGTAACTACCATATATGCACAATATCTTTAAAATACTTACCAAAACCCAGTACACAGAGAGAAAGAGAGAGAGAGAGCTCAACTACGGCCAGGCTAGGCCAGGCCAGACCAGACCGCAATGCAAACTGTTTACCTTGTGCCTCGATGGATTTTTGTCGTTTGCTCGATTTTTGGGTTTCGCCTTCTCTTCTCTATTTTGTTTTTGTTTCTTTTTGGCAGCTCAAACAGCTGGCAATAAAAAGTAAACGATTTGCGGCCCTAGAACTCAACTAGCTTGGGAGCACGGTTTTTTTGTTTTTTAGGCCATTGTGGAAGAGAGGCAATGTAAATAAAGTCTACAAATTTTTGGTTGCTCGAATTTATGCCACAAAGAGCGGCAGCTTAATTAAAATTCCTAGAGGCGCCCAAAAAGTGCAGCAGAATTGCGTTTTGCCTTTGCATAAGTCCCAAGCAGCATCCATTCTAAGGTTTTGTCTAGAATATCGATTGCTGGGTCATCTAAGTAGAACACTTTCGAAAAGGAATGTGGACTGTACATGGGATTAAATATTTGTGGACTTACTTAGATGTATTGAATTGGTAGTAAAAGGACTTTTGCTAATGGATTGCCTTACCTGGAAATAAATCAAGAGTAAGAGCTTGGTTAGAATATCAATAATAAATGTTTGTTAAATGATAAATTCTAAAATCAAATGATTTTTTAAGTTTATTTTATTTCATTTTAATAATCAAAATCGTTTTCAATGTAAAATTTTTGTTGCAATTTCACAACATTACAAATTAAACTTATATTACCTATATTACGCATACGACACGTATACAGCAAAAATTTAGTTGTGCCATTTTACGCTTTTCATATGTAAGAGATTTTTGTATAAACTTTTTTTTATTATTATTTTGCATGCAATTTTCTTTAAGTATCTTTTCAGTTTGTTCAATTTAGAAGAGGAATAGACAATTGGTTGAAACTGTTTTAATGTTTTCTGTAATTTCAAATGGATTAAAACTTCACTGACTTGAGCCACAACAAAAGTAATGTAATCCCAAACGGGCACTTATCACCTTTTTATAGATAGAAAAAGAGCAGAACATGTATTTGGTTGGTATTAAATTACAAAAAAATATAAATTTAGTGAATTAAACTAAATTAGATTCAACTAATATATGTATATATATGTGTAAAAGCAGCAATCTTTCGGTTCCCTCTTTAAAATTTGATAAGTTTTTTCAGGAGATTTTTAAATCTTACACAATAATATTAAACATCAATTGAATTCAACTCCGACGGACCAAAATTCTTATACAATTTATTAAGTTTCTTGCCTCAATAAAACTCTTTTAATTGAATTCAAATTAAAATGGAAATTTATCAAAATCCAGTTAACCATAAAACTCAATCACAAACACTCTGCTGCCGCAAAGTAAAGTAAAAGTAAACTTTTATGTATATGCCCCCAGTAATCGTAATGTAAATGTCTGATGACCTGTCTAACTGAATGTCTAAACAATTTACATTCGATGGGCCCCTCCGGACGAAACGAAAATCAAACAAAAAAACAAACTTTACTCCACACAGAGCAATTTGTCCATCGTTTGGGCCAAATGCAAATATCGTAATTTTAATTAAAAGCACAAATAAATCGCCAAGCCACACCAAGTTGAAACGAGTGAGACGAAGGCAGCTCAGGACAGGGCAGGGCAGGGCGAGCAAGACAGGGCAGGCCAAGTTTCGTCCAATGTGCCCCAAGAGATTTGAATGATGGACACACAAAACACATTGCGTATGCTTGACTAATTGAATGTAGTACTTATGCCAGAGTGAGAGTCATACTATGCATATATATATATATGTATATATATATGTACTTGTACAGTAGATAATTCCAGTGCTACTTTGAATATGCATATTTGCATAAACTTGGGCGCCAAAAAGGAAATTGAATTGTCCAATGAGATTGGACAGAGTTTTAACCACTTGCGTTTTTGGTTTGAGAGCTAATTAAAATTTGCATAATTTATCAACATTTTCAATGTGAATGGAGCGAGAAGTGGGCGTTTGGTTGTGTGGTTATATGGGTGTGGCTGGTAGTGAAAAAAAAGATATATTATAACATTCAAAAGGAACCCCTAAAAACCCAGAAACGGATGAAAGTCGTGGTCCACCAAAAAGCGGAAGTGCCTACTAAGTAAAATACTTTACAGAAGTGCACTTAAAATTGCATTTGAAATTAATTGAATTTTCCTCCCCCTAGAAAACGACAGATAGAGAGCAAAAATGAGAGACAGTTGACTGCAAAATTAACAAGTTTCTGTTGAAAAAGAAAAATTGCTGAAATAAGCACTTGATGCTGTCTTATTCTCTATAGTTTTCCTCATACTCTCTCTCCCTCTCTCTCTTAAAGTGTCATTAAAACATTTTCCTCGTAATACGTTTTTAATGTGCCAAAAAATATGGAACTTGTTGAAATAGTTTATGCATTATGGCTTTGTGGGCTAGAACTCAGTCAAAAAGTTCACTTCATTAATATAAACAAAGTCACCAAAGATTTTATAGGTCTGTTAAATCAGACTAATTTAACATCATTAGAAAGTTTTCTTTAGGCTTCATTTTAGGCAGAACAAGATTACAAATGTTATGCAGCTTGTTTATATGGGGAAAATAAGATAAACTTAAGATTAAATTCATTTTTTAAAAAAGAAAGTTTGAAAAGAAAATTAACATTTAAAAGAGCTAAAGTGACTTTAGGTTAGAACTCTAATAAGAATATATAACTCTAATTTGAATATATATTTTGTTTATTAAGAAAGAAGTGTCAAAGTCAATAAGTCCAATACAATGATCAAGAGAAGATAAGTTTACTGAGACCCATATTCATACTCTTTATTTTCTATTTGAAATCATTGAATACACTAACTGAAAAAAAGAAATTAAGTTTTTTTTTACAATTAGAAGCCCATAATTATCCCCTGAAGTTTTGGGGCTGATCTTAGTTCTATTTGTTGTTTTTAACAATTTTTTTTTTAATTAAAGTTGAAATTTGCATATACTATTTTACTTTAATTTACCTTCATTTGGCTTATTAACAAATAACAATAAGCATAAAAAATAAACGAAATGTGGCTTGAGTAGGGCTAAGAGAAAAATATTAACACTAAATATGTTCTAAAAATTTAAAAAAATGATTACTTTGCCCAGCTTTTCAAAACACGTTAACATAATGCTTACTTCATTTTCCAAACTTTGCATTATATTTTCCTGGATATTTAAAGTTTGGTTCTCAATTCTATTAAATTTTAAAAAATCATCAACAATTCTTTACAATATTTAACTAAAAGGCACGCAGAGTCTTAAAATGTTACCTAATGTCTTATTACATTTTCAATTCTGGAATATAAAACACTTTCAGAATTGGGATTAAGTTGACTGAAATAAAAAGAAAGAGCATACAAATATCAATACGCTGAAATTCGCAATTAAATTGTGCAGAAAATGTGCAAAGTGCATTACGGAACACCCACTGACCAGAATGACTTTTAAGAGTGAGAGGAAACTTGGTTGAGCCATTTTGAGGACAATTTAAGCGACTCATTAAGTGGCTCATTCAGCATGTGGCAACATTTTTTTGTTTTTTCTTTTTAATTACAATTTAACTTGATGACTGTGAATAAAAGCAAGTACTTGTTAGACTTCCGATAGGGATAGTCAAGAAATTTTCCACATCGTTGCTAAATCTGTCACGTCTGCACCTTATCAAAGAAAACAAACAAAAATATCACGAGACATAACAAACACCTAATCGTAAAGTTAATGGGAATGGGAAGCCGAAACAAAACAAAAGTAAAATTGAAAGTTGTTTAAAATTATGGATTGAATACTAAACCAATTTAATGTGGTAACGATTTATATTGTAATAGAATTTGGAGAAGGAATCGTCAAAGTTCAAAAAAATATAGACCCAATTGCCCTCCAAGTAATTAGATATGTTATCAGGAAACATTATTTGGTTCACAATTTGACAGCAGTGACTCGGTGTTCTTGGTTTTTTAAAGTATCTGATAAAGTGATAAGGGAATTGGTACAAGGTAGACATTATTATAATATACCACCATATGAACAATGTTCAAACTCTGGCGTCTATACTGTGATTTTTGTTGTGAATTCAGGTGAAGCACGATAAGTGGTTGTTAAGGCAAACCACTTGTCGATAAATCCTCATTCAGATCCATAGAAATGTGACTATTAATTGATTTTTAAAAATAGCTCAATTTATATAGAAAAAGATTATATTTCTAAGCATTTCGAAAGCGCCACTTAATTTTAAGTATCGAGATTGCATAGTAAAACAGGTGCGTCTACGATAAGTTTTAAAGTATCTTACTTCGTCAAAGTGTTTCAATACATTTTAGCTTCCTATAATAAGTTTTTTTTAGAGAGGAAACCTTTTGACTTCTTTACTAATTAGATCGAAATAAAAACAGATTGAATAATATAAAGAAACTAGTTGAAATCTGGGAAAATACTTTAACATTTTAAATTATGAATTCAAAGTAATTTCACTTTTCCTATTGCATCTGGAAATGCCAATTAATAGTCTCATCCAAAGCGATTCTCATTTACATAACAAGTTCAAAACGAGAACAGTGCCTTAGATTCAATAATCTCTGACTAGTTTGGAGTTGATGCAAACTAAACAATCACTAAATCACAATGAAGATTATTTTAACGGTAAAATGACTACAAAAATGTTAAAAAACTTTCAATTTAAAAAATTGCAGTTACAATGTTGCTATCTCTCATCAATATTTCACACTCGAGGAAGCATTTGCTCTCAAACCTGATGAATAAGAGGGGGGGAAGGCGTTAGCAAAGTGATTACATCTCACTTCTCACTACACTCACGCATTAATCATAGAGCACAAAACAATTTTCTAAATGCAGCCAATTGCAAAAAGAGAAAAAGTATCTCACAGATACACAGGTGAGTGAAAATGCAATGCATTTACTCTATATAGTAGTAGTTGCACAGGTGCTAACGTTTGATTTATACCTTTCAATAGACAAACAGTCGGTAAAATAAAATGTGAGAACTTAACACAGATATGTATGAGCTTAAATATTTTGAATAGCAATCAAAAGTAACCTAAAAAGGAAAAACACTTAAAATTTAATTTAGTTTTGCTTTACCTGCAGTTAAAAATAGTTTTTAGTTTTAAAAAACTTCTTAAGAGGCTTAGATAACAATAGCAGAATTTATCATGATTCACACATTAATAAATATATATATATATATATGCATGTGTGTTAATGCCCGCCCGCACGTCTGGGGTATTGCCCAAAATAAATAATCAAGGCCCCCACAACATACGCACACACGCACACACACACACACACATGACTTATCAAAATCAAAATAAACAACAACAAATGTTTTTCGAGTACTGAATCTATTTATCAAACAATTAGCATTGAGCTTATGCTAACAAACCGATCGCATGAAGGTAAATAACTATTATGGGAAATAAAAAAATTATATTAAAACGATTCAAATAGACAAATTTATTTCATTAAAAACTTTGCTAGCACAAAAGTTTTGGCAAAAGAAAAAAAAAAACTTGCCAAACAAACACTCCGAAATGCCATCAAATAAAAATAAAAAGCAAATACAATAAGAACAAAAAACCACAAAGATCAACTAACTTTTTACTGTGCGCAATCTTCATACTCTTACAAAACTCGTGTTGTCGACCAATCATTCGTATCGGAGCCATATTTATCGATCGACACATGTCGAATGTCGGAATGTACATAGTTCCAAGAAAAAATACCTTTAACAGCGATTAGATTTGTGCTTAAATGTTAAGACATAATATTAAATTTTAACATAAAATTTTCCGCATAATTTTAAAAGCGCCGATGGCAATGTTGTGCGTCATTCCCCAATCACACATTTATCACTTGGTTTTAGTTCATAATTTTTTTTCTGCTGGTCAGGTTATTATCTGTTATTATGTATAGAACTGGATAATTATCTAATAACGCAAAAAGCCAACGAACTCGATAAATTTTAGCAGTCAAATCAATTGATTCGAGCATGCCAAGAGAAATTCTTTATCTAAAAAAATAATTGGTTTGTTTTAATATAACTTTTATCAACATTTCTTATGGGACCTATCATATCTTAAAATTAAAAAAAAAGGCATAAGAAAACACAGACTCAATATAATTTTTATCCAATTGTCAAAACTAAATAACCTTTTTTTAAACATAATAACAAACAAAATTATATAAAAATTATTATGTTTAAATACATTGTATATTTGTTTACTTTTCATTGTTTGTAGCGTTTCAAATTTTGGACCAAAGTTAATATACTTTTTATTTTTGGTAAAGGTAAACAAAAGGTAGACAGTCTACGATTGTCAGACAATGTGCAATAACAACAATAAGCACATGCGGCATGCCGGTTAGATTGGCAAGTGGTAATGCCTATACTAGACCAGACTACATATACAAACATACGTACATATGTATGTACATATATATGTATGTACTTGTTGTAGTACACATGTGTGTAGGTGTTGTGTGGCAATGCGGTGTGCAGAGAAGCCAGTAATTTTGTATGTCAACAGTACAAACGTACAAATAGTATAAAATAGATTATGCTGGTATCTATCAAATTTTTGGCTTGAAAACAAACTAACAATGAAAGTGATAAATGCACAAATTAAACAAAAATTAATTTCTGTAATTTGGGTATTAGTGCAATTGTTGTTATCAGATTTAAAATTGTAACAGTATTGTGGAATTTTTTAAATTAATAAAAAAAAAGAAACAAGCAAGTCGTCCCTGCCGACAATGAGTTTACCCTGTACCAACTAGTTATATTAAAAAATGTCGAACACCCCCGAGATCGCCATCAAAATTCCCGCTCAAACTTGCCAGTCAATGCCGCCTTGGCAAGTCAGTACAAAACGCATATAGGCATATCTCTGATGTTTATTGTCCAATTTGGAAAAAAAGGTGGTCAGGTGGTGCAATTTGGCCATATAAGTAAGTGTGCCAAGTAAGAATACGATATATTTAATACAGCTCTAGTAATTCGCTTTTTCCATATTGCGGGGGCGGAAGTGGGCGGGACAAAAATTTGAAACAAACTTGATTTGTGTACACACTAGACGGATCTTGAAACCAAATTTGGTACCTCTAGCTCTTGTAGTCTCCAAGATCTCGATGTTCATACGGACAGACAGACGGACAGACAGACGGACATGTCTCAAACGACTCGGCTAGTGATGCTGATCAAGAATATATATACTTTATGGGATCACAAATGTATATTTCTGGCTGTTACATACATTTTGACGACTTTAATATACCCTTTTACCCTATGGGTACAGGGTATAAGAAGAAATTGTTCTTTAAGTTTTTTATGATGTTACCAACTGAAGTACACAATATTTACCCAAAACTCCAACTCAGCTGATATAGAAGCCCGGACAGAAAACGTTTTTGTTATTAAAAATTATGCAATAGATCTCACTTTTGCTAGATGTTAGAGCTATAAAGATTTCCTTTTTGTTTTTCATTTATTTGAGCCAATTACTAGTACAATGTTTTCTTTTCATTTTTTCTCTTTGAAAATTCTCTTAAAAAAATCAATACATATTTAATTTGCAAAAACTTTTCTTCATTGTTCGTTTTTTTTTCCCCTGAATGAAACAATTGGCATATCGTTAATTTAATAAATCTTCTCATAAAAAATGCCAATTGCAATTTATCTGAAATTTCAATTCAAATTTTTCGTAGAATTATGCTAGATGAAACATTTCCAATGTCAAAAGGTTAAATTAAAAACCCAATGGCGATAAATTTGTTATTAATATAAAATTTTGCACTACATATGGAAAGACTCTATATATGACAAATATAAAAGCTGACGTCAAATATCAATTAAAACCAGTCACAAATTTTACGTTTTTTCATATGCAAATTTTTTCCAATGGCAAAATAAATTGCACACACGCACCGTGGTATGAGCCCAAGCCGGAGGCGTCAATCAGTCAAAAAATGAAAAAAATATATGCTAAAAGATTGACAGCACTTACAGTTAACTCTAAAGCCCCGCATCTATAATAGAGAGACAGAAACATGGACAGACAAACAGACGAATGGAATGGGAAGATAGACAACCATTTATTTGACAAATTAAGCCCAACACAAGCACATTGAGGAAATGTCGGTGTTTTTTTTCTCTGTTGTTCCTAAGTAAAAGCCCCCCAAAGTGGCATCTATGCATAAATTGATAGAAGATATGTATGATTACTCATATATTTAACCATCCAAGTGTGGAGTGGAGAGAGAAGGTTAAGTAGGGCCAATTTGCATATTTGTTTGTCGCCGATAAAAATAAAACTTCTACATCAAATTTCATGAAATTTTAAACTGTTTGCTTTAATGTAAATTTCATTAGAACAAGAATTGAAGAAACTGGCTAGGATTTTTGCATAAATTTCATGCGCATAGCTTAAAGGCATAGAACATTTTCATTTTTGTCAAGATGTTTTGAATATTTAATTATTTTTAACTTAAGGTCGAGAATTAAGCAATAAATGCTAAAGCTGTTGACTGATGAAAACAAACATAGGCTGGCTTTCAATGGTTTGAGAAATTTAAGGAATTAGACAAATGCTGGATAATGAGTTTAGATTTGAATGTAGATCGAATAAATTACAGACGTTACTGATTAGGCAAAAGTATAAATAATACTTATCAGATATGGAATGATATCTTATATATATTGTGTATATTGTAATGGCTTTAGTGAGTGAATGGTGTTAAATTTATTCAAATGACAAAACCGAGACGAAAACAAAATGAAGTAGCCAACGACCTGTCGAAATCAAATCAGTATAGATTTTTCTCTTCAAAACTAGTTTTCATATTAATTCAAATCGATGAATATTCAATTTTTTCGCTTACACTTCCAACACCTACCAATCCTTGCTATTTATAGAAAACTTCTTAGATGTGACTTTTTGCCCTAACTAATTAAAAGCTAGTATATATTTTAATAGATAGAATGAAAGTAAAATTCTGTAGACAAATATGAGCTAAGCAAAAAGTTAAGTTAAGTTTATACATGTTTTTAATTGTTTAGTAAGTTAATAGGATACTTTAATTTATGTAGATTATTCATAATAAAAGTTTGTTTAAACTAGTCAATAACTTTCCACAGCTTCGAATTTAATGTAGTTATTCGGTTGCCAATATTTTTGTATAAACTTTCAGATGGATTTGAGTTACTAAAGTTAAGTTGTTCAACAGGCCCAGAAATTTAAAGTATATTAACAAAAAGTTCAGGTTGTTGCAAATTTTAAATTTATAACCATCTCTTTGTCTAACTCCTAACTTTATAAATTTAAAACTTTTCTTTTCTTAAATAAACGTTAATTTATCTAATAATTTATGCAAAGTTCCCAAAACTATTCTCTAAGACTACAGGCTTGTTTTTCAACAACATTTCTTTAGATTAAGAAATATTTGAATTTATCCCTTTGGTTTTTTTTGTTTTGTTAATTTGACTCCAAGTTGACTTTTTATATATACTTCGATCCTACTTTGTTCAACACTTTTTCATTAAAATCGGTTTATATGCGAATGTTTTTGTAAATCTTTTTCATTGCATTTCACATAAAAGCAAATACGAAACCGGAAGCCAACCCTCACATTCACATTCCTAATTGAAGCGTCGACCATTTTCAGTCACGTTACAGCTCATCAACTTTAATGCCAATCTTTCTGAAATGAACGCCATTTTGTTTTTATTATTTTAAGCTATAAAGCCTGACCACCAAGCTTAACTACTTAGCTCACCCACATAGTGATGGTTGACGATGATGATGATGATGATGATGCGGCAGGATACATTTTTGTTAGGTGCCGTTGTTAATAATAAAAGTTTTCTATTTCCTATCCGTGATTCGTCAATCACAAAGCTACGGGCCACGCCCACATATATACATATACATATATATATTATATTCCTTGTTTTTTTATTTTTGTAGTCTTTTAATCCATCTCATTTGCGCTCGATTGCGCTTAGTGATAACGTCAGCTTGTCATTTTTTCGTTGCCGCTGCGTTTTGTTTTCGTTTTGAAAATTGACAGCCATGAATTACAGTCGGGGAAAAGGAAAAAAAAACTTTTCTCTCTCAGGCAATCAGAGTCATCAATAAGCATTTGTATTGCCATCAATGTGAGGGCGAAAATATAAAAAGGAATAAAGGAAAAAAAAACGCCCCACTGAGAGTTCCTCATTGACACTTTTCTCACTTAATATAGCTTCATTGTTATATCCTTGCCTTGGGGTATTTGGATTAGGCAATGCTTAAGAAAATGGAACTTTTGTAGTAAAAAAATAGCATATACTTAATCGTTGTGATGAACAAATTCAGCTTGGAACAAATCATAGGACTTTAAATCTGAACTGAAGTATCTACAGATTTTTAATACAAGTAGATACTACCAACAAAATATAACAATAATCTGTTTAATTTGCATTTTTAAAATTGGTTTTGCAACTTCAAATATCTAGGGTATAAAAATACTCTAAACAATCAAAATAAGTCGGAACCTTTGAGTTGCTTTTGTTTTATATTTTTTTTCTGCTCTGTCATTTTTGACAGTTTTATAATTTCAATTTCAGGTTGAGTTGACTTTGAGTTTCTGTTCATCATCATCATCATCATCATCATGATGGCCCTCTATTTATCTGAGTTTGCCTTCTCATTGCGTGTGACATAACTCACATCCGATTTCGGCTTTTTTACTACTTTCATCACTTTTTTTTCTTTGTTACTTTCTTCTTTTCAATTTCTTTTGGTGTCTGTTTGTTGCTACTACTCTTTGCTGCTGCTGCTGTTCAGTTTCAATCTTTTGATAAGATTTAATGTGTTTAACGTGACGTGAAATGTAACTAATTAAGTGCTAAACAAGCTTCTCCTTTCAATAGAAAGAGAGAGAGACTTACTAGCTGGCGATGAGAGTCAGTTAGGTGGTATACGGCATAGACCTTGCGTGCCAAAAGAAAGCCAATGTCTGCGGCTTTATTTGAAGAAACACAAGAGGCGCCGCCATGAAGCATCTGTATGATGACAGCGAGCGGCAGCGTTTCAGCTACTACATAGTTTGTCTCAAACGAAACATAATAGACATGAAATTACATGGACGGAGGAGTCTGCTTACTGGGAAAAAAGAAAAACAAAAAACTTCAATTGAAGCTTTGATTGGATTAGTTGGTTTCCCAACTGAGAAAATGGTTTTCGTTTTCGTTTGATCATGTTGAAATCAAATGATTTATAGCCAAAATCTTCTTAACTAATTGAGTAAAATTATTTCGATATTTCTTTTTTTCACAAACGAAAATAAATGTACAAAGGAAATAATTATAATTAAATGACAGCTAAGCTAATTATGGGAATATTCATATAAATAAGCTATTTACACAGAAATTACACCATAATTAATATTATAACAAACAATGTATATCTATATATCATGAAATTTAAAGTGGTCAATACTAATAGCACGTTTATAAATATGTGTAAAAGATAAAATAAATTATTAAGGATTGGAAGTTTTTTTTTTTTGGTTTTATTAGATTTAATGACATTTTCAATATAAGTTCCATGAAAATGTGTTTTGCAGATTTTTTCAATAAAAGCAAAGATAAAAGTTGTAACTTAATTTGTCATAAATGATCGGTAATTTATCAAAATTTGCAATTTATCAACAGATTATACTGTTGTATAACCAGAGTTACAAACTCTCCTTTATAGGTGATCTTTTTTTATTATAATATAAAATTGTCCTTAGATTTTATAATTTAACAAAGTTTCAAGAAGCTTATCATATTTTTAAAAAATTCAATAAATACATAATTCATGTAATTCAATAGACCTCTGAAGATGCGAAGCTTTAAACATATATTGTTAAGGATGAACACAATTCTTATAAGCTTACAATAAGTTTATGAATAATCAAATATAAAAGCATTCCAGCATTTCTGGCTTCTATCAGTTGATTAACCTTTTTTTAACACTTTCTTAAACACAAATCTAGAAAACATTATTCGTTGGTGCAATTTATTAGTTACTTTTTAAATTTATATGAAAATGCAAACCCTTGCATAAGTAAGTATTAGTGCTTTGCCCTCCCAACTATGTGGCTGGTCCTCCTATTCTACAATGTAACTGCTACATTTATCTATCCGAGCATCTTGTTTACACCTGCATAAATATTCGCATAAATTTTAGATAGAGAGTAAATTTCCATTTTAATTTTTAACCACTGTCAACAGTCCACCAAATATCCATAGATATAGACAAGCATGGAAATGCTTCTCTCTATTTTTCTCTTCCTCTCTCTCTCTCTCATTCCCTTTTTTCTTTCACTCCACAATAAATTGATTTATGATGTCTGTTCACATTTTGAAGCGCCAGAAGTTATGCAACAGCAACGAAAAAAAAAAAAAAAAACGTTTCGGTACCTGATACCATTTGTTGTTTGGGGGCGTATGGTGGAGGCGTGGCATTTTGCAATGTGGCATTGAAGGTGTCAACTGGTGACTGCCATTTGGGGTTTTCTGGTTTCGCTTTTCCTTCATTCATTCTTCCGTTGTTCGGACCATAATTTTTTATTAACCATCATAATTCATATTTATTAATGTGCTCAATTTGTTTTTAATGATATTATGTGCCAGTGTGTGTGTGTATGTGTGAGACTGTGTATAAATATGTTTGTATACTTTGTGGGGCATCCAGCTGTTGTCCTGCCTTGTTAACTGCTCTTGGATGCGTGTCGAGTGGGTTTTATTGGTAAGAGGGGCTGGCTGCCACCTCCATTGGTGGTGGCATTTTGATTTACCGTTTGGGTAGACTCAAACTCAAATGTTTTGCAGGTATGTAGTACCAGTTACCAGTTTCACAGCATGAAAATCTCCTACCAATTTTACAATCTGCACTTACCCCCCACGGACACTTTAATATATTTGCCATTTTATGTTTCTCTACTGAAACGGAAACTGAGCGAAAATCTTTTCTCTCTAACGGAAATTGAGAACAGAGAAAACAAGATGGAAATGTTATAAAACAATTTATTTCAATAAGCAAAATTCTGCAATACTTTAGAGTTCCCCTTCGCGGTAATGATTAATTTTTAAGCCATATCTAATCTTGGCTCACTATTTCTCAGAACTGTCCTTGCCTAAATTTGATCGATGTACTGGTCAAAACTGTCATTTTAACGATCAATTGCATTGTTATCTGTTTCGTTGTATGTTTCGATAGGATAATGTCTCATCCCTCTTGTGAAGTGTGATAAATTAGCTTAAACACATTTTAATTTAAGGAACCATTTCATTAAAGACCTCTTTAGATAGATACTACTTAGTAATCGTTGGGTAACGCCTATCCTTTAAATGACTTTTCAACTTTTGTTTTTTTCTGTATTTCTTCCGTTTTTTCTCTTAATCATTTTTCCAATTTTGAACCACTTTTCGCCTGTGGTGCTGGCTTTTCTTCTTCATCTTCTTTGTCTTCTTATTTTGGTCAAATCATCTTTTTAGCCAGGCTTTTCATGTACACAGAGTCAGCAGCATTGTTTGTACCTTCCAACTGACTTGGATGTTTCATCCTTTTGTTACCATTGTAGTTGTATTTTTTGTTAGAAAGGAAAACCATCCTTTTTCTCTTTTTTCTCTTTTTTTTTTTTTTTTGGTTTGTTTGCGATTTGTTGGAAACGTTTTTAGTAATTGAACGGGGGTTTTTGTGGAGAATTTTCTTCCTTTTTTTCCTTGCTTGCAATTGTAATGATTGGAAAAAAAAGAGCCCGAGCAGAGCTCAATGAAAGAAAGGTGAAATTGCAACTGATTTGAACGAGGGCAGAAATCAGAAACGGAAATCAAAAAGGTAGAAAAAGAGTTTGGAAATTAATATAGGAAATTCCTGCAATTTCCCACATCTCCTCATCTCCTGTGTGTAGATTTCATTTATAACTAAGAGTATCTTGTTCATTTCAATGCAAAACTAAACCTACATTTTGTGTAAGCTTTTGGTCAAGGACTTGGCCGGGCTAATACTTGTAAGCAACTTGCTAGCTTTTGTATTCTTTATTTTTTCTCTCACAGCACCTACAGATTTATATGTTTGTTGTGCCGACTTGTCCCACCTCCAATTTTTTTGTCTTTTGCTAAATCTTGCTGAGTCTTTCTCTCTCTCTCTCTTTTTACTCTCTCATGGGTATAAATTAAAATAACTACCGAAAAACAAAGCATCGTGCCCATATTTTTATACACTCACAAAAAGTTTTACTACGGCTAAGGAATAAAAAAGAGAAAGATAAAGAGACAGAATGGGGAAAGAAATGGTCACTTTCTCAACTTATTTATTTTAGAAAATATCGAGAATATAATATACCAATTAAAATATATTAATGATTCATTAGATCAAGTGATAAGCAATTAAACAACCTTTTTGGCTTATTCATTGTTAAAATTTGCACTTTTTTATTTGAATCAAATTCGAAGGCTTAGCAACCGTTGCAATTATCCTGCCAAAATGCATATACTCTTTAGCAAGAGCATGTATAGTATAATAACACGAAGGCAACTTTTGCCAACACTGCAGCTGAGGAAGAAAAGTTTTTCATTTTTCCGCAGTAGTTTTCTTAACGATTTTTGTCGCGCTGAAAAACAAAAGGCGGGCATAAATTACACATGCACATTTATTTCTCCTTTCGTGTACCCCCGAAAAAAAAGTCGGGGCTGAGTTTACCGCTTGCTTTTCTGTTCTTTTTTCTAGACTTTTCACTTTTCCTTTCCTTTTTTTGTGTCTGTGTGTGTGCTTGGACTGAAATTTTTAATGCTCTGTCATATTGTCTGTCTATTTTGTAGCATATGCTAAGGCGGTTTTCCTGGACATGTGAGCTGGATTTTTTGGTTGAAAGTTTTAATGAGTTTTTTTTCCACTCTTCTCGTCCTTGCTTTTGGTCTCCTCTTGTTTTGCCCAAGTGAATGGAAAATGTAGGTAGTTTTTGTTTTGTTTTCTTTTTTTTTTCTTTCGAGTGAACGGCAATTTGTCGGTACTTATGAGCGCTTCAAGTAACTTAAATATGTTGGCATACTTCTAAAAACGGAATTGAAAAGGAGGACACACGAAATGGCAAGAAGGACCATAAAGGAGGACCTCAAAGCTTATCTACTTAGGCCAAAATGCATTCATTAAATTCTGTTCATTTTGGGGAGGGGAGGGGGGTATGTTGGCGCTTTGAGAAACTTTTTCTGCTGGCCTTTTACAAATTGAGTTTCGGTTTTCTATACATACTAGATAAGCAGTTAAACAAAAAGCTCTGAACAAAAAAAATGAAAAAAAGAGCCTACAAATGAAATGAATGGCCAGAAACCCAAAATTGGTTTTAATACATTGAAATAAAGTTGTATATTAGATATCAGTATTAGGTCAGTTGGTAAAGAATGAACTTAAGTTAATTTCATTAAGGGTAAAGCAGTTTATTAAGTAGTCGTAGATTAAGTTAAAGTTAAAATTTAAATTCTTGTAACAAAAGATATTTGAAATTATTTGGTTATGGAAACTTTAAAATTTATTTACTTTAATTTACCTTTTCCCTTTTGTTTTTTCCCTTCTTTAAGTTGAAATTTGCAATCTAATCTTGTATTAGTTAAACAAATTTCACATACTCAATTATTTTTCAATTATCTAATGAGTTTAGAAACTAAAATCTGTCTATTTGCAAATTGCCATTCAATTAACAAAAAGGAATATACGATTTCAGAATCCTTTATTCTTTTTTTTGGTCATGGAGGACAACGATTGTGCAATAAAAAGCACATTCTATTTTATTTTGCACTCAACTATCGATTTGGGGAAGCCGCAAAGCCACTTTAAGTTTTAGATCGTTTGGTGTTTTGGAAAAGCTTTTAAGTAATCAAGAAAAAGCTGAAAAACGCGCATGCAGCTGAAAATTATAATGTATTTTGCACTAATTCATTTAAAAGGATACTCAGCCTTAACCTCAAACTTAGTCAAGGAAAAGGATGGCAATTGTGTATGTGTCTCTCACTCTCCCTTTTTTATTTCTTGCTCTTTGTGTGAAAGTGTGTGTGCTCTAGTGGCTGCTAAGCTGGCAGGCTCTATGGCTGGTCTCGTCCTTGAGTGCTGACACACACACACACACATACATACACACAAAAGGCCGGCTAGCAGGCTCATGTCAAGTTTGAGTGGCTCCTCTCAGAGTCAGCTCATCAGTTGCTCTAGCTGTGCTGGTCTAAGCGGAGACTGCATCGATGGCATTTGCCACTTGGAACGTTGCCAAAATAATATATATATACATATATACATACTATATCGTTTGTACTATAAAAGAAAAGACTGCTCATAGTTTTAAGCACGTGCTGTGGTTTAACAAAAATGCAATAGAAAACGATTTTTAATTAAATTTTTTAGCAACCAAAAAACGTTATTTAATATTAGTTTTGAGGCAATACTGAATAGACGCAAGATCATATAAAAAATGAACAATTTTACTTGTTATACAACTAAATTCAAGCACATACTTCAAATACTGATCCCACACTCCCCGCTCCACTCCAAAAAAAAATCAAGTATACTAAATAAAACTTTTTTTCTTAGTCTGGACTTTGGACTTGAATGAAAAGTTCAATTGAGTTTAATACTTGCAACAAAAGAAAGAAGCAAATTGTGTGAAGCGACTCCTTTGAAAGGCAACCGACTGATACACCCTTTTGCATAATAAGTAGGCAACTTTAACGCACTTAACCCAATGATTTAAGGAAATGTTGTTGACGCCGCCGCGATGCCAGTCAGTCAGTCAGTCAGGCAGGCAGACAGACAGGGAGCTGGTAGGGAACTGGCAGGGTACTGAGAAGCGGCAACTGACATTGTCTGGGTTTTGTCTTCTTCATTTGCATATTAATTACAAGAAAAATATAAGCAAAGCCGTGAGGCGTTTGCTAAAGTGCTGCAAAGATTAATTGTATATATGTTTTCAGATGTAATTTCTACACTTTAAGCGCCTAAAAGTGGGCAATAAATGACAACTTGCGGACAATAAAAAAGCTAATTGATTGACTCTTCTAGATAGTTTCCTATCTTCAAATTTATTCGCTACTGTTGCAAATTGATTATCTTTATAAATCGATTAAACAGAAGTAAATAGTTTACTTACCTTATCAATGATAATGTGTAAATATCCGAAGCCCAGTTAATATTGCTGTCGTTATTTTGTTCTCTAAAAATGATAAGAATAAAAATAGTTTAATTAGAATTTCGTTGTATTAACAAGCACTTGAAATTTATATATATGGAAATAAAATAAACAATTGTTGCACTTTGTAATTAATTACATATTGGACATTTGTTTGAAGTGAACTTTTGCTGTTCATTGCACTTTTTTATCAGTTATCAACTTGAAAGCAATCAAAATTATCCCTGTAATGGCTGAACAAAGAAACAATTGCAACAACTTAAGTTTTCTATCTGAGAATCTAAAATAATCAGGGAATTATATGAAAAAGAGGATGTATCATTTTATTGTGTTTAAATACTAGTTATTAATATCAATTATTATCACTTAGTTATGGATTTAAAAACTTCGGAAAAGTCAAGTTGTTATTTAGTTAGTTTGTTTCCTCTTCAACCTATTCGTATCAATGGCCTTTCTACTAATAAAGGGCACGAACTAGTTGAGAATCATAGCTAAATAAAGCGACAAAAGATACCATTTTCATACCCTTTGCATGTCTTACCCAACTTGTCACCGCCTACTACATCAGTGTTAGGAAACTTTCCTCTTAATTACTATAGCAAAAAGTTTTAAAACTTATTAATTCAGCATTACAAGAAAATTTCCCACAGACTAATCCGTAGAAAACTTTGCTTTAGTTTTCAAAACAAACATTCTACTGTATAATTAACCTTAAGCGAAAACGCGAACGGCCTTGTAAAAGTCCAAATTCATTCACATAAAAACCAAAACAAGGAAAAAAAAAAGTCTCCAAAATCTTTGTCCATTATCATAATTACTTTTTCGCAAAACTTAAGTGACATAGTTGAAAAAACTTTATCGAATGATTTTCACCCATAAATATAATTAGCAAAAAAAAAAAAGCAAAAAAGAATTGAAGAAGGAAAAACAATGCAGCAAAACAAATGCAATCTGTAGGGCCAAAGACAATTTCAAGTATCTACGGAAGTCAATTTGTATGGTTGGTTGCATAAAAGGATAATTCTTTACTCCCACACAGAGATGGAAGTTATCGTATGAACCAGACAACCAGCACGTATCAAATTAAAGTTTTATTCTTCCTTTTTTTTCACGTACTTTTCTTCTCTTATCCCCTTTGTATTTCTGCATGTGTGTGGTAGAAACTTTTGATGCATATTTGAAATTGAAGAATCATACAACAAAAAAGAACTAATTTTAATGTATCTACTCGGAGAAAGTATTTGAAACTATGATAATTGAGAAAAGTTTCTTTAATAAACGTTTATTAATTTATATTACCGTCGGAAGGAAGTTTCCGTGTACGTACATAAGCGGTGAGCATTTCAAACTTTTCCTGGTAAATGTAAAATTGATCAGCTTAAATGACCTAAATTCATAGAGTAGGGTGAAGCTATATCCGTTTGCCTGTCATTCTGTCGGTCTTGACGCATATTCTGTTGCGTATTGTATACACAACAAAACATTCCAAATCAGCATCGATATCGGTAGACTATGTCCGTAGCATCATCTAAAATGATTTATTCATAAAATATTTAACCCCTCGCGGCGTTTTTAATAAGGCTTTGGAGTAAACTTATCTTAGTATTAAATGTTTTTATTTAAATAGTAGCCAAATTTATTTATCATTGACTCAGTTCACAACGCAATAACAATAAAAATGTAAAAACCCCAGAGGGTTGGCGAGTAATGAAAAATAACGTGGCAGCTTCTGTCAATGAATCTGGTTTTAAATATCTCTCAGAAATTAGTCATCGCTTGGGGAATATTTAGAATTCGTATTTCCCTCTGTCTCTCACTCTCTACCTCTTATTTATTATTGAGTTTGTTGAACTGATGCAGGGAGAGTTCGTTCAGTCATTCAAGTTCAATGGAATCGAAAGATAAGATAAATTTTTGAATGGTTAAGCAAATCTTAAGAAATTTGCCCGGTTTTTTTTTAACCAAAAAAGTAAAACTAAAAGAGGTGAAACAATTTTTTTTTTTGTTTAGTTTAAGTTTAAGTCTAATTAACTTATCTTAGAACTGAACCAAAAGCTAACAACATTCTGTTAGTTAGCTCTTCATCATGTCGCATATCTTCAATCTGCATTCCTCTAACAATTTTTTCATTAACTAAATTAACAATGTCTTCGGAAATAGGCGGAATTTTGTTAATCAGAACATTGTTTTCATTCACCCACTGTAGCCATATCTTTTACCAACTTCCGTTCATAAAAGTTGGTGTAACTTGTTTTCAAGCAAAAGCAATATATTCGACAGACATTTTGGTGATGGAATCCTACCAAAAATTTGCTACGGATAAGATATCGTTTATATACCTTCTACAAACAGCGTAAAGTCACCAACAAGTGTGTAAAATGTAGAAGGAAACAATTTTGAAAACATAATGAATAGCTGATTCTCTATTAATCGTCTGTCTGTATGTACAACAAGATCTTTAAGAAAAACTAAGTGCACAGATTGAGCAAAGTTGTTATGATTTGCTTGCTTTTTTATTAGTTTATTCTTAAATGTGGACATAACATCTTGATCCGTGGGCTATATGATAATGGATGTGTTAATTAGAGACCTTGATAAGGTAACATTCAGAATCTGCTTGAGGAAATTTTCAACTTTATTGACAACAACAGTTCTAAGTTTAAGTTGAAACTTCTTTGCAGCTGGTCGCTTCTACCTTAGGTGCAATATTATGCAAATTAGACAAAGTTTTGAAACATTCAAACCAACCGTGACTTGTTTCAAATTGTTTAGAATTTTTATTGGTATGTTTAAGTTTTCTTCTGCAGATTATTAAAAATGCTTATTTCCTTATTTATAAATATCTCTCTTTCTATTTAACAAATTTCCTTTAACTCTTTTTAACAAAGCGAATTGAAAACCAGCAAGAAAAGTTTTTCTGGGGAAAAGTAAGACGATGTACACATCAAGGCTCTAAAAATCATTCAATATAAAAAATAATTATGTTTGTTTAAATAGAAGTCTTAAAATAACAAAAGGTAGCAATGAAGAACACAAAGCAGCAAAGTTTAAATTTATTTTAAATTTAGGAATTAAAAGCACTTTTTGTTTTCTAAAAATAAATTTCATTCCAGCGAGTGAAATGACTAATAATATTTGTTTTTTTTTTTTTATCTAAATTGTTGAACAACGAAACATTTATTCAAAATGGCAATTTCAAATTCTCCACAAAGACCTTGTTTAAGCCTCACCTTAGGGTTCAGCTAATATACATACATAAATATATACAAACAAGTATGTATAAAATTTTTGCCCATTTCAATTCAATCAACCGTTAAGAATAAAGCCACTGCCACAGACCCACACCCACGCACACACTCACACACTCTCACACTCTCTCATGTCAGCGCTGACAGGGCCCGTATATGTATGACATGCCCTCAAGTCACGCCCTCTTCACTCACCCTGTTAAGGCAGAAAGGTGTCAGCACACATCACACACAAGAGAGACTCCGACGCACCTGTCCCTTGGCATTCGCATTTGCGTGCCTAATTGTTAGAAAAAGGAAAAACAAAAACGAAAAGAAAAACCAGCGGCAACATTTTCTGTTGTCATGACGTCTAATTTTCCATCTCCGCCTCCGCAATAACGAAATGAAAATTTTACATATTTTGTATAGCTAATAAAGTTGAAAAAATATATACATATGTACATATATACATACATATATGTTTGTATATATTTTATTTCTAAATTTATTCACAAAATCAAGTGCATTAAAAAGATATATAACAAATGAAAAGGATTTGCACCCCTGCGCCACGCATTGAAACGTCAGCAGAACCCAAATGTCTATGATAAGCCATAAAAAGTCAGCAAAGTGTGAATATTTTTATGGAAAAGACAAACAAAAACAACAAAAAAAATGTAAGAAAATACGAAGAACCAAAAAACGAAAACCAAACAAAAAAGATATTGATGGCTGACCAAGCAGGACTAAACCCATAAACAGGAGCGGTTTAATCAAATAACCGACAAAAGCAACGGACTGCAAAAGGGCTGCAAAAATGAAAAATCCTTGGTTAGTTATTATAATAGAGATCGGGATTATGTATATTGAAGCAACAATGTTACTATCAATATAAAGAATCGATTTGATTTATTACTTTTAGTTTTAATTTTGCAATTTTAGTACTCAATTCTTCTTTTTGAATAATATTTACATCAAGAGACCATTTGAAAAATAGAAAAAAACTACGATTTTTTCTCAAATTTATAGTTTTAATAAATTATAATATTCAATCATGATCATTAGACAAATTTCCATTCTTTAATCTTTGGTTAAAAGAAAGGAAGAACATTTGTTGACCTTTTATTGCGGGATACAATATTATCTGCTCTAATAATATTTATAAAAATATATATAGAAAATCTGAATATATAAATATTTTTGTTCAACTAACTTATTTCTATTTAAGACATTCTGTTAAAATGTTTTTACCAATGCAAAAGCTGATAATACTTCATTTTATGTAGCTGGGCTTAATTTACCACCCAAATCGTTTCATCTGCTAACCCTCGAAAACAAAGCACCGCTCCTGTATTTCTTTCCCTCTCAATCTATAGCATTTTGACCAAGTTAAACTTTTTACAAATGGCTGAGTTTGGGTTAGGAAAAGTGTAAAAAGCAAACGAAACGAAAACAAAATGCACAAAATGCTTATTTGCGGTTAACCACAAAAATAAAATAAAGGAAAGGGAAAATGGAAAATGGAAAACGGTAAACTAATACGATTGAAGGAGCAGTAGGCGTTATGGGTTGGGGCACACAACTTGAATTGTAGAACTTGATTTGCATATATTTCAAAAAGGGACAAGCCCCAAAAAAAATTGGCATCCCTTGATTAATTCAAGTGTAAAGTGCATTGTTAACGGGAATTTATAAAAAAAAAAACTTTGCTTTTTTTGGTTTTTTTAATTAATTGTGTCAAGGTTAAATGTGACCTTGGGTTAGAGAGTTTGTCTTTGAGTTTAAAGAAATTTTTAGCCTTTTGGGTTGGGTATTGGGTACTGTCATTCGCATCGCTTAACTTTTGATCGATGAACGTGAGTTGGGTCATTAATTGAACGGAAGGTTCGGTTTTCCATTATTTTTATTATTTGAGAGTCATCGTCCGCAAAGAACCAAATTTTTTGAAGACGGAAAAATTAGCAAGAAATTAGACCTATGAAATTTTTAATAGCATAAACAAGAAACAAATTAAATGCCTTCTACCTTTTTTGTTGTACAATAACTTGAAAAAAAGTTTCACATTTTGGGTCATGATTTTTTTTGCTGAACTTGTACAAATTTTTAAATACATTTATATATATATATAGATTAGGGGTATGGGTTCCTTTTTTATCAAAGTTAGCAAACATGAATTTTTTAAAATCAATAAAGAGTTGGGTATCATATTTTCATAGGATCCAATGCCTTTAGGGCTTTTCAACTACTAGGGATAATAGGAAGTTATCTACATTCAAGGACTAAAGTTTCAAACAGCGCATTTGATTGTGTTAAACGTCAACAATGTCATCGATTTGGCATAGAAATAATGTTGTTAAATTATTTTTTTACTTTTACTTTTAGTACATTATTAGTCTATAGATTAGATTTTTAGATAAGCTATCGGTTAAGGTCAGGGTTTGGGCGTGATTCACTATCTTGTTTATTTATCGGTTAAGATAAAAAAAAGCGAAAGCGTAATTAAAAATATGTCAGTAAATTTATAACTGAATCAAAGCAACCCAAAAGCAATTGGTAGAAATGTTTTTGACAGTCTTGAAATATCAAACAATTTTTTGCTTCAAAATAGGGAAAAATAAAATTATAATTGTTGAATGGAATCGCCTTCAACCAATTGCAGCACACAGTGATTCTATTGTCAATTTTTTATTATTTTAAAAAAGTGTCTAAAAAACTTTAAGTCTTCCCCAAATTTCTTTAATAACATTTTTTGAATAAAAATTGGAGAGTTTTTAACACAAAATTAATTTAAAAGCAGCGTAATGATGGAAGAAATAATATAGTTAAAAATGTAAGTAAAAAATGTTATACAATTAACTTTACAATCATTTGCTGGAACTATATAATCTAGTATCCATTTCAGTATCGGTTACTGCAACGGATTATGGTTTTGAAAAAAACGTTTCCTTGTTTTCAACTTTATTTCAAAACAATTTCAACATAAATAGCAAACATTTTAAAACAAATGCTGCAAACAAAACTTGCTCCTCGTTGTTTGACCCCCTGACCGAGCAGCGACCTCACATCCCGCTGTTGGGTTTGTTTCATGATAAATGTTCTTCTTCTTTTTGTTATTAACATTGCTGTTGTTGTTGCCATGACGCTATTTGTCGTTGTTGTTGGTTTTTTGCATTTATACAAACAAATTATGTGTAGATGAATGTAAATGCGATGTAAATGTGTTATGTCAGTTTCAACTTCAAAAGTAACCAGGCAACTTTTTTTTTTATGAAATATTATATATGAATATATATACAAACTTATGTATATATGGGTCAAGGGGCTGAAGGTGGAAAATAGAGAATGCATAAGAGAGAGAGAGAGACATAGAGAGCGGGAGAGATAAGTTGACTGTATAATATTAATTAATTGCTTTTCCCCCACTTAAAACAATTTTAAACAATTAATTTGCCAATTATTTTGTTAGATTTAAATTTATAACAATTCTCTCTCTCAGTCTTATCCAAACATTTTTGCATTTCACTCTCACGACCAAGGCCAAAGAGCAAATTATAAAGCCCTTAATCTCCACTAACTGTACAATTATAAAGTTGAATAACATTGTGTCAGTGTGGACTTCCGCTAAGGCGTTGTTACACTTTATCTTAAAACTAAGAATTATGTCAGGCTTATCACAACTTGCTATATGTACATCTCTCCCTCTGTAAACCACGCCCTGCATTTCATTTCGTTACGTTTCGTTCCGTTCATTTATGACGTTGGTTTCTGTGGTCTTATCTGCAAAGTGTCTCCGAAGCTATTGGATTGAATCGCAACGTTGCGTCTTCCCATGCGTCTCGTTTTGATTGCTTTTTTGCTCACGTGCTAGGCAAATATTTTGATACTGTCATCCCAATAAAATGGGTTTTTGAATGAGTAATTAATACACTTGGTGGAAGAGTGTGTGTATGTGTGTGTGTGTGTGTGTGAGCGTGCGTATGGATTCCACTTGAAATCTGTGAGAAACTCAATAATCAATTTTAACACATTTTTAATTATAAATGGTTTATTTTCAAAACACTCAAATGGGTATTTAAGTAAGTAATTAACATTTAAACGTTTATCTACTGTAATTATTTATTCAAGAGGTGGAAAATTGTTATTTTCAATATTAATTATTATATTTAGAGGGTCTTAGAAAAAGGTGTTATAGGTATATTTAGAGTAAAAGTTAGTTAGGAGTATTGTTTCGATTTATATTGAACTGAACTTAATATAGCCAAGAAAAGTAAATCAAAGGTTTTATGCAGTAACAAAAGCAATCAATAATAATATCAAAATATTATGAAAACTAAACAAAAATTACTTGACACATGCCACAATCCTAAAACACAATTCATCACATTTGTTTCTCTTTCGCTTTAAAACAAATTGTTTTACAGCCAATTATTATATATTTTAAGATGGTGTTTATATACACTCATCCCACTAAATATGAATGATTGCTTATTCTTCCATCATCATCATCATTATAATCATCAGCAACAAATTCTCTATAGAATTTCATCACTTAATTTTTCTTCTTTGCTCGGTCCACATGTCAGAGTCTATTTTTAAGTAAACGCAAGGCATAAATTAATATTTAGGTAGCCCTCCTAAAATGATCCAACTCATCTATAGATATATATATATATATATATGCTCTCATATTGTGGTCTGTATACATATTTGACAATATTTAGCTGGAAGATTTATGTGGCATTTGCTAGACGTATTAATAGGATTATTAAAAAATTATTTAAAACACATTTTTGATGTGTTAACAAATGTTTTTTTTGATTCTTTGTCATTTGCATGTGTGGGAAATTAGTGAGGCCAATCGATAAAACATTTATATTTTCAAAATAATATGAAAAAGAAAAAAAGCAGAAATGATTTATCATAATTTAAACAACCTTGGCTACGCCCAATTAAGTAATTAAAATATTTTTTTTTCGGGGAATCTTATCAGCTATTATTTTTATCTATAAGCTAAACGTACTTTAGAAATATTCCACAAACGATTATCAGACCTGTTTGGAATTTGATTATTTATTTACTCTCTAACTGAGTCACGGGATGATGGCAATATAAAGAACACAAAGGATGGAAAAATAATAGCACACATCGTTACTTTATATAATCAAGAATTTTGCCACTTTAGCTATAATCCAATATCATGTTAATATATCCGGTATATGTTATGGTATAGCAAAGTACTTTAATAACCATTTCTGAGGGAAAAGTGTTAATGTTGTGACACATACTCAATGAAACAATTTTGAAACAAAATTGGCTGATTATCTGACACAGAACAAAGTAAAGAAGAACACTCATCTAAGGAACTGGCATTTGAGTTTCTTTTACCTACTTTAATTTCGATATTTGTCACAGGTCAGGTAAAATCTTTATATCGAATTTTATCTTATGACTTGATAATGATGATAAAAATATTATCGAATTTAACACATTAAACAAATTAAATAGTTTGGGAAGGAAATAATTCAAATGAGTCGACAAGAAGATTACTTAAAATGTATTAAAGAAAATGTTTCCAAATAGTTTATAGCTTTTTATATGCTTTTCTTCTGCTCCATACGTTTTCTCTAACATTTTGAAATAAAAATGGGACATTTGTAATTTATTTTAACATCAAGTTTAAATTGGTAAATATGTAGTTTAAAAATTTTCACTTTATATTTTTTCTTAACCTGTCTTTTTCCTACATATTAAACTTTCCCATATACCCATTCGCTGCGCGATCAAAAGGTATTATAAAACTTGAATGGTGCTAGATAATTGGGAACATCGCTTGGTATATTCAATTACAGTAAATAACCAATATAAATAATAACTGTAATTATGCCGTGCTGATATTGCAATTTTTATTAGACCTAACTGTTCTAGCAATTTGCAAGTGTTTTGTCTTTAAAAGTGTCACATTCAACATATAGAAAATAAAAAACCAAATTGTTCTCTACTTAATGCTGATTTTACATAAATTTAACAGTTTTAGGTTCAGATGGCTACTAAAAGCAATTCATAAGATTTAAGGGAAATTGACTTAAAGTAGGGTATACATTTTCTATATAAATTTACAGTACAAATAGAGAATCCAATAGAGACCAATTTATTCGTATGGATCTTGATTTATCTTAATCGAAGATTCTGTATTCTGAGTACATTTTCATATTAAGCATTACAGCCGTCGTAAAATGTGTCTTTTTTTATTATTAGATATCATTGACTTTCATTATTGACCATCTGACATTTAACCCCAAATAAAATTTCTTAACTAGACCCACTTATAAAGCAATAAATTATTAATTAGTGGCATACTTAGAAAATGCAATGGAAAGTACCAAATTTTGGCTCAATATGGCAAAAAAGTTTACATAAAATTGCTATGAAGTATGTTATAGAAAATGAAGGATAATACTACTGCAGGGACTATTAGTTCCTTTCGTAAACTTCCGTTTTAATTAAATTTATAATCCAGTTGTTTCAGTAGAAAATAAAGTCAATTGTATCTGAATACCATTATATTTATTTGTTTTGCTACCTTAATTTATTTCTATTACTAAGTCTAATGGATGAGAATGTAACAAGTGGACACTGCACATCTTTTCTGAACCATTTCAAAGTTTTTCAAATATTAAATAATAATATTAACGAAGAATAAAATTAAATTACTATGTTGGCATGATCAAATTTAAATTTTTTCATGCAATTTAAAATATTAAGCGCATGTTCAGAGAATAATAGTAATAAATATTTAATAAATAATATAAATATGCTTTTTTTTAAATGTAGTTTATGTAGATTATCAATCTCATTCCTTGTTGCTATGTTTTTATTTTATTTTTTGCTATAAATGATTAATTGTAATAGTTTTACATAATTTATAAAATTGCCGCCTTTTTTCTACTGCTCCAATTTATTCATCGTTTTTTCTTCAAAACTCACAATGGAAATATGGAATTTTAACAAGGGGACGGGCCAAGCCCATATTGAAAACGAAAATACAACAACATTAATGATAATATAAAATGAAATTTTTATTTGTTGTTTGAGAAATGAAAGAGAAAAAAAAAAATGAACGATAAAGAGCCATTCACGAAGCGGAAATGGAGAAAAAGACCAAAATTAACAGTAACAATAGTACACAAAAAAATAAATAAATATATCAACAAAAAGTAATAAAAATCAAAGAATTCATCTCGGTTAGACTATGCCGCCGACTCAATACCCTTAATATTAATGAAAAGTTTGTAAATACATAATAACAACCGGTCTTTCTTAATAAAATAGTATTGATGACAATGTTGCTTATAAAGAGACTTGTGTACAGAATATATCAATATATATATAGTTATTACATTTTAAAAAACAAATGACGGTGATTGATTTTAATGATATGAACTCAAGCTGGGCCTGACAAATAATTGTTGCTTTGTTTTTAATTTCTATATTTAATAATAGATGAATTACTGAGATTTTAATAAAGTTTATTACCTTGGTAAAGGCAATTTTCTGGAATTTTTTGCAGGATTTTTTTTTAGAAGTTACTGAACAAAGAATTATATGATCTATCGATATCTTCTAAAGATTGGTTATAAAGGCAAGAGATAGGTTTTGAATAACCTATACAAAGAAAAAGAATAACTTATAACCAAAACTAGTTTATACATAGTATACACAGTCGAACTTCCCTATCACGAACTTCTCTAACCCGAATTTCTACTAACTCGAGTAAATTTAATGGCAGTATACCGAAGTCTGCATAGAATTTAATATTTCTTTTTATCAGGATTAAAGCACTCTGAGTTAGAGATGTTTAATTGTAAACAACATTTATTTATGAGTACAACTCTTGATGCAATTATTTATTTGTTTGTAAAACAATTTCTAAGTGAGATAGCACTTAAGCTATCTATCTAAGATCGTTAAGAGAGAATAAACCAAGCTGATAGATACGGTTAAGCCAAATATTTAAAACTAATAAGTAACAAATTGATATCCAAACTAAACGAGAAACGAAACAGTTTGACAGGTGAAATGATCAGTTCTATATGATATAGCCGACATTAGGGAAAGACCTATTTAGACTACATACACATATCTAATTATATTAAGGTCTCTCCAATTATAACATATTTGTACTATGTACTAACATATAATCACTGTAAGAAATGAATATACCCTTAGACAAAAAGAGTATCAAATAACATAAATATTGTATAAAAATTTATAAATTTAATAAAACTTACATCACAAACACGATGCAACAATTTTTGTTTCATTGACCGACGGGGAATTTAAGGGGTGTGGGCCAGGGGTATAAATTTTATTTTCTCTCTTTCTTTGATTTGATTTCGTTTGTTTTTTTTCTTGTTGTTGTTGTTGTTTAATTTGATTTGTATTTGATTGTAGTTGTGGTTTTCGGTTTTTGCTTTTTCTTTTCTGTTTTTTTTTTTATAGTTGTTGTTTTTGCGTTTTCTATGAATGAAAGATGAAGAGATGTGACCGAGGAGACGTGGAAGGAAAAAAAATGTTAATAAAGAAGCTGAAGAAGAAGAAATGGATTTTAAAAACGAGTTTCTTCTATTTTTGGTTCGACTTTGTAAAGAAAAGCTTAACAACATAAAATCCAAAGAAAAAAACAAGTAGAAAAGAACTTACTAACGCAGACCAAGCAAGAAAGGGTCAACGAGCGAGTGTGAGTGAGATAGAAGACAAGACAGCTGATTTTTTGGCCATGCGGCAAATAACAACAAAGTCCAATTGGAATTTTTGGCTAAACAAATTGGATCACACACACTCACACTTAGGGGTACCCACAGACAGGCGGAATGCAAAAAGAAACAAAAACGCAAACAAACAAATAAACACACACACACACACGCAGGCACCGACACAAATACAATCACATGCAAAAGTCCACGCTTTTACACTTGTTTCTCTGTTGTTGTTGTTGACGATGTTGTTGTTAATTTATGATTTCTTTTTTGCCGAATTTGCTGAATTTTTTGTTGAATTGGTTGTTTCCTCGTTTTTCACACACACCTTTTATACGCAATTGATTTCTGTTTATTTATGCTTTTTCCCAGCAAAATTACAATTTGTTTAAATTTTCTTCTTCTTATTGAAATCGAAAACGCCCGACGCATCCGCTCACTTCGAAATTCAAAACAACACTGAAAGAAAATAAAACGTAACCCAGCCAACATTCGTTTCAGCCTCGTGTTAGTTTCTCATCGAATTACACCCAGCAAACATTTTATATCATACGCTTCGAATGTCGACAGTGGCACTTAGTTTTATATTTGTTTATGCAGAAAATGAATGATATTTAATAGTGGCGTCGACTAGGCTATAATTTTAAGTAAGTTTCATTTATAATTTTAAAGGAAATTAAAAAATTCTTGTAAGTAACTTGAACTTCTAACGGGAATGTTTAACCAGTAAAATTTTGTTGCATATAATTAGGTGTTCAGATACTTTATTTGGTCGTCCCCTCCACACTGTTAGCTAACAGAGCCCAGCAAACATTTTCGTCGATAAGCCGACTAAAACCGAATGGAACCTAGAATACTTGAATTATTTGTGGAGTTCTTCAAAAAACAAAAAGTAAAAAATAGAAAGCCATCTTTTTTCAATTGAATAAATACGATTATTATATAATAATCAAACAAGGTTTGAGCCAAACTTGGATTTTGGCCTATTTAACTAAATAAATTACTTAGCTAGAATGTATCCTTGTTGAATTCAATTGTAATAATTACTAATTCTATTTATTAACTATGTTTTATTGTTCTTCATCATGTGTTCAATATAGGTGCGAATAAGGTCGTTTCTCTCTTGCTGAATCTTATTGGATCGCTCCAGAGCCATTCGAATTCCACGAAGTTCGTCATTATTACATCTTGAATAACTCGTGAAATTTTTGGTTTTGCTATTTTCTGGCGACTCTTTAGAATCAGATTCAATTGCATTGTCTATAGGCTCTGAATTGGATTTATTAAAGTCTTCTTCGTCATAGAATATGCTTTCTTCTTTGATGAAATTAAAAATACTGCACAATTGCGCTGGCGGATGAGCTTCATCGTGATGAACTGGCAAAGTGGTTAAATTGTTATCACATTCCGTTTTGCCAAAATCATCATCAATGAAAATCTTTTCCATTTCATTATAATACTGCCATTTGGTTGTGGTCGCCGCATCATCTTGTTTTTTCTTTCTAATGGCATAGAAAGTCTTTTTAAGATTGCGAAATTTCCTATCTATACTGACTACCGAATGCCCCTTAATGCCACACTGTGTCATCTGATCGAGTACTTTGAGCCAAGTGACTTTCTTTCGTATTTGCGGATTTTGGAAATTCTCCTTGTTTTTTAGATACAGCAACAATAGCAACTTGATAGCTTTTGGAGACCAAATTTTCTCGTCCCCATCCACTGAATGATTATTCCAGCTCTTCTCATCCGTATCAGCTGCGAAGTAAGAACAGATAATGTATAGTTAAATTTTAATAAAAGGTTCTCTTACAATCCATATGTTGTTTATTCAAAAAAAAAAATCTCGAATTTCAAGAAAAACACAAGTTAAACCAATGAAAACAAACTAAAGTGTGACCAAACTGCCGTACTTGTTTAATGCTGATGCAAACAGCTGTTCGTGATTTTCAATCACGTCAAGAAATGAGCGGGATTTTAGTAAGATTCAAAAAAAAAGATTAGTCAAAATGCTAAAAAAAGGGGTTGTATAAGCAGTATAATCGCCATCCCAAAATGGAAATGTGTTGCCTTAATTTCTCTTTAATATATACCTTGCCACTGCAGCTCGGGTACATTGATAATTAAAGAGCTTTTCCAAATATTTTTCATCTACATACATAACGGAGCTGTGCAATTTAACGACAATTCAGCAACACGTTTTTGCCATGTGTTGTTGCACCTTTACGTGATGCCGAAAGCAATTACAAAAACCAACAATTACAACATCAATCAAATGGCCACAAATACCCCAATGTCTAATTGGACATAATACTTGCTGAAGACTCGGGACAGGTGGAAACGGACACCAGCTAAAAGCCATTTCCATGACGACGTTCTTGTTGAATGTATCATTAGTCTCACCTTTTGCTTGTGCATCTACTCACTCCATCCAACCATCCATCCGACAATCAATCAATCATTCTATAGTTGATTGCTAAACATCTCAATCGATTGACCGCATGCAAATTTCTTCTAAACAAGTAAAGAAGAGAAAAAAACAACAACGACAACTGATTGAATATATCCACAGAAGGAAATTGAAAGTTTTCTAATCAATCGATTTATTTTGCGGCATCTTATTCCTCATTTAATTTTAACACCAAATGAGCCCGAAATAAACCAATTTCCGCCCACACTCTCAAGGTCGTTAACACAAATTGTAAAGGGTTTAAAAAAAAGGGGGAAAATCGTTTTATTTGCCCAAATGTTGTTGTAAGCTTTTATGCCAGAAGCAATTGAAAACAATCGCAAACCAATTACAGGGCCAGAAGTTACCAAACAAATTTCAATTAAGGCCAACTGGGACCTTTGGTTTTCATTTTCCAACAGGATATTCCGTTGGAATTTTTATGTCAAAACCAGAAGAGGTCATTAACAGAAATGAAACCGGAAGAAAAAATAAAAATAACAATCATATGGAGGTGATTAAGCTTTTAAATTGTACGGAAAGGAAAAAATGCATCATTGAGTGAATTGCTTTTGATATTAATTTTAGCTTTTAGTTAAGTGAATTAAACTATCTGTAAAATGAAGTAAATAAAATATTAATTGATATATCGTTTTATCAACAATTTGCTAATAACTTGATTGAGTTTAATAAATTCTAAATTTTATCTCCATGTTAATACAAAATTTTTAAATATTTCATTGCATTGCAAATCAACTCTTAAAAAAGGGAAAACAAACTATCGTTGAAAACTAAATTTATGAGAATAATAAGGTGTTATTCCTAACTAAAGTCAATTTTAAGAAAATTTGTAAATGTTTTTCATCCTTTTTTTAGGATTAGAATACATTCTAATCAATACATAGAATACATTGTAATCAAACACATTTCTTTCAACAAAAGTCTTTAAAATTCTATCAGATTTTGTTTTGAAAATATGGTATTACATAGGTCTATCTAGATAATTCTTTTTTAACCAATCATTCATCCTTTGTGAATACCAAGGTAAAGTTCCTTACAAGGTGTATAAGGTTTTTATTTAAGCAAGCCTCAAAAATATTATTAAAAAACAATATCTTGAAAATCCTGATAGTTTTATCTTAAGGGTTTCAACAAAGTAATTTAACAAAAGATCCTAAATAAGACAGGAATGAATTATAAAGTTGAATGTCTTGGCTCACTAGCAATGGATCTAGCTAATCATTTCTATAAGTCTAAAAAGCTTACAAGACACAAAAAACAAAGTTCTTTTTAGACAAAAAATTCAATAGCTTTTAAAACCTTTGTATAATATATTTATATATACGATGCATCCTACTCGATATGCCATATCTTAGACCACAAGGCAAATCTTCCTAAGGAACTAAAATTCTGTTTTTGTATTAGAAGGTTTGAAAACAAAAGAACTTGCAATGTGAAAAAATAGTTAAGATAGAAGGGATAAACTATTTATACCGGGACAGTCTTTTATTTTAATTCTCCCTTCATGGGTCTATTTTTTATACCGCTGAGGCCACTTAATCGTCTTTACCTAATAACTCCATCTTCGAAACCTGCAGCAGCGTATCTGGACTACTTTTACATTAAAGGATACAGTTGAAGTATCTTTTCTGACATTAACTTTATCCGTAATTTACTTTTACACCATCGCATGACTATAACTTGTAAAAGAATTTGAAATATAGAAACTTATCTTCTGGTAACCAACTCTGTCAGTATTACAGTTCAATTTACAATTAAGTACAGATACCAAAATTAAATTTAGACTTTACATTTTTTATACAATTTCTTATACAGCCCAATTTCAAGTCGGCTTTATTTGGCGGTAACTAAAAAATATATCTTAAACTTAATTCAATTTGTACATTGTTTTTCACTAGATTAGTTTTTTTTTTTTTTTGTGTTATAAAGAAGGAACATGAATAATGAAAAAGAAATGAAAAATCAAACTTGGAACAGTTTGGGGAAATTAAAGCTAATAAATTCATTCATTATACAGAAAAATAATATGGAATATCTATAAAATGGATTTGAATTATTTGACTGCAATCTCCTGAAGATTTTTTAAAACGTTGTCTTGCCCCTCCAGCCAAAGATGAAAATTCTGCTCCATTATTTTTAACTGAAGCTCTTTCATTTCAAGATCGGCCAAAAAGCAATCATTTTGCTCTTCCAATAATTCGTTTTCCTTGCGCAGATGTTCGATCTGGGCAAGTGTAATGGATCCAGCACGTGGCATTATGCTTCGTCGGCGAATACGTCGTGTGAATGACGCTGAGTTGGGAACTGTGAACTGCGATGAGTCTTCGGGCCATGTATCTAATATTCGATTAGCCGGTGTCAAGGGAGATCGTTTCGCTGGCAGTATGTCAGCATCAACTAATGGCTCTTCAGTCTTATATTGGCCGTATGAAGCTTCGGTGTAATAGGTATCAGTTTTGCCTTCCCGCTCCTCAATGTCTTCGCTCTCTAAGAATGCACATCCATCGGGGTCATGATGAATTTGTATATGATTTATGGGTTTTATCACAAATGGGCGTAATTCTGGAATCTCTTGACGTACTCTAGTCTCTGCCCGAGCTAAAATCATCTGTTGATGGTGGATATCGACCGGTTTATCTGGATTAAGTACGCAGTCAACTAATGGAAAAAGACGCCATTCCGATATGTAGTCTTTGCCGGCTGCTATGCGTCCGATTTCGGTTCTGGGAACTCATAATTAGTAAACAACTTTTAACTGCGATGTATAATTACTTACGTATATTTATTCTTATAACTATTAAGGCGACGTCGCACTTCCTGTTTATTTAGTTTAATTCCATACTCCTGCAGTCCGTTGGCAATCTCCCGAAATATCGGTAAATTTTCCGTGTACGATTTAATTGCGGCCAAATTCTCACGCCACAGACTCACCAATATGGCCTCTTCGAATGAGGTATAATAGCGTAAGCGCATATGCTTTGCCGACATATTTTGTTGTTATATCATATAGGTTTTACAAATAACTTCAATTTCTTCTTGTCTTTTTTAACTAAACATTTTCGTACGTGACTGAGCACCATATGTGTTAACCAAGAAAATGCCATGAAATAAACGTATTAAAGAGTGACCAAGCCTTTGTATTTAAATTGTAAAAAATACTAACAACCTGAAATCACTTGTAAAATATTAAAAATAAATAACGATTGTTAAATGTTAGCAAAAGTAATACAGAAATTAACAAAAAAACAAGTAGGTCATAAGTATCCCCCTAAGGAACAAAAATTAAGTTATATTCAAAACTGTTATTGCTACTAGTCAAAATATTTGTTGCACAAAAAATTAGTTTTGATGACAACTCTACTAAAACGCTGAATTAGTATTTTTGGGTCTTAAGCTAAGGTCACACTATTCTGTGTACTTGTGTTGTTGATAAAAAAAAAAAAATAAAAAAATGCAAGATTTTTTGGCTTCCTTCGCTGAGTAACAAAAAAAAAAAACCTGACAAATGCAACTGCCGATTGTGTAATTATTAATGGTGAATTAAAATCAATTATCGGACTTGGGAAGTTCACGTTAAAACGTATGGAATACGAAAATCTCAATTTAAGTGGAAGCGGCGGTTCCGTCTCCGGTAGCTCCTCCAGCAACTTAAATAGCGGCATATGCTATGAACCCGATCTGACCATAGCTAACAGCATGTGTGGCAGTGGAAATACCGGGGCTTCAATGGACTCCACCTCAATGATGGACGGCAAGGCCAAAGAAAAGGCACGTCGCTATTGGACGCCTAGCGAAGAGGAGCGTCTCTATGAGATATGGGGTCGTGACAATTGGCGATTAACCAGAACTGGAAAGAACACAATATTTTTTGGAAAATGGTCTGAAGAGCTTAAAGAAAGATATGCAGTAGATGTTAAGCCCGAAGAGATACAAATGAAAGTGAACCAGACGAGGGCTAAATTCAGGTAAAATGAAATTGAAAACCGGAAACGGAATCGTCCAAAAATAACATTATCTGAATTTTATTATTTAGGTCGGTTAAGAAGCAAATACAAGCGGAACCCTCAAGTTATGCCACACGTTGGAAGAAATATGATATAATCAATAAAATATTGAAAAATTTGCATAGACCGAAAAATGCCGAACCATTACCGGCATCAGCATTGCTTAACAATCGGGATGTGACACCGCCACGGGAGGATGGTGGACTTGCTGCTGAACCAATACAGCTACAGACCCAGCCCCAGTCACAGGGACAGATGGTCTTAAATCTTACCACCACAGAGGGAACGACATCGGCAGCGGCTGTGGCCGATACAGCCACAACAAATAATTTTAATCATCTTAACAATAACAACAACAATAATAACAATAGTTTAGGTTTTAGCACCGAATTATTTACAGATCAATATGATGAGGTCGTGAAACAGGAATATGATGATGACTATGAACGTTCCATGCCATATCAAGAGCAACTTCAGCAGTATTCACCAGCCGAACCAAGTCAATTGCTTGAGTTGCAGACACCACAGCAGCAGCAGCAACAACAGCAACAGCAGCAGCAACAACAGCAGCAGCATCAGCAGCAACAATTTCAACCCCAAACTCCATACGAGTCACAAACCTTCCCCTATAACAATCACAATTCAAATAATGTGATAGTATCTAGCTCCACTCCTCCCTTGGGTCAGCCCATCACAGCTGTCGCCTATATAAATAGTACGAATAATACAATTTCAGTGGCCACCAATGGTGGCGGTCAAATGCCCTCCGCTTCAGTTACAGCCCCAAATCCATCACCATCCGGTGGCTTACCGTTACCAACACCCCGGAAACGTGGCCGACCCTTTGGTTCAGTTAATCCGCCCTCAGCGGATTCTCTGGAAGCTCTCTATATGGAGGAAGTTCGTCGTAAAAATAACATACTGCAAGAGCAAACGAAAATTTCACGTTTACGTTTAGAAATTGAAGAGCGTAAATTTAATCTGATGCAAACATTTTTCCCCAAATGTGTGGAGCAACAAACTCAAATTCTTTTAAGGCTTTCACAGATCGAACAGCAGCAACAGCAGCCAGCAATCCATCAGCAATCATCTTCGCCACCCCAGTAAAAACAACAAAAAAATAACAGTTTTTATTTTAGGCTTTAACAAAAAAAAAAAAAAAATCAAAAGTCCATTATAATTTTCGATAATTTTAAGAAACGAAATTTAAGAAACAAACACAATTCACTATGTAGTCTTATATGTACGAGTATTTTGTTTCAACTATTACGAAACATCACTATTGTATTTTACATAACTACATACATAATACGATCCTGTTTGTAATCTTAAGTTCGCAAGATAATAACTTAATAAATAAATGTAAAGAAAAGTTTATAACATAACCCTTTAAAAAAATTGGCATATAAACAACGGAGACTAACCAACATACTTCTTACATTTTCTATTAGTCCTTCCATCCACATTTGGAATATTGATGGATCGGCATATTCAATAATTCTCACCAATTTATTGATCTTAGAGAACTTTGATTTAACGGCAGTTAAAAAAACTTTGCTATGAGTTTCAACAAGGTGGAGGGAGGTAAATATACCGTTATTAAAGGTTCAATGGTGAAACTTCGTCTCAAGACCATCAACAATTCTTAACTCATAAATAGTTTTCATTTTAAAATTAACAATACTTTGTCGTATAGCATTGATTTTTAACCATTTATATACCATTAAAACAATTTCATTTTAAATATATCTTGAGGTTACAAGAAATCTTTTTTAAAAAATTTGTAACGTTTCGTACAGAGCTGCCAGAGTTTCTATCAAAAGTCATCGTGGTGGCAGCACCTAACGGAATTTAACTGAACTTTTTACGCGCGTTAAAATTGAATTCATAATTTTGTAGTACAAGTTGGTAAATGAAAAGTCACCAAAATGTATTTTAGTTTATTAATACAGCTTTATTTTTTGTTCTTTTGTTTTATCTGATAAATAAATAGCTAAGTGGAATTGTACACTGATTGGCTGACAAGTTCCATAGGACTAACATTCTAAACAACATTCACAGATACCAACTAATTATAAAAAAATCTTTTTTATAAATTCATTTATAACTGTGTTAATATGTCTAGATATTCTTACTTAATAGGTGCTAAGCTTTTAAGAAAATAATTTCATTTAATTAAAAGAAAATTAACTTCAGAAGTGTTGAAGTTTCAATACCCTTGCAGCTCATGACTTTTTGTTTCCTTTTCTTCGGAACATCGGTTGTAATGTAAAATTTAAAAATACATAATGAAATTGCAAAGAAACATATAGACTAGGGTAGAAAAATCGATTCATTTATTGATGCTGATCAACGAATCTTTATTATACCTTATTTTTAAGCTTTACAAACATTTTAAATATTTTATTATAACCTCTGTTAGGGTATAGATGTGTTAATAAGAGAGAGAGAGAGAGAGAAAGAGTGACCAAACCAAAATCGTTGGGTAGTGCTTTCATTTTATAACGGAAGTCTTATTACAGAAAAATAGTGTTAAAAAAATACTTGGAAATAGATTCTTACGATTTAAATCTGGCTTCTTGCTGTGCTTGTTATGGAACTAGTAAAAATGAACTAAGCGGAGTGTCTAGTTCAGAGAGCGGCTTTGATGCTTATCAAATTTCACTCTCCCTTTCTGCCTTCGTTTCACAATGTTTGTTTCTTCTCTCTTCTCGCTTTGCAGTAATTTTCTACCATGTTTTGCTCGCTTTAATTGTTGACTTAAAATTGATTTCTGATTTAGTTTGCCGTTAGACCGGCGCACTACCAGTTGTCATTTATCACTGCACTAAATAAAATTGTTTTTTTTTGTTGCTCTGCGTGTGAAATTTAATAATTTTTAATTTGTGTTGTTTGTAAATGACATTAAATTATGTCTGAAAAATTGAATTTTAATTTGTGTCTGATGGTAGCGGCTATTGTTGCCAGTCTCAGCTGTAGTCAGTCGGCGGTTTTACAGCGAGTGAAGTCGCAGGTGGCAGGTGAAAAAACGCCATGGGAACTAATCGAGGCTCTATCAGGGACTTATGAGTTAAGGGATTACAATGGGACTTGGATAACAGGTAAGCTTTTTATTAAAGGAAGTACTTTACAAATTTCCTCAAACAGTACTTTAAAGTCGATGCTCTGACTATGCGAAATGTATGTTTTTTTGAACTTGAAGAACGTTCGATGACCTTTAAAATACATAGGTAGTCAGTGTTAGTATTATTATCAAATCCGAGGAGAATTCCCCTTACGAAAAACACAGCATGGGGAACCCAGCGTGTGTATTTGTTTTCTTATCAACTTAACAATACTTTGAATAATGGGTCATTCAATTGTGTCTATGTATTGTATATAGGAATTTACATAGCTATTTATCATATAGATAGCTATAGATAAAGACAGTTCATTTGCCTTTAACATTTATTTACTAATCATTTAAGTAGCAATTCAATATATTTACAAATTAATGTATGATTATATTGTTATATATGTATATATAGTTGCTTTCAGTAAAAAAAAGTTTTTCAGTTTTATCATCAATCATTACCAGAAACTTTTTTCGTATTGATTATAAGTGATTACTTTTAAAAACTTGGAGTAGCCAAGGCGAGGTCAGTTGCTGGGTAATGTTATTGCTTTATATGTTACGCTAATGCAAATCTCAATTGTACATTAATTAAACATAGGAATAAATATGTATTCGATAAGTAACTCGTTTTCCTAAAATTCAGACATTAAGAAAATGAATTGTCAAATATTTTTGTCATAAAAATCGATGACTGTGAAACAATTAACCAAAAAAGAATAGATTCGCGATTACATATATTAATCGAATTAGCTATTTTCTTATACATATATGTTTCACCATCTCATTTTTCTGGTTTATTGATAGAATGGCTTGGACAATGCCAAATAGGAATTCTCTTGTATAAGATTAAAATATTTTAATCTTATTATTTTTTTAATTCCATGTCAAGTGGAATCAGGTAATAAGTTTTTTTCTTTTATTTTTCTACTAACTTCTAACTTGTTTCAATTTTCTGGCACTTCACCAAAAGCCAATTAATTGTTTATTTTTTTAGCGTTACCGACTATAATTAAAGTCTGGCAAGCCATATTATAGTTTTTTTTATAGTCTTTGTTGCACCATTCTCGAATCGTGAAAGATTGAAGTTTATTATTCAATTCATTTGAACCGGTTCCGATTTTATTTAGGCGTATAAATCGAAATTTAGGCAAATATTCATTAATGTTTTAAAGCATAATTCAAAGTTAAGTATATAAAAATCTAGCTGGGAATAGTTTTTATACCTGTTTGATTGATTTTACAATTTTGAAGAAATTTAGAATATATAAAAAAAAAATCGGTTTAATACATAAATGCAAATTTTGACTTATTTAATGGGTTGTTTTTGTCATATTTTTAATATTTTACCTTTACTGAAATTGGATCGTTCTCTAAAAGTTTTCTGATCTCATTTTTCGAACGGGACTGTCTGAAAAGCATATGCAGTTACCTCGCTCTCACTCAGGATTACAGTCAGCAACATCTATCTTGGTCTAGCTCAGTCCATAGTTCGAACCTTTATTCCTTCACTTTGATTTACACCTAATGATATATCCATCTGAATTTACATACATTTCATACAATTGTTTATTTTTTTTTCCAAAATAAGTATATTTTAATATTCGCTTTCCATATTTTTTTTTCAGATAAAGAGTTTTACTATATTGCCAGTGATAGATCCATTCAAAAGTACGATGTAGCCTCCAAATCCAGCACGCTATTTTTAAACTCGTCATTCTTGGTAAATTGACACTCAAATATTTCCAATTTATACATCATAATTTACTTTACTTTTACTTGTTTTAGAACAACTATTCAGGAGCTACTTTCACACTCTCGCCGGATAATACCAAAATCCTTGTACGTCACAATTTAACTGCAATATTCCGTCATTCGTATGTGGCCCAATACGATGTGTATGATATTGAAACCGATAGTTCTGTACAAATTCACGAGGGTGAAAAACTACAATACTGCGGTTGGTCACCTTCGAAAAATCGCCTGGCTTATGTCTATTTAAATAATGTCTATATACATTTCAATAAGAATAACGAGATTAAAATAACAGACGATGGAGTGGATGGTATAGTTTATAATGGAGTCCCTGATTGGGTTTATGAGGAGGAAGTACTAGGTAGTGGCAGTGCCATTTGGTGGTCACCGGATGGTCTTAAACTGGCAGTTGGATTTTTCAATGATACAGAAGTTGAAACGTTCCGATATTTCCTCTATGGCGATGGCGTTTCAAAGTTCTATCAGTATCCGCACGAAGAAAATCTTAAGTACCCTAAACCTGGCACTAAAAATCCCTCAGTTTACCTAAAAGTTTATGATTTAACGAATGAGGATCCGACAATGCAAAAAGTTGGTGCTCCCACTGATATAGTTACCGATGATCATATCCTACAGAATGTGGTTTGGTCCAACAATTCGCATATGCTCACCACTTGGTTGAATCGTCGCCAGAACTTGTCTTCATTGCAAAGTTGTTCTCATTTGGGTGAATGTGCGGAAGTGACAAGATTGAATGAACCTAAAGGATGGGTTTCTCTCAGTACACCAAAGTGCCTGAACAGTGGTAAAAGTTGTATATTCGCCCATTATATTGACAATTGGTATCAGGTGTGGAACTTGAACTTGGAAACGGGAGAAAACAGTTGGAAATCGAGGGGAAATTTCACAGTTCTGAATGTCTATGGATACGATGAGGTCAATGATAAACTGTGAGTACTTACTAAGAAGAAGATTTAAAAACTTGGATTGATATATTTTATAATTTTCAGATATTACCAGGCCACCTTGGAGGGAAATCCAAGTGCTTACCATGTCTTCAGTAACGATGATTGCCTCAGTTGCAATCAATTGGATGTGGAAGGCGCGGCTTGTCTTTCGGCAAGTGCCACATTCAGTAAATCTTTCTCATACTACACACTCAGCTGCACTGGACCAAATCCATCTTATACACGTATATTTGAGGCATCTACAAAAGCTCTTGTCACGGAATGGGAACCAAATACCAATTATCGTGCCAAGATTGAAAGTAAACTGCGTCCCACTTACAAAATTTTCAATGTTACTCTGGGTGATGGTAGCGTTGGCATTGCCAAATTGGCTTATCCACCAAATTTCAATGAAACAAAGAAATACCCTTTGGTTGTGGTAGTTTATCAGGGACCGAATTCGGTTAAAGTAACAACTGAATTTACATTGGGCTATGAGGCATTTGTAACTACTTCAAAGGATACGATTTATGCATATATAGATGGCAGGGGCACTGGAAATAAGGGTAAAGATTTACTATTCTCGGTTAACAACAATTTGGGTGAACATGAGGTAGAAGATCAATTATTAGTCACAAGTTGGATGCAGGAGAATTTGCCTTATGTCGATCGTGATCGTTGTGGCATATGGGGATGGAGTTATGGTGGTTATATAACCGCTAAAACAGTGCAAAAGGATGATGATAAGATATTCAAATGTGCGGTATCTGTTGCACCTGTTATCTCTTGGTTGTATTATGGTGAGTCAACAATCGAACTACAAAAAAAATGCATTAAAAATTCTATTTATAATACTTTCAATTAGATTCCATTTATACAGAACGTTACCTGGGTCTGCCTACCGAAACGGATAATTTGAAAAAATATAATGAGAGCAGTGTCTTTGGCAACTTGGATAACTTTCGTACCCATGATTATTTACTGATACACGGTTCTGGTGATGATAATGTTCACTATCAGAATTCATTGATATTGTCGAAATTGCTTGAAGCCGCCGATATACAATTTGAACAGCGGGTGAGTGAAAAATTTGCTTTGACTTTTTGAAAACTAAGTATTTATGTATTTGTTGATTATTTCTCTTATTAGACTTATACCGATGAGAATCACAGCATTGGCAATTTCGTGCCACATCTGTATCATACCATTGATAAATTTTGGGTCAACTGTCTGGGCTTAGTGGCCGAGGAGAATGCTTAGTAATTAGAGATGTTTTTTGTTACTCTAGTCAAGTGTGTAAAGTACCCTGTACATAGAGGGTAAACAGTTAAAATAATCTCGTTTTTGCTATCGTTGTCGCGTCCATTTGTTGATTATAAATTGATTTCTGATTTAGTTTGCCGTTGGCCCTTCGCGCTGCCAGTTGACATTGTCGAACTACTTTTTGTGGCTCTGTGTTTTATATATAATCTGCGTGTGAAATAAAATTATTTTTAATTTGCTTCAATGTAAATGACATTAAAACATGTTTGAAAAATTGCATTTGAATTTGTGTCTGGTCGTAGCGGCTATTGTTGTAAGTCTCAGTTATAGTCAATCGGCGGTTTTACAGCGAGTGGATAAGCGGTTGGCGGATGATAAAACTCCTTGGGAATTAATTGAGGCTCTATCGGGTACTTCTGGGCTACGTGGTTACAATGGCACTTGGATAACAGGTTAGTCTTTGTTTATTTACTCATTCACATTAAAACGAGATTCGACTAATATTAAGAGAAATCAAGTTATGTGTTTAAAACTAAAAAGTTGAAAATAATTTGGAAGGATTTCATAACGATTCCTTTAGAAATCTCATAAGTATAACACAATCAATGAACCGTATCGAATAGATTTCGGATTTTCATTTTCTGACACTCATATGGGAACTGTATTATGCATTTTATCTTATCTTTCATAAATTAGCACCTTAGCAATTTTGCTTGTCGCGGCTTATCATCAATTTTCTGGTTTATTAGACGGAGATGTCTTAGATAATACCAAAAGAGTAATTCTCTTATACTCCATAGTTGTTCTTTTCTTCTTTTGAACTTAATGCCAAGTGAAATCGGGTTACACACTTTGTTTTCTCTCCCGCTTTTGCTACTTTTCAATTTCTCTTTTCTTAACTTGTTTCTACTTTCTGGCAATTGGCCAAAAGCCAATTATAAGTATTTTTCATTAAAATCTGGCATGGTTAAAATTATACTTATTTTTTTCTTGAGTAAGCGGATTATCTTCACAAATCGAATTTTTGTTATTATTCTATTCACTTCAACCGGTTACTTAACCGGTTTCGTTCTAATTTAGGCGAAATGACCAAAAAGTGCGCTAATGTTTCGAAGAATAAAATAAAATTGATAAAAATCCACCTAAGAATAGTTTTTATACCTGTTCGTTTGATTGGACCACTTCACAAAAGTAAATCTTGATAAAGTGTATCGGCCTGTACCAGCCTGTGAAGATGATAAATGAAAGATCATCATATTGAAAAATATAGTATACGTATATACATAGGGGAAGGCAGGGTATTTTGGGCCCCGGGGAATCGTGAGCCAGCGCCATTTTTTGCCCCCAGTGAATTAAGACAGGTGCGAATGACTGTTATCGACTCGTCGTATGATACCCTATAATTTCCATGATGAACAAGTGTGTGCACCGGCATTGGTACTTCGTTTTATTAACAAATAGAAATTGGATGCTCCCGATGTATAATTTTGACTCCGTGTATGTCCTTCTATTTTTTTATTCCTGTGAATCGACGGAGGTAACTATGTTTTTAATATTCGTGTGTATATTAGCTTTCAAAATTATAACGGGATTTTGCATTTCTGAAAATTGCCTTAGAATCACCTAATTTTCAAATATTTCATTAAACTGTTGTGACCAAATGAAAACTAGATCTTCATACTACAACACCCAGCACTCAAATTCAAAGTAAAACTTGTTTAAATAGAAAATTTCTGTCAGTAAAAAAACTGGCTCAAAATACCCCACCTTCCCCTATATATAGTATGAATGTGGGGTTGCTTGGTGGTTGTGCACATTCAACGAATTTTCGAATTTCGAGGGGGATGGTATCTGAACTCTCCCGAAATACGTAAGTAAATTAGTTAAAGCTCATCTAAAACCTTTTTAGAGCTTCATTTTAGTAAAATCCATGACTTGGTTATAAATAATATTAGTCATTAATTTTCTATATTTTTTTACAGATGAGGAGTTCTACTATATTGCCAGTGATAGATCCATACACAAATATAATGCGGCCACCAAAACCAACTCACTGTTTTTTAATTCGTCCTTCTTGGTAAATTGACACTCAAATATTTGCAATTTATATATTATAATTTAATTTACTTGCTTCAGAACAACTATTCAGGAGCTACTTTCACGCTCTCCCCGGATAATACCAAAATCCTTGTACGACACAATTTGACTGCAATATTCCGTCATTCGTATGTGGCCCAATACGATGTGTATGATATTGAAACCGATAGTTCTGTACAAATTCACGAGGGTGAAAAATTACAATACTGCGGTTGGTCACCTTCGAAAAATCGCCTGGCCTATGTCTATTTGAATAATGTCTATATACATTTCAATGAAAATAACGAGATAAAAATAACTGTCGACGGAGTGGATGGTATAGTTTATAATGGAGTCCCCGATTGGGTGTATGAGGAGGAAGTGCTAAGCAGTGGCAGTGCCATTTGGTGGTCACCGGATGGTCTCAAAATGGCAGTTGGATTTTTCAATGATACAGAAGTTGAGACCTTCCGATATTTCCTGTATGGTGATGGCGACACTGAGTTCTATCAGTATCCTCACGAAGAAAATCTTAAGTATCCTAAAGCTGGTACCAGAAATCCCTCAGTTTACCTAAAAGTTTATGATTTAACGAATGATGATCCGACAATGCAAAAAGTTGATGCTCCCACTGATATAGTTACCGATGATCATATCCTTCAGAATGTGGTTTGGTCCAACAATTCGCATATGCTCATCACTTGGTTGAATCGTCGCCAGAACTTGTCTTCATTGCAAAGTTGTTCGCATTTGGGTGAATGCGCGGAAGTGACAAGATTGAGTGAACCTAAAGGATGGGTTTCTCTCAGTACACCAAAGTGCCTGAACAGTGGTAAAAGTTGTATATTCGCCCATTATATTGACAATTGGTATCAGGTGTGGAACTTGAACTTGGAAACGGGAGAAAACAGTTGGAAATCTAGGGGAAATTTCACAGTTCTGAATGTCTATGGATACGATGAGGTCAATGATAAACTGTGAGTACTTACTAAGAAGAAGATTTAAAAACTTGGATTGATATATTTTATAATTTTCAGATATTACCAGGCCACCTTGGAGGGAAATCCAAGTGCTTACCATGTCTTCAGTAACGATGATTGCCTCAGTTGCAACCAATTGGATGTGGATGGCGCGGCTTGTCTTTCAGCAAGTGCCACATTCAGTAAATCTTTCTCCTACTACACACTGAGCTGCAGTGGACCAAATCCATCTTATACACGTATATTTGAGGCATCTACAAAAGCTCTTGTCTCGGAATGGGAACCAAATACCGATTATCGTGCCAAGATTGAAAGTAAACTGCGTCCCACTTACAAATTTTTCAATGTTACTCTGGGTGATGGTAGCATTGGCATTGCCAAATTGGCTTATCCACCAAATTTTGATGAAACGAAGAAGTATCCCTTGATTGTGGTAGTTTATCAAGGACCGGATTCGGTTAGGATTACAAATGGATTTACCTTGGGCTATGAGGCTTTTCTAACAACTTCAAGGGATACGATTTATGCATATATAGATGGCAGGGGCACAGGAAATAAGGGTAAAGATTTACTATTCTCGGTGAATAACAATTTGGGTGAACATGAGGTAGAAGATCAATTATTAGTCACAAGTTGGATGCAGGAGAATTTGCCTTATGTCGATCGTTATCGTTGTGGTATTTGGGGATGGAGTTATGGTGGTTATATGACAGCCAGAACGATCCAAAAGGATGATGATAAAATATTCCAATGTGGAGTCTCTGTGGCACCTGTTACCTCTTGGTTGTATTATGGTAAGAAAGCGAATAAACCACAAAAAAAACTTTTCAAAATATATATTTTCCTTACCTTAGACACCATATATACGGAACGTTACATGGGTCTGCCCACCGATACGGACAATTTGAAGAAGTATAATGAGAGCAGTGTCTTTGGCAACTTGGACAACTTCCGTAGCCATGATTATTTACTTATACACGGATCTGGTGATGATAATGTTCACTATCAGAATTCATTGATATTTGCCAAGTTACTTCAAGCAGCAGATATACAATTTGAGGAGCAGGTAAGTAGACTTTTGAAAAATAATATATGAAACTACTAATTATCTCTTTTTTTAGACTTATACCGATGAGAATCATGGCATTGGTAATTTCCTGCCTCATTTGTATCATACCATTGATCAATTTTGGGTCAACTGTTTAGGCTTGGTAGTCGATGAGAATGCTGAGTAACAAGAGATATTTTTACTATAGTTTAACCCTTTATAAGAGAGCGAAAAAGCAACATAATTTTCGGAATCAGCATAGAGTCTTCGCCTTTCCACCTGATTTTTTTTCAAGATTGCTGTCGAAAAGCCTCTCTAAGTAAATTGAATTTGTAGAAAATATAGAATGTCTACAGGATTTAAAAATTTAAAATATGTGTCGTATCCTTTGAAATTTAATAAAGAATTTATGTTCGTAACAAGAAGTGTGCAGTCGGACAATTTCAATATGCATATTTAGATCGGTTACCCGACTTTAAATAACTTTCTTGAATGAAAATATTTGTGTATACATATATTCTAAATGAAGTATGATGGCTTATTTCCGCAAACTCACATCATTTATGCATATTTATTACTTGTATCATTCCCGACTGGAACATGAAATGGTCCATGACTAAAATTAAGGTCAAATTTGTCTTGTTTTCTAACCGCGACATTTGACACGTGCTTTCTTTAAAGAATAACCCAACAAGCAAAGTTAAGTAATTAAATAATGTACTTCTCGGAAGAACTGCAAAAAAAAATGGAATATTAAAAAAGAAAAAAAAACAAGAATATCAAGTAAAAATGTCACGCGACCAAAAAAGCGTGGGAATTTTTAACATAATTTATGGGCAAACAAAACGTTGACTTAAAGTTGGGGACTTGCTTTTTCTTTGATACCCTTGAATAAAGAGGGTATATAAGAGACTATATAATGAGTCCCAAGGGTATCTATTCTTGATCAGTATCATAAAGCAAAAAGATCTAGACCACCGCCATATATGTAAATTTCATCTTTTGCTTTAACTTGGTTAACTTGGCAAAAGAAGTCATTAAAGATAAGTTCTCTTATTGTGTGAGTGATCAACATGCATTCTTGATACTCAGCAAAGGGTATCTTTGGATCGGTGTGCCTCAATTTGCTTGGGGAATGAATTTTGCTTTTTGACTTGTTTGTGTTTTAGACAAGGCGTAAAATGCGCCATGAGAGATTGAAATACATAGAAAAAGGGGCGGCAAGTGAAGATTGGAAGGAGCAGAAAGCAAGTAATCAACAAACAAGCAAAGCACGTCGACGCGTTGTGGGAATAGGCAAAAAGGCAAAGGCAAAGCAAAAAAAAAAAAAAGAGAAACGAATAGGAAGAAATGCGACATAAATCTACTTTGCATATGAAGATGAATATGCAGTGCGATTTGAGTTATGTTCAGCACGTTACGCATACGCCATGTTGTCAGACATATTGCTACAAAGTGGGGCAGTTCATCCCACAACCCACAACCCACTCACACACACACACACACACACACACCCACGAGCATGAAAACGTTGATATGTCTGTGTTGGAAACTTTAACTTTTCTAGGCAATATAATACATCAAACGTAAAACTCTGTTTAAAAATAGGATTAAAATGTAATCAATTGATTTGAATTGAACCAAAAAAAAACACACAAACTTGAAGTGGTGGGTCTCATGTTTCTGTTTCCTAACTAAAGGGTAGAACAAATAAGGAAGTTCAATACAAATACTTTAAACTTTATCCCAATGTCGACTCTGAGGTACCCAGTAGTACGCATTTTAACGAATTGGTCTGTCTTCCTTCATAAATCGAAGTTTATTTACTATTTTCCTGAAATTTAAAAGACATTTTTAAATATTATACTTTCATATATAATTTCTTGGTTCTCTTGTTGTCTAACATACCCTTTTCCTCTATATGTTTAGAGTATTGAAACATCAAAAGCTTTTTCCGATTCAGCCTGTGGGCTTCCCTCTTATGTAAAAGAGTTTTTCATTCTCATGGTTTCCTTTTTTTTCCACGTAACTGGAAAATTCTTTTTCAAGTGCAGTATTATAATATTGGATAAATGTTCTGTGCCAACGAAAAAAAAAAAGGTAAGGTTTCTTCAACTTTCTCTAAATGAGATACAAAAAAATACGGGACAGTAAATAAAATATTTTTAAAAACGATTAATGAAAACGCATTGAAAACATCTCAACACATTATTGATGTAATCAAAAATACAACTAAAAATAGATCAACTTTGAAAGACTTTCTCTTTGAAGTTTATAAAAAATATAACAAATTTTATATACATTTTTAATATTTTCTTAAAACTCAAAAATTTGGGAAGCAGATTAACAATACTTAAAAGTGATTTCTGGATTGAAATTAAAGTTTTGAATTGCTAAAAAATGGAAGTAATTAAAAGTATAAAGTGAACAATGAATAGTTTTTATAGAAATATTTACCTAAATTTAATTTCAAAATTCCCCAAAAATGTAAATTCTTTTTCGTTTTCAAATATCATATAACTCAACTATATCTTAAATAAAAATCGTTTAAAGCCCAACTACTTTCAGAACTTAGTTTAATTTTATGAGAATCATAGTAGAAAGTTTTCGTTGAATATTTTTGAATTGGTCCCCTTTCCTTATAATATCTTTGTTATAGAGCACTACGTAGTCGACTATATCTGAACTCAATAAATGAAAAAATGCTGTAAGACTTTTTTTTTTTTATTTTTTCTGACATATTTACATATGAATGAACTCGTGTCTGGCCATAAAACACATCAATAAAATAATTTATTATTAATTTGCTATGAGTTTCTTCATCTTCTCTAAGCTTCCAAGGAAATTGTGGCAAAGATGTGTGCATCTTATGTATTTCGGACCCTTTTCAAGAGCATAACTTTTTGCTTTAGTTATTAGGCCACGTGCAGGGAATTTTGAGGTATTTGCTGAATTTGTTTTAATTATGTAAAGATTCCTGGGCTAAGTTTTTGATGCGGAATTTTAGGTTAGTTGATGAGTGAATACGATGCAAAAGGGGAATAAAGATAGATATAGAAACGCAGCTTCCAGGAACTATAGCCAAATAGAAGTTTATTGATATTAATAGAATAATCAAATAAATAGAAGGAATGTAGTTTGCAATTGCTAGTTCTGCATCGTAATTAAGAGAAATCGTGATTTTTATACCCTGTACCCATAGGGTAAAAGGGTATATTAAAGTCGCTAAAATGTATGTAACAGGCAGAAATATACATTTCTGACCCCATAAAGTATATATATTCTTGATCAGCATCACTAGCCGAGTCGATTGAGACATGTCCGTCTGTCCGTCCGTCTGTCCGTCCGTCTGTCCGTCTGTCCGTCCGTCTGTCCGTCTGTCCGTCCGTCTGTCCGTCTGTATGAACACCTAGATCTCGGAGACTATAAAAGCTAGAGCCACCAAATTTGGTGTGAACATCCGTCTATTGCATAGACAGATCAAGTTTGTTTCAAATTTTTGCCACGCCCACTTCCGCCCCCGCAAATCGAGAAAACGTATTACTAGAGCTGTATTAAAGATATCGTATTCTTACTTGGCACACCTAATTATATACCCAAACTGCTCCACCTGACCAAATTTTGTCCAAATCGGACAATAAATATCGGAGATATACCTATATGAGTTTTGCACTGAATTGCCAAGGCGACATTGGCTGGCAAGAGTGAGCGAGACAGCATGCGTTCGCTGTTGCTGCATGTTAAAGAAAATTTTGCATAAAGTTGATGGCGATTTCGAGGATATTCTATTTTAGTTAATATAACTAGTTGGTACAGGGTATACTCAATGTCGGCTGGGACGACTTGCTTGCTTCATTTTTTTAACAACTTCAAAAAACTTAGTCTAAATCGGTTGATTGTATTATAGTATATATAACGTACAAGGTTTATAAACTAAAGCACACTAAAAGAGGATCCGCTCTTGGTTATCCTGAATATCTTTATGTGCACTCTAGAAAAACTCCTCGAGGCACATAGAGAAGCATCTACTGCTCGGTTTTGTATGGTAAAACGTATAAATCTTTTTGTACTTTGTTTTTTTTTTTTTTATGCGCTTTTCCCACACTCTATGTTGATTTTACTTTTTCTCTTTAGCATTTCTTTTTTTTGGTTTATCGACTTGTTTTTCAATCTGTTAAATCGCATAAACATGGCTAGCAAAACGCCCCTTTTGGGCGGTTCAGGAGAATGAGAAACAATTTTTTGTGTGTTTATATATACCCTGGAAAGGATAAAGAGTATTACAATTTTATAGAGCTGGTAAAAGGAACGTATATCGTTGTTAAAATTAACAAATTTATTAATATATGTTTTTGTCCTGGTTTAAAGTCATTTTTAGTTGTTTCTCTGTCATATTTTCGAAAATGCTTCGAGCAAGGAAAGGGTATATAAAGCTCGACAAAATGTATTTAGCTTCTGGTAGATTTTTTCTTTTATTTTGTATTTGATTTTGTTTTCGCGTCTCGTCAGATATGCATCGATGCACTTTTTGAATGCTGCAATATGTGGTATTATTAACGCCATCCCGCCCCCTTCAACCGACACTGTACGCCTCACCAAACAACAACAATAATTACAACAACTATAGAAGCAACAATATATGTATAGTGGCAACATTTATATGGCCAACGGGCGTAGGTTAACCAAATTAAAGCTGTCACAGTTGTTCTTAAGCGAAAAGTTGTCTCTCTCTCTCACTGTGTCTCTCTGTGTTTTTTTGCTTTTTATTTTTTTAAATTAAGTTGTCACGGCCGGTAATCACAGCCAAATGGGCGGTACCAGAACCAACGGGAAATCTACAGTGGTGGCAGAGGTAACAACAACAACACAATGACATTATCTGTCACTTTTCTTGTTGCTGTTGTTCTGTCAACGCAACCATAATTAAAAAAAAAAAGGAGAAAGCAAAGGCACACAGAAACAGCGCTGGAAAGTATGCATTGTTATGTATACCAGTTCTTTGTTTGTATATTGCAACAAGGTTGGATGTGTGTGAGTGTGTATGTGTATGTATTTGTGTGCATATGTGGAAGTATGTGTTTAAAAGGGATGACAAAAAATTACAAAAGTGTTTGCTTTACATTTAAGTTTAAATAAGTTCTTGGAATATGCACATGTAAAATCAATCTATATACTCTTGAATAAGGAATGCAATGCGATTAAATATGTATTAAATGATATTAGAAACTGTAAAATTCTTTATTATTATCTTTAGTTTGATTGCTGGTAACTGCTGGTAACATAGGTTATAGATTTAAAATAACGTTTATTCGATATTTCCAAACATGTCAATAATTTTTTAGTTACTATTGGTATACCATGAAGCAACACTTTGTCTTTTGTTTAGAGTCTTAATTAGCAAGAATGTCCTTTAAATACATATTAACTCTCCCAAAAAGAAGAAAAGGTCTCTATACCCTCAATCCCATTTCCATTCCATTCCTTTCAATCAATTACCAAACGGAATAAACAACAATAGAACTCATAGTTTACTTGATCACACTGTTTCGAACCCAAAAAACTAAAGAAATAACTATGTATAAACTCTTTTATGACACTAGCCCATCTCTAGTGATCCCAGGTGCATATGAATATACCCCGCCTTGCAATCTACCAACTGATTTTCATGGAATTTGTATGCAATTCACGTGTTTCTACTTTTCGTTGCATACTTTTTGGCTTTTTTGTTTGCGTGTCTGCTGCTGAGCCGTGACTTGCGTCTCTTGTAAAATTTATTGTTATTAAATTGTTTATAGTTTTTTAATTTCATTTTGACATCGCTGCGGTTGTCGGTTACACTTCAGTTACGACTCCCCCGAGTCGGCTCAGTGGCATGCGCCATCAAGGCCACAAAATAAAACTCTTTGTAAGTGTGTGTGTGCGAATTTTTCATACAGATTCGTGGTTTATTCTATATTTTTTGGCTTTTTTTCTTAAAGCTTGTTAATGGCTGTTCATTGGCCATTAATACACCACGAAGTGGTTGTATGCGTTTGGGGATTCTGCAAATATAATATGAAAATTTATGCTAAATTGAATTGAAAAAAAAAAAAATTTGCATCATATTTTTTTTGCTCTTCTACATATATAATCTTTTGCCCGAGGCCATAGGTTATACAACCGAGAGATTAGTTCACCTACATAGAGAGGGGGAAAAAAATAGGAAACCTAAACCGCTTATGGCTGCGCATATCCATGGCATGTGTCACCGAAAAAAGTCCCCTTTTTTGTCATTGTCGTTTCTTTCTACACAAAATGCAGCCATGTGATCGCTCTCGGATGGCAAGGGCAGGAAATTGCCGCGGGTCTCTCGTTAAACTTTCAAAAGTCACAAAAATAATAGTTTTGCAACGATTGCAACACGTTGCATGCCACCAACTGACTCACTCTCACTCTTTTTCTCTCTATATATATTCCATTTTAGCAATTGCCACGTGATGCTTTGCTTTTAGAGGATGAACAGTTTTGCACTTGGCTTACATGGCGTATGTGTGACATTTCGACTCTGGCATTTGTTGCTCAAACGAAAAATAAATAAAAAGAAATACTAAAAAACTGGCATTGAAGTGCCTGAAGAATTTTTGTTTAAAGATTTTTATTTGAGAGAAAGTTTAGTTTAAAAGTGGCATGATATTCGGTATGATAGTCAACAGAATCGCAATATTAAATAATATTTATTAAATCCTTTGAAAAGGTTCATAAAACCGACTTGAAGATATCCTATTTTAGAAAAACAAGTTGTTTAAGTTATTTAGCTTGTTATAAGAAAATGCTTTACAGGATCTTGTTACTCCTTAATTGCACATAGTCCTTTACCTTTTTTCTTTCCAAAACAAACCAAAGATAATTTAGTTGAGAATGTTTTCTAACCACTTGTTAAAGAAGTAAATGTATACTTTGTTTTCTTATGAAACTTTCCCCATGTCCTGTACAAGAGTCAATTATTTTAATTGCAAATATTTACATATTCGTATAAAAAAGAAAACCTACACTTTACAGGACGAAAACTTTGTCCATTGACTAAAACTCAAACATCAAAGTGTTTAATTAAAACATCATAAGCAAAAACCAAGAAAAATAAGAAAACTAAAGAAAAAACTAAATAAACTTTCTCGTATCTCCTCCATCAACTCCATCAAGCTCATAATTCCCTAGCCACAACCTAAAGGGACAATGTGGAATGTATGTATGTATTTTTGGCTCAAAGAATTTCAAGTTGTTTTATTGAATTTCGTGCAGAAAATGGCAAAAATGTTGGGAAATGAGGCGACCAAAATAAGCCACAGGCCATGTGACTCTCACAAAATCCTGATCCGAATGAATGAGGAGTGACTAAAGTGGGCAAGGGGTAGTAGGAGTGTAAAGGACTGCAGCTGCAGTAGCAGTTGACACACAAGCAAAGCCATGACCCCTCTCACCGTAATGCACGTGCCAGGTCAGAGTCAAAGTCAGAGTTTTCTGGTGTGTAAAGTGTAGGCCAAGTGCTGAAATGCACTTTTAAAGCACTTGACCAAAAGCTCTGAATTACATTCTTTTGCGATAAACACAATAAATTTGAGCCATTTTTTCAAAATATTTTCAAGGTGTTCGATGAGTTCTTTTCCACTTATCTCAAGAAGTTCTTCTGGCAATTGATTGAACAGAATTTCGTTTCTCTATAGCAATCAACTTTAGATGATATTTGATAGGAGAAGATGGAAAGAAAAATTAAAGAAAGCAGAATTTGGTAATGGAGATCCAAGTTATAGTATCTTTTAAGTTGATTTTTTATATATTTTTAAGTTAAAACTAAGATAAAATTTAACTTCTGGTATTAATAAAGAAATTTTGGTAGATTGAGAAGATGACTTTTACGAGTCTCATGATAAAGTTATCCTCTCCTAACGGAAAAAGGAACAACAGTTTTTTTTTTTGTTTGTCAGAGTTTTATTTATTTTTGAAACTTTTGTACTTGTGTTATGGCAACAGTTGGCAGCACACAGTCCAAAAACGAAAAAAAAGGGGACTAAAGTTAAAAATAAATCTGCAATTGGGAAGAATAATAAAAATAATAAAAAAAAGGTAAACTTTAAGCAACAGCTGGAAGTTGTGTAAAGGTTGTGTTAAGATATTGGTATGAGTACTGCACAAAAAAAGTTGATGTAATATAATACAATGTTCTTTTTTGTTTCGGCTTACAACATAAAATTAACTTTGTTTTAAAGACATTAAAGAAACAAGTAACAATATATCATAAACCACTAATTAAAGCAATTTTTCTATGTGTTTTCAATTGCTGTAACACTTATGAACTATTTTTGTTTCAAATCTTTACTTAAAAGTATGCAATAAATATATATTGAAAAGTTTCTGTTACCCAAGAAGTAAGTAAATTCCCCTCAAGTTATTTAAAGGTCAAAATAAATGTATTTTGCCCATAACAAATTTGTCTTCTGAAAGTTTTTATATATATATATTTTTTTTATATCTTTTGATGTTTGTTTCTTGTTGTTGTTGTTTTTTTTTTTGTCTTTTGGTTCACTTCACACATCCATAAATCCCAAAGGGCAGTCAGTCATTGAGGAAGAAACCGAAAAAAAAAAACAATAACACAAACATAGCCAACAAATGTGATTCGCTGGCCCATCCATTCCAAAGAGTGTCAAACTTTTGGCCAACATTGTCAGTTGTTCAAATCCATTGAGCATATTGAGTGGGATATTGCATTTACTTTTTTTTTTTGACCGTTTTCAATGAATATTTTTTGCTCTTTTTGTGTCAATATTTTTAGGTTCGTCTATCTAAATCAAAATTAAAAGCAATCATCTTTTCCCCACAAGGAATTTATGTTATTGAATCAAATAGAAAAAAAAAAAAATTTGGAATACACTTGAATTAAACATTTCACAACATAAATTTGGTTGTAAAAATTACTTTTAGTTTGCATTACATAAATTCTGTTCTGTTTGGTACTGACCAACCGCAACATAAAGCAAGTTGTATGCCACAATTGTAAGTATACCCTAACTGAGAATACTCTAAGAAAGTCCATGAGTTATTAAACTACATAAGGGCAAATTTTTGGAGCCGAAAATGTGTTTCTTTCATTAGTGAAGTGCCATGTATTATGCGGATCTTAAGTGAATTTTCCCCTCAATTTGAATTCTTTATATTTTCTCTATTCCGTAAGGGTATAAAGAATTTGGCTTGGCTTGGCTTTGCGTTTTTACTTGTTATATGTTCGTTTCCTTCTGTTTTTTTTGTTGTTTCTGGTATTATGCTGTTAATTATTTATGATTCAGACATTTGGTGAAATTATGCTGCAGCATATGAATATTATATAGACTGAGCAAGAGGAAGGGCAAAAATATGGAGAGAGATTGAATTACGTAAAAATTGGAGCTCAATAAATTTCAAATATGGAGAGAGATTGAATTACGTAAAAATTGGAGCACAATAAATTTCAAATTGTTTAAAGTTTTCATACACTCGTGATAAAATAACGGAAAAAAACAAAAAAAAAAAAATAATTTCCACATATTTAAATACGGGTTAATAGAACAAATTGAGTGCTCATCCCTCAAAATTTCTAGATAATATTTCTATGTCATAGTTCAAATTCTTTCTCATTTATATATTTTATATATTTGTAGATAAATTTTTTTTAAAGATATAAAATAAAAACTTTATAAAATAATGTCTTAAAAATGCTCTAAGAAACTAGATTCTCTTAGATTGCCATTCAAATCCCAAAGTCCTCTGTCCTGCAAAAAAAACAAAAAAGAAGTGCCAAAGGCCAAAAAACTTTAATCTGAATGTTAAAAGAATACAAAAATTGCTTACTAAATATTGTGAAATGTTTTTTTTTTTATTGTGTTTTCTTGCTGTTTCCTTACTGTGGTTAAGTTTTTGATGCCACTTAAGTGGTTAGGATAAAGTTTGGGCAAGAGAAAAAAAAAAACAGATACAGTCAGTCAGACAGTTAAATGGAGAGGCAGACAGAAGGTTAAACAGCTGCTAAAGCTTTACGCTAAATTTCCTGCGTCAAGGACGTTCCTTTAACTGTATCCATCTCTGTCTCCGATTGCGGCTCCCTTTTTGTTTTTAGCTTTAACATTTATTACTTCTCATCATATGGTTTAAAGCATTGCCGTAAAGTTTAACGGCTCAGCAGATTTTCTTACGTTTTACGCTTACTCAGACGGAATTGAAATTGGATACGGAATCGAAATCATTTTCATTGCCTAACATTTCTTTTAACGTCATTGCCTTTGGCTCGGAAGGAAGCCTTAACGAAACAAGATATTTATAGATTCAAATCACAAAACTTTTCATACTGTCTTGTGTTTCTTTCATTGACCACACTCTGATACAACACAACACAAACACACACAAGCACACATATATACCAACATACATAGTTTGAAACCGACACATGCAGGAAGCGGAAGTCACACAAGACCCTTGATAACTTTTCGGTTTGACTATGAAATTAAAATTCAGAGAAAAGTTCTTGCACCAAACTGCAAATCAAAGAAAATTGCATTGCAAATGTTTACTTTACTTGCAATTTTGATAAACTAATTGAAGGATTCTTGTTGTGTTAAATAACCAAAGAACAGATTGAAAAAGACAGTTTTAAATAACTAAGAATTGTGTTCAGTTTGAAGTCAAGGGGGCATTTCTTTTTTCTCTTTTAAGATACTTATCTAAGGTTTCAAATCTTCTCATGTTTTTCTATCAAATTATGGAAAAATGAATAAATCAATTTAAATAAACAACTGCATACCTAAAGCAGTAGATGTAGGATTATTTTTTTATAACTATTTTTAGATAATATTCACTAAGATTTAATGTTTTTTTTAACAATCAATACAATTTTAAATTCCCTATTAATCTTTGTAGTTATCAAAGAGCTTTAAATCTTAAGCTTTGCCTCTTTATTATTCCTCACTCCAAACGCGATTTATGCATACGAAATCTGTAAACTAACATGATTGCTTAGGGCGTATAATTTATTCATGCCTGAGAGTATGCAATTTTAATAACATTACACACACACACACACACATACACAGACTCACACACGCACACAAAACCGCACACATGGATGCTGATAGAATCTTTTGGGAATCCTTTCGGATGCTAAACAATGAGTTTCACTCGGCATCAGCCATACATATTACCATTCATCTCATTTTCACCCATTCATTCATTCATTCATTCATTTACGCCATGCATCCATCCATGTAGCTGGTATGTCAGTCACTTGATCTTTGCAGGCGGTAAATGTATATAGGGAAATCATATCAAAGGATGCTTTCTATGGCTTACCATAGGGGAATGCCAGCCAGTCTGAGATGAGCCTGCATTCCTATATGTTCATGTGGAAGTGGGGAGGGGGGGCAAATGCAGCGACTATATTATACTTATGATTACAAAACCATAATAAGCTGGCTTAAATTAAGTGTAGACTAAGTAGTGCATTTTGAACCAAAGCTAAGCTAAAAGTGAACACTAATAGTAATAAGTTACTCAAAGTGTAGTAAAATAAAATGGATGTTCATAATTGATTTTAAGAAATACAAGAAAATTGGGAAACTACTTAAAATGATTTTTACACTTGGTTAGATTTTAAATATAATTTGAGTCTTTGAATCTAAAGAAGAACACAATATGTGAAAGTAGTCCAAATTTTGTGAATTATATTAACCTTATAAGTGTTTATACATTTCTTGGATATAATCAGAAAACCACAAAATAGTTTAAATTAACCTAAAATTTACTTTTATAATCCAATTTCTATTTGTTACCAAATCTCATATTTTCTTTTTAACTAGATTTTTGCATTTCTATATCTATTTTTTCTTTTACCATTATTCCCCTTCCCTTTCTATTTATTTTACGCCTTTTCACAGCTTTAAGCGTCACTTTCAACTAAATTTTAAGTTTTCTTCTGCATACTTTAAGGCGCCCATCATTTCAGCTACCGTACATTGATTAAAGCTTAAAGTTAAAGTTGTCGAAAGCCAAAAAAAAAAAATAAACTGGTAAACTGATTTTACGGCTCACAACTTTTAATGGCAAACCTTGATGCGCCTAAAATCAGAGATGATGACGATGACGGGGTAATGCCGAGTTGGAAAATGTGCGCATAATGTGAACATTTAATGCATTCCATTCTATACTTTTAGGCGCACACTGTGGCAGGCGTCGAAAGCCACAAAAAGAAAAACACACCGAAATAGAATGAAAATGAAGAATTTATGCAACGCCTGCGTTTCTCGTTACGAAAAATCGCATTTCATGCAAATTACCAAACGTCGGAGCGGTTTTTGCGTACAAATTGTGGACGTCACGCTGCGTCAACTCTGCGGTATATTTGACCAAACCGAAATGGCTACCACCTCACTCTAAAAAATTGCGAAACCAAAAAAGCCACCGAAAAATACTGAAAAGAAGTAGAACCATTTACAGCAGCGGAACCTCTAAATTATCTTGCCACTCGCGCCTCCCCCCCCCCCCCCCCCCACTCCCATTTGCTTCTGCGGTATGTGTGGGTTTAATTTGTTGGAATTAGTATTTCATTATACACTTACAGTGGGTATTGTTGTGAGTATGCCATAAAAATATAAGTTTTTCAGTGAACCAAAAAGTTCCTGAGAATGAAAAGGAAGAAGTTACTTTATAAGCAAGTGGAAGTTGATTACAAATCTATTAAGAAACAAGATCGCTGGTGAGAAAAATTATGGTAAAAACACAAACAGGAGAAAGTAAAAAGACTGGGAGAAATTTGGTATCTTAGTGTATTTAAAGCTTATAAAAAGTTTGTCTGAATAAATTAAAATGAAAAAGGATCGTCTACCCTTTACGTATTTGCCTAGCTGGTAATATATGTATATAAAAGCTTTCTTCCTTAAACTCAAAATCAATTTACAGTCAAGTAAAGGGAAATTTATATTATTTGTCAAGTATTCCTTGTGTAAGAGTATTTCAACTTCAGTATGGCGTAATTTAGTAAATATGTAATCGTTTTTTAATGCACTAAGTATTTTAAATGAGCTTAAGATATAAAACTTATACAAAGGAATATTATTTATATTTATTTTTTTTTTTAAATAAAATCAATTAGATGAACTGACAAAAACATTTTAATGCTCTTAGGCAACAAACATAAATTTCCTTCATTTGTGGCACGTAACTACATATATATAAGTAAAACCACAAATATTCTATCTTTAGAAATCTCAATTAACAAATGGTTCTACAGATCTAGAAAATCAATTAAACATTTTGTCTAAAGTTTAATTGCTTTCTCCAACAAAGTGCAAGATGTGCCAGTGAGAGAGTTAAGGAGGAAGGTCGAAATTGTTTTCGACTTGGCAAATGAAAATTTATGACTTTGGTTTTCAACTCTTCACATAGTGTTTGGTGGGGGTTTTTAGATGGAAAATCTGACAAACAATTAGCCCGTCTTGGTTCAACATTTTCTCTGTCTTTTTCTCCCTCTCTCTCTCTCTCTCTCTCTCTTTCTCAGTCACTAGTCTAAGTATGCCACAATTATGGCATAATTAAAGCAAATTAAACAAAGGGCAAAACCGTGAAGGCGTGGAATGGTTACAATGTTGCCAGCATAAAGGCATTTTCAAATAAATGTCAAAGGGTTAGGCCGCTTTTCCCCATTCTTACGCTCGTCTAAAGCAAAATTGGTCCCTTGAGCTTGGCAGTTGATTTGCATTTTGAGTCAACTGAAAATCATATGACAACAGAGGTGACATAATCGATTTAGTTTCTTAACTTATTTTTTAAATGACTTTAAATTAAAATTAATTACATTTTGGTTAAGATTTTCATACTCTATATGATCGAATAAAACATAGTTGTGAAATAAGTAAAGTTGTAACCAAAGATAAAATGCTTTAAAGTTTACATGAAATATTACTCATACGTCATGTTGCTCAAATTATTAGCATTTTGAGTCGAGTATTCTTATTTAGAAGAACAAGTTTTGCTGTTGGTTGGTAAAATTAAAGATTTTCATATAGAGTATTAGTATACTAATTGTAGTTGTAGACTAAGCCAAGTTTCAACCACAGATAAAACGCTTTAAAGTTGACATGAAATATTACTCATACGGCATGTTGTTCAAATTATTAGCATTTTGACTAGAACATTCTTGTTTGGAAGAATTAGTTTTGCTCTGTTAACTAAAATATATAAAAGATAAACACTAGAAAATAGTTGTACCTCTTAATTGTAAAGAGCTGAAGCAAATTAAATTTAAAATTCGGAAAGTCTCATTTAAATAATTTACTTAAAGTTGACTTTAAGTTTTTAGTTAACTTTACTCATATTAGTTTAAATTTTCATAAAGTTCAACCGACTCTTTTTTAACTTATTTTTTATCAAAATATTTTTATTAAATCTTTTTTTTTCAGATTTTACCTAAAGTTTTCTTGCAATTAGAGTTCAATTTTTGAGTCTATAGAATAAATAAAGATATTAAATTCAGAAAATAATATAAGAAATAAATTATTACTTCAATTAGAAAGGTTTTGTATCAAGAAAAGAACTTTTTTAAGTAAGAGAATGTTGAGCAGGTCTTGCTAAGGACTTGCTTCACATTTATCTGCTTAGGTATCCTTAGGTTTTCATTTATTATAAATATATAATAGAATCATCTATAAATTAAAGATATTCCATTCTCTTCATAAATATTTAAAGTCCTTGCAGCTGTTTCTACAACAGATTTTCAAATAAATACAAAGTTTTAAATGTGGAAATATTTATAGTGAAAATTCTTTTTGTGTTAACAACAAAATTCTTCCCATCACTAACCAGATATGTAAAAAAAGAAAGGCAAAATGTTTTTCTGTTAGTTTCATTTTTTTTTGTCTTGTGGCTTTTTGTTTTTTCTTTCTTTTCGCTGCCTTCACTCAAGTCGCATTTGGCAAATGAAATTAATGAAATTGCATCATGGCGTCTCGTCGTCCGCAAAATGTGGCAAGCCGGAAGGAGAAAATTTTCACGCGTCTAACGACATACAAATCCAAATACAAATACCAACACATATACACACACATACACATACATCTAAGGTCATGTGTGAGTTTATTTTAGCATCGCTTGTTGGCATTCTGCGTCAGTTTTTGAGGCCGGTCGGCTGCCTGAGCGCCTCTTTTGTTTGGCCGCGTCAAGGCGGAAACCACCAGGCACTGGCGGGGTGAAAAACTATGCTGTAATTTTATTGTGTGGAAAATATTCTTCCATGTCGCATTCACATATACAAAAAAAAAAAAAGGAAGAAAGAAATAAAAGAACAAAATTAGAAAAAAAAATATACTTGTTGACCTTTTTAACTTTTGTTCAAGTCCAAAATGTGTCCCAAATGTTACGCAATTTTCATTTCCATTTCCATTACATACAGTTGTAGTTGGGTGAGAGTGTTATAAATATGAATTATTTTAATTTGATTGCATTATAGATATGGCAGTTTGACTTTAAAAAATCAATCGATACTTTTTTCAGGTAAGAAAAAGAAAAAAATTTAGTTCCACAAGGGCCACAATGTTCGATAAAGCTGAACCAAGTATATATGTATGTATGTTAAGAATATGCTATAGAGAACAATAGAGTAAGGATCAGGTTTATTAATGGAACTATAATGTAGGCATATAGAAGACACATACCTTAGACTCTAAGAGTGCTTCGAAATAAATTGCTTAGAAAATCACTTATAATTGGTAGGAAAGGAACAAGATCTTTTCGGTCAGGAAATGTCCGAAATAATCTAAAATTCGTATAAAATTTGTATAGTATATCGTATCAAGTTTAGTAAAGATTGGCAAAAGAAAAATTCTTATAGATTATATATATGTAGGGGTTCTTTATTTAATATATGTTTATGAATGTAGTTATATATAAGTTTAAATGATAAAGTTACACAGATTTGAGATGGTTTACATTTAAAAAACTTGAATTTAATTTAACAAAAAGCAACTTGAAAGATAATAACACGTCTTAATTGCCCAACTTGGCACGTCCCTTCGTCTTCACATTCGTCTTACTTCTTGCTTAACTCTCTCAGCGCTAGAGTTACCCTTTCTCAGCTGGCATCTTTGTTGTCTGGCATCTTACGTACTTCTCGTTGTCTAGAGTTATCGGTTTGAATAGTGTTACCATCCCACATACATATACATATTCGTGTAGAGTAAGCTTTGTTTCTTTACTTAAAACTTCTTTGAATCAAATTATATTGCCAATGATTAGAGGCTTAAAGTTGAAATAATTTACATACTATATAAAAGTTATATATATGTATATTCTTCCTATCATTACGCTTAAACTAAAATTTAGCATAGCCCAAAAAACAAATTTATTGAGAATTTGCTTTGTATTTGGTTGTGGGCAACTATAATCTGATGAAATATTAATTTACATGTATGAATAAATATATTTCCACTGAAAATAATAGATGATTTTAAAAGAGTATTCTATACATACATATATGTACACATATAGACATATTATAATAATTATAATTGACTTTGGTTTATTAGTTATGTGTATTTCTGATTTATAATGCTTTCAATTTAGCACAAGTCTATCAAATCTAATTTAAATTCTAATTTATTATTCAAACGAAATCGAACAATATCAATTTAGTTTTTGTACTTCTCCCATTCAAATAAGAAAACTTGTACATATAACATTGCGACTACCATTTGATGAAATTTTGCCAAATTATTAAATTACACATTTTTTAATATTAAATAATTAGCATAACACGCATTTCATCTAGCCCCCCCCCCCCCCCATCCTCCCCTCTAGTCGTGTGGTGTCCATAAATCACAGCGGAAAGAAAATGAGCAATTATTTATGTTAATTATTTGTTGCAAGATGGGACTACTTGCCTCCTTCAGATGCCAGCGATAGTCGGCTTCCCCTTCCTTTCCGCACGACTGTTGCCATGTCTTGGTTCACTTTTTTTTTCCATTTCCGTTTTTTAATTATTTTTGTCCGACCTCCCTCGTTGGCTGTTCAGAGCAGTTCAGTTTTTTTTTTTTTTTTTTTTGTGTAAGTGGCAAATTAAGAAATTATATAAGAATAATGGCGTCTCTTTGCAACGAAGATGAAATCAAGAACAAGAAAGAAAAAGAATTAAATTTTACGCTTGGTCAAATGTCGCTGGTGGGTGGAAAAAAAAGTTTTATACATATCTTTGTGACAATCTGTCGGGGCCACAAGTTCTGCGTGTGTTTTGGCTTATGCAGTTGGCCACAATCCGCAATTAGTTGTGCGTTTAATCCGGCACAAACAGCAACAAACATAAACATTAAGAGAAGCAACAGCAAACAGGATGACATTCCCGATTAGCACTGACCCCTTCCATTCCTCTCCTACGCTTTTCATTATCCCCAATGCATTGGCAAGACTTGTTTGTGGCACATTTTGCAGCTTAAATGTTTGGCAATTAGTTGCGAACTCTTGTTTACTCTTCACACTAGAGCCAATAAATAACAATTTTTGTTTGGGAGGAATTTTCAAAAGCTTACAAATATCTTTCTTTATATGTAGGTGTGGCAAACGATCCGCATATTAATCAAAACAATAACTTCTACAAGGTTGTCTGAGCTGCTGTGACACAAAAACAAAAAAAAAACAATGGAAATCAATATATCACACTCCTCTTGTTCCCCATACTAAATCATATTCAATTATCCAAGTTTCAGCGCCTAAAAAGTTTCGTTGGGATATGGTCTCTCTTTTTCAAATGTTTCACAATTTGGAACTTTTGTGTGTGTGTGTGTGTCTGGTCTTTGTCTTTCCCCAGTCTTTTGCGCCATTTAATTAGAGAGAGTTTCCACTCAGTGTTATATTTGACTTTGACATTGATGGCAACTCGTCAGCATAACTGACATATAAGCTTCATACACGCACAGGTGATTCTTGTGCCCGAATTAGCTCTTGCCATCAACTTGCGGGTTCAACGAGAACAAGTTACTCCCAGCTAAACCACAGAAGACAAAAAAAGGTTTAATGAACTCGAATCTGGTTAAATGAATAAAATATGGTTAAGAGAGTTACCATATGGCAGAGCAGAAGCAAATGTAAGACTATTTGGGAATATTTTTCAATCCCAATTAGTAATAAGAAATGGAACTTTAAAAAAAGGACTTAAACGAGTGACGTTAAATGGCTGAAAAACCAGTTCTAAATGCTTTAAAGTTTATGTTTAGGAAAAGGAATCATTTAAGTACAAAAAGAGTTTCAAAAATCTGTTAATCATATAAATCTGTCATTATCAAATTTAAATTTCAAGTTATGATTAAAGTCATCAACCATTTAAAATTTATATATATATGGATAGAGTGAAAAGCCTGAAAACTTCTTAAAATGTACAACCAAATTCAGTCCCATTTTATTCATAAACAACAAATTGTTATACAATCATAATTTTATATAAAAATTTGACAAATTGTACTAGAAAGGCAAATTAAAGTTTACTTATTCGAAGTCAGTTTTGCAGTCCATTTAAGCAAAAGTCCATTTTTTGTTTGAATTTAAAATTTTAAACTAAACAGCAAAATTTTAGGGATTAAAGATTTTTAAGATTATTTGGGTTAAGTGGAAGTTTTTAATGAAAGCAAGTAGCTATGTGATAACAGATAAAGTTGTTTGATAAGAACTTCTATTAAGTAAATAAATGGAAAATATATTTAAAATTAAAAGGAAGGCAACAACATGGAAATTAATGAATACTTTCGTTTAATGTTCGTTAACTAAATGAAGTTAGATAAAATTGAGTAAGCAAAGATTATGCCATATAGAATAATAAATACATATTTAACAATCTTTTATAATATATTTAAAAATATTAAACAATTTTCTAAAATCTAGATAAATGTACTCTATAAATTGCAAGTTCGTTTATATAAACAATTCCAAACTTAGTCTAGACAGATTGATTCAAAGAATCAGCTTTAGTGCTAATTTAAAAACATTTTTATTTTCTTTTTATTGAAGATTTGCTGCTTAGTGTAAGCGGTCCCAATTTTGATTCAATTGACAGCATTAAGTATTGCTTTAGGCAGCAATTTGATTTACTGCTTTTTCATTCAATTTCTTCCAATCATTCACAAGCCTTACCCAGTTTTGATTTTTGAGAAATATTTCCTGCCAAATGTGTCAATCGAATTGTGCAACATTCCTACAAGGCCGGCATGCAACAATTTCAATAGAAAGAAACCTTCCCCATTTCCCTAACCAGACAACAACTCAATCAAAAATGTTGAATTGTTCCAAATCCTTTTTCTCATCGGTAATTTGTAAGGATTCATATTGTGCATTGTTGTCGGCCCGCCCCCTTTGAGTTGCCCTAATAAGCGAATTTCTCTGAAAATAAATCAATGCCCATTTTGCCTACGAAAAATACCCAACAAATATAATGCAGAGCAGAGTTGTCTGGCAAGGCCTATTCGTGATTGCCAAAAATTAAAAAGCTGGAAAGAAAGAGTGAGGGTGACTTCGCCGAGCTGCCAAAGTACAATTTGCCAAACGTCTACCATTAAATACAGTGCAGAGCGCAGTTCAAGTCAATGCACAGAATTTGCCTTTTTTGTTTGTTCCTTGATTTATCGTTGCATGCTTTCGGGCTCTAGCCAATTGGGCCATTATTTCCTCCTTTCCCCTTCCGTTTTTGGTTAGAGCGTAATTTGTCAAACTTGCAACGGGCCCTAAACAACAAGTGTTAAATGAGCTGAAATAAGTCGAAGACAATTTTGAGCAGCAATTATGCAATTAAATTGAGCTATGTGCTTCAAGCAGCCAAAGGAAATGTCAATTTCAAATTTCTACTGCATAGCTTGAGGCGCTCGTAAACGTTCCGCTATCATTTCGCCAGCTTTTATCTTGTTGCGAAATAAATTTATTTACTCCAGACAACAACTAACTTGGCAGCCATAAAACATTCATTCGCCTGCATAATTTTTTATTCACAAAATGTTCATCGGTTGGCCGTAATTTTTATGGTAGATTGGATAAGTCCAACAACACAAAGAACAAGGGCCGACGAAAAAGCCTAAAAAAAAACGACAGGCTCTAGGAATAGAGAAGAAGATCAAGAGATTGCCCAAAAATTGCTGCTGTTACAGTTGTTGGCCAACAAAAAGTCGTAAAGCAATGTACAGTGTACATGTTGGCATGAAGAGGATTCTTGCAATCAAATGTCCTTGGCCTAGAGGATAATGCTAGTTGCTCCAATCAAAAAGTGTGTGCAACAGTTTCTTGGGAATAACAATTTGAAATCAGTGTTGAATACAAATTGCATTAAGGATATTTTCAGATACATTTGTGGAAGTGGTTCCCTTATATTGAGCGATAAATTTGATATACGAAAAAGTTACCTTTTACCCTATAAGAGCAAATTTTATAACTTATGAGCTTATAATAAAGAATGTTAGAATGGCAACTATAGGGCAAACTTTCCTATAATAAATTCCCGTATTACTAGTAATAAGTAAATTATAAAGATATTATCATACATACACCCAAAATATAATGAGAATGCATGTCTTTTGAAACCAATTCATGGTATGGAGAAATTGACTATATAGAAGTTTAATCTAGGAAACATCCACTGTATAACCGATTACTATATGCTAAATTTCAGAAAAAAGTATAAAAAGTAATAAATAATAATAGTAGCAGAACTAGTTTCAAGAACTGGTTATAAGGTTCTTTTTAACTGTCTAATACTTAAGTTTGAATGAACTGACCCAATGCACTTTCTAAACCTTTCTCAAAGGCTTTAACTTGATTCTCTTCAAACAGATCGATTAATATATATATATAAAGATATATCTTGTAGTCAGGACTTTATATTTTTCTGTCACTCTCTTGGCTGCTTGCCATACGTGTGAACTCCCACAACAATTTAAGAGAACGTTTCTTAATGTTTACACCCAACAGACCGACCGACCGACCAGACACAACTGGCAGTCGACGTCCACAGCAGTCACCGCAGGTGGCAGGAGAAACAGCAACAGCAGCAGCAACAACATCAACACCAACAACAACGTGACAGCACCTGGAGTTATGCCTTGACAGGTAGCTGCTTCATTCTAGTGATGGGAACGGGGGGATGGGAGAAATCTGAATGTTGTCTGCTTGAGCGATTTACGAGGCACAAGCAGAGATTTACAAAATAAAAGCAGACAGTTGGCGTGAGTTCACTCTCAGCGACTGAATGAGTGACTGAAACGAACCGAGAACCTTTGGGAATTTTTTTTCTATATCCCAAAAGTAATTTGCAATGCTCTGTTTATTAACCATGTAAAGGTAGAATTTATAGATAGTTTTGACCAAAACAAGTTTACAATTTTTATCTGATTTTTCTTGTTTTATCCTTTCTCTCCTTCTCTCACTCTCTACTAGACCATAGTTTACTTTTTCTTCTTATCCTTGTCATCCTTCTTTTTGCCACCACTTCCCGGAGGACAAGAACTCAAATATCCACCATTCATCATACGATCGAATGCATCCATTGGATCATAATTTGAATAAAAACTGCTATACTTCATCTTCCGGGGTAAATTGTGTAAAAGGTAAAAAGCCAATGGGCTAACCAAGGCCAAAATGCAAGCGACTTTTAAGTTGCCCAGCGATTTTTTCAAATGTGTATCATGCATGGGAAACTTGAACTGCGGCTTTGCCTTAAAAGAAAATGTGAAATAATGAAATACGAAATTTCAATAAATATATTATTCTTATATAAATCTTACCGTCACCATTTTGGCAGCGTTTTTGTTACACCGATGTTGTTAACAAGACTGTTGAAACAGTTGTGTGGCAAATGAAATGAATGGCAGCTAAACTGACTATGATTGAGATGTCAAAGTGAACTGAGAGTTGAAGTTTTGTGTGGGAGAATTTCAACAAAGGAAAATCTTATGACACATGATGTACCAAGATGCTTGAAATGTTTGAAATTGTTTCATGGCAAACTTCTATACCAAGCAGCTGGAGGACTTTGCAACCAATGAACTACAACTACTGGTTAATGAAGTTAGGAAATTAACCCAAAGTCCAGAAAAAGGGTTTCAAATAAGCTCTGAAGACAAATCTAATCCAAAAGTTTACTCAAGATTAAGTAGAAGTAGTTTAATATAAACGTTCAATGTTCCGTACATATGTTCAGGTTTCATTTGCCAAATGTAAAAAAAGAAATTATATAAGAAACACTGAAAAATGAATTTATTTATTTCTGCAATAGGCCATGATTATATTGTATAAAAAGTGAACTGAAATTCCAACACATTCTTCACTTGTGTATACGAATCAGCTCGATAAACATTATAATTCGGTTACAGGCAGAGAAATATAAATAAAATGTTTAGCACATTTCTGAAACTGGTACAAAAGCCCGAACCAAAATCAAACAAATTTTTTGACACCATCAATCAAAATGTAGAAATTCATTTAAACAAATTTCGCGACATTTTAACCGTCTATCGTAGACATCAATATTTCTTCAATAATGTATTTTTAGGTATCATCATATTTGGCAGTATCCTTTGCCTCTGTCAATACATATATATATCGACGGCTAAACCGGTAAGAATCAAGCCACAGCATTTGGTAACCTTCCACTAAAATGAAAATATTAAATTTTTACAGAAAAAACAAACATATGCAAGAAAAACCAGGAGATCGGGTAAAATTTATAAAAGGGGACATGTGAATTTCCATGCCAATTCAAGACCTTTTGGTTTCTTACCCGGAAGCAAGATATATGTTCTACATCCTGATAATCGAGAAGATTTTATTCTGAGTGAGGGAAAACGTTCCATTGGTGCTCAGACAATTGTCTCGATTAATGCAAATAATATGTTTATATATGGACAATTGGACCAAGATGCTTATGTACCTACAGTGAAAGTTCAACGAAATGTCGAAGAACAATCAATAAGTAATACGGAAAACAAAGATTTGGTAAGTAACTTTAATTGAAAAACATGGAAACAAGTCAATGTTTAAAAGACACACAAACCCCTTCATCAGGACAGTGCGAATAATTTACAGGAAGAGGAAGCTTACTCTTCATCGGATGAGGAGACAGTTATAGACAAGCCATCGGTTATATTTCGGAAGCCTGCTATATCCCGTATTCCAGTCATAGTTCGTCGAAGGAAATCAACCAATTGATTTTAACCTTTTTTTTTTTATTAATTGACCATATAGATGACGCAATTTATACGTTATTAGTTTGCTATTTGAGCAGTTATTCATTAGTTTGGTTTGTCTAAATTGCAACGTAAAAAAATCAACAAAAAATATATTGAGAAAAACATAAAGCATTTTCAAAGCACAAACGAAAAATGTCTTTCAAATGAAAAGGATAAAGTAAAATTTAAAATTTGCCTGGAAATACTATGTATAAATATATGTGTGTATGTATGTATGATATATACATACATGAGAATATCAAATACTCGTGGAATCCCAAGAAAAGGAGAAATGTGGGTTAATGGAAATAAAGCAAAACATTTTGGAGCAAGTAAATCTAATTTTTAATTTCATTTAAGCAACTTGGGCAATTCTAAAAAAGTATTAGTTAACCTTCACCTGTAGTCTAAGAAATACGATAAATTTAGTATATCGTCCAAATATTGGTAATTGGCAACTTTTTAAAATTTACATGTTTTCCATTTGGCATTTGGGTTTGTTTATAGTACTTTTTACTGTTCTAATGTCAATGCAATTAGCCAGGGAAAATGTATAATAATAAACAAAAAATAACAATCGTTTGAGGTCAATCAATATTGTTGAACTTCCAAATATAGTTATTAACTGTTAGATAACATTAGTGTAGCAAGGGCAGGGTCGGATCCAGAGGCAAATTTTGGGGGACAACTCGTGCTCCGTTGAAAAATATTGTATTCTTCGTCTTAAAAACCTTTTGCAGGGGGAACACCTCCCCCAGTTACCCCTAGCAGGGGGATGTTGGGCATCTTCAGTACTTCGACGATCCTTCTAGTTACGATAATGTCGTAAGATACAAATTTTTTTAAATTCCACTTTGAATCAGAAAATTAAAACAGGATCATTTGAAATTTCCATTTCCGACACTTGTGAGTTTTGATAAAAGTGGAGCGGATGGGATCTGGCAACTTTTACACATAACTAAAACTTCTGGAATAGTGGCAACGCTGGATAAGATAATGAATATGAGTGGCAACGACGTGTGAGACGAGAGTTTTTTTTTAAGCTGCAACCAATGTCGGGAGTTTTGGAGTAACGAGAAACGTGCTAAATTAAAAAAATATCAAAATTATTATTGATTGGCCTAAGTACACTTATTCACAAATATTCTAATAAAGTTGTTAATAAGCATTACTTCTATGGTGTTTTTATGAAAATCCCAGTAATATATAAATATTATTGTATATAGTTTAGTTCTTTAATTTTAGAAATAAACTTAAAACTATATACTTAATTTACTTAACTAAAATAACTTTTTTGTACTCTTTTTATTGCTTTGTTATTTCAGAGTATCTGCGTATCAACTTCTTAGCCAGCACTTTTTATTTGGGCTACTGTCACGTATTATAGAATCATCAGCTAGGCATCCTTTGGGAGCGTTTGAGATGAAGAAATTGTTCTCGTATTTATAATTTATAAAATGAAACTCATGCGAATTTTAACTACCAATTAAATACTCTTTACTGGCAGCTAAAATACCCATTAAATGACATCTTGGAATAGGTTTCAATATTATTGTAGTGGAAATTAGTTCTGTTTAGATTATTATTGAAAAGTAACTCTCACAACAGATAATTAGTTTTTCTTTTCTTCATGGTTCAAAGGAAATTTGATGATCCTTAAACTTTCAAAACGGCTTCAATCTATGCAGACCAAAGGACTTTTGTTTTTAAATCATTTTCAATATACCTTCTCGTTGGATAATAGGATGAAAATTATTCAGTAAACTTTTCAAATCCCTTAGCTCTCTATAAATATTCAAGGTTCTACCCACACGCTTTGGCACTTGTATCTCTTCAATTATTCGTAAGCCTACATAAAAAACTTTTTTAGCTATTAGATCCTACTGCCGCTTTAACGCCTTCTAAACAGTAATAAAAATGGAAAAAAATTAACAAAAAAAAGCAAGTGAGAAAACCTCTGAAAATTGTGTGCAAACATGTTAGAGGAAAAGTTTCGGCAAATCTGCCCACAAGAGCAAGAAGTTGGAGACTCCAGCCCTGACAGCCTGAACGACACGACAAAAACTTGCAGACAGAATCGAAGACAAAAGTTTTGTATATAAATTTTTTCTTCCTTTTTATGGTTTGTGGGATTGAGAATAAGTGAACCGCGTATGAGGCAAGCCCACAAAACAACAATGCCTGAAATGAGTATGCAATTTGATATGTAGAAGAAAGGAAAAAAAAAAACAAAAAATACAAAAATTGTGCAAGAAATGCATAAAATTTCAATAAAGTGAGAAAGAGAGAGAGAACTGCAGAGTCAGTGGAAATGTGCAATTTATTGCAAGCCGCGTTGACATCTCCTCGCCTGGTTGCCACTGTCACGCTTCTCGGTTTGGGAGACCTAATTGAGGCATGCAACGCAGTCATCCTCAACTCTGGACAATGTGTTGTCCTCGGCCTTGAGCATGCCGGGCACGCTTCCTAATTACTCTTAACAGTGGAATTTCAATGCTTGACTTAAAATTACGGAAACTATTTTTCCTCTTTTGTGTTTTTTTGTGAATAAGCCGCTTAGTTGCTCTAGTTGACTGTACTTGATTTTAAGCTGCTCTAAAAGCAGGCTTTAAGCAAACACAAACCATGCTGAAAACTATGTTGCACTTTCCTTTTTTTGCCTTTTGGTGGTAAAAACCTTCTTCAGCTGTTCCAGCCCATACACAAAACGTGCTTAGCTTATAGAGCAAAGCAACTACTTGACAGCAGCAAAAATAACAAATACAGTGTGAAGAAAAACTTTAATTTTTATCTAGAAGAAGTCTTTATACACTACAAAAGGTGAGTAAACTATGAAATATATAATGTTTATGGAAGAGTCCTTTTAAAGGTATATAATTTAATTAAATGTGGAGATTATATTTTATCTTCTTGTTTAGACTAACTAATTAAAGAAAGTTTGGCATGTTTCTCATAACTTGCAGTAAAGGGTACTAAAAAATTAAGAAAAATAAATACGCAGCTTTTAAAATAAATAAAAATAATACACTTAATGGAATCATAAAGTCTTGTAAGAAATGTTTTACTGAAATAAAAGGGTAGTGTAAAAAAACAGATTAATTTATACAAGTTTTAACATAACTTAATAAAATTCATAAGCGTGTGAACTAGTTAAAATTGGCTTTAAGGGGCTTATTCCCAAAACAAAAATAAGGCTATTTGCTTTAGGGCAATTGTTTTTGGTTAATGAAAGATGTTTTAATAGGATGAAGGATGATTAAATATTAAAGGCATTTAGGGGAACTTATGAGATAGTTGAAGGAATGCAAAAGTCACTTGAAGTGCAAAATACATTACTAGAACTATGGAGAAATACTTGTCACACATTCGAGAAAATAGATATATTGTTTCTAAAAGTTAGTTAGCAGTTCCTAATACCTAAATAAGTTAACTTTTGGAATCAAAGAACACAAACAAATGACTAAAGACAACCAGTTAAGACCCTCCCCCAAGTCCTCATAAAACCAAAAAAATTCATGAACCGAAAGACAATTTACACAGCTTTTTGGTTACTTACGCAGATCTTATCACCTCATTTATGCTGATGTAAGCTGAGTAGTGAACAAAAAAAGAAAATAAATATGATCTCTGTAATAGCTACATTATTTTATATAGAAAAAAAGGTTCTTTAAGTAACTTTAAAATTACTCTGATAGATGGGCATATTTGCTTGAAATCTATTTTCTCAAATATTATGCAAACGTGATAAAAAAATCATTTGTCCTATTGTCGAAAAAGGGCAAACCGAAAGAAAAGAATTGAGAGCTTTACAAAATTTGCCTGTCTACTTTACAAAAAACCTAACCGCAATTTTGCTCACTTTGGCCACATTGCACATACTTTTGGTTGGAGAGAGCCGTCTTGGCTTGGGCTTGTCTTGGCTATTTTGCATGTTGTTGCCACCCACATAAACAGAAATGTTGTTTTTTCTTCTTCGTCGTTTTTCTCTTCTCTTCTTTTTTTTTTTTTACTTTAGTCCGACAACCACGTCCTGTTGCCTAAAAGTATGCCATGTATTTTTTACGCTGCAAGACAACATTTTTATTGCCCTAGCCCAGGTCTTCGGTGTCTCTTTCTCTTACTCTTTTCTCTCTCTTCCTCTATCCTCCATCTCCTCCTAAACAAATGGCCATGTTAAGCGTTGTAAGCGTTGTTTGCCATTTGCCATTTTTCTCCTCCGTTTTCCAAGTTCTTTCCGTTCCCTTTCTCAATTTTTTGCCCCAAGTTTTATTTATGCTGAGCTCTCTCTCTCTCTCTGTATGCGGCTATGTGGGCGGCTCATTTTTTCCCCCTTTTTTTTTTGTTGTTTTGTTTTTAAATGACGACAACGACCCTTTTTTTCATCCTTCGATAGGCTCCAGAAATGTGTAAAATGGAATGCAGAGCAAATTTACATTTAATTTACCAAGCGTGTGCTGCACACTTTTAGGCGCAGTTCCGGTATTCAGTTACCAATGGGCTAGCCAATTAGAAATGCAAAGACAAATGAAATATTAAAAATGAATTAACGTCTTGAAGAAGAGACTTGGAAAACAATTCAAGCAAGTTTAATATTAACACGTTAAAAGTGGTAGATGAAAACTGAAGTTAGTTAATTAATTTTGTAATTGTTTTAAAGAAAAAACAAAGCTAATTTTGTAATCTAGTAACCAATGTTACTAGGTTTTTCTTTTCTCTTATGCTTTCATTCGACTTCTTATATGACTTTCATTAGCTTACATAGACAGTGATTGTTAATAATTTTTGTTGCAGTCTCTCTCTCTCTCTCTTTCTCATCTATATTTCTCCACAAAAAAAAACCAATTATCGATATCTGCCTTTAGTTCATTGCAAGTCTGTTGGGCCAGCTACAAGAAAATTCAATTAAGCGAAAGGAATGAATTAATTTTATAGCATTGCCATATGGCAAAACCCCAAAATCTTCGAAATGGGTAGCATCACATGTCCAGACAGCTCTCAAACAATTTTTAGTACCTTGCCTTGTTTGTTTGTTTGTGGCATTATTTTATTTTATTTGTTTCTGTTGGCTGTCATTGTGGTGGTAAGGGAGAAGCAATTCGCTTCTCTTAAACTGTTTTTAAGGAGACTTTGTCTGGTTAGTCGATTTATTGGAATTCTTGTGGTCAGCATCTTCTTCTTAGCTTGGCATTGACTAATTTCATTAGCTTTACTCTGCATTCATCAAATTACTTCTTACCTACAATTCTCATTTATAAACATTTGAAAAGCTTGATTAATGGTAGAGTGCTTATAGACGAAACCATGGATCCTTCAGTTTTAGTTTAGCGCGACTTTGTGCAAATATTGTTCTTCGTACATAAACAAAATCGTAAAAAAATGCAAGAAGATTTTTCCTTTCCAGTGTCCTTTTTTTTTTTGATTGCCAGTTGGACATTTGCCCAGTCTTTTGGCTGAGTGTTGATTTTTACGCTTCAGAGTCCTGGCAGTCATTGTTGTCAAGTTTATTTGGCTTGAAATGTGCAGTCAAGTGCAAGAGACCAAACAAATAAACAAGAGGAACTTTTATTCTATTTCTTCTTCTATCTTTTACGTAACTTGTTGCCCAAATCGTCAATGATTAACTTTACACACCTACATACATACATGCATACATATATCTGTGAGTGAAATTTGCGTGATTTTCGTTTAACTGGCCTTGAGTTTCATGGCTTTCATTTGCAGCTAATTATGCAGAATCAATTATTGACTGCAGCCGCCAAAAACACATAAGGACCACATGGTGTCGTCTCACCCTCATAATTACATGTGCCCACTGTAGGCCTAATTGCCTTAAGGAGTCGGCGTTCGTTCTGTAGGCAATGGAAAATGTCATTGAATTTGATTTGATAAAACCACTTCAAGGCATGTTCGTGCCTACTGATTGCCAATATATTTCACCAAGTGTGTCTGAATGCTTCATTAGGCATACTGCGTATACTTATGTGGGTCCATTTTGGGTGTGTGTGTGTGTGGATTGCATATCAATTGGGGGGAGGCTGCAGACGCTTAAGTAACATTTATACAAATGCTCCATTAAAATCTGATATAGCTGGCACCTTTGTTTTTAATATGCTCATAAATTTTACAGGTACTCATTCAAGTTGATGTTTATACAAAAATAATAATGAATACAATATAATGTATTATAATTTTCTTAGAAGAAGGTGAAAAAGGAAACTCAATTGATTAAAATGTTTGTTTGCAATTTCTTAGAAGGAGGCGAAAAAGGAAACTCATTCGATTAAAATGGTTGTAAGAAACTTGAGGCGTAATCTACTATACGAAGCACATTTTTTTTCTCTTTTTAATATAAATTTGATAAGCCTTTTAAATATCCTTTTAAAATTTCGTACAAATATTTAGACATTAATGATAAATATTATTATAATTATTTTCATTAAAGTATTTAAATTCAAATTGTTATTATTGTTGGCAACTAAGGCCTTCGGCTTAGACGAAAAACTACATCCATACACTAGCCTGGGATTCGAACCCGGATCCTCGTTGTTCAGTTGACTAAATGACTGGGCCACTTAGACAACTCATCTACCGAGGACTGCATCAAATTGTTAAAATTCACAAATATATATTATAGTACATATTATTATACATTATACTAATATTACATTTCATATTATACTTATATATTTTTTTTGGACCTTTAACACTAACTCGGTCTTACACGATTGCAAATTTGCTAATGTACATTTTTTAACAAGCTACAAAACTCGATCAAGCGCGATGTGAAAAATATTTACAAAAGAAGAATTTTGACTTCAAGGCAACTTTTGTTGTTGGACAACGCCTCTGAACATCTAAAAAACACAAGCCATCCGAAAGTTAAAAGAAAATTTCTGCAACTAATAAAACATCACTTTTTTAGCCAATCATTGTGAGATTGGTTCAGATTAAAACAAACAATTCACAATTGGACGATATCAGTTTTGGCGAAACTGAGTCAACTGATAATATGTCTGTAGGAAAACTTAAAGAAATCATTAAATTGGCAAGTAACCTGAAATCTTCAGATAAGAGCTCCGATCCGAATATCGAAAGACGATCAAATTTTGCAAGACACTTGGGAAAAAAACAGTTTTCCTTACCAGTAGTGCTACAACAAAGCTTTAGAAGCCTAAATCGAAAATGAATGATTTCTTTAACAAGCAATAAGAAACGCCACAAAAAAGAAAATGTTTTAATTTCTTAAACTTTCATTACTACCAATCGGATTTCTTACTTCTTAGTTGGAGTTTAGTCTTATATTGTAGAAAATAGTCCAAATTTGAAAAATAAATATTTTTTTTTTTTTGTAATCTGTGGTCATCTTGGTATGTAACCTCTTATTTTGTGTGACACCCACTACTCGTTTAACACGAATTCGCTTATCAGGGTGTTTTCTCGGAACGTAACCCCCGTGTTAAGCGAGGGCCCGGTGTATTTATTGTTTTTGTTGACTTTTTTTTTTTTAATATCTCAAATAGTAAAGTCCTTGAACTGATGGATTACAATTTTGCTTTTTATTTTGGTTTTGGTTGTATATGATAATTTTGTTTGCATTTTTTACTTTATTTATATGTTTCTATTATCCTTTTTAAAATAATCAAAATCAGGGTATTTTATGTGGATAAGCTTTTCTTAGAATTTTTTTGCTAGACAAGAAAGTAAAATAAGCCATAGATAAACAATGAAATTTTGGAAAAGAAGTAAATGAACTCTGTTGATTTTGATTTGCCCTATAGTAGATATAAATCAACTTCAAGTTTGAAAAAGTAATATTCATAAAAACTGAACAATTTTATGTTTAATGAAATCAAGCAAAATTTGTATTAAGACAGTTTCCCCTAAGTGCCCCAAATTGTTCGAACAGTTAATTCGATAAACTTGAAATAAATATAATTAATAAAAAACCAAGAAATAGCAAACGACTCAATGACAAATAAAAGAATGATTTATTAATGTTTATTTGGTTGTTAAATAAAAGTTACCTCCATTTTAAATTCCGCTAACTTTAAATTTATTTGTGCTTTAGCCAAAAAAAACGATAAATACACAATTTAATTTAAAATTGTGATTATTTGGTGGAAACAAAAATGAAATGTACCATGCAAATTCATATTATATTCATGCATATTGAATTCTATTAAATTATTTACATATTTTACAAAAAAAGAAAGAAAGCATGGATTCTTGTTCACTTTGTATAAAACATGAAATGTCACACATACCTTGGGGTGAAATTGAAAACGCTTCATTTACACATATTGCGATGAAACCCTTTTACTTATGGCATTTATTTTTGATTGACATTTACGCCCATTTCACATTTCTTACTTGACAGATATTTTTCCACAGTTCTCCTTTCTTTTTTTTTTTTGGATCCCCAAGACAAATTCTTGAATTGAAAATGAACGTAAAAGAAAAAAAATCTGTTAAAATTGCTGTGCTGCTTGAATAAACTTTAAGAAATATGCAAAACATTCTTCATTCCTCCACCTGGCATTATATTATTTTCCTTTTTCTTTTTCGTCTGTCTGAGTCTGGGAAGAAAATGTTTTGGTGTAGCACCTGCAGCATATGCCTAATTGCAGGCGATGGTAAAAGCAACTTGAAGTGCCATAAAATAGTCCCTTGTTGCCTTGTAAAGAAAAAGTTTTCTCATGGGAATTGTTGGATTTGCATTTGGCAATTAAATTATCAAACAAAAAACCACTTGGCAAATATTTTGTACGTTGACTTTTCCCATTCCCCCAATGCTGACCATTTTGACCATTCAACTTTGACCAGACGATTTTAAAACCACGTTGCATATATTTTGTATGTGTGTATGTTTCTGTTTCTGTGTGTATTTTTGCTTGTTTGTTTGTCTTTCTTTTGGTGTATTTATGCTAAGATACGTGCAATGAACCTCTTCGAAAAAAAAGTGGGCAGGCCAAAAGACAATTTCAATATGTTATGCGCCTGATGGCGCTGAAAGCGATTATAAATATAAGCGCCTTGCCTCTGCGACAGCTCAACAATTCCTAATGCCGATGCTTTGACAAAAAGCATAGAATATTTTTGCTTTGGTTTTTTTTTTTGGCTGGAGATTCATCGATATATCTATTCTTTTGGTATCTACCCATCGCATGTCGAGAAACTTTCAAGTGTTTGCACAAGCAAATCTAATGAAATTTCAGTAGAATTTTGAACTTTTAATGCTTCTTTGCCTACTCACACACACCCCCATATTTGTATGTTGTGTGAGATGCGTTGGATGAACGTTTTCATTCTCTTGGAATAAAACTTTAAGCTACCATTTAGATTTATTTTATTGAATGCACACACTGGGCACGATTAGCACAGATATAAAATCAATGGTGAGAATGAAAAGTAATAATATAATAAAATATGTACATATATGGAAACTATTATTTGTCCACACCATATTAGGCAAAATAAGATAGGAACATCTATATTATATGGGAAGAACTTTATTAACTCTTTGTATTAAAAATAATAAAGTAAACATAGAAATTTTTTTTACTCTAATACTTGTTTGGGAAAATTTTAAATATTAATGTATACTTTTGTTGTTAATATTACAAGCTGAATATAAAGTTTTATTTTCTTATAAATTATCAGTTTTGAGGTTATCAGTTTTACAAAAAGAAATAGGTATCTGAGGTAATCATTTTTATTAAAGTTAGTTATCAGAGATGGACAAGAAGAGGTAAAGTTTTGACGTTCTCTCATTACATACTTAAAATTTCATATATTTAATGTTAAATTTACAAAATTATATATAGTAATAATACTATACTATTGACTGAAGAAAAGAAGTTAACAAAAAGTTATGCCAGCCTTTTAACCTGTGTCTAGAATTAGCTTATTTCTTTTGTTATTTATTACTAGTGGACCCGACAGACGTTGTTCTGTCTTAACTACGAATACTCAATTCAAAGTGGCATAATTAACAAATTCAGTGACGTCATCGTTCGAAAATTGGTAGTACCAACACAGAAACCTTCATGAACCTTCTTTATGCACATCAACTTCCCTGAAGATTAGGTCATACTAATTTTTATGACAAAATGTTGAGCCGGGCAGAAGTTGCTATTCTGCAGCGCCACCTGGTGGCAGTGGCGTTAATGAACGTATACAAACCTTCCCCGTGAAAAAATACATATATATACCAACTTCCATAATAATCGGTATTTTAGTTTTTGAGTTCATCGAGTACATACAGACATACATTCATTTTTATATACATATATAGATTATTTCAACGAAATGAACAGAAAGTTCCAGCTACTAAGGCCTCCTACTTGAAAATGAAATTATGTAGTTAATTAATGAATATTTATTACCTTTTACTTATTACCAATATGTTAAAATTAATGATTAAATGCATAAATTGAGTCGTTATTGTTCTTATTTTCTAAGTTTCATTTGTATTTAATACATAATTTCTGCTTAATTTTACTAGAATCAAAGTCGTATAAAGTATACATTATATTTATATGATAATTCAAAATTTTGTAGACAATTTAATTTTTTGCTTTTGGCCTTCTTCTATTTAACATGCTACTCAACTGTCAAAAACTCTTAACAGTTGCCACCAAAAGTATGCTCTATATATTGCTTTAGTTATAGTTTTAATGAATATATATAGCCTGCTTTTTTGGGCTGGCATGGCTGCCATGTATGTTGATGGTTGTGGTGGTGGTGGTGGAGCAAAAATATGCACACGGCTTCCGTCAGTTGAGTGAACTTGTCATGACCCAGGCCACTGAACCGCAATGGCATCAACACTTGGCGTTGTCTTGTCATTATTATCTATTAGTTATTGCCACGCGAGAATCGCAGTGTAGAGTGCAAGGCACCCGAACACACCCTGGCACCATAACAAACTGATGGTCCTTCGGATGATTGTCTTCTATACAATACTTGTATCCTTCCTTGGCGTCGTTTTGCTAATTGTAAGTTATTGACACGAAACGTGCCAAGGGGTGGGGGGAGGGGATGAGTTCATGTTGATAGGTTTCGAACGCCCACCTGTAAGCAAGCAGTAGACGGACTACTGAGAAGACGTTGGCATTTTTAGCAATTATTAACATCCGCTGGCTATAAGGAAAGCTCAATTTAATTGCAACCGCCTAAATCTAGGCAATGTCTTCTTTCTTTGCATTACATCAACATAATTGAATTATAAATGGTTTACTCTCCACTCTAGTTAAATATTGGATTTGGCCAGAAGCTTCGAATGCTAAAGCTAAAGGGAAAGGTGATTGAAGTTTATTTTATTTCTTTTATTAAATTGAACAATATCATATTTAAAAGCTATTTGAAATTCAAGTCTCAATGTATAACAAAGGTTAGACAATTCATAGTTAATTGGTTATCTGTAAATTGGTTTCATGTGCAGAATATTAAACGCGTAATTCTTTTGATCAACAAAAAATGTCAAAATTTTGTTGATTCATTTATTATTTATATACTTATAGAAAATTGGCAAGATTTTGGTACCTTAATACTTTAGTTTGAAAATTTAAAGTTAATGCTCCAAAAGTCTTTATTTATCTTTGACTTTTTATGCGTTTTCGTTTTATATAGTCTAACTTGTCTAGAGCTTCATTGTTAAAGCTTTTTATGGCCTTTTAGCACCTGCAATAACAATTCATCCATCAAATGGCCATTACAGACAATTGATTTGAGAACTTTTGTGTGCCCACCAGTCGTAACTTGAGTACAACATTTTTGTGTGTGGGTCCTTATTTTTTTTTTGGTTCTACTTTGAATGGCCATAGGAACACTGCAAGAGCGTTGAGATTACACGCGCGACCTGATTAGTGTAGGTCGGTGTGGGTGTAAGTGTGTGTGTGGCAGGATTATTTTGCCTGCAAACCTTCATTCTTTATTCCATAGAGAAAGTGGACAATTGCCACTATGAACTGGTTGGCTGTTGGCATTGGGTGCCTGTGGCCATAAAGCTGAAATTTCATTTTGCATGCAACGCCCACTGGGAACTGTCCTAAAGCCTTTGTTAGCGACCAACACGACTAGGCAATTTCCGGTCTACATATATACATATATAGATAGATATATGTTCAGTTGTAGGCGGTGTTGTATCTATGGCAGCTTGTCGCATTGTTCTTAACCATCCTCGTGACTTGACTTCCAATTTCAATTTCAATTTCTCCATTTTTTTGTTTTACTTCGTTTTTTTTTTTTAGTTTCTCATGATGCTGCCAAAATGTCGCTTAAATTTGGCTCACTACACTTTTCGCGAATATGTTTATTTACAAAAAAAATTGTTGCCAGTTGAATAAATTAAAATAAGAAAAAGCCACCACAAATTTGTTTTAGCCTAAAAAGTAAAGATGCGCCAAGAACGACAAGCATTGTCCTTGCGGCCCAATGAAGCTGAAAGTGACAAGGCATTGAGAACACTTTCAGGGTTGCTTAAAAACAGAAGCATTTAATTAAGAAATAAAAAAGAAAATAAGAAAAGTTCAAAATTTATATTTAAATTTTAATTTAAAGAGAATTAATTAGAATTAAAAACGATTTAGTACTAGGAAAGTTTAACACAAAACTTAATTGAAAAGAATCTTTAACCAGTTCTCCATATAGGTAAATTAAAGTTTCAGAAAACTCAATCAATTGATGGCGAACCACAAACTAAAATAAATTCAGCCACATTTGAAACTAAATGTAACCGGTAACAATATAACTAAAGAATATAGAAGTGGATTAAACTTTTAAGTTAACAGAAAATATTTCTTTTTTCTTCCAACAAATGTAAATAAAATAATTGAAAAATTTGCAATTTATACAATTTTCACTAATTTTCAAGTCATTGCCAGCCCTGAATCAACTCTTCTTTCTTACTTCATTGCCTGCCTGTCAGCCTCTTACCCCAACCCTTGTTTTGTGTGTGAGTGTGTCTTGGTTGTTCTTTTTCAATGTCTGTCTGTCTGTCTGGCTGGCTGTCTGTCTGTCTGTCTGGTTGTCTGTTCTCTGTCTATGTGTCTGAGTTTACAGACTGTGTCTCCCTCGATTCGAGCGTCTTTTCAACGCATTAATGTGAAAAATTGGCCACATTTGGCTAAACGTTTATGCCTTCTATAGCCACCATCTGGTATGGCACCGCCCCAACAGATTCCCCCATCATCTAACCATAGACTTAATGCTGTTAGCCCGACGATTGATTGAACACTTAAAAAATTTACCCAACTTATAGATAGGTTGTGCATGTACGAGACTTTGTATCTCGAGTCTGGTTGGTCCTTTTATAGTGTAAATATAATTAAATAAATCAGCCTTTAAGAGTTATTTTATGCCCCGTATAATAGTATAAGTGAACAATTGAAACGCAGACAAAACCAAATCTATAGTATGACATTGAAATTAATAGCATTTGTGATACGCCCAATTCGATGATGAGCCTTTTTAAATAAAGCAGGACCGTGTGCAGGAGTTAGAAAAAAAAGGATTTTTATATAAAAAGTAAAGTTTAAATTCCGATTGCGATAAATTATAGAAGAGTTCAAGACCCTGAATACATAGAATATATTTATTGAAAAAAATTCGCCTTGAACTCTATTTTAGGCAATTTTCAAGAACATTTAAGTTATTAAGTTTTGTTTATTTATTTGTTAAAAATGAGTTGACAAATTTAATAGTTCAAAAAATAGCATATCTTAAAGCTATTAATATTTAAATGCCTTGCTAAATATTTTTTTCACTGGATTTATTCCTATTAAGTAGATCATTTTTTTTTGTTACGTCCTTTATGATCCAAAAAAAAAATTATAATTAGTTAGTTAATAACATAAAGTTTTCCTGTTCTTCACTGAAGTTCATAAAAAATGAAATTGTGGCTTTTGAATTTATTTTTTTATTTCTATTTTATTTCTTTATGTTAATTAACTACTTTTAGTAAATATTTTTTTATTTATTGACAATTTTTATAAAATTTATCATAATATATTATGATGATATATATTATCATCAATTTTATACTTTTTGGCTACCTATTGTATAATATTTAAAATGGGTTTTTAATAAAATGAATGTGTAAATAATTAAAGAAATTATTTATATATTTTTTTAACGTAGGCATTGCCATTTTTCGTTCTCTTAACAAAGTTTTGGAAGTTAATTTTATTCAATCCTTTTTAGACAAAAATATAGCATATAGCAGGGGTGGCCAAACGGTCGATCGCGACTATTAGTCCAGTCGATGCAATTGGTAGATCCCACAGGGTGTCGCCAGTGAACAGTAGATCTTGGGTCTAATCAAGTTGGCCATCCCTGCCATATAGACATATGCTCAGATGAAATGCTTTTCCTTATTTAGTCTCTGTATATTTTGTATAATAAATCTTTATTCATCATTTGTTAAAACTTTTCTTAATTTAACGAAATCTCTCTAATAATATTTTCTATTTTGATTCTTTAGACTATATTTAATGATTACATTATATCATTCAGAAAGTATACTAATAACTATAAAAATTCATAGATAAATGTTTTGGTTTCTAAGTAACTATTTAAATTTATAAACTATTAGTATCTAGTAACAATTTAAATTTAAATATCTGGTCATCTCTCTATTTTATAAACAAAAACCCATTTAAAAAGTCATCCTAGACATAAGAGAGAAAAAAAAACCTTAAGAATAAATCTCTGTGTGCTGTGTGAAAGGAAAACAAAGATGGCAAAGAGATGGAACAAATGAGTACACGGCTAAGCATAGACACGCACACACACACAAATACACGCTTATCTCTTGTGTGTATGTTTGCGTGTGAATGTTTATTGTTTTTGTTTGTGCTTTATGCGGCATTGCCGCCACCATTCTGACATTCGCCATTTGCCCAAAGGGTTCATTAGACTTTCCGCAGCTCAACAAAAGCGTCAAAGCCAATGAACGTATAAAATGCAAGTAAACAGAGATTGTATGTAGAAGGAAAGGTAACAAACAACATGCAAAAAAGAAACAAAGTAGAAAAAAGCAAAAACGAAAATAAAACTAAAAGGCTGAAGATGAGGATGAGAGTTAAAATAGTTGGTAACTGCAACTGCGGCAAAAATGGCACAACAGCAAACAAATGTCGAGTCAAAGCTATAGCAGGAGCTGCTAAGGCAAAATGAAAGGAAACGTGACACATGACATTGGTTTTGCTGTGGCGTATGGCAATGCGCCACAAAGTATGCAAAGCATCGGGCTGCCTAGTCTTAACCGCATTACGGATGACGGTGTCGAAGCTCTGGTCCCATTGCCCAAGCTGCCTTTGCTTCCACACGACTGCTATTGAAAAACTTTAACGACCACTGGGCAAAGGATGGAAAGGAAATGCCAAGAACGGGCCATGACAAGCTAGGAACAACTTAAAGCAAATCGCTTGTATAATTGTCGATGCCGAAGGATATTTGGTTGCCTTTTTTCTTTTTATTTTCGTTTGCTTTTTCCTCTCCGCCAAGGTCGCACGCACATTTAGACATTTGCCTTGGCAGACACTTTTATGCCGCTCTTGGCTGCCATTATTCATTAGAATAAACAAAGAAGTTTTGGGCAATTGCTGCTTACTTTTAGCCGTTGTGTTAATTAGTAAAAGAACAAAACTTCTCTATTGCTTTCGAAGATAGTTTTCTCATGCATGTAATACTTTCTAAGGATTCCGTGAATTTGACGAAAGGTAAAATTCAATATATAAAATGAATGAAAGGATGTCATCTTTCCTCTTATTAATAAACTTTGTGTGGTTGCTGCTAAGCAACTTAAGATGCCTATAAAACAAACTTTTCTTTACTTAATCGTTTTTTATGTATATTCTCAGCTGAAAGCTTTGGCAGCTAATCCTTCGTTTAATAGTAGGGTAGAAAAGTAGGGTAAATATCTATATCGAACTAGTATAGCAGGAATTTCTTCTTTTAACTAAGTCAAAATTAATCCACTTGAGCTAAAGGTATCCTACTTCAATTGTTATGTTTAGGGCAAGAAATATTGTTGTGTCATATAACTTATATCATATTTTTTGTTATTCATAATTTTTACTGCTGCTTCCTATTCTCATAAAATGTCTACACATTATTGCACTGCTTTTGAAAATCAGACTTTATTGTTGATATGGTTTGATAAACATATTTTTTTTTGGTCTCTCTTACGTCTTCAAGGCCATAAAATGAGTTATTTTTCTTATGCCCATCTCTAGGCTTAATAAATATTTTATATACATGAACTTTGTTTTGGGTAAACAAAATTCTTAAAGATTTTATGACAGGAAAAAGGGACCGCAAAAAAAAAAGGAGACAACAAATTTATGAACTCGGATTTAAAGGGCAATCAATTTTCCTTGTTTATGAACTGCAGCATCAAACATCAAGTGACCTACAAAGAAAGAAAAAAACATTTATTAAGGAGACAAATTTTTAAAAAGACTCACAAGTTAACCTCATCTATTGATATTGATTCTATATTGAAATGAGTAAGAGAGTAGGCTCCTCTGTTTAGATTTCGAATGGGTAAAACTGATGGGTCCAAGTGTTTGTTGGTCTAAATGTTTTATAGCACTCTTTAAGGATATTATATTTTAAGGAATTTAAGTGACAATCAAAGAACTTCACATTATGTAATTGTTCTAATTTCTTATTTAACTTCAACCTGTAATTTTGAAATCAACTGAAATTGATTATCAATTTAATAAGAAATCAAAATTTTGTTTGTTAACAACTATTTAAATACCTTTTTATTTTATACAATATTTTCTTAATGTTTCGAATGCAGTTCGATGTTTGCTTTGATGTCGGAAAATCAGCATATGTATGGATTCCACTTACCATTGGCAGCATCAGCAGCAACAGTGGCATGGATTTAATTGATTCATCAACTGCTGCTTCTTTGGCAACGGATGAGTCCAGCAGTGAATGTTGCCAAAACGTTTATATTGGACTTGTCCTTCTGCTCTCCATCCTTACTGTCGTCTAGGTCCTGCTGATTCGTCTCCTCTGCCTCATTAAGGTTTTGTGTTTGTCAATTGCTGAAGCAAAATCAATTAACTTTTCAATCGAATTGTAACTGTATGGCTGTGTGTATGTATGTGTGTGTTTGTATGGGTTTCCATTCTCAATAAAACGACAAAAAAAAACACAAAATTGAGGAGAAAAGGACAAAAAAAAATGATATTTAAATTTATATTCTGTGCACCATGCTGCGACACAAATTAAATTTTCATCCAAGTGGCATTACACAGATCCAATGGCAATGGCCAAAGTTTTCCCCCTTCCCCTTGTCTTCGTTACAGCGCCAAGACTCTGGGTACACATACTTAAATTATTTACTTATAGCTTGAGAGTAGACCACACTTTTAATACCTTCGATTCTTACAGTATCTTCTAGAAAAAACTTATGGCTACTTTTCTACTTTAAGTTTGCCAACAAAGGATTTGAATTGCAATTCAATTTCTGATATAAGGAAATGTAACCATACTGAATGAGAGAGGGATGATTGAAAAGTTCTAAAAAATTGTCACTAAAGTAGTGAAAAGAATTGAAATAACAATAAACTATATAAAACGGAGATATTAAAGTATTAAAAATACATTTAAATTCAGAAATTATAAAAAGTTTTTGATATACCTAACTTTAAGGAATCAATGACTAAGAAACACATTAAACAATTTGCAAATCAAATGCAATAGAAACTCAAATAAAAATATTATTAATCCAAATATGTTTCCTTTCATTCCATAGATTTGAATCTTATCTCGTTTTCATAGCCATTCTCATACTTTAAGCATGAGGTTAGCAAACTTGGCTTGTCTTTCGGTTAGTTTGCGGTTTATGGTTAACAAACATTGGCCATATTGCCATTTAAATTTTCCATGCTGGTTGCTCTAATGTGCTAAACCAAAGACACAAGACCAAGTAGAGATTTTCAGCTGCTGCTACTGCTGCTGCTGCTTCTGCTACTTTTAGTGACCACAGTTTTGCAATTTCCTCAGTTGGCAATTGATTTTTGTTTGTTAACTTTTATGCAAGCAAATCTTCTTCTTGCATTGTCATTTTTTTTCTTCTCCTCCCTCACTCCTTCTCACTTGGTTGACACATGTATAGATAGCTTTAGCGCTTTGTTCAATATTTCAGTATCAAGTTCATGTTACTTGGGCCCACTTAAGTCAAGGATTTGTCTACAACATAAAAATGGCATCACCACCGCCAATCGATTGAAACTTTTTGTCAATGAAAAAAAAAAGAAAAACTAATGCAAAATATTTAAGGTATATTTACAATGAAGACTAAAGTTATAGAGTTGCTACATAAAAGGAGGTTATTGAGTTTAATAGTTTTGGTTTATATTGAGGTAATCTATCCGATTGTCAATTGTTGATTGAAGAAGAGTGAAAATTTCCGATTTTAGGAGTTATTGATTTTGGAATATTTTAAATTTATCTTATCTTGAGCAGTATTTGGAGTTGATTTTTCAAAATAGAGCTAATCTTAAGATTCCTACTATAGATTTCGTTTTAGCAAGGCAAACTTCTTGGGGAGATGTAATATGTACATATATAAGTACATATGCAATCTAATTTTAAAATATTTGTTTACTGGTTTTATCTTCAGTTTGTTTAACTATTTTTTGATAATATATATGATTTATTACACAAAAAGAGTTTTCCTTCCAACCACTAGCCAGTAAATAAAAAACCATAGTCTACTTTTCTGCACTTAATTACCGGAAGTTCCGTTGCAAGCCAAACTTCCGTTTAACCAAAAAAAAGTAGTGCATTGCTTTTGGCATACCTCACCCCTGACCAGGTTTATATCTCTCTTTAAATTAAACGAATTAAAATCAATGTATTTCAAGTATTTGATCAACATTAATTAAAATTGCCAGGACCCAGACCAAGTGTCAAATTGTAATTTGAGTTTGCGCTTTTTTTTTTGTGCTTAGCACGTTGTGAATTTAATGAGCACACGCGAAGCAAATACACACAATGCCTCCTAAATTTTTACACCACCCTCACACACACACACACACATACATACAAACACCACATCTTGCCGTACTACCCCAATGATTTCCACTTAATTGCAATGGCCATAAAATTTTGCGCATCCTTCGCCTGGCTGAAATTTTCATTTTTTCTCCAACTTTTTTTTCTTTTTTAGCTCCTGCCGTGTGCACATGCGACTGCATTAATTACGCCTCCCACTGCCACGCCCACGTAAGAGTGGGGTAAGTCATTGACGTTGTCCTTCTTGTTGTTGTTGCAGTTGTGTTTTTCTGCTGATTCGCTTAGCACGTTTTCCGGCTGATAGTTTTCTACTCATCCCACCTCTTTAGGTTTCTGATTCTCGTTGCTGGTTCCTGACTGCTGACGGTCAACCCGGTGATAATAAAACAATGCAACAACAAAATAGCCAAAAAAGTGTTAAGTGCTTTTGGCGGAACAAAAATAGCTGTCAGCATGATGATGTCCTGCCAAAGAATAGACGAGAGATTACAAAGTTGCTAGGCCTAGGCAGGTCAATTTTGGTTAAAAACAACTGTCATTAGAAACACATTGGAAAAATGAACTAAAACTGAAATTGCATTTACTATTTTGAGAGTTTTAAAAGTGAACTTATTTATTTATTTACATATTACTGTTAATTGTAATATAAGTAGATGGTTTTTATTTAAAAAATATTATATTTGATTGACATTTTAAAATATTTTATATGCAAAATGTGATGTATGGTAGTAACTCATCTTCTCAAGACTATGAAGTCATTTGCTTATTTACTTTGTTATAAAATTCATGTTGAAGACTTTTTACAGATACTTTTGGAATATATATATCTTTAGAAATACTTCTTGGGATTAAATATCTCCTGATAAAATCCTTTTATTTTCTGGTTTCTGGATTTTTAAGATCTCAAATTAGATTTTTTTTAAATATCTTGAATTTTCGATATATTTCCATATATTGGTATTCAAAATTATTATTTCGAAATGACGAAAATTTTATTCAATTTTGCTTGTTACATACATTCTCATCATTTAAATATACCCTTTTCATTCTACACATGCAGTGTATACTAATGAGATTATGTTGCAGTTGGAGTGTTTAATTTCCCGGAAATAATTCTAATTAAAATAGATCAAATCCAAAATAAACACACATGCAATATATTGAAATGTGTTGATGTCCTAACCAACTGATAGATATTTCGGCCTAAGCACTTTCTTAACTTAGGAATAGCCTCGAAATGCGCATGCGCTGTGAGAGAGCCGACTAGAAATACAACCGGCGAAAAATTCGCGCCAATATACAAAAACAAAAAACAAACACACACACACACACATACAAAACAGCAACAATAATCTGCACAACAATGTTGTTAGTAGTTCAAGTTCAATGCAACAACAACAACAAGGATTGACTCTGCCGCTGCCACTGACGCTGACGCCAATGTAAAAGCGACCGCAATAACAAACAGCAGCAGCAGCAGCCACTGTTAATTGCTTAACAGAGTTCTGTCGTAAGGCGTACAGTGGTGAGGTTTTTAAAAAGCTGTGGGAAATAACAGCAAAAAGGATATTCCTCCATTTAATACATGGCATTTTAATTACAACAAAAGTAAAAAAAAATAATGCAAGGGTATAAAAAGAAAAATCCTTTTTGAAAAATATTGTTATAGGGATCCAAATGGGATTTTTTGCGCTTATCGATACATTGTATAGTACTTATTAAGGATCAGTTTCAATTTTCAATTTTTTATAAATAAAAAATAATTTTTTTTAAACATTTATAATTATCATTCAAGTAATAATATTTTACAAAAATCATTCAGAAATAATATTCAACAGCGATAGACTTTACAGATTCATTACAATTCACATTCACGCAGCTGTAAGGGAAAATGTTGTTACAATTTTTTAATTTTTCCACTCGTGAACCACCGTACATCGATGCGGCGTTCGTTAACAGTGGCCCGACTGTCATTGCTGCTCGTTTTGTGATTCGTTGGCAAACCGTTAGAATGTCGCGATAACTCAAACGTTTCAGACGCGAATAATGCCAAGAAAATTCAATTGAAAAATACAATTTTCGCTATTCGTGTTGCTCAATTACAAAAATTTTCGGAAATAGAAAACAAATTTTTCGTTTTACGCGATTCTTTTTGTGCATATTTAGAACAAATAAAAATTGTAGAAATTTCAAAATTTCGAGAAGTGTTTAGTGTATGTGAAAAGTTATAATTATCTTTGTAAACTAGAATAAAATAATGTTGAAAACTTATAAATGGATTATGGATAGTTGAACTATTAAAACATTAAGTACGAACATTATTTGAAATACGAATTCGGAAATGTGTGACTTTTGTGTAAATATGGTAAAAATATATAAAAAAAAAATATATAAAAATACATAAATAATAATATAAGAAATTATTCAATGCCCAAATATGTATATACATGTATTCGTCCGTCTTAAACAAAACTTTTTATAACCAAAAAAAAAAAAGAAGGAAATAATTAAAACAAAAACCATAAACTTTTACTAACAGAAAACGATTTTTATAATGAGTATTGGCACTAAGACAATTTCGTAATAAATCTATATATAAAGAAATTTTTCGTATTGCCGATAGGCAGACAAAAAATTTAAAAAAAATACTTTGCAGAAAATTAACAAATGTACCAAATTGGAATAAAAAATATTGGAAAAGTAATTGGATTTAGAAATGTTTAAAAAGAAAAACAAAATTTTATAAATTGTGATTATGAAAACATGATTTAAAAAAGAAATAAATAAACCAAAATTCTGTAGACGAAATTAATTTTTTTTCTCTTTAAATTTTAAAGTTTACTTTATTGAATTAAAGAGCCTTAAATTAGAGATTTTTTTTTCAATGTATTAGCTATTTCTTTACCATATATTAACTATTATGTTATTTCATTTCATAATTGTTTGGTTATATTTAGACATCCCAATAATGAATTCAAATAAATTGAAAAGCTTGAAAAATCATAGAAGTGAATATTTTTGAACTATTTCAATCCAAATGTCAATTGAAGTTCCAAGAAGAAAGAAAACTTTTTCATGCAACTTTTGAGTCGAGTGGATACAGACAGAAGGAAAACTCTTGTGAAATTGTCCTTTGCATGTTAAATCATGTGGAAAACTAGCATTCCCCAAAATGCTTGAAACAAGCAGAGAAAACCAAAGACAAGACAATGTTCAGAGAATATACATAAAACTAAACTAAACGAAAAGTAAAATAGCCAAGAGTCAAAATCAAAAAACAAAAAAAAAAAAAAAGTACAACTTTAAACAACAAAAAAAAAAAAGGAAAAAGAAAACGAACATTTTATTTTTCTGAAACTTGTCAACAGCAGCCGTAAAACTTCTTCACTTGTGGTAAGTGCTAAAAACTTAAATTTGCCAAATTATTGCTATACTATTTGATTAGACGATAATGTCTACGATGTGGTAAACTTAAAGAGGGATTGTAAAATAATTTTTGTTTGGATATTACATAATAAAGTGTTGTAAATAAAACTAAAATAAACAAATAATAATAGCAACTACATTGTTACATTTGAATAAACATTTTGAGAACTGCATCTGATCATAGCAAAACTAAAGAATTTATGACTTTTATGGAATATTCGAAAATATACGAATGTTTTTGTTCATTTGGAAATTTTAGGCAAATTTTTGTTTGTTTGCAAATTTGAAATTTTGATTTAGTTTGTGGGAATGATGCCTAATTGAAAATTATAATCTGATGCGAAAACTTTGTTGATCAAGTTAATCAAAAAATTGTACTCTAAACAAAAAATAGATATGAAAATAATAAACTTAAAATTTTTAATAATATCTTTGTCCTTGGACACTCCAATAAAGATATTTGACAAGCAATTGAATATAAAATAATTGAATAACATAATTATATATAATTTGTAAAATATTTCAACAATTGAATTTAATGAGTTTTGCTTATGTGGCAGGAACATGTGTATATATGTATATCTACCATATGTTGGTATATATGTACATATGTATATATGAATATGTAGATAATCATAATCAAGTCACCTATTTCAGTTCAAACGTTTCTCTCTTTTTTTGCGGTTGTCAAATTCATGCAGAAAAAGACGAAAATAAACAGATAGAAAAAAAAAAAACGAATAAAACAGAAATCAGGCAAACAAACAATAAGTAAATGATGGGAAGCCACCTGGAGATATGACAGGTGCGCCTTATTTTGATTCTCTGATTGTGATTTTGATTTGCTTGTGCGTGATTCGATTAACAAATTTTTGCATATTCACTCGTATTTGTATATAGGCATGTGCGAATTCGAGGAAAGGACAACTCAGCTTGGAAAACAATATTTAACGTGTTAAACAGATAAGAATTATATGGAACTGAAAATATTATCACTTGCTATTCTCGCTCTGTCTCTCTCTATTTAAGTGCTCTGCCAAGAAGTGTACGCATTTCCGGCAATTTCCTGTTAAGCATAAATATCTCTATATAGGATTAAATTAAAAGACAGGAAAAGAGGTAGACAAAATGTTAATGAATTTTTGTGGCTCGAGAAAATGTTTTTTCTTTTGATAACAACTAAATGAAATTAATATCCTTGCTCTTAAATTAATTAATAAATAAGCTTGCCAAAAGTTGGTTAAAAGCAAAAGTTAAGCAACATTTTTCATTTAATAAAATTTCATTTTACCTTTCAGGAATTTTATTTAATTTTTCTTGAGCTTAGTCATCACCAATTTTTGCTATCTTAGACACACTTCCTTTAAAAATAGAGAGATTTAAGGATCGAGGACCATGTCTTACTTTATTAATCTTGTTAGTTTCTTGGGGACATATTTTTCCAAATATGATGTTTGTAGTATTTCAAAAGAACATACAACTGCGTGTCAAATTAGCCCGAGAATTTATTGAATAATGCACGGAAAAATGTTTGTACAAAAGACAGAAAACAGTAGCTAAACCCAGCCAAGTCAATATTCCTAGCCGTAAGGGTAGATTTGTTACAAAGGGTAGATTCCTCCTACAAATAAGATATATGTTTTAGACATGCACAAAGCATTAAAAAAATATTGACAAAAAAGAAAAAAAGGCAACAGCGAAACTAACAAAAAGGGTTTGATAAATACATACTTTAGTTTGTCTTACAAGGCCAAAAAGATCATGACCACGAATCGTTTGCATGGATTATCGTGAGAAGGATAAAAGAGTCAACATTAGATTTACTATAGAAAAGAAGTGAACTAAGTATGTACTATGGGGAGCAAAATTGTATGACATAGGCTGAAAATGAGTAAAAGAATTATACTCCAAATTTGCTCTAGATTTTAGAATTATCCTCTTTTTGCAATATTCTGCTCCAAAGTAAACGGCAAATTCCAGCGTCGCTTACTCTTTTGGCCGAAATTATTAAAATGTTATAATTTTCTAAAATATTTTAAAGTAAAGAAAGATATTTCTTTAATAGCATGTTTCTCTTTTGTGATAGTTTATATATGTAGAAGGAAAAAACAGAATCAAGCATTCTTTTAAGGGGTTACATGGGTTTCACGGTTTCAAAAAATCGAATCTTATTTATTTATTCTTCAATATTTCTAGAATATTGTGTTAAAATTTCAAATCGATCCGAGCAATAGTTTCGAAGATACAGCCTTTAGAAGTCGAGTGCTCAAGGCTCAAAACTGTGTTTTCAAAGTCGGTTGGCAAGATTTCTCGAGAACTAATCAACCGATTTTGATGAAATTTTGCACAGGACTTTAAAATACGATTCTTGAGGAATTGAGCGAATGATTTTTTTTTTTCATTTACAACTATTTAAAAAAAAAAAATTTAGTGAAATTTTTGTTAAAATTTGCATTTTTTTGTAAAAAGGATTGCCAAAAATCCAATTTTCATTTTTTTTGTTTTTCCTTCGTTTAATTTCTAGTTTATGGTCTTAACTAAAATATGCTTTTTTGTTTTTTCACTTTCGATGATCCGGTAAGAAGATCTTCTGCCAACGCGGAGGCGTTGTTTTTTTCGAGGAGTCACCGAAGGACACGTCTCAATGGCGGAGTTTTCAATATTTTTCCACAAAAATTTCAGGGATTGTTGTTGAAACATGTATCTTTATAGGAATACTAAATTGTAATAAAAAGTTTCATTATTTATATTAAAAAAAAATTGTTGAAAAAAGGCCAGTTTTTGCTCGGTGAAACCCATGTAACCCCTTAAGGAAAATAAAGAATATTTAATTCACGGTTTATGTTTTTTATGCTCCTGCGGCAATTTTTCAGTCAGCTTTGAACATAATAGGAAATTTACAACAATAATTGTCATTACATCCACAATAAATATAAATAATAATAAAACTTTTATTACTGCTCATTTGTGCAAATGATTAGGAAATGCTTTTTCTTTTTGTTTAAATAAAATAATAAACCAAATTAGTTAAGTAACCATAAAATGAGAAGCGTTTATTACTCTTAAGGAATAGTAAAAGTAAATCTCATTTAGTTGAAACTAAACTACGACTATAATTGCTTAAATTGAAATCAAAATCAAGTATTTTTCTTCGATTTTTTAAAATTTTCCTTTTAAAATAATAAAAAAATAATGAAATTTGCCAACTTTTTTGTATTCAACCCCCTTAAGCTCTACTTTCTTTATTTGAAGTCAAACTTGTTATGTTTAAAAAAGGTTTTCGCTGTTTCTCTATAAGAATTTTATCCACCCAGAGGCATATATATATATAGCTAACAACTTAAAGTTTTGCAGATTTTATAGTTATTCATTTTGGGTTATAGTCGAAGCCGTTGGTATATGTACCTTTTTTTGCCAACTAATAAAATACTTGCCAATAGTAGCTTGAGGAGTAAAATGTTTTTCTTTTTTTTTTTCTTGTTTTGTATTAAGTTTTTAGAGCTGCTGTTGCATATTTTAGATGTAAATCACACGCCGGGGAAATCTACATACACATGTTAGATAAAGATACATATGTATGTATATATATATTTAGTATAGACAAACAAAACACAAGAAGCAAACCAGAATAGGAGTCATATATGTGGCCTATAAATAGGCACTACAAAATTATTCCAGATATTTGCATATGTGTGTGTGTGTGTGTGTGTTTGTGTGTCTGAATTGTAATGTTATTTTAGCAAACATGAACTCAGTCAAAGTTAAAGTGAATTGGCCCATGTGTAGGCTTTAGTTTTTATGCACCCTCAGGGCAGAGATGGCAAACTCACCTGAGCATTAAACCATTTCAATTTCCTTCATATTATCGCCGCATTAAATCAGCTCACATTTGGGTTGATTTTGACCAGCAACGAAACTATATTATATGGATCATTTATGGTTCAAAGACCATCAATTTATCATATTTGTTTGGCTTCTGCTGCTTGGCCTGTTTACATAATGGCCCAAATAAACATGTTCCCAGAGTTGTTTGGTCCTAGCCATGGCCATGTTTTTCTTGTCCCTTGCATATTAATGAGGGCTTTGTCTGCCGTTTAGGCCAATGATAAATGTGTGTGAGACTGGTTAAACAGGTGGAACTGGTAGCTGGTTCAAATTCACATCAGAATTTATGTGGTCAAGATTGTTGGCAACATGTCCCAAGCAAAGAGACCCTTTTTCTGGAAAACAAATGTCATGAGACTGTTTTAAGGTTGATTGCCATTGAATTTCCTTTGGGGTTAACTGCCTATTAGTCAAACATTACTAAGTGTAGTTGATCAAAGTTTATCTGATTTTTGTACATGTAAATATTGAAGATGGTTTTAATTGAATTGAACAATCATTGAGCTCACATCAGGTTGATCGTTTAGCAACTAAGATCAAGATCATCAATTTTGTTCACTAAGTTTCATATGTTCCAGTTTGGAAAACATCTTAAATACGTTTCTTAGTCTTAGCAGCATCAGTTTACTTGTTGATTAGGACTATTTACAAGAGAACTTGAAAAGTTTGTACTTTAATAGACTTAAAGTTAGCCAAGTCTTCTAAGTAGTAATATAATATATGAATTATCAAAAAGTTGTTGTAAATTTTATAAATTTTGCTATAATTCAAAATCAATTTCCATTCTTGTCCATTTACTAAGTCCAGCAGTAACTTTGGCAAGATTCAATGGATTAAATGAAAATCACAATACTTTAATCGAGTCTTATTTCGACCTAACTATTATGGCCACAATTTGGTCAAAGAAACTAATTTATCTACGGGAACTTAGACCCCCAAGAAAGCTTGTTATCCAGTATCAATTCCAAGTTCTTCAATTGATCGGCAGGTCCTATATCCCTCTCCTCTTCTGGGAGTGCACAATTAATCCCAAAGCAATCAGCTGGGAGTGGGCGAACATTACTTCGAAGCTCATGGTCAGGGCATTTTATTGTCTATTGCGAATGGGCCTTGGCATTATAATGATCATACCAAAAATCTTGTATATAGAAGACATAAGTGCATGTCCTAAATAAAAGTTGTCCTCGCCTCGCTGTGAAGTCAAAGAAAGCTATCAAAAATGGTGGTTCAAGGATTATTACGCTTAATTTTGCATAAGTTTCGTAAATTTTCATTTGCGGAACAAGAACATAGAACTGTTTTTTTTTTTTGACTCCCACAAAACGAGTGACTGCCCTTTACCCTCGAACCCCTCTACACTCCACTATCTAATGCGTCATAATGTTGTTGACTTTTTGTAACAACCGGAAATTGTTTTGACGTTTTGTTGTGGTTTAGTGGCCCCCAACAACTGATGATTTGCCATGACCAACTGACTCAAAAGACAAAAAAAAAAAAGAAAACAAAAATGAAATAAGAGAATCCTTTACCATTTAAACAGGATGTCAGGTTTAACCACCTTACCACCCATTTAGTTTTTGTTATGTTGACTCTTTTTTTTTTTTTCAACCGTAAATGAGATTGCGGGTTTTCGTTTAGCTTTTCAGTTCAGTTCCCCCTGTTCGTTAGCATAATTTTTTGTAACAAAAAAATAAAAAGAAAAAAGCCACAGACTGTGCAACCTAATTATACTTAGATGGGGAACTTCTCTTACACCTTCTTCTTTTTTTCTAGTTGGCCCTATGCAAATGAGTTTAAAATTGTATAACGTTAAAACGGGGGGAATTGTGTATAAAAAAAGACAAAAAAAAAGAAGCGTTTTAATGAATGCACTGAGCACTGAGCAAATTACACAATGTCCCTTTTGCTGCCATCATGACTGTGTGATGACCTAGCCATTCGTTTTTGGTCTTGAAGTGTTGACAGCTTATTTACACTTCAAATTTTTTTTTTTAAATTATCTATGACCTTGGCCATAAACTCTACAAAAGTTCTATTCATTGATTGTGTAGTTTAAATAATAAATGCGAAAATAATTATTTGTTTACATTTGTCATTCGATTAGCCCTACGTAACGTATACGCCATGCCTGACCGATAGAATTTGTGCAAATGGCAGGACACGCAATAGAGAAAAAAACAAAAGTATACTAAGGTGAAGGGTGAATGGAATCAAGTGCCAAAGCAAGTCAATAGAAATTAATTTATATATTCACATGCAATGCCAATGTCAATACAATAATGCCGCTTATTGAAGGTAAACACAGTGTGTCCTGCCTTCATATAGATATCCTTATAATGCTAACTGACAATCAGAAAAATGAGGGCTAATTGTGAACGACATGCGATAGAAAGTAGGTAACCAAAATATCGATAGCAAATCGATTCTAGAGAATATTTATTAAAGTTTTAAATTTAAATTTAGCCATTTGTTATTATCTTCAAATAAAAGTTTTAAAAAGTCTTTAAAAAACTCTCAATATTTAACCAATAAATGCATTGAATATAAAGATTTTTTTTAGATATTATTTACCTATTTACTTTTTTGGTTTTTTGTGGATATAAAATGAATTTATTTGCAAATATCAATCAACAAATATTTATTTAAATAGTGTAAATAGTGTAAATGTTTTAAGTGTTTATTTTTGAGGTAAAGTTTTCAAGTCGAATTGAAGTAAATTAAATATGGCCAAGTAATCAAAGTGATTTAGTATTCTTGACTGAGGAAGATGTTGATGGATTAATCAGTAATGAAGTTTTAATTAAATTAAATTTTTCTTAAATTTTAAAGGCATAAGAATATAATACTTTTGATTCAACAAAGAAGAAGTTGTTGGCTTAACTCTAACATTAACCAAATTAATTTCAGTTTAAACCTAAAAAATGCAATTGACAAATATCTACTATATTTTTATTCCAACTCAACTAACTTGATTTATTGTAGTTTGGACTTATTTGCCATGTCCCATTTATGTGTGTCCATTTTATTTGCGTGTCTTTGTATATAATACGAGACACTTTCTACCCAGTAAGCTTTTTATTCTTAAATATTTCTCACACTTTTTTGTAGCCTCATCAGTACCTGTTTGTTTCAATAGTTACTGGGTATACGAAAAATACATATATAAAAAAAGAGAAAGAGAGAAAGAAAACCGAAACCGATTCCAATAATTGACAGCAGAGTTAGAAACAACAGACAGCAAGGAAATCAAGTGGTTGGCAATTGAAAACAACAAAAAAAAAATAAACCTAAAATAAAAACAATTGTAGCAGAGAAACACGTGAAAAAGGCAAAATACCAGAAACAAAAACAATTTTGCTTTTAGAGTGAATTCAATGAATTTCTACATTGAATATATACCTATATATATATATATATGTATGTATGTGTGACCAAGTAACTGTGGAGAAAACAAATGAAAAATTGGTTCACCTGCTGGTTTCTTTTTAATACCCTGTGAGCCTAAAGAGGATTTTCAGGCTGTTGAAATAAAATAAACTGACTAAAAAGATGTTTACTATATATTAATATTATAATGATTATAAAATGGATCTTCGAGTGGAACTTTACTTGCTCTTTGGCAGATTAAAAGACTACCAATGCAAAGGGTTATCATTATTCTAAGTTAAGGATATATAGATTCAATTCAAGTTGAAATAGAGGATCCAGTAAGTTGATATTAAGTTGCCTCATCGTTTTTTATAGGGTACTTTTAATTCGATATCTGACTTTTTTATATGTAATCCATTGGTTACAGTTTTTTTTTGTGTTTTTACCAGAATGTACGAGTTTTGTCAAAGTGCAATTGTTCCGATTAAATTGATCGATTGGAATGAATTCGTGAGGTGGGGGGCAATGGTAAAGCACGTTTCAACCATGGCATTGTGTATGCAAATGAAAATCATACATAGAGATCCTATGCAAGGGAAAGGATAGTAGTTAGGTAGAACAATAATTGAATATTTAAAGAAAAAGGGATTTCAATTTAGAGAGTGCACAATGAAAAAAAAAAAACGTACTTTAATTTATTATTGAAACAGTGTTAGCCAAGCCATATGTATTTGCATTTAAAAACATAAAAAAACACGTAAAATCACAGCTGAACATTTTTAACAACTTTTTGCACATTGCGGAGGGTGAGAGAGAGGGAGAAATTGAAAGTATTTTAAAATACTTTTAAATAAGATGCTTCATTTGCAATATTAAAAATTCATGCACTCAATCACACACATGGCAACGCGGCAGGACAATGATGAAGGATGCCGCGGGGCTGATTGGGGTACTGGAACTGTTGAAAGTGCCATCAAAATTAATTTCACATGAAAGCAAAAGAAAAAGCAAAGAGACTGAATCTTCGTCTGGCCCCTTTTGAAAAGATAAATAAAAATTAAAGAAGAGGCACCAAAAGTAACCAAATTGTGTGAGTTGCACTTAATGCCGGGACAACAACCAACGCGTTTGCCAAACGGAAACGGAAACGCCCATGCAGACACACACACATATACATATAAACAGATAAATAAGCAAAGAGTAGCAGCTGGGTAAATTTTAAAAGCAAACCTTCATGGCGTTGATGCTTAAATTTTTTTATACGTTGTTCTTGCCTTCCTTTTATTTCGCTGCTTCAGTGGAAAATGGTCAGGATTCTAGAGCTGGGAAGGTGGTAAAATACCTTAAAGCTTAATTGAAAGTCACATCTAATGGGAAGAGGGGAGAGCAAAAGTGAAATAAATGTATAGTGCAAAATAATTACCAAGTCGTATATCTACACAGAACAAAAGTGTATAAACTGTGCAATAAATAAACTGCAATAACTTTAAGTAGAAACTATTTTAGCGAAATTAACAACTAGTTAATCAGTTTTTCTATAAACCAAACTTTTTTATGGTTCTAGATTTCTTCACATTAAAGTCAACAGCAAATGTAAAATTTTAGAAAATTATTTGTACTTTTAGGTAGAATTTTAACTTTTAGCCAATTCTCTTACCTTCTAGTTAAAGTGTGCTCTGCCTTTAAGACAACATAATAAAATTTTCAAACATGCCCAAGACACAACATATGTAAAACATAAAAAATCATTTTCAACCGAACTATGCAAGAAGAAAGATGAAATATTTTATAATAAAAGAAACATTTGAACTTGTTCAGTATCCTTGCTTCCTGTAAGTTCAAGGAGAAAACAAAAAGTCTCAACAGGGAAGAGAATTTAAAAAAATATTCGTTAAAAGAAGTAATGCTTTTTCTACAATTTCTTATATTAAATTTAACTTTTTATAAATAACAAAATTTCAAATCTAGTAATCCATGATAACCCCAAAATTTTCAAGACCCTGTAGCACATCTAGAAATCGTCAGTCGTCAACAAACTACTCTAGAATAACAAACAAACAAATACAACAAAACAAAAGAAAACAAATTTTATTTTTGAAGTTATTTTTTTGCTCCTTGAAAAAAACAAAAATACTAAAAAGTAAAAAACAACACAAGAAAAACATAAAAAAAAGTTAGAAAAAAAAAACAAAACCTTAAAAAAAAAGTAAAAAGGATCAAAAAATGGGTGTCGCTAACAAAACCATTATCTTTGTGGCTGGTCTGGGCTGTATTGGTAAGGATACTTGTAAGGCGCTGATCAAACGGAATGTGAAGAACCTAATCATTCTGGATCGTCTGGACAAGCCTGATACCCTTGCCGAACTGAAGAAGTTGAACTCCAAGGTAAATATCTCGTTCCATCATTATGATGTCACTGTACCCCCCGGCGAGACTTGCCAATTGCTGAGCAAAATTATGGGCAAACACAAGAAGGTCGATGTCTTGATCAATGGTGCTGGCATTCTGGATGATCGTCATATTGAGCGAACTATTGCTGTCAATTTTACTGGTCTCGTCAATACGACAACTGCCATGATGGGTTTCTGGGATAAGCGTAATGGTGGTCCCGGTGGAGTTGTCTGTAATATTGGTTCTGTGACTGGTTTTAATGCCATTTACCAGGTGCCAGTGTATTCGGCATCCAAGGCGGCTGTTGTCAGTTTCACTCAGTCTTTGGCCAGATTGGCTCCAATTACTGGAGTAACTGCTTATACCGTTAATCCGGGCATTACGAAAACAACATTGGTGCAAAAATTCAATTCCTGGTTGGACGTGGAGCCATGTGTGGCTGAGAAACTACTCGAACATCCAACACAAACGACCGAGCAGTGTGGCGAGAATTTCGCCAAAGCCATCGAACTTAATGAGAATGGAGCTCTCTGGAAATTGGATTTGGGTACACTGGAGAAGGTCAAGTGGACGAAACATTGGGATTCGCACATTTAAATTGGCAAAACGAGTTGAGTTGATTCCTAATTGTTAAACCAATGAACAATCTCGTAATAAAGAAGATGGACATTAAATTATTGTGTCTGTTAAACAATTTTCCCCTCTCTCTCCCACCACCTCTTCAGCATTGTTTCATTGCCTCCAATTTAATTTGATTTACCAAAGATATTTCACACCAAAAAAAATGGCGTGAAACGGAAGTAAAGTGTATATAATTCCCTTGGCCTGGGCCCAGGCCAGACCAGACCAATCAAAGGAGAGCAAGCGAAACCCCAAAAAGTGATTACTTTTGGGCTTTAAGCTCCGCACAATGCTTAACTTTTCACCCTGGAGGGGAAGATTCTCGTCATGCTGGCATTTGTGGCATCATTGATGACAATTTTCTTCTTGGCTTTTTTGGTTTGTTAACCTACAATAACATGTTCACTTTTTTTTTTTAATTTAAAGTTTCGATCAAGAAGCAGCACCTGTAACAACTTAACCGGCAGGCGGGCGGCGTCGTCTCCTCTAATGTTTTGCTATAAATTTCTAACGCTTTTATACAAGCACATAAATTTTAGCACAACACAAGAGGAACTGAGAAGAAGATATGGGGGGGGGGGGGGGGGGGGTTAGGTAAGGGGAAACCAAAAGAAAAACCAACAAGAAACAACAAAACAAAGTGGCCATCATAAAATCCAGCAAGTAAATCACATTTTGCCTGTGTGTGCTTGTGTTTTTTTTTTGCATTTCGAGGGCATAAATTAAATTTAACGCTAAAGAGCAGATGACGAAAAAAATGTGAAAACATAAAACAAAAGTTGGGTAACACCAACATGATATCCTTTAGCTTATGAACGTGATAAATTTGAATCCTTTTGAACTTTGAATTTCAAACTGGTAGAAGGAATTGAGAAGTTCCACTCTATTGCCATAAGAAACTTCTTTTCCTTTATGCTATTTTAACCAATTTATTAATGCCATAACCAAGTTAGATCCAATGTTACTCAACTTCTTCCTTTGTTACATTTAATCTACCCTTTTTACTTTATTCTGGTATATAGGGTATGTTGAGCCGGCAACAACTCTGAGCATAAGACAAAATCAATTTTCACCTGCACTTAAATTGTTATACAGAAAAATTTCATGAAGATGGCGCCAAACTGATAAAACTTGCGAGGCCAGAGTGGGTGTGTGTATTAGTGTGTGTGTCTGTCTCTAAAGGTGAGGGCAACACAATATATGCCACAAGGCCAAAGGATTTTGAAGGTGAGATAGCAGCGGCCATACACATATTTATATATGTATATGTATAAAAGACTGTGAAAAGGGGACAGAGATAAGGAAGTAAAAGAGTGTGCTCAGGGAAAGGAAGGGGTGCGTTGATGTGTGCAACGCATTGTGGTTGAAATCTGTTTGACAGTTGGCAGACAAGTCGAAATTGGCTCTGAAATTAGGAAAACAAAATTTACAAAAGCAACATCATTTATATTTATGTTTTCTTTTTTCGCTCTGAAGTTATTGTATTAGAGATTTCCTACATGTATGAGACTTTGTTGATATAAATGGCAGATAAACTTGGTGATTTGATTTATTATGTAAATAAAAAACTAAATTATTGCTAAACCAATCAGGTAGAGCTTTTACAACTAAAGATATTTATAAAAATAGTTTCGTTAAATAGATGAAAAGAAAATCTTTTTTTACACCTATGGGGAAGGAGTAAGTAATAAGGTATGATAATGGAGAACATACTTGGGTAGCTCATGAGTGAGCGAGCCAAAATGAATGGCTCACTGAACTGAGCCACTGAGCTTGTTCATTCAATATGGCTCAGTTTGGCTCACTAGCTCACTTTGGCTCACTAGCTCAGTTTGGCACACTAGCTCAGTTTGGCACACTAGCTCATTTTTGCACACTAGTTCTCATGGTTCGGTCAACTGGCGATCGCAAAGTGAACTTGTAAGCTATCTACAAGTGAGCCAGTGAGCCATATGAGTGAGTTGGCTCACTTCGAAAAAAGAACGAATGAGCCAGTTCACCTCAATGAGCTGCTTTTACCCAAGTATAATGGAGAAAGATTTGATAAGTTAACTGTTAAATAGGAAGTCTTATGTATGATGTACTAATCTAACAATAACCAAAAGTACTTTAAGAAAATTTTACAATCAAAGAGTAACCTGTTTCCAAAAGATTAAGGATTGAGATTCATTTCTTTTTAATTAAGTTCAATTAATTTAGCCTGCTTCTTAATATAGAACTGTTCTTCGTTCTAACTTAGATTTTGTATATGTTTAGGCTATATTCTTTTTTACTTTTCTTGCTCACCAATCTGATATAAATGACCATATCATTATCCATTTTTGACAAACCCACGCCTGTTCATCTACTTCAAAAAACAAACTCAGCAAGTTGCCCACCTGAATTTCTCCCTCTCATGCAAAGAGTTAACTAAAGTCATTTTGTTACTGTAGCCCGGCCAAATACTTATTTTTTATCTGTATCATAATTTAAGAACTTTAATGTCAGACAATGGTAATTTGATTAGCACAATTTAAGCAATGACTTTCTTACTTCTACTCGTTGGAACTTTAATAGGTTTTGTCTCCTGTTTCGCCTACGATTCTTATTGTTATTTGGCTGGTAGAAAGTTTTAGCCAGACGACATATCCAAAAAAAAAAAAAAAAAAAAAGAATAATGAATGACCCAAACTGATTTTCTTTATTTTTTTTATGTTTATTTTAAGTGTTTGATTAATTTCGATAGCAAAAAGTTTTATATCCTCCGACTCTCAAGTCGTCTGGCCATCATAATTATATTGTAATATTTATGCGACTGCGATTTTCTTTTTTCTCATTTTTTTTTTGTGTACTGTCGGACACTTGAGCATGATGAATGGTCTCATCAAATTTTCAAGGTCCAGAAGGCTAGAAGGCCTATTGTTTTCAGGCTTTTATCTTTAGTTTTTGGTCTGGGCTAATTAATGAGTCTACTCATATAACAATAGCAAAAAGTGTCCCCTCACTCATTCATCTCGCTGGTAATAGAGATACCTCCGTTGGCTAGAACAATTTAATTTTAGACAATTTTTATTGACAAATGCTTTAAATTAAGGTCATTTGGGTGTGCTTTTGTTTAAGGTAATTTCTATTTTTAGTTTTACACAGTTTTTGAATTGTTTACTAAATCGTTTTTAAATAAATTCAAAATGTCTTTTAAGCTTTATTTCAATTTAAAATTCTCACTAAATTAAACATTTTGTATGGAAATTTATTTTCTCTGTTGGGCATATTTTATATTTATTTATTTTTCAGTTTTCTTAGTTTCTTATTTTATTTTATTCTTAAACTGACCAACTTTGTTTGGCATTTTTTTTTTTTAACAAATCACCAGAAATATTTATTGCTACAATTTGAAACACTTTTACCAATCACTTGTTTTCACTTTAAATAAAATCCGAACACACAAAAAAAAAAAAAAGAAGCCCATTGAGGACGGGGGAGAATATTTCGGGTCATGTCCATTTGGCACTTGCTTTTCAAATAAAGATTTATTGCATACTTTAAGGCTTAGTTTTTCATTCCATTTCCGTTTCAGGCAGGCATTTTTGTTCTTTTGTGGTTGGCTTGGAAACGCATGTGCATGAATTGCATTTTCCAATGATTTTGTAATTTATTTCTTTCCTTTTGTGGTTCATTTGATATACGAAAACTGGCCAAAAGATTTACGATGGGGTCAGGTTTTATAGGGTTAGATTGAGTACCAAAGGCCGTTGTCCATGGCCAAAGGGCCATATTTTAATTATGGTGTCCATCTGCCAAAAGGGACCTTTGCTTGCATCTTTATTATTGTTCAACTTTTTGTTTGTTACCATTTTAAAATTGATTAGCTTGTCATTGGGAAGATATAGATAAAATACTATTATAACCAAGTGAAATTAGTTACAAAATAACCATAAACAAAGAGATAATCCTATTCAATGGTTTCACTCTTGGTATTAATTGCAAAAGACAATCTATGCCTCGAAATATTATTAGGGAAATTTCCAAGTTCCAAATTATGCTTTAATGTGACATTAAAACCATTTTTTCATTTCTGCTTTTTCATTTCTTTTGTACACTTTTCTCACGCTTGTCACACCCAATTCCCAACGTTGGCCAGAAAGTTTTCCAAGTCAGGCGCAAAAATATTTTTTTCTCTACTGACCGGAAAAACTTTGCATAATCTTTGGCCAATCCCCGATGGGACATAAATTATTGGCCCATCGATGGGCCAGGGTCATGACTTTAATGGAAATTTAATGAAAATTGTCGCGGAAAGACGTTTTGCCAATTGCCCTATTTAAAACGCATTTTGCCATTCGAGCCATATAAATTGCAATGGCCCCTATAAATATGCAACACGAGACAGAGCCAGAGACAGAGCCATAGTGCCGCTGGCACTTGCACACGCGTTTTATTGCACAAATTGGTCTCAGTCAAACGATGGCGCGGCCACGAGATGTTGTCGCCTAAATTGGCTTCCAATATCATGTCCCCACATCCTTGTTGTTCCTATTCTTCTTCTTGTTCTCAGTTCTTCTTTGGTTACCACCACAACGTAACAAAAGTTTACGCTGCATCCTTTTTTTTTTTTTTTTGGCAAACAATAGCACAAGGACCAACAACAGCGGAAATAAAGGTATACAAGGTCGAGAGACAGAGTCTCTGGGAACTACGCATGCATTCGACTAAGCCAAATACATTCGACCACCCAAAGGGATGGCGGAGACGGGAATGGCCATTGGGCCAAGCTCTTAAGCTGATTGCCATGAGAGTTTGGCTGCCAAAAAAAAAAGAAATTTTTTTTTTTCCTTGATTTTCTCGATACGGCTACTAAGATTGAAAGACATAAATCAAATAACTTGATTAATAAATCATTCTTCCTTGCACTTAATTATAGAGCTATAAGTTGGAGAGCTGATCATTATTCGAGTTATAGCTGTTGATAGTTGTGGCTCATTTTATTTTGTATTAATTTACTATCTCTTGACTTTTTTGTCCTTTGTACATATGAAAAGGATATATAAGTATGCCTATACATATGTGTAGATGTTTGTATATATGTTTTAGGTATAAATTTATGTTATCTTCCCTTTGAATTTTCTTTTATTTTCCCTGACATTGTATTTTATTGTTTCCTACATCTATGTCCTTAATAAAATTCTCTTCACAAGAATTCTTTTTTCCTTCGAGTTTTGTCTGCGACAAACTTTTGTTTTCCACAACTTTGTGGTATTTGAAAAATTTCTCCAGCTCACATTTTTTTCTAACCACAATAAGTAGCCGAGTCTGTCTCTTACAACAATTTAAACCTTCTGCAATTGGAAATTTTTAATGTAACCAATTTCAAACAGGTTTAACTTTCGTAGATTTTATCAGACATTTTTGACTAATATTTTGACTGTTAAAAAACAGAAGCATTAATTTTATTTAATCTATATCTAACAGAAATCAATTGGACCAACTGTTGTCTTTACTATGCAAATTATTCATAATATAAAAGAAAAGCAAAAAGTGAAATCTTCTACTTAATTGGCTTCTAGTTTTTATATCGAATTCGTTTGTTTTATGTTTTCTTCTTTTTTCATATACTGGAAAAACTAATTTTCATTCAATTCAATATGTTGGCTTTCTTTAAATTAACGAGTTCAAATTAACTTTTCACGAGAATCGGCCACTAAAGTCATTTAAAATTTTGTAGCAAGCAAAAAACCAGGCCAAACTCAGACACATTTCACCATTGGCTACAAAAGTTTCATTCAATTTTAGTTGCTGGGCTTCCTTCCTTTGCTCAACAAAAAAGGGGGAAAAAATTGGAATAAAAACTGGGCAACATAAATCATGGTTATCATGAAAGCTTCTTCCCAAAATTTTTTTTTTTGCCCCCCTCCCCATCTCTGATGTCTGGACGCTTCGTTTGTAGCAGCAGCATATTTCACATGGTTCTCGCCGGCACAGTCAATTACCACTTAATGTCCTTACTTCAGCACAATTTACACAAACATAGCCACGAGGAGAAGGGGTGGTGGCGACGTTAGGAAGCGGTGGTCCAATTCCAATTGCAACATGTATTCACATGTTGCAGTTGTAGTTGCAGTTGCTGCACTTTTTTTTTTTTTTGTTTTACAAATTGTTTGCTATGTGAGCAACTCGTAATGACTTTTCTTTCTCGTTTTTTTGGCAGTAAGTTTTGTTCATGAAAAATAAGAAGGCTGCAGAAGAAAATTGCACAAGTTGGGTTTTATTTTTTTCGGGGGGAGAATAATAATTTTTAGTTTCAATTTTCGCGTGATTTTTGTACATTAAAATAACAAGGAAATAACTGGCAAGATTGACTGAATGATATTGGTGGGTTACGAATGGCAAAGTTAAATTTTCGTTGACGTAATGTTTATTGATTTTCAGTTTTAAATGTTAATCGGTTGGAAAAGTGCATCAATTTTTATGGAGGACACAAAATTTCTTTGCTTAATTTGCATTTAGTTTGTATCTAAAACTTATCTTATGTGGTGAATAGGCGATATGTGACATGATTTAATGATTCAAAAGGAGTCATTCTCATTGTTTATCCTCAAGCGATTGCCATTGTCATTGTCCTTGTCAGTGTATGTGCTTAGCTCTGGCTTATTTATATACATACATACACACATACAAACATACATATAACAAGAACTCTTCGAAGAAGCTAAACAAGGACGAAATGGGATGTTTTCATTGCACTTGCAGATGGTTTTTAATTAAATCAGAATCAGCATCAGTTAAATCAATTTAGTTTGCCTTAAGCTTGGCAAGCAAGTGTCAATTTCATTTAAATGAGTCCTCTAAAAGTCCTTCAGCAATGTCAATCACAGTGGCACTTGGCTCATTAAAGCCCCAAACAATTTCCGTTGCGGAAGTTGTCACCATTAACCGAGCCAAAATGACAATCTATTTAGTCGGATTCAACTCTGTAGAATATCCTGCTTCAGGTATACTAAGTGCTACTGGAGTGGAATAGTTTTTGCTGTTGCTGTTGAAATTTACGATGCTCAAACATTGTTAAAAGTTGTTTAGGTCACTGAGGACATAAAGGAGGCAAAGAATTTTGCAAGTCCTATTGGTGATAAGTCTGGTACGAAGTTGCCTAAACCAACATGGCCAATTCAAATTGAAACTTAAAGACCTTCACGCTTTAATTTTATTCACATTTAGTTATTTGTTTGCCTTTTTGCTGGTTATATGATTTTCTTTCGCTTTTTTTCCTCCACGTTTTCCTTGTTCATAATGATAACAATAACAGTTAGCATTCATATGCATGAGCAAACAATTTTGCGGTAGCAAAAAAAAAAAACATTAGACAAATATGCCATTTTGCCATTGAAACTAATTGCAATGCAAATAAAACTAAATGGTAGTAGGTATATACCACACAGACATATTTATATACATATATATCTGTCTGTATATAGACATCATGTAAATGCTAAACACACAAACAGGCAACATAGCAAATAGAATAATGTCAACACTTGGAATACAAAAGCATAAAAAACGCACTGAAAATGTCGAATAAAAAAATCATGACAAAAAAATTGAAATATATGAATAATATTTAAATATAATAGCAAACGAAGATGAAATACACTTTTCAATCTTTACTTTCTTGATTACCTTGAAAAGAATGTCCAATTAAGCGAATGAAATTCTACCGATTCAAGTGTTGCAATTTCTGAGAATTTTTTACTTTCGATTTTATATTTTAGCTGTAAAAAAGAAACAAAAGGAGAATTCTACGAAACGTAAATAAATATTGTTATAATAAATCTTACACGGAAAAAAGTCCACTTCATTTATTTTACATTAAATAAATCAAATTAAAATTCTTTGGAATTTGGAATTTTATTTTGCAAGAGAAATCACAAGGAAGTTCTTTGGAACTTAAATTTTATTGTTTTAAAAATAGTGTATATTTAGTTGACTGAAAATTTATAGGACATGAAAGGAATAATATGTCATATACATATTTATACTAGTCCCGGCCACGCGTTGCAGCGGCTAATTTGTATAGCTCTCTTGTCAACTGGATCACCAACCATAATAACAGCAATCTCATAAATAGTTGGAGCATTGATTCTGCCAGCATGTACACCTAGTGGTACCTTGTCAGCTTTTATGACGACTTGATAGTTGTCATTTGCAATTGTGGCGAAACTCTCTTAATCAATCGAATTAGTTGATTCTGTTTTTCTTAAAAAATTTCCAGCGATAGTACAATTGTTCTTTCCTCGGCTTGTTCAATGAAATTATTTTGGCGCCAAGTTGTCACGCGCTCTTCACAATAGCCCATGAAATAAATTTGTAGAAAAAAATACATTAAAACTGTGGCGGTCCCTAGCCAACCCTAGAAAGTTAGCGGGGTAAAATATGTGCTGGCAACCCATGTACGAGGGCAGTCCGATAAGAACAAAGACTATCGACAATCTTTTTTAAAAAAAATACACATACAATGGTGGACAAAAGTATTTTGACATCATATTGGAAAATATAAATTCAATTTTTTCTAAAAACTGAGAGAAGTAACTGTATCCATTTATTTCGTAAAAGAGAGACCTCGTTAATTCTAATGATAGAGCGAAAGATTTCACTGATATCGGTAAACGTATATTTCCTAGAATTATCTGCGTTGCAGATAATGATTTCTTGGCTGGACAAAAGTATTTTGACAATGCTTCTCATATTGATTTTCGATGATGCGCGCGTGGCACAAAACCTAAGTTTGAACTTTTCTTATTTAAAGTAATAATAATAATCATTTTGATTAATATTAGTGAGTCTATAGGCTATATTTTTATTGAAATATGGGCAAAACACGTGAAATAAATGAATCAGTAAGAAATGAAATGGTCACGAAGTACAATGCAGGTATTTCTGTAGAAAACCTTAGCAAATCATACAATGTACCTAGACAAACTATATATTACCAAATAAAGAAACAAAAAAAGAATGAATCACTAAAAAATAATGCTCGATCAGGACGACCACGCAAAACAAAGCCTATAGAAGATCGCATAATACTAAGAAAATTTAAAGAAGATGTGCTGATTACACCAAGAGCAGCTTCCATTGAACTGAAGGAGCACCATAATATATCAATAAGTAGAAGAACTGTAGAAAGACGGCTTAAGGAGGCTGATTTTTCTACTATATAGCTCGACCAATTCCTTCAATTTCAACCAAAAATAAGCTGAAAAGATTAACATTCGCCAAATCCTATATAAACAAGCCACAATCGTTTTGGGAACAAGTATTATGGACAGATGAAAGCTCTTTTGAGTATCATAGGTCGAAGAAAAAGATTTACTGCAGATTACCAAAGAATGGTCGCAAAAAAGTTAGACCTGTGATTGAACGGGTTCCACATGGAGGAGGATCGGTGATGTTATTGGGTTGCGTGTGCTTCAACGGCTTGGGCGATTTGGTACCATTCGATGGAACAATGAATAAGGAAAAGTATATGCGTGTCCTGAATGACCACGCATTCTCTTCCGGTGACCGGCTCATCCGACAAGCATTTGTGCTGCACCAGGACAACGCTCCATGTCACAAAGCCCATATGATAACAAAGTATTTAAGCGAGATCAATGTCAATACGTTAGATTGGCCACCTCAAAGCCCCGATCTCAACATTATAGAGAATGTATGGGCTTATATAAAAAGAAAACGAAGCTCAGACTTATCCAGAACGCGCGAGGAGACGATTGCAGAAGTTCAAGGACTTTGGCAGGATATTTCATTGGATACGCTAAAAAATTTAGTAAAATCAATTCCTGTACGCTTACAAAAGGTCATTGATGTCAAAGGCGGGTTTACTTTTTATTAATATGTTTGTAATAACTACAAATATTTACTATTTCTCTTATTTTTTTGAACAACATTAAAATGTCAAAATACTTTTGTCCATATACATTTATGAAAAATGAATATTGGTTTGTCAACTGGTTAATGAAATAAAGAAAACTTTTTATTTTTAAACATCTAAATATTTTATTAATGTCCCGTGATTTTTTCAAATTTTTTCAATCAATAAAACACAAGATATAAGCAAATGAGTTTAATTTTTCCAATGTCAAAATACTTTTGTCCACCATTGTAATAGTTTATTCATCCATTTTAAATAGTTCTATGAACGCATGGATAAATGTCAATCATTATTTACAGATTTTGACAAAAAAAAAAATTTGACAGCTCCGAAATTAAAGAACTTTTTGGGGAATTAACGAATTATTTTAAGTATTCGTCAATTTTCCAGTATTTTTAAGATATATTCTGCTATTCGGGGCTGAGACAAATCCAACAAATCAAAAACCATGAAAATTGGTCCAGCAGATCTCGAGTTATAAGTGTGTAACGAACCCGACTTTGTTTTATATATATAAATATAGATATATATATATATAAATATATAATACATGCTATATAATTGTATATTAATCGATTTTGCCTAAACTTATTTAATCTATTAAAATGTTAGAAAAACATTGAAGACTAAATCCGTAAACTCAAAAAATTGTACAAGTTGTTAAACACTTTTTATGTATTTTGAAATATTGCTTAAGAAAGATATATATAAATACAATCTCTATTTAAAATATTAAAAACTCATTGTTATTATTGACTAAGAAACAAACAAAATGGCAAAGTTATTATAAAAGGGTTACCAAAATGCCTTATAAAGTCAGTATGCCCTAATTTGCATTGAAACTTTTTTGCCATTTCAAGTTCAAAAACGAGAATTTCTATATACATATATACATATATACATATATATACATATATGTATGTATATGCATGAGTGGTTTTTGCATAAATACATGGTCAAAAATCACAGTACTCAACTATTCAAAATGCATTCTGCATGGCCTGCCTGGGGGCAAATCACAATTAAGCAACAAATTGGCAGAAATTTTCAACTCGCAACTTGTTTTTTTTTTAACGTTGCACGAAAGTATGCAACGGAATTGCTGTTCAGCATATAAAAATGAAAGAAGAAGAAAAAAAGAGAAAAGGAAATGGGAAAAAAATTTGCATGATTGAAAGGCAATTCGATGGAATATCCTTTGTGCATGTGAAAATATTTCTTGCAATTTTGTTCTTTCTTTTTGTGTGTGTGTGTGTGTGTGTGAGTGTGGGTTGGCATATGTTAGTTGGCCATTATTAAATTCCATCATTTATTATTATATATATTTTTTTTTTATGCTTGCCGCTGGCAGTGTCAAGTGCAGATGCCTTACTCAAACTCACTTCTTGTTATAGTCAACTTCGACTCGTTGGCTCCTTGGTTAGCACAAGCAGCATGTAATATCACTTAAAGGCAAACTAATCCCCCAAGCCACCAGCCTGCCCCCCCTTTTAACAGAAACTTTCAGCAGCAAACAAGACTTTGCAACTAAGCCCAGGCAACTGACGCAGCAAAGGACACGACTAGAGGACTACATACTAGATACTAGGTATGCATGTTCTACCTTATCCTGCAACATCGAATTCATCTCTACCCCCCACTAATCCCCACCCCCGACAGCTAAAAGGGCGTGAGCTCTGCATTTGACATTAGTTGACAGGTTGTTGTTATTGCTGCTGTTCTGCGAAGGCTTCCTGTGAAGGTGTCAGCTGTGTGTCTGTATATGTGTGGAAGTGAAGAGTAAAGCTACCAAAATAAACATTGACGAACAAACATTCGACATTGAAATGTTTATTAGGATTCTGGGAAATGTACCACACTACTCGATTAGCATACACTTATGGCGAAAACCAATTTTGCCTAATCTTTAATGTGTAAAGTACATGGAAGTGGTACAAGTCAAAAGTGTTTTAGTCATTTGATATAATCCTTAAATAGTATAAACGAAAAAGAAGGAAAGATACTAAGGGAAAAGTATTATACACTGCCGATCAACCGAATAGACTCACTTTTTTTTCGAGAATTAATTGAAGTTTTTGAACCGAATGCTTTCAAAAACGGAATGAAATATTTTTTTTTATTGTTAGGTGTTTAATTATGAATTAAACAAAAGAAAAGAAAATCGCCTTAGCAGCACCGTTATTTTTTAATAATTTTTTTTGTTACATAACCTCAAAAAAATGGCACTTTTTATCGGTCAATGGAATAGACTCACTAACTTAAAACAAATAATAATGACAAAATATCTCAAAAACCTTTGCGTAAACAATGTTGTTTAATATTGTTAGCTTAATTAATAATGAGAACAGCCCCTTTTATTGACAATTACCTCATAGATTTCATCTGGAATGGAATCATAAGGGGTCTTTTAAAGCTTTAAGGATATTTGGCTCCAGGCATCCTTTCTGGATATTTTCAATGACAATATCGTCTTCAAACTGTTTTCCAGATTCGTAGACTTTACGCGAAATCCATCCCCACACTTTTTTTTTAAGTGTATGTTCGTAGTGTAAGGTGGCCACTCCATCTAGACCACACCGTGCTCCCTTATCCTGCCTCTTGCAGCTCGTGCGGTATGAATCGGAGCATTTTAATGTTGAGATCTCCAACTCAGAACTCCAATAATGTTAGAAAAATATTTGAACAACTTTTTCAGAAGTTGTTTGTAGATTCCCGCATTCATTCTCGACAAACTTCATTTCGTCTGAAATATGCCTTAGTAGGAGATGGCTCCGCAAACCATTATACTTTCTTCACGGCCATGGTAACAGGTCAAATAGTGTTCCTTTTTTTGATTATCATTAAAATAATAATTATATCATCCAAATTGATATGTTTTTCGGCCGTGAGGGTGGTATAATAGTTTGTGGAGCTGTCTCCTATAATGGCACAATTGACCTGAAATTCATTTCGCCGGGAAGGAATGCGGGAATCTACAAACAACTTCTGAAAAAGTTGTTCAAATATTTTTCTAACATTATTGGAGTTCTGAGTTGGAGATCTCAACATTAAAATGCTCCGATTCATACCGCACGAGCTGCAAGAGGCAGGATAAGGGAGCACGGTGTGGTCTAGATGGAGTGGCCACCTTACACTACGAACATACACTTAAAAAAAAAGTGTGGGGATGGATTTCGCGTAAAGTCTACGAATCTGGAAAACAGTTTGAAGACGATATTGTCATTGAAAATATCCAGAAAGGATGCCTGGAGCCAAATATCCTTAAAGCTTTAAAAGACCCCTTATGATTCCATTCCAGATGAAATCTATGAGGTAATTGTCAATAAAAGGGGCTGTTCTCATTATTAATTAAGCTAACAATATTAAACAACATTGTTTACGCAAAGGTTTTTGAGATATTTTGTCATTATTATTTGTTTTAAGTTAGTGAGTCTATTCCATTGACCGATAAAAAGTGCCATTTTTTTGAGGTTATGTAACAAAAAAAATTATTAAAAAATAACGGTGCTGCTAAGGCGATTTTCTTTTCTTTTGTTTAATTCATAATTAAACACTTAACAATAAAAAAAATATTTCATTCCGTTTTTGAAAGCATTCGGTTCAAAAACTTCAATTAATTCTCGAAAAAAAAGTGAGTCTATTCGGTTGATCGGCAGTGTATATATATATATATATGTAAAGTATTTCAATTGAAGTTCATTGATTTCCTTAGTAAAAGCAAAGATTGTTAAAAAAATTTTTATAGGAAAGTAAAACGTTCATTGTATTGCTTGATCAAATAACTATATTATATAGTTACTTTACATTGATATGTTATATGAATAGATAGACAAGCCAAGTATAACCTGACCAAAACTTAGATTGAAAACTAACTTTAATTGGTACTCCTTATCTTAAGCAATGACTAAGTTAAGTCAATTGTTTTTTGCCACTTCTTCTACATGTATTCACGTAGGCGTAGAAAGATGGACTATCAAAGAGGGCTTCCTGTTTTGTTCGTTCGCTGTCCTCGTTAATTATAAATTTCAGCCAATTAAGTGTTGCCCTTTAATTACTGTTCTTGCAGTTTGACCCACATCCGAGCACAATTCACTAAAGTTGGTAACTGGGACTGGCTGTTTACACATCCCCGCCTATTTCTACGCCTACGACTACGCCTTTTGCTATCGACTCCGTTTCACTTTCCGGGCCTTTTTGTTGTTGTGTTTGGCTGTTTTGTTTTTTTTTTTCGCTTTTCCTTTGGCTGTTTGCTTATCCTGATTGCCATTGGCCGCCGTTTGAGCGTGACTGAAAGGATCTTTGAGTGGCATTTATGGGTTTTTATTGTTTTTTTTTTTTTCTGCCAAGTGAAAGACGAGAAATATTTTGATGGTTTTATGATTTTGACCATTTTGTTATGTGTTGAGTAGATTCTTGCTGATATGGTGGTTAGCATTTGATTAAGTTTAAGTGATGAGTCAAAGTCCTAAATAAGACATTTGAAAGGATATGCTCCTCTTTTATGTTTTTATGAACTAAAATTCTACTTTTGCATAGTAGAAAACTTACGCAATTCTAGAAAATTAGAGTAAATTTAGGCGGATTCCGAATCCAAGGCAAACTTGCCTGAACTAGTGATGGCACAAGACTGATAAACATCGATAATATTAATCGATATAGTGTAGTAGTAATAAGTTCAACTCAATTAGATACTTAGTCCCTCAAATCTACTAAACGGTCAAGATAGATTAAGTTTAGCCACTTATCTTAATTAAGTTATTTATTTGTGTTTTTTTTACAACGTTTACTTTTAATCTTTCACTTATAATGCGATTTATTATTCATTGCTTTATATCTGCAGACATCATTACAGTCAATTACTTTCACTCTTAGCTGAAACTCTCTTGCAAGCTTATTTCCAGACATCATCAGCATTATCTTGGTCTATTGCAAACACTTAAAACTGACTATAAAACTGACAGGCAACTGTCATTTTATATGACAACTGTCACTAGTTGTTGTTTTAGTTGTTGTTGCTTGTTGTTTGGCATTTGAATTTTGTTTGTCCCCTCATCTTTCTCTCCCTCTCATATGAATAATATTTACATTTCAACAATTTTATATACATATATAGAAGAGGCTATATAATATGCAGACATGATGATTCGGCAGCGTTAATTACTTGATAGCCATTTTGTTGGTTGACTTTATATATGAGTGTGTGTGTGTGTGTGTGTGTGTGAGTCTGTTTAAGTGTTTATATGCGAGTGTCTATTAATTAAAGCACGTACTATATAAAAACATACAAACATACACAGAGGAGCAATAATCAAAGCGACATTTGAAGAGACATGTAAAGGGATGTATAGAGGAGGAGGAGAAGGAGATGTGCGGAGGCAACTGCATTCGCGTAATTAGCAACAAAACCTAATGCATATTAAAAATAGTAGCAAAAATATATATTTAAGAAATAGAAATTTGAGCACGCTTGTGTGTGTGATGCTGCTGTGTGTGTGTGTGTTTGTTTGTGCGTGCTTGTTTGACGCGTGGCAAATGGAAAATCATAATTTTCTCTGCATTGCATTGGCACACAAATGTTTTAATTATGCTCATTATTAAATAGAAAGCGTAATTAAAAAGTCTACTCAGACAAGTAGACAGCGAGGGGTTGACGACAGCGGGGAGTGAGTTAAAGGGTTCCATGAGATTCATTCAAAAAGTCACGCATTGACAGAACATCGATGCCTTGTCTAAATGTAATGTATTTGTTGAAAATAGACAAGCGACGTGACTCTGTCCTTAATGAAGTGAAAAAGTAATTCTCCATAGGTTAAAGGTCACAAGCATATACATAAATATATAAAAACTAATACATATGTTATGGGAAATATTTTTATATTTTTTACACAAAGTGTTTGTAGAGGGGTGAAGATTTCCAATTGGGTAGAGCCTAATTCTTACTACCAGTAGAGGTGTGGATGATGGAGATAATTAAAACGCGCGTTAACTCGATTTAAAACACAGGTCAGATTTATTGTAAATAAGTACCGGACCGGTGCACAATTTCATATACGGCGTTAACGAATAGAAGTAGTTTGTAAAACTAAGAGGCCAAGAAGATATCGGGATACGATGGAATTTGCCGGGGATGAAAAAACCAACTTGCCAAGATGGAGTTTTTCATAGAACTAGCTTAATAATTAAGTCAGTGTGCCCGTTTGGGGATAGTGGCAAAAGCCCACTTCATTCCCTGTTGGTCACTCTTTCTGGCGTGAACACAAAGGAGTCATTAATAAAACATAGACAAAAAGTTTAACAAATATTGTAATTGATAGTTGTTAAATGCATTAAAGGCATGATAAAGATTTATAGAAATTGCCAAAACTATCGACAATTTATCATATAAGTTTGCCAAAAAATAAGGATGGATACTTGCATTGTTTCCTAAGGCAAATGAGAACTTTTAATTCCCCGTCTAAATGGTCCAATATTTTACCTATTAAAAATTAAACTATTTTTTCACATATTCCACATGTATCTCTCCAAATTTAAAAATGACCTTTTAGCATTTATTAAATATAAAGCAATAGATTCTATAATAGTATAGTCAGAAAATTGTAAGTTCAAGTTCATTCGATGACAAAGAGAAAATTGATTTTTCGAGTATAAATTTTTAATAATTCTTGCCCAAACGAATACAAAAATGGAAAGCTTTAAAGCAAATTTGAAAGAAATCAATAAAATGCACTTTAATTAAATTGTAAAAGAAATGGGTTTTGAGAACTTTTTCTCATATGAAAATATTGAATCAGTATGATGTCTCACTTCTACATTCTTAGAAAACCAGCAGCAAATTCGAAAACTATCTAAAATGTAAGAAATTGTCTACTCTTAAAGCTAATTATTATAAAGTTACTTAATAAATGATAATAATATTAGTAAATTAGCTTTTATGAATTTTAGATATTTTTTAGACCTCAAAAAACCAAATTTATGTAAAAGAATTTTTCCAAAATTCTTTTAAAACCAAAAGAAAAATATAAACTTAAAATGAATAAACACAAAATTCAGGGCCTATTGCAGTTTAAACAGAATTTAAACTTTAGATTACAATGAAGAGCTTTTGCCTCAAAGAGCGTTGTGATCATCAGCCAATTTTATACAATTTTTAAATCTAAAGCCCAGCAACTGATTATGACTAACTAAAACCATGTTCTTGTCTATCTTCTTCTCTCATACTAACATTTTAGGAGGCGTTGCATTATTATTAGCACCGCCATGAAAACAAGAAGAACAGTCGCAGCAGCAGCAGCAACAACAATGCCATTGACAATGATGATAATGAGAGAAATGGCGTCCAAAGGACGACGACAGCGAAGACAGGAAGCGGAAGGAACGCAAAAGCAACGAGAACAACGAGAACATAAACAACGTTGGCAAAGTGGCAGAGCAAACATATCAGCAGCTTATGATAACGATGATGTTGATGCTGTTGATGATTATGATGATGATGGTGGCACCACCACTACCATCATCATCAACAGCAACAACAAAGGCCGACAGTGGCATAATCGACAGAGCAACAAGAACAACAACAGCTCAACAAATTATAGCATTTCCGGCTTAGGACAGGAACAACCCACCCAACTATCACAACAAGAGCAACAACTTTGTCTACCCACCAAACCCAACTCATTTCCGTGGCATCTTTTGCTTTTACTAGTAGCTCTGTTTACACTAACTTCAGCTGCAAATGACTCCACATATGCCAATAGCATGGCACAGCAGCGGCAGCAGAAGGAGCAACAGCAGCAGCGGGTCAATAGTAATGGCACCGATTACACATTACTCGATGATGACACAACAACAACGACAACCCTAAACACATTGGCAGCAACACTGGCAACAACATCCTCGGCAATAAACACAGCGGCAACTGATTTAATTCAGGATGAAGAAGATGCCGATAAAGCAAGTGAATATATATTTGATCGCACCGATGTTCGTATTATATTTATCACTCTATATACGATTGTGTTTTGCTGTTGCTTTTTTGGTGAGTATCAAAAAAAGAAGTAAAAGAATAATTAAGAAATGAAATTGTATATAATGAAGAGAAAGGTAAACCATTTGGCATTGCAAAAAGGTTTCAATTTAAAAACTTAATTAAATAATCAGTGATTAGTTCCAGTTTGAGGAATCCAAAACTAATTAACATTAGATAATTATCTATCAGATATCTGTTTGGGGTATTCTGGTTTTTCTTTAAATGTTTTTTTTTTCGCGTTGTTTTGAGAATAGGTTTGCATTTCATAATCTTATTTGTATCTTGCTTGAAATTTGTTATTATTATTATTGATTTTTTAAAGAAAGAATTTTAACAAGAATAGTCGGAAAACTCAGAAATCTAGCACAAATTTCATCATTTCAATAAAGGATCCGATCCGTTTTTTAATATGAAATATAGGGGAAATATAGAGCAAAAAACGCAGCTTTATTTAAAAATGTACAAGATGCATTGGCTACTTGGTGCTAGGTCACAACTCAGCATGAATAACGAGCTTCTATTCTATAAGACGATCCTGAAGCCAATTTGGACGTACGGAATTCACTTATGGGGCACAGCATCCAACTCCAACATCGAGATCCTCCAAAAATTCCAAAACAAATTATTACGTAGGTTCGTGAATGCTTCGTGGTTTGTTAGAAACTCTATCATACATAGAGTCCTGAAGATGCCCTCTATTAAGTCGGAGATCCAAAGACAGAGCGACCGTTACTGCGAGAGACTTGACAATCATGAAAACTATCTGGCACTTAATCTCCTGGACAATAGTCAACACGTCAGGAGACTCAAGAGAAACCATCCACTTGATCTCCCATTCAGACTTCAAGATAGAGCTCTTCGAACCAACTAAAGTTGGCCAGTCGCAAGCGCCTGGCTCCAATATTATTTCTGTCAATCTTATTTCTCAAACAATTTGTTCATTGTCCAGCGACAGATTACAAATATAAAATAAATTTAAAAAAAAAAAAAAAAAAAAACTTGTTCGCGTCGTTGTCTTCATTTTGATATTGCGTCCTTTCATTTTGTTTATTCTCCTAACGTTACTGCCTTGCCACCTCGTTAACTTCTTGCGCCAGGTCTGGCCATCCAGTGTTACCATATCATTCCCACATATGTAAATGACATCTTAGCTTCCTATTCTTTTTATCTGTATATAGTCTTAAACATAATATAAACTTATCAAAAATGTTCGGTACGCAATGTAAAAATAAATTTAAATAAAAATAAAAAATCCCTCTCAAACTATTTATTTAAAATATAGATTTTGTTAGTTATTATTAACCAAATGACCGATTCGATATAAATTTGTAAACTTTCAAATCAATTCTTTTGAACATTTTCATACTAAGAACTGCACTAAAGCTTTAGGCAAGCCTTCAATAATATCAATCTGTAGATTTAGTGAGAACAAGTCCTATTTAACACGCCCTTTAATCCCTTAGGGTCTATACCATTTCATGGTTAGATGTAGAAGTTTTGAACGTGTTGCCCAAACTTCATTTAATGCTAAATTATGTTCCCTCTTCCAATCACATTTCATTTCCATCAACCCAGTCTCTAAATCATGGCAATGGATAGCCGATTTTCGATAGCCAAACAATGGCCAAAGTAAAGAAAAATGTTTACAAAATGGAACAGTAAGGCAAAAAGGGAATGCGACCACAGGCAGTTTGTGGTCGTCCAAGTAGGCCATATCTAACATGACCATGCCTCATGCTTACACATTTCCAGACTGTGTGTATCTAAGTGTGTGTGTGTGTGTCTATGTGTGTGCGTGTTAATGTCCATTTGGGGCTGTCTTTCTCTTTTACAGAATTTACTGCTGACTTGCCAATTACTCAATGCCTTCGATGTTTTTTTTTTTGCCTTTTGTTTTCCTTTTTTTTCTGGTTGGCTTTTTTGTTGGTTTTCGTTAAACATTGTTATGGGACTTAAGGAAGCCTTTGTGGCTTGACCTGACTCTGACTTTTGGCTTGTTAGGGATTTTTTGTCTGTCTTTAAAGTTGAAAGAGATACAAAAAGTGATTAAATGGCTTACAGTTTAGTTTCCTTTACCATTTTCACCAATTTCCCTTTTGTGAAAATTAATCCTAAAAGTTATCTCACATCTCATATTACGCATACGCAATGCTGACCTTCAATTTGCCACTGGACATTTGTTTATTGTAATGCTTAATTACATAGACATTTATTTTGAGTTGTTGGTTTTCCTCCTTTTTCTTTATCCTGCTTGACAATTATAATGCCATAGAATCAATTATGCTACTCGATTTCTGCTTTTCGGCTCTTTATTAACCGCACAAACACTCCCAATGCGAAGAACATGTGTATTTGCGATACAGAAATGTGCGACAAATGGCCAACCATTAGACACAGACATGAATACTGTCGTTGGAGGGCAAGTGTAGAGGCATGGCTATGGTCATGGGCGTGCCATGAGTTGTGGGCGTAGCATGTCATGCCACATTGACATAGACAATTGCAAAATGTAAGCAAAGGCAGGGAAGGGAAGGCATGATCAGGGGAACACATTTACAAACACTGAGCCATAAAATTTGCATGTTGCAGTCACGTTTCTAGTTGTTGTTGTTGTTGCTGTTGCTGTTACTGGCATTTTTATTGTCTATTGGTGCTACCGCTACTCTTACTCCGACTCTGACTCTGAATGTGACTGTGACAAGGCACTTTATTGCCCTTTTTGCATTTAGCTGGTAGCTGTTTTCACATTAGCGACAGTCGACGGGTTCATCTATATATTTTTTTCTTTTTCGTATTTGTCTTGTTTCACCATTAATTGCCTCTCCCCTGGGCCACTTTTAATCACCCCATTCTTCATGTAAACTTAAATGTATTCTTAGTTATATTAAACGACATTTAGCAGGAATTAGCTTGGTGATATGGAAAGGAAGCGGGGGAAATGGGAGTTCGCGTTGACAGCCTATCATATAAAATTATGGTAAATTGGTTTTTCCAAAGAAAAGTATTTCTGTAATTAATTGGCTGAGCTAAGAATAAATTGGAATTTTTTTTACCTGAAATGTATTTCAATTCAACAAAGCATTTAAGAAACATAAAAATGACTTAATTGATTGTAAAAGTCAGTTTTATAGAAGGCAATGTTATCGAGGAGCCAAATTGCTTGGCTTGACATCGATTTATAATCGATATTTCTGAATATTTTTTAAACTGCTAAATGAATTGTTAATATTTTATATTATTTCTGTGACATGTTCATAATTATGTGCAGCATAAAACTATCTAAATTCTTTTGTATAAAGTTGATTAAATTTATTGAGAAATAAAGCTATTTATAAGAGATATTAGTAATTATATACTAAATAGCTTAACTTCTATGTTAAAAAAATATTTGAAAAAGAAATTGAAAAGCATATCAGAAGAAGGGCTCAAGTAGGGACAATTGGTAACATTCTAAATTCATTGGTTAAAATATTATAGAACTTTTATAGAGGTTTACTTTTCCGACTATTCCATTTTGTTTCAAAACTTCTTATACATTAGCTTTAAATCTTCATTTATAGAGATTAACTTTTCAGACCATCGAATTGTTTGAAATTTGTTTAAAATCACCTTACAAATTAACTTTAAATCCAAGTAATTTTAAACCAAATATTTATTTAAATATAAAAAGGACTTTCCTCATTATTTCGTATAAATAAAACATACATCATATTTTAAGACTCACAAACTCTCCACATTGCTTGGCCACTCTATACAGATACAGTATACATATGTGTATATATATATATATATATATATATATATTTTGCTTGATTTCTTAATAAACTTATATCTTTATTACTCTCGAGTCGTAAGGTCTCAATTCAAACAGCGAACATTGTGTTAGGTCCATACAATTCGCTCCAATTTCAACAAAACAAAATTTAATAATACCGAAAAAGGAAACTTTTTGATTTTTTTTCTCCTTTTTTTTTGTTTGCCCGTGCCAACACATGTAATACAAGCAGGCAGGCAGGCAGGCAGGCAGATGGTTTCCCTTGTTATCCCTTTCTTCTCCACTACTTCACCATCCCTGCCCCTTTGTCGTATATTGTATGCCATATTGTATTTCCTGGCACGCCTTGAAGTATGCCATGTTCATGCATCTCACTCGTTTTGTTTCCTATTGAGAGTAATTAAAAAACTTTCACTCGACATTTGTTTGTCCCGAATATAAACAAAAACAAAAACAAAAAAAAAAAAAAATGGCGAAAAGTGAAACATGAAACGAGAATGTTTCAATTTGTAGCTACAAAATGTTGCATTATTTGGCCAAAAGAGAGAGTGAGAGAGAGAAGAAGAAAATATATAAATTGAAAGTATTATCTAAAATGGCGCATTGCCATTTATTTGGCCACAATGTCAATGCATATGCTATTGCCTGAAATAATTTATATTTCTCTTATTTATTTATTTTTCGTTTTTTTTTTTTTTTTTTGTGTTGCATTGGTTTCATTTTCCTTTCCTTTTCTGTAGTTGCATAATGAGATTTAAAATAACCAGTGGGGCATGAAATGCATTTCATTTATGCAAATAATATTAGAGCATTATTTTCATCGTTTTACATTAAATTCTGAAAATTACATTTTCAATTTAATTTTGTGTATGGCAAGCCACAGTTAGCATTTATGCTTTGGTTTAGGGAAGGTCGTCAGCCGTCTTCTAGCCACAAGTTCCTGGCCAAATGTAACTAGTTAGGCATATATACATAGATGAAATATATTTGCCTAGATTGCCATTCGCTTGTGGTTACCCAACTGAGATATTGCGGTTTCTTAAAGTGGCATTGAAATTTTCAGAGAGACATTCAAAATTCTAGCCTTAACTTGACTCTGAAAGTTAACTTTAGAGTAACGAATTGGGAATATCCTTAGCTAATTTGCAAATGTACTTTAAGAGAAATGTTAGAAAATATAACAATAAATAACAAGGGTAGAAATGACATGTGGCTAGAGTGAAACGATCATTTGTTCTAAGTTTAAATTTGATATTAACCTTGGTTTGTCAGTCTTAGAAATGCAATGGAAATGACTGAGTAGAAACTGTAAATTAAGGAAACAGAACTAAAATTTTTTACAAATTATTGATTAAAAAACACATACTCATATATCATGCCTTTTCCATTTATTGTTCTTTAGACTCTATAAACCAATTTGTTCTTAATAGAATAGAAAAATCAAATAATACTTTTGAAAAGCTTACTTTCATCTGGAATACCGAAGAATACCAATATTATATATTTTATGGCCCCAAAAGAGTTCACTCAATCTTCTGCTTCTTAACCACAAAGTGGTTCATTTAAGGCCTTTCAGTTGGAGTTATGTAGAAGAAATTTAATTAAATTCAAAGCTCATGCAACATTGTCATACATACTCAGTTGCATCCCTCGAGTGGATATCACCTCTTTTTGGTTTAAATCCTCTCAACTGAGAGTCTTCATTTAATTAAGCCAAATGACATCAAGGAAACTGAAAATATATATTTTCGAGACGGTTACGGACATGAACAAAACCCCTAATTAAAATAAACTTTTAACGCCACATTAAACCGAGCGTCAAGGGAATGTGACATACAAACTTAAATTATTATTATTATTGTTGTAGTTTGTGTCATAGCCGACTGCAAGCAAAAGTTATTGCTCGAGTTGCAAAAAGTTTTCTCTGTATATGTATGTGTCTGTGTGTGTGTAGTTGTGAGTGTTTATGTTTTTGGCCTACTTCAAGCGAGAAGCCACAATTTGGTCTGTTCTGTTTGCCTGTTGGCTCACCACTTCTACAAATATACAAACAATTTTTTTCCAACATTTTTTAATATCTTCTTGTAATTTTTTTTACTCAGTTTCTTTTTCATTTTTATTCTAGGCAATCTGCTCGTCATATTGGTGGTAACTCTCTCACGTCGCCTGCGTTCTATAACGAATTTCTTTTTAGCCAATTTGGCATTTGCCGACTTTTGTGTGGGACTTTTCTGTGTAATGCAAAATTTATCCATCTATCTTATAGACAGGTAAGTAAATTTTCTTAAATACAATTGTGGTTTAGGTGGCAAATTAAACTTTGTTTATATTTGTTTAAAACAACCTAAGAAATTCGAGATATTCGGAGTAAAATTATTGATTTTGATTGCTTAAGATCAGAGGTTCCAATTGGTTTCATTGGCAAATATCATATATTCCAAATGAGTAAATGAACATTTGGGAAAATTAATTATGAATGTGATTCCTTGTGCCGCAAACAATTAAAGGCAATATTAATTTTTAAGTCCAACTAGTACCGATACTTAAACTGTGAAGTGTTTACACTTTGTTTGCATTATTGATAAATTAATTACTTTAAAAGTTTATTCAAAATTCATTAGCCAAAATAAGTATAAGCAAGTTAAACAGATTAAGGATAAGAATCAAAATGTCACCTTGGGAAACTTAAACCAATTGCAAGGATTAAGACTCTTCGCATGAAGCGGATATATGTATGTCAAGTTATCCTCCCAGAAATAAGCAGCAGAGATTATAAGGGAAACAGATTGATAGCCAAGAATAGAATGAATTGATTAAAAGGACAAAATGATATCCAAAAACAGATATAATGGTTTAAATATTGATCGTTAACCGAAACGGCCGACTCTTATACATAGCACAGCGCAACGGAATCCGCATGGGCTGCAACCGAAATGCTGGCGGATCAATTGCAGTTCGAAGAGAAACAAAATACTAGTAAACGAACCATAATAAAGAATAAATATATAAGAATTAAAAGATAAAATAATATCGAAGAACAGAAATAATGGTTTAATATTGATCGTTAACCGAAACGGCCGACTTTTATAGCACAGCAAAACGGAATCCGCATGGGCTACAACCGAAATGCTGGCGGATCAATTGCATTTCGAAGAGAAACAAAATACTAGTAAACGAACCATAATAAAGAATAAATATGTAAGAATTAAAGGATAAAATAATATCGAAGAACAGAAATAATGGTTTAAGTATTGACCGTTAACCGAAACGGCCGACTCTTATACATAGCACAGCGCAACGGAAACCGCATGGGCTGCAACCGAAATGCTGGCGGATCAATTGCAGTTCGAAGAGAAACAAAATACTAGTAAACGAACTATAATAAGGAATAAATATGTAAGAATTAAAGGACAAAATGATATCCAAAAACAGAAATAATGGTTTAAATATTGATCGTTAACCGAAACGGCCGACTCTTATACATAGCACAGCGCAACGGAAACCGCATGGGCTACAACCGAAATGCTGGCGGATCAATTGCAGTTCGAAGAGAAACAAAATATTAGTAAACGAACCATAATAAAGAATAAAATATAAAAATATCTATAAAAAAGAAAAGAAAGAAAGAAAAATATAAATATTTAGGAGAGATGTCTACTTTCGAGCTACCAGAAAGCAACTAAATTTCCTCTGGGCGCGGCAGCATTTATATAGTAAACTAAATCCAGAATTCAAGGCCTACTTGGATTTTTTTTAGCGTCATCTTCTCTTGTATCGATAACAATTAATAAGCTGCAAAATTAGAGATGATAACTTAGTTTTCTAGGGTACGGTTTATATGACAAAAGTTTTGATGATATGTACAAACAGCCATCAAAGAATAAGTATTAACTCTCATATCAGGATTTTTTTTTCAAAATATTATAAATAAATAATTAAAAAACCTTCGATTGCACATATACACTGTATGTATATGTAGAGATGTGAACCAAGAACATAAGTTTCAACTTTCTGCAATGGAAATAAAAGCAACACGAAACCGGCAAAGCGACACTATACCTAAATGTACATACAACGTAAATGGGTAACAGTTTCCACCTCTGGCAACCAAGCTTCACCCCTCTGGCCTGTATTTATTTGCATTGCTTTTTTCTCACTCTGGTGCTACATGCCACACACGCGTTGCACAAATAAAATGCACATCGAACGAGTGCAGAGAGACCAAAGAGAAAAGAAACTAAAAACTTAAACCAAATTCGAAACAGCAACCGAAAAGAAACAAAACCAAAAAAAAACAAGAATATAGTGAACATGAAATAATAATGTCTCGTATAAACGACATTGCAACTTCTGTAGGTACATATGTATATGGAGTAGGCCTTGGAAATCAGATAACATTTGCTATTTAAAGGGCACACGGCTCTGGAAGAAATTTAGTAGTCCTTTGTGAGGTAGACACTTAAGAAGTCTCTAAACATTTTTATAATTTTTCTTTACTTTTATTATATTTTTTGTTTAATTTCTATCATTTATTTTCTTGTTTCTCTTATAAGATGGTTTTCTTTTAAAGTATCTTTTTGGTTTATGTAAAAATTATTCTTTAATTCTTTATTTTTGTTCCTGGCTATCCATTTTGTTTCCATTCAAAATGCAGTTGATCCACTGGCCTTTATCGGTAAGATTGCGTCACTAAGGATTGCCGTATGATACAAATCCAATAATCTGCTAAAGAAGTTAAAGTTAATTATATATGATAAAACACTAATAATTCTTCTAAGGTTCTTGCATGCTTCATGTCTTCTTCTTAGCAACGTGTCGTATGAGTAACAAATAATAAAAGCAACTAAGCTACTTAAATGATCAAAAATTAATCATTATCTTCATTACGACATTTTAATCAATTCAACAGTCTTAATCCTTGTTATTGGCTTATGTGTTTTCACACAAGCTGACATTTTCTTCCAATAGTTGAACTTCCTAATCCTTATTGGCTAATTTGTGTGACCTTTTGGCATTTGACATTAAATTGCTCTTAAATAATTAGCTAAAATAAATGAACACTTGTGATTTTAAGTAACAATATTTGACTACATTAACAATCAATTTTACAAAAATGTGGCATATAGAATAATCCTATTAATAATTCACTAGACTAATATACAAAATGATTTTGAATTTATTTTTAAATTTTTTTGTTTTATGGACTGTATGGCTTGTTCCACGCTTGTTTGGATTTTTGAATAAACACACACACAACTTGGCAAATCCCGAAAAACAATTTTTGCCCAATTTCTATGAAAACGCATTTGAAATGCAAATCTCACACAAAATATGAGAATTTCATGTTTATATGCCAATTTATTGTTAATCTGCTTATAATAATAAATATTTCTACATATGTGAATATACAAATCAAAAAAATAATCGAGCGATGAATATTTCATATACACAAACAAAAATGCCCCGAAAATATATAAATTTAATAATATTTATTTTTATTTATTTTTGTTTTGCTTGCTTTTATAATAAAGCTCGCTTCTGGCAATTGTTGAAGATTTTTAATGTGCTCATTTGAATTCATAAAATATTTACTTAATTTATATTTATCAAAATGCATTATTTTGTTGGTTTTTGGCATTCTTGACTTGGCTCGTCAGTCATGTCGAATGTTTTTCGTTTTTTCTTTATAAGCTTTTTCATATTTTACATTTTTGTTGAAATTATTTTGCATATTTTGATTACCTACAATATTCATTTTGAATTCCATGAAGAAAAGGGGGGGAGGGAGCTTTTCACAAAATTCTGTTTATGGGTGGTCCTTCAAAATCTACATCTCATAAATGTCACATAATTATCATATTAAGCGACTCAAATAACAAAAGTTGACCAATATGCGAGTGCTTATGGTGGTTAGCATAATTTTACAGAATTTATGCACACACGCACACTCACACACACACAGCTCTCTCAATGTGGGTAGACCATCTTTGACCCTTCATAAATTGGCCAACAAAAACATATGCAAAATGTACACGATTATTGCCCAAAATTGTTTGGCAAAATTATGTAAATAACCATTTTTAGTCTAGTCTGGAAATATATTAGTATAAACATTTCATTTGGGAAAACAATTTTTAAGTCTGCCAAACAATAGTAAATTATTGTATTAAAAATATAAAAGCTTTTCTTTAAACAAATTTAATTTAAATATTGAGACTTTTCTTGTACTCTCTAACAATTTGTAAATTTTGTTGTTGTTGTATAAAACTTTAAGAAAAGTGAAAAGAAATAAAGCCTCTCGAGCATAAAGAAAAGGAGAGCACTTCAGTTGCCAGTTTCAAGTTTAATCTCCATCCACAACATTTTGAGCACCTGAAACGTTTTTAATACCCATTTCAGTTTTGTTGGCGACAACAAATGCCATTCGATTCACCTGGCAACAGGGCAATCATTTTTAATACTATAGACCAGAAAAGTAACGCCGGCAATCAAACCGCAAAAAGCATCACAATTTCACCTTATTAGGATACAATACAGGACACCTTATCCTCCCATTCTTAAGCCCGCACACAAATAGAATTACGTGCTAATCCTCAAATACAATGATCCTTCGTTCCAAGGTAATTTTAGCTAGCAAAAAGGAAAAATACATATATATATGAGAGAGAGAGGAAAAAAAAAGCAAAGCAATATAAAAATACTAACGACACCTTAATGTCGCATTAGTTTGGTGGGCGTGTCGTAAAATTTTATGAGGCGAACCTTAAAGCCTCTTCAAGCCTTAAAGAGAATATTTTCAAATTGTTCTTTTTTTTCGCTTGTTGTTACAGCCAATAAATAAAAATATTTATAAATAACGATATACAATTTTGATTTCTTTTCATTTTTTCTCCCCTTTTTTCTCTCGTTTTGCAGCTGGGTCTTTGGCGAATTCCTGTGTCGCATGTATCAATTCGTCCATTCACTGAGCTATACGGCTTCCATTTTCATTCTGGTTGTCATTTGTATGGAACGTTATTTTGCCATTGTCCATCCAATAACCTGTAAGCAAATTTTAACAGCGGCACGTTTAAGGGTAAGTTGATAAGACCAAATAAACAATACTATAGCAATTATAGCAACTAAAAATAAAGTACTATAAATGATTATAGTTCTTGGGCACGCAACAGAGTCTCAAATCGATGGTGAAACATTAAAAGTGTCATAAAAATCTCGAATGATGAGAGGATTGCAAATGTCCATTAAAAGTTTTTTTTTTCTTTTTAAGCAGAAAATATATGAAAAAGACCATAAAAATGTGTGAGAGTGGTCTAAAGGAGAACAGGGGAAAAAAAGTATTAAACAAAAGTGGGTCAAAGTCTCTTAAAATCGAAACCATAAATAAGCTTTGATGTTAGAATATTGCTTTAAAAAATTAATATGCAATACAAAATCCATAAATAAATTCTTCTGTTTGAAAAATTATTGCAATTTAATATTCAATGGTGACATAAGATCAAAAAAATACAGAACAATAGTAATTTCGGTTTTCTTTTACTTTCTGTATCTTTGTTAATTATTTGCTCCTATTGAAATTGAAGTCAAATACTATATATCAACTTTGACTTTGAGAATTAGAATGGAGATCTGGTTTTTGTTCTGGAGATGTGGCAGGATCGGAGAGGAAAAGATGTATGGCAACGCAGGCAGAGTCAGTTGAGCGTGCAGAGTTGGTAGGTCAGTAAGTGAAGACTAAGTTGATCAGCCGGAGAGTCGCCAGTGAATCGTATGAGACAGTCGCGAAAATAAGATGCTAAAGTGTGGCGTAACACAATGGGAATAAACACTTAGAATTGCATTTAAATATTTAGTCGCAAACAAAATATTGTCGCTAAACAATAAATTTATGATGTTTGAGAATTTTTAAGCAAATCGTTGTATGTCGAGTTAAATAATCCTGTACTATTATCAAAGTTGTATATACTTAAATAGGAAATGTGCCACTACTTTATTTAGCTTTTTAAAATTTGAAGCAAATTGCTTTCGAAATATTCTTCAATCAGTAAACTTCAATTCAGTAAACTTCTTTAAAAAAATTAGAGTATTATTTTTTGAAAAACAGATCAGAAAATTGTATCTTTTTTTACAGTATTTTGAATCTATGTGGCCTTAGTGTGAATAAACTGTACTTTTAGATCAAAACTGGCTGCCAAATATCTGTTTCGGTTACTATAATACAGTAGAATCCGGTTATGACGACTCCGTCCGGTTAAAGCGACGAAAGTTCGATGTCTTGGTTGGTCCCCATACAAACTTACATATATGAAAGAACCTCCGGTTAGTACGTCGACGACGAACCGCTTATAACGACGAACCGCTTATAGCGACGATATTTTTCACAGGTCAACCGGTTATTACGACGATCCGAGAAAAAAATATGTCGTAATAATCAAAAATTCAAAAAATTTAATATAATTTAAATTGTTTTGATTAAAAATATAATTTGTGTTATTTGGAAACCTATTACGAACATCGCAACCATAAAAAAACCGAAAAAAATGTTTTTTTGCTCCTTCCTGATATAACGACGTAAAACGTCGGTCCCTTGAGCGTCGTTATAACCTGACTCTACTGTATAAGTATTTAAGTTACTTGACTAGTAATTGGTTAACATTCCAAAAATAACAATTGCAATATAATTTAAATCTACTACAACTAGAAAACTGAATATAAGGTAGCTACTACTTTTTAAAATAGATTTCTTTTTCATACTGCTTATAATGTAACAGATTCCATAAACTTCTTTTATTAAGAAATATTGAGAGAAACAAATTAGAAAAAGTTTTAAAGATCACTTTTTAAAGCAACAAAATCAATTAGTTAACTTTTACAGGGTCAACACCAAATCTAATATTTAAAACCTAATTCTCTTAAATATTTCAAATTCGAATCCCATTTTATACTTATGCAAATTGTTGTATTTTCCAAATTAACCCACTGAATAATGACTATGATACTTTTGCAATTACAACATTTGATTATTTGCGCACAGTTCAACAAATTGAACAGTTATTGTATAACTTTTTTGCATAATGTCTTAATAAACAATTCATTTTGCTTTCTGAACTCTACCCAAATTTCAATCTCTATACTTATATATATAGTATATATATGTATATTAGCCAATGTCGTCCTGTGCATTCATTGTCAATGTCTCGACCTCTTTCAACTAACTTTTTGATAACTCATTTTGACCGCAATTTGCAACCTAATGAAACTTATTAAACTGAAACCAAAAAACCAAGCTCCCTGGTATGGAATTTGGCAAGCATGGCAAAGGTTTAACAAAGCAGATACCAAAAGACAGAAAAAAAAAGAGAAAAAGCAACCAAAAAAGTAAAAGGGAAACTTTTTGCTGGTAGACAAACTTTTCATGACCCCAAGTCATAACCATTCACCATATAATAACCCTTATTTTGTCTCATCTAATTGCCATAATTAAATGCTAAAACTGAAATATTTTTGCCCAAAAAAAATTAAATATTTTTGGTTAATTTTGATGGGCAACTACATAAAGACAACTAAATGCTCTCCCATACCATTTAAATGCAAATTTTGTATGTTTGTTAGCAATTAAAGGAATTGTTTGCGTGCTCATTAATAAGGCAAATATTCTTGTTATTACCTTCTACAGATGGTCATTGTCACAGTTTGGATTACATCGGCTGTTTACTCGACACCCAAATTTGTCTTTAGCAAGACCATCAAAAATATCCACACCCAGGATGGACAGGAGGAGGAGATTTGTGTTCTAGATCGTGAAATGTTTAATTCTAAATTGTTGGACATGATTAATTTTGTATTACTGTATGTAATGCCGCTTTTAGTAATGACGGTAAGTGGACAAAATATATAATTAAATGAATAATTGAATGAACTTTCCTCTAAATCAAAGCAATTTTGAATCCTTTGAATGCATATTTAGTAAATACTCTCAAGCAAGGAGTAAAGATAGTAAACAATACAAATTGATACACATTTAAGTTACTTGACTTCTACCCTCTTGTTGTTTGATATGCCTTGTGTAATTGTTAAAATGTATTGAATGCATATGCTTCGTTTGCATTTAACAGGTGCTCTACAGCAAAATTGCCATTGCCTTGTGGCGTAGCTCACGTGGCCTCACACCGCATGTGGTGCAACAGCAACAGCAGCCCGCCCAGGACAATAGCATGGGTATGCACAACAGCATGTACCATCATCATCATCACCATCACCAGCACAATCACATGCATAACCTTCATCATCATCATCAGTTGCCGGCAACGACTGTGGTCGGCGGAGCGGGGGCTGGTGGCTCCGCTGCAGTTGCATCTGGAGTAGGCGGAACGGGAGCTGCAACTACAACGCTCGCTTCCGGCAGCAGCAGTTCCACGTCCTTGTCACGTAAACAGAGCAGTAAATATGAGAAACGCGGCGTCAGCATCACCGAGAGTCAGGTGAGCATCCTTTCACATGGAAAGCGAAAACAATGGGAGAAGAAACAAACAAAAAAAAAAAAAAAAACAGCAGTAAACAAATTGAACAAAGAAATCAAAAGAAAAAAGAAAAAGTTCACACTGAAAGATATAACTATGTTAATTTGCCCATTAATATGCAAACGCCAAATGGATAGTCGCTTTTTTTCTCTTTTTGCTTTCTGCTCTCGAGTTGGTACATTTATGGAATGCAAAATAGGAATCAACTGTTTCAATTTTGTTCTCGCTTCTGTTGCGGAATCAGTAGTCACACGAGCTGAAACAAGGAATGAAAATAACTTTTCATAAAACTTGATTCTTGCCACAGAAACTTTGATCAAGTGGTCCATGCACCTGGAACAGGTGTCAATGCGCATTAAAAGTATCACAGACCATAAAAACAGTTGGCCATTTTGCAGTTTCGTTTCGTTTCGATTTTTTTTCCATCTCTCTCAATGGCAGAAAGTTAAATAAGTGCTTAAACTTGAGAGAAAGAAAAAACTACCGTAAATTTTCCTTCATCCACAGTCGGTGGCGTATACGTTATATTTCTTTCTTTCTCGCTCTCTGCCACTTAGCTTCAATTTAGCGCTTGACAAGAAGCATTAACTATTGCCATTTGGCATTGCCTTTGCTCAGTTTACTTTGAAAAACTTTTTGAAAAATGGAAAATGATTACATAGTAAAGGCACGATATTGATCATCGATCAATTTCTACAAATTATTGCTGAAAAGTGAAATTTTTAAATTGATATATAAAAGTTTCTATAGAGAAAATAAAACAACATAATATAACTAGACTTGGCAAAAGTTATATTAAATCAGTTGAGAAGGAAAGGGAAAGATTACATATTTCTGTATATTTTGAAGAGGGAAGTCAGCAGGCTTTTTAAGTTTTAAGCTCCTAAATCTTAAAAAAAAAGCTAAAAACATCAAGAAGCTCTTAATTGAGAGACATAAATTTTCTCAAATATTGTGAAAGTGATTTTTATACTTGTTTTAGTATTCTTGAAAGTGATTTGTATTCTTGTTTTATTTTGTAGAAAATCGGAAAAGTAAAAATGTTTTTTTTTTTTTTTGTTTTAGACAGCAATTTTGTTAAATAATGTAAATTTTCATAAACAGAAATCTTCAATTTTTCGGTGAAAGTTCGTTCCTCTTGCAAGCTGCCTCTATTTTTCTTTAAGAAGCTTTTGTTTCTTGTTTCTGCCAGGCATCGCATTGAGTTTAACCACATCAGCTGATCGCTTCTAACGAACGTAAGGTTGCCAGATGTACATATGTTAAGAAATAAGCAACTTACGACGTTACCAGAAAGAATTTATGTGGCGACCATTTTGTGTAATCTTGTTTTTGGACAATTTGGCGAAATTAACTTTAATAGTTTAGATAGAACAAAAAGGTCAAATCAGCAATTCAAACATAAATTAATCAGAATTTATCTATACACAAATATTCGCTCTAAAAATCACTTTCAAACCATTTATATTGAGATATTACAAGAATCATGTACTAGAAAATAATATCTCACTTTTGAATAGGGCAGAGAGAATAAAGTCAAGCTAACACTATACAATTTAATCTATATTTATAATCTATTGCATATCTATATATCCCACCTATAAACCTTGATCCACAGCTAACTGTATCTGTAACTATCTTTTCTGTTCAATTTTTCTCTTTCCTCGTTTTGATTAACAATGACAAACCGTTTAATTGCTACCACTAAATACTCTACATCACCTACAACTAAAAAACAACAACAACAACAACACAACAACTAACACACACGACACTCAATTAGCTTGATAATTTCAAGGTACGTTTAGTATTATGCCTACAACAAATCGATAACCGATAATTTAACCAGAATCTAAATGAATTGCCAATCAAATTAGATTGAAAATCATTTAACTGATGTTCCTTTTTTTTGTTTGTGTGTGTGTCATACAGGTGTCTTTGGAGGCGGATCGTCCCATTGTGAGTGCTTGTCGCAAGACCAGCTTTTATCATCATTCTCATACGCATCATCAGCGACAGGGTAATGGCGGAGGCGGTAGTGGAGTGGGCATGGCTGGCACCACACATATGTCACATTCATCGAGCAATGTCCTGCGAGCTCGTCGAGGCGTCGTTCGTATGCTGATAATATTTGTGCTGACATTCGCCCTCTGCAATCTGCCATATCATGCACGGAAAATGTGGCAATATTGGTGAGTAGTAGTCCTTCTCATTTTATCCTCTTTTTTTTGCTCCTATCATCTCGCCTCTGATAAGTGAAAACAATTTTTTATGTTCAGCCAGTGTCAGAGAGTTGACAAGGACATTTGCATAAGTGAAAAAGTGAGGGGGAATATATCTGCAAGATTGATAGAAATCGAAGTTTATTGTAAATGGTTTTATTTGCGCTTTAGAGATGTTTTTTTTTCTAATGGAAGTCTCATTCATTATTTGCTAATTTCCTTTAGCTAAATCGACTTTAGCAACACTTTTCGTTTATCCCATTGAAGTGGCTTAAAATTGCTGTTCAAAGGCAACGCCTCTGCACCAGACACAGGAAGTATTCAATCCTTTTTTTTTTCTTTTTCTTGATTTTCCAAACGCCTTTTGAAATCGGAAGCCAGCAAACGACCAGTTTAACTTCTATTCGAACCCCATCCTTTTCCCCTTCGTCCATCCTTTTTTTATTACTGCCTGCCTTGGCTTTCATTGATAGTTTTTCCTCTTCTCTTTTTTGAGGAGATTGCCAGAGGTGGAACTTGACTGTGTGGGTGTGTGTGGCCAGTTAAATGACTTAGAAATGTTTGCCTGGTTTTTCCTAGGGTGGTTGCTTGCAATCCGAGCGTAGCAAATGGGTAAACTTTTCACAATGTAGTCCATATATGTGTAATTTTAGAAGAAAATGTGTCACATTTACTTAAACTTGTCTCTGTTGAATATTAATAAAAGTATTTTCCAAGAAAAAATGTTTATTAAATCTGGCTTGCAAATTTCAAGGCAAAAGAAAAGTGTATAAAATGCATTCTTTATCAAATTGCTACGACTTTAAGGCCATCAAAGATAATTTCAGTTTGTGACTTACATAGTACAATAAAAATCAATTGATTATATTTGCTTTGTATTTATTTTAATACCTTATGGCAATCTGTGAAATGATACATTTCCTGTATTTATATTTACAAATGGGTGAAAAAAGTTGAAAAATTGCATTACAAACATTTAAAAGGTCAAACGTGAAATGTCAAAGTTGTTTGCTTGAACTAACCAAAAAAAAAAAAAAAATATCAAAGAAGCTAACTTTGGCTCTGCCGAAGTTTGTATACCCTTGCAGCTATTATTTAATTTAAAAACAAAATTTTTAAAGTAATTGAAGAGAAAACTATAGCAAACGCATGGCATCTCGCTCTTTAAATTTCGTTCTGTACAACAACACAACGCAAATGTTTCTGTCTCTCTTACACACCGCGTGGTGACCAGTTTTTGCATATGTATGTGTGTGTGTGATTGCTTGGAATTTGTTTTTGTTTCTTTGCTGCCAAAGAAAACTGCTTATTTTACTCGAGGTACCTCCACGTTTTAGTTAATAGCTCCGGTGATAATTATCCGATCCTACTCATTTTTACACTTTTCATACTTCATAGATTAAGGAACTTAACTTTTCATGTTTCAACTATGTAGCTTAAAAATTTATGGTCTAAAACTTGATAGAAACAGACAGACGGACAGACGGACAGACGGACAGACGGACATGTCTTAATCGACTCGGCTATTGATGCTGATCAAGAATATATATACTTTATGGGGTCGGAAACGTATATTTCTATGCGTTACAAACATCTGACCAATTTTATAATACCCTCTGCAAGGGTATAAAAAGAACCCCGATAAAAAGTTGACAAGGTCTCCAACAAAAAAAAAGAACGATGAAATTTGCTTTTGATTTCTTTTCGGTTGTTTTTATTTATCCTGTTTACTCTTCCCTTCATCTTGCAACATTTGAGTGAAAAACCTGAAACTTCAATAACAACTGTCCACAATTCAATTCAATAACATTTAATAAATAAAGAATAATAATAAAAAGAAAACCAAATGCCAACAAGAAAATTGCCAGTACTTATAGAGATATAAATCTCAATTGTAGCAGAGAAATTTTTGGCAAATAAGAGCAAATATATATAAACATAAATCTATTGAAATGCATTTCAGCAATTTCTCCTTTTAAAATCTGGCAGGTTGTTAACATTAAATGAAAATATAAAATTATATACCTGGCACGGGCGTTTAAACAGACACAGCGCACAGGTCTCTAAGTACTTAACACCTCATCCATAAATATGATAAATGATTCAACATAAATGTGATAAAATGAGACAAAGAGGACCAACAATTTATCAATTGAGGGATTATCGTAAAATAATGATTAACTGGGAATATAATTGAAGTCCTTTTATATTGCTATAATTTTTAAAACTGATGATTACGTAAAAATTAATACAATTTTTTTTAATGGGAAAATAAGTAAAAGAACAAATGATTTGAATTATAGTTTTTGGAAAAGAAGATATTTAACAAATTTGGAAAGTTTTATATATTCTATCTTAAGTTAATTAAGTGGAACAGGAAGTAAAACTATTTGTTTGTTTGTTTCTTTTACATGAAAAAAGAGAAAAGAAAACTTTCCCTGCAGAGAAGATATATAATTCATTGAATCATTGAATGAATTTTGCAATCACAAATAACTCAAATAAAAAAAAGGTTCCGATATTTAATTATTTATTTTTCTTTTGCTATATAATCTAAGAGCTAGTGTAGTAAAAATAAACTCCAGCGATCCTTTTGCACATACAAAATCCATTCATAGCTTATCCAGTATAAAGTTTTTCAAGACATGTTTTCTTATCACAAAAGTTGAAATCAAATTAATTAGACAAATATAAAAGACTAAAACAAGTTTTCTTTTTACTTTCGCCTTCCCATTTATTTTTATTTTCAGTTAATGTTGGGTTTTCCTTTTTTTTTTACAAATTAGCTAACTTTTTTCTGACCATTGCCAAATGGGATGTCCTTGCACTGGTTCCCAATAGCCCTCTCCAAATTAGTTACGTATATCTATTAATACGACACTCAACAAGCAGACTTGGTGAATGAGCGACACGTGTTCATTATTAGGTCAGAAAGCACTTTGGGATGACATTGGACATTGGCGTATTCTGATAACAACGACGATAACATGAACATCAACATCAACAGGCAACAAACAGTTGGTAACTGCTGGACACCAACTCATCTTTGAACTCGTTTTTCCCAGAGAGATGTCCTTTCATTACATTCAGTCTAAAAGAGCTCCCGCTGATTCTCTCCCCCCTATTTGCCATGACAACGCGTGGTGTCCAATTTAACTATATAAAAATATATATACATATATACATGTAGCTTGTTCCCATTTTTGGAATTGGCCTTTAAATTCCTCTTGGACAAGCAAATTGCCAAAGCCACTTGAAAAAATAAAATAAACTCAAGCAGCGGCGACAACAAAAGCGAAGGCCGCTTGAGTGCTCCAATCAGTTAGCTCTTCTTCTACTCCCGCCCCCTTTTTGTCACTTTGTGTCTTCTTTTCTCTTCCTTTTTGGCCTCTGTGACTGGTGCAAGTGCAACGCAAATTGCACAACATTTTGACAGTTACAGAAGAAAACAACCACAGCAACAACAACAACAACAAGCTAACACTTTCTTTTTATTTTTTTACTGCTTTAAATATTTGTTGAGCTTGGGCAAAGTTTTAGCCAGAAGTTTATGTTGCATACTTCTAGGCGGCAGGAAACTTTTGTGCTCTTGGGCAAATTCTTTGCTCCATTAGACAAGTTGCAGGTCAGCATACTTACTACAACGTGCTGACAAAAGAACCTTAATCACTTGGGCGGTCAAATTCACCCCAAAACTCCCCCAAAGGAACCCCTCCCCCCCCATTGTACTTAGTGGGCAAAAGCAAAACAGGTAGCAGCAAAAAAAGAAGATTTTCCTTCATTTTCTTTTTACGCTTTACGCAAATGAAGTGCAAAATGTTAAATTTCAAGCAAATTGTTCATTAAATTTTTTAAAGTTTCAATCGCTTTACGTTTTAATAGAGTGCAAACATGTTTATCTCTAAATTTAATGTGTTTGTAATGAAAAAATAATTATGTACTTTTTTCGTTTTCCACTAACGAATTGTCTTTAAATTAAAATTAAGTAAAATTTTGAAAACTTTATGAATTGAAAATTTAAATCTGTTTTAGCAATAAAATTTTAACTAAAATAAGAGAAAATGTATAACTTTCGAACAGAAGAGTCTAGGAAAAAGTCTAGACTGAACAACAATTTAGTTTGACTAGACAGACTTTAACATTTTTTGGGGAGTTATTTTAGTTAGTTAAGTTTTAGTATACAGTTACTAAAGTTAGTATAAAACTGACAATGAAAATCATAGATAATAGAATCAAATATTACAAGTAACAATGATAGTTAAAAGTTTTTCAATATCGTTAAAGTTTTCTTTATTATTAGTTTAACTTAATGATAAGTACAAATGTATATATATAGCTATAGCTATGTGCTTGGCACCTGTTCATTTACATAGTATATAAATGAAACTCGTTGTAACCTTTTTTGTTCAAATTTGTTTATTTGTGCACTTACAGGTCACGTTCGTATCGCGGTGATTCCAATTTTAATGCGCTACTAACGCCGCTCACCTTTCTGGTCACGTATTTCAATTCGGGCGTAAATCCCCTGCTCTATGCCTTCCTTAGTCGCAATTTTCGTAAGGGTATGAAGGAGCTGTTACTTTGCTCATGGAAGAAGGGTAAAGGCAAGTCATCATCAAATTCATCGATGCATCACAAGCGTAAGGCTTTGCAGGTGAGGGTCTCTCTACATGGCAGTTAATTCATTTTACTCTCGTATCGCGTATGAAGATGACAACAATCAGTTTTGCTTTATTCTCCTTTCATGTTGAAACCCTTTAGACGCATTCGCTACCCACGGACACCACCCACATTGGGAACGAGCAACTATGATGGCCAAGTATCTGGAAGAAGCACTTTAGGCTCTTCGGTCGACGCTCTTAAAACCCATCCGAGAATTATACTTACTTCTAGTAGTCATCATCTCTCTCTCCTAGTCATTTAGTTAGAGATAATTTTATTGTGATTTTCTAAGAAGCCTATTGCTTGGATTGAAATAAAAATTTATTATAATAAAATAATAATTACTTAATATGTACTAACCATTTGAAAAACGCATAGTTGTGTATTAGAAATGTAAGTGATGTTCTCTTTTCCTGTATAATGCCGCATTCATTAAGGCAAAGAAAATGATAATTGAATTACATACATATATACGTATGTATATGTATGTATGTATATCCCATAATATGGTTGCAATAATCTTGTCCAGTTTCTATTTATAAGTTTAACTTTGAATGTGATTTAAATATGAAAAATATAATAGTAAATAAAGCAAATTAAAACCAAGTCAAGCTATAAACAAATTTATTGATTTATATCTTAATTTCCAGAGACTTAACTTCTTTACCATGATGAATCGTTTCCACTTCATTTATTCGAATCTCATTCCAAAAAAAAAAAAAATGCAACCCGGCAGCATTTTTGCCATTTTTATTGCCAAAATCAATCAAATTCGCGTAGAAGACAAGACCTTCACCTCCTTCACCATTCTTCCCGAATGAATTGCAATTTTTGTGGCCATCGCAACAAATAAAGGAGCAAGGCACACGATAAAAAAAAAAAAAAGAAAAGGAAAACAAACTGTGGCTAAAATTGGAGTTTTGCAATGGGATTCGGTTGGCATTTGGAATTGTCTGTGCGCTATCAGCAAAAGCGAAATGCAATATGTATATAGAGCCCAGATACCTAACATTTATGTGTATATACGTATATATATTTTCTATTTATAGCCATGACTTGTAATATCTGTTTTCTATGGTCAGCCAGAAAACACGCTCCATTGCGGAGAGAACATTAAAGGAATCCTTTCAATTGTAAAAAGAAAATTTTGGCGTTCAGCGAAGCATTTCCCATTCAACTTTCATATGCGGTTCATTCAATGATTTTACCAATACAATGGAAATGTCGGCAAACTTTATTGCCAAATTGAACAGAAAGCTCTAAAAATTACAAATAAGTTCTTAAAAATCTTGAAAATTCAATTCAATTGTCTTATATGTAGGTTTATAAACTTGTTTTTAAATCGTTTGAAAGGTTTGGATTTCGCGATTAAATCCTATTATATGAGTCAACGATCAATGACAATTTAATTTAATGTTATTAAAAATGTAAGTATAAACTTTGGTAAGCATATATCTTAAATCAAAAGTTATTCGCATCAAACTTTTCTATTGCGAAAAATGTTTTTGGTACTTCTTCCTTTTTTGGTATAAATTTATAATATAATTTGAACATTTTCAACTTTTGATTTCAAAAATGTTTTAGCTACTTATTTCACTTTTTGAATTAACTTATAACATAATTTAAACTTAACTTTCAAACATTTTATAAAATTTTATTTAAATAGCTAGAAGAACTCTTTACAGGATATTAAGTCAAGATATAATTGAATAAAAGTTATTGTATAGAAATAGATCACTAATCAAGCTAAAAATTTAAATGGGTGAAACTGAGCATACTTGCCCATACTTTACAATATTTCATGAGACTTTATAATCTTTTGAGAGGCCTTGTTACTTGTTTTTACCTACTCTATCTCATAAGGTAAAAACATTCGAAAATAAAGTTGCTTTTCCAGTTACTTGTTTTATTAATTTAGCTTCTTTGTTCCTTTCATTGTAATAGATTTTCAACATGTACTATATTGAATATTTCAATTATAATATTTCATATTTCGTTTTGCTTTCACTTCATTATCCTCAGCTCTCTCTTAAATATGAATATTGAAACTCAGTTTAAAATACTTAACTCAAAAGAAAAGTATAGAAAGAAAGCAGGAATTTTATGAGATTTGTCATGCTTAACCCATTATTTCACATATTTTTGAATGCTTTTAAAAATTATTTGTATATTCATTAAGCTCAATCTGCTTAAACGTTATTTTCGCCCGACTTTAGAATTTTCCTCATTAAAATTATGATTTTTTGTTTAAATTTACTCCGCGGCATTTTTGAAACAATGCAGAGTATACTTGGGTAGCTCATGAGTGAGTGAGCTAAAATGAATGGCTCACTGAACTGAGCCACTGAGCTTGTTCATTCAATATGGCTCAGTTTGGCTCACTAGTTCAGTTTGGCCCACTAGTTCTTATGGCTCGCTTTGCGTTCTTCTCAACTGGCGATCGCAAAGTGAACTTATAAGCTATCCACAAGTGAGCCAGTGAGCCATATGAGTGAGTTGGCTCGCTTCTAAAAAAAGAACGAATGAGCCAGTTCACCTCAAAGAGCTGCTTTTACCCAAGTATAATGCAGAGTAACAAAAAATCGTTGCATAAAGTCCAACCAAAAACTATTTTCCTTTTCCATTTTGGTTTTGGTTTTTGGCTCCAATCCAACGCTGCAGTAAGTCGACAAGTGTTGTGTATACAGAAAAAAAAAAAAACACAAAAGGACCTCGGGAAAAACTCAATTACCAAAGGCTTGCAGCAGCAGCGCGCACAAATTAAAAATCAAAAGAAAAAAGAGAGAAGAAAAAAATACCTCGCTGAGAAATCTCTTGAATCTCTGAGCTGTTTGTTTTGGTCATTTGTATTTTGGCCAGGTCTTTGTTATGCAAAGTCAACCAGAAATTGTGTCAAGTACGTGTAGTTGTTGGCCAACAGCAACCAAAAGGAAAAGAGTGAAAAAGAAAGAAAGGAGAAAGAATTATTTTTTTTAAGGACTTTGCGTTACTCGCGGATTTCTCATAATTAAAATCAACGACTTAAAAGTTTTGCGGATTGACATAAATCATCACTGACTGACAATGATTTATGCCCAGTTAACAGAGACACAAAAAAAGAGAAAGAGGCAATAAGTTAATATAACAAATGGTAGTTGCAAAATCAATCATATCTTACACGCATGACAACAGCCAGCCCCCCAACTGCCCTTCCCATACGGAAATATATAAAAAATTTCGAAAAAATAAGAAAATTTTAAAAAATGCAACGACCAGGCCAACAGGAATTGTTAGAAGGCAGCTCGACAAATGTCGATGGCAAAAATGTTTACACAACTTGACTCAAAAATTCTTCAGCTTGAGTGGTTCAAAGTTTGGGACTTGGCAGACGGGTGGTCAGGGGGGGCGGGGGATGAAGAATATGTGATAAAATCAAAAGTTTTTTGTTTGCAAAATTCAAGATAAATTTTTAGCCAGGCAAACATAAAATGCTACAAGTAAACCAAAAATCAATGGCCTCGGCAACAGGAAATGCATTTTCATTTTTCTAGTATTTATTTATGGTTTTAATTGGGAAAAGAAAGAGGGAGAGAGTGAGAGCAAGAGAGAGAGAGTGAGAGCGAGAGAGAGAGAAAGTAACTCAATTTGGTCAACAAAAGTTGCATTCATAAGTGATGAATAGTTTGCTGCAGTGTTTCATCTACGAGGTGGGCAGGGAATGTGTTCCGATTATCTTCAATATGTAATTGGATTTTACAAAATGCTTCAATAAATTTCAAATAAAATAATCTTTTCAATTTTATTTAGATAAACTATTCGAAATGTAGAAAATATATGTATGTGTCGTTTAATCCTGATTGATTGTGCAGAAAATTGAGCATTTTGTAATTTATATGAAAAGCTTAAAAATATATTTGGGGAATCAAATTACTTTTTAAAGGATAAACTTAAATAAACAACTTAATTTAGAAGTAAATAGAATTTGTGACAAACAATTTGTTTCAAAATTTTTACAATTTCAATAATAAATTTACATGGGACTAGATGGATAAATTTACATGGGATGTAAATTTCGTAATATAAAAATCTTTGTTATATGAAAACTTTACAATATTGAAATTTCATTATATAAAAACTTCGTTTTAAAAATAAACATAATTTTACAGAAACTATAACAAGTGCCAAAACATATACACTAAACAGAAGTTCAGTACAGGAAATTTCAAGAGCAACAAATGGTGGTCCAATTGCCTTTTACAAGTAAAAAACTTATAGAAGTCTATAATATTCAGAAGTCCAAATTCGCGGAACCACCCAAAATACGAAATATGACATATCAACACAAAGAGAAAATAAATTATAGATCATAAGAACTCCTTATTTAATTATTTTAGCCTTACAAGGATATATTAATTTTGCTCAGAAGTTTGCAACGCATAGAAGGAAGCATTTCCGACTATATAAAGTGAAATTATTCTTGATCAGCACGATGAGCTGAGTTGATTAAGCTCTGTCTCCTCGGTCTCCTCGATCTCCTCGGTGGCCCTCAAAGCTACAGAGCTGAAATTTTTCACATAGGCTTCTTTTTGCTACAGGCATTGTATATCTCGGAATCATCTAGATCGCATGACTATATCATATAGCTCCCATAGGATCGGTCGAGAATAGAGTTCAACTTCCATAACTTTGTTGTTATTCAATCGAATATTATGAAATTTGTTGTTTAAGTGTTTAAGTTTCATCAGAATCGGTTGACTATATCATAGTCATAGCTACCATGGTCTGTGTAGTATAAAATGTTCTTTCGTAAGGAAATTTTTCTTTCAATTAATAAATATATAATATATATTCGGATTTCATTGATCTGAATCCGTCGTTTCGGAATATATTTACAAAGTAAAAAGCTTTGTAGTGAAATTAATAGGAAAACTTTGCTATATACCCAGCAGATTAAAAAACTTTAACATTTTATGTGCATCAAAAGCATCTTTATCGAGTTTCATAGGAAATACCCAAAAAAAAAAAAAACTGTTTTCCATCGCATAAAGACAATTTGTTATTTGAAACTGTTTACAAATTTAACTTCTAAATCTAAAACACGAGCTTAGCATTAGCTGCACTAACATTTAAAAAGTTTATTGTGGAAATTTCAATAATTTAGCTTTACCATAAACATTTGTGGCTAATTATAACTAGAATAGAATATAGAATATATATAGAGCCAAATCCCCCTTAAGGAATACGCCTACCTATAATAGTTTTGTATACCAACAACTTCTATACCTTTTTCTCAAATCGCCCACACACACTTACACCTACAATTTTTTTTAATAACCCACGCAACACTAAGCCAAAGTCTTACATTTATAACTATTTCAACTAATTGCCCTAAGCCTTTAAACAAATTTGTATATGCAATTTTTTTTTTTTTTTTGCATTACTTTGCTTTTAAACTTGTACCCCTTTTAGGTTTTTTCTTGCTTTTTACGCAACTAATCGGATTAGTTAGCTGTTCACCGGACTCTTTCTCTCACCTATGTGCACGTGGCAAAGAGGTGGGGGCGGTAGGGGAAAATTGTCATTGTTGCATTTGACTTTGTTGACTATCGCAATTTTCTACATGAATGATTTGTAATCTCTTTTGACAAGGAGGTAAGGGTAAGTTTCCCATTTCTTTTTTTTTTATTGCTGGAAAATTAATTTAAAATTTTTCTCTGTGGCCATTGGACATTATTGACATTGTTCTAATTAGCAAACAGTTTAGTTTTAATACATTAAGCTACTGGCATTTTAATTAAAAAGTCCTTGGGTATTAATTGATAAAAAAGAAAATCGTAGGCGAGGGCAACTATTGCAATGCAACTAAATAGAAGATAAAGGATGAAGTTTCCACCGAAGACAAATGTACCCTTAATTTTACTCTCTTTTTTTGTTTCATCAGTTTTAAGCGACCACAAGCGTTTACAATTTCTTTTGCTAGTTTATTTTAAATTATACATTTTAAAACTTTGCCATTCTTCAACTACTTTGCCCCGATAATTTATTCTCATTTATTATTTAAACAAAAGTCTGGTTACTCAACACTTTCATTTTCCCTTGACTTTTGACTAATATCCCTGGCTCATTGGCAAAAAAAACTTGGCATCCATTACTCCAAGGAGACCCCCCCCCCCCCCATTCCACTTCTAAAGTCATCTAAATTTGCTTGATGCGAAAAGTTAAGTGGCAAGTTTCTTTTCCTTTCAACAAGTGGCAAGCAATTTGACAGAACAACTTTGGATTTGGACAACTGTCGACAGTAAAACTACCAAGTTGTGTACCATTTTGCACTGAGTGTGTGTGTGTACTCTAGAAATTAATTTAAATGAAATGAAATGCATTGAGTGTGATGCAAAAGACAAATAAAACTTGAAATTGTTGAATAAAACAAAAATACCATGCAGAAATGCTATAAATTAAACCATTAAAGAAGTTTCTATACACTTGCAAAGTTGAAATAAGCAAAAATTTTTAAGAGATCTTTGATACCCAAAAGTAATAATTAATGTTTATCTGACTATAATTGATGACAATAGATATAGATATACATAGTATATATAGTAACTCAATGATATAAGTATAATTTGATGCTTCGTTTTCCTTAGAATTTTACTTTAAAAATTCTGTTGAAAATGAGCAATTTGAAAACAATAATTTTGATAGTTTACATAGAAAATTTACTAACAAATAAGTTTACAAAATTTGCTAAATTTAGTAAGAAAATCTTTTAAAAAAAAGAAGGAATAGTTCCTAGTTCCTTTCTTGGTTTTGTAAAGCGATCGTCGAAAGAATTTGACGATCCTTACACAATCAAATCTCTTTTTATTTCTGGTCCGCCCTTTTTTGGAATATGGATCATGTGTTAAAATTGAATCTAGTCAAAAACAGTTTCTAATTTTTGCTCTTCGTGGGTTAAACTGGTATCGTAATGTTAACTTGCCCTCGTATTCTAAAAGACTTCTTCTAATTAATCTTCCCTCCTTACTTAACCGTAGAGTAATGCTTGGCATTTTGTTTATCCACAGGCTTCTAAATGAACAAATAGACTGTCCTAATCTACTTAATCAGGTCAATCTCACCCAAAATTATGTCCCTTTAACTTTAACATGATGTACTTCAATCTATTCTTTGCATGAACCTTTTCGAGTTCTCTGTTCCGACTACAACCGCCTTTATTCTGTAATTGGATCAGAGTTCTCTATACCTATCCTAAAAACTTGTATTTTAAGATATCTATCTTGTAGTTAGTCTTAATTATTATTTTAGTTGTCATCCGTTGTCCACGCGACTTCGTTTTTCCATGCTGTCTGCAAGGGTTCGCTCTTAGCAGTCATTGTCCTGTTGCCACTAGGACCACTTCAACGTACTGCGTCAACGTGCAGAAGTTAATAACACTATCAACTTTTGCTTATAACAAATAAATTTCAATTATTGTAAACAGTCTACAAGCTGACTTAATTTTCTATATGCAACATTTGTTTTTTTCTGCATAGCAAACTACATAACAAAACCAATATACCCTTCAGTAAGTATGTATAGAAAACTATTCATTTCACCATCTGCCAGCTTCTGTTGGCCTGGTCAAAGAATTTTTATATTTTTTAACATTTTTAAGAAATGGCAAGAAAATTAAGAAACTTTTTCAACTATTTCTTTTTGCAAAAAATTTTTTTTTAAATAGTTTGAAATTCCAAATTTGTTTTCCTATTAAGAACACTGAGTATCAACTAGTTTTTGATGTACAAAAAAAAAATCATAAAATTGTCTATTGGGTATACTTTTAGGCCGTCGAATATAACAGGCTCACAGCAGCCAAAAGTAGGCAACAATTTTACTTTCAATAGGCCATGTGGCAACCAACATTCACCACCCGTTCAGTGGCCCCCTCTCGTTCCGCACCTTGTTTCAAGCAACGTCAATGACAGGCAGTTATCTGGACTGCAACAGCCGGCAAAGTTTTCCATGTCTGAAGTTTGGCACATGGCCAGACAAGGAGGAAGGCAGGCAGGGAGAGAGGCAAACACTCAACAGGGAGCACAGGCTGGCAAAATGATTTTTGCATAGCTTGGAAGAAAATTTTAAATTCGACTTAAAAAGTGCTTAAGTTATTATGTTCTGGACTCAGTCTGGTTCTCTGTTTAGCATTTCCGTTTCCGTTGCACAACCATTCTATGCATTTTTTATTAACTTTACCATAAACCAACTCTCTACGAATTTAAGTCCTAAAGTGCCAAACACACACACACACACACACAACGATATAAAATCTAAGCTATGATAACTTTTTGTTTTGCCCTAGAAAAGAAAAAAAAAAAACAAAAGCAAAGAAAAAGGTATCAAGACGAATCATTTTGTTTACAACTCTCGAGTTATTATTTTAGGATATGCAACAAATTGAATTTCATTTTCCAAATTTGTTGATTTTTAATTTGGCCCCTTCGTTCTTTTGCCTAATAAATTAGATGGGGCACCAAAAGACAAGGAACAAAAAAAAAAAAAAGGTTTAAGACCCTTTAAAGGGTCACTAATGGACATGGGCATAGGCATTGAAAAATCTTGATAATATTATGGCCAGTGTCTGGCAATGTTTAAGCAAAATATTTATACCCTTAAAGAGTAGAAAATTGTAGAAGAAACTCTGACTTAAAATAATATATAAATTTTGATCTAAATAACTGAATATGTGCATATAAAGTTCCAGCTATAGAAGAGTACGTTTGTTAAAATTTATTTTAATATTATTTATATTATTTTTATTTGCTATTTATGTTCATATTTGAATTTCAAATTATTTATCCCAACTTAAGCGTATTAAAAACCAATTCAACAAGCAGCGTAATTTCCCTTAGGTAAATCATTAGTAGAATAAATATGCATTATTATATAGAGTATAGAATATAGAGTATTTCAGAACCTTCCCACTTGCCCAATTTGGCTATGATTAAAAATCTTCTCCTCTTTTTTTTTGCCATTACGTTAACCCATTGCAAAAGTAAAGCTTATTACGCATACGCCGCATAAATCATTCATAAGCTGCATTGCATTCCATGGAAGATTTTTAAGTACAGAAAAAATGAAAAAAAGAAGAAAAAAAATACAGAAACAAATTGCTTGGCTGGCCGCCGCATTAATTGTGGGCCTATTTACATATATTGGCTTTCGCTCTCCTCACGGGTCTTAACTTGATTTTATTGCAATTAAAAATGAGATCGAGTAAAAAACAAACACACACACAGACAGAATAATATTGATTGCAGTTTTAATATGCTCTTTTCAGGTTATTATTAAAATATCTTTTTGGTTTCTACATGAATGTTAATTAAAAGTTTCTTAAAACTTAGTGAAACTTTAGTTCTCGAACTAAAGACTTAAGCTATAGACTCTGCTTTAAATTTGTTAAGAAATGTTTCAAATTTTTGGGATTGAGTTATAAAAAAAAAAAGTCTTAAACTTGACTACAACTGCAATTTTCATCTGTTCTTCGATTAGTTTGCAGTGCATTTTCTAAAGGTTTTCACTTTTCTTTTGTGCAAGTAATCTTAAGTATAAACAAAAATGCCAACTCCATGTCTTATGGACTTTAATCAAGTATTTACATTTACCATGCTAAAAATGTAAGCTTAAACTACAAATGCATCTTTGGTCCAAACGGTTCTCGTTTTTTGGGGTTCTGTTTTCTCCTTTTCGTTTTTTGTTTTTAGTGTGAATCCTTCCAAGCTTAAAGTTAGATTTTTCTATATACATTCCTTGCCATAGAGCATTGTGACTTTTTTTTTGCGCTACAGATAGACAAAGTGTCCCAGACCCTTGGCTGGATTATTATTGACAGCCTCCGCTGTTAGTTTTCCACTGGCATTTCCATTGATATCCAAAGTTGTAGAACATTCCGTCTCAGCAACTGGCTGGAGGCGACTATAGACTCCCGATGGAGCATAGCGTGCATTCATATGGATATCGAGCAGTTTCTTATCCTTGCCCAGCGAGGAGAATGAATGTGAGGAGGTGCGTATTTCCCGAATATTATAGACGGGACTGTAGGCTCGGGCAGGGGAGATGGATACATTGGCAGTTGATTGGTTAATAGTCACTGCTGTGGGCGTGGCTGTGCGCTGATAAAAGTCACGTCGCGTTATTGCACACTCGGTGGAATTATCAGACGAACCAGAACTGCTGGCACACTCATCATCCTCAGCACTTTCACTACTGCTGCAACTGTGCAAATCTTCCGACAAGGACAAATCCGATTCCAGAGAAAGTTCAAGCAGACTGGTGGAATCCTCAACGGTTTCACCTGGTGTCGCATCTGTTTCGTAACTTTGATTGATGGCCTCGTTCAGGTTAGCCAACAATTGGCGGCGTCTGGCATAGTTGGGTGTGCGACGCACTAGAAAATGACAATTCTCTCCTCTCTTCATGCGCTCAGCCTGAGCTCGAAGAGGCAAATCATCCGGATGTAATTTTCTCTGACACTCCTGGCCGGGACAAACTTCATAAAGTGAGAAATTCTCCACTGGTTCCATAGAACTATAACATCCCAGAAGCAAATGCAGCAACTCATCGCAGTTGGTCTCCTCACTAATAACCAGAGACTTGTACTGGGAGCTGGGCTGCAATGCTGACGTGTGAACTCGTATCAAGCCACCCGGCTTTAATTGTAGGCAAAAGCGTGATTCACCTTTTGGATGACATGCCTGCAATATGGCCGGACGGGTGTCTTCATCCAAAACCAAAATAGTTTTCACACCAGCTCGACGTACGGCCACCTCCATGGATAGATAAAAAAGACGTGGATCACGATGACGCATTTTAAGGCTGAAGAGAAGAGAAAACAAATCTTAGTTTTGTTATCTTTTAATAGATGATCCTTAACTTACCGTCTCAGCAGTTGGGCAATCACTTCCTTGCTGGTTGTGTCCCATTGAATTCCCAAAGTTTTGTATTCAATGTCAATCTTTAAGCAGTTTGTATACACTTTAATGGTTGTCTGTAACCGAATAGAGGATAATTTTGTTTATTTTCAAAACACTCAAGGTAAGCTAGTTGAGTATTCTCACCTGTGGCAACTGTTCATTGAGACTGGAATAGCTGGAGGCTCTCGAGGGAGTACGCTGCAAATCTGTGGGTGGTTCTGGACTTCCGCACATTGAACTGGCGCATGAGGAGGTTTGACTTGTCGACCGCAACGAAACGGAATCGGAACGATTGCGTAACGGTGAAATTTGTACGTGTTTCAGCATCTGAAGTGGAACGAGAATATAAAAATTAGAAATTTGATATATGATTGATTCAATATTACTATATATAGATTGATGTAATTTTTAATGCAATATCCATAACAATGCCCAACCACTCAACCCCCTCCACTCCTGCTCATTAATGTTTATTCAACTTTTCATCATCGATTCCTGGAAGAATTATACATATACATATATATACTTTACATTTTGCAACTGTAAATGAAGTTGCCACATCCGCAGCTCCAATAAGAGGCACGTAGAACATGTGGGTAGAGTAAACGAACAAAAAACAAAAAGAAAAAAATTCATCTTTCTCAGTTCTGTTACTTGATAAATGCTGCCACTTTCCGCCATCAGACGACGAGGGTGCATTGAAGCATGCAAATAGATGGAGGGGGGGAACGAGAGTTTCCAAAGAGTCTCTTCAACCGAAGCGAGGGAACCTAAGGGCTTTCGGTGATGTATTGAAATTAATAAAAGGGGCTTGGGGTAGCGCTCGCGTTGACAATGAGCCATGAAAAGTGAAATGGGGCAGGGAGCAAACGGCCAGATACTGACTGCAGCACAATTCGCTTCCCGACTCACCTACGTCACTATGGAAAATTGTCTGACATTTGATTGAATGCTCAGAATGCGCCGAATCTCAGACCCTTTTTAGACTCAGCCAGGCATTGAGAGATGTCGAGGCGTGCCGCATTGTAAAGCGTTTGTAAGCGGAAGTTGTTCGATGGTACCGGCTCAACATCCGGTTGAAGAGCAAACTCCCTAACCCCCCCTCTCACTCTCTCTCTCTCTCCCTCTCTACTCTTGTTCTTTGTGTGTGGGCTCCTGCTGCTATTAATTGCTAACTCTCCGAGCATATGGCAAAAAACAAAATGCTCTCCTTTTTGCTCAATTATTTGCATTAATAGAGAAACCCGGCAACATTAATTAAAATGCTCAAACTAAAATAAAAAAAAGAACTACAAAAAAAAAATGATTGCGCGACTTTCACACGATTAATTAGAACTCAACATGGTGCCCCAGTCGAATATGAGTTGAGGATGGAGGAGGATGCCTCCAGTGGCAAGTGAACCATAACGAACCAGCATAAATTTCAACAAGCACTGGAGCAATGCACATGATACGAGGCAAGGCGAGGCAAAAAGAAAAAAAACTCCCTTCACTCCGCCCCCCCAACAGATTGTGAATTGTGACTACAGATTGTTGGCATGTTGAAAGGGGTTACGAAAGGGTGGGGGAGGGGACGACTGCTGCTGCTGCTCCCGCAATTAGCGGCTAATGTTGCAAAGCTTCACGCAATGATATCATGGGTCAGTGGCAAATGAACTTTTGCCTCTCCTTGAAATGATAATAGAAAATTTATAATATGACATATTGAGAACATTTCGTTTACATTATCTTATCATTAAGATTTCCATTTACTTTTTGTTTATGTTATATTAAAGTTTAAAAGAAATATTTAGGTACATTTTCTTTTCTTTTCTTTTCTTTATTTTTCAGCCCAATAAAAATCAAACTAATTGAATTCAGTTGGCCTTATTGCTGTTACCCTAACCAAAATTCAAGAAATTTTTCTGCCAAGACCCAAATTGAAATGCAAATCAAATAAATTAATTTCTAACACGAGGAGACACAACAAAAAAAAAAGAAGAAAAACACCTACTCACCAAAGCATGAGGGGAAAAAGGAGGAAATCAACATCGTTAAAAGAAAATTGAATTAGAAAAATCGCATAAAATTTGTAGGGGGGAGAGCAAAGCAAATGTAACATTGGAATGAGAATGGAAAACGATTTTCCGATCAAATTGTTAGTAAGAGAGAGAAAAGTGCCATATCAATATTTCAGTATTGAGCCTAAGATTGTAAAGATATTGAACTTTAGCACTTGTCTGGCTATGATAGTGTTGGAACTTTTCCAATTATTCCATCAATATATGGATAAAAGCTAAGGTCAGAGGTCAACTGCAACTTGCTGCAAAAGTCGCATAAATTCCAGAAGGCCATACAACAATATGGCAAGACAACTCACTGAGAGTGACTGATACTAAAAGAAGGCAATGGGCATTACACAAGTTCCAAACAGAAGCAGGACAATGAGACACAGTAGCAACAACAACAACAGCAGCAGCAACATCAGCAGCAACAGCAACATCAGCAGCAGCAACAGTAACACCAGCAACAACTAAGCAAAAAGAGCAATAAAATCCAACTGAAACTTGGATTTGTACTCAGACTGGTAGATGTCCTCGTGGAGAACTTGTAAGGAATGTTTTAATTTTAAGTTTTTTTCTCTCTTTCTTTCTCTCTGTCATTGCCTCCCTTTCTCTCTTTATTGTTTTTCTTGGTATATACTTTGAATTTGACTTTGAGTTCTTGTTTTTTTGCATTGCACGCACCGTTGAGATTTATCTGGCTCGAAGCGAGTGATAAAAATCGCCTGGCCCTTGGCATGACATGTCCTTGAACCTGTGCGAACACAGAAACTTTGTATTTTCTTTATCAACAGGCAAACATCCTTTATCATTTTCACACATTGTGCCCATCCCTTCCCCACCCCTCTAAAGGCATTACGAGTATTGATTGAATTAACCAAGGAAACTGAAAATGAAAAATGCCAAAATACTTTCAAGGCCAACAGACCAGAAAAAAAGGGCCAAAAGCAAATCCTTTATAAAAAGCATACACAAAAAAAAGGACATATAACAAGTGGCTGCTTAAGACTTTGTAGGAAAATCAACTTTTAAAGTAACCAAACGACAAACAATGTTGCGACTTAACACTTTTTTCCCCCCCTTTAAGGTTAAGGTCTTGTGTGAGACAGGCTGGCTGGCTTCACTGATAAGATTTTACTGTCATGTTTCTGTGGTCTTTATTAATCATAGACTCCTCCAAGCGTTTGCCCAAATGTGGCCATCATTGTCACCAAGCAAATGTGATGTGCCCTTGATGATGATGATTCCCTTTGCCACAAAATGAAAAATCACAAAGCCAAAATGCCAAAATGCCAAAAGGACGAACAACGAAAGAAGACAAAGAAATGAACATTGGGAAACATAATTTGCTTACTAGACATTGCCAAATGACTTACAAAATGTGACTAGAATAAAAGAAAAAAAGAAGAACAAAGTTATAAAGAGAGATGGAAAGACAACAAAATGACAATATTGATTCATAGCAAAATACTCGAAAATTATACAAATATTTATATGAAACTTTTAGCAAAGGAAATGCTAATCAAACTTAAGATTGAAAATATTTTTGATTAGTTTATGATAAGATTTAATTATTTTAATCTTTTAATTAAGTCAACTTAATATCTGACAAAGATAAATTCAAACTTTGTTTCTTTTACCTTTTGTGTTAAAATTTAAATTTTATAAAATTTTCATGTGAAAACGCATGCAAAAATCCGTCATTTGCAATCTGTGACCATTTCCGTTAGTCAATATTAAATATGAAAACATTTTCATAATCATTTAATATTTACAATCCAAATAAAATGGATTAATATAAAAAAAAAAAGAAGAACTTTTTTGCTTGCTTGTCAAACATTTGCCAGCTGACCCCTGCCATATGGTCAATGGAAGGGAAATCCGCCACAGCAAAAGGGTAAAAGTCAATTATTTATTGGATTGTTTAATTGTGCTTCAAAATGTTTAATTGCCAAGCAAAAAAAAAAATCATTTAACAAAAAATAATAAAACAAACTCTTCGAAGGTCTTTACTTTTGGCATTTGATGATTTTTTCTTTTTTTTTTTTTTTGCCGCAATATTCAACGAAGCATTGCAAAAGCTTTTCGTGGTTTTTGTGTGCGACTTTTAATTCATTTCTTCCTTGCGTCTTGCCGCTCGTCTTATTTAGTATTTCTTAGTATAAGTCTTCTTTCGTTGAGTGATTTTTGATGTTTCACTTTATGCTTAATTTATGCTTCATAATCTCGATAAGCAAAGCGAAAAAATAAAAAAATCAGTTGCTTTTGATGTTTAAACTAAAATATATGAAATTAATTAAATTTATTTAAACTTTTTGCTTGGAATATAATTTTCCTATTTACAATTATAGAAAAAGGCATTACTAATAGAAAAGGAGAAGAGAATTCCTTAAGAACTACCAAAATATCTACAATTTTTCCTTAAATCTCACTCACAAAAATATTTTCATGCAAAATGAAGTGAAACTTTATTTTTCAACGCCTTAGGAGAAACGAATTTTGTTTTACAAACACAACCAAAATTGAAACAAAAAGTTTTAACAAGTTTATATTAGATACTCCAACCCAATATACTTGGGGAAAAGCAGCTCATTGAGGTGAACTGGCTCATTCGTTCTTTTTTTCGAAGTGAGCCAACTCACTCATATGGCTCACTGGCTCACTTGTAGATAGCTTATAAGTTCACTTTGCAATCGCCAGTTGAGCGAACCATAAGAACTAGTGTGCCAAAATGAGCTAGTGTGCCAAACTGAGCTAGTGTGCCAAACTGAACTAGTAAGCCAAACTGAGCTAGTGTGCCAAACTGAACTAGTGAGCCAAACTGAGCCATATTGAATGAACAAGCTCAGTGGCTCAGTTCAGTGAGCCATTCATTTTGGCTCACTCACTCATGAGCTACACAAGTATACAACCCAATAAAGAATTTTTTGTTAATAACGCAGAAAGAAAAAAAAAATTGCCCAAATTAATTGAGATTTTCCATCCAGCAAAACCGCAAAGTAAAGCGGATTTCATTAAAGTGTAAAATCAACTTTTATTTCCAGTGTATGTAAAATTCATTCTATTTTTTAGCATTAAAGCAACGTTATTTATTTTCAACTATTATATACCGCAAAATATTTCGAGACCATAAAAAACACTTCTTTATGAACTTTTAAACGTAATTTAAACCAAACTGTTCGCCCACACCGAAACGCAAAACAAAAATAGAAACTAAAGAAAATAGTAATAAAAAAAAAAACTGAAATGGATAACCGCAGAAGAAAAAAAGCCCGTTGGAACATTCATATATGTATAAAAAACGAGTTGCAAACTGTCTCACTAACATTTATAATGCAATGGTTAAGCTGGTCTATTTATTTATTTATCTTTGGCAGTAATTTTTCTAGCGTTTTTTTTTCTGTTGGTTTTGCTCATTTCCATTTTGCCCTTTTTATGGTTGTTGCTACTCTTTTTTTTTTTTTTTGTAAGCCGCTTAGTCTGTCAATTATTTTTTTTTCCTTTTACCCCTTTGGTGAGCAATTAAAAGAAAAAAAAAAAAGGAGTTTGGGAAAAATGCAAATGGCAGTTAGTGTTAACTTTTCGCCGCTAAATTATTTTAGCTTTACACTTGTAGAAAATTCTTAAATATGTACTTTTAAAAGATTCTGTTCTTAAGTCTGTTATTTGTTTTTTTTTTTTCTACAAGAAGCACATTAACTGCTTTTTAATTGGCGGCGGCGGCGGCACTGCCTGAAGGTAAAATATGAAAGGCGAGTAGCCGAGGCCCTTACTCCGTTTCTTTTTTTGTTAATTTTTTTGTATGCCTTTTGTTTTTATTAAAAATGAAAAGCTTTAAGCATTGTTTAATATGAAAAGAAAACTACGTTGCTCATTAAAAGTGGGTGAAACTGTGGGCGACTTCTTAGAACCAAGAATCTTTTAGTTAAAAATAGTACGTAAGAAAAGCCAAGGCAAGCCAAGTATTAAGTTTACTTAAGAGAAACTAAAGAACGACAGTAAAACATGCAAAAGAAAGGAAGAAGAATAGTTTTTCATTACTTTTATATTAAACAATTTGTTTTTAAGCGTTGCCTTTGAAGTATGTTTAGCAGTCATTATGCAAAACACGAGCAGGAGATTAACATGGAAATGCGTTTTGTGAAAATTCCCATTACGCATACGCCGCATGTGTTATATAAAATAATGTTTCAATGGGGGTAGGGGAGGGGGGGGGGGGGGGAGGATGTTGTCAGGTGTTGTCACAGTGTCAAAATTGCATAAGTGACAACCTTAAAAGTGTGGCTGGGCGTGTATATGTACATGTGTATATGCCTGTGTGCTACAAATAATTTGCAATTATTTAGAGCATGCTTTTAGGCTTTCGCTAGGGACACACACGGATACACGCATACACACGACCATCTCTTATTTCAGTTGATGTCAATTCATGGCAGCGTTTGTTTAAAACTTGTGGTCAAAATTGCAACGGCAATGACATTTCATTTGTTGGTTTTTGTCACCTAATCATTTGCATTACTTTGCATACATTCAATTGCGATTGCAATTTTATTTTCATTTGAAATTTCAAAGAGGATATACGCAGCTGACTGATGTGGAAATTAGATATGCTGCTTATCATACTTTTTGCTTAACGGAAATATGATCAAAAATTACATAGTTATTGCTTAAACAGTGACTGAATTTCCAATTTAAAAGTCTTGACTGTATATTTCTACCATTTCCATTGTACCGGAAAAAAACTTCATTAACATGCCCTTCCTTTTCCTAAATCATTTTAAATTAAACCGACATTCTTTGTCAGGCAAATACAATGCACGAATAAACACAGTTTCAACACATCGCTTCTGGGCAGTAAAGGGAGAGAGGGAAATGCAAGGGAGGGGTATAGAACAAATACGCCCTCATTTTGCCAGAATTCATAAATTGCACATTTTAAAAGTGTCGTAAATTTTGCGTAGGTGCAAGAGCCAACTATGAAATTGAATCGAATGCAGTAGTCTCTCATATATTCAACCGACACGAAATACCCACACTCCCACACACAGCCCCACACGCATACACACTCCAATTTGCCATTGCATACTTTAGAGCGCAAAGTTTTTGGCGTAGCTCGTAAATTTCACACCAAGTTTGCTCCAGCTCCAAAGGCAGTTTGGGGCATGGCCCTTTGGGGCAGAGGTAAAGATTTAGAGCTTTATTAATAATTGCATATGATTTTCGGGAAACATAAGTCGCATCTGTGTATACGTACGTTCAGGTAACCATAGATAATAAATATGCATCTTAGTTGGACATGGAATTATTAAGAAATTTCAACTGTATACGAAAGTTAAATTGTAGACTTTATTCAGTTTAAATTTAAATAAGATTATTTTGTTTATCTTTCAAATTTAAAAATTTCCAACTTTTCACATAACTAATTTATGCAACTAAAGTTGTTAAACTAAAGTTAAAGTGCTAAACTCTACACTTTATGCAAAATCAAAGTTCAACAAAACTATAATTCGTTTGCTCTCTTCATTTTTCTTTTTAAATAAAATTTAATTAAATTTATACACTGGCATATTTAATTTCATTTCTAACTGTTAAATTTATATATGTACATATATGTAGATATATTTTCCCATATACACATTGCATTCTAATTGAATTTCCGATTTGCTTTTTATGAACATGGCGCTATGAATGTTTACACTTCCTGTAAGTAACGCACCCAAAAAAAATGTAAGACAACAACACAAATTAATGGTTATTTCCACTTCCATTTCCCCTTCTCGATTGAGGTCTCCCCCTCCATACTTGCTAGGTGCGGCCATTAGAGGAAAACTTATTAACAAACTACTTTGAGGCCACATGTGACCTCCGGCCTCATCACTCCCTGATTCTCTTTATTTCTATCTTTCCCGTTTCCCCAAAACTCCAAAAAAGGAAAAAGGAAAATTCTTTAGCCCACACCCAAAATAGGAAGAGTAAAAAGAAAAGTTTCAATGAGGGTGAACAAAAAAAAAAAGGAAAAGCAAAAGAAAAGAAAAAATGATGGAGGAGGGTTGCTGCTTCACCTTCTTCTGCTTCATTTTCTGGGATTGTGCGGGGCGTGGTTTGCGTATGTAATGTGAGTGATTTGCCTCCCCCCACCTCCCTCAACAACCATTGAAAATTGATATTACGTGAGAAGAGGCATAACAATTTGTTGGGATTTTCACTTTGACAAAATCAGCAAAATGATAATGCCTAAAGGGGATGAGCAATTGTTGCACAGTGAAGTGATAAGGGCATTGGTTGATTTGAAGGAATTTCTCTTTTTGGAGTTGAAGTGCTTCAATTAGCCCATGTTCATTGTGAGATTGGAATATAAATAACTTACTTGCTCAACTCACTAATTCAATATTTCTTCATTCAACTAGATGCCTATTTAAATGCTTAAGCATTTATTATAAGCATACATTAAGTTTTTCCAACCACCTTGGCATCTCTCCCCCTGGCGCATTTACCGGATGCCAACAACTGCATGCATACTGAACCAGTTTGTGACATGCAAAAAAAAAAAAAAAAAAAAACACCTTATGTTGTAAAGTATAAATCATATCTTAAAGAATTTATGCAGTCAGGCAAATTCCTTAACCGCAAACATGTTTTCAACGGAAGTGACTAGAAAATACATACATATATCTACCGCCATCCTCCGACTAACTCTCTCTCTCTCTCTCTCTCTCTTTGTATCTATCTTGCAATATGTCTCTTTGGGTTCTGTTACTCCAGCAACATAATAAGTGTATTTGTATGGGAAGTGATTTCTTCCAATTTGACTTCCTGTTTTCAGCCCCGCCAAGGATGCACTTAATAATCATCGATGTCTTGTCTGCAGACAAAGGCAACATCAGCGGCTATCTAATTGTGGCTCATTCGAATGGTTGTGCGTAAAGTGTATCTTTGCGTTACTTTAAACGACTTTTATGTCTAGCTTGGACAATTTCCGTTGATACACAGACTGGTTGTATTATCAATTTACAAATTAAATTTCTTAAAGCCATTTAAATGTATCTGAATACATCGCGTTACTTCCCTTTGTTTTTATTCAGTTGCTTTCAACCTTTGTCCTTTGCTCTTTGGATTTCTATTTGCTGTCAAATTATTTGCTCTGGAATTTTAGACTATTAAAAACGAGGACAACATTTTTGAGCGCCGTCGCATTACGCAAAATATTCTGATGATTTTTTTTTTCCTTTTTCTACTTCTTTTGATTTTGGTTTTCATCCCCCTCTCCCTTCTCTAAGAGCCTCTGACAGAAGCGCGAACAAAACCAACAAAGACCCCCAAAAAGGAAAAAAGAAAGAGAAAAAAAAAATAAACCTCAACTGAAAAGGTAAACAAAAGCCGCCAAAGGAACTAAAGGCATGTGGCTGCGCAGCGAAGGTTAGAGGGGGGGAGAGAAGGGACATAACCAAAGAATGAGAATGAGAACGAGAACAAGGCAAACCAGTTCGCGTCCAGCTATTAATTTTTATTTGTCTTGTCATTTAAAGCATTCCAAGTCACATTCACATTACGGCCTGTTGCTAAGCCAAGCCAAAGCTGAGGCTCAAATTACCTTATAAATAGTTTTTGCTGGATCATAAAAGTCGGTAAAGACTGCAAGATGATGATAATGCAGTAGCCGGAGTAGCAAACTTACCTGTAATGAGAATAAGAAAAGGCGTTAGAGAAAGATATTTAAATATGCTTAATTATAAGGTGAAATAGCGGAGATAGAGAGTTGCTCAGGACATTCGATGTTAATAGAAACCTCTTTAAAAGGCAAAAAATTAAGATTAATAAGTTTAATAAATATTGCAAACACTTTGTAATTACAAATAAAATAGTTGTAAATCAATAAACTTTTTAAAATTAATAATTAATAATACAATTAAGCCCTCCAGTGCCTTAGATCTCTCCTTTATAGATCTCTTGTTGGCATTTACTCAAAGAAAAACTTTATTTTTGAAATTAGTCTGATACGAATATTTTAATATTATTATATTTTCGATATTTTCAAAACATTTAAATTCCTAATAAAATTTAGAAAATCTAATTTTAAAGAATTTATTTCGCAAAAATATTAATAAAATCATTTTTTCAAGTCTTTTTTAGGGGTGATTATATATTGGTATATTTAAAAGAAATTTACTAAAATTTATACTAATTAATTCCTTATCAAAAATTTTACAAAGCTTTGCCCATTTATTATCAGTTTATACAATTAAATGCTATAAAACATAAAATTTAAGACAGTAAACTATTTATATTCTTCACTTGTTTTAAACAGATTTCGTTAATATGCATTTTTCAAAAGTAATCAATAACCTGCTGCTGCTGCTGCTGCTACACAAATTACTGCGCTTATGGAAAGTGCAACTGTTTCCAGTTTCCCATGCCCACGACAGACACGCGACAGCTGCCACTGCCACTGCCCCAAAAGATCGCGCATATATAAATGATGGAAAACCATATGAGAAAATCTGCCAAAAACAAAAAAATAAAAGACAAACTGGAAATGAGAAAAGCGTAGCAGACAAAACAATCTGGCCACCACTCACATGCATATGCTACGATAACTCGCATATCCATGAGATACACTTGATATACCCGGCAGCTGACTTGCAGTCCTTTGCCCATATATATAGATAGGCAATCCCAGAGATAGCAAAGACTGTGGGAATTTCGCTATGAGAAAGTCAAAGGCAGCTGATGATCTGCCGAACTGATGTTGCTATACAAGTGTATGTGTGTTTGTGTTTGTGTGTATCTGCAGCTCTTCACATGCTGCGATCTGTGTATCTGTATCTGAATGGTAGCAGGTAGCTGCGGCAGCAACAACAACAACAAGAGCGAACAAAATGTGCGTTGTGCACGACATGTGGAAAATGTGCATGGAAATGGAAATGAAAATGGGAAATGTAATGCGATGATGTTTTCCCTATAAAACAAAAAGGAAAAACACAGAATCTAGAGTTGAGGGGGACCTATTAAAAATCCAAATCAACTCCAAAAAGGAAATCGTCGGCTGCATTTCAAATGTGGAGCAGATTTATTTTTTTTTTTGAAAAACTTCAAATAAATCTGGAATCAAAAACATTTAAAATGCAAATACAATTTCCTGTTATGAAGAGCGGAAGTTGTGGAGAGCAGATTTTCCATTGGTTTTCAAGTTGAAAGGTCAGCTGGCTGGCTAACAAGATCTATTTAGATTTCCATTGTCTCTGTCTAAACGCCCACAATTAGAAGATTTTTCATGGTTTTTCTCCTGTAGGTGTGAAAAGGGGTGTGAGTCGTAGACAATTGTTTGTCTCTCTACCATTCTTCGGCCCCGTTTTTTTTTTTTTATCTTTCCAGGTAAGGAGAGGCTCTTCTTGTCAGCATATTGTCTAACCATAAGATTGATGCACAACCATGAATGTTGATAAGAGTGAAAGAGAGTGTGGGCTGGAACTTCTTCGAACAGAAATGCATGGAAATGGTTTTAGTTCTGAAATGTTAAGCCAACTTTAAGATCTAGTTTTGGAAATGTGTAGGCAAAGGGTATTGCGCAAACTTCGTTTGAGAAAGTGCTTAAAGAACTATGAAAAATTGTTTCACCTAGGTAAAAATTTCCCTTATGTTATACCATTTTCGTTTTTTAATAAAACTTTATGTTTACTCATGTTTAGCACTAATTTCTTTATATCAAGATTTTCTTAATCTTTTTCAGTTCTTTTTCAACTATTTTTTTCGATTCTTTCTAGCCATCATAAAGATGACTTTTATTACGCTCAACTTCCTTTTCGGGGCCTTCTTCTTCTGCTAATTTGATGTCATTGTCATTTCATAACTTTTTATTGACTTTTTTTTTGGTCCAATCATTTTTCTTATTTTCCCTTTCATTTGATTTGATTTTGATCATTCATCAATTAAACTCTCATCGCCTCATCTCGTTGAATGCCTCAGGAGCTCACTTCCTGTTTGTGGCAAAGAATAGAAACAAGTCAACAAAAAAATAAGAAGTGAAAGAATTTATTAGCCCTTAAAATTTGTTCATTCTACTTTTCTTTTCTCCTTTTTGCTGGTGATTTGTCATTTCAACAATTGCCAGGAATGAGTGGACAAATTCTTTTGATATACCATGTAGATGGTGCAATATATTTGACAGGAAGTTGATTGTACTTAAGCATTGCTTACATATTGTACAAGTATATATTGTTATATAACCTCTATGGCCAACATAATGGCATAGCAAAAACGTTCCTTTTCAAGTAATTTAATGAGATCTGGCTCTAAAATTCATGGGAAGTTTGGCCAAAAAAACGAAAAAAAAAAAATACAAATTACCCTAAACTAAACTAGTTTTCTGTTTTGTACGAAAATGAAGTACGAAATGGAATTACATAAAAATTGTTGGATTTTTTTTTTGTTTTGTTGTTTTGTTGTGGCTCTTGACTTGGTTTCTTATGCCAACTAAAAGATAAAAATTTGTTTTTTGTTTTTTTGCTTTGGTTAATTTTAAGTAACTTTTTCCCCTTTGCCTGTTTGTTTAGTACAGTTACAAACTTAATTGTTTTTACCCAGCAACAAGTTATGAGTAGCAGCATCTTAACAACAATTTTTTTTCTTTCTCTCTCTTTCTTTTCTTATTTGTGAAATGTTGCTGGGGCAGCATGGCAAGTGAGTAAGTACAGGAAGATGCAAAAAAAAGAAAAAGAAAGAAAGAAAGAAGAAAAAATAAAACAGCATCTCTTTACTTGGTATTTGTCACGCTTTGACGTAGTTGCCCGACGCCCAAGTCCGTCACTGCAGCACGCGTCGCTTAGTCACATCAGTAGAGATGGTAGAACTATACAGAACTGTATATATATATATATATATGTATATATATAGATGATAATGACTTTCATTCACAATTCCTAAGAAGCAATAATTATTTTTATATCAACAAAAAGTGCATCAAGTGAAGAGTATAAGTGATTCCCCTTACTAAAAGTAAAAACTAAAATTTCAAAATAAGTTTGTATTATTATTGTTCTTGCATTAATAATGCACCCTATCAATGAAATGAACTTTACCCAGATATCATTCTTTTTTTAATTAATACTCTCAAGGTTTTTGTATTGATAAAATTTTGTATTTATATGTCGTAAGGTTGCTTTGCGTCCTTGAATGGCTGGTTACTGGAGTATAAAGTAATTAATAAGAAGAAAAAGAATTGCAAACTTTATTACATCGATAGAACTATCGTTTATGTGTATGTAAAACATAAATTTCTGATTCTCTTAAATAACTACAAAATTAAGTTAATTCAGTAAGGAAATGCCGATTCTGCTCACTAAAATTTAGAAACTCTTCTATAGTCGTTGTATTTACAACTTCCTGTTAGCTTAAATATTAATTTAATTGAAATTAAAATGTTCTCTGTCTAATAAACAGTTTTTGTGATGTTTTTCTTAACCATCTACAAATTGTTAGAGTGAATTCATTACAAAATAATATGTAAAACCTTTGTATTGTCTTAGTAACGCAACAAATTATGTAAATTTCTTCAACTCTCTAATCTAATCACTATTCTTAGACTTCTAATAGATAGTTTCTATTTGCATTTCCTCTTTGTCATCACGTGCCCATCTCTATGTATGTATGTGTCTCTGTATATCTATGTATGTGTAGTTCAATGTTGTTGTGTATTGCCTTGTCGGTCTTTGACTTTGTGCTGCGCTTTTCCGCGTTTGTCAACAAACTTTGTGGTTGCACTTGTTGTTGTTGTTGTTGTTGCTTCCTAGGTAACTCTTGTTGTTGTTGTTGCTAGCTTGGAACATGTTGCTTAAGGTGCACTCACCTCAAAGCAATTTTGTTGCCATTACTTTACAATACTTGGGCAAATGACTTGTCGCTGTCACTGTTGTTGTTGTTTTTGTTAATAGGAGTTGGGGAGTGGGGGGAAAAGAAAAGTTGCATCTTTCGCTTTAGTATTTAGTGGAAAAATAGTTTTAGTAAGTGTATTAACTGTTAATGCGCTTAAGTTGCAGCTGCAGCTGACCATTTGTCGGAAATAATATGATAAAACAAAGCCATAGACAAAAAAAAAAACAAAAAAATATAATTTTATATATGTATATATATATATATAGGAAATCTCGCTATGACACTCAATTAAACTCAATTGTTCCATTAATTAATCAATTATTCATTTTTTTTTTCATATTGACCAACAATTATTGCGAGTTCTCTTATTACTGGAAAATGTTGACTGGGCCACTTGATAGAATTTTACATTACCATTGACAAAAGAAGTGAAAAAATTTTCAATTTTTTTCAAGTGTTTTCTTTTTTTTTTTGTGGTTAATATGATAAAATGATAATGTAAATGACAAAAAATGTTAATAGACTGGCAAATCCATAATATATTAAATATGAATGCATTAAGAAAGTCGGGTATACCCGTTTTAGTTATACCCTATGCTAAAAAGATTTGTTAAAATTTCATTTAAATATTAGAAATCGAATCTAGAACATATAAAGTGATGCATTATTCAAATTTATATAGAACATTTCAGATTATGAAATACAAAATTGAAACCAAATATTTTATAATTAATTTTATAAACTGAAATAATATTTTTAAGAATTTATTATAAGACTTTAGAGTTCATTAAGGGCATAGATTTCTTTATAGAACTCAGTCATTTTTTGATTCAGATTTAAAATTTTTATTAAAAATTAACTAAAGGGAATAAAAAGTGCACTAAGTTATTAAAATGTCATTAATAATTTTCCCTTTATCTCTCTCTCATCACTCTCTCACACACATGTTTAAAATTAATTAAATGCAATTCTTAAATTATATGCACTCTGATACACATAAACTTATATACATTTCTATATATATAATATGGAGCGAAAAAAAGCTACCTTCTGTCATTTTAAATATAATAAATTTTCTCGTTGGCTCCGCTTCAAAATGAAAATCCTGTCATATTTCATTGCCTTTTGTCGCCTCATAAATTCAAAAAAAGAGAACCCAAAAAAAATAGAGGGAGAGAGAGATGAGAAATATCTAAAAATCGCATAAACCTTTCAACTCTAGGCGGAAATTATAAATTCAGAGCAAACAACAAAATCTTTTTACACAATTTCGATTTCAGTTTTTCCAATGAAAAGGTAAGTGTATTGTTTTTTTTGGTGTCGGTTCATCCATTCTTTATGAAGTTCGTTTGTCAATAAATTATTACAACACCAAAGCAATGAAAATGGTTTTCAGTTGCAGCTGATTGCACATTTTGTAAGCTTAAAATGAAAATTCTATACAAATTCAGTAAATTATCTAAACAAAAACGTTTTGTTTTTTCCCAAAAAACAAAAACCTAAAACTGATGCAGTCTCACAAATTGCGATCAAGGCAAGGTCGTTTATTGTCTCGACTGACAAACAAATTGCACATTTGTTCACATAAATCACAAAATGGAGAGAAAAAAAAAAACACTATCCCACATTTAATTTTTTCTAGTCATTCTCTCTAATGCCTTCAAAGTCACAACAGACATAAACTAATCATAAAATATGCTCAAGTCTTTCAAAATGCAAATGCATCTACACTTCAGCTCCCAGAATGGATATGGATATACATACATATAGATACAAATGTATCTTGTACATATGTTTCCAGTAAATTCCAAGAAGGAACTCTTAATGAAGTTATAAAGCAGAGTGGCGGAGGGGGGGTAGAGATCTTTAAGAATTGTCTGCCTGCACGTCTGCACAACAAAATATCTGATATATGTATATCCAAGGGTAGCAATATTTATTTTTATAAGCACTCTTTTGTTTTGCTCCTCCATAAATATATGAACGGCAAAAGCCTTCCACTTAAACCAACAGACGATTAATTTTTCCATTTTGTGTTTTTATTGGAGTGTCGATTAAGTTGTTTTAATATTAAGACTTTTCTCCCTCTAAAAAATTTGTGTGATATATGAATATGAAAGAGGAAAAGGGAAATCGGAAGATAGAGACCCATTTATAGTCAACAGACGATGCCCGATAAGAAGAGAAGTTATGAAAAAAATATATAGGGTTCTCTTTGCCATGAATCACATTTGTAGGGCAGCAGAGTATAGAGATTGGTTCTCCAGTTCCAAGCTAATTTTAATTGCTATGCAAAGAGAAATTATTATTGTTATCGGAAATAAAAACAGTTTTGCTGTCAATGGAAAACAAAGTCAAGGCAATGATAAGTTCAATGCAAAATCTACATTACTCCTTGGCAACAAAATGCAATTTAAATATTCACAAAGTACAGTTCTAATTACACTCCTTTTTTTTTTTTTTATATCGTTTCTTATGTATGTATATGCCAAGTCCTTGCCACAAATCACTACCCAAAAGGAGAAGAAAAAACTGTAAAGCCAAAGCGTTTCCCACACAAATTTACAAACGCACAATTAAGTCGCCTGGGAGAGTGAGAGAGGGAGAAAATTTTGTATCCAAATGGAGCTTCCTGCCCTTGCTCCACTACCCCAACCCCAACCCCGACCCCGACTCTGTCACTCATTGCCACTCATATGAAATGCCAACGAAGACATCAAGTTGTCACTTGGCAGCCAGTGGCAACTGCCAGTAGTCAGTTGTTGGCTATGGCCGTAGCTCACAGGGCCAACAGTAACAGCTTTTAAGTTGGTTAATTTGTCAAAAGAGTTGCCAGCAAAAGAAGCTCAAGAGGAGGGACTCCTAAAAAAAAAGGAAAAAAATTGCAAAAGAGAAGCAAAAAAATGCAATTGTGCAAAGAGTTCTCCTTTTTTCTTTTTTCTTCTTTTTCGGGCCCTTTAGATGAGGACCGAATGTCTGTGCCAAGTGTTTGCATTTTTTGGTAGCCAGCAGAGAATGACTGGCCAACTGATGTACTGAAATTAATCACGCTCAAATAGACCTCTAAAGTGGGACTTTAAACTGTGTGGGCTCTTCCGGTCTTTAGACCAAAAGGCAACCAGAGTTAACAACTGTACACGCATATCGATTACGGTCAAATTGTGTATCTGTATGTATGTACATGGGGAAACAAGTAAAAGTTCCATACAAAGTTAATGAAACCCAGTAACAACAACAACAACTAAAGTAAGTCAATCAACTTTTGTAGTTGATAATGCCAACATTATTCCCACAGTACAAACAGTACAAATTCCTGTCCCAGGATAGAAGACAAGAGATCAACTCTTAGTGGCAGCTCTGCGGTTGCATTTTGCGGTTTGCATTTCGATAAAGAAAACATCTTCTCTTTTTTAGCCGGGCGTGAGAATTTGTTGTTTTTTTTTTTCTTCATCATCATTGTTGTGTGTGTTTGTTTAAGCTTGAGGGGCACGTGTTTTACCCACTGTAGAAAGTAAATCTGTTTAAAAGATAAGACTCTGGTTTTACGATTCAAAAATAAACTAAATGAAAGGTTAAAAGAAGCTACTTAAACTGACCCTAATGGTTGATCCAACCAACAACTGATGAATGAAAGAGAGAAACTGTGTGAGACATTTTCTGTCAAAAGAAAGTTTCGAGATAAACTCTGATTAACAATAAACAAAGTAACCAAAAAAGAATCAAAAACTACATTTTAAGGAAATAAGATGAATTCCCCAAGATCTACACTGAGAATTCATCATCCATGAAAGATTGTCCATCTAGATAAATGAAAGATATTAACAAGTTTATTTTATTTTTGTGCTCAATTCGAAATTCAAAACTTGTACACAAATATTTGCATTGAGAGTTTCCAAGAAATCACTTGCTAACCTCGATAACATTTTTTTCGAATGACTAATTTTAGTTTCTCTGTCTCTCTCTCTCTCTCTCATCAAATATTCAATATCAAATCATTTAGCACAAATTCTATGAACCCACACAATTGGGAAAACTATCTATCTACGCAAAACCAGTTGCCATATAAATGTAAACATTATTGTTTTATGGCACATCGTTTAACGTATTATTATTTCACAGTTAACGGCTAACAGTTTTTTCATCCTCCTCCTACTTTGCTTTTTTGTTAATTAATTGTTAACAAAACGTAGTGTCAACAGCATAAGGCAAAAAAATCAAGCAAAATCAACTATCTCTCTTTCCCCCTTGGCAGCGCCAACTTTCAATTTTTTTGCTGAGACATCAAAACGAAACGAATTCGCAGTGCACACGTGGAAAGATCTTGAAGACTTTAAGATACCCTACGCTACTCTAAAAATGTTTATGGTTAACTGTTAATAAGCCTAAATAAAAGAGTTTGCTATCTATTTACTGGATCATTGTGACTTTAACAAACAATGCTCACTCTTTTTATATGGAATTGATATATAGTTCATGTTAAGTATCTTTTTTAGTTTTTATGCAATTCTTGGGAAATTTATAAGGATCATATATTTTAAATAAAGTTGTGTGTATCCTTAATTTAAATGGAATAGCTGAACTATTGAAAAAGTTATCAACTCAAATTGACCTTATCTACATATGAAAATTTACAATATTTTACTATTAGAGTCACAAATATTAAAATGATGAAGCCGATCAAGCGTACTAATATTTTCTTAGTTTCTTAACAATTTTCCTTAATACCTTAAATTTTCTCAATCCCCAAATTCCCGTTTACCCTTTGGTTACAGAGTATGACTATATATTGCAAGTATCAGTAACCACAATATATGTGGTATGTAATATGTATATATATTTTTTTGTCTTTTGCTGCTGATGTTTTTATTTGTTTATTAAATTTTGCATTTTTTTGTAAATGACGCTGACTAAGCATCAGCTTTTAGCTGTAATTTAGCCAAGTTAGCATGAAACAGGGCAAGACACAATCAAAGATAAAAAAATAAAGGAAAAAACCCCATTTTTGGTGTGATTTCAATTCAATTGAATACGGAATACTTTGGATTTTAGAGCTTTGTCTCATTGAATTGCAAATCGATTTGAAAATTTGCCGTATTTCAGTTATGACACGATGAAAGACAGTGACAATTGCCTACAAACGTCCGGGTCCATACAATTTAATGTCAATTCTCTTTTTTCTGCATTGTTTAGCTAATGAATTTGTGTGCGGGTGTGGCTGTCTCTTTGATTCCATATACGTAAGATAAATGGTAAATTAATAGCTTTTTCAAATGATCCATTGGAATATAAATGCACATATATGGAACTTTGCTATTTTTACTATATCACATTAGTTTCTTGGAAGATTTCTGGTTTTTAATCATATATCATTTGGTTCATCAAATTCTCAGAGAACTTTTTCACAGAACACAGAAAAATAAAGCCTCAAATTTAAGTCTCATTATTCATTCGTCGGTCAGAAACTTTTCGACTGACTAATTAACGTAAATTTGTTTTTTATTATTATACCTACAAAGTTCCAGGGAAAAAAAAAATAGCAAAAGACAAAAGAATTTTTCAGTAATTTGTCATTTTGATAATGTGTAAAAACAAACAAACAAACAAAAACGAAAACAAAAGAAAACGAAAAACATATTAATATTAAAGTTAGTCAAGTTTTTTAATTTAATTTTCTAGAGAGCAAAAAGTTTGGCTATTGATATTGGTTTTTGAATTGAATTTCCTGTTCTCACTGTGTGTGAGAAAGACATTTTCTTTTATTGGAAATTTTTCATGCTAAAAATTCAGCTCACGTCCCTCTTAAAGAAAATTCTAAAGACATTCTAAAATAGGAAAACTTTTGTGTGTGTGTGTGTTACTGCAATTTGGCTAATTAAAAATCTGGAAATGCACTCAAACAATACCCAGCTGGAGATCATCACCCTGAATATCCTTCTTACAACCTGCTACCTGCTCGTGTGTCAAGTGCGGTTTGTTTTCATTTAGCGCCCCCCTCGATAAACAGGTACAAAATAGATTTTAGCCATTTCGGATTAGTCTTGAATTCTGGCAGAAACGTGATCTACGGTATAAGGGATCTACGCCTCATTTGATTTTGCAAGCACGTACATCTTACTACAAACATTTTAAATGGGAAGTAGTTTAGTGTATTCCATTGATTAATGATGCAGAAGAAGAATCCATCTATGTATATATATGAAAAAAGGTAGGATATTGATTTTTTGTGGTTGGTCTAGGTTATGGTCATTTATCTTGTGTTAGAAATCTAACAAAGTGATTTGTTTATAACTCTATTCGTATTAAGTTTCTAGAAGCCAATCGTGAATTGAGATGTCTCAAAGATAATCTAAGAAACACTATGAAACTGAATATTTTTAAACTTTATAATAAGTTCAAATCTGGCATAATTTGGTATACTTAATATCAAAGTTTAATAGAAATAGCGTGTGAATATTTGTCAAATGCATATATGTATATTAGTATGTATCCTTTATTGTTTTTTTTAACAATAGCTCACAATATTCGTATAACGAGCTGTGAGATATCTATCCACCATTCAAAAACTCTTTTGATGACGATTTGTAAGAAATTTATAAAAATGAAATTAATGCCATTTGACTAATTAAGTGAGCATCTTTACAAATACAACAATTTTTCGAAATTAACATAAATGGATAAATGGATGGATGGGAAGGTCGTTTAGACGTTGTGTGGGACCTCCCAAGAAAAGACATACCAACTACTTATATATTTAAATATCGAAATTTGCATAAAAATGCTAAAAATGTCTCTTCATATATATGCATGGGTATTTGTTTGTGTACAAAGTCATATGTCAGAGAGCCGACAATGATATAAGCAAAAATTTTTGTTACATTGAGTAAAAATTTGCATTATAATGATCCCAAGTCATGAAAAGGGGAAACGGAAATGAGTTGTCTCCACTCTAAGATCAGCAGTTAGCAGTTAGAGAACCCGTTGCAAAACCCTTACCAAGTTCAATCAACTTTGGTCAGAAAGCGAAAAAAAAGAGTGAAAAATTATAATGATTAAGAAAGTTTAAGATCTTGTTTGCTTAATTGGAAAAAAACAAGAAGCAAATTGCTACATTTGATTGAAGTGAAAATTCTAGACTTTCGCCAAAAAAAAAAACGTCGGCTAGACTCACTCAGCAAGTGGGTTTTCGATTGATCAAAATCAAAGACTTTCACAGAGAAGAGTGAAAAATTGAACTGGATTAATTAGAAAACAGAAAACTTATCATATTCGATACAAAACTGGGTTAAATTTGAAAGAACTCTTAAGCTTACCTTTAAAAAAATGCGGCTATTGGTGCTTTGCTTTTTGTGTTTGTTAAATCCAAATGTCTGTGTAATCCCAAAGAATTTTTATAGACTGACTTTGATGGATTGCAGGTAAGTATAATAAGAAGAAGAAAATTCACACATACACATAGACACAGCGACACACAAAATGAGACAAGACAAGGCCGTCTTAAAGTTGTTGTGCGTCTTTTTTGTTGTTGTTGTTGTTTTATTTTATGTTTTGTTATAGCCCTTTTTTTTTTGCTTTTGGCATTAAGTTATCAAGCTTCACTTCACTTTAGTACCTTTGGCATTTTTATGCGTAGCCATAGCCAAAGGTGCGTACGTGCGGGGAGAAGCAGATGCGTTTACCGGTCACTGAGACACAGGAAACAGGTGCAGCGGTGATTTCTACTTTAGTTCTTTCCTATTTTTTATTTTGATTTATTAATAGATTTCTTGTTCTATATTCAAATCACTCGTTTAGATATTAATATCCAAATATTTCAATATGCACTTTTTCATTTACTTTGTTGCTGATAAGACTATATACCGTTAGTCTTATGCAGAACGATTAAAAGCGTTCGAGTTGATAAGTATGTAAATGCGAGCGACCGTAACAAACGAACCGCTCTGAACAATGTTTGCAGACGAACTAAAATCATTTTCATGAGTAGAGTTTTAGACTCAGCAGCGAGGGCTAACCTGTCTGTCAGTAAAGGCTAATGTTGAGTTACTCGCAAGCAAGCGAGCAACATGCAAGCAAAGCAAGCAAGCAAGAGAGAGAGCAGATCGAGAGACTCGCTATAGCAACATGTTGCTAAGGCATGTTGTAGGTGTCTCTGTGTGTGTGGGGTTTCTTAAGTTGACAATGCATTGCAATGTCGCTGAGCAGCAACAAAAACATTTGTATACGTGGGTTTGTCTGTCTCTAGACGAACTAGTTCTTTTGTATGATTGCATGAAATGTTGCCAAGAGTGTAAACGTTGCGTGGAAAAACTGGTTTCCAATTAGATTTGACCGGCAGGCAGTTCCATGTGGGTTTTCAAAAAAGGTTGCGCATGAAAATGAGTATTATTGAGGATGGGTTAACCAAAAGATATAATACTAAATACAAAAATTAAAAGAGAAAGAGAGAGAGAGAGAGACAATGACACGAATCAAATGTGCGCCACCGGATGGGCTTGGATATGTATCTATGTATATATAAGACAATCTAAGTCTGTTCTAGAAGATTTTTGGTATCTTAGCTGGTGTGAAAACAAAATTATATGTAGTTTCTATCGCATTTCGGCCAAACAAATGAGTATTATACACATTTTGCTTATGAATTTTTAATGTAAAACTCATAACTTTTGCTGCCACATAATTAAATTCCTTAACTTCCCACCTAGAATTTACTTAGCCATTCTAAATTTTTATATTATGAGCACGTTTCTAGCCATTTATGGGCTAACTACTTGTTATGGTTAGTTTTGTTCATCGTTAAATTGAAACAAGCCCCAAAAGTAGTTAACCTCACAACTTCCCCTTTAAGGCCAAAAAGAAAGTCAAATGTCAAATGTAATTTTCCACCGACAATGCTATGATTTATTTAACAGTCCACACAAAAGTAAACAAAGCAAGAAAAGAAAAAAAAATTGATTTCGAATTTCAAGTACCCTCGAAGTAAATATAGAAAAATGGTGGAAAAAAAATAAACAAATATTTATTGTCTCACAAAAATTTCATACCAGAATCATTTTTGTAGAGTTTTTTCAATGGTTGATTTGCTTTAATCTTACCCTATACCTTATTTTTGATAACCCAAGGATTATCATTTGGAAACATCGTAAGAATATTATACATTTTGTTTCTACTTTTCCAGAATCATTATTACTCTAATTTGAAACAGTAATTTTTCACATCATAAACTGAAGATTAACTTTAATCAAGTTCTTACTTTTGCCCAATACTTTCACTTATATACTCCTTACTTCCAGATGATGGGTATAAAAAGCACAGAGTTTAAAAATTAATTATGCCAACGTCCAAAAAAAAAAATTAAAAAACAAATATTAATGAAAGTGAAATTATCATCAGCAACAACCAAAAAAAAAGAGAGAAAAATAAACTCAAACCAACAACAAAAACCTCATATATAACTGAAGTTTAATATTTTTTGGCGAAACGAATGATGAGCCAAGTCAAGCATCATTAGATCTGTGATAGATAGACGGACGAATGACGATAGATAGATGGACGGATCGTTGTGTTATGTTTTTGTTTTTGTCGCTGATGATTTGTGAAGTTGTGAAAAATTTTGCGGAACCAATTTTAGCTTTTGTTGTTGTCTATTTGCTTTTTATGAAATTGATTTAATTAGCATTAGCATAAAGCAAGGCAAAGTAGATTATGCAAGTATCTCATGGCATAGCCAATTAGAAATCTATGAATCAGGGACTAATTAGGGGCCATTAACGAGCAAAAGAAGAAGAGGACATTATACTGTTGGAACTGCAAAATAATGAAGCGTAAAATGAAAAATAACAATTTAAGTTCTAAGTTTATTTATTTTAAAGTGAAAATGGTATTTATTATTTGAGTTAAAATATATCTAACTACTTGCTAATAATAAAATAAGATTACTTTTTGTATATCTGAGTTCTTTTTATAAATTATTCTGTATTTCTACCATTAATTAAAATGATCTTCTAACCTTTTTATAATTTTCAATGAGATAAAGTCTTTTCTTAGTTTGTTATCTTTCTTTTGCCACTTTGGTATTTAAGTAGGAATCGCTTAAACTATAACCAACTGAAATATAAAACTTTAAAGTCTCATCATAATAAAACTGAACTTCATATAGGGCAATTCACATTTAGTTAATAACAACAAGAGAAATCCCCGCCTTCCAGTCATTCAGAACGTTAACAGAATTACAACTTGTAGTTGGTAGTTATTTGCATGACATTCTTTAAACAAACGGTTAAATATTTGTCTAGAGTGAGGAATGGATATGAAAATTGTATCATAGCACGCTTTTCACATGAGCGTGTGAAAAGCACACACAGACCCACAGAATGAAATAGTTCGATGGGTTGGGGTTGGGGGAGAAGGCAAACCAAGAGCGTTCAATGCTCTATGCCAGGTAGAGAAGAGAAAAAAAAAACGAACAAGCGGGCGTTAAGCTATGCGAGGAATGAAGTGGTTTTTCTTCATTCTTCCCTCGCCCTCCCCTTCCTTCTCTACCTTCTTCATCTTTCTCCCTTTTTTTTTGGTTTTGTTTTGTTTTGTGATGCTCCAGTTACCAGAACTTCATCTTCATATGCGAGGTGTAATTGCAGACGGCTGCAAAGTTAATGGCCAACGGTCAGCAGCAGCAGCAGCTGAAGCTGAAGCTGGAGGTGAATCTGAAGATGTAGCTGATGGAGCTTGCAGCAGCCAAAACAGACGTGCTCCAATTGTAAATAAAATGTGGTTGCACTTGTTGCATCTGTCCAATGCAGATGGAAGGAAACTTCTCCCCTTTTTTTAGTTATTTTCATCTGCTTCGTTTCTTTTCTGTTTTTTGTTTTGTTTTTGCATTCTCTGTGTATTTTTCCTATAAATAGTAGCTGTAAATTATTAAAGACTCGCAATACAATTGCCTGGCCATCAATCAAAGTTCTAAAAGATACAATTGTGTCTACATTAGAGCGGCATGGATGTGTTCTATTAGTAATAGGTGGAGCCTAGCCATGTGTTCCAATAGAGTTAAGTGGAGGCTTGTTAGAGGCACTTAAGATATATCTTCTGAATGTATGGGTCTTAGATAAATTGAAGAGCGATTAAGATTAAATCGATCATGAGAAATGCTCTTTGTAATTTGTAACACAATTCGATTAGTCATGTTCTAATGGAAATTTAAAGTAACTTATCGAAATAGAAAAAATCTTTTACATAATCAAAAATATTTATTCAGAAGCATTTTATTAAACCTTTAAATTTGCCTTCTTAGTTCTTATTCCAAATCGCTTTTCAATATTTATCTGATTACAATAATAGTTTTTACGTATCTTTGGTGGCAAATCTTTAATGACTTAAATGCAATTTAAACTCTTATAAACGACAACACAAATCAACTAACTTGGCTTGCAAGTGGCAGCTGATAGCCATATTCCGCTTAAGGCCAAGAGTATCCAATATCATAAACATGAACTTCCGATTGCGGCACGAGCGTGTCCCCCAAAAAAAATAACAAAAAACCTTATTAAACCCAAAAGGTAAAAAAAAAAAACACTTGAAGCAGCTGAGCTGCAACAGCTTGAAGTGCTTCAAACAGGTGTCCTTAGACCAGAAACACAAGCACCAACCTGGCTAAATATAAAAAAAAAACGAATAGGGTAAGGATGATAGGGAGATAGGGGACAACAGCGACCGACGACGTCTTGGCCATATCCGCTGTCGTCAGGTGGAGCCCGTTAGGCTGCCCAAGCGGAAAGGCGTCAATGTGGCTTTAAGCAAAACTGGATCATCATCATCATCAGTGGCCTTCAACATTTGGGTTCTTTGTTCCCTTTTCATCACACGCCCCCCTCCCCCCTCTCCATCTCTATTCATTTGTAGCCCATTTGTCTGGCTGTGAGCAGGGTATAAAGTTCTTTATATTTAGACACAAAGCTTTTAAGGCGAATTTGTTTGAAAATTTGCATTAGGAATCGAATAACCAATTCGAAATTTTATGCTAGAATTCCATGGAAAACAATTTTAATTTATTTTCGTTGAAAGTCAAAAAAAAATCCGATGCGATGCAAATCAAAGAATACCTTAATTTTGGCATATATCATTTTCGTTTTAAAAGCTAAGGCTTTAAATTTTTGTTACAATTCAAATCAGATTGGATTTAAAAAATATTTTAATTCATGGAACAAGTTTTCATAAAATAAAACACACTAATCAAAATCAGATTAAAAGCAGATAAAGGAGACATATACTTGATATTATCGGAACAAGTTAAACTTAATGTTTCAGTATTTTTAAATTAGAAAAGTATTTGTCAGACATATAAAGGCAATTTCTTATGTTTCTAGGCAACGAATAATTTTTAAATATATAAATATTTTCAAATATTTTAAGTCGTCTTCGTAAGTACAAAAATTCGTATGTGTAAGAAATACACTAAGATATATCTATTATACTACAGTTTTACTTTGACATTAGTAGAAGTATTCCAGTTTTTATTTCACTTTTGGCAATGCTGTCTTTGCAAAAACTTCGAAAGATCAGCAAAAGCCCATTAACTAAATAAAATGAATAACTTGCAAAGAAAAATAACAATACTGATTAGAATGCAACCATTAACAGTAATTATTCACTAAAAGTTATTTAAATATTTTTAAAACTCGCAAAAAAATAATGATTGGCCAATTTAACAAATTATTTAAAAAAACAACATTCTTTTGGAGAAATAATCAGTCATTTTCCAAGGATTAAGTGCATCAAGTAGTCCACCAGCGAATCTTATCCATAATGAAAATATTGTTATTATACTCTTAAATTCTTTAAAAATTTACTAATTTAAAATTTTTAAACTGGGCCCTGTTCAGAACAGAGTTTCTAAGATGGGAAATAAATAAAAAATCTTTATAGAAATTTTATTAAAAAACTGCAAACGTTGCAATTAATTGAAAGCTTTTGAAATTTCTTTTATATTTCCATTAGAACAATGAGTCGATGGGATTTAAGTTTTTGCTCTCATATGAAACTTTAAAAATCTCTCTGATTCAAATAAATCCTTAACACAGAACGATCAAGAATATATTTTTTAAGGGTATACCAACACATCGAAAATGTTTTTCATTGTGTGTTTGCCTCAAACTCGTTTATTTTTTGTATCTGTCTGCGATTCTTTTTTTTCCATAATTAAAATGATATATGAAAACCCAATGATTTATTATGCAAAACGTTTTCGTTTTCGCCAGTTAATTATAATGTGTCTGCCAGATTTTTAACGGCTTTCGGTGGCAACTTTGGGCCAAGAACGTATTTAAACAGCTCTTTAAAAGCATTTGACCTCAACGTAGTCGAAATAAATAATACAAAAAATTTCACTTTCAGCAAATGTTTACTTGGAAAAAAACACCACATACGATGCAGATTGAATATAATATGTAAATCTAAAAATATTTAGAAGCAATTAAATTATGGTGAATCTAAAAAAGAGTTATAAAAGAGGCATTACAAATGGACTAAAAATTAGTAACGGCTTGCAATCGTCGCGCCCTTTGATCAAGGACAGAAAATTGTATAGCAGAGAATAGAGAATAGAGAAGAGCTAACAAATTTGTACTAAAAAACAATAATTAGATGTATTGCATTTTGACTAAGAGACTCCCATTAAAAACATTATTTACAAACCTGTTTAGAAAACACCTACAAACTGTCTACAATACAAATGTTTTTCATTTTCTCTCTCCCACAATGATTAACCAATATTGCAAAACACTAAACATTCATTCATTCATTCACTTTTCATTTGATTTCATTTTAAGTGGTAAATGAGATGAAATTAAAAGTCAATTTATGCGCTTTGGCGTTCAAATGGAGAAATTATATTTGTAATTTGATTACACCATGTAGGGGGGAATCATACGTATATATACAATATATACAGATGGTATATATGTCAGCTGAGTAACTGTATATACCCTTTTAACATTTGCTCTCCCGCCGGCTAGAATGAATTTTATTCAAATTAATATCTCGCTAAGTAGCCAACAACCAAATTCTTATTCCGAATGCATTCAAATTACACAAATCAAATTCGGTTGTTAATGTTATATTTAAGAAAGAAAAAAAAAAAACACAAAGAATGCTTTTCCATTGGAATTGTGTAAGAAAAAACTTGAAGTTCGGTCTAACTTCGGATATGCCGAAGTTCGTGTACTCTTACAAGCTATTTTGTTTTATATCTTAAATTACTGCCCTTGACAAAAAAACGTTTTTAATTATGAAACTTTTTTCTTGGACCAGTTTTTCCTATCTATACCATATAGTACACAGATTCTGTTGAAACTAAAATCAAATATTGGAATATTTGTTAAAAAGAACGATAAAAACTTTATTGATCTATAGCTTTATTCTTGACTAAGGAGATATATTATAAAGCCAATAGATGCTAATATAACTTAAGAGATTTTCATTTGTCTTTAGCTCAACGGCTGGACGGACGCCCATGACTAAAATCAAGTCAGCTCGTAGAGAATATATGTTTATTTAATATGTTTCTATAGTCGGGATGCTTTCGTTTATGCTTTGCACACTTTTGCCCAACTTGAACATACCCTATTTTGGAAGGGTATAAATAACCTGCTGTGAAAGCGTTATGAAAACTGAAACTGTATTCTAGGCTAGCAACAAGAAAAATTTCAAAATATTTTGTGACTTTTTTGTCTATCAATATATCCGGCGCCAATGAGAAATCTCATCAGTTTAATTTTGTCGATGGAATGAGAAAACTGTCAGCAATAATTCATATTTTTTAAGGTACTTATAAGAAATAATATAATTTACTTCAGCTTGGAAACAAGTTTATAAGATGTTTTGAGAAGTTATTATTATTATTAGATGATTGTATAAAATCTTAAAAATATGTAAATTATTGTTTCTATCAATATTTTACACAAAATCAATTATATTTCCATATAACAAGCAAAGACTTATCAAATTTGGTGTTGATAGCTTAAGCGACTAAAAATATATCTTTACCCCGTATTTTATTTTGCATTGATCGTTCCAATGACTCTTCTAGGATAAAGTCCTCCGACCTTATGATACTTTATACGGCTGTCTAAATGTACGTCAAACTTAAAATTTTTATCAATATTGGAAAAAAATCTTTATTTAATACTCCATTTTCGAAAGATTGTTTTTTTTTTTTCATTCCATCCGAACCCAAAATGCATTTAATATTGACATACGTTTATGTATATATGTACGAGATGTATAGCAAGGAACTGCTAAGGTATATACAATTTCAAACGTATAATGAAAGCTCCCGTCATATATAATGACATTTTTGAAATAAATGTTAAACAACCAAACCGAATCGGACAACAAAAAATTTGATAAACTTGAACTTTATATAATTTAGTTCTATGGATAATATTGGAGTGGGGTGAACGAATGTCATAACTAATTAGTTATCCCATTTCAAACGTACTGCAATTATAAACATTTCCTGAATTTCGAAATCAATAATGTATAAAATGCAGATTAGAAGCACTTTTTTCACAAATAATGAATTATTCATGGTTTTCCGCCATATAAATCGAATCATATATCCAAAAAGTTTACTTTGTCCCTAACAGTCATCAAAATGAGAAGAATTTTACTCTTAGGCTTTTGTAAGTATAACTAGAAATATATATATATATATTTTTTAATAATATTATTAATACATTTAACACTTTATTAGGCTTGGGACTCTTTGGACATTCGGATTCTTCGTCATGCAATTGCTCCAACACCGTTCGAATAAATGGAAATCTTGAGCTAGATAAGGTGCTAAAGACTTTTCTTGACGCCATGACAATCAAGTTTAATGAAGTAAAAGATATCCCAGGTAACAGATTACCAAATGAAAGCAATGATCGTTTGAATCAAGGAACATGTACAAATACAAATGAAAAACCAGGCAGTGCTTCACCTAGCTACGAACTAATTTTGAGAATTTACGATACGAATTGCAACAAAAATGCTAGTGGTGTACCGACTTCTCCTACCCAGTCTACAAAATCACCTATAGAAAAGGATACAACTCCTAGTCATACGACTTTATACCCTAGAGTTCTGACTACCACAACCACTTCTACGACAAACTCCAAGGATATTAAAACCACTACAACTCCTAGGCAAACGACTTCGTCCCCTACCAATCCAGCTTCTCCAACTCATTCTTCGATTTTACCCATTGAAAGGAATACAACAACCACTACAACTCCTAGGCAAACGACTTCGTCCCCTACCAAACCAGCTTCTCCAACTCATTCTTCCTCGATTTTACCCCTTGAAAGAGACACAACAACTACTACAACTCCTAGGCAAACGACTTCGTCCCCTACCAATCCAGCTTATCCAACTCATTCTTCGATTTTACCCATTGAAAGGAATACAACAACCACTACAACTCCTAGGCAAACGACTTCGTCCCCTACCAAACCAGCTTCTCCAACTCATTCTTCTTCGATTTTACCCCTTGAAAGAGACACAACAACTACTACAACTCCTAGGCAAACGACTTCGTATCCTAAGAATTCGACTCACCCAACCAGTTCCCCCACGAAAACCTTTGGTATAGGTAGTTTAATCACTACAACTCCTAGTCAATTGACAACAACTCAGTCTTCTTCGATTCTACCCAAAGATAAAGATCCAATAACCACTACAACTCCTTCTTCTACAACTCATTATTCTTCGAATCCAACAATTCGTGTAGATCCAATAACTACTACAACTCCTAGGCAAACGACGTCGTATCCTAAGGTTCCGGCTTATCCAACCAGTTCCATTAATGTAGGTATTATAACAACTACATCTCCTAGTCAATCGACTTTATACCCTGACAGTCGGAAACCAGAAAACTTTCCTGCGACTATTCGATGGCTCAATAAAACTGACATCAATACAATTTTGCTTATCCTTAATTCAATCGGTGGTATTTCAAAAATCCCAGAATTGACCCACGACTGGAGGAATGATCCCAATAGCCCGATTTTATTAGTTTTTGAAGAATATCCTTCTGCAATTGATCCCGCAGTTCCCGCATTTGAAGTGCCTTCTGAACCAGATTCTGGAGGACTTTCGGATCCCAACAATCCACCACAATCGAAAGTTCCTTTCAATTTGCTTATTTTGATCATAACACATCTTAAAAGCCCGACTAACGATGATGGTAAAGTTAAATTAGTCATTGGAAAAGTTGAAGATGTTATAAAGGAAGTCACGAACTTGAACTTCTTAATTAACGGAGGATTCAAAATTGATCTAGTGATTAAATTTAACACAAATCCTAATGATCCTAATGGTCAAAACATAGAAAGTCTTCCTTCTATCTCTGAACCCTATCCAGAAATGGAGCCACCACAAATTCCAACAATTCTACTAATATTGCTTAAAAAATATATCGGTAATCCAACTGCCTACCAGATGGAAATAATCATTCGGCGCCTCCAAGCAATTCTTTTGAAAGTGAGACAATTCAATCGCTTCATCAACGGAAGATTAACAATTAACATTAAATTTAAATTTATCGAACATCCAAATATGGATCATGGTAACACAAGAATATTTGTGGATTCGCCTTATCAAATTCAATTTGAAAACGTTAATTACGGAAATCTTCCCGTGACACTAATCCCATTAACTCTCCAATTGGTGTTCGATAAGTATCGATATATTGGTTATACGAATGACGGTGTTAACACCATTGAACTTATTCAAGATATCATTAGAAGAGTGACTAATTTGAATGGAATAATGAACAGTGGACTTAAAATTGTCCTAATGATTAAATTGGACAAAAATGCTATCCGGATAGATCCACCGATACGAGAGCCTATGGAATTTTTCACGGTTGGTTCTGATGACCATTTGCCACCGGACTCAATGTATTTGCTACCAATATATGACCAGCCACCACAAATTCCATCCATTGTTTTAACACTGTTTCAAAGGTTTCTTCATATTCAAAATGATACTAAAAGAGGACATTTCATTTGGCGCGTTATAGATATCATTTTGAGAATCAAAAAGTTAAACAAACTGATGCTGGGTAAATTAACAATTAACTATAAATTTGAACTGGAAACAACTCATAATATCAATCAATACTATCCAACACATATAATTGTGGAACCTCCTGGATATGTATACCCACAAGAGACGAGTATTCTTACATTTTTCCAGAAATATCTAGAAGCGCATATTAATATTGACAATATAAACTTGAATGAGCTTTCCGATGATCTAATAACTACTAACATATATAAAATATTCCGCCAGGAAACTGAATTGTCTCAGTTTGAATTGATAGATCTCCTCAAGGGTTTACAAGGTAGCAACGGGAAAACTGCGGAATTAACAATTGCATTCAATTCAACACTCGGCAGCAGTTTCCAATTAGATCCAATTATTGTGACTCTACAGGAACAAATAGCTAAACTGAAACCTAAGGATTCGGAAGGTGGAAATATACTAAATATATTTAATCCTGGTGGTGGTGCATTCAATTTACTAGGAGTTGGAGTGAAAGGTAACGTCAAGCACAATAAAATCTTTGATTTTCTGCGTAATAAGAAAAACAAATTAGTTCATTTAATACATTAAACATATTAAATTTGATGAAATAAATTCAACTATTTTTGTTGTACCTTTAAATTAAATATGTATACAGCTTATATGTCCGATCTTTTAATTTTTAGGATTTAACAAAAGATTTACACTGATCTAAGCTTTCATTCAGCTTGGGCAATTCAAATATTACCTGACATTACATTGAAGTATTTATCAAGAAGCGTTATGTCTGGAAAGAACTATTAGTTCGCCATTTGACATAATTTTTGTGTTACAATTCAATTTTAGACCGCTAAAAACTTAACTTTTCAGAGTGTTTCGTATTTTATTTGATATTTGCATAACAGCTTAGTGTTTCATTAAATTTTATTTAAAATCAGCGTCAATTGCTTAAAACAAAACTTTTTTGAGGACCGATCATTTCTATATTAGCAATATGATAGAGTTAAATATGATAGTTAAATATGATGATAAAACTTGTTAGTCCTTGTACTTGGACAAAGCTAGCGAATATTATTAAATTATTCATGTCGAACTATCTTTTTGAACGATCTTGGCTATCGATCCTCTATGATATAGTTGTCCTAAATCGTTCACTATATTCTTAAACATTAGATATAGAACTACCATCGAAACGAATAACAGACTCTATTGAAATTCTTCTCCAATTTTTCATAATATAAACCATTTAGTCTGTCCTGCAGCTAATCTACTCAATTAACGACTGTAGAACTTATGTTTTTACTTTTTGATGGGTCAACAGAATGAGCAATTTGTCTATTTTATGGTAAAGAACTGCAAAGATATATTAAATTCTGAGGGGATTATTTAATGCCCGTGACGGAAACGATAAGTTATCGTATTTTTTGAATATTTGTTAAATAACTAAAGCGAAACTGAACCATAACCAAAAATTCGACAAACCTGAACTTTAGTTTAATTTGCTTTCATGGCTGATAAAGGAGAGAGAGCTAAACGAATGTCATAACTAACTCTTTAACCTGTTTCAAATTTAGGAACTACTATGATTTACGTAAAAATATTTTAGTTGCGATCCCAGGTTTTGAAAACAGATTGGAGGATCGAGGAAGAGAGAGGGGTAGTCGACCTGTCCAGTCTTTCAGCTTATTTGCAACGTTTAATGTACATTTTCCGGAAAATTTAATGAGGTATAAAATTCAGATTAGAAGCAAATAATGAATTATTCATGGTTGTTTGTCATATAAATCGAATCTATATTGAAAGGTTTACTTTGTCTCCAACAGTTATCAAAATGAGAAGCGTTTTACTCGTATCCTTTTGTAAGTATATAAAGAAAAAATTTGAATTAGTTCTTTTCAATTTATTATTATTACATCAAATAAACTTTCTAATAATAAGGCCTGGGAATATTTGGACAAATTATTTTAACAAATGGCCAATTTATTACCTACGATAAAAATCCAAATGGCAAAAATGTAGTTTTGAGAATTCTTAAGCAGCCCAGCGACGCTGAGCGTTTAGGATTTTTAATTCAACATCTAATCAAAACTACAACTTCTACGGAGTCCACTTTGTATCCTGAGGTTCAGGATACCTCTCCGGATAGCTTTCCCAAGATTGTGCAATGGATCAAGACAATTGACAACGATAGGATTACATATATCATTAATTCAATTGGTGGGATTTCAAAAGTCCCCCTTTTGACCAGCAACTGGAGGAAAAATCCCGATAGTCCGGTTCTATTGGTTTTTGAAAAATATCCTTCTACAACTGATCCCAAATTACCCTCATTTGAAGTGCCTTCTGAACCAGATTCTAAAGGACTTGTATATCCTAACAATGAACCATTACCGAAAATCCCCTTCAATTTGCTCGTTTACATCATAACACATCTTCAAACTCCCACTAAGGATAATGGAGAAATTGGAAAAACCATTGACGAAATTGAAGATATTGTTAGGAAAGTTACAACTTTGAACTACTTAATTAACGGCGGATTCAAAATTGATGTAGTGATTAAATTTAACAAAAATCCTGATGATCCTGGCAATTCTGCACGTCATCCAAAAGGCGAGCCACCAGAAATTCCTACTATTCTTCTAATTTTACTTAAAAAATATATTGGTGATCCAACTGGTATCCAAATCGAAACGATAATTCGGCGCCTCCAAGAAGTTCTTGTGAAAGTGAAACAATTGAACCGCTCCATCAATGGGAAATTAACAATCAACATTAAATTTAAATTTATCGAACATCCAAATAAGAACCATGGTCCTACGAAAATAATTGTGGATTCGCCACACACATCGCCTTTGGAGTTCTTACCCATGGGACATGTCCCTATACCAGTAATCCCGAAAATTGTAAGCATTTTATTCAGAAAATATAGATTTCATGAAAATATGAATACAGATCGAATAATTGAGCGAATTCACGATCTTGTTTCGAGATTGTCGTACTTAAACAACATTATCCGAAGTGGATTTAAAATTGATTTAAAACTCAAATTTACTACAAAGGCTGCTGTAAGGGATCCCACGTACCAACATTTGTTTCAATTTTTCACGATGCCTGATAAAAACAACAAAAGTCCGGCGGATGCTGTGTTGGATGCCTTGGACAAGCCACCACGAATGCCTTCCGTTATTCTATTTTTGTTAAAAAGAATTCTTTTTTACAAGACTTTCAAAAAAGTTAAGCCTGCACAATTAATATGGCGACTTATAGATGTTATTTGGCGAATGAGAGCATTGAACACAATCATCAGGAACGGACTAAATCTTAGCTTCAGATTTAATTTTGTTGGAATTCGTCAGCCAAATCGTCATTACTCTACTCGAGTAATTGTGGAACCTCCTGGTTTGAACTCACCTATACAGAACAATATTCTCAACTTTTTCCTAAATTATCTGGAAATGCATTGTAAGATTGACGTGTCAAACTTAAATCCAATGTCGAATGGGCCAATCACTGCCGATATACAGAATATTTTCCTTCAAGAGCCCAAGTTGTCTACTAATGAATTGAAAAATCTCATTAGAGCTTTCCAAGGTGAAAATGACAATAATGTCATAGGATTAATAGAACATAACCCTCTTTTCAGCCCGTTTCTGAAACTTATAGGTAGAGGGCATCCAACCGACCACAACAGTGGCGGTTTATTAAACTTTAACCCCCTGCAACCTATTTTAGATCCAATTATGTCGCTCCTGCCCCACTTTTGATATTTCACACTTGGCATTTTAGTAATAATTTAGTCAACTGAAGGTATTTTGATTATATTATTAGGTGTGCAAAATAAGAATGCGTTACTTTCAATAAAGACATATTTTTTTTCTTAACTGCTGAGATCGGAAATGTCTTAATCGCCTTGGCTGTCAAAGAATGCATGAAAGAATGTTTTGTAATACTTCGTCTCCATGGCAAAAATCCATGGAAGGCGTTAAACAATCGCAAATAATATTTAGCCCAGATGGACTTGATTATTCGTTTACTTTGTTTTACAATAAATCAATGTAAGGACTCATTTAAGCTAGCGGCAGTAGATGAGATTGAACTTGGCGGCAATCGAACAAAAAGAGTTGCCATTTAGAGCTCTATCCGATCGGCGATGCCAACTCCAAGGAAAAGGCAAGATGGTAGTTCTTTGCTGTGCTCAACGTTGCCACCCAGGAGGTCGTCATTACAATACTTTATCTTATCGACATTACAATACATCTCTTTACAACATCAAATTATTGTCCGAATGGTAAAGTGAACAAATGTACTGGCATCCAATGATACCTTAAATTGTTCCAACTGAAGTCGTCATGGAGAGTGAGCTGGCTGGATGGCACCGAAGTTTTAATTTTTTTTGGCAAATAAATATTATACAAATAAAATAAAATTAGACAAATCTAAATTTAAAATTGGTTTGATTCGATAGTTCTCATAGGAGCTAGATCATAAATTCAACCGATTCTGCTGAAAATCAATGAATAATATTTAACAAACTACCAAATATTTGAGTGAACATAGGAAGCTATATGATATAGTCAAGCGATTTCGATCAAATTTAAGAGAACTTTTAAAAGGTACATAAAACTATTGAAAAATAAGCAACAAATGGAAAAAGTGGAAACGAAAAGTTATAGCATTTTTTTTTTGTTACGAAAGCAAAAATTCGACAAACCTAAACTTTAGTTTAAATCGGTTTCATGGCTGATAAGGAAGTGAGGTGAATGAAAGTCATAACTAATTGTTCGAGGGGCTGTTAAAATTTTCAAACTTTTAGCTTATTTGCAACATTAAATGGAAAATTTAATGGAAAATTCAATGCAGCATATAAGATTAGTAGCACTTCTTTCACAAATAATGCATTATCTTTGGCTGTTTGTCATATAAATCGAATCATAGTCCTAAGAAGTTGACTTTGTTTCCAACACTTATCGAAATGAGAAGTATTTTACTCTTAGCCTTTTGTAAGTACATCGAGAAAATAATTTTATTTCATTGTGCTATTATTACATTAAATACACTCTCTATTAGCCCTGGGACTTTTTGGACACTTTGTTTCAGCCAATGGCGAAATATTTAACGATGACCCACATCCAAAGTTGCCTTCCAATTCTTCTTACTCCGTCTTCATTAGAGGCACTCTTGGATTTGACAAATTATTAAGGAACTTTCTTCGCAATGTCGCAGACAAGTTTAACGAGATGTTTTTACACAATCCAACCCAACCAAAAACTCCTGAAAGAGGAATCGAAAATAATGTCGCGAATCCAAGTGACTACGAAATAATTTTCAGAGTTTTTAATAGGCCTAGCTCTAGGATTACAACTCCCAGGCACTCCACTTTGTATCCTGAGCTTCAACCACCGGATAGCTTTGCGAAGATAATTCAGTGGGTCAAGGAAATTGACATCAATGAAATTATAAACATCATTAATTCAATTGGCGGAATTTCGAAAGTCCAAAAATTGACCAACAACTGGAGGAAAAATCCCGATAGTCCGGTTCTATTGGTTTTTGAAAAATATCCTTCTCCAACTGATCCCAAATTTCCCTCATTTGAAGTACCTTCCGAACCGGATTCAAAAGGACTTGGGAATCCTAACAATGAACCATTACCGAAAATCCCCTTCAATTTGCTCGCTTACATCATAACACATCTTCAAACTCCATCTAAGAATTATGGAAAAATTGGAAAAATCATTGACGAAATTGAAGATGTTGTTAGGAAAGTTACAACTTTGAACTACATAATTAATGGCGGATTCAAAATTGATGTAGAGGTTAAATTTAACAAAAATCCTGATGATCCTCAAAGCGTTCTTGGCAATTCTGAACCTTATCCCGAAGTCGAGCCACCGGAAATTCCTACAATTCTTCTAATTTTGCTCAAAAAATATATTGGTGATCCAACTGGAATACAAATGGAAACGATAATTCGGCGCCTTCAAGAAGTTCTTAGGAAAGTGAAACAATTGAACCGTTTCATCAATGGAAAATTAACAATCAACATTAAATTTAAATTTATCGAGCATCCAAATAAGAACCATGGTCCTACGAAAATAATTGTGGATGCATCTCAATCAGTTGGACTTCCAACGCACAAAACGCCATTGGACATTATACCCGAGGGACATCTTCCGTTGCCACTAATCCCAAATATTCTCCTCGTTGTGTTCAGAAAATTTAAATATCTTGAAAGTATCGACAAAGATTTAACAATCGTTGAGCGTATTCACGATCTTATTTCGAGAGTGACGGATTTGAACAACATCATCGAAAGTGGATATAAAATTGATTTAAAACTCAAGTTTACCTCAAATGCTGTCAAAGATCCCACATACCGACAAGTTTTTCAATTTTTTGCGCATCCTGGTGAAAAAATATCAAGGCTAGATGATGCTATGTTGGCTAATTTCATCGAGCAACCGCAAGTACCTTCGATTATTCATCTTTTATTCAACAAAATTCTTAATTTCAAACAAAATATCAACGGAAAAATAGAAAAATTAATATGGCGAATTATAGATATAATTTTGAGAGTGACAAAATTGAACAAAATCATCAAGAGTGGATTGAAGATAAGCATCAGATTCAATTCTGTCGGGAATCTTGATCCCATTCTTCCTTATTCTACACGAATAATTGTGGAACCTCCTGGATTCGAGTCTCCTGTACAGAACAGTGTTCTTGCGTTTTTCCAAAATTATCTAGAAGCCCATATTGATATTGGTGACTCAGACTTAAGAGAATGGTCAAGTGGGCCAATCGATGTGGATATAGTAAAAATATTCCGTCAGGATCCCAAATTATCCAATAGTGAATTTCAAGATCTCGTTAAGGCTTTGAAAGGTGAAAAGGACGCTAACATTATAGGAATAAGACTAGTTGACGGTGCCAAATTGGAGAAAAACCCTTTATATGAAGCTAATAAAATTTATCCGAATCTAGTAACCAAATGACAAAAGTAGTGGTGAATACAAATTAGTAGTTTCTACGTCATAAGAAAAACAAAATAGTTCATTTAATACATTAAACGATCGAAAAAAAAAACGCATGTTAATCGTAATTTGTACCTACCTAATTAATTTGATAAAATAAATCCAACTATTTTTCTTGTACCTTTAAATTTAACAAGTATAGAAACACACTTTGCTTCAACTAAAATTGAATCAAGAATCTGTATTTTTTAAAAGTAATATATAAATTTGTTTGTTAGAATTCCATTTTAGATCGCTAAAGACTAAACATTTCAGAGTATTCCCAATTTAAATGAATATTTGCATAACAGCTTTTTGTTTCATTGTTAACATCTGTGACAAATCATTTTTGATACCAAATTTTTGGTATAGGAATCCTGCTATCTATAGTTCTAAACTTTAGAACTACCATCGAAAGGAGTATGAGATATTATTGAAAATATGTTTTTTCTTATTTTAAACAACATATCCACTGAAGTCTGCCCTACAGCTAATCTCCCCAATAAACGACTGTAAAATTTATGTTTTTAATGTTTTGATGGATTAACTTAGTGGTGCAACTGATTGAGCCATTTACTTTAGTCACAGCAGAGAACTGCAAAGATATATTACTTCTGAACGGATTATTTATCAACCGTAACGGAAACGATAAGTTATAGCTGTTATTTTTGAAATTTGTTTAGTAACCAAAACAAAAAAAATTCGACAAACCTGAACTTTAGTAAAATATTCAGATTAGTAGCGCTTCTTTCACAAATAGTTAATTATCTATGGTTGTTTTTCATATAAATCGAATCATGTATTGAAAAAGTTTACTTTGTCACCAACAGTTAATAAAATGGGAAGCGTTTTATTCTTAGGCTTTTGTAAGTATATCAAGAAAATTTGGCTTGCTTTCTTTTAATTTAATATTTTTACATTAAATAAACTTTCTACAAGGCCTTGGATTACTTGGACAAATTATTTTAACAATTGGCCAACAAATTAACTTCGATAAAAATCCAAAAGACCACAAAGTAATTCTTAGAATTTTTAATCAGTCTAGCATAAGAAAACACAATATCATATTTGGACCGCCTCCCCCTACTGCGTCTCTTATATTCGGAATTCATCCAATCACAACTACAACTCCCAGGCAGGCCATTTTGTATCCTGGGTTTCAACCGCCTGATACCTTTCCCAAGATTGTTGAGTGGATCAAGAACATTGATAATGATAGAATTTTGCACATCATTAATTCCATTGGTGGAATTTTAAAAGTCCCCCTCTTGACCAGCAACTGGAGAAAAAATCCCGATAGTCCTATTCTCTTGGTTTTTGAAAAATATCCTTCTCCAACTGATCCCAAATTTCCCTCATTTGAAGTGCCTTCTGAACCGGATTCAAAAGGACTTGGGAATCCTAACAATGAACCATTACCGAAAATCCCCTTCAATTTGCTCGCTTACATCATAACACATCTTCAAACTCCATATAAGAATTATGGAAAAATTGGAAAAATCATTGAGGAAATTGAAGATGTTGTTAGGAAGGTTACAACTTTGAACTATATAATTAATGGCGGATTCAAAATTGATGTAGAGGTTAAATTTAACAAAAATCCTGATGATCCTCAAAGCGTTCTTGGCAATTCTGAACCTTATCCCGAAGTCGAGCCACCGGAAATTCCTGCAATTCTTCTAATTTTGCTCAAAAAATATATTGGTGATCCAACTGGAACACAAATGGAAACGATAATTCGGCGCCTTCAAGAAGTTCTTAGGAAAGTGAAACAATTGAACCGTTTCATCAGCGGAAAATTAACAATCAACATTAAATTCAAATTTATCGAACATCCAAATAAGAACCATGGTCCTACGAAAATAATTGTGGATGCATCTCAATCAATTGGACTTCCAACGCACAAAACGCCATTGGATGTTATACCTGAGGGACATCTTCCGTTGCCACTAATCCCAAATATTCTCCTCGTTGTGTTCAGAAAATTTAGATATCTTGAAAGTATCGACAAAGATTTAACAATCGTTGAGCGTATTCACGATCTTATTTCGAGAGTGACGGAGCTAAACAACATCATCGAAAGTGGATATAAAATTGATCTAAAACTCAAGTTTACCTCAAATGCTGTCAAAGATCCCACATACCGACAAGTTTTTCAATTTTTTGCGCATCCCGGTGAACAAATATTAAGTCTGGAAGATTCTGTGTTGAATTACTTAAACGAGCCACCTCGAATTCCAACCGCAATTCTTCTTTTATCTAACAAAATTCTTCATTTAAAACCCAATATCAAAAGCAAAAGTGAAAAATTAATTTGGCGAATTATAGATATTATTTTGAGAGTGACAAAATTAAACAAGATCATCAAGAGTGGATTGAAGATAAGCATCAGATTCAATTCTGTTGGGAATATTGATCCCGCACTTCCCTATTCCACACGAATAATTGTGGAACCTCCTGGATTCGAGTCTCCTGTACAGAACAATGTTCTTGCGTTTTTCCTAAGTTATCTAGAGGACCATATTAATATAGGCGATTCAGATTTAAAAGAATGGTCAAGTGGGGCAGTCTCTGCTGATATGGTGAAAATATTCCGACAAGACCCCAAATTGTCCAATAGTGATTTGCAAATTCTCTTTTATCTTTTAAAAAATGAAAAGGACCTTTACCTCAAGGAAATATTAAACGTTATTACAATTGACACTCAGAACGATAATGAGAATGTTGACAATGTCAACGAAGTGACTGCTGTTACGGTTGTAGAAGATGAAAAGAAGGAGCAGAGCCGCTGGCAGTGTAAACAGGCGTTTCTGCTGTGCCATCGGCAGGCGAAGCAGAAGTGCAAGCGGGAGCGCAAGAGGTGCCGACTGGAGCACAAGGGGTGCCACCTGAAGCTCAAGAGTTGTCGACATAGAGTCTATCAGTGACGGAAGAAGTGGAAACATTGAGATCAGCAACGGCGATGATAGTAAAGTTGATTGGCCAAAGATTAAATCCTTTTAATTTTTTCAACAACTGACCACTTTTTTGCGAAGGATGTTTTTCAAAACACATAAAAATGTCAATTCTCAAGAAATAGTAAATTTTGTATCAATTTTCAGTAATAAAAAACTGGGAAAATGCCAACTTTCTTTATGCCCTGTAACTGTAGTAATATATTGAAGTCGCTGAAATGTGTGTAACATGCAGAAGGAAGCTTTTCCGATCCCATAACACTACAGCAACACTAACGTATTCCGTCCATAAGAATCTCGGAGATTATACGAACTACTGTCTATGCAGAACAATTTTTTTTTTCACAATTAAATAAAAACGAATTGCTAGAGTTATATTAAAGGAAGGCCATTCCTTTTCGGCACATTTAATAATATATCCAAAAAAGCATTTTGTGTCTAAAACCGGACAATAAATATCGTTGATATACCTATATTCTATGTATATTTTGTACTAACCAGCCCAGCCCACCGTTGGCCAACAAGTATGAGCGAGATAGAGTTAGACAAAATTTGTTTCAAATATGTATATGTCGACTTTAAAGTAATTTGACTTTATTTAAAATACTCCTAACTTTGTGTAGCAGCTATAGAGTATGCAATTATTTTAAATAAAAAATTAATAATTGATTTCTATAAATATATTATTTAAAAAAAATAAAAACCTTTCTTGATTCAGTAATCCTAATAATTATCCGATTTGGTTCAAACCAATTTGAGTGCATCTTGGTTTTTTGGAACAATTAAGACATACAAAATTTGATTCTACACATAATATACAGAAAGTGACTTAATCACTTCTAGAAGTCGGATCTAAATCATTATTATTAAAAAGGCTTGTAAAAATAAAAAAAAATATAAACGCAAAAAAAAATGGGGTAATGGTTATTATGGGATCTTTTCAATAATTCATATATTACGTGGCACTGGTTAAAACCAGGATATATTGTATTCTATAGATTGTAACAATAATGGAAATATAAAATACTATATATGTATATAAAAGAACACATACAATATTGGTTATTTATTATAAAATTGAAAATGACGAGTAAAGATTATAGAGCGATACTAAGTTTTACGTTGAAGTACAACTTGATATTTGCAAGACTACAATTCCCTATAAAACTACACTAAATTACAGCAAACGGACTTAAAGAAGTAGTTAGTAAAAATCTTCCCCTTTTACACAATCATCAATAAAGTTTTTTGACTTTAAAGTGTTGATTGCGTTGTAAATTGATTTAAAAACCATTATTTAAATGCATATAGCAAGTTGAGAGCACTCCACTTACAGAAACTCTGAAGCAATCATCATGCCCGGGTTGCAAAATTTATTCTATTTCTGTAAGTTAAATTAAACTATATTTAATGAAACATTTATAGTACATAATATGTTTTTTCAGTTATGTTTCTGAGTACTTTGTTTTGGAATGACATTATTACGATGGGTACGCCTGAGAAACAGACTGAGGAATGGGTGCCCACAACTTTTGTACACAAGAAACCATACAAAATATCTGGAGATATTTGAATAATCTAAATAATTACTTCAAATATATATAATATATAAAATGAAACAAAAATAAGGGATAATTTCGATTACAGTGCACAGAAAAATTTTAAGAATATATAACATTTTGTCAAAAAAATTGATTGAATAATGATGTTACCTGTGAAATACTCTTATATCTGAACACATTTCTGATATCGATCAGGTTCGGCGAGTTTCGAACGTTTTGTAGAAAAAGCTTTGAGTCCTTGATCGCACGTCACAGGAGGCTCCAGAGGATCTCGAAGTTTCGGCGGATGCACCTTAGTCTGTGCAGGCATCACAATTGGTAAATCACATTGACAGCGTAGCAAGTTAACACGAGCAGGACTTTGTCCCTTTGCCACGGTTCTACACACAAAAAAAAAAAAAAAAAATCGCTTACTTTCATTTCTTCAGCTTTTGCCTGCATCGAATGCAGTTTCTTTGAATCATAGCGAAATTTGTTTACTTGCAAAATTGGGCGGCGTAAAACAAAAATAACACTGACATTCCTCGTCAATGTTTACGTTGTATGTACGGTATTTCTGTCCCAGGATTCACCAATACTATTGTCTATGCCATTTTTCATACATAGTACATAAGTATGTATGTACACACATACATACATACATACACATCTTGTTGCTGTTTAGTATTGTGGCTTGTTTTCTTTTCTTGTATTTTTGTGTTTGTTGATAATGACGTTTTTCTTATTGAAAGCATATTTCATTATGCAATATATTAAATTATTAATTTAATGTGTCATCTCTTAGTTTTTATTTTAAAAATGGACAACGAATGAGTTTCGCGAAACGCGCTCTCATACTTAAGCTTCGCCAAAAAAGTGTGACCGCCTCTTGATTAACATTAAACACTGGCCATTGATAGTTATCGATGGCGTAATCTGATTAACGGAAAAGTTAAACTTTGGGCGCGGAACGAATTTTTAAATAATACTTTAACCGTGATGCAAAAATTTTGTGTTTGTACACTTGCGCACTGATTATTTTTGGGGTACAGAATCGACATCAAGGCATAACAGTGATATTTTCTTGATAACAGCACCGTAGAACATTTAACTTACCTCTGGTCATAAAAACAAATTGATTTTTAACACATAATAAGAATTCCTACCCAATGGCCCCTATAAAAGTGGCCACAAATTTCTCATTTATCATCAAACTTTTCTCGGAGAAGAACATGAAATTCCTTACGGCATTCACTTTTGCATGTGGTAAAGTAGAAAATTGCAACTATTTTATGTTAATGGTGGAAACAAAAAGAACTAACTTTAGTATCGGTAATTATTTTAGTGGGAACATTTGCGCTGCTGCACAGCGTCGTTAATGGCAATCCCTTGCCAGTACCAGTACCTGTTGCCGATCCAGTAGCGGAACCAAAACCCAAACCAGAACCAGCACCCGAACCAAGTCCAGTTCCAAGTGTCAAGGATTCTAATGTGGCTGACTTTGAAGCGCTTTCGGCTAAAGCGGATCCAGCTCCAGTAGCGGCAGCAGCAGCAGCACCAGCAGCAGCTCCATTTGCAGACAATCTTTTTGAACCAGCTGACACTTTGACTGCTTAGAGCAGGATTTTAGTAAAGGATAAACATATATTTTATTTATATACAAATGGCACACAGACACACACACGCACATGTAATTTAATATATGTACATCCTGAATTATAATAAATGCATAGGCAATTAAAAAACGTTGCCAGATGAAAAACAAAAAGAAATTCAATTCAACTTTTTTACATTATGCTGAATGAAGTATATAAAAAAAAAACCCATCCGAAAGTTGAAAACCATTTCCATCAACGTTTTTGAGACATTCTCGGAATTGTGAAATTAACTAAAAGTAAGAAACTTCTAAAACTTTAGATGCGATTTTCTCAAAACTCAATTTTTTGAACTAATAAAACACTGTAACTCGACAGACGTTACATTTCAATGAAATATATGCAGCAGTTTGGTTTTGTTTATGAAGTTATTTTTCAGGCATGTAACAATTAGCTAAGTACTTTTATTTACTTAAATCTTTCTTTTCTTGTCATAATATCTACATTTACAAGAAACTTATTGTTAATTTAAATTTCTTTTATTTTTCATAGCCAAAACAGAAATGTAAAACTATGCTTTAAAATTGAAACTGTGGGACTTGTCAGACTCATGAACAACCTACACTGGGCCATCGGACCGGATTTTGTATAAAAAATCGCTTACAAAGAGGAAGCGACCAGCAGCAGCAGCAGCAACAACAAGTTTTATCAATGAAGTTAGTTTTTAAGGTTGACGACAACCACCACAAAGACAATGGCCATGCCCGTACTCCTCTACCCCTGACTATGCCCCATAACCGATGCCAACATAAAAACCACACAAAAAATTTCATTGATCAATACTTCAGCTTGGGTCTGGGACACCGTTTGGGAGCCCATCCGTTCGCAGGGCATTATTACAGACTTGATTTAACCACGTTCATTGTGAATCAGTTTATTTACATTGTGTCTTTCTTTTTTTTTTGCCTTCTTTCCGCTGCCATTGGATCGTAAAACTTATCGTTCATTCTCAATGTTGAGATATCAATTTACATGTTAACACATCGTGAGTGTCTGAATGACTTACAAATTGGCAAAAAAAGAAAAATAAAAACCCAACAAGATAATAATGGAATTTTAATATCTAAAGTCATTCATATAAAAGAGAAGCCGGTTAGATTTAAGCCGCCTGGGAAGACACTCACAGGGAAGTTTCAAAAATTTGCAAAAATACACAAAGAAAAGAAAACAAAAAGTTGGCCAAACGGTAGCAGAGAGATATTTCACATAACAAAATATCAATAAAAACAAAACTGGGCTTGGGAAAGTAACTTCTTCTATTCTTATTCTAAAGATGCACAACAATATCTAGTTTTATACAAAAGCCACTAACTAATTTATATGATACTAAAAGATAAAATTTTGTTTGATATTTATTTAAAAATGAAAGAACTTATAAGAAATTAAATACAAACTACAGTTATGCTCAAAAGTTATAGTCTAATTTGTATTTAAATTCTTCAGTCTTAAGTAAAAATTACTAAATTAGAAGAATTTTTAGAAAACTTATAGAAACTAGAAGGATGGCCTATACCCTTGCATTTATTTAACAATTACATATTTACTATGTGACAAAATTAATAGAAAACGTTTAAAACAAGTCAAATTAATATAAAATGTTCGTGGCTTGAAAAAAAAAATGCAATTCGACAAAAAAAAAAATTTTGGTCTGATTATTCCTATGGGAGCTATAGCATATAGTCAGCCGATTTGGCGGAAACTTAGCACAGACATTTCTATATTAACTAAACTTCCAAATACCAAATTTCGTGACAATCGCTTTAAAAACACCCAATTTATTGCTCTAACACTCTATTCCTGACCGATCGTTCCTATGGGAGCTATATGATACAGTCAACCGACTTAATGAAACTTGATGGATATGTTAGTTGCTTATAAACAACAAATTTTGTAATATTTGAAAAACAACAAAGTTATAACAGGTTAAGTCTATTCTCGATCAATCGTTCCTATGGGAGCTATACGATATAGTCATCCGATCTAGATGATTCCGAGATATACAATGCCTGCAGAAAAAAAAGCCTATCTGGGAAATTTCAGCTCTGTAGCTTTAAGAGTCTCGGAGGAGATCGTGTTGATCCAGACAGACAGACGAACCGACGGACAGATGGACATACGGACAGAGCTTAATCAACTCAGCTCATCGTGCTGATCAAGAATATATACATATACTTTATATAGTCCGAAATGTTTCCTTCTATGCGTTGCAAACTTCTGACCAAAATTAATATACCCTTTCAAGAGTATAAAGAGAGTGGCATAATTGTAGTTGTCTAAATCGAGATACATCTTTGAAAACCAGGCAAAATTTGATTATAAAATTATAAAAACTTTAATGGAAATTTATTGTTTTGAGGTAAACATAAATTTAGATATTTATCAAAAGGTGCAGTGTAACTAGTGTAAACATACTGCAGTTTTACTTATTCCATTGAAGTTTTTTCTTTCATTTAAAAATTCATAATGCATCGTATATAACTTTAAGATTTTATTGTTACTTAACTGTCGGTCCTATGATGGGTAAAGGTAAATTCTTGTAAAACTCATACCATTTAATATTTCTTGCATCGATGGTTAGAAACAGCAAAAATGCCAAAAATACTGAAATAAAAACAAAATTAAAAAAAATAATAATATTACATATGAAAACTATATACTTGTTGTTAAAACTTGTGCTACTCTCATGGTAAATAAAAATACTTTGGCTTAAAACTAAACCAAAACACAATTCATGTCATATAAAATTTATATGCTTATTAGTTACACCTAAATGTGTAAAATTTCACACATTCTAATTCTAACAGTGAGCGTAACTATATTAATAACTAAATTATTTTAAAAAAAGTTTAAATTAACAATGTTTTTAACACGACACCCTGTATTTTATACATATTTTTATCACTTTTTTTCAACTTAAAAAAAAAAAGACAACCAATAAATTTTAATACACTAAATTCTGCGATCCACAAACCTCAATTTGTGAAACCATCAATTAGCCAGAGCCACCAAATAATTATTTATACACAACAACAACAACAACCACAACTGTTAATTACATCATCAAAAAAACAATGAAAACACCGAAAAAAACAAATTGGAATACCGCAAATTTATAAATAAAATCAATTAATACAATTATATCGAAATAAATAATAAATCGTTTTCAATCACAATCAAAGATAAAAAACTGAGCAAAAATAAAACATCAAATGCGGCATAATTAAAACAAATACAAAGTCCATTTAATTAGATTATCAACAAAAACAAAAAAAATATTTGAAGCATAATTCAGAAAACAATGTGCCACATTTAATGGCAGTCAATCAACTTCTGTAAAGAGAACAAAAAAAAAATGAAAACAAAAGTAAGAATAAAAGAAATACAAAATAACTCAAAAGCAAAAGGGAATGTTTGGACCTTCATTCAGTTTAAACAAGCCGAACTTTTGATGCCTTACAAAGTTGCTTTATAATCGTAAAGTGTTACTTTTTAAAGTATTTTGGTGCACACTTTGTAATACTTAAAAAGATGCAAAAAAAAAAATTTTGGAACCATTTAAAAATTAAAAATTTGAAAGATCCTTTCAATTCTACAAACTTTAGTTAAGAAAGGCATTTTTATAAATAAGATTTAAATCATAAACTTAAATTTAAAAAATCAAATACTTTGAAAACAAATGCCTATATTATTATTATTATTATTTATAAATAAATCTAATCTATTTATATATAAATCCAAAGCAACAGGAGTGGACAGCCATAGGTATATTTATCTAACATTTTTTTTTCGATTTTTCCAAATTGTTTAAAATATTTAAAATGTTTGTTGGATGATAAGGCTAAAACCAGCAAAGGAGTTTGACAAATACTTCTGATGGAAAATGCTTTAATTTATAATTATTTGTCTTGTCATTAAAGAGTTTTTCAAAAGCATCAGTTGAAAAAAGGGAATACAAAGCAAATTAAAAGAAATACTAAAATTATTTACTTTTGAACTGCTGGCTAAGAAATTCATTAATTAAACGAAAAAGTTCTATTTGACAGAAATTCTTTGTCTACTCTACTAAACAATTTTTATTTAAGCAAGTTCAAAGAATTTTATTTTTTTTAAATATGTATTAAAAAACCAACTCACTCTATTTAAAAGATACATCTAAGCCATTAGTGAAGGTCAAGATATACTTATGTAGTTGGCTGATTTTAATTGAATTTCCAATTTTATGCTCTTCTATTATTCTATTTCTATTTTTATACTTTTTTTAACAGCTGCAAATGAGTATATTATCAACTTCAAGAGAAAAGATATAGAGAGAGAGAGGGTTATCTATAAAATTGCATAAACCAGTCAATAACAAAGACATGAGACCAATTGGATAACTCATTAGAGTTAATCAAGCTAAATAATGCTCTCATCAAAGTGGTTTGGCAGCAACCAAAGAAATCATTTTCTAACTCACACTTTCATGTTTTCACTTTCAATTGCAATTGATTGGAAAAACAAAACCGCAAAAATGGCAAAACAACAAAGACAAAATTGGAAAATTAATGATGGAGAAATTAGCAAAACGTGAAACAGAAAAACCACACCAAAGACAAGGCGTGGGAGCAACAAGAAAATACCGACAAAGAGTGACGATAGATATAGAAAGGAATTAAATTAAAGACTACAAATGGTAAAATTGAAAATTAGAATTCAGTTCAAACGGCAGATAGCTCTCAGTTTGAAGTGTTGTCATTCAACAGGACTTATCGACATTTTACGCTCGCGTGATTTGTGATTTTGCCAGATTGTTTAAACAATTAAAGTTAAAGTCAAAGTCTGAGATCATTCGAGTGGAAACACACTCACGCACATTTGTGTCCTGTTTCTGCTTCTGTTTCTGTTACGTGACCTGCGGCATTTAATTGAGCAATTAACTGATTAGCTTCAACATTTTTGTGCCGTTTTGTGAATTCCAACAAACAAAACTATTTACCTTGCATTTGCGGTGACAATAAACTAACTCAACCAGAAATCCAAACGATAAACAAGCTTTCAAAACTTAATTAATTGCATGGAAAATCCCAGCGAAATGGTTTAAACAATTAAATTGAGTATTTAGTTTAATCGAAAAGTAAATATTGAAATGGAATTGGAAAAAAATATAGTTTAAAAGCATTATATAGACAAAGAAAGAGAGTTTGGAATAAAATTTGTTTTTTGAAACTAAAGTGCCAAATATTTTTGGTTTTCTTTCTTTCTCAAATAATTATACACAGTTGGACCTCGATTATCCGGCCCCCGATTAACCGGGCACCCCGATTATCCGGGATGAATTTGAATTTGTTTCATTACCCCTGTTAACCGTGATTACCCCTATTATCCGTGATTTCAAACGAAATTTTCTTTTTAAAATAATAAAACGAGTTCGGGGTTTCCCCGTTTTAGTTAGCAATCAATGAGAAACACGCCTGTATGTCCATATTACATATTTTTATGATCCGTGTGCGTTTGAAGGTTGATCACCTAGCAGATTTAAAGATATGTATATAATTACTTATAAAATTCCAAGTCCCGACCGTCCCGGATAATCGAGATCCAACTGTATGTAAATTTATTAATAATTTCTTGTAATAAAGTTTGAAAAGATACTTGGAACTAGTTAACTAAGTTTATTAAGCTTAAAATATACTTCAAAATAATAATGCAAAATTTTACTGATAAGTACTTAACTATTTCATGGTCAAATTAATTCAAAATAATGCTTAAAAATTCAAATCCTGTTCTAGGAACTGCAGAAATATTTCATACAGTGCTTGCAAAATTGCTACACTCAGAGTGTGTGAAATACGCTTATAATCAGATTTAATTATTCTCATATTAAATGGAATACGCTTTTAATAAAGTTTGACAACAAAATGTACATGCATACATACATACATACATATATACATACACATATATATACACATATGTGCGTATGCTTAATGAAAATTGAAAAAAAAAAAAAAATTAAGGCTTATGTATTTGCCTGCGACACTTTTAATTATCATTAAAGTGTAAAATAATATATAGAAATATGGCAACTGTTTAATGAATTATGATTCATCCAATGGAAATGATACTCATATTGAAATGATAATCAGCATATATTGAAAGCTCTCTCTCTCTCTCTCTCTCTCTCACCCCCTTTGGCAAGACATTAAACATAAATATTTATTTGAGAAACTTTAAACAAAAGAATCGTAGATATATATGTATATATAATAAGGCACATCCGTGACAAGTGTAAAAACAACATTAACTAATGAACTTTGATTCTATTCATTATGTCGGCTGATTAAAGAGAGCCAAAGCTTGATTCTTATACTGGCTGCTGGTGAACGGAAATCAATGATTGATAAGCATCAACAAAATGACAAATTAATTGATTGGAATTGAAATTAAGTTGAATGAGAATTCTTAAACAAGAAGCTCTCAATGTGGCTTAGTACTACTAACTTGAATATCGTCTTACCTCACTGTGTGTGTGTGCGAGCGCGTGTGATTACGTCAGTGTGAGTGAGTGTGTGTGGTCGTTGGTATATGGCCAAAATACTTGTAATTAATTGATAAAGGTTTTGCCAAGAGTCAGGTCATAATATTAATTATCTAATGTTTCAATTTTCATCCCTTGAGCTACATGAATTTTACCGACCACACGCACACAAAGGGCGGTTTTTGGGTTTCGACCTTTAATCCTTCGATTAAAGCAGTTTAATGGTTACTTAGGCACTTCCTTTTTTTTTCTTTTTGTGGTAAGGATTAAAACTATACGGTTGATAATTGAGATTAGGTATCAATTAGTTACTAAGGTGGACTATTGCTTTTAATGATTGCAAATATGCTCTTTTTGTAAAATAAAAAGTGACTACCAATTGAATCCTTTATATGTAATAAAACATTTATAAAAGCAAAAAGTGTGTAATATTATATCACAATTATAGTACAATTTGTGTTTTTTGTTATATTTTGTTTTTATCTCTTTTATTTTAGATCGATTACTTATAGCTTAACTGTAGGTTTATGTCCTTTTTTTCTGTCTTCTTGTTTTGTTTGCTTAATTCTAAAAAGCCAAAGTAAACTCTAGATGAGACTAAACACAGAACTATGAAAAATCATATAAGAATAATAAAATTGTTAAAGTTTGTTATTTCTTTAAATTAGATAAAAAGAGGAATTAAAATACAAATTTATGTATTAGAAATTGTTTTAAGGACAACAATCGAATTTCAAGAAATAAATGACCCTAAATTTCAATAACACAGTTAATACACACTTTTCCTTATGCATTTTAAATTTAAAACAAAAATTAAACCTAAAAATTATAATTACTTTCTAGCCAGAATTCAAATACTTAAAACCCTTAAACCTTTATTTTTTTTAATTTGTTTTGCTAAAGATGAAAAATCACTCAAAGAACTACAAAGCCAAATCAATTATTTTAGTGATTCTCACTAAAAAAAAAAACAAAACCAAAACACTTTTTGTTTTAAGCAGTAGCCATTCTTATGAAGTAGGCACTTTTTTTCTCTTTTTTTCGGACTGCCTTCAAAAGGTGTCAAGTCCCGCTAATCTCTACCTGACTTTAACTCTCAACCATCTCAAATGCTTTGCCATTTGCCGTACACACCTGGCCCAAAATAATGAAACAAAAGAATCATTTTCCACTTCAATGCTGAGTGGAATGTACTTGGCTATAGATACATCTACTCTTTACGGACTCTTGGTTATTTTCTAAATGACTTTTCTATCGATTGAGTAGAGTAGGACAATTGAAATTAAAGCGCATTCGTTGCGCCGCAGGACAGGAAACGGAAACGCAACATTCAAAAAAAAAAAAACATAGACAAAAAAGTGTCCTGCGGTGTCTTTTTAAAATTTTGTTGGTCTTCATGAATGGGCCAGACAAATTGTTAGCAACACACCCACAGAATTTTATTCCACATTTCCATTTATTGTTTATTTAAAAACATTTAAACTCAAGCTGAGGGATCTTTCATTCAGCTGGCTAAGTCAGTCAGTCAGTCAATTGCAGGTCAGAGATAAATAAATAAATGAATGTCTATTTGCCTTTCATGTTGGCACAGCCCGAGGAACAAGCCTCCGCCAGTTAATTTTGAGTTTGACAGAGTATACAAAAAAATATATATACAAATATTAACATGACTTGGAAAGGAAATCTAAATATTGCCTATACATATATTACATATATATATATATACATATAAATTAGCTGCAGGCATTTGCCAAGTTTAATTGTCAGAGTTAAAGAAGAATTATAATCTTCCGCCACAAAAATGTATAATGAAAGTCACTTTTCTTGGGGGGAAAATATATATATTCAAGGCAAAAGACAATCAAGACTTAACGTATATAAAAAAAAAAAAGGAAAACAATTTTCTGGCAATGAATTTGATGACAGAGTATAAAACTTTTATTTCTCAAAAAAAAAAATCATGACTTTTTGTTTAAGTATGAAAAATAAATTATTTTTCAAGGGTTTCTTTGTTTGTTTGTTTTTTTGTACAGGAAGTAGAAAAGGGAAAACTAAACAAGGAAGATGAAAAAAGGGAATAATTTGAAGATAAAGTTTTAATATCCTAACTTTCATATAATAAAAAATATTCATTACAATTATTTAATATAAAAAATATTTTCTAAATGAAATTCTTTTGAGGCTTTAAAAACTATGGTAACCAGATGGCTAATTATCATATCATAATTCAATAAATTTATCTCTTAAAAGGAAAATGTGATAGATGATAGAAACATCAACCTAAATTAACCCTTTCTTCTAGTTCTGTTTCTATTTTAAACTTTAATATTTGCCATTATATTTGCTTAGCTGCATATAAATAAAGGCCTAAAGATAAGATTTCGTTTATTGTGGTTTTCCATTGTCCCATCTCCTCCCTTCACTTTGCCACTTACGATAAGAATAATCAAGATTCAAAACATAAATAAACACACACATAAAATATTAAACAATATTTAACCACACAAATAAAATCAAAAGCACAAAGGGTGTCATTTAGCGGTGTTTTGTATCTCAACAGATAAGCTTCAATTTCCTGTGGCAAATTATACCCTTTAAACAAATATATGTATATATACACAAATAAATCTAAGGCTCAGACGTGTAAGAAATCCCCTGGATTTGAATAAGCAAGTGGGAATTATTCGATTTGCATACAAAAGGGGGAAAAATAATGATATGCTGAATATGATTGAATTGAATAAAAGGCAAGCAACTTTTGAAAAGAACTGCAAAAAATAATTTTTATAATAATAGATAGATATCAAGATAGACAGATAAAGTGATAGATATTCATATATGTAGATATGGAGATATACTAAAAGAGATAAAAGAGAATATTTCGAAATTGATTACTAAATGATATTATTTATGTCATTCATTTGGTTAGATTACAAAATCTACAGGACTTTAGTTCCTTTTTATTTGAAATACTTTTCTTTGTTCCGAAATTACTATTACTTTTAAAAATAGGCATATATTCAAATAGAAGAAGCTTATATATGGTTATATGTTTAAATATGTAAATATATGTTGAGTACGTTTTATATAATGAATAATCTCTAAAAGTATTTAAGTTAGAAGATTTTACCACTAAATGACTTTAATATGAACTTAAAGCCTCAAAAACCTTTCAATGTAATACAAAATATACACAGCTAGAATATGGAAGAGATATTAGGTACTTGCCATATATATAATATAATATAATAACATTCAAATCCCGGGCCGGATCGAAGGATTTTCGTTTTTAACAAAATTTCGAAATGAACAGTTAAAGATAGTTTTTTTGAAAAAAAAAATTAAAAGCTTCGATCCGGCCCGGGATTCTTCAATTCTAAAACTAATTCTTTTTGTCCGATGGATTTTGGGTGAATCCTTAAGGACCTATCGTGGTCACCGCAAAGTCCTTTTTTTAAGAAGGGGTCAAAACAAACAGCCATAACTTTGAAAATTTTGAATATATTGTTTTCGAAAAATATGTGAAATTAAGTTCAAACATCAAATATTAATGCTGCATTATTACTTTTTTGAAAAAAGAATTTTTACTACAAAAAAGAGTTTTTTGGAAATGGTCAATTTTTTACGTCTCTGACTACCCCTAACCCCTTAAAGTATATAAGTTAGAAAGTAATCTGAGTCCTTTTATACTTAATGGCTTAAAGATGACTTAAAGCTTTAAAAAACTTTCAACAAAATGCAAAGTATACAAAGATAAAATATTAAAGAATATTCTAAGGAAATATATAGTATATTTCTAATAAATCATTAAAAGATTATTATTTGATCAATTGCTATTAACTTTTAGTAGAGTATATTTCTAATAAATCATTAAAAGATTTTTATTTGATCAATTGCTATTAACTTTTAGTAGAATTTCCTATCATAAAAAGTTTGGATATAATAACCAATTGATCATATTTTTCTTATCCCTTTTTAATAGTTTACTTTTTTATCAATTGTTATTAACTTTCTGCCCAATTTCCTCTACATTCAGTATACCTTACTAATAGTGTACATCAAAATGATATCTCATTCTGTTATTTCCTTTTTGGCTGTCATCAACATGACAAAGTGTTGCTGCTGCTTTAGACGGAAGTTCTGCTTTTAGTGGGCGTTCTCGGGCACATGGCCAAGTAAGTTTTTTTTTTTTTTTTGGTTAAGAAGGAGCTGATGATATGCCAGAAATATGTTGAATATGTTGTGCTGCCTTGTTCTTTCGTTTTCATTTTGTTTTTATGCTGTGCTTTTTTTCTCATTTGGCACTCGTAATGAATTGTCGTGTGCCTTAAATATAAATATCATACTCGTATATAAATAATTTTTGGCATCTCTTTTCTTTTTGATGAAATTTATATTTTTTTTTTTTGTATAATTTCATGTTTGATTACGTGACAAATTTTCTGAATGTGGCTCATAAAAAAACCAACTAAATTATGCGCATGTCTGACCAAAGATAAAAATATATAAAAATAAAATAAAGAAAAGGGAACTGGAAAACTGAAAGAGCAAAATCATTGCCAAAGTTGAATATACTGAATGGGATTTAAGACTTGTGTTATTTTTGTTCCTTGTTTTTTGGTTAATGAACTTACATGAGACTGCGTGTGTGGGTCAAGTAAAGGATTAAGTAAACAAGGTTTAAATAAATGAAGAAACGAAGGTTTTTTTTTTATAATTAACAAAACAAATGGCATTCATTTGCCTTCCTTTAAGAGTAACGTATCGCAAAGTCTTCTTATCTCAACTTGTACAGCTGTGTACATATAAAATTACCCGCTTCATTTCGCTTATAGATATAGTTCTATATCTTCGCTTTGAACTCCAAATGTATATGTATTGACAAACAAATTGTGTTCTATTTCTCTTTCGGCATCCACATTCCATTCCTCGACAATAAAACTAATACAAATCAGTTTAAAGAAACGCCGAGCCATATCATAAATAACTAAACCATTTGCCGGACTCACACTGAGAAGGGAAAGGGGACTAGAAAGACGAAAGACGATCTACCAAAAACCGAAAGTATGCATAAATCTATCCAACGAAACGCTTTTCAAGCAGCGACTGTCCACATTTAAAACTCATGAAATGCGACACTTTTACCCAAACAAATGAATTCCAGTTAAGATGAGAAACAGAAAGGGCCCTAAGGCAGTACAAATTAGAGCAATCCAACAGGTAGCCCAACAACAACAACAACAACAAAAATGCAGGTAACTGGCGGTTTCTAGTAAAGAAAACTGATAATTTTTGGGATATTGCGTCAACACGGCGCCCGATTCATAAATTGCATCCGTTTTTATGACGGATAGCTATATTTTTGGGAAAGTAATTTAAGTTTTTGATGATTTACAATTGCACAAAAGGGTTACAAGAACCTCCTAATGCGTACGAGTCTATGTAATCTACAGTTGTGCAGTCACATTAGGAATTCCTTAAAACGCAAACGGCTAAATAAAAACATAAAACGATAAAATACCAAAAAGATTTTTATAAAGAAAATTGCCATCAGTCTGCCATGTGCCATTGATTGAAAGCAATTCAACTTTTAAGTTTGATTCATTCTTTTGCCAATTAATAAAATTACTTATCAATGTGATAGCCTGGTATATCAGTTGGCTTAACGGCCCAAATACATATCCCTTAGCCTTGGCCAATCGGTTGGACAAATCTCCTCAGAATTTGTCTCTAACATGATCCTCTTAACAAAACTTGTTAACCGCGGCAATACTGAAGCAGACCTAAGAGAGATAATGAGAGCAAGATATGGCAAATCTGAAATTTATATATGTATGTATATTTAATATATGTTACATGAGCTGCTGACACTGACCTACAAAGCCTTTTTCCCATTTTAAGAAGCAGAAATACCTAATGAATACTTAAAGAATTGATTTTTTTTAATATATAGTAAGCTGACTTTTCAATTATTTTTCCATTTCTCACTATATTAGCTGGTCTACAGCAATTTTGTAGGCCTGTTTTATTATTTCACTTGTTTGGGTTTGTTTATAAAGTAAATGAAGCAAGCAAGCCGTCCCTGCCGACATTGAGTATACCCTGTACCAACTAGTTATTATATTTAATAATGTCAAACATTCTCGAAAACGCGATTAATTTCATAAAAAATTTTCTTTAACATGCCGCAACAGCGAACGCATGCTATCTCGCTCACTCTTTCCAGCTAGTGTCGCCTTGGCAATTCAGTTCAAAATGCACATTCGTATTTCTCCGATATTTATTGTCCGATTTCGACTAAAATTGATTGATAGTCACTAGATAAATGATCGAACAACCTCAAAATCGCAATCATGCTATCTCGCTCTTTCTTATCTGCCAATGCCGCCTTGGCATTTCAGTTCAAAACGGATATAGCCATATCTCCGATGTTTATTGTCCGATTTCAACAATCTTTGCTCAGATGGTCCAGTTTGGGTATATAAATTGGTGTACTAAGTAAGAATACGATATCTTGAAAGTAGCCCTAGTTATCGTTTTTCTTAAATTGCGGGGGCGTGGCTAAAATTTAAAACAAACTTGAACTGTGTAGACACTAGACGGATGCTCACACCAAATTTGGTAGCTCTAGCTCTTATAGACTCTGAGATCGAGTGGCTCATACGAACAGACGGACGGACAGACGGACATATCTCAATCGACTCGGCTGTTGATGCTGATCAAGAATATATATACTTTATGGGGTCGGAAACGCTTCCTTCTGCCTGTTACATACATTTTAGTGACTTTAATATACCCTTTTACCCTTTGGGTACAGGTATAAAAATTGCGTTTTTTTTTTGGTTATCAAGTACTTGAAAATTTTCTTATCTTTAAAAAATCAATATTGATTCAATTTACAGTAGGTCAACATTTTATTGGCACGTACAGGAAAACATTTCTGACCTATCAATTTCATTTATTTTGTACTAGGTCGGATATTTCTAGTATATAAAATTCAAGTGTAGATATGATTCAGCTTTTGCCATGTTTATAGTTCATTAATGATTTTAAGCACTTTCTTCAATCGAACTTAGTTTAAATAGAGAGGATCAGTTGTAATTAAATAGCATAGACAAATAGTAACTAATATTAAATATAGACTTTTTATTCGACTTAGAATAACTTGTAATTAGGCAATAATTGTTATTAATACAGCCATATCATTTATGCATATATAAATTTACCTTATTATATAATAATCTTATATTATGTTGTGCTCAAAATTTTTCCTCTATATGAATCAATTGGTTTTGGTTTATGTTTTCGCCTCAGTGTGAAGCGTGTTTCAACGTATATTAAAGTTGGCTCTAAGCATATTCCCACACTCTTTTCTCACACAATGTCTTATTTTTCATGTTGATTATATTATTGTGATGATCTTTCTCTCTCACTCTATCTCGCTGATTATGATGATGATGATAACTTTGTGACTCTCTTTTTAGGGGTTTTTGGTTTCATTTTCACATAAGCAAGCGTATCCCACTTGTTGCCACAAAAATTTTTTCTAACGCTCACGCTTTCATTTGCGTTCGGAAAATGACCCACTTCCGGATTAACATGGAACATGGCCACTTTTACTGTCACTAGGGAGAGAGAGAAAGAGATTATGCTCATCGGATATTCTTTTGAAATGGGCATAGTGAATATTTGAAAATGGCTTAAGAACTTTGCATATATTTTCAAGTTTACCAAAATGATTTCCAAATTATATTTGAAATGAAATTATTAAGAATTTCATATACTTTCATTGAAATATGGAATGAAAAGTGTATTAAGAAATGATTTTGACTCCTTTATATGTTTATATGGAGAACCATAGTTATAAAATGCTATAAGTATTCCAGGGTATCCGAAAGTCGTCTTAATTTTGTTTTAGCTTGATTATTTTTTCATAAACATTTCCTACTTGCAGCATCTAGACAAAGGGCTCCATTAGAATTACTAGATTGGACTCGAGTCCACTAGGGAGAGGGAATTAGTAGGAGTTGAATGTGGATACAAAAGTGGAGAGGGGCTAATGAGGTTGTCTCTCTATATATGTTGATAATAAACATCCGCTGAATTTCACAGTGCATAATTGTTGTTGCATGTGTTGTTTTTTTTTCGTGTTTTGTTGTTGTTTAATTCAGTTTTTGTGTATGTGTGTGTGTGTGTGCATTTAATTGTAATTTATTTGCCATCCCATTGTAGAATATAGTGAAAAACAAAGAACGGAAACAAATATTTTCCGGTGGAAGCGCACAACCAAAAGGGAAATCTCATTCTCCCTTGCTTTTCTCTCAGTTGATTGATTATAATATGGTTATACTATGGCAGAGAGTATACGGTTCCAATGGTAGTAGCAGTAGCAGTAGCCAGAGTGTGGTCATGTTGATGATGATGATGATGAAGTCCACTTAAATGCTGCATATTTGTGATGCCTTTAAACGACATTATTCCAATATCGAACTTGTTCGTTCGCTTGCATTTTGTCGGCTTTTGCTTTAAAGTAAGAAATACCAAACGAAGCCGCAATTGGAGTTCATTCGATCGATTCGATGGCATGAACCTAACCAACCAACCAACCAACCAGTCATCCATCCATCCATCCATCCAACAATCAATCATCAAAGGCACAAACATGGAAGCCAAAGCAAATTACTAGCTAATTTTTGCACAATATAAGCGAAAAAATGCGAATGCACCGAAGCGCAAAAAGAACAGAAAAAATGCAGGCAAAGAGTCGATAAAAGGAAGCTGCACTTCCTATGGGCAAAAGGTAGCCAATCTACTAACCTGAGACAGTAAACTGAAGAGGAGAACATATGCTTGTAGGGGAGACCAGTGGTTATTCACATTAATCAGTCAGCCAGACAGACAGAGAGACACATCAATGAGGGTGACCCACTCAGCGGGTGAGTTTTCACACTCAAGCTGGCATAATTGAAGCTGGAAGCTGGGCCTATCTGGGGGAGCTCTCTGACAAGAGGAAACCCTCATAGTTTTGTAGTCTACCAAATCAAAACGGAAATTGTTTATTAAACAAATCCAGAAGTCAGAATATGGTAAAATGTAATTATAATTGACTGCTGGCAGGTTGCGTGTTAATTATAGTGTAAATGTGATTAGCTAGTTCAGAATTGTTATAGAAATTGGTTTTTTCGGTTTTTGATATGACATAATAGACGGTTCATCGTCAAACAGGAAATCTAACAAAATCAAAGAAAGATAGAAAAGTATCTGCAACATGGCCCTAAACTGATTTAGGCCAAAGTCGGGCACAGTAAAATCGTGATCAATGCTTAAATTGGTTTCGAATTCCATTCGATCATTGTGGTTGCTATATCGTTCATTTCACAAATAAATCGATCGATTTCAAATGACAATAAATTACTCTGCAATTATTTTGCACTCCTTAGTGTTTGGAAAATAAATGATAGTGATTGCGTCTCTTTTTTTTGTATTTGTTGTGTTTTGTAATCGAAAAACTATTTGAAAGTTGGCTAAGAGCACATATCTTGCCATCATATATTGCATAATATATGAGAGATAATACTTTCAAAAGGGTTCAAAGGGAATTGGAAACTATTTAAACAAACATTTAAACAACAATTATTTAAAATGTAAGTTTAGGAACTTATGTTTTAATACGTTTTAGATTTGTATCAAATTTTTGAATCTCTAATTCTAATAATTTCTATTGACTTCGTTTAAAAAGTAAACTTTTTGTTGTTAAATTAAATTAAATATTTTATATTATATTGTATTTTATATAAACAAAATTTTATTTTTAAAATTTAGTTAAATACTTATAAGTTTTTAGAAAATTATTGAAATTAGAGTCGAACTAGGCGACTTTCTATTAAAATTTCTTGAATTTTTGATTATTGCTTTGCAAACCAAAAAAAAATATATACATATTTAAATATTTTTGAAAAGCTTAAGAATTAGTGTCTAAATAACCAAATAAGTTTACTTTACTCTCTGCATTTTTAGTTTTTAAGTTTAATCAAAGCTCAAGTCATCTTAAAGCTAAAGTAAACTTACTTTAAGAAGATCTTAAATTTCAAAAAAGTTAATTTAAAACTTACAATTTTTATATACATTTTAAATGTTTAAGGCTTTAATACATAAATCCGAAATAAGGAAACATTCCTTTGTATAAGCCAAACAATTTGAAATAAAAAACTAAATCTCTTTCCTCAATTCTCTACTCAAACATGAGCGTGATGAAAAATTGCATTTAATTTGCACATCACGTGATAGGCCACATCACATCTATAGATGTATGTATTTGGGTTACTTAATAACATTAATCAGACTTGCACTTTTATATAATTATTGCACTATAACAAATTTATTAAACTAATTAAGATAAGTTCATTAGTTAAGCCACGACAACTGCAAGGAGAAAAAAAAGGCACAATTCACATCACTTTCAAATTATATGTGAGAACTTGGCCATTGTCTTTTTTTGATATTAAGAGAAAAGCAAAAGTTAGACGACAGACAAAAAAAATAAACGAAAAAGTGAAACTACATACGTATGTATATATATAAATGTATATGGCTAGTCGACAATTTTCAACATCCGTTTGGACTTACAACAAATTTAAGACAATCAGCTCGAAATAATGAACAACTGTGAAAATCGCCCACAAAAATATGTAAATTTTGCTTTTTTGCGCCTGCGCACGCGTCAAATTGAAAACGGAATTAAACGTGGGAGATCCGGCGGGGCACCAAAACTAAGGCAGGGTCAGTTAGTTGGTGGTCAGTGAGTGGGTGCTTCTCTCAAAACTAGCTAATTGATGGAAATGCTACAAAATTATATTTAAACATGAATTTTGCGTGGTGTCTGAAATGTGCCACAAATGGAAAAATGTCGTTAGATGAAAACATAAGACCAAATAATGGCAGACGGAGCAATTACCAAAGCTGTAAGCCGAATTTATGTATACCCTTTGAAGTAAATTTTTAAAATTTTACCCCTAAAACTAATTTTAGTTAGAAATGGGTAGAAGACAAACGATTTACCCTACATAAGCCATGACCTTAGGCGTTTGTTGGTTACCAAAATTCTACTGCCTAAAGTCAATTTTGATTAGGAATGGGTAGAAAATAAAAGGATTTATCCAACATTAACTATTTCCTTAGTCGATTTGTGGTTATATATATTTGCATGATTAAAATTAAGGTCCAATCTAATCAAGGATCTTTAGTAATAAAAACAACTGCATCTTGGCAGAAACAGAACTCTCACTCACTCTCAATTCAATTTATCAACCATTTTTTCCATATTAAACTAGCTGTTATATATACGATAGATCCGAAAAATTGTAAAAATAAACCAATAAGTTTAGAATATTACAAAAAATACTTAGCTTAGGAATCAAAATTATATAAACCAGATTTTCAAAAAACTTGCCTTGCCAACTTGTCCTCAAAAACAAATATACCCCAATTGGAATTGTGTAATAAAACCCAAAAATTGATGTAATACATATTGGATTTCACCTTATAAGGTATGAAAGAATGAAAATCGTTTTCTTTATGAGCATTTAAATTTCAATTTAGTTTAGACACGCTTAAAGTTTTGATAGATAGGCGGCTACTTAATGATGATTATGATTACTTTTGGATGAAAAACTTTCCAGTTTTCAATGTGGCTAATCAGCACCCACAATCATTACATAATCTTGCATATATCTATCAAAAGAAATCAAAAGAAATCAAATTTGACTTCCGTACGCACTTGAAAAAGAGAAAAAAAAAAAAAACATATTTATGAGATGTAAGGGAAAGTTATATCAACAAATAATCATTTTCAATGAGACTTTACTCTGGGTAATTTCAAACGCCAAAACAATGACACCAAAATGAAGGTAGAGGGAGATAGGGAGAGGGGATAAAATCAAATTATAAATCAAGCGTAACATTCACACTAGTAAGACTGTACTTTTTAGTTGGCAGCATGTGGAAAGTTGCAAATTGATTTGGCTAGAAAGCAAGTCAACAAGTTGCACACACACCCAAAGTCTTGGGCTATTTAGTTACAGTTTCGGCTCCACTCGCCTCGTACTTGTAATGTGAGAAAACAGACAAAAGACAAAAACAAAATAAAGAAAAATTATATATTGTAAAATAAAAGTGCAACGTTGACACAATTGTGACTGTGAGAGAGACGCTGCACTGGCAATATATATGTAGATACATACGTATGTATCCATGAGATACTCGAGCAATTGTCAAACGATTGCATGTGGCACAATGGGATATCTGAACAAAGATATTAAAGTAGCAGGCATTCACTCTCTATACTAAGTTAGATATATACCCACATCTTGGTAATTGTATATACTAAGATGTTGAAAATTACAATAACCTACCAACCATATAGGATAATACATATACACATTCATATATAAAAGGAAATTATCTGTTTACTAAACACATTTAGTGGTAAAACTTTTGAAATTTTTAGTAAAATATTTAAATTTACAATAACGAATACAATAGCAGCAACTCAATGTTTTAACATTGAGGAAATAAACCATTTTAATGGGCATCCAAAAGATTTTTCCATTTTGCCAATAAATAATATAGTAAAATTATTAAATCATTATAAAATAACTTTAATATTTTATAAACAACTTTCTTTTCTCATGTTTGTAACTTACAGAAATGCGAAAATTTAAGGAACAAATTTTGTAACAATTTTAAAAATTTTTTATAATTTATTTCTTACATCGAACTTCCTTCCATTTATAGAAAAATTAATCCATAAAGCATAGAAAATTAACTCCTGTGAAAATTTGATTAATTTTCTTAGTTTTTTGTAAATTTAAGTTGGAATAACTAAAAATTCTACAGGCGCGGCTTAGTAATCAAATTTTTATAGGTATCTGAATATATCTGAAAAGATATATTTTTTAAGAAGGATGGAATTCTAAAATTTGAATCTATTCGAATAGATTGAGAAACTCTTAATATTTATTCTATTTTATAAATTTAGAATATTAATATATAATATAGAACACAAGATTAAATCTAGTTAATGTCTACAATGACAGTTATTCTAGTGGAGAGAACGCTTAAGAGAAAAGAGTGGAGAGATAATATTGGGAGAAAACGCGAGGGAAAGATCCGGGGAGTCTTGTTTGGGAAGCTGACGACATTTCCCGTACTTTTAAGATTTGACGGGAAAAAATCGAAATTGGTAATACTGCTGACGAGTGCTGTCGCTCAACAGAAGAGCTTAAGATAATGAAGAGTCTATAATACGTTCTTAAATACTCTATATATAATTTCCTGACAAATGTTAACTAAATCATATATATATATATATATATTCCTGACATTAGTGGCAGAATTCCTTACCAGCTAGTACTTTATTGGACAATTTGTATTATTTTTTTTAGACAATTTTAAAGAAATTAATGAAAATATGTTGGTATCTAATCAAAATTAACGAAAATATTTAGATATGCAATGAGAATAAATGAATTTATGCAATGATATAGTATTATGTTGATACTGCCAATCCTAAGACTATTCTAAAACAATAATTAGTTAGTTTTATTTATACAAGTAATTCCACTTAGATCTAGTTACTTGACCCTAAGCCCATAGCTTTAGCTTAATTTTCTTTAAATTGAAGCCACCTAAAAATGTTGAAGATTTGTTCAAAACTTAAACGGAAAACACAATGTTTTTTAACTTTCAATGAATTACTTATAGAATTTCAAAATAATTGAATAAATGTTTATGATTAATGATTTCTATCAGACTTATGCATTACTTATACGCTTTTATTACAAACTTACTTCTCACTTTATTACATTTAATCCAAAAATAATAAAAATGACCATCACAACTATTATCATTCAATTGCCATAAATTTGCATATAAATCAATTTAGTATTTTGTTTTTATCTTGTAATAAAATGACTACTGAACTAGCCATATGTCTATGTAATTTTTTCTTAAGTTGACATTTATGTATTAGAGAACATAATTCCGGTCTCTGTTTGGTCAGCTTAACTTGGGGGCATTCCACCCACATAGAAGTCAACATAATCGAGAAGCTTTAAAACTATTAAATATAGCATTGATGTAGGTCGTCAACGTCATAAATTACTTGCCATTTATGGCAAACCCGAAAGAAATAGAAAAAGAAAAAAAAGCGACAACAAAAATCAAGCATATGGCATAAAAACAGTCTTAAGAAGAAAAAAAAAAGGCCTCTTTTGTTTTTATGAGACGCCTCCACATCAGACTCCAGACGAAGTATATACTAAATACATATATACATACATATGTATGTATTTATGATATTGGTGACATAAGCTGACTGTTTTTTCATCTCTTATGTAAGAGACACCAACTGACAGATGATATATCACTTTTGGTTCTGAGCCAAGTTCGAAGTCATCTTTTTTTATATATATTTTTTCTTATTTTTTTCTTTTTGGTTTTGGCAGCTAATTAATGGGAAGCCCGACAGGTTGGCGCGTGGCAACTTTTTTTTTCTATAAACCTACGGATTTTGCTTTTCATTTTTATGGTCTTACCTTCATTTACAGATTTGATTGCATTTTCTGCGTGGGTCTTCTATGGCCTGAAAAATATTCCAAACTGCGTTGGCTGATAACTACAACCAACTCGAAAACAGCCTTAAACCCCATTCATTCATTCATTCACTAAACTCAGTTTGAGCTTTATTGATAAAAAAATATATATAAAAAAAAAATAAACAAAAAATCAACTTTAAAGATTTCTTTATGAATGAACTTTGTGGCTTGAATAATTGTCATAAGCCTTGGCCTAAAGGTGTTTATGGCTTAGTGTCTAAGGCCATTTGCATATGAATTCTAAAGAAATGTTAACTAGATGTTCTTGAATTATCTAAAAGAAAACGTTCTTGTTCATTTGTCAAAGCAATCAATTCAACAAATGCTTTTAGCTTAAGCAAAATTTATATGATTTCGAGGAAGTTTTTAAACATCTTTGAACAAACATTTAAAATTGTAAATGAGTTGATTTTTATGAATGGAGAATTCTATTTTGTTTCAAATGAAGGAAGATTCTAGGGAGCGGCTTCCTAAAAGAAGTTTAAAGTTAATCTCAATGGAAATGACTTTCAAATTTTGTCTTTGTATCGTCTAACTAGTAATTTAGTAAAAACAAATTTGGAATAATGTAAATTCTTTAAACATTAAGTAAAAATTAACACAAAATTTTTATTCTTTGAAACTATAAATTGTTTCTTTCAACTTTCAAATCTTCTTCGTCTAAGAAAACTTCAATTAGACCCTTCTAGTTTGTTTAATTAGAAAATATTGTTTATCGGTTCATTATATATATCGCAAGTTTTGTCTTATTTTCTACCAAATTTGGTCATTATTTTACTTTCAAAAGAGATTGCTTAACTTAAAAAACTTAAAACTTAAAAAACAGTTTTTTCCATAGAAAAATTTGCGTTGAAAAGGAAGTTGCTAGAAAACGAAATCTCTCATATTTAAAAAGTAAATTTTTGTTAATTACAAGTAATACTTTAATTTTTAAACAAGAAACAATGAAAACTCTTTAAAAATTGATCTTATATATCCTCTTTTCTACACCTACTTAAATTGTCGATCATAGATCGTAAGACAACAACAAAAAAACTCTTCAAAGTCCACAACGCAATTTCAACGCTTGAGGGCTTTTCATAAATCATAACAAAATATGCCCCGCCCATTGTTTCTATATACTACTGTCGACCCCAAAAACATAACTGTCACACAGTGAGCTCAAAAAGAATTTTTTTTTTTTTTTTGAAGTTTTGTAACCGAAAATTCATTAGCTCGACCCGCTTTCAACTGCTCCTCCCCCCCAGAGAAGGAGCGAACCCGCTTGACTTGTGAATCAACAAACCATAAAACGCACTTAGCCCAATCCCAACCTCAATGTGTATGCCCGTCTACTGGACTGAAGCTGACCAAACAAATTGAACTCCCCCTCTAACTTCTTCACCCTTCTCTCTTCCTCCAACCAACTGTTTCACCCACTGCCATAGAGCATGTCTTGCCACTGTTGATGTTGCGCTCAATTGAAAACTCAGCAAGTTTTCAAAATTTTTTTTTGTTTGGCACACTTGATGAAGAGAGAACCTAGGGCATCATGTGGAGAGGGAGGAGAAAAGAGAGAGGTTTTGTTATAGGGGCGCCGCTTGTAGCCTTTTTTTATTGTACGCCGGCCGGCAATTGTTGTTGTTGTTGCTGTTGTTGTGGAGTACGATCAAAAAGCGCTGATTAAAGCGAATCCGAATCGAAGTCATAACCGGGAGTTGGCGGCGCAATATGCACTTCTTTCAATTCTTTGGTTATTGTTGTCATCAAAGTTGTTCACTGACAAAGCTTGAACTACTCTAACATAGGGTTAGGGTACATGGACTTTGTTATATAGACAGAGAGTGCAATAACAATTGTTGTACAATTTTATATGGGGAATCATTATTGAACATAGAATAAGTACTAAGTACATTTTGTATATAATATATAGAATATGTACTACATTTTGTATATAGATGTTTTTATAATGATTTCTAATATAGTAAAATAGTTTTTTCAAACTTTGTCTTACTTAAAAATGAGAATAGTTTGTTGGAAACTCTTGCCAAATTTCTGTTTAGGTTTTCCATTTAACTATTCTATTTAAATATTTTTGATTAATTTAACACTTTTTTTTTACTGTAAGAGCATTAAATTTTTCATTATTTTGAGAAATAATTTTAAATATATAATAACAAAATTCCCTCAGTCATAATTTTTTGTTTGTTGTATTCGGGTTAAGCGCTCCAACAAACGCCAAGTCATGCGTGGCCAGCAAAAGAGTTGCCATGGCAATTGTTGAAAGATCGGCTGGATGGGCTTGAGCTTGGGACTTGGACACAGTGCAGTTCTATCTATCTGACTGTCTGTCGGTCTGTCTGGGTAGCGGTTCTAGCGTAACATTTACAACACCATAAAGATTAATGATTCAGCTGTGGGTATTATGTTATAACATTTTTGGAATTTTAATTTGATTTGTGGTTTCGTTTGGTTGACTTTCAGTTTTGCCTCTTCTTCTCCTATTTGACTTAGTTCAATGAGCATTTGTGGTACATTTCATTAGGCGTGAATTGTATGAGATGAGTAACGCCCAATCTTAAGTAGTTAATATGGGGTTATTTGTTCAAACAAAGAACCAAAGAAACCAAAAATAAACTAACCTCAATACGCCATCTAAAGGGTTATATAATTATTATAGTGCTAAAGGGCAGATCATAGGAATTTATTGTATTTTCTTGTTGAGTTTTGAACCTTTAGTTAACATTCTTGAGTTTGACTTTAGTTTGGTTGAAAAATTTCTGTGGAATTTTTTATGCTAGATATTGTTTAAATATTAATAAGTTCCAAAATAGAAAATAGATATAAGTAAAGTATAGAAAATTAAGTTATCATGATTAAATTTAAAGACTTAAGCTGTTCAGTATATGAACTATACTTGGGTAAAAGCAGCTCAGTGAGATGAACCGGCTTACTCGTTCTTTTTTTCGAAGTGAGTCAACTCACTCATATGGCTCACTTGCAAAATGAGCTAGTGTGCCAAAATGAGCTACTGAGTCAAACTGAGCTAGTGAGCCAAAATGAGCTAGTCAGCCAAACTGAGCTAGTGAGGCAAAATGAGCTAGTCAGCCAAACTGAGCTAGTGAGCCAAAATGAGCTAGTGAGCCAAACTGAGCTAGTGAGCCAAAATGAGTAAGTGAGCCAAACTGAGCCATATTGAATGAACAAGCTCAGTGGCTCAGTTCAGTGAGCCATTCATTTTGGCTCACTCACTCATGAGCTACGCAAGTATAATATGAACTCATTTGAGAAGTGTTCAAAAGGTTGCATCTGATTTAAGTGAGTCTTATGAAATATTATAAAAATTTTCTAATTGCTGTTTAAATGGTTCAAAATTGATCATAAAGTTAAAAAAAAATGTTTAAGAGCTATGCATAAAAATCGGTGTTCATATAACCATCTTTTAAATACTTTTTGGGTTTTAAAAATTATTTAAAAAGTATTTTTATAGTATTCTTATAAAGTTTATGAATAGTTTGGCCTTTGGTTTGTTTCTTTCTTATGTATTTATAAATTATGAGTAAAATACATATAATAAAAACAAAAAAAAAGTTTATGGAACTATTCATGAAATTAGTTTTATTTTTAAGGTCGTTTTAAGTGCATGGTCCATATAATTCTGTATACCGAAGACCTTTTTTGGAAATTTTAAATACTTTTAATTGAATTGAGAATGGTAAGTACTTACCAATTTAGAAATCGATTCAAGGTACTTTACCAAATTTGCCATAGATCTTAAAGCTTATACCTTAAGATACCCCAAATTAGCAGGCATTACAGTGACATGCCCAAAAACCAAGTTCTTAGAAATTAAGAGAAACAAAAAAAAAAACATTCTCTCGGTTCTAGATAAGTAATGTTTTTTTGTTTTTGTCTCCACTCCTCCCCTAGACATCACTTGAGTGTATTTAAGCATCCGCAAATAGAGTCATGCTAAAGTTACCAGCTTTTTTTTCTATTTTTTTTTTTTTCTTCTTTGGCAGCAACGGAAATTATTATTAATTGCTTGGAATGCCAGGCCCCTGGACCAGGTTCAGGCCTTTTTTCCATGTGTTCGATGTTCTTGGCTTGGCCTCTAATGGCTTCCGTTGGCGTGGCTACAATTCTTTCTTCTCTATGCCCCCTCCCCTTCCTCACATCTGAAACTTGGAGTCTAATCATTTTGATGACGTAAAAAGTCGTTTTTCATGGCCAAAATGTGGCGCAGCAAGTTCTGGACAGAAAAAACAAAAAAAAAAACATAATAACAAACTAAGAATATAAAATGCGTGGTTTGTTGTGGATTAGATTATTTAGAGTAACAAGTAAAGGTGGTTCATTGGCCTTCGGTTGACAGGGCAGAGACAGCGTGGGTAAAGAAGCTGGATGCTAATGTTTGCCCAACCGTGGCCAGCTGGTCTCCCTACTCCCAACAACACAATTGCAACAAGGGAAATTTGCAACGCCAAAGCGGCAAACGTGGCCAAGTGCCCGTTTCAATTGAACGAGTGCAGCAGGCGGAAACACGAACACGCAAACAGCGCAAAGTTGAAAGTGGAGTCTCTTGGCTCACAGAGCTCTTAGCTCCAACTCTAGTCAAAGCTCTACAGCTCCAGCTCCAGCTCCAACTCTTACACCAGAGACATTGTTCGTTCGAGTCAAGGTGCGGGCGTTCGTCTAGAAGTCTGGATAGCCCTCTACACCCATAGGAAAACACAACGAAAAAAGGTGAACGACTCCCATTTGGTTAATTGAGTTTGAATGGCGGAACGAAACGGAAAAACCTTTTTGCCATTGCACTGATTCAAGTCAGCCAAACAACAATGCCCAGCATAGCTCTCGAGAGCTTCAGCCAATACAATACAAAATCTTTGCCAAAATGCATACAATGCTCTTTAGTTAAATGAAATGGATATTGGATTAAATAAAAATAATATTATAAATGGGAGACTTATCAAATTTTCTGCAAATTTATAGTATATTTTAATATATGGAAAAGCTTTTGAATTAAAAAAGAAGTGGTACAAGCAGAGAACCAAATTTTCACAGAAAAGAACTTAAAATTATTTAAGATTAAAGTTTCTCTTTGGTTAGCTGTTTGAATTCTTAAAGTTTCTCTCTATACCGGTATCATAGTTTAAATAACAAAATACCACCAACTTTATTCCAAATTATAACAAATTAATAGTTTATTGTTATACATAGGTACACATTGAATTATACAGTGACTCCAACGAGAAAGTGGACAAGATTTTTCTTTGGTATAAATATGTTATAATCTAACTAACAAATAAGTTAAAGACTTTAGTTTTTTATTTTATTTGTACTTTATGGTCTTATTTATCTAAAAACTAACAAAAAATCTCAAAATATATGAAAAAATGCTTTAAAAAAGAAGAATGGTATTTTAAGCTCATTTTTTTGCTTTATTTTTTTGTAATTCTCAACTAGTTTTAGCGCTGAAGGATGGGGGATAATCTGCTGATAAAAAAAAAGTTATCGAAATAATGCTTTACAGATTAAAAATTCATAAATATCAATAAAAAATTTCAGTTATAATTTTTGTGTTAATATTCCAATAACTACATAAAAGTAAAACAATATTTTCATTCTTGATTCTTACTTGGAAAAAACTTATTCACTCAAAATTTAATGCATGAAAATATAGCAAAGTTTTCACATTTTTAATTCTCAGCATACTATTTAAAGACTTCTAGCATTTCTTAAATAAATTTCCATTAAAAACTTTAATTTTTATACTTCAAATATTAATTTTGCTTTAAGTTTGGCAAAATAATAAAATCGCCCTATGCTTAGCAACATGTTGACAAGCCAAGCAACATATTTTAGCTTCTTATGTAGCAATACGAAAACTGTCGCTTATGTAATGGATTATTTATATATTAATGTATATATATAGATGACATTATAACCTTGTGTAAAGTTTTTCTGTTATCTTCATCATCCTTTTGCTTTACTTTTTCGTCAGTATTCCATCAGTCAACTGTCAACCAATTTGTTATCTTCCCACTCTCTGTTGCCCCACCATCAGCAAACATCATCAACATCATCAACAACATTCATTCATTCATTCTATGCCCCTCCATTTATAATCGAAAATGTCTTCAAATTGAACAACACCAACTGGGCAAGAAATTTATAACTCATTCGTTGCAATTATAAATATAGTTGACGCTTTGTCTTTTTTTTTTTTTGGATTCAGTTCAAGACTGGAACGCCTCCTATCACTTGACATGTTTACATTTTACATGAAGCGGCAGCATCAGGCCAGAGCAACAGGCACCCGAAACCACTTCAAATTCAAATTCGTTCAGGGTCAAAATCATTAGAGCAGACGACAGAGGTCCGGGGACGACTATTGCTCCGCATGTTGCCGTCTTCTTGCCACGCGGCATAAACAACAACAACAAACAAAATAGGGTAAAACGGAATAACAGAAGAAAAAAAAATAAAAATAAAAAGAAAATGAATTGCTGCCACACATGTTGTTGCTAGTCGTGGTCGCGGTCTTGGTCTTGGTCTTCAAAAGACTTCATCATCAACTGTGAAGCTGTCAACGCCGGCATCAAATCGAGCCAACAGTTGCCATAAACAAATTACAAATAGATCAACTGCTCCTCCAACAATTGGACTCAGACCTTAGACTGAATCTCAGTACCAGTCCCACCCCACCCCCTTCCTCCGTTAGACGGTAGCTCCGTCTGTGTCTATAAATAACAACAACAGCAACATTCACGGAAATCAGAGAATTATTTATTTTTCAACTCTGCCAACGCAAAGTCGAGTTGGGCGATGATGCTAAATCCGATTCTCAATCTGTATCTGAATCTGAAGCCGAACGTGTCAAAATAAGCAAACAATTTATGGAAATGAAATACGAAAGACGGCGAAAAAAAAACAAAAAAACAAATCGCAATGCAAAAAAAAAAAAAAAGATTGAATGATTGCATGACAGACACAGACTTATAATCAGACCGCAAACCTTTTATCTACAGTACGATAACAAAACAAAATTTAAAGTACTGCGAAAATGAATATATAAAGAACAAATCTAAGTACAAATTAAATGTACATATATAAAATACTTGTTCAATATGCAAAAGTAAATATTTTAATATCATTTTTATTAAGATCCTTTTCCTATTCAAAAACTAGTTTAAAGTATAAACAAACTTGACCTAATTCAAATACAGTAGAATCCGGTTATAACGACTCCGCTTATTGCGTCCGTCCGGCTAAGGCGACGAAAGTTCGATGTCTTGGTTGGTCCCCATACAAACTTATATGAAAGAACCTCCGGTTAGTACGACAATCCAAGAAGAAAATATGTCGTAATAATCAAAAATTCCAAAAATTTAATTGAATTTAAATTGCTTTGATTAAAAATATAATTTGTGTTACTTGGAAACCTATTACGAACATCGCAACCATTACAAAACCGAAAAAAAATGTATTTTTGCTCCTTCCGGATAGTACGTCTTCCGGATATAACGACGTAAAACGTCGGTCAATTGAGCGTCATTATAACCGGACTCTACTGTATGTATATCTAATTTGATGTATAGTTAGTTGAATATTCATAGTTGGCAAACTCCATGTTGAAATAATCTGGCGTACAATAAAAATTCTAAATTTCTATCATAATTATAATTTATTTTGTAAATATAAATTTCTGTAATATTGCTAATTTCTAATTAATTTACTAACTTCTTTTGTAAATATCAATTTCTATTACATTTCGAATTCCTAGTTATGGGAATTAATTTATATATTTGATAAAAAACATTTACAAAGACTGAAAGAAGCTGAAAGAAATAAATAATAATTAATTTAATTTATTTCTCTTTTATAAAATATATATAAAATTTGTATTCAAATCTTAAAACATTTAAAATATTGAGTGTTACTAATTTTTTGAGTGTTACTAATTTTTTGGAGCAGTACTGTATATTCGCTGTCCAGACGCCGATAAGTCCAAAGTGCTTAGATTGAAGAAATTGTCTTAGGTAAGAATTGTTCGACTTCTGGGTTAAAGTTATTTTGCAAAATTATCTTATCATTGAGAACACTTTTATGCAATTGACTTAGGTAAGTTAATGGGCAGTGGTTGAATTTTCATTGTTTTTCCAAAACGATAAATTCACAATGCAATAGGTGAAAAAATGTATTGTTTTAAGGTCTTTGAAGAAAATCTTTTATAAAAAATATCTTCTATTAGTAAGTATTGAAGTACCGCAAAACAAATTTAACTTTAAAACTTTAAAACTGAAGTTTCCTTGGAAGTATGAGTTATTTATAATTTCAAAGTAATACAAATTCTTAACAATTTTTACTGAAATATTTCAATAGTCTATCTATAAAATTTTGACTAATAAACCTGATCCAACTGTAGAAAAATTAGATTCGACATAAGTTTATACTTTTCAAACCAGAAATAGAGGCCTAAACAAAATAAGTTTCCGAACACTGTGCAATGGTAAAGTTTCTGTGTTATATTATATACATTTATGTATGTAGTATATTGTATGTATTTGGAAATTATTATTAACATTATTATTATTATAATCATTTATTATCATTACACTATCGACTTATAAATTATAAAAAAAAAACGTTACTAAACTTATATAGCTCAAAAGTATATATATTTATGCATTTTTAACAAATATCCAAAAAGTTTAAATAAAAGAGCTTATTAGTTCTTAAATCTCACTTAATGATCAAAAACACAAAAAACTTTTCCAAATTCAAAAGAATTCTTTAGAAACTTTCGAAATTAGAATCTTTATATTATATCAAGTCTTATAACATGAAATGTAATACCTAAAATAGTTTCTTAAATTTATATATAGAAGCTTATTAAAATTTTTTTTGCAGGTTTCAGAATCTTAGTTCAAAATATTGTTATAAATTTTAAAAATATAGTTCATTAAAAACGCAAAAATCTTGTTGAGAAATCGTTAAAAGGATTTTATTTTAACTAATTGATTTAAAAAATGTTACAAAAATAGAAATTTCAGAATCAATTTAAATATATAGTATATTTTTCCTTCATGTCTTATAGATTCACAAGGACGATCTCTTCGCCTATATCAATGTTGGACCAACCCAAAGCAGTGGCCACCAGACTGGACACCTGAGAGATTGGAACATTTGCTTTGCGTAGCTCATCCCGTACAGCAATATATTCCTTTGTAATCCGAACTTCCCTCAACACATTACGGAATTCCCTTCCACGAATGAGGCGTACCGATTGGCTCAGCTCCCGATCGGAGGAGTAGAGACGCTGATAGAGATCTCTTAGTTCTTTTCGTGGTAGAGCACTACGCAAATCTTGAAGAAGACCACGGATGCCATCACGACGATTGGGTAAAGAACTTGATGGTTGTTCGTTGGTGTGTACATTGAGGAACACTTTTACATAATCTTTGTAATAATCATAATTGAGCTTCAATCGTTGGCACAAATAATCCTGAAGAGTTTTAAATTGTTTGGTGGCTCTTAGGAGATCAGCCCGTTGCTTAAATTTATCGCTACGTAGCAGCTGGACAAGATTTTTAACTTGAACATCAGATTGGACAGCATTGGCGATAATGTTGCGTAATTGGTCAGCAGGAAGAAGTGGTCGGGCGGTACGTATGAGATGTGTAAGACCCCGTTCCGAAGAGCTTGGGCAAATTTGGGAGTTTCCATCACGATTTAGGTAAACGGTATCAACTACGACCGTTTCCGTTTCTCTTACAGGTGCATGAGGCACTATTTTGGTAGTGATAAGGCCCTGCTCTGGAGCTGCAGTTGAGGAGTGAATAACTTGGTTTGTCGCCACTGTAGAGGATGTTGTGGAGGACACGGTGTCTTTCGTTTCTCTAACTGGTGAAATAGATTCCTCTTTAACTATGGTAGAAGCCACTCTAGCGGTAGTGGAAGAGCTCTGCTCTGGAATTGCAGATGAGGAGTCAACAACTTGGAGTGGAGCAACAGTAGAGGATACTACATCGACACTTCTTGCTTGCCTTCCCTTACTCTCTCTTAGATCATGCTCTTGCCACACTGGCAACCAATTGATTTTCTGTTCATCCATTAGCGCCTGTTCCTGTTGACTAGGCTGATCCAAAATTGTCAATGTATCAGTCACAACGGGAAAATCTTCGTCCTCTCCATTGGTAGTGGGAAAACTCTGCTCTGGAACTGCAGTAGAGGAGTCAACAACTGTCTCGACATCGATACTTCTGGCTTTCCTTTCAATACTCTCTTTCTGGTTATCCTTTTGCTGAAATGCAAACCCTGGAACAGGTTGACCCAAAGAATAGTCTGAAGGTATATATGTTCCTGCCACCAGTACTAAACAACAGGAAAGATAACTGAGTAAACGATACATCTTGAAAGATGATGAAGAACTGTGCCCTAACCCCAACCAGAACGCCTCATTATATAGGCCTCTCGTCTTCGTTGAGAATAATATGAATATTCCCAGTTTATCTTTTGTTTATCACCCTACCAGCTCAAATACATATTTGCTCAATATTTTTGCAAGTAAACGAAAAGAAGAAGAAAAAAAAAAAAGTGGAACGACCTTGCTGCTGCCTTTTTGAAACTCATCAATCTTTCATATTGTTTCCATCATCATCATTATCATCATCATCACTGCCAATCATCATCATTGCCATCTTCATCATGGTCGTCAATTGCATCGTAAACGCAGTCTTCACAACAAATAAATGACAAATTTTTCTTTTGGATTTGTTTAAGCGTTTTATTTATGACTCCAAATGTGATTTCTTGTTGACTTTTTTCTCTCGTTTTTTTTTTTTTTGCCTTTGGGTGGGGCCCCATAAGGAAGGGCAATGGCTTGAGCCATTTATAATGGTCATAAAAAGTCATCAAATACACGATATTGGATAACTTGAATATCTATTACATGCAACTTCTTTGTGGACTAAAGATACACCTCGTTTTATATGGGGGGAGTGGTGTGGCGAAGTGGGTTGGGGAATTTGTTTTGAAGTCGTTGAGGGATTTGCAAGTAAATCGTTACGAGGGCTTTGCCAAATTGACAAAGTTTACAATGATTATGCCAGAATGAAATTCATGATAAATATTTCAATTACAAATGCACAATGAATCCAGATTAAACAAATAGATAAAACTTTTTAATTATAAATAGATATTAAAGTATTTTAATTTAAAAGCCTCAAATAGTTGAAGTTGTTGATGCAAACTGTAAAATTATTTATAATATTTTTTTATTGCTCTTAATTTCTAAACGTAGTCAAATATATTCTGAAATTTTACAATTAATGATTCTTAAATATATTTAAAGATTCTTAAATATATACAAAAAAGGATTTACATAGGAAAGATTCTTTCTTATCCTCTGATTTGCTTACCAATTTTGTTGCAGTTTGAGTTGAAAAAAAAATGTAAGCTTCTTCAAAATTTATAACTTTTCAATCATAAAAAAAGGTTAAAAAAATAATATAGTAATGTAACAATATTTCTAAATGAGACTGAAGGAAAAGAATTCATTAGGAATATTAGTAAATATTTTTTTTTATTTTAAATGAATATTACTTATTTTATTTTCAATGAATATTACTTATAGTAAGCAAATTATTAACGTAACTGAGCTTCAGTTATCAATTTTTATCAATCAATTAATCCCTTATAAAGTTCAAATGGAAAAGAAATACTATAAAAAATATAAATTATGAAAACTAATGATATTTCCTGCACTCTTTTGTTAACAAATTTTTAAAATCAAAAAGTAGCTTTAATGCTAAAAGACAAAAAGGAAGTAGTCCCATAATATAAAAGTTATAGTAATTAAACTTATATGAAATAGATCCATATTATGAATAGAGTATAACTTAGCTAATCAAAAATATAACAGTTCTTCACTACCCATCAAAGAAACCCCCAAAACATAAACACAAATCTTACCAATATTCCAACACTTTACATATAAACTTTCTTGTTCACTTCATGAACTGAAATCCCGCATAAACCAAATAATAAAGAACAAAATTTAAGCAATTCACATCAATCCGATTGCCCATAGAGATTTTTCACTCACCTTTCATTAACTTCATCAAGACAAGCAATAAGATGAACAAGTTATTTAACATCTTCAAAATCCTTTTAGATACCATAAAAATCTTTCCCCAAAGAGTGTATCAAATGAAATTTTATGTTAATTTTACGAACGCGTATATAAAATGTAAAACCTGAGGAAAATGTGCCTGTCAACACTTTTTAGACAACTCACACACACACACACACACAGAGAAGACATGAATATTCATGGCAATGTCTTATCCTTGCCAATTTCTACAACCAAATAACGACAGGATGAACAATTGAAGGGACAACGACAACAACAACAACAGTTTTGTAATATACGACAAAAATATAGAAAAAAAGGAAAAAAGTTGTTTTGCGGGCGACAACCCAAAAAAAAAAGGGAAGAAGAAAATGTGAAACCTCATACCTAATGAGTCCCCAATGATTTTTGGTCTAACGCCTTTTTAAATTTTCTGCAAAGCAGCAAAAAAAATAAAATAAAGAAAAAAACTAGGAAGGGGAGCGAAATACTGCGTAAATATGCGAAAAATATATAAATGGTAAATTTTATGAATGGAGGACAAAACCTTTGCTTAAATTGGATTAAAATAGTTAAAAGTGACAAAGAAAAGGGTTAACTTAACTTTTCCTAAAAGTTTATATTGCCATTGTGAAAGTAGTTGTCGGATAAAGAAGCAGCTGAGTTCAAATTGAAAATAAAGTAAAAAATTTATCAAGAATACATTTTTAGAACTATTAAACTTTTGTTTTATATAACCAATAATTCCTGATATAATGCTGTTATTATTTCAAAGTAATTTTGGTCTTATAAATCTATCTTAAAACTGAAATTTCTAAACTGTTAAAGCAATTTGTGTAGTTTGTAATAATGTAACTAAAAAATAAGACATAAAAGGATCAGCATTACATTAAAAGTAAGTGTCCTGCAATTATATAAGCTGTTAATCGAAAAGCTAGAGTTTCTACAAGTTATATCAAGTAAAGTTATTACATTTCTAATAATTTCAAACAGATGAAACTTAATCTATCCAAAGTCGAAAATGACAATACTTTTGATATAATAATGCCATATACATACATATGTATATGGAAAATCTATTGTTGAAGATGAACATATTTTAGATATTGCTCGGAATTCAAATTTAAAGACAAATATATAAGAAAATATAAAGTGCAAGGAGAAAAAGATTTCCAATAGAACTTTAATAAATAATTGCTCAGTAAAAATGCGTTCATTTAATATTTCAATGAGTACCTATATTATATTCGTTTCCTCTGTATAAAAATACATGATCATAGTGATTTTCATGTCAATCAGTTGAACGGGGCAGAAGTCTGCAGCGCCACCTTGTGACGAGTGGCGTCAATGAACATATTATACAACTCTTCTCCCTGGAAAAGTATATATATATATATATACCAATTTCCATAGTAATAGGTCTAGTAGTTTTTAAGTTCATTGATGACATACAGACAAACATTCATTTTTATATACATATATAGATGTATGTTAGTTTCTTATAAAAAAGAAAGTACATAGAATCCGGTTATAACGACTCCGCTTATAGCGTCCGTCCGGTTGAAGCGACGAAATTTCGATGTCTTGTTTGGTCCCCATACAAACTTATATGAAAGAACTTCCGGTTAGTACGTCGACGACGAACCGCTTATAACGACGAACCGCTTATAGCGACGATATTTTTCACAGGTCAACCGGTTATTACGACGATCCGAGAAGAAAATATGTCGTAATAATCAATAATTCAAAAAATTTAATTGAATTTAAATTGTTTTGATTAAAAATATAATTTGTGTTATTTGGAAACCTATTACGAACATTGCAACCATAAAAAAACCAACAAAAATATGTTTTTTGCTCCTTCCGGATAGTACGTCTTCCGGATATAACGACGTAATACGTCGGTCCCTTGAGCGTCGTTATAACCGAACTCAACTGTATTCTAAAGATACTCAACAATTTTGTAAAAGATAATATTTATGATAAGAAGATATTAAAACAAAGTTTGTCAAGATTGATCCTTCTATATCTCTAGATAATAGGATATCATATTATCCTTTAATATCTAGAGATTCAACAAGTAACTGAATAAAGCCAGATTAGTAAATAATAATAAAAGAAGTTGATTAAGAAATATCCTAAAATTATATTAAACATAAATGAATAAAGCACATAGGATATACATATATAGTATAAAATAGTCACTAATTAATATGCCTTTTTAATTTGATTTGAAAAGGTGATAAAGATACATTTGACAGCAGGGTTTCAGAAAAATTTCCATTTATTCACTGATTTCATTTAAAATTTACAGAAAGTAATAAAGGTGATAAAATGTAAAAAACCATTTGCAGTGTCATAAATAAATTTATAATCTAGATCTAGATCTAATATCAAAATGAATCTAATCAAAATTGAACAACCTTTAATAAACAAAATAGAGACAAGAACGAGAGATAATTGTTGTCCTTGTAAGCAAATCTTTGCGTAAGGAATTGGAAATGTTAGAGAAAATTAACTTTTAATTAGTTTGATTTCCATGTAGCTACTTTTCTAGTTTTCCTGTTTCAATTATTGGCAGTGGCGATGAGAGAGAGAGAGAGTGAGAGTAAACGAATCAAAATCTTCTACTTGCAAATTGAAACAGAAAAAATCCATTAGAATATTACACGGGAACGTACACAAACACACACAAACATTTCTACTGTCTGGTTACCTTGTCTCCATTTTGGTATGAGAGAATCAGGTGGCAGACAGAAAAATTCTCAAAATACTTTCTCGATGTGTACTCAACGTGGCCAAGCCCTCGAAAACATAAATATGCATGCTTCGGCTTTAACCAACCCAACAACACCTTCATAAAGAAGCATTTGGCCAACTTAAGGTAAACTTATGTAGTAATCAACGCCGTCGCGCCCAAAAAGCGAAGTGCGAGGGGAGCCAAAAGTACAGTCACGCAAGAAGTAAATTGAATAGCATACTTTTGGGGAGCGAGGTAGGGCTTGGCTTAGTTTGGACAGGACAGTACAGGACGGGACTGGTCTTGTCTGTCGTCTGAAGGAAAAGGCCAACGCCCAAAGCAAACTATTTTTGGGTGCGAAAACCTAATCCCTCCCTCGTGTCCCTTGTCCAGACAACTGAGTAAATATTTTATTTGCAGCGCCTGTTTTGATATACGTTTCGTTTTTTTTTTCTCGGGTCCTTAATTGATTCAAAAAATGTCATGTCATGTAATTCGATCTAAATTTCATTTGTCGCTTTGCTGTTGGCACGTGTGCACACACAGATGATGGATATGGTTCGATCCGTATCCTGATGGGGTTTTATCAACTGTTGACTGCCTGACTGACTCTGTCTCTGTATGTCTGTCTATCTGTCAATTATGGAAAGCTTCCATTACATTGCTTTCAATTTAAATTAGGACATAAGAAACCGACAATACATGAATCTAAATTAACATCTCTCTTTACTCCTCTCTCTCTCTCTCAATAATTGGAGTCTAATATGCAGATTATGACGAATAGTTATTTACTTAACAATTAGTATACCTGTGGGCCAAATGCAAATATAAATAATTGTAATTATTGCTGTAAATGCACATGAGCAGAAGCGGGTCAGTTTATTTATTTCCATTTACCAAACTAATTAGAGCATCGCAAAAATTGTTGAAGTACTCAAAAAGAATCTTAATATTTAATTTATTAATTATAAAAAATAATAAACATTCTTTGACTGTATTAGAACAAACTTTTTCTCAGTAATCCATATATGGTAATTAGAAAAAAAATAAAATTGTAAAACCAAAAAATAAGATTTCAAAAAACATTTATAAAAACGCTTACCCGAATGATAAATGTTACGTTTATAAATCAATTAAAGTAATAAAATATTTAATAAGTTTAAATTAATGAGAAAAGGCGTCATTATCAATGTGTTTACTTTTGAAAGGCAAAAGAAACAAAATATCAAAACAATAAGAAAATTTGACATACATTATCAAAAACTTTATTTGAAATAAAATAATAAGTATGTATAAGATAATAAAAAAATTCTACAAGATGATTTGATTTTAGCGCCACTTAACGTCTTTTTTTAAACTGGATATAGCGCTGCCAGATAAAAGGCAAACAACCGATTGGTTCGTTATCGATACTATCGATAAATTTTTCGTTGTACGTTAAGAAACCGTTACGCCAACAAAAATATTTTTCTAATAAATATATACGATAAAAGATCATTTTATATACATATATATATATGAAACACAGTTTCAATACATTGTCTCTCAAAGGTGCAGTTTCTTAAGAGCTTGCTATATGGTTTTAATTGTAATTATTAAACGAGGCTAAGTAAGGGGCCTTAACTGAAATGAATTTAAAATTATTTATTTTAAAGCTATCTTTACAAAACCTATTTATTGAATAGTTACTATTTTTGCTTCCAAACCTATGTTACTTGCTTTGTGCTTCTGCGATTTAAAAAGTGTAATGCTGAGGCAACATTTGCTTTTCCAAAACGTTTCGTTAGACAGTTTCAAACTGCGACCGTTACCTCTCGTTAATTCTGACAGCGGACAACAACACTGGGTTAATAAATTATCGATACTTGTTCATCGTCGGCAACCCCACGATCTTATCGATGGCTTCCAATATCCATTCTATCGATGTATTTCCTGATGGTAGTTCCATCTCTAATCTTTAGTAACCACTCGGAGAAGAAAAGTGTAAATTTGTTAGCAATGTTTGCTGCTGTTGTTGCGATGCGAAAAAACCATGTATAAAGTTGATCCAGAACAGCGACCAAGCAATATTGTTGCTAATTTAAGTCGCGGTGAGTTCAAAAGATACGAAATTCGGTTTTTTGCTCTACGAAGGACCCTCTTTGCATAAAAGTCAGTGCTGTGAAGTTAGCTATTTTGTGCCTACAAATTGCATTTCTGCATATTAATTCTTCTTATTGTGCTTAATTAATGACTCTCTGTTGTTGTGAAACTTGCCAATCTGATTGTTCGATTCTTAAACAGCTTTCTTTTCTTTGCAAAAAGTTTGGCCCACAGTGCGCGATAGAGAGAGAGCGCGAAGAAAAATCAATAAAAATTGTCGTAGTAGTGCGATTGACACGAGCAAAACAAAGAGCAAACGAACGAAATAGCGTGTAATGATAGAAAACAAAAAGACATCACAGTATAAGAACAAGAAGTTGGAATGAATACAGCTGTTACCGTTAGTTGGCCTAAAAGTGTTGGCAAAAGAATATCAAAAACCAAGAAAAATAATTATTTATTAAATAAATAAAATAAAAAAAACAAGGAAACAAAACACAGTGAGCAAACAAGTGCGCAATAAGTCAAACAGCTGTTGGGATTATCGATAACCTTTATTATAAACACAATAAAATTAAAGCAGTTACCGGAAATTAATTTAAATGCACCGACATGAGAATACACTTCCCTTTGAAAGGAATCAATCCTAAAGTCTTCTTTGTCTGTATCTCTTGATACACTAAGTGACTCTTTTGTGTAGTTCTAAACAAAAATTAAACAATATTCAAAACTGAGAATATCGTTTGTTGTGCATATGGTGCTAATTTGTGATATCATAATAATTACCAACACTCTTTACACAAGGGTATATAAAGATGCATACATTAAGTTCGGCCCACGCTTGAATGTTTTCATATTTCCTATTTAATTGTATACGCTCTTCCTTTCGCACTTGTTTGTACTCATACACCCACCGACTTACCCATACAAGGGCAAACGTTCGCACGTTCATTCACTTGTAAACAATGCGACTTTTAAGAGTCTCCCGACGAAAATGAAAAAAAAATAAATAAAGATAACAATTTTCGCTCAGTCTGGGTCTCTGTCTCTCTCCCACTGTATATCCATCTCTATCTTACACTGTCTTCTGAATCATTCAGTGTGCCAATTGAAACGGGTGCGATTGCAAATAGAATAGCTTCAACCAACAACAACTACAAATAAATTAACTTTAATGTGCGGATGATGTGATTGCCACAGCCAACGTCACTTAAGCGATTCAATTTAAAGAAGGTTTGGCACAAAAATTCAAAAACAACAAAAAAACAAGTTTTCCAAATATTATTAATTTTAGGCAAATGCAAGCGAAACGTGTGTGTAATGAGTTAACTTTTAACAGATTTTGACAGATTTTCTGAGCTTAACTGAGACTTTAGAGTTTTGTGTATATCGTTAATTAACTAAAAGTTTTGTGTATATTGTTTATTAACTATTCTCCCGCCGCATTCCATAAAAATTCAAATATGGAACTCGGCCTTGTAGACAGAGATAAACCAAGTGCCTTCGTATTCATAGTTGTAATATATATTTACTTGTTTTTTATTTATTTCTCTGTTACTATAAGCATTATCTTTGTAAGAATTGTAAAAATCTTAGCAATTCAGTCCAAACAAAAATTTACCATTGATTTTGCAAATCACTTTCTATTTATATTGATAATTATTTATAGCTCTGGATTATAAAAACGCCACAACAAAATAAAGTAAAAAACTGTGACGCATTTATATTTTTATTAAGGTAGTTACAATTGAATTCCAATTATAATATAATTTGGAATAACCGTTAAAAATCGATGCTTTTTAAACACCAGTTAAAGCCAACCTTTGGTTATGTTTCTATGGGAACTTTACACTATTTTTTAATAATTATTACTTTACCGTCTTTCATTTCAAGTCTAAAAAAAAACATTTACTAAAGTAACAAGAAGAACAGGACAAACGAAAGCAACCAATTTGCATAATGAATGTAATGCGCAAGCTGCGCAGTGCTGCCAGCTCTGGCGGCAGTAGCAGCAGCAATAGCAACACTAGTAGCCCTGGTAACAGATCTAATCCAGAATCTTCAAATCCAGCATCTTCGGGAGCCGCCAATGGTCGGGCTGGTGAAGATGCTCTGCTCGATGCCCGAATCCAAATGAGTTTAGCGACATTGAAGAAACTCTTCAACGAGTACACACATCCCAAGGAACCGCTCAGCGAACATGAACGCGATGGCAAACTCTATGAAATGTTGCCATTATTCTGCAAAGTATTTAGAAAGAATGTTTTAAAAATAGAATGAATCAAACTAAATGAAATTTTTATATTGCTTCTTTGCAGGTCTTTAGCAGTTGTCCGGCCAATGACATGAGTGAAAAGTTTTGGGACGTTGTAGCATTTTGTCAGCAAGTCTCACGTCTCATGGTCAGTGAAATACGGAAACGGGCATCGAATCAAAGTACAGAGGCCGCTTCTATAGCAATTGTTAAATTTCTTGAAGTGGAGACAACAGAGGAAACAAGCAGCGGTTGGATGTTGTTGGCCACATTAAATCTGTTGGCTAATGGCGATGTTTCGCTAATACAGGTGAGGCATTGGAATCGAATCCTGATTTATTCTTTATCCGAAAAAAAGACTGTTACTTTGATGCACTTGAGGAGCAAATGCGGTCATAGGATAAATCATCTTGAGATGGCGTATAAACCGCATAAAAAATATAATTTAGTCGAAACATAATTTAGTTTATAGAAATATTCCAACAATTAGCGTAACTTTATGATTCAGTGCCGCCACATACTTTGTGGTTTGTGCTTTATTATTTTCTTTATATATCCGATGAAAAGTATAAACGCATAGTTATTATATGTATGTAGTAAACAAATATGTCTTATTATCAGTATACTTTAAAAGTACTTGTTTATTGATATCAACTGATAATAAATTAAATAATTTCTTTATCGTTTCTATTTGTAGGTCATGACAGCTGCAGCAGTACCATCAACACTGGTAAAATGTCTATATCTATTTTTCGATTTACCCATTGTGGAGGACGATGAACCACCCATAGATGGAGCGACAATCAGTGACTTTAATGCCCATGAACGTCGAACGTTATTACAAAAGGTTTTTGTTCAATTGCTTGTCAAATTGTGCTCGTATCCCTATCCCGCCGATGAGTTAGCTCGCATGGATGATCTAACGTTATTGTTCTCAGCCATCACTTCACCATGCCCCGTGCATAATATAGTGTGGCGTAAAAATTCAGCTGAAATATTGACTACTATATCCAGACATGGCTTAACCGATCCCGTCGTTAGTTATATACATTGTAAGAAAACTGCAAAAAATATAGTAAAATTAGATTTAACTATTAATTCCTTTTTTTTGTTTTTTTAGCCAAGGGCTGTATGGCTCTATGTGTGGACAATATGCAACGTTTAACTTTTGGAAATCCTTTGGAAATTGTCGAGATGTTTGTCACCGTTTTTTGTTTTCTCAAAGATTCTAGTCAAGTATCACAGATACTAATGGATGATTTTCGGGCCTCACAGGGCTATGTATTTCTCACTGATTTTCTGCTAAAGTAAATGATTTGAAAAGACTCTTAGCTACATTTAAATAATGAAATATATGAATTACAGATTCGACAATACACGCAGTCAATCATTGGAGATTCAGGCAGCTATACGAAATCTTGTATTAATGATCTCATCGCTTTGCATGTGTGGCTTCTATGAGCTACGACCGCCGGCAGCTCAATTTAATACCGCGTTCAAGTTGCAAAACTTCCAATTGCCACAAGGCACTTCAAGAGAGACCTGTGTGAGAAATATCTATGCTTTTCAGGTAAGTGATAGAGGAAGGTTTCCCTATACCGTTTGCATTAATATTTATCTGTTTTATTTTAGGTTCTTCAAACGGTTTTCCTTAAATCGACAACGCCAGCTCTTTGCTGCACCATTTTGGATGCTATATCTCGGGTTTATCATTCGGAAAATGCCAATTACTTTATACTCGAATCAGAACACACATTGAGTTCTTTTGCTGAAAGGATTCACCAGAAGAGTCCACAAATTCAGGAGAAGTTCTATGATCTAATGGAATTCATTGTCTTTCAATTGAATTTTGTGCCGTGCAAGGAATTGATAAGTTTGTCCTTGCTCCTCAAGCACAATCAATCGACAGCGTGCAGCATCCTCTGTCTGAAAACGCTTCTCAATATTCTGCGACATAATAGTGTATTCAAAGATGTCTATCGGGAAGTGGGCATTTTGGAGATACTTGTTGGCTGCTTAAATCGCTATGCCGAGCATGTCCAAGAGATAACCAATGGTGATGAGTCTTTGGTAGTGGAGGATCATCAGCAACAAGGGGATGAGAAAAGTTTGCTGGATACTTTAGGCAAACATGTATTGGAGGCATTAACCATGTTACTAGGCGGAGGAGCCAATAATAATGCCCAAATGTTTCGGGAATATGGCGGAGCAAAATGCATACATGAGTTGGTCAAGTTTAAGCATTGTCGTCCCCAAGCATTGGGCATTATACGTGAACTAATACTCTCTGCTGGCGGTGATGACGATATGCTCTATATACTCTCCTTGATGCATGGCATTAGTCCACATCAAGTTGAGTTTAAAATACAAATTTTAAATATGCTTTTGGGCTGTCTGAAAGATTCTCATCGGACACGTACAGTCTTCCGGAAAGTGGGAGGCTTTGTCTATTTGACAAGTGTTTTTGTCTCACTGGATGGTAGCATGGCCCAAGCTCAACCAGGCATAACACAGCAGGATCTCATCCTACTCCTACAAATTGTATGCCAAACTCTGGCCACGGCGATGAGATTTGAGCCAGCGAATGCCAAGTTCTTTCACCAGGAGATTAGCAGCAGTTCCCTTTGTGATACACTGCGTCTTCTGGGTTGCTTTAGTGCAGCCACCACTCTACAGGATTTTACGGGTGTCTATGAACAGCAACAATCGCTGCTTAAATATTATCATGAAGTTTTCAGTGGCGACATTTTGAGTTTCAGGTGAGTTATCAACGAGATTTGAAAACTTCTTTCAACATGTGAAATAAATACCGTCTTTCTATTTCTTCAGCTTCTCGGAAGATGTACCCCATTCGCTGTCGTATGTTTGTGTAGTCTTTCGCCTGCTATACAGTATAGCCCTAGACAATTTTGAATCACCCAATCTAAGTGGAATAATAACATTATTTAGTGATCCACCAACCCATAATCGGTCGCCTAGTAGAGAATTGCTTGCCGCTGCTCCAGCACATCCCAGTCAATTGAATCTCACCCAACCGGCACCAGAGCCACGCATTGTGCATCCTGGCGTGGTGCTCTGCATGCTCCAGCTACTACCTGGTGTCGAGAACGTTGATGCTCCTTTACAAGCTGTGCAGCTTCAGGTCTATCTCAGTGAAGTCATTAAGTCTCTGGTGCGAAATGAGCGTAATCAGCAAATCATGTGTGACCATGGATTGGCTGAACAGTTGCTAAAGTTAACACGTCGTGCCCTGGCCGAGGAAATGCATCCACTGCATGTGCCTATGCAATATATTCTGGAACGTTTGGCTGCTCAGGCTCTGCAACCCACAGAGTTGCGTCAGTTTCTGCGGCTGGGAGAGCCTTTGTCCTGTGCGGATATTGATCTTCAGCAGCCATACAGACAAGGTGGACCTGTACCCCTGACACGTATCAAGACATTAGTTTCAATGACAACTCCACGAGATTTTCGTGCCCATGGATCAAGCACTTTGCCTCCATTTGTAGAGTTGGACATGTCGGCTGAAGGATTCGGAAGCCTGTATTTGCCATCATTGGCTCCACAGGCCACAGCTACAGCCGGAGGAACAATTGATGCAAATACAATCGGCGGCATCGGTGCTGGTGATCGTATTTTCCCACCGCAAACGGGGCTTACCTATTCCACTTGGTTTTGTGTAGAAAAATTCTCTGATCCCAAAACAGATCCACATTGTGTGCGTCTTCTGACCTTGGTGCGAACAATACATAACCCACGGGAAGAGAATTTGGCTTGCTTGTCGATTCTGTTATCCGCCAGAGATAAGGCAATCGTAGTCTCCACCCAAGAGACACTGGTCACCCCAAGAAAAAGTAAGCTCCTAGAAAACAATAAGACTTCAATGTATTATTTAATCCAAACTACTTAAATTTTTTTTTAGGCATTGGCGATTGGGAACCTGAGGGATCGGATGATGGCATTGCCCGGATCTGGTGTCCCGATCTTCTACATGAAGGCCAATGGCACAACCTGGTCGTTGTGCTCAATCGAGCCGTGCTGAAGAACTCCAGTCTATCGCTCTATTTGGATGGTGTACCGATGCATACGCAAAAGCTTCATTATATAGCTCAACATCCGGGAGCAAGCAGTGCTAATCTCACTTCGGCAACACAAATCTTTGGCTATATTGGAACGCCGCCAATTTGGCGTCGCTACTCACGACTCTGCTGGAAACAGGGAGTCTGTCATCTTCTCGAAGATGTTCTTACACAGCAAACTGTACAGACAATCTATCAATTGGGACCACATTATATGGGATCCCTGCAGGCTCCACAGTTGGGCAAACAATCAGAGCCAGTTGCTCCACTCGTTCCTGAAGATCGTGTGTTACTGGGCCTCAATGCGAAGGCGGTTTCAAAATTAACACTGGTCAAGATACGCAAAGTCTACAGTCGAGCGGATAACAAGAGCATTGCCAAGCAGTTGAATATGAATTCGCATGAGAATGCAACTCCTATCAAGTAAGGAAAAGTGTGCGCAACGTACTATCAAAAATATTTATCCTTTTTTTTTTTGCTTTCAGAATCCTTCACAATTCTGCTGGCCACTTAGCGGGCGCTGGACGCTCTTTGGGCGGTGTTGTGGTTGGATATTTGGGCGTCCGTGTTTTCAGTCCACATCCAGTCTCCGCCATGATAGACACTGTGGGCGGATGCAATGTCTTATTGGGCATCATTGCCATGGCCCAAGATGTTGAGTCACTGTACGCTGGAGTCAAAGCATTGACCTGTGTTGTAAGAAGTAATCGAGCAGCCCAAGCAGAAATGGATCGCAAACGTTGCTATCAGACTTTGGGCATGTTCTTTAAGAAAAAGAAACATCTGCTCAACTCTCACATATTGCACTTGACCTTTGGTCTTGTCGGCACTGTGAATAGTGGCCAGGATATGTCAGCCATACCAAATGTAACAGCATTCCAGGACTTGCTTTGTGATTTGGAGATTTGGCATAATGCACCAAATGGTCTGCTTCGCTCTTTGCTCGAGCACTTGCTCGAATTGGTCGTGGAATCCAATGAGAAGAAACAGAATGTAAAGATTATGCGAGATTTGCAATTGCTGGTCAAACTGCTCCATATTATAACGCACATCCAAGATCATTCAACTCGAGAAATACTCTTCCAATTGCTGGAGACTCTACTGGGTGGTCAGCCCAGACATACAGATCTCCTGCTTTTCGGTCAGTACATAGCGGCCAAGTTGCCAAAAGCCCAGCCTGGGGATGGTATTTCGGAACGCTCTGTGTTGCTGCCTAGCATGAAACTTCCATTAGACGATCAGGAGTGTGTCGCTCAAAATATTTATTTACGCAATCGTTGTCTCTCCCTGGTCCATGGACTACTCTTCACCCCACGCAACACCGTTAATTATGTCATTTGTGATGACATTTCCAAAACTTTGGGCATGGATTGGTTGCTGCTCTTCATGCAGCCTCAAGTTCACTTCACCACTGTCATCATTGCAGTCCGAATTCTCGTGGTGGTGTGTGCCAATGAAAGTTTTTTGGTCAGGTTTCGCGATGCCACCCATAATGGTGGCTATCTCAGATTTACTGAAATGGTTTCCCAACGTAAAATGTTGGGCCTGGGAGCCCAGCAATTGAATCAACGTCCAACGAACGGTACCGGAACGGTTATAGTGGCCACACCACAAAATACCATTCAACATTTACCCACCCAAATAGCTGGTGAAGTAAGACCAGCAGCCTTGAATATACCAGGTAAGACAAGATTTTTAACCATTAATAGGAAATTATTACATAATCTTTTTTTTTCTTGTAGGTTTCCAACTCCTCGAATGGCTAATGCAGCATCACTTGGACGTGCCTGAATTGTATTTCCTGGTAACTGCTCTGATTATGGGCCAACCTGTAAAAGTCCTGGCTACTGAGCACACGAAATTCGATTTGGATCGTGTATGGTCCTTCCTCTGGGGTGCTCCCGTATCAGCTAACACTCAGTTGCCCAAATTGAATGTTTGCCCCGAGGCCGTTTGTGTGCTTCTGGCCATGGTCAGGGCAATAGTTCATGGCGGCGAATGTGCCCCTTGGTTACACAGTCATCCAGAAACCATCATACAGCTTCTGTTCAGTTTGTATCAAAATCTGAGTGACTTCACTCCAGTAATGATGGCAGGAGACGTTGTTACATCACTTGTGGCAGTACTTTTCCCTCAAGTCACACGATCCAAAGCTGCCGCCGACTCGGAACCGAATAGTGGTGCCTCAACACCAACGGATGGCACTGGAAGCAGTTTTGTATTGCCCACACCAGAGTCTCTGCAAGCTGCAGCGTTGAGTCAACCGAAACTGACAGCTCATCCAGTATGCAAATGTATTATCGATTTTCTACGCGTGATTGTCGTGGATTCCCTGGGCTTAAATATGCACGGCAAGGCAACACCAGTCATTGATATGGTCCTGGATGCCGCTCCCGAGACAGGGGAAATGGCACTGCAAGTGCAATACCAAACACAGATAATTATTGCCCTTATGGATCATTTGCTGGCCGCTGATGTCCTTGTGGGTGAACAGGCAGCGCTTCCCTTGGTGCCCATCTTACAGAGTCAGACACAGCACATTGCTCCCAATGTTTTCTATCTAACTGCTCGTATTGTGGATAAGCTGTGGCAAGGTTGCCTCACCCGCAATCCTCATGACATCTTTGACTTTGTCATCAAACTTATTGCCCAGGCAAAGAGAAGATCTTCATCACTGTCATTGGAGCACTTGCACCATTCTCTTAATCGAAGCATTCTGTTCTTGCTCTCCCGTCCCACCGATGATTCTATTGCAGAGCAAATGAGTGTCCTGGAAGCGTTGCATAAGATTATACAACATCGATTATTAATCTTTGGTGCTGGTAATCATGAACTAGAATTTATTGGATGCTTAACCTATTGTTTACTCCAATTGACGGCTGATATGAAAATTATACTGGAGCCATCGACAAGTCGCAATACTACATGGCATGTTAATCCACAAACCGATACAGTGGAACCCAAAGATGAGGATCTTAATCAATTACAGGGTCGGAATCTCATTGTAGGAGCAGCTTTTCGGGTCTGGGAGGAACTTTACGTATGCAAGAAACCCGCCATTGAGGAGGTCTTTAAAATCTCCCTCACGCCACCGCCAGCTAATTCAAAAGCGCCTGACTTGCACACAACCAGGGAGCAAGTAATGGAACTGGCATCAAAGTTATGGTTCAATTATGTAGATGCCGAGCGTAAGGCCTCGTATCGTGTCCCTTGGGAGCTACACAACCAAATACAGTCAAAGATCCAGAAAGTAACCGGTGGTCTAACTCGCCTGGCCAGCCGCACAAAGGTAAAAAAAGATGAACTAGTGCGCACCAAGTCCAATATGAGTAGAGAGGCGGCGTATGAATCTACAGGGATACATGTCCAGCTAATTAAAGATCTACTGGAGCTGCGGTCAAAGCAATATCAACAAATGTTGCAGCACACTCAACGTTATGTCTATCAGGATTGGGTACAATCAGAGACGGAGCTTACCCGGGAACGAGGATTGTGGGGTCCTGCAGGCTGTTGCTCGCTCGATAAATGGATATTAGATACCACCGAGGGACCCCATCGTATGCGAAAGAAAACAATGCGAAATGATGTGTTCTATCTGCATTATCCGTATCGTCCAGAATTGGAGTTAGCCGATAATCGTCAGCTGAAGTATAAGGTGGCTTCAAGTTTGGATAGCAAAACCTATTTCCTACATGGTCAGCAACAGCCGCGTATATTGGCCGAGGCGGCAGAGCATTCTATTCAACAACAAAGCTCTTTGGAGGCAGTAAGTCAAGCACATCGACTAGAAGCTAGTAATTCAACATCAACCCCACCACCGCCTGTTTCGCCAAAACTCTTACCCCATCAACATGGTGCTCCCTATCCACAAGAATCTTTAGATGGCACTGCTCAGGAAGATGATGAAGAAGAAGAGGACACTTCCATGACCAGCGACAACGAAACATTCTTACGTTTGCTAGAAGAGCAGGAGAAGATTAGCTTCATGTTTCGCTGCGCGAGAGTACAAGGCTTGGATACCTTTGAGGGTTTGCTACTATTTGGCAAAGAGCATTGTTATATAGTCGATGGATTTACTTTACTCAAAAACAGGGAGATCCGAGATATAGATACGCTACCTCCTGGGGCTTATGAACCCATTATACCTAATTCAGGAGGCACTACCTCATCCACATCCCGTGCAGTTAGTCAAAAGTTAAGACAGTGTTCGAAATTTGCCTACGAAGAGATACGAGAGGTGCACAAGCGACGTTACCTACTCCAACCCATTGCTCTGGAAGTCTTCTCTGAAGATGGTCGCAACTATCTACTCAGTTTCCCACGCAAAGTTAGGAACAAGGTAAACCAAAGATTCCTTGCTTTGGCCACGGCTCTCAATGACAATGCCCAGCAATCGGTGGCAGGTCAGAAGCGTACTGCAAGTGTGGAGCAGACATCTGGCATATTCAGCGGCTTAATTGGCGAAACTTCGGTTACACAACGCTGGGTTCGCGGCGAAATCTCCAATTTCCAATATCTCATGCATTTAAATACGCTCGCCGGTCGCAGCTATAATGATCTCATGCAATATCCTGTTTTCCCGTGGATTCTGGCCGACTATGATTCCGAGGAGTTGGACTTTACAAATCCAAAGACATTCCGTGATTTCTCCCGTCCCATGGGTGCTCAGGCTGAGGAGCGATTGGAGCAGTTCCAGAAACGTTTTAAAGAATGGGATGATCCCCATGGCGAGACACCACCCTATCATTACGGAACTCACTATAGTTCTGCAATGATTGTCTGCTCATATTTAGTACGCTTGGAGCCCTTCTCACAACCGTTTCTCAAATTGCAAGGCGGTCACTTTGATTTGGCGGATCGTATGTTCCATAGCATCAAAGAGGCTTGGTTATCGGCATCTAAACTAAATATGGCTGATGTCAAAGAGCTGATTCCTGAATTCTTTTATTTGCCTGAATTTTTGAGTAACTTCAATAATTTCGACTTGGGCACCAAACAGAATGGTGAAACATTGAACCATGTTATCTTACCACCTTGGGCCAAACAGGATCCCAGAGAATTTATACGTTTGCATAGAAGTGCACTGGAATGTGACCATGTTAGCCAGCATTTACATTTGGTAAGTGTTCATCGAACGACATATAAGTCGATCATTACACTTATAATTGTTTTCTTTTTCAGTGGATCGATCTTATTTTTGGATGCAAACAACAAGGACCCTCTGCTGTTGATGCCGTCAATGTGTTTCATCATCTTTTCTACGAGGGCAATGTGGACATCTACAAGTAAAATCCATTGCATTCCTCTTTAAATTATTTCTAATTTTTTCCTTCTTCTGCTTTAGCATTGATGATCCTTTAAAGAAGAATGCCACAATTGGTTTTATCAATAACTTTGGACAAATTCCAAAACAGCTGTTTAAAAAGGCTCATCCTGCCAAGAAAATGGGCAACTCGCGTCATTCAGCATTAATAGATCCCACGGCTTTGATACAAGGCAATAGTACAGTCCTTCAAACCGATCGTCTGTTCTTCCATAACCTGGACAATCTGAAGCCAAGTTTGCAACCCATTAAGGAACTCAAGGGTCCAGTTGGTCAAATACTTCAACCGGATAAGACTGTATTTGCTGTGGAACAAAATAAGGTTATGATGCCGCCATCGTACACCAAGTATATAGCATGGGGATTTGCTGATCATTCTCTACGTGTCGGACTCTATGATACGGATCGTGCATCTTTTGTTTCCGAAGCTGCTGCACAGAATTCGGGAGAGATTCTTACTTGCGCCTGTCCCAACGCCAAAATGATTGTTACTGCTGGTACCAGTTCGGTGGTCACAATTTGGAAGTTTGATGCAAATCGAAAAAGTTTAAGTGTCCGCCATTCACTGCATGGGCATACAGATGCTGTCACTTGCCTGGCCGCCAGCGCCGCGTACAATGTCATTGTTTCAGGCTCGAGAGATGGTACAGCCATTGTTTGGGATATGTCTCGGTTTACCTTTGTCCGACAACTGCGTGGACACGCCGGCGTTGTGGCTGCAGTGGCCATTAACGAGCTTACTGGAGATATTGCTACTTGTTCGGCTACCTGGTTGCATGTGTGGTCCATCAACGGTGATGCCCTAGCCATGGTCAACACTTGTATTGGCAGTGCAGATCGAATGCAGCAAATCCTATGCGTTGCCTTTTCCCAAATTCGTGAATGGGATCAACAGAATGTAGTTATTACTGGCTCCACAGATGGTGTGGTTAGAGTAAGTATTATTAGACTACATCCTTTTGAAGGAAATGAGTTAATCTTTTCGTCTTTCACTTCCAGATGTGGTCTTTAGAACATACTCAGGTACCTATTGATCGTAAACTCAAGCGAGGCGTAGAAGTCAATTCACAGGACAAACCCGATTCAGCTTCCATAGATGACAATAAAGGCAACAAAACGGACAAGATGGCAATTTTCAAGCAAATGAAAAGTCTCTCAGATCCAGAACAAGAGCATGGTAAGTGGGATTTTTAAATTTAATGGTTGTATACAATTCTAACATTTCGTTCTTCTTATAGACATTGTGAAATCCGCCTCAGAGAGTAGCATTTCAGAGGCATCCCAGCACAGCAATGAGTCTAACAAATCTGCGGAAGCCACTACATCCAAAATAGAGCCACCCACAGAGCGTAGAAAAAGCTCTATATCAGGAGCTAAATCTTTACATGAAATGAAATCCGCTACGGTAGAGGGATCAGGCAGTAATTCAGATCACAAGCCAACTGATGGTAAGAAAGAAATTGAAATTTAAGATGAATGTCTTGACCAAACGCTTTTCTTTCGTTTCAGAAGAGCACAGCATAAGACCGAGTAAATCTGATACAAGCCTCACAGATGGATTCGTAGTGATCGACAATGACAGGCAACGTGGGGAGCAGGCACTAAGAAAGGGTACGTCCCAAAATTCGTTTGCTTAGACAAAATTTAATGTAATTTAACTTGGTTTTAGGCTTTAAATGGCAACGTCAATTAATGTTTAGATCAAAGTTGACTATGCATACGGCCTATGATCGAAAAGATAATGCCGAACCAGCAAGTATAACAGCTCTTACAGTATCAAAAGATCATAAAATTCTTTATGTGGGTAAGTAATGGGTTTCTTACATGTTAAAAATTAGCATACAATTGAATGTTCTACTTTTAACACATTGAATCAATTTCCTTTAATAGGCGACGCCCGTGGTCGCATCTTTTCGTGGAGCGTCACTGAACAACCCGGTCGAGGAGTAGCCGATCATTGGTTAAAAGATGAGGGCGCCGATCAGTGTGTTAAATGTCACGTCAAGTGAGTCAAAAGATATATTTTTATACCTTATCTCGATTAAAACTTACATACTTCTTTAAAAAACAAATGTTCCATTTTTAGATTCACTCTATATGAGCGAAAACATCATTGTCGCAATTGTGGTCAGGTTTTCTGTAACAAATGCAGTCGCTTCGAATCAGAAATATCACGGCTACGTATTATAAAGCCTGTCCGAGTATGCCAGGCATGTTATAGTCAGTTACGCACCAATTCGCTGGACAATTAGATTAATTTATTTATTTGTAAAACACTTAAAAGACGTTTAGAAGCATTCAATATTTATATAATTGCATAGTTTTCTCTTTAATATTTAAAACAAAAAAAACGAAAAAGAAAACAAAAACCATGGCGAGCTGACAACCAAAGGCTGTTATATGATTTTATATATTTTATTATCATAAATTATTTAGACAAGAACACGATTTTTTTTACATATACACAAAGACCAGTTGCAATATAATTTATATACTATTTATTTATTTTTTAACATATTTATTATACACCGAATAAAGAAAACAATAATAAATGTTACTTATCAATGTATATGTATGTATGTATGTATGTATATGCCGCAATCAAGAAACAAATTTGTAAAGAAATACTTTATTGTAAACTTAATTATATAGAAGGAAAAAACTGTATGTTTAGTGCTATCCCAATACCAAAGCATGTATTTAAAGCAGCTTCAACATATGAGCAGCGCACAAATGTATTAAAGTGTTAGCTTATGATGCAAGAACCTATATAGCGCATAATAGAGACTTTATAGATTCCTGTGTCATCATCAGAGATTATTTACATACAACACCTAAACACGAATCTATGCTCTATTAGAAAACAAAATCCTTAAGAAAAATTCCATAATTAAACAAAGCACCGCCAGTTGATATCAATTAATAACAAAATTGTAACATTTTTCTAGCAAATTAAATGACAGTAAACCGAAAATTTTTTGTAGGAGAAGAAAAACACGTTTTAGCACACAACACACAAACCTCACACAAAAGAAACAAATATATAGAAAAAATAACAAGTAGTTCTCTATAGGTGCTGAAAGCATATTTCGGTATACCGAATTTTGTATACCCTTGCAGTTAGAATTTAATAGAACAGCAACCAGAAAAAAACTAAATCTAAATAGATTTGAAAAGTAAAACATTTTACTAACTATATAAACTTTCACATGTATCGATAAATTCAATAATGTCCAGTGACCCAAGAAAGTTTTCCTTTTGATTTCAACTTTTCTACCAACCAATAATCGTTTTAAACTTATGTATAATCAGGATATGAAATCAGTTAGAACTAAGCAAGAAGTTTATAACAATCTGACTTCCCTTGGCTTGGGACTATATATACTTTATGCGGTTGCTAATGAGTAATTTCCTTTGGGACATAACAATTATGTGAAAAGTATTTTTTTCAATGCAATGGTATATAAAATCTAGAAAGAAAGCAATTATAAACGAATGTGTAATAAATGGGTCCTTAATAATAAAAAGCAATATTTAAAATTGCTGTTAAATAAAAACATTTACTAATGTAAAGTAAAATATTGATTATAAAAATTTAGTAAAATGAATATCTGCTGTCAGAAATGTTAGCATTTGCCAACTATATAATTCTGCTTATGACAGTAGATTCGAAAAATCGGTATAATGTAAATACGAAAGACAAATAACGAAATTAAATAAAAACAATAACACAAATGATATGCATACTTTAGCTAAACAAAATGGTAGTAGTGGTAAATCTATATAAATAACAATATACGTATAATATATATAAATGAGAAGTAAAATTTGGTATTTTGTAGAGCATCTACATGTTGCATTGATAATAATTTACAAACTATATGTGACAAGATATATATATATATATATACATATAGAGTGCATATTGAAAATGTTGCGGTAACAGCAAAAAATCTTTCAATTAAATTATTACTACCTTTATCTCTCTAACCCTCCCCCAACTGTTACCCCAAACAATCCAAAGACTTGATGCAATATACACAAACACACACACACACACTTAAAGAAACATTTCATTGAAACTAAACCAGATAAAAGACTTCAAATGTTAAATTTTCAAAGGGATATCTAAAACGAAAACCTAGCCAATTAAGTCCAATACGAAAGGAAATACCACATCAAAAAAGAAAAAAAAAAATGAACTACAAAGGCAAAAATAAAACCAAGCTGTATTAACTAAATAACTATTACAAAAATTTCAACAAAGCAAAAAAAACATATAAATACTGAATATACATATATAAATATATATATGAATATATTTATTGTTAGTTTGTGAAATGCGATACATTAACATATACATATATATATATATATAAACATATGCAAATCAGAGGAAAATACACTTTAATAAAATGAGAAATGTTAACAAATTTAACTTGTAAAATATGGGGAATGAAGTTTTATAGAAGAGATCTCGTTGTGGGGTGACTGGTGTATATATGTTATGGATATGGCGAGGAATAGAAATAATAAACCCTATATATCTGGGTTATTTAGATTCTGTCTCTTAAATGCCACAAAAAAGAGATGTAGTTAACAAAATTGAACTTAACTTATCACAAAATTGAAATTGAGATAGTCGTTCTAGTACACAGACATTAATATTGAAGCTCTATAGGTTGACACACTTTCAATTCTATGTAATCGCCAAATTGCAAAAGCGATTTATACTAATTTTCAGGTGGAACTCATTGAATAAGGGATACTTAATATGTTTATCGTATACCGATTATGCATATCTTAACAGATTTATTTTACCTAATATCATATTTTCCGCTTTTGTAAAGTCTTACAATTTGAAATTTCTTAGGAAAAATTTACAAAACTTAATTTTAAAGTCTTTTTTTATTATCTTCTGAACTTTGTGTTTTTTTTGGACCATATACTTTGAAGTTTCATATGTAATAATAATATTATATACAAGGATTGTTAAGTCCTTTGGAAGAACTTCTGCAAACCTTTTTAGGCCGATCGTCATGTGCTGTGTGTGTGTGTGCGCAGTCAGGCCGATACAGAGAATTTTCTTGACTTAAACTTTTTGCCGATACGAATCATTCGAAACGATAAATATAGTATATTGATTTGCTGCTCTGCTTTATCTTTGATCTAATCAAGGCTCCTTTTATTGTTGACGTCCATTGTTATTGTTATTCCAATTGGTATTGTAATGAGCAGATCTGGAATGCGAGCACTGTCCACCGGGACAGCAGTTACCACCATTACAGCAATTACCGCCAGGACAACGAGATGAATTTTGGCTAGGATGTCCGCCACCGCCGCCGATGCGTTGACATGTACCATTGGAGCAGTTATAGCAGGCGTCACGTCGTCCTTGGGGTGACCATTGTGAATTGTTGTTGTTGTTGTTGTTCCAGTTATTGTAATAGTTATTGTTGTTGTTAAAACCATCCATAATGTCTAAAATTTAGACAAACGATAAGAGAGATCGCTAAAAGTAATTTAAATTTAGAGTTCCACTTACCAACAAAAGTTTTTTCTTAAATTTAGCAAGGCAGCAAATAAAAAACTATACAAAGTTTTTAAATTAAAATTTTGTTGTTTTAGCTAAAAATAAATATGTATGTTCTGTTTGAATGCCGAGAAATGAATGAATGAACGAACAAAATCCATCCAAAATGTCAGCCTTGACAGACGTGAGTGTGAATCCGAAGCCTTCTCGAATGTCGAATTCGTTTTTCGAAATTCGTACAGAGTTTGCGCTAGAAAAGTGGTGAGTTTCCGCAAGGGGGCGTGGCGTAAAACTTGTGCACTGATACAGGACATTAACATGCACACACATACATATATACGGCAGGATATAACAGAGAAAGAAAGAGAGGGAGAATTTGCCAGGAAAAAAATGCGACTTCTTGATGCCGCAAATTTGCCATGTGTATGTGTTGCAGGAGCAGGAGTAGGATGACGACCTGGAGTTGGGTGGCAAGGGAAGAGAAGGGGGCTGTCCGTGTCTGCGTGTGTATGTGTAAGTTACTACTGACGTCGACGCTCAAAATGACTTTGCATTCTGACTGGTTAATATAACCACAGGTTTCTATTAAGAGTGGGTAGAGGAGGTAGAAGATGAAGATGGAGCGCTATGCTGGCTTATATATACATACAAATACATACATATATATATATTTTGCATATACATATATATATGAAATGGCCTGTGTAATAACCGAAAGCATGATCCCTGAGAATTTACAAGACTCCACCCCTAGAAGACAAGACCATATACAAGACGCTAATCTATCTCTTCGGGTTTTGGTGTGTGTGTGTGTGCGTGTTGCTGCCGCCGCCGCCGCCCAATACACAATGTCACAAAAGTCATTCCAATTTAGTTGAGAGTCAGTAAATCAACCCCTATCAACATACCAACAACATATCCAACAGACCCAATACTGAATTCCCGAGAAACTCCAGCCAGTGCTAGTTGAGTAAAACGCCATTGCGGAAATGCCAAAAAACGAGCCATATACTCGGTTAAGTGGACCGACATACTCTATATATGTGTGTATATATGTATATACAGTAGATACAAACACACATATATATATAGAGGATCTGCTGTATATAAGCCATATCTTCTGTTATACCATATAAACAGAATGCGCTACTTGAGGAGCATAGATTTTCTTTTGAAACTTATAAACGATTTTGGTTTCGATTCTACTCGAAATTTAACCTTAGTAAATTCATAAACTTTTTAATCTGAATGTTGGATATTTAATGTTTGAATATCCAAGAATTTACTTTTTTCAGTCATTTCAAAATAATATATGTAAAACTTAATATAACTGCTGTATCTAAGTGGTCCAGGAAAAAGCTTTTCTTCTTTATGTTTATAACTTTCTAAGAACCGTAAATTGCTTTTAAAAATTTGGATAATGTAAAAGATATGTCATTGGAAAATATAATATATTGTTTAAATAACATTTAAACATATGCATAATAACTTAAAGAGTTCTTCCAAAATGAATTTTGTTTTTAAATTTGATCGAAAAAATACAAAATTGTATTTCTTTTAAAATTAGACCATTATAGAATCTAAAGTTTTCAACATATAACTATTTCTTTTTCTAGATAAATACATAAATTAATCAAGACTTTTCAAATAAGTAAAAAAAAAACACTTTTCCTAAACAAATCTTTTAAACTCTGTTTTAATTAGAGATTACAATATAATATTATCATCACCATTTTCAAAATTAAAAAAATTTGTTGAAAAAATAACTAATTTTATTTACAAAATTCTTAAATTTCAATGGCCATTTCAAATTCTTTCAATTTCTATAATGTATATATATATAGCTGTATATTTAAAATATATTTACTCCAAGAATCTATCTTTATTAGCATCAACTCTAATCACTCTACATATTTAATATACCCGACAGTGTAGCGCCCTTTTTCCAGCTGAGATCCTGACTTTAGAACTAATAATCCGACAGCCTACAAGCGCAGGAAGGCAGCCTAACGACCAACAAAAAAAAAAAAGGAAAATGTATAAAAATGGAGTATGGAGAAGCCAGCAGAAGGAGCAGTTGCTGACTCCTGTGCTGCCATGGCATCTGCCGCTTCTGTCTCTGCCGGCAAAAGATATTTGCCGAGCATAAGAAGAGGCGGCGCGGTACTTTGCATGTGGGAAAGAGAAGGCATGCAATTTGAGAGAGGGATAGGCGATAGACAGAGAGCGAGCGTCAACGTTCCATAGCTAGCTTTTCGTCATTCTTGACATTTTGTGGTGAATTGTCGAAAGCCACAGGATATGTATGAGAGTGTGCGTGGCCAGGACATGTCTCTCTCGCTGTCTGTGTGTGTGTGTGTGTCGCAAAAATGGTGGACGGCAGGAAGTCTCCTCATTTGCTGTAATCGCATCAGGCCAGGACATAGAAAAAAGGGCGTTTTCCGGTTGGTTGCCCGATGCGCCTGGTCCCTGGACTAAGGACAACCACCTCCACACCGAGTGAATGGGAATGAGATAAGATGGCAGGGTGGGATGGTTGGTAACTGGCTCGCAAGGGATGAAATGTTACATTTTGTAGCTTTTCGTAAATTTTCGACTTTCGCTTGGGTTTTTTTTTCTTCTCTCCTTCCTTTCTGTTTTTTTTTTTTTTTTTTTTGTTTTTGCCTTGTGTCCTTCGTTTTTGCTATTTCGGATTTTTGTTTTTCGCCTTTTTTCCGTTTGTGGCTTTCCATTCGGCGGCGTGGGTAAAGTGAGAGATGTTAGTGGGTGGATAGGTTGGTTTGGATTGCTTCCTTCTGCTGCTGCAGCTACTGCCGCTGCTTGTGCTGCCTTTGGCTTTGCCGTCCTGCCCTCCTGTCAAATTGACTGCAAAAAAGGACCTCTCCTTTGGCTGCTTCACTTTCGTAATTGGCGGTCTGTTCGCTGCTGGCTGCTGTCATCCTTTGCATTCATTCACTGTTGGTCCGTCAGCCAAAGCGATCCGCATTCGCTTTACCAGCGTCCTTCAGCATTTGCTAGTCGCGTCGGCAAAATCAAAAATCCATAACAAAATAATAAAATTATACAAATACTAATTTATACATATATTGGATAAAAGTGACCAATTTGTGTGTGAGAAATTCCTATGCAATAAGATTTAACAAATCGACCAAATATCATTAATAAGGAAAAAAAAAAAAATTCAAGTGAAATACTGTTAAATATAAACTTAAGCAAACTGGATACTTTAGGGTTTAAATATTTCCATCAACGGAAAATGGGAACAGGTAAAATAGTAAATTCAATTTAATAGAAAAGTTGTTATTAAGGACTCAGGCCATAAAACTATCCAAATGCCGTCGGTGTCAGTGGATTGACTAAAAGTGCATAAATTGGTTTAGTTTTTTGTTTGATGAGAAAGTGTTAACCAAGAGAGAAGAATTTGAATATCAATTTGTTTTCCAAATTACCTAGCAAAAGTTGAAAAGGCATAATGGGATATAGATATATAAGCGAACCGTTAATGCAAACAATGAAAGTATTAATATATTTTATAGACAAGATGCCCAAATAAATATGACAGTTGAATCAGAAAAATTATATATTATTCAGTATCCAATTCTTCCTCAAATTCAAGAACCTTACTCTTTGATAATACTCTTTGAATTTTGTCAATGAAATAAGGTATCCGAATTTTAATAAACCTAAAATAGAAACATATGCAGATTTCTATTCTGACATTTATATTGAGTGACAAAGTGACAAGATATTTGCTAAAAGAAGATACAAAATTTGCTTAGTTATTCTGAAAGTAGTAAATATACTAAGAATAAGTTTCGGTTGAGAGTTTTCAATAATTTGAGAAGATCAAACAATACCTATATTTTTCAAAGGCTTTGATAGGTTTTGAATCTTGTCGATATTAAGTAAAAATATTCAGTTTTTTGTATAAGTGCATCTGAAGATAAGGTAATAAAACAAATCTTTTAAAAAATTGTTTCTAGGAACTTAAGAATATAAATTTTAAACAAATATTATTATATGTTTGGCTTTATTTATACTTTGCTACTGTCCATATAAAGAGCAGCTGCCCGAAACAATTTAGTCGTCCTTTTAATAAGGTTGAAAAATGTCCTATCTGCTTAAAACTATTGAGTCTAATTAGGTTAATCAAGGCTTAGATTAAGCAAGGCTTTTAAAAACTTTTATAACAACAAAACCTTTTTATGAGATATTTACAGAGCAGACTTTCACTTTGCTATATTCCCCTTTTTTCGAAATGAAATTAGTTCAAATTTGAAGAAATCTTCTGGTAAAAAGTTGATTTAACTTAATTTCAACTTTATTCTAAAAAGTTATCCAACTAGATCACCGAAAATGTAATATATATTTGCAAAATAGTTTGTAAGAGTAAAAAGTATTTTTTTTAAGTAAGAGGGAATTCTTGCTAGGATAAAAGTGCTCAAAATTACTTTATTCCAAAATATTTTTACAGTTTTAAAATAAACTTTCCACTCATCAGGCATTCATTCACTTAAGTTGTACATTGATTTCCGTATCTTACCCATTTTATAATTCTCACGACTAAAATGTAAAAATCTCACGTTTTCTCACACTACCAAAAAGGGACCTTTTTAGCCTATCAAAACATGTCCTGTCCGAGATTTCCATACCAGTCAAAAAGCATATTGAATATGTGTGTGAGGAAATAAAAGATATAACCCTTACCCCCACACATATACATACACCATTTCCTTCCTTCCATCTAACGAAAAGTTTATATAACTTGATAAACTAACAAAAATAAAAAAATAAATGCGATGATGGCATAAATCAACAAAAATATTTAAAATAAACAATAAAAAATTTTAAAAAAGAAAACAGTAGCGAAATATATAAAAGCGCAAAGGTTCATGGGGCAGAGGACAACCCTAAAGGGACGGGCACGCACAGCCACTCGAGAGGTGTTAAACATGGTGCGGACAATTGCCCGATGCGCACAGGGTGTGAAAATTGGCAACACGCGTCGGCCAAGCCAAACCCAAACGCAGACCCAGACCCCGAAAACCATAGTCGTAGCCGTTGAAGTTGCCGTAACCGTAACCGAAACCGAAACCAAGCCAACAACAATGCAAAACAATATGTCAAATGTCACAGGACACAAAAGGGACGACGAGAGCAGAGCGTTTTATTTTGACAAGTGCCGAGTGTTGAACTTAATTTGTGAAGCGTGCCATCCAGAAAAAGGGCTTCGCATGTGCAATTTTCACTTGCTAATCCGCGACACACACACTCACACACACACACACATACGCTGGCAGGCAAATAAATGCGGCAATAGAGCCTGAAAGTATGCAGCACCTTTTGGTGCGTGACGCTTTATATTTGCTTTAGGACTCGAAAGCTTTGAGGCCATGAGCTTAGTGTTTTATAAAAGTTAAATAGGCACAATGTGCGGAAGTACAAGCAACTGAGAAGTAAAGGCAGAAAGTTAGATCAAATAATTGTAAAATTAGCAAGTACCAAGAATATTTGAAATATGTATTACCTATTTTAACATTCTTAAACTATAATTAATTGTAGGGGAGAGTAAGATCAGAATTATGACACGAGTGATTAAAAGTTAGACTACGTAAAATTTTCATATCCTTTCATAATACAAACTGGTCTTTATCTATTTGCATTAAAAAACCAACTAAAACGAAAGTCTTAGTCCAATAAATTAGCTTACTGATTTACCAATCTTTACTTAAAGACACCCTAGAAATCTCCTAAGTTTCGGCAAAACATATATTATTAAAAGTTGACGCTTTCTCGTTATCTAAAAGTTACTAATACTTCGATTAAATAGTCAAAGATAATCCATTCAGATCGGTTCCTTAAAACAACCTTTTTTTCGTTCCAACAAAAACTAGATTTTGTTGTTTTCTTTTGGTCTGGTTATTTAATATAGAAATATATATGCTAGTCAACTAGCATTGAGGAGAAAATGAAATAAATCTTTATAAAATTTTATATTTTTCCAACATTTATCATGAGTTTTTATATGAACAGTTCTCCGTAACAGCAAAATATTGATGAAATTTATTAGAATTTTTACGTTATCGTTTAGCGATCGCTGCAGGCTTATTAACGTTAATATCATTATGGTTTATGACTGATCTAGTTATCCCTCCTTTTTCTTAACAATACACAACAATACACGCTTGATATATCTTTCGATTTTCCTTATATTACAATTGTTCCACTTAAGACTTTCCTCGCAAGTTACTTAGATTAAGAACTCTCATTACACTCCTTCTATTTCACTAGTTTGTCGTTGACTTTAAGCATTCTTAAGGCATCCTTAAAGTTCAGGGAAATGATTCTTTGTTACATAGTACACTTTTTTAGAATCAAAACAAATCGGAAAACAATTCTTTTATATATAAACTAAACAATTTTCGAGAACTCAATTGAATAAAATTTGTTTTCTACTCTTATCTAGCGGGCGATCGTCTCCTGGACATACCCTGTAAGGTATGCGGTGATCGTAGTTCCGGCAAACATTATGGTATCTATAGTTGCGATGGTAAGTCTTTGAACAACTTTATAAACTAAATCCATTACAAATACTTTTGATATTTTGTCACAGGTTGCTCAGGTTTTTTTAAGCGCAGTATTCATCGTAATCGTATTTACACCTGCAAGGCAACGGGTGATCTAAAGGGTCGCTGTCCCGTGGATAAAACTCATCGAAATCAATGTCGTGCCTGTCGTCTGGCCAAATGTTTTCAGTCAGCCATGAATAAGGATGGTAAGTGATATCCCCATATACATCCACAAGTCGTTGTTTTACTTGTCCTGCCGCCCCTACCCCCAAATAAAAACAAAAAACACTTAATTATGCAGCAAATTAACTCAAGCCAAGGCATAAATTACATTAAAACTCAAAAACCAAACCAAAATGCCGCGGGCTGTTTTTAGCAGCCACAAAAATCTCCATCTCCAACTTATTTCAATCTATTATGGAGAACAGAGAGGAATAAAGGTGGGAATATTATTTGGAGTGTTTTTTGTTGAAATTGTCATTAAGCTGATTATAAATTATGCGAACTCTTGGCATTCGCCTTAGGCAAAGAGGTTGGGGTAAAAGCCAGGTTAAGTGTTAAGTGCTGATTTTTGTATAAATAATTGAAAATTTGGGTTTGATTTGCCAGAGTTAAGAAAAGGTTGAGTATGAGTAAAAGAAATTAACTAGAAATACAGTAGTTGTCACTCTTTCTTATGTTATCCTTTCAATTATATGAAGATATCGACTACTGAATGAACCTACATCAATGCGTTGCAAGAACAATTGTTTTTTTTTTTTTTTTTTTGTTTTGCATTTACAATCGTACAAAAGAGAAGATTGGTTCGAATGGGTATAAATGGGGGGTGGGCGAACATAACCAATTCAAAGTTCACCCTCAACAACTGACAATGGCAACAATGCTAGCTTTAAAGCTCTTAAGCCAACATTAAATGTAGCATAAAAACACATAACAACCGACAAATGTTGGCATTGGGCAGGGAAAGCAATTCCACGGCCAATACGCATCGAGATGGGTTCACTGCACAGTATACATACATACATATATAGTCCTGGACAACAGCAACAACCTACACCATCAGCCTAAGCATCATCAGCATCCTCATCAAGGGGATAACAAACAGCGTGAGAATTGTTGCAGATTTTCTCACACGCAAAGTTCGCCTTTTGGGATAGAGAGTTAGAGAGAGCGGGGCCAATGGCGCGGTCATGGTATCAGGGATTCAACAGAAAACGACGATTGACAATGTGCACTTAATAGCGGATTACATGCATTATCCCATGCGATGAAAATGCGACTAAAACGTATTGACAATCAACTGAATGAAGCTTCAGGGAAAGTCCAAAAACTCAGATGTCAAACATTAAACCGTCTTTTAGTTTAAAATGAAGGGTAAATGCAAAAGTAAAGAAACATTAAAGTTGGCTTCAACAGTTGCAGATAAATTTGAAGTAAAATATTTCTCAAATGTATCAAAAGACGCGACCCAAGACTTGAATAAATTGAAAATACTTAAGCTTTTAATCATTTAAAAGTTTTTATAATTAAACTTCAAGATCAAGACTCCGTTTTGTATGCAGTTGAATTTTTTATTATTAAAAATTTATGGGAAATGTGATCTGGCAACCTTGATGGTAAATATAAGCAAAAAGAACGAGAGTGGCAACGACCGAGAAGAAGAAGTTAGTTAATTGTCGTTAAGTATGAAATTGAATTGTTGAAACTGCTCAATTTCTAAACTATTTGCTAATTTATATATACATAAATACTTCATCTTCGCCATAAACGAATTTTTCGAAATTGAATTAATCTTTCCTTGAAATTAGAGATGGCATTTAAATAGAACTTATTAAAACCACCTGAACTCATAGCCTTAAAATATTAGACAAGTTCTTGGAGCAAGTCTTAACTTCAGAAAGTCGCAATTTAGACTAATTTCGGCGAATTTGCCAGTTAATTTTTTTCTTGGAAACTCATTTTTCAACTTGCTTTAAAATGTGAAAAACTTATATTGTAACCAATTTTATGAATTTTCCATAATGTAATTACTGCAAAAATTTTCAAAAATCTGTTTGAGTAAATTTTTTTTAAAGATTCAATGCAGTATTTTACTCTGAGTAAGTTAATTAGAGATTTCTCTCAAACTGTTTTGAATAGGCTTTCTTTTTAGCTTTAGCTTTACAAAGCAAACAACTCCAACTTTGGGTCTCAAATTCGAAAATAATACTATAGTACCTTTAAAAGGACTTCCTTCGTATCCTACCCTATACTATATATTTCAATATATAACCACAAGGTATTCTATTTTCACTTGTATGTTGGCTTTTACTTTTTTTAGTTTGCTAAATTACATATATTTTTTACCAATTTCTTTTAGAAATCCACCATATCCCAATTGTGTAGTAGAGCATTTACAACATGTTGGGACCTTACAAATGCCGCAACATGTCCATGTTCCTTTTTCTCCTTATTGTTCTTTTTGTGAATTTTCTTAGTTTGGCGCTACAAAAGCAGCATGTTAGCTGCCTTTTTTTCTGTTGAGGGGGTTTTTCTTGACTGGTTGCCGTAAATAAACAGTAAACACACACACATACACTTGTATAAACGACACCCAAAAAACAACTCACACTTCTTCAAATTTCCCATTCTCTATTTTAACCCTCCGCCCCCTCCAGTGCCACCTCAATATAGAGTAAGCCCAGACAAAATGCTTTTGTTGTTTAGAGCAAAAAGCAAAAAAGCCACAAAAATCGTTCAAGGCACGTTTGTGTAGCAATTCTTCTTTTTTTTTTCTTTTCTGTTTAGTTGGGGCGTTTTGTTAGAGGAGGGAGGGGGCAGAGAATTTGGGGTTGGTCGAAACATACGAGTAGTAAACTTTTTTCGATGGGTTGGAGGATTGAACTGGAGCTTGCCTGTGGTTAGCCATTTTTAGTTAGTCTTCTGTCTTCTTTATGTTTAGTTTCCTCTGTTTGCTTTGTATGATTTTTCGACGTTGCCAAAAGTGCCAATAAAGTTAATTGAAACGCTTCCTTTCGCAGCAGTTGGGGAAACAAAGCAGTATTGAAAGTGTTGAAGCATGGACCAGAGGTAAAATTGAAATTTAACAATATGTTAATCATATTTAAATCGAGTTCTGATACATTATAGTAAGTGTACTTGGGTAAAAGCAGCTCATTAAGGTGAACCGGCTCTCTTGGTCTTTTTTTCGAAGTGAGCCAACTCACTCATATGGCTCAGTGGCTCACTAGCTGATCGCTTATGATCCGATAGTGATCGCAACCAACTTGAAAAATCTGAAGTAAATTGCGTGAGCCAAAATGAGCTAGTGTGCCAAAATGAGTCATATTGCAGGAACAAGTTCAGTTCCTCAGTTCAGTGAGCCATTCATTTTAGCTCACTCCCTCATGAGCTACCCAAGTATACATTATAGAGAAATCTTTGTTCTCATTTTGTGGTAAAAAGAATTGAAGAACAAAATTTTATAATAATTATTAAATTTAATGAATATTGTAAATCTAACTGGTAAATATTTATTTATCTGTATATTTGTATCTTCTTATAAACCAAAGGGAAAACCAAATTGGTTCCGATTACTTTAAAAACTACAAAATCAAAAGAAATTTGTTTCACTAGGCTACCTAATTGGTTGACTAATTGTTTTGGCTGAAAAACTCAACAGCAAGTCAAGTCTACTTCAAAGATTGTTTAACGCTCCTTAAAGTATGCTAAGAATACCAAACTAAATGTGTAGGTTTTCATCTTCGTATTAAAATTTCTACACTTAATATCAATAATTGTTTCTCACATATGAATTTGTTAAAAAGATCTTCCTAAAGCTGATTGTTACTAAATTATGTTGTATGGAAAACTAATTAAAAAAACTAATTTGTCAAAATTCATGAAAGAAAAAGATTTTATACTTATTATAAGAGATTTTTCTACCAAGTCTAACAATATTTATTGGCAGCAATAATAATAATAAACAAAAAATAAGTTATTCATAAAAAGGATCGATGTGGGATCAATAAATTCTTTAAGAGATTTAGGAGAAAAGTCAACACCAGTTGTAATTACAATTGCCCATAAGTTTTCAAAAACGAGATAGTATTTTTACTTAAATTATATGTTTGTATAATATTCAGAGTTTTGATAACAATGCATCTTAAAGATATAACCAGTAGTTCTTATATCACTAGTTACAGATATAACCAATAGTTCTTGTTGCACTAGTTCCTTTTAAACTGATCATTGAACATTTTTGGCTAACTAGAATGAATGAAAAAAATCATTTTTATTTCGTTCTCGTTGTCCTGGAAAAGCATCAAAGGTTTATTTTTTCTCTAGTTTAACTTACAACAAGGTAATATAAATGATTTCAATTGAAAAGTAACGCAAATAATATATAAAGCTATGCATTTAAATTAGTGAGAAGTATATAAGATTCTCACTTAAAAATATTTATTGAAAAAAGAATGTCCTTTCAGTTTACAAAGTGTGGCATTTGCTAACAACTAAGACGATGAAAAGCTGAAATCATAAATCAAATCCAGTTTGCCACCCAAAAAAACCCACCCACAATATGCCAAAATGCCAGCCATTGAGATGACCAATCCTGTTCGTTGAGCACTTTAGAACTGACAAATAAGTTATTATGGGAAAATATGACAAACTCTGCACATTTCCATTGCGCTGTCCCTTTTGCCCACCCGCCAAATGTCACTCCCATCGTTCTCATATAAATGTTGGCCACTTTGTATGCTAATATCCTTAGAGGATGTTGGAAATGAACCAAAAAAAAAGAAAGAAAGACGCAAAAAAGCTTCGCTAACAAATTATGTTGCCACTTGTCACATTTAATGGTATTTGCATTTGTATACCCCAACAAGCGACACCCAAACCAAAACCAGAACCCACTAGCAAAGTGTCAGGCACAGAGGCATCATCATCAGCATCACGCATCTTTTCTTTTTACTTTTTCTTTACAAATATTTACGCGGCATTTTAAGCGGATTTCTCATTTTGAGTGATTTGTGTCGGTATTCTCTTTATTTTCTCTTCCTTGAATACCATTCTTCTGTATGGGGGACAAGGAAGTGGCATGTTAGGAGGGTAAAATGGGTGCGTGATGAGCTGAAAAGTGATGTCTAATGATGCTTATGATGGCAATAAGAAATTTGTCTTCAAGAGGCTTATCTAAATGGTCTATACAATGGAGATATTACAAGTGTATATTGAGTAAAGGAAAGATAAAAAAAAGCTTTGGCTAAATATATTATTTATAGAAATACACATTTCCATTTGATCAACTCTTAACCCTTAAAGATATGCTACTATTTTTTGTAGTTTTTTTTTGATTGCGTTTGTCATTGTTAGTCTATTTTTGTTCTCAATAATTTCAACTATATAAATAAGGTCAATAACTAGGCCTAATCCTTATATACATAGAAAACATTTCATTTACTTTTTGCTTGACTCGTTTTGTACTTTAACTTTACCACTTTTTGCAAATCGAAAAGTTTACAAGCTATTAGCAAACAAAATGCTTAACGAAAGCCAAAAACCCAACTGAGAGGCCATAACTATGGCAAGAATATATAGTAGATAAATACATATATACAGATACATAGATATAAGGCCAAGATGCTGAGATGTGACAAAAACAACAGAATAGAACATAACAAGAAAATAAGATACGAATATCTTGTTGTTGGTGAAAACTTAGTCAAGTGTAAATTTAAATGGAAATTGTCTTTGTCTATACACAAGGATATTGTTGCATACTTTTGGGGACAGTTAAGCCTTTTTGTCAACAGACTGTCAGGTTGCTTCTGGCTCCTGTCTCCTGGCTTCTGTCTTCTGTCTGGGTTTTATGGTTAACATTCAGTTACGTTACTATAATCGACTTTTTGGCGCTGGCGCAAAAGGCAGTCACAGCTAATTTCATGACCACATTTTAACGTATTGATTTTTGTTCATTGTGACTGTATATAAATATATACAGACACATGATATCTACACAGATTTACATATATATATATTTATGTATATATATATATATATACATATATATATGAAATATTTGTACACTTTATATACCTACATACACATTTATTTGCAATTTTGCTCTCATGCCTTAATACGTATACGCAATTTCATTTACACATGACTGCAGGGCACAAAAAGCCAGCCAGAGAGACACGCCCCACTCACACACACAAACATATACATACCGGCATACAGGCAGTCAGAAAGAGACAGGCAATACATGCTCTCTCACACACACACATGACATGTTTTACTTAATTGACATTATAGCCTACTAGGATATGTGCATACACTTTTCCCAGAGACTGTGCGACATGTAAATGCGCCTGGCTTGCACATGTCATGGAATGGTGCTGTTGTGAATATATCCTTGTTTGTGTATGTGTGTGTGTGTTCGTGTGTCTGTGTATGACAAAAGTGTCAGTGTCAACATTAAAAGCGGATTAAAAATCACTCACTCACTCGACAAAGAGTCAGCAGGCATAAAAGCCTTTGGCCTGAAGGTGGGTGTAGGCCAAAGCCCAGAGTTGCTGCACCAAGTCTAGGAAACTCGTTACCTTCATCGAAACATAGTCACACAATGTAGTTAGACTTTAATTTATGAAATATAACGTAAATAATTGTCACAAAAAAAGGTCTTTCAGAAAGCGTAAATCAAAAACATTAATTTGCTGTTTTATGTCGACTTTTCTTCAACTTCATTGTATTATTGACAGTTTGACTTCTTTAGTTGTAGTGATGAGTTCACAATTCTTAGCCGAAAAAATTTTTATGTAACTTTTAAACATAATTTTTACAATTTTAATTATTACGTGAAAGGTCAGTAGATGACTGTATGTAAAAAATATTTTTCAATAATTTTTAGTCTCTTCTAAAATCAGTTCCTAATTGTATGATCATTTAGATAGCATATTTTTTCTATATATGAAAGGAAAAGAAGAAGAAAGCAGCTTAGCATTAATATATTCTAACCAAAAGATAGAAAATATATCAAATTTGAAATTAAAAAGACTACATCAGTTTAGATTTAGTTTAAAATCTTAAAATTGAATTAATGCAAACTTGGTCAGCATTGTCTGTTGTTTGAAAAGTTGATTCATGATTTATGTACATGTGAAATATATATTTCAATAGAGTTTACTTAATATATATATATTTCATATAAGATAGAGTTAATGGGTAAATGAGAAAGGAAAAATACCTGGGACGACCCTAATGCAACTTCAAAACCAGCTGCTGATAACATTCAGACCTACTTTCAAGGTTGCCAGATTACGTAGTTGCCACTGGCTATAACCAAGAACCAAGCCAAGGTAAAGTAACCGGTACCCCGACTATCTGGCATCTCTGTCCGTTACATTGTTATTATATCTCAGTAAGTTAAAGTTGAAAAACTAACATATTAAAGAAGAAAAGAAATGATATTAAAAATAGATAATTTGAAAAAAAATTGATTTTGACCAAATGTAAAAGCTACAAAAACATATGGCGATACCAATTTTAACACTAATTTTGGTAATTTGATACCTTTGAAACCGAATTTTCAAGGCAATCGATTTAGAAACTGTAAAAAAACTATCTAATACAATATAAAAGTTATAAAGATTTAAAGAAATTATTATAGAATATCTTTATATCTGAATGACAAAAAAAAAATTTGAAATTTTATAAGCAGCAATTGAAACAATTCAAAATATTCAACCATTGATTAAATTGACTACTTTATGGCAGCTGAATTGACACAAAGAATGACCATAATACCACTATTAGTGCCCTTAGCCCACTTCAGTAAGCACTCAAAGTCCTCCTCCAACCCTCAATTCAAATCGAATAAACACACCCCCCCTCACATTATATGGCAGCGCATCGAATCACTTCAAGTGTTTTTCTAATTTCACGGTTTATATTCTTTCTTTTCGGTGCCTTTGGTTAATTTTGCCAAACATTTGCCTTATTTACTTTTAATTTGCCTGCCAAACATAAAATGAACAAAAAAAATATTTTATGTACATTTTTCAAGGAATTATAAATAAAATGATGAGGAGCCCAGCATATGGAAAAGGTCCTTTAGTATGGACGATTTGTTTATTTCGATTTTTTTTTTTTTTTTGTTGTTTCGCGGGGGTCAGTGGCTAACCAAACCCTCCACCCACTCACTGACATTTCATTCATGTTGATGATCATTCATTGGGATTTTTTGCGTGCTTCGACTTCGGTCGTGAAGTCGTGTCCTCAGTCCTGGGAACCTTAACAGATGTGAAACATTCTCTTAACCACTGTCTCTTCTCTCTCTCTTTCTCTCTCCTGCTGCCACTTATCATTAATTTTTCTACCGCATTTCTGCTTTCAGCCCATTCTGGCATTCTGACATTTTCTTTTTCTTCCTTTATTTTTGTTTTTTTTTTTTTGTTCTACTTCCTGCCTGTATGTATGCCTCAGTATACATTTTGACATAATTGTTTTTGCTACCTTCCTACCTACTCTACCCTAATTAATTGATTAGCTTCAGCAAATCGGTCAATATGTTTCTTTTACTTCTTCTGGCTATCTATTCCATTTTGGGTTGAAATGGCTAGTGAAGCTGCGTAATGAGTTGCTAATTAGATTTGTAGATTGTAATTTTTTTTCGGTGGTTCTCTCTACCCATTTTTTTTGTTGCCCGCTGGGCGTAACTTTTTGTTACAAATTTTATGCTGAGATACTTTGCAGGTGTTGAAGTGGTTGGGAGGGTTTTGTGTGAAAATTGGTAAATAGGGTGGTAGGAAATCCGGGAAAGGTTTATAGTTGGCTAAAGTGTCTATAAGTCAAGTGGAGATTGCATTTAATATTTATAATATTGTTGGAGTAGAATGATATTAGAACTTCTTCTTCTATTTATGTTACCTTATGCAAAATGTAGAAATGTTTATAGTCTTTAAATTTGTATAGAAACATACATATTTCTGTTATGATCTGTTAATATTTTTTTATTTGTATAAGGTCAAAGATTAGATTTCCTTCAAATATTACATATTGTACAACTTTATTCAGCATTTTGGCTTATTTCAAGGGTTAAAAAAGATTTGAATACAATATTCAATAATGTCGATTGTAACAAAACGAAAAGAGTTAAAAAATATATATAAAACAAAGTATTCAATATTTATAAGTTTACTATACAAAGTAGTAGTATGCATAGATATACAATCTAAACTTTATCAAGTTGTTTATTAACTTTATTAAATTGTATCTAAATTCGTTGACTATGTCAAATGACTTTTACTTAAATGATTGTTCCAAAAAATTCGTTTTACTTTGAAAATATTGTTTGTATCCTTAGCTTATGCCATAAAACTTGATTATGGTCGATTTAGTATGGTTTTTTTTTATATCAGAACTTTACAAAAAAGGTTCAACATGGACATCAGTTGAATTATATAGTTAACCCATCATCTTAATAGTTTCTTAGACTTCAATTTCATTTCCCTTATTTCTGTGTAGTTGCATAATAACTTTAATTTCCTCAATCTTGTTGAATTTTACCAAAAAAAAAAATTATCTGAATTTCAATCTATCATCGTTTTGTTCGCCCACACATTTACTGTCACTTTTTGTTTGTTTATTCTTACTTCTTTTATTTGATTCTTTTTTGATTTCTTGCTGATTTTGCTATTTACAGTCATTTATTTGTTCCGTCTTCTCTCTCACTCACTTTTGTCCTATCTCTCTCTGTTGCCTATTTTGCATGAAATCAGTTCAAGTGTGTAATTGCGTTAATCTGCTTTTAAGTAGTTAAATAAATAAAAGTTAATTTCAAAAGATACTTTTGACTGGCTTTCTTCCGGAATATCTTGTTTTTTTTTTCCTTTCTTTCTCCTTTCCTTTTCTAACATTTTGAACTTTCTCTGTGGGCTTTGAAGTATGTAAATGTGTGTGTGTGGGTGTAGGTTAGACTTATCTATTTGCTTGGGGAAAATAAATAACAAATAGCTTCTTGGAACACACAAAAGACATACATACAATAGCTAATAAACCGATTATTAAAATAAGAATGAGATACAAAAGAAGATGCAAAAGATACAAGATATTCCCCCCCATCTACAAAGTTCCAATTCTGGTCGTGTGAAATGTTGCATATGGATAAAAAGCAGAACCTGAACCTGAACCTGTGTGATGAATGGAAATGGGCAATGGAGTGGCCATGTGTGTGTGAGTGTGTGTGTGTGTCATGACTTTTATTTGTTTGTAATTAAATGTATCTATGTATGTAGCTAAATATCTTCTGCATGATGTGGCACAGCAAAGGGGTGACATTTTAATCCATCAGCTAATCGGCATATATGTGAAATGTTGCCTCAGCCTCAACCACACATACCACTGGGTAAAATGACTGCAGCCACTTGATGGCATCCACTGGAACTCAATCCTTCCTTTCAGCCTTTACCCATTCCCCCCCGCTTCATTTCACTTAAAACTATGCGACAGGCGCTAAAAAGTTTATTTCTGCAGTCTCAAAGCTTTCAAAAGATCACAAATTTCAATTAAAGAAAATGCCAAACTCATCAAATTTTTATGCTGCGGGTTTTAACCAACTTGGATGCGGCAATAAAAAAAAAAGAAAAGAAAAACGAATAAATGTGGTTCAACACGAGAAAGTTGGAGCAAAAACAAAAAAAAAAAAAAAGAGCGAGGAAGAAAAAAGAAAGGACACCCATCTTAACCCTTTGCACGCGACCTTTTCATTTTTGTGCTCTTTTTTCCGTATTTTGGCAAACAAAGAAACGTGTGAAAAAGGCAAAAAATTAGCGGGCATAAGCACAAAAATTAAAAATTTTTTTCTACTTCTTTTTTCTTTTGTAACTTTTGAGGCGACGCCATTTTGGTTTTTGCCATCTATAACAAAAAGTTGCAAAGAAGAAAATGATTTACCAACTGAAAAGTTATCATGATGATGCTGGAAAATGCAAAAGTCGTGTTGGTTGTACTTAAAGGAAAATGCAAAATGACTTGAGGCACTTTCATTACTTTCTTTAAGAAATTTCTTTTTTCAAATCAAAGTTTTGAAGAAAAAAACGTCCTCGAATGAAAGTAAAGAAAAGTTAAAGATTGGTTTTGCAATTAAATTAAAGAATTCGCAAGGTCAACAAAAAGATAATTCTTAAAATTGACTGCTAAACGTATCATTTTTTTGCACTTTTCGTATATGACTTGTTTCGGCTTTGCTTACAAAGGAAAATTGTGTAAACGAAAAGCATTTTTGAGTTCATATAGCAAATGCTGATACAGTAAAAACTCTTTTGGGAGGAGGGCAACCTTGCCGATTTTTTGGTGTAAAGAAGAGAGATGCCCATTTAAGAGAGAAGAGTTATTCCGACCCGAAACCGAAAGCGACCAATTTACGAAGATGCCCACCCAGTAGAGTTGGGAGTTTCCACTTTATATGTATACTTAATCAGGCTTAAAAAACAACTTGAAGTATCAGCTTCAGTTAAAAAGGTTTTCCAGTACAAACAATCAGATAATAAGATCAAAAAAATATCAAACAGATTGCACTAAAATCATGAACATTGTTGTTCATGTTCTTCTATCATTAAAAAGTCCAACATGTAGAGAATCGAATAACGGCATATATACTTAAACTTATAAGAGTTATCCAGCTTATCCTTAGCGAAATCCTGACCACTCGTTTATAATATGAATGACTGACTTCTGACCACGAATGTGATCATTTTTCAACAGTTTTGAACCACTTTTTCAGACAATATCCTTTATAAATTGAATTAAATTCTATTTAGTATAAATATAACTATTCAAATTGGAATTTTAATTTAATTTAATTTACCTCACATTTTTTCCAAATTCAAATACTTAACCTACAATTAATCGAATAATGACATTACAACTTTAAATATTTTCCAGCTGTGCAGCACGAGCGTGGTCCTCGGAAACCGAAATTGCATCCACAGTTGCATCATCATCACCATCATCATGCAGCAGCCGCTGCTGCAGCGGCACATCATGCTGCACATGCCCATCATCATCACCATCATCATCATGCCCATGCCCATGCGGCGGCCGCTCATCATGCAGCAGCGGCGGCAGCAGCAGCAGCTGGATTGCATCATCATCATGCCCATGGCGGGCATTTGCCCGTTTCATTGGTGACAAATGTATCAGCCTCATTCAATTATACACAACACATATCGACACATCCGCCGCCGGGAGGCTTTTCTGCGGCTGCAGCTGCTGCTGCTGCTGCTGCAGTGCATCCTTCAACTCATCCACATCCAACAACACAACCGACGCAGCAGCCAGGCGGGCCTGGTCATGCGTTTCATCATCCAAGCCATGGACATACGTTGGCGCCGCACAGCAGCTTACAAAATGGTACCAACTCATCGTCGGCAGTAGCTGCCGCTGGTGGTGGAGGCGGAGGATCATCGACTTCATCTATAGCATTTCCCTCACATTTACTGCATCATAATCTTATAGCAGAGGCAGCCAGCAAACTGCCAGGGATTACTGCTACAGCAGTGGCTGCTGTGGTTAGCCACTCATCTGGAAATCCCTATGGAGCCACCACAACTAATAATTATTCCTCACCATCGCCAAGTAATTCCATACAATCGATATCCAGTATTGGATCCCGAAGTGGAGGCGGAGGTGACCACATTAGACGAAGAGAAGATCAGCTTAGTTTGGGCAGTGAAAGTCCTCGGGTCAATGTGGAAACAGAAACACCATCGCCTTCGGCTTCGCCACCTCTAAGTGCGGGCAGCATTTCGCCAGCTCCCACGTTGACCGATTCTCAGAGTTTGGCTCCATCGTCAACATCGCCACATCCGCTCAATCAGACGCTCAATGAGGCGCCCAATACATCACCAAGTCATGCCTCTCTCTTAATGCACAGCATTCAGGTCAACAATAACAATAATAATAACAACAACATACATTTGGAGAATAAGCAACTGAGCTATAACTCGGATTCACCCACCCCAACAACTCCCACACCACCACCACCATTGGGACCGCCACCAAGTGCCATTCGACCAACAGCGACCAGTTCGTGTCACTCTGCCTCCTCATCGAATGGCTTCCTTGAACTCCTACTAAGTCCGGACAAGTGTCAGGAACTTATCCAATATCAGGTGCAACAAAATACGCTTCTATTTCCGCCAGCATTGCCTCAGCAGTTGCTGGACACGAGACTCCTCTCCTGGGAAATGTTGCAGGAGACAACGGCTCGTTTACTCTTTATGGCTGTGCGTTGGGTCAAGTGTCTGATGCCATTTCAGACGCTCTCCAAGAATGATCAACATCTTCTATTGCAGGTAGGTGTTGCACAACAAATTGCATGAAATGTTAATGATACTAGTGTTGGAAAGGGCTATTTGAAGGCTAATTAATTACAGAACCGAATGAATGCTAAATCAACAATGAATACAAGTTTTTAAAGAGTTTTACATTGGATTTTTCTGTTTAATATTTTACATTTTAAAAGAAATATTTATTTAAATAATATAAACAATTTTTCATGGGTTTTTTTTGTTTCAATTAAGAAACTAGTCTGACTTCTTTTAACTTTTATTATTTTCTATTGTTCAAAGTGAATATTATTTTTATTTTGATTAACTTATTGTTTCTTTTTATTCATATTTTTCAGAACTCTGATGAAATTTTTGTAATTATGTAAGATATAATGTCATTATTTTGTTTATTTTAAATTTATGTTTGCCTTTTTTAAAATTTCTTCCAAGTTCCTTCAGATTTAGACTTTTAAATTTAATTTAAATTTTAAAATTAACCTAAGCACATTGTTTTTCCATCTCTTTACTTTTCCTTAGGAATCCTGGAAGGAACTCTTTCTACTCAATCTAGCCCAATGGACCATTCCCTTGGATTTAACGCCTATACTTGAATCTCCGTTGATCAAAGAACGTGTCCTACAAGATGAGGCCACTCAAACAGAGATGAAGACCATTCAGGAGATTCTTTGTCGCTTTCGTCAGATTACACCTGATGGTAGTGAGGTGGGCTGCATGAAGGCCATTGCTTTATTTGCCCCGGAAACTGTGGGTCTTTGTGATGTCCAGCCTGTGGAAATGCTGCAGGATCAAGCGCAATGCATATTGTCCGATCATGTGCGATTGCGCTATCCACGTCAGGCCACACGTTTCGGACGTTTGCTACTGCTCCTGCCCTCATTGCGCACCATTCGGGCGTCCACAATTGAAGCGTTGTTCTTCAAGGAGACCATTGGAAACGTGCCAATTGCACGACTATTGCGGGATATGTACACTATGGAGCCAGCTCAGGTGGACAAATAATAGCTAACACCCAATGGCCGGGACCTAACATTGGAAATGTAATCAAAATCGATTCTGTAGCATTTAAGCGGCAACAATTTTTGTCACTTGCAAAAATATTTGTACTTCAACAAAAAAAAAAAAGAAAAAAGAAAAAAGCTAACAAAAAAATTGAAACAAAAAAGCACAACAACAAAAAGAAAACAAAAAAAAGAAAGTTGTGTAAAAAATTGCTAACTCGACTCGGGCAACTGCAGCTGCGACAGTTCACAGGAACACAGGAGCAGGGAACATTCATGTAATAGACCACGCCCCCGCATTTGTGCCGCCTGTAGCTGGTACTCTGAACGTTGATTTATAGCTCCCAACGCTTTCGCGAGCTTTTCTTTTACAGTTTACTTTTTTTTTTCTATCATCTTTTCTTTTTTTTTCTGCTTTATTTCTAACATTTTATTTCTTTATTCCGCTTTCGCTTCCCGCTACTTCTTTTTTTTTTTTTTTTTTTTTGGTTTGGTGGCCTCTGTCATGCACTTTATTTATCTTTCATTCGACGTTTTGTCGTCGCAATTCTAAAAATTGCTCATGTTATTTCAACCTGGCCAAGTGTATATGCCCTTCTCCCTATAGATTGTACGAACTCTCCCAATACTCCCCACCTTGATGTCGCCATGTTGGCCGGAAATGATTCCTTTGCCAAAGCGTTTATATTGCCAAATGTTTTTACCTTTTTCACGTTTTGGCTTTGAAAAAATACTCTAACAAAGAGTATCTTGACTGAAGTGTGTAAATTTTGTTTCAAAGTTAACGAAAACCTTTAAAATATTGTATTAACAGAGCAAAGAACTTATGTTCTTCATATCAGATTAGGTATAATAAAAGGCTATATAAATTTCGAATATTTTTAAATAGTTTTCATACTCAATTTGAAGTGCACATCGAATCTAAAATGTCAATATTCAATCTTCAAATACTTTAAAATATTTTAAAATAGGTTTCATACTCAATTTAAAGTGCATATCAAACTAAAATAACAACTAAATCTTCGTATCCAAAATTCTAATTCAAACTTTCTTTAGTTTAAACAGTCTAAAAGTATCTTGGATACAATATAAAAAGATTCTCTTGTTTTTATTATATTATTTACTTATTCAAGTTACCATCTATATATATTACAATATTAAATATTTCTGATATTTATCGCAGTTTTTAATTTCAAAATAAAAACAAACTGCATAATTCATTTGTCATCTGGACTTCAAGTTTAAAGTTATCGATAAAAGAATATAGTTTCGGCGTTGATCAACACTAATTTCTGTTAATATTTCAATTGATCTCATTTGCCATCCAACTTAAATTTGATTCTTTGTAATATATTTTAAAATAAAAACCTTAAATCTGTAGGGTATTTGAATGACAGTGTTTTTAAACAAAAATTTCAATAAGTGGCCTCACCTCTCATATTTTTATATTTCAATTGGACTGCCCTTTTCGGTTCATATTTTCTGCTGTTGCTTCTCACATCTCATTCTTTTTTTTATATTTTTTTTTTTTTCGTTCAAGTATAATATTCATTTCTTTCTGCTTTTTTGCCATTTACATTTTTTCAGCGAACGCGTTTAGAAATCGTGAAAATGGAAAAATAACTTTGCCGCGGGGGAGTCACAACGAACATTCACATTTACTTTATGTTTTTGGGTTGATTTGATATTTCATTTAGTTTAGTTTTATATAGTCACAATATATATGATGGTATATTTATTGTATTGAATACCAAATGATGATATGAGAAGAAAAAAAAAATGCTTTGTAATGGAAAATGGTAGAAATGACAACAAAAAAAAAAAAAAAGAAACGAGAATAAATAGGTTTAGCAAAATAGTTGAACAATTGTATGTAAAAAGGCAGCTGCTGTTTGGTTTTTCGGCCATCGGCAATAAATATTAATTATTATGTATTGCAATAAATAAAATAAATCAATTTCAATATGATATAAAAAGCTTTTTAATCAATTTTTTTTTAAAGTAAGAACTGAAGACTAAATGAATTCATTTAATCTGTATGTAAAAGGTTTGGAAAAGTAAGTAAAGGATAAGGTTACGTATATTCGCTTCTGAATTCTAAATTATTTTCTAAAATCTGCCTTAAAATATTTCTAATCGAAACTCCCAAAGGATGCCTCATCTCATGTTTTAAAATCCATCAAATGATCCTATATTAATTGGTTGATTATCCAGACAATCGTTGGAACGGTGCCCAAAGAATCTCTCCAACAAGTAAAGGAAATTTATCTTTGGAATGGATTCGACTTGACTCGAGCATAAATGATAAATATATTATTAATGAACAATATATGAATAATATATAAATTTGCCATGATTAAAATTCTTGAGTGAGATTTAAATCTTAGAAAAAAACGAAACAATATACAAATATAGTTCGGAACTTTGCAAAATTTGGAATCTAAATAATAAAATTAGTAGCAATATCTTAGTCTATGAAAAACCAACAAAAGGCAACATAGTTTGAAAAGTGTTATATTTTGGGACTATTTTTATGGTATCAGAGGCTTTAAAATCTGTTAGATCTTTTAAGACTGTAATACTAGTTATTATATCTATATTTTGTTTTATCTTTAAATAAAATTTTAAAGCATATGTTTTATTTTTCGTATATAGATTTCTAATTCTTATGTACATTTGAACTAAAATACAACTCGAATACAAAGAGAAAGAAGAGTCTTTAAAATTTATTCATTAGGGAGCAAACTTCAATGTAAAGAAGTTCATAAAGAAGTACGGAACAATTGAACTATATTAACCTGAAGTCAAGCTAATTGAAATTTCGAAATAAATTACAGTTGGACCTCGATTATCCGGCCCCCGATTAACCGGGCACCCCGATTATCCGGGATGAATTTGAATTTGTTTCATTACCCCTGTTAACCGTGATTACCCCCCGTGATTTCAAACGAAATTTTCTTTCTAGAATAATAAAACGAGTTCGGGGCTTCTCCGTTTTAGTTAGCAATCAATGAGAAACACGCCTGTATGTCCATATTACATATTTTTATGGTCAGTGTGCGTTTGAAGGTTGATCATCTAGCAGATTTAAAGCTATGTATGTAAGTGCTTATAAAATTTCAAGCACGAAATACGTGGAAATTTTGCTCTCGATTTACCGGGTTCCGTATAATCGAGGTCCAACTGTATCTATTTACTTACAAATTGTTTATAAGATTGTTCAACTTGGATAAGTTTTAGGGTTTGCACTGATTTAAATCTTTTCCTGTATCTTTGCGCATAGTTTTTGGCACAAATTTGGTTAAACATTCTTCCAATATCTTTCCTTAAGTTTTCTTAATCTTTGGCTTTTTCATATTCTTTAGCTTTTTCTTTCTGGTATCCTTGATAAAAATCTTTAGCTTCTTCTTTCTGGTATCCTTGATAAAAATCTTAAATTTAATCATGAAAAGTTAAGTTGAATAATTCTAAAAATATCTTTCCTGAAAATTTCTTTACTTGTATGTACATGAATATTTATAAAATAAATATACATATATTTATTTTAAAATTCCTAAAATAATCCATTTTTATTCATCTTAGACAAACTTTTCCACAATACTTAATCAAATCTTTAACTTCAACTTGAGTTCAAAAATTAAAAAATATTTTTGTCACAAATAACAATATTTTTTCTAGAGATTTCCTCAATTGGATATCTATGGATAGTTTAGTTTTAGTTTCATTTATTTTAATGGAAATTACTAAACAGAAATTGGAAATTCAAGAACAACTTCAACCTTTTAAAGACCGTTTGATCCTTTGCCAGGTAGTTGCATTATTTATACTTAAATATAATAGGCACCCATTTTGCCTTTTCATTTTTAAAATTTTTTCTATATTTTGCTCAAATTTGTGGGAGTTGCAAATTGAAATGTAAATTTTGTTGGAACTAAACAAATAATAAATCCAAAGCCAAAGTAAATTGCGTTAATGGAAATAACACAAAAAAAAAAAGACAAATTTTTAAGCAATTAAAACAATTAAGTGCTTCACACTATTTACAGAGTGCCGGCAAAATGATAAAGAAAAATGAGACCCATACAGAAGAAAAAAAATGGAAACAAGAAAAATGAAAAAAAAAGGAAAAATTGGCATTAAAAAAGTGCCCAAAACATTTCACATGGCAAAGCGAGCGGCAAATAAAAAATGTAAATCATAAAAAAAAAACACAGAGAAATGAAAATAAAAATCCGCAATTTGTATGCTGTCGCATATTTCTGTAAATGCTTAAGCATTGTCCAAAAAGAGAGAGAGAGAGAGACAGAGAGAGAGAGGGCTTGGGGGTGACAGAGGATTTTGTATCTGAAGCTGTCATAAATTTAGCAAAACGACTGAATGAACGCCTTGACACAAAGGACAAGGATCTCTCTATTATTGATGCCTCCCTCCCCACTCGTTTTTGGTAATATTTTGCTTGTCATCAAAGCCGTCGAAGAAAGCATCGACAGTCGTCAGTCCGGCTAGAATTTTTACCATTGTTTGAGGCAAATGTCTTGGCAAAAGGTAAAAGATTCTGTATTTTGCATATGCAAACGCCTTAAGCAAAGGCGAAGGCGACACACACCACATAGACCGCTGGACATGTTGCATATTACCCTTTTGTTACTCCTACTCTCTGTCGTTTCTTTAGGGGTAAAATACCAAGAAATAAAAAAAGAAGGAGAAAGAGAGAGAGAGGGAGAAAAAAAAAAAGAAACCAAAAGAAAACTTTCCCCATTCGTTGTCCAATTTTCTTTTCACACTTTTCATGTTGTGTTGCCTGGCCATGGGCAATACATCTTGGGCCACAAAACACAAAATCGTCTTAAGTATTTTGTGTGGTTTTTAAATAAAATAAAAATAATAAAAACCAATGTCCAGCTGTCCTGTCCCCCAACACTCCTTGTTGTATGTGTATGTGTTTGTAAAGGGATAAGCGTTCTACATCCGCTTAGCGTTGTCTTTCCTTTTGTGATACCCTTTTTTTCTAAAAGAGTTTATATAATATTTTTGATTAGATTTGTCTTAAATAGAAATTGTTTTATATACTTGCCAGGGAATTACCATAATCTTCTCGTAGTAAGTTAAGAAATTACTTAGTCTTCATTTTGGAAATTTAACTAATTTATAATTTGTTTTAGGTTTTAGATAAATAATCATTACATCTCAATTATCTAGTGCAGAGTATTTAAGCAACGTATTCAATATTTAAATTGAATGATTTCTTTTCTTTAGAAAACAATTTCTTTTATTTCATTTTGGGTCTTCATCATCTTCACTTTGCTTAAATGATTTTATTTCATTTGCTGTAAAATTCTGATGTACTATTATTCTATGCCCAAGTTCTCAATGTCCATCATTGTTTTTCATAGACAGACACACCCACACACACACACCAATTTACATAGCCCATTCACATATGTATATCAAAAGGGTTAGAGGCCGCCTTAGACCATTCCTTTGCCTTTACTCATCTCTCTTATCACCATCATCATCATCATCGACAACAACAAGAATTCGCTTTATCGTCAGCATGACATGCGAATTAGCCATATATGCATATGTATGTATGCATGTGAGATATCCAACAAGCCTCACGCAATCTTGATGATGTGAATTGTGGCACTTGTCATCCCATCCATCCATCCATATGTGTGTGTGAACCGAAATATCGAAGCTACAGTGTTTGAGGCGAAAGGATTGATGGCTGTTGCATGGTAATTTTCATCCTATGTACATACATAGAAATTGCTTATACGCCTAGTGAGCCGTAGCAGGGGCTAAAATTATGACATTGTATGTAGGAGTATGGGCTATATAACTAATACGTATTTATTCGCTTGTAATCTATTTGAAAATAAATAGGCCAGATTATGAGATGTTAATACGGTTAATAAAATGATAAATACATTTAACAATTTTGAATAAACCAAAAGGAAATCATATCATAATGATCAAGAAGCGATATAAATAAGCAAATTCTTCTATGGAAATAACTTAGAATATTCTTCTATTTATTAATTATTAGGAATTTGCTTAGTGACCAATTCTTCTTCTTCTCTTCAATTTCTATTAAAATAAAATACAGAAATAAATGTTAAAATGTATCAATTCTTAATTTAATCCATCTATTTATCTAAATGAAATTGATATACAACTGTTTACCAAATGGCAAGTCAATGCAAGATAAAGGACTCAACTTGCATGCGATATAAAAGGTTGGTTAAACTTAATTAGCTCCCAAAACCATGTCCATTGAATGCCGCAATTCCACTGCAGCCATGGCTACCATCACTACCACCAGTTCATCAGCAATTCCAACTGAAAATTCTGCATCTATGTAGCTGATGATGACGATGACCCCATGTTGGTTAATCATGCAGCGATGTTTGTTACGCGTTAATACCTTCATGTGAGCTGGACCACGTGCTGGGTGTTCTCTGTTCTGCTCTTTGCTCCAACCATTCCCGTTGCGTGTCTAAGCATCGCGTCATGTGTGTGTGTGAGTGTGTGTCGGCTGTTGGTAAAATGCTGCTGTGGATGGGGTGGAAGGGGTGGGGAGGGACGCGATGATGATAGGATTGCTCAGGGTTGCTCTAATTCCAACTGCCGCATTCGTTGTTGCTGTTTGGTGTTGTTGCTGCCACTGTACACCCGTAAAATTGATTGCGGCGAAAGCTGGAAAGTTGCACGTTATGCTCGTGGCCTGACTTGGTCTTTGGTCTGGTTCCTGGGGTCTCCACGTATCCATGTATGCGTGTTTGAGTGGGTGTGGGTCTATGTATAAGTGTGTGTTGTGTGTGTGAATGTGGCCTGGCTTGTTTCCCCTGGCAAAAATGTGATTTTATGCAGCATCCACAAACCAGCTCAAGTCCAGCTCTTTTTTTTTTTTTGTTCCTTTGTTGCTAACTTTACTCATTTTTTTTTCTAAGATTGGCAATTAAAATTTGGAGTTCTATTCAAAATATTCTATCTACATAATAGGATAAGAAACCTCAAGTTTACATTTTCGTTTAACCAAAGACTTTAACAAACATTGTGTCCCACTTCTAGAATCTGAAGGTTTCATAAGAGACTTCTATTTTTCCCACTGTCTAGAGAGCATTCTTTACATGACCGAAGGCTTGTTTCACGAGTTAAACTTGGACATAAACATTTAAGGTATTCCTATATGTACATACATTACAATACAATTACAATAATTATTAGATTGACCTTTGCAAAAAATTAATGAAAAAGTAGTACATTGTTTTCAACTCCAAGCGCTTTGTCTTAAAATCTTCGTCATAATATTTAGAATGCAAATCGAACCATCGAATACTACCAATGCCAAGTTACTGATCTCTATATTCTTAACTAAACGGGGGACTGTATAGGATATAGTCGTATTTTAGCACTAAAGTTTTAAATCTCGGAGGAAATTGAGTTCATGCAAACTACGAGACCCATATAAGGAAACTATATAATCTCAACTCTTACTGATAGTCCACCGGGCTCCCTAACAATTCTGTTATTACTAACTGCTGTCAATAATTACGATTTCAACAAAGAGTCATAATATAATTCTGCTGATTGTCTGGTTTAAAATACGCGCCTTCAATGCCTACACTTTACAACACTCACATATGATGCTGTTAAAATTAACCGTGCTCGTATTGATACTGTTAAATTAACATAGTTATGTTAGTTAACATGCTTGCTGTAAACCGTTCTGTTAGTATGAAAAAAAAATATAAATAAATAGTCGTGGCTCCAACGTGTCAGTTAATTCTTAAACAATAAGCGATCAACAAGAGGCAGTAGTTTGACGCGCAATTTAGAAATAGCACTATAATTATAACGCAAATTAAAAAACAACAACAAAACACCTCAGACTTAGAATGGCGGATAAGACTAATGTATGCATTGTGGGCTCGGGCAACTGGTAAGTGCATATAGCAATAACAAATACAATATGATGCACAACCCACTTCAATTATATAATTGATTGCATTATTGCCATATTTACAACACCTACTCACATTTCCTCATTCTTTTCCCATTGAATATTCTCCAGGGGCTCGGCTATAGCAAAAATTGTGGGTGCCAATGCAGCGGCGTTGCCCGAATTTGAGGAGCGGGTCACCATGTTTGTATATGAGGAACTAATTGATGGCAAGAAGCTAACTGAAATTATTAACGAGACGCATGAAAATGTAAAATATTTGAAAGGACACAAACTGCCACCAAATGTGGTAAGTAAGAGTGACAACAGAAACAATAACAACAACAAAAGTGTTTTTATGTAATTGGAAATATTATTGGCCAAATTGATTTCGTGCCTTACATAAAAGGCGGCAATGAAAGCCTTGATCTTGACCGCGACCGAAACAAATTATCTAATCGGACAATTGCATAGGGTCTATAATTATACCACTTACTCTCACTCAATTCCTCTCAATCATCTCACTTCGTCACTCTCTTTTGGCCGTGCACTGCAGTTTTTCAGGGCCAAAAACAAAATGCGTTTTCACCTTCAAATAGTGACGTTATTGTGCTCTCCCTCTCTCTCTCTCTCGCTTTTACTCTTTATTGTTCTCTTTTAACTTTCCAACTGCCAACATTGGTTTGACGTAGGTCAAGGCCGGCTTGTCAATTGAGCCGTGGTTCTCTCTCTTTTATCAAAAAGTATAATAAACAATGGTTCAAGTCCAGGCTAAGCAACCCGTATGGCAAATATGATGTAAGTGGAAACTGATAACATTTACATATACATATACAAATGCTTTTAATTCAGTTCTTAAGGAAATTGAATTATGTCAAAGGCGATAAGCTTAGAAAATGCATTACCCAGCACTTGGTAGCGTCCACTTGAATCTTATCTTAATCGTATGTAGATACAAATGCACATATATAGATTATTGATTATTCCTTTTAATAAGTTTTTCCCTTACTAGAAATTCAAAAGTTGTGTCAGAATTTTAATGAGATTTGTAGTGTATATCATATTCGGTTAAGTTTTGTTTATAATTATAAAGGCAAGATATATTAATTAGCATTGCATTAGCAAACAATACATATATTTATTTAAATAACTCTGAATATATTTAGAGTTCATATAAACCAAAAATGAACTTGGCATTTATGGAATGAGTTGTTCTGAATTTCATTTTCATATAAAAATTTGTATAAAACACTTAAAAGATAGGAATTTTTCTTAATTATGATGCTTAAGAAAGAACTTTGATCTATTGCTTTGATATTGTCTTCTCTGTAGACACCGGCACAGTGCATCAAATATAATTTTCTCATCCATTTCTATTCTATTTTTCGTTTAGTTTATGGTTTTGCAGTAAAAAAAAATATCTTTAGATTTGTTTTAGTGAAAGTTTAGTGTAAAACCAATTAACTTGTTGACTCAGTTTCGTTAATTTAACATATTTTGCTGCATTTTTGACATTGATCTTGTTATTTTTTTTTTATTTGCCTTTGTGGCATATACATTTTTTGTTGTTGTTTCCACCTTCAAACCGGCTATATTGAACATTTGCCAAATCTTCTTCTATCTAAGTACATATATACAAATCTACGTATATGTATGTATGTATATGTGTGCGGGGAAAAGCGTCTAATTATATAGACAAACAAAAGGCAAAACAGATCTTCTCAACATATCCAAATAGACAAATTTTTTGTTTTCGTTTTGTAAATTTTTTTCATCTTGATTTTTCTACATTTTTCTGTCGTTTTATATGTTATCATTTCTCATGCTACTAACGCATGTTGTCTCTGACCAGCTGGTTTATAATCTATTTGGGAGGTGTTTTTCTATAGACAGAGAGATAAAATTCTATTGCCTAGTTACAAGTTACTACAAGTTTATATATACATACGTATGTATGTATGTACCTTTATTTACATGTCAATTATGTGGTAGACGACTACTGGATATTTTGTGTTAACATGGAATACCAACAGGTTAAACAAGGTGTCGTCTTATCTATAATCAGCAAACAAAAATTGTCAAGTGCTTGAACTATACCCACATCTGTCTATCATTCTATTCTCTCTTTCTCTCTCTCTCTCTCTCTCTCTCTCTCTCTATCTCTGGTTTAGCCATATTCAACGCTTATCAGCTATTTATATAGCCTAATAAATTACTGACGTAATTGAAACTGACGCTTCTTGATCAATGTAACATATGCATACAGACATATATATACTATATATATAGAGACAATACAGGAAGCCTCAAAATGGCTATGCAAAATTGTCTCAACAGTGGTTCAAGTTTGCTGACAATTGAAGAAAATCTTTAAATAGCAAAATATAAAGATTAGATAAGCCTAGAATGATAACCTAAGAACGAGTCTAATTTTATTTAGTCTAAAGTTTAGACTCTAAAGTTTATATAGTTATGTGAATTTAGCTTTTGATGATTCATAAGAGTTACATTATTTGCTTAGAAAATAAAAAGTTATATATTAATTCTCCACCCTCGCTTTAAAAGTACAAAAAAAAAAAGGTCCCAGTACAAACTAATTTTAATGACTTGTTTGTTTCCTCCTTGAAAACGATAACAATCTGTGTGAAAAATTTATCAGCAATATTTGAAAGGAAACAAAAAAAAAAGCGAAATTGTTATCTAAGCGGTGTCTGAACCTTACACTTTTTTATTTATGTAGTTAAGTTCAACTCTTATATAAATTTTACCATAACAAAACGAAAATAAAGCGAATGCGACAAACAAGTTTATGTTAAATACATATTGAAAGCTGATCGCAATTTCAGGCATGCGGCAAACAGGTTAACACAGGCCAGCAAAATATTTTAAAAACGAAATTTTATGACAAAATCGGAAATCGGGTCTATCAATCGTCTAGACACAATGTGGAAGACGCGCCTCCAAAACTTCAACACGTGAATAGAAAATGATTTTCTAGATTTCCATAAGGTTCTTGATTCAACCTTGGAGAAAAAACAAAGTTTTTTCTTATCAAAATGTTTGTGCTTATCAAAGTTCTAATTGTTATTAATGTGTCTCTCTCTCTCTCTCTTTCTTCCACTTTGTTTGCAGGTTGCCGTTCCCGATCTAGTTGAAGCTGCCAAGAATGCTGATATTTTAATTTTCGTTGTACCCCATCAATTTATACCCAATTTCTGCAAACAATTGCTGGGTAAGATTAAGCCTAATGCCATTGCCATATCCTTGATCAAGGGATTCGACAAGGCCGAAGGCGGCGGCATTGATCTAATTTCGCACATTATCACGCGTCATTTGAAGGTAAGCACATACATACATAGATGCGGCAAATGAAGGTGACACTAAATAACCTTTATGTCTGAATCCACCTACACTTCTATTAGATACCATGCGCCGTTCTAATGGGCGCCAATCTTGCCAATGAGGTGGCCGAGGGAAATTTCTGTGAAACTACCATCGGTTGTACTGATAAGAAATATGGCAAAGTACTGCGTGATCTCTTCCAAGCCAATCACTTCCGTGTCGTGGTTGTCGAGGATGCCGATGCCGTTGAGGTATGCGGTGCCCTTAAGAATATTGTTGCCTGCGGTGCTGGTTTTGTCGATGGACTGAAATTGGGCGATAACACCAAAGCAGCTGTCATTCGTCTGGGTTTAATGGAAATGATACGATTTGTCGATGTCTTCTATCCAGGCAGCAAATTGTCCACCTTCTTTGAGAGCTGCGGTGTCGCGGATCTTATCACGACATGTTATGGTGAGTAATCAAACACTAAAGGGTACATTAAAGTCAAATGTTAAACATTTATGATTAGTTTTATTGGCAAACATTTGACTGTTAATCATTTAAAAATATTTTTGATTATTTATTGAATTTTTTGCCACTTAGGTTCGTATCGGTGCATTGCTGTAAAATTAAGTTGAAAAACAAAATTTATTGTATATAAGAAACAGTTTTTTTTTTGCATATCGTGCATATAACTTTAACTTTTTAACTTGTTAACCAGCAAGATTTATTTATTGTATATAAGAAAAAGTTTTTTTGCATATCGTGCATATAACTTTAACTTTTTAACTTGTTAACCAGCAAGTGTTGATTTTTTTATATGACAGCAAAAAGTTTTTGCCGGTTTCGCATTATCGAACATATAATACATTATAATAATAACAAAATAATATGAAGATTGGTCAATCCCTCTATCAATCCCTTTATCAAATTTATGTTCAATATTAAAAACTTTTTGCTACAAATGTTTTGAAAACTTACAACTATTACAAAAAGAAAGTTTTAGTATATAGGGGAACAACTTAAATCTAAATTTTGACTTCGATATTTCTTGCCTTATTTAAAAAAATAAAAATAAAGAGTTTATCTTAGTTATTTCTGCAGATTTTATGACTCTTTTATACTTTCTTCACATTTCTAATTATAAAATTTTTTATCCATACCTCCCCTCAGGTGGTCGTAACCGTCGTGTTTCTGAGGCTTTTGTTACCTCCGGCAAAACAATTGAAGAACTGGAGAAGGAAATGCTTAATGGACAGAAACTGCAGGGACCACCTACAGCAGAAGAGGTTAACTATATGCTCAAGAACAAAGGATTGGAGGATAAGTAAGCTAAACACAAAATAACTTTCCTTAACTTGGCCTTTAATGGTTTTCCTTTTTTGCATTACAGATTCCCACTGTTTACAGCCATACACAAAATATGCACAAATCAGCTAAAACCTAAAGATTTAATCGATTGCATACGCAATCATCCAGAGCATATGTAAGTGTTTCGTTTGCTTTCGTTTCGTATTGCTTCGTTTGCACATGATGAATCCCCTCTTGAAATCCCCTCCTTTCCCTGTCCACTCTATCTATTCTTAAAACAAAACTTTCTTTTTTCAAATAATTAACTATTAATTTTGATTTTAAGTTTTTCTATTCTATTAGTTTTTTTCTTTCTATCTTTAAAAACTATGCCATAGCACTTTATTTCTTTTCAATGAATGTCTTTTGAATTGTTTTGTTTGACTAATTTTTACTAAATTTAAGCTTAATTTTTAGTATAAAAACAAAACCAACAACGAAAAAGTAAAAGAGAAAAAAAAAAGCTGAATAATAAAAACTGCAAACAAAATTCAAAATTTGATAAAATGAATGTATAATTTCTTTTTCAATATCAACATAAATCATACAAATGACTTGTAAATCAATTCATATCATGATCATTTCTTTTATTATTCAGTCCATTTATAGATAAAATTTAACTCCCTCCACTTCCTTACACATATCATCTACATGCATCTCTAACAAATTGCAAATTGTTTTATGTTTCATCCAATCAAATATTTGTTATTTTTTTTCTTCTTTTTTCTTATATGATTTCTCAATAGGGATACGTCCATCATGCCGACGCCAAAACTCTAAAAATACAGACAACAAACAGACAGAAAATACTGTGTTACACCAAAAAAAAAAAAAAAGAAAGAAAAACAAAACAAACAGAATTTGTTGTAAATATTATTTCCTATGCCCCCCATTATATAGCGATCAAGTCAGAGTCATCTCTTCGTACACACCCTTTTCTCTACCATCCACAACTCGTTTGATCCTTCGCACGCTCGCTCGTCACTACGCATTTTCCTTTAATTTACAATTTTTACAATCGTTATTCATTGTATTATCTCGATCTATATCTATCAATAATTGTTTAAAGTGTGTAAAGAAAAAAGTGTCATATTTGTTAGCAACTAATTGGATTTGTTGAAAATAAATAAAAAAAATTATTATTATATATAAATAATATATATATATACATACATACCCTTGCAGTTTCTTACCAATGAACACACAAAACACTCCACTTTATAACAGATAGGAGGGGAGAGCATGCCAGATAATATCCAAGAGACTTATACATTAATTCTGTCTGATATAAAGTAAATTTCAAAATATATGTGGACTCAACAATATAATCTGACTACTCGAAATGATAGTTAACAAAAAAAAATACAGAACCAGCCAAATTTTATAAAAACTTATCAATATGTAAATAGTTTATGGGATATAAAAACAACATATAGTTATTCAAAGGAACTGTAGTCTATAATTGTTCGATTTGGTACTTCTTTTTGAAACATTTATAAGAATAATTCTATATCTATGCTGCTTTTTTAATGCTTATCAGGAATCAAATATATTTATATAAAGGCCCAACCATCTGCAAGGGTATAACAAAACAAACAAAATTAATGTTCCATAAAAAAAGATCTTATTCATTCCAATATATTTCTTTATGTCTCATATATTTTACATATAATCAATTGGCAGCTACAAAATCGGCAATGTTCCAGTACGTATGCAAAAAATAAAAAAGAAAAGATTTTTAAACATTTTATTTAATTGCAATTTCAGTTTTTCAAGCACGATTGAGTTTCCTTTTTTTTTATGATAACAATTTTGATATTACCTGTTTAAATATTTAACACTTGACCAAAATAATAAATATTATTCTCCTCTTTCGCAGGCAAACTTTGTAAATTGTATAAAAGAATTAAAGAATTCAAAAGTTTTTAAACCTTTTTATGCACCACACAGAGTAAATATTTTTCAGCACAACTGTACATTTTGGAGAACGCCAAGTCAGTCTACAACTATCAGGATTGTTTATAGGTTGTTTAATATATATTTAATTGTTTAATTTTTTTTTTATAATAAAAAAAAAATCCCAAGCATATCCTACTGAACCACAGAGAGACAAACAAGTTAATATAAAACAACAACAACCAAAGTCTGCTTTACTTTTATTAAACATTTAGTTCAAAATAGAGAAAATGTGCGCATGTACCTTATTAAAAATATTGTTAATAATTTTTGGCCATGAGTATTACAACAACAGGAACAACAATAACAATCGAATGGCTTAATTTTAAAATAAAAAATTAAAAATTAGGCATATGTATGTATGAAAGGAGTTTATGTGCGTTAACAAATTTTAGTGCAATTTTAATTGAATGGCGTAGTCGTAAATGAATAAATGTAAATTGAACAAAAAAGTGTTAAATAAACAAAATTAATTAAAACTAAAACGAAAATGTTGATTTGATTTACTTATTTTCTTTATCTATATCTACTGATTAAAGAATAGACATCATTCTATTGGAAAAAAGGCACAAGATGAGGGAAATATATGGCTTAGGCTAGTAATACCAGTAAAAGTTTTAAATTAAGTCCTCAAAAATTTTGGTTCTAAAAGTTTATATAAAGTATTGAAGCAGATGAAATCATCTTTATATCGTTTTTCAGTTTTGCAAAATATATTTTTACCCATAAATATATTTCATATTCACCTAAATGTTCTAATTTACGGGTATTCACATAAAGTGTTAGGTTTAAAGACTTTAAATGGTTTTCTGACCAATATTCAAGATTACATTAAAAATTTCTATTTTCATATTGAAGTTATTTTAGAATAAAAGCATATGTTAATAAATAAATAAATGATTTTTAAAAATTAATTTTAAATAAATAAAATTCTATATGATAATGGAAATTTAAACTTCATTACTCATTATTATATTATAATAATTTTAAAACGAATTTTGAGTTTTTATTTTATTTTATTTCTTTTGGCATTTTATGCTTTCCAACTATGGTCACACTAAACACCTTTGTGTCGACGTCGCCCAGTGAGTGGCGGGACAAGTAAGAAGAAGCATAAAAATAAAAACGAAATTCATTTAAATACGAGAAAAAGAAAGGACCAGAGCGTAATGTAGTGAAAGTCCTTGTCTCTCAAAATAAAGGCAACAAGTGTATTGAAAATGCGACATAATTATTTACTTACAATGTAACGGAATGCGCCATAATACTAAAAATAAAAATAAAGGCGTCATAAATTTTGTTATTGCAAATACTAAACTAAAGTAAATTTTAATGGAATCACAGAATTAAGAGAATTACGTGAATATTTGATGTGTGAGTGAGAGCTATAAATATATGTATAAATGCATATACATACATATGTATATTAATTGTGGTATTTTACAGTTGTTTCAATCAACAGAACAATAAAAATAAACTGAGATTCGAGAAGCACAGCTGTTCGGGCGCTACCCCCACCCCAGCCATCATTCATCCCCTTTCTCCTGTATTATTATGGATTCCGAAAAGATCACCGAATTGGCCAATTTGCTGCGCAAGAATGGCGATAAAATATTGAGCTCAGAGTTTACCTTGACGTTATCAGGTGAGAAAACAAAATAATAGAAAAATAACACGGACTAATTTCAAATGCAAATGCAAAACAACGCAAAACAAAATGCGCGCGGGCATGCGGTTGACTGGTGACGATTGGATGAGCAACGGGTCTGTCTGCCTGCCTGCGACTGCTTCTTTGTTCTAAGCTTAGATCGTCGATCGATCTATCAGAGACAAATTTAAAAGGGCGGGGGTGATTAGGTACTGGAATTGCCTGCATTTTATGATGATCAGAATACTTATATTAATGTCATATTCAATTGTATTACAAGTAGATGTTGATTTTTTATTAATGGAGATTAGAAAAGCTCCAGTAATCATGTTTGAAATTTAGATTCCGCTAAACTCCTAACATTATCTGATGAATGTTTAGTAAAACTATAAAATTTCAGACGATCGCTTGTCATTTGATCATATAAACTAAACTTCTAAGACATTTCCTTTAATTTTTGCCTTTTCAGGTTCCCTCTTGAGGGCCTTGAACGATTCATTTGAATTGATTGCTGATAGTGATATTGGCGCTGGCGCCTCTAAGGCCTTCCAGGTGGTCAAACCCATCAATGCCACATCGAGTGTGTTTTCAGATCTCCAATTACTACATGATTTTGTTCAAAAAACTGCACTGCTAAAGCTAAACTATTTTCCCATTGACATTTACTATGAAGGAGTGATCGATATTGGAAAATTTCGTGCCTTAAAGCGTTTGGAGGTACATAAAATAAACATTGGCCAGGTGACTGGTATACAACCGCTAAGATCCCAATTACAGCAATTGATTTGCATTAAAAGTATCAAGGCTGTGGATGACATTATAACCCATTGTGGTGGCGATTATTCCAATGGATTTGTCTGGAATGAACTACAAACGGCTGATTTTAGTTATAATAATCTAAAGTCAGTGGACACAGCGCTGGAATTTGCCCAGCACTTGCAGCATCTTAATTTAAGACACAATAAGCTGACCAGTGTCACAGCCATTAAGTGGTTGCCACACCTAAAGACCTTGGATTTAAGTTACAATTGTTTGACGCAACTGCCACAATTTCATATGGCGGCCTGTAAGCGTTTACAACTTCTCAATATAAGCAATAATTATGTGGAAGAGCTTTTGGATATTGCGAAAATGGAGAATCTAAACAATTTGGATCTGTCTGATAATTGTTTACTGGAGCATAGTCAACTTTTACCGTTGAGTGCTTTAGTTACCCTAACTATGCTCAATTTGCAAGGGAATCCATTGGCATGTCATCCCAAGCATCGATTGGCTACGGCTCAGTATCTCCATAAAAATACGGCAACTGTGAAATTTGTTTTGGATTTCGAACCACTAACCAAGGCAGAGAAATCGAACACTGGCAAGCAAAAGCTTCGATTTGTAGGCTCTCTAAATCAACGTCTGAATTCAAGTCGTTCCATATCTATCAATAGTTCAAATAATTCTATTAATACCTTGGCCTCCAGTGTGGGTTCACAGCGCTCTATCTCAGTGAGGGGTGGCAAGGATTCGTCATCGGAAACTGAGCAAACCCAATCAGATATCTCTCAGATAAGCATAAAGAAGCGTTCGGTTAAAGTTCGTACTGTCGATATATTGGAGCATAGCGAAAGTCCTTCAGTTTCTAATGCTCCTCCACCCATCTCGAAGACAATAAATAAAACAACAATTGAAGATAAATCGGAGGAAACTGCTGATTCTTCTCATTTAGAGGCTAAAAAGACAATTGAAAATTTGCGTCTAAAGTATGGCAACGAGTGGTTAAAATCCGGCCAAGCAGAGCTTATGGAGAGCATGGAATTACCCCATCAACAACTTAGTGAGAAAGAAATGCATGAGTCACGCCAGGAATTTGATGAATTCCTTGGAGAATTCTCCTCCAATTTAACCATGACACCAGAACCAGAGTCATCCACTATCAATTGTAGCTCTACACCAACTAACAAATCTTCATGGAATTCAACACTTGATACCACTTTAACGCCGATTAAAATGGAAACCGACCTCGAAGCAGATCCAGATCGAACAGTTTATAGAACGTGCAATACAAGTATCGATACTCAATATGAGAGTATAAGTGAAAACAACAAAAACGAAGACGAAAACCAGCCTGAGCAGGAGGAACCTTTGGATAAGCACAAGGTATTGCTGGGTCTTTATGGAACCTCTTCTAATAGTGCCCACGATGAAGAAACAGGTGATTAGACCAAACAGCCTACAGACAAATTGTTTCATTCAAAATTTATATATATGATTCGTTTTAGTGTCTGATTCGGAGCATGACGAGGAGACTTACATTGTGTATCATGAGCAAAAGCCTAGTGAACCATTATTGCTCACTATATCCTCTAATTTTGTGCGTGAAAAGGATGCACTTAGCGAGCGGTAAGTTTTGAAGATTCTAAACAACAAGAACAAGGCAAACACGATCAGTTTGCATTAAATATAATTTAATTTCACAGAACGAAAACAAAATGGAGTCTTCAAATCTTGGAATCTTGCGAGCGCCTTAAAGCAAATACATTGCGTATAAATTTTGATACCCTTAAAAAAGACAAGCAAGAGCGCATCTATTGTCTGGATAATACACTATGTCAAGTAGGTGCCAAGCCGAACTTTGATTAATACACTTAGTAACATTTTTATTGCTATTTAAAGGAACTTGAAAAGAATTTGCGTGATATTTTGTCGCAACGTGATTTCTCCGAAATGAACATGAGCATCTATCGTTGTGTAATATGCGGCATACAATTTACCATAGATCAGAAAAGCAGGCGCCATAAAACAGAGGGTAATATATAAAATACCTTACAAATTTAAATGATTTAATTCCTAAATTTCACATAATTTTTAGAACTAAGATGTCCTGATTGTCATAGTACTTTCCTTGTCGATGTGACAACTGATCTACCCCGATCATTGGATAAAACATCTGTGGAATTGGCAATGGAACCCAAACTCTCGCCAGCTCTTATAGTAGAGGAGGAGGACCAGGCATCTGCAGTCAATTCTTTATTGGCTTTGGAAGAGACAAAGGAGGATAAGGATAGCAATAGCATTGGCAAGTCTTTGGCCAGCCTTTTATTTTATGCTGATCAAATTTTGGAAATTTTCTAAAACAAATTCGAAAAATAAGAACACACAGACAAAATTTTGTAGAAATTCAATTTTGAATTATGGTTTCTGATGCTTTATTATTTGGTTTTTACTTATTATTAATATTATTATTATTATTGTGTGTGTCATTTTGTAGAATTTTTAAAGTTTGTGTTTGATACTTTTGTTTTTTTGTATATTTCATCATTTATAATTTAATTTTCTTTATTTTTTTCTTTCTTTCTTGCATGCAAACACTCAAATCAAATCCACATACCCATACACACACACACACACACATTGAAATTTCAAAAAATGGCAAATGAATCTAACTTTTGTACATTTATATTGTTTATTTTTTTGATATACCTTTTTCTCTCACCAACCAAATAATGTAATATATTTAATTAAACAATTTAGTGGCCAACTGCCGGCTAACAACTGCTAATAACACACCCAAGCGTAGGAGTTTGATGCAAACCACAAAAAGTTAATATGCCAATTTGTATAAGTTAACAATTTATTTTAATTTGTTGAATCTTTTCTTTATGAACAATATGCATTTTGCTTTTTGGTTTTAATTTAAAAGAAGGAAGCAGCATTTTAAGCATGAGACTAATATGTAGAAAAAATTATGTTTCGAGGATCTTATAAGAGAATGAGAAGTCTATAATAAATGGAGTATAAGATTCTTAGAAACCTGTAATCGAACTCTAATAGTTCGGTTTCATTGGACTCGGCACTAACATTGGTCCCAATATAAATTATTATTTTTAAATCGTCATATAAGTCTTACAATAACAAAGTTTAATATTTTTCTATTGACAATATTAATGCTGCTTCCCTTAGGAAAATGTATATCCCATTTCTAAAAGAAAGAGAAAAAAGAAACAACCCAACAATATTTCCCACTGTTCCCTAACCAACAGGTTCTGCCAACTCCCTTAACGAGAGCAGCTCTTGCTCAAAGATAACCAATTCACAGTGCTCCTTTGACTCCAATCAGTCTGTGGTGGGCAGCTCAAATACCGATCGTGATTTAGAATTTCGTGCCAATGAGAGTGATGTGGATATTATCTCCAATCCGAGCCAATCCAGTATTGAGGTATTGGATCCAAATTATGTGCAAAGTGCAAGTCGAAAAACCAGCGAAGAGCGTCGCATCTCACAATTACCGCATCTCGAAACAATTAATGATGATATAATTCAAACGCAAAACTTTATGGACCGTGAATTTGCACAACAAATGCAACCTGAACCAGATCGAACCGATACGGAAACAACAGCAGTCACTCAAGTGGGTCAAGTGCAGCTAACAGAAAGCAGCTCCTCAGGTTCTGTCACCGACAGTATTTGTACAACCTATGAGCAGCAGGGCAAAGGCAAGGAAAAGGAAAAAGAGAAAGACAAGCATCCAGCAACAAGTGATAGCAATATTTTACAAAATATCCAATTAACCGAGTCTTCAGGAAGCCAACCTAACAACAACAATGAGCTTAAAGAAACCAATGGACAACTAAAGATCGCAGAAGATGCCGGTTTATCATCAATGTTTGGAGGTATGTATAGCCTAAAAATATATATATGAAAGATCAAACTATTAATAATTTAATTGATTTGTTTTGCAGCCCTTTTCCAATCCACGAACATGCTAATGTCCAGCTCAAAGAAACTTATCGATGCAGAAGCTAATCCCAATTCTGTTGGCATAACGCAACCCTACAAGTTTAACTATAGCAACTTTAATGACATCGATCATCGTCTGAAACTATATTTCTATCAACATAAATTTAAAATGGATGGCGAACACTTTAAATGGGTCGTCAAGGGACGCATCTATAATGAACAAACACAAACTATGCGTGATGGACTTGTAGTAATGTCAACTTGCACATGTTACCTCATGGAAGCATTTGCCCCGCCTCACGATGATGTAGCAAAGTGGCTTCGACAAGTCGTTAGTGTAACTGTGGATCGCCTTACACGATTACAAATGTTGCCCTGGAAATTGGGACTCTCTTTTACCTTTAAGGACAGAGCTGGATTCACATTGCTATTACAGGATATGCTGAGAACAAACAGTTTTCTTCTATATTTACAAAGTGAGTATCTAAACGAGATACAAATCAATGCTTAATGTGATGCTAATGCTTCAAATTATTCCAGGTGATGCGCTGCCACAGGAGTGCCAGTTGGATCATCAGCCATCTGTCGCCATATGTGATTACTTCAACTCTCTTAGTTCTGAACCAGTAAAGATATGCGCTATACTCACCAGTTGCCAATGGACTTGCGGTGTGGAGAAACGCAATTTTGATGTATGCACTCTGTTAACCACAGACACTCAGTTGTCTATTTCAGGCAATGGTAAATTCAATTGGCTTTCTACTGTTAAGCAAGAAAACCAATTGCCATTGGAAATAAGTCTCACACAACCCATGAGCAATCTAGTTGAAGTGGAACGTATCAACGATGAAGAGTATACAATAAGCTTCATTGATGATACCCAAAATAAATGCGAAATGTGGCATCTAAAATTCGAGACACAGACAAATGCAGAATGTTGTCTGAACACAATTGGACAATCATGGGAAAAAATATTTGGTGTGCCATTTAGCTACTCGGGAACGTAGTACAAGGGACCAATTCCAATTCTTATATCATATCATAAAACGATTATCAAATACACTATATATATTTAAAAATAAATTTTGATCTATATCAATTGTTTTATCATGCAATTAGCTTTACGTTAATCTAATCATATACAAAATGTTATAGACTTAAGATTTTAACTATGGACAATACACATATAAATATGTATACGTAGATGATGTAGTAAGAATGCAAGCTATACATGGTGCTTATTCGACAAAAGTAATTGTACTATAATTTGTAATATATTAATTGTAAATTATAATAATCATTGTATTAAAAAAAAACAGCATATTTACAGCATGTTCAATGAATTAACACTTTTTTAAACATTTTATTCTGCTGATTTACCAAATTTACAAAATATATAAATAAAATGGTTATACATCAGTAAACCGAGTTTCGTTTGGAAACCTTTTATAATAATAAACTTTGTGCATGGGTACAAAAAAGGATAAAGATAGATCTGATCCATCCTATTCACATTTAAAGCATCCTTAGGTGGAATTTAATAATAGTAAAGCTATAATCTAATAAAAGTAAAGGTTTTTTTACTATTATTAGATGACCCTTGTGTGTAATTTTACCATTCATAATCATCTATAAATAAACAAACTTTAACCACAACCGAAGATACATATACAGGGAATAAAATAACTTTAATTTTCTCTTTAAAATCATAAACAAGTATATATGTATATAGCTTATTTACAGATATAATATATTACATTTTTGATGTTACAATTTTGAGCTTTCTAACTAAATTAGCTAAATATTTTATAATTTATAGTCCTTATATAATCACTTTTCTGTATTCATTGGTTCTTTATTTATCACCCAATTGTTCAGCTATCCAATCGAGATGCTCTTCCTTATATCGGGGATCGGCCATAGTCAAAAGCGTAGACTTGGAGCTATAATAATAGAAAACCGAAGCTGAAATGGTAGAAAATTTCAATAGTTATTAATTATTTAGATATTTAAACTAAACAACTAACTTAAACGTTGAAGTACAGCCAATGCATACAGCCCCAATGGCCATTGCGGGCCACCATCTAAACGAGGTGTGCGATACTGATAGATGATCCAAAAGTGTTCCGAGGCGCACAATAAGAAATATAGCGTAAGACTAGCCAGAAAGAGTTTACAATTGCGCAAAATGATGTGCGAGGCTCCCACCTGATAGACACAAGTGGAATGCAGTGCCAAGGCGAATAGCAGATATTCCATTATAATAAGGCTATCCTGAGTTCTAAATAAAGTATATATGGTTAGCCATCTGAACATTAGTTAAAAACTGTATTTACTCACATAAAGAAAAATATAGAAGTTTGTAAATTTTTGCCTGCTAACCAAGAGCCAAAAGCATTGAAAAACAAATCCGCTGCAAGTAACGAGAATTGTAATACAAGAAGCCAGGAATAACGACGCTGGGTTAACTTCATTGTTGTTTAAAATTTCAATTGAATTTGGTAAACTAAGATGAAAATTTTTCAACTGTTGTTTGTTGTGCCTGGTTGCCTGGTTAAATGTGATTGTTATTTGTGCTGTTGTGTTGTGTGTTGTGTCCTTCATCCTTATGACGTCAAATACGCCTCCGCGAGCATGCGCTTTGTGCTAGTCCCATATCCTTTTTTTGTAAAGGAAAAAATCTGGGAAAGAGGTCGTTATCGATAAATTACAGCGGTCAAATGATTTCATTTTCAAATTTCTTTAAGCTATTAACAAAACGAGTTTGCTTAAGTTAAAAAAAAAACACTAAAGTAAACTGAGATAAAATTAAATGCTTAAATAAAACCTGTTTTTCCAATAAGATAGAGTTTTGAAATATTGGTTTAATGTTATTAAAAAGAAAATTATTAAAAGAGACAGTCAAATAGATTACAGTTACTCTGCTTAATAAGAAACCAAAAAAACGTTAGAATAACATAACCTTAAAATTGAGAGAATCTCCTGTGTTGGTAAACATAGACAGACAGATAGAATCAGCAAAGCAATACTTGTTTCTTGAAAAGTTTTATGCGAAGTAATTCTGCCAGCTAGCCATATTATTCGAGTGCATATTAGATAAAAGTGATTAGATAATGCCATTAGTATTTCAATATTAATTAAAAAAATATCAACCAGAGTTCAACTTCTTAAGACCTCCCATTTAATGAAAATATCAACTGCAATATTTACAATTTCATATATCTCACATTTTATTATCAATCATAGCGTGCAATTTCAAAAGGATATGGCCTAAAAAGATGTGATTTTCTCATTTTGGCCTGTCTGCGAAATCTTAGATAATACTGTTGATTCATCTCTGAATAATAATTGCTGGGCAAAAAGAGATTCGTGCGATCCGATTCTGATGTTGCTTGATCCAAATACTGGAACAATAATCCGGAAGTTGATGCCATTACAGCTTTGCAGCCGATCGGATTTAAGGTCATCAGTAGAAATAGGGTCAGAAAAACCATTACGTATTGGGCCATTTGAAATATAAAATAATGTTGTTAACCAATTGTTGTGCTCGCCTTGGCTAAGAAAATGGCCAACTGGACAGGCCAATAACTCTGTCAATTTTGATATTTTTTGTTTTCAGTTTGATCAGCAGTTTTTTATTTCATACTCCGTTTGCAGTTTTTCATCGATTTTGGGTATAAAGTTGCTTACCCCCAATCGGTTAACCAACAGTCACACTTCAGTTGTCTCTTCAGCAGCAAGTTAAACGCTAAAAACCAACTTTAATTATGGCTTTCAACATGGCTCAGATCCTCATTGTCGCCGCTTTGGCTGTTGTCGTTGCCGGCGAGGCTTTCCAGTTGCAGCCCACCCAGGGAATCCTGATCCCAGCTCCATTGGCTGAGAATATTCGTGTGTCCAGGGCTGCCTATGGCGGTTATTCTGCACCAGCTGCTGCTGCTCCATCTTACTCTGCTCCCGCTGCTGCTCCTGCTTACTCTGCACCAGCTCCAGCTCCCTCTTACTCTGCACCAGCTGCTGCACCAGCTTACTCTGCTCCTGCTGCTGCTCCCGCTTACTCTGCACCAGCTGCTCCGGCCTACTCTGCTCCCGCATCGGTTCCAGCTCCACCATGCCCCAAGAACTACCTGTTCAGCTGCCAACCCTCATTGCAGCCTGTGCCATGCTCTGCCCCAGCTCCATCCTACGGATCCTCTGGTGCCTACTCCCAGTATGTGCCACAATACGCTCCATTGGTTCGTGAATTGTTGTAAGGCCGGAACGATTAAAGACAATCCCTTGAAATAAACTGAAAACTATATAAAAAATTTGAACTTTGTGTGGTATTTTTTTAAAATGTTTTTGAACAGGAATCGTTGGGAAACTTTTAAGGAAAAAACCGTGGATAAAATCTTCTTTTATTTTCCAGGATCTGACATTAAAATTTTAGTTGAAAACTTTTAAAAATGGTTTCATAAAATATAATTTCAATTGCAATGTGCGAACTAAGTTTTAAATACTGCTATAGAGTCTCTACTGATTCCTTTATAATCTCTGTTTATAAATGGAAAATTACCAATAATAATAAACAAATAGTATATATAAACCTTTTAAAACATTTCATTTAGTTTATCATTCTTAATCTAATCGAAATGTTATGAAAATTTCAAAACATTCAAAATATTTTGAACTCTCTTAAAAAAAAATCTTGATTTACACTTTTCTTTATAATTTGTACCAAATTGTACCGGTGGACAGTAATACTGCTGGTCTATTCTTCCTGGACGCACCTGGAGGTACAGGGAAAACTTTTGTAATTTCATTGATTTTGGCCATTATTCGATCAAGATGTGACATATCTTTGGCGTTAGTAACATCTGGAATTTCGGCCTACTGCGAAAATACTCCAACATGTATAAAGTTTAAATTGAAATTATCGTGATGAGAATAAAGTTCATCTAACTGAGTTATCAATTTTTTCCGGAACAAAGAAAGAAGGGAGAAAACGATAATATAGCATTTCTGAGCATTTTGAAACTATTATTGAACCTTGAATCTTACCTTGGTAACTTGATTCTTACTTTGATTTCACTTGATTTTTCCTTTTATAAAACTCCAAGTAAAACTTTCCATCCCAAAATCCATCTCAAAGTTGAAACTAATACAAGACAAGCCACAATACCTTTTAATACTTTAACTTTCCTTAGCACAACATTTCAAGGTTAGTTAGTTAACGATCTTTAGGATCGACATACAATAAAAACTATATGATTAAATGAATCTTATATCGAAATAATGAAATCCGATAATCAATTTAACTATTATGGAAATTAACATCAAAATAAAATAAATAAAAACCAATAAAAAACTCAGCCAGAAAAGTTTTCACATCTAATCTCTCCAAAAGTTTCCAAATCAAGTCTAATATTTTGAAGATTTTTCTACCATCTAAACAATGTTTGGTTTTTTTTTTTTTCAATTTTCAATTTATTTAATTATATTTTGTCAGTCCTTTGTTCTCTTAATAACCACAAGCCGATCCTTGTGCACATGGCACTGGTTTAATAACAGCTTCACAGGAGAATACATAATTTTGTGGACAAGGAGGTGATGGTATACCCTTGGGTTCGGGTGCTGGTTGACTGCAACTGGGTTTTTGTTCAGGTTCCTCTTCGTAGCTGCGTGCAAAGCCGAAAGGACGACCAAAGCCTCCTTTACCAAAACCACGACCACCAAAACCACCGCCACCAAAACCAGGACCTCCAAATCCAGGTCCGCCAAAACCAGGTCCGCCAAAGCCAGGACCTCCGAAACCGGGACCACCAAATCCTCCTTGATTGTTTATATTTTCGTTTATTATGACCTCTTGTACAATTTGCTGCTGCCGCGGATGACGCTTCAATGCAAAATCGGAACCTTCTACCAACAAACGGACTGGTATGAGATGATACGATGGCAAAAGATTGCCAACACCACAGCCACCGCCACACTGTGCCATGGAGCTGCCCCAACAAAATGTGGCAAGGAATATTAGATATTTCCACATTATTTTAATTAATCTTTGCGCGATCTTAACTCTGACTGAGTAAGCCACAACCAGTTGGTCAGTTGGTTTTTATCAACTCTGAGTTCTTCGGATGCCATTCAAAATCTGAAAATGCATTGCAAAGCGGAAAACAGAAATGATGTCACACAATAACAAAGATTCCATCAAGGTAACAAATTTTGGTCAACCCACAATTGGGTTAGTTGGTCAATTGGTTTATAAATTCGAATCAAGATGAAAATGGAGCCAAAGTTGAAGTTCAAAGTGGAGAAAGAGAGAAAGAGAGAGAGAGAATGACACTTAATACCCCAAGAAACAAAACGACCCAGACACATGCCTTTGAGGGTGGGTTCAGAAACCCTATGGAACATGCTTAAGTCACCTTGCCAAGGTCAGCAGAAATTGTTATTGTGTAGGCTTGTCTAATCAACCAATTGATTGGATCCCTGTCTGTGTATCTGAGTAGATATCATATTACCAAATTATTTCTTTTTTTTTAACTTGCACTTTCTTTATTCTACCTTTTCCGCTTTGTTTGTCGATTTGGGTCGTCGGATGCACTCGTAAGTACCATTTTGTTGTGTTGCAATCAATTCTCAATAAAGCAACAAAAAATCAACTTGGCAACAAACTAAAGATTTAGGTTCAGAGACCTCTTAAACTGGAGAATATGCAATTTTGTTTCATTATGAAAAAAAAAAAAAACAAAATAAAATAAAATGGTCTTGCCAAGAGCCCCAAAAAACTGTTTACTAATGTGGTTTACTTTCGTTTCTGCTGATATTATAATTTGTAGGTGTCGCTAAATGATTATATCAATTCGCAAACTTGGCGTAAAATATTTGGCTTAAAATTGAGGTTTTTAGTTGATTAAAAACAAGAAAATTGTTATATGTTTTAATTTAATAAAACTATTAAATGAGTTTTTCAAAAATTTAAACGTTACTTCTACTATATACATTATTTTAATAACATAAACATATTCGATACCTTTTATTGAGGGAGGTTTCTGCTTTGTTGGATCCAAAAAATCGATTTTTCTTTGTTTTTGCATAAATCGTTAGTATGACTATAACTAACAAGATACAAAAAGTTTCAACGTAAAAAATAAAAGTTTTCCCAAAAAAAAAAAAACAGAAAAAGGAGTCCTTGTTTAGGTCTACAAAGCAGAAACCCCCTTAAAAGTTTAAAAGACTTAGAGTTATCTGATAGCAGTGGCGGATTCAGGGGGTAACTAGGGGAGAGTTACCCCCTCCCCCCCCCAAGCTTTCTAACACGAAGAATACAATGTTTTTCAATGAAGTACTTTAACACATTGACACTTTTGAATATTAAGTTCCCCCCTAAAATTTCCCTCTGGAGCATTGAGTTAAACCACCAACCACCACCCCACAAATTTGCCTCTGGAACCGCCCCTGTCTGATAGTCGCGCATAATACCCTATTCTTGAATAAGTTGCAATTTAATTGCCTTAAAATTTTTAGATTTTTACTTATTTTTTTAAATTTTGTAAAAAAGTTTGAATAGGAATTCCAAGACTTTATGAAACAAACTTGGTTTCTTAAGTAAAATATGATTTCTCCTACATATTTTTATCCGTTTTTAGAGACACTTAAAAATATATAAATGTCATAATTGATGGTCTTAAAAGTTTTCTAAAAACTTGAAGTTAGTTAATAAATAATTGCTTTTTAATGAACTAAACATTTGTTCTTTAGTATTAAAAGATCTTACAATAAGTTGAGAAAGAATGAAACGATTAAAAAAGAGTAACTATATTTCCTTTTAGTATTCAGAAAAAGTTCCCACTTTACAATAATACTTGTTCCATTTTTATTAATTTTTAATGCATCAATTGATTAGTAGTAGACATATAAATCAGAAATTTGATCTCCTGTTGATTTAGATAAAAAATTTACAAAATTAAATCAGACTAATCAAAGCTGTAATAAAGATTTCATAAACAGAACACAACAATATTTGCTCATTCAAAACAAAGTTTAATTAATGTATGTGTGAGAAATAAGCATAAGTGGTTTATTTAATATATTTAAGATACAAATTATTATTAAGACTATCCTTATTATCCTGAGCTTTATATTTTAAGTCTGCCCTCAGCAGCTTCTCGAACAAGACTCCCTCTGATCTCTCCCTCGCGTATTCTCCCTAGAACTTTCATTCATGACATATGTATATATCTTACCGATTTCAATTTAATGTATGAAATATTATATATATATTGGAAAGTTATGTGAAAATGATAGCCAAAATATAGCAGAATTTTCTGCTATTCAAAATAATCAAAAATTAATACCTCAATGTCGAGAGGACTTCTGATTGACTTTTATTTAAAATAAATGCAAAAGATTTCGTACGATATGAGATATATTTTGGATATTCATAATGCATATTTAATAGAATTTATATATAATTATCTGTAAAGAGATCTGGACTTAATATGTAATATAATTCATATTTCATTATGATAGAAATTGTCTATAGAAGATATCTATTAATATTGATTAAGGCTTAAAAAATAATGGTTACCCATATGGTTACTTAGATCGTTACTATCTCCTTTTTTCAACGATAAATTTGAGTAACCTTTAATTTATAAAAGTAAATATCTTCCAGAGAAAATTTTGAAATTAAATAGATTATTTTAAGTTATTAAAAAAAACTATTAAACTGCTTTACTTTTTGATCAAGATTCAATGGAATGGAATGCTTTTCAATTAAAAACAGGAAATGTTTCACTATTGTTTACTCATATCATAGATATCATAAATCTCTATATATCTACATATATCTATATTGTATAATTAGACTGATTTGAGTATTCGTCATACTTCTTTATCGACCAATGATAAATTCAGTGATATAATCATATCTCTTGATCATCTGTAAACATAATAAAATAATAAAACATTTGTAGGTTTTGTTTGTTTTTTGCTTTTTTAATTTGCAATAAATATTTTTTTGTAAATTTTTTGTATTGTTCAGCAAAGATTTTGTTTCTCAGCAATCGTGTTCAAGTTCCTGGACAGATGATGATCAAAGTGAAGGTTACTTCTTAGTACTGGTAGCCGTAAGTCTGGGGGACATAGGCGGCACCATAGATCTGCTGCTGATGCTGTGGGACACCATAGTTGGGGGCAACATAGGTGGCCACTGGGGAAGAGTAGGCGCCGGCGGATCCATAGCTGGGAGCTGGGGCACTGCATGGAACTGGGGCCAAGTTAGGCTGGCAGCTGAATAGGTAGTTCTTGGGGCATGGTGGAGCTGGGATGCTGGAGCCACCATATCCGCCGGAGCTGCCGCCACCATAGGCCGACTTGCGGAAACGGGTCAAATCACCATAGCCCTCAGCTTCAGCATCCTGGCTGGCAACAGCTCCAGTGGTGCCAGTTGTGATGGCAGCAGATCCTCCAGTGGTGGGTGTGGCCAAAGCGGTGGCGGCAAGAGCAATGATAGCGAAGCACACAAAGGATTTCATCTTGATGATTTGGTTTTTGGATAGCTTGAAATGGCTAATTGGAGCTGTTTGTAGTTACCAAAGGTGACTGATGCCATTCTTGGTCGAATGTCTAGTTTATATAGCTAATCGTTTTGCATAGTTAGCACAAGTCTTTACTGCTAACTATAAATTTTGCTTCTGCTTCTTCTTCTTTTTGCCCTCTCAGCCCAAAAAAAAAAAAAAATTGGTAAAAATTGTTGACTTGGTTAAAAATTCATCGTCAGCTTTTTGGGGTCATCAAGTACAAAAGTCGTTTAGGTTGACAAAAATGAGAATTTGGTTGCTTTTATTGGATGCCAAGTGGGTGGTACATACATATGTACAAAAGATGATTTGACTATTTAAAAGTTATGTGGCCTGATTTAAAAAAGAAAATTGCCAATTGTACTTAACAAAACTAGAGCATTCAACTTTGGACACATTTAAAACGTGTTACCTATAGTACAAATTTTATATACAACTTTTTTTTGAACATGGCAAAATATAAAGAAATAGTTGTAAATATAATGAATACATATGCATCTTTATGGTTTGCTCTAAAGGATACTATTTTGAAGGCATTGAAGGACATTTTTCTTGTGCTTCTAAAAAGTATTATATAACTTATAAAATTTTTAAAAAATTTTACAGAATCATATAGGAATGTTTTTGTTCTTCTACCTTTTTATACCCTTGCAGAAAGGGTATATTAATTCTGGTCAGAAGTTTGCAACGCATAGATTATTACAGAATTTCGTGTTTATAAGTTCAATACACCGTCAAACATATCCACCAAGTTTTATCAGAATCGGTTGACTATATCATGTAGCTTCCATAGGAACGATCGGTCAAGAATATAGTTTTAGAGCAATAACTTGGGTGTTTTGAATGCGATTGTCACGAAACTTGTTTTTGGAACTTTAGTATACATATATAGAAATGTCTATGCCAAGTTTCAGCCAGATCGGTCATCTATATATATGCCATAGCTCCCATAGAAACAATCGTAGCAAAAAAAATTTTTTTTCGAATTACCTTTTTTTTTTTAAGCTACGAACATTTAACATAGGTTTGACTTCTTTTAAATGCCTTCTAATAATTTTGTCACATTATAAATGTGTAATTTTTAAATAACAGTTTGCAAGGGTATACGAACTTCGGCACGACCAAAGTTAGCCCATCCTTCTAGTTTTTACTCAAGATATGTAGGTGCTGTCTATTAGGGGTGTCTGCTTTTACCGTATCATTAAATTAATTAAATATTAAGAGCTAACTTTATGGGTATAAGATTAAACTTTGATTTCATTTGTTATTATTTGCTACACTCTAAAATTTAAAAGACTCATCCTAACATACGCCCAATTTGAAAATATCAAACCTCATCAAAATTTCTAACTCTTTGGGTAACTATTTTGGCTAAAAAGATTTCCACAAACATTAAAATGATAATTCTCAATTTGAATAACTTTAAAAGTTAAGATTTTTAGGAGTAGCAAGGAAGAGACTTTCGATTTTCTAAAACTTCAATATACTCCATTTATACAATTTTAACTTTTTAATGATTTTCTTCTTGATCCAATACCCATTTTTATTTCGACTATAAGAACTGATATATGTTTATTTTTTCAGCTATAATTTCGAAACAGTCCACACTATTTTGTCAGTTTCTTTTTGATGTAATATGTAGAATAAAACATTAAACCAATTAATATTTGTAAACTCATTTTCCAAATATTGAAAATTTAACTAAATGCTTTTTAAGACCCAAAGTGTAGTATTTTTTGGCCAAAAAAAAAAAAAAACAGTAAGACTATGAGATCTTTAGAATTCCTATTTATGTTTTATACTGTATAAGGATAAGTAATTTGAATGAAGGATATTAGAATCAATTCATATATATGCTAAATTTATAAAATATATAAAACATTAAGAAGTACTTTAAGCCATAAACGAAAGCGCTTAATTTTTACAACGTCTTGTAAACTGCAACTCACAACAGACAAAGTCAGCAAAAGATTTGGTTTACTGTCAAGTCTTACAGAAAAATGAATTTATGTTGTCAGAAATAGTTGGACAAGTGTTATAGATATAGATGACTTCTTTTGTTGTACATATAACTTTGTTATCAATCAGGTTATCTCTTTAGATATTGATTGATAGGTAACAAGCTGTCTAAATTAAAGAAATCTAAAAGATATATGATTTATGTGGGATAAATTAAAGAAGATAAAACTAATACAAAAACAAAAGAAAATCATAATTAAAGAGAAAATTTAATAATTAATTTTCTCTCTGAAGTTAGCCTTATTAGGTGTTTGAAAATCTTTGAAAAATATAGAAATACATCTATGTATGTATATGTATATGCCTTCAAAGAAAATGTATTTCATATATGTATATATATGAAACGCCCAAATATCTCCCACGACTTTTTTCATTTACACTTTACATACATATACATCACATACTTACATACATACATATAAAGAGAGAAATTCTATGTACATTAAAAATATAATCAAATGCCAACGACCCACATTTATCTCTATGTTAAATATAAATTTGGAAACTTAACAACAAATGAAAAATTTCCACCAAAAAATTTTCTCAGAATATATGAAACATTCATCCATTGAGCAAGCCCCACACAGTGGAAATTACACTGAGACACCACCGAAACCACCACACACACCACATAGAAAGACACAAGAGGCAATCAGTTCGGATAAAGGAAAGGCTACAGTTGCCCCTCATTTATTTCGTCACTTGTAGTGCAGAACATCTGAAGGAAAAGCCGGACCAGTATTTATGTTCTTTAAATAACCAATTGAAACACTTGAACAATGAATTTCAATACTTTCTTAAGATAAAGTAAGAACAAACTGTTTTATGCCTTTTTCAGCAAAAGTTTGTTCTATAAACAAAAGGGAACAATTTCCTAATATTATTTTGTAACTTAATCGCAAAGACCTTTAAATGTCTTAGCATTGACACAATCAAATTTTTAGTGGAATTAGTGGAAAATTTAATAGTATTAATATTACAACCACAAAAAAACCAAAACTGTAAATAATTAGACTAACGTATCTAAAGCTAAAACCTAACCAAAAGTCAGCAAAAAATAGATGAGATTGGAAGACATTTACTTCCAAAAATTCGTAATTTTGAAACAATATTTTGAGATAGAGAAAATTTAAAAATTTTGACTACTGATTTGGCTACATTGCATACATTATACATATATTTAGTATGGTATTTTTCCATTGATATTTTTTATGTTATTTAAAATTGATTGAGGTTATTGAAATACATCTAAATAAGCTTTTAATTATACAAATAATCAAACATATATGCATTTTTTTATGTTGATAATTATGTATATATAATTTGTGAAGATAAAAAATTAAGTAAAATTGATTCATCATTTATTTTCATTGGGCTATTAATTGAAAATGAAATTATTGCATGAAGACAACTAAGATAGTTCCAGAAAGTTTACTTGATTAGTGGTCAGCCAATAACTTGATACCAAAAGAATAAACAACTTGGCCAGAACAGAAGTTTTATGATATAAAGTTTAACATTGCTTCGTGTCTCATTGCTAGAAGATGTTGAATTTTTTAAAAAGTTTCATATATAATTTCTTATTGATATATATCAAAATAATATGTCAATGAATTTTTAGAAGTGTGCAGCTAAAAAATAGCAGTAAGCGCATCTAAATTTTAATATTTATAGATGATATTTATTATACTTATAGATGACTGATGTAAAATTATGAGAATATTTCTATTCAGCATGAATATTCAATCTTTATCAATATATTTTATATACCAATGTAAATGATTAAGACTTTTGGTATAATTTCAAACCTATGGTAAATGAAGCAAGAAAGTCGTCCCTACCGACATTGAGTATAACCTGTACCAACTAGTTATATTAAATAAAGTAGAACACCCCCAAGATCGCCATCAATTTAGTACGAATTTCCCTTTGACACGCAGCGACGGCAAACGCATGCTATCTTAAAATTTGGTCAAGTGGTGCAATTTGGCCATATAAGTAAGTGTGTCAAGTAAGAATATCTTTAATACAGCTCTAGTAATTCGCTTTTTCCACATTGCCAGGGCGGAAGTGGGCGTGGCTAAAATTTGAAACAAACTTGATCTGTGTACACACTAGACGGATCTTGAAACCAAATTTGGTACCTCTAGCTCTTGTAATCTCCAAGATCTCGATGTTCATACGGACAGACAGACGGACAGACAGACGGACGGACAGACGGACATGGCTCAATCGACTCGGCTAGTGATGCTGATCAAGAATATATACTTTATGGGGTCACAAATGTATATTTCTGGCTGTTACATACATTTTGACGACTTTAATATACCCTTTTACCCTAAGGGTACAGGGTATAAAAATAAACACATCCGACTACATATGAAAACATATTCGTATATTGAATTGAACTTTATCTTAATACTTTGACTACTCGACAAGCTTCTAACTAGCTAAACAGATGAATCCAATCTAAAAATCAATTTTACAATTTGAAATTATTACCATGGGAAAAATAAAGTTCTTTAAATATCATTCAGGTCCGGTGTAATCAGATGTTATTCAGAGCATTATCACAGTTCAAAGTCTGCAAAAATTAAAAATATTTCCAATTATTTCACTTTTCGTTTTTCAGAGCCAAAAAATTTCTGTGCGCTTGCAATAAATAAGAAAAATATATTTATATGGGCAACAGCAAAGTGGAAACATTTGATAGATTGCTTTTTTAATAACATTTCATTATAATATTTTTTAAAAGTTTTTTAATAATTGTCATATTTAAATTTCTGCTACGTTCAGTAAATCACTCAAAGATTCAAAAGAATTTACTTCAAATTCAATGTAGTAGAATTATTTAAAGCTTTTTAATTTATTACAAATAACCTTTATATACAACTTTTTTGAACTAATTAACACTTAATATATCGATTTTTATAATTATGTAACGAAATAACACTGCCCGAGCGGTTGCTCAACAAGGCGAAGATCGGTGATTGGGGTTAGGCCACTTCAAATTGCATTTTCGAGGTCAGATTAGACAAATATTTCATTTATAGAAAATAAAACTAAACCGCTAAGTGTTGAATGGTATATTGTATTCAAAAAGGAAACTTTGAAAAGATAAGCCTTAATATTACTTTGAAATTTTATTCCAAATTAGACATAAAGAAAGGGATCAATGATAAAAAGAAATTTAGTTCATTATAAGTAATATCTATTTACATATTGCAACTTTTTCATACGTTTCACTCAAATGTAGAAATAAATGCACTTTCCGTTAGTTCAATCTGCATGCCTTTCGCAACACTAACTACCATTTGAGCCGTTAGTATTTGAATAAATACAAAAATTTCTCCACTTCCCGAACTAAATTCTCTTTGGTTTGCATTTCTTTCAATGTTCCTTTTAAACCAATGGAAAAGATCAATTTACAAAAGTCATTGCCGCTGATTTGGTGTTGGCATTGGAGCTATTTTTAAGTCCCCTCCCCCACCCGCCTTTTGGTTGCAGCAACAGATTCTAGCTCAAGAGAGGAATGGGATTGGTTAAAGGAAGATAAATAGGGAGACAACAAGCAAGGGCAGATGTTAAATACATATTTATTTCTGCTGTGGCTGTTGATGTTTATGTTCTGTTAAATTTTTTATGATCTGCAGTTTTTTTTTTTTTCTCTCTTTTCACTCACACGATTGAGCCCAACAGCTTTGGGTAATGAAGGGCGCCCGCTGTCTTCTGAGAAGAAGAAACCGTGTGGGGTAGTTTTTCATGCGCAACAAATGATTTGCTATCTTGAGAGAATTATCTCTGTAAAGACTCTTGAAAGTGTTAAGAATTATATTCTTGACCAAAAAATGATTGCCTTATTATTATCTAAGATCGTGTTCAAAAGATCACACAAAACTAACCGCTAATTTAATTCAAACCCATTTCTCGCTCACTCAACAAGCAATTAGAGATTATGTAAACTAGTTGAACGTCACGCTTACTCCATTTCTAGCGCCAACTTCATATTCATATTCATATCGAGATATATGTAATATGCATATGCAGAGCACCGATCATCATCAAGATGATGAAAAAGTGGTTTAGAGTGAAAGAAAACAAGAAGTGCGTGCCACATGCAAAGTAAGTGAATAAATAAGAGAAAAACAAAAGTCACACATTAACAATGTTAAGGCTGGCTCTTATATCCATCTACATTTCCATTTCCACTTTCACTTGGTCATGGTCATGGTCATGGACTATCTTATTATGCGATATATTGCCACCCTGTTGCTGTTGCCCGCATAGGAAATGTCTGTGTTTATCTTGAGCAATTTGTTATGGAATTTGAATTTGAAAATGAAAACAAAGAGAGAGAGAGAGAAAGAAGGAGAGAGACTGAAACAGAAACGGCGACCAACTGACTGACTGACTTTGCCAGCGATTATTATAACCCAGCTCAAATTCTTGCCGACGTCATATGGTACGATCTGAACAAGAAAAACAATGAAAGGAAGAGGGACAAGGGTTACCATAAGGGGGCGGTATGCGATAACTGCAGATGTATACACATGAACAGAAATATATATATTTATATACATATATGTGAGTCCAATAATGGATCTTTGAAAAATATATGTACATACATTTACACATGTTGATAAGTCCCAGAACGGAAATCGCCTCTTGCACACAACTGTACTAACATCATAGACTCAAAGTTCTGGTTACATTTTAACTGATACATTTTTCCCCTTTAAACTAGAATTACAATAATTCAGGAAATTAATATGTGACTAATATTTCTACTTAATTTTTAAGAAAAAAAATTGATTGAGTTGCCAGTTGGACAATGTATATGAATATATCATAAAATATCATCTATCACAGTATTTTTTTGAACTTTTACTATTAGCACTCCTTCATACAAAATGTCTAATGAAAATGTAGTTACAAATTCATAAAGAGATTGATATTGAATTCAGTTTTAAAGCACAAATTTTATATACAAGCAACTTTCATGTACATTAATCTTTGGAGTCTATGTGCCCTATATATTTAGTAGCCCTATTGCACTTTCATTAACTTTAAGAGAAGCCTTAATAATGATACTGAATATAGTAATTAGGCCGACAATTTAGATGTTACATTAGGCAATTTTAATCCTGTTGAGAGAATAAAACAAGTAAATATATATGTATACTTGATGCCAATCTGTATTACCGAGAACATCATCTTGAAATGGGATTTTTCATGAATTTTAGTTTTAAATTTCCTTTTACATTAGCTATAAAACCAAAAACTGATTAAGAAAATATTTTCGGTTGCGGATCTGATAAAATCCTCTGTAAATCCATTTGCCGTGTGTGGGGGGAGGGGGTAAGAACTCCCTGTCATCTTATCTGGATCCGAAACTATACACAATCTTCTTAATCAAGATTTCATTTTATTAAAATTGAATCTATGTAAATTGCATTTCGTCATTAGGTATAAAATTGAGAAAGAACATTTTTGCTCTTTTATAAGCATTATCCATTGAACTGAGTATAGTTGATATTATAATTGGTACAGTATCAAAGTCCCCATGACTATCCGACTATTGCAGGGGTGGCCAAACGGTCGATCTCGACTATTAGTCCAGTCGATGTAATTGGTAGATCCCACAGGGTGTCGTCAGTGAACAGTAGATCTTGGGTCTAATCAAATTGGCCATCCCTGCTCTATTGTAAGACTAATGCTTAACTTTTTGTTTGAAGTGTAATTGTAATGGGAGCATACGTACATATATGTAGTATGTACCATTAAAGCCATAAACTTTTGAAAATATCAAATATCAATTATGTTTTATATACTCCAATGCAAAATGTTTATTTGTTTTTGAGTGTCAACACAATTCAGCTAATTAATATAGTTTAATTATGCCAAAATGCATATCTCACTCATAATTAATTATTATTTTTCGACCAATTTGGACTTTTTTATCACATTTCCATATTTAATATACATAGTTTAGAATTGTGAACAAAGTGGTCACTTAACAAGTGCCACAAAAGTATTCTAACTTTAATTTTGTAAAACTTTGTAAATTTCAATAAAATATTAAGCAAGTCAGCAGAAATGTTTTTACTATTTTTATTATATTAAAATTGTCTTGAATTGGCTTTTACTACTGTTAAGCTGAAAATAAGTGGTCTTTAGACCATTTTTAACTCTTTAATCACTTTAACAGGAAGTAAAATTTTAAAATGTGTATGCGATAGATTGTTAAATTTCTTCCACAATTTTCAAATTGATCCAATAATATTTTATATATGCGTTATATAGATATCTAGATCTACTAGTTCATCACGCTGGGCTTTAGCTTTAGAGATTTAACGCTGTGGATTGAAAATATTGAAAGTACAGTCCTGTACTTTAATATGGAGTACTTATGCCCCAGCCATGTCTATTCTGTTGTACCTGAAAATAAGATTAAATCCATTTTCCGAAAAGAAAAAACCGACCCAAACTTCACTCTTATGAATATGTTTTACCACTTTATCATAAAGTCAACTCTTAACAAATAAAAAAAAATACATTCTGAAACCTAGAGAATCAAATTGAGATTTAGCCATTATTTCAGCCCCTTTGTAACCCATGAAAAAGTCAAGCATCATTCGATAGTTTTTATTTACAGTACAGTGTAAGAAATCTTAACCCATGGAGTCCTCCATAAGTTATTATAACTATAACCTATTTTGATCGGCCAGGTTCAGGCGATAGTTGTATTCCTCAAAGAGTTCGGGAGCCACTCGATAAGGTTGATCGATAAGGGACAAACGTATGGGCGACTGGCATGTTGGTGTGGCATAGTTGGGTGTGGCTGGCGAAGGCGGTGGGGGTGGGGGAGCGGCATAGGTAGGTGCTTGTGGTGGCGGTGATGGAGCGGCATAAGTAGGTGCTTGTGGTGGCGCTGTTGGTGCATAGTTATAGACAGGGACACCTAAAACGGGCAAATAACCACCACAGGGTGGTGGGCTTGCTGGAGCTGGCGGTGCAGGGGCTGGTGGGGCATAAGTTGGTTGTGGAGCCTGATAAATTGGTGAGACCGGAGCTGGAGCTGGCTGATAGTTTGGTTCATCCACCTGAACCTTGCTTGAGGGTGGGGCGGATACATATATAATTGGTTGATAGACAATTTGGGGTGGTTGGGATGAGCCACCGTACGATTTAGCAGGCTGACCATAGTCGTCCTCTTTGTTATAGCTTCCAGAATCGGAAGATGGTGTATCATAGCCAGGTGCTGGTGCATCGTAAGCTGCTGGTGGTGGTGGTGGTGCAGGTGCATCGTATTTCGTCTCTGGTGGATTATATTCAGCTGCAGGTGGTGGAGCCACATAGCTGTCTGCGGCTGGTGGTGGTGCTACATAGCTTTCCGGAGCTGGCGCTGGTGCCACATAGGCATCCGGTGCAGGTGGTGGTGCAGCATAGGCATCCGGAGCTGGTTGTGGTGCCACATAGCCAGCATCTCCATCGCCAGGACCATCGTAAGCTGGATTTGGAGTCTCATAAGCTGGCCCCACAACTGCCGGTGGTTGCGGCGGTCCACCATAGCCATCTCCACCATAGCCAGGCAGTGGTTGCAATCCACAATTACCACCACAACGACCAGCACACGTATTACCAAAAAGATTGGGTAATTTCTTAAATAATTTCATTTGCTTAAATGGATCCAAATCTTGTAATTGCAATCCATTGCAATTATTGGTAATTGGTGGTGCCAATACCGGCAGTGGGGCAACAGCAGGTTGAACTGGATACACATTATTGTTGTTGCAACAATTATTCTGGCCAAACAAATCATCCCACCACTTCCACAGCGATCGATTCGTCCGTTTCAATTCATCATTGGGACCCACCGATTTACCCGTATCCGCCATTAAATAATACATCGGTTGTCCCGGTGTCACAGCAATACTATTAGCCACGCCCATCTCTTGTATGCCCCTGGATGAGGTGAGTAGCCCCATCAGACATAGAACTGTATAGCCAATCCAATAATTAAACATTTTGGCGTCTTTTTTGTAACTTTAACCTCACGACGCGAATTGTCAATTGCAACTATTCGAACAAATGGCTCCGATTGCAGAAAGCCGCCAGTCAACTGCAACTGTTCAAAGACCAAAAAATAAAATGTCCAACAAAAAAACAAAAACAAAACTAAAAAAAAAACTGAAAGGTTAGCTAAAAAATAGGAGTACATATATATATATTTAGGTATCTGAACGGGTATTGATGAAATGATAAGGAGAATGCTACAGAAATTAGTTCATAATATTAAGATGGCATTGAATTAAACGAAAGTTAAAATAATTTAAAGATTTTTTAATCAATATAAAAATTTAAAAATAAATAAAATGTTGTTTAAAGAAAAAATATATCATATTTAAAATTTGTCATAGATCTTAAATATAATAATATTTTTTTACTTGTTCTTTATAATAGACCCCGGAAATATTTATACAAATTTCTCAACTTTTACTTTTGGAGAATTTTTCATTATCCAAATAATAAATTACAATTGAGTGCAATACTCAGTTTTATATATTTTTATTAGTTGTTATATATTTTTAAATTCATATTGATTTCTATATATGGGCATTTCCTAAACTGACGTGACGTTACGATCGCACGATTAAACTTAAAAAATATATGAAAAAGATGGATTTGAAAAAAGTTTTTCCATATATCGATAGTACTTATATAGAACTATATTCACAAAAAAAATGATAACAATCGGGTTTTATTTGACAGCCAAAATAAGACTTGGCGTGAACATGTTCAGTTCTTTCTCTAATAGTTTTAGTCCCTTAAAATTTAAGAAATACTCTAAGTAATTACATTTTTAAAATACTAAAAATAATGTTAAAAGACTACATTTTCAAACTATTAAATAAATATTTTAAGAATATTCAATTGATATAGCAACATCTCATTTTCTATGGAACTGATATACTTAGTATAAATATTAAAAATGAAACCCTACAAAGTTCTAGAATCTCGATAAGAAATTGAAACGGAGCAGTAAAGTTTTTCTTTTTTAAAACTAGGTATTTAGTTAGTAGTTAGCTAATTTAAAAATCTATAATAAATATAATATATGATAATATAAAATCATTGTTTTATAAATTAAAAGTTTTTAAAACGATAATTTAAAACATTTTCTGGCATTATCTGTTACCTGTTTATGTTGATATTTCATTAAGTATTCAGTATATGTATAAATATTTTTTAAAGGGTATTTTTAAGTTAACCAAACCAAAGTCCATCAAATCTTTAGCATGAATTTTTTTGTAAAGAAACTTTGCTCATATGTTCATATAAATTTATATATATATACATATATATCTACCTATATACGTCTTACATTACACAAGTCTAACCCAATTTTAATTGAAACTCCCCTTAAATGGAAAAGACAGCAGATGTCTTTGAGTTCTCCTTCTAAACAAATGATTACTCAATGCTTAGATAACTCAGTTACCACAATACCAAGTATAAAGATATATACATATATATATTTATATATAATCGGTACATTGACTCTTATTTTACTTCATATTTATTTACTTGAAATTTTCATTTTTCTTGTTTTCTTTATTGTTTATTTAAATATTTTTTACGTGCTCAACATTGTTAATCGGTAGCCAAAGTAATTCAGGTAGGTTCCTGTTTGATCTGCGAAGCGTATCATAAGGCCAATGAAGACGTGAGCCAGTCTCAGTCCAGGGCCCAGTCCCAGACCCAGGCCTAGACGTATGCCAGTGGAAAGCGAAATGCGCAAACGCAAACGGAAGTATATATAATACATTGCAAAGAGAAGGAGAGGAAACTAAAAATACACATAATAAATAAAAATATATATATATATGTATATCTATATACTTGTGCATATCCATATGAAATACTTCCTTAAGTGGCCAATGGCTTATTCCTCACTAAATTGATTAAGCCTGGATTCAGACTTGAGCAGTTTATAAAGTAAAAGCTAAAATTGGATAAAGCTATAGTAGGTGATAATAAATCTATACAAAGACTTGGATAATAAATCTATACAGAAGATTGGAACTATTATCAGATGTTTTCTAAAGTATAGACACTTTAAATTATTTATACTTTTTTATCTATATCTGAAATTTTGTATAGATCTTCATTTACTTTTAGGAATCCAAAAGGCTTCACTTGTATATTAAAATTTATAAAAGTTGATAGATTGCATTTTTTTTATCAAAGTACGTTTAAAAGTTTTAAATGTCTATTCGGAATACTCCAAATCATTGGTTTTAAGTTAACCTGTCTATTTGACTGACCGATACGAAAATTTATTTAAAAGAATTTCTAAGCAAAATTTAAAATGAAAGTGTTAGGGATATGTACTTATTTTTGTTTGATTCTGTTTGGAGTTGAACATTTGGTAATAGAAACAAAACTATTCTTGAAAAATTTTACTAATTTTTAGGGTTTACACAATTTGTTGAATTTGTCTTAAAAACCCAAAATCCATTTAATCGGGAGACATAAGAGAAATGAACTCAAAAGATATATAGGGTCCATATCTTTATTCAGTTTATTCCAGTATTATTCCAAACCACTTCAATGAACAAGTTGACATTATAAAAGGAATAAAATATAGATATTATAAGGGATATTTTTAAGATATAGCTCAACCCTTTTTAATTTTAGAAATATTTAAATAGATCATAAAAATTTCCATAATTCTATATAAAATTTTATAGTTTTCTTTTACATTATAACTTAATTTTTGCTTTTTTAGATAACAGAAGAGACTTTCATTTTAGATATCTGTATATACATAATCCCGATCTTATTAAGACCAAGCAGGCAAGATATATAGTCGAAATTCTTCAAAATTTGTAAACATGTTTTTAAGAACTCTAAAAAATTAGCATTAGTGATTCAAGAAATGACGAAACTACCGATTTATGGAATAGATAAGCTTAGCACGAAAAACCCAAACTAATGGCTAAAAAATTCTAGCCAGGCCCAAAAGTTTTTTTATGGTCTCTTAGCCCATGTTAGGTCCTCTAAAAACCACTTTGTTCCCACTCTTTTTGAAACTCTATTTTACACCTTTTCTGGTCACGTCATTTTACCTGGTTTCCTCCAACCTGAGCAATAAACCTTGTCAATTACAAGTCTAATTATTTTTATTGATATTAAAATAATTGCATTATTTAGGTAATTAGCTACAATTGCTGCAAATATTTGCGCTTTTGTGAATTATTGTTGATACTGCTGGAACGGGAATTGTTGTGTCGCTTCCGTTTATCACTTTTCAGTTTATCGGTGGCCTTATCGACCAATTGCTGGGCAGTCATTTCAGAGGAATCTAGGGACTTGCCCACAAGAGCTTCGGGGCTAGCTTCGGATGTGGCAGGTACAACAGAGCCATCATCAGCATCCTCTTCATCATCCTCATCTGCGTCGTCGGCGGGCTCTTCACTTTCGAGTGATGCTCCTACAACATCATCCTGTTGCTCGGAACTAGTTGTCGTCATGGCACTGCTGGAGGATTGACTTGCTGTTGATGCAGTGGAATCCATGGCTGGAACAGTTGTTGTAGATTCTGGTTCTTTTCCTGCCAAACCGAGCCATTGATGTAGAAGTTTTGGCGATGGTTGAGGTGTTGTGGGTGCTGCTGATCCTAGTAGCCTACCAAATGGATTGAAAGGATTGAGACTACCCAAGGGTCCAAATGGATTCAATATTGGCCCGATTCCAAATGGGCCTCCTACTTGAGGATTGGACATAGAATATGAAGAACCAACTTGGGGATTCATTGCGTAGCCCGGCTGAACCATCTGAGTATTCATTCCAAATGGATTACCCACTTGCGGTGATATACCAAAACCAAGTGGACTACCCACCATATGGTCATGAAGTGGAGCTTGTGACGATAACGAAGGATTGGGCATGGCCAAGTAATGGGTGGGTCTCTGTTGTCCAAAGCAAGGCATGGCTATGATGACCGGTTGGAAACTGGGACACGAATTGCTAGCATAACTCATTCCGTTCTCTGAAGCAGCCGTCGGACACTGGCGATACGAAGATGGAGCTGAATTGCAGGATGCATCATAAGAGTTTGGTACCATAGCTGGCGGTGGTGGTGGCATAGTCGGTGGTGCTCCAGATGTATAGATTTGTATGTTCTGCCCTAACATTGGTTCAACTGGACTTGGTCCTGGCATTGCCAGAAGTTTATCTTTATTAAAACTCTCGGCGGGCAACTGCATTGCTGGTCCCACTTGTGGTGGTGCAGCCTGTTGTGGTGGGGCAGCCATTTGAGGTGCTGCTCCTACTTGTGGTGCTAAATTTGATCCATGTAAACTACCATAAAATGCTCTCATTACCGGATCATCATGGTAATCTGGCGTTCCCGACATTCCAAGTACTGGCTGTGGCTGTATTTGTGGCTGTGGTAACCATATCATTGGCTGTGGTTGTTGTTGCTGTAGTTGCTGTTGTTGAACTGCACCCACTAAGGATTGTGGCTCGGGAGAGGGTCGACGATATTGTTGATTAAACTCTTCCATTTGGAAACCCACATTCGGTAAAGCCAAAACATCCTCATCCAATCCTGGACGATAACGACTACTTAAAGAAGGAGATTCATATGAGGGATTGGATGTTTTCTTTGGCGTGACTTTAACAGTTGTCGACGGTTTCTTAATTGCTGCAGGATTATATGTAATGGGCGTGGCCGCTGGGCCTGAGCCTGCAGTAGCTCCGCGTGCAGCTGCTGATGGGCTTCCCGAAGCTGGATAAGGAACTGCTGGCAGGCCATATGATTGCGCAGGAGATGCAGGCTCAGAGGGAGCAGAGTATTGCTCGGAGCTCGGAGATGGTCCAGACTGGGATTGGGACTGATGATTGGAATGGGGCTGGGGATGGGGCTGCTCCTGGTATGTCGTCGTTTGCGTACTTTTGCTGGGATCCTCATAAACTGGTTGGACAGGTAGATACCCGCCTCCAAAGGCGGGAAACGATGGAAAGGTAGCAATGGGTGTGGCTTGTTGATAAACGGGCTGAGCATTTGGTTGCTGTGGCAATGGCAATGTCAGTGGCAGCGGCTGCGGATGTTGCTCCTGTTGTCCACCTCCACCTCTAAAATCTGCACCCTTGCACATATAATAGGGCTCCTCCTGCGGACCACTTGGCTTAATCTCCACACAAATTGTGGTCAAAGTTCGTTTGCTGCGATGCAAGGAATCCAATTGCTGCTGCTGCTGCTGCCGATGATGCTGACTCTCATCCCCCTCTGCTCCAGCCATACTTGTTATGGCCAAGTAAAGCCATAGCATAAGCTTCAAATATTGTGTATAGGTTGCCATTTGCTTCCGTTTACTGACTTCCGTTTCAGTTTGTAGCTTGTCTTTTATACTCTGGAATCACAATAAACAATCATCATTAGAAGAACTTTGGCACTCTATCCATCCAATGGGTTTCTCTACTTTTTTTTTTGTTTTCTTTTGGCCAACTCACCCACAACTTGCCTAAGCGAATTCTCTGTAATCTTTTGCAATCACTTCTCATGCAAACGAAATCGGGAATGGATTTAACTGGTGGACTGTCTTCTTTGATTCTGGTTCTTGCACTGGTAATTGGAGTTTCTTTCACTTGAAAATCAAATCACTGAATAAAAACCTTTGCCATGACAATATTACAACGGACCAACAATATTTAAGACATTTTACCTTATTGAAAATGAAGGTAAAGTGAATTTGTTGAGGGTTTTAATAAGGTATGGAAAATCTTTCGGAAAAGTTACAATATTATATATACAGAAAACAGTTCTTATAAACTTCAACCTCTTTTTCTTTGAATCATATTTTCAATATCTCTTTTTTCTATCATTAGATTTATCTAATTTTTTAATTTCCTAATACTTTAATAAGATTTAAGAGTAGATGGAAAGATTGACTAATTTATTGTTATTATATTTCCTTATCTTTTTTCTTTTAAGTCACAAATCTTTTCTCAATATTTTTTAGGAACTCTTTTTTCTTATCATTATTTTTATCTGTTTATTTATTTTTCAATTCATTTATAATCCCAAATATGAAATGTCTTTGCTTTTTAGGCTTTATTCTATTTATTTTTATATTAATCTATTTATTTATTTAAGCCTTATTTTGGTTTCGTTTTCTTTATCTTTTTATAATTTTTTTTGCCAGTTCTTCACTTAAGGCGAAAGATGCTTTACTCATCTTGTTTTTTTGCTGGGTTAATATTTACTTTCTTTCGACTATTGTTAGTAGTTTTTTTTATTAGTTATGCTACAATTTTTAACACAATCTTAATTTTTAATAAATAATCTATGGAATCAAATCAAATTCAAATTTTCATGAAAAAAAGGAAAAGTTTCAAAATAAAACAATGGTTTTAGTTTTTATTTTGCAGAGGATGATAAAACTTTGTCATAACTTTTTTATCACTTTTTTTTTCAAATAGAGTATTTAATATTCTTCATTCTCCTTTCCAAGGAATCAAAGTTCCCTCTCAACATTAACCAATTTTATATACATTTTTTAGCTGATTGTTGCATTTTGAGACAAAACTTTTCGATTTCGCATATCGTGGCAGTTCAACAAACTTCTCAAATTGCCGCCTCGAACCCCTTTTTTTTTTTGGCTGATTTTGCCCATTCAGCAAGTACAAAGCAAAGTAAAAAAAAATGTATTCCATATGGTTTTTATTTACACATTTAAACATTTTTATTAGTAATTGTTCACAAATATTAGGCAAAAACCGAATGAATACATATGTATGTATATACAAATGTAAAATGATCAATCGGGTCAGTTGGTCAGAAGGTGTTAGATTGCTTTACGTTTTGCTATAACTGACCTGACCCATTTGAGAAAGAGAGAGAGACTTCCCCCCCACCTCTCCGTATGCAAATATACTGATATATATCGTCATGTATGCGTTAAGAATTTCAAATTAGCCAGTTTGCTTCACTTTCATTAAACAAAAGTGCTAAAGACCCTCTCCTTTATAGAGGAAGAGGAAGTGTAAATGACTGACATAGCCACTTACTCATTTACAAGCGGCATAGACAAAGTGGCTAGGAACTATCATCGTGTACCGCCGCCGCACCCAGTTTTCCCTCCCCATCAGAAAAGAGTGCGCCACCACTTGGTAGCTGAACATATGTTGGCACAAAGTTCTCGTCATCATCATCATCATCGCCGCCGACATACATATATATACATATATGTTTGTATATATATTAATAATCAGGTTAAGCGCCTCATGGGTTACCCCCGCATCGAGTTGGAATTGGGTGCGGTCGTTTTAACCTTGCACGCAATGTTATACTCTCTCATTTTTCGCGGAATCTACCTTATCAGTTAACTTTATTCTAGACATTTTATAGATATGAACTAAATGGCCAGCTCTCTGAATCATAGAGCTATTATTTTAGTATATGGGGATTTTTAATCATAGAAAAACATCAATTCATCTAACGGAAGTCGGAAATCTGCAAAAATTAAACAATAAATTAAATAGCTTTATGAGTAATTGTTCAATAATCAATCAATTTAATAAAAAGTTTACACTTTAAAAACTCAAACTATTTAAAAAATGTACTTTACTTATCAAACAAAGAAGTTCCAAATAAAAAGTTTTCGAAAAATTACCTTGATTAGCTTTTAAGGATCTTTATTATTTAAAAAAAAAAAACCTTATTTTCTTCACCTTTGTTATAAACGTCAAACAATTGTTTAATAATTTCCTATTATATACAAATATTATAACTTTATAAACTACAATCAAATTCGTTCTTTGCATCGACAATTTATAATTGACTTCAACTAACACAATGAGAAACTATAACGATAACTTTCGATCTGTAGATCCCTCAATCTATTATTCAGTTAATAAAGCGGAATTTGGTCAAAAGTTCCCTTTTTTTCTTAAGCCAAAGGCAACGGAAGAAAGAGAGCTTAAATTTTTAGTTACGCATACAAAAACATCCTTTTTGGAACTCTATTTAAAAGCCTTTGTATCGGCTTGCAATGCGGAACTTGTTTGTTATCCTTTGAATCTCTATAGGAAACAAGATGAAAGGTTTAGTAATTCAAACCTGCCATGTAAATATCGCCGAATGTTCTCCACTCTCTTTGGCATACTCAAAGATGAGGGTTTTCTTAAACTCTATGGTGGTATATCGGCTATGGTAGTGCATCATTCAAAAACGTTCTTTTATGATTTCTTTCGTGATCGAATGATAACTAAGGATGCTAACGGTAAACCGCAGTTATCCTTTTGTGGTGTAGTATCCTCACCCACAGATTTGATCAAGATGCAAATGCAAGTGGAAGGAAAAAGACGTTTAATAGGAGACCCACAAAGAAGTCATAATATTTTTCAAGTCCTAACAACGATTTACAACACTGGTGGCATTGTGGGTCTATGGAAAAGTGCAATGCCAAATACTTGGCGGGCTGTTATAATTACTTTGGGTGAGTTTTGTAGAGATATCTCAAAGAAAGTTTGTTTTATAACCTCAAAAATAGTTCGAGAAACTGTTATATAAAAGTGACAAGTAATAACTTTTTTAAAAATATTATTTATTTTATTGAAAATGTGATAGAATATTGTAATCTTCTTTAGAAATCGATAGAAATGTTTTCTATAGGGAAGGTTTAGCTATGTATATACATATATAGCCTTGTTTTCTTACCCCATAATGATTCCTTTTATAGATTACTTAAATTACTAAATATCAGTTTCTCTTATATCATTCACAGGTGACTTTAGTTTCTATGAGCTTAGCAAGCGAAAACTAATGGTTATACTAAATCAACCTAATAATTTATTTGTACAATTTCTTGGGGCCATGATAGCTGGATTTGCTGGTGCCGTTCTAAGTACACCTGCCGATGTTGTGAAATCGCGTTTAAGGAATCAACCTGGCCTATACTTTAAGGGCACAATGGAATGCTTTAGTAAATTGGTAAAAGATGAAGGCATCTTTGCCATGTATAAAGGTTTTCTACCCTATTGGCTGCGTATGGGTACATTTTCAATAATATTTTGGATGACCTTTGAACAAATGCGTCGACTTTGTGGCGATGAAGGTTACTAAAGATGATCCAACAAGAATCCAAGTTGGCTTTTTAAATTAAGTCTGCATAGTAACGAAATTTGTAAAGTTGTACAGTAAATTTTAAAAAGTACTTATATTAATAATTATTATTCTGTTTGTAATATGACCAATGATAAGGGTGATGACATTTATTGGAACCTCAAAGCAATTAAACCCTTTGCAGCATTGCCAATATATACTGTAGCTGAACAATTGTTATCGAAAGGTTTAGGCCTACTAAGTGTGAATACATTTTTGGCAGATAACTTTGCTGAATTATTTCTCCATCCATTAGACCTGGCCAAAACACGGGTCCAAGTGGAGAGAGCAAGAAAGTCAGGTGCCACAATTGGCAATACTTATCGACAGATTTCAAATGTTGTTCAAAGGGAGGAAATTTTAAAACTTTATGCTGGACTTTCGGCAATGGTTGTTAGAAATTTTCTATTTAATTCCACACTCTTGGTACCCTAAGACATCTTTCGGACACCAAAAAGGTGTTTCGGACCAAAACGGAGGTACTAACTGTACCAGCGGCATTGACTTCCGGCCATGTTGCCGGCTGTATAGCTCAGACCATTGCAAATCCATATGATGTTGTCAAAATCCGGATGCAAACAGAAGGTTTGAGAGCGCAACTGGGACTTGAGCCACGTGTTTATGGTATATTTCAGGCTTTAAGGGATATACATTAACATGGCGGATTAGCCAGTATGTGGCGTGGTGTGGGTCCTAGTTGCCTTTGAGTCTGTCTTTTGACTGCCGGCGATGTGGGCTCCTATGATTTTAGTAAACGTAATTTAAAGTATTACCTTAATCTAGATGAGGGTATCCTCTTGAGATTTCTATCATCCATGTGTGCCGGATTGGCGACGAGTGTTTTAATTAATCCTGCGGATGTAGTAAAATCAAGGATTATATATCAACCACTTGATGACAAGGGACGCGGTTTACGGTATAGAAACCCAATTGATTGTGTTAGGCAACTACTCCAACAGGAAGGTCCATTGTCCCTTTATAAGGGTCTAATGCCATGTTGGGTAAGATTGGGTTCATGGTCGATTGTGTTTTGGATGACGGTGGAAAAACTACGTGGATTGTAATTCTTTTCGGTGTATGTTGTCATCAATTGTTGGATCAAATTAAAGCTAAATAGTTTTTCGAAAGAAGTCCAAATAAGTTTGCAGGCTTGAAAGGACACAAAGCTAAATTCTAAATGCAAAGCGAACCTATTAGACGTATGTAATCCATTGATTAAGCAAATTCGTTAAGCAAAATTGAAAACCAGATAAAAATAATTTTAACTTTTACTTAGATGTTCGTTTTTTTGACTTAAGTTATAAGTACTGTAAAGACTTATGTAACTTATGTTAAACAATGGACAATTCTTTGGATTAAGTATTAAATATCTTTTGATGGGAATTATATAAAAAAAAAAAAAAAAAAAATGTTCCAAAATCCTCATGACGCTCTGAGTTTATCTAAAATTATTAATAAAAAGTAATATAAATTGCACAAAGCCATTTTTGCACAATTTCATAAATTATAACTTTTGCATTTTGTAATCAATTTAAAAGACAATAATCTAGATTCACAACATTCATAAATTTATTTTAGTGAAATTCTCACTTTTATTAGTTTTATTTTAAATATGTGTGTTTGTTATATTGTTATATATGTATGTGTATACATTTAGTTAAGTTTCGTTATGATAAAAGCTGTTAAGGATATTCATGTGGCTTAGCAGAACATTCATCTCATTTGTCAGTGTTGGGTAGTAAACAAATAAATGTATTTATAAGAGTGCCTCGAACGATTGTCGTAACAGTGTTGTAGCAGTGCTCAAAGTACCGTAAGGTGTTTCTTGATTCACTGCATTATATGTCAATGGGGTTCCTACTTCAAAAATTGAACCACAAGTGAAGAAACTTAAACTAATTAATTTCCGATTCAATATATACAAATCTCTGCTAGAGTAACCAATCCTACATCTGTTTCAATTATTTTGTATTTTCGTGCAGATTTTCAACTTAACTCAATTGTCAACCTGTTTTGTAACACATTTGTAACAATGCAAGGCCAAAGCCTAGAGAGAAATCATCGTCATAAAAAATAACTACAAAAATTTGCATATTTCATTAAATGAATCAAGGTGAGACGGTGAGCAGTACAGCAGCAGCTGCTTTGCTTTTCTCTTCCTCTCCATCGCTGGCCCCCCTAGGCAAAGAAATTTGAATTTTGCCGTTAGAGATGCAAACAAATGCCCCACACGCGCCACACATTGCAAAGGGAGGGGCGAAAAGAGGAGCAGGAAGGGGGACTAGACCCATACGAACAACAATAATCACAAAATAATAATAATAATAATGAACAAAATATAATAATAATGCGATGTCTGATTAATTGTATAGCTGATAAAAAAAAAAAAACTTGGCTTTATCTCACCTCTCGGTCGCTCGCTTGCCATCTCTCTTTATGCCCAGACAACTTTTTCTTTGATTAATTTAATTTTTTTTTTTTTTATTTGAAAAAAAATGGGGGGAAAAAGCGAAAGTGAACACACACATGCCAAACAAATGTTCGCTCATCTCCAAAAACTACGAGAAAAAAATAAAAAAAAAAAAAATTCCAATCTTTTGGGTCATAGTGAAGACTTTTGAGATACCATCTATTAAAATAATAATTTGGTAACAAATTTAACTATGTTCAAATGATCCTACATGAACAACTTCCATACTTTTTTAATGCGAAATAGTTGTTTAAATCCAATCAAAATGAAAGTTGACAATTTTTTAAAAGAATCTTGATCCCTCACACCAGTTTCTTTATATTCAGAAAACATACATAATACTGCCTGTAAGACACATTTTGTATACCCTAATATACTCTTATTTATATAAATATGGGGGGGGTATTCTTCCACAAAGTTGTTGTTGTGCATGTACCAAAAATAATTTGGGTCAATGTTTTCTAGGCAACGATGAGATGATGAAGGAGAAATACGACAAAAATATGCAAAAATGTCAAATTACTGAAAGAAAAGCAGCTGCAAGCTGACAGATAATGAAAAAAAAAAAAACAAAAGTAATAAGAATTTAAATAAATAAAATTCAGGGCTGTCTATGAATCGGACCAAAACCACAATATTTCCTTGTTCTGTTCATATTAAGTTAAGAATGAAAAAAATTATATTTAAATTTAAGACCATTCGGAAAACTTTCTATTTTATTCATTCACAGAGATCTGTGGTAAATGCGTATCATGAAAATTTATTAGCAGCAATAAATCATTAAATTTGATTAATTATTAATTTAATTGGGCCGTGGCCCCCCCAAGATATCCATAGTCCGTCCCTGATAAAAATAAATATTCTATATGAGCAAAAAAACAAATTATTGTGAAATTGCGTCAGCCATTAAAAGATAAAAATAACTTGACAATTTTGTTTGTTGTTTTTTTTTTGTTCCTAGACCAAAAATGGTTAAAGCCTACAATTTGGAAAACAAAGAAAATATTTAAATACTTAAAAACGAGCGATAAGAAGACATAAAGTTCATTGATCTATTGATTGTCCAATGTAACCCCCCTCCGGCTGAAAGAAAGTTAATAAAAGGAAATAAAAATAGAATGCAAAAAAACAACTTTCGCAGGTTTTTTATTTTTATGAGGAGAATTTGTTTGGTCTCACTCTTGTTTTTTATTTCAATAGTATTAAAGTATCGTATTATATATGGTTTTTGTTTTGTTTTGTTTTTTTTTTTTTAATTTTTATATTATATATATTCATTTTTGTTGTTGCTTGTACGAAAAATGCTTCTTGTTTTGTTTTGTTTTTTGTTTTTGTTGTAGGAGAATTAGGACGTGGAGGGAGATGGAAAGAAAAACTTTAAAAAGAGAGCGCAAAATATTTAGTTATTTTTACTTAAAACATAAGAAAAGCCATTTTTGTATTCCATTTATTTTGTTTGCATTTTGTATAGATGATTAAATTGAGTTACATGCATTAAGTTGTTTGTTTTTTTTTTTTTTGTTATTTTTCATTTTCTTTAATGTATGTTTGTAAAGTTTGTGTATGTGTGTGTGTGTGTGTGTAATGGCAATTAATTACCGAATTTCAGCAATAAAGTTGAAAGGAGGAAACAAGCGTTAATGCTGCTGGCATGGGGCACTGGCAGTGTTGGTCAACGCCATTTGATATATTTCCTTTTCCGCTTGATAATTCATATCGATATACAATTTTGATACTACTAGAGTCCTGCATGAATGAAGGACACATTATTTAACCCTCAAAAAAGACAACACACTGAAATTTTATTAATTTTCTATTGGGAAAAAAGTATTAGTTAACGATTAAATGCCAAGCAAGAGAAGTTGTTTGGAATTGGGAAAACATTAATCCGTAATATATACACAGAAGAAGTAGATTTAAAACTTGTACAACCTTGATACGCAATTTCCAACTTCGAAATGGAATTTGCGGTGGGACTTGATTGCTCCATTTAATAAAAAGTTATTCACCGAACGTTTGAAAACTTTACCCAAATGATTCAACAATTTGAAAGTGCGAATGAAGCGTATGAAATTGCATGCCCTATTGAATTCGTTTCAACTTTAAGTGAATGCATTCATGCAGGACTCGAATATAAATGATGTTAATTCGCGCGTGTGTGTGTATGTTGTGTGTGTTTTGAGTTTAGGATTAGAAAATTACAAACATGAAAAGCGCTATACGACGAGAGCAAATGGGAGCGCAGAAAAGAACTGTTACGGAATGAACATTTATATCTACTATATATGGCTGAACTTTTCAGATGCTTTGATTATTTCGTTTTTCTTTTCTTTTTCATTTTTTGTTTCGTTTTCATTTTTCGTTTTTGGATTCGTATAAAAAATGTTTACCACTGCATCGCATCGCATCATCATCATCATCTGCTTCTGTCTGTCTGTATTATGTATTTCTCTTTTATCTCGTTTTTCCTAGCACATTATAAATAGAGCATCATATGAATGGTTCTCCAAATAGTTTACATATACACATATACATATATATATATATAAATATACATACACATATATACTTATATATATATATATATTGCTTGGTATTTTTTTCCTGTCTGTTTATATCGTTTCCGTTGGCTGATTTCTCAAGATCTTCCTCTCACTCACTCTCACAAAATTTTTGTCGATCTTCTTGCTTTTTTTTTCTTCATATAAAAACCTGCGTGTGTATGTGTATACATATATATCGGTTGTATATATATATATATATAGTATTATACAAAAAAGTTTTCAAAAAATGTTGTTGTTGCCTGCGTTGTTGTATGTAGTTCTTGTTTTACAAAATACTTTTCCAATCTATATTTTCATTTGTAGGGATATTTTTTTCTTGTTTTTTTTTAGGTTTTTTTTATTTTTTTTTTTCGCTCGTATAAACCAAAAAATCATGTTTAAATATATAATAATGCAGAAATCTATAATTTTGTTGTGGTTGTTTTTTTTTTTTTTTTTGTTTTGTTGGGGTAATTATTTTTAGCGTATTTCTTTCGTTTCCCATTTCATCTCCGCAAAATTCCTTACTTGGCCGTCTGGTTTTCTTTCTTTAACTTCTTCCTTTTTTTTTATTTATATTAATAATTACTTTCATCTTTTGTTTTAAGTTTTAATTATTAGTTCATTTAAAGTTTCCTTTTTTTATTTTTTTATTTGTTTTTTATTGTAGGTTTTTGTGTTTATCAAATGTTGCTGTTTCCTATTGCTGATGTTTTGTTGCTGTTGCTGCTGCTGTGGTTGCTGTTGTTGTTTTTGTTGTTGTTGCTGTTGTTGTTGTGGGTGTAACGGCTAGTGTGATTGCCTGTTGATGGTTATGTATTGGTTGATTGGTTGATTTATTTTCTCCTAGTACCCGCAAGTAATCAGATAATCTCCAAGTTTCTCTACAACGGAAGCAGCCTGTTGGGGCTGTACGGGATCCTCGTAGATGGAAACGATCACGGCTATAATGAAATGAAAAATAAAGCCCAATTGGCAAGAGAATTGATTAATGTTGGAATATAAGAAATAGATATAAAGATTCCATGGAAATCAGGTAATAACATTCACACACACACACAAAAGTTATATAGTCAGCAGTCATTCCTCTCTATCTAATCAAATTGTAGAAATCTCTTTCAAACCATTCGAACTACCCATAATTAAGTTACCCTGTAAAATACCCATTAAGGGGGTATATTAGCAATGTTGTCGAAGAAGAATATTATTAAAATACTTTCTTAGAAAGTAAATTGAAAAAATACCCAACTTTTATGCTCATATATACAATTCAAAAGCATTATAGAAGTATCGATGGAAATTTGTCATTTGTAGTTTATATTACAAAATTGATTTGACAAGATAATTTTTAAAGATAAAAACATGTTGACCTAAAATATTCAATCTCGATAAATTGTGTTAAAAGTTTTAATAGATCTTATCGTAATATCGATTGTTGGATGCGAAGAGATTGACTGTAATTTATTGTATTTATTAGGGCTAATAAATAACAAGGGTGTTGTCACGCTTTTAGTGCTTATGGTTAGATATTTATATATAAAATCCATTAAAACTTATCAGAAATGTTAAAAAAGAATTCGAATATGAGACAAATACTTCTAGCGTTACATAAGTGATAAGAATATGTAGCTTATCTCCGAGTAATATTAGATAGATATTCGTCCAAATTACTATTTTTTTGCCACGCTTACAGGGTATATTAAAGCCCAAGTTGCCCGACTTAACATATTGTATAAATTTCTTGATCTGCCTTCTTTTTTTTTTTTGCTTTTCCAATCATGAGACTTTACTTCTATGCCCGTGTCGTGTGTGCTTATCCGGTTGACAATGTGTTTAAGAAGAGAAAGCAAATGACTGAGAGGAGAGATACAACACACACAGCAAGCTGTTTGGCAACTGAAAGAACTAACAGTATTTTACTAGAAATTATGAATAAAAGAGCGCTCAATAAAGAGAAAACCGGACAGACCAGACCGAATGAATGACAAGTCTTCCACACTGTCAAACAAAACAACAACAAGAACAGCTTCGATTAAGTGTGTATTGGTATGTGTGTATATATGTATATGCATACATAAATTAATCAAATGAGCAGAAAATTGATGAAAACCTAATTGATTGGAGCACAAATTAAATCAAAGCAAAGGGTCACTGAACTAAGCAACCCCAAAAAATTTGTTATGTCATTTAGAGAGCAAAGGAGAAGGAGGTGGAGCAGAAGAAGATAGAATAGGTGACAAAAAAGTAAGAGAGCGAGAGATAGAGAGACAGTCTTTCTCTGTTTGCTTCAACAGGCTGGAAGGAATGTCATACAAAGTTGCCATATTATTCAATTTCTTCAACCATGACAAAAAAAAAACTGAGAGCATATCAAATTTTAAATACTAGTTTAGTTGTAATATTTAAACAGAGACTTTGTTGTTAATGCTGCAACAAAGATTTAATTAATAACTGCGGCTTGTTGTTTGTAATTTAAGAAGCGTATAAAAAAAGTACACTAGTTGTTTGTTTTTGTGTGTTTTAATTCCCTGGATTTTTACATTTTTATTGCAATCGATCAGCTGGTTTTAAGAGTACCAAAAAAAGACTTGGTCTTGGCCATTCGACCGACTAAATGGCGCCAAATATAGGCACACATACACATGTCCCGCATTCCCACTATTAACCCCCCCGTCTTCTTTTCCCCTCTTTAGCTAGGTCACAGACCAAAAAGCCAGATCGACCAGACCTGTTCTTGCCTATTTTTTCTATTTTTGCTTCTTTGCGGTTTATTCCACACACACACACGCACACACACAAATGGAGACAGGCAGTGTGTGGGGAAAGAGGCAGGAGAAGTGGGAGAGTCGACACACTGTGCAACATTTGCACTTGAAATGGATTATGGCAATAACCTTGAGCTTGTGGCTGCAGCAGCAGCACCACCACAACTGCCAACAACATCAACGGGGCAAGGCGGCAATTGGCCCCGTCATTCATAGTGACAGTGGGACTAAAACCGCATTACAACTTAATGTTTAAAGAGACAGCACAGCTTAGTTTATGGTATTATGTTTGTTCAAATGTAACTCCAAATACAGTCAAGACCAAAAATGGTTATACAGATGACAAATTAAATGGAGAACAGAACTTAGTTTTCTATTATGCATTTTCCGTTTGTTTCTCTTTTGAATTGACGATTCCAAGTCTTAGTATTAAGTAATTCGGAAAGCTCTTAATTCCAATTTTTTTGAATTGTGAATAGATTTACTTAGTTAGTTTCAACGATATATAAATAGATCTAAAACTTTAAGAATCGATATGTGATTATTAAGCAGGACCACTTCAAATGCTTATAACGCCTAATTCTTGATCTGAAGCCAATATATACTATAAGTTGCAGAGTAAAGATCTATCTGAATTATTGTTTTTACTTTCAAAGTCTTAGTAACAACTTTAAATTCTGCAGATTTCTATATCTCTTTCCTTATAAATAGAAACATTTTTCACCTAAACATAAACAATGTTTGTCATTTAAAATCTAATTATGTCCAAACTAAAGATAACAAAGTCATAAATTATCTTTTATAATTAAATAAAATGCCACAATAAGAATGGTTGGTCTATGCTTAACTAAAAATATAATGAAAAACGTATTATTATTATCTCTCTACGAAAAACTCCCTCGCATATCCGTATCATATCAATCGTGAACATAGAAAATTTATTAAAAGCATTGCGTTTAATATGATGCAATTTTATCGATGGCATAGAAACATACGGAACCACTGTGCTTTTTTTTATGGTCTGTATTTGTATGTGTGTCTGCTGCTACGTCGCAGTTGGACGTCGACGTTGACGTCGCTCAACAGTTGCCGCAAAAACTGTACAAATATGGACGAGGCTGACGCGTCAGCAAACAAACTGGTCGTAAATGCAAAAAGCAAAAAAAAAAAATCAAGCAGCAACAAAATTAGTTTCATGGCACACTCAATAACATACACACACACACACACACTGAGACACCCAGGCAAACATACACTAGGAGATTGTGTTTGTTGTGTGTGTATGTGCTTGTGTTGGTAGTAGACGACGAGACTTGGCCAAGATTTTTCCAACATTAGATACCACAACAAGGTGTTGAAAAACGAAACAAAATGAAACGAATCTTTGTTGCTGGGGTCGTCTGTGTTTTGTTGTTGTGGCTTTTTTTTTTCCTCTCTGTTGCCTTGATTCTCATTTTGCTGCTTGTTGACCGGAAAAATGGAGCAACAGTCGCCGCAAAGCAGCGGCACATTTAAATGGTCTATCATTTACAAGCTTTCGCGTATTGTTGTTGTTGTTGTTGTTGTTGGTTTTTTCTTTCCTTTCTTTACTCTTTTTTATTCGCTTCTGTTACGTGGCATCTGCTCTGCTTCTTCTTAAGCCGCTGCTGCTGCTTCTTCTTCTTCTTTTGACATGCTCTCTGCTTAGAGAAACTGTTAAATGCCACAAATTAGCCATAATAATATGTTTAATGAGCTCGATAGAAAAGGTGAAAAGGGGAGCAGGGAACACAAAAACCACAAAATTTTGCTATGGTCTGCTTTATACCCCTCCCCTTCCACCCTATCAACAACAATCGCATAAAAATTTTAAAACTTTTTGGCCATATTATTTTTGCTACTGGCAAAACCCAACAACAACCAAGAGACTTGGACTTATCTATATGTATATTTGTTGAATTGTGGATTAAATTCTTTGCACTTGGTCTGCGATAATTTCAATTTGTTTAAAACAAGTGAAATAAAGTTTGAAAAAAAAAAACCTTTTTAACTTCTGTTTTTATGCCCCAAAACAAAGAGTCTAACAGTAACCATCTGATAATGGCCGTGTGTGCTATCAGTTTTGGACATTATTGATAAGCGCTGCTGGTAACCAACCAAATAACTAACTAGCTAACTATCGTTGAAGTGTTTCGAGGGGACCAACTCACTCTTTCAATAATTGGTTTTTGTCACTCTATATATAACAATGGTTCAAATAAAAATGGGTATTTCTAATGCAGAAAAGTTATTGCATCAGTTGATGGACAACCATAAACAGGGATCGAAACTGAGTCTGTGTCTATGTTTCCTTCTTCGCAAAGTCCGGCACCGGCTTAACCTAATCTCTCTTGCTCAGTATTTGTTTTATAGTCTTTCTAAATGTTCTTCGTAGAAACACTACACCTGTTGTATAGGCCATTGTCTAATAACGTTTTAAGCACCTTGTATAAACAAGCACTTTTCGTGGTATTCAATAAAACTTACCTTGTGTTGTCTTCATGCAGTGCACACCACTTCTACCCAGCTTCGCGCGCACCACACGATCTGTGCCTGAGAGGTAAATGTACCGTTGGCCGGCTAGTGTAACACCGTTGCTGGTGAGCAGGTCCTGCTGATCGAAGCCACTTATCAATTTGGCCAATTCCTCCTTTGTGACCTGTAATTGAAACGGAAAGCACAAAATTAGTTAAAACTTGGATCGATGAATTATTCCCTCCACTAAACCACACATACACATACACACACACACACACTCAAAGCTTTTAGTCACGCACGCACCCAATAAATTTTTATGAATTTGTATGCTTGGCGGTTGAACGAACGGACACCGACCGTATGGCCGACCACGTTCTGGTCGTTGTATTGCTCATTATTAATTTGTGTATGCGTCGTCGTCGTCGTTGTTGTCGGTCGAAAGGATACGCACAAAAGAAGGGAAGATGATGACTACGATGCGCGCGAGTCATAGTTTTGTGTAGCCGCTCCCTTTTACAGTGCGCGAAGCTTACAACAAAAAACCATTCATTTCTTTCATTTTGTGTCGTGTTTTTTTTTTCCAAACAGACGGTGCAAACAGCAGCAGCAGCTCAACCCACGCTAACAAAGGCAAACCAACCACCACCACCACCACCTACCAACATTCACAAATATCCACCACCACCACCCATTTGGCAAACAGTTGCCAAACTCATTAACAAAAAGCAAAAAGGAGGGATAGACAGATAGACCTGACGCAGGGAGGGGGGTAGTGTGTATGCAAGGAAAAGGAACAAGTTTTTGGCACACTTTGTAAGAGTAAGATGCAAGATAAAGTAGGAATTCCTCATGTCAAGTGAACGCCCCCTGACTTTAAGTTACCCTGTACCAAACAAGTCCCACACATTCGAATAACTAAGATTATTACATCGTAGCTTATTACAACATATCTCTTTAGGTTTATATTCAAAACTTTTTTAAAAATAACAGCTTGCTTCTCCATGTAACTGCATTGCTTTTAATTCAATTTGAATATCAAAAATATCCCAGCTAATTCATGTTATACTGATATAGGCAAAAACTGTTCATACCATGCTAGTCGCCAATCAATGCACATTTCCAAGAGATTTACACTGCTCTAACGATGACTTTTTTACAACCCAGGGTACAAGGAAGAGAGTTGCCAGAGGTTTAAAACAAATTGTCACCAATTGACACCAAAAACAGCTGCTGCCGCCCGCCGTTTGCCATATATTTATATTCAAAATTCCATATATAATTCCTACTATATATGATTAAGAGTTGAATTCTTAGTCATTCAACATTTGTCACAACAAAGAAGAAAAAAAAAAAACATAATCCAGAAGTTTCCATTTGAGTTAAAAAATTTTGAGTGAAGAAAAAAGAAAGAAGCGAGAGTCAAATGAGCTATTGAGAGAGAGAGAGAGAAAGATCGGGAGAGCCAAGACAGCCGGTTTATTGGCATTCAAACAACAAATAAAAAGTAATGCCAAAAATTTTAATAAATTGAGTCACAGAATACAACTGAACAAACAAGCATGAAATCAAATCGAAAGTTTAAATCATTTTACAGCAAACATTTCTAGTAACACAAACTAATAACAAATTCGATTAAAGGTTTAATAAATAGTTAGTAATCGATTACATTAATGAAAAGTAACTGAAAAATCAAAAGACTTCAACTTTAAAGTATACCTAAGAGCACGGCTCATTATTAAATTCTGCTCTTAAAATCTTAATTAGATGCAATTAATTGTTTAACTTGTTTGTTTCAAAATGATTGTTTACTAAAAAGTGAGTGAGGTTTCCATTACGTAAGGACAAAAAAAAGGGAGAATGATGTGCAAAAAATTTGAAAAGTATGTTTTCTTGTCATTCTTGTTTAAGGTTTATGTTTAAATTTATAATCTTTTGAGAATGTAGCTTAAGAAAGTAATATCGAAAGAAACTAATCATGCTAAAAAGTTCGAGTTAATTTTATGTACTGTAAAGATTTCGCTTTACTTTCGTTCATTTTTGTTCGAGTTAGAGAAGTTTAAGTTGGGCAAGTTGGAGTAATGAAAGTTCGACTTTATAATTAATTATTTTCTTATGCCCCAACAGGATTCGGAAGATGTTACATTTGTACAATTGACATTAAGAAATAAAAACGAAAGGGTATCTGAAAGGTATCAAAGTGTCATTTAAGTAAAGTCCTTAATGGAATTACCTAAAATAGAACATAATCAAACATTGCAAAGTGTTTGAAACAAACACGTTTAGTTTACTTTACACTTTTTTTGTTTAAAAATATCAACGATTGCAAATGAATTTTATTGAATTTTCTAGAAACAAAAGCAAAACAAAAAGAAATGCTTACAACATATCGGCCGGCCATGACTAACACACAAAATAAAATAGCAAATAAATAGCCAATACCAAAAACAGACTTTTCCTTTTCTCATCATTTATTTCAAATGCAATTGTTGAAAAACAAAATAAAAATTTTTACCATATAAAGCCGGTTTTGCGGTGCGAAAAACAATACCAAAAGGTAATGCGCAAAAAAAAGACGTTATTGATAAGCTTCGCACACACACACACATACACGCATACAGGTAAATCAGTCTGGTAATGTGGTGAGAGAGAGCAGCTGATTTGAGCCGCAAAAAAAAAAAGAGTACTAAATAACTCAATTTAGGCATACATTTTAAGATTTTTATGATGATTCATGGAAAACTTAATATTTTCAGCGTTAAGTGGAGCAGGTAACAGATAAAAGTAAAAGAAATGAAAGTGATGACGATGATGAGTAAGGAAAAAAGAAGCTTAACACTACAAATATTTGCCAACTTTTCATTTCAAATCATAAGAAATGGATTGGCGGACTGCCAACTCATCCCAAAAAAATATTTATAAACACCAAGTTAATTTTTTTTTTTTTTGAATAAAGTCAAAAAAGGGAGTGTCCATGAATGGTGGCAAAGAGAGAGCGAGTGAGTGAGCAAGAGGCAAAGCAGGATCAAACGAAAGCACATGGCCAGAGTCCCAGACAAGGCAGGAAGTTGCACACACACACACACGCAAACCAACGAGGCGCGCATATAAAAAAAAAACTTTTAAAAAATTTGATGACGCGGCATTTGGTTGCTCGCTGCGTTTTGAAGATACATTTCTTTTTTGATAAAAAAAAATATTTTTTTTGCCGGCAGAGGAAACGTACTAAGATAATAAATACCCACTCACAAGCAAGCACAGGGCAAACACACACACAACAAACATACTCAAAAAACTATTGATAAAGGCAACCGGTTAAAGCTCTTTCGCTCTCTCACACACAACAACAATACAAAAGGGAGTGCGTCTGCTCTCTCTCTTTTTCTTTAACTTTCTGCTTCTAGAGTAGCTCGCCCGCTCTTTCTGTCCCATTCTCTGGGGATTGCATTATCAAATCAACTTTGAAAAGTCAACAGCCCCTTTTGCCTTCTCATATTAACCACTTTACCCCCCCCGCTACCAGCTGCTGCTATCAAATTACTCACATTGAGAAACACCTTCAAAATGCACAAATCGAGAAAAATTTTTCTATATACATATATTGAACATCATTCATTATCCGAAAAGCAGCTGAGTGACTAATCCTAAAGCCTTACACAAAGTGAAATATAGAAAAATGATTCATCGTTCGAAAACAACAAACGAATACATATATATATATATATATATTAGAAACATAAATTTTAATGTAAAAACAATTTGCAATCCTGTCCTGAGACGCGAATTTTATGTTTTTCGTACCATTCTCTTTTGTATGTATTGAAAAGTGCCTCATAAATAAAACTATTTCTTTGATAACATTCAAAACAAATTTGTCTCATTGTGATTGACTAATTGGACTATAAGAAATTTAAAATGCCCCTCACTGACAGCCTGACAACCAGATAGTAGAAACATAGCGTAGATCTCTCATGACGCTGTTCTTATCAATATAACAAAATTTTTACAATTTTCTATAAGTTGTGTTTTTTCATTTGCTTAATTTTCTAATGATCAAACATCGGGGGAAGTTGTGTTTGGCAAATTAAGTTTTCTTATAAATCTGAAGCATTTTTCTATATTAACAAAACAATAACTTAAATCACTATTTATAATTAATCCCGCTATTAAGTTCAAGTTGGAAAAGTGAAATTCTATGCAGATTTCGCTCTAATGTCTTTAATTCAATTCGAGTAAAAGAGACTTTGAGTTAAGGAAGGTCGACTGACACAAGTTACATCCAATCTTAACTTAATTCTACAGAAGTTTTTCTTATTAATACATCTTTGATACTTTATTTTTCTTAGGAAACATAACGGTAATTGAAACTTTTTAAAAACACCTGCGCATGAGGTCTAAAACAACACTTAGTTTCAAAAGAGTTTTCTTTTTTATTTCTTACAAAAGAATCATATAAACAAACCTGATCTAAAAATTAAGCGTAAGTAATAGAAGCCATAAATGCAGTTCGTTAGTAAAAATACAAACTCGAATTTCATTCACCAGAAAGAAAGAAATTTTGTTTTGTTTAAATTAGATGCGATAAAAGAAGCTTGGAAATAACTTGAAATTAAAAATCCTCAGATATTGCTTTACCTAATATTAGCTTATTAATGTTCTATCATTTAAATTGTAAAAGTGATTCATCTCCCTATATACTCATGCAGAATTGTTGAATATCTTTGACTCTATGTAAATCTCACTCATGTCATGAGGATATTGCCAAGAAAAGGGAATAAACCGTAGCGACTCACGCACTGCTCGCAATCTCAAGTTGAGCGCAAAGTGTGATTAAAAGAGAGTGTTACAAAGAGTGAGACTTGCGCAGCAGATGACAAAAACAGCCGGCAGGGGGTATTTGGTGTGAGGAGGGGTGAACAAATATCATCAAATAACGTTCTCTACTCTCCACAAAAATTAAAAACCAGAGAGAGAAAGAGAGTAAAGAAAGAGCACTCGTGCAAGAGGGTGGGAGTTTTTGTTGCTCTTTTATCAAATGAAAGTAATCATGGCGGACTTGCATGTGCCGCTGCCTCCTCCTTTGTGTCTGTACTGTGTTGTTGTTGTTGTGGTTGTTGTCGCTGGGTCACACCCTTGAACTTGCGAAAAATTCATTGTCAACCCACAAAAATCGGCAAAATTGGCGATCTCAAGGAATCGATATACTAACGTAATCTAATAACTGTCATTCAGGTTTTTTCTTTTTTTGATTTAATTTTAATTGAGTTTCTTTCAGTACTACTCACCTCAAAGCCATTGGACTGCGCCCAAATGTTGCCATCGTGTCCGGCAATACAGGCCTTGGCCACGCAATGTGAGGCCAAAAGTTGGTTATCGACATAATCTTGCCAGCTCATGATGTATTTGTTGTTGGTGTTTTAAACTATATATATATGTATATACGTATGTATTATTAATTTATTGCTGACTTGGGCACAGCCTGCAACACTTTTTCTTTCACGCCAACAAAAATATTTTTTGAAAAAGCGTTGGAAAAAGAGAGACAAAGGAAAAAATCGCAAGCGTTGACGATTTTTTACTAAACAATTATTTAATATATATATGTATATATAGATAGATGTAAGAAATTTGATGTTGCTTTTTTCGTATTTGTTAAGGAGAAACTTATTACAAAAACTGCAACGAGAGAAGAGGAAGATGGTAAAATGTCAAAATTGATGTTAAGAATTTTTATTATAAAAAACTTTTTGATTATCAATTTGTATATTTGTTTGACTCTTGATTTTGGTAACGTCTCCTCATCTTATCTTGTTTTAAATTTTTCTATTCTTTTTTTATTATTATTTTTATATTATTAAATTTAAAAGAAAAGCATACTTTTCCTCTAATAATACACACACACACACAATCACAAATACGACGACGCACACACTGCAGAAGGGAGGAATTTAGAGACCGTTTTATACGTTAACACACCAGCACACGTCCGACTTGTTCAGAGTGACAAAAGCGAATGAATGCAAAAAGTTAATACAAAAAAAAAGACATCAAATGAAATCCTACTAAAAAATACTCAACTCAATGCTGCTGCTGCGCGAATGAGGGAGTGAGTGACTCACACACACTCTTCTCTTGAGGTTCGAGTGCAATGGCCGTAATAGCGGCTGGAGTTTAAGTGGGACTAAGATAGCTATATGTGACTTTGACGGCCGTTATTAATGCAAATGAGTGGGATGACTCAACATTTCGCCAAGGCTCTTGCGCTCTGCTCTCTTTGACTGTGTGTGGTGAGTGGCTTTTTCTTGGCCGGTCTACTTTGAGTGTAACTGTCATAAATTAAAAATAGACTTTGTTAATTTTAATGCACGTACATATATTTATACATATATGCATGGAGATTCTATACACATAAATTCCTATCTACATCTTGCAATATATTATTTAAAGGCCGCACTTTTTTTACGTTTTCTTTGACCGGCTCCTCTTGAACTTTTCCCACAGCGTCGGCGAAAAATGCGTTTGTGTGTGTATGTGTGTCTTTTGTGTCTCTCTTTTTTATACATTTTAACAGTATTAAAAATGAAAAATCTCTTCAACACCATTCACAAATATACTTAATCTATCAATTAGTATGCCATAAACACGCTTTAATTAATTTTTAATTGTAATTAATTGAGAATTTCGAAATATTTTAAAGCAACTCACACTTTTTACACGCTGCGCCGACAAAATGGTACTACCCAACCGCAGACCGTTTGAGCAAAAATACCAACTCCAAAAATTACGGAGGCGAAAAAATAGGGTCATATTGTCAGCTAGAGTTGCCAAGTTATTGTATATACTAGAAGTTTAAAGATATTTATCGAAATTCGTTTGGAGTTACACATTGTTTTCATATGTAATAATTATTGGCAACGTAATCAGTTGTGTAAAATACTTGCTATATTCTTCACGAGCAATTAGTGACTTTGTTTTGTATATCAAACATATTGGGGTTAGCTAAATCATTTTTTTAATGTCAACTTCGAATAACTCATGATAGCAAGAGGCAAAATGCACTGTATTTGATTTATCATTCATATACATATACAGGGAACAATTATACAAGCCAATGTCCATAATCGAAAATTAGATAATGTTAGTATTTTTCTTCAGCGATAACTAGTTTTTCTTGTCTGAAAATCTGGCCACACTGCTGACGCTTCTTCCTCTTCCTCTTTTGCTTGGTTTTAACAAAATCAGTAGCAGCACGTGTATAAAAAGTGCCAAATAATTTTCAGAAAATGTTAGTATAAACACGTAAATAATGAAATCAAATGTGTTGACCATCAAGGCATACACATTTCGCATTAAGAATATATGACTTTGTGGCGATTCAAGTGAGAAATGCTTGTAAAAACTGAAATTGAAATTCTGAAATGCAAAAATTGAGGAGAAAAAAAAGAAAAAGAACGGCAAGTGACTACGACGACGATACGAAAAGAATGACATCGCCGCAAATACCAGTGGGTGTGAGAGGGAGAGGGAGTGTGTTCCTGTACGTGTGTGTGTCGCGAGGGAGGACAAAGTGTATGGATGGATTGAGAGAGAAAAGAGAGCAAAGTGGTTGCTTAAAATATTTAATAAATAATTGCAAAATGACGATTTCCATAAGCTATTTATAAAGTTTGTCTCACACGTACTGACTTTCTCAGGGTCACCACTTAGACTTTTGATAAGGTCAAAACTATAAGCAAATACGTTCCTATTTATGAACGTCTGAGCTTATTGTTGAAATTTAAATATTGGTTAAATCAGTTTCGGTTTTTTTATTCGCCATTTGGTGGTTACTTCATTTCTCGTCTTTTTTGTGTCTTCGTCTCGCTTGCTCAAAGGCGGCTTTTTTTTACACGCCTGTGAAGTTTTTGCCATTTTTCAAAGAACGTTTGGCAACACTGGCTACCGCTTTCTTCTCTGTCTCTCTCTCTCCTGCAAATGCAACCACTGACATTGACACGAACTCGCCTATAGTGTTATCTCTCTCTGCCATGGGGCGGGCACACCATACTGCTACTGCGGCATACTCTCATTTTTCAGACGTAAAACTACCGCAGAACAGAAAGCACATAACAAAAAAAAAAAAGGAAAAGAAAATTTTCTTTCTTCATTTCATACTTCTTTATTGAAAAAAGTACTAAAAACACGTTTGTGTGTGCTACAGAGACGAAAAGTAGAAAAAGAAATAACTTTGACATTAAAATTACAAATTGTTTGTTTCCCCTTTATTTTTGACACACATACCTAAGAAAACAAATTGTTTAAGTGAACGGTGTACTAGCCGTCGAAATTCAGCATATAAATTTAAATAGTCAATTTTTCATTGTTGATAATGTAAGTGTCGCGGATTCGCCATAACCAAAAAAAAAAAAAAACATATTAAAAAAAAAAAATAAAGTGGAATAATAAAATAACTGGAAATTCGCCTACACATACATGTAGTGTAATTGCATTTAACATTTCTTTCCCCTTCTCTCATTTAGGGATGATCGAAGTGATATAGCTCAAGATGGTCCCGCTGGCATGGACCCTGAGGGTGTCATCGAATCGACCTGGCACGAGGTTTATGACAATTTCGATGACATGAATTTGCGTGAGGAGCTGCTGCGCGGCATCTATGGTTATGGTTTTGAGAAGCCATCGGCCATTCAACAGCGCGCCATCATTCCTTGCGTCAAGGGCCGCGATGTCATTGCCCAGGCGCAGTCGGGTGAGTAATCGTCAAATAGATGACACATATAAAAACATATACCATATAAATGAAAAATGTTTAAATAAGCAGTAAAAAATTGTTGGAGAAGTTTCGTTTGTTTGGATTAAACTTGATGCGATGATGACTAAGCTCCATGCATTCATTCGGGGTCGAGACAACTCGTAAGAGTAATTATATTACTCTCGTTTAAGAGTAAATTGCTCTGCCGCTTCTCTTTGTCTCTTCCTCCGTCTCTCTTTATTTTTTTTTGCTCGATTCTTGTATTAGCCTAGCGTCTTTTGCGCTTGCGCGCCAGTTTTTCTTTCTTTTCGATTTCCTTTTTTGTGTGTGTGTGCGTGTTATTTTATTCTGTATTTTTTTTTTTTGCAGCTGCTTGTGAGCCGAATCTTAATGGCTTACTTGTTTAGCAGTGTTACCTACTTAATTTACACTTTCTACCTGAGAACACACTCCAGCACACAGCTGATTAAAAATATTTCATGGAATGTGGTTTCAGGTTTCCCCATTCCGTTTTGAATTTGCATTCCTAGAAAGCGAATATTATGCGGCAGAGGGAAAGGTTAATATTAGGAATTTTAAATTGCAGTCATTTGGGTTATAACCCAGGATTTGATATAGAATCTATAACCTAAATGTATACTTACATATCTTCACATATCTTCGTAAACAGAATGCACAATCTTTTAGATTTAAGTTCAAGATTCATGTACGAATTGATACAAATTAATCTAATACAAATACTAAAGGACAGAAAATTCTGTATTAAAACTGCAGCTGCTAATACGATTTTTTACTTAATTTATAACAAAAACTTTAAATTGAACTTCTTTAGTAATTCAAACACTAAATTGAATTTCATTTTATTTGTGTTATATTTAACAGGTACTGGCAAAACTGCCACTTTCTCGATTGCCATTCTTCAGCAAATCGACACGGCCAGTCGCGAATGTCAGGCTCTGATTTTGGCACCAACTCGTGAATTGGCCACCCAAATCCAACGTGTCGTCATGGCACTGGGTGAGTACATGAAGGTGCATTCGCATGCCTGTATTGGTGGCACTAATGTGCGCGAAGATGCCCGCATTCTGGAATCCGGCTGCCATGTGGTTGTTGGTACACCCGGTCGTGTCTATGACATGATCAATCGTAAGGTGCTCCGCACTCAGTCCATTAAACTGTTTGTTCTGGATGAGGCCGATGAGATGTTATCGCGCGGTTTCAAGGATCAAATCCAGGATGTGTTCAAGATGCTGCCCCCAGATGTGCAGGTCATTCTGCTCTCTGCCACCATGCCTCCAGATGTGCTTGAAGTAAGCCGTTGCTTTATGCGTGAACCCGTCAGCATTCTGGTGAAGAAGGAGGAATTGACACTTGAGGGTATCAAGCAGTTCTATGTGAACGTTAAGCAGGAGAACTGGAAATTGGGTACATTGTGCGATCTGTACGATACTTTGTCCATTACCCAATCGGTTATCTTCTGTAATACCCGACGCAAGGTAAGTTTTACTAGTATAAATGTAAAGAATTTTGTGGATAGGGTGAAAGAGGAGAATCCTTTGGAACCACAGTCTAACATTAGATTAGAAAACATTAGATATACATACATAGAGGACATTTATACTTTATATACGATTTAAAATGGTTTTGGTTTTCAAACAAACAGTTGAATTGACAGATTGTTTGATTTCCTTGATCATTTCAATTTTTATATTATATAAATGTAGAGAACTATATAGAGGCTATATATTCCTAACCATTAATAATTAAGTACTAATTTGTCATGGTTTTTCTCATTTTCTCGGATTCTATAGGTCGATCAGCTGACCCAGGAGATGTCTAACCACAACTTTACCGTATCGGCCATGCATGGTGACATGGAGCAGCGTGACCGTGAGGTCATCATGAAACAATTCCGTTCGGGCTCTTCCCGTGTTCTGATTACAACTGATTTACTGGCGCGTGGTATTGATGTACAGCAGGTGTCATTGGTCATTAACTATGATCTGCCCTCGAACCGCGAGAACTACATTCATAGGTAAATAATAATATACACAAAAATAACATTCGAATGGAAATTGAAATGTTTCGCTTTCTTCTCAACTCTCAAATAGAATCGGTCGCGGTGGTCGTTTCGGTCGCAAGGGTGTTGCGATCAATTTCATCACAGATGATGATCGACGAATCCTTAAGGATATTGAACAATTCTACCACACAACAATTGAGGAAATGCCTGCTAATATTGCCGATTTGATTTAAATATTTTGTTGAGCCGTATAAAAAAAGAAAAAAAAAAAGATAAACAACATCAAAACAACTAAAGAGAAATTTATTACAAGAAAGTGAGTGTCAGCGAACAGAGAAAATACGAGCGCAAAATATTAACAAAAGAAAAAAATAAAGTAAAAATCAACTTAAATATTTATTTAAACAACATCAAATATCGACAAGAACAAAAAAAATCAGCAGTAGGAGCAGCAGCAAAAAAAAAAAAACCCAGCACCAACAAACAACTAAGCAACCCAGGGGTGGGTCCTCGATAACAACAATCTTAGGTGGTGGTGCAACTAACAACAATTATTGGCGCTACAAAAAAAACATACCAACAACAACAACATATGCCTATGCCCCCTTGGTATTGCAACTTCGCCGCTTGCCGCCGCCTGTGCGTGTAAAAACATCAATTTGAAAACTACGTCGTCAAACCAGCAGCAACAACAACAGCAATCAATTTATTTGCAACTATCTAAGGGAAAGGAAAAAGAAACAATATTGATAAGGCGGGCAAACGCAACAACCATTTCTGCCCAAGCAGCAACAACAGCAGCGACATTGTTTTAGCTTTTTCTAGAACTATTGATAAAAATATAAAAATACAAAAAAAATACATATATACAATTTTATGTTTAACTATTATATATTTATATATATATATATATTTCACAAGAACAACACGCATAAATCGCTGACGAGTCACGCCCATTTGGCCAACCAGTATATACATATACGCATATACAGCAACAAATAAAGTCGCTTATTCCACCTTTACCACCTCCTCCTCGAGTTGCTGCGAGTGGCATAGACAGAGCGGAAGCAGAATCGACAAAAAATGGCAGCAAGAGACAGCCGTTACAGCAGCCTGGTGCAACATCCGGAGCAACCGCAATGCGTTTCTTTTTTTAAAATAATTTTAATTAAATTATTTGAAATACTAAATTTTCATAATGTACTACCACTAAAACTGATAACAATTATAAGAAATTGTATAAAAAAATGGCGAACAAAAAAACATTGAGCAAGTGGTTCAATTTATTTCAATGAAAATTTGAAAAGTTTAGCTAAACAGCTGTTCCATCAGGGCTGCACAGGTTCGAGAATTTTTTTTTTTTGGTTTGGTATCGATTATTTTATAAAGTATCCCGCAGCACATTTTCAGGGATGGCTAAGTTGCTATTTATTACTCAATTATTTCACAAGATGAAGAAAATTATATGATCTCAATATAATAAACAGAATTGAAGTGTTTCATGCTGTGAATTTTAAAAACTTTGAATTGACAGTTGTTTTTGATAACCACGTCTAGCAAGTTTTTTCAGGGTGTTGTAGCTATAGAATTTGTAGTGCATTTTTGAACATAAATATTGAAATGTTCCTGCAGAAAGAAATATCAGTCATATTATGTATATTTTCTAATCACATACATTTTCATTTCGGCAGCTAGTGACAGAACTATTGAATGTCTAATAAGTCACAGCTAGTCCAGCCCTATTTTTATTTCATGCCCAGCGTGGGTGCCCTTTGATTTCCTGACACTTGTCAACACTGGCCCTATCTATGGGATTTAATTTATATTTTTTTCACTTCGTTCATTTAACTCGTTGTCGCCAGTCCGCGTCGTGTCCGTTGCGCTTTAATTAAAATAGAACTAACTCCTCATTGAATTCTATTACTCATTTTCTTCTTTGTGTTTATTTTGGATAATGTTAATATAATAAATTCCATAAGTTACGCCTTGAACGACAATACGCATCAATTTAAAGAGAAATGGGACAAAAAGTGTCGCGCAACGACTTTGAATGGGTCTACACGGAAGAGCCGCATGCCAGCCGGAGAAAGATCATATTGGAGAAATATCCACAAATCAAGAAACTATTTGGCTATGATCCCAAATTCAAATGGATTGCTCTTTCCATGGTATTGACCCAGATCCTGGCGCTGTTCATTGTCAAGGACTTGTCGTGGTCATGGCTGGTGGTAATGGCCTACTGCTTTGGCGGCATTATCAACCACTCACTGATGTTGGCCGTTCATGAGATATCCCATAATTTGGCCTTTGGCCACAGTCGTCCTATGCATAATCGGATATTGGGATTTATTTGTAATTTACCAATTGGATTGCCCATGAGTATATCGTTCAAGAAATACCACTTGGAACATCATCGGTGAGTAAAGAAAAAGTGGAAGGCTACGTGCCGGCTTGTGCATACATAATGTGATTGTTGCTTGTTGTTGGGGCGTAGTCATGGAATTGAAAAACTATTCCCCTTTCCGCCCTACTTGTACTCCCTTGTTTTCCTCTCTTTTAAGAGTCATCAATATTTGCCTTACTTATTAGAAGACCGGCTGTTATACGTTGCACAACACTACTACGCGCTTTTTTTAAAATTTTTTTATCTGTTGCTCTCAATTTATGACTCAAACTGTGTTTGTGCTCTAAACACTTGAGCAGAAACGAAATATCGATGCTACAATTCCTTGGCCATTGATTGGTATTGATAAGGTTACTTAAATAATTCATTACATATCTAAATCGCCAATGCGTTTTCCTTAATTGGTCACGTAGCTCGAGAGAATTGTTTTTCTTTGACTGACTCACAGCCTTATCAATTGAGAAAGTACTTCACTTATTTGCCAAACATAAAATGGTAAACCATAGGAAATATGATATTAGAAATTCCCATAAACAAAAAGCTTTTGATTAATTTATTGTTTTGACTGCCTTTAATTGAGTCACACACACTCGCTCTCTCTCTCTCTCTATGTGGTTAGCCTAGACGCGCTCCCTCTGTGGCTCGCCTCAAATTTCCTTCCCTCACCGGCTGTGACCTCTACTGGTATTGGCACGATGTAGCGATAAGTTTATACATTTGTATACTAAATGTTGTTTATCTAATCTCTTAGTTAGAGAGCTAGTCATATTCAAATGCCTTGTTTATTATATTGAATAACTGCAGTGTAATCGTTTACGAAATTCTCATTTATCCCTTTTTTATACCCTGTAATCATAGAATAAAAAGCTTTGAAAAAAATTCGGGAGAACCCCCTAAAAAATATATTAATTTCTTTATCGGAACCTACAGTGTATAGAAACTAGTCTAACTATATGTTGAATATTTTTTCGGATAGTCAATCTTTCAATTCTTTTGTAATATTTAAGTTCTTTTTTACGCTGTTTTTAACAAGGAGATGTAAAATATTAGTGTGCATTTTAAACAAATTATTTGTTTTATTTATTAGCACGTTTTCTTAATCTTTCTAATACATAGTTCATGCTGTATTCGTATGTACATATATTCAAGACCTTGTATTATTGGGGACTACTTTAAAATCTTGAGCCATAGAATTTGTCTAATAAAGGAAATCGTGGAGAATTTTTAAATATTTTTCTTTTTGTCAGAGTATTTTTCTTGTTGATAATAAATTGTTTCAACTTTTACTTGCAGTTACCAAGGTGATGAAGTGATTGATACAGACATACCCACCTTATTGGAGGCGCGCCTTTTTGACACAACGTTTGGTAAATTCATTTGGGTGTGCCTTCAGCCATTTTTCTATATATTCCGTCCGCTGGTTATTAATCCAAAGCCACCAACTCGCCTGGAGATCATCAATACCATTATTCAGTTGACATTCAATGCGATTATTGTTTACTTTATTGGATGGAAACCATTGGCCTATCTGTTAATTGGATCCATTTTGGCCATGGGCTTGCATCCAGTTGCCGGACATTTTATATCGGAACACTATATGTTTGCCAAAGGATTTGAGACGTATTCATATTATGGACCACTTAATTGGATTACCTTCAATGTGGGCTATCACAATGAGCATCATGATTTTCCAGCAGTGCCCGGTTCCCGTTTGCCAGAGGTGAAGCGCATAGCCAAAGAGTTTTATGAGACAATGCCACAGCATACGAGTTGGACTCGGGTGTTGTATGATTTCATAATGGATCCCGATGTCGGTCCATATGCGAGGGTTAAGAGACGTCAGCGCGGTCTGGCATCCTAGGTTCATGGAAAATTTGATTTTACTAGCGGTTTCCACTGGCATTATGTAATCTCACAAACCAACCAAACAAACAGAAAATTACCCCAGCACACACATATATATATATATATTGTATTTTATACACACGAAAGGCATTCTGCTGCTGTAATCAAAGCTAATACAAATGAACGATTAGATAAAGCCGCTGCCTGCCTAAATTGAACCATTTTATATTGCATATATATATATATATATGAAACGATATCTGGTATTAATGCTAGATGGTGAGCTTAATTTCAAAGTCACTTTCGAGCGCTTTAATTAAAATTATTACCTCATAAGTTCGAAAGCCTGTTAAATCTAGTGTGTAATATCTATTTGTCCTATATACATACGTATATATCTATATATACATATATACTAAATCTATCTGTAGTATTTTCTAAATATTTATAATGCTTTCTAGGATTGTATGATATGTGTGTATTGTCTTGTCTTTATGCAGGAACAACTATTTTTGATAAGTCTCTTGAAACTGTTACCTAAGATTAAACCAAGAAACAAAACAACAAAAGCAACAAAACAACTATATTGCATAACACACAATACACTATACACACACACACACACACATATATATAGAACACTATTGTAATAAATAAAAATTGCTAAATCTATTAAAACACGACAACAAACCAAAAAAAAAAAAAGTGAAATAATTGACTTTTCGGCTTGAATTGCATGTAGCATGTCATGTGGACTTCAGGAACAGTTAACATGTAGCCCTAATGAACTGATAATAATGAATTTCGATAAGTATCCATAATAAGTATAATGTATATAAGTATGTACACCGACTCCATCAATTGGCTAATTGACCTTGATGCATATTGAAAAGAACCATCAAATCACAACGATATTTGTGGAATTTATACAACTAGGTTATCAAAACTGAGTTGGTAAAAATATTGAACGAATGATCAATATTTACTATATACCATATTTTCTTCCAATCAAGGAATTAGTACTCACCTTTTCTAAAATCTAATCAATTGATGACTGTACGAGACATATGTATGTATGTTTCAGATCAGCATGACGAATCACATATTTTGTATAAAGATGTCGTCTGGATAGATTCTCGATATGCGACAGAACTGATTATTATTAATTAAGGGTACTTTATCTTTGGCAGGGATGCCAAGTTCCACTCCAAATTCAAACAATTTTAGTACAGAAATTTCTCGGACTTCATCAATAAGCTTAATTGAAAATAGTTTTGCAAGCATATTCTTATAAAATCTTTCAATGTTCATTGATCTATAATACTTTTTGACTTCTTCAGCTAGATTGGATTCTTATTTAATAACTAATATTTCTAAAACATAAATATTCAAGACTTTACTTTAAAATGTTTCCCTTTTTAGAAACCAAACAGCAGTTTCCGTTCCATTTCATAAATTTTTCTTATAAATCAGTTATCAGTAAGTACATTTATTTATGGCCAGGTGTTATCTATCACTGATGAGCAGCAGGTGGAGGAGGACGAGGAGGAGTATACACACCTGTGTTAAAGTAAACATTGGCTAATCAGTATGACTCATTGCCAAACTCTTTGAATGCGCGTCATCATTATCATGACGTGGTACACGTGCCAATCGGTGTGTAGTTTTTGTATAATACATTGGTTGCCCATTAATGTGTCCCATCGAATGCGCTTGCAAACATTTTTGATTTTCATGGGACGTGCAATGGGATGTGTAGACCAACCGGCCGGCAAGTCTTATCGCAATTTTAGGTGGTTTTTTTTTTTTATCACGCTGGCAAAAATTAAGAATGTTAATTTGGAGAGCTTATTATGTATGATATGTCCTGTGCAAAGTTTACATTATTGAACATTTTTTTTTCAAGTCTTAAATGGGTTATTTGACGTATTTTTTAGATGCGTAATTATTGATTTTTTAGTCAAACATCGAAATTTTGTCTTGGATTTAGTGCAAGAAAACTAAAAAAACCAAAATTTGACAGAGCAAAGGGAGGGCTAAACGTTTTAAACTGAATGGGAGTCGATGTTGTTGAACGAATGTGCATCTTTTTAATGTCCTTTTGTCATAACAGAGATTTTTGTAAGCGATCCAGAATCCAGAGATTTCCCAGACTAAAGACAGCCTTTTGCATATCCATATTCTTCCTCCCTTTGACAAATTAAACAACTATGATGTTTTTTTTTTTTTTTAAATACTATTTATATATAATTTATTTATATAATAGAATTACATATTTGTTTTTGAGGGAGAGGTCGCGTGAGGGGTTAAGGTTTTTGAAATAATCGTACATATTCAGCTTAACAAATTAAAATTGTTAATCCTTAAGATGCTTACGGGAGGAGGGGAACCTTAATTTTCGGCTTTTTTTTCTTTCTTTATTTATATAATATATTATATTATTTTGGGTTGGTTGCATACAATGACCCTCTCGTTCTTTTTGTTTTCTTTTTTTTTTACTTTTATTTTTTATACACATTTAAAAAATGATTTTACAAAGTGTTTTTCTCCTATAAATTCTAAGCATTATTATAATTAAATTGTTTTGTCTGATTTTTGTTTTTGTTTTACTGTTTTTTTTTTTTGTTAATTTTTTTTTCTTTTGCTTTTCAAGTTTGTATGTATTGTGTGTGTGTGTGTGTAGGAGGGGATTTGTGTAGTTCGTTCTAATCAACTTACTAGATTTTAAATTAGAAATTATACACACTAGTTTAATTTTTTACTTTTTTTCAAGGTATTATTTAAATGTAATCTTAGCACTAGTTGCATATTATTATTTAGATGGTTTTTTCCTTTTCTTTTTGTTTTTTTTTTTTTTATCAACAAGTTTTGCGTTTGCTATCGATCGTTTATAATAAACAGAACAGAACTAAAACATATAAAAAACTTGGCGCCACGCGATCAAAATGGAAGATTACTATAATTAATAATAATATTATATGCACACACATTTATATATGTATATATTGATATATATATAGATATATGTAAATGTTACTTTGCTTGCCAAGTCAACAAAAGAAAATGTACAAAAGTAAAAGTATTAAATGAAGGCGCGCAAAAACTTAAAGCGAACACAAAAAAGCGAAATTAAATTAACAAAGAATAATAATGAATATATATATATATATGGATATTTTTATATATATATATTATATGATAATAAAAAGAACGTTTAACGAACGTAAAAAACTTGAATCTGGGTTTGTGCCTGTTTAAGCAGGGCGAGCTTGCCTTAATACAGAAAGAAAACAATTTATACTTTTGCATTTTACAGTTTTTCATTACTTAAACGATATCGATATTATTTACTTTTTTCCTTCTTGTTTGTAGTTGTGTTTGTGTGTATTTTTACTTCTCTGACAAGTAATTTATATATATAATTGAAAATATATATATGTCTATATAATGTACTACAAAAACTTTTCAAGTGACTGCACCTAAGCTATAGAGTAAGTGGTACTAGCGGAGCTGGCAAATCGATAGGTTGCAAATTTATCGATAGAGTCGCTTAACGCTGTCCAAAATACCGTTAGTTAGCTTTAAGTGTATGTGAGTGAGTGTATGTGGGTGTATATATGTGTGTGTCTCAATCGGTCGGTGTTAAAAATTATGTTTAAAACACAAAACGGCTGTTCCAATGTCGATTTCAAGTTCTCTTTACCTCGCCGATTGAGCCGTTCTTTGACCTTTGCCTGGAGTCGTAGTGCTAGTCGCCGCTGCCCCTGCTGTCGTCGTCGTTGTTGTGGCCACCACTGTGACTGTCTTGGTACAACGTATACATATATAATCGTCATCCGCCTTGATCTGGCTTCGATTGAGACCCACACAATACATGTGGAACCATTCATTGCATCCTCCATCGCATTGTACCCAATCGACTTCTCGTCCCGTTGGCTTATGGCAATTCTCTGCTCGGCATTCCTCTTCGTCATCTTCTTGGGCCGCTTGCTGATTCCGCTGGGCATGCTTCTTTTGACCAGTTGGTGGTGGTGCTGCTGTACCACCTCCACCCGAATTGCTATTATTGGAGTTGTTGTTTGGGTTATTGTTGTTGTTGTTATTATTGGTGGAGGTTCGTTTGCGCTTTTTGTGGGCGGAGCCGGGAGTGGGTGTTGTCGCTGGCGTTCCACCTGTGCCAGTGGTGTTTCCACCATTCGCCTGTTTGTTTTCAGCATCGGCATCCGCACCAGTTGTTGCTTTCGTTTCACTTTTTCTGCCTGCTGCAGCTGCGGCTCCCTTTTTACTCGGCGTCTGTTTCGGGGTATTTTGTTTCTTACGCGGAACTGCCGCATTGGCTCCACTTGCATCATTCGAACGTCGCTTTTTATTGCGTCCACCACCAGTTCCGGCAGTTGTTGCACCACTTTGACTATTTGGGCTATTTTGTACCAATAGGCTATCATTGGAGTCGTCAGGGCCGGAGTGTATGCTGGAGGATGTTGGTAAACTTGGATGAGTTTGTTGTTGCCGCTGTCGTTGAACATGTTGGGCTACTCGATTCATGGCCTCGGATTGCATCTGAGTGGGCGGTATTGTCTCTAAGATACGCCATAATTCTAGCGTCTCATCTAAAGACACCTCGAGCAGATCACCCTCCATCATGAGGTCCATGAGATTTTCAATTTCACTATCGGACAGCAGCTTGAGGAGATCGGAATTGGATTCGGTGTTTGTGGTGGATGTGGCGGGGTGGGGTGTAGCGCTTGCAGAAGTTAAATCATCCTCATCATTACTGAAGCCGTCTTCGACAATTCGTAAACGGCATTCATCATCGTCATCATCATCATCGGCATCGGATTCGGTGGAACCGCTGGCCTCCTTTGCCAGACTGCCTCGACGGCGAGGCTTGCGCGGGCTACTAATGCTACCCAATCCCCCATCGGATCGTCTCTTTAATTGCTGATGCTGCGCCAAGATGGCTTCTTGGGCTGCACTTACATCCGGACTACTCAGTGCCTTTCGTGCTCGATCCTGCCAATTCATGGCACGCTCGGCCAGACAACGCAACGCCTCGTCCTCAGGCAGACGAATGGGTAACTGTTGCAGTTGGACAAGCAATGGGAGTATAGTTTCCAGACGTGGTCTCTTTGAGCGCACACAACTGGGGCATAGCCATTTGGGTCGACTTGGCGGACCGCCGCCAGCAGCCCCTCCGCCGCCATTTAGAAGACCATTTGTCGATGCCGGCGGTGGTGGGGGAACACAATCCTCGTGGAACCAATCCCGACACAATTGACAATTAAACATCAGAGCGCGGAAATCGGATTTGCATAGACAAAATACATCTCTTCGTAGATTCTTGGACACATTTTGCCGTCGTAGATCACGCATATCCACCAGCTCCTGTTCCTCGGCATTTTTAAATGTGGCCACAATTTCGGCTGGGTTTTTATCCTTAAGGAAATCATCCTGGAAACGTGGCTTGAGATCCGAGTCAATATTAACAGCATCAGTACGAGGCATTAGCACCTCGAGGAGCGTATAAAATGTTCCCTTCTTGAGAAAGGCGCATGCTGTATTATCCTTCCACTGATGGGCACTATTCAGATGTCCTTGCATTCGACTAAGCTCCTCCAATTGGATAGGTATGCCCAGACCACGCTCAATCATGGTCTCTAATGTATGACAATAGGTCACATGATTATTCTGCTGCAGTTGCTCCACCGAACGTAACCATTCCCGTGCCTTGCGCAATGCATCTTTGAGTATACCATGAGATGGCACTTGCCCATTTATTTCACTAGCTGACTTTAGGAACTGCTCAATCTCGGCCAGTTCATGCTGTTGGGTCAAGCGGCGGAAATATTTGGCTGCCTGTGATTCCCATGCCTCGATATCAGCTCCGATTTTCTGTAGCTTACGCATTTCTTTGTCAACATACGGATCTGTGGGATCCAAATCAGCAGCTGCCATATGTAGCAAATTCTTTATATCCTGATACGTTAATTTGGAGCTAGTCTCTCGCAATCCCTGCGAACGTTTGTACCATTTGCATTGCTTGAGCCGTTTCTGCAATAGATCCAACTGTTGTAATTCAATGCGAAGTGAGCTACCCTCACTGATTAGTGTCTCCAGCTCATTCTCTTCAAGTGTTTCCAGAGACAAGGATAATTGGGTTTCGGCCCGTTCAACAAATTGTTTGCCCAAAACGAGAAGTTCTCGCACAGATGTTCCCTCATCGATGATGCAGCAAAGATTATCAATTTCTTGAACAAATAATTCCAACTCTTCCATTGTGAGTTTGTATTGAGCGGCCTCCTGATTGTGATCCGAACGAGTGCGAACCTGTGTGATGCAGAAGCAAGTTGAAAGAAAATTGGATTAATAATCATAAGAATTAAGGAAGAAGTATATTTTCAATGAGATGGAGTCAAAGGATTAGTATAATCATTTACCTTATTAATGCCCAGTTGCTGTATGACTGTGACACATTTTTCCGCCTCAATGGCAGCTGCATTTAAGCGATCGATGAGCAGGGATGAGGGAAACTTCTTCGTTTCCGCCTCCTTGCATAGCTCTTGCAATTCCGATAGGGTAACCGATGTTGGAGTATGGGCATCAACTATATCTCGGCAACGCGATAGCCAACGTTCAAAACTGTGTGCCTTCACTTTAAGTTTCTGCAACATTAGTGGCATCTCATCCAGCGTATAGCGATAGATGAGAGTATGCTTCTCTGGAGCGCAACCACACAGAACTGTATAATGACGCAGACAGACAATTAATTTGTCATTACACTCACAGGCCACGGCGGAGAGAAAGCATGTGGTGTTACACTCCTGACAATGACGTTCGTCATCGTTGACCAATTCAAAGGCGCGACGCTCAGCTCGTGTTACGCCCCATTCCAGCAGAGATTTTCTAAGCTTCTTCTCTGTGTCGACCATTTCGGCCATATCTATATAACATGCTGTGGCTATGCCAAAAGTCAATTTAGCCGGCTCCAGGGCCATTTTACAGACGAGTTCATCATGCGAAAAGACGCAGAAACGTCGCAGCATTGAATAATGATTGACACATTCCCTTCCCATTTTAAGCCAATCGGCGGGAGCAAAATTAACTGCTTCAGCAAAATTATAGCCCTGATTGAATCCAGCATGATAGGCTCGCGGAAAGGTGATGACAAACTCACCGGCATGCTGATCCGTGCGAAAAACGGGCACACGATTATTCATCAAGATATTCGGATTCATAATGGTGACCAGTTGATGTAGTAAATCTGGCTGCGAGCTAAATAATTCTGGAGCAGCCTGTTTCATTGTTTCCTCAAATTTTTCAGCACATGAACCGGGTACACCATACCAAGTCTTGGGCTCACCCCAATGCAAATAATTAATGGAATAACTCCAATGATCCTCATTATGCCAACAGAAGGCAGCAAAACACATGCCCACATACATCCATGGGGCATTCATACCACTAATATCTGCATTAATATGCCCCAATATTGAATCCTCTAGCAAGGGGAGATTATTCAAATTCCAATTCGATTCGGCATACTCCTGATCTCCGGGCAAAAGATAAACTGAACTCTTGGTGGGGAAACCAGAACCATGATCCATTGTATGTAAATCTGCTCCATATTCGACTGTCACATCCTCATCTATCGATGAGACAATGCGCCAAAATTCTCGTTCCACCATTTCGGTGGGTACCAGATGTACCGGCTTACGGAAGTATTCCTGTTTAAATTGATCGGCCATTTGACCAAATTGTTGGAGAGTGTATTCACGTTCGGCTTGCTCAAAACCGAATGCTTCTTGCGGCTTGCTAACCTCCTCGACTACACAACGTGGGCAAAGCCATTCACCTGTGGAAATAAGAGAAAAAGAGAGTTGAGAATACAGAAAATACTGTGCCCCGATTAACAGGAGTCTGGGATATCCCGAAATCCAATGATACAAATATTTTGTTAATTGTATAACTTCTTAAAAAGCTAGTGTTGGATGAAGTAAAAGGCTTCCTCTCCTCCTTAACTCATTTGAAAAACAATTAAAATTTAATAATAATCATCTTAGAGATGTAAAAACTTTTATTTTAAATAAAAACTCAAAATCAAAAAGAATTTCTTTTAGATTTGAAGGCTACACCATATCATCCCATAATATCTTATCATTGTATTATATCTGTTAATGAGTTTTAGAGAGTTTTAACACAGTGTACTGGCAGCATGTTTTGCAATTATAATTCAAAGGAATCAAATTGTTGAAAATGCAATCGTATGCTTTTTATGCCCCCTCGCACCGCTCTTTCCAACAGCTGGTGTTTGTTTATCTTAGAACGCGAGCAGCTTATTATAAATAATCAGAGATTTATAAATAAACAAAGACATTTTAATTGGAGGCTTGTGTCTTTAAGAAAAATACTTTTCATTCCACTGATCATATGACTCCATTGTTGGGCCAATTTTAGGGTGTGGGGAGTATCATAAAGTATCGATTTATTGGAGTATCATAACGTATCGATTTATTCACTTACCTTTGGGTATACTGGACAATGGCGGCAACAGACAAAACGTATGATAGCTATCATCGCAACCATCGCATAGAAGCATGGCTTCCTCAATATCACCACGATTGCAAATATGACAGATGTACTTCATTAGTGGATCAATTAAGGGTGCAGTTGCCAGAGTGGTAGATGCAGTTGCTGGCGTTTCATTTGACTTCTTTTGCGTTGCTCCGCGAGTTGCTGGTGCACTGTTATCTTTCGAATCTTTGCCAGTAGCATGACCAATACCAGGACCACCAGACCCAGTGACAGCATTGAAGCTGCTAAGCAAATCCCGTTTGAAATCCTCTTTAGTTTCAGTTTTAATGGTTACACCAGTTGCTCCCGGTCCAGTGCCTTTTAAACCACAACTGGCGGTGGAATTGCCAAATCTTTTCGAGCGACGTGTACTCTGCTCATTGGGTGGAGCAATTAGTTGACGTGTCACGATCTCATGGGACTTGTAGTCGGTGCCACCATCTTCAAGTTTGACTGGTGTCGGCGTTGGTCCACTCGAGCCCAACACCTTGCCGGATGTATATACCTCAAACGGATGTAGTATCCGTTCGTAGTGAGCCTTTAGAGTGGCTCCTACACTTTTACTTGATGGATATTGCATACGATTGGCCACCTTGGCCCATTTACGTTCTTTGGTTGTGGTTTCCATGCCACCCTCCTCCTGAACAATCCGATGGAGTGTATACAAATCCAATGCCTTGCGCTCAACCATGGGTATCTTGAGGGAGGCGCCCTGTAATTCCCAAAACTTGGCTATCTGATCAAGGAAATTTAGTTTGACTCGCGTCTTGGCCTCCAGTTCGTTAAGCCTTTGGACACGGGGTACAAAACGCAATTTATCGACATCCACGGCAAATGGCGGCGACCATTTATCTGGTGGTAATATTTTGGCAATGCCACATTTCTCGGCTATGGAACGAATTTTACTTATATAGGCCAAGGGATTTTTAAATTCCTCGACAGTTGGCCGGAATACAGGACATTCGGGTGGCGTATCAAAATGGAATTCCTCATTCTTATTCTGATCAAATTTATTTGTGCTATGCGGTTGCGTGTGCAGCGTTTTCTTATGCATCGGTGTCGGTGGATGTGGGCAACTATTATGATATTTCCTGGTGGCAGAGACACTGCTACTGGCATGATTCATCGGCACGCTGGGCATAGGACGTTCAGTAGCAGCAGGAGTTGTTGCTTGCGCAGATATTGAAGATGGTGTTGATATCGTTGACGAAGTAATAGTACTGGCACCTGTAGCAGCAGTCGCAATTGGAGTAGATGCACTAACATTCATGGGAGTTGATGGTGCATGATGATGATGATGATGATGGTCATCATTGGAATTGGAATTGGTTTGTGAATGGGTTGTTGTTGATGATGATGATTTTTTAGCTGATTCACTGCCACTAGCTGTACCACTTCCTGTCGAATTCCGTGTCCTAAGACGACGTGCTGGCGTTGCTGTACCATTTGAGGATGATGAGCCTCCTACTCCACCGCTGCCACTACCGGTGCTGCCGCCACCACCAGATGTGGCAGCAATTATATTGTCCGCCTCAGTTTTGGCGGACATTTCGTTTAAATAATATCCCGAATTTCCTTGTTTTTTAAATTTCCTGCGAGAGAAATACATGAGAGAAAACGTTTTGGGTTTGAGTTAACAACAGCAATGAAATTTCAATGAATATTATAATAAACCATTGATCAGTCAAATTTTGTAATATATCAAGTATATAAATATATGTAAATATATAAACTGTGCATTTAAAAAGATAAAAGTGAAATCCTTTTATTAATTCCCATCGCCAATATACCAAGTAAGTAATTCGCAATTTGATTTTTATTTGTTAATAAATGAAACGCTTTCATTTTTAACTAATTTTCCGTGCAAACACACAAATAAAATTGTGACGGAAATAGCTTTTATTACAAATATATAAATGACAACTCGTCGTATTAACTAAAGCGCAGTAAAGACTAAAAGATGGCTTTAATTAAATCAATCTTAAACAGCATTAGGACAACTACAAATTTTTAATATCATTTGCTTTAGTTAAAGGAAACCCTCGAAACGGTAAAGATATGTACGTACATACGGAGCGATTGTTTCAAACCCTAGGGGAACTTTTACAATTCTAAATTTTCAACAAGTTGTTATGCTTTTTTAATGAAACTTTGCGATGGCTTATATTCAGCAAATCTTTGGTTATTTTTGAAATTAAAAAGGGGCAATTGTATCCTTCCATTACATCATTCTAATGAAAATCACTATATTTTTTAACAGTTTGTAAAAATTTATATTTGCATACATAGTTTTTCTTTGTGGATACGAATTTTTTTTTTTCTGTATAATTTTTGGCTAGTCAAGTCATATTAACTTGGCTACCTTTATTGCAAGGGATGAAACCGAAACTTTACCAAAACCAGTCCTAAAAGAAACATTAAAAAACTACAAAAGAAATACATTAAAAAAAAAAACAATTTCCCTTTAAACTATAAACGAAACTAGTTCAATTTTGAAACCAAAAAGGTTCTAAGATTTTGCTATGTAGAATTCTATATACCCTCATATGTATGTAAGTATGTTTATGACACTTTTCACGACTTTAATATACACTTCGAATGTAATTTAATATTTAATTGTTGAAAATATTTCAAATTTTGCAAGTGGCGAAATAAAAACAATTTAGTTTTTAGTTTATATACATTTTTTCTTTTTGTATACATCAGTTTTCTTATCAATTGATGTTCATTTATGTATGTATGTATAGATGCATGTACATTTTGTTTTTGCTGCATACATTCGTATGAATGTTGATTTTAGTATACAGAAATTACATTCCTCCTGCATTCTGTTGAGGGCTTGTCACAATTGCAACACAATTTTTCTTTTTTTTGTTCACGGTTTTCGCAATTGTTCGATAGGCAATAAATGTTATAACACAATTGTAATTGTTGTTGAAAATCATCAGATAGATACACACGCACACACACTCTCGTACACAATTAACCGTCGCCCTAGCCTAGGCAAAAACTAGGCAGGTAAACAAACATTTTATATATTGAAAGTGTACAAGTTGGGGTTGTCCACAACACACACACATATACGCACTCACACACACAATCACATACAAAAGGGTCAAAGAGAGAAAGAGAGAGAGAGAGAAAGAGAGTGAGAGAGAATAAGATAGAATCAGACATTTGTATGTATTTATATAAGTTGTTCCCTGGCATTATCAGTCAAAACTATGGCCAAGACACTTGGAACTTTTTACTGTTTTAGTGTGACCAAAGTATAGCAGCAGATCGAATAACAATTGGAAATTCAATTCAATATTGGTTCCTTTTGAATGATAAATGAATTTATTGCATAAAAAAGTGGAGCAATTCTGTGGTTCCCCACCCTCCCCAACCCCTTCACGTACATCGTTTTGTGTATGTATAACATAGCGACCAATATTAAACAGACTAAAAAAAATTGTCCTATTAATTTACCTATGCATTTGCAATTTTCATTATTTTTGTGCAATTGTTAGAGATGTTGAAATTGCTTAATAAACGGAAATGTCGCCATATTGGAAAACAGCAAAAGGTTCACCCGGCTTCATTTACTTGAACTTCCGGCTGAGGTTTTAATTTTATGTTTTTTTTGTTCAGCTGCTGCTGCTGCTAGACAAAAGGAAGCCGCTGCTGTCAAAAAGAGCTTTGCTTTGGTGGTTGTTGTAACACACACACATAAGCGCGAACGTTTATATGTAAACTCTTATGTAGAAAAGTGGGGCGCACCACCACCACCCAACGAATATGCGAATAGAAAAGGGAGTAAATGTGGGTGGGGAAGTAAAACATCTAACCTCCCACAGCCCCTTTCCCTTGTGCTCGCAATAGCTTGATCGCTCTCCTAGAGCGAATTGAGTACCGTTTGATATGTACATATGTATGTATGTATGTTATTTTTTGTATGTATCAAGTAAGAGCACAAAGTACATGAGGAGGAGGACGACAGCGACGACGTCAGCAGAGAAGCCGCATGCTGCGTTTTTGTTGTTGTAATTTGCCTTTTAATTAATTATGAAACTGCAATTATTGATTGATTAATAATAAATACACATATATACACACACACAACGAAACAACGGAACAAACACACTAGTTAGAAAAAGGTTTATTTATTTTATTGATCGCGATTGTAAAATAAAACTAAAGCCTAAGCCGAAAGCTTCTTTTATATAATTTTTACACACACATACAGAAACACACACACATATATATATATATATACGCACTTTAGCTTACACGGGCCCATAGACAACATACATACATACACAGGTACATACACGTACGTATATATTATATACATATATATAAATATTTAAGTTTTTTTCCGTTTATTTTAGATAAATTATGTTTTATTTAGTAACAAATTATCCAAAAATCTAGTTACACGCACACATTTATATACATATATGTATGTACATATATATATATTCGGTCTATATGTACATACTTAGGCACGAAATTAATTGCAGCCCAACAACAAAACGTGTGCAATATGGCAAAAAAATTTTCAACAAATGGATATACTAACATGTTGTATTTAAACTCGATAAACGTTTCAATTTAGTTTGTTAAATTTTCTCTTTTGGATTTTCACATGAGTGTGTGTGATCACAATATTTTCAAAAAAGGAGTTTAAATGCTGCTGCCGCTGCCTCCGTCAACTGTAACTGCTCTGCTGTGATGGCGACCCAAAGCAGCGACGCAACGCACTTTACAGTTTTTCTCTTTTCCTTTTTTCGTGTCTCCCCCTCTCCATTGGTTAACCTTTTCAGCAATATTTCACCAGTTATTGATTAGAAATTTTCGGTGAATTTCTAAATAGTTTTTTAATCACTTTTATTTTCTATTAGGCGGATTTACTAATTTGTAGACTGCGCTGCCAACACATACAAACATTTTTTTTGTCTTTTCTTTTGATTAAAATGCGGGGGGTTGTTTGCCTTTCGGTTGGGATCTTCCCTCTCTCACTCTGTTTTTTCACCTTTTCTTCGATTTCGTTTTCAGACGATTTTTCCAATTTTCAATTTATGTTTGTATTTTATTCCATATTTCGTTGCTAATTAAACAATCTTTTTTTTTTCAGCCATCAGCAAATCTCATACACTCACGCACACACCACACCGCTCACACATGCTTTCGCATACATAGGCAGACACACCACTCACACACACTCTTACACTTGTACAGCCTGAAGAAAAACTTACTGTCGTCATAGTAAGAGAAAGAGGAAGGTAAGAACTATTCAACTTGCACGCATTTCCAATGCTTGCACTCGTTAAAATTTTCTCATCAGTTTTTCACTAGATCACGCAGCACTTGCACTTGGATTTTCTTGAATTTTTCCTATACTTTTTTGTACAATTTATATGTATTTATTTTTGTTAGATTTCTTTTCACTCCAACTGCTCTGCTGCTAACTAACATCGAAATTTGTTAATAACATACACACTAACAGAATATCTCAAAGCAACACTGCTAACTAACATAAGTAGGGTATTCGTTAAATCGATGAACATATAAAAAAATTCTGTGAAATAAATTAAGTTTATAATGCTCTTGATAAGCTGTAATCACAACAAATTAGTCAAGTTTCTTCAATAAAAAAAAATCAAAAAGTCTAAAATAAAAATCATAATATATTTCCCCTTTATACTTTTAAAAAGCATGTGATTAAACAACTGTGCTGCGACAAATTGTCGTTTTTTGTTTGTTGAATAAAAGGGATTTGGAAATTTAATTGGTAAATAGATAGATAATAGCGTAGAACAGCTGACAAGCAAGTAAGTGATATGAAGATCTACAAATTCAACACCTACGGAAATACCCCAAATGTCTAAAATGCTTGCTCTGTAGACAGCAAGTGATGTATTTTGACTGCTATCGATATCGATTGTCAATGCCAATTGGTAAAAAGCTGTGCTGTTGTTTTTGTTGTTACTGTTGTCAATTGTTAGTGCAATTAAAGAAACTTAGTGAAATTATTAGAATGCCAGCAATACGCAAATATCGCAGAGAAACGAGTGAAATAAGCTGTTGCCTAAAATATTTACTTTTCATTAGCAATGTGTTGCTCTGGTTGGCTGCCATTGCCATCCTAGCCACTGGGATTTGGGCCTGGACTGAAAAGGATATGTTCAAAAATATAGCAAAATTGAGTTCTATTGCCTTGGATCCAGCATTTGTTATGATTATTATTGGCGTCATAATGTCTCTATTGGGCTTTATAGGTGCAGTAGGATCTCTGCGAGAAAATACTTGCCTTTTGGCAGCGGTGAGTAAAGTCTTGGCAACAAAAAGAAAAAGTGAAAACAAAACTAAATTATTGCCTTTTTTTGCAGTATGGAATATTTCTTAGTATTTTACTAATAGCCGAAATTGGTTTCTGTGCTCTGGCCTTCGTATTAAAGGACAAGGGCTGGGTAAGTGTACCAAAAAGGTTGTTTTGATTTAAAAGGAAGCGTAAAATTTTTGGACCAACTGATATGACAGGAAAGGTTGGGACATTGCTCAGATATCTACTTATGCTTACTTATGTTTGAAAAGCAATAGCAAATATACAAATGTGAAGAAAAACCTTTGGCCTTCCCCAATCCCCCTAACATTTAAAAAAAGCATTACACGAAGATGGATGCCATTTCACTTCCAAGAATCGTTATATTGATAAAAAGTAAGATATTTCGGTGGACTTTGCAAAGAATCTCATCAGATTGACAGCTAATAAGAAAACTGTAAAGAAACAACAAAATTGAATGCAGCATCCCAACTTCCTCTGTCTTTCGTCCTAAAAATGAAGCTTACTGTAATTGTCATATTGTTTTTCTGTTTAGATCAAAGACCAAGCCACTGAGGGTTTAAAGGCTTTTATACGACACTATAGAGAAGATGCCGATCAACAAAATCTTATTGACTGGATCCAAGAGGATTGGTTACAATGCTGCGGCATCGATGGTCCCAAAGATTGGGATAGTAATAACTACTTTAATTGTTCATCCATTGCAATTGGCAGCCGGGAAGCTTGCGGTGTGCCATTCTCCTGTTGTCGTCGGCGTCCGCAAGAGATAATCAAGAATAAGCAATGTGGATATGATGTGCGCAAAGAAGGCTATGTAAGTGGTGACTTAATTTTACAGGGCTTCCCTTCTAGAATATAAGATTAGATACTCTTTCATAAATATATCATCAAATTAATCTGTTTAATACTAAAAACAATAATTATTGTATGCAAGCAGCCTGTGGATAGGAATATACATGAGCGTGGTTGCTTACGTGCAGGAGAGGATTGGCTTGAGGCTCATTTGATAAGTGTGGCAGCCAGCTGTGTGGCTGTGTTGGTCATGCAGGTGCTGATAAAGAAAACCATTTTAAATAACTTTAATTTAATACTTTTTTATTGAATACTTTGTTTTTTTATGTACTGTTTTTGTTTTTATTATTATTTTATTTAAAGGGCCAAGAACTGTCGAAAATTCTATATGAAAAAGGCTGTGTTCAGGCGGGCGAAGAATGGATAGAGCATAATTTAATTATTATTTCCACAGCGATGATTTTACTTATGTTCTTTCAGGTTTTTAATTTGATTTTAATTTAAATCTGATTTATAAGCAAAATGACTAAATATCAATTACAATTTCAGATTTTGGGCATTTGTTTTGCCCAGAATTTGCGAGCTGATATCTATACGCAAAAATCGAAATGGCACTGACAAATGGCCCTTGGTGGTGTCCCTGTTCCTCCCACAGCACTATAAAAATTAATTGAAAGATGCAGAGATTAACAACAAAAACAACAGCAACAACTATAGTAACAAGAACAACAACATCAACTACTTATCTACGCTTCGGTTAGTTAACTATACTCTAAATACCTTTAACTATCCCATAAGTATATAGCAGCAACAACATATATTTATGTTTATATATGTATATGTATGTGTCTAATTGTACGTGTGTCTCTATAACTATAACAAAACGCATTCCGTCTTCATGGACTTAACTAGGTTGCCAAATTTTTCAGTCGCTAACATATTTTGCATAAATTTTCTATACATTTTTACAAAGCAAAACGAGAAGAGAAAAAAAGAACATTTTTACATAACTTGAAATGCAGCTGTGATATATTTTAAAATAAATGTATAGAAAATGAGAATACAAATATTATATGCAAAATGAAAACTTCTCTAAAACCAATACACATACACAGACAAACACTTACACACACACACACACACAATCCTAAACTGAATGAAACAAAAACCTGCACAGTCAAATAGAAATCTACATATATAAATATTTCATTATTTTTTATAAAGAAAGAAACAAAACTAATTAAATTTTGTGTGTGGGACACAAAACGGCCAAAAACAAAACAAAGAAAAAACGAAGAAACAAAAAAAAAAGTAGCTTGCTAATTAATTTTAACGAGCTTAAACTGATTTATGCCACGAGTAAATCTAACAAAAACTAATATGTAAAATTATCTATCTATATAGTTTCGAACTTTGTAACAAGTATTTTTTTTAACCAGTTTAAACATGGTTTTGGTAAAAGTACTATTTGATTTGCATTTTCTATTATCTTCAAGAGTCTAAATTTTTTTAATAGATTAAAAGTATTCCTATTGAATCTTGAGTTTATATCCAATCTGTATTAATAACCACTGCCGTTAAAATACAAGGTATATTTACTTAATGAAAATTGTAATCTCATAAAAAGAAACAAATCTCATTTTATATTTGTTTTACCAGTCAAATTTTTATTTAACCTAATTCTTAATCATTCCGTTTTTGAAATTTGATTAACGTGTATATAGACAGAGAGATTTGAACACCGCCTTTAGTTTAATTTGATGAATAATTTTAAGGGTAGAAAAACATTTTTTTCTCTACCATTGAAATGCTCAAAATTGTCAAGGAATCTAATAAAATTAATTGTATTATTTTAAAATTATAGTAAATTAGTTTAGCAAACGAAACGGAATCTCTAATTGCCAATGAACAAAGGTACAGAAATTTGAACAATGATGGAAATTAAAATCAATTAACATTTTAACAAAAAATTTAATATTATTTACATAAAAAAATGTATTGTAAATTAAATGTATTAATGATGAGTGTAGCTAAAATGCATGAGAATGAGTCAATTGAAAACGAGCTAAATACTGAATTACAAGTCGAGTCAAATACACGGAATAATTATGTTTTTTATTAAGGCCAAGATTAATAACAATAATAATAATAATACAATATAATATTAATAATATTAGAATTATTTTTAAGAATAAATGCTTACAGAAAACAGATAAGAGAAAAGGTTGTTGACGCACAAATCAAAAACGGCTTTTAAATAAATGTAACAGGAGAAACGCTTGAACAAATGCCTTTCACTTGAGTTGAACATCACCCGATTGTCCATCCAATTGAGCAACTGCATCGAATTGCACAGCTGGTAAATCTGTTCCAGAAGTTGTTTTATTTGCCCGCTGATACTCGAGAATGGCCACAGAGTTGTCACCCACCTTCAAGAGTTCATTGGGGACATAGAGCGTAACTTGTGGACCAGTCACTGGCCAGTAGCGTCCCAAATTGAATCCATTGACATAAGCCACACCCTTGCCCCAACCAGCCATATTGAGATAGGTATCACCAATTTCCTCTACTTTAACAATACCAGTATATAAAATCGGTCCATTGCGTAGTATACGCTGTCTTGATATAAAGGAATCCAGTTCCTTATTGGTACGTTGCTTGAGCCAGGATCCAACAGCTGCTTCTTCCAAAGGAAATGATGTGCTCTTCCATTTCTCCAAAGGCAGATAACCACCATTGTGCAATTGTAGACTGACATCACCAAAAATACCTTTGGTATCGTTAAGTAAATCATAATTAACACGTCCTTGATTCTCCACCAGGATCTGTAGTGTACTTCCCCATCCCTTACTCAAAGGCAAAGCATTTATGCGAGCTTCGCGCGACAAAGTGCCGACCAATTCCTGATCAACAAATACCTGGGCACGATCATTTACTTGATCAACTTTAAGTAGAGCTGGATCCAAATCCATATCTGGCAATGTCGTTTCATATAAAACCAAACCGGAGTACTGATCCAATTCTTCAAAAGTTTTCGGTTTATCCGACTGTACGGGTTCACCCTTGGACAAAGCAGCGCGACCTTCAATGGAAAGCAACTGCAGGGCTGGCGTCAATTCCACTTTTCCATAGGCCAAACGTTTGGCTGGATTCAATGTTATCTCTGGCAATGGTAATACCTCACCAATTACCTTCTTAACTAGTTCATATTTGGGGGTCACACCACCAGTTTCATCCATTACAGCATCGTAGTCGTAGCTGGTGACATCAGCAGCATAGCCAACACCACCATCTAAATTATAATTGGCTCCAGCAGTGAATCCAAAATTAGTGCCACCAAAGAACATGTATAAATTGACGCTGGCATTGTAACTAAGAATCGTCCTGCAAAATGTGATTTGTGGAATAATAAAAAAGTGACTTCAGGAGATTATTTGGATGGTTCAACCCACTTTAAAGCATCAGCTACAACCTGGCCATCTCGCCTTTGATTCTCCTCTTGCCAATGTGTAAGCCATCCTGGATAGAATTCGGAATTAACTAATGGTCCCGTTGGCTGAAGATTACGCAACATTTTCCAGATTTCATCAATTTCATGAACTTTCAATTAAAAAGTTAGTTTAAAAAAATATTATTTTTGAACTTTCCAACTTACTGCGATCAATGCCAAAATCGGTTGTTGCAAATACATTATCAATTTTACCGCAACTCATTCGTTCATTCGGAATATCCACTGTAAATAGTAAAGCATTTCCATTGACATGCTTCTCGGTTTCATCTCGCAGCCAATTCAAGTATTCATGATCACAGGCATCGAATGCTCCATATTCATTTTCCACTTGAACCATTATAATCTTTCCACCATTTCCGATTAATAGATGTTTAATACGTGGCATCAATACGCCATACCATTTTTCTACTTCGGCTAAGTAGTTGGCGTCATGGGTACGGACTTTAATATCTGGATATTTGGTAAATAGCCAATGTGGCAGACCACCCTAGAGAAAAAACTAAGATTAACTATGGTTCCAAAGAGAATAAAATGCTAGAATTTGTTATACATTATCACGCTCGGCGCAAATATACGGTCCTGGACGTAAAACAATATAGAATCCTTCTTCTTGGGCCATTTCTAGAAATTTAACCACATCGGCTATTCCTTCCCAATTGTAAACACCATCATGTGGGTTATGAAGAGACCATTCAATATAGCTGCCAGTTGAAAATTATTAAATATTGTATTTTTATATAAATCATATATATGTATGTACTTACGTATCCAATGCATTCAAACCTGAAGCTCTCATTGTTTGCAAACGACTCCTCCAGGCCTCTGGCAAAGCTCGGAAATAATGAAACGATCCAGATACATAGCGAAAAGGTTCACCGTCAAGAAGAAAAGTATTCGACTCATGATCTATTGTAAATTTGGGTGTGTCCTGTTCAAAGGCCATAATTTGACATAAATTTCGAAACCAAATTTAAAAAAAGTTTCACTTTAAAGTTTTTCAATTTTATTGTCTTACCTCACGTTTCTCCTCATCGTCGTTACCCAGACCCACGCACAGGCCAACAGTGAGGGCAATCACCAAAATAACAGCACATCCGATCGTAGCCATTGTCAACTTACGAGTGCACCGACAAGCACCGCTCATATTAACGACGAGCTTTGAGTTGCTTTAAAGAAATATATAAAAACCAAGCTTAGAAAGCTCGCTCTTCCTCTCTCAACCGAAACGTATGGTCCGTTCACTTTGCCGGTTGGGGGCACAATGTCAAACTTGAAATGAATCCATTAGGAAATGGGTACTTTGAACGCGCCTCTTTTAAATGTTTTCGTAAAATAATCTCATATTCGCTGGATACTTGAGTTTCTGATAAAGATTTGCAGTATGCTACGCCCAATAGTAAATCGTAATTGTTTTTTAAACTCAATATAATGTGATTAGATGGTTAATAACAACTTGGCCAAAACTAAACGTCAGTCCTTATTAAAAGCAAATCTGTTGATAATACACGTGCTTAATTAGCTTATCAATGTTGTTTTTTTTGGAAAATTACTAAGGGGGTCGAAAATATATATGAAAAAATTCCTTTTTTAAGTGACTTTGACTTTGAGATAGTCCATGGAAGAAGGAATGGGTAGAGCTTTGATGAATATAGTAAATGATTTGGGGATGCATTTTTGAATTCTAGCAGATGGTTTTTCATAATGTTGAAAATAATTACTATAATATATATTAAGAGAACTCTAATGTAAGTTGTCAACCAACTTTAGTTTTCCTTTCTATAATATATATATCCAACAGATATCGTATAGTATGTACTATATATAGAGCGGTGCATTAGCGATAATCAGAACTAACTTGCATTTTATATACATATACATACATACAATAAACATATATATATTTTAATATGTATAAACAATTGCTCACACTCTTAAAGATAAACAAAGTTCAAGTTTTGTTTTTTTTTTTTACTTTTATGTATACACTTTATTTTCCAATATTCGTTTTGACTGCTTTATCACTTATAAAATTGCAAAAACATTATGTGATATTTATATAATTGTTGTGTATAGAGATACCTTTGATTAATATATATTGTCCGATCTATAGTTAATAATGATTAATTCATTTTATATAGTTTGAAAATTTTAGTACTTTTTAAATGCTTTTCCTTTGGTAGTATGTTTTGACCCTCTTAGAGAGTTCTATATAGAAAGATCTCTGCTAAACATTTATGTATGTATATATAAATAGGTGTCTATTTTGATTGCTGTCCCCCCCATATGAAATGTATTACTATATCTAAATAGTTGGCTTAACTAAAGAAATTAATACATATAAATGTATATATTATATATTTTTTGAACTGTAACATAAAGTGCTTCTTTGGAAAATTATATATGTAGGTATACTGAGGTAGACAACACGAAATTCAAAATTTGCGGAGGGAGAGATTGTTGTGTATGTAAAAGAGACATAGATAGATAGATAGATAGATAGAGAAAGAGATGGTGGAAGAGTAATTGTTAGGAAGAATATGGAAAACTTAACTAGGAAAATTATTATTAATATTATTATTATGGTAATATCAGCTTAGCCTTAACTAGAGTCCATTTAATATCGTTGTTTATGTCTACTTCTAGGCACTGATGCTACAAAATTTGTCCGCCATCAGTGTTAGCACCTTTTCCAATTTACCATGTCGATCCTCTGGTTTGGCAGTAACACCGGAACTGCCCCAAAGAAATTTTACATGGAATTCGGTTCTGGAAGGTTGACAAAATTTTAAAGGTTTTCAAAAATAAGTTCCTAGATTAAAGGCCACTTATCAACTTACCGAAAAGCATCAGCTAATAGTTCATCTAATCTTGTGCTGGCTTCTTCTAATATAATTTTAGCATTCTTGCGATATAAATCTAAATTCTTTAGATAGCTTCGCGAGGCGTCTAAATGTTGGAAATTAATAGTCATGCCGAAGTCATCAGCTTTTGACTCCCATGGGGCAATGCAGGTGTAATATAATGCAGGACGATCATCAATATTGGAATGATTGATAATATCCAAGACGGGACGATCTATAAGCAAAGCGTAGAGCAGGACATGGGGTACTGTGGTATTGGGAGCCTGAGGATTGGAGGCCTCATTCATGCTTATCAAAGTTGGCCGCAATTTGGCTTCGAAAGTAAAGGCGCTGTCTGTGAACTTTTGCCGAAGTATATGCCAAGCTTCATCAAGTTTTTGAATCTATAAGTTAAAAATAATAAATAAGAATCTATATAGAGATATTTAGATTCATTTACTAACCTGTTGCATGCATAATCCCAACATAATGGCACAAAAGCCAAAAAGATTGCCAAGAGCTGTCTTTGTCTCTACGGCAATCTGTATCCATTTGCTAAGTAATTGAGCACGATCCAAGTCTGTTTGGCATGTTAGTATGGTCACTGCCACCATAAGTTTGATGCACTGCGTCCTTTCAATAATATCATCACGAAATATTTTACCATGCGGTAGGGTAAGCAACTCCAAACCAGAGCAACTTAGATAGTAATCCACTTCGTTTGGTGGCTCATCCAGAAACAAGCCTATATCAATGCGTGTTATATGCTCGGCCAGCAATTTGGGGCCCGTTTCCAATAGCATCATCTTGAAGGTGTTCAGAGCATCACCATCCAAAGGTTTATTCTCCACTGATGGCAAAAGTAAGGTGCTAAAGTTTTCGAAATCAAATTTGCTTGACTAAACACAATAAATGAAAAGATAAGTCAGTTATGGCAAATCAGGAATTATGTGGAATATGCTCACCACTTTAACCTCCTCAATGGCCAAGGTGAATAGATTTTCCTCTGCTGCCAGGGCATCGAATTCAGTGAAACTTTTAAGAGTTCCATTGGAAATGGAGCTGCTCATGAATCTGGGATTCTTGATAATGACACCGCCACGTTGAATGCTTAACTCGCTCGTCTCGCCCAAGGCAGAGTCACCAGATCCATTACCCGAATCCGAGCCACTGGCTTGATAGGCCAAAACGGCGGCTGCAATGTGTTCCTTGCGCGGCTTTGGCGGTGGACTCGGAGGTTGGGATTCTGAGACTATATCCAAACTACAATTTCTGGCCAAACTGGAGATCCGAGCAGCTGCTTGTTGCCGCAATGCCTGTGCTGCCGAAGTGCTAGGTCGTGGCAGCGAATGGGTAGTGAATTTACTCTCCAAATGCTGTTGAACATCGCTGGTGGGATTGCATCTGGCAATGGTCTGGAAACGTGCCAAACCATTGCCATTTACACCAGATTCCTGATGCTGCTGCAGCTGCTGCTGCTGTTGCTCCTGCTGCTTGTTAATCGTGTTGCTCACAACCATTGCCTGGGCCGGCGTCAGACTCTGGGAGCGTTGTTGCTTCTTTCCGGGCAACCTTGGCGGCGGAGGAACTTCACGACGTGCTCTCGGTGGTGAGCAATGTGGACTTGCTGGCGAGCCCAATACTGTTGCTGGTTGTTGCTGTTGTCCATCTGTGGCCAATTGGCCAAATCGAAATACGGTTGAACCGCCAAGTCCTCCAGTTCCACCATTACTACCCATGGGAGAGTTTAATGGACTTAGACCACGTAGGCCAGCCAACATTTGGCTATGCAATTGATTACCCACAATCTTGTGACCATAGAACGATAAAGGATATGTCCGATTGCATGGAAATTGTATCAAAGCACCCGAAGCGGCTGATATTGGTTTGCCTGAGCCCACATAGAATGTTATCAAATCTGGAACAGTATCAAAGGCATCTTCCTCAAATTGATACTGGACACGCTCATAAACGGTTTCCGGTTGCAAAACCAACTGCAAAGGAATAAACAAAGTTTGAAATAATATTTGTAGATTTAAAAAACAATATAGGAATTCAAATATCTTTTTGGTAGAAATATTAATTACTTTATCTTTGAGTTTTGTTTAATTAAAATATACATTATAAAATTTATACCAAAATTCTTAAGTTTTCAATTTCTATCATTTGATTGTTTGATTTATGGTTAAGAATATAGATAAATTGATTATGCACTTTTTTGGAAGAGTAAAAGATGATTTGCCATAGTTTTCAATTTAAACTAATTTAGAATTATTTGGAAAAATTAAAGCTTTATAGCGTAAAACTGTATTTTGCTAACGAGCTAATGATTAATATTGGTTTCAGAATTTGTCTTGCTAAGAAAAGTAAATAAACTTTTCAAATACTCTATATACTTTTTTCATTAAATTTCTTTAACTTACCTTATTTAATACAAAATGCAATACAGCTGATTTACTGCGACAACTTAATACATAATTATCCGGCTGTGATGCACAATCTCTGACTAGAAAATCACCTTCCCGTTGAACAATCTCCTCGGCACGTTGCCGGGGCAATGCGCCATGATACCAGGCATGGGAACGCAACTCCCTGGCATCCAAACTTAATTCCCATTCAAGTGCCTTCTTCAAAGCTATGGCCTCCTGTTGCTCATTGGAATTGCTCAGATTGGAAGTGCCAAGGGCATTGGGTGTGGAAGCGTTGCTACTACTATTATTGTCCATTTCGTTATCAATGTTGTTGGCCCAATGCGGACTGTTGCACTTGGAGCGCGGTCTCAGTTCCTCATAACTACCAAAAGAGAGAGTGAAAATGAGAGGTGAGAGAAAGAGAGAGAGAGAGTTGGAGTAAATTTCCCTTATTATGGGTAATTTGAATTTGCAAATCAGGGCATTCGCCCCACACACATGCGGTTTACGAAAAAAGGAAATTCGCTCCCACAGGACTATGGTTCTTGTTATATATGATACCCTTTTTGTCTGAAGTTCAAGTGCATAAAAAAAAAAAACAAAACAAAAATGAAATTATAACATAAAAATTACTATTTGCATTTTCATATTAAACATTGTAAAATTACTATAATTTTTAGAACATTTTTCATTATGTTTTTCATGTTTTCAAAACTTTATCACTCACCTGCTCTGGCCAATATTTAAAATGCTATGCAGGACACACCCCAAAAATATTATTTATTGCTTTTTCTTGTTCACTTTGGAACAAATAAATTTGTGCATATTTTTTTTTTTTTTGTTACAACTTTAGTTATATCTGAATATTTCGAACAAGTCGCCAGAAACAAAAAGTTATTTTTATTTTGTGCAATTTTAATACTTTTACATTATCCTTGTCTGAACTCGACGCTATCTAATTTGGCTCTGCCTCCCTTGGCACAAGTCGAATGTCCTTGTAAGGGTTGTTTTGGTATTGTTTTGGGTTTTGTTTTAAGATTTTTCTATGCCGCTTCAAGTAACTTATTTTTTTTTTAAGGGAAATTCTTAGAGCATGCGCAGACTTTTTGTTATGGAAATGTAGTTTTGGAAAATGCGGGTTTCAGAGAGAATTGAAAACCTTTGAGGGACTTGTAAACATTGTGGAAGTAACGGTAATTCAAGTTGCCCCTTTTTTTTCTTTTTGAATATTGATATTCTACTTACATTGTTGTTGTTTCATCGAATGTCAATTGTTTTAGCACCTTGCCGCTCTTTGTGGTTATCACATTACAGGCTACTCCTGCCGATATTCCATTTCCACTATCGGCACTGCTGGCCATATCAAGATAACTTTCTTCTAGAAAGACCAAGGGACAGGAATTCTTACGACGCGGCATTAGACGTGGAATGCTACTGCTTGAGGCTAAAGCTAAAAAAAGATATCAAAATAATTAAAAAGTTTTCGATATGATTATCTCAGAATTACCATCTAAATTCATAGATTGTCTACGCTTGGCACGCACTCCAAGTAAACTATTTAACATTCTTTGACGATGAGTGGCACTACGTATGCCACAGCTCTTCAAATCCTTGTCCGTAATATCCACCACATCATCCACAGTGGTATATGCTTGTAGATTAGTCTCATATTGTTGTAGCTCTAGAAGATTTAACCATTCCGTTATGGTAAGTCGGCAATTGTGTACAATTACAGTAACATCCTCACGACGACGTGTGGAACTGGGATAACGAAAATTCCAAAGGATACCTAAGATTACAGAGCATAAGAATCGTTAATCTTCAGTTTCTCTATGTACTTTTAAGGGAAGATAACTTACTACTTCGACGATTACCAGCATTACGAGCTTCCAATTGACGCGTTTGCACATTACCCATATTTATTGAATAAATGGATAAATATATTTCTATATATTTTCTTAATTCTTTTTAAAAAGTCTTCAATTTTATGTGTCACATTGCCAACGAAAGTCAACCGAACGCTGCGCTCAAAACTGAACAACTGGAAATTGAGCAAACAAATAAAGTCTACGGAAATGCATATAGTTTTTCAATAGCGAAATATTAATACTCTTTCTTTTTCAAAAGTTTTTGAAACGTCCCTATGTATTAAATATCAGTCTTTATTTGTTCTATTTTTTTCTATTATTTACTCAAAATTTGTTATACATTTCGCTTATATTTTAAGTAATTCACTTTATTAAATATAAATATTTTATATAGTTCAAGTAAGTGGATTAGTCTAAACATATAGCATGAAAATAGCTACCTACTTATAGCTATACATATATTGTATTTATGTACATAAACTATACTTTTATATACATTCCATATATAAGTCAATATCTCATATTGTAGCTAATATACCCTTAATTAATTTCATAAGAACATAAAAGTATTATGAGTGAGAGTAATATTTCAATGTCGTTCATCAACAATTTACTCTCACTGTTTGTCTAATTACCAATCCTATCTCTCTTTTTCTCTATTTGTCTCACTGTTTATTAACTACCCGACGCTACTGTTACCGCTGCCACTCCCACACTCCGCTTCTTCACCCCTCTTGCTTGACCAACTGTCATTGGTATCGGTTTTTATCGTTCTCTAGATTAGAAGGTCTTCTCCTCTTCATCGCCGCTCTGCCGTAGTTTCAAATTGTGCTGATCGCAGCGGTATTCCCTTAATTAAATTTTCATTGTTGTCTTTGTTGGTGTTGTGTTCCGGTGCGATGTACAGTTGAATATGAATATGGTTATGTGCATTCCGAGTCACAATTTAGTTGAGATGCATTTTGGAGGTACATATATCTCTCTTTATACCCTTTACCCTTTTTTATGGAATATTAACGTTTGGTTTAGAGTTGACAGAATAAAAATTAAAAAAATAAATAATAAATTCAAAAGATATACATATGTACATACTTATATATTTGATTTACTTGAAGATTAAGCTATGTAGTTTTTTCCAAATTTTCATTTAAACATAACATCCAACCAACACCAAGGGAATGAGTAATTACACCGGTTACACTAATATCCTCTCATTTATTGGGCTGAAACCAGAATGTTTAGATTGGCTGGACCGATTATAGTCAGTATTTTAATAAATAAATCCCTTTAAGTTTGAGCTTTAAGCTTTCATATAACATTTTTTTATATGTCTGATAAAGATCATATTCCATTTGTCTAAAAACAGAACTAAGAATATGTATAAAGTTATAGACATGTTTTCCTATAGGAGCACAAGGAAAAAATTTTTGTTTTTTTAATTTTTTTCCTATTTCCGACTGGGTATCCCAAAGTCGATGCATCGAGAAAACATAATTAATGTATAATAACCAAAAATAAGTAAATAGTTGAAAAATATTTTTATTATTTTCTTATTGGTAAACAATTTTTTTTTAAGATAAATAAGTTATTTTTGTTTCGTGTTGATATTATTGCAATTGAAAGACGAAGAGTTCTCAATTATTATCGTCCATAAAATGTTTAAATTGGATTTAAGAGTAAAATTTCCAAAGTCCAAGATACTTATCTTTGGTATAACCAAGTAGATAATAATCAATTTTTTTTTTTTTTTTTTTGGCACATTATAGCATTTATTTTTAATGAAATTATGTCTACAAATCTAACTAACATTTCAATAAATTAAATTTAGTCTAAAACAATAATTTTTATATTACATTTTTTCGATTTATTCAACGACATCAATTTCAATGTTATCATCATCATCGTCGGCTTGTTCGCTTAGATCTGCACTGGAACAGCTATCGGAACTATAGTCGAGATTCTCTTGTAAAGTAGCTGAAAGTCCTGGCAAGGATGCTGTTGGCTTGGCCAGTGATACAGATTGCTGTTGTTGTCCTTGTTGTTGCTGCTGCTGTTGTTGATGTTGTTGCTGCTGCTGTTGTGATGGTTGCTTCTCTTGCCCACTTTTTAGATTCTCTCGAGTATGTCGCCATTTCATGCGACGATTTTGAAACCAAACCTTAACCTTTAACCAAAGTTAATATAATATTAATATGAAACTAAATTATTGATTTACTTGATCGTAACTTACTTGTGCATCTGTTAGATTCAATCTGGCAGCTAATTTGCGTCTATCTGGTTTTGTTATATATTTCTGTTGTTGAAATTGTATTTCCAGGCCCTTTCTCTGAAGATTTGTAAAAACGGCTCGTGACCAAGAACGTTTACGTTTCCCATTGTTGTTGTTATTGCTATTATTGCTGCTGGCGTTGCCGTTGTGACTGCTGTTGCTGTGGTGTCCACCGGAAGACGTTGTTGCCGCTGTTGTGGGAATGTCCAACAATTGCTGTTGGCTTTTACTTAAAAATCGTTGCTGTTGTGTCAATTGCAATGTCTTTAGACTGTGTAAAGGTGCCAGCAATGCAGCAGCAGTTGCTGATGTCACTGTTGGTGCCTTATGTTGCTGCTGTGTGTGAAGATGTTGCTGCTGCTGTTGTTGATGATGTTGCTGATGGAAACGTAAAAGGGCGTTCGTTGCCAATGTGGTAGCTTCAGAGAAAAAAAAAGAAATGAAATTGAAATGTTTAGGAAAGTGAAAGATCTTATAAATTATTTATAAAAGTTTAAACTATGTTGGAATCGAATATTGACTGACATTAAGTAAATTTAATATAAAGCCGATAGAATTCCACATATCTACATATATAAAAAATTTAATATAATATAATGAATGACTTGTCTGAGGGCCACAGGAAGTTAAATTCTCAGAAAATCAACAAACAGATTCAAAAAGAAACATATAAAAAATTTCAAGACAACTTTTCGATTTTCCTGAAATTCTTTAAATACAACTATAAGATCATTATTTATAATGGTGCGAATATAGAATATTTTCAAAATACTCATTCCACCGACTTTCCATTGCGTATGCGCGTATATATCAAATGATTTTATTTATTTTTACAAGCTTCAGAATAACAGGCGCAATATCCTCTTCCCTTATCCGGAGGAAATAATATATATTGTATTATTTTTCTTTCACTTTCAATTTGTATAATTCATGCATTTCCCTAATTGGTAAAAAAACGCAAAAATATAAAATTCCCAAAATAAAAATCCAAATTATTAAAAATCAATTTCTGATACAAAATTTGTTATGAGTAAATTATTTTCAATGAAAACGCACGTTGAAAATATTTAAATGAGTTTGTTTATAATAAAATTTTCACTTAATTGGATATAATCAGGCATTTTGTTTATACCACAAAGATTCTGGAGTGAACAAAAACAAAAACAATTTAAAAATCTCTTAGTGAGAGTAAAATAAAAGAAAAAAAAAAAAATAGAAAACAAAACGAAAAAATTATTTGGGGTAATCGAACACGACATGGGGCACACGAGGTTAAATATTTTTGGTTATTTCTTTTTTTTTTTTCCTTTAAATGTTTTTTAAATACCAACCGATATATCTACACTTTGATTTGTACATATATGTATGTATGTATGTATGTTTAGTATATATTTATGTTTTTGTGGTAGCGCTTAAACTAGTTTATGCATTTTTTATTTGATTTTCATAAACTGTGTGTGCGTTCAATTTGTTTTCGTTGCACCGCAGGCAGCCTCTAATTGTTTTCATATAACATTTTTCTTATACACTTGATAAAGGGTATATTGCATATGTTTAGCAGTTGGCTACTTTGTATTTATATTTATGCTTTTAAAGTACACGTTTTAATTCTTAAACATGGTAATTGATTCGTGTTTGAGAAGTATTTGACATATTCACATCGGGCTTTATGTTATCCTTAATTCCTTTTATTTAGAGACTAATTAATATTGACTCTTTTGATTAATAATGTCAATGATATCTGTATCTAACCTTAAATCTGCTAAGCTCTTTTACATAATTCATTTTACTATTTATTTTTTAACTTTTCCCCGTTCTAAGAGTATCTAAATTTCCAACAAGCTGCTCTTTTCTATCTATTTTCTTGTTTTGTTTTATTTACTCAAGAGAAATCTTCTCTTATTTACATTGCAACGGAAATGCATTGCCGTTACTCTTGCATGCACTTGTAGATACAATTGTATCTGTATCTGTATCGCACGCCTTTTTTTCCATCTTAATTGGCTCCTGGCATTTGGTTTGTGTCAACTGCCGCCGTTTTGTTATAATGATTATTCCATTGATTTTCAACACCTTATGTGAGCCGCAGCGCGATCTTTTTTAATTGCTGCTATTTCAGATACATTTGTAAATATTGGGCGCCCTTTCCCCTTCCCCTTCCCCCTCCCCCCAAAAAAAGAAAACAATGGCAATTGCTCGTTAGACCCGGTAAATATCTTAATGAGTTGTGATAATTTTCAAGGCGTGATCTTAAATCACGCAGAGGCATTCGCCACTGGAATTGGATGCGGATGCACTGGCACTGGCACTAGGACTGGGTTATGTTTGTGTGCTATAAATTTGTGGTAAACGTTTAAATTATATCGATTTATTTGCATTTACTATAGTGAACGGCAGGTGTGGGGGAGGGGGGGAATTGGCTTCAATTATATTTATGGTTTGGCGAATAATTTCTGCTTTATACGGTAAACAGTGGACGTAAATTTTTCACTGCAAGGTGAAAAGGTGAATACGAATAGTAAAGTATATAGCAGCCATCTGTAATATGACAACATACATTTGTATATAATAATGTACCTCTGTATATATTTGTATATATTAGTATTTATTATCCAAGTCAAAGTTTATCAAAATGAATTATGTGTAATAATAGAATATATAAATTTGTATCCTATTTTATTTATATCTTATTATTCAGTCATTTTCATATGGATTCATTCATAGTATTTATTGCATATTAATTAAACCCGCAAATCTAATCTTAATCTAAGATGTCTTTAGTTAAAAGTTTTAAAAGGCCTTAGCAGATATTGAGTATCAATCTATCTATCTTTACAAAATTTAACAATAATATATTAGTAATATTTTACAAAAGTAGTGTCAAGGATTTAGATGTTTAGCTTATACATACCAAATTACAAATATTATTAGTAAAATATAAGTAAAATATATGAAAATTTTTATATTTTTAACTTATATATAATATGTAAATCAGAGTCCGGAATATCAAGAGCAAAAAACTGAAATTCATTTTAATATCTTTAAAATCTAATTATATTGAGCTACTATCTATTGATCTAGTAAATTTAAAATTGATTCTAAGATAGCTAATAAGTTTCTAAAAACAAATAGCTTAAAAGTTTCTTAAAACAAATTGTATTTATAAACAACCGAAACCTAAATAAGAAAGAGATCGAGATCGAGAGACAAGATATAGCTACGAGAACTCAGTCCTTTCGGAGCGGAGTTTTATTTCAAAATCGAAAATAGTTGCAGAAAAACTTGTTACAAATTCTGGTGACAAAATATACATTGCATGCTTGAAAATCCTCAAAAATCATCTTTTTATCCTTGGTTATATAATCTTAATCAATGACGGATCTAAACTAGTTCTTGGGGGAAAATCAAGTTACAAAATTTTTTCTTATGAAATTCTCAACCACACCGCACTCAAATTTCCTATCTGACTTGAACTTTTGGCGTGGGAAATTTCCTCTATTTCACCCCCCCCCCCCCCCCCCCCCCCCTAAATCTACCCATGTCTTAATAAGTATTTTATAGTGGAATATACAGAGAAACTTCGATATAACGAACTTCGTTATAACGAAAAACACAACATGACGAATTTTCCTTTAATTCCCTTGACAAAATCTCTCTTTTACGAAATTTTTCATACAAAAATACTTTAATCTATAAAGTATTTTATAAAGTTTATAGCTATAACGAAGAATTTCTGAGTCTATACAACAAAAATAAAATGAAGCAATATTAAATTTGTGGCAAGCCGTTAATGTTTCGTTATTCAAAACCTTAGCATAACAAAATCTTGCTTCAATTGCCTATATTACTTGTTTCTGATGATGACATTGTTGATAGTGTTTTGTTTTTGTTGAGGAGGAAGAAGAGGCTGAGAGCGTTATCACTGCCAAAGAAGCTAAAGAAATGGTTGAAAAGATCCAAACTTTTTTTTTAAGGCACAGGAAGCTATAACAAGAAGTGCATTCGATAGCTTAGCATCTGTTGAGCAAAGTATTGATGGATCCATTCGAAACTTGCCCAAACAAAGAAAAAACTCAATCAGTTTTATCATTATTTTAATGTAAACAGGTAAAAATAGTATTTATAACGAATTTTCTTTAAGAGTTCTTCAAATTTCGTTTTTCCAAGGTTTTAGCGAATCAATAGATATAACGAAAAATGTGCTGATATATCGAGATTTTACTGTATTATGTATAATAATAATGAATTAGAATACAGCAGTCGAAAAGCGTTGAAGCTTAATTATAGGGCAATTTTTATTTATTTTTTGATTTTACAAAATTAGCAAAAATTCAAACATATTGACCAAGTAATCCCATAGGGACTTTGGATATGTTTGGGATGTTTCACTAGTTTTGTGTAAAACAAGCAAGTATACCCTAATTATAAAGGTTTATACAAATGTTTTAGAAAAGGTATTTCAAAAATATTTATATCAATTCATAGGCAACTCTTACTACAGGTTCTTGGACTTAGATTTGCATAGTGCACAGGCAACTCTATTGGCAGGTTATATCGATAACAGTGGAAGGCTTATTCATTGCAACCAAAATTAACAAAAAAGCAATGAATTCTCATCAAAATAATCTAGATGATTTACTAACAGCAACTTTGTTTGAAACACAAAACTTTCAACTCTACGACATTTATGGTAGAGAAATTGTCTCTAACTTTGAGAATGATTCATCAGATCCAGATGAGTCATTATTTATGGACTTCGTTGAGCAGAGGGAGCCTTCTGTAGGGAACGACCCTAAAAAGAAGCAAGTAGATAAAGAGAAGTATGAAATATCCTTTGCACCATACAACAGGACGAAACTTTGGTCCCAAATGGTGGACATGGAAAGCAAAATTGTTTGCGATGATATGCTTGCATCCGTCGAAATGGTTTTACAAAATCTTAGTGCTGCAGCAGGAGAAACCAAACACTTAAAGAAAGTAGTGCTACATCTATGGAAGAAGGCGGTGAATATGGAAGAATTTCGCAAATTTCTAGAGGAACAATTGCAAGGAACTGACAAGCGTCGCTACAAGAAATATGAGCAAAAATATGGACGACTTCTTTAACTAAATGTAAGTTAACATAATTGTAAAATGATTGATTGAAATATATATTTAACTGCTGTTTCTTCTTTTTCCTAGGATTCCCAATCATGGAATGAATATTTTACTATATGTACACTTGATTAAATCAATCAATTTGCTTATGATTGTTTATATAAAAGAAATCTTAATTCTCTAGAGTCTAACATAAAAATAAAAATGCTTTCTTTCTCATGTTAGATCTAGCTAATCCTCTCAGTTAGTAGACCTATTGAACACCATGAAAATGCATACAACAATTGGATTAACATATAAATTGCTAATTAATTAAGCAAGCGGCGCCATATTATAGCCCCGCAAACCCGCAGCAAACAATCCAACGATGGATCAATCGATCCATCGATCGATCGATCGATCGTTTGAAAAGAAACAAAAAGCACAAAACAATCAAACAAAAACTACTCAACACTCAGGTAAAGAGCAACAACAAACAGCCAAGATATACTGAGAGAGTTCTCTGAGATGGAGTAAAAGAGATGGTAGAATGAGAATCTCGTAGAGATTTTATGATGTGCGATGGGATGCAATCAATCTATCACGATATGTATGCGACCGAGGAGCGGTGAGTAGTGAGGAGCTTCATACAAAGTTGAATACGAAATAACTTTTACGTACACGGCAGGTAGCCTCTCCACAGTGGGTGGCTATGTAAATACTTGGCCTTTTGCATTTGGCCCCTAAAAATACCACATAGTTTCCAATCATTCAGTTAGTCATTCATTCAAACAGTCCGAGTCAGTCCATCATTAACTTAAACGGCAGCAACGCTAAGGTTAAGTTGAGTCACACAAAAAAAAAAAACCAAAACGGCGGCGGCGCCCCATCTATCAGAGTTCCTTTTGGCCCAATGCTCTCTCCCTCTCTCTTTCTCTCTCTTTCTGTTTGGCCTCTCTGACGGCGGAACAATTCATTATACTTGGAGGTAATTAGATGGATAGCTATCTGTAGTATCTGGACCTCAAACTGAATGACGGGCCAATTGCTCAAGCAAATAAACAAAATTTCGATCGTATTGAAAATCGCTTCTTTTATTCTCCAGTTTTTTTTTTTCAATTGGTTTAGGTAAGTTTATTTTTAAAGGCTGATTCCTAATTTGTTCATAAATTGTTGTTAATTTCGAATTTTTGGTTCTTTTGAATTCTTAATTTATTTAATGTGTGAATGTGTTTGCACCTATTGGATTGATGAAACACTTTAGTTCCATCGATCTGTCTAATGTACGATCGTTTGTTTCTTTCTGCCAATTGTGCTGATTGAGGAAATGTCGAATTTAATGCCATATACTAATCGGTTTTCCATTTTCACCGGTTCATTTATATTATTTTCCTTGCGTGCGAGTGTTTTGAAAAGCATTTAATTTTGATGATAATTTTCATAAATCCTAGTGGGTCATTTATTTGAATGTGGCGCTAATTTGTTTTGCAAAACATAAAAGAAATCGAAAACAATTTCAATTCCAAAATCTGGTGATGGATAAGTGAAACATGTGTGGAATTAATGAGTTCCAGATGAATTGGGTTTATATGCAAATACTTAAATTAGGTAAGAAGTAGTCTATGTATATAGTGTGGAACTGTTAGTCCTATTTCTTAGCCAGAAGAACCGCTAATGAATCCATGATAGCTCTCTGAACTGCCAATGCCAGCTTTCCTTTCTGTCCATTTCCTAAGGTAAATTCTTTATGAGCCCAGAGGGCAGAGTTACAAGGATCATCAAAAGTTGGCCAGTCATATAGGACGAAAGCCCTGTTGAACACGCTTAGTATGCCATTTAAAAAATTATGCTAGTTTTTTATTTTAATCTCGAATTTAAATTTCGAATTCAATTTTATATAATTTGATGCCAAATAACCTGTTTTTGACGAATATTCAAATTATTTACTAACATTCTTTTCATTTTAATAGAGTTTCAATAATCATTATACCCTGTACCCATAGGGTAAAAGGGTATATTAAAGTCGCTAAAATGTATGTAACAGGCAGAAATATACATTTCTGACCCCATAAAGTATATATATTCTTGATCAGCATCACTAGCCGAGTCGATTGAGCCATGTCCGTCTGTCCGTCCGTCTGTCCGTCCGTCTGTCCGTCTGTCCGTCCGTCTGTCCGTCCGTCTGTATGAACACCTAGATCTCGGAGACTATAAAAGCTAGAGCTACCAAATTTGGTGTGAACATGCGTCTAATGCATAGACAGTTCAAGTTTGTTTCAAATTTTTGCCACGCCCACTTCCGCCCCCGCAAATCGCGAAAACGTATTACTAGAGCTGTATTAAAGATATCATATTCTTACTTGGCACACCTAATTATATATCAAAACTGGACCAGCTGACCAAATTTGGTCAAAATCGGGCAATAAATATCGGATATATAACTATATGAGTTTTGCACTGAATTGCCAAGGCGACATTGGCTGGCAAGAGTGAGCGAGACAGCATGCGTTCGCTGTTGCTGCATGTTATAGAGAATTTTGCATGAAATTTATGGCGATTTCGAGGATATTCTATTTCATTTAATATAACTAGTTGGTACAGGGTATACTCAATGTCGGCAGGGACGACTTGCTTGCTTCATTTTAAATAAAAATTAATATTAAAAGCATTTCTATAATGAAGCAAGCAAGTCGTCCCTGCCGACATTGAGTATACCCTGTACCAACTAGTTATATTAAATGAAATAGAATATCCTGGAAATCGCCATTAATTTCATTCAAAATTCTCTTTAACATGCAGCAACAACGAACGCATGCTGTCTCGCTCACTCTTGCCAGCCAATGTCGCCTTGGCAATTCAGTGCAAAAGTCATATAGGCTTATTGTCCGATTTCGATCAAATTTGGTCAGCTAGTCCAGTTTGGGCATATAATTAGGTGTGCCAAGTAAGAATACGATATCTTTAATACAGCTCTAGTAATAAGTTTTCCAGATTTGCAGGGGCGGAAGTGGGCGTGGCAAAAATTTGAAACAAACTTGATCTGTCTGCACACTAGACGGATCTACATACCGAATTTGGTAGCTCTAGCTCTTATAGTCTCCGAGATCTAGGTGTTCATACAGACGGACGGACAGACGGACGGACAGACGGACGGACAGACGGACGGACAGACGGACATGGCTCAATCGACTCGGCTAGTGATGCTGATCAAGAATATATATACTTTATGGGGTCAGAAATGTATATTTCTGCCTGTTACATACATTTTAGCGACTTTAATATACCCTTTTACCCTATGGGTACAGGGTATAAAAACAAAAACTGGTGAAAATCTAATTTGTTATTAAATTGTTTCTAGCAAATGTGTCTTTTAAGACAGGAAAAGATATTTTAGAATCCTTTATTCCCCCTATAATATTCAATTTGTGAAAAAAATTAGTACAGTTTTTTTAGATTTTAACATTAATTAATTTAAAACTAAGATTTAAATCATTTAAATCAATTCAAAAGGCTTCGTATGTGAAGTAGAAAGAAAATGGGAAAAAAGAACTTTATTCGAAATAAAAGTTGCTAAATTTGTGACTTAGTTAAAGTTTATTTATTAAATTACACTATAGTTGAAAAGCAATTACAAATTGTATTCAAATCTTCTATAAGTCAAAGTTATACAATCTAAAAACATTCAATGAAACGATTTCCATTAACTATAATTCGCACTATTTATAAGAAAGCATTTCAGATTTTAAATATATTTTTGAAGTTTTAATCGAAAAAAATTTAAAATGCAAAGCTATAAAACTATTAATGCAAAAAACTATTCTATATTGATCAAAGCATTTCATCTCATTTGTCGATCAATTTCAATTATTTCTGCATTCCATTCTGTCTACTTTAAATGTTCTAAAGAAACTGTCTTTTTGGAAACGATCAAAAGATCATCTCAGGAAATTTCCTCATTTGCCAATCAAAGTTTTTTCGCTCTCATTCATTTTATTCAACTCAACCTTATGCTCATCATTATAAACTGCAATTAGTAGCAAAGTTGAAAAACTTAAAAAAAATTTTCGAAACAAAACGCAAAACAATCAAAACGGATTGGAAAAGAACTTGAAACAAATGCCCGAACGGATCATAAATCGTTTGTTTTTATTGGAATTATTAGTTGATCTGCGGCCATATTGTGCAACAATATGTTTCAATGTTTCTTTCGTCGTTCTTGACGAAAACAATTCGAAAATATCTCCAGAGATATCTTTCGATCAGACTCTTCAGTATTTACGTTACTTCCTGCTGCTTTTGTATATCGATGGGGACATGGGCATGGACCCCGGCCAGCCTGTGCGCACTTTGATCTTGTTTATATGGAGAATAGTGAGAAATATATTTTGTATATTGTCGGGGAATTCAAATTGGGATCGGGATTGGTTCATTGTTTAAGACGATTCAGTTTTTGTTATGTTATGGGTTACACATATTGGTTTATGCCGCATTTGTTTTATATACAATTCTTATCAAGAGGGTGTTAAATACACTTGAGCACTTCAATTATAACAATTTGCTTCTGGTTGGTTGGAACAGGAAGTGATTGGTAGCATATTGTCGAAGATTGTGAAAGAAAGAAAGGTATTGAGTAAATCTAAATAAGGTGTCATTATATCACATCAAAATATAGTTCAGTTCTATTCGAATAAAAGTTTTTTTTAACTATGGTCTTATATTTTTTAAAAGTTTTGTTCTTGTAAGAAGATTTTTTGTTTCTTTTAATTGGAATTGATTAAATTTAGGCTTAAAGGCGATTAAGATAGGACTCAGAGTTTTGCAAATATTTTTTTATTATTTCATATATTATATTGTGTTTTTAAATTAGTTTTTTTTACTAGGTTCTTCTTTTTAGATTAAATATTTGTGGTTAGGGACTTTTTATTTCAATTGGCTTTAGTAAATTTTATTAAGGTGTTGTTTATGATAAGTTTAGTTTCCCTATTTAAGTTGTAGAATAATAGTTTTTTTTACTGTGGTTTTATATATTTTAAAGAGTACGATGCATTTCTGTTTTAAATCATATATGTATGTTTCTCCATAAGATGAGCTTTTGAACTAAAATAAACGACCAAAGTGCATAAACCAATTTAGTTCTGATTCTTCTTGCGAAATTGATCAAAACCAAGAGATAGTCTATTTGAACCTAAATCGTCTTGCTGTGCAAAATATATAAGTTTTATGACCTAATATATATATTCTTTATTTAAATATATAGTAAATATGTAGACAAGAACTTTAAAACGCAAAAGTTATGAGAAAAAAGAAAAAATAAGAGGAACAACTGAAATAGTGAAACGTCTACGAAACAGCACAGAAAACAAAATTATTGAGAAATTTCGTAATATTGAAATATTTATGTAAAAGATCCATTTAGCTGAGTTGTTTTGTCCTTGATAAATTTCTATATATTTTAATTCTTTAAATTTTAAAAATTTACCCTATTGTTCCTTTCTACTCCTAATAGTATTAAAATAACTTTAAAATCTTACCATGTTCAGGTCGTATTGGTGTTGGTCTCAACACCGATTTATAATCCATATGTAAGCTGGGATAAAATTTGTCCAAGCTAGCATAGCCTCCATACGGAATAATACCGGGTAAGCCACTTGGAGCTGGAGCCGGAGCAGGATTAGAGAAATGCTTGGCATTTTCTGTACTAGTCTGTCCATAGCAATTGGAAAATGTACAGCAGGCATAGACATTACCCTCACAGCAATGCCGGTTGAAGTTTGTCAAGGATTCACTGCTGGGCTCTGAGCCCAACAAACGATCTACACTGAAACTAAGTTTCACTTTTGTTGTGGTCGTACTACTACTTGTGGTACTTGTACTCGATGGTGTACTAATGGCAGGTGGAGTTGAGCCAGACTCTTTGGCTAATGGCACATTGCGATCACTGTTAAAGACAGGATCATGATTTAATTTCACTTCACACTCGCTAAACACATGCGTGCTAAGATTCTCGGGCACACTTTGTTCCATGCTGGATGGATTATCGTGTAGTAACATTGCTTTAGTATTTTCTATATATTAACTTTGTTTCAAAACATACAATCAAGAATTGCCGCCGCTTAAGAACGGGCCGCGATTAAAGCAAAAGATCAGAAGATTCCTTCCGTGCACACCGTTTCACAAAGACAACCCACACAGAACTAAACTGAATGGAGGATGGAGGAACTGGCCGAGGGTATACACCCAACCCGCGACGATCGATTGCCGTTGGGCGCATATGTATGTATACATATATTAAAGTAAATCTCTGTGAGATTGCCAAGTATACAGTGGTAATACTATTATTGGAATTGATAAAAAATAAAAATTATTTCAAGGGTTGTAGCATTTGGTGAACTATGCAATTATATAAAAAAAAACTACGATATATATGTATAAAGTGATCCTATTTTTATATATTGTAATGTAAGTTTGCCTGGGTGGCATCTCCTAAGATTCCGCTTAAGAAAGAACAGACCGTGTTTTAGGTGCTTCATATACAATATTAATACATTACATTATATATTTGTGCCATCCGACCTAAATAATGTCTGTTTTTCTTCTGCTACAACCCCTAACACCGATTTTTTCCTGTTCGTTACAATATTAAAGAAAAATATAAATATAATATATTAAAGAAACAAATTCGTAGAATATTGAAAATTTATATCACTATTTTTCTAGGATTTTAGGATTACTTCCTTTTTAGTTTTATTACAAAATATTATATTTTATTTATTTAGCTTATTTTTTTGTATCAATTTAAACCACTGTACTTATTCACATGGATGGGAAACTTGTTATACAGTTTGGCTGTGTGTAAACACACGCAAACATACCGCGGAGATTGCTTCGTTGATCGCTATTGAGATTTGTTTACAGATTTCTCCACATGTTTGTGTTTCTCCCCACACACACACACACATACGCCTACACTTCTTTGTACGTAGGCCATGGTAATGCCAACCGATCCAACCAATGCCAGCGTCTCGCACATCGAGGGCGGAGTTTAAGACCAGAGATACCAACTCACTCCAATTTTTCATTTGACAGTCTAGCCGCGCTTACTGGGATCGTTGTTAGGGCAAAGATCGTTTCAAATGCGATCCGCAGGCTGTTGAGTCCCGTGTTCCTCAAACTTTTGAAGTTTGGATACATATTCCTTTTTTTTTATATTGTTCCAAATACGCCTCCTCCAGAATGAAGTCAACTGTATTGGTTTTCGATTCGAGGATTTCCTTTCCAATCCCACAGGAAGGGAATTTTCGTACGAATATTTCCCGAAACGATCCGGTCTAGGACAGGAACTGCAAAGCTACTGCGAGCTACAGGTAGTTTATAACATTGTTGATGTTAAAGGAAAGGCTTTATAAGTCAGAGCACTTGAACTTTGCATACAGTACAGCCTGCCTTTGATGACGGATCGAATGCACCATGATGTTCATCAATGCACTTAGCAAATCGGGCATGTGGAGCTCATCTATTGAGATAGAGAGTGGCTCGCCACAAAAGTTTTCCATCGATTTAAGAAGAAATCTGTTCTTGCTCCTTTTACTCAGTAAGGCTAAACGATTCAGTGCGTTTTGCACTTGCACACTATCAAGTCTTCCAAAATGTTCTTAATTTCAATTTTCATCTTTACAATAAGTGAATCCTCGGATAACAAAATGTTTTTTTTTTTCAAGTAAAGCTCTTTTTGTATCAGGTAGCAATTGCTTGTTTGTATTCGATCGATACACACTTGATTCTGGCAGAAAGGTGTTGCCACCTTTTTGTTATGTTATCGACGCACTAAAGCTCAGTTTACCTTAAGTTCGTTTTTCTGATTACAGCTTAATAATTTGACTAGACAACATTTATGTGCTTTTTATAGGTTGATTCATTTTCCATCTCTTCGTCCAAATTTTTTTGCAATTCTCTTGATCTTATCGATCAGAGTAAAAAAGGTTAAAACATGTAAATATTTACAAATATATTCTACATTATTTGCCAGCTGATTTACTCTAACCAAAGATTCATCACTACTCAAATGGCATCGATGATTCTTGCCTTTGCAATACCTGACAGGATGACAGGCACTCATACAGGTGGTTCTCCACATCCTTGGCAAGGAATTTCGTTGAGAAATTGGCGTGAACAAACAAACGGGGGAAATCTGTGCCATGGGGGACATATGTGGCATGAAGGGCATCGGCATCATAGGGACGGAAAATTGGTCTTCTGACAACCGCAATTGATTTCGACAACTCCACAACTTTTGACCGACGATTTCACAACTTTGCATCGCCGACTTTACGACTTTATAACGACAACTTTTACGAGTCCAACTTTTCTTTTTCTACTACACGTCTGATTCCCTTCACTGCTGCGGCCAGAATCCCCGTATTATACATTCAGTGATGCCACCTCGATCGCTTACTAGTGTGACCCTCTTTACATATGCATATAATATTCATTGGAGTTCAAATTTGTTATGGTGCCCCCCATTTGGTAATGTAGTTTGTGCTTGTATGTATCGATGTTGATGCAAGGCTTACAGCATTGTACTACGTTGTCGTACAGAGCGTTGGAGTAAATGACTTTCTATTATAAAAAAGATGTTAAATACGCAATAGATAGGTCAATGGGATTCGGTTTCCAGCTAGCAAAAACCGGCTGTGGGGGGGTTCGCAATAACCTATGTATAAATGCGAGGAGTTTCACCATCGCCTGCCAAGCCACAAAATTTTCATACGTACAAACACTCAAAACATATTTTTATGAATGGAATGCATAGATAAATTATATTGGCCTGTGTGTGAACTGAGTGATCTTTGTTTGACTTCTTCGTGTGTTAATAATGAGGGTAACGGTGCCGGGTGCCATAAGTTTGAACCGCATTCTGGCCTAAACGAAGAAAACAAATAATCAAAATGCATTGCACGCTCCATGAAACTTTTGTGTGCCATTAAATTATTGCAAGTAAATATTATTGGAAGTTTCCCTCTCAAAAAAAAGAAAAACAAAATGTGAAAATGTGCAAATTGTGTTATTAATAGGATATTCTTGTCGTGACGTTACGTAGCATACTTTCTGGCGCCCAACACTCCCTCCTGCCACTTTCGCTACCCCAAAAAAGACGGCAAATGGGAACCAGCAAGAACGAACGAACAAAACGGATATGCAAATGCAATCACAAAATAAAACAAAAGGAAGTACAACAAAAAGGGAACAGAATTAATATTAAAGCCACTTTTTTGATACCCTGAAAATCTTAAGGAGAAATGTGAAATTTTATATTATTAAAAGAAAAATTTTTGAGGGTTATGTTAGTTAAATAAAGGATATGAAATGCAATGGGCTAAAAAGGATTTAAAGTCCAAAGGGCTAGAAAAGAAGCAAATTAAAAAAAAAAAAACATTTAAAAAAGCTAAAGATGTTAAATTTAATATATGAACGAAGATAATAACCAAATTTAAAATTACATTTTGGCTTAAACTTTTTATAATTGGCTTTATTTTAGCCTTATTAGCGACTATTAGAACGCATTATTATACGGGATCTATATAAAGGTTATCTTTAGTAAATTTTTAAGCCAGGACTTATTTTGTTGAATTATGTTTTACTTAAACAAAGTGGACAAAGATTAATTGATTATATTTATAGTCTGATAGCGGATAAGGACTCATTTGGCGTTATTTTGATCTTTCAGGTCCTTGACTATATTAAATTTGTTTTACCTATACATTCAATAATAAACTATACTTAATGAATGCTATATCAAATAGACTCTTCTAATAAAGAGTATTCAACTCCAAAGTAAACAGACACGAATCGAGTATACACATAGTCCTTTGGGGTAAACCGCAATCAAAACATTTTTTGTGGTTCCAATTCAATTTGGGTTAGGACATGGCATAACAGTACGTGCCATCCTTTCGAATGGAGTCGTCGTCGTCGTATTCGTCTCCATCGGCTGTATCGTCTGCCTCGATACCATCTTTACTCCGTCGCAATGACAGTGCCATGGAGAGTTTATGCATCAGTGAGCCTGGAGTAGATGAAGAAGATGATCCACCATTTAGTTTTCGTTATCCAAGCTATATGTTTCCCGATGTCGACTATGACAAAGAGGATGTACCCTTACAGTTTAAGGCAACGCCGGATTCTTTATTCAATCTTTGTGCTGCTGTAGTTGATGCCCAGGCCAGAACTGAGGTATTCAAATGGAGTATAAATGATGTGGCTGATTGGTTACGAAATTTCGGTTATCCAGAGTATGAGGTAACTTTTCTACTCTTTCTTTATATATAATTAAGAACATTATCTTATTTTTTTTTTACAAGCAAACCTTTCGGGAGAACTATATAGATGGCCACAAGTTGCTCAATTTAGATGCCATTGCCTTGGTGGCCTTAAATGTACGTGATTTTGAGCATATACGTCATCTGGGTCGAGGTATTCGGGCACTCTATCGCAAGGAATTGCAAACGGCAACGGAAACCAAACATCAGAGTGAAGTCTATAAATCATTCAGAGCTCGTACTGGTAGAAAATATGATGGATTAAGGGAAACCGAACTATTGGGTCGCATGCATATGATACGTTCTGTATTTCGTGACCTAAATGATTGGGATTTAATGGAATTACATATGGCCAGGATACCAGTGAGACGCTATCGCGAAGTGCTTGCAGGTTCCAGGCGTTATAATTTATATGGACCATCAACGTCACGCAGGGAACCCATTATGGTCGATGATGTCGATACAACATCGTGGTTTAATTTTGGCGATTGCTATGACGATGTTTGAAGGAGATTAACCCACCCACATATATAAGAAAGCACGTAGAAAGAAACATTTATATCTATTCAAAATAAACACAAAATTTTACTTCTTCTATATCAAAAGATCTATTGTTATATGTTTTATATAGAAAGATTTAGCAAGTTCTGTTTAATAACAAGCTAAAGTACAATGGTTTTCAAATTAAACACTTTTTAAACTATTCAAAATATCTAAAAAGTTAAGTGTCAAATTGCAAATTAAAATTTTGAGAATATTTTGGAGTCTTTTAGAATTGTATCATATATTTTTGAACAGTTTATGCTCCTAACAAATATCTTAAACATTGTTTAATAAACAATCAAGTTTGATTTTTTCATTGTTAAAAGTTTATTTAAATTGGCCACTTTGCTAATTTTTTAAACTTTTTTAAAATATCCGATCATAAAAGACATTTCTAAGGAAATATATGTATATATTGTATATAATTCTGTTATTTTATTAAAATGAAAGATTAGATATTATTATATGTACATGAACAGGATGAAAGTATAGGATTATTATAAAAGAAATCCTTAAGTTTAAATGAATGGTTTTAATAGTTTAAAAACTTTATAAAAAGTAAAATCAGAACGAAAATTGATTTTCAAAAAAGATTGACTGATATTAAATATGAGTTTTTTGAAAAGCTTTAGTCGAAAATATATAACATTATGTTAATTTTTACTTTGTAGGTTCTTTCATTATATTTGCACTATTACCTAAGAGTCTGGTTCTCATACAGACATGATCAAGAATATATATATATTTAGAAGTTTTCAAGTGCTTTTAAATCTGCATTATAAAGTTCATCTTAACGTAGTTTTAGCCTTAATATGCCTTTGCTGCTGACTAATTTCAAATTCTCTTTTGTGCTGTTAAATATTGATGACGCTTATAATTTGCCTAATTGAAGTTATACCTCACTTTCCCTTGTAACACACAAACTTCCCCTTCCACCATATTTTTGGTGGATTTATGTTTTATGCTGCCCCAATCAGTCGACAACTGCATATTGATCACTTATCGCTCTGTTGTCGTTGTTCCTGTTCGCCGTCCATATTCGCCTTCGCTCACGTGTTCAAATTTATTGATTGTTCTGCTCACAAGACACGGCGTTTATGTTTTTCTTATATATGTACATATATATTTTTTTCATTTTCTCAAATATATAGTTTTCTTTTTACGTATATTTGTTGCTGGTTTCTCGTCGTCGACTTTGGATGTCCTGCTGTGCGGCATGGGAGACGTACGTGTGGTCGTTTTATGTTATATTTTTCGACATCTTGTGTGTCCGATCAAGTCGGGCCTAGATGCAACTTTAGACGATGATGTTGCCCATGCAAATCGTCTTCGTATTAGGTACCAAACCCATTGCTCTTACTCTCTCTCTCTCTCTCTCTGTCTATATCTCTTTGCCTCTCTGCAGGCTTTATTAACTTATGCGCATTCAGATTACCTTAATAACTCGTTCCGTTAACACTTTATTATGTTCAAGGGTCATAAATCGTTCCATCACCCCAGACACAGGCACAAGGGAATCTCAGGAAATCAAGAGAGCGAGAGAGAGAAATACGTACCCAACCACCAACCAGACATTGGCGATTATGATTTATCGCATTTTAATCAATTTAAAATGTTTAAAAACGATACAAATCGGAAGAAATTATGAATGTGTTGCTGTCTTTAGGCTCCACAGTAGGCCAACAACAAAAATCTCTACGTCCACGACGACGACGGCAACTACAACACAGACCCATCCGAATGGGATGATCGTCGTCAGCATGCGTTAGCCAACGCGTATCTCGTTTGTATTTCACTCCAATCCTACAAAAGACTCTCAGATTACCCCAAGAGGATGCAGTTACTTTTCTTTTCGTTTTTTTTTTTTTTTTTGGGGGGCATATTAAAGCAAGACACTTTGGAATAGGCAGGAGCGGATCAAGATATAGAAGAAAGTCTTAATTATGCTGGAAATTAATTAAATTGTATAGAATTCTTTGTCTACTTTTGTAACAATGAGTCTAATTTTGAACAAATTTCAGTTGATTCGGATTTTGCAGACTTATGTTTTAATTTGAAAAATTTAAGAAAAACATACAAAAATGATATGGCATTGGTTTTCGAGTCGTGATTTCTGATTTGAAAGGACTTTAATATAATTAAATTTACATCTTTTTTTCAGAACTTTAGTGTTATAATAAATCTATCAAGTTTAATTTACATCTTAAGTTATATATGTATTTTAAAACAACTTAGGGAAACTGCATGAATAGTCGTGTATGGCTGTTATTTGAATGGACTCACTCCAATCCGTTCCTGTCCCTGCATTTATCGATCGCGTGCTGAATACTGATGCTGCGGACTGGGTAAGTCTCTCGCTTTTGCTCTCGCTCTCAGTTTCTGTTTCGGGTGTGCGTCGCATCGCGACGACACGGCATGGCTAAACGATTATGATGATTAAAATTGATAAGCGAAATATTTTTATCATTTCTCAAATTAACATAAACCATATGCGATTATCACACAATAAGGCTCAGCGGTTGCTGTTGTGCCTTTTCTCTTCACTTCTTGTTATTTGCTTTTTATAAGCTTTTATGGCCAACTCTGACTCTGTCTGTCGTCTCTGGCTTATAAGTTATGAGCGGGATGTGAAATTATGGCAATATACATACATACATATATATGTACAGGATTTCTTGTGTGGTGCGGCACAAAAAAAAAAAAGTGTCAATGGCAGTGAGTGGTATGGATGGTGGGGGAAGCGAATGTTGAAAATTTATGAGGATTTGCCAGTGCGGTCATGTCGTGTTAAAGAAGTTTTATTAAGCACAAACTTAACCTATGGCTATACTGTGACTAAAACGGTTTAAAGCGTCGCGATTGTTTGAGAAGTTCAATTTTACGTTTATCCTCTTCGAATTTTTTGCGCATTTCCACAATATTTTGCATTTTGCTTTCTCGTATTTGGAAGGTGTAGAAGTTTTTGAGTTCTTTGGACTTTTTATCCTTTGCAAGTTTGTTTTCAATTCGACCTATTACAGATTCCTTTTGTTCAAAGCCGGCATTGCGTCCCTCTTTGCCGACTGTGACCCAACCATCGGCATCAGCTTCACTTGTCTTGGCCTTCTCGGCAGCTGCCCGTTCTCGCTTATCATAGGCAGCCATGTACGCTTTAATTTTCTGTTTTGTAACCTCTGGATCGAGTAGGTATTTTTTTTCATATTCCTCATGCCACAGTTCCATGCCGGTTTTAATAAGGCACTCCTGGCTACTGTTGAACAAATCCAAGCTATCGATTGACAATGCCTTGCCAATGCTACTGCTTTTCTCAAAAATCACATATGCCACCTTAAAAACAAAAGGTGCCTTCACATTTGAGAAGGGCATGTTCAAGCCCTCGTACCAATTAATGGTCTCCTCCCGCCCTGTTTTGGTTGCAAACAGAACTGTCTCCACTCTGCCGAACTGCTTAAAGAATGTCTTTAGGCTGGCCTCTGTTACATATGGTGGTATATTGAGGAGAAAGAGAGTGCGTCCTTTTGGTTTATTAGGGTCCATCAATCGTATAAAGTGCTCCCGCATGTAGACGCTGTGACAATGTTTGGCATCGGGAGTCATCCGTAGTGGTACCACTGTAATTGTAGAATTTGATTTAGTACAGTGATTCTCTATATAATTCTACATTAATTATTACCTTTATAACCTTCGATTTCAACCATTTTAACTAAAAATTTAAAAAAAGAAAAGTGAATTGAGCCAAACACGTTTTGTACACAAATCAAATGTTTTCAAATGAACAGCTGTTTAATTCAACTGCAGCCAACTTCGCGTTGGCAGATAGCAGATAGCGCCATCTAGGCGGAGCGAATTTAGGTTTCTTACTTTTTCTTAGGCTGATTTGGGCGGGCAAATTTAAAATTTCCAATTTTACTTAAAAACATATCATAAACTTTTTATAAAGATTGAATAGAAATATTTTGGTTAATTAATATTAGTTATTTGTAATGCAGTTTTAATAGTGCGAAACAAACTTATAGCAAAAATGATTATAAGGTATTTAGTTTACGGTTAGTGAATAAATTAAGATCTTTGCAAGTTGTAAGTAAGATGAAAATTTTGTATAAAATGCTTTAAAAAAAGTAATAAAATTACTACTAACTAAAATTAAATTAATTTAGTAATAATTAATAGATTATGAAATATTCAAGCAGCCCATAAGAAATCTTCTCCAGATTTTGGTGAGTTTCAACTGGCTTAGTCTGATGGAGTTAGAACTAGAATTTGGAGATCACAGCACAGTTGCTGGCTAACCCATCAAATAAATCATTTAAAACCAAAATCAAATTGTTAAAAATTCGTTTTACTCCCAGTGACTTCTTCTGGTGAAGTTTAAAAAAAAAAAATTGAATGGGTAAATGGCAAATAATTAAACAACAGCAACAGAAGCAGAAGGACCAGGATTGTAAATAGGAGCAGGAAGCGGCATCAGGGCCAAGCCAAGCCCAAAACCAAAATGTTTTTTGTAAACTTTGCACGTATTTTAGTTTTCATACGATTTTTTTGTTGGTCGGATTTTAGTCCGGTTTGCAGAATCCGTCCTGTGTTTGTATGGTATGAATGTGTGTATGTGTGTGAGCAGCCCGTCAAATGGTCCGAAAACAAAAACTGCTACTGCACACTGACTGACCCATCCACATCCACATCCTCATCCTCATCCACAAGCTCTTGTTGTGGTCCTAGTTTGCGTTCATTTAATGGCCGCCATACCGGAAGTTTCTGCGGCACGTCCTCTTGTGTCCTGCTCCTGCGAATGGGATGCTAATTAATTGAATGCTAAAAATTTTTTTTTTTTTTTTTATACAGGATTTTGAAAGTTCTTGATTTTCACTCATTTATTTATATATATATTCATAAATAAGTAAATAACAGAAGGTAACTCATTAATGAACAATCTCTCTCACAACAAAGTGTCCTTAATTGCTCTACACACAGACACACACATATAAATATATATACAAATTCTCCTGATTAAATAATGCAATTTGTATGTGGTTTGATTTTGTGCAAAAGCAAATCTCAAGTGTAATTAAATGTGCAAATTTTGTACTAAAAGCACAAGTTAATTTGATAAACAATTTGAGTGAGGGAAATATTTGGAAATTTCTACATGAATATTTGTCCTTTGTCCTTTCAAGGACCAACTGACCCTATTAAGCCTTTGCAAATGCATATTTTGGGCATATGTATTTAAATTGATCAGCCATTTCCGACAAACAAAAATAATCAAAATGCTGAGTTCAGATAGTTAGGGGTATATCTTTTTGCGTTTTACTAGATCAAACTTAAAGTGTGGCTTACCTAGAAAGTTGCCATAATCCGATTTAAACGTATATATACATAATATAGTTCATATTATATAGTTCTTTATTATTTTATCGATTGATATTATAATTTATCCTAAAGTTCTTACATATATTGGCATGTTTATTGTTAGAAAAATTTATATTTATTACGTTTTATTTTCTTCTGAAATTTCATTCAAAATGCTTTAAAATATCAGAAAACAAACAACGGGACGTTAAAAAATATAGTTTTAATAGCTTACCAAATAGATTAACTAAATTAAATAACTAAGTTAGTAATGCAATCTTTGACTATATCATAAAGATTTCATTCTATAATGTATCTTTGTTATACATATTTATCATAATTAACTTTCTTTCAAAAACTTTAGAGTACAAAAATTTCGTTGCAGTTTAAATACAAACATAATTCAAAGTCTTTGATTTTTCTTGTTTGTACGTGAACATAATTTTAAAGACATAATTTTTTTTGCCTTTTTATTAAGTCTAAAGAAGAGAATTTTTGTAATATTTTTTTAATATGTAAAGACTGCGGGACCGGCACGTGATTTTCATATTTTACAAAGGTTGGAGCATGAGTTTCTTTTCTTAATGCCAAATCCTTGACTAATTAGGGTGTACATGTTGCTTGAGGTAAAGTCAACCCCCAGCCAAGTCATTGCAAAAATGAATAATTTTATGAAAACACCCACACAAATACACAGAAACACATACACATTAACATATATACATACTTTATTGAAATGAGTGGGCCAGCATTTTTTTCTCTTGTATATGTGGAAAATGTTGCAACTTGGCAGGAAATTCATTAAAAATTTTCGCTTAGCTGAAGCGTAGCTGCGAAAAGTTAATGCAAATTAAAATAAGCAAAAAAAATGTGCATTAAACAAATTTACAAACAAAAATACTTTACTTGTGGGGGGGGGGGGGGCGGATTAACATAAACAAATTTTATACATTTGTTTGTTTATTTATATGTAAGAATCCTTTCAATAAGTTGATAAACTATAAACAAATAACCAGAGGGTCGAGTTAACTTTCGCTGCAATGAACTTATTATAATTAGAACAATTTTTGAGTATAATTTTTCTATATATTGTTCAAATATATCTTTAATTATTAAATATTTAAGTAGTGATCTACCTCTTCCATTTTAGATTAGTTGTAAACATCCAACATAAAGTTAATTAACAGTTTAAAATATAAACTTTAAATGAAACAAAGTTAAGGATGCAAAAAGAAATTGTAAACACAGCTGCAAGTTTATAATCAGAAAAGGTTGAGGTAAAACATGCTAATATTTATATTCATGATAATTAATAAAAACTTGAAATAAAAGTGAGAAGAAAAATGTTTTTAAAACAATTCAAAATAATCATAAACCTACAAGTAGACTTACCAAATTAGATCTTTCCATAAAAATCAGATAAATTTCATTAATTTTGTTTAAGATCTCATAAAATATCTGATATTTATGAAAATATAGATTTTGACTTTATTTTTTGACTTTAAACTTTTGAAAAATCATTTTGGAGTTTAGTTTCTAGAAAGTTGCTTTAATAAATTCATTTTGGCTTACAATTAATAAGGTGTTTTTTTTTTGAGTAATTTAAATTATTTTAAATGGTTAATTTATTAAGTAAGTGTCATTCCAATCAGTAATAAAGCTTCTCGGGTCTTCAGCTAAATATCCAAAAAAACGATCCTTAGATAGAATATTCAAACAAATCTGTGAATAAAGAAACAGTTTGAACGTAAGCTTATTAGAATTATTTAATTCCGTTTAGATTTCCCATTGAATACAATTGTTATATTTAATATACAAAACACAATAAAAATAGATTCAAGCATCTTAATTAAAAAAATATATGTATATGGGCATTTCCTAAACTGGCGTGACGTTACGTTCGCACGATTAAACTTAAAAAAAAATTTGAAAAAGACAGATTTAAAAAAAGTTTTTTCAAATATCGATAGTACTTATGTAAAACTATTCCAAAAACATTTTTAAACAAAACTAGAACATTGTTTTAAACACAAAACAAAACAAAAAATTAAAAAAAATTGAACTACTTAAAGAAATAAATTTTTTATCCATAATATTGTTAGGCACCATATTGGTGGAAATGAGAATATTATACATAGTATGGAAATATAGAAAAATATTCGATATTAAGTATCAGTTTTTGAAAAAAATGCAGTTTTAGCTGCTTTTAGCTGTTTTTCTTCTCCACATGAAAGAAAATGCATCCGATAAATGTCGAGAATTTTTCGTATTCTCGCAATCTGGCGTGACCTTACGCATGTTCGAACTCAAAAAAAAGCCAACCGGTTCGTTTAAACTCGGATTTTTTTTTTTTGATTTGTATAAGATAACTAAAACTGGCTTTAAAGTTAAAGTTTCCCTTAATTTGTATCGTCAGTTTCGAAATAACAAACAAAAGTGTGTTTTTTTCTGGCGTGACGTTACATTAGAAAATTGATAAAAGGCAAATGAAAATTTTCCCCTTCATTGTTACATCTTTGCTGTTCTGGATTTTTTTTTTAGCAAATTGTAACGATAAGTTTTGCAATATGAGTATAATCGTACAGTTACTCTTAACCGAAAAAAAAAAAATATATAAGATGGTCTTAGAAATAATCAAAATAGGCGAAATACCTAAACTTCAACTTTGAGGCTCGAAATCTTGCCATCGGGACTTCGAAAAGCTTTAAACCTTTTGATTTATTTATATTTGAACTTTCTTCTTTCATAATCAAAGAAAAAAAATTACTTAGGTAAACTTTTAATTTTTTGGGTTGAGGTTGACCTTTTTCAGGAAATGCCCATATAAAATATATATTTATATGTAAACAGAATTTTGAATCAAGTCTCTACATTTAAATTTTTAAGCCATTTAATGCTAATTAATTCTGTTTACTTTAACAATTAAATTCAATAAAATAATTAAAAAATTCAAAGAAATTTTCTGAATGTTTTAAAAGTAGTTAAATTGGGATCAAAACACCAAAATAAAAACATATATATATAAATATCTAAAATAGAAATTTTAATTAAATCTGTGCATTTTAATATTTTAATTATATTTATTAAAACCCTTAGAACCAGCTATTAATTATTAGGTAATTCAGTTTATTTTCCCTTTTCAACAGAGAACATAACTTTAATATTTTGTTCTCATCATTTTCGTTTTGCACCTGTCTGTTGCCGAGGGGTCAAGCTTTAGCATTTTTAAGCCAATTGTGCGTAAAAAGAAAAGTTTTTCAAGCGATTTTTGTCGCACGCGTGATTTATGTGCGTCCATTTTGTGGCACTGGCTGGCAATTTGTGGTACAAACACACACACACCCAAGCACACCCGCACACACACAGACACACACATACACGGAAGCGAATCAACAAATGTATTGTGCAATTGGTTGGTTTCACAATTTCCATTCATCACGTGCAACAAATTTATTTGATCAACGATATTTTTCCACAGAGCAGTAAAATTGTGAAATATTTTAAGCATTTTTCTACAATTCTGTTCTTCTTCTTTGAAAAATGGTTAAAAATATAAATTATATTATGAATCATTTTTAGCCACGCAGTTTTTAACGACATCAAATGCTGTTTTCAACGACATCAAAATGCTGTCACCTGACCCAAACAGTCCACTCGCCGCGGTTTCATTCAAAACACAGACAAACACACACGCACGCACACACACACACACACACACACACACATAGAAAAAGGGACTAAAATAACCGCCAGGACCAACCATAAAATGCATTTACCTTCCACTCTCATAAACCTCAAACTCATCCTTTTGCATGTTCATTGTCGATGTTGTTGTTCATTATGGTTGATTTGAATTTGACCATAACACACAAAAAAAAAAATGGAGGCAAGGAAAAACAAATTAAACAACATTAGACTATATAAACTTTGCTATACTCTGACTATATATAGATTTATCTTCATCTGTAACAAATTGCATTTATTTACTTTTCTTTTTACTCGATTTCTTTTTATAGTCGTTTAAGTTGCAAAAGGAAAAATGAACTAGTTCCAACTACTAAATCTTTGAATATTTATTGAAATTTTCTCTAAAAAGTAACTTCATATTCAATTTTCTTCAATTTCTTTATAAGTTATTCTTTTGTTTAAACCAATTATTAAATTTTAATCAAACTTTTAATTAAGCTTAAAAAATATCTGCACAATTTTCTTATAACCTAAACTTTATGCTTAAAAAAAATATTTCTAATATATCCAAATTATTTAAACAAATTCTTTCAATAAAGGCATACTTATACATATTTGAATAGTCAAAGTTTTATCAAATCTTAATAACATAATCTTCAGAAAAAAAACCCCAAAAGTTTGTTGAAAAATTTAATCTCTATATCTTAAAAAACAGAAGAAAGATTCAAAAAGATTTCTTTAGCACCCAAAGAAGAAAAAAAAGCTTTTCATGTAAACAACATTAGAGATGTTTAGTTTAGTTTTAAAAGAAACTTTTCCATCCTTTTCTAATATAAATTTTATCATTCCAAATTCAAAAATTATTATACCCTTTGTAGAGTATATAAAAATTGTATGCAAAATGTTTAGCATTCAAACGTGACCCAAAACAAACCAATGCGATTTTGGCCACTTTGAGGAAGGTAGAGACAGGGAGAAAAGTCGAGGGTAGCAAACTCAACCTCACACATAAAACTCAATTCCGGTCCCAAGGACCTCTCCTCCTACCCCTCCATATAGCATTTCCTATTCTGGCAGTCTAGTCCATATTTTATGGTTTCACATGATTAATCGGCCAAACACTTTGCTCTAACGTTATTTTCATTAATTATGCCTTGATTTGTAGTGGGATATTGTTTAGATGGGTACAGGGGGAGTGGGGAACAAGCTAACTGCCACTCAAAAAACACAGAAAAAAAAATAAGGAAACTTTTCGTCTCATTAGTATCGTTGACATGCCACGCCCATTTAGATGGCGTTGCGGCGATAAGCAGACCAATCTTGTCGACAATAGACCTTGGACTTGGTTGCACAAAACTTGCACAAAAGGTTAAAAACTTTTCTCATTAATTATGGAAAAGCAAAGCAGCACCGAGCAATCGACAAAAAAAAAAAAAAAAAAAATGTGTACGAAAATTTGTCAAGAGCCTTCGTCCTTTAGTTGCGAGAGAGGGTAGAGGGGATACGAATAGCCCTATTTGGGTTCTATTGGCTATTTGTAATTTATTCGGCATTAATTTTTATTTACCAATTTATTAACCCCGTGACTAGACGAAAGATACCATTAGCGATAACAAAGACATATTTTTTTTTGGGGGTTTTTGGGGCTGTTATCAAAACTGTAAAAATATTAAAAACCATTTTTGAAATACCCTTATTAATAGATTCAAATAAATAATAAATAATTTTACAAATCGCTTTTTTGCAAAACTAAGAATAAATATTATGAAAGATAAGCAAATTGTGTAAAAAAATGTATTTTGATGTTAAAAAATAGGACTAGAAGATTAATAATATATATATATATATATAATATATATTTGTTTATATATTTTGTTTATATTTTAGATTTTTTTAAATTTAATTTTTTTTTTCATACAACTAAATTTTTTTTCTTCTAAGCACCCTTATAATTTTTATAATTTTTTATTGTTGTTTTAACACACATTTTTATTTATAGAAACTTAGTAAATCCATGTTATCATCAACTTTACATACTTGAAGAATTGTTTATAAAGTTGTTTTTAATTAAAACGTTGTGATCTTGTCTATATTAACTAATCTCAATTTATTTATTCAATTTACAAAAATGGCAAGCCATGAGCTATATTTAATATATTTTGCTTTCATTAGACTATTATAAATATCTTCAAAAGCTTAATTTTTTTTATGGTTTAATATCTTTTGTTGTTTAAAGAAACGATAAACTGGGTAAAGAAACGATAAGATTGAAATTGCGTTGTGATCTTGCCTATAGATAATTATATCGATAGTTTTTCAAGCTTATTAATTTTACCGTTAATACGACCACGGCGGGCCTCAGCTCAAGCTGTGCATTATTTATTAAATCTTTATTGTGTTTCAATGAAAATATATTTCTATTTATTGTTAAATAAACATTCTGTTCAAAAATACATGGTTTATATTAGCAAGAAGTTTCAATATGATATCGATGTTCAAAATAATTAAGATCTGTACAACATTTTCTTGTTTGCAAAGGGTATGTATACATATACATATATTTTTATATATACAAATATACATACCTTACACAAGTAATTTATCACTGATAATTCCGTATATAAGGAAATGGTAACCGAATGTCAAAAAAGAAAAAAACCAATTTAAAGTAAATTAGCGCAATGCCAATGCTTGTTAAATTGTGTGCCGATAAAACCGCAGAAGCAGGAGCCAAGGGTGGAGTCAACCAAAGCCATAGCAGGTGCGTGTCCTCTAGGCCAAACAAATGTGGGCACAAACCGACTTGGCCAACTTCACACACACACACATATATACATATATATATACACACACACATGTCTGCGGTTGCCTTTCATTCCCTATCAGATCACGTACGGGCGCGTGTTTAACAGTGAGAAGAAATCCCCCCTCTGTCTTTATCCTCTACCCTGTCGCTACTTTTGTCCCCTCTCCCTTACAAAATGGAAGTCTTAAGGCTACCCAAAAATAGTGCAGACGTTGCGCCTTAGAATTTATTGCACGTGGTAAGTTGGTTAGATGTGGGATTGGATTGCAGATTAGACGCCCTGATAGACACAAAATGGTTTTTTCCTCAACTTCCACACAACTTTAGACATGGACAAAAGAATTTATTGCAATGCTAAAGGGAGTGAGAGAGATGAACCGAATAAGGATTGTAACTGTGTCCTGCATGTATGTATGTTTGTGTGTGTGTATGTCCTGCGTCTTGTTTGAATGAAGTTGCCTACTTTTGAGACAATGTAACTTGGATCTTGATGTCAGTTTGCTTGTGACTGGCAAATGGCTTGAAGCAGTTTGGCAAATTTTTTTTAAACAACTTTTTGATTGATGTATGGTTAAAGGGTTTGGATAAAAAAAAAAAGTTGTATAACTACAAGGACTAAGAACAAATTAACTCTTTTCATTTCTTCTTTTCAAATCAATCAGTTTCTTACTGATTTAAGTAGATGTAAGGACATAAAGTTTTTAATATAATGTAAAGTTTATGTATTGAAACTTTGACACTTTAAATTCAACATTTATTCTGTTTAAGATAGAATTAAGATTTCGTAGTTGTATCCTGTATTAAGTAGTCGAAATGTTTTTTAAACTTACCATATAAATTGTTCCATATTTCGCTTGAAATATTTGCTTCATCATCATCATTTAAAAATTGTTAAAAGGTTAGGAATTTTATTTCGTTTTCACTTAAAATATATACAATTTTGAATGATCATTTGTGACTTTGGAAAGAAATGTTTCTAATTTTTACCATTAAATAACAAGATTTTTAAGACCTTTCATTTTCGATTCCATTCAATTCCATAATATTTAAATATGTCTTGTTATTGGGTGTCAGCTGAAAGTATAAATAAATTAGGATATTATATAAGAGAAGTAATAAACTTTTCTCATTTTAGTATGGAGAAATATAGTTATAGGCTTAAAAGCTCTGGCTTTACCATTTCAATTTAGAGTTTATTCTATCTTGCAACTTAATAAGTAAATAAATTATTTAAAAAGCGTCAAGAACGAGAAAATGGTAATAAACTTATTGCTTTTTTATATACATTTATATTAATAATTTTCCCCCAAATTTAAATGAACAAGATTAAACTTATAATTTTAAGATTAACAGATCAATTTTCTAACTAAGAAAAAATAATCGATACAAATTTTTTTTATAATTTAAATTTTAAATTTTTTTCATGAAATATGTGTTCCATTTTTACGTAATTTGATCTGTTTCCCAGTTTCTAGTTTTTTAAGAAAAAGTTGAAATTCAATTAAATGTTGCAGGAATAAGAATATTAATGTTTAATAATAATGATTATGTTATATACTAACGAATTATTTTTAAAATTTAAAAGCAAATAAATATTCAAAAACTTACATCAAACTGAATATTATGTTGAATATCGGTTTCCACATATAACTTTAATGGTTTTTGAATTAACGGAACTTTTCAGTACATCCAAAGCTCTCAAATAAAATTTTTCATCATTTTGAAAATCGATTCCATGTTTAATAGTCAATATTTCTAAATTAATAAGTTTGGCTAAATATTGAAAATTATTGTTCTTGAAACAACAACAATCCAATATGGTTAGTGAACTTATTTGTGATAAAAGTTGAGTATCTTCCTTATCCAGTTCTCTATCTATAATGACAAAATGCTTCAATATCGATGGCTCTATTTTGACTAATGCCTGGAGAAGTATTTTCAATGTGTCTTCTTTTTTTGGTGTGACAATTAAAACTTGAAGTTTTTCAAGTTCATCTGCCTTAAGATTATCTTCAAAATCAATACAACATTCCAATGATTTTAGAGACGGAAGTTCCAAAATATTTGTAAAATGATTATCATAAATGGTTACATTTCTCAGAGCCAATTTTTGAAGATTTTGTGGGTATTTTGGTAGCCTAAGCGGTTTTAGAATTTTACATTTCTCAACTTGTAGTTTTTCCAAATTTGGCAGTGGCAGCAAATATTCAATTTCCAGTAGATCGGAAAGTTGTATATGCAATTTTCTTAAGAATTTTTGTTGCACCACAGCAACAAGACCCTTAATATCTAAAGGATCTTCTGTAATGATCAAACTCTCTAATATTGTATTGATAAATAATGGAAGACTTTGAGACTTTGAAGACTCCTCATGCGATCTAATGCACAGTTCTTTAAGTTGCGGCATATTTGGCAATATCTCCATTTTCATCATAATGAGTAATATACATTCGAGTCTTTGCAAAGACTTAATAGAGGCAATTGCTTTCAAGACATCGATGGTTAATTCGGTTTGTTCTTTAGTCAGATTTTGTAGAACTGATGAAGTAATAAATCCTTGTAGGGCACCATATTTATGTGTCAATTATGTAATCAATTCCTGAAGTTCCTTCAGTTTGGCGAGAATTTCAATATTTACAATATCGTTGGAAAAGCTACATTTTAATTTTTTCAATGATGATATTTCTGCAATTTCCAGCAATTCATTATTATCAATGGTTAACTTGTCGGAAGTGTCTAGATTGTCTAGATTGTCGGCATTTCTTACTATAAGTTCTCTAAGTATCGGAATGGGTTTCGCAGCTAATTGAGCGAAAATTCAGCGAAATTCTTGAATATTTAACAGAAAGTAAAAACAAACTTCCACAAATATTAAAGACATTATATAAACAATAAAGTTTTTTAACAATACATAGAAAGTTGACTATATTGATGTAAAGAATGAAAAGACTCAATAGCCGATGAAGCTCGGTATTTATATACATATTGTGTAGTTTTTTATATATATTTTATTGATCTATATAATCAATTTTTATGTATGTATATTTAAATAGAACCTCATTAGAGATCGAAAACAATTGGCAAATTGTGCTCACATTATCCATGTTTAGAGAAAGAAAATTTGTCGAAATAATTTGGTTATTTAATAATTGGCACATTATGAACAAACTCACAAAGAAATTGAAAATACCTAAATTCAATAAGTTGATAAATTTTTCAAATACTTTTTGCAAAAATTTACTGAAATAACATACCATAGTAAAATTTGGCATTATTATATTTTTGTTTTACTAATTTTTCAAACATTAGTCTTAGTTAATTTTGATCATTATTTTCAATTAAAGCAACTATGGAATTTTTCATTTTTGGCCTCTTAAACACTTTAGTCATGCAAAATTCAAACAAGAAAGTAAAACAATTGGCAAAATGTTATCTAGGGAAATGGATGTTGAGCACACAAAACACACAAGTCAAACAAGTCATGGCAAGTCACAAGCTAGTATCCAAATCTCTAAGGATTTTTTTTTTTTTTTTTTTTTTAAGCTCTCTGGCCACGTTGTGTGAGAAAATCTTTTTAAACAATTTCATCTCTTCATCTTTCTGGTTCATTTTGTTTTGCTTTTGGCTTTGTGGGATGGAGAATGGCAACTTAAATTTTCTTATGGTTTAACTTTTGATTTTTTTTTTTTTTTCGGAGTAAGATTAACAGAGAAAAGATGATGCCACTTTCTCCTCTCTTCCCCCTGTCTTAATTCTGACAAACAGTTGGACCTTTCAACTGACGTGACATTGTTCAGTATAATCTACTTTCAAGTAGCCACAAGCAACACCCATGTCCATGTAATCTCTACTGCTATGAATGTGTGCATGCGTGTGTGTGTGTGTGTGAGTTTGGATGTGTTGGTGTTTGTCCTGGCCAAAGGACAAACTGTAATTTTATGCAAAAGAAAATGCTGCTTGGCAAAGCTTATTTCTTCATGATAATCTGCACAATTTTTGACATTTTCTACGAATAAATTTTTTTTCTCCTACAAAGCACATAAAAAAAGTTTAAGTTATAAACTTAATCATAAAAAAAAAACGAAGAAGCAGAAACAAGCGAAAGTCATCAGCTTAAAAGTTAATGTGATTTTTGGTTAAAACAAAGATTAATTAAAGTTTTATAGTTTTCCAGTAAAGCCAGAAAAGTCTATAAAATTAAACACATAAATACATACAATCAATAAAAATATGTCTTGGGTTTAATAAAATTTATGTTTATCTACTTTTTCTTTCTTTTAAATGTTAATCGAATAAGCCATAGATCGTTATAGAAAAGGTGATTAAAGATTTGGTATAAAACCATTCAAAGTGTTTACAATTTTTAACAGTTTGTCTTTTAAACATGAAGCTAACAGTTGTCTTTTGTTCTTTCGGTAAGTTGCAAAAATCTCAGATTAAAGCTAAAGTTTAGAAAATTGTGTGTTATGCTTAAAGGGATCAATTTTAAAATGTTTGATCTTGAAGTCAACAATTTATTAAAAATTATGTAAGAAAACATTTTAAAATAGTTACGTTGCAAATTAAAAAGCGGAACTAGTAGAAATGTGAAACTATGGAAACAATGGGATGCGGCGTTACCTTGACGGTCAACTTTATCGATAGCTTAACTCAACGCTTTCTTTTTGAAATATTTGCTCTTCTGCTCTTATAAATGAAATTGTTTGAATAAGAATAAAGAAAATAACGATTATATATCCTAAAACTACCTAAAACACGTGTGTGTGTCTATTAATGTAACAAAAGACTTGGATACTTTCATTTAGTTTTCCTATTAATTAAGCTTGAAATAATGTTGTACTTCTCTCATATCCTATATATAGTGCTTATCCTGCTATCAATCACTTCAGTTCTAGCATGGAGCGAAAGTGATCCCATGCCATTTCTATTATCTCGTATTTACAAAAACCAAAAGCAAAAGAATTTATCTAAAATACAGTTACTACCTCAAAGTGTAAACTTTATTGGACCACGACAGGCTACAAGTAGTTCAAATGATGGAGCAGAGCAGGATGACTACGATGATGATTATGCTGAAGAAGAGGAGGAGGAGTACGACAACGATAATGATGACAACTATGCAGACTCCTATGAATGGCGCTGAAGACACATACATATGTACATATGCTATAGATGACATTTATTTATATACTCAGTCATACAATTTGTATATCTTTTATTTAACTCTGCAAGCTGTTAATTAAATTTCAGAATCCTTTTTTTCTTTATGCTATTCATTTAAATTCAACTTGTCGCAGTGTCGCCTCGCCATGCGGTTGGCTTTGGCTTCGTATTCATTGAAAAATCCGCAACTAATTAGGACACGACGAAGGAAGCAGAGCGATGCCGCAAATGCCGTGGCACACGTATTCGAAGATGAGTCCGTGCTTGGCTTTAGGGGCCTGCCATGAAAGAGATAAACTCTGCTCGGGCTGAATGTCGGTCCAAATGGTGGAGACACGAAGAAGAGCTACTACTGACAGGAGAGGATATAGAAGAAGTAGATTTTGCCTTCCAGACAAGCAGGCAACAGAGCAAATAAACAGCCAGACACATGAACAAATTAACAGCAATGCATTAATTTCATCGTAAATACATATATAAGTCAAGGCTTTAAGGCTAGAACAGCAGATAATAACAAAATGATACCGAATTGTGATAGCTTATGTAAAAGTAATTTTAACCTAAAATAAGTGAATGTTGTGAATGATTTCAATCTTTTACAAAACTTTTCCTTTTCCAAATAATTGGCCAATATGATGTTTTCATTTGTCTTTTACATATTTGTTTTTCATTGATTGTATACCTCGAATACCTTGAATTTCTGGAACTAGACTTATTACCGTTTCAACTACTAGAACCTGGCTTATTACCGTTTCAACTACTAAACCTAGACTGAAAGGCACTAGTTTAGGTTACGATTATTAATTACCGTTTCAACTTCAAAAACTGTACTATAATTAGACTCTTTTGAATAGCGATAGATTCGATTAGTTGAGATTGGTTAAGATTGTTCCTTCATCGGAAAATCGAAATTGTAGATTTAACTTTATAAACATTTCTTAAGCTTACATCAAATATTTAAGGAAAATATTGATTATTATTATATAATATTGTATATATACATATGTATATATGAACCACAAACCCGGCCCTAGCTCCAATATTGCGTGCCACACACTTTTAGCTGTGTATAAGAATTAACAAATATGAAACAACATCTTGCCACTACTTGAATTTCTATTTTTATATATATATGAATATTATATAATTTTCATTTTTACATATAAGGAACTTTCTATATACATAACTCTTGCAAACAGACCTACCAGACAATCCCAAAATCTCGTAATCCATTAAATGAATTCAAATACAACTTACAATATTTAAGTATCCTTTTATTACTTGAATTTCAATGAGTTTGAAACTGATATAACACTGAAAGCATTTCATTTCTAACAAATTTCTAAGAGAATTTCTTTTATTTCTTTTCCTTTTTAAGCGATTTCTTTTATTTTTTATTTTTTTTCTCACCTGGCACTTACTTAAACCTCATTAAATGTAAATTTTCCAACGAGTCGCAGACCAAAATCAACGAATGCTTCGCATTCTGAGTTCATCAACAGTTTACGCTTGAGTGCATTTTTCAAGTGGTTAGCCATTGAATGGAGGGAAGAGACATGAATCTGCCATACCTCTCACTGCCACCCACAGGCCAACATTGACACAGCTGAAGTATCTAGACTTTCATACAATGAAACCGAGAAATTGCCCACCAAAACCAAAACCATTTTATATGCATGCTTCTAACTTCTCCCATCTGTACATAATTTACTGTGTGCATCTATTATTTAAATACTAATCAATAGTTTTCGCAAGGTGTCCTGTCCACGACCACTGACTTCATCCTCCGCCTACTTCTCCGCCGACTTGCTACTAAATAGGTGAAAACAATGTGTCAGTCTTTATATTGTTGGGTGGACAAAACGTTGACAGTTGAAATTGTTTTTGTGGTTTCGTTGGTCGTCGTGTCCTTTAATAATTTAGCAAGTTAGTAAAATTTTTCGTATTGCAATCAATTCAAAAGCAATGCACATCATTTATTAATAAAGAAACTTAAAATATTAAGTTAAATCACTTAAATGCTATTTAATAATTCAATTAAATATTATTTCTAAATAAATCAATTTAATGCAAATTTTGAGCAATTAGATGAGTTAGGTGAGACATGAATTGCTGGCAGGCAACATCGTTCAACATTGTTTTCTTAATGAAATCTAATTTTTGAGATAGTATTCATTCAAGATACATTCTAAGAATCGGACTCACTTATAATAATTTAAAAATAGTTGTTGTTTTTTCACATACTACTAAAATTTGAATATAAGTTAAAGTTGTGCCAGTTGCTACCATAAATCTTAGCTTACTGGTTTTAGAATTGCAAAATAATAAGATTCTGATGCATTGATTCAAGTTCAAGTTTTTCCTCCTTTCTAATAATATACAATGATACATATTACTTAAGCTTAGAACTAAAGTTATGTAAAGTGTTTACTTAGCTTTTTGTTATATTAAATTCAAGTTTAACAGGGGGTCTATTTGATTTCGAGCTTAGTTTATACAAATATTTGAGCTTTGTTTAGAAAAATAGGTAATAAAAACATACTTCTGGATGTTCATTCAGCATTCTAATAGTTTAGGGTAGATCTGGCATTAAACGTTATTTTTTGCTATACATATATTTAAAACTTGAATTCCCATACTTAGGAAAATCAAGTACCACTTTTCCGGATTCCTGAACTTTCTTAATTAACAAAATTTTAAAGGTTTAAAAGCTATCCTTTAGCTATTTATGGTTAGTTTTGTTTGTTTTAATCTGGTTGAAAATTATCAATTTAAATCTATATATATAAAAATGAATGTTTGTCTGTATGTCATCAATGAACTCAAAAACTACTGGACCGATTATTATGAAAATTGGTAAATACATATATGTATTTTTCCAGGGAGAAGGTTTGTATAATATGTTCTCTAACGTCACTCGCCACCAGGTGGCGCTGTGGAGTATCATATTCTGCCCTGTTCAACTGATTGTCATAAAAATTAATATGACCTCTTGCGGTAATCTTCAGGGAAGTTGATGAGCATAAGCCCATGACGGTTTTTGTGTTAATACTACCAATTTTCGAACGATGACTCCAATAAATTTGTAGTTAAGACTATACTTGGATAGCTCATGACTGAGTGAGCCAAAATGAATGGCTCACTAAACTGAGCCACTGAGCTGGTTCGTTCAATATGGCTCAGTTTGCCTCACTAGTTCGGTTTGGCTTACTAGCTCATTTTGGCACACTAGTTCGCAAAGTGAATTCATGAGCTATCTGCAAGTGAGCCACTTCGAAAAAAATAACGAGTTAGCTGCTTTTACCCAAGTATAGTTAACACAGAACAACGTATGTCGTCTGTCCACTAGTATACTTATAAATAAATACTTAAAAAAAACATGCTGCTTAAATGTTTTGACCATCCGTTCATAATGTATTCATGGTTGGCTGGTTTTTGATCTACTTGATTTTGAACCATTTGGACAGGTTTTTTTCTGAGGGTAAGTACTTATTGGTAACTATATGTTTGACGAAGATTTAGTATCATTTTAAGACCAACAACGCTAAAAAAAATAACATAAATTTTTTTTATCTCTCAAAACTAAACATTAATTAAAAACGTAAATCATAATAGTTAACTGAATGTTAAACTAAAACATTTATTATATAGAATAATCATTACGATTCAGAATTCGATCTTTGTATGTTTATTTCTTGTTTCCCTTACGTATTTAATCATATATTTTGGAGTTCTCACTAAACATTTTATTGCCAAAAAAATTGGTTTGAATTTTAAAAGGGGAACTTTGGGAACTTCTCTTGTCTTGGTTATCTAATACGAAACACCAAATGAAATACTTTCAAACAACCACATTCTCAGCATGTAGACTAATTAAAGTGACACAGGAGCCACACCACAACTCAGTGTCGGTTCTCGGGGAAAAGTGCTTCAATTTCAATCCTAACGCGACACCTGGCAAAAAGTTCCCTTCTTCTTTTTTTTTTTTTTCTTATTTTGAAAACAGTTGGAAAATGAAAATCTGTGTGCTTGGCAGTCGCTTGATGTAGATTGAATTTGGTTGGTAAACGAGTTGCGGCGGCGACAACTTTTATGCCAACTGTCATTTGCCAGGGTAAAGGCAAAACACCACAAGAAAATACTTGAAATTAAATTTGTAGCTTTTTAATTAGACACTCACCTGGACGACTAAAGATCCAAATGCTTGCCCGTTGTATCTAGGCCGTTGGCAGGCATCATTATTGGTAATTGCAGCAGGTCACGAATATGTTCAGACGACTTTTGTTTAGTGTGATCAATTTTGGGATAATGTTGACTATCATTCCCCCCGGATCCACCCAACCATCTTTTGTATGTCTGTTCTGGTTGTGAGTTTAAGAACTTGTGAAAAGAAATGGGCAAATTTTGCTGCAGCATTTCGGGGGCATAGTCCTGCGGCCTGGCCTGATGGAAGGCCTGAGTGTGCACTGCCCACACTCCCAGTGCCTGAAGGCAATAGCCAAGTATCATGTCATCTGGCGCATTCGCTGTCGGACAACTGCAGTGTTCCACAATGAGCTTGACCAGCGGCAGACTGAATACAATACCAGCTCCACCTGTATGATAGTTGAAGCCATCCGGTGCATACAAACGATAGCCATAGCGTTCGCCCACATAGATGTGCTCCGTATGATTGTAGCAGCTCAGCAGGGCGCTCAACCGAGGTACACTGGATGCAGGCAGGAGTATGGAGGGGGCATGAAATGGCGAAAGAGAGCGAATTACCATTGCAGGATGAGTGCGATTTATCAATAAAAATATTTTTAATTGAATGCCCCGTCATGCGTTTAAGCCGGAACAATGAAAAAAATATTGGTACATATTGATAGAGATTGAAATATTTAGGATCGACTAGATGATACCCATGATGTGATAGAAATAAGAAAGGGAAAGTAGTAATGGAACAATTCTAAAAGTAAATTTTATTAAGAGAAACATTATCCTAAAATGTAAGCAAATCTAATTTGTTTTTCTAAATATTAAATATTAATTTAAGTTTTCAAATAAAATTTATGACTCTGAATTTTTCATTTTGTAAATTATAAATATATTTATTGCTTTAATTTTATAATTTTTAACTTAATAGAATGTTGATAAGTCTATAAACAATAAAAGTAATTGAGTTCGAATATAAAAAAAATTAAAAGTAAACCTAAAAATTTTAAAATAGGTATTATAAATTAAATAATTTAAAAGTAAATTTAAAAGCCTTAAACTGTTTTTTACTTCCTAAAATATCATAGTAAAAGATAATAACTCTAATATGGATTCTTTTGTTTTGATTTTTTTAGTTTTCATGATATTCTAAAAAGATAAGAATCGATTTTTCATATTAAAGTATTAGTATTCTATTTCTAAAAGTCTTTCGAGGTCTGTTTAAATACTCAGACTACTCAAATTAAATTTTAAAACAAATATTTTTTTAATACTTTTTTGTTTTAAAACTCATACGAAATGGGCCATTCTTTTATCCAAAATTTTTAAGAGGTAACAAAAGAAATTTGGCGATGGAAACAAAAAACTTGTTTGCTTGTTTAACGGCTTATATATAGAGAACAGAAAATGTATAAATAAAAATGGAATATTTGATTTAAGATTATCATGCTTAATATATATGTATATATATATGTATGTATACCCTTTTTCTATTATTTGTATAATCCACCAACTGAACCACTCACCTTAGCAACGTATCATCATCGACAAGCATCAGCCAGCGTACAGGTATGTTCATTTGTTCGTTGATATCCTTGAGGGATAATTGTAAAATTGCCAATGTTTTGGAACAATGTCCAGTCGGTACATTGGGTATCCCAGTGCTGATTGTCGGTATGCCGGAGTCTGTTGCGGTTTAGGCCAGAAGAGAATGTGAAGGAAGAGATAGGAATCACAAAGTCAAATCAATGAATATTCAATATGTTGGACTACACGATGAAGGCAATTGGGGAATGACAATAAGAGGAATGGGGAGGTAAGGATATGTTTTGTTTGCCCTGTCACTCCGCCTCATCGTGTTTTTGTTAATGCGCCACGCACACACAGACACACACACACACACACACAGTAAACACACACACAAAACCATATCTCCTCTCCCACTTCTTCTCTTCAATTTGCTTTAATTGGCCTCATTGTCATTATCATCATCATCATCCTTACTCATACTCACCTGCCATATCACTATAGTATCTACGGTTCATGGCATCGATAGCCCAGGTGCGTTCAATGACTGGTATACGCTCCTTATGGAATTTTGCACAAGTTTTGATTGCAAAATAGATATGCGAAGCTGTTGTATGCACCTATATGAGTTGTGGCAAGATGTTCGTGGTAAATGGGGGGGAGGGGAGAGAGAGGAAAAGCAGCAAGAGAAAATCTAGTTTGAAGTTGATTGAGAATTTATGGCAATAGGTTTCAAATGCTAATTGCTTAGGCAGAATTCTCATTCCCTCCATTGCCTTACCGTTTGGACTTTAAAATTTCAAGAGAATAGAATTTCCAATGTCCATTTATTAGTATGAAAATCAAATTTTTAGCAAAGTTATTTACACATTTACATGTAAAAAAAAAAAAAATATGATTTGTTAGATTAAATTTTTAGGATTTTTAATTTTTGTTCTTTTTCTGTTTTCTTTTAGTTAAAGGAATCTGGAAATTCCATCCCAACATTAGTTTCCAGAAGTTTACAAAAAAAAAAAAAAAAAAAAGAAGAAGAATATATACGTACACAGTGGTTTGAATTCCCGGTGGTTACACTAGACGCCGTCAAAGGCGGCAGCATAGTCAATGTGGTGTCTCGTTTTGCATGCATCACGCAATCCATATCCTCCTTTGTTCGCTTCTTCGACATCTCCAAGGATGGCGCCGTGGGACATATGTAGGCAGCACTTTTCAAAATTATTTTCCGCTTCAATATGTCGCCATCGTTCCTCTTTAGCTGCTGCATCCTAATGTAAAAGTCATCATCATCATTTTCATACTCATTTGCAGTGTCCCCATCAGGTGTGAAATTATCGAAAATGAATCGCGCCAACTCGTGTGAAGCATCAATGGCGAATTCACTATGCCTGGTGGCATTCTGTGCATTAAGAGCAACAAGTCCGGCCAGACTGTAATATGTATGTAAATGTACGTTTCATTATGAATTATGGGCCAACAGCCCAACCAGCCAATCCAGGCATCTTGCAAGGGCCACACGACAAGGACAATGACTTACCTACGTAGCAGGTGACCTGTAAAAACTAAGCCCGCACTAAGCATGGGATATGGAAACCATTTTGGATTCTTATAGTATGCAAAATGATGCACAATGGTGGCCTCCGAATCATACAAGGCATGGCCATAGTAAGCTAACTGTATAAAGAAATATTAAGAAAATTTATATAAATTATAACTAGGAAGATGTAAGAAAAGGAAATTGTAATGGTCCTAAGACATAATGATGCAAATCCTATTTATTAATTTAAAATTTATATTTAAAATTTATTTAAAATTAATTAGATTCTTTTTCCAAACGCCTTTCCAATATTTCTACTCATTTTTCTTTAAAACTAAAACCAAAAAACCAGAATAAAAATGTGAAAAGATTATAGAAAAAATAAATAGATAGAGTCTATCTATCTGATAGACATATTGGTTCCTTATTTTATTTATATAGCTAATCCAGTTAAACGTTCAGACAATTTTAAAGTTAAAGAATTTTAGAACATACAAAAAATTTAAAAATATTTTTCTTACATAATCCTATAAGCCAATTTATTCAATGATTTGTAACAATAACTTCAATTGAACTGATTTTAAACAAACTAACGATTTTGCTAGGTTGAGAATTTTGAATTTACTTACTTCTTGGGAATTCTGTTGCTGTAGTTGCTCAAGCAATCCAAGCAGAGAGGACACGTGCGTATCGTGCTGACACCAAATAATCCATTCCGTGTCCGCATTTAGGAAACGTGTCTGGCTTAGCAAATTAGGCAATGAGTCCAATAATGTCCAATAATTGAATAGTTCATGCATTATATGAACTTTGATGACATAATCTCCAGGGACTGCACCGCTGGACAATTTCATTTGTTGCTGCTGTAACCGCAAATTTTTCTCCAAAACGAAACAATTCTCATGATGCTGAAGCGGATACGGGGGACAGGATATAATCAGAAGCACTTCACTACCATTACTCGAATCGAAGCTTAAGCTTAGGAAGAGCCAACAAAGACTCAATACACAAGCACTCCAATTCATAATGAAAAATTTGTTATAATTTTTATTTTTAATTGAATTTTTCTACATTTTTTGAACACGAATTTTCTAAAATTATTGTTTAAGCACACACCAACCACACACGTCTGTCTTAATGAAGTTGCGAAAGCGTACTGAAGGCAGCTGTTATTTCAGTTTTGGCGCAAATGACCAGCGACTTACCAAATTCTTGGGTGATTTTTTGGTGGGCGGACGGTTCTTCCTGTGCGTAGTCTGAATGCGCAAGCGCTAAGCCAGCGGTACATTTTATGAATGAAGTTTGAAATGGAAATGCAACAAGTTATCAAATTGCTTGAATGAATCTTTATACACGAAATAATTCTTTTCATATGTCGAAACATATCGCTTATTTATAATTTCCAAGAAACACAATGATAATTGTTATATTTATATGTTTAAATTGTTTAATATTTTGATTTTTTGTTAATATTTTTCTTATTGTGAATACATTTGGAATAGCTTTCCTAGGTCACATCGAATAGATATACACATTATATAAATATAATTAGTAATGTTTACTGATAATGAAAAAAAAAAAAATACTGGTTAATGCATAGGCGAGGCCAGTCGCGTTGTTGTTTGCATATTATTGCTACGATTATTCGATTTCAGTCGCAACTCATTGACATGTTTAAATAGTTGATCCTGTTTCGAAAGCAACTCCTTGGTACGTTGACAACCATGTTGAGGAGCACACAGTCCAGGATTCCACCGGCAGTACAGACCCTTCCATAAGCGTACAGCACGAACACTAGCAATGGGTCGCAAAACCAATTCAGCTCCATGTGTGAAAGATGGGAACAAAGGATTTAAATACTGATCCAAAGACGAGTTGATGTGCGTCCACAATGAAGTGGTTTTGTGCTTGAGATCTGAAATATAAAGGCAGTATAAAAAGATTTTCCCATACCAAAAGCATATTTTATCTTACCTTCTGCCACTCGTTCTGCTTCGGTATTGCAAAGGAAAGTACCAAATCTACACGAATATAGATGATCCACAATGGTAATGAGGAAATGCTCATTGAATTCGAAGGCATTGCTAAATTGTTGGCTAACTTGCCACACACTATCGATGAACTGCAGAAAAACGGGTGAACGATCAGCGTCGGAATGTTTATTGTCACCGTGGCCAATACGCTGCTGGAATTTGTGACCAAAAGATAGCCATTCCTTCTCGATCAATACTTCAAAACCTCGCACTGTGCGATAATGCGGATCTAGCAGCAGCATTGAGAGAGCCGTCAACTGGGCCGTGCGATCCCACCCATCGGAGCAATGGACCACCACAGAGGTGCTCATGGTTTCCACTTTATCTACTATGCGTACAGCACCAGCCAAAACACATCTAATGTGCTTTAGCCACAAAGTGCTGTCAATTGCCGTTTGCCATTTAGAGTCGTCAGTAGTCGGGTAGCAGGCCTCCTTCACTTTTCGTAGACTTTCCCGCATCACATGAATATTGTGGATATCAAGAAAATTGATTTCTACATTCTTATACGCATCCTCGGATTCATAGCCGCCGCCTTTGGCCTTATTTGCTATGGCATTGGCGCTGGGACGAGCATCCATAATGGTCAGCTTATCCGATTGGGCATTTGCCTCCATAATGTAACTCAGATAAGTCTCATCATCTGCATTCCTCTTGCCACTGACTCCCACTAAAGGCTGCGAGCAGCGAGTAATGGTGGCCTGGGTGCGAGGATTCATCCATGAAAGTACAGGCAAACGGCAACGCGAACGAAATAGGGCCACCCGGCGTAAAATGTCATCTGAGGCAGCCTTTGGTACAGCCCAGACTGCCGGATAGCTATCGCAAATGGCATACGACTCATTTATCTTAGTTGCCCTCCACATGTCGTTGGGGACACCAAGGCGACGCAACTCAGCTAACGGTTCATACACTGCCCAGCCATCCCAGCCGCCAGCGGCAGCAGATCCAGCTCCAGCAGCCCTTGCCGCTGCATGGGCAAATGCAAATAGCCGTCCACTGTAAGATAATGGGAAGGCGTTCGCCTGGAGTTTCTCAAATACCGTACGTCGTGAATGATTCTGTTGCTTGTGGGCAAAACGTAAATTCCTCATATCTTTACAAAATATCTCGATGCCATAGGAATTCTCGCCTCGCGAAGTAGCACCTCCAATCTTTTCCACCCTAGCTATCACTCCCAGTGGCACATCGACTACCACAGGCAGTTCCTGATCTCGCAGAGGCAATGAGCGAAAATATAAACGATAATTGGTTATGGTCAGGGCTCCGAAAACCGGTCCGCGATAGGGACACACATAGGTCACATCGTTCTTTTGGTCTTGATCTTCTTCACCGTCCAAGTAGGCAAAGGGCGTGTCCCTAAGAACACCATTCTCAATGCCGCCCGAACTCGACTTGGAGCTGCTGTCCAGGGAATTGCTGCTTGCAGTTTTTGAGGCCAATTTATCGGCCAGACTCGATGTAGGATCCATTGTTGATAATGGAAATAAATTTTAAAATTGGCTGTTTCTTTGTTATTTCGCTTATTTAAAGCTCTTATCGATGTTTTTTTTTTATTATAATTTTAAGTCTGAAAAACAATCAGCAATTAGTGATGGCAATTCGTGTGTTTAGAAAAATACCAAAATTTAGTGTGACCGTCAATATGCAGTGGCGCCTGACAACGACACATTACAAATTATAGCAAAAGTTAACGCAATTTCAAAGAATGTTTAATTGTTTATATGTTCATATATGTTCAATTAAGCAAAGCAACCGTATCTTTCAAATGTAAATTTAAAACGCTTTTAGAAATCAGATCAGATATTTTCAACAGTTGAACTGAAACAGTTAATCTACTGTTTGTTGGTATCGTCTTTAAGCTTAGATCGTATTTTTTCATCTACAGAAAATAACGGACCATGTCCAGGTACTATATAATCACACAAATTGGCGATTCTGCTGCGCTGTAAACGCTGCTGTTTTTCATCTTCGCTGCCGGCTTCCATCCAAATGTTTTCATCCTCCACGTCCTCGATTCGTTCAAAAAGATCGCCTGTAATGGCAACTTTTCCAATTTCTGAGTTATCTACAATCACAGAGACACAGCTCAAGGTGTGGCCAGGAGTACGTTGCACCACCACTTCACCATATTTGTCCAATTTTAGTTCCTCCATTTCATTGTCACTACCAAAGTGATCAAAGTAGAGATCCCGATGTGAGGCACAAGCTCCAACTAAATGAAGGCGAGCCTTTTGAAACAAATAATTGCATCCAATGTGATCGGAATGTCCGTGAGAGCAGACAACTATGTGTATATCATCTGTCTGCAAACCGTGTTGCAAAAGCAAAGATTTTAAATGTTCTCCATCCCATGATGTCAGTGTGTCAACAATAATGTTGGTGCCATCTCTGCAACGAATTAGTGTGGAAGAGCAGTTGGCTCTCATCGCGTTGGGATTGATTTCATCTGTGCGGGAGTAGCCAACTTGGAGTACGGAAACTTTGTTATTAGAATTTGAAGATGCCATTTGAACTAAAAACAATTTTAGTGCTGTTACTTTAGCCTTTTTAGAGTTCCTAATACAATGATTAAATAGTACTACACCAATATAAAATCTATAAGGTCGAACAACTAAAATTTCCGAAAGGTGCCAAATGAATTTATCACTAAGAAAAACTATATTTAATTTAGCATTCTAACTTTTTTGACTTCTATTTAGAAAAGAACAGTTGGCAGCAACAGTTTTGTGAATCAGCTGTTTACAAATGTTGATGTGAACAGCTGTTTACCCTCTAGCTTTCTCACGTTTCAAGCTATAAAGGCTCAAGTTATGTTTAATTTTTAAAAATATTTCTAAATAGATCAACTACTGTAAACTATGTATATAAATTACATGCACCGTGGTCAATGGAAATACCTGCAATATTTACTACAGATACATCGCCTGCAGCTAATGCGGAGACATATCTATCTGGAAACGGCAAACACCACTGTAAAACAAATACAACAAAAACAGAAACTGCCGGCACTTTTACTGCTTGGCCAATCTAAGCGGTTGTATCAAATAGGAAAGGATAATGAAGACCCGTTATGGCAGCGTCTTCGAGATGACACAGTGACACTGGAGCTACCTCAGGTTTTAGATGGACTACCCAATCTCTGGCTTCAAACTCAAAATATGGATGAGGCGGGCAAGTCAGATTTGAGATCAAATGTTGTGAGAAATATTCTACCTTTTTTAGAACAGAATAATCGGATTTATCAAATGAGTGTGGATGACTTGAGTAGTTGTTATTTATATCTAAGAAAGATTCATATACCGAACAGTAATTTGACTCTGGAGAAGATTCTTACGCAAGGACTACGCCTTATTGAAGATGGTTTACATAATAAACTCATATCATTAACATCTCTCTCTCGTTTCGCCGTGGGAATTAATTTGGAACGTGACTTCTTTACACCTTTGGTGTGTAGAAACTTTATGCCTCATTTGGAAACGCACATTCGACAATGTCAGACAGAGGATCAAGTCCGTTTACTGGCAACTTGTATTTTCCAATTGCATCCGCTAATTGATCAGGAATCAATGCAGACGTATAAGGAAAAAGTATATGAACTAATACAAAACAAAACGCTGAGTAAATTTACTCCTAGAGCTTTGATAAAAGTTTTACATATGCTGAACGTACCTGTGTGGTCGCAACATCACACTCCTCTGAGAAGGGAAATTATGATCACCCTAACTCCTTGTCTGGGAGAACTGGAACCAAACGATCTAAAAACTGTTTGTCGTACATTTCTCCATCACCAAGAACCTGCCGATATGGTAGGTCCCCTTAAAGAAGCTACAGAGAAGATGCTGGAAAAGGAGCTTACACCAGATAATCTCTCTTGTGTTGTGCCCTTTACCTTGCCCCAACAAAGGGATAAATATCTAACACAGTTTAAAACATTGCTCTACTCGGATCACTCCTGGTCTCTACCCAATACGAGTGGATATCTTTTCAGCATCCTACGGACATTGAAAATCTCCGATTTGCAGCATTGTAACACCTATTGGTCATATGTTGTAAAAGAATTGGACTCATCGCCACAGGAGCGAACCCATTTAAGATTCTTGAAGCATTGCCAACGTTATATGAATTTTAATAACAATCTTGGTGGAACCTATCGTCATTACGAAGTGGAGCGCAAACTAAGTCGCATGTGCATGGAGGTTATTGAGGATGATATTGCAGGACGATTGCCTTCAAAATTTGCCCGCATGGCCTCATTTGTATTGGCGTATGGTCAAACTCCGTTTGCATGGAAAAAGTTTCCCAATATATTGTTAAGCAAAATATTAACAATGGCTCCACAATTCGATATACAGGACTGTTTTTTGCTTAGTCGTGGCATGCAGGTTGCCAGTGAGTTGAGATTTCGTTACAATGTGCCACCCCTTATGAACATGCAATTATCCACAATTGATAGTATACTCATTGGTTGCTCAGAAAGGCACTTGGAGGAGGAGCCGTTAAATGCCAGTGATTTGAGCGTCATTGTACGGACTCTAAGTCATCGTAAGAGTAAGTATTGATTTGATTCAAATTTTATACCAGTTGAAGTAATGCATTCCTTATCTTCTTCACAGCTCTGAAAAACACGCAGGTCTATAATAAAGCTCTTGCTCTCTACAAGACGCTCGACTGCAATGATCTTAGCTCTCGAGTGGTGCGAGATATGGCATATAATTTCAATGCTTCGCACTTCTTTGTACCTGAAATGTTGGATTCTATGTTTGGTTACATTGCCCAGCAGCATCAGCACATTACTGGCGATACAGTGGAGAAGGTTCTCACCTGTTCCTACAATCTAGGCTATACACCGAATTCGATGGAAGCTTTGGATTGTGCAGCAAATGTTTTGTTGAGGTAGATCTTTAACTAAAATCCAAAATATCGTAAATATATTTTTATGGCGTTTTTTATTTGCAGAGACTTTGATCATATGAGTGGGCTTAGTTTAATCCAGGCCAGTCTAGCCTTATGCTTTTACAAAACAATACCCGAAGAATTAATCAATAAAGTATTCTGCGTTAAGTTCATACAAAGAATTGAAGATGAAATACAATTATGCTATTCGAAGGCTACTTACCCAGAGCGAGTCCTTAATCAGGTTATGCAACTAAATCGCACAGTCTGCCTGGATATGCCTGAGGCGAATGTTCCCTGGTTTCAGCAAAACTATGTGGAGGCACAAATTAGTAAAAGTATAATATTTGTTTATTGTTTTTGTTAGAATATGTATACAAATTAATCATTTTTATTTTGAATTCGTTTTAGAACCGGTTCAATCGACTGCATTTAGTAAAGAAGTGCAACAACTGCTACAAAAAGTACTGAAAAATGATGAATATTTTCGCTGTAATCACACAACACCTTATGGCTATCAAATTGACTTTGTGATACACTTTGACAAGAATCAGAAACTGTTGCCAACTGTACCCGTGGAGGCTACTATGTTAGATCGCATCACCAAGTAAGTAATTCTAAGATAATGATTATAAACTAAGCATGTATATACAAATTCTTTTCTTTTAGAGTTGCCATTTTGTTACTTAAATTGGATTCATTTTGCGAAAATGATTTGACAGCCTTACGTGGCCCGGAATCGTTGAAGATCAAACATCTGGAAATGATGGGTTATAAGGTGTTACATATAAACGAACACGACTGGAACTCAAAATATATGAATGTCCCGGGTGCTAAAACCAATTATTTGAAATGTTTGTTACAAATTTCCCACTAGATAGTTGTTAATACCTAAGATTTAATTGTACAAATGTTAAATAGTTTCTTAAATTTATAAGCTTGTTAAAATGAAGTATCACATTAGCTTACATTTAGATACTTTATATATTATACAATGTTGCATTCTGACGTTTGACTTCTTCGACTGAACAGTTAACCATTTGTATAATTATTTGTGTACAAATATTTGTAACGGTTGCAAATTGCTATAACTTTATTAACGCAAAAAGAACAAATACTTCTTCTATTTAAGGTTTATGTCATGATTTCCTTTTTATTAGTAGATTGTTATACTTTGTATAAAAATGTAGATTCTTAAAAATCGGATATAGCATAAATGCATATTGTATTCCTGTATATGAATACGACTTTTGTTTCTATTCTTCGTTTTGGGCACACCAATTGTAGGCATTATTGAACATCAATTGCCATGGACTTTCTGATTGGGTCACTGGAACTTCGAAATTGGGTGGCACATATGGCCATTGATACATTGCACTGCAACGTTCGGGATGCGGCATTAAAGCTAAATGACGGCCATCAGACGAACAGAGACCAGCAATGCCCTGTGGACTACCATTGGGATTTAAGGGATATAGCTCAGTCGGTGAACCCAAATCATCCACATATTGCAAAGTGATCAATTTATCTTCTTTCAACTTGCTGAAAAGTCTCTCCTCATCGCGGAAAGCAAAACGACCTTCACCATGGGCAACCCAACAACCGAGAATAAGATTGTGCATGTTTTTCAACATAATAGAGCGATTTGGTGGAATTTTCACACTCGACCAGCGGCATTCGAAACGCTGTGAACGATTATGAAGTAAAGCCACTTCAGGATTTGGGCCATTTGAGGGACCTACAAAGCCAATTAAAGTCATCAATTGGCAACCATTGCAAATGCCCAAGGAGAAGACATCTGGTGATTGCTTAAAAGCTTCGAATTGATGCTTAAGTTTGGGACTGTGAAGTATATTCGCTGCCCAGCCTTTTGCTGAGCCCAGGGTGTCTGCATAACTAAATCCGCCGGGGAAGATCAAGCCCCGATACTGGGACAAATTGGTAAGTCCTGCAATAAAAAAAAATTTGAGATTCTTACATTTATATATATATTTTTTATTCGTACCTTCCAACAGATCCGACATTGTCACATCATGTACTTCAAAATTAGCTCTAAATAGGCTGGCCATCATCTCCCGTTCACTATTGACTCCTTCTTCGCGTAGTACAGCTACCCGAATGGTCTGTGTTACGCGAGCCAGTATAAGCTCTGACTGAAGATTTACAGGACCCTTATATTTGGGTGGTTGACGATAGTCTAGGCTATTAAATTCGTCTTGGGCACATTCAGGATTTGCTTGAATCTTCTCAAGCTCATAACTGGTGCGTTCCCATTGCTTATAAAGTACGCGCAAAGTTTTATCCAGTAGTGTGGTTGACGCATTTTTCGTTATTGTGATCTGGGAATCTAGACCGTATCCCATAGTTTCACCGAGGTAATAATTGGGCACTCCGGCCTCTTGATAAATGGAACGCACTTGTTTTAAATCCGTTTCAAGTATTTCTACGACCCAACCACATTCCTCAGCGAAAAGCAGGGCCAACTCAGGACGTTGTATTTTGACTGCAGCGGCATCGTAGTTTACAAATTTAGTTAAGGGTTCTGTTAAATCGACATCCAGGCCAGACAAACCACCGATGGCCATCTCCAAAAGGCATGTCAATAAGCCACCATCGCTTATATCGTGGCCAGCGAGCAAGAGACCTTTACCAAGCAATGTTTGCGTAACAGCAAAAGCTTGACCCAAAAGATCGCTTCTGATTAAATTGGGTGATTCTTTGCCCTGCTGGGCATAGGCCTGAGCCAAAGCGGAGCCGCCCAACCGTAATCGATCCTCTATGACGATCCACAGTAAAGAGGTTTTTTTACCCAAGCCAGGACCCTTCAAATCGGGAGTTACACGCACTTTAACATCCGGACACGGGGCGTACGTAGATATAACCAATGTTCCAGGTGACTTAATTGTCTCCCCATCGACTTTGGCAGCCATAGACAGGGAATCCTTGCCACCGTCAATGGCAATGTGAAGTTCTTGAAGAATATTACACAGCTCTTGGCAAGCATCGAACATTTTGGCTCCCTCGCCAGATAGTTTGGCTGCCCACATCCAGTTCCCAGAGCATTTAACATCGGCCAATTCACTGATTTTGACGAAAACCAAATTACTTAAAGCTTCAGCCACACACATTCTCGCCATGGCCGCTGGATCAAGCAAACCCTTCAGAGGTTGGCTACCAATCGATGTAGCTATGCCAGCCTGGCTAAAGTGCGACACTGTGGTAAGCGCGTAATCTGCTAGGGGTGCTTGCAAGGGACCCACACATTGTTGTTGCGCCACCAGACCGGTGACACAACGATCCACCTTGTTGGTAAGGAATCGTTTACTGCCCACAGATACCAGACTAAGAACCCGTTCCAGGGCGTCGCTTAACCGCAGATCCTTGGGGAGCTCTAGTTCCCTTAAAGTAATCTTCTCCCGATTCAACTCGTACCTTCTTTTCGGCATATCACCCAGGACATGTTTTAATTCCAGATCAAATGGATTTGGTCCTGGCCATTTGGTACTTAAAGCCGTATCCACTTGTCTAGGTGCCTCTTTTTCTACCAACGTAACACGACCATTTCCTGTTACAATGCCAACAAAGCTAATGGGACATCTCTCACGCATGCAAATCCTCTCGAGTAGTTCTCGATGTTCCGGCTTGCAAAGAATGGCATTATTTTCTTGATACTCCGCACCCCAAAGTTCCAGAGCCGTGATAGTTGGATCACCCAAATTAAATTCCTTGGAGAAAATAATAGCACCCGCAAAACCTGGTTCCACAAGTTCCTTTAACACATTACCATTGCCTCCTGCGCCCTGGTCGTGTATAGCCAAAATAGGATTGCGGTCTCCCAGTTCCAAGCAGGCACGAACCACACGATTGAGTTTGTTTTCCATTTCTGCATCACCACGCTGCACTGCATTAAAGTCCAATTCGGCATCACCAGAACCTTGAACTTCCACTGAACTGGCTGCACCACCGCCAACGCCAATCCTATACACAGGTCCACCAATCTTGGCCAGCAATTGACCCCGCTGCGGTGGCAATTTCTCACGCATTGAGGCAGGCATAGTGCCTAGTCCACCGCTGAACATAATGGGCTTCACATACTCATCACGAACGGTACCGGACGATGAAGCAGCAGCACTTGGAAGTCCATAGGACAGAGCGAAACCAGAGATCACCGGCTCACCAAATTTATTTCCGTAGTCGGAGGCACCATTGCTGGCCTCGATTAACACTTGCAGAGGAAGGGCAAAGGAACTGGGATACTTAAAACCAGTTGGCTCATAAGGTTGCGGATAACCTAAGGATAAAAAGAAACAAAAACAAATATTTCAAATTGCTTTGATAATCAAGCGAAGGGAATAAAGGAGTTTTTCTATTCTGAATTGGTGGAACATACACAGACATTCATAATCTGGTGAGGAATTTACGGACTCACCTGGTATATGAAGAGCGCCCACACAATATCCAGCAGTACCTGCTATTGGAATACCACCACGACCAACGCCCTGCACATCTCTCAGTCTGCCACCTGTTCCTGTGGTAGCGCCACTGAATGGAGCCACAGCTGTTGGCATGTTATGCGTCTCGGCGGTAAAAATCAAATCCGATTGCACACTTTGTAGACCAACAGATCCGGGCAAGGCTACCATATTTGGTTGCAAAGTATCGTGCTTAAATCCTTGTATAGCACTGCTATTATCACTGAATTTAATGGTATTGTTGGGATTTGTATGCTCTTGAGTGTCCATAATCATGCGTATCAAGGACTTTGGTTGTTCCTGGCCATCGATGATCATGCGGCCACGAAAGAACCAATGCCTCGAATGTTCACTGTTACTCTGGGCACAGTCAAAAAGCTCCACAGTCGTGGGATTACGTTTCAGAGTTTCACTAAATAACTTATAATAGTAATCCAAATCAAAGTCGTTAAAAGCCAATCCCAGCTCTTGGTTAATTCGCTCCAACGCTGGTCTACCCTCTTCCAAAAGAGGAACAAAATGCCAAGGAGATTGATGGCTAGGCAACTGCTCATCGAAGCTCTCCTTGGGAGTGTTTTCACAAGAGTAAAGGCACTGGGTCATGCGATCACTCAAAAGAGAGACAAACTTAGAGGAGTCCCCGACTGTACAACCTTGATAAAATGTAAGCAAATAGCGTGTAGAAGCCTCCATGCGGCGTACTTCTTTGTAACCCAAATTGTGAAAAATATTAACACAATTCGTCGAGTAGGGAGTTGAGAAATTGAAACGTGGTCCAATTTCCAATAAAATTTCATGTCCATTACTTTCCGAAGCAATGAGACTTGGCACTTTAGTCAGTCCTTCGCCACTTTCCATGGGTTGTTTGACCAGCCAAATGAGTAGCTGTTCCAAGGATAGAGCATGCTTCACTTCCTTACTATATTCGAGATGATAGCAACGTTCCATTCTTAGTGTAGCAACTTGCGAATCTTCAGCTTGAAGTCGCCTTAGCACTCTCTTCTGTTCGGCTTCATCGAAGGCCTTCACATCATAGTAACGTAGAATGGCCATATTGTTTAGGCTAGAAATAAAATTGAAGTATCTTATGACAAAGGCCCCTGTTATATATATATGTTGGTAACTATATGTATTTTTTCGTTTCTGGTAATACAAGCTTCTGCTTTGGTTGGTCTGAAGAGACTGAATCTCGATCCGATCGCTGCTGTTGACAACCAGGCCAATGCCTACACTGTCTACGCTAGGGGGTTATCATCTGACGACACCTCCGCATCATTCACATTACATCTATAGCTTCCAGATCAGGTTACAGCCCACATATTGCAATCCGTTGCGATGTGAAGTCGTTGCACTGCCGTCACAACTTGTTTTTGTTATTATTGTTTGAACTGATAAGAGCAATGCGAAAACATATTTTCCATTTGTTCACAAATTTATTTATATTTTTTTATTCTATCCCATCCAATGAGCACAAATTTATATTAACTAACCCAAATTGTAGCACAATAACAATTAAGCTGCGCGCACGTGCGACTTAAGTGAGAGGCAGAGAGAGTGAAGCTCGAAACGATGCCGACAAAATTAAGTTGGCAGCTCTTAACGTTAAATAAGCTATGGTGATATTTTCAAAAAACACTGCGATAACGGTCATTTTGTAACAAAAAGAAAATCAATTTAAATGTTGATCAAACTGGCATCGATGAACTGTTTCAAATTCAGGAAATAAATCAAATATAGTCTTATAAGATTTAAGTTCCATACCCATATCCTTTCTAAATATATTTACATACACATATGTAAAGAATATTACATTGCCTACTACGTCGTAAAATCAATATAAAAAGGCTAAAAGTCCAACACTACCTGTCTGGCATCAAGCCAAAACACTTGTCGAAAAGCTTTCCATTCCTTATCGTTGTTTTTGTTGTTTGCCAGTCTGGCGGCTTTATCAGCACGTGGGCTTTTTAAATGACTGTGATGCGGCTGGCAACAGCAACAAACACTTATGCAAAAGATTACAAAGTGAATCGATTAATGTAAAACAAAGACGTCACAGGTAATTCGTTGAACTATATAAAGAAACGTTAATGAAATTAACGCCAAGTTAAAATTCCTGATACAGTGTAAAATATATAAATACTTAACTTCCGAGTGTTGCAAATTAAATACAACAGACTGGTAGAATATAGGCAGAGGAAATACAGTGCAATTGCCAAATACGCTATTTAGAGATATGTGAAACGAACTTGTTGATTTAATTGTTTTTTCTTTCAGCGTTTTCGTTTCATTTTACAAAGACTACTTTATTCACTATTTTCTTGATTAATTATTTATATAAATATATGCATATATTTAAATAACTTAAGTTTTTCTTTACTATTGCGTTTTTTTCGACTGGCGGCGCATATCTTATCAAAAGCCAATCGGCCAGAAGCATTTTATGACTAACAATCATAGAAAAACTTTAATTTCTTTTGTTATTCCGATTAAAAGATATATTCAGTTGAAATTTTTTGCTAACAAAAGAAGAAATTGAATCGTGGCTGTTTACAAGTCATGGTTGTACCACAAAACAGCGTATAATGGCGACTTTACTATAGGGTCCTAATCCAACTGTTTTCTATGTAATGTGCATTGCTTTTGCTGCTTTGGCTGCCTGCACACTAATCTCATCCATACTTTTACGCGCACTTTCTGTAACTTCATCAATGGATCGCCTTGTGGTGTGTATCAATTCGTCTGTACCCCGAACTGCTGTCTCTGCAATCCCTTTAACTTCTGTGTTGATCATTCCAATAACCCATTCAAGGCCCTGACGACCCTTGCCCGCATTCGACGAAATAGTTGAGGTCAGCAAATCTTCCATATAGTGCGACAATGGTACACCATAAACTGTAACTGTGGCCTCCTGCTTCAGCAGTGTTTTACTTCCGTCAGTCGGATGTGGTTCGTAGTAGAGAACCTCATCGACGCTGATATTACGGCAGAATGTGAGATTATTTGTCTTTAGGACCATTTGTTTGCGCTCCGGATCAACAGTTGAACGTTCGCTGGCAAAACATGTTTTTGCCGTCCCAATTAACGCATGTGTCCACTTGGGAAAATACCATTTGGACTGGACAAGGCGATGTGTGTGCAGAATTCCATTGACTACTTGTCGCTCAACAACATCCGTACCAATGATCGAAGGTGTCATTGGGTTCGGATATTTGCGCCATGCAGCCTGTGTGACTGTCTCCCATGGATGATTGAATATGTGTTCCGACGTCCAGATTTTCATTATGCAAGCGTTGTCGTTTTCGTCACAGCTGATGGTTGGACTATGGGAGAGGCAAAATACTCTCTCTCTCTCTCACACACACTCACACTTGGGGGTATTTCGCAATCGAGCGCTAGGCTTGCAGCCTAAACAAGTAAAGCGAAATAAAAGAGAAGGAAATTGTGTTAGGTGTGCTTTACAAATGGAAATTTTGATAAATAAAATTATTTTCCTGACTGTCAAAAATTTCCCACTGACCTTTACTCGAGTGTTGTGCGTTTAGTAGTGGCCTTGGTGGTTAGACAAAGGCTATCGATTAGAGATGGCAAACTATCGATGGAGTCATCGATGATTTGGAAAAGCCTCGATAGCAACGATATTACGGAAGCCTTTTTCAAAAATTATCAATAATTTACCATTAGTAACTTTAAAAGAAATGAGTAAAAGCACCATTGTTTTAACATTTGCAATCTCTTGATTATTATTATTATCATTATATGAAACAATATAAATCAATCTATGGTGAAAAAAGGTTCTCAATCTTGGTATTGTATGAATTATTGGGGAATGATGAGTAGATATTTTTTCACCATTATTTCCTTATTAATTTGGAATTGGCTTTTTTTTTGTTTTATTTTATATTTTTAGGAATACTTGCTTCTGATTTTGCTTACATTTTAAAGTTCATCCTAAATTCATCCTAAGTTTCCACTTATACATATGTAATTCTAAAATTATGTACACTACGCACTTGTTTATAGCTCAACAACTTTATACAATCTATAATATTGGCAATTTGATTAAGTGGATTAATCTCTGGGTCCAAAAGTCCTCTCATATTTTTCAAAAGGACGCTTGTCAATCCGCCGCAAGCTCTCCTCTAAGAATTCTCGAAACTTTTGCATTTCCACCCCATCGTCCATTATTTTCATTAACTCTTCATTGACGCATTTTGCCAAGCCACTCTGGAAATTTGTGGCACTCTGCTTCTGCATTGCTTTTTCAATGCGCGCAGTGATTTGATTGCAAATCTTGTCGCTTTCGTAGAGAACGATCTTAGCTAAAGCTTTTGCGGGTGTACGACGAGGATTTAACGATGCGCTTGTACTTGGTAGTTCAAGTGTTGAAGGAACACTCAAAAAGGACGTGTCTTTCCCGGGCTCTTCCTTCACAATATTACCATTTTGTAGGGGGAGTTTGGGCGGCGGCGCCGGTGGCTCTCTCTGCTCAATAAAATCCATTAATGAAGGCTCATCCGGAAACTGATTCTCAGTCTGTGCGGTTTGGTTTTGAAAATTTGTCAGGTGAAATATGCCATTGGTATCGTAGAATTTGTAGCCCAGCATTTCTAATGCAATTTCAGTGAGAAGGTAAGACATTTTAGCCCGTATCTTTCGTTGTTGTTGACTTTTACTAAAACGTGAAAAATATATCGCAGTTGGAAACTATCGATAGTTAAATCGTGTCTGCACACCACTGTGTTAGTTAAAATTTTAAAATTTATTAATTGAAAAATTTTAATTGTTTATAAAAATGCCGTCAATAAAATAACACAGAAAATTTCATCAATTAATGTTGACCGTAAAAAAAAAGACAATTGATTCTTTACTCGTGAAAAGTAACGAGCTAACGAACAATCGTTCATCTCTATTGGCAAGTTGTTTTGGAAAAAGAAAAGCGTCACATCTCTTAATACCTTTCTCGCTCGCTCCCACTACCTGCTATTATTACCAAGTTGAGGGCCAGAAATACAGGCAGGCTTAAAATTTTGTATTTATGTTTCAAATAAACGCAATATCCCAGTACGTTCGCGATGAAAATAAACGAAAAGAACCTCTATGTGTTTGCCAAGACGCCGCCATTCGATATGGAAGGTTGCTTTCGTTTCGGTTTTCGGTTTGACCTGATTATCGCATTAGTTATTTTCTTTTATTTTTTTTTTTTGGGTCTGTTCTTGAATTAATCATCGCAAACAAATCAAATTCTGTTTGCAGGTTTCCTCAACAAACGGGGCGAGGTCAACAAAGCATTTCAACGACGCTATTTTATACTGAAGGGTAATTTATTATTTTATTTTGAATCGAGAATGGATAAGGAGCCGCTTGGTTTGATCATTGTTGAAGGATGTACCATTGAGCTGTCCAATGAAGTAGATAACTACTGTTTTGAAATTGCCTTTAATGGTAATCGAACTTATATACTGGCAGCCGATAATCAAGATGACATGGAGAAATGGATGAAGGCGTTGACCTGTGCGGGCTATGAGTATAAAAGGATTATTGTGGCGGAATTGCAGCGACAATTACAAGAAATTGAAGAGGCCAGAAATAGTAAGGATTACAAATCGAGGACTAAAAACCGAAAGAAATATATCTGTCCGTCTGTAACATAAACGAATCTATCAGTTTTAAATGGTTTTAAAATGTTTTGGCACATTTTAAATCGTGATGTTGACAAGATTGTAAATTGGCCAGCACAAGTGTAAATTGCTTATAGCTCTAATATAGGGTGCCAAGTGCCGGCAACTTTAGACTAATTAAGTTTATTTGATACCCTTTTTTCTTTAGAGGTGCGTTTGGGTCTCGTCATTTATCATAATATTTATAAATATTGGCCTTCTCATTACATTACAATTTGCGTGACTTACTATTTGAAAAAAAAAAACCAACTTAAAATATATCCCTGTGATATTCTTGGGAAACACTTTTTGCTTTGGTTTGGAGTTTTTCTTTCCATTTTCAAGGGTTTTTTGATTCAGTTTCGGTTTTTTCCACGTTAATGGGTTTTTTTTATGAATATGTTATCGTTCCTTGTTTTTAGAATTGCTTGGACCACCAGATGAATCTACAATGGGATCCAAGCCAAAACCGCCTCCCAGGCGTACAAATCCCTTTAATCGTCCAGCACCACCACCACCTTCCGATTCTGCTGCCATTCAACAAAATAGCCAGTTGCATGGCGGAGTGGTCATGTCACCTATGCCATTTATCAATGGTTATTTTGGCTCAAGCAATGCCAAAATGCAACAGCAGCAGCAACAACAACACCAGCAATCAACAGTCCGGCCAGGTGAGGAATTGAGCTGTTTTGTTTTTTGTTTTTTTTACCGTTACAACGCATAATGAAGAACATAAGTAAATAGAGACTGATCGATAAGAAGACAAAGCATGCCTGAATCAGTCTTTATTCAGAGCTTATCAAGTTTAAGTCAAAAAAATAATAATAAGAAACCAAAATATAGTATAAAAAAATGCCTCTGAATGAATTTATAACTAAAATTTGCTGCCTTTTTCCAACGCAAGGTTATAAAATTTTACCTTTTTCAGATGGCAACGGCAATACTGGCAGTCCGCAAGTTGTTAGACGACAAGCCCCGCATCCCCAGCATCAGCCAAACACGACAACAACGAAACCCACAGTATTACCTCGACAAAACAACAACAATAATAATCATCAAAGTAATCCCTCGGAGATGCAACGGATGCGTGCCAAAGCCGTGGAAGATTTCAAACGCCATCACGAACATTATCGTCAAGAACTAATGCCGGATATAACGGCACATCGCGAACGTCAAGGACAGCCCCTCATACAGTTTTGAAAATCAAAAAAGTGATAAAATACAAAAAAAAAAACATGCAAAATCAAAACAGTCGCCAATTCATAAATGTATTATCGCCCGTTTGTGCTAAAAGAAAAAAAAGAAAAACATACAAAAATAAGAAAATGATTGAAATTTTTTTAAATTGTATTTATGTTCGATTTCTGTACTTTTGTTTAAATATATTGAATACAATATGTTGATTTTTCTTATGAAAATAAGCCATTCTAATTTATATTTCGTTTAAAAGTAGTTCCAAGCAAGATCTAGTAGACTTCCGGTTCTTACAGTTTTCTTAAATTATTCTCTTCAGTAACCTAAATCAATATATTATTCTCTTCTTGAATGTAAAAGGCTCAAAAAATACAGCATTGCCAGCAGCAAGAAAAGCAAATTAAGATTCAGACCAAGGCCATGCAATGACAAGGATCAATTCTAGGTAGGCAGCTGCGATAAACAGCAACTGTTAAACAAAGAACCCTTGGGAAAGAAGCCAGATTAGGGGTTGTAAAACTGCAGACATGTTTCTGTGAATTAAGGGTCTTGGGTACAGACGCAGGTAGCTCGATTTTGAAACAGAGCCTACCTCGTTGCCACTTTAGGGAGACGAAAATCAGTCGAGTAAGAACATTTAAACCAGCGACACGGCTAGTGTAGGAAATCAGGATATTCTTATATATTCGTATACATACATATTTGTATGTATTTGTCAATAAAATGTAGAAGTGAGCTTATTATTCTGTAGGATCCTAGCAAGTTCCAGAAATTTTGAAAAAAAAAAGAAATACAAAAGTGAAAACATTTGCACAATGCATCTACTTTTCTGTGGTGTCTTTTGCTGTACAAATTTACAACTTTGGTACTAGGCAATTTCATCATGTGACTGTTTCTCTACGGCGGGACTTTTTAATGACTTTGGATTTCGAAATTAAACCTATGTAAAACATAGTTAAAACGCTTTGGATGGAAAAATTTTCCCAGCTCTTTAAACTGAATGCAAGAAAATGACTTTTGTTTGGTGCCACAGTTAAGTCACAACACTTTCACAGTTTTGAGATGGAGAATACTTCAATCGTACAGTGCTAGTGTGTGGTGGCACCACATGAAAGCGAATCTAAACGTAGAGCTGGGCAAATGTTTGCATCAAAAGCGGAAAAAACGAATTGAGAAATGCAAAGCAAAGCAGAGCAAATGCAAAAACACAGTCGACAGTTAAAAAAAAGAGTCCCTGTCCAACAGGGTGGACAGCGCATGATGTTTCTGATCTAACTACAGAACTGGAGATGTACTGATTTGGTGTAAACAACAATTAAAATTTAAATTATTTGATTTTTATTCTGGAACTTGTTAAGGTCATTCGTATTCAATTCGTATTCCGTGTCGCTTGTAGAACAGGATTCATATAGAAATATATTTTTTACAGTTGATTTTTTTCACTACAATTGAGCTCTTCAATTTAGTAGTCGCCTTAGTTAGTAAATATTTTCGAAAAACGCGGCAAAAAGAAAAAATTATTTTGAAACGTTTTTCGAAAAAGAAAAAAAACTATTTATTTTATTGCGTAAAATGAACAGTTTTAAAAGTATTTCGAGATTACTTTTAATGCTGGTTTTAATGATATATAAAAAAAAATTCTAAAAATCTCAAATAAAAAAATGGAAAGGCAAGAAAAAATATATATAAAACCTCCAGTTGAACCGTTTTACGCAATGAGATAACTTACTGAAAAATATAAAACCAAGCAAAAAATGTGTGGAAACGTTATACGCGACTTTCACAAACAAAAAATTAAAGAATACATATTTGTTACGTTATACGCCTGGGCCGATTTAAAAAAAAAAGCCAATATTGTCTCTGAAATGCATTCAGAGGCTGGAAAATTGTCAGTTATTAGTAAAAATCGGCTCAGGAATATAATGGCTTTAGATTTCTTATAATTCAAAATCGTTTAAGGAAATGCAGGATATGATTAAAAAATAAACAGATAACAAAATAAAAAAGTTTACCTATTATATCTAAATCTAAAATGTGTCTTATTTTAAATGGATTTACAAGAGTCGGGAATGACTATACTAATTCCCCCAGTACTAGAGTTACTGATTTTTTTTCCATGTTTTAGCACTTTCTATTCCTATCAATTGGCATCTTAAAAAAAGGGATCACCAGGGAATCTGACTTGCTCCCAAAATATACTGATTAAAGTTATTGATGTAGCGGGCGTTAATATAATAGAAAAAACATCACCAATGTCTTAAATCTCAGAAGGATTGTCGGAATGTTCTTGGATCAAAATTTTTTTTCGAGTTTCGAATGTTGTAACGTAGTTTTTTTGCTACTTGTGAGTTCGTCAAAAAAAAAAAAATGCCGCATGAAAGGGACATCGGTCACATCTTTTGAAGGACCTCGACTTCGCAAGGGGTTGATTTGTTTCGGTTGCCTTTCCGGCTTTTGCATTGTCCAATATACTATCATATTCGGTAAATATTTACTTGCACTCCTCGCGTTCCATACAATACAATATAAAAGTGGTATTAAGCGACAACGAAAAATTCACCAAGCAACGCCTCGAGTGCGTATTGACGATTTAAAATTTAATTTTGGCGCAATTAACAAAATACAAATGACTTTAATCGAAAAAATATCGATGAAAAGCTGAATGCAGCCATTTTCCGCTAAAAACAGTGCTACTAAATTCTTAAATAGTTGCTAGGAAACAGTGCACATTGTTTCACAGAATTAAAGATGTTAAGCTTTATAACACAAATTTTTTTAACGCTGTCCCAAGGGACAATGATGTTTTATTATTATTTGGCAGAACTCTTGAATTCAAGTAAATTTCAAAAATGTGTGCACATCCACAAAAAGAAAAATACTATAAAATATCGATAGATGCAATACCAATTGAATATCGGAAACTTGCTTTCAATATTTCCTCACTGCTTCAGCCCTGGGTCCTAGCGTTGTTTGTTATTTCTATTTGCTGCCGAATTTGTTTAAAATACCTCAGTTTAAATTGTAAGTATAATTCCATTTTAACAATCACAAATACTGCAAAAACCTATAATGTTGCAAAACATTAAAATTTATGTAAAAAGAAAAAAAAAACAAAATTCGTAATTTCGCTTTGTCTTTGTTGTTTGCAAAATGACGCCAACGTTTGAAAAGTGTTTAAAAGCCGCCTTTTCTTAGTTTTTACTAGTTTGCTTGCTACAAACATTTTCTGATTGGTTGGAAATATAGTATTAACTAGTTGAAAAAAAATGTATATACTTTATTTAATAAGCAATTACAAAATGGGACTTTGTTCTGTCGGCGTCATTTTATTTTTCTTGCAAAAAAAAAAAGAAAAAAAACCACCACACACAAACATACGCACGCACGCCAACAAACAGTGAGCAACGAAAATTGTTGAACAATTTAAAATTAAAAATCCAATTTGGCAGATCTAAATAAGTGGATGTGCGAACTTTCTTGTTTTAACAAAAATGCATAAATGTATTTTGCCAAAAAAAAAAAAAAAAAAAAAAAAAAGATAAAAAGGTTTCATCTCAGTTTGTTGAATCTAAATGTATATATATATATAAGACAATTGCATTTTTAATAAAAGCTAGAAGTGCATTATTTAATGACAATGCTCTATGTCATTGTTATTTTAAACAGAAATATGATAAGTTCATTTTAATTTTTGGGCATCAATTAATTGAATATTTAGGACAATACTTTTTATCTTCACTATTGACAGAGAGTCGCTTTGCCGTCTAGTTACGCTCTGCTGCATACTCAACGCTTCTTCTTTTACAGCTACATAATTTTGAACAGAGAGCCAAGAAGAGAGAAGTAAAGTGAGAACTAAGCAAAAATGTCAGCTAAACGCAAAGCAGGTGGTAATGGAGCCGGTCCCAATAAGCGTAAGCCGAAGAAGAAGGAATCTGATTATGAAGATGAGTTCAGCGATGAGTCCGATGATGATCATCAGCAGCAGCAACAACAGGCAGCAGCTGCTCAGCAAATGGAGGTACTAATTCCCCATGATGAACTGGATCCGCCAAGCAAGTTACCCGAAGATTTGCTAGCAACAATGGAAAAGACACCGGGTCAGCTGTTGGTGGCTGGCATGGTTACCTGGGATCTGACAGGCAAACGGGATCGGAAAAATGTTACTAAAGTTCGTCCCAACCTGTATAGTTTCCATCGGTTTACAGATGAAAAGGTTGGTAAACTTTTTTTTTTATTAATTTATAACTAGTATTAACCTGAAAATTCCTTTCAATTTATTACAGTACCGATTTGTAGCCAGCGGTCCCACCGCTGCTCACACCATACTCATTAATATGGATCGCAAGGCATTGGGTTTTGGTCGCAACCCAAGCGGACAATTGGGTCTTAGTCAGGATATGAAGTTGGTGGAGAAACCTACTCTTATACCCGCCTTGGAGCATTTGAATATTGTCCAGGCAGCTGCTGGACGTCATCATACACTATTTCTCACCGATACCGGTACTGTCTATGCCTGTGGCGAGAATAAATCTGGACAATGTGGTGTGGGCAATACGCATGCTAATATATTTTCGCCCACACCTATCAATTATCGTGGTCCACCAATTATTCGTGTGGGATGTGGTGCGGAATTTTCCGTCATTCTTGATATCAAGGGAAATTTGCATACATTCGGCCTTCCCGAATATGGACAATTGGGCCACAATACGGATGCCAAGTATTTTGTGAATGCCAATAAATTATCATTCCATTTTGAGACATCACCGAAGAAGGTTGTCTTATACATTGAGAAAAGCAAGGAGGGACATGTAACGCCCGTGGATGGTGTGCAGATTGTGGACTTTGCATGCGGCAATAACCACACGGTAAATTCAATTTAAATATATTATAATAAATGAAATTTGTATTAAAATTTTTATTCTGTCTTCCAGGTGGCAATTGATTCCAAGAAGCGTGTATACAGTTGGGGCTTTGGCGGTTTTGGTCGCCTCGGTCATGCCGAGCCCAAAGATGAAATGGTGCCACGTCTAATGAAATTCTTCGATGCTCAGGGCCGTGGTGCACGCAGTGTTTTCTGTGGATCGACATTCAGTTTGATTGTCAATGAATTGGGTCTGCTTTATCTCTTTGGACAAAACAAGAAAACAGGCGAAGCTAATATGTATCCAAAGCCTGTACAGGATTTGTCGGGTAAGTTTAAAACATCTAATTTTGCTCTTTGCCAATTTAAGACAGATTGAAATATAACTGTAAAGTTCATACATAATACATTTACCCTTTTTCGATTCTTCTTTTGCAGGCTGGAATATCACTGCAATTGGCTGTGCCAATACATCTATAATGATATCAGCTGACGACACTCTAATTGCCTGGGGCGCTTCACCCACTTTTGGTGAACTAGGCATTGGGGAATTCCAAAAGTCATCGACGGTGCCAAAGGAAGTGCCGAAAATGGATAGCATTAAAATACCTCAGGTGACCATGGGTTACTCGCATACGGCTCTATTGGTGGATACAACTCACGAAGCCACCAAGCAGAAATATGAAAAATTACCGGAATATACCATTGATGATTAAAACAACAAACATCTGTAACGATATGAAGAAAAGGAAAGCAATCCACAATGCAACTACAACAACAAAAAAAAAAAAAATCAAAGCAAAACAAAAAACGTATAAAGCTAAAAAAAGAAAAACTTTTACCGCTGCCAACAACAATAATACTGCTCCATTTAGGTTACTACTACAAAATAAATACTACATACAACCCTGAGAGAACTGATCAACGAATAGCTGCTGCTACTTACTGAAATGAAGAAACAAATGCCACAATTAACACTCTAAGTTGAAAGTTTGTTAACTAAGGAACTCGCTGAAACTAAACAAAAATACGTCTACAACTTAAATCTCAAAAAACAAAAACTTACATATATGTAATACAACCCAAAATCCCTTTATCTAATTTATTTTATTTTCGTATTCAAATTGCATATATTTATTGAATTTTACCTATGTCTTTAATTTATTATGGCCACCCTTAATTCCTTCCCTCCCATCTTCCCAAAATATCTACATCCTTACATACGCACCGACATTTAGGCTAAAAATCTATCATTTATTTAAGTTAACAGTATTTCGTATTAAATTTTTCAAACAGAGTGAAACGAATATAAACAAGAAAATCAACTAACAAAAAGCAACATCTACAATTAGGCTATATACTTATTACATAAAAATATATATATATATAAAAAAAGAAAGGGAAAAGTATACCATGGAATAAAATCCAATACAAGTTGCAACTAGTTATTACAAGTACATCATGCATTTTAATCATATACAAAACAAATATTTAAATAAAGAGAATGTTAGTATTAAAAAACAAATCACAAACTTTTATTTAGGTTTGAAATATAAATGAAATTCTACTGTGTTTCAGACGATATAATGGCGAATTTTAGTCATGGTTTAAATTTTAAATCCACTTTTTCCATCATTCCTGAATCCACGTTTTATCATCATCTGTTGAAATCAGAGAAAAATCGATGTACTCAATCATTATTTTTGGTTTATTTATTTACTTTTGAAACAATGCACATTGGACAAAATTTATAGAACGACTATATTCATTATAATGACTTAAATAGTGTCAATAGCCTTATATCCATTTTGTAAGGGTATTAAAACTTGAATGAAAGTAAAAGTCAGGCTGCAAGAAAGCTTTGCTTAAAAAGCTCATTCGCTCTCCTTCTCTTTGAAAGTCCCTCTCATTTGACTGTTGACTCCGAACTCTGGCACTGGCTTTGGCACTCCGGCACATTTAGAGAATTTTCACGGACACAGTCTTCCGCCGTGGTCCTGTCGTGTTATGTGCCCCGTTAAGGAACAATTTTTGCACATCGCACTTTGAGTTTTTTATTTTATTTTTTTTTTGTCCCCTACAATAACAACACACACTCACACACACACACATACACACCAAAACACGCACACACACATACACAAACACAAAAATGTAAAATTTAGCACAAAATAGCGCGCAACATTTTTTAAACCATTTTATAACAAAATACGATAAAAAAAAAACAAAAAAATTTGCTAAAAGTGTTTTTGATAAATTGCTAAAACAAGATTAAACAAAAATTATTAACGAAACGAAATTTAATTAATGACGGCGCCTGACAGTGAGAGCAATAACAACATAAATCAACAGCAACAAATTAGTTCTAACTGTAAATTACAGTGCCTTTGAAAAAATAAAATATATAAAAACAGTAGAAGTGGCAGCAACAACAACTAAACCATAACTAGTGGCAACATCAACTACAAAATATTACCAAAAGCAACAACAAAAATTTCGTTCATCAAATAACGGTAGGTTATTACGTGAGACACTATGTGTGTGTGTATGTATGTACTGTATGTAAGAATGTGCGTGTGTTTTGTGGGAGTGTTGCCGCTTACTGATGCCACACACTAATTGGTGTGCAACATTCTTTTGTTTAGTTTTTTTTTATTTTCTCATACCACGCATTTTGATGGTTAGTAATTATGGTGTCGCTTTTTACATGGCCAATATGATAATGATAAGAATGATGATGAGCAGGAGTAGCAGTTGTTATTCTCTCCCTCATTGCCGTTCACCATCGCTCTCCCTGTCTTTCTGAGTATGTGTGTGTGTGTGTTTGAGCCTTATTCTTCCTTGGCCCAACCCACGCAATTCTTTATTGTTCAGAAGCAAAAATTTGGTTTGCCGAAAAACGCGTTCGCGTTTTTTTTTCTTCTGTGCTACTTGGCTTTAAGCTAAGCTAGAGAACAGCAGCCGAAGATAACGAACGGTACATGCACAAAATTAGTGATGAGAGCGCCAAAAACTAGAAATAACGGTTATGATATGCATGTCATTGTATTGCATTTGCATTGCAGCAAAATGCATATGGGTACATAGGTAAATGATTTAGTAGGGTTTATCTAGTCCTATTTTCTTGTATTTGTATGGTAAGCTGTCTGACTATTGAATATATCAATGAAATAAAAAAATACTCTATATAGAACATCTGCTGAACTTTTTGTTTTATCTGCATATCTATCTTTGTGTTTTTCAAATGCAGTTTAATTTTGTTCTGTTTTTTTAAATATTTAAAATGTTTATGTAACCTTTTTTTTTTATAATTTTTAACAATATTTTTGGATGAATCATTTAACCTCATTTGATCCTTATTGTTCCTTGCTATGTCATTATAAAACTTTTTACAATATTTTCTAAAGCGGCCCATTTACATATAAATTATAGTATATTCTTACTCTTATTGAAAAATTAGAATATTTAAAGTTTTTAATTGTTAATAAATATTTATACATTGTAAGTTATAATAAAGTTCATGTAACATGTAACAGTTTTAAACAATCCGTTTAAGTTTCTACACTTTTCATTTTTAGTTTAGTTTTCTGCATTTGAAATTCTTTGTTTTTTGCAGCTTCAGCGGCTTGAGTTATGGCTTTAGTTATAAACTGATGGCTTAACTAACAAATTCAATAGTTTCTCTACGCAATCAGAGATCAATCAGCGATTATTTGAATTGAATTCATTCTTACAACTTGCATGACTCACGCATTAATCTCCAACAAAGATAACAGAAAAAAAAGAAACCAAACCAAACCGTTGTTTGTTTGCCATTGTGGCAGTCACGAAACGAAAGCTAACGGACGCCTGGACATTTCCAGTACGCACCCACACCCGCACACCCTCTCTCTCTCTTTTGCCCATTACCACCATAGAGTTTCCCCACCAATCCCAACCGTGGTCCTAATACATAAGCTGCCGAAATCAATAAAGACAGACAAAAAGCAGCGGGCAAGCCCAAGAAGCCGACAACGACAGCGACGACGTCAGCCTGTTCTGTTGAGTGTATGTATGTATATATATGTATGTATGTGTGTGAGTGTGTATGTCAGCATATCTGTCCAGGGCCTTTGTTGAGTGTATCCTGGTATCTGTGCGGTGTGTGTCAGTGTGTGTGTGTGTTTGTGTGCGTAATATTAACTCAAACTCACCTGTGGCTGACACTTTTCATATTAGCAGCAATAACAAGAACAGCAACAACAGCAAGAAAAAGAAAAGGCGAGGAAATCTCATCATCATCGTCGTTGGCGAAGCTGTCGTCTTTCTATTCCCCCTGCTCAATGCCTCTTCGACCCTTAGTTCTGCTTTTATTCCTCTTTTTATCTCATTGGCTTTTCTTATGGGCTTTTTATTTGGGATACTGCTTCTTTTGTCACCTTTTGTGCTTTGTGCTTGTTGCTGACGTTGAGTGACGCAAATTAATACATACAGCATTCAATATACGGCGGGGATCCTGCAGCCTCAATTTAGAGTTGCCACCTAATCAACAGAGTTGTGATTCTTGCATACATTTGTAATAATAAGTTACTAACAAATTGGCAAATATAATTTCGCTTCCATATAAATTAATTTGGTGCATAAAGAGATTAAAAGGATTGGATTTTATATATATTGGAGTACATAATATTTACAAATACGAATCAAATTTAAAAAAGAATTTAAATCTTTAAGTAATTGAATTAATTTTACTAGTTATGTATTAATAGTTAACAATTTTCAAACTTTTCATCTTAAAAGCTTTTTATATTTTCATAATCGTTTACAGTTTACCGTTTATTTTTGGCTCTTTAATCATTCATAATATTGTCTTAATAAAAGCTTAAACTAAAGTTATCCAAATAATAAGCGACAATAGCAACAACAACAACTCGAGACAGAAACAACTCAACAGGTTATTGACATTTGGATCTAAGCACCCAAAAATAGCATCCAAGTTTACTTATACATCTACCTAACTACAATTTGTTGCGTACATTCTATTTTTATACCCTTGCCAAAGGATAAGAAGATTTTTGCTAGAAGTAAGCGAAATACGTATGCATTTCTGTAACATATCTCTTAATAAACTAAAAAGATATATACATACATATAATTTAAGTATCTATAAGGACGATAAAAACCGAGCATTAATATGTAATAAGATTAAAAATCGGACTGCATTAAAAACACTTTTAAAGCGCTTTAAAACAATTCTAGAATTAAAATTTCCAAGGGTATAAAAATATCGAACTCCTGTTGTGTGTGTTTTTTTTTTTCACTTTTATGCTCATGCAAAATCAAGGACTAGGCGTCGAAAGGACAATAACAACATGTGCTCGCACACACACACAGGCATACACATACATGCACACGATTAAATTAACGCAAATTAAGCAGATTAAGCAAACGTCAGTCACATCATCGGTGGCCGCAAAACAATGAGCAGGGAAAAAACCACAGCAAAAGGCAAAAAACCGTTGACATCACATACACACATGCACACAAAAAACACTCACACAGACAAAGACAGTGCGCAGGACAATGGCTGTTTAAGGAGGCTGCAACCTTTCTTCCCACACTCTGTCTCTCTTCTCTCTCTCTCTCTCACTCTCTTGCTCTTTGTCTTTGCCACCAACCTCGTACAACAAAATTGATACACACTAGAGTAACACAATGGCTGGCGCAGACCAACAATAATAACAACAACGACAACACTAAAGCTGATGCCAACATAAACGTCAGCGTCAACGCCGCCCACACTCACAAAAGAGAAATGCCTGGCAAAGCTTTTTTGCCCAACAGTGCTGCTTTTGCCTTTTAATCATAGCTAGCTAGCAGAGTAACAAAAGCAACAGCAACAACAACATGTATATTTGCAAGAGAGACAGACGGCTAACCGGGACTACGTCATTAGGGTGACTCAGAATATGCATTAAACTGTTTGGGATAAAAACCCAGTTTTAATGGCCTTGCAAGTGTGTGATAAAAACATTTGGAACTTGCATTTATAACTTATAGTTTATGACTAACAAAATTACCAAAACCGAAATGAACTAAGAAACTGCTCTTAATTTGAATTCTGTGTTAATATCAAGTCATTAAATGGATATGAATATTGCACCCAAAAAAGTATGCTATATTTTACTTGTTCAGCAATTCAAATAGAATTTCTTCAAGACATTTTCTTTAGCATGCTAAATGGCAGATTAAATGATATTGATGAATGAATAGTTTTAAAGTTGAATAATAGACTAGCTTAGCCTTTTGATGTAGCCTTCCTTTAAGCTTATATATACACATATATCTTCTTAAACTGCTAGAGTTCTCATTTTGGTGCACCCTAATTGCTTAACACTAGCATAAAATGAGTTTTAGCTCGCTTTTGATAACAATTTCAATTAAAGTTTTTTAATAGCTAGTCGCAACATTAACATCAGCAGCAGCAACAGCACCAGCACCAGCAATTATTGCTATTGCAGCTGCAACGCCATTTAAATTCTTCTTTGCTTTTCTCTTGTACTGTGCTTTAACGTGCAATTAAGTGCCACAGTTTCGCATTCTTTCCCTTCTCACGCCATTTTGTCTATCACGTCACCCGCACACTTCCTTGATGGGGCTTAAACGTCAGCAGAGCAGATGCAGCAGCAGCAACAGCAGCGACACCGACAGCAGCCTTAGACCGACACAGGAGACAGAGAGGCGGCAAAACGGCAAACCTTGTGGTTGTTTGTTGAGGGCGCAAAGTACAAGGTTGGCATTCATTTGGCCCAATGTAGAGTTGCGTTGATAGGCAAGCGAGCGAAAGGGCGGAGAGACGGACATATGGAAGGAAGGAAGAGCACCACTAATCTCTGAGTGAGCGCTCTGTTCGCATTCGCATTGCATAAGTGTCAGTGTCACGCAGGAGGTTGTCCCAACACTGAGAGAAATTAAAGAAAGAGAAAATAAAGAAAAACCAGCACAAACGATTTCGCTGCTTTATAAATTCTACAATGGGTCAATAATAATAAAAAGAACCTCGTGTTTTTCGTTTTATAATTTATTCAGTTAAAAGTAGATAAAACCAATTTTTTTCTGCGAGTGTAATCTAAGTGTGTGGGTGCTTGCGTCCTCTTACATGTGCATATGTCCTTGCTGTAAGAGGAGAGGGGATAGGTTAGAGGAAAACAAAAAAGACTGATGATGATGGCATTTTATGTTACTTTGGTTACCTTTTCACCTATTCTTCTTCTTTTATTGTATCAGGCAACACCTTTTAGTATGAAATGAGGCGGCCAGATAAACGCATCATAATCGAAGACATCGTCATCGAAGATCGTCCAACACGATTGCGGTTAGTCGCAGAGCAGGCACTGACAGAGGATCAACAGAAGCAATGAATAGCAACAATTTGCAGGAATGGTGGGAAAACACATATCGGCGTCACAATAACAACGGCATCGATACCACAGAGCTATATTACTCATTGCTCGAGCAAAACAATTATGGCGGCCATGACGCAACTGTACCTGCACATGGAGGAACTGGCGGAGGATCAACATCATCATCATCATCATCATCAGCATCAGCACATGATTTTGACTATGATAATTATGGCAATTTCACTTTAATCAACCCCTATGATCTAGACGCTGCTGGCGGCGACACAGAAAATGCCATATCCTCATTTACCCTTCTCCTACTTGCCATAAGCTATGGCCTGGTGGTCTTTGGTGGTGTTGTTGGCAACTCCACGCTAGTTCTTACACTCTGTTCGGCATCATCAGTGCGACTGCGAAATCCCTTATTACTGGCCGTTTGCATTGCAGATTTATTGGTTACTGGTATATCAGCTCCAGTTACACTTTTAAATTTGGCCATGAATCGCAGGACTAGATCGTTGCCTCTATTGCTGTGCAAGGTTATACATTATATTCAGGTAAGTTGGCAAGAACTATTTACGTAAGAGCAAATCAATGTTAACTTGTTCCCTCTATTAGGTGATGCCTGTGGCAGCCAGTACCATTTCATTTTTCATGTTATCGCTGGATCGCTATGCCACCGTTAAACATCCACGTTTGGCTCAATTGCGTCAGCGTCGTTATCTTCATGTCTCATTGGCGATGCTCTCCTGGTTGGCATCGGCTGCAATTAGTACACCATTTCTGTTTGCCTACAAAATCATAGCCAAATCGGTAATAATTAAGGGATCAGCTGGTGCTGCCAATGGTATTCCAACAAATACAACGCCACCGAATCCGGTTAGCATTAGTTGTACATCCGATCTTGGTGCGAATGCCATGTTCATGTCATTTATCATCTTTCACACAATTGCGGTATTTGTTTTGCCGGGACTGGGTGTCCTTCTCAATCATTATGGAGTGCGTCGCAAATTGTGCGCCTTATCCTTGACTGCTCGTGCAGCGCATGGTGAATTGCCGCTGCCCATGCCAATACTCCGGCGACAAACGCATATGGTCATTGTAACGGGCTGTGCAAATGCCCAACAGGCTGCCTGTGGTGGAGCTACCACAGCTGATGAAACATCAAATGGCAATGGAAATGGTGGTGGTCCCATAGCTGTCAGTCCAGGAGATATACAATTGCACAATCTGGAGGCACGATTACCAGGCTCAGGGAGTGCACTCGAACCGGGATCTTATCGTTCCAGTAATCCCATATCGCCAAGGTAAGTGTCACCTAACTAAAATCTGGAGAATCAACATTAGCTTTGGCTTCCATTTTTCAGAGCCATGCGTGAGATACGTGCCCATTCGCAACGCCAACGCATTCATCGTTCTGGTGGTGGTGCTCGTGGTCCAGCCACACCTGGTATACCATTGCCTCAGACATCAACGCTCCGATCGCGTCGCCATTTGGCCAATATGCTAATAGCCTCTGCCTTAATTTTCATCGTCTGCTGGGCACCGCATGTCTTTTGTATATTCTATAAAAATTTCGGTTATAAGCAATATTGCAGCAAATCTTCAGTCTATTTTAGTCTGTTGTTGGGTAAGTTTTATCGAAAGATTGAACAATTTAAAATGATAATTTTTTTAATATTTACTTAACTTTATTAGGCTATTTCTATTCGGCCATCAGTCCGGTCATCTATTGGGCGCTAAATCATAATTCGCTTCGACAATCGCCGTGTGCGCCCATTATACGCCTACGATCCATGCAAAATTTTCTGCGATCGCGCTTTCGCTCGCATACCGTACCGCCGCCGCCATCGTCCACAAATGAGGCGGCATTGGGGGCTTTCAATCCGAAATTGATAAAGCTAACACCGAAACAGTATAGAGCTCAGGCTTCTTCGCATTATCTCTACTAGTGTGATACTAAACTAAACAGAAAACAAAAAAAAATTGATATACATATACTATATATATATATTATACTATATACATATATTTTTTACTTACTGAACTCCCCCCCCCCCCCCACTCCCTCTCTTGATCTCTCAGTCTCTTTCACTCACTTTCTACCAAACTTTCGAACTTCAACTATCTAGATGTTCTCTATGCAAAATTAGTTGTAAAATCAAAGAGTTTAAAGAAAAAATATATATATCGGTTCACCGATATTTCTATAGTATATGCCCTTGGAGTAAACTGGCACAAAAACTCTACAAAATCTGCACATATGATATTGAAACTAAGTAGCAATCTTGAGTCTGTTTAGTAGCAACTTCGACCTTTATAATACTCTCATTCTACTCTATTTTTGAATTCTTATTTCATATTTTTTCACTTTCAAAGTTAAAAATCTGTTCAAAACGATGTTTCACTTGGTGAATGTCTTCAAAACTCTAAAGTCCAGAACTTTATAGCACAAAAAAAAGTAGTCAAAACTTTAGATGATCTTAGATCTCAAATTTATACAAATTTTAAACAATTTGCTATAAGCTCCTGACAAAGGGTATATACTTATATAAATATATATATACATACTAACCATATACATACACATACATATATATACAACAAAATATAAATTATATAAAATACTACAAACTTACATACATACATACAAATACATATACATAAACATAGCAGTGTTAGTTAACGCTTATTTACACCTATGTACACCCTGTTATGCGCCTAAAGCTATGCAATAAAAAAAAACAAACATGAAAAACCAAACAAAAATGGTAAAACTCATCTAGTGACTTGTTCGAAATGTTGTTTAGTCTTTTAAGCTGATAACAAAGAAACAAAAAAAAAAAAAAAACAAAAAAGAAATAAAAACAAAAAACCAAAAAAAAAAAAAACGTAATTGTACTATGTTCCTTCTCATAGATAAGCAATAAAAAAACGCTTTAAGCCAAAAACCAAAAGTTAAAAGTCATGGAACTCTAATCAAACTAAAATTTAACTCTATGAAACAATTAATAAACTCAATGTAAGTGTATATAAATGTGTGAAAACAAAGCGATAAACAAATTGAGTATTGTATACATATTTCTATGACTTAATTCTTTATACAATAAAAAAAAAAACCCAAAAACTTTTTCTAAACAAATTTAAAAGAGATATAAAATATACATATACATATATGTATATGTATGTATGATTCAGTATACACTGAACACACCCTGTATAGTGCAATTTCCTTGCAGTGCGTTTCAAATGCTAGACTCAGGTTCGGGTTTCGTTACACAAAAATTCACTTAAAATTGTAAAACAAACTCTGCCCAATCCATATATATATATATATATATATATATATATTTAGCCACTAAGCACCTTAAATTGGAGAAATATATAGCCATTTGCAAAAGAAAACTGTTTTAAAATCAATGAAATGAAAAAAAAAAAATCAAAAAGTTTACTTCGGCACACCGAAGTTTTTATGCCCTTGCAATACTTAATAAACCACTAGATTACAATCGGTATTTCAATATTTGCCAATAGTCCGAAATATAAACGATATTATGAAACAAATATTTGCAAGATCAATTAATCATCATTTTCTAGTATCGAAAATGCTTAGTTTTAAGCAAATTTTTAAAATGATATGCAAGGTTATAAAAACTATAGCAAAATCTAAAAAAAAAAAAAAATAAAGTGAAATCAAAACTAAATACAATACATTTTCAATTGTATGTACGAATATTTATAATTTAAAAAACATTTTTCTATTACTAAATGCAAAAGTGACAATGCATAAAAAACAAGTTTTTAATTTCACAAAATTTCAATAAAGGAAAGGAACTTTTCTGTTACCATTGCAATTTTCCTGATTTAAAACAAAAAAAGAAAAAGATTCTCGCCAATATATATATATGTATATATATATATACATTTATATAGATTTAGTTAACTCTATTTTTCAACTATCCTTAAGCTTAGCATAGTTTTCTTTTTAACTGACTCTGACTGCAAAATATATTTATAACATTATCTATGTATTTCTATTCATTAAGATGGCGAAAATCTAAATACTAACATTTAATATTATCATTTTGTACTTTAACTACAAGTCTTTAATGAAAACAAAAAGCAACAAAAATGAAAAACAAAAAAACCTAAAATATACTACATACTTCAAAAAAATTGACTAGTTTTCTCTTCTTTGCATACAAGTTTGTAATTTTATTTCAGTTTTCTCCAGTTGAAATTATAGATAAAACTATAGAACAATATTTGGAAAATATATATTACTTCATATAGCTATCGGTAATTAAAAAACTTTGTTAGCCAGTGTATCTATGAAGATCAGAACTAAACGATGACAATGGAATTTCATTGCATTAATAATTCATAAGGCCATAAAGCCGTTATTTAAAGTGACTATGGAAGAACATTTAACGAAAGCAAGTCGGAGAGTCGACTATGAGATGCCCTGTAGCATGTAAAAGGGTCGATCATATAATTGGTAAGTACTCTGTAACATTTTTACCTTTCAACAAAATCGAATTATGATCTCTTTGCTATTTATAATTGGCTTATTATTGAATCAACTTCAATTTGCTTCAAATAAAATAAAACAAAAAAAAATGCTTATGCTGGTAAATACAAAATAAAAGGGTAATCTTAGGTCGCTCATTTGTTACTCCAGAACAATATCAAATTGATTACCGGATCTTTCCAAATGCACTTAAACTTACTAGTCAAGAATATATATAAATATATTTCCTTTTATATAATTAATATGTAATAATTTTTAGATTTTAATATACCCATTAATGTTTTTTTGGTTAACAGGTATGATAATAGCATCATGTTCCAGGTGTTGCATAAGATTTGCATAGGCAATTAGCCGGCTTGGCTGTCGTGAGAAATGTTCTCGACCAAAATATGATTTTTTTTTTATTATTAAACATTCGCTGATTAGACTTTAAAGGCAAAGCAAGCAAATAACTCGCTTAAATATGTTTATTAAAATAATAAAGCTTTGTCTCATCGCTATGTTGTTGATATTCCAGAGTTCTCTGGCCAAAGAGTAAGTTTATCCCGGATCTTGTTAAGTAAAATTATTTTATAGATTTTTTTTAACCTTTTATAGATATCAATTTATACCCGCACGGTGTGTGGATCATCCAGGTGTGGAGCAACAAATTGGTGGTCCTTTGAGCTTATGCAGTTTTCCACCCAAATATCAAACAGCCGATGCGGAGGATATACAGGCTGTTATCAAGCATATAAAAAGTTTAAATTTAAATTGATTGGTTTTAGAGAATATTAGATTTTATTTTTGCATTGTAAACGAGCAAATAAAATTAGCTATAACATCATTTTATTGTTGGTTAATCTTAATTGCTGGCACGTTTGGTCTGTTGACCAGCATGTAGTTGCATACGTTTCTCGATTTCGGGCCTAAAGTGACGAATGAGTCCTTGTACCGGCCAGGCGGCACCATCACCCAACGCACAAATGGTGTGTCCTTCAATTTGTTTGGAAATCTCCCACAGCATATCGATTTCAGCGGGCTGAGCATCACCTTTAACAAAGCTGAAATAAAGTAAAGTAAAACATTAGTAAGAACATTTAAAAACTGATTATCTTCTTGGCCTCCTTTAAGGGAATATCTAACTAAGAAACATAACCATTCTGCATACGATAGTTGTAATTTAAATAGTATTCTAAAAGAAAGTAAGATTTGAATGACTTAAAACCATTCAAAGATTAATTGTTCACTTCTTAGGAAATCGTAGTTTGTCTTTAAAAGAATATTCAATTACTTACCGTGTCATAATCTTATTCATCCAGCCAATACCTTCACGGCATGGTGTACATTGACCACAACTTTCATGTTTATAGAACGAAATCAATCGGGCGATAGCCTTAATCACATCCGTTGACTTATCCATCACAATGATGGCTGCTGTGCCCAGCGATGTTTGCGCCGCAATTAAACCATCGAAATCCATAATCACATCATCGCAAACATTTTTGGGTATGATTGGTGTAGATGAGCCGCCTGGAATGACACCCAATAGATTATCCCAACCACCGGTGACGCCACCGCAATGACGTTCAATTAGCTCCTTTAGGGGTATGGACATTTCCTCCTCCACTGTGCAAGGATTCTTGACGTGGCCAGAGATATTAAAGAGTTTCGTGCCCGAGTTACGAGTACGACCGAAACTGGCAAACCAAGTGCCACCGCGACGACAAATACTTGGGGCCACAGCCACTGTCTCGACATTGGTGACAGTTGTTGGACAACCAAAGACACCAACATCCGCTGGGAATGGGGGCTTCAAGCGCGGTTTGCCCTGCTTGCCCTCCAGTGACTCAATTAAAGCTGTCTCCTCGCCGCAAATATAGGCGCCAGCACCGCGATGCATGAAGACATCAAAATCATAGCCGGTACCACAAGAATTTTTGCCAATCAGACCGGCCTGATAGGCCTCGGCAATAGCCAGTTGCATGTTAGATGCTTCATTGTAGAATTCGCCACGGATGTAGATATAAGCCGCTTGAGCGCCCATAGCACGACCAGCAATTAGACAACCTTCGACCAATTTGTGGGGATCATGTCGCATAATCTCACGATCCTTGCAAGTGCCCGGCTCACCTAAACAAACAAACATATATTATAGATCGCATATAATCCAACAGTCTAACTTCTTTATACCTTCATCAGCATTCACAACCAAATATTTTGGACGTCCATCGCCTGGCTTGTTCATGAAAGACCACTTCATGCCACTAGGGAAGCCAGCACCTCCTCGACCACGCAAGCCAGATGTCTTAATCTCATTGATAATCCAATCGGGTCCTTTTAGAACAATCTCCTTGGTCTTATACCAATCGCCGCGCTTCAGGGCTCCCTTCAGCCGCCAATCGTGTCGTCCATATAGATTGGTAAATATCCGATCCTCATCGGCCAATGGACCAAACTTGGTCTTCGTCTGTGGAGGTGGTGTTCCAGGGGGTGGAGCTTGAGTGCTCTGTAGCCGCTGCACTTGCAGACTGGCAGGCAAAAAAGCCGCAACTAGGAAAAAGAAATTCAGATTAATTAAATTTGACGTTTTTTCGTTGTTCTGAACATTTGTTTTGTTATGCGCAAAAATTATGTAATAAAAACTTATTGATTTTCTCCACTTATCAAGTCTTGTTGCACTTGACTACTATTTAAAAAGAAAGCTTGTAAAGCATTCTTACTATAGACTATACAAATTGAACTGTATTTATTGGATTTATTTACCAATTTGCGGTTTTGTTAACAAATTAAATCGCACAATTGCAGCCATTATCGAGGTACGACTGACAGCCAGTGTTGGCAACGAAATCTAGCGGGAGCTAAACTCAGTCAAAAAAGCTAAAAATTAAAATTATATAAACTAACAGCTTTTATTCATCCCAATCAATATTATTTTGAATGTTATTATTAATATTTAAACATTGCACAGCAATGAAAAGGGAATTCATTAGATTACAAATTTTAACATTTAGAAAATAAATTAAATGTTTTAGACATATTTAGTTAATATAAAAATAGCTAAATTCGGACATCGCTATTGTAGATTTGACACTTGTCAAAAAAACTAGGGATGCACTAATCACCAGGTACTAGTATTTGTAACGAGTCACGTTAACTGAAGATGAATAAAGTTTTAGTTCACAATTAATTATTTTCATTATGGCACAAAAACCAGTCGTTGAAACTGGCAGTAAAACAAAAACAGAAACAATAGATGAATCTGATGCCAATCAGCAGGCAGAATCCTCACCCAGTGCCCCAACATTACAATTGCGCCTGGAGCAGCCGCGAGATGATCGTCGGGTTGTATTTCATTCCGCAGTCATAGACAATGAGCACATGAATCGCAAAAAGTCCAAGTGTAATTTAATCTTTAATGGCTTGTCAGGAGTTCACGAGTTTACGAATTAACATTGTCATTTTGTTTTTCAGGTTGCTGCATTTATAGAAAACCCTTGGCTTTCGGCGAAAGTTCGTCGGAGGATGATGAGGATTGCGAGCACTGTTTCGGTCATCCCGAGAAGCGTAAGAAGAACGCCAAAAAACACAATCATAATCACGATCATGGACATGATGGTGACTCGTGTCCACTTGTAAGGCGAAACGAAGATCCTTCAACATCGATACAAGCACCGGAATCACCTGTCGCAGCCGCAATGCCAGATGCGCCTGGACCTAAGCAACAAGAACCACTACCTTCTGATGAATTTGAGCGACTAGATGAATCTTAAAACGAAGACACCTTTTATTAGACTTATAAAAACTTTAACATTTGAACAAATTTTTGTTTATCCTAGATTGTTCTAAATCCCGATTCCTGATTCCTGTCAAAATTGAAGAAAAAAGAAACGAACTTTGTGATTTGGTTTCACTCAAAATCGAGTTAAAAAAAATTTTAAGTAAACTTTTGTCAAAATTAATTGGAAATGCTGTAAAATTTGACGGATCTACGAATCAGAATTAAGAACATCGTCATTATTTAAATACAAAGATATATTATTTAATAGAACAAAAACTAACCAGATGTATATATATATATAAGAATTATGATATATAGTTAAGGGTGGGCAGGCACTTGGTTTTAGTTTGTTGGTAACATCAATTCTTGGGTTTCAATTCAAACGATTCACTTATGTTTAATGAGATATTTAGAGCCCGAGCCTTGGCCTTGGAGCGCCAGACCTGTAAGAAACACAATTTGGTTATAGTTCAAGATCCAAAGGTTTATATAATAGATATCACCTTAATGCTGTAATCATCGCTGGTGGTTACTAGCATCTCCGAATCTCTTGGATTGAAAGCGACACTGTTGACCACATCAGAGTGTTTGAATTTGGCCAAACTGATACCATAATAACGATCCCAGAGATATGCATGTTGATCTTCGGCTCCGCTGGCCACATATTCCTCACAGCAATCGAGAAAAATGAAGAAGCATTCGGTGCTTGGTGTGTAGGCCTTGTGGGCCTTTAGCATATTGCCAACCCGTTTTAAGGTCATTAAATCAATGACATGTATATCAATTTCCTGGGCTATTGGTGGCGGTTCCAATGGATTTGTTATGACATAATTCTTTGGCCATGGCCGTGTATTCACATAAAGATAACGATGATCGGGACTCAATGCCATGCCAATAATGTGGCCATGAAGATCAATCACTTTATCCACCTGATCGAAACGATCCTTAACCGATTCATAGTCCCACCAATCGGGATCGGTCCGTGGCTGTTCTTGCTGTTGCTGTTCAGCAAGTTTTTTCGCCGCAATACGTTCCTTCAAACTAGGACCAGGATCAAGTTTTTTCGGAAAATAAACATTTCGTATGCGCTTTAGCCCAATTTGATGCGGTGTAAATGTCTTTGAGCCTGTAGAGAAGATTAGATATTTGGGCACACTATTTTCCATTTCATCATATTCTTCATGAACATCCATTGCCTCATAATCATCGTCATCCTCATCATCATTTGGGCTACAACTGGATTGCCGTTCATCATCCATGTTAGCAACCGCTTTTCGATATTCATCCAGATAATGTATGGTAGCATCTCCCGATCGATTTTGAGAACATTTTCTCTCCTTAATGTCGGGCAGAAAATTTTCTTCAGGCGTTGTACTTCTTGTGTGCCTTAAACTGGCTGCATGGGATAAAGGATTCCCAACCGATGAAGTAGAAGCTTCATTCGCATCCACCTTGTCAGCATTTTGAGCAAAATTATTTCCGCCCTCTGATCCTTGCAACGGAAGTGGATCGTTGCTATCATCCAGCCAAGGACAACGAGCCACCATTATGGCTCTTACCGAACTGGCGTTGCGATTATAAAATTTATACAATTGATTCATTACCGGTACATGCTCCGAATCAATCTCCTGATTTGCCTTATTTAACCACAACACCGACGTACTGACCAAATGGGCTAACCAATGCAAATCGCCAGAGATCAAGTATTGATCACTAAACCAAGTACCAAATATATCATATGGACGATTCACCACACGACAACGTAAATGGGATTCAGTTTCACCCAAATAGAAGACGGCTATCTCACCCGAAGTCGATTGAGGTGAACCAAAATGAACACCAGAGACGAGCAACAATGTATCGGTCTGATTAAATTGTGAATATTGTGTATACTTCCAGCTAAATTGTTTCATATTGTGCGCATACTTCTCCCGGCAAGGATGCTGAGCATGCCAAATCTAAAAGAAGATAAATAAAATATAATTTTAAAAAACATAATTATAGTAAAGAAGAATTCATGTTTCAACAAATTTCGTATGCATTTTGATAATTATAGTTTTATATAACATGTATACAAATTTTTAATTCTATTGATAAGGTACATTGGATGTCCATTCTATGTATATTTTCAGTTTGACTTTCTTCTCGATTGTGTTCGGACAGAAAATTTGCGCAAAATGTATAAAATTCTTATTGTGCCATTATCAATTGTTTTTTTAATAAGAAATGTTCAGTCTGATGATAATAATTTCGATAATGAGGTGATTATATAAACCCAATAAGATGTTTTTTTTTTAGTAATTATTATTATTTCAGTGCTATACCATATCAATGGAATTAGAGGAAGAGTGCAGTTCGTATTGTTTTGCAGTTGTAAGACCTTTTCTGCAATATAGCAAAACGTGTCAAGAAATTCAAAATAGATTTTTTCAACAAGAACTCAAAATTAAAGAACAGGAAGCTATTATAAAAACGAATTGCCATGACGATAGCAAGAACAATAGCAAAGTTGAGCAAATTGAAACATTAAATGCAATGATTAAATCAAAGGACAATGAAATTTTGGCTTTAAACATAGAGATTGTGGAATCATTGAAGGAAACTATCAAATCTTTAAAGTTGGAAGTCATATCTAAAAAAGAAGAAGTCTCAGCTCTGACACTAACACAATCAGTGCCAAATGACGAGGAGCTTAAAAACCCAAACAAACTGTTTCAAAAATATAAGCCAATGTTGCCAACTAGTTGCCTTCCATCAAAATTTAAAAGTATTCAGAGGATACAAGTTCCAGGCTATGTGCTATGCGATAATCAACAAGGATCTGGCTGGTTGGTCATAGAGCAACGATTTGATGGCTCAGTAAGCTTTCGCAGAAATTGGACGTCTTATAAGAATGGATTTGGTACCCTAAATAATGAGTTTTTCATAGGAATGGAAACAATTCATTTATTAACCCAGTCTCGTACCCACGAACTATATATTCGTCTTGAAGACGTGGAGGGCACAACAAAATTTGCTAGATATGATCACTTTTTAGTGGGCAGTGAAAAAGAAGACTACGAATTAAAATCAGTTGGAAACTATTCTGGTACTGCTGGAGATTCTTTAGGTGACCATAAGGGATTTAAATTTGCAACAGAGGATCGAACACATGCACAGTGCGATGGTGCTTGGTGGTATGACACAGAGGCATGCGGATGGTGGTGAGCATTATGGAAAGTCCATGCTTTCAAACATTTTTATGATTTGTTGTACATCCATATTTCAGTTCGTTGAATCTCAATTTGTTTAAAATTGGTGGAACCAAGGAACGTACCCGTGCTGACGATCCTAAAGTATATTGGAATGGGTGGGAAAACTCTTATTTGACTGGCTTTACAATGATGATAAGACCAAAAGTTTAATAAATATTTTCAAGTAAATAAAAAAAAAAAAATCAAACTTACTATTACGTAGCCATCTTTCGAGCATGTGGAAAACATTTCACCATTGTGAGCAAAACTGACATGTAACACCTGATGGGTATGTCCATGATTGAACTCTACACTCGGCTCCAAACGCTGCGCCTGTACAAATGGTATGTGAGCGGATAAACGTTTATATTCCGAACGCCAGCTTTCGGCGTTTGGCTTAAGTGGAACGCTGGGAGAAGCTCGAAACTGTTGATGAAATTTACTCCGCCACAATAAATCATCGTGGGCGACATCATTCCATCTGCGGCAGGTGAGACTTGCTTGCAGTAAATCGTAGACACTTAAATGCTCAAAGATCTTAAGTAGAGCAGGCTCCGGCAATGACCACCAGCCATAGAAGTCTCCGTTGGAGCTGGTTCTACTCCGGTCGCTTTGATTGCTGCTGTTGCTCTCTTCGTCCGAATTAAAAGATGACGAATTTTCTCTCTCATTTGATTGTCTTTGCTTATTTACCAATCTTGCCTTTTTGAAGGTCACTTCCATGTCAAAAAATATTTAAATTCTAGACTGTGCAATGCGTTTTTGCATCGATTTCGTGTTTGTTTCAAGTATTATGTTAACTGTTAAATAATAACAGGTTTCCAAAATAAAAAGGTACTTCTCTTGAAAATCGAAAGTTACTTTCTCTGCTACTGTTATTGTTTTTTTGTTTTTTTTTGCAACAACAAAAGCTGGAAGCTCACAGCTGTTGAAGGCCAGCTGGTTTTTTTGCCGAATGAAAAATAACCCTATTTTAAGAAAGAAAATATAAGATTAATCGATTTAAAAATTTCGTGTACAAATATAGTCAAACAAAAAAAAACAAACAGAAGCAAAAGCTTGGTATGAATGAATAGGAAATTGTACGTTTAGATTAGTTGCGAAAATTTGTTTAATTAATTTAATCAAATGTCCAACAAAACTTTCCACGATCAAAAGGTGTATTTACCGTTTTTCTGCCTTTCCTAATCGAACTTAAACTTTAGTGGCGCGAAAGTTTGTCATTTCTAAACATATCGATAAATCAAAAATTATTTATGTTTTTTATTTGACACTACAAAGTATCATGGCACCCAACTTTATTTAAACAAAATTTAACAAATAAGAGTGCATACTAAAAAATGTTGCGAATGATTCGCCTGCAGTCCTCAAAGAGGTTTGGTCGCAATTTAAAAATTTAAATACATTTAAAGAACTTTCCTAAATTGCAGCTTTTTTCGACTATGGCATCATATACCGAATAAGAATGCAGTGGTAATTGCTGCGGCTGTTCGCACACCCGCACCCACAGCCAACACATTTCCAACGTATGATGTCAAGGAACAGAAGCTAGCTGGATTGGTAATCGATGAATTGGTTAAAAGGACCTTGGTTCCCCGCGAGGAGTTCGAAAAGCTGATTATGTGCTCATCCAGTCAGTGCAGCAATGAGTTGACAGCGGGCATGGCCAAGGAGTTGGGTCTGAAAAGCTGTCAAACATATACCTTGCAGGGGGATACCTTCTCAATTGGTGGCCTACAAATGACATTGGAATCGCTTCAAAATGGTGCAACGCATTGCATCATAACTGGAGATTCCCGTTGCCAAGGAGTGAAGCTACCACCTGAAGGGGTTTTAGCTAGTGAATTGATGACTGTAACACAGCCCGCAGCTAAAGCGAAAAAAAATGATAATAATAATGACACACCGATTGTGGAAGCAGCTGCCTTGGCATGGACCACCTATGAGACAGCGGAACGTCTTCAACTACAGCCTTTAGCCGTGGTCCGGGAATTCCTTATTGAGGAGAATCGTGATCAGATTTTATATAAGCTGAGTGGACGTGATCCCGTTGCACCCAAAGAAGTACAAAGCTGGCAAATGGTCACAGTGACCGAGCAAGATGAACAACCAGGACAAGGACAACGTCTTGTCATTCCCGATACCATACTCGCCGGCGTTCAACCAAATCAACTATGCGTTCATGATGCTAAACAAATTACAGCAAGTCACCTGCTAACCCATTTAGTCCATTCTCTGCCAACTGGTGGATTGGGTTGCGCAATCATGGATGCTTTAGATGGTCGCCACATGGTTTTGATTCTAGAAAAATTGTAAGTCTTTTGAAAACCAATATTTTAGTGTGTGTATATAATTACCTTTTACTATATACCTTCAACTTTTTTCCCCCTTTTTAGAGCTCCAAATCTGCCATCAGATCAGGCTCTGCCCAAGCTTACACTTTATACAAAAGAACCCTGTCCCCTCTGTGATGATTTAGTTGCCCGATTGGAAGAGAAATTTGCTGGTCAATTTAATCTCGAAAAGGTATTCATCGATAAAAAGGAAAATGTTCGTTTTTTGCGTCTTTTCCGTCATGATATTCCAGTTCTATTTCTAAATGGACAGTTCTTGTGTATGCACAAGCTGAATGAGGAGGCTTTGACTGAACGTCTGGCGACTTTAAAACGTGGATTACCAACAACGCAGGAGACCAAAGAATCAAAATAATAATTTAATTTTTTATTTATTTTTGGATAAACATTAAAATTTCTGGTATAGCTTTAAAACATTTCACCCATGGGTTTAATCGTAATTTCATGAATCTGCAAATGAAAAATTTGGATCGGTACAATTAATGTATTGATTAGATGTTTCAATCTTACCTGTACATGGGGCGGAGTACTTAGGGCATAGAGTATGGCATCCGCTATATTCTCTGGTTCCAATCTAACCATATCCTTGACATAGAAATGTATTTCCTCGGGAAAAATGTTTGTATTCACTGCACCGGGACAAATACCGGTCACACGTACTTTACTTTTATGCAATTGAAATTCCTGGCGATAAGTTTCTGTAATGGCTGTTATTGCAAATTTCGTCGCTGGATATATATTGAACGATGGCAAGACATCAATAAAATTAAGCACTTGCTGACCGGCAATGCTATTAATAATCAACACATGACCCTCTACATCACGTTTAATCATATTATTAAATGATGCACGGGTACACCAAATTACTCCCATTATATTTGTATCGATGACTTCACGCATTTTTTTCGTATTCCCCGGAGTCACTAATTCAGTTTCACGTGTTATTCCCGCATTGTTTAGCAACACATCAGGTCCTTCCAGCTCACGTTCTATCCAATCGAAGGAACTTTGGACTTGATCCTCTTTGGATACATCGCAGCGCAGTGGTATAAATTTGGATTTTAAATTACTGGGTAAACTTTCCTTCAGCTCCTTTAGTTTGGCCTCTCGTCTAGCAAGACCCACTACACGAAGTCCGGCTGCCAACATAGCCCGAGCTGAAGCGGCTCCTATGCCTCCGCTTGCTCCCGTTACGACAGCTAGTTTGTTGTGCCACCGCTCCATGTCTACGACAGAATGAATAGCTGATGCAAAATGTGCAGGTAATATGGACATGGGCTATGACAAATTAGCAGTTGACCGGCTTCCATTGAAGAAATAAATCTAGGTTAATACAGGTTAAGCTTTCTGTATAACGGTCAACTGTTAGTGATGACTCTTTGATAACTTCTGTACAATTTTTAGTTTCAGTAAAGTATTCAATTTATGCTATAAATGAAAACATGTTGGTTTTTCTTAAATTATACGACTCTACTGCTATTTGTATTTGTGACACCATAAAATGTGCTTCACGTTTAAAAATCTGTGAGATGTTGAAACACTTCCCCTACTACATTTAGATAATTGCTACCCAATGTAATACAACAGCTTCTTCATAAGGGCCAAGCCAATGTTCAATTCGAATTCAGTTTAAAAAGTAACGGAAATTTAAAATAAATTATGCGTTTACCAACTCTGTTGAGTAATTCATAAATCAACAAAAACATCGATAGTTTTATTGATGCTTAGTCCACCTCTAAGTTGAAGTAAGATTTTACCAAATTCTTGCAGGTGTTCCAATAAGTATAAATTTCTTAATAAAAGAGATTAATTTAATTAAACAAGACTGTATACGGAAAATCAGATTGAAAAATGGCACAAATGGATATGGAACTAAAGAAGGTAAGCTCTTAAAAGATTCTTTAAAGCGAATCCACCGGCGATGAGCGCGTGCTTATTCATCTCAATTTAATGCCCACCCCCGTCTCCTTCCCGCATGACTTTCATAGGCCTTTACGGAGATGCAGATCAACAAATTGGAAACCACAAAAAAGATCAATATGATTGATATGAAATGCGATATGGTTAAGACTGGTAAACACAAATATCAACTTACTGAAAAGGGAACCAGCGACTTGTCGGATGATACTAGGTAATATTAAACAGTTTTAAGTATAGTCCAATCAATATTCAAAATTTACGGTTTTCTTCTTTAGAGTTTATTTGTCCGTAGGACGCATGTTCCTGTTAACCGATGTGCAAAACATGCGGGATGAACTGAAAGTCAAGAAGGAGAAATGTGACAACGCCATCGAATTGCTTGAAAAGAAAAAGGAATTCCTGCAAAAGTCACTTAAAGATCAAGAAGATGGCTTACGTGAGCTAGTCCAACAGCGTAAAGCAACGGATTCCAGCTCAAAATAGAGAGATCGTTTAACCATACTACATACTTTGCTTTATTTATTTTCACAAACTGTATAATTGTCTAAATTAAAGTTGGCATAACTAACAAATTCGTTGCCCAAATTACGCTCGTGCTGAGGACGAAATTTACATTTATGAACCGGCAACAAAGAGATTAACCAAGGTTCAACAACCTCTCCGGAGCAGAAAATTAATTTAGAGTTATCCTTACGCTGCAGTTTGAGAATAATTTGCGACATCTTTGTCATGCACTCTTGACTAAGAAATGGTGGGTCAGCTATGATCAAATCGTAACTATTATGATGGGATTTTAGGTAATCCTGATTTTGGTCTATACAATTAAAATCGTAATGAACAAAATCGGCGCCATAGGCTTCAAACCGCCGGTCGTACTCAAAGATGTGAACTATAAATGTTTGCTTTAGATAGATGAAACAAATAGGAAAATTTATATTGTGTTCTACCTTCTTCGTGAATATCTTTAATATTCTTGTAAAGTGATGGACAGGATAATAATGCTATCCGGTAGTCGCTTCCGCCATGCTCTTTCACTAAGCTTCTTACTACTTCGCGGAGAATATGTTTTGTTTTTTCACTGTACCAGAATTGGCTTAGTTGCCAATCTTCTTCAAACATTGCATCTGTCCCAGTTTTGCTTAAAACTCTCTGTTCTTCGTCGGCTTCACGTTTAGTCCTTTCAGAAAGAAATTCATTTAAAATGGCTAGTGTGTCGGCTGGCAAGGCAATATCATCATCTTCCATCGTTATGCTTATTTCAATAATAATAATTTAAAAAACACAAAACAACAAAACGTGCTCAAAACGCGCTGAGTAAGTACAAAATCAGCTGGTGGGCAGCTCCAAAGACGATAAGTGAAATGTGACTTTAATATCGATAAACCTTTAGTTATTGAACCTATCGATTGTTAAACAATCGTTTGGTCTAGTATTCAGAGACGACACGAGACTAAAAGACGTAAAAATTTTACGTGCAAATAGCGTTTTTATTTCATTTTTTTCATTCACATTTTCACAAGAGATCCAACAACAACGCTGTGCGTCTACCTTTCTTGATTGGTAAGTGATGATCAAAGTGACAATTATTAAAAATCTTAAAATTAACCATAACAGACGTTAAGTGAGTGAGACTACCACTCGTTTTAGAGGGGGTGTGAAGCGGGGGTGTAGTACTTGCTTTGAGACTACCTGTCCGACTTTCTTCATGCAGTAATCACAGCGACCTAATTCAAATTAAGCAGCGATGAGCCGACTGTATAACCTAATTTAATAACAGAAAAATATGCAGGTCTTGTGTGTCAAATGGATAGTGCGATGGGGAGTGGACAAGGCAAAGGAAGCACTCAATTCTCATCATTTCTATAAAAGGGCTAACTGCACTTTGAACGTGGTTCGACATCATCATCATCTAAATTTTTTACGCTGTGTCATTTTCGTGTGATATTCACTCTATATACATACATAAATTTGTATATTTGTACAAAAGTTCAACTAATGTCAATCAGAACAATTCGTTTTTTGTGTTGTTGTTGTTGCTGTCAAGTTTTGTCTACCTCTGACGTGGTCATATGGATTTACAATTGAATTTCATCAGCCTACTCATATTCATTTGTAATTGCTTGTCCCAATTTGTAGTTGATGAAAACCTAAGGACCTTCTAAATTAAAATCGATATTAATTTAATATTGCTGCAACTTCTGTCCCATACATTTTCCACCTTCTAGGTAAATTGACTGTTATCTTGCATTTTAAATGAATGTTTAATGGCTAACCCAACCTCTTGCCGTCTATACAAAATAAAAAGCTTATCACTTGTGTCCCACCAACTGTCGCTCTGCCCACGCTGCTGCGCCGCCGCACTTTATGGTTTGTCCACACACTGAAGTTACCTACACTCTCTTAAACTCTTGTTGAGTGACACCTGTTTGTTTTACAGTTAGGCCTCTAGCTTTTCCTGCTCTCTCTCTCTCTCGCGCTCTGTGTGCTAGTATGTGTTAATATTTTGACAGGCATTTCGTAACGATTTACTTACATTTACACATATACACATTGCGCGGTTTGTTACTAGTCAATTGTGACATCTTACTCTCTGTACTTGTTGCTCCCGCCTAAAATACCCTGTCCAAATGGAGTACATGAGGATTTTCAACAAACCATATATATTTTTTATTCATACAGTATCCATATACCCAACACCGAATAGGAAATATTAGGATCTTCATCAGTATATATAGATAAATTTTCTTGTTTAAATTAACAATTTTAGTCGATCTGCTTATGTTGACTCGATCTCTTTCGTAAACTTGTGATTGGTTAAAGTATTTTAAGTAGTCTTGAAGTAGGGTATTATCAAGTCGGCGCCCCGACTTCATTTTCACTTTTTTTGATTTGTTTTTAAAAGTAATTTTTATTGTTATTTTTTCCTTGGTTTGGCAAACTCTATTACGTGCATGTTTTTGCTTTTGCCCATTCATTGTTTATTGAAACCTTTAACTTTTGTACACTAGTTGCTAACTTCTACATCTACAACTTATTTTTCATTAAACTTTCGTTCATATAATAACTATATAACTACAAAATACATGTTTTCATTAAGATCAGTTATAACTACTATTGGAACTAGTGATCGATTCTTTCAAAATTAAAGATGAATTCTAGTTAATATAAATATTCAAAACGAACTGACGGACTAAGATTGTCTTCCGGTAAATTTTTACTTTCGTTAGTTTTATATCATTGAAGAGTTACACAAATAACTTGACCTATCAACAGGTCAAAATCATCATGGTCAAAGTTGGCTCAAAAGACATAAAAAACACGCCCCTTTTTGCGCCCTTATTTCTAGCTTTCCTTTTGACTGGTTTTATAGCAATAAAGACAACGACTGACTGACTGACTGCCTGAAAAAATATCAATTAAAAGCATAATGCATGCCATTTGAAGCTCTCTTGAAAAAGTTATCGCTCGTGTTATAAAAACGTTTTATAACTAAGTGAAATACTTTAAAGGGTTTCAGGTTTTTTAGAAAGTTTGCATTGAAACGAGATATTTTTAAACGGTTTTGTTTTCTTGAATGACTCCGGTGGTATTAAACCAGTCCGAGGTAGCTCCTTATCAGCATTTAAGTTTAATCACTAAACATTGCCGGCGATAAGCAAGGCCTTTTTATTTCTCTGATAACAATTGAAGATAAACCAACAAAATAATTTGAAATTCTTTCGTTTTCTATTTTCACATTGCCATTTTGCAGAAATAGAAGTCAAGTATCATCATTATGAGCACAGCCAGTGATCAGACACCGCGCTTTGATAGCGGCAATGGGGACTCCAACGAGAACACATCCCAGCAGCAACAGGAACAGCCGCAACAGCAGCAACAACAACAACAACAGCAGCCACAAACACAAAATGGAACAGCAAAATTATTACAACATTTCCAAACAAATCGCATAGATTCAGCATTATGGGCATTAAGAGCGTTGGTGATTTTCTTTGCTGTCAGCTATGTGTTGCCCATTTTCATGTAAGTAAAATGAAAATAGGAAATAAAATGAAACTGGGGACATAGTTCAAAGCTGTATGCATATACATGTGTATATATATATAACAAGTTGGAATGTATGTATATATTTATATGTATATATATCTCATTAATAGTTAACCTTAGGTTAACACACAAAAAATAAATTACTTTATAGCCTTGCAAATAAGGTAAAATGTTTAAAAAGAAGTATCTACGACTATGTAAACTGTGTAAACGAGTATATACATATATTCTTGATCAGCTAGATATACTTATGGACGCCTGTTTGTCCGTTCTTCTGTCATGATCAACAAAATTGGCTTTGAAAGTTTTAAAGCTACAGTGCTTAAAATTTGCAACTAATTTTTTGTTCTTATATGCCAACCAGATGATGTCATACAGCGATCAGTTTTTAATAGATTTTTAAATCAATCACATAATTGTTTTCCAACGATTGTCACGAAATTTTGGTATTTGCAAATTGGGAATAGAATTAAATACATTTACCAACTTTCATGAAAATCGACTGACTATATAATATTGTATAGTTATCATACAAACAATCTCTTTACTCAAGCTTTTCGGACACTAAACTTAATTTTTATTAGTTTTTTCTATGTGTTGTGCTTGTGGTAAATGGTATTAAAATATATTCGCTATATACTAAAGCTAGATTGGAATTATTATGCTTAAATGACTAATGAAAACTTGGAACTTAGCCCGACCTTTTCAATTTTTTTTGATTAGTATAAAAAAAATTTATTATTTGTTCATTAAATCAAACTTTTAAAGATACAAAAGAGCCAAAAGAATAAACAAATTGTATGATTAGATCGATACGGTTCACTGCCTTAAATATATAGATCAATAATGTATGTATATTTCATCGGTTAGATGTACTTTTGCACACATTTTTAAACTCTCTTGGATAGAATATAAAATGTGGCAGTTGGAAAATACAGCAGAAGCCATAGAAATGCTATCGAATGGCTTAAGTTCATTACGCTAGTCTCTACTCAATTGTTATTTTATCCAAAGACAGAGAGAGAGAGAATAAATGAATCACATTTTACGTCTACAAAAAGTGTGCAACAAATTTAACACACAAACAACGTTTTAAACTCTGAAGTTAAATTATTAAGAAGGTGTTCTTATTATATTCTTATTTCCATTATACATATGAGCATAAGCCACAAAACATTTTTGTAACAATTCTTTAAACTCAAATTGAATTATTTTTAATACATTTATCTTCACAGCACACAACAGAGCGCCTTTAGTAAAGTTCTGCTTGCCAATGCGGCTATTTCGGCCCTTCGTTTGCATCAACGTGTTCCTGCCTTCTCGTTTACTCGGGAATTTGTGGCACGTTTGTTTGCCGAAGATTCCTGGCATTATATGATGTACTCACTGATCTTCTTCAATATAAAACCATCTTTGCTGGTGCTCGTTCCGGTGGTTTTGTATTCAGTTCTACATGCATCTAGCTATTCGCTCAAATTGTTGGATGTAAGTATCAAATTGAAATATAGATGAACATTTTAATCATATTATGCGTTTATTACAGATTATTGGTCAAAATTCATGGTGGGGTGCACGTTTCATTATTTCAATTGTGGAATTCCAGGCAGCTAATATATTGAAGGCCACTGCCTTCTGTGAGATCTTTATTATGCCATATGCCATTATCCTAACATTTTTGTAAGTTTTTTTTCTGATAATAGCTATACATTATGTAAGAATTATATACTACTAATCCCTTAAATGGATATTTAGTGGATTCAATCAATCTGCAGACATTTCAAGTAGCTTAAATAACCTGATCTGGTCAGAGTATATTAGAGAAGTCCAAACCTTCTTGATTTCGTTACAAACTTATTAGTAGTAGTCCGATTTAAACTAAATGTATATTATATACTATTCAGTGTTATAACAATTCTCAACGATACCTTATTAATTTTAAAGCAATTTCAATTTGAAACTTTTGTTATGTTACCTAAGTCCAGCAGAATTTATTTTAATACAAAATTGTGTATCGTATCCTCTTGAATAGAATAATGTAATTAGTCATACATTAACATATAGTTGGTCCACTAATGCTTACCAAAGATGTATAGAAATATTTAATCTAAGGTAATCTTCTACAATAACTGATTTTATCCACTTTCTATTGTATTTTAGGAGCCATGCCGGTCTGATGACACCGATCATCTACTATCAGTATTTGGTCATGCGTTATAGTTCACGACGCAATCCCTATCCCCGAACTGCTTTTGCTGAGCTGCGTATTGCCTTTGAAGCGCTGGCCGCTCGCTCACCTCCACCAGTGGCTAAGATCATTCGTGGTGGCATTGGTTTTGTCAATCGTCTGGCGCCGCAGCCACAGCCAGCTCCTGCGCAGTAGTAAGCTCATGATTAAAACAACAGATCAACAATCAGAAATGACAAAACACAGCAACTAAATAAGTTTATTTAAACAACTACAACAAATTAAATACAAAAACAAACACCACATCATACGAGTTTTAGGGGCCACCCGTTTTATTAATTGTTAGTGAAACAAATGAACAACAGAAATCTTTGCAACTTAATTGATATGCTTATCCTTCTCTTTTTCCTCTGCATCTCCTTTGTGTTTTTTTATTATTTGAAATTAAGTTTATCAATTTTACTTACTGCACACAAAGTGTGCAACAATTTCAAATTTGTAAGAGAGCGTATTATTAACATTAAAATTTTTAAAGAGAGAGAAAGTTAGAAAAAAAAAAAAAACAAAACAGTTTAATTTATTTTTGTGTTTAATCATTTTTTCTATGTGTATTTTGTTTGAACTGAAGAAGGAAAGACATACATACACAGACACTGGACTTGGATGATTGGGTTACCGATCAAATTATACATATATTAAATATACATATATTTTTTATTATTGTGTGTAAAGTGTGAGGCAAATGAAAATAAGAGAAATTTAAATAAAACTGTTCAAAATGACATACATATATTGTGTTTCATTAGCAATTGATTCTACTGAATAAGAATGAACTTATCTAAAATGAAACTACAATTTCATCTTTTTATTTAAGTCATTAATGTTTGTCGATTATTGTAAAGATCACTTCTAGACATTATCCTTGAACAAACTATTTAACATGTAAGTCCTTCAAAGTTAGTTTCCATTGTTATACTATGTTTTTGTATCATCCTAACAAATCTATTATAGTGCTAAGTGAGCCAAAATGGAAGGGAACAAATATAATTTTCATATTTTAGCATTAGTTTAATAATTATTTAAATTAATGTGGATTGGTTAATAATATTTCTAAGACACCTCGTTTAATTTATCTAGTTTATAGAGATAAACTCTCTGATTTTATATGGAGGATCTACACTCAGCCTAGTTCTTCTTTTGGCAAGCAAAAAGGTAATAAAATAATTCTCTTGTTAGATTTGCAAAATGTCTTTGAAGTTCGTTAGAACTATCTTAACACGTTGAATGCAATTTGAAATGGGATAACAAATTTTATTAAATGTATTTAACTTTTATTTGCACTTTAAATAGATAAACATATAAAAGCAGAGTTCAAAATAAATAGAAGAAAAGTTTATTTTATTACTAAAAGTAATCATACTAAATCTAATTCCAAACGGCTCACAATGTAGCACAATATATTTGTGGGTAAATTTTCCACCCGCCTCAAAGTAGGCAATACAAATTTTCACTTTCTATTCACAGTGGCTAGTAAACATTTTCCGGTTTGTCATTTTCGCTTTCGTTTTGATTCCCAATGCCAAGCAAGTGCAAGTTGCGAGTTAAGGCATGGGGGCCCATTTGATTCTTTGGGGGGGCAAAGGGCGTGGAACGCCTCCCCCCCTTATAAGTAAGTTAACCAATTTAACTACTACATGTAGAAGACTTCTGTGTTGTGTGTGTATGCGTATTTTCAGCAAATCAACCACCAAACCTCCTACTCCTTCTCCTCTCTGCATATCTAGCAAATGCTCGAACATTTGAGCGGCGTTGGACACCAAAAACTTGGGGAAGTTTAGCTTCCGAATTTTCCTCTACAAGTTCAATGAACTTTCTTTTGCTCCGCCAAAAATGAACTTTTTGGGAGAAGGGTGTATGTTTGTGTGTGAAAATCTCTATTAGAGAGAAAGATACACACACACACACATAAGAAAATGGAAAGACAGAGGAGAGGAAGAAGTCCACCCAACAGCATAGCCAGTGAGCCAGTCGATGGTCTCAATGGTCTCGATGGTATTTCTCGATGTTGATGGCAGTGTCTGTTGCCTGTTGACGGTTTCATGGGGTTCTTGAACTTTCCCTCGGGCAAAAGATTTTGCTGTATTTCATTTGTTTTCCTTTGGCTTATTTCATCTTGAGTAAATATTTTACGTATATACATATATATGAAAAAATAACATTGGGAAATTTTCTTTGCCCCCAAGATTGTATTTTGTTGAATTTTCTGACCGCTTTTCCTATAGTTTATGCTTGAGATGTTCCACTTCTTTGAGAAAAAATGCCTATTAGAGAGATAGCGAAAATATATTGATTTGTGATTTCCGTTATGGATAATTAGTTTTATGAAGTGACTAAGCAAAATTATACTTTAAAATGTTTAAAATGAAAGAACTATAAAAGCTTTAGAAGGTTCACATTGTATTTATTATAGATTTATTAAAGAAAACTTCATCATTTTAGTGTTATTATCGATTTCTACTTAGTTTTAAAGAAATAAAATGAAAGAATACAGAATATATAAATGCATTGTACACATATGTTTGCATGTATGTATGTATATGTGCAATGTACTCTTTATATATGTATGTATATATTTTTTTTTTCTAAACTTTGTTGTGGCAGACTTTTATTATATAACAATTTGTTAGGAAAGTTAAAACTCCTTGCCTCTTAATAGCTTATTATAATATTTTCTATTCTTCATGTTTATTAATAATAATGATCATTTATGTTTTGATTCAAACTAAAATTTGATAAATGTATAAGAATAACAAATTTATTTATTCATCGATTTAAAATTTTAGAAAAGGTGGCTAAAAAGCCGCAATATGGGAAGAAGAATTAAAGGTTCAACAACTTTGAATTAAACAAAGAAAATTTGTAAACTTTCAAATGGATTTTCAAAATCGTTAAGTTTTGAAACAAAAAAATAATGTTTATATAGAAAATCCATCGATTCTAAACAGTTATTAATATGGTTTGTGCTTTCTACTCCCACTTTTTGCTCTTACTCTTGCTCAACAAATTCAATTCTACTGCTAATCCACCTAAAAACTTAAGCTTCCTTCCAGATTATGAGAAACCAAACAACATATTGACTTATTCCTTATATGACCAATATTCTTAACATCTATTATCTATCATTAAAATGGAACCAAATGGTTCAAATCAAACCACTAAAAATCTACTTTATGATGTTGTGTTGTTACTCCCAACAAATCATCACCAATTAAATGAACATCATGTAACTGTGCACTTAATCTGTTTCACCACAAATTAAACGCATTAATTAAGTCATATGGCGATTCCCTCTTATCGTATACCATATCATCTAATATCATATCATATGTATGTATACATATATGGGTCAAGCTAAGCCCCCTATGACAGAAATCAAATTGAATCCAAGCAACCACCATTTCTCTTTTGATAACATAGAGGAGAAAAGAGACAGAAAGAGAGAGAGAGAGAGAGAATCGGAGGGCTTACCAATCCTCAACTTGGGACACTACGCATAAAATTTAAGTATAAATAAAAACTCCAAGTGCTGATTATGCACAATATCCACCCTCCCAAAATAACAAAATGACATCATGAATTTTTACCGCCCACCCCCCCTACCCCTTACCTTAGTTGCATTTGTTATGTTGTGATGTGCGTGTGTGTGTGTGTAAATAAAATTAAATTAGATACAGAAAGCGAAAGCACAGCTGAAAAATAAGCCCCAGGCTTTTTGGGGTTGTCGCTTCACTCGTCTTTGTTCCCCCCGTCGCCTTTTTCATAGTTGTCGTCGTCACTGTCAGAGAGAGAGAGAGAGAGAGAGAGAGGGAAAAGTTCGGTCCGTTATTGTTGTTGTTGCTGGTTTTAAGGTCTTTGAACTCTTCACCGTATGTTGTACTGAAAATGGGTCACGACTCGAAAGTTTTTCCCAATCCACTAGGCATACGAAAAAATTTCCCCAAAACTCGAACACTTTGGTGGTGGGTGGGTGTTTTTTTTTATTTTCTATTCTTTCTTCTTCATTCGTTTTCATCCATGTAACTTCTAAGGGAACTACGCAGCGTTCTTTGCCTTGAAAACAATTTCAATTGTATTGCGTAGTCAGAGTTGCCCATGGAGTTTGCGCAGCACAAACAGATGATTTCTTTTGCTTCAATTTTCTTTCTCGATTCCAGTGTTTTCCGAGTTGAGTATGGAAAGGGAAATTTTGCATTGGGTTCTTTTTGTTTGCCAAGAAGAAGGAAGAAGGGTGGTTTTCAAATAAGATTGATTGGGTTTTAAGAAATAGTTGTTAGGAATGGTATGGTTACTATTAGAGAGAGAGAGAGAGAGAGTAATGGATAACAATTTATAAGTAGTTACTATATAGGGAGTGATTACTTATGGTATATAAAGGCACAATATAAATTTGAACATATTCTAAAGAAAAGTATATTCATACATATAAAAATTGTATAACTTGATTATCGAAATTAAGTATCAAAAGTCTGAAATAAAGTATTAAAAGTCTATTTAAGCCTTAAATAAATACTAAAAAAAAGATTTCAACATTTTTTATAAATTATTCCATATATATATCCATGTATGGTATAGTATCTACTTATTGTAGATACATACTATTATTATGTATAAAAGATTTCAATTCGTTATATCTTCATAAAATTATATCAAACAAAACATTTCTATTTAATATTATCATATAATCAAATATTATAATATTTTTAATGTTATTACATTCTTTCAATGAAATGGATAGTACATCTTTACAAGTTTAGAATGCAACCAAAAATATATTTTTTATAATACTCAATACAAGACCAAGAATATATTTGCCAAGATAATAACAAAAGCATCTTCCAATTGGACTAACACACACAAACACAACTTAGAAACATAACACACACAGACGCACTTGCAGACACAATTCCATTTCAAAGTTCATTGTTACACTCTCAAACAAATTTCCTTCAACTCAAACATTGAACAAATGAAATTTCCCTGCCTTCGTTGCTCTCAAATATATAATTTCCCTTCACTCAAATTGACACTCAAATAATTTAAAGCACTCAAACTAGGTAAATTTCCCCAAAACTAAGTCCAATAGGATTTGATAAGCATGACATAACCGGCTGTGGCTGGGATGTGTGCATGTGTGTGTGAGTGCGTGTGTATCTTGTTGTTGGCATACAAGTGCTGGGCCAGTGACCTCTGCAAGTAACGGTATCCATAGTATTAGATAAGTTCATGTTCAGTTCATGCTCTTATTCCCGTTTCTTTTTTTTTCTTTTCGTTTCTAACCACAGAGGCCAACTCCAACTCATTTTCATTTGTTTCATCAAATTTTCATACCTTACAAGAAGAGACTAAAATGGTATATTGGAATTTATAAGTTAAATGGAACAAAGTAATTTTAAAAAGATGCAGCAACTAAACTAAATAGATTGAATTATTTTTTTTGCTTAATATAACTTTCACTTTCTGAAATTCCTTCCTTCCATCACATTTATAAATGAAATTTTAAAACAATGGAACATTGGGTCATTTGCTTTAATAGTTTTACAGGGTATCTTCTGTTCGAAGCCTGCACAAAATGAAAGCCATCACACATAGACAACCAAAATGTATGTTATTCCCGTTGATCGCTTGATGGAGCTTTCTTTCGTCTCGTTTCGGGTGTCTATTTTGGATTTGTATTAATGTGTGTGTTGTTTCCATCAGGATGTACTTATGTAAGTGTTGCTGTGATTAGGGCTTAGTTATGCATACATATGTATGTATGTATATACATACATATATCTTTGTTCAAGTGGTAATTTTTAGATTGATCTGCATAAAGTTCACTTAATTTTCAAAGTGCCTTTGATGGCAAGTGCACAGCTTTCATGAAATGAAGGTGCTATGAAATTTATGGAGTAAATAATCCAAAATTTATGTATGTACATACATCGTATGTATACTAATGTAGTATCATTGACTAAGAGTTGTTATAGGGAAAGTATGTATTTTAGCAAAGTTAATTGTTTGTATATCTGTGTAAGTTTAGTAATTGTATTAAATTGTTGGGACTTGCAATTATTATTTTTGGTCTATATTCAAATGTATGAACTTTTCATATGCTCTACGAAAACTTTTATTGATTAGTACTCAAAAACAACATTTGCACATCAAGGAAGATAATTTTTTCTAATAGTTTGTGTTTGGCTGCATAATGAGTACTTTTATTGGTTTCTTTTTTGTTGTTTTCTTTAAATAAAAAAAAATCTTAACAATTTTATGGTCTACATTACAACCCAACCTATAGCTCTATTTATAATACTTTTATAATTTTTTTTTTTCATTTCAGGTTAAGAAATCTGGAATAGTAGTTCCAAAAAGTATGCTAACAACATCAAAGTAACTGAGCCATATTTGCGAAATAACAAAAAATAATAAAAAAAATAATATTACAAGCAGATTTTGCCATGTTTAAGTTGTTTAGAAACTAAATATACTTTTTTAATTTTTGAAATCAAATGTTTTAACTTTAATCTCATTTAACAATTTTGTTCAAATTAAGTTCAAAATTGTACTGCTTTGTTTTAAATTTTTTCATTTAAAAACAAAGAATCTTTTTAAACAAACGATAAGTCATAGATTTCAAGTGTACCCTAAAGAATAGTTAACTTTTTTATTAACATTTCCTATTTTTGAAGTACATTTTTCAACATTATTTGATTGCCGTATAATTTGAGCTAAACAAGAACCCCTTTTCGCATCCCTTAATACAAGAGGAACCCCAATTAAAGGCCACATTAAGCAAGTCGATTAAAACTTTTCATGTTGTTTTAACCAAAAACACAAAAACTTTTTGCATTTCGTTAACTGAAAAAGTCATAAATTTTCAAATTTTACGATTTTCACATAGATAGCTTATTCCCCGTCTTCTAGGGCTACCCAATAGAATTTGTTTTGGTTGCCCCCCCTTCAAGTTGGATTCTTCGCGTTTTATGCGACCATTTACCGATTAATATCTATGAGTTTTCCGATGTTCAGATGTGTGTCAAATCGTGTGTCCATGTCTATCTATGTGTGTCTGTAACACGCACACCCACTGATTACACCTTAGTCCCTTGCCAAAGGTGTGCGTGTGGTGTGGTGTGTGTGTGTGAATGAGTGTGCCAACCCTGCATCAAGAACAAACTACGCATGTGTTTCCATTTCACTTTTCTATGATTTTTTTTTGGGGGTTGGTTTGAGGTTGAGTTTACTCCTAAGGGTTTTGTTTTTGTGTGTGTGTGTGTGTGTGTGCGGCTTTTGCGTCTTGGGTTTTCCGGCTTAGCTTTTCCAACAACTTGCCTCAAGTTCAATGACCTTGCAATTTTCTTCATTTCACTTTCTTGACACCATAAAATTTCCCTTTTTTTGGTTGTTGTTGTTGTTGTTTTGGCTTTTGGGGGCGGTTGACTTTCGTTTATTGGAAGAGAAAGAGCGAGGGTGGTTGTAACATTTTCCTAGGCAATTGACATGCGCGGGGTGCGGTGTTTCTCTGCCATAATACTTGTCACGGTGGGGGTTGGGGGGGAGAGCCTAATTTTTGGGAAGTTGTCTCAAAAAACTGGCAAATATTTTTGTTTGTTTGCTTTTAATTTGGTTTCTTTTCCGCTTTTCCCGTTTTGTTGTTGATGTTGTTGTGGCTTCTATTTGGTAGCTTTTTATTTTTTTGCCGGCCGGCATTGTTTGCACGTAATGGGCCTGAAAATTTAATGGTGTATTAGGTTAATGATAAAGGCGACAAGGAGGGGAGGAAGGGGATGGCCAATCTAATGGTTGGACGTGGCAATTATTTATTTGCAAATGCGTTTTAACGTTTTTTTTTTTTGTCAAGATTCAGAATTGGAACACGACAATTGGGTTTAATATTCTATAAAAGAAAAGTCACGTAGGTTTAGTCAAAGAAAATAACAAAAACATTTAAATATCGTTTAAAAGTTAAGGGTATTCATATCTCTCTTTTGAATGTTGAGTTTAAAAATATATATAAAATTTAGTAAAGATTTTCAGATGTTTACTCCAGCTATATTTTAAAGGTTTTTATCATATATGTACCTACAAATACTCTGAAAAACTGATAATTTATAGATTTGGAATACATGAAATAGGTAAGAGATCTAGTAGATTGAATTTTGATATAAGAAAATGTGTATGTATTTCCGATATCTTAATATTGGGCTCAAGCCTAAGATATTGTAACTTTATTACTATATTTTATTTACATCTTGCTGAATACATCCATTTAAATTGATGATTCTATATTTTTGTTGTTTATATAGATAAGATCCAACGAGTTTTCAATTTATTTATATTACATTTCAATATTACATAATCTGTTAATGAGACGAAATTCTATATAGATATGAATTTCTTCATTCTCTTCTATATATGCATCTATGCATATAAAACAAGTCAAACCTACATTAAATGTTTGTAGCATGAGAAAAAAAAGTATTTCGAAAAAAAAATTTGTTTGGCCCGATTGTTCCTATGGGAGCTATAGCATATAGATGACCGATTTGTCTGAAACTTAGCACAGACATTTCTATATATACTAAACTTCCAAAAACAAGTTTCGTGACAATCGCTTTCAAAACACCCAAGCTATTGCTCTAAGACTATATTCTTGACCGATCGTTCCTATGGGAGCTATATGATATAGTCAACCGATTCTGATCAAACTTGGTGGATTTCTTTAAAGGTGTATTAAACTTATGAACCCCAAATTTCGTAACAATTGATTTAAAAACAACAAAGTTATTGAAGTTTAATTCTATTCTTGACCGATCGTTCCATGAGAGCTATATGATATAGTCATCCGATCCTGAGTACAAAATTTCAGCTCTGTAGCTTTAAGGGTTTCGGATCCAGATCCAGTTGATCCAGACAGACGGACAGACGGACAAACAGACGGACAGACGGACATGGCTATATCAACTCAGCTCGTCGTGCTGATCAAGAATATATATACTTTATATAGTCGGAAACTTTTGCAAACTTTTGACCAAAATTAATATACCCTTGGAAGGGTATAAATATTAAACCATTTTCCAATTTTTTCTTCATTTTATTCTATGTATATTCTTAAAATATTAGACCTTTTTCTCAATATTGATGAAATATATACAGATTTTTCATTATTGTTAAAAAAAATATAAAAAACTAATATATATATATATTAATATATATTATATACATTAAATAACTTCAACATGAAAAGATATATTGATATATACATACATGCGTTTCCTTATCTAGTGTCCATAGGATTGTATTGATTACCACCTTTAACTGCTGTTTTCTAGTTCGTCCCTTTACTCATAGTGGAACAATAGACAATGAAACAAACAAGTTCGGAACTAGTTGGGAATTACAATTTTAACTTTAACTTTAATTTAGAAGACTTTAAAGCGGTTTTTTCAAAAGTCAGTATGAATAAAAGTAAGAAATATGAATGAATTATTTGAACATTTAACTTGATCTCATTTTTTTTTATAAAAACAATATAAATCTGTCTTTTTCTATAGTTAAGTAAATAATTAAGCATATTTCTCTAAACTAACGCTATTCTAATTCAACTTCTCTTACATAATTTAAAACACTTTCAATTGAGTTAAGATGCTAAACAAATTGAAGACGTATAAATAACCTTCAGTTGAATATCATTGTCTATCTATAATTAAGCATATTTCTCTAAACTAACGCTATTCTAATTCAACTTCTCTTACATAATTTAAAACACTTTCAATTGAGTTAAGATGCTAAACAAATTGAAGACCTATAAATAACCTTCAGTTGAATATCATTGTCTATCTGTGAAATCAACACGAGAGATGTTTGAGTACAATAATAAAACTATTAGACCCCATAGAAAATTCAATATATTGGCGATAAGAATGAAAATATTACACATTACATTATCGCACCTACATATTACATATTACAGATCTTATTTATAGATTCAACAATTACGACTTGGAACAAAAAAATCGATTCGGCAATATGACAATACTATTCATGTCACTTTAAGCTCTTTTGACATGTTTTCCTCTTTTTGTTCTTGTCCCCCAATTCCATTATGGTAAAGGAAATAAAAATACAAATGAATGGATGGAAAAGGCGAAAGGAAAACTGTGCCATGTCCCCTTAGGCCATTGCCAAACGCAAAGCCAATGCCAGGGACGACTTGGACTTTTTTTACCCAAAATGTACCCAAGTGTCACCAGCTCTCAAGGGCTATAAAGTATGCCAAGGAATTGCCCCATCCGACTGAGTGTCGCGTCCTTTTTGGGACCAGGCTTATTTATTGCCAATGTAATTTATATATATATATATATATTTATATACATATATACTTACTTATATATGTCTTTTATGTAATTCTTCTTGATTTTGGTTTACATTTTATTTGCACAAATGCAAATAAACTTCTGTTATTGATGTTCATGGTTAGGAACTGAGATTTAAGAGAGTCAACAGAGTGAAAGAAGGAAAGAAGGACGAAGGAGGAAAGTATTGTAGGCCAATCATAGAAATTTAAAAGTAATTTAAATCATGGTTGATCGGTTGATGTAGCCTACATTTAGCCACGATATGAACTTTTAGTAGAAAGAAAAATATATATAATAATCCATTTGTAATATGTAACTCAAAAGCCAGCCACATCTAGAAACTCCTTTAACTTTTATTTGAATTAACATCTTAGCTCATTTATTAAAATTTATTAAATTATATAATATTTGAGATGAAGATAAATTATAATTAAATTTAAAAGTTATATCCGAGAGTTCTTATACATATATATAATATATTTTGTGGTTGAGGTTTTCTCACAGAAATCATGTGTTAATTGAATTTAAATTTAAGTGTTTACAAACCAAAGTGCCATTTCTCAACGATTTGATCTTTATAATTTATATTCTCTCTAATGTAAACGTATTGCTTTTTAATTTCTATTAGCAATTCAATTGATTTGTATTGATTTAATCTCATTGAATCGTAACGCCCCTTTTCATTAACATGACCTTCGCAAATTACTTATCAAATAGCCGCCCAACACGTGTGTACTTAAGACGACCGACTAGCTAAATATTCTCTCTTATTTGAATCGTAAATATAGATCGTTTGTCTATATCAATAGCTGCATACATTGTAAATTTTGTAACATTTTATATAGACTTTAAAAAACAGCTGTTGCTTGTTGTTCTTTACTATGAATCATCGAAAGAACAATGTTTGATTAATATACAGATGTAATGTATACCTTATACTTGTTATTATTAATTTGAATATGAACACTTGCCAAAAAAACTATGCGTACAAGCTTTATGCAAAACTTTGCTGAAGAAAAAATGATACTACTAATTAAGATGTTGTCAAAATTATTATACCCTGTAACCATAGGGTAAAAAGGTATATTAAAGTCGCTAAAATGTATGTAACAGGCAGAAGGAAGCATTTCCGGCCCCATAAAGTATATATATTCTTGATCAGCATCAACAGCCGAGTCGATTGAGACATGTCCGTCTGTCCGTATGAACACCTAGATCTCGGAGACTATAAGAGCTAGAGCTACCAAATTTGGTGTGAACATCCGTCTTATGCCTAGGCAGTTCAAGTTTGTTTCAAATTTTAGCCACGCCCACTTGCGCCGTCGCAAATCGGGAAATCGAATTACTCGAGCTGTATCAAAGATATCGTATTCTAACTTGGCACACCTAATTATATAACCAAACTGCTCCAACTGAACAAATTTTGTCGAAATCGGACAATAAATTTTGGAGATATACCTATATGAGTTTTGCACTGAATTGCCAAGGCGACATTGGCATGCAAGAGTGAGCGAGACAGCATGCGTTCGCTGTTGCTGCATGTTAAAAGGAATTTTGCATGAAATTGATGGCGATTTCGAGGATATTCTATTTTATTTAATACATATAACTAGTTGGTACAGGGTATACTCAATGTCGTATATGTATACTCAATGTACTCAACAGTAAATTGTTAATAAGAAATCAAAATTTACTTAAAAACAAAACCTTTCGAATAAACACTAGTTTTTCAAGATTTTTAAAGGATGCATATTTATATTTTATTGAGATCTACAAAGTGGTTTTCCAGATACAGTTTTCTCCAGTTCATAGGACTAATTTTTGAGAAAGTTTCACACAAATGAATCTTACTCAAAGCTGATGAGGACTATCAAATTCAGCTCAGTCTCTGAACTGAACTTATTTATCGGTTTAGTTTCAAATTTTCAGTCAGCATTAGAAAATAAGAAAGAAAATTCACTTCGAAAATTTCAACGTCCTCAAACCCTTTAAAGAATCTGTTTGCTGTACTTGCTTATAGAACTTTTAAGTTACCAATTTCACAATAGTTCATACTATATGTTCAAAAGAATTATAATTTTATTTTACAACAAATTTTTCCAATTAGAAGTCAGTGCTTATTTAATGATTACTTGACCGAACAAACTCTTTACTATAAATCATTAGATATAACTTCATTATTTAACTTTCCAACTGATTTAATGCACTTTTTCAATTAATATAAATGAGTGATCTAAGTTTTAGGAATTTCCCAAATTACCATATTTCGATAGTTAAGTCTCTTGTTTGTGTATGTGTGTGTGTGTGTCATCAAAAGCCAAATTTAAAACCCCATTTAAATATAATATTATAGCTCTTATCTGTTTTCTTTTTTCTGGAGAATAAATCTATAACTCACTCAACTCGACATACATAAATCATGTTTAGTTTTCACTTCTGAGATTCTAATTACAGTGAACGAAATGAAATATTTTTGTTCCGTTTGTATGACACGTACAGCCCATTAACACCAAAACAATTGCTTAGAAAGAGAAAATTGTGAAAATTGCCATTTCAATATTGGATTTTTGTAAAGCATTTTAGAAATTATATAGAAAAAGTAAAATACAGCTGACGTCCGTCCGCCGATGAGCAACGGGAGCGCGTGCAGTCGTTAAAAACGGAAACTAACACAACGAAAAGTTGAGGAACGACGCACTGAGCCGTAGAGTCAATGTACTCATTCACACACACACACACAGGGAGAGGGTGGCCTTGTAATATGTCAAGGTTGCAAATATCAGAGAGAGAGATAGAGAGAGAGAGAGAGGCTAGACCACAATTACATAGTGTAAGTGCGTTTTTTTTTCCCTGTATACATTGTCTTTAAATAAATTATAACAAAAGTTGAAACATGTGCCCGGACCTTACGTAAGCTTGCAGCACAACAATATTGCAATCGCCAGTAAACTGGCTCTAGATTAGGTTGTCTAGTTAGACACTTGGTAGTTTTTTTTAGGTTAATGTTAAGGTAAATTGCGCAATTCCATATCCCCCAAGATGAATGTATAAATGTATGTGTGTGTGTGTGTTTGTTGTATTTCAAGTGAAGTATCTATTGCCGCATCTAATATCAAGTGTTTGGTTAAGAAACTGGTTTTCAATTAGACTTACTTTGTTATGGCTTGTCTAGAACATTAATTAGCACCTCTCAATGGTTGTCTCTAGGAGTTTGTTTAAATGGGTTTAACTAAGAAATTTGATAACTTTTGATCTTTTGCCTAAAATGAATGAAAAAGAAGAGCTATTCAATTATATCTTAAAGTGTTTTGTACTTAGTACTTTATTTTCAAATTTGCTTTATGTATCTCTTTTACAACTATAAATAAAATTTAGTAATTACTCTTATATATGTTAAAAATATATTATAGATCTTTTGTATTAAACTTAAAAGATTTTCCTTATATTATTATTTCCTTCTTTATCCATAAGGAACATTTATTTCAAAGATAATTTATATAAAGCTCTACTACTCAATGATATTTCCTGATATCCATTGATATGGAAACTTTTGATAAAACTGATATCTTAGAATATTTAAGTTTTCTTAATTGAGTTCGCATCAAAACTTTCAACTTAAAATTTTCAATTTAATAAACATTTTTATACCCTTGCAGAGGGTATTATAAAATTGGTCAGATGTTTGTAACGCATAGAAATATACGTTCCGACCCCATAAAGTATATATATTCTTGATCAGCATCAATAGCCGAGTCGATTGAGATATGTTCGTCTGTCCATCTGTCTGTTTGAATCACGATGATGGCCTCAAATTTCAAGCTACATGGTTGAAACATGAAAAGGTGAGTTCTTTGATCTATCAAGTATAAAAAGAGTGAAAATTACTTGGATCGGATAATTATCACCGGAGCTATTAACTAAAACGTGGATGTACCTCGAGTAAAATAAGCAATTTTCTTTGGCAGCAAAGAAGAAGTGAAAATTTTTAGATGTGCTTTTCCTTCTTTTTTGTTTTTTTTTTTGGTTTTGTTAAACATTTATACCAATTATTTTGCTGTAAGGGTATACAAACTTCGGCAGAGCCGAATTTAGCTTTTTTGATATTTAAATATATTGTTTAAATTGTTGTATTAAATTTTAAAATGGGTTTCTAAATATGTTTTCTTCTTATTCTAAATTTCAAAACGTTTAATATGTTTTTCTAAATTTTCAAACTTTTTTACCCTTAATTCAACCATTTATTTTTATAAGATCCTGTTCCCTTATATACTTCTAGTTATTATATAACTTAACTTATTATTTTTATAAGATCTTATTCTAATGTCTATATTTAAGTATTAAGTACAAATTAAAGTTTTTACCTACTATTGAGAGTAGGTTATAATAAAAATAAGTAAAAGCTTTAATTTGTACTTAATACTTATATATAGACATTAGAATAAGATCTTATAAAAATAAATATTTGTATAAGATCTATTGTAAATACTAATAGTCATAGGATCTCATTGAAAAAAATGTTTAAATAAGATTCTATCTATAGTCATTAGAATAGGATCTTATAAAAATAATAAAATATAATCAATTACATGGTTAAACGTACATAATATACATATATAGAAAAATTCATTCAAACCCTTTATAACTTAAAATCTTTTATCTAGCTTAAAAATTTGGAAAAAAACCAAACAGCCTTTTTTTTTGCATTTTCTTCATCGTTCATTCCCAAGAGAACATTTGAAGAATATAAATTTCTTACATTTTTTTTGTATATTTGTACATTGGAACGGAACGGAAATGGACTCTCATAAAAATATAATAAATTGTATAGGCAAACCCTGACCACACAACTAAGAAAATAATAAATACTTTAGATTAAAATACTTCAGAATGCAAAATAACAAAATACAAAACATATTTCAATTTATAATCAGTACTTGAGAATTGAAGGGAATAGGGCAATAAATACATGTTTAACCGGAATAATGTAAAAATAATGTATATTTAACATTTTTAATTAATGACATAATTTGCGGCGGCGCGGGAGGGGCGGGGCACAGTTTAAAAATAACGGCAATCGAAATGCAACTTAAATTGGGAAAGGAACGACTAAGCAAATGTACACACACATGCATACATACTGATGCATCCATACGTATGTATGTACATATATAAGAGAGACAGGAAAACTCACACAAATGCAAGCCACGCGCAACTGAAAAGCAAACAACTACAAAAACAAGTCGGTCTATAAAAAGCAGTTTTTATAGTTGCCCAAGCCCATAAGGCAGAAAGAGAGAGAGAAGCAAGCGAGAGAACGAACGAGCAAGTATGAAAACGAACATGTGCATGACGATAAAATGCAACGTGTAATGTGTTGTGAGGATGTGCAAGAGTTTTCGACACATCTCTCCCCATAAACAAATGCAAGAGGTCGTGCAATAGTTTACGATGCACGTGCCAGCGGTCAATGAACCGAACGAACAAACAATAAGAAGAAGCAGCAGGAAATGCAGTATGAGAAATCGAATGAAAAGAGAGAGAGAGAGCGAGAGCAAGTCATTTAGAGGGTGGGTAAGTGCGTTGCACACAAGAGAGGAGAGAGAGCCAGTTTGTCATCAATGCAGTTATTATTGACGCAGTCTGCGTACGTGCAAAATGCAAACGGCGCGTCGGCGCGCCGCCCCCTTTCGCTTATCGCATCTGCGACAATGGTATTAAATGTCTGGCCAATTGATACCTGAACCTGGCCATACAATGAGGTTACATTGTCCCAGTCAATTTCCAGCTAAAATATGCATATAATCATTTTTAAATTCTATAAACTCAGCTTCACAGCTGCTAATAATGAGAGACTTTTAGTAGCTACTTTCCTTTGTGAGTTTCTATTAATTTTAATCGTAAGAAACAACTTTTTAGATTTAAAGATTAAATTCAAAGTTGGTTAAGATGTGTCTGCCATCATAAAGAGGCCAAAAAGACCGTCTGATTGTTATAAATCAACAACCTACACTAACAAAAATCTTATATACCAAGGTTAACCCATAGACATAACTGATCTTACATTGAGATGTTATCCTTCTAAGCATTACAATCATCTAATCAAGTATTGCAAATCCTCTCTCTATCTCTGTAAGTGCATTCAGATAAATATTGCAAATCTGTTTTGTAATCAGTCAAGTCTCCCGTGTCCTCTATTAGCAACCTATTGTCATTATTGACAATCATTAAAAACAAATTATATGAACGACAATTGAATGTCGTGTCAAGATCTAGTAATACTTGAGACTCTAGTTACAATAATAGAAATGCGGTGATGAAAATTACTTAATAATACGCCTGCATAGGCACACTAACATTTATAAAATATACGCTTAGGTAAGGTTATACTTTAAAATCACTTAGGTTTCCAAAGTACAGATAAATCTATATCTAATCTAATAATAAGATATATCTATCGTTCAAGATAGGAGACAGTTTCAATGTCCCTGTGAGGCAACTAAATCAAGGTGCATCGTAGAATAGAACTTGTACTTAAGTTCTATTTATAAAACTTAACAACTTAGTTGTACTAAAGTTAATCAGCTATAAAAAAAAACATTGTAGCAAATCTGATTAAAATTTGCTTTAATGCAAAAAAAATAAAATGCAAAAAAATTAAAAAATAAAATACAAATTTTACAAACAATGCAAAATTGAATACTTGCTTGAATTTATATCTATCGCTTATATTATAAATAATACCTAAATTGGAGTGACGTAACGTTCGCACGATACGATTACGATAACTTAAGGGGTTATACCTACTGGTAAGCCCAAAAAATCGTGCTTTTTTGAAAATTTTTTTGTGGCGAGGCTGTTTATTGAATGAAAACATAAAAGAGAGGATCATATAGAAAATTCAATGAAATTTTAGAATTTGTTATGTTTTACAAAAAATATTGGAACGCGTAGCTCCTGCAGGACATCTCCTAGAGGTCCTCCAAACAAAAGGTGTCTTGCAGTGAGCTGGATATCTCTGGTCCTGATTATCCGAATTGCAAAAATCCATAAGATTTGTAAAGAGAATAGATGACTACAGGTAATAATCGAAGGATAAGTAAAAATTTCAATTTTTAACAAAATTGCGGCTTCCTGGAAAAAAAAATTTTTTTTTTGGAAATCGGAATAATTTTCAGAATCCGTTTTTCTTCGATCATAACCTGGCAAAAATATCTAAGAATATCGTGTGAAAATTTCAATCCAATCGGTTAAGCCGATTCATAGTTAAGCCGAAAACATAGTTTCGAGAAAAACGCTGTTAAAGTTTACAGAACTGTTAAATCTAAGTTAAAACGCGCATATGCGTCTTTACCTATTAGCTAATTTCTTTAAAACTAATTGTCGGATCGATATGAAATTTTTACACAGTATTTTTAAATATGTTCATTCATTATATACAAAAAAAAAATTATTTATACAAGTAGATATAACCCCTTAAAAAACTTAAAAAAAAGATGAAAAAGACGAATTTGAAAATTAGGATTATGAAAAAAAGTTTTATCATATATTAATAGTACCTATGTAGAGCTATATTCATAAAAAATTAATTACAATCGGATATAAGGATTTGATTTCATAGCCAAAATATGACCTGGCGAGGCGTTTGGCGCACGGCGCAAAGTGGTTTTTGACTTCCACTGACGAAAATTGAAAACTCTGTGAATTGGTTAAGATTTTTTGAGTAAATGTCTTTTTGTAATATTTTTTAATAACACAAATTTATTTCCAATTTAGCAAATGCCCATATATGTATATTATAAGTCAAAAAAGATTTTTTTTATGCTTTTGTAGGTTTTGGATTCTTGAAAGAATCTTCTGAAAAGCGATGAATTTCCCATGTTCTATGGTTTTGAAACATTTATTTTAACTTTTTAATACTCTTTTTTCAGCCAAAGTATGAACAAAAAAGTAATGATTCCGCACCCGATCATAGCTATTGTTCTTCGGTGTCTGAAACTGAACATAACTGAAAGAGTTTCTCCATCAATATGGTTTAAAGAGCATCATAATATATAGTAGAGAGGATTATACAAAGACAAAGATAAACTATGTGCTTAATATTAAAGAAGGCATATAGTAAATAAGTATAATCGTATAAATATAATTTCGATTTGCTACGACGATCTTCTTCCATTAGATATCGTTGTGTTAACTTTTCATATCTCCTTTACAAACTAAAGTATGAATATTTCTTTTCAATACAGGAAAGATACAATTTAATGAGATCAGTACGACTTAGTATCAGTAAAGCTGTCACATAACACTTCCAAATTTTGTATAAGTTTACCAGATCTATGTTTTGCAAGTATTTCTATTTTTAGAATTACAAATGTGGCTAAAATATAGCTCAAATGACATCTATGCATACTGATTCATATTGAAAAATAACAGATATAATTCAGTAGTATATAAGTATTTGGTAAAGTATTTACATTAGATTTCATTTTAAATCTTTAATCATATCTTGTATTTCAGGCAACATTTTTTTCTTGTATTTCATTAAAATTATGAAAACTTGCTACATAATATAATCACAAATACATTGTAGCGCCTGATAAAAAAGATTTCAAAGTACTCAAAGGAGATACAGGGTATCAAAAATAGCAATGACTCGACAGAAAAAATGCCAGAGATTATATTGTATATAAATAAAATTACGTGCTTATTTGCCATTTATGGTCAGACAATTCAATAATTTCAAAAGAGATTCAATTTAGTGATAACCAACAAATAATCAAGTAACTCAAATTATAACTTTCAAAAGGAAAAACACATTCTAATTTCTCTTGGGCTAGTCCAGAAAAGAAAAAAAAGCTTTATCAATATTACGATCTTATCACAAATTAGAAAAAAAAAGGAAGTACAAGTAATTTCTTTTACTTTTTTTCCACTTGACAAGCCTTGAATGATCTATCACGTGCTGGGTGTTGGGTCTTATCGGGATTTTCGTCTACCCGTCACAATATAATAATTATTTTTCACTTAAGAAGTCATTTTGGGCATACTTCTTCTTCTTCTTCTCGACCCTAACGATTAGCTAATGACCAACATTGAATATTATCATGGCCCTTAAGCTTAAACGCCATTTCCATAGATAAAACGTATGTATGTGTTCCCTTCAGAGATATATCAAGTTTATATTTCATATATATCACGACATGTGAAAAACCAACAAAAACAAATTCTATGAGTGACACTGACATTGAAAATGTCGGAACAAAAAAAAAAAAAAAACATTCTATCCATGTAAAACAAAAAAAAAATAAAAGCGCATTTAGTAAATGTTTTCACAATTATTTCACAAATATTTATAATATTCTTGTAGCACACTATCTCTCTATATCTTCTAACAAATTTCCCCTTCCATCCCCCACTCTTCCACCTACATGTGCGAATCTCTGTGATGGTGTGCGAGCACGCTTGGTAAACAAATTTATTGCAATCACAATAATAGCAATTACATCAGGTTGGGTAAGGCTAGAAGACCTATGTAAACATACAAACAGCTACATATGTATGTGCGAGGGGTGCTCCAAAAGTTCTTATGGGGATATAAAGGTTGAAGATTTGAGCGCAGTTGAGTAATTTTTAACTAATTAAACATCATATTCCTAAGTTAATTTACAAATTACTTAGAGTTAATTCCATTTTATAACATATTTTATGATTCTGATAAGGAATATGATGTTTTATATTTTGTTTTTCTAGAAACTCTAAAGATTTCCGATATACTTTCAAACGTTATCCTATGAAAATCGAATTGTACAACTGCCAAATAAAGATCTTTATCCCTATAATTGAATATTTCTTTGGAACAGTTGATAGTGAAACAGACAAAACAAGACCTTTAGCCTTATGAAAGCACAAGTCTGAATTAATGAAGATTTCATTAGATCAAAGATTAACAAGATCTCCTTTACCATGTCTCAATTGCTGAAGATTTCTTTGGAACAATTGAAAACGAAACAGATATCGGGAAGAATGGAACATGGGAAACTAAAACACTACAGCGCCGCATGAAAAGTATTTCAGTTGCTCTAGATGAGTTTTTTCTTTTACTTTTTATTTATTTGTTGGATCTTTTATATAGTATTTAAAGTTAAACAATTATATTTAAAAAGAAAAGAAAAAACAATAATAACAACCTTTTGGTATTAAGCCGGATCGTATTTTGCGAGGGCCATGCAAGGTTAGAAGATTGCCTGTATAAACCACCAGCTTTTCCACCAACAGACTATGCAATGCCTTTCGTCTACTTTAAGACTAAAACTACTTGGGAATTACAACTAAATGCAATGAAAGGAGGTGATGAAGATTGCAAAGCACAAGATGCCATTCGTGTGCTATTCGTGTGTTTACTTCTAGGTGTAAACTGAATTATTAATTGAAATTAATAGTTTAGAGTTTGTGGTGAACTCTACTAGGTAAGAGTCCCTTAAAAGATCAAACTAACCACTGAAAGTATCAGTCCCAAGCCTTATCTCTTTCACATAACCTACTTTACAAGACTTTGAAACCCACCCTCGTTTAAGAATACGTGTGAAATTGTATACAATATAATATAAATATAAATTTATACAATATAAATTTTGTCACAGTGCAAAAAGGTTGCTTGCAAGCAAATTGAATTATGCAAGTATGATAAGCACGGTCCCTTTTAGTAGCGAAACGGGGTGACCCCTCCCGACCTACCTCCCTCCCAACCTCTGGTGGATACCACAATTACAAAGTTGCACTAGTTGTTGCGCATATGTATAGACGTAATAGGCCTATCGCTACTTGTTTACATCGTTGTTGATGTTTCGCCCCCTTCCTCTTTTTAACTGATTTTTATTTTTTTTTTTTTTTTTTTTTTTGAAAAAGCAAATTGGGCGACGTAGTTTTTATTTTCTTGTTATCTGCGGTAAACAAATGCCTTACAGTTGGCATAATAATTGAAAAATTGTTAAATAATACTAAAAAAAAAAAGATTGTTATAATTAGAAATCCACAAATACTTTGGAGTTATTGCATAGTATTATAATTATATACTATTACGAAAAGAGTTGCAGAGACTTGAGAAGTAAATAGATTTCATATTATACTTGGGTAGCTCATGAGTGAGTGAGCCAAAATGAATGGCTCAGTAAACTGAGCCACTGAGCTTGTTCATTCAATATGGCTCACTGGCTCACTAGCTCAGTTGGCTCACTAGCTCAGTTTGGCTCACTAGCTCATTTTTGCACACTAGCTCATTTCGATCGCAAAATGAATTCATGAGTTATTCGCAAGTGAGCCAGTGAGCCATATGAGTGAGTTGGCTCACTTCGAAAAAAAGAACGAGTGAGCCGGTTCACCTTAATGAGCTGCTTTTACCCAAGCTTTATGTATACTTATTTTTTAGAGAAGAGAAGTTCAAAGCCAAATTTTAAAGGTTCCAAACATCATTTGTTATTAAGTAGGTCCTTAATTACCTAGAGTTAAAAGGACTTTAAGACTAAACACCATAATTATTAAAATGGTATCAAATAATACATTTCAATATACACATTTAAAAAGACTAAAAAAAGTAATGTATAATTCGAATTCAGACTAGAGCACATTTTGTGAATATAGTTATTTTTTAGCCGATGCAATCAGCTAGACACATGGGCGGATTTAGGGGGGCCCCCCTATGAAAAAGGGGAAATTTCCCCTCCAAAAGTTCATGTCAGATAGGAAATTTGAATGTGGTGTGGTTGAGAACTTCATAAGAAAAAACTTTTTAAGTCGATTCCCCCCCAAGATCAACCTAAGATCCGCCACTGCCTAGATATCTAACGACTAACGCAGGCTTTGAATACAAATAGATCTAACACCAAACCTTCCGTTTGGTGGAACTCATGAATGCGTTTAGAATTAAAATTCCACCACCAAATATGTGACCCTTCTAGAATCTCAGACCTTTCCCAACAAATATTTTAGTAAATAAAGGCAGTACAAATTGTGAATTCAAAGAATGAAGATCGGGTATATATATGTAAACCTTGCTCCTCGGAAGTCAGTGCATAGGACTTCCGAGGAGCGGAGTGAGTAAATTTCAAATACAATATTTGATTTTATTCTATATAATAGATATCTTGTCAAGCCTAGAAGAGATCTGCTAATGATAAGAGAATTAAGTTCATCAATGGAAAAGTTCTTGAATGAAAAACTAGAACCTGTCGATCGATAGGGGTAACAGAACATCGTGTACGATTCTTTGTTAAAGATTGCTTACCTTCCGGTCCAAGGATCATACAAGAATGTATGAGAGTATGTTGATCAATAGATAGAAAAATCAATTCGCTGCGATTCAGTTTTCCACTTACATCCAAAAGAAACTTTGGGGGTCTATATAATGATCAGAACTGAGAGCATTATTCAATCTGGGAACTTTTTCTTCAATATATGTATTTCCATTTTCAGTTAACAAAATTTTGCATAATCTTGAAATATATTCAATTACTGGGCAAACTTATGTACATATGTTACATATTTCTACCAATTTTACGTCTCAGCAATAATAGGTGCATTTGTGGATTACGAAACGACTTCTCGTAATTCTCTGTGGTTTTTGTATAATAAATGTTGTGCAATTCCATTTTGCTATATTCTGTGGTTTTTACTCGTATATTGCGAAAACATTGGGGCTCTACACACGTGGTTACGGACAAACGGACGGTCGGTCTATTGTAAATACTGACATAATTACCCGATAAGATAATGTATGGGCAAAACCCATATATGGAAGCAAATATACATACATACACCTACATACTTTAAGATGTTGAACTCAAAAATCAAAGAAAATGTTCTTGGTCAACAAAAAAGTGAAAATTGCGTTTCTATTATCCCTTTATAATAAAGTCAGCTTTATAAGCATTTTTACATACAATATATTAATTTTAATTGTACTCTTCTTTTATGACTCTCAACAATGTTGAATACATATTGTGAAGGTTATCAGGAAATGATCAACACAACACGCTGCTGCGCCTGTGTTCTGTTTGGATTTTCCTATCTAAGACAACTGTTTCAAATGCAGAAATAACAAAACAACAAAAAGTGAATCACACAATATATAGTGCCAGGCCCCATTAGCAACTGTTTTTACCCTTCAAATTCTGCGAAAAGCATTGCAATCGCCCATGAAGCAATAGTGTCAAGGTTTCGGTATGTCATCCGGAAATGTTCATCGTATAATAATAGAAGATTGCTAAAAAGGGCAAAACTTTTCCAATTCAGTCATCTTTTAAATTGAACTGTTATTATAAATCAGTCGTATCGTTTATTCACCTAGGCAAATACGAGGGCTGTACGATAAGTAGCTGGCCAAGGTCAATGATATTACTAGTAAAAAGTCGGCAATTGCCGAAAATATAAACATTTGTAGTTAAAAGGCCATCTAGATTTTAGATCAATGACCAGCACGCATACAGTCACAATTGATCACTTGTTTGTGTGCGTAAGAAACAGACACGAAGTCCGATTCGTTGAAGAAATAGAGCCGAAGCCTCGTTGCCGAAGTTACACGACAGCTTACTCTGCTTGTGTAATGGCAGCGCTGCAGCAGAGCTAAGGCCTAGGCACGATGCTTAAGTCTGCTTTTATTAGGTTAAAGATTCTTTAAGTAGAAATCAGAGGGCCGTATAACGTAAAGTTTTCCGGGGGGAAGCGTGTCTTATGAAACTTTACGATGCGTTACAAGGGGGAGATGCTAGTTCCAACACCTCGTTATGCATGTAAAATTTGTGTTTTGAAGTAAAAGTTCTTTACAATCGTTGTAAATTGAAATTTTTCAATGTACACAAGTAGAATAACAAGTGACAGAGTTTTAAGGGGGTGTGGGAGGGTTAAAGTATTTAAAAGTAAATTAGTAAATAGAGTTTTCATGGGGGTTTCCATGGCAGGAAACCGACCGGACTTGAAATCAAAAAACTTCCTGATCTTCCGTATATGTATGTATGATAAAGTCGAGATAAATTGGTTGTTTCAAAAACTAAAGACCCCGGTTTTTCTGGCATGTTTAAAATAAAACTCACCAATTGTGTTAATTAAGTTTCATTTGATTAAAATGAGTTTACCTTCCTACTTTCAATGAAGAGAATAGCAATGTCTAAAGTCCCTAGAACTTGATATTTAAAGATCGATTCCTTTCTGACCTACTGGGACAATACGTCGTAACAATTTATCAACTTTTATATAATATTAATTTTGTTTGATTAAAAAATAAATAAAAACTTTTCTAAAAATTTAAGTAAAATGCCTTTTTATCATTACCTTTTTCAAATATACAAACTTGTCGATGGCTTTCACACTCATTCTGATAATATGTCCCACTAGAAATACTTACTTTGATTCTATTAACAAAGACAAAAAGGACCATTTCAGTATTTTTGGGTATTCTATGTATATATTCTATGTATTTTTAACATTCACCATTAAAAATTTGTAAAATGATTTTAACTATCTAGGATTTAAAACTAAAACTCTATTTTACAAGGGCTGACCGAGTATCTTATAACAGTTTTCCTACTTTTCCTTCAGAAATTCTTGAAAATAATTATTGAATAGACCTAATATAATTTTTTATCCTTTCAAAGTTCTAAACTACCAATCACAATTTGATTACTATTTCTGCCATGACTTAAAAAAGATGATTCCATTTATAGTCAAAATTCTAAATATTTCAAATTTTTCAATATTTTGGGAAAAGTAATTACAATTTAATTGCATTTCTCGGTCGATGCATCTCATTAATATGGGCGTGCACATTTAGTCTAATGATTCAACCTGCTGGCATCCGCAGCAGACAACTACATACCCTCCAAACCCCCCCTCCCTCCCACCACAGCCGTCCTTAGCATTGCTGTTGGGCCTTGCAGTGGAGGGTAAAAAGCACGATGACAGACGAGAAGAACGAGAGACCAAACACGAGCATGCAACGTTGCTTTTTTTTTGCTTTTGCTTTTACTTCTTATTCGCCATGTCAGTGTGGTTTGTGTGCATGTGCAGCATTGTGTGTGGGAAAACTGTTGCACGTCCTCTGCTGGGAATGTTGGAAAACTCTTGCACGTCCGCCACGCGGATAACTTTTTTTTGGGCCTTGCTGCCCGCTGCCTCTGCTGCTGCTTGGCCTCGCTGCTGCCTGCGCCCTTTTTGCAATGTTGCCAGACATTTGGGGTTTGAGGTCTTTTGCTGTTCTGTTTTGTCGTTGCGGCTCGCTGATGTTTCTGTTGGTGTTGGTCGTTGCCGAAAAAGGGATGAAGCCTTGAATTTATTGCATCGTCTAACCTCGGACACTTACCCCTTCACTTCCTCTTTACTACATCTCCTTGCCATTATGATCCTCATTCTACCACAAGCAGCAGCTGCTGCTGCTGCTGTCGCTGCTACTTCTGCTGATGTGAGACTGCAACGTTGACAGCGGAAATGCGTCGATGTTCGAAGCTGCGCTGCCTATAGCTTTCTTTTTTTTCTTTTTTGCACGTATTGAATGTTTTTTTTTTTTACTTTTTCCAAAAAATTGCTTAAAATTTTGCACCGAATATTTGCGCAGAACGTTAAAGAAGTTTACGTTTAATTTATGCACAATAATTTTAATATTTCTTCGTTGTTGTCGTCCACGAAACGCAATATTTATAGTACACGAACCGTCACAAAAGAAATCTCAGGTCAATACTCTCTTTATCATAACAGAGCAGAGAAATAATGACTGCACTTTGGCGAGACAGCAAAAATACAAAAACATACATATATACATGTATGTGTGTGTGTATACATACATACATACACATGCAATTTACTTGTATGTATTCACTAAGCAACGAGACTAATCGTTTTGGCTTAAAACGATAATCATTAATTGCTTCAATCTGATATCCTTGTGAGCTTTCTTCTAATCAGCTGTTTTCTGTCAAAATTCTGTCAAAACTTTAAATCAACTTAATAAAAGCGTCAAATTGCTGGAGGAAAAAATAAATAATTGAATTGGTTTGTTTCTGATCGGTCTATGATTTGAGAGCACTTGATTTAAGAGTTTGTGAAAAGTGTGTGATAAGCAACTTGAGGATTTTATATGTTTCTTCCTGAAATATTAGCAGCCGGATTTTCAACTTGCCAAACGTACAAACATACATATGTACATACACACATACACATATGTATGTATGTACGTATAGGTATGAACATATGAACCAATAAAGCGAAGGCTATTAATTAGGATGGAAGTTCCTTACAGACAGTACATCGTCCCTACAGCAGTAATTTATCCTCAAGGAACGCTGTCTTTTGTATATAAAAAAAGCTTCATAGCGGCACCTTAAGGAATGGGAAAGACAAAAAGTGAGTTTAACAAATTGATGCTTCAGAAAGATCTACCAAAAGGCCAACTTACCATGGTATTACAATGGTATGGCATGGTATTACAATATACCAAACATAATTGGCATTACTATCTAAATTTCACCTTTGAAATGCCATATGTAACAATTTTCACAATGGTACCATCCCAATTTAGTATTTCAATATTAAACTGATTCATAGTAGACGGCGTGGAGATCTCTTTGGCATTTTTCGCTTAAATTTTCCAAGTAACTTTTGAAGCACCTCGGATTCCAGTCGGAAGGATTTGATTCCTATGATCTCTAACTACAGCAAAGTATCAAAGGATTCGTCTTAGATTCTGATACTAATTGAATAAACCACCACACCCGAGTATGCATAAAGTACATAAAAATTTCACTTTGCTAATCATTGACCTTCGTTTTAAAGGAGAACTTTACCTAATCTAAGCTAAAGGAACTCTATATTAAAAATCAAATTTCCGTAAAGATAGATAATACCCAACACCTATTATATACATTCATAGGGTAAGAGGGAATTTTGCCCTTCTATAAAGAACTGTTTTTCCATCCCCAGTTGATCTGACAGATTTGCATATTGCCCGATAGGAGGCGCCTTAGTGCAGACATCAAAAAGATCACCGCCAAGTTGCATGGAATGCTGAAATTTGATGCAGTAATCAAAGTGGGAAAAAATAGAGTTACTTTATGCCAACCAATAATAATAATAATAATATAAGCGTATAAATCAGTATTCATTTCGATAATACTTTCCATGTTTATCAATGAATCACAGTTTTTTGTTGCGCCCCTCGATCTTTGTATTAGCGAACTTTGTTTTCATTGATTTTTATAACTTGATCGAAAGTCTAACCATTTTATATATGTATCAGGGGCTATAGTCCATATAGAGAAGCTAACAAATCACAAATTGAGGTGGTTCTGACAAAGAGGGATACGGATGCGATACGTCACCCTCGAAAAAAGTTGCAAAAGCAAACGCAAAACAACTGGCTAAATACAAGTACATATGTACGCATGTATATAATCAAAGTACATATGTATAGATACATATATGTACATATGTATAGCAGCAGCGATAAGAGTTAAAGAAGCAACAACAACAAATTCAATGGCCAGCAACGACTAATTTTTTTTTTGTCGTTTCTTTGTATATATCAATGTATGGGTGTGTATGAGTACATACATACATATATACGTATGCGTAGATATCATAATAAAAATTTTATTGAGTAAGTTGAGCAACGTAGCAGAAGCGGCAGAATTGCCGAAAATAACAACAACAAATGCAAAAATAAATCGCCTACCTTTAGTTGTGTCTGTGTATCTATGTGACAGCAGCAGCAGCAGCTGCTGCCGCTGCTCCAAATGCCGGCTTTAAGCTCTCTTATTCACACACACACGTACACGCATACAACAAAGCTACTTTCATTCTGCCAAAGTCAAAGTCAACGCTAACGTCAACCGCAACACTCTGCCGCTGCCGCTGCCTCAGTCAGCGTTTGTTCTCGGCAAAAAAAATAACGTTTACGTTCAACTGTGTGTCCGCCATTGCTGGTGCTGCGCTGCTACTGAAGCTTGTTCTCGTATTTCTCAGCGAGCTGGCAACGCGACAACAACAGAATATTTTGTGGGGTCTCTCTTTCTCTGTTATATGAGAATTAAAACTTTTAGTTAAAACAAAAAAAGAATATTAATTAAATAATATATAAATTCTATAATAGTATTAGCCAAGCTTTTGATTCAAAACATTTGATCTCCTTTGCCTTACAAATAAAACATAAAACTTAGTTAAAAGGTAAAAACAAAAAAAAAAACGAAAAAAAAAAAATCGAATAAAAATCTACTACTACTACTACAAAAAAAGTGCAATTTATAAATCAATTTTTTTAAGTTTTCGCAATTCGTGTGAGTGTGTTTGTGCATAAATGAATAAATAATTAAGAGACTGAAATCAAGTAAGGGAAAAAATATTTCAAAAATTATGTTAAAACTGTTGTAAAGTGTGCAAAAAAAAAACCTGAAAAAAGAGTTCTCGTCTCAATATATTTAGCTAATACATTTGTGCTTATATACCATATACGTATGCGTTATATACTATGCACATACATACATAGACGTTTAGTATATACATACATACATATGTATAACCTAGGTCAATATTGTTTATAGTGGCGTGTGAATGTGCACAACAACAACAACAACTACAAGAATAACAACAATCATAGTTGCTCAGCAGATAATAAGTAACTAATACACACTCAAATAGACAAGAACAATAATAATAACAACAACAACTACAACAACAAGAGCCTCGTCCATACGGAAATTTCAAAGCTAAATTATTTAAACTTGAAAAAAAAAAGAGAAAAAACGGCAAATCACATTTGTTGTTGTAGGCAAATCATTAGAGCCACAACAAATTTGTCAGCGTAATCGTATCGAACAGACACGAGAAGACCCGAGCCGAGCCAATCCGAGCCGTAAGACTACCCGAACACGACAAAGCCAAAAACAAAAAGCTTCTACATCCCACACACACCCACTCACACTCACACACACACATATAGTGAAACACGCTCCCCTCGGCTCACTCACACTTGTTCGCTGGACTGAACGATCGAGCGAGCGAGCGTTCTGTTTGTGCTCTGTTCTAACGGACTACCGAGAGTATATTACCATTAGACTTGTGCGAGAACAATATACTATTTAGTGTGTATTTTGTAATTGGTCAACGTCAAGTGCAGACGTATAGGAAAAAACGGCCCGCAAAATAATTACGCGATTACGCTCGCTATTCCCGTTCCTCAAAGTTGACAAAAACAAAAAAAAAAAGTTTCAAATTGTTTTATAAAAAACTTAAACGGGGAAAACACTTGTCGCTGGTCGATACGCGTGTGTGGACGAACGGTCTAACGGTCCATTAAGAAAAAAAAAAAAAAATTTAATCAATATTAAAAACCTAAAAACCAACAAGTGTTCAAGTGACAAATTAAAAAAAAAAAAAACATTTACCCGTATATCTATTAATTTTGCAAAAAATTTAATTTCAAAGGATTACAACGCATTCGTCAATTTTTTGTGGATTTCTATTATAATTTGCCAACATTTTATGGTGAGCTTAGAAATAGAATAAAAAATACTTTTGAAAAATATATAATTATTATTTATTTTATAAGATTTTAAGTATTTTTTTAGAAACTGAATCATTTAAATTTTATAAGAAATTCTTTTTTAAACTTTTAAATAAAATTAATCATACATAAGATTATGACAAGAACTTTTCGATAAAACATTTTTGAAAGAAAAAAAAATACTGTATATACGTTTTTTAGATATAAAAAGAGTTTTCGAATATATAAAAGAGGTAAACTAACCAAAAATATTTATTTCGTATCATCTGTTTAATACTTGTTCGATTCTCATTCAAAGTTCCATTAACCTTAAAATTAGAATACAATATTTTTAAATAATTGATGGCAATTTGCAAAAACAAAAAGAAAATAATGTACTAAAACTTTGTCAACTATAATTTATCATACAAATAACTTGCTATCATTTTGCGTGCACAACATTGCGTATACTTGATATACAAAATCAATTCAATTTACTGTCATTACCTTAAGAAACCTTGAATAATTGAAATAAAGGTAGGCAAAGAATTCGCAACAATAATTGGCATATTCACCTTGAATATAATCACTTATAAAGTCGGCTGACATAACTTTCTTAACTCTTTTCCCTCCACCCCCCCATGAAACACCTGTTCTGTATTTTGCAATTCCTTGTGACTCACCCTGAACTCTTAAGAATCACCCTTTTGAGTCATCATGACAATAGAAATAACATATATAGATAGATATAACATATACACCATACTTTATATGGATGGTTTTCTGGTTTAATCAAAAATAATTCACTTTCTAGATTAGATGTGTTTATAAACAGGGGTTTCCTCGACCCAACTGTGACTCACTCACAATCGTTAGATGAGTCACAGTATAATTAGAAAGTGAAATGTTTGTAATCAAAAAAAAAGGATCATGCATTGGTTATATATCATAGAAATATGCCATATGTGATGATGGCAACACATAAATATTTAAGGAAATCGAAATGTTGATGTCTGTTGATAAGATCGTGTTCATTTTTCAAACTTCTTTCATTACGCTCTATGGTATTGCTGCTTTATCGTGGTGCTAAATTTGTGCCTGAAGGTCAGTACCAGCGTCAAACGAAAAGTAAAAACCTACCAAGAAATCACGAGAAAAAAAACAACAACAACAACGTTTGTTAATCTTTCAAAAACTAAAGGTATTTATATGCACAGGAAATTGTTGTCGAGTTGTGCGTACCAACAAAAAAAAAAAAAAAAAAAAATAGCCAAAGAAAGTAAAACAAAAGATTACACCTATAAGTTAATGCTATTTGCTATCATTCAGTTATCGGCTGCGAATTTTTTTTTTCGCCACAAAGTTCGTTCGTTCGTTCTTTTCGATTTGGTTGTCGTGTGTGTAGCTGCGTTCATTCACGTTCCACCTGTTGCCCAATTTATCAGCACATTGATGATGATGATAGGTTCTAGTTGTATGGTAGGGTGGGTGTAGTCCAACAATAAAAAATTTCAGCAATTTTCTTATCATTCAGTTACTTTTACACCGAAGACACAAAGAGAGAGAGAGAGAGAGTGAGAGAGCTCGAGAGGTGATTTGGTTTTATGAATGAGACGACCATGATTAAATATTCAATAACGGATATTAATTGAGGCGGAAAAGCAAAATGATGATTTTTAATGAATGATAGCCAAATGTGGCGTGATATACTAGAGTTCTTCTTCCTCCTTTTTGATTTCCATTTGTTATCAATTGTACTGTTTCCAATTATCATTCAAGGAAGTGGCATGGCTTTCATTTTGGAAACAATGTTTTATTATTGATATGAAAATTCCAAGAAGAATTTCAGTATATTTCTACTTTTGCTTTTAAAAGTTGTCAATTTTCAGTCTCATTGATCAGCAATGTTGCCAACTTTCACTTTTGTTCATCAACAATATTGCCATTTTGTAAACTTATCGATCAACAGGGTTGCCAATAGCTTAAAAGTATTACTCAACACTAATGAAATAGTTCTTTATGATAAATCAACACTGCTTTTTCCATGTTTTAAAGGGTTTTATTTTGCTTGCACTGACTGATCCTTTGAGAGGATAGCTACCTTGTTGAATCTATAAAAAGTTTAGAAGTTGTCCATATTAAATTTAATATAAAAATTTTCAGATTTAATATAACAAACTTTTGAGATTAGAATAAGAGATCAAGTACTGAAACTATATAGAACTGTTCTCATGTTAAACTAAAATTTGCAAAATACAGAAACATTCGTTTCTTTCATATTTGCTCTACATATTCTAGGGATTTGTAAGATTTATCCCTTGTACTCCCTATAAAATGATTGAATGGAACTTGAAAGAAGGTTCTCAATCGTTTAATTTCATTAGTTTTCAGTAACTTAGAATATTTAACATAGATATTATTGTTAATTTTCCATGTGAGGTTAATAACAAAAGAATAAACACTTTAAAATTCCTCTTTGCCTCTTTGCCTATTCATTCCCGGACACTAAACAATTTGAATTCTCAATTTTTCGATTACCACTTTAAAATGTTATTTATACTAGCCAATATTTATTTATAGAACCCCCTCCCTTCCTCCGCTCAAGTTTCAAGTGTTTTGGTCATGTCGTAAAAGTAGAAAAGAAAAAAAAAAACGTAATACTGTTAGATCAAATTTCATTGACAGGGGCATAAAAAACGAAATTTGTACCAATGAAGCGTTTAAATGCCATTGATAGAATGATAAGTTACGAAGCTTTAATTAGAAATGGCTAATTCATAAGCTTCCGCTTATCAATGGAAACCGAAATATAAAAGTCACATGGTTAACTCGTGGGCGGGTATTGGTAACCGAAAGCAAATAAAATGAAAATGAAAAAGACGTTTTTTTGTGTCTTTGACAACAGCAGCAGAGCTACCTATATACAATATACACTTACATTCATACATATATAAATATGTATTTGTATGTATAAATTGACGACCCTTTGCCTACCCCATTAAATTTCATATTGAAACGAATCAACACACAACGCCAACCAAAGCGGCAGAAGCAGCGGCAGCAGTAGCGGTAGCGTCAGCAGCAGCAAGCTAAGGCAATTCGTATCTGGGTATCTGTCAGATACATACACAAAGATATTCTAACGCAACGCAGCAACAACAACAACAAATTCATAAAAAGCCGGTTCGCAGACATGCGTAAAGCTTCTATTGTATATATGTATGTATGTGTATTTGTATTTTGCCGAAATTTTGTGTATGTACATACACCCCCGTTAACCCCCCCGTTCATCGTCACCCTCAACAAGTCTTTTTGGCAGATCCGCCATATTTTTTTTTTTTTTTTTCAACATTGTTGTTTGGCATTCTTTAAAGTTCGCTTTTGCCGTTTGTTTATCAGTTATAGCTGTTCCCCCTCTCTCATGATATTTTTCTTTTTTTTTGTGAAATAATGCTTATACTTAAATACAAATATATTATATTGTATATATACATATTTATATATTTGTATATATAGAATATAAAAGATTGTGTTGTGACCTTGGTTAACAAATTGTTTTTAAAGCTATTTTTGTTGTATTTCCCCTCCCCAAATTACCGCGTCATCATCATTTTTGTTCATTCTTCTTTGTTCTAATTTGCCTAATTCTGGTTAAACGAACGAATGACTCGATCTTCTCTCAACATCCGATCAATCTCTAATGAATTTGATTTTGATTCATTTGCCTTGTCATAGACAAAATGTGGTGAAATTTCATTAAGTAATATTCATGTTGAAAGTTTTCTAGAAAAATCCTTAAAATGAATTTGAAAACAATGTAATTAAGTTTTATTTTTATGACTTTAGGTCAACTACTTTGTAATTATTGTGATTATCTAATCTCTTCTAACAAATTAGTGAGTGACTAATAGGTAATTTTTTTGAATTAATGATTCAAAAATGAATTTCAATTTGAAATGAAATAAGTGCATAAATATATAAATTCATTGGACATTTTTTGATATTTTAGAATATATGTATACCAAAGTTTCTAAAGGTTCTTTAAATTTTATATAAACGAATCGTAAGAATATACTTAGAATTATAACTAGCTTTAAACCTGACCAAAATCTATTGCAAAACTGATTTGAAACTCCTTTCCCTCAACAAGAAGCTAGTTCATTGTCAGCTTTTAGTCCCTTTACTCCTAAACAAGGAACTAGTTCCTTGAGATCTCTTTTGTTAAGATCAGCTTCAACTTTTCGCATGCCATTCGAAACCAGTGTAATCTGGTTATAAGCAGGCAAATTGTACAATATTGAAGCCTTATAAAGCGTCGTTTGGTCACCCTTCAAACTCTACACCACCCCTCACCTTTCTCCCTCTCCGTCTCAATGCCTTCTCGTTGAACATTGCAGCTGCAGCGCTGCGCATTTGAAGCAGCTTTTTTTTTTGTTCTTTGCCTGTGTCCTTCAAAAAAAGAAAGAAAAGCAAAAAAAAAAACACACACACACACAGAGGGTAAAAAAGCAAATTTGCTCAAGTTCAAGGACAGGATTGCAGCAGAGCACGGCAGAGCAGAGCCGAGCAGCATTTTGACGCTGTCCGTTGGCTGTACACGAAACGCGCCTGCATTATTGCAAGCTCTTGCCCTCTCTCTCTCTCTCTCTCTCTCTCTCGCTCTCTCTCTCTATCACTCAGTCACTTTCTGTTTTGTTATGCGCATTTAATTTTCAATTTTGAGTTCGAGCCAAGTGTTCACTGTACCGCATAAACTTCATTTGAAGGCCAATCGACAAACGACTGACTAAGAAATTCAAGTTCAAGGCACAACTATTCGTCTCTCTGTCTCTCTCTCTCTCTTTCTGGCAATTAATTAACAATAATATACTAAATGTTTAATTGAAATTTGGTTGCATATCTGCAGATAAAATGTCGGAACACAAAATTTGTATCTTATGTTGGGTCAGTTAGCAAATGGATAGATACAAAATTTGAACAACTTCTAACAGTCGTTTGAAACAAGTTGAAAAACAACTTGTCAAACAAGTTCTGCCCAATTCGCAAAATGTGCATATTCAGATACATTTTGTATCCGACAGATACATTTTATATTTTATATTTGCAAAATCTAATTTCATGAAGAGCTTTAAAAATAGATTAAGCTATAATTAAATTTTTATTTTGCACTTGAATGAAATTTAAATTTAAATAAAGTTATTTTCAACTTCAAATTGAGTTGAATTCAACTTGAGTTTGATTGAACAAGAATTGAATTGAACTTTAGCTGAATGGAACATTAGTTGAAGTTGAACATGAGTAGAACTTAAGTTGAAGTTGAACTGAGTTGAATTGAACTTAAGTTGAACATGAGTTGAAGTTGAACATGAGTTGAAGTTGAACCTGAGTTGAATTGAAAGCTAATTTTAGAATATTAAATACATATAACAATAAAAGAAAAATGAAATACAAATAAATAAGGAAGCAAAATCTGTTGAAGAGTTAAAATTGTATATGTAACAGAAAATTTAATTAGAATGTGTATAAAAATATTTTTAGAATTAAACAAATTGAACCTAATATAAAATATATGTATAAACAAAGATTTACGGAATCATTCACTCAAGGCGGAAATAAAGCACATGTAACTAACACCACGCCCCTTTTTTTGTTGTAATCATAATGTTATTTCCATTACCGGAAACTCAGGCCTCCATTGCTTTATCTTCAAAAACCAAACTTGTTTCCACTCCCAAAAGTGTGTTCTCCCCCTCCCTGTGAATGATTATTTATAAAATTTGTCATAAACAAGCTTGTACTTATTTAATTTTTTTGTTTTAAGTAAATGCAACTGTGTCTCCTTTTCTCTTTCATGCACCCCTTTTTAGCTACAGTGTAGAACAAAGAAAGAAGAATTTTGGCACGTATAAAAATACATAAACAACAACAACAACAACAAAAAAACCCCGAAAAACTTTCCGTAAGTTGAGTCAGTATGCTAAATTTAAGATACCCTGTAATAGGTAGCGATTGAACTCTATAACTCTTCCCACTGTGGGGCCAGCTAGCGGTCAAAGGGCATTCAACTCACCAAATTTCCTAAAAAATCTTCCACTATTATGATCATTTAATATACCCCTTACAGTATTCAACTGCAGGGTATTAACACTTGTGCATTGCTGCCCCCTCTTTCTCTGTCGCCCTCCTTGCGGGCCTCTGCTGCGTATCGCCGTACATCTGTACCTCTGGAATTATATGTATATTGTATTTAATTTTTGAGGTTTCCACAAAATTTTATATATTGACTGTGGTTGTTGTTGGCTCTCCTCGATGTCGTCGTCGCGGTTCTTCTTCTGCCACGATCTGTGTGCACCCCCCATTGCCTTCCCTCCCTACCCAAATGTAATTTTCGGCCTCTTCGAAGTTTGTTTTTGGATTTCTTTCAGCGTTGTGAGCTTTTTTTTTTTTTTTTTTTTTTTTTTGTTGGTTTCTTCTCTTGTCTCTTTTGAATGAAGTTCGTTGAACCTTTTGTGTGGGGAATTGGAATGAGGTTGGCTGCTACGCTTTGTCGTTTCTTGCTGTTGTTGCTGCTGTTGTTGCTGCTGTTGCTGAGCTCGGTATTTTTTGCTGAATTGTGCAAGTTTTTTTTAGAGAACTGTAGAAATAAGTTTTGAAAACTGCAATTATTAAAAGAAATTTGAAAATAAGTATGCAATATTAATTTTGCAAACTCACACATACGCACATTCACACTAGCGCATAGAAGGGCAAACTTACACGCACATGCACACAATGGAGTCTATAAAACTGCAGCGCTGCTGCTAGCTGTCAGCTGCAACGTCAACGTCAACTGCGTTCTGCTTGCTGCTACTGCTGCTGCTGCTGCTGCCGCACTCACACTGTCAACGTCTCGTTTATACTCACACTTCGTGCATATTGCGCTCGGTTCTCGTTGTTCGTTTTGTATCTTGAACTTGAACTACACGTGGAGGACGTGCAAGAGTTTTCAGCTTGCGCACAAAGGCATGATTTACATGGAATTGCCATAGGGAGGACGTGCCAGAGTTTTCGACATAGTAGCAAGCAATGCGCGTGCTGTGTCTGATTCTCTTTGCTGCTTGTTAAATGACCCTCTCTCACTCACTCTCTATCTTTCGGTTGCTTGCTCTGACGGTTTTACTCCCTCTCTCTATCTCTATCTCACTTTTATGTGCAATGAGTAAGCAAAGCAAACGTAATGATGATAATGATTATGATGTTGTTTCAGGCCAGATTGTGGGCGGCTGTTGAGAAGGGCGGTGTGGGCAGGAGAGGAATTTAGTAGGTATGGCCAAGTGTCAAACGAAAGGGAAGGTCTTTTCGCCATTTTGCGAAAGTGAAAACCCTTTTAAAATTTCGATTGGATTTTCTAAAAATTAAACAACAAATTAACGTCATTCGTGCAAATGACGCCACATTTTAAGTTAGTTTACGTATGTATATATATATGTACGTAAGAATGTTGTTGTTATGTATCTGATGGATTTGTCATGTCATGCTGTTATTGTCATTATTTCATTTGCCCACGCGCCTATAGTTTTTCCCCCAACTCCTGCACTACTGCCCCCCTCCCATTCACTATTTTGCGCTGGCGCTACCCTTACACGTTTTTACTCGCTAAGTTCTTACAGTTCGTTGTCTACGGTCTCGTTCGGCAGCCTTATGAGATGACCTAGGCCAACCGCTTGAAAAGTATATATACATAAGTACATAGATACATTCAAACGTACAATTTTTTTTGTATATGTATATACATACATAGATACATACAGACATACAGACAGACTTACGCATTTTGTTCCGTTCTATACACGCAAAATGTGCGTGCGTCTACGTCAACGCTGACATCGACAGCGACGTTAACGCATACATTTTAGACTTCGTGTCTAGAGTCTAGACCTTCGCAATATAAATATATATACATATATATTATTATTTATATATAGAAGCTTTATGTATGTATGTATCTATGTACCTTGGCATTACCTAAGAAAATTCGTGTTTTTGTACTAATTCAAATTTCCATGAAAATTTTTGCAAAATTTTGTGATGTAAAAATAAAAAAAAGTTTTTGTTGTGTAACTAAAAGTGAGGAAAAGTTGTATTTACAAATATTGAAAATATGTTTACAAAACATTAAAGAAGGCTAACTTTTTGAACTATTAAAAGCAAAAGACTTCCTTTGTTTATCTTTTAGAACGACTCGTTTAGGCCTTCTTTATGTAAATAAACGCTATAACTTGCATCGATTCATTTAAAATATAGAAAACTTTTTTAAATAGTAAACTTTTTAAAGTATTTCTTGTGAACTTTTATTTTCTATAAACCTAAAGTCCAAAATATCAGTTAAGGTCAATTTTTCTGCCCCCATGGCAATGATCGGTAGAAACTCAAGTAGTTTCCGGTACAAAAAAGCTTATTTTATTATGAATTACGAACATTATGAACTTTCCCGCACTTCACTTTATGTATGTACATACATATGTATAGTAAGTCAAGCATTCTAACTTTGTACTAACTTATCTAAGTAATCGGAATAGTGAATTTTCCCACTTAATACTAAACGTGTTGTGCCCACAAATCAATAACTGATTGGTTATCAGCAAAAAGTCAGCACTTTTTTTCTCTTGCCTTAACTATAGTTTGGAATTCTGTCAAAATAACATATTGAAATATATGTACATAGAAGATATTTGAAATTTCATTGAATAGTTTTCCTTACCCCCTTCATTTTGTTCTTCAATCTTATCGCATAGCAGCTCAACGAACTTTTTGTGGCAACGTTTCAGTTTCTCGTTGTAATGGATACGAAAGCAGACAAAATAAACCAGAAATAAATACATAAACAAAAAACAAAAAAAAAAAAGCTTACAATTTGCTTATATTTAAATGTTCATTGACCCTAAGAAGAAAAAGCAAATCGTATCTAGGTGCTAGGTTGTTCATGAAGAGCTAAGGTATATAGACACACACATACATATAGCATACTCGTGATGTATTTATGCAGGTTCTTAAGTGGAAGGGCCCTGGAAGTAAGATTGTTAGTTCCAATTAACTACTTCAAGTGCCTTATTTTTGCATAGTTTCGTTTCAAAAGAATTGATAAGGTTTTCAAAACTAAGTTCATGGAAAAATTAATAAAAAAATTCAATTATTTTTAAAAGGAAACTGCTTTGATTAAGATCTTTTTAATGGATTAATATGAAAGTCAAAAATCTTAATTAAAGTGAACTTAACTGATCTAGCAGAACCGAGATTCAACTAGACCTAACTCTGAGACCAGTTTTAACATGTTGGATGCGCTCCATTTTTTAGAGCTATCCCAACAATATAACGGTACTTCTCTCGACTCGGTCAATATTTGAGTGAGTGTGGGGGAAGTGTTTTTACCGCTCGTTCGCTTGCTCGCTCGCTCGCTCGATCTATGTCTATTTATCTCTCTCTCTCTTTCTGTCTCGTATGGTTTGACGATCATTGACCGAGCCAACTCATGGGCAACCTCATAATAGATGAATATAGTTTTTTTTTTTTTTTTGTATGTGTCTCTTTACCTTCAACGAGCCGAAAACTTTTTTATTTTATAAATTTTTTTTCTTTTTTGGAGAATGAAAGAGAAGAGATACACACACACACAAACACACACTTACACACTCATACAAATGAAAATAGTTTTTTGTGTCGAATGTTAATGAACTTTTGCGCTAGTTTAACGTACTGAAAGAAACTGAAAAAGTTTTTTGAACTTGCCTTTTAACCAAAAAAAAAAAAAAAAACATGAAAATAAATAAATAAATGAAAATAAATTAAGCATTTGATTTTGTTGAAAGCTTTCTAGGAAAAGAATGGACAATACATATAGTAGAGAAAATTGTCTGATCAGTTGGAATATGTACTATAACATTTGTCAACTCAAAGTTTGTTGTATTAGGTTCAATTATTATTGAAATTAAATTGAAAAATATATATTTCTTACCATTTCATCATGCTTAAAAGCAAAATAATATATTTTTTTAGATTATAGTTAGCAGATCATGCTATATATCTATTTATGTACATATGTATATACTTACTAGTCATGGTGAGCTAATCAGTAACTAGTCGGTATGCTAAATTAAGTAAAAGTATATACAATGATAAGATTTTTGATTTATTTTAGTATGAATGAATCATAACAGAATCTAACTAAATTATCTTATCAGCTTAGAAGGGGGAGGAGGGGTAGGCAAAGCTAAAAGAGACAGAGAGAGCGAGAGAGGGATAAAATCACTCACTCACACGGCAAGAAAAACCACTCAAAACATTTCCCCGTTTTAACCCACACCACCGAAAAACCACTCCGAGTTTTCCAAGCAAAGTTCTATTGGAGTGCCGAGGGGGGAAATTTTTGAGATCAGTGGTGGTTGGTTTTTTTTGGGTTAGCAGTATATTTTTCGTCAACTCACCCACCAGTCTCCGGTGCACCATCAAACCTACAACAACGAAAAACGGCAATGTGAGCCTCTTTAGCCGGAAAAGAAAGAAATTCTAATAGGTTGTTGTGTGTATGTGTGTGTGTGTGTGTGTGTTTGTGCTTTACAAAAATGACCGATTTCTATATGAACGATATCTTGAGATCGTTTAGAAAAATGCGTATGAACAAGAATACAGGTCAAGGCAGTCATCACTACCACCATCATCATCACCAACATCATCATTCTCATCATAATCATCAGCAGTTGCAGCATCATCATCATCATCATCATCATAGTCATCATCAGATACAACATCATAATCAACATAATACAACAATTTATGCCGTACAACAAACAAAAGATTTAAAAAAAGTCATTAAAATTATTAAGAAAAGTTTAATCAAAGAGAAAATTACACGACAAATGAAAATTCTCGTCTAAAGCAAAATAAAAAAAAAAACAATCGAGCAAACTAAACTAAGGCAACAAAATGCCAGAAAACCAAATCTTTTACTATTTAATAATATAATATAATAATTAATATAAATTAAGACTGCAGCGAAAAAAACAAATGAAAATTCAAAGGACTGAAAATCGTATATAAAGTCTGATTTTGTACACCTCTCCCCCCCAATCCTTTGTGTGGAAGTGGCCCATTGAAACTGAAAAAACTTTTTCCATTTTGATAAAATTTACAAATTTTACTACAAAAATTTTATCACCCCCCCCCCCCCAAAAAAAAGTGATCTCTTTAATCCAAAATTAATAAACAAAAAACACAAAAAATGACTGAAAGTAAAAATGATACCAAAACTTGGAGTACCAAGCAAATTTGGTTAAAGGATGTTCTATCCAAATCGGGTACTGAATTGGTGGATATAACCAAAGCTAAAGTTTCAATTAAAAATGTTGGCAAAAAAACAACAACGACAACAACAACAGCAACAACAACAACAAATGGAAAAGGTATAAAATTTTGTTACCAAAATTGCAACCGGAAAAGTTACTTCGTTTTTTGTTTTGGTGACCCCCAACTCTATTGTGGACGCCATTTTGTTTTGGTATACACAGTTTTTCGTATAGGTGCGAGGGCGGGGGTATTGTGGGGATGTTTCATTCATATCAATAATAATAAACAAGAGAGAGGAGAAGCATGCCGGTTGTAAAAAGCTTTGGGTTTTCCAAAATAAAAAAAAAAGTATTTCGGGAAATTTCTTATATTGCGTAAATGTTTTCCACTCTCTCTCTCTCTCTCACTCTCTCCCTGTTTGTCTCTCTGGCCGGCAATAACAAAAAGTGCGTAATAGCATTAGGTATTGGGTGGTGGTTCTCTTTTCCCTTCCCCCACCTTATAAGAGTTTTCCACTCTCTTGAAGAGGGCTTTTCCCTACCACCCAATAAGTTGAACTTTTTACGTTTTACTTAGATTTTACAAAAGAAAAACTCGTAATGCAGGTTTGTTCAGGTTACTTTGGGAAGGGGTGGCAATCCTAGACCCTTATATTATAGTGGGGGATTGTAAAAGAAGATTTGAAAAGAACTAATTTCAGTGTTAAGCAAAGTTTACCATAACAAAACTCTAAAAGAGATTACTCAATCTCTTAACTGAAAAAGTAATAAAAAATGTTGGTTTTTCCATAGATTTAAGAATGGATTTTCTATTACTAATGCGCAATTACTCTGTGCTAAAGGTCTTTAAAATCTTACAGATAGATAAAGATCGAAGATAGATATCAATTCTATAGTTCAATCTGAGTTAATTTGAAAGATATTATCTTTATGTAATAGCGAATGTCTATACTATATAACAAAGTAATATACATTTTCAATTAATTTCTATTCTATATCTGTTTTTCTATTTCCAGATTCATCCACAACCAATATGGTTTACTATCCTGCTAATCAATTGCTCATAAAAACAGAGCAACCAAGTCAAACGCAATTTTGTTTACAAGTTCCGCCACCGCTGACGGCAACGGCTAGTATTGGTGCTCCACCTAGCGGACAGCAGGAGCATTATGAAATATTGCAAACACCGCAACAGCGACAATTGCAGTTGCAGCAGCAGCAACAACAACAACAACAACAGCAGCAGCAACAGCTCCATCAGCAACAACAGCAACAACAACTAACTGGCTATCAGTTGGCCCTGCAACAACATGAGAGTATTACAACATCAACAGCAACGCAAAGGATCAAACAGGAGCAGAACATTGGCTATGGTCAATTGCGTTTACCAGCAATGCAAACATCAACAGCAACAACAGCAGCAACTGTGCCAGCAGCAGCAGCAGCAACAACAGGAGCCAAAGTGGTGGCCACCCGCAAACCCAATCCCAATAAGCCACAATTCAAATGCGAACAATGTGGCATGACATTTGGCAGCAAATCGGCACACACATCCCATACAAAATCGCATGCAAAGAATGCCGAATTATCACGAGATGCCAATGGAGGAGTTAATGGTGCTACTGGCGCCATGGGCCTAACATCAACGAGTTCCACTTCGCCGGCAATTGAACTGAATGAGGCAGGTCTGCCATTGGGTATACCAAAGAGTCCCATTATTAAGCCATTGGCAAATGTGGCAGCCGGATCCGATCCCTATCAATGCAGTGTGTGTCTAAAGACTTTTGCGGTACCCGCTCGACTGGTAAGTTGTTGAGGATTAGGAAGGGAAAAGTCTAAAGTAGTTATGGAAAGGTTACGGTTAAAGTACTTATACGAACCGCAAATGAAGTTTTTTTCGTTACTGATTCGTTTATCGGTTTCGGTTATTTGGAAATTCTGCCCACTACTAACCGAAATAGTTTTTATCGGTATTTAATGACTAGTCCAAGTACTTTTAGAGTACTTATACGAACCACTAATCAAGTCTGTTTCGTTACTGATCTCTAGTTATACAAGTCTATCGATTTCGGTTATATGGAAAGACTTTAACAGAGTTAACCGAAATAGCTTTAGTTCTTTAACTAATAAACTTCGATAGTTTAAAGTTTCTATAGATCAGCTAAAATCCAATTAACTAAACAATCAAGCACAAATTATTTCGATTAACAGAAAGAAAGCTCAGCAAGGATCCACATAGGATACCACTTTAACACTACTAAACATTAGCTCACCTTTTCCTTTTTCCATTTCATCCTTTAGATCCGCCATTATCGCACCCATACCGGTGAGCGTCCATTCGAATGTGAATTCTGTCACAAATTGTTCAGCGTTAAGGAGAATCTGCAAGTGCATCGTCGCATCCATACCAAGGAGCGTCCATATAAGTGTGATGTCTGTGGTCGTGCATTTGAGCACTCTGGGAAATTGCATCGTCATATGCGAATACATACGGGTGAACGGCCACATAAGTGTTCCGTATGCGAAAAGACTTTTATCCAATCCGGCCAATTGGTTATCCATATGCGTACACACACGGGAGAGAAGCCCTACAAGTGCCCAGAGCAGGGCTGTGGCAAAGGATTCACCTGCTCCAAACAATTGAAAGTTCATTCACGCACCCATACGGGTGAGAAGCCGTATCATTGTGACATTTGTTTCCGTGATTTTGGCTACAATCATGTACTGAAATTGCATCGGGTGCAACATTATGGAGCCAAGTGCTACAAGTGCACCATATGCGATGAGACATTCAAGAACAAAAAGGAGATGGAAGCTCACATTAAGGGACATGCTAACGAAATACCCGATGACGAAGCTGAGGCGGCCGCAGCAGCGGCGGCGGCAAGTGGCGGAGCCAGCGGTTCATCCGGTTCGGCATCGGGCTCATCGCAGGCCATAACTAGCACATCGGATAGTAGTAACAATTCGCCACCCAGCTCACCGCCGGCGGTGAAGAAACCACGCCAACCACGTCAACCAAGAGGAGCTAAAGCTGTCGCCGCAGCAGCAGCAGCCGCTGCCGCCGCAGTTGCTGTTGGTCCTTTATCACCCAGTTCAGCCAGCTCAACGTACTCTCCTTTGAGCAGTAGTCAGGCATCGCCGCCACCATCCACAATTTCTTCCTATCTGCCTCCCCAAATGGACACTGATGCTCTTAGTCGGGATAGCGGTGTTTCCAGTGCCCAACCGCCTCTTAGTAACTATGCTGATGAGGATTTACCCACAGATCTAAGCATGCAACAACAACAGCAGCAGCAGCAGCAACAACAACAGCCATTGTCCTCTCCTCCTCCTCCGCCACCACAACAAATGGTCTATTATCAGGAGCCAGCAACACAAGCAGCCTCCTCTTCCTCCACCAGCGGACTATCCATAAATCCTGCTCTCCTCGAGGCAGCCAGTATGGCACGCTATCATACTGAGGAAGCTGATGATGATGATAAAATTGATGATGTTCATGTGGCTGCATTGCAAATGATGCAATTGTGTCGTGGTGGTCATGCAGCCAGTGCACCAATATCGCCCCCGTTGCCACAACAGCTGGCGGCACCACAGCAGCAGCAACCCACTTTGCATGTTAGTGAACTAGCCGCCAACTATGATGATACCCATGAGGCCAATGTATTGATTGAGCACTTTAAAAGAGGAGATCTGGCACGTCATGGTCTACACAAGGGTTACGCCCCAGTACCAAAATATGAGTAAGTATTGAGTAAAAAAATGTTCAATAGTTCAAAAGTTTTCGAAAAGTCGAAGCAAAGGATAGATAATCACTCTGAGAATGATACGATCCTATGTAGGAAGTATATTATTGATTTTGAATGTCATTCCTTTTGATTTTCGAAATATCTAATAAATTGAACTATATTTTTCAAAATTCGATCAATTTCTTTTCAAAATATACTAACAACTTCCTTTTTCACTTCTTTTTACAGATCTGCCTTGCCCAATCCCGATATTGTGCGTCGTGTGGAGGCTGCCATTGGTTTACGTTCGAGTACAGAATCACCGGAGCGTAGTTCCTCACCGGAAAGTGATTCTTTAATGATGGCCGATCGGAATGTAATGACTTTGCCTTTGCGTAAACGCAAACACTACATGAACAAGGGTGAGGATATGGATCATGGTGAAACCATCAATAAAGTGACTGATGCCACTGCAACAGCAACGGGCGGAGCATCAGCAGTTGGAGGATCGGGCCCAACTACGGATCAGCAACCATCTAAAGTGATGCGTATGAGTTCGGTTATACAATTTGCCAAGGCCTCGTAATATGGGAATTGATTGAGGATCAAGAACCGATCAATCAGCATAAAGACTGTTCAACAAATTCTAACTGAAAATAGATTTACACACTTCTTTTTTTTTTTTGTTTTAGTTTGTGTGTGTGAGTGTGTGAGAAGGAAAATTTTATTGCATTTCTCCTCAATTGTTTGAATGAAAAACAACAAAAAAAAAAAAAAATTATAAAAAAATGCCAAAAGTATTATAACAAAAAAGAAAAGAAAGAAAGCATGAAAATTATAAATCAGGAAATTTGTTTTTAAAATAAAATTATTATTATTATTATTATAATTATTGTAATAGATTTTTACCATTATGTTTGATAATGCAAAAATTTTGTTAAATCTTTGATTTCAATTTGGCAATAATTTGTTTTTGTTTCCGTTTTTGTTTATCCCCTTTTTGCATCAATTGGCATTAACAAAAAGAAAGAAGAATTGAAAAATAAAAACCCATAAACAACAATAATAAGCTACATACATACATAATTATATACATACAACTCTACATAAATAATAAAACCATTTAAAACATATTTATGCAAAATTAAGGCCATATTGGCATTTAACATTTAAACTTTAAGTCGATAGAACTACAACAACAATGAAAATAAAACAAAACATACAATAAACAAAAAGAAAGAAAAAAAAATTACTTATTTATTAATGCAATGAAAAAAAGAAAAGAAAACAAAAAAATCTATGCTCGCCCCTCCCCTTCCCCTCATCTATGGCTCCCCCTTAAACATTTGAATCCAACTTATGTCTAGCTAAAACAACAATTTGATATGCATTTTATATTTGATATATATACAAAATCATGAATTGGATTGCCCAAACAATGAAAACAAAAGATTTCATCTTCGAAAATATATATAAATATATATATATATATCTAGATATATATGGAGAATATTGAACTGATCAAGTAAAAGAGCAAGCAAACATAATTAAGTTAAACATTAATCGCAAACAACATTAACAAAAATAATTTAACTTTTAAGTCGCATCTGCAACTATGCGCCATAAATATAATATTAAAAATAAAAAACAAACTTTTTGTAAACGCTATGTCGGCTAAAGTATATATATATAAATACTATATATACACAAATACTATAGTAATAAATTGTAGCATCAAATATTGCAAGTAAAAAGAAAAAAAAAAGGAAAAGTAAAAGCAACGCAAATGAAATGAATCAAATAATTAAAAGCAAAATGCGTAACACAATAAACGAAATATGTATAAAACAAAATGAAATCGTTGTTATTTATTCAATTTAATATATGGGATATGGTTAAATACCTTTAATTATTCTAGTTTCAAAAGATCTTTAATAATCATTAAGGGGTTATATCTACTTGTAAGCCCAAAAAATCATGCTTTTTAAAAAATTTTTTGTGACGAGGCTGTTTATTGAATGAAAACATAAAAGAAAGGATCATATAGAAAATTCAATGAAATTTTAGAATTTGATATGTTTCTCAAAAAAAATGGGAACGCTTAGCTCCTGCAGGACATTTCCTAGAGGTCCTCCAAAAAAAAAGGTGTCTTGCGGTGAGCAGGATATCTCTGGTCCTGATTATCCGAATATCAAAAATCTAAAAGATTTATAAAGAGAATACAGTCGACTCTCGTTAATTCGAAATTCAAGGGACTTTTAAAATATTTCGAATTATCGAGAGTTCGAAATATTGAATGGTTCGAAATTTTTGAGAGAAAATTAAAAATACGTCGAATTATCAAATGTTTTTGTTTAACTGCTAATGTTTAACATATTTATAATGTGAATTAATTAATCTTTAAAAAGAACTAATTTATACGGGTTTATTTTGGAGCAAATTGCTGCTGCTCAGACTTTTCTATAATTTTCTTAAGTAGAAAGTGTCTCATATGCTGTTTCATTATTTTTATAGACATAAGCTTTGTATGTTATCGAATGAGGCTCTTGCTACCTTAACTGACATCTCTGAAAAAGGTTCTGATATATCGTCTTCATCTTTATCGTTGCTCCTTTCTTTCGTATCTGTCGAAGATAAAATTTCGCCATCGGTTAGTGATCCTGAGACAGCAACATCTTCATCCACTTGAACATGGTCAAAAAAACTCACACCGCTGATTTTACCTACTAGTACCATTGATGGTTTTTCATCATCCGTAATTATCTATTTAACTGTTAAAAGCCAAAGTTCTTACTAACACACCAAGAAACTTTGAATTGTCGAGGGTTTGACCATATGAGTTCGAATTACCGCGTCGTACCAATGATTTTTTCGTTCGAATTACCGAGTGCATGAAAATGTATGGACAAAATTCGAAATATCAAGAGATTTTGTAGGGGACTCGTGATAACTTCGAATTACAGAGAGGTTCGAATTATCGCAGGTTTGAATTAGCGAGAGTCCACTGTAGATGAATACAGGTAATGATCGAAGGATTAGTCAAAATTTCAATTTTTAACAAAATGGCAGCTTCCTAAAAAAAAATATCTTTTTTTTCGAAAATTTTTTGATTTTGAAGTGGCTTAAAAAATCTAAATAATTTTCAGAATCCTTTTTCCTTCGATCATTACCTGGAAAAAAAATCTAAGAATATCGTGCGAAAATTTCAATACAATCGGTTGAGCCGATTCCAAGAAATCTTGCTCACCGACTTTGAGAACATGGTTTCGAGAAAAACACTGTTAAAGTTTACAGAACTGTTAAATCTAAGTTAAAACCCGCGTATACGTCTTCACATATTAGCTAATTTCTTTGAAACTAATTGCCGGATCGATGTAAAATTTTTATACAACATTTTTGAATATATGTTCATTCAATAAATGCAAAAAAAAAAATTTTATTTTTTTGAAAATTACAAGTAGATATAACTCCTTAAAGGAAAACAATTGTTTTCAACTGTTTCTTTAGCGGATTTGCCTTTGAAATCCACAATTGAAATAATTGAAACTAATTAAAACTTTTTCATGTTCTCAACTCCAGATTTTTCTGCAGTAATCTTATTTTAACAAACCCCATAAAAACTTTTGAAATGAGACTTCAGTGCATTAGTTTACAGAATCCACAGATTTCATTTATAAAAGTTTTCAAAACTGCTTAAACTTTTAACAATTTTGAACTGTGACTTTAGATAAAGATCAACAGATTTCATTTTTAAAGAAGAATTCACAGTTTTCATTTGTGAAAGTTTTCAAAAATGCATAAACTTTAAACTATTTTGAACTATAAATAAAAAACTTCCTAAATTCTTTTGCATTGTGACTTCAGTGCATTAGATTTCGAAATCTAAAGATTCCATTTGTATAAGTTTTCACTGACTACATTTTGAACTATTTTTAACTGTGACTTTAGATATAGATTAACCGATTCGATTTTTGAAGAATAATTCACAGTTTCCGTTTGTGAAAGTTTTCAAAAATGCATAAACTTTTAACTATTTTTAACTTTAAACAAAAAAGTTCCTAAATTCTTTTGAATTGTGACTTCAGGGCATTTCAAAATCTACAGATTCCATTTGTATAAGTTTTCAACACTGACTATATTTTGAACTATTTTTAACTGTGATTTCAGATATAGATTAACAGATTCTATTTTGTATTCTATTGTAAAAGTTTAACTATAAATAAAAAAGTTCCTACATTCTTTTGAATTGTGACTTCAGTGCATTAGATTTCAAAATCAACAGATTCCATTTCTATAGGTTTTTAAAACTTACTAAACTTTAAACTACTTTGAACTGTGACTTCAGATACAGATCAACAGATTGTTTTTGTTAAAGATATAAAAACTGAGTAAACCTTTTACTATTCCTCTTTCGGAAATAATCTTATACATATTAACAATTTGCATTAGCTTGAACTAAACCCACTAAACTTCATATAAAACAATCAATAAAAAATCAATATTACTGTTGATAACAATAAGTGACAGGTTCTATTTATAAAAAACCATAACACAACAAACGGAAAGGTCTAGTAAAGCGAATAATAACTATTCGTACATTAACCGGCATTTGCAAAACAAACCAAGTTAACTTTATTATTATATGTATATAGAGACTATGGATACCCTTACAGAGTCAAATTTTGAATTGAATTTAATATTAAATGAAAATTTCATATATTATTGAATTGAATTTTAAATGAAAATTTCATATATTATTGAATTGAATATTAAATGAAAATTTCATATATTATTAAATTTAATATTAAATGAAAATTTTCTATATTATTATTGAATATTAAATGGAAATTTCATATACATATTATCCACTTTTGAGGAAGTTTTCTATTAAAAATAAAAAAAGATTTTTCTATTTTGCAGCTGAAAAACAGTGAAAACTTAAGTGAGTGAAAAATTTAATTTTACTTAAACCAGAAATCTTTTAAGGATAAATGCAAAATTTGCTTCAATTAATAATATAATAATTGTCTGAATTAATTGAAATATTAATTATTTAATCAACCGATTTGGTTTAGATTTGATACTATACATTAAGTTGCCTATTATTTTCACTATTTGTTGAAGTATTGTTATTAGAAATAATTTTGGAAATACAATTCCTATGAGAATGTTATTTAATTTATAATTTTTATAGTTTTTTTAATAGTCAACAGGTTTTCACAATTTTCACAGGCCTTTTCTTTTCTTTCTCTTAAATTACAAACCACAAAAATTTGTCACAAATTATTTCAAAAACCTAAACTTGTAAACAACCGAAAACATTCCCAAAAGCTTCCTAAACTTATATGCAATACAATAGTTAACAGCTTATTGCATAAATTTTTCAATACTATAATTATAATATACTTTGTCATGCTGATCAAGAATATATGTATACTCTATGCGATAGAACTTTCTGGTCTAAATTAATCCAACCATAAATAGTCTAGTCAACTAGTCAGGTTTAGAATTAAACTAGAATTTCCACCTTAAATCTATTATTTAAAAGTGAAATTATGCACTGTTCTTTATAGAGTTTATGGGATACGTCATATGTTCATGAAGTAATTACTATACAATGAAAATTCTCACAAGTAAAACAGAGAGAAAAAATTGTTTGATTGATAGTCAGCATGACCTAGCAAATTTGTTAAATGGTCAAGTTATTTGCATGGGCGTAGTTGAGAGATTTTAATTGTTTACAAAGGATATAAAGAGTGTTTATATATTTTTAATACTTGCTATATAGATAAGGTAATAAAACTACCTTGTTTTTAAAGTAGAAAAGCACAAAATGTGAAGCTTAAAATTTTCCTTCCCTTGAAAAAGAAAAATTATAACGTCTGGGAGTTTGGTAAAACAGCTTCAACTAAGAGGATTTTCTATATATGTATAGGAATATAGATATATCAGAGTTCTTACCCCTTTTAGCCACGCCTATGCTTAGTGCTTAACAACAATGTCCAAAACATTCTGAGAACGTAGTTGTACGTATAAAAGCTAAGGGCAATAACAAGTTCCAACTCAGTTAACATAGAAACTTGAAAGTGACCACAACAATTAATACCAATTAAAATAAAAATGGAATTACTTGATTTTTCAAAGTACATAAATAATTACAAATAAAATGTATATTAAGTTAGTTAACTAATTGTTTGGAAAACCACTTACAGGGAGGGCAAATTCACCAAACAAACCGATGAAACGGGCAAAATTGTTATTGTGACTGGTGCAAATACGGGAATTGGTAAGGAAACCGTTCGAGAATTGGCCCGACGAGGTGCCACAGTTTGTATGGCATGTCGGGATATGAAAAAATGTGAAGAGGCACGCCAAGAAATTATTGAGGAAACAAAAAATGATAAAATATACTCAAGATCATTGGATTTAAGTTCACTTGAATCGATACGTAAATTTGCCGAAGAGTAAGTTCTACAACAAAAAAGAGGTATATGATTATACATTATAAAAATGTTCTCCTATCCAACAGATTCAAAGCGGAAAATAATAAACTTCATATTCTGATCAATAATGCCGGCGTCATGAGGGGTCCTCGCACTTTGACCAAAGATGGTTTTGAAAATCAAATTGGCGTAAATCATATGGGCCACTTTTTGCTAACCAACTTGCTGTTGGATCTTCTTAAGGATTCCGCTCCCAGTCGCATTGTAATTGTTTCCAGTGCTGTCCATTATATGGGTAAAATCAACAAGAAGGATTTGAATAGTGAAAAATGCTATTCCGAGGGTGGTGCCTATAACCAAAGTAAATTGGCCAATGTTCTGTTCACCCGAGAATTGGCCAAGCGTTTGGAGGGTACTGGTGTTACCGTGAATGCTTTGCATCCGGGTGTTGTCAAAACGGAACTGGCCAGGAATTGGGGCGCTGGCAGGTGAGTGATTGAAGAAAATTCCAAATCAGCATGATTTTCAAAAGTATATTTCAAATTCTTTAGGAATTTCATTGTGCCTCTCATATCACCCCTTATGAAGACTCCCGTGAGTGGAGCCCAAACATCACTCTATGCAGCTCTGGATCCTGACTTGGAAAAGGTTTCTGGTCTTTATTTCAGTGATTGCAAGCCAAGAGAAATGGCAAAGGCAGCAAAAGATGAGAAAACTGCCGAATGGCTATGGGCTGAAAGTGAGAAATGGACAGGAATTGCCAAGGGCGAAGCTAATTGAAATTAAGTAAATATAATGTTGATGTTTCTCACCTCAGGATAAGTTATTTTCTCGCACTTTTTATAACATTATATAACAAAAAAGCTAAACTTGTTAAAGTGTTCTCTTGTTTTGCACAATTGTCAAATAACTAATTTGTTGTTACCATAAACCAATCGATACCAAAAAGCGTTTGTACTGTGGGTAATCAAAAAGTTTGCAACGTTTATAGTTGTTATCAGTAAAAGCCAAAAAGATTTGGCAATTTCAGAGCATGACTAAGCAATAAATAGCATATATATGTATATGTCAGTTCAATTTGAATATATGTTTATTTGCAGTCTTTTATACTTTTTGTTTTTATTAACATTAAGAATTCTATTTGTTTGGCTTGTATTTCAATCGACTCAAACGCAAGATAAAATCCAAGAGAAACATTTGAATTTTAATTTCTTTGGGATTTTGAGTGACATAGAAACCAGGAACTCCAGCCATATGCAAAGTGGATTGCTGATCTTTGACCTGTCAGATATAAAAGAGACATGATATTAATAAAAAAAAAACATATATATACAACTTAAAGTGAAATCTTGCCTTTTGATCTAAAGCTCCTATAATTTTCTGATCTGCATCCTTAAGTTTATTTACTTGTTTGGCTTTCAGCAAGTCCAGAATATGGGCTAGTTCTTTAGGATCCTTAATTTTGGAGCACCATTCGGTAACCTGAAATTTGGAATGGGGAATCGGTAGTATACATATGTACGTACATACAAAAACTAGTCCCTCTACAATCCTGTTTACCTCAATTTCGTACTCATTTTCCACCTTTAAACGCATCTGCAGCAAATGCTTCTCTGTAGCATGTTGCAGCTCCAGCAAAGCCTTGACTATCTCAAAGATTCCCTCGTTCAAAACACAATGGGCCAATTCGGTAAGTAATTCATAGGATATGCGCGTCTGCAACGTTCTAAAGAAAATAATGTAAGTTTGATAAGTATGTCATGGAAAAAGAAAATAGCAGAAAATGTAATTTTTACACTGGCAGTTCAGCATGATAGGTTCTCAGATGGTCCACAAGGAAATAAATTTTACGTTGCAGGCATTGTGGCGTGGTTTCGCTATTGTCAGTCGATTCTATTGCAGTTGCCGTTGTAGTTGTTGACTCTGCTATTTGTTCGTCCATTATTTCTCACTTATATTTTATATTTAAAAGGTAAGTGGCAAATTTATCAAATTGTCTTGATACACCGCATTTATATAGGAAATTCGAAGCTATAGAACATTGGCAGAGTATTTATAATTTGATGATGCCATTATTTAGTTGTCATCTATTTCATCATTTAAATATTTTAAACTGTTTACGGCAACAAAAATGCAAATAAAGAGCAATCATCTGATCCAAAGAGACTAACTGTTTCGTCGTAGTGTGACCACAGTTTTGCATGAAATTATCGATATTCCGGGCTAGCACTCCTGTGTTTTACCGGGAAAATTCAAATTTTAAAATTTTACTTAATAAGAGGTTTTAAAGGGCTTTACCATAAGATTAAAAAGTAAACAAAGATATGAAAATTTTCATTAAGTGGTTTATATACCTAGAATTTGAGGTTATGGTAGTTGCCTACTTGTGCTATTAAGTTTTTAAACTTCGATATGCTTGGCGCGAAGAATTGTTTAAGTCAAATTTTCTAGTATATAAAATCAATATTTGATTGTCATAATGACCAAGAACTTGTTGAATAAGATAAATCACAAGGGTAAGTGGCGGGATGAGGAAAAAGAGTAATTGCGGTATTAAGTGGCTCAAATTTTCATTTCGCACATGTGTAACTAGTTGCGTGGGTGGCACGTGTTGACGATCTCGGCATTATATTAGGGAACACGACACTATTCAATTTTATGTGAAATTGGTTTCGAATTTTATTTTACGTTTAATTAATTGAAAAACGCATGAGAAAATCAAGTTAGTTTTCTATAACGAAAATTCCCTATTAATAAATTTTTGAAACTTCATATCCTGATGTGCTCTTAATTTAAACAAAAAATTGCATTAGACGGAGAAATTCCAGCCATTGTCTAGATAGAAACCAATTTATGACAATTTCGCTTGACTATACTCAGTATTATTTATTTGCATTTTTTATTTATAATATAAAAGAATCTTGATTCTCTATTCTCTGGTCTTTACAATGATTTAACAATATATAAGTACGATTAGTCATATATGTATTTTCTTTTCTCCAAAGTCAGAGAGCAGCACAGTATGGAAAACAAGTTTTAATATGGAATATTTAGAACTATTCAAGTAATGGCATAAGCTACAGTTTCAAATTCCACTAAAGTCCTCTTTACTTCTTTATAAATAAGCAATATTTATTTTAGACAGTCCATAGTAAGAGTTTTATTCATCGTTTATTCGTCATTTTACAAAATTAAACAATTAAATGACATACGTTGCTTTGACAACCAAACCTGACAACAATTTAAATAAATTAGTCGTGAGCAATTTAAACGGCAATTATTGAGAAGACCAAACAAAAATGTAAATTTATCTGATCAGAGTGTGGAGTGTGACCACAGGTCCCAAAAAAAATATCGATTTGTGTGTGACCAGGCAAGAGCATTCAAATTTAAAATCAGTGACTTACAGTTTAACAGATTATATAAAGACTTCACAACACAATAAATTTACATATTTCGCTGGTTTTAAACATAAACATAACTTAAAAAAACATATTGCAGCACAAATGAATTCCATTGGCCCCATAAATCCACGCCAAACATATTGCTATTGCTTATAGATATGAACATTTATATAAACAAAAACTTTTACTTTTCAAATTCTTTAAATCTTACACTAGGTAGCTCTCAGATTTGATTTAATGATCCTAGCTCAAGAAAGAAAAGGTTATATATAAAAAAAAAAATAAAAACAATTTGTTGAACCAATTTTCCTATGGAAGCTATGTATATGTTTGGTATATATGTTCATTCGGTATTTTAATTTAAGTACTTTGTATTGTTTTAGACACATCAATATATGAACTACATATATCAACTTGGCAAAATTTGGAGTCAACATATTTTTGATAAACAAAAATATTTAGTAGACCTGGTTATGGTAATTGTTTCTTTTTTCTTTGTTTCGCAATTGAGGGTTGGGTTTATTGACAATCTTATGGAAGGTGCTCGATCATCTCGAATCTAGATCTAATGATGTTTCATACCTAGCGTTTGTTTGGCGGAATACGGAAACACCCCTAAAAATGATCTATTTCGATTGTCTTGTAAAAATGCAATTAGATAAATTTAATTTAATAGCTACAACTGTTTTCAATCAGTTCATTCACCTGTGTTGTTGATATTTTTTGTTTTGTTTTCATAAATCATGTACAATAAGAAATAGAATAAATTTAAGACATTTAAACAAATTAGTCAAAGACACACACAGAGAGAGAGAGATGAAGAGAGACAGTGAGAAATTTTAGGGTAATATAGAGATAAGGTAGACCGAAAATAGAAATATAAGCATTATGGTACAACAAAATTAGAATAGGAGATAAGGCAACCGGCACAAAAACTAAACACTTAACTTAATTAGCAGAAGCAAACTAAACTAATAATGCAAATTGATTTAACTTGTTTAATTTCCTATCAAAGTGATCATGGTCATGATCGTTATTATTATCAGATGCCCATATATGAGCAGAAAACAAACGCGGCAAATATCATGACGACCATAAAGATAACGGCTATCCAGGCGGGTAAGGTACCTGGAAACAGGAATACAAAATTGGACAAATATTAAAATGCAATGCTTAAAATAGACACTGGCATGTTGAAATGAAAGAAAACTTACGCCTTTGAGGCAGACTGTGTATGCAAACTTTATTGTCCACTGAGATGGAAAGAACGGCCGCCTCCGTATCGCTGGATATAGGCGGTCCCTCCTCATTGGTTATAGGAAGAAATTGCAGACCCGTCACGAACATCGAGTGAGCATGAGGAATGTGCAAGACGCGCTAAATTGTAAGATATCAATTAAATAAAAGAAATGTTAAAGATTAAAGAAGTTCTTAACCCACCTGCAGACTAAACGCAATGTACATTGAAACACTGCCGGAAAACATGGTACCAACAGCCACAAATCGTCCATCATCTCGCACAGCTAGCGATGACAAGCTCTCATCGATGGCCACTGCTCCTTTTAGTTGACCAGCTGCATCCCATTTTTGTAAATAGCCACGCTGTTTGCCCACTTTTCCCAATGGATTGGCAATTGTAAAGAGTCTATAGTTATCCTTTTGCGCTTCCACAGTCCCATAACGACAACGCTTAAACAGATATTTCGAATTCTCTGGCGTTTGCCAAACCAATTTCTTATACAATTTTCCACTTGACATATCCCAGATTAATCCCTGGCCGTCTTTAGAGATGCTAACCAAATATTTGCCATCGGGACTAAAATCCAAATCATCAATTTCCTTTGAATGCGCTGCTATATCGGCACCCAACGACATTTGAGGGAATGACCATACACGTATATGGCCATCGGTGCCACCTGTGGCCATTAATCTCCCATTGCCACTTATTCGGACTACACGTTGCAAGGGTTCCGCTATAGACAGGAAATCAGTTTGTACTACATCTGCTGCCTGTATGAGAAATCTTAGCCGGCGAAACTGTTTAAGTATGTCATCGGCTGTTGCTATCTGTTGCTTGTTACGACCATTGGCCAGAGTCTCAACACCTGAATGGGCACCACCTGCTGCTCCTGCTCCTCCTCTTTGTCTTACATTCCCGTTCTCATGGGGTCGTTCGACTGCATTTACTTTATTATCAACAGCATCATCATCCGTTTCAATGCTGGGCTGCACATAATACATCTGACAATGGGCTTCTTGACCGGCACATAGATAACCACGTCGCCCACCATTACGTACGGCAAAATTCATTACCACATTGTCTCCAGTTTCATGGCGTAACACTTCTTCCGCACAAAAGTGGCTGCCATTGTGATAGAGCTCATAGATTTCCTATAATCAACAAAAAGTTATTATTGTTATTAATCATGGTACGATTGCATTCCAGTCTGACTTACAAATCCATTTGCTACGCCCGTTTTGCTGGAACCGCCTCCGCCGGCCACCAAAATATGACGACTGGTTAGCATATCTACGGCATATAGGGGGAAGTTCACACGGGCCAGCAGTCCATCGCTGGGCCTGCGTGTGGGAGCCATTATTTATTATTATCAATAATTAATTAACAATAAATTTCGGTTATAGATAATTTTTTGTCAACTTCTCAGCTCTGAATCATTTATTTGAGGTCGTCCGTTTGCGTTTCCCCTCCTCACTGTTTCTTTCTCTCTCTATCATTTACTTTTGCACATTGCTAACTACTAATTACAATTTTATAAAATTAATTATATATTTCTATTGTTTTGTGGAGTGCGTGAAAGTTTGTCTTAAAAAATCCACGTACACTAGAGCTGGAACGAACAAATTTGCTATCGATAAAAACTATCGACAGTCTGCTAATCAATTCGCTGCAAAATTTGAATTCGCTTAACATTAGCTAATGAATTCACATTACAAATTCCAATTCGCTCAGCATTTGCGAGTGAATCGCTTTAAATCGATGGATGTTATCGATAAATCGATGGTTTGTATATTTAAAAAAACATCGATGTTTTTTTATCTTTAACGTACACGTCAATTTTAGTTTGATAGGTTTTCTAATCGGCAACCGGCGAAATACTATTAACTATCGCAATCACAGTGAGACAAAATGTTTTTATTGATTAACATAAAAAGAATAACATTGAAAAAACTTTATCTAAAATTTTCTCCACTGGTTTTGCTGCAAAATATATTTTTGTCACAGTCTTATCGATACTTTCAATCGTCGACGTAAGTAACGATCTATCGTTTTTTGATATTACGACATTTACTCAACGTAATAAAACCGAACAATGCAGAAACACGTTACAAATTTCAAATTTTATTTATCGTAAAAATTATAGTCATACTTTTTATATTCTTAATTAACATTTACCGCCCACATTTTTTCGTTTCCTGTTCCATTGTCCTGCCTGCTGTTCTGGTTGACGACCTTCAGAATTCACACAGACCAAAAGTTAATAATGTTGAAGTCGTCTCTGCCATATATGGACAAGTGCGACTTCTTAATATTTCCCCCTTTTGCTTATTGCATTGTAATTTATGGCTCCATTGCTTCTTTGTGTTTGTTTTTTTTTCTTTCTTTGTCTTGTGAGTCAGAAGGCATCTTTGTTTATGTTAAGCTCGAGTTTACTGGTATTGTTTAATTACAAAAGGTAAATGCACATATTCTTTGTCTCAATCCTGTACTTATAAAAATGTTTATACATTTCCAATTCTAAAACTTTTACACTATACATCTGGTGTAAATAGGCTTAATCTAATTTACATTAAAAGGGTATTTTAAAGTCGATACCCTGACAAAAAGATTGCATTTTTTTCGTGAAATTATGATTAATTTACTTTTATTTAAATTAAAATGCATGTTTTTCATTTTTCATGGTGAAAACTGTCGCACAATTTCTGTCTACGCACTTGAACTTGTTTTTTCTTTAGTTTTTATGCGTAAGACAAGTTTTACCGGGACTTTTGAAAACAATTTCACTTTTATTATCTCTATATTGCCCGCCCCCTGCAAAACTTATTTGTCATACATAAATAAAACAACAACAAGACTAAATCAAAATTGGAGCTAACCTATGAGTCTACATTATGGAATAGAAAGGCAAAAACGAAATACAGTAATTGCAATGTAGGTGAGATAATGTCTGGGCTTAAGTGTGGGTGTCATCATCAGTAGTTAAGCTAATTATGGTAAAGAGAGCGAGAGAGAGTACGAGAGTTCAATGCACTTGTCACTTGCCACTTAGAAATAACTGTCAATGTTATCTGTCTGTCTCCCCTGCACAACTTAGGCACAGTTTGTTGGAAATGTGTGTAAGTTACTACATCTGTTGATGATTAAGTAAATGGAAAATTTTCTACACTTATGACTCTTTACAATATCTAAGATATCATTACAACCATGGTACAAATCATAAAATATTTCTTTTGTTTTGTAAAAAAAAAAAAATTGTTTGTTTTTTAATTATCTAGGTACAACTGACAAAACGAGACTATTTTTATTTTGTTACGCTTGCCAGACTTTAGGGTTTGTCAATAAAATATGTACAATATATGTAGTATTTTGTCAAATAGTAATAAAAATAGTGACTCATAGTAAATGGACACTTTGGAAAACATTGATTTAATTTACCCTTTGAAAGCTTAATCCAGTTCTAGATTATCTGATGAGTTATTCTCCTATCAATAAGAATACTTTTACTTACTGTTTGTAATTCTTTGCTTTCTTTTGATTTATTTATGTATGTATATGACCTATTCAATAAAAATATTAAATACATGTATGTACACATGTTGTTTTGCACACTTGATAAGCAGAAGAAGCTGCTGTTATTCAGCTCAATAATTTGTTGCTCTACTAAAAACATTTCCTGCTTTTGAATGTCTTTAAAAATAAATCAGAAATGATGATTTCATGCCGGCAACAAATAAAAGGAAAAAGAAAAGAAATAAACAATTGAGGTAGACCCAAAAAAAAATAGATACTTCTCCCATACACTTGCATTTTGTCTGCGCTTACCCTCAAGCAACCGGTTTAGTCTAACAGTCAAATTTTATTTTAAATTGTCATTTGAATTTTAACCGTCAAAATATACAAACGCTCAAAGCCACAGGCGCAGCCTCCCTGGCAGCGCAGGCAGGGTGTCGACTATAAAATACCCTCTTTCAATATAATAATACAAAATTGTAAACCTTACATATATACAATATTGTTGGCTACTACGCAAGTCTACACCCAATAAATTACCTAATTCATATAAAATCTATAAAAATTAGTATTAAAACAAAATTTTTAGTACTTTGTCACATTTGGTCCATCAATATACTCCTTTTATCGCTGAAGTAAAGGGTGTAATAACAACAACGAAAGCCCGAAGAAGCAGCTGACTGCGCTGCTTTCATATTTCCTTACAGTCTGTTCAGTTTCGCCGAAGTGATCGCACGCGTCAGCTCTCTGAGTTTGAATAAAACGAAAAAGCAAAAAAAAAAGAAGTGTCCTAAAAGCAAACCTATTGTCTTTGTTTAATTGTTAAAAACAAAATTTAATTTAAATCGTGTGTGAAATTATAATTTAAGAACCACTTTTATAGTGTCTTCGTACATTGTGCAAATTTAGCTGGTAAGTGACAAATGGCGAACCGGTTTAAACCCGGTGCAAGATCCCTTTTTTGTTGTTGTTGTTTGTTTGTTTGTTGTACCTTTTACTAACTGCGCAATTGCAACAAGAAAGAGTTCAACTCTGCACGCCGACGCTTTGTTGTTGTTGCCCAGCCTTCTTCTCGTTTCCTCTTTCTTTTTTGGTTTTTGTGCAATTTGCCGTTGCCTTGGTAACGCAGTCTAGTTCGTTTCGATGTCTCTGCTTCCCACTTACTTTTATTGTTGCTGTTTCTCTGCTTCTCTTCTTTTTTTGCTGGTGTTGTTCTTGTCGCCTGTCACTCTTCTTATTGGCATTACGCTTTGTTTGTAAAAGAGCCCAAGAGAGAGAAAGAGGACAAAGGGTATTTGGTTTTTAATGCAATGGTTGCAATGGGGGGGATAAATGGGGATATGGTAAATAATCAGGCCAGTGCTCGAATTCGACTGCAGAAAATTCCCTTCAGGAAGCTTTTCAATTCCTAAAACCAACATCAACAACTTCCGATTCGGAAGCTTCGAATCGATCAAATTTCTAGGTGATTGCGTTTCCATGGAAACTGAAATAAATATCCAATTGGTACAGAATGTAAAATATTTTAATCGATATGCATCTGTGTAAAAGTGTTTTTATATGTTATTTTAATGCTTGTTATTTTTTGTTGGAACTTTAAGTACAATAAAAACTATACTTTAATCCAATCTGGCTGATCTGACATTCATAATGCGACAAAAGCAAAAAAATAAAGTTGAAAAATTCTTTTTAAATTCTCTAATTGTGTATGTATAGCTCTAAAAAGCAACATCAAAAGATCTTTAGTTTCAATAAGTATTTTTCCTCTAAAGAAGGGTATTCAGTATTCGACTTGCCTTCCCTTCTTAACAACCCCTTATTTTATTGTTTCAGGCTTGTGTTCAGTAACTTTTGTTTGCGTTTTCCGTTTCCCGATTCTGCCTGGTAACTGGGAGAAACGTTAACCAGAAAAGAAGGAAAACTTAAATGGCGAATTGCATTTGCCCTGTTATTGTTGTTGTAGTTATGGCGCCTTGTTATACGTATCCATCCCCCATATGGGTATCCCTTTGCGGTATACCTTAGTGTTTTGCCATAAATTTCAATAGCCCATAAACAAATCAATGCAAGTTGCATAAATCTGTAAAACAGTTGGCACTATATGTATTTATGTATGTATGTGTGGGTATGTGTCTGTGTGTGGTTTGAACCCTCCGCTGCTTTCTAAAGAGTCGTAAATTAAGTTAAATGGCTGTATTTCTTTTTTTTTCGTTCTTATTTTTGATTTTTATTTTGTGCTTTCATGATTTTGATTATCAATTGACTTTAATTGAACTATAATTGGCAATGATGATATTTTATTTTAGACTCCTTATCACATTATATGAATTTCTGCATAAATACCTACATAAATCTTGCAAACGCAATTTCAAATTTTTTTTCAGAATTTGTTTTATTACAAGATTTCAGAATTAGAAGTTAAAGTTGTAAGGACATCGTGATATCAAGCTGTAAAAAGGATCCCATTTTCTTTAATAAAATAAATTTTTTAACTGATTATAACAAACTTTAAGTACGCTTTACGTTTAAATGAATAAAAAAGCACTTCTAATGTTCTTATTACATCAAAATGTAATGACTTAGAAAGAATTAAAAGGGCGTAAATAAAAATTTTCATACAATATAATTGATATTTTTAATACCTTTTTGGTTGGTTGAAAATTTGTATGGGCTAAAATCGAACATTTTTCAGAGTTGTGAAATATCAAGATCTAAAATAATTAACTTTAATAGTATATATACATATTTATGAATAACAAGCAAGTTTTACCATCTTTCCAGTTGGGTCTTGATCACTCAGAATATAAAAGCGAAAATTATTAAATTTAGCATGTAGACAGCAACCGTAATAAACTTTGTGTTCATCATTTGCTAGATAACTTAATTGCTATTGTGTAGGCAGTTAATACTGCCAGTTTTGGCTATGTACTTTGTAATGCATACATATTTACTTATGTACATATATTGAATAGCTTGTTGACTAATAGATGGTGACTAAATTTATATATTACAAAGGTGTTTACATATTTAGATTATTTAAAAAAGTCTCAAAAAGTACAATAGAAACAAAACATACAATAGATGGTGGATAGAGTGTATAGTTGGGTAGCTCATGAGTGAGTGAGCCAAAATGAATGGCTCACTGAACTGAGCCACTGAGCTTGTTCATTCGATAAAACTGAGCCAGTTTGGCACACTAGTTCAGTTTGGCACACTAGCTCAGTTTGGCTCACTAGTTCAGATTGGCACACTAGTTCTTATAGTTCGCTCAACTGGCGATCGCAAAGTGAACCTTTAAGCTATCTACAAGGGAGCCAGTGAGCCATATGAGTGAGTTGGTTCACTTCAAAAAAAAAGAACGAATGAGCCAGTTCACCTCAATGAGCTCAATGGCTTTTATTTTCTGAATTCTGCTTTTGCTTTAAATAATACTACAAAACTAAATTTTACATATTCAAAACAATTTTGTCTTAGCTGTCTTTAATTATTTTAGCTTTGATCTGGTGCTATTATTATTCATTGATATGTATCAGAAAATGTTTGTTCGTTATTTTGATTAAACTTTACGAAAAAAACCTGCTGTTTTTAATGCTTTGATTAATTTTTCTTATTAAAATATTTATATATAATTTTCCTATTATTTTCAGTATATTTGTTTTTGATTTTGGTGATTTCGCACGGTACTTTCCGCCTATTTTCTCATATCATCAAGAAGAAATCTTAAAAAAAAAAAAAAATTCAAAATGGTGAACATTACTCTTGAAACCGAAGAAGGTAAGTTTAGTCTTTTGTTCTGCTCTTTCGATTACTTAAAAAAAAAATAAATTGAATATTTCCTAGTTTATTTCATGGGAAAAGAATTTCTTTATTTGTTATTTATACATAGTTAAAAAACGCCCCCAAAGTTAACTTTGTTTGTGGCACTCTCTTCATTTCTTTTTCTCGCATTCGTTTTTTTTGTTGCAAGAAAACAAAAGCAGCCACGCCTCGTTGCATTTGTTTGGAGTTTTCCTTGCTGTGCATTTGCATAGTGAGCGGAGCGCAATCATAAAAATGCAATGTGAAAGAAAGTCATGGATGGAGGAGAAGGGTAAAAAAGAAAAACACGAAGAAATAACAAATCTGTCGGGATCTGTGTTGAGAAGGGTTCGGAAGGGGGGCGGTATAGGTATTTGGCATATCTGTTGGCATAGATTATGCTCTCCTAAATACGTTTTATGCTTCAAAACGTTGTGAATGTACACATCGAACAATATATGTATATACGTACCTACCTATAAGTGGAGTAAATATCTATCGCACACACACAACGAAAGCCAGTTTCCTGCGTTGACAATTTTGTATTGGAAAATTTTATACGATGGAGTGGCGCTTTTGTCGAATAGAAAGAGTTTTGCATAGTAAATGCATTTTATGCTAAAGTTGCGCATTTTGTCTGCAAAATATTTCTGAAGCCTCCAGGGCCCCTTTATGCCAGGTATGTATACTTATACATACATACATATATGCATGTAAATATAAAACGCATTAAACATGTCAACAACGTTGTACAATGAGGCAAGTTTTTCAATCGATTTTAAATGTTTCCCATACAAGGATTCATAATCCAAATCTAAGGTACTGATTTGAAAAGAAGCTGTTCAAAATAGTTAATCATACTAACTGAAGGATATTAAATAGACATGGTTTAAAAAGCTAATAGTAATATTGTTAAAATTTTGAAATGAATCATATTAAACACTGTTTTTAAGACGTATCAAAGATCTTTAAAGTGTTTGAATGGAGCTAACAAAAAGTCTTCAATATATTACCAAAGAAAGATCCTCTCTATTCGATCGATATTATATTAAAGAGTAAACGTAAAATTCGTTTTTTGTTTCATTTCTAGAATATTTTTTTATAATATTATTAAAAATTACTTTAAACTATTTGCAATTTAAAAAATAACTTTATATATATTAATTTTTATAATATAAGTATATTAATATTAACTTCATGCCATTTTAAAAAATGTATTAAACAAAGTAATATAAGAAGTAGAATCATTTACTTAAAAGGGGCGTTTAAAATATTCTGAGATGTCTAAATTTTAGTTTTAAGAAAAAAAAATCTTATTAAATTTCCAAATTGTTTAAGGAAATAACTGATATTTACAATAATCCGAATTTTTGAATTTTTTGTTTTAAATATGATAATAGTTTGGGAAAAAGTTTATTTACCAATTATTCATAATCATTCATTCAAAATATTACAACTTTCATCTGTAGCAAACATAAATTTTTACAAATTCAGATAAAATAAATAGTTTTGGGTTGAAAATCTAACAAATTATTGTATAAACATTTAATAAAAATGCTAATGTAGAGATGAAATATCATTATTGTATCATAAATTTGTTTTTGATTATTTGATTTGATTCTTATCCAAACACTATATGGCTTAATTTTAGAAACTTTGATTTTGCAGTATTACTAAATGTTTGCGGCTCTTTAAATTTATCATCCTTAACCTGGGCACTTTGTCTTAAAAATGTATGATAGTTTAAACACATAAATATATATAACATATGAAAAACTTTTGAAACAAATAAGTTTCCTTTTTGCAATAGCATCGGTTGTCTCCGGCAGTCGTTTTTACAAAACATTACAATCGCCAAGCAACAACTGCCTATTACACTAAAGACTTTCTGCTCCACTGTTATTGGGCTATGTGATTTACGCCTCTTTTCGGGCCACACAATTGCCGCCCGAAAACTTCCGCCTTCTCTGTCATCTCCCACATTGTGTGCTTGCATTCGCCTTCAACATGACTTGGCGAAATTGTTTGCGGAGGGTTATTGCACTTTCTGACAAAGCTAAATCTGTCGAGTTTTGCTGCTAGTGGTGATGGTGGTGTGGGGGAGGGTGGTGCTGGCAACTGTGGTGTTGTTAATGCATTCAACAACATGCTCGTTAGTTGGATAGTTGAGCTAATGGCAAGGTTCCGCTACCGGGTATAGGAAAAAGGTAAATCTAATGTATAGTAAAGGAAAACTCTATTTACCATCACCCAGTACCCAATTTGTCTGGCCTATGGAGTCTTTACAGCGGCATTTTATTAAACTATTTCTATTGATTGTCAAGTTCGAGTTTGCCAAACTAAACTGTCGTAAAAATTGATTGCTCTGGGACTGCTCAACAACAATAAGAGCAACAACAACAGCAAACAGAAACTGAAACTAAACTTTTTCCTCTCAAAATAAATTTATTTGAGAATTTATTGTCGTGTATGCTGTGCTGCATAGAATTGAAGTAGTTGCTGCTGCTGCACTTGCCAGACAGATAAAGACGTTTGGGTTCATTGAGCAATACAGAAATCAGAAAGTTCTCTCTGACTTTGGGCCCCTTCCTTTCATATTTCACCTTACATCCATTTTGTAGCCTTGGCTTAGTCAATTTTACACAGACTGCGGTTGAATTTTAATTTGCTACGGAATTGATTTGGTTTCGACCTTTTCCTGCCTCTCTATCTCCTCTTTCGCATCGTTCTGTTTCGTTTCATTGTCCTTTTTTTTTTTCTCCCTATACTTGTACAATCTCGCAGATATAGCTAAGAAGACTCTAAATAGGTCAACGCACACAAAGTGTTGCATACTTGAAGGCGTCGACGAGCGTCAAAGCAAAATTAAGATGACAACGCATTGATAAATACACGAGAAAATTGTATTGGAGGATATGCCAAAATCAGCATCAGAGATGTTTAAAGAAAATCACAGCTTTTGGTGTTAGTCACTGGATTTGTTGTAATTTTATATATGAAATTATAAATTTGTAAACTATCATAAAATAAATCACTTTATCGTATGGAAAAAGCTTTTTTCTTAAAACAATCGGAAAGACGAAATAGTGATTCAAATGCATGTTAGATATAGTGACTAGAAATATTTTAGGCAATGTTTCAAAGGCAAAGTTTCCAAAGTGACACCAAATCCTCTAAAAGTATACATTTCCCTTCATTGTTTATTCTTTTAAAGAAAATGTATAGAAACTACAAAATAGATCACTTTTTCTCCATTAAGCTCCTCACATAATGTAATTCTCGTGTTCTTTCTAGTGACTCATTCTTAGAGAGCATCTCCTTTAGATCCACTTTCTTTCCACTTGGGTGTGAATTTTCAAATATGCATGAGCGCGCCCGTAAATAGGCAATGCTTTCTGCGTGTGGCACGTACAACGCTTGAATTTATTATTGTCTTTACCCACCGTACCTCTGTACGTACATTATAATATATACAGACATCGTCCCAGCAGCTCGAATGGAATAATGATTGCAGTCACGACAGCGCCCGTTCCCGCCCTCATGCCCAAGTCCTTTTTTGCGGACTTGCGGCGTTGACAAAGTTGTCCCATTTTGGGATACCCCAGCGATAATCACGTGTAAATTACGCTGGGACCTTCCCGCCACACACACACACTCAGACACAAATCCATTTTCCAACTTGACTGTAAATTTTTTTTTTTTTTGCGCCTTGTGTTTACCTTTTACCTTTTCAATTTGGCGGACAATGACGAAGAGATAATGATAATGATGAGGATGATGACAGGCGCTTATTAAAAAGTCATTTCGTTTGTCCATATCAAAAGCCCTGAAAGTTCTTCGACAAAACTTTACTTGCTTTCATAATTTTAACGATTCTGGCAAGAAAAGGGCTGCAGAGACTTTTGTCCTACTTTTGTGAGCCAAGAAACAAAAAAAAAAAAAAAGAAAAATGCAATATAAACTATATAAATGACAGTTGCAACGCATATCTATGTATGTGTGTGTGCGTATATATGAAAGGGTTTGAAAACAGGTCATAGAAGAGGTCATGGTGCGAGAAAATGACATGACATAAGTGGAGCATGATATGAAACCAAATAATAAATGGATTTTTTATATAGTTAAATTGAATTTGTTCTTCAATCAAGCAAACCTATAAATAAATCACTATTTCAGTTAACAGTGTTGTTTGGTATAACAATGAATGATTGAATAACGCTATAAATTGTTAAATCTAATATCTATCTTAATTATATCTTTTACAAAATAAAATATAAATTATGCCAATTTTAAATAATTATATCTAGAATTTAATAGGATACTATAGAAACTTATTTTCAACTTCTAAAATATATTGCTGATACGATGTTTACAAAATTCCTACTTTGTACTCAATTATGTATGTTATATAATTGTATAAAGAACATTGGATATATATTAAAAATTCAAATATTAAAAAAATAACAACACTCCAGGTGGGGGTCGAACCCACAATCCCCGGCTTAGAAGGCCGATGCCTTTCCATTAGGCCACTGGAGCCTCTGTTGTCTTTGCGCCAAAATGTATTTATGATTTCAAGTAAAAGTTTAAAAAAATGTAAGTTTTGACGACTTTAATATACTCTGTACCACAAGTGGGAAGCGCTTAAATTGCCATTAATTTAAAATGAAATTCTCTTACCTACCGCTTACTTATTTCAACACTTTAAGGAAATGTTACATAAGTCGGAAAATATTGATCTTAATATTGAAATGTTAATATCATTAAGGATAAACCACGCTCACTTTTAACAGCTTAGTAAAAAAGGTTCATATTATACTTGGGTAAAAGCAGCTCATTGAGGTGAACCGGCTCACTCGTTCTTTTTTTCGAAGTGAGCCAACTCACTCATATGGCTCACTGGCTCACTTGCATATAGCTCATGAGTTCACTCGCGATCGCTAATTGAGAAGAACGCAAAACGAGCCATAAGATCCTGTGTGCCAAAATGAGTAAGTGTGCCAAACTGAGCCATATTGAATGAATAAGCTCAGTGGTTCAGTTCAGTGAGCCATTCATTTTGGCTCACTCACTTATGAGATACCCAAGTATAGTTTACATATATGTATAGTCAAAAAGAATTAGATTACAAGTTTAGTAATAATGTATAAAATTTGGTCTAGATTGATCTTGATACTTAACCAGTGGTTAAATAAACTTTTTAAATACTAATATTTTCGTATGGCTTAAAAGAACTCTTACAAATATTTCTTGTTTCTGCTGTATTGTACGTTTCGATACTTAAACGATTTGATTCGCGATTTGCTAACCATTTTAAAATGTATTAGCCATTCCAACGAGAATATTTTAGCTTACTTTTTCAAAGTGCATTTGAATTGAAAAGTCCGGAGTATGAGGCTAAGTCTTGCGAAAAAATGTTTGTGGATCTACTCTAAATTTCCATATATATTAACTTGATAAAAACCACCAATTTCGAAGACAAAAAAAAAAAAAGGGTTCTTAATTTTATTCGAGAAATTCCAATAAAAATCACTTTTATTTGACCACCGTTGAGAAACTACCCAACAGCCAATTAATCTTTTATCCCCTATGCTCGAATCTCTGACAAATGAGGCACATGGTTGAATAATCGCTAGCTGACATCTCAATCTGTGGTCCAACCTTACACTTTGGCTTTAAAAGCTTTTTAATTAAGGATTTCCCCCCAAAAACTCTCAACTCCACCCCCGTAAAACACATAGACACAAACGCATAAAACACTTTTGCACGCATTTCCCTCGATTGTGCCGGCAATTATGCGTACAAAGATACTAAACAAATGCCTAAAGTCTATGTCCTTCGGCATCTCCAACCATTCACTGCCACTACGACTCCCATCTCTTGGGTGAAAACAAATTGCCAACAATTCAATTCGCAACCCTTCTTCATCCTTTAGGACTAATGCAACAATTGGTTCTTCACTCCATGTTGCCAACCATACCGCCATCTAACTCCCTTCAGATTCAATCCCTGATTCCTTTTGCTACCATTCATTAGGTGTCTGGCATTTCAACGTTTTTAATTGACAATCAAACTGAAGCAAAATGGTAGCAAAAAGGACTCTTCCTTCTCCCTCTCCATTACTTTCTTTTTTTTTTTTTGTTTTCCTTCTGGATATTTTGTTGTTGGCACAAAATTTGATTAATTCGCTTGATGGCTGCCTGGCACCAGCTTATGCTGGGCATCCTTTCAGTTTATCCTGAGTGGGGAGAGCTTTTATGACAAAATCACTTAATAAATGAAGTGTCCTGTGGTCTGTGTGAATTGTGTAGTTCATTTGGATGGATTAAAAAGTTTGTGTGTGCGTGTGTGTGTATGTGTATGTTTATGTCCATCTATTTGTGAGAGGCAAATGTCTATCAGGGTTAATATCTTTGCTAATGCACACAGAGACAATTCATTCTTCCATTGAGCACTATTTCATTTGTTTAAGTTTTATTGAGCCTTCAAAGATTTACATTCGGATAGTTTAAATTGAATACAGGACTTGTGTTTTATTATTTTAAATTTATTTTTATAATCTCGACTAAGTGACTATGAGATTATTTAAAATACTATATTTGTGGTGTCGATTTTAACAAAAAGGTTTTCCTTAAACTTTGAAGATTTGATATTTTAGTCAAATAAGTCTTAATGAATTGCTTTTTAAAATCAATTGTCGAAACCGGCTCGAAATGCCATATTTTTTTAAATGTGAATTCCAAATGCTGTTGCATTTTTGTTATATTTTTAAATTTAGTTTTCATGTCAAGGAAAATTAAGCACTTGAATATCTTTATTTATAAATTTATTAATTTTTTATTTAAAATTTGGAGTAGATTTGAAACATGAAATCTTCTGAGAACAGACTATTTCATCTGCTTAAGTTTGGTCTTGGTTTCTGGGAATAAAAGGGCTGAGGATGCTTTTGCATACATACATATGTATATACCGACATATAGACTTAAAAACATATATAGAAATAAATAATTTCTAGATCGTGTTTCAGTTTTTAATTTGATACTAATATATAGTCTATTTTCCAATTCAATTAAATGTTAGCAACTTTGATCAAAGCCTTAAAAATCTTTTCGTTAAAATGTTTATTTTTATCTTATAAACGGATTAATAGTTCCAATTTTATAGATTCTTTATACTTTTCCCAGTTTGAGACTTCCAGAGTAAAAACTATTTTCAGGTTTATGCACAGATTTTGCCCTTTTATGATATGACCTTTGTCTACATAGATTGTAACTTAAGAACGTTTGGTATACCAAAGTACTCGCACCTTAAAACAAACGATACAGGTTTATATCCCTATTGTGGTTTATAGGGAAAACTTAAGATAGCGCTTACAAAAACTTTTGCACTTCATAAAAATACTCCAGCAAAAAGGGAAAACGAAGAAGTACTTCCACTTTTTATAACCCACGAAATAGCTGTGTGAGGTTGGAAAAACTGCAATAGTGGAACTACAGTTAACCTCCGCCGTGCATTCAAAAACCCATCAACACTTAAAGCTTTAAAGCAGGTAGAAATCGCACTTACCAAAGAATGAATGTTTAACATTTTTCCACTTTATATCTACTCAGAAAAGAAAAAGAAAAACAGGAAATGGAATAAAAGACAAACATAAATTGAATTACTTTTGGATAACTCGAAAAGTTCAACCCCAAAATGCAACAAAAGTTGGAAATATTTCTCCTTTATCTTTCTTCTTTTTCTACTACTTGTAAAAATAATTATCTATTCCGGTCATGTCGGGCGTCCGTAAAATGTCAACGTCGTCTCGCAGGATCCTGCCTTGTTGCGTAAAACATGTCTACCTACTGCTACACTTGTCGTCTATCATCTCTTTCGCTTCCATTCTCCATCTCTGTCGCACAATTGTCTTATGTGTAGATGAAAGAAATAGCAGAGAATTAATATATGATGTTTATATGATGAAGTTATTGTGAAATTTTGGTTTCTGTTGTAATTTAAAAATGAAAAATATATTTTAAAAAAATTTGATTTATTTTAAAATTTTTGATTTTAAAATTTGATTGTAATAAATTGCAATAATTAATTTATTAATTTTTAACTTTAAATATGCTTTGACTGAACGCTTGAAATTCATGCTTTTAGTAGCTAGTCGAAATGAAAAGTGGTTATATTCCGTCAGAAATCGCTTAAGTTCATCATAATACATCAGATACTAATAGTAAAGTTCGTCTTGATCCTTGATCTTGAATCAGTTCACTATATATAATCTCATTTCAAAATTTTGAGTCTTATCTACAACGTTAAAAGAAAGTCGACTGCTTTAGAATATTTGTAATGGAACGACGAATCCTTTGAACACATAAAGGCAACTTTTCTAAGATCCTTAAAAAATTGTTGGATCAAAAATGCTTTAGTTAAAAGTTTTCCAAATATAAAACAAAAATAATAAAAAGTAAGATTATCAATAAGCACATTATGAATAATCGTATAGAACATATCATCCTATATTGTTATCTTCCACCTAAAATCGTGTAAAATTTACGTGTCACAGTTTTTTGTACTTTGTTTCTGCTTATTGCATTATCCTGGCTACGCATAAACTTACGCGTAAACTCATTTGCAATGCCTAACGCATCCTCTGCTGCTAGATGGTCGATGTTTCCGTTGCTGCGTGTGTCAACTTCTTCACTGCTTTGTGGCGGCAGCAAAGAAAACTGTTCTACAGTATACGGAAAATGTGGAATAGGAGAAGTTTTTGTTTGCAGTTTTGCAATTTCTAATTATGTCTTCGTCTCGCTTGTTATATGTGTGTCGCACACAAGTGACTTTTTGAGGTTAGGCTTGCCGGTCGTCCTCTTATTTACTGAGTTTCAACTTACCTCCCCTTCTCTGTTTGTATCTTAACATATTTCAGCTTCATTTGTTTTAAATTCCTTGGCAGTGTAAAGCCTTTGGGCACAAATTGTTATAGTTGGCATCGTTGTCGTCTAGGTTTCATTCGATTTGCAAACACAAAACAAAAAAGAAGAAAGAAAGGAAGAAAACTTTGTTATTGTTTGAGCAACTGGTTGCAGTCGAGAAAAACTTTGATTACGAACAAAGACCGGCCATAGGGGGAATAGCTGTACCGTTGTATTCCCCTCCACTTACCCCACCTACTTACTTCTTACTCCTCCTTACTGCATACAATCAACAGATTTCTTGCTTATTATGCGCTCCTTGGGCTCTGAATATCCAAGCATATGTGTGTTTGTGTGTGCGAGTGTGTTTTTGTGTGTGGGTGCGTAAAAAGTTCCATTAAGCACAAACTCCCAAGTGTTTTATGTGTGTCTCAGATTGTATTTATGTTGAGATACTTTCTTTGTATATGCGTGTATATCTTTCACCTCGCATCACATTATGTGCCAAAATTATAATGATGTTCATTATTAATACCGAGATAAATGTTACGTGCCATGATTTGACAAAAGCAAAAGCATAGGCAATTTCCCCTCTCTCTTCCCCCCCACCTAATTTTTCTGTTGACTTTTATGAGATAAAGATGAAAAACTTTATTTGGGTTAAATTAGGATTTTTATATAAGCATGTAATGAGCTCAAGTAGATTAGACGCATAAATAATACTTTATCCTTTCTTGCTCAGGATGTGTCTAGTGCGTATATTTGATTGGAAATCGTTTCGAAAGTGCATAGAAAGCACACATTTTTACAATCAAGCTTAAAAAGTAGTACTTAAATGTTAAAGCATAAAGTGGAATTAATTGATGGGATGGGAGGACAGAATTCCCTTTAAAAAATTTACTGGTATTTGGGCAAGATTTTGAACTACTTGTTGGTCAAAATGCCAAGCAAAAATTAAGCATAATTATGATTAGCTTAAGGCCAAGTAGCTCAAAATGTAATGCGTTAAGTTGTAGTATGTAAGGATTGTAAGGATGTAACGATTGGTTGCATTACACAATTGCTTCCCATTTCTAATAAAAGTAATTAATCGATAAGTACACCCAGGTTGTTGTTATAGTTAGCTATAGCTTTAATCTCAATTTATCAGCAAGATTTCATATTACTTTGACATATATATGTTCGCTGTTAGTTTTTGGTTTCTCAATTTGTATTGTTTCTCCAAATGTTGAATGATATAATTTTAGAACACATTGAATAACAATTAACAAATAAGATGTTTAGTATAGTGAAAATATGTACTACAGAGTATACTTAAGTAGCTTATGAGTGAGTAAGCCAAAATGAATGGCTCACTGAACTGAGCCACTGAGCTTGTTCATTCAATATGGCTCATTTTGGCACACTAGTTCTTATGGTTCGCTCAACTTGCGATCGCAAAGTGAACTTATAAGCTATCTACAAGTGAGCCAGTGAGCCATATGAGTGAGTTGGCTCACTTCGAAAAAAAGAACGAATGAGCCAGTTCACCTCAATGAGCTGCTTTACCCAAGTATACTACAGAGTTAAGCACTTAATATAAGCCACTCTGCAAAGCCTCTTTAAAACATTTAAATATCACAATATATAAAAATTATATTAAAGTAAGCTATTCAAAAAAACTTAACATGTTTTTAAGATATTAATTAGTTTTTGGTAGTCGTAAAGACTTTAACATTTTCATTTGTGTTGATAAAATTTATACAGTTAATGAATTTTTTTGCAGAGCTTTTAAAATTGTTTTTGTTAATACCCAAAAACATACACATATTCTCGTGATATTATATCTCCATATATGTAGTTACCGGGTAACTCTTATGGATATACAAACCAGAAAAAAAAATATTCTGCTTCAAAACACTATTTGATTGGGTTTCCTTTTATCTTTATACTAAAACCACCCGAAAAGATTTCTCTTTCAGAAATCTTTGTTTACCATTTGATCTATACATGACTCGAAATTCTTAAGAAATAGTAAATTTATAATAATGATCAGATACTCCAAACTTATCTAAATATGACCCACTTCATTTCCAGGTAATACTATCAATTTTTCGATAATCTAAAAACTTTTATTGCAAATTCTTTATGTAAAAGAAAAATTAGATTATTTCTTTCGTTTTCGTTTACGCCTCATTTGTCAGAGTAAAAAGTTTGCTTTGGAATTTTCTCACACTTCTTGCCTAATGGCCAAAAATGAAAGGACCGCAAACTAAATGCTGAACGTGATTTGAGGTGGAAAACGCAAACAAAACGATTTCTTTTCGCACACAGTGCTGCTACCTGACACGCTTTGCGCCAAAAATTATGCAATAACCAAAAAAAAAAAAGGAAGTAAAAAGGACACAAAAAGCGAGCAAAAACGACTGTCGATGCGCCTGATGTGCTGGCTATGATGGTGATGATGATGACGATGATAGTGGGTGGTGGTGGGTGGTGCTGGCTCCGAAAAACCATTGACCGCACATTTTGCGGTGACATTTGTGCGTTATGGTTTTGTAATTACCTGTAGCAATCTTTTCACTGAGAGTGGGAGAAATTGTGGATCCATTTTTGGTCGTCGAGCCCATGGCTGGCTTTACGACATTTTCCTGGGAAAATTTATGACCATTTGATTGCTGTTGACCGAGCGAATAGCGGCAAGTGTAACCATTGGCCATGTTCTTCCTCTTGTTTATGGTTGTGGTATTTACGCAAAGTGTTTTTTGTTATTTGTTGTTTTCTTCTTCTCTGTGCCAGGGGTGTAGAACCATTACGTGCGGGCATTTAAATGTCATTAATTGGCCATTATATAAATACGCATTGAAAGTGGAAAATGGGCGAAATTTGTTACGTTTATGGGAGAGCTTAAAATTGCAACAAGTTTTCATTTGCGATCCAAAAAATGTGGGCAATAAGTCAGCATGGTGGTCCATCAAAGGGCGGCTTATACTCATTTTCAAGCGATTCGAATTTTTAAGCTGAAAAGAAATAAGGAATACCTTTGATAAAAAAATGTATGTATGCGCATGCCATATGGAGTTGGTTGGTAATTGGTATAAAAATGCAGACAACTCTCTGCCAACCACACTGCTTAAAATTGTTGTTGGCTTTTTTTTTACAACCATCTGGCCATTTGGCGGTTAAAATGGTATTTAAGTCTTTTGCTAAAGAGGTTTAAAAAGTGGGTGATGATGATTCTCTTCCTGCGGCAGTATTGAATGGCAGCTATGAGTTATTTAAAGCAATTTATCAACCCATTCAACTCATTAAATTCAGAAAAAAATTTAATGTTTGCTTAAGAAAGTGAAATGAATTTAAATAAAAATGAACTTTAATTGAAAGAAGCCAAATTCTTTTGAAATAATTTGATAAATTTTAAGAAAATAATTAACATGATTAGTGATAACGTGAACAGATTGGATATTTATTTTATAAAAGTTTTTTATTGGCATCTTTAATATTAGAACCAATTTCTATTTCATTTTATGATCTATTCAAATTATCTATTGTTAAAAACCAAGCATTAAATTTGGTTCCTAAGGCCCCCTTTTTGCTGCTTTATTTATGTTTTACTGAATTTAAAATATATTATAAATCATTTAAAATTATTAAGTATTTAACTTTTTTAAATGACTAAAGTATCAATAGCTTTTGCTTCATGAAGTTGTTAATAAATTATATTTAGTTTATAATAGTTACCCATTCTAAAAAAAAACTAGAAGGATGGGCTAACTTCGGCCGTACCGAAGTTCGTATACCCCTGCAAACTGTTATTTAACAATTTAAATATATACACATTTATAATGTGACAAAATCATTAGAAAGCATATTACGAAAAAAAAATTTTTTTGGCCCGATTGTTCCTATGGGATAACCGATTTGTCTGAATCTTAGCACAGACATTTCTATATATATATACTAAACTTCCAAAAACCAAGTTTCGTGACAATCGCTTTCAAAACACCCAAGTTATCGCCCCAAGACTATGTTCTTGGCCGATCGTTCCTATGGGAGCTATATAATATAGTCAACCGATTCTGATAAAACTTGGTGAATTTGTTTAAAGGTATATTAAACTTATGAACACCAAATTTCGTAACAATTGATTGAAAAACAACAAAGTTATTGAAGTGTAATTCTATTCTTGACCGATCGTTCCTATGGGAGCTATATGATATAGGCATCCGATCGGGATGATTCCGAGATATACAATGCCGCAAAAAGAAGCCTGAGTGCAAAATTTCAGCTCTGTAGCTTTAAGGGTCTCGGAGGAGAAGCTGTTGATCCAGACAGACGGACAGAAGGACAGACGGACAGACGGACATTGCTATATCAACTCAGCTCGTCGTGCTGATCAAGCATATATATACTTTATATAGTCGGAAACGCTTTCTTCTATGCGTTGCAAACTTTTGACCAAAATTAATATACCCTTGCAAGGGTATAAAAAATCAACCTTTAGACAGAATACCAATTTCTTTAATATTTTCTTACATTGATAGGTGAGTTTTAGTCTTTTCGGATAACTAGAAAATTACTTAAAACTAACTGCTCATCTTTTAGAAATTGTTCTAAAATGTGTTTAGCAAAGCGGGCAAAATTTTAAGCTATTTTGAACAAAGCAGGAAAAAAGAACATTTAAAATTCATAACTTTAAATTTCAATAGATTCTTATTTAACCACAACACCTTGTATAACCAAAAGCATATTTAAAATTAAATTTCATATTCAACAATTTCATAATTTAAATTTCATTAGGAAATGTGAAAACTTTGTTTATGTTCGAGAGACTTGTTGCAAGAATAATACTTTCTCTTGGTTGTGTTTGCTTTAATTAATAAACTAGTATAAGTTTTGGTTTTGTGTTTAATTTAACATTCTATTATATTTCTAATTGCAGTTTTGGTTGCACACTATAATTCATGTGTTCCCAGGACAACCTATTAAAATGTCAAGTTTTGAGCTTTAATTGTCCTGTCCTCTTATTTAAATTACATTTCATATCCCTGAAGCTTAATGCCCATTAATGTTGCATAGTTAGACAATTTTGCTCAATTTCTTGTACTTTTGTTGTCTGCCATAGCAATCAACAGGCATTAGGAAAATCCATTTGTAAGGAAGAAACAATTGCAAATGCAACTGCAGGTTAACACGAAAGCAAAAACGGGGCAGCAAGTGTGTGTGTGTGGCAGTGTTAACCTAACTCTTTGCCGCAATTCTGTCATTATTACGAATCGCCTAAAATGGCGCAACCCAGTTAATAAACGTCAGTTGGTCGTTGCCACACTTCTTACTACAGACACAATACGAGTACTCATACAAATCCACATTGTGGTTGCAATAAAAGAAAATCGTTATCATTATATACATTTTACATATACATATATGTATGTACATATCTAGCATATGTACAATCATGGCAAAGCAAAAAAAAAAAAAAAAGCGCAAAGGAACAAACTATGTACGGCAAACACTTTCTGCAAAGTTTATTGAACCGGAAGTTGGAGCCGCGCGCGCTTAACATTCGTGAAATGCGGCAACAACCCTAGGGGCTCGCTCTCACTCTTCTTCCTTCCCCGGCTGCCACTTTTTTTTTCGTTGCTTTTGGCCATGTCTGTGCCGTGTCTGCCACAAGTTTTAGAGTCGAGGCGGGGTTCACTTTTTTTTTCTTCTTTTTTTTGCCAATCATTTCAAAAACAAAAATACAAAAACACAAACACAAAAAACATAGAAAATACAGCCTCAAGACGCATTTTTGATTTCTTTCCCTAACTCGACAAAAAAGAAATGTATTACTTATTCATATGGCTCACGAGGAGTTTGTGTCTGGGATTCAAATCGGAATAAGGGAATGGATGTGGCAGCCACCTCTCCTCTTGCCTGTCAGTTTAATGCCTCGTTTATTGTTTTCTCTGTGCGGCTGAGTCGTCATCGTCGTCGTCGTCGTCCCCAGCATCTGCGTTGGGGGCATCTATGAACCCTCGAGGGCGTGTAATTGTTGTTTAAGTGATGCAAATGAACGCTGCAAAGAACAACAAAAATTGAAGAAGCGGGCTCCAAGGAAGGGTCTAGGAAAAATACAAAATATACTTGTGATGAAATGTTTCTATACCCATTTTAGAATGTCTTCAAGTAGCCATAATTTTTGCAGAAAAAAATTAACACTTTGGAGTTTCAGTTTAGGTTTTCAGTTTTACATTTATATTCTTAACTTGATCTTTATTTATTAGGATTTATTTTCTAAAGCGGTTTTTAAATTTTACTCTAACCCACTATACCCCCATTCTCTAGAATGATACCCTTTAAACAAAAAGTAAGAATGGCTTCAGGCCCTGGTCGAAAGAACTCCACTTGCCCTCGCTTCATTTCGTTTGAAGTGAGTTAAAATGTTTTATATTTTTTTGTTCCAAAAAGTGTTTCGGTTGCTGTTGCTGCTGCTGCTGGTGGTTTCTTTTTGCTGTTGTTGTCAGTTCCCTTGTTAACGGTTGGGGATTCCGGGTTGGGAAGACATTTTTAGGCTGGGGCACCCTTTTGTTATAAATGGGGTCAAAAATTAATACACAACTCTGGTGATTTATGTGGGTTTGTCCTATTGAAAATTGTTGAACTTACAACTTTAGAGTTATCTTACAGTATATTAAAATTGATTGATCAGCTCCATTAAGAACTGTACAAAAAATTAAATGCAATTCAATTTGCCACTGTTTTAACACAATATAAGTTATTAAAATTGCATTTGATTGTTAGTATACAATATTTTGATTTCTAGTGGGAAAAAAGGAGGAGCCATGTGTGTAAGCGAGTGTGTGTGTGTGTGTGTAAAGAGCAGATAGGAAAAAATCACCGAGATTGACAAAAAAGCACGTAGAGTTGCAGTCCTGTTGGATGGACTGCATCACACAGGAGGTGGCACAGCGGGTGGGTATGACATGGCTGAAAATTGTCAATGAAATTTCATTTTATTGACATATGAATTCTTCTTGGTTGAACAGCGGGACGTTGTATCTGATTCTGGTTGGTATTGAATAATTGAATCACGGAAAATGAATAGTTGATTGGTTGTGAAATGATAAACCAAATATTTTATCCGATTTTTGTTTCATTGGGCGGAATTTCATGATATAAACAATAATTATAACACTCATATTTGATCAGTTATAAACATAATTGAAAAATTTGTGTTTATATTGATGTGAAGTTTGGATATTTTATTTCTTTATGCATTTAATAGAGAATGTGTGCCGTGACCAAAGTCCTTATCTGTTCATTAGTTCGTTCAAGTAGTTCAAGCCCTAGCAGAAGTCGCGTGGACAACAACTAAAATATTAATTAAAACTAACTACAAGAAAGATATTTTAAAATTTGTAATCGCAACAATAAACTTGATAAGGTTCATGTAAAGAATAGTTAGAAGTGCAGTGTGTTAGAGTTAAACTGACATACATATGTAGTTTCTAGATAGTCTACAAAGGACAGATAGATTGACCAGATTTAGTAAATTAGAAGGGATACAGATAAATAAAATAAATTTTTTTCCTTTCGGCCAATATTGTTTAACTTAACGGCAATTTTATGATGAAATACGATATAGAACTTGAATATTATAAATGTTTTTATTAATGCGATCATTAATTCACCGATAAACCTTTGTTCATAAAAATTAAAGGTATCTCCGATACATTACCACGCTTTAGTTAAACGAATCAACCTTTATGTTGAGAACCATGTAACTTTAAATCGTCAAATGAACTGATTGAATCAAAAAACCAATCCAATTCCACATTCAAAATCAGAAACAATGCAACTACATGGCTCTTAATCCCCATCTCTTAGGGGGTATGTATGGTAGGAAAGAGGGGACAAAACACATGTTATTGCATAGCCTAGCCGTCTCCCCCAAACATACGAACCGTAGCTGAAACAGAAGAGAGCAAAAAATTTAAAAAAAAAAAAAGGAGTAAATTTTACGCTGCATTGGCGACAGCAAACATATGTCGACATCGCAACGTCCGTTTTGGAAAATGGCGCAAAGTTCTCGACAGAAGTATATACAGACAAACATATATTACATACATATGTACATACATACTTACGTACCCAGAGGGGTCGTTTGCACGCAAGCGGGAGGGAATTAAGGGAGTGGGTGTAAGCCCGCAGGGCAGTCGAGTATGAAATATGCGTGCCAGTCTGCCTATATACAACAATATTGCACATATCAGTTTTACACAGCATATATACAAATAAATGTGCTTATTTATGTATATACCAGATACATATATATACATATATATATGTATATATTGATAAATTGCTTCTGCATTTTTCCCGTACTAAAAACTCAGAAAGCCGCAACAACAGCGTCATTAGTGGCTGTGTGTGTTTGTGTGTTCTGGTACTGAGTACGAAACATGCAATAAAAATCAATTTTTTTTCCTTCTATTTTTTTTTTTTTTTTTAAATTGTCACCCCTTCCATCCAGTCGGAGATTCTCTCCCTCATTGGAGTTGAGGTCTCTAGCCTCTTCTTTTTCTTTTTTGCACAAAAACATATGGTTTGGTCCCTTATATTCCCCACTTGGTTGGCATGGGCATGATAATTATGGGTGTCGCATATACATATTCTAAGTAACAGAGTTTCGCTGTTGGTGGAGGAGGAGGAGGTGGCAACAGTAGGGATTCAGATTCAGGGAGTGTACATATAGTAAGTTGAAGTTTCATTGGAGTGGAAGTTTTGTGTGTTGCAGTTTTCGGAAATTGTTGTACCCAACCGCCATCAACCTCTTCCCAAGAGGCATAATTTGTTGCGGTGTGTGATATATACAATAAATGTTCATTTTGTTGTGGTCATAAGTGCTATGCGCATTGTTTCTTCCTTTCTAGTAATGGTTTTCAAGTGCCATGAACTTTGATTAAATGAAAGCAGACAACATATTAACTTGATAAAAGACTAAGATACTAATTTAAATTATTTAGCTTCCTCAACATATCTCGTATTAGCAAAGTTTTCTCCGTCTATTTTATTAGCTAAAAGCAAAAACTGTTGGTTATTATGGGATTATGGCTTGCTTTCTCCCTAACACTGGTTCTATCCAATTATTTAACGTTTTAGATACCTTAAAATTTCTCAAAACTAAAGGATTAATTTCCTATACCGTTATTTAACACTAAAATATCATCATCAGTGTGTTAACATAGACACTTTCAACACTATGTAACTGAGTGTAAAGACTGCAAGAGGTTTCGCTTGATTCTTTCTCAGTTATCGTTTAGTAACTTTATTACAGTTAGTGTATTTTGTTTCCCAGATTGTCTATATACATAAGATGATAATTTATTTGATGTTATTTAAATTTTTTAATCTTTCCCAACACTACATTAATCATTTATAGTTTGCTAACACTAGAATTACTCTTGCATGTGAACGCATCCCTACAAAACGTTCTGTATTTTGTATAATTTTAAAGACATTTTTATGGTTAAGTGAAACATTGTAAGACGAATTTGCTGATCCCAATGGTTTTGTTCGCCTTTTCACCTTTTACCATCCGTCCTGTGGCCACCTGTAGTCACTTGTCTCATAACCTGCCGCCTATTAAATAACTTTGCCTTTGACATAATGTGACATGTTGTTGCCGTTGCTGTCCGGCATTAATGTAGCCATAAAATTGCGTATAAAATCAAACTGCCACCTGCGGAAAGCTAACGATCTGTATTTTGCTCCCAAAAAAGAAAAAGAGAAAAAAAAAACACCCACACATACATACATACACATACACACCTTTATATACATTTTTATTACCTGTACAGCAGACAACGTCTAGACGAGACACTCATATCACATCACACGAAGGAAAAGGATGCTGTGAAACTGAAATGTTTTTCTTTCGTTTTCTTTTGCAAAATGCAATCTTAAGAGTCACATTGACATTTTACGAGGAGCTTCCGTAAAACCCTTTATGTAAATTAAAACAAAATGCGTAATACAGTTTTTTATGTCCTCTGCAGAGGAGGATTTCACCTACATATACATAAACAAATACAAATAAATAAGATAAAAAGAAATGGAACTACCCAAAGTTCAAAAGCTGTTGCCCCTCAAGGATTTTATCTAGAGATCCCCAAGTGAGCTTGGCTTATTGGGTATTTCTCTGTTTTTTTTTACCCACTTCAAGAGTTCAAAAGACCAGGCAGAGCTACAAGTGGCTTAGGGGAATTTCGTGTGTCCATTTTTCTGTGTAATTTTTTTTTTTTTTTTTTTTTGGAGGGGGTTTGGCAGCTTGAATCCCCTCTTCATTCTTATTTCTCTTATCCTGGGGGGCGGCTGGCTTACGTGTGCAAATGCATTAATAATGATGTGTGTGCACAACGCACGTTACGCGACGTATTGCACGTAATGCGTCACGTGTAGCGTACCCTACCCTCCTCTATCAACCCTCAACAAACATCCAACCAACCAACCTATCCATTTCAAGAGGGAAAGAAGGGAGAATGACTCTCCTCATTGCTGTTGAATGCCCCTAGTAAAAACCTGAAACTAAATGCGAATTGTATAATAAATTATTTACTAATTTTTTTGTTTAGCGTTGAACTTTATGGTCAAATACAATGTTATCAAAAGAAAAAAGGTGGCAAATTAAAGTAAACGAAATTGAGTTAGCCAACAGTTGGAGTACTTTAAAAGTTGTGCACTGAAAAAAAAGTGTTGTAACAACCAAAAAAAAAAATGATGTTAGAGAGAATATGAATTACATTTCAATATGGGCTTGGGAAGAAGTTGTGAAATAGTAAATTTTATTCTACAAGCTTCGTTATAGAAACTTAACTTAAGTCGGCTTGGGTCTTTAATGAACTATCAAATTATTGATTAATCTATAAAACTGGAAACGTAAATAACAATTATTTTTAAAACTTTATTTCAAAAAATAATAAAACTAAATGATTTTTTTAAATGCGTAAGTATGATTAACACTCTCATGGAGTTTTCTTGTTTTCTCTTTTCAAAAAGAAAAAGACTTATTTCAGTTTTATTTTCTTTTTCAGAAATTTTGATTCAAATGTTCAATAATTAACTATATATGTATTATAAAAAACATCAAATAAATAACATCTCTCTTAGATTAGGTTTAATTTAAAATAAAAAGTTTGACCTGCAAGGGGAAATTGGATATTCTAATGTTTTCCCAGTGAATTATGGCATTAAAGTACAGTTTCGATAACAATATGGGAAAAGTTCTGAAAAAATTTACGGATAGTTTTCCACGAGCAATCGAAATAAGCTTAGACAGTAGTTTCGGTTAGAAAGTTTAAGTAAACTTCTCTGTAAATATATACCAGGAACATTTAAAGTTGTTTTTGGACAATGGCTTGTACATCGTTTAAACTGAAGTGTAAGAAATGTTTCATTATTATATAACGGTTAACCGTTTTAATTAAATAACTGTGCATAGAACGCATGTTTTCTCAAATTTTTTTGATTTTCTTTAATGTACCGTATATTTCTCAGCTTCAATGTCTAGACACGTCTACGCAAAAGTTTTCTTCCTTTACTGACATCTCTCTATCTCCCTTTCTCCCTGTTCATTTTCACCTTTTGGTTCTTATTTACACGTGTGTTTGTTTGTGAGTGTGAGTTCGTGTGTGTGTGTGTGTGGATGTTATTACACTCCCGCATAGTTTTACTTAATATGTTGTTGTTGTCGTTTCGGTTGTTTCCTGAATGCCGCTTATGGGGCTTCCTGTCTTACCCATAGTCTCTGTTTACATATAACCCACCAATCGCTACCAGCAATCTTCTTTATCCCCACCTGCTCTCCCCAACTGCTCTCCCCATCTGCTTTCTTCACCCACCTCCATTCTTCATTCCTCCCTATTCCACATCTAAACGCACGGCAAATACGCAATAAATTCAATTAATTGTCTAAAGCTTCTTATTTCAGCAAATTTGTTGCATGTTGCCCATGAGAGGTAGAGAGAGAGAAAGAGACAGGGAAACGGGAAGATGGGGAGGAAAGTTCTCTGAATGAATGGTTGGGTTGAGTTCAGTGGGTACATAATAAGGGGCTGGATAGGTCGTATGTTTGTCTGGGGCGGGGTCAGGTACGAGAAGTGTTTGCGGTGGTTTTTATATGGTTTTTTGTTTTTATGATTCCACTTACCTACTACTTGTACTATAATTTCATTTTATATTTCTCTTGGCCATTTAAGTAGCCAATTTAATGAAGAGTATGTAGAAAATGATTATTTAAAATTACAAGAAATACGAGAGGAAATGTTTAATTATTGAAAGAAAGTAGAAAGAAATAGAAGTGAGCCTTAGAAATGGAATGAGATTTAATAATAATGAGAATAAATTTGTTTTATTTTATTTAACGATTATTTGAAAATGTGAAAAGAATGTAGAGTAAACCCCCTAAGAAGTTTTTTAAGTTTCTAAAGTATTTTTAATAGTTCTTATAGTTATTTTTCTAACTTTATAATTCTAATCATATTATATGAAATTATATTTAAAAATTTATGTCCTTTTAAAAACCTTGTATAAGGTATTGACAGGCGATTTACTATACTAAAAAAACTTCTTTGAACTAAGTTTTTACCCAAAAGAAATTCTATTTAATATTATTGAAATTAAAAAAAAAAAAGAATTTTTGTTTCGTATTGGTTTTAAAAACGTTTTATTTTGGTAATTTGAATTGAATTGAAATTGAATTTTTATAATTTTTTTTAAAAACATACGATAAATTGTATGATTATTTTTCTTTTTCTTCCGCACACTTTTTTAATCACAACAAGCAAATGTTAATGCTGTTGCATTTGGCTACCAAATATTATTTTAAAAGAAAAAAATAATAATAAATACATTATTTATTATTCCAATGTTTAAATTTAATGTTTTTGTTTTCGTTTAAAATAATAAAAACACAATTTCTGGCTCTTATATGCATTTATATTTGCCATTTTGCACTAGTTTTTAATATAAAAGTTGGCTGCAACCGACGACTTCAGTTGGGTGTGGAGTGGCCTGGCCCCCTCCTGACATGTCGCCGCCTACTATTCAAAAATTGCTGACTGCAACTGCCAGGATGGTTGATGATGCCCTGGCTCAGGACCAGAGCAGAAGCAGAAGCAGGCGCCAGGACCAGGCCAGGCTCTTGACGTTGATGTGTAGCACGTAAATTTCCCCAGTGACATAAACGGAATTTTTTGTGTTTTTTTTTCCCTTTGCTGTTTTTATTTTTTTTTTTTTGCACAACATTCAGCACTTACAAACACACACACACACTCACATTCTTTTACATATACACCAACCAAGTGTTGTGCGCGTTAAAAATATATATACATACATATATACATATGTATGTAGGAATATGTATATATGTATGTATATTTTTTTATTTTTCTACTACCTTTTGCACATGCGAATGACTTTAAACAATTTCCACAACCATTTTTTAATATGACTTGGCTTTCCTTTTTACGATATGCCGCGGCGAATAGGCACTAAAAATCTAACGGGAAATGCTGTCGACAAAATGCAGCAAATATATAGATATATGTATATTCCTGTACATATAAAAAAAATGTGTTTGACGCAGTGCCGTTTGCTGCTTGCTGCAAATTGAATCAAGGAATGTGCAAAGAAGAAAAAGGAGAGAGAGAAAAAAAAACACTAACAACAACAGAAAAGACTGTTGCTCCTTAAAGCTGTGGGAAGTGAAGAATTTTCATAACTTAAGCAATCGAATGGTTTAGCTCGTTCGTTGTTGTTCCTTCTTTCGTTTAGATATGTCTGACCCTTGGCCCCTTTTTTACTTCGTCCTTACGTCCCTTTATGCGCATTAAAAAGGATATAACACAACAACAACCGAGCCGGGCCAAGCGGGAGACGTGAAAAGAAAACGTTTGAATTTCAAGTGATGCGTGTGTCTTTGGCAGTCATAAAACGTTTTAAGGATATTAAAAAAAATATATGTATAAGTGGTAGCAAGGAATGAGAATAAAAGAACCCCCCGACCCGACCTCTTCACTCTTGCCTTCCTGGTGGCAATTCCATGCACTCGAAAAGGGGGTTAAAGGGCCAGAAATTTTGATGAATTGTGGCAACCTGATGTCTCGGTCTCTACCAGACAAGACAATCTTTTCAGGATGCTCCCGTTTTCCGCAAATCATTTCTGTCTAGATTTTGATGTGAAATCAAATAAGATTACGCAATGGAAATCATTTTTCTACACTCTTTTAAACAATGTTACAATGAATCAGTTTTCAAACTGCAGAACATAAGATTCCTTGTTATTATAAATTTTATTCTTATAAAATTATTGTTTAATTAAATGAAGATCATTATCTTTGTATTATAGAAAACAAATTGATTAGAAAATAAACAGATTTGTTTAAAAACGTTGAAAATTATATCTACATGTTGGAAAATGTAAATTCTTTTAATTAATAATTGAAAAATTATAGTTTTTCTAAGATGTTCATTATCAATCATTCACTTTTATGTTGTTGGTTAATGAAACAATTTTATTTAAATTATATTTCATGTAACTATTTTTGTGATTTATAGTTTAATTTATGCTCATGTTTTTATAAATTGTATAAATTTATTGAGTTATTTATCAAGTTTTGCTAATATTTATATTTTTAAATAAGTGATCTTTAATTTATGTTATTGACTTTAGTTGACATTCAGTTAAAATCAAATTAAATTTGAACTAGAATTAGAATAAGAATAAAATTTCAGTTGTATTAGAACTTATATTATTATTATATTATTAAAGTATAGGATATAGTTATAAACTATCAACCTTACTATATTTTACAAGCACTGGCAACTAAGGCCTTCGGCTTAGACGAAAAACTACATCCATACACTAGCCTGGGATTCGAACCCGGATCCTCGTTGTTGTATTAGAACTTGAATTGAATAAATCTATGAAGTCAAATTCTGTAAAATTAAAATCTTTTTAAATGTAAATACTTTTTTAAAGCATATCGCAAATATTTTAAATTAGAGTTTTTCACATCATTCGAAATATCAAAGAATATGTTTTCTAAAACATCTCAATGTATCTTTACCCGCCTTCCCCTTTTCTTTTGTGAAAAGTTAAGCCCACAGTAAATTTTTTTCTTTAAAATAAATTGTTATCAAGCGCGAGTTATGTTGCAAAGATTTACAAAGAAAAATTATAGCAGCGGGAAATTGCAGAACAGCCACGCCCACACATGTTACCCTTAAGCTACCGGCATAAACATACTGTCAGAAATCCAATTGTCATTGTCTAAATTGATAAATGTGAATATGAAGAAAAAGCGAGGGCTTTACATCTTGTTTCTCCTTTTCTTTCTTTTTTTTTTATTTTTGCCATATTCTTTGCTGGCTGGCATTCAGCCAACTTTAGACAGGGAGAGATAAAGAGAAAGAGTGAGATTTTGACAAATAAGCGCATAAATTTGAGCAAAAGGCAAGGTTTCTTTTCATTTGACCCACATTCAAAAACTATTTACGCTTGACCCTTAGGAAAACATGAAGGCAAAAACTAAAATGAAAGGAATCCCTCCGAACTTTGACCTGCTAAAATGGGCGACTTTGTGTCGAATATTCTTCTGCCTTGTGCATCATCATCATCATCATCATCATCGTCGAAGCATAATATTAATAATCTGTCTCCTCTTTCAGTATAAAGTCAAACATGGCTTCAAGTATGATGATGTTGCTGCTGCTGTCTGGGGGAAGTTATCTCATCAATATTGATTGGTATGGGTGGCAAGGAGGCATTTGTGGGTGGGTTTGACGGTATAGATGTGCTGAGGTCGGTAGCGGCAACTTATGCCAACAACTTGGGAACGTGTCTAAATGGGAAAAAATGAAGCGTTTCAAATTTCTGCGGTAGCAGAAAGAATACCAATAAATATTTGAAGTTGTTGCTGCTGTATTTGCTGTTTGCTGCTTGTGAATCGTTCTAGATGTTGCTGATGCCAAAGAAACAGTGATTTTTTCACTGTGACTTCGACTTTGTTTACTAAGAGGATGCAACCTATTAAGTAGACAACTCTTTGATTCATTCATAACATGGTAATAAAGACTAAATTTCCTGTTGAATTTATTGCACTATTTGAGACAATCCTCACAATTCTATAATATTGTTGAAAAGTCCAAAATGAATGCATTTGGCAATTATGATTGATTAGAAAGTAGCAATTTTTCATTTTATTTGGATGTGAAAGTTGGAACTGTAAATGTTTCTGCAAGTCTATAAAAGTTTTTATCTTATTTTTATTAATGCCAATTTAATTTTCTTCTATTCTTTAGTCAATACTAAACCGTAAAAGTTCAATAGTCTATCGAGTTTCTAAATAAACTGTGTTAATCTTTAAAAATAACACCAGTTCCTCTGTTATTCAACTAGTGACTTCCTTGTAGTCAACGCTAAGAATTCTCACATTTCACGTTTGCCTGCAGCCACATTCAAAGAGGAGAGAAGTTCATCATTTCATGACGTTGTCGTCGACGTCGTCGTCGTCGTCGTCATCGTTGTCTTTTCCCCTTTTGGTTCTCTTCCCTTTCAGTCGTAGTTTACTTTGCCTGACATTCTTGTGGGATTGTGGCCTTTTGACTTTAAGCCCGTCTTTCAAGCAGCCACCCACCCACAGGAACGTTTAAGGAAAGGATTGCCAGTGAATATTGAGTCGATATTATTATGCCTGATGCTTTTTTAAATATCCTGCAGGCAGGAGTACAACCCTGAAGTGTGAAAGGAAAATGTTGCCTAATGAATGAAGGGGGAACGTTTTTTTCCACAATATTTTTTTTTGGAGTGGAATTTTTTTTTAGAGTTTTGTTGACGAGTTTTCTTTTCTTATTCGTGTTTTTTTTTTCTCTTTGTTTTGTTTGTCTCGAGTGAAAAATCAATATATGGACAAGCCTCAAATGCAGACATAAAACTCGAATGTGGTGGCCACACCCAATATTGAATTACTCTATTTGCCAATGCCAAGAAAGCAAGAAATGCAGGCTACTTTGCTTCTTTCTAACAGGACTAGCAGGAGGAAATATTGCACCAGTCGTTGGTAGTTGAAAGACATTTTATCCCTTTGATCCCTTTTATTGTGGCGAACGCAGCTGGTGTTGTCTTACACGCGACGCCTCTGGGTGGTAGTGGCAGGACTTTTGTACAAGTTCCTTCTCTTCGATAAACCGCATTGACGTCGACATCCTTGTTCGCCGTTTGCCGTTCGCTGTTCGCTCGTCGTCCTGCCAACAACAATAACGTGACCTGGCTGCAGTCCAAGTCCAAGTCCAGAAACCGGCAATTGGTTTTCTGTTACACAGCATACCACTCCCCCCAGCTCTCTTTCTGTCAGCCATCACGCTTCTAAGACTCTGATTCTCTGCACTTGACTCTGGCCGTCTACCTAGTTGGCTAGCTGGCTGGCTAGCTGGTGTTCCCCTGTTTCGGGCTAGTTAAGTTTGTGTTTTTCCTTTTTTCTCTATCCTTCTTTTATTTTTTTTTTTTAAGTTTGACAGCTTAAAAATGACAAATTGCTTCAAGTTTGTACAGCGAAAAAGTTTGATATTTAAGTTTCGAAGGATTTTTCGTGATGTGTTTGTGTTTAGCGTGTAATCAGTTTGATCCACCTAAGCAAATAATCAATAACACTACACAACAACATTTTAAGCATGAATATAATATGGAATATTTAATAATATTTTTCTTTGGAGGACTACTGAACATTCCTTATAAGATAAAACCGAAACTTTATCTATCCGTTTACACATTTACTGTCTTATTAACAAACATTCTAATATTTTGAGAAATGCTAATTCATTTTTATTATTTTATCTTTTGATTATCAATTTATTAATCGGTTTTTTAGGGAATCTTCAAACCTTCCTATATTTTCTGCAGTTTTTGTAATCGAAAAAGTGTTTTTAATTTGATATAAATTCCAAAAGTAACATTTTACCTTATTTCTGTTCAAATGTGTAACAATTTTCAAAGTTTTCCTTTTTCTTGGAAATGCATAAAGATTTTACTTAAGCTGCAGCATACAGAAAACTTTATTGCATTTAAAGTCTAGAGTTCAAAAGAATAGTAGCTAAGACTAAAAATAGTTTTTGAAGGTTCATTAAACTGGCTGCTGCATCAAAACGATGACAATGACTACAACTACGACGACGACGACGACGACGACGACAATGACTCCTCAATCTGGTAGGGGTTTAAAGGGGGGGAATATTGCAGACAATGAGTTTGGGGTAGAGACAATGTCGATCATAATCTACATATAGATGGCTTCCCAGTAAATGCCGTAATGCCTCTTACTATCTCTGTATTAGTATCGTGTGTGTATGTATCTGTGTGTGTTTTGTTTGGTACGTGCCTGTAAGTCGACCGAAGGACATTATTAATGTTATCTCTCGCTGTCTCTCTCCTTCCCTCTCATGGCTTCTTCTCTCTGTCTGGCAAATTCGATTTTCAGTTGCCTGCAGTGAAGGACACATTTCTGACTGCATTGTTTTTGCATTGGGTTGGTAAATGGATTGGATTGATTATGAGACTTAGGCAAAGTACCAGTGGCGGCTTGTTATGACCATGACACGTTCATGTCGTCATTGTTATTGTTGTTGCTTTTGTTATTAAGATTTTTGTCCATATTTCCTGCCTCCTTCTTGCCACATTTGTATATTAACCCTTTTTCTTTTTGTGGCAGCTGTAAAAAGTATTTGTAATCCCAACAATGCCCTCTAGTGTTATAATCCATTAAAACAATCCCGAAATGAAAAAAAATTATATAAAACAATAAAAAAACATAATAGTAATTGAAAGCCTTACTTTTTGTATAGAGTATAGACATACCCTAGAATGAATAACCGAATATTTGTAAAGAGAATCAGAATTGAGAAGTAAGTCTTTAATCTATGTAACATTAATCTGTTTATTAAGAAAAAAAATCGTTTCTTAGCTTAAATTTCAAAATATATTAAACAAAATATATTAAAACAATCAATCAATTTATATTCAAATAAAGCGCCAAGCTAAATCCTTTAAGCAAATTCTAATCGACTATAATTTTGGTTAGGCAAAATGGAAATATAGACAACTTCTTTTTTACTATCAATTACAATATTTTTTTTTTCAGATAAAGTTTCGTTCCATTAATTTTAACAACGTTTTCTTACTAAAGTCCTCCGTGTGTATTTTGCAATACATCCTTTAAACTAAAAACTGTTTGTGGTAATAAATTGGTAAACTTCAATCAGACACAGATTTTAGCCTTCTCTTTTATTTACCTATTGCCAAAGTTGCCAGACTTGCTAAATCTTAAACTTTATGCAAAATACATTAAAAAAACTTTCATATTTTTTTTTCTCTTTCTCAAAGAAATGTTATTTTTGTCTTGACAACTTTAAATCGATGAAAAATAAAATGGCAAACAAGGGAGAGAGCAAAAAATAAAGAAAAAAGAGCAAGAAAATGAAATGGCAAAAAATTCAATTTTGAAATAAACAAAAGGCGACAACAACAACAACAAGAACTACGCAAAAGAACACAGAGAACACGTTCTCAAACAAGAGTCCTTCCCTCTGGCTAAGAGCCTGTTGGGGAGGGCGATACACGCAAACTGCAAAATGTGCGGGCTTTGGGAGTAGGTGAGAATATTGGCATAGAGCTTGAAATTCAATAATGAAATGGTAGTAGAAAAGGTAGCTGCAAACGTTAGCAAAGAGTCACGAATTCGTCGCCGTCGTCGCCATTGTCGTCGAGTTGCTGACTTGAAAATGTCTACTAAACATGCAATCGAACTTCAAACTTTGCTCAGCTGTTAATTTTGCATGGGTACACTCTACGTCGCCCCATTCTTCTGGTGTCCTGGCCACAAAACGATGGAAGTGACAAGGATCAAAGCGGGGCTGAAGTTGCACTCTACTACTTAAATGCAGAGGGGGGAGAGAGAGTTGTTGGATTATTTGCAAAAGACAAGCGATGTTGGCGACGACGACGACGACGTCGGCGACAGTTGTTATTGCCAACATTTTTAGTTTGGACGGTTTATTTTTTTCTTGTGTGTGTGTGTGTGTATGCTTTTGTAGAAGAAGAGGGAGTTTGTGAGTCATGCCCCGAAGTGATGACGAAATCAGCCGGCAGCAGATATAGTCAACTTTAAGTACATGTATACGCCTAAGTGAGGGTAGCTTTTGAAATAATGGAAAATTTCGGAAATTTGATTACTTTTCGAATAACAAAATCGAAATCATAAAACCGAACAAAAAGGTAATCAATGTCACAATATAAAACTTAAAGCTGTATACTTCAAAAATTTTTATGAACTTTAACAAAAATCAAAATAATAAATTATTAAATGGGGTAAAATTGAAAGCCATTGTAAATTGGTTTTTCTTAATACTCAATTTGTAACTTTTTCTTTATCTTTTCAAACTTTATAATTAATGGTTTGATTTACAACTAAAATATATCAAAATTTGCTTTTTTATTAATTGTTTGAAAAGACTTTTCTGAATTAATGACACATTAGTTTTTCAACTAACTCGTTGTAAATTTTAGAATAAATAGTTTTTAAAAGTGGATTGTTTAAGTTTTAGGTGCAAGTTTCTTTCAAAATCGAAACTTCAGTGGGTTATATTTATTTTGAAATATGTAAGCAGAGGGCGTTTAGAGAAAGTTTTCAATTGTATTTTGCTTTCTTAGCATTGAATGAGATTACCCCAGTAAAACGGTTTTAATAGGGAACCAGCGAAAAGTTTAAAATGACTTTATTGTGGTTTAAGATATAAAATCTCTAATTTTCTTTCAAATTAACTAAATTTTTATTCAAAGTATTGAATAGAGAGCAATTTTAAGATAAAGCATTATTAGGTTTGTAAAGTTTCAAGAACCATTATAAATTGTTTAGTGATCATTTAAGTTATTTGTCATCTTTCTTATTACACAAACTCTATACTTTATAGTCCACCCTCTGGTTTTTCTTTTAGTTTTACTATATGTATATACAATATACATAGTTTCTTTCCGGCAAGCTAAAATTTATGCATAAGTTGTATATGTGGCAGCGGCGGCACGTGGTGCCAATCAGCACAGAGTGTGGCGAAAAAGGGAAAATACAAGAAACAGTGGGCGAGAGGCGGGAAATACTGTAGCTAAACCAAAACTAAAGTGAGCCAACAAACATCAACACATTCAGCAACGGCAACAGCAAACATTGCGTGTAGCAAAGAAAATGTTATGATTTCCTTTCAGCTAAGCAGTTAATTTTCTTGTGCTGTCGAGTGGTGGGAGTAGATAGAGCAACTACTTGCTTCAGAAATGGGAGGAGTAGCATTAGGTAAACACTTTTAGAGATGTCAGTTGAAGTTGTGGATGCAACGTGCATGAGCTGCTGGTGCTGGTGCTGCTGCATGCCGGTAATTATGCAAAAGGGGAGTGTAACTCACTCCCCCTGCCATTGGGTGGGGCCTTGATGGGGCTGCATGATTTGCAATTTGTTCCTCTGGCTCTACTTGTGCCTTTACTGACTCTCTGGCTGGCTGCTTGCTTGCTTGCTTGTACTACTGTTTGGTCTATCGTTTAGTCATCCTTTTGAAGTTTAATTGCTCAGATGTTTAGACGCTTAATTAAATGCAATACACACTCCACTCCAGTCTTTGTCGATGAATTTCAAAACGCAAACGTGAAAACGAAATGGAAAAATTGAGAAAAGAAAAATAAAAATAAGAATACTAATACTGAATGGAAATGCATTTCAATTAACTCTTTTTTGCCACTTGTTGGCAATTAAGTGAGAATGAAAGAAAAGTTAATCAACAACCAGGTAAAATGTTCAAAAACGCCATTGAAATGCACTTTAATTAAGTTTTAGTTTATAAGCTTGTCGGATCATTATGTTGGCCATAAAAGGTCAGGCAAGTCCACATAAACCAATTGGGAAATTAGTCACAGTAATATAACATAAAAGCGTCTATTTCTGTGATATTAATACGTCATTTATCTTAGAGGTTACAATGGAAAGACTTTTATCAAAGATTTTTATTACAAATGTTTGTTTGTTCTTTGTGGAGCAGTTTGATTTATGGGGATAATTTCAATAGATTATGACTTACCTCGAGTGGTCATTTAATCAGTTATTAATATAACTTTCTATCTAAGTCGAATATTATTTAAAATCATCGAATAACAATATTTTATCTCTTTTAATTTCAGGTAAGCTCTAAATTATTCCACATTATTCTCAACGATTTAATCCCATCACACACACACACACACACACACACACATATGTGAATCCATGACGGTAATTCTCATCTGGCACCTTTACAGACTTTATCGTATTATTAAAATACTTCTGGCCACTTAACACACAATTGTATGCTAAACTGATGGCCGTTTAACACACAAATGTTCACACTTTGACATCGTTATATAAATGTGTAATCCACCTAACCTAACCTCACCTCACCTCAGCTCTCCTCACCTTATCCTCACCCATCAAACCATCGCCCGTTTTCTGTTCTGTTCGTACTCCAACAAACATTTATGGATGGAATGACACATACACATGGTTGCACACCGGATAGAGGCACTCACATACATTGTTTGCCCGGCAAATGATGATTTTAGCAAACCAATTCAAATGCAAAGCGAACTCAACCGAGAACAGAGAACTCACTGAGAATGGTGAACAGAGAAACTCGAACCAGACTCACACCCAAACAATCAACAACTAATATTGTTGAACAATTGTGCTTCGATGCCTTCGACAAGCTGCTGTCATGATATTCCCAATATTCCCCGCTCCCGCTCCCGCTCTCTTCAACTACACCACATACATATATATCTATATATAGTCGTGAGTAGGGTCTTCTTCTGACGCCAAACTTCATACCACCCACAGGAAAATAGGAAGACGAAAAAAAAAAGCCAAATACTAACACAGAAAGCGTCAGACATTGACAGGGCTAGGGGGGATAGGAACATGGACATAGACATGGACATTGTGTGTTTTTGGCCTGCAGCAGTCCGTCTCCGCGACTACTATTGCCTTTTGCCCACATTTGTGATTCATCGCTCTCGGCTACCGCTTCCCGCTCTTAACTCAATGCGGTTAGTTTTGCTGGCGCCGTTCTGGTATTTAAATTGCCGCTCTATATCCTTGTTCTCTACCGACTCTGTCGCCTTTAGGGGCCGACACCAGCCGACGCCAGCTTCACACTACCCAAAAATTACATAGAAGTAACATTTCGTGTTTTCTCTTTCGATTTTTGTTGTTTTTTGAGTCATCTGCCGGTCGGATCGGTTTGAATTTATTGTTCTTTGGTGTGCCATCCTCAAACCGTTGACTTTATTTTCGAAACAATTTTGAAGCCCGCTAATGTAATTGCAGTTAATACTTTTTCGATATTCGAAATTTTGCTTTTCCCCAATTGCAGGCAAATGTTGTGCCGGGCTTCGAAAACTGATAAAGTGGGAGAGAGGAAGAGAGAGCATAAAAGAATGTGAGAGAAAGGCAGGGCATTGCCAGGTTCAAATGTTGTTGAAAGATGGGGGCGAGCTCGAATTGAAAAGCCGTTATAAATAATTTGAAATTTCTTCAAGTAAGGAAAAACTCAATACATTACAGTACAAGGAAAAACTCAATACAGTACAATAATAATATAAAAATTTCCACTCAATTATAAAGCTTTTATTTTATTTTTAAAGATAGATATTTTAAAATAAAAATCATTAACTAACATTATATACTAAACTAAAAATAATTTTGTTTTAAAAGCTTAACTTTAAGCAACCTCGAATTAAGTCAATTTCTATTTTTAAACTTTTTTTCGTCACAATTATATAATGAAATTTAAAAAGTTAGGTAGAAACCTTGTCCTTTTTAAAAGTTTGAACCAAATATTATGAAACCAACCGGCTTTTTGCAAACTATTTGGCCCGGCTCTAAGCAGTGGGTCCCCTTACTCTCTCACTCTCTATCCCGTTAATTCTCTCAGTCTCTCTTTTTTTTTTTGCCAGTTTTTATCGAATTGGAGCTCTTGGAGCTTGAACTGCGCATGTTTCTCTCATGCAGAGTAAAATTTTTCGATATTTCTAACATTAAGGCAATGCAAGAAAAATTTCAAGTAAAAGATTTTCAAGGCAAAAAAAATTTATATTTGCATTGATAGTAAGTTTCCAAAATATTGTTTAAATTTAAAATTAAAAAAAATATAACGTTTTTTAAAATTGTTTTCCTTAGCACCATTGAACCCTGGCTTTTCGAAAGCCTTCGCCGCTGCTCACTCTTCTAGCTGAGAGCCGTGCCTTCACCCCTCAGTTGCATGCGCTCGTCGTTGCTCTCTTGCTCTTTCTACCATATCGGTATTGGGGGTGCTATTGCTACCGCTGCCGCCCTTCTCCCCAAAAACTGATTTGTCCTTTTGTATAAGCATTGTCCTTGTGGCGTCGACGCTAGCATCGCAGTTACAGTCGCTGCCGTTCAGCGTTGGCGTCAGCGATGAAAACAAAATCGTCAGTCGTTTGCCTGCTGTTGAAAAATTAACATCGGCATAATTTAGTTTGTCTTTGTCGTTCGTTGCGCTCGTTACGTTTCGTCATTGTTGCCGTCGTTGTTGTTTAGCAAGGAAATTTAAATTTAAAATTTACAATTTACGCTAATAAAAACGCCGCGTAAAAAAACCAACCAGCCAAGTGACTAGCAACAAAAAACATAGCATACTTTTTAGCGAAAACTAGAAAGAAATTAATCTAACGAAAAAGGGAATTTTGTAAAAATCTTGAGCAAACAGCAGCATCAAGTGGTTTAGACAAAATCAAATCAAAAAATAATTTGTCTGTGTAGCAACGATAAATTGAAAAATAAAAATAAAATACTACATATCCTCCCACAAAACAAAAACACAAAGAGTAAATAAGGACAAGTTCCATCTATATATCTACTACTATTACTACAATTTCTACTACTATTTCTGCTGCGAGTCTCAAGACAAGTCAACAAAATGCTGATTGGATTAGTACGCGATTCGGTGATGCAGTGTTTCTGCCATACATGCCGTGCTCCGGGCATTTTGCCAGCGGGTAAGCAAAGAGAGAATAACAATAACACGATAAAACCATAAAAAAAATTCATTTTGGTAACAATTTGGCTAAAGTGCAAATATCATTGAAATTAATTACAAGCAACTATGACAATATGATGGTGGGGGTAGTGGTTTTCCGCTTTGCTTTCTGAAGGTCATAGAATTATCGTGTCAAAGTTCAGGGCAAGTTTCGTTCAAGAATTCCCCACTCACTTTAAATTTACCGCTTGCCTCGTGTAGCCAAAAGTTGTTCAAATTGTGTCCTTGTCTTGTAAATAAAAAAGAATAAAAGTTTCCTCTTCTTATTTTTATTCTCTTTGTTGGTCTCTTTGGCTTGTTATTATTGTCGCATGTGTAGATGTTGTTATTGCTTTTGTTATTGGTATTCTGCGTCTCTCTCTCTCGAATTGTTGACTTGACCGTTTTGGTTTTAGAACTTTACCTCTTTCTGTAGGAGGTCGGATTGGGGTAAGTTTGAAAAGCCAATTAGGTTATATTTGCTGGGAATAAAGTTCTAGATTGTGGAGAATATATATATTCGAAAGGAAAGGGATTCAAAAGGTTTAGCAATAGAAATCTATGAACTTGGATTACAAACATACTCCAGAAATAGTTCAAGTTCATAAAAACTTTTGCGAAAGACAAAAAGAGTTGTTAAAATTTGTTCTTGAAATAGTTTTAAAAATTAAATTAGATACTTATCCGCAGCTTGATTTACTTTGTTATTTGAGGAGTTAATAAGATAAGACCCTCTGAAAGTTGACATAGGTATCGAAATATCTGTATTAATTTCTGATTTCTCTTTCATTGCATACATTTTGCCTAACTTAAAATAGTGTGGCTGTGTATTGGTATCATGGATAAATCAAAAAGTCATACATTTTCGTTGCTCCATCTTGTAGATATACTTACATTCTGTTGATATTACATTGCTAAAGAATTATTGATACTGATCTCTCATATGTGTCAATCAACTCAACACCAAAGTCTCAGATTACAATCTGCCTCATCAACTCAATTGATATCAAACCAAAAGCAGCATCATCAATCACAACAACTGCGTGGCTATTCAGTCATCATCAACAGGCCCAGGGCAATTATGTAATACAGCAAAAAAAAAAAAAAGGAAGGAAAAAAAGCAAAGTAAAAAAGATGGCTCAATTTTAATGCTCTTCGCTCAGCAGGATAGCAGAAATCAATTTTTTGGGGGAGTGAAAGAACTGTAGAATCTATAAAACAAAATGACATTGATTTTTTTTGCTTAAACTAAAAACGCCACCAAGTAGGCAATAACAATTTGGGCCTCAAACAACATTTTATGGCTCCCCACAGTACTTTTTTCTATCTCTTTTCCTCATTGGCTTTCTCTCTGGCGAGCTCTGTCTCTTTCTGGTTTTGCATGAGGCGCCAGTCAGTCGGCAATAGTCAACGACGATGAGTCATCCTCGAATATTCCTACATGTCGGCAGAAAAATGCTTTCTTCTTTGTATTGGTAGGAATGGAATTTAATTTTAGCCTTAAAGGTCCTTTATATGAAATGAATAATAATATAATAACTTTTTTTTTTTTTTTTTTTTTGTTTGGCTTTCTTTTTTTTCTCTGTACCAACTTACCTAGTTGCTTAAGGTATTCTGTTATGGGATGATTTTATATTTATTAATATTGTATTGGGCTATTAAAACACAATAATCGCTGCAAACAATCAAACACATTCAAACATACATTAACCCACACACACACACAAACACACAGTCACTCTTATAACCGGCGGAATGATTGCGCAATATTCACACAGTCCAGAGAACACACAGCCCCAACAACAACGACAACGGTATTTATTGATTTATTGACAGGGCCTACCTTATATATACAAATACCTACATACATACATACATATACAAAGAGATTATCGGCATGCGAAACAATGCAAAGACTTTAGTAAAATTGTAAAAAAAAAAAAAGACAGAAATGGTTGACTACGAAACGTGTGTGTGTGTCATTTTTCAATTGATGATTTTCAACAGCATTGTTAGCATTTAGATCTATCGATATCATGCATCTTTTAAACGGCAAATAGCATTTCTATAATTAAGATAAACGAGACTATCAAAAAGCTTTTTAAAATGGATTAGAATAAGGTGTCACGCAATAAAATCAATATATAATTTTTATACTTTAAATATTTCGTTCTGTTAGAATATCCTACATAAAAAAAGTGTGGCTGCATATTTATAACACAAATTTACTATAATTCTTATTGTAACCGTCTAGATATACTCTACTCAATTAAGATGATCTTGATGATGAGCTTTTATTGACAAAAATTGATTGTGGAGAAGTAACTTTTTCCAGTTTTGGGTCGATTTGCAATTTATTTAACGCTGTTATTGATAGACAGAATAGCTCAATTATCATTTGACACATGTCAAAAAGTTAATGTCAACCTGGTACTTTAGAAAGGTGTTACAAGGAAAGGTGTTTTTAATTTAAACGCTACATATGTTCGGTTACATGCCTGGGCCATGTCAAGGTTGTGCCACCAACCCGAGGTTCAACATCTGCAATATGCAAGTTTTTAATTTAGATTCACTACTGATGGTGTGGGCGTATACTGATGGTGGTGCTGCCTGCGATGCCTCTAATTGTTAGAGTGCTTTGGGGCACACATGTCTCTGTCTTTTGTAGCTTTTCCCAATCTTCCCTTCATCATTTCCCCCTTCTACACATTTAGTTTTTAGCCTGCTTGGTGGTGGCCGCTGATGGGTGCCTTTTTGCTTGGCAAATTAGATTTCCTTGCTGCGAAATTGCAATTCAAAATGCACAAAAAAAAAAAGAAACGAAAGAAAGCAAAGAGTAAGAGAGAGCCCATTTCCTTGTGTACAGGAAATGGGTGTTAAAATGTATGTGTGATTGGGGTGTGTGTATGGAAAAAAAGACAATTTCAATTTTATTTTTGGCTTGAAATTGGATATTTGCCAGAAAAAGCAAAAAAGCAAACAGTTGCTGGCAACTTAAGTAAGAAAAGGCAGTACAAATTTGGAAACCAAATTCTTTCTTTCTTGTTTTAACCAATTGATTTGTAAATTTTATGAAAACCACTTTGTTTGCATTGGGCCATAAAATGGAAGCAAAAAATATAAATGTAATCATTTTTTAATAAGGCAAATGGTAAACGAATATCTTTAACTTAGTTATAGCCAGTTGATTTATTATTTTTGCATCTCAACTCAACTAGTTCTTAAACATTTTGAATTACAATATATTCAACAACACTAAAGAGGCAAAATAATATTTTCCTTTTCAATCGGCAAAAAATGTATTAGTCTTTTTGCCTTGAACTTTAATTGGCAATAAAGTGTGACTGCAAAGTTGTAATTAAGGAAAAAGTGTGGCTGCATATTCCAAAAATGAAAATGCCATAACAAAATGATGGCTTTAATTTAAAGAATTTTATAAGAAGATACACGTTTTAGACGCCTTCAAAAATTAAATATGAAATAGAAGAAGCTCTTTTAAAGTAATCCTTTTTGTTTTTTTTTTTTTTTTTTGAAGATACAGCCAATTCATGTTTATGGCGTGAATCTATTCAATTTGGCATGCTTCATTTAACACATTTTGCTAAGACGAACCAACAAAGGCAATTAGTTAAATTACAAACACTTTACACAAGGCAAAAGCCACCAAAAATTACATTAATAACATTCAAGTTTCTGTCTCGCTTCCGCTACGTCTTGCTATTTACTCGCCCTCTCTGTCATTTCTTGAAAATCTATCTATCTTTGTCGCTCTTTGCCATTTTGTCTCTAGGCATAAATCAATTAAGATAAATTGCAAAATGAGCTGATGGAACGTCAAGACTGTGTGAATTTAATGTATGTATCTTGTAGCTACAAATGTGTGTTGTGGCAGCTTGTGGCCAGAGATCAGATACAAATATGTGGCATATATACATACATACATAATATGATGAATTGTCCTGTCTCTCTGTCTACTTCACCCTCCTGCTGTTACCACATGCCGATTGCTTCACCACTTAGTCTACATAGTGCTTTACATGACTTTAACTAAGAAAGTGAGAAAGAAAGAAACAAATTTGGTATGCGTGTTGCTCATTAACAAAAAATGTCCTTGAGAAAAAAGCACACATATATGTATACTTAACATACACACACAGATATACTCACGCAAACATACAAAAATGTGTGCGTCAATTTCGTTTTCCGTTGCCGCCTTTTAGGCGCCAGCTGGCTGGAAATCAACATTCACATTTGCTGTTAGAATTTACCGTTACGGCTATTAACTGAAATCTTGCTCCTACTAGAAATTTAATAAACTTTTATATAATTAATGGACCTACTATATAGTATGTATGTAGTATATATTATCGGTTAAACGATTTAACATTTGCGTGTTAGAACGAAGAGAAAAAAAGAGAGGGAGAGAAAAAACACACGAACAAATTATATTTGCTGGCAATTTGCGTTGCGGCCTTGAAAAAGTCAAATGTGGCCAAATCCCTTGATGAGGATTAGAGTTGGTCCAACGGGAATGAGCAGTGGAACGGAAAGGCAGACAAATCAGAGCTTCTCTGTATTCTGCGGTGGCTCATTAGTCGGCTCATGTAAGAGCTTAACGAAAAGAGGAAATCCTGCTGCTGCTCCTGTAGAAAAACATCAGAGAGTATCAAAATATTTTCACAGCTCAGAGCCGGCCTAAAGGCAAATGAATGAGAGTATCCCTTTGAAGGTAAAGGGAATATAGGTGTTCACAGTTAAACAGAACATCATTAAAAGAAAAGTCAGATAATGCAAAAGGATATCCCATATATACATATATGATATACATATATCTACAACCAGGATTATAGTCATTGCAATGTATACGAAATAACAAGGAATTTGGTAAAGACCAAACGCAGATTCAGTGTCAGATGAAACACAGATAAACCTAAAATCTAGTTAACTAGTGTTAAGATGTTTTTCTATCATATTTCTGCATGAGATTGTTTGGTAACAAAGAAAACGCTTTATTTGTAAGATTAACATTAACTAGAGAGGTTATTTATTTTTTTTTTCTCCATGCCATTATTATTATTAGTATAAGTATTATACTTTTATCCCTGTCTCCCTTTATCCCTGTGGCTACTCTTTCCATCTTTCGCATTTATCCCTGTGACTTTTCTGACTTTTAATGCCTTGAAATATATATTTCAATTACATTTATGCTACGTGGGTCTAAAAATGTATGTCATGTTTTAATGGATATGCGATTGTAAAATTGTCATTGTCTGGCCGTTGCCATAGATTCTCATAAGCCGCTGACATTTTTAAGCTTCAGCAAGCCGTAGGCAAAAATAGCACAGAGAGAAAGAGAGAAAAAGAAAGAAAGAAAGAGATGAAAAGACTTATAAAAAAAAGAAAGAAGGATTAACAATAGTCGTAAATAAAAGCTTACAGTTTCAGGGAACAGTTGCCTGAAAACATTTAATTATACGATTTTTTTCTCTCTTCTCTTGTTTGTATGTTTTTGCTTTTGCTGCGGCTTTTTCACAAAACTGTCAAATTTGACAAACACTCTCTCTTATATCATGTAGAATGGACTGCATCATGATGATGTCCTGTCCTTTCCTTTCCTATATACTGTTGTGTTACTTTGTGGCTGCGGCTTTTTACACGCTCTGTTTTCATTTCCTGGGCCAGGCTCAACACCTTTTTTGTGTGCTTGTTTGTGTATGAGTGTGTTTTTTTATGAACTGGTTTTTCCAACAAACTGTCAAACAGTCATAAATAATGCCTAAGGGGGGTATTATCCCACTGGTGATTCTCCTGTGTGTAATTTTCTTTCGTTTTAAACACATGAAACATTTTAAAAATTAAATCTCTTGTAGCCAAAGGCAGTTTTGAGTGAAAAATACGTTGGACCAACAAAGAACACAAGAAAGGAAGAAAAGAGGTTCCATGAAATTAAGAATCAAAAGAAAAATGATTGTCCTTAAAAAGAAAAAGAAAATTCGATCATAATGTCTGTTCTTTCTTTCAACACAAATAAGCAGTTCTATAAGGAAAACAAATAAAGTTGCTTTTGAACTAGAAGAGGATAGGATCCGATTGATCCTATGTTCGTCCAAACTGTTCATTAGAAGCATAATAATTAAATGTTACATTAAAATAGCGAACTTTTTTGTTTTGAAATATTTCAAAAATTAAAGCTCAAAGAATGAACCAAAACGGGTAACTTGGCATAAATTGGTTTTTGGGATAAACTCTAGTCTAAATATAAAAAAAGAGCGACATCAAAATATTAAAAAAGTAATCAAATAATAGTAATAGTCAAATGCAGTGTTCTTTACTGTTTCACTTTATTCGTGAAAAAAAGTGTGGCTGTATATTGATAATTAAAAAATACCAAGCGTTGGATTGTGGTACAAACTTTGAACATTTATGAACTTCTAAACTAGAAACTATCCAACTTAATATAAAGATTATATTTTAAAGGATAAATTTGTCTTTACTCGTCACGTATGATAGAAGATACCATTCTTTGATTAAAAATACTCTATATACTATTTTCTTTTTCACTGCACAAATCGATTTGCGTACATTTTACGCCTTACTATTCGTTACTTTGTCCCCATATACTTCTCAAACTGAACTCTTGAAGCATAACTCAACTAGCTGGCTGGCAGGCGGAGTCGAGCGAAAGCTAATCAAATTTCTTTAGTTTCTATATGTTTCGTGGGAAACTGTAAGGAAACTTTTTAACTCGGTTGGCAAAGCCACAGCTGCTGCTGCTGTTGCCGTCTGCTTGCTTCTTACTTACGTTCAACTATGTGGGGCACTCTGTCACGTAATGGGCACATTTTTCCATATTATCCTGGAGAAGGATAGGAGGCTTTCCTTACTCGCTATTCTTACTTCTCTTCATCGTTTCCCCTTCATCCATTGTTTTGTCTTTGGGCATGTTGCTCACGTAACAGACGCATACATAACATTACTTAATTTTCATTTCCTTTGTTGCTTCTACTTCAGTGGAAGCCCGGCCAACACAGCAAATTAATGAAGTTGCGTATTTTGGTGACTTTTCTCTCTCTTTTTTCTCCTGTTTTCCGCTATAAATCTCTCATTGGCATGCCCTCCAAGTATCCTGTATTTACCATTTTAAACATTTAAATATGTCATCAGAGTTTCAGCTGATAAAAATGACAAACGCATGACAGTAAAAGTTGGCAGTAGAATGCGTGAAGAAGGCCCAATTGCCATTGTGTGTGTAGTGTGTATGTCATCATCATCAGTCAATGACTTTGGCCAGCCAAACCCTCCGCTCGTCTGCCTGCCTGGCTGCCCGTTGACTGGCAAAAGATAAACTGAAAACTATATACGTACATATGTATGTATATATTTTTGTCAGGTTGTAGCTTGAGGATTGACTTTTCATTCCTTTTCCCTTTTTGCGGTTTTCTCAGAATGAACTTTTGTAATTGAATGCAAAGAATGAAAATTATTTCAATCAAATTCCCTTAATTTGCACAAATTCCATTTAATTTATATTTATTTTATAAATTTTCTTACAAAAATATGCAATAGTTTCAGGCCACTACAAAAGTATTCTTATGTACAACAATGTTTAAAAGCTTTTTGTTAAAATGCTCGGATTATTATTAATTCATTATTTCATTGTATTGAAGTTGTATCGGTTATACAGTTTTTTTTTAAGCTAAACAAAACATTAAACAAAAAAAAATTTTATTTGGCTTTTGTTTAAGTATAGCAACTTGGAACTGTTTTGCTTCTACTTTTATGCAAGAAGCTATCAAAGCGGCGCCAATTGCTGTGTTTGCTAATAATGTCTAATCAATCGGATGTTATGACCCAAGCTGATGTTGGATATATGACTGTATACAAAAAAAAAGACTAATAACAATTTTTAAAGGTTTTCCTATGGCTTAAGCCTAAAATAAATATGTCTTTAGTAACTTTTTACATTGTCAAAATTTTTATCTTAGACATTTTATAATTTTTTCAATAACGCACCAACTTTTTATTCATCTTACAAAACCATAATCAAAACTAAAACTTTTTTTTTTTTTTTTTTTTTTTTTGCAAAATACATAAATCCATTTGTCGTTCTAAACTTTCTCATAAATTTCTACCAAAAAGAACAACTTGAAGTTATGACTAAACCAAATGGGAGAAAAACAGAAAACAGGCAACGCACATTAGTTGCACAAACACACATTGAGAGGGCAAGAGGGAAACGGAGAGAGAGAGAGAGAGAAGAGTCTGGTTGGAGGACAGATATGACATATGCATGGCATATGCTAAAGTCAGAATTTCTCTTATCCATACAAAGACCGTACCCAGACCCCTCCAACTCTGCCACATCTCAGTCAGTTTTGTTTCCCCTTCCACCCGCTCTGCTGATTCTCTTTTATAACCAAATCCCTAGTCCTGTCGACTAGATGCCGCTGGTTTTGCTGATGCTGCGGCTGCTGCCGTTGCTGCTGCTGCCTGGCTACGTGCTTCTATTCCACTGTCTGCTCTCGCTTAATGCAATTTTCTTCAACTTCAACTCATCTCTCCCCTGTCCCCGCGCAACTGTGGATTCTTTCTCGGTTAACATTTCCTATTCACGGCAACGATGGAGGCTTTTTGGAGTTTTTATTTTATTATGTTTTTCTTTCTTTTTTTTTGTATTCTTTGTTTGCGCGTAAATTGCATTTGCACTATTTCTGTGTATTTTTTTTTTTCGTTTTTCCGTTTTCTTGTTCGCTTTGGTTATATTCAAAGAATGTAATGCGGGGGAGGGGTATATGTATATAGAGGTACAGTCACTCATGTCAAATGTCAACGGTTTTGTCTCTTGAGAGAAGACTCCTCACACAGCATGCTGTTAAATAATTCATGCATGCATTTTAACCAACCTCTCTATCTTCCCTTGCCCCCCAACCACTCGCCACCCATTCCACAATCAAACACTTCACACAACAATGACACTGACATTCCCATATTACGCTCGTTTGTTTAGACAACAGTGAGATAGAGTAACAGGAGACGTAGAAGAGAAACAATGTTAAGGGGATAAGAGAGAGAGAGAGAGAGAGAGAGAGAGAGAGAGACAGAGCTAGAATATTGGGGAGGTCATGATAAATGTTTAAGGAGCTTTTCGTGCTAAATGCAACGACACTCAATTTTTGTTAGCCACGTTTGTGATTCGTCGTGATTAATGGTTTACTTAGTTAGCTCTACAGGCGAAAGAATGAGAGCGAGCTAGTTAGAGTGTTAGAAAGGGGTGCGGAGATTTCGAAAGTCGGAAAATCGGTGGTAGATTGCCCTTGACAGCAACTGAATTTTCATCCTTTAGCCATGTATCGTTAAAGTCTTATGCAGGCAAGTTTCAAGGTTATAGAATGCTCGTTTTGATAAGCTATAACTTCTGCTGAATATAGAATTTTTACTGTGAAAGGAAGCAATGGAACATTAGTTATTAACAGGATTAGTTTGGAGAAGTATTAATCTAAATTATAATTATATTGAAACAAAGGGTCTTAAAAACACATCCAAATTAGAATTAACTTGTAGATTTATCATTATATGTAAAATAAATTTTAAATCAGATGATTTAGGAAAAGAATTTAAAGAAATTGCGAGTAATTTGAAGCAACTTAGTAGGCAACAGTTTTGATTTAGTGCGAGAATTTGTTTTATTTTCAAATTTGTGCCAATCTAAACGTTAGATGCATAGCAGTTGATCCTATTAAAACTTTTTTATACCCTTGCAAAAAGGGTATATTAATTTTGGTCAGAAGTTTGCAACGCATAGAAGGAAGCATCTCCGACTATATAAAGTATATATATTCTTGATCAGCACGACGAGCTGAGTTGATATAGCCATGTCCGTCTGTCCGTCTGTCTGTCTGTCTGGATCAACAGCTTCTCCTCCGAAACCCTTAAAGCTACAGAGCTGAAATTTTGCACCCAGTCTTCTTTTTGCTGCAGGCATTGTATATCTGAGAATCATCCCGATCTGATGACTGTATCATATACCTCCCATAGGAACGATCGGTCGAGAATAGAGTTAAGCCTTCATAACTCTGTTGGTTTTCAATCAAATATTACAAAATTTGTTGTTTAAGAGTTTGGTATACTTTCTAACATATCCACCAAGTTTAATTAGAATCGGTTGACTATATCATATAGCTCCCATAGGAACGATCGGTCGAGAATATAGTCTCAGAGGAATAACTTGGGTGTTTTGAAAGTGATTGTCACGAAACTTGGTTTTTGGAAGTTTAGTATATATAGAAATGTCTATGCTAAGTTTCAGCAAAATCGGTCATCTATATGCTATAGCTCCCATAGGAACAATCGGGCCAAAAAAAATTTTTTTTGTCGAATTACTTTTTTTCTCAAGCTACGAACATTTAATGTATGTTTGACTTGTTTCATATGCTTTCTAATGATTTTGTCACATTATAAATGTGTATATTTTTAAATTGTTAAATAACAGTTTGCAAGGGTATACGAACTTCGGCACGGCCGAAGTTAGCCCATCCTTCTAGTTTTTTCTTTATTCAGTTAAGAAGAATGTTGAAAAAGTTTTTAACAATTACAAACAAAACCATTTAAAAATCAGTTACGAGTGAAAGAGGAAGCGAATCATGAAACGATTCACAGTCAGTTTGAGTTTAGTCATTTCATTTAATAGAAGAGATTAGAATATAAGTACTTATACTTTAAATTACTTTATAATCCACCAACCAAATTATTAAGATAATTTCAACTAATTTTGTCTTTAAACGTATTATAAAAGCTACCCAAATTTTTTTCCTTTATGCCAACAGAGGGTAGTTTCTCTCTTACCAGCCGCCCCCTTCACTAACTATGTGCTCCATATTTATGGTTGTCTGGCTTGTTTTTGAAAAGGCTTCAGCCTTTGCCTATATTTTCATACGCTTTGCTGCACATCTAATTATAAAATTATGCTTAATCTAGCATAAAATGGTGTCGCCTCTATAGAAAAGGTCATGGGCAATATTTTACTCGGTTGCCGCCCTTCTATAATCATTATAAGTAATTTCGTTTATCAGCTGATGTGACATTTGTTGTTGTTGTTGTTGTTGTTGCTACTGTTGTTGTGCATCTTAATGAGAAGTGGAAGTTGTCAAGACAACAAGCTAACCACAAGCTAAAAAGTTTTATTTCACTCCTTCCATTTATATTCGCGTCTGTGTTGGTTGAGTGGAAGTAGAGGGGGGAGTGTCGATTGCTTAGGTGGCAATGTTTGTCGCTGGCCGGTGGGCCGGTCAGAGGAGAGACTGAAACTAAGGCATCCGACCCCATAAAAATGAATGTTAATTTCTAATGAAAGGCGAGGCTTAAACGTTTGCCACCACAAAAACTTTATGCACAACTGTCATTAAATATCAAAAATAATGACAAGAAGGAGACTTTCGGAAATGGCTAACCGCAACAAGACGTGAAGAGGACCAAAAGACTTTAAGTCAAGTTGTTGTTGTTGTTGTGTCTTTGGCTTGACATTTATTTAATTACCACAAAATGATGCAGAAAACTTTATCATTGTATGCTGCTTTTTCCCCCCGAAGACATTGCCTTCTTTAAAGAACCAAAATTGATTTGCACATTTCTCCTTTTTTTCTTTCTTTCTGCTCCTCTGTTTATCCTTTCTTTTACAATCATTCCGAACGTGTTGCAATAAAAATTCAATGTTATTGCTCAGAGCTTCGTGCGACAAAAATATATAAAAAGCAGAAAAAGAGATTTTAAAGCAAACAACAAAATGTTGAAGAAGTTACGACTTCAATATACCCTTTAGGAGAATAAATTTTGTATTTAAAGCAAACCAATTAGAGATACGGCTTGGGGTTACCCTCTGATAGAATCTATTCATGCAAAATCAGTGCTTTATAAAGAAAATTGTAGTTATTGCAATAAGATATGGATAAGAGATCTGAATCGTAAGCCTCTCTAAAGACTCATAATAGAATAAATATTTGATTTGTTAGTGAATACAAAAAACTGCAAAAAAAAAATAGTTCCTAATGGATCAATGTGATTTCAGTTAACTAGATAAAATCGATTCTTGATTATATTTCAACCTTTATAACTTGGCAGATACTTTCAAGTTTCCATAGTCGATGATAATTTAACCTTTTACCATTATGGTTATAGGGTATAACAACAATTGTCCAATGCACAGCTGCTTGAAATGGGGCTTTTCTTTATTTTTGCCATCTTTTTCCCTTTTAACTCTCTCTCTCTCTTTCTTTCTTAAAATACTCTTCATTTACATATGTAAATTTTTGTGTAGCATCTTTTAGGCGCTCGCTGAAATTTTTCTAAATCAATATTTATGTATAAATTTTTGGGGAATGTTGTTAGTATATTGGTTTATTAGTCAAATATTTTGCTTTATGTATCAGAAACTTTAAGCTGCATAAATGTTTACAAAATTTATGTAAATTCTAATGTTTTTCTTTCTTTTTTTTATTGCATGAAATTATTTTGTTTGTTTTTTTTTGATATGTCTACAACTTTAAATTGAATAACATTATCAAACGAAAACTTTTCAAATTTATTACCGTAAAAAAGTTGCAGTTTGTTCTATTGCGGTTTATATTTATTTTACTTTACCCACAAAAAAAAGGTAAAATAAATTAAATTAATTAAAATGTGAAATGTTATCTGTGCTTTGCCAAAAAAAAAAAAAAAGGAAAAAAAGTTGCCAAAATGTTTTCATCTACTATGTATATATAAATATAACAAATGCTAATCTAAATATAAAATCTATTTTTATACTAACTCTTTAACATGCTTTCACTCTGGCTATGAATAGTATCGAGAAGATCTGCGCCAATTAAGAAAAATAATAAAATACGCTCCAAGCAGCCGCGACTTAACAAGAAAGTCAAATTTATAAGTAAGTAAACGAAATGATTAATGGAACATTTTTTAGCAAAAAAAAGTTAAATTATTGAAAAAAAAAAATACCTTCTAACCACCTTAAATAGTCATAAGTAAAATTCTGTTTATAAGTAAGCCTACGGTATACACATGTGACATCTTTATATATAGATTAACTGAGAATTCAAACCATAAATCATACTTTTAAAGACAGTTTAAGTGCTTGACTAGTTGAGCTTTACCCTAAACTAATTAAATATAGCTTCTGTATACAGAACAAAAAACAAGCAAACAAATACATGACATGACCTTCAAATCATGAGAGACCTTTGAATTTAATGAGATTTATTTATACTCTTGTGCCTAGAACGACTAAAAATAGGCAAAACAAAAACTGCACCATTCCTTTTTTTTCATGTTTTTTTTTCAGTCTTTTTTTTTGTGTTTTTGGTTCCTAATTGCATGATGGACAAAGTTGTCTACTCTCTTGATAGGATCAAATGAGACATTGAAACTGTCTGATGGGCAATACGTGATCTGGAACTTTTTCGTAAGTCCAGGCCAAAAGGCGAACTATGAAAAGACAATTTAGTACATAGTAAACTTTTGGACAGGTGGAAAAGGTACCGAAAGAACATGATAGAGGGAAACACCAAAAATAGAGAGAATGAGAAAAAAACGAAAAGTAAAACAAAATGTGAAAAGCTAACACAGAACACCAACAAACCAAGGAGATTCCCAAAGGGAGACAACGGCAAGAACATATCGTAAACCGACCAGCAGGTAGACGCCCCTGGCCAAAGTGAGTCATTTTGGTTGCTCTCCCTACCAAAGTACAGCTACCATTCCACCTTCTTTTGTTATTTTTCCTCTCTCCGTTTGACGTTCTCCTTCTCCTCCTCCTCCTCCTCCTCCTCCTACTGGGCTGTGGTGGTGGTTCTCCAGTGACTTTTTGTTGCTTACATTTTGTGAGGTAATAAAATGTCAAAATCGTCTGGACGGCGCCATGGAAAATGAAGTAGACTTAGCCGCATATACACAGACAGTAAACTGAAACATTTGAAGCTTACCACACGGGGCGTATACGTGTTATATTCCACCTTTCTCTCATTCTCTCTTTGTCTTGTTTTCATGTTAGCTGTTTCTTTATTTTATTTTTTTGTTGTATGTGAAGCGTATTAAATTAATTTGTTATTGTTGCAACATTTTAAATACTTTGTTGAGATTCTTTTTTTTTTATATTTTATTTTTTGTCTTTTGGTTAGTCCGGTAAGCTGATATCTGTATGTATGTATATGTCTATATATGTATCTGCAACATATTTTGGGGAGTTTCGCTCAGTTAATTGCCTGACCAGGATGACAAAAGTTTTCATTCTGCGGTCAGTTGTAATTAAGATATGTTTAGATATACATATATGTATGTACATATATGTATGTTTAGGAGAGAATGAGTTTGTAAAGTTGAGTTTATTTTTGTGGATTATCTTTTCGGGGTAATTTGAGAATGAGCAAGATGAGCGATAAGGGAGAGAGAGAGAGAAGAAAAAACTGCGGTTAGTAGACTGTGTGACCTGTAGTGGTCTTACCTTAGACCTTTGTTTAATACTAACTTATAATTGCAATAATTCAAAAGGAATAAAGCAATTCAGTTTGCTTTTATGTATGTTCTTTTTTCATGTTATTTGGTTTTTTTAAAACCAGTTCTAGATGAAAAATAGTCTTAATTTTAAAGTTTCAATGAAAAAAATTTGATTCAATGTAAAAGAAAACTAAATATGAACTGTAGACTGCGGTCCGAGTGACTTTTGCCAGGATCTACATATATATAAAGCCACCGATTACTGTCATAACTGACAACTTAACTGGAGATTTGTTAGTCAATCTGAAGAGCTGTAAACTCTCATTTAATTTTAGAACTCTATCTAACACAAAAATGGACACCGAACATGAGGCAACTTGAATGATGAGTTTTGCTTTGTAATATGCACTAACTCACTAACAACATTTTGAAGAATAATATTTCATAAGTTATGTTTTAAAAACAAAAATGATAAGAAAATGTATAGAAACTTAAGGGCACTTAAGTGCACATTACAATTCTTCTTTATATTACTCATAGATCGATATGATAGTATGTCCAAATTTTGGAAAAACAACCCTGCTAGTACCTTTTTGGAGTTTTTCTCATTTTCTCTGTTCTCTGTTGATTATAATGTAATAATGAAGTATTCTCCCTCATCTAATGCATTTTCTCTATAATTTATATAAAACTATTTTCAACAGATCCAATTTGCCCCTCTCTGCCTTTGGTACAGAAAGCTACTCAAAGTTGGCCAAGAAAACTAGTTAAGATAAATCTACTTTTTTTTGCCCCCACTTTCCTTACTGACAACCCTCTTTATTATTATTTTTTTGCTCTATGGCTTAGATGAAATTTCCCCCATTTTTGGCGTTAACTTTTCCATCAGTTGGATTTTTTTTTGCTTTTCTCTTAATGACTTCTGCGCGAAAAGGGTTTTTGTGCTTTTAGTCTTTTGAAAATTAATGAACTTCGGCACCAAAAAAAAAAAAAGAAACGAACACAGAACTGAAACTAAACTAAACTAAAGTGAAAATCTGACAAAAAAAAAAAGTGCGAAAATTGGCAGAAAGCCATAATGAATATGAATCTGTGAAATAGTTGAGTTGAGCAAGAGCCAAAAGAATGCTGATTAGAAATTTCATTGGCTTTTTAGGAGTGTTTGCAGCACTTGAAAAGTGAACGCAAAAAAACGAGCAAAAAAATAGAAAATAAAGTGGCTAAGAGTGACCATTAAACAATTTTTCCTCTGAAAAAAAAATGCCTAAATTAATATTGATGGTTGAAATAACTAAAATTTGTAAATTTGTTCCAAAAAGTATGCTATGAATATCTATCTACAGGTTTAGTATGTACTCACTGTCAAGATATAAATTTATGGTCTATTTGTTTTTGATAAGCTGAATAAATTAGGTTTATAGTTTAATTTGGAAAGTTATTTTTCTAACCATCTGTTTATTATATCTAAAATCATTATTCAAATTAATTGCAAAATGTCAATATTCAACAAAATACTCACACGCACACACAGAAACGAGTAAATTCCATTAAGTTTGAAAATGAAAATGGAATAAAATTTGTATTCTAATTTATGAACAAAAACGGGCCTCCTCTACTCTCTTTATTTGTCACTCCTCCCCAAAAGCCTCCCCCTCATTTATGTTGACAATTAATTTTTGTAGATTTAAATTAGTCAACGCTTGTGTGTGTGTGTGTGTGAGGTCTCATTAAATATTTACATGAAAATTGAGCACTAATTAAAAGCTAATTAAGTTAGCAACGCGCCATAATCATAATAAAACACAAAGCAAAAAAAAAAGAAGAAGGAAAATAAGGAAAATTAATACGCACTGGTAAAAATAATAAAATGAAATGCTCATTTATATTTCGCATGAAATCAATAAACAGCACTCAAATTACAATTAAAAATTAATAACAGAAATAAATGCATATTTCGTTTTTTTTTTTTTTTATTTATTTTGTTTTTATCTGTTGATATTTATTTAAAATTCGGGTTAAGGAGGCAGAAGTCTGTTTCGGTTAACAATTCAATTTACTTATACATTTTTAATTAAAACATTTCATTTTTGCCTTTAATTAAATTTACTCTACAAAATTGTTTCATGTGCAGAAATGTAATTAAAAACGGAAGCAAGTCAATTAAATGGTGAGAAATGCCAGAAGTTGCTCTCTGTTTCTGTGTATCTTTTCTTTCTCTATCTCTCACACTCTAACTGTCTCATTCACTCTCAACTTCTTCCTTCCCTCTCTCTTTTTCCCTTTTTGTAACAGTTTTGCTTCCTAACAGCAAATAAACAAAAAAAACCAAATGCAAATACATTTTAAATGAAGCAAGCAAGTCGTCCCTGCCGACATTGAGTATACCCTGTACCAACTAGTTACATTAAATAAACTAGAATACCATCGAAATCGCCATCAATTTAATACAAAATTCCGTTTAACATGCCGCAACAGAGCACGCTTGCTATCTCGCTCACTCTTGCCAGCCAATGCCGCCCTTAGTGTTTCAGTACAAAACTTATATGCGAATATGTCCGACTTTTATTGTCCGATTTTGACTAAATTTGGTCAGCTGAAGTAGTTTGGCTATATAATCAGGTGTGCCAAATAAAAATACGATATCTTTCATACAGCTCTAGTACTAGTTTTTTCGAATTGCGGGGGCGGAAGTGGGCGTGGCAAAAATTTAAAACAAACTTGACCTGTGTAGACACTAGATGAATATTCTCACCAAATTTGGTAGCTCTAGCTCTTATAGTCTCCGAGATCTAGGTGTTCATACGGACGGACAGACGGACGGACAGACGGACGGACAGACGGACATGTCTCAATCGACTCGGCTAGTGATGCTGATCAAAAATATATATACTTTATGGGGTCGGAAACGCTTCCTTCTGCCTGTTACATACATTTTGGCGACTTTAATATACCCTTTTACCCTATGGGTACAGGGTATAAAAATCCTAGTTTACAAAGCTAAAGACCGACTGCTTAATACCCTATACCAAAAAGCAAAAGGTTTTTAAAATAATCGTAATATTTCTGTATACATAGGAAGATGAGCTTTGGTTAGTGAAATTGACTAAAATAGTGATTTAGATTGAGTATTTTTGTATACATTTTCCGAGACCAAGTTCTTAAAGACCGATTATATACAGTGAGACCTCTCTTGAGCGGACAATCCTTTCCGATTATTTCTTCGTTTAAGAGAAGTGTCCGCCTAAGAGAGGACAAATTTTGTACAAAATACAATGGACGACGGTAGTCGAAAATTGTCCGTGTTCGCGCAAGAGAGGTGTCTTTTATAAACTTTTCACTGTATATGAAAAACTTAAGCTGAAATGCTGACTATGGTATACTCTTTGTTTGGTGAGGTTGTTACATAAAGTCATATACAATCGAACTTCGTTTAATCATCCTTGATAAAAGGTTCCAAATTTATTTATTCAATCTGAAAACCAATAAATAAATTAATTTTGAAAAGCTACCATTTCCATTTTGGTTTCTGAGAAAGTTTTTATGATTCTAACATACCCAGTTTTTCATTCAATCTACTACAGGGTATCGCAAATTGTATCCATTAAAAGAACTTTTAACAAAATGTCTCTAGCCTTGAGTGGGTGGATAAAATGGCAGCAATTGCTTTTTTTTTCCTACTTTTTTTAAGCGGATATAGTGAAATATTGTTTATGATGACAAATTGCCGAGAGGACAAAATAGTTTATTGTTGTTGTTGGTACAGAGCATTAATCTTTATTGCCGACGCCTGGCCGAATGCCAAAGTAAGTAACAAAAATGCAGAAGCAGGACAAATCCTCGGGAGTAGAGAAAGAAACAGTCAGCCAAGGATTGAAAGAAACCAGAAAATAGCATCAACTAATAATAGAGTGTCAACAAAGAAAAGCGAGAGAAAGATTAACAGAAAACCCACAAAGAGAAAAATAATAATTAAATTATGAAAAATATGTTTATTTTCAATTTTCTATTGTTTTTTGAGATTGTGGCATAAATTAAAAACTAAATGGAAATGAAAGCATTCTGAAAGTGCAAAACTGGAAATAGCAATTAAAACTAAAAATGTTTATAAGCTGCTTTAACGCTTTGTAGAAGTTTAGTAATATGTCAATTTGTAAACTGATGAAAGCGTTGATAAGGTAAACTGACACTAATGAATAAATAAAGTTACCTTTAAATTTATGACTTTTATTTGTGTTTAAGTTAATTTAAAACTTTTTTTTCGGCTGCAAACTAATCAACCAGTCAGCTTATTTTTCAATTGTTTAACTGCTATCCAAATCGAAAAGTCTCTTGTACAGCTTTATGCGATTTAGACAACAAATTAAACTGAAAATGAATATAATTGACTTTTGCATAGACATTCGATTTATGTTTTCACACCATAAACGAATAATGGCAATATATTGAATCATTGATAGGTCAAATGAAGACAAACGAATATGGAAAAAAAAGAAAGAAAGCGCAGATTTTAGGGGATTAACAATATTTCAACAAAAGATATCAAGATTCAATCTGTCAAGCATAAAGTTTAGAATTTTCATTCTCACTAAAGGTAATCTTTATAACTTTTGGCTAAGCTGTAGAAAACATTGAATATTTCTTGTATCCAACGTATAAAATCTATCAAAACGGACAATCTTCTTCTATATAACTAATCAAATTAGGGTCGCCCAATCAGGTTGGCTATTTGTAGGGAAATCAATGTCTAATTTGCCTTAACCTAATGGGCTGTGCTTGCTTGCTGCTTATGTTGAAGCAAATTTGACCCTTGGGGGGGTCACATCAGGAAGCTGCTTTGGCTTTAGCCATTAGCATAAATAATTCCGCCTGTTTGCTTATTACTATTATTGTTCTTATTATTATTATTATTGAATTCGCATTCAGCAAATTTCCACATAATAATAATAGGCAAAAACAAAACTCAACAACGAAAGTCTTGCAAAACAAATTGGAGCCGAGCAAAAGGCAAACAATTGGCAATATTTGTGTGGCCTCCGCTCCTTGCAGCTACTCTCTCTCTCTCTCTGCCCCATCCGAAAAAGAACAAATTTGCTATGCAAATGATGACAGACCAGGAACCAGTAAAGGGGACAGAGAGACAAGGAGTAGGAAGAGAAGACAGTGGAGGGGTAGGAGTTTAGGAGGAATTCGCTGAATGTTATTCTGGCGCAAACATGGGACATTGCTGGAATATGCAGCTGCTGTTGCCATTGCTGTGTGAACATGGCTAGCATTTTAGCCAAAAACTAGCCACGACCCCGAAACCCATCTCGTTTCACCCCTACCCCCTCTTGTCTTCCACAAACATTCGAACAACCGACCCCGCTAGCTCTTAATGCATAATTGAAGTTTTATGTCCGAAAGTTTTCCTGGCCTCTGAAAATACCCAAAATACATGCACATACATTAATATATATATGTATATATACACATACGCATACAAACATACGGCGGTGACAACAGAAATGTGTGGAAGAGAGAGGGTGAGCGGAGGGGAAAAACAAATATGCTAGCCAAAAATTAAAATGGAAATGTCTCTCGGTTATATCAACAGATTCCAGTTAAATGTGAGTGTTGTCTGGCCAAAGGCAACATAAACACACTTTAACCAAAGAACAAACATATTCTCAAATTGATAAGAGAAAGAGAGAGAGAGAGAGAGAGAGAGAAAAAAAGAAGAAGAGAAGTTTTAGCAACATATTTTTTACTTATATTTTAGAGTTTACCATAGGTATAACATTTCAGGTGATGACAGAAATGTCCAAAGATAAATTTAATTAAAGCCAATAAACTGATTTCTGATTTAACCCAAACTATGTGAATGTAATAGTGTAATAAATTTTGTTATGATATTTTACCTTTTATTTTTTGGGGAAACTCACTTTTGTGTTTTATTATGAGCTGTTCTCTGATAAACTATCTATCTATATACACCATCAGAAACTTTTTTGTTTCTTAATGTTTTTTTAGTTGAGAGAAATATTAAAATACTAATACTAATATCGGTTAATGCTGAAAAAATAGAGCTTCTTAAAATTTGATTATCTTAACAGTCCATTGATTAGTTTTAACTAAGGTAAAACACTAATTGGTTCAGGCACAAAGAACTATAGATTTTCTTTTTTTTTTTGCAAGTTTGGAAAGGAAGGAAATTTACTTAGTTTAGTACTAGTATATTAAGGGAGGTTTCTGAATATCTGTTTCAAATTATCCTACAGAACGAGAGGACTTCCATCAGCGAGGCAAGTCATGACCGACGAGCCGCCATTTTAGCACGCCCCCCTCAGCCCCTTTTTGGTTTTAAGATTCGAAAAAATTTGTGAATCAATAAAAAAGTATTACTAACAAGATACAAAAAGTTTCAACTCAATATCTATAATAGTTTCCCCAAAAAATTTTTTGAAAAAGACCTGTTTTTGAGATCCACAAACCAGAAATCCCCCTTAACTAACTTTGAAGTAATAAACCCAGCTAAGTCAATGGTGATATCAATATTACTTCTAAATACATATATTTAATAAATTTAAAATATTTAAACTTAACTCTTCCACTACTAAGTAAGTAGAAGCATTAATAATGCTTTGAATCCTTTAAACTTCTTAAATCCTATCTCTTCAAAGAATAAAGATCTTCTCATACATTGAGAAATGTAATAATATTTTCAATAAAACCTCCTAGTATGATTAATATTAATATGATCAATTTCAGAAGAGATTGTAATTGTACTGCTTTATCTGTGATATAGTCAATAAATTTAGTTGAAAGTCTTTATAACTGAAAAACAATCTTAATTAAGGTATTAAAACATTTTCTTAATCAGATTCCAAAAAGAATCTTCAACTTAATAAAGAGATATTTTGATTGACGAGTGGTATATCGATTGGACCGATCTGAAAGGCGACATAGCTGGGTAGTTGACTTTATTATTTATAGATTGAAGTAGCACTCCGAGCTATGCCAAAAATCCTTTCCTCTGGCAAATTCCCTGCACACCTATTTTGCCCATCAGCTGATTTTAGGATGCTGTAGATGCTTACTGCTCTTTCACATAACTAAGTCAGATGTACAGATAACAATAGATAATTGTGATTCATCATTAATGGAATTAAAAACATTTGTTTTCTAGTTTAAATGCATTCTACCTTATTGTCCAATTTTAAACAAAAGCATAACTGCACTTTAAATATATACAATAGAATGGAACAATACTTTTGAATTTACAAACATTTCGTGTGTTTTAATTTATAAAACATAAATGTAGCTTTTATTGTTTTATTACCGTTTTAAAATTAAAATAATTTAATATTTTAAATATTCATACAGAGCACATACTAACTCGGCTTCTTTTTTATCAGACAATGAAAATACATATCAGATATGCTTTTACACACGAACTCTTCAATGTGCAACGATGCGTATGAATGATAAAATTATGTAAAATATATACATATGTATGTGTGCGTATGTACGCACTTATACTATATAATAATATAATAAAAATAAAATGAAATTACGCGCTTGGTAAACTAAAAACCAAAGTTCATTAAACAAATGACAAAGCACAAAAATGAATGAATGATAATGCAGGATAAAAGAAAACCAAGAGGAGAAAGAAGAAAAAAAAAAAAAAATTCGCATGTAATGGTGATAATAAAATGCACGCACAATGCGAAGGGAATGCAATGAGTTTGACCTCAAAAAACACAAAATATAAAAGAGCAAAAACAGAGAGGGAGAAAAGGATGGAGCAAAAAAAGGACAGAGCACGAGTAAGAGCAAAGCTGGGTGTCACCATCCGGTTGGTCAATGCGGTCAACTTTGGTTATCTCGACTTATGCCAGCCTGTTGGAGAGCTGCTGGTGATTGTTCGCCCATTTGTATGCAACATTTTATTTATGAGCTTGACAATTTTATTATTGCATGCAGGCAATTGTCTCCCTCTCTCTCTCTCTCTCTCTCACACACACACACACATCCTTATGCACACTCTCAGCATTTCCCCTGCTGATTGCGCATTCAAGTGAACCCATTTTTTGAGGTTAGGAGACAAAAAACCGAGTCGTTCCCTTCTTTTGGCAACAGATCTCTTTCTCTCTCTCTCTTGCTCGCTCTCTAGTGATAACCACAAAATTGCATTGTGGTCACACACTCAAAGACCTAAACCCTTTTTGGCCGGCTTATACCTATTTTGCATACACACACACACACACACACTTTCCGTATGCACATGCATATGTGGGTGTGTTTATGTTTGTAGATATTTGGTAGAAGGGGGAAGAGGAAAAGGATTAAAAACATAACATCCGGATATGCAGCACCCATAAAGTAAGCTGCTTTTTTGCCTCTCTCTCTCTCCCTCTTGCACCCCCTTTTTCTTCCTTTTCTCCTGTCAAAATATTTTGAATTGAGCCCAAAATTTTCACACTTCTTCTCTTACGCATTTTGAGTTATGCTTCCTGTCCCTGACGGTTTTTCATATTTTATTTAAAAATCTTAAACAGACAAAAACATGTTAGCTGCTGCATTGTGTAAGAAGGTTTTTTGTTCCTTTGTCCTTGTTTCTTCTTAATTGGAAAATGTCTGCTTTTCTAGCCTTTTTTTTATGGACTTGGATGTGATTTGTAATTAATACTAAATATATTATCGATTTTATTTCATCCCATCGTTCCGAACATACAAAGCAAATGAACGCTTGGTAATTCAGTCACACATTGTGGTTGAAATTGTGTTTGTTTATTTTGTTTTTGTTGGTTGGTTGTTGGTTTTAGTTAGTTGGTGATTCAGATACACATTAAGCTTAGTGCCCCGGCACCGGCACCACCTCTTTCTATTCTATCGACCATATTCGTTTAGCATGGTGGAACGCAGTCCACTTTTATGAGCGTTTAAATTAGTGCGTTGCCATTGTGTATAGCTGTTATTGCCGCTTGGCTTACCTACCAACCCTTGTCCATGGATCTCCCACCCCCCCCTTTGGCCATGGTGTCCCTTTTCGTGCTTGGTGTCCACTTTCGTTGCTAAGATTGTTTTATGGCCCAAAGGCTAGTTGGAGTTTATTAGCCGCCAACATGCAGGTAGGTTAAGACTATTTCCCCCATTTTAACACACACACACACTCTAACGCAAACTTGCTCTGTTCACTGTGTGTGTGTGTGTGTATGGTGGGTGGGCGTGGTTCAATTTGTGGGTAATTAAAACTAGAACCGTTCGTCAATGTGGCGCCTTTCACATGGCAGAAATTCGAGTTTGGATTGGAGTTTGTAAGTATTTTCCCAAATCAAATGGTCTAACTGACAGCGTCTAATTAGTACTGCGCTTTGATTGAATTGAAAGACGGCTACAACAACACAAAAAAAATAGAAGTGTCCAATTGATTAATTGAGTTGAAATTTAATTAGAAGTTGAGTAAAAAGAAATCCATCGATTTCAATTGAAAATTTCTAGCAGGTGAGAACTAAGAATGAGCTTACATAAAACCAACTAAAGTTAAGCCAAAATTAATTCCAACTACTTGCCATAGAAAAAGTAAATTCTGCAATCTAATGACTCGATTCCTTCTACCTTTAAAGGGAAGAAATTTTTCAATTTGAAACTTACTAAAAAACAGTAACAAAGGGAAATGCAGTGATTCATTTATGAACTATTTTATTGTTCTACACTTGAAGCATTTCCTTCCTACAATAACTCGAGCTAAACAGACTTTCCCTATAACATTTCTTTCTCTCTCTATAAATGCATTTCTTACATTAAATTTCTACACTTTTATTTCATCTGGTTGCAATAATTTTCACATGTTGCTGCTTAATGGTTATTTCTCGTTAACATTTCTGTGGTGGAATAATGTTTTTCATTCAACAGATACATATACATAGATACAATTTTCTATTATTAAGCTTGGTCCAAGGCAAGGACATTTTGTTGTCATAATAATATCAAACCAAATGGCAGAAACTTGCAACAAAATGTCATTGTTCCAGACAACACAACTCGTTGTGCGGCGGATGCGGATGCATTAAACAGGCAAATGGTGGGGGGGCTAGGGGCGAATGAGTGAAATATAAAGTGAAAGAGATAGAGGGAGATAGAAGAGCTAGTCAGCCATTTTGCTTCATGTTTATCGTTACAAGCAACAATATTAAAACGGATGCACAAAATGCAACTGCAGCAACATCGAGCAATGCCTGCAACAGCCTCTTCACAATGAGCGCTAAAAATGTCAGTGACATTTCAACAACAACAGCAACAACAACGTTACCAGAAGAGACAAAATGTTGGCCATGTTGTTGCCATCAAAGTCAACGTCGTTGTTGTCTGGACGCCTTTTCCAGATAATTTGCAAAGAGAGACTTAGGTAGTAGAGCTGGCTCATGGTTTCTATTTAGTAGTCTATCTGTCTGTCTGACTATCTGTCTGGTTGCCTGCCTGATTAACTATCCAAGCGGCTTAGTTTTTGAGATGCCCACGTACGTAGATGGTTAGAGGAATGTAATAAAGAGAAAGAGAACACTGAGAAAAGACAACAATGTACAAAATAAATATTTAAAACAATTAAAACGGATAAATTAGTAGATAAAATATTCCTATATTATTTCTAATTAGTTTTGACTTTTGAAAATATCAAATGAAAGTTCTCTTGTTAATGGGAAGTTATTTTATTCTTGACGTCCTTCTTTTAAAAAAAAATAAAACCTGTAAATTTTAACCAAATCACCTTCTACCAACATATAAACGGTTTTGTTAATTCATGAAATTTATTTATGTTTTTTATCATATCAATAATTATAACTTGCTTAAAATTCCGAACTTCGATTAAAAATAGTGTGGCTGCATATTTTTCTTTTAAATATACCAACCACTTAAAAGATTAAGCATAGTTCTCTTAGGTAAAACAAACTAAGAAAACTTTCTAAGCTTCTTAACAAAGTCGTCTTCTATAGAGTAACCTATTTCATTAAAACTCCATTTAATTGCCTAAGTGGCAAGTAAACATTTAACGATTCACGTAGACTGAAAGAAGCATTCACAACCGCTATATTAAGGAATATATATATGACTTTAATACCCCTTTTCAATAGCTGCCCTAGGTAGTAGTAGAGCTTGTGTTTACACAAAGTATTTTAGAAACTCATTCAGTGAAAGTTTGAAACCCATTTTATTTGCTAAAAGAAAAATAAAAAGTAAGAAAGAAAAAGCATTATTAATGAAAGAGGAGGAGGAGGAGTAGGTAGAGGAAAAGAAGCCGCCAGGCAACAGGAAATTCCACTTCATTCGTAGCTCACACAAAACTATTGACAGCAATTGAGGCTAAAGTTAATACGCAGCTCAAATAGAAGTAGAACAGCATTGAAATGGAAATGCCTGCAATGATTTCTCATCAAAGAAACCCTAATGCGTTAGAGAGACCACTAAAAAGAGGGAGGCAGAGAGAGAGAGGCAGTTAATTAGCTATGCAAGAGGAAAATCAACCCACTACCCATCCCCTAGCACATGTTTCATTTCGGAAAAAGGTAACAACAACAAAACCAAAAAAAAACAAAGAAAAACAGTGAAAAGTGCAAAAAAAAGGAAGTTTATTATTATTTGCTACAGTTAACAGAAACCCGCATTGAGGATGTGGTACAACCTTTTGTCCCACCCCATCTAAGTCCCAACAACTCTGCTAACCTTGTTCAAAAAACAAAAGGCCACAATTTGTTGCTTTGTTTCTTTCTTTGCCCTGTTTCACCTTCTCTTACTCTCTCGCTCTCTCTCTCTCTCTCACTCTTGAGAAACAAAAAACGGTGAAGTTCTTTCTTTTCATACAGTGTTTTCTCCCCCTTTTCTTTTTTTCTGTTTCTGTTTTTGTTTTTGTTTTAATTTAAATGCAATGCACAAAAAGTGGGCGTGTTGGACACCCCATCCCTATGGAAGCAAACTGCTGAATGTGCACATGAGAAAAAGGAAAATAAACTAAAGCATACTTACGGGCGCTTAATGAAGGAAACGGCATAAAAGCTGACGTCTAAGTAGTTGAAGGAAGAAGGAAACACCAACAACAACAAAAGCAAAAAGGAGAATAAACAAGTGTTGGCAGAAATAGAAGGAACACAAGCGAAATACTGTGAGAATTGGCGGCAGTTTTATACATTTTTTCTTCTCTTTTTGCCAAAGAATTCTGATGAAAGAATAGAAACGTAATTTTTGTTGAATGTGTCGACAACGTCGCCGGTTTTTAAGCTTTTTAGTGGAGAGAGAGAGAGAGAGAGAGAGGTAGAAAGAAGATGAATGGCAAAAAGAAATGTTACTAATTTAGCATAAATAAGTACAACGAAATGAAAAATTAAATAAGACCTGACTGCAAAAATTTGTCATAGAAAATTTTATGAAATGAAAAATACTCAAAGGGAAATTTATTCCAAATTTAGAACATGCACAAAAAATAAAAATTGTGCGCTTAAGTTAATAAAAAATTGTGGAGATATTTTTATATTTCATGTACTTAACTTATACTTACTATATATTTATATTCAAAGCACAAGAAGAAAGATTACTTTTACTTAGTAGAAATTTTGACTGCGCAGGTAAATAGTAAATATGGTGTGTTTCCTCCTGTCGAGGACTACTGTTAGTTTTTTTCACAAAACTTTTTTTTAACTTCTTTTCTCTTCATATGAGTAGTAAGTAAGTAGTTGTTATTGGTAAAGTTTTCTATGTTATAGGTATTTTTTAGTCATATTTTAATCATAGTAACTTATAGCTTCAAAATTTAAATTTTATTTTAAATATTTCTCTTACAATCGCTCTAATTTCTTGTATCTACTAATTTTATATCATTAAAAAACGAAACGGAATAGGAAAAATTGAAAAAATGAAAAATTTCATCTTTACTCCAGGTGGGACTCGAACCCACAATCCTCGGCTTAGGAGGCCGATGCCTTTCCATTAGGCCACTGGAGCTTCAGCTACTAGTAAAGATAAAAGCACAGTTTAAGCTAGTTTAGATGATGATGGCCAAATAGGATGATTTGCAGTCTAAGAATTGGCAACAAAAAAGCAAATTATTGAATAACTTTTTAAGACATCAATAAGCAAATACATATAGTTAAACTATAATATAGTTAATGGATAATAATAATCAAAATGCAACATAACTTTTAAGCAAATTTCAGAGGGAATACTATTTCTTTCCCATCCTCTGGGGGAGGTTACACAAATGTAGCCACATTTTTTTTTTGTTCAGTTTCCGCTTGGCTAGATTTTTGTAATAAATTGTGTGTGTGTGTGTGTGTGGTTACTACTATCAAAATCCATATCGATTACACTAAAACAATTACATATTAGAAATGTGCCCTCAAGTTTGTTGACTTATGTTAAATATCAAATGACCTCACATATACCCCCTCCCCCATCTCAGTAAAGCTAAAGCAAACAAGACTGAAAACACCGCAACAACCTCAAGGCAAAACAAATGCTGCTATGCAAAACTATCAAAACGAAAGCAGCAAAGAAGAAAAAAAAACATAGAAAGAAAATCAATAGTGCACTAGCCTTTTGGTATATAAAAGTTGCCTTATATATATACACAGTTACCTTTCTATATATATAGATAGAGATATATATACATATACGATATGTACAACGTTGTTGTAGTCATTTAGCCGCAATTTCCAAGGTGATAAACTGCAGTTGGAAAAGTTTTGGGGCGTTATTTCAAGTCAGCTCACTCTTTCGCTCGACTGACTGACTTGTGTTCTTTTTCCCTTTTTTTTATCGCAAAAATAAACACGTCACGTCACTGCGTCACTTGCAGTTTGCCATAGACCCTGGAATTCAAATGTATGTATATATATATGTATGGAACATAGTATATAATGCAACATTTCAAGTGGGTGGACTTTTTCTGTTCCTTTTGGTTCTTATACATTTTTTGTTGGTTTTTTCGTCATTTTCTTTTCTTTTTTTTCTGTCTGGGCCAAGGCGCCATGCTTCATTGGCATTTTGGACGCAGGTAAATGTTCCGGGAGAGTCAAGGAAGCAAACAGTTGAAGTCGAGTGGGGGTCTGGCCACTATTACTCGTACTTACTGGCTATGCCACGTGCTATCCGGCATTTGCTTATGTAATTGCCTAGAAAACTGCTACAGACAAGATACGCTGGAAAGAACAAAAAATGGCCAAATAAATACAGGATATCAGGTTGAACAAGTTAATATGAAACAACACACTTGGAGCAATAAGCGCTCTCAGACATTTGAAATAATAAAGAAGTTCTCAATTGAAAGAGGGGTTAGTCTATCTAAGTATTAGTAAAAGTCGGCTTAACGCCTTAAACTAAAAGCTAAAGTGTAGAGTACAATTTTAATTTATTATTATTTTTTTTTCTTTTTGAGGGTTTAAAAACTTTGTAAAACTAAAAGTTTAAAAACAAATCGTTAAAAGCCCGTAAAGATTTCTATTTAGTGAAACTTTATTACCCTTTCTAAACTTGTATACTTTAATTAATTAAACCCAAGCTAACAAAACTAATTTATGTAACTTATCTTTCAACTTGTGTGGTTTAGCAATCGAAGCAAAATTAATTTAACCCCAAAGATTCCAATCATTTATGTTTGTCGTATCAACACTTTTGGTGTATTTTTTCTAACTAATTGTCATTAAATTTACTGTCCAAACAAATTATTTATGTTAGCTTACCTAAAAGATCATGATTCTTGCCTTAAGTTTAAGTTACTTAAGTAGCCATTTGCGATAGTTTAAATATTTTTAATAAACTTTCTTCTGTGCAATTATAAAAAGTGAGTTATATAGAGATTGGTATTTCTTTTTTTTTTCTGTACTAAAAGTCATTCAACTTTACTTTAGTACTGCAACAATTGCATTCTATCTTTTCCACTGGAGGTGTCATAAAAAAAGAACAGCAAAAAAATGCGCCAAACAAAATCCCCAAAAAAAAAAGAAAGGAAAGAAAACTTTTTTTGCCCCAAGTATTGTACACAATGTCTTGTGTCCATTCAAACTGCATACTTCTCGTTTTGAACTTCTTCTGCATCTTTCGTTTTGTCTGCTTTCTACGAAACATCTTGAGAAAGTTTAAGCTACTTTTTCGGTTGCCTACTTTTTGGCGTTGGTGTACATAAGTAAGTCTTATCTCAAGAGCCACGTACTTGGCACTATGAAAAAGTTTTCATTATTATCAGTGAAATAGTAACGTGTTTCTGCTACTTCCAAAAAAAAAAAAAAAAACAAAACACGACAGCTGCCCAAATAAAGCACGAAACAGCTGTTCCCATTCAAGCACAACTGTACACCATTTAAATTTCCATACAATGTTTAATATATAAAAGAAAAAGAAAATTATGTAATGATTTATTAACTAATTGTTTTCTTTCTTTCTGTTCTCCTTCTCTTTTCAGGTAAGTTTCCGCAAGTTAAGCAGACAAGTTGGCAAATTTGTCTGACTGCCGCCTCTTTTGCCAGTTGGCCATTAAAAAAAGCGCTCAAAAAGCTTCCTCGATGAATCATAGTCATGACACGGGCTCAAAGGAGAAGCAAAAAAAAAAAAAAGCCGCTCAACAACAGGCAAATCCATTAAAACAACTACTACAACTACGGCCACAAGAACAAGAACAACAGCAGCAGCAAATAGCGACAGCTGCTATGGCGCCCAGTTGTATGCAATGCCTTTTTTTTTGTTGCTTTTGCAGCTTTTAGTGCTATTTACTGGCATTTTTTTCTCGAGAGTGTTGTTCTTGTTGGTTTTGTTTTTCCACGTTTTCCTTCGTTTTTGGGTTCTACGCCTGCAGACTTTCGGCGACATTTTGTGCCGCCCAGCAACCGTTGAGGCCAATCAATGCCAAAAGTGCCCGAGACTAAGAGTCACGTACAAGACAAAGCTTACATATTTCGTAGGATTTGATGGAAAAAAAGAGCACTGTGTGGCATATAGCGTATGCTGCTGTAAATTGTGTACTCATGTGTGCGTGTTATTGGAACGACAACAACAATAACAACAAGTGCAATTCACTTGGGGCGTGGCATTTGAAAATGAAATGCGGTTTTGGATGAAGGAAACTTTAGCTGCCTTTTTTTCTTGTTCCACTCTTGTTGCTTCATCTTGGTCTTAACAGTTAGTCCTATCGAACGAACAATTGATGAATGCACTGCGAGAAATTGGGAAAGAAATGTTTGAAAGTAACAAAAGATAAAGAGATATAGAATGACAGAATGCTATGTCATTTTATCATTTATGAGTTTCTAAAAAACACGTAAAAATTACTATAAGCGCTTGAAGATATTAAAAGTAAACAGGATTTTCAATGATCTACCAAAGATGATGCACTGTTTGGGAGATTATTTATATCATTTCTTTTTTGGTAAAAGGACTGCACGTTAAGGCATAAACTTTTAGGTCGCAGAGCATTGTCTTAGGGTATTTTTTCTCTATTAGTTCCTATTGCTTAACCTTTTAACAGAATGGAAAACTATTTCCTATTGAATGGTTTATAAATCCTACCAAATATCTGTCCCTATGTTAACCTTCTTCTATGTGTCTAAGTTTCGTAGTTTGATCAAAATTAGTTTTGTAATTATACCAAGTTCTAAGAGCAGATTAAGTTTCAAATGAAAAGCAGTTACCGCAATTTCTACTAATGCTGATTACATTCTAATATTAGTTTTATATTATATGGCATAGCCAAAGCCGAAATCAGTCACAAAACTCAGAGACCAAACTCATTTGTATGACTCAGTTTGGGCAAAATTTCATAGGTAAAATTTCTGGCAAACACTCATAGAAAGCCAGACAAATAGATAATAACTTTCTTGGCTGACTAATCCACTCAACATCTATGCGGCAAATTCACTCGATAGTACATACCAATGGACTCTACTGAGTCATCAGCTGTTATTCCAAACTCAGCTGACTGCCCTCCCAACTTCCCAACTTCAACCCTCGAGCAAGAAATGGAAGCAATTAAGCCCTTTGGGAGCCAGAATAGACCGGGCAGACGACTGTCGCCGGGTCAGAACAAATGTAGCAACAACAACATGGAGTAGAAAAGCATTTGGCAAAAAAATTGGATAAAAACTATGCTGCACGACAAAAATTAAAAGTACATTTCGCTCAAACAACATGCAGCAGGCCAGGCCAGGCCCTAAGGCCCCCAAGGATCTGTCCCCTCTTTCACTATTCTTCCCTCTGCAAGTGTGTGTGTGTGTGAGTGTGTGTCAAAGTTTGCAATTTGTTTGCCGTTGGCAGATTTTTTTTTAGTCACTCAGTCATTCATTCACTCAGTTCAGTTGGTTAGCGAATTTCTGCGCGTCAACAGCTTTCCGTGTACGAAAAAAGAAAAAAAGAAAAAGGACATTTTTGTATCGAAATGGTGGCCATCAATTTGAATTTGAATTGTAAGTAAGCCGAACGAGACACTTATGTGACATTTAACGCCATCAGCTTCCAGCTACCGCTTGTTCCTACCGCTTGCTCCCCCGAAATGAGACCCTCGAGATGAAAAACTTTACCCTTAAAGTTGAATTCGTTCACTTTTCTTTCTCTCTCTGCCACTTAGTCTGCCCTTGACTTGATGTAAAATTTTCCGCCTGACATCCCCATTTTCACCGAATAAGTTTCGAAAAATTGTTTGTTAATTTCATTTTATACTGGATGGGTGGAAAAATTTGTTTGTTAATTGAACATACTTGTCGTCATCGTCGTTGCTGAGAAAGAGCCCAGCATACAAGAAGAGATGGTGTCAAAAAGTTACATGTGTCTAGGACGGACGACTATGCCGCCACACCCACCACACCACACCATACCAATTCTACCACCAACCCATCTCCATTATCATTTCTTTTACATATATAATTGAATTAAATGCAAATTAAAATGCTTTTATGAATATTAAATAACATTTACATACATACAAAAGGAGCTTTCTATAAATATTTCATCTTGTACATACAAACGTATTGCATACTTTCCGGCTGAGAGTGATAATTATTGCAAATGCTGCCATTTTTACTTATCCAAAAGTTTTTAATGCCCCAAATGGAAGTTTGAAGTAATTTTAAAAAAAAAAAAACAAAAACCCTCAGACACACACAGACACATCTTAAGGCAAAAGTCTAGTATTGCAAAAAGTTGTTTGCCTTCCATTTTGTGTTAGTTACTCTATAAAATAAAATGCATTTCTTTAATGGACTTTTGTTATTTTAATTTACACTTGAAATTGCAAAGTTTTGTTTCAAGTATGAATCAAAGAAGCCTACGCAAAGTTGAATATAAAATGGATTTAATTAAGAAAAGAACACTTTTTAAATTTATTTCATTTAAGATTAAATTCTTGCAAAAAGTTTCCACTTTTTAACCAATGTGTCTAATCGGCAAATAATTTGAATATTCATGCTGTAATCAATGTTGGAGGAACCTTTGCAAGTGCATTAGAAAGTACATCGTTTCTTAGTAATTTAAACTATAGTTAGTTAATATATATTAAAATTATAAATTGGCATGGACTTGCAAGTTAGTTTATAACATTTGCAGTTTAGAAAAAAGGTATTCAAAAGTAAATCAAGTCATTCATTGTCAATATGTATTGCTCCTAACCAATTCCAATTTTAATTGTTAACCAACTAGCAAAATCGGTTTTGTTTAAAGTTGCACATATTTTATCTCTTTCTATTGAACTTTTGGTTATATTAACAATTTAAAGCAAAGCAAAAACATTTTAACTTTAGTTTCATATTTGATATGGTTGTAATTAATTAACCATGGTTTGTGCCCTTTTTTTAGACCCTTTATTCACATTTTTATTCATTATATTACTTCTATGATATCGACACGAAATGCATTGGTATAGTCAGCCGATAAATAAAGAAAACCATTACAACTAAAGGGTAATTGTACTTCCCATAGGAGTTTAATTGTAGAACTAAGATTTTTTGGATTTGTATTACTTCACCAATCAGTACTTTAAATTTAGGATAAAAAAATGTATTACTAGCTGGAAGTAAATATAATCCTCAATTTTAGAATTGTTTCTTTAAAAAATGAAGATTAAATAAATAAAACATAAAGGAAGAAATGTTTTCTCTTTAAAATGAACTGCTGTAAATTTAGTTCAAGTTACCAAAGTTGCATTTTTCAAAATAAAAACATTTCTCCTACTGATCGTAATCTTTGAGGAATAAAAATCCCTTGATTTAAGGTTTACAGCTCGATAAATTTTCAACCAGTTACAAAAAAAAACAACCACAAAATGAAACCCAAACGAAAGCAAAAAAAAATGAAGCAAGCAAGTCGTCCTTGCCGACATTGAGTATACCCTGTACCAACTAGTTATATTAAATGAAATAGAATATCCTCAAAATCGCCATTAACTTCATGCAAAATTCACTTTAACATGCAGCAACAGCAAATGCATGCTGTCTCGCTCACTCTTGCCAGCCAATGTCGCCTCGGCAATTCAGTGCAAAACTCATATAGGTATATCTCCGATATTTATTGTCCGATTTCGACAAAATTTGGTCAGCTGGTCCAGTTTGGGTATATAATTAGGTGTGCCAAGTAAGAATATGATATCTTAAATACAGCTCTAGTAATACGTTTTCCCGATTTGCGGGGGCGGAAGTGGGCGTGGCAAAAATTTGAAACAAACTTGATCTGTCTACACACTAGACGGATCTACAAACCAAATTTGGTAGCTCTAGCTCTTATAGTCTCCGAGATCTAGGTGTTCATACAGACGGACGGACAGACGGACAGACGGACAGACGGACAGACGGACAGACGGACAGACGGACGGACAGACGGACATGGCTCAATCGACTCGGCTAGTGATGCTGATCAAGAATATATATACTTTATGGGGTCAGAAATGTATATTTCTGCCTGTTACATACATTTTAGCGACTTTAATATACCCTTTTACCCTATGGGTACAGGGTATAAAAAAGGAAATTTGCATAAAGCAGACAAAGTTATTAAATCCTTTAAGAGCCAACCTCTCATTATTTCTGTGTATGTGTAAACTCAAAAATCACAGAACATGACTTTATTTTGAATGCGATGTGTGCAAGTGTGTGCGTGTGTGTGTGAGTGAGTGTATGTTTGAGGGAAGGTCCTTTGACATTTTTGCAATGTCAGCAGACAAAACAACATACGCCCCTCAGCTCTTAATGCCCCACCCCTTTGTGGGGCAAATCGCTTCCTTTAACTGTCATAAGCAGTATTTTCGAGCCGTTTTCAAGAGGAGACCCTTTTGTGTATATGGAGTAAATTAATGTAAATCATATCGTTTCAATTAAAATCATTCGAGAATTAATAGGAAATTTTCAAAAGAAATAAAATAGACTGAGTGAATAAGGGTGCTACCATTCCTTCCCCCCTTCTCCACACACACACACACACCTCTGTGTGGCCTTCTTTATTGCATTTAGCACAAAATTGTTGGCCAGGATTTTTAATTAAAAGCGTGAAATGTCAACGGCTCTTGGGCGAAACCATATATATAAACCATAAAATGCAAGTTGGCAAAACTCTAGCAAAAAGCGCAAAAAAAAAAAACGCAAAATATTTTAATTGAGGTCAACTTTATATGTGAATGTGTGTATGGATGCATTTTACGCTGCTTTAAATTTGTATAATGATGCTTATTATGTTAATGAGAGTTTTTAGTTAGTTCTCCACGATGAAGGCATATGCGAGAAAGGAGTGAAGCAAACATCGGGGCACGGCATATATATATATATATATATATATATATATATATATATATATATATATATAGTGTTAACAAGACCCCCGGGGGTCCGAAATATCCACACAGACACTCACGAGAATGGTTCAAAGCTGCCTTTTTCTCACACTTTGTTGCATAACTTAAAACCCATTTACATAAAAGAAGGCGAAAGTTAATATATATGTATATCAACGTGTATAAATATGCAAAAAAAAAACATACAAAAAATTGTCCATTTTAACAATTGCTGAAATACGAGCCGGCTTTATTTCCACCCAGATAAAAGGCAGCCAAGTTATTTCAGTAATTACAACTAAAGTTTTCTTCTTTTTTTTTTTACTTAATCTGTAAATAAATCATTTTTGGCAAAAGAGGTCAGAGAACAGTAGTTAGGCTAGAGCCAGAGAAATAGTTTTTAATCCATTTTATTATATGGAATTATAACAAAGTTTTACAGAGTTGTGTAATCTTTGACATTAATAATAGGTTGAAATTATGCTCCGTTTTCTAAAGCCTTTTCAATCTTTGATATATATCAATTATTCAGAAAGGTATACAACCGGTTGAGATACTAACTTAGCTTTCTAATATTTCTAATTTCTAATATATCAATGCAATATCTGCAAAAATATTCCACTGTTAGATAAAGTGTTTCTCTCCGGCCTAAAAAATCTGCAATTATCAAATTTATCCAAAGTAAATCCAAATAAATTATTAAATTATTCAAAACATCGTCTGGAACATTTGTAATTTAAGAATCTTGGACTTCCTTAGATACATATTAGATATATTTATATATTATCAAAAGATTCCTTCTTCTTAACTAGATCTATTACGTTTGAGCCTCGCCTCGTTCATTTGAAAGCGATCCAATATACGTAAGCCAAACAACTTGGCTAGTAACAGAGTTTCCGCTGAAACGGCAAATTGTTATAACAGATTTTTATATAAACAATTTATTCTTTTCTTACCCCGCCCTATTCAAGTGTTTTAAGCCATCAAAATGTGAAACAGAAGAAAGGAAACCATTTGCTACTCTACAAATCTACAGATGAATATTCTTGGTCAAGACCACGTTTACTTATTGAGAAAGATTGATATAAAATAAGCCAATTTATTTCTTTCTTACTTGGGATAGAGTATTCCCGAGTCGTACTTTATACTCGATTGAATAATGTTTATTTTAATTGTGAAAACAAAGAGGATACCCTAGAAAGTAATACGAACACTGGACTTCTCTTTATAGCACTGCTGTTAACTTTATAAAGTGTTTCGTATTGTAAAAGCAGCTACAAAATTAATAACAAAATTTAACTTTTTATAATTTTCCATGGTTTTCCTGAAAAAAAAAAAAAAAAAATGTTGGCAGCTTAAAGTGAAATAGTAGCCCTAGCCTTTTCTAGAATTCATAATGTTAATAGACACGCTTTCGGAAATCAGTATAAAATCGACATCGGTAACGTCAACATCATATTTTTACCTCCAACTATTTTAACTGAAATAAAAAAATTAAAAAATACATCATCGTTTGGACGAAAGTTCTTTGCTTTAAAAAAAAAAAGACAAAGAAAGAAACAATATAAATAAAACGGGAAAAAACTTTATTGATTATTGGTTCGATAACTATCGAAAATCAACTCATTGTGGACTTTTTTTTTTTTTTTTTTGAGGACTGTCTCACTCCTGTGAGGCGACATTTTTTCTCTCCTTACTTACGGAGTTGCACTGTGTTCCTGTGAATTTTCACAAAAAGTGCAAATTGACATTTTAAGTAAGTTAAACAAGTTAAAATAAAACTTGTTAAAGGCAAGACAAAAGGCAATCGAGTATGGAAATGTTTAAAGAAAGTAAACAAATGCAAATGCATATCTACAAATTTGTCCTAGGCAAAGGCAATCTGTAAAAAATTTAGAAAATTCGATTTCCTTTTGTCAAGTCAAAAAAGAAAAACCAATTTGTATTATCCAAAAAAAAAAAAAAAAAATCTCATCAATCTTATGCCATCTAGTTAGATTGGACCTTCTCTTCTTCAATAATGCAACAACCACCGGAACGTCATTATGGTTATATTTGCCGCAATTGTAGGGCTGCCGATTTTCTAGGACGTCGCTATGCCTGTTGGATTTGTTTTGATTACCAAATCTGTGGCATTTGTTTTGATGCCAATCTATTTCCCCATTGGCCGCAACATAAATATTATCATCCACTAAAAGCGAATTACACACGAAGTGAATATCTTTTGTATTTTGGCAATGAGCCATATTCAGAAGATCATATACCCCAAAGCTATAAATGTGCCATTTGCGCAATTCATGGTTTTGGTAACTCTGACGAGTTATATACCCATTTGACTAGTTTTCATCCAGATCATCCGGATTATAATGACTATTCAGGAATACTATTACGACGACGTGCTCTTGAGGCAGCAGCTGCTAGTTATATAGTGCCACCAGTGAGAACTGGTTTACCTTGTTCCATACTCAATGGTCCATTTGCCGGGACACGAAATGTGGAAACTTCCACATCGGGCACTGGGGCAAATTCGATGGCATCGAGTGCAAATGGTGGTAGAACTGTTCCACGTATGCAACTTGAAGTCTTACGTCCCGAATTGAATACAGCTCGGCAATCTGGAAACGAAACGAATCCTGTGCTCTTCATCGATGCGGCTCTTAATCTAATTGAGGAATTGACTTTGCTGCAACCTGGAAACCCAAATTTCTTAAACCGTTCCTTTCACATCCTGATGGAGGCACGCGGGTTGCGAGGACGACTAATGCAATTGTCAAGTGAACAGCTTTTTGGTATGGAATTACAGGGTAATTGTCCTGAAACCATTTTACGCATTATTGACAGAGTAGTTGCTGCAAATTTTGCACGTCATCGTCTAAACAGTCGCCTACAGCCAAATCAATCTCATGTGGTTGTCCGCATACCCAGAGTACCTACTTTGAATCGCCGTCTTGGCATGTTACCGGGCTCAATGGCTGCATCCGCAGCCGTATCATTGGCCACAATTGAAAGGGTGCTTAACCGACCAATATCGTCATTAACAACTAGAGTCACATATAATCCGCCACGGAACAGGAGAAACCATAACAGTTTCTATAAATATACTCCCCAAACGGCTAGAAGGTCGACTCTTTTTAATTTACCAAAATCGGGCTCTCGTAATACGAATCGAGGCAATGAAAGGAAACTGAACGATCAGCCACTACTTTTACCTGTTTATGGTAAAGCTCTGCAGGCTGAAGCACATGGTGCATATGGTGCTGGAAAGCAATTGGAGGCCATACCAGAGCATTCATCCCTTAAAAAGGACATTCGATTCCTATGTTTAAAACTGGAAACAAGCGAAAATAATTCCCATTTATCGATAAAGAAATCAATCCAAAGCCACTTTATTGGAGCCATTTTATGTTCCATGCTGGCAGATGAGGAACTTTTTGAATGTCCCCATCCAATACTTCCGACCAAGAAGGATTTTGAAATTAAAATTGACAAAACTGCAACCAAAGCCGAAATGATTGATAAGCCAGTGGCAAATATTTCTGATATAGAAAAGGATCCAATGTATCGTTTCTTTAAGGGCCTAAACATTTATAAGCAAAATCTAATGATCGGATCATATCCAGCTACTCAAGATCTTGGAGAGACATTGAAACCATCGTCATCCCATTTACTGCCGCCTAACCATGGAGTCTTTAATGATAACCAAAACAATGCTCAATCAAATTATATCTACGATTCGGAAGATGATGAAGAGGAGGAGGATGCTGATGAAGACTACAATATTGGGATTGAGAGCAACACCAATCAAAATAATGCATCATTAAATTCCAATAATCAAAACGAATCTTTATATGAAGAAGACGATGAAGAAGACAATGATGGCGATGAAGAAGACGATGAAGAAGAAGGTGAAGAGGAGGACTATGAGGAAGATGCATCTGATTCGGAACTATCCGATGGTCAATTGGTTGAATCTCTTGGACACGCCTTTGATTATTAATTATTTTACATTTCAACCAAACGACTGCAATGTATTAATCAATTTGTGATAATATTAATTAAAACTTATGTATTTTATAATAAAACTTACATATTGTATAAATGTATCTCTCTGATACATAAAGTTCTCGTCTGATGCAATTAAATATATCGAACCCGCTTTGGAGATCAATGCTTTTAAACGAGTTTATATATGTTCATAAATTGGCATCTTATCCCAGGTATATACATATATCATTTGCTAGCCTATCCAAGAAACCTTTAATTAATAGGCAATGGGAATATGTGGTAAATGTTCAAATTATATATCTTTTTGGTTGACATATATACCAGATGATGAAATTAAGGGGTTATATCTACTTGTAATTTTCAAAAAAATTAAAATTTTTTTTGCATATATTGAATGAACATATATTTAAAAATATAGTGTAAAAATTTCACATCGATCCGGCAATTAGTTTCAAAGAAATTAGCTAATATGTGAAGACGCATACGCGCGTTTTAACTTAGATTTAACAGTTCTGTAAACTTTAACAGCGTTTTTCTCGAAACTATGTTTTCAAAGTCGGTGAGCAAGATTCCTTGGAATCGGCTCAACCGATTGTATTGAAATTTTCACACGATATTCTTAGATATTTTTACCAGGTAATGATCGAAGGAAAAAGGATTCTGAAAATTATTTCGATTTTTTAAGCAACTTCAAAGTCAAAAAATTTTCGAAAAAAACGATTTTTTTTTTTAAGAAGCCGCCATTTTGTTAAAAATTGAAATTTTGACTAATCCTTCGATCATTACCTGTATTCATCTCTTTACAAATCTTTTGAATTTTTGCAATTCGGATAATCAGGACCAGAGATATCCTGCTCACCGCAAGACACCATTTTTCGGAGGACCTCCAGGAGATGTCCTGTAGGAGTCACGCCTTCCCATATATTTTGTAAAACATAACGGATTCTCAAAGTTGATAAAATTTCCTATATGATCAAATATTTTCTATATTCCCTCAATAAACAGTATCGTCAGAAAAAATTTTCAAAAAAGCACGTTTTTTTGGGCTTGCAAGTAGATATAACCCCTTAATTCTGTCTAAATCTTCGAAAATACTTAAATCTATGTGAGAAATCTGTATGGATACATCCAAAATCTGCCACATAATGTAGTCTTTGATAGGGTCTTAGTTTCTGGAAACTTATCGGTTCCATTTTAAGTTCACAAATGAGATTTGTGGCAAATCAAAGGGCAACCAATAAACGTTTGTGTAAAAGAATTAATAAATGGTTTTAATATTTAAAGTTTTCTATTAACATTTGACATTAAAAAAGAGTAAAAAATTAACATGAAACAAGTATTTGTGAATAATAATTATTTTCGTTTTTAAAAGTGATTTTCCATTAACCAAATAATGTAAATAAGGGAAATGCAAAAATGTATTATCAGATTTCTTTTAAAGCAATACTTTTTGAATTGTTCAAATAAACATTTGAAAAAATGTATTATCTAGCAAATCTGGGCTGAAGTCGTATCAAGTCAATTGTTTAGATGATTACTCACTGAATTGCTTATTTTTTATAAGTTTCGTTTGTTATACTTTAAAAATATCTGCTCTTAGAAACAAACTTATTTACTCATGTCTTAAAAACTCCATTTTTTACTCTTAAGTGGAAGGGTATATTATTTAGTCGTGATTTTATAGAAAAATCTTTATTATACTATCATTTAAAATGTTCTTATCATATAAACTAATCCTGTTTTCTAAGCAAAACTCTGTAAAGTTGTTAGAGAAACAATTTCCTGAAATTTTATAAATTAAATCACTTTCCATACATTTTCATAATTTAACTATCAAATATTTTATTTAAGTTATTTCCAAATCAAGTTGTCCACACTTTAAAAGTCATTCTAATATATAAAATTACATTTTTATTAACTGGCTTTTAGTTCTGGTTTCATTCTTCGTTAAAGCAAAAAAAAAAAAACGGTCTAGAAACAAGATTTAATAAAAAAAAGCTTTTTTTTTTTAGTTTACTTTGGCTTTTATTATTTTCTTGGTATTATTCTAATGGCATCATTAGACAATAGTTTTCAAGAATATGACGATGAAACGGATATGGGGTTAATGTACGAATGTAGAGTTTTTGGTCAGGAGAATATTTTCAACGGCAGTAATTTGGATATCATCAAGAATAACTCAAATCATAAACACAAGTATTATAATCCCATGAAGGCTACTTACAATAATAAACACATTTAAAGCCTTTCATTAGCAATGTGGGTGAAGTTCCAGAAAGTTTCAAGTGTAAAATGGATTTAAATTCGAAAGAGTTGCAAGTGCATGTCCTGGACAAACATAATGTGCACTCTGATGCTAATGATCTAATGGATATATTGAAGAGAATGAATAAAGTAAATGTGGAACAAGACAACGCCAACGGATCTGGTGCTGGAAACAAGTGTAAGTTGTTGTTGCTGCTTGCCTAATGGACCAGGTTAAAACATCAAGGAATACTTCTTTTTCCTTTTCTTTCACACCAAAAGCCACTTTAGTAAATTGCTTAACAGAAAGAAAGAGAAATGGCGAAAGAATGCTTTTAAAAAGGGTTGCAAAAAAATCTGCAAGTAAAATGAGATTCCAACATCATCTTGATGGCACTTTTCTTCTTTTACTATCACAAATTTCATTCGCCGTATCGAGACGCCTCATTTAGTAGACTCCCCAAAAAAAAAACAAAATAAAAGTGAAAGCTTTCTTCTATGATTGACACTCACTAATAAGGGCAAATTATGTGTCAACAGCATTCAGAATCATCAAACATCATAAACTTTGCCGCAGTCCCCCGTGTCTCTCTTTCTCGCTTCTTTCAACGACAACAAAAACTCATCCACACAGACATCCGACACCTTTTTGATAAGGTGTTTTTCTTGGGACGACTGTGTGGTCTATCTTACTCTCATATTTACTCATTTCCTGACAAAAATTTCTGTCTTCATACCCTGTAAAGGACAAGTAGAAGGGTATATAAGGACTTGCATAAATGAAAGTATTTACTTGATTATAAAAAATTAGATTATTTTTAGTCAAGAGTAGCAGAGTCATTGGAAACTACAAAAATTTTGTAGTTTTACTAAGTTTACTAAATAAGATAGTTCGCCTTTTTAAACCCCTAGATGGCGCCAGTGTGTTAATTTAGCTATTTGTTGGATATTATTATTTTAAAAAAAAATTTTATATACCTATGACATTTTTTATAACACTTTACTTTCATTTACTCTTTGCAATGATATTTACGTTTTGTTACGACACTCCAGGGTATAGCCGAGTCGACTATCCTTGTCTTGCAAAAATTTTGTGGTTTGTTTTTGTTTTGACAAATAATTTTCCACTTCATTTGAGTGACTTTGGTTATGCTTGGGTCAGCTTTCAGATCTATTCAGCAGGGTGGTATGTACTAGGACTATTTCTATCATATTGCTTGCCTTTGCAATTTCTATTTGAACTTGTCATTGTTAATGTAATCTGATATTGTTTAATATGAATAGGATATTAACTAGCTTTGAGCATGAATGGTTCAAGGGATTTTGTTTTTGGCTAAAAACTATACTTGAATAAAAGCAGCTCATTGAGGTGAACCGGCTCACTCGTTCTTTTTTTCGAAATGAGCCAACTCATTCATATGGCTCACTGGCTCACTTGCAAAATGAGCTAGTGTGCCAAAATGAGCTAGAGATCTAAACTGAGCTAGTGACACAAACTGAGCTAGTGAGCCAAAATAAGCTAGTAAGTCAAACTGAGCTAGTGAGCCAAAATGAGCTGGTGAGCCAAACTGAGCCATATTGAATGAACAAGCTCAGTGGCTCAGTTCAGTGAGCCATTCATTTTGGCTCACTCACTCATGAGCTACCCAAGTATACTAAAAACTATGTTCAAATTTTATTAGTTCTACACATTGGACACGTATTTTAAGCTAACGAGAATAGAAAATTATGAACATTATAGATAACTATACTTCTTAATTCTACTCTTAACAAAAACTTAATTTACTGTTCCGTTTTAGTCGTCAATCTTTCATTATTTTCTTTTACATATATTATCTTAATTTCTTAAAGGAAGTTTTTGGAATAAAATTCCTAGGCAAACTCTAATGGTAGTTGGTTTATTTTGGTTCACTTTTTCAAAAAATTAGAACTGCATTTAAAAGTGGCGTAAGAGATTAACAAGTTAGTGTATGTTTAATTCTACTTTCCGATTTGTGTGTGTTTTTTTTTTTAATTTTTTAAAATAGATTTCCAATAAAATTTATTTGGCTTTATAAAATTGAAACAAATATTTAAAGTACAAACTTTTGTTTTTTTTTCATTTTTATATCAATTACAAAATGTTTGTTGTATATAATTTCCATACGGAAAAGTGTTTTACTTATTTTTTCAACTTGTTTAAATATTTTCAACCTGTTGTACCTACAAAAATGTGTTTTTTTTTTGTTTGCCAGAAGTGTATATAAATGCATTTTCCACTACATTTAATTTTAATAATTGTTCGGGGAATGTGGCACCATTCTGTCAGAGATAAATATAAAGAAAACAAAGAAACTTCCACTACACCTCCTCTTACCACTTCTTCTCTATAAAAATGTGCCAGGAGTCTGCAACAGCACTCCACAAAAAAAAAAAAACAAAAACATTGTGTGAAAAAGTGCAACAAGGCGTGACCATTAATCAAAAAGCGCTTAAAAGAGATGCAACTGCAACTGAGGCCAAAAAAGCAGACAAACACAGAATATGAGCATGCAGGCGCAGAAGTTAATGTATTGAAAATACTTTTAAAAGCTTCTTTATCCCCAAACTCCTCTCCACCTCTCTTGCTCTTCTCATTGTTGCTTGAGTTTGGGTAATTATTATATATATGTATATACAGATGCCTGTATATATCACTATGTTGACTTTTCTGCAAAAATCAACATATTAAATTATACATATGTGGCTTTTTTTTTTTGCCAAAGTGAATGGCAAGTGCAAAAATGACGTCACCTTGTGGCTTGGGGGTGGTTGGGTGGCCTTAAGGGTGACTAAAGAGGGTAACTGTACATATACAACTACCCCCAAAATGCATAAATATTGAATTACTTACACTAAAACGGACCCTTGTGCTCTTTTTTCGTTTTTTTGCAGCCACTGAGATCCGTTGCCAGGAGAAGTCCCGTGGTGGTCTTAGCTATGAGGTCATATTGGCCGAACCGGCACCCAATGTGCCAGCACCCAAGCGACCCGTCACCCCTGGCAAAAATGTCAGTGTGGAGGAGATTGAGCAAAAACTAAAGGCAGCCGAAGAGCGTCGTGTTGTAAGTATTCTGTGGACATCATCCCCACTAATCACTACAGCGTATCGTATAATGCAAATAATCTTCTACCCTTTTGTTTCTATTTGTATCTTTTTGCAGTCATTGGAGGCCAAGAAAATGGCCGAGATCTCCACTAAGCTGGCTAAGGTTGAGGAGGCTACACGTAAGAAGGATGAGATCACCAATGAGTTTATCACTCAGACCAAGGAGCAATTGGAATCGAAAATGGAACTGCATGTAGAGAAGCGTGAGGCCATCATAAGTGACATGAAGGAGAAGCTAAAGGTTAACAACAACAACAACAACAACCTCAACATCATACATATTCATTTATATATCTGATAAATATGTATTATATATATTATATATAGATCCATGCCCAGGAGATTGAGAAAACGCGTGAGACATTGGAGCAACAAAAGGCCAATGAGCAGAAGGCAATTGAAGAGAAATTAAAGATCGCTCAGTCATTGCGCGATGAAAATATCAAGAAAATGTTGGATCGCCTTAAGGAGCATGTAAGTCATTCATTAAAAGGATCTTTTATATATTGGTTTAGCATGATTTTAGTAGATTGTCTTAATGTTGTATACTGAGCTGATTTTGTAGTATGTTGTATTTTATCTATTTTAACTTACAACTAATAAGAAAAGAACTAATACAAAGTATTTAAACGATTTTTAAAACTAAACTAAAAGAACGAAAAATATTCAAAACAAAAAATGCACATTTAACATTTCTTTTCTTTAAAGTCACAAAAATATTTAAATTATATCATTTGATTTATTAAATTCTTTTCAAATTATATCAATTCCATCAATTATCTGTGTAGAGATTTAAACTTACTAAGAAACGGAAGTCAAAGAAATGGAAGTCAAATAGAAGTTTAATGCAAATTAAATTGTGTAATACGATGATAAATTTTTAATAACCTGATGTCCGAATATTTTTAAATACTCTTTCGGCGAACAATTTGTCATCTGTTTCCTTTCTTATGTAATAATTATGCACATTTGTTTTTTTTTTCTCCATATTTTAACAATTTGAAAGAAGAAAGTCCTCTTTTGGTTTTCTTTCGTTTCTTAAACTTGAAATAAATTATTTTGAAATCATTTTGAATGGTTCTTACTTCTTTTATATATTATTATTATTAAAATCATTTTTGATTAAAGGAAAATATTTTGTTTCTATGGCCAACAAATGCAGAATTCAGTCAAATTCTCATCAAAACTTCAATCTCTGTATTTGGAGAAAAAGCATTATAATAATGTATTATTATTTATATATTCAGAATCTAATTTCAAGGGTTCAAAAAAAGATGTAACCACAAAACGCAGCAAAGAATGTTTTTTTTTATATACCGAATTAATTAACTATTTCGGATAAATCTTTTAATATAAAGCCAATGCAACATTTTAAAACTAAAATGAATTTTTATTACCAACACGATGATTTCTTTTTAATTCGCACCAAATCAAAACGACTTTGCTACACACTTTCATTAACATTTTTTTAAATTTTTTTGCTTTTTTTCTTAATTTAAATCGTTGTAATTACTATATCTGTGTGTGTGCGTGTGTGTGCATTTTTGTATATATAATTTTTATTTTTCATTTATATTTTTTTTCTCTTCATATCTCTCTCTTCCTTTTCTCATTTATAGAACACAATCAAAATTGCCGAAATCAAAACGCAGAATGATCAATTGGAAAGTCAAAAACTCGAGGAGAAAGCGCGCATTATTGAAAACAAATTGTACACCGCCGAGCAGAATCGTGAAAAGGAATTGCAAAAGAAAATTGAGAAAGTTCAAAAACTTGTACGTGTTCTTTTTTTACAATTTTATGTTTAGTTTTTTATATGACTTTGCATATTTTATACTGTGAGTTAGAAGAGATAAAGAAATGATAGCTTCTTTTGGTTTAGGTTTAAAATTAAGTTTTACCGATTTTTCAAAATTTTTCCGCTGGTTACAGAATTTATTTCATAAAACTTAACTTCAATTAGATATTTTCATTTGACATTTGACTATTTGTAGTCTCAAATCTCAATTGTGTTTATATTTCATAAAGTATTTTTGTTTGGCCTCCTTTTTTGTTTCTTAAAGTAAATAAATTTATAATCGCTAGTCTACTCTATATATACATTATGTCATTATTGAAGTCAAATCCAAATCGTTAAAAGAAGTTGTTAAAATTTCAAATTTTTCAATAGGAAATTATTTTGAGTTTACCATTATTAGATTTAAAGTATATATATATAACTTATATAAAACTTACTCTATATATACAATAGATTTAGGAGTTATTTCTGTAATTTGTAAAATTAATGCTATTTATCGGTTGTATATGAAATACATCAATACATTTATTATAGATATATAGTAGAACTACCAATTAATGATCAAAGTTAAAACAATCCCAAAAGTTGTTATATGTTAGTTTAATGATATATCAATTTTGCATTATTATTTGTTAATTGAAAATATTTTCTACCGATTTTGCAGGAACGTCGTGCTGAGCTGGTGCGTCAGAACAAGGCCCAGGCCCAGGATATTGATGGTCAGCAGAATGCCATTGCCTCTTCTGGTTAAGTTTAGCAGCTTGGGGAAAAGCAACAACAAAGTAATGGCGTAGAGCGTCAAAACAGAATGAGGGAGACACAACAACAAGAACAACAACAGCTTACAGAAAAACAACACTGCATACGACAACAACAACAACAACAACAAAAGAACAGCAAAAAAACAACAGATTTAAGTAAAAAGACAAAACAAAAACGAAAAGCAAAACTCTTTAAAATAGCAAAAACAAAATTTGCTTCAGAAATAAAAATTTCAAGTATTATAAACAAATGGAAAATCTCAAGACACGATAAAAAACAATTCTCTTCTAAGCAAAGCTGGAAACAACAACAACTACAAACATTTAATCATCACAACAACAAAAAAAAGCATCAAATACTTTAATATTAAAAAAAAAAAAACACAAAAGATAAGAAACGAAAATACTATACGAAAAATTACACTTGCAAATTAATACAAAATACATTTGGTAAAAAACAAACAATTTCAAAAATGGATTAAAAATATCTACAAGAAAAAAAAAAAAAACTAAGCAGCAACAAGAAAAAAGTTCTGAATTATTATAATTATAATTATTTATCTTTTAATTTGTCAATTTTTTAAAACTTTGTACGTAAAATATTCTTGAACTTTTTTTTGTTTATTTTTCAATGTATTTTGATAGTTTGCAAAGGATATAAAAATTGTTGTTTCTTTGCTTTGTTATCACTACATCTACACACACACACACACACACTTAACACACACAAACCGAAAAATCAAATATTTATATATATATATGTATGATTTAACATTAATTATAATTTATTAACAAAAAAACAAAACAAAAAAGATGGAAAGAAAAATCGAAAAGTAACAATTAATTTTTTTAAATCTATAAGTTCGCATTTTCTATCTATAAATGTCAAACAGAAAAATATTTAAGAAATGCTTATATATAAAAATACAAAAAACAAACAAAAAAAAATCAATAAAAATTACAAAAAACTAAAAATAAATACAATATACACTTTTTTTTGTGTTTCATTTGTTTTTGCCCAACATTTAACACACAGATATATACACAACATACACACACCATTTAGGCATTAATATAAACAAAACGATATATATTAAAAAAAATATATATAATAAAATAAAAAATAAATGCATATTTTGTCTAACGTCAAGTTATATTTAGAAAAAGAAAAGCAAAAAGAAGGCAGATGAGAGCAGCAGGGTTAAAACGAAATTTACGGGGAGTGTTACGCGGATTTCACACCTTATCAAAATAAAATAAAAAAAAGAAAAACAAAATTTAAAGAAATATGAGAAAATATGAAAATATTTAGGCAAATTTTTTGTTTGCAGCAGCTGCGAATTTTTTCTCATTTTCTCCACCATACGCTAAAAACAAAAATGGCAGAAATTTAGCTTAATTATAAATTCATAAAATTTCAATTGCCCGTTATAAATGTGTATTTCGTGTAATGAAACATATAAGAAAAATCTATGGCTACTATCAATAAATTATATATACCTATATATACAGCAATAGCAACAACCAAGAACAACTACACACGCACACCCAAGATACAGGACAGGAGCAAAACTATTTAAAAAACATATATTCAAACCCAACATCAATACAATTGATAAAACACCAAACGCTTCGATATTTACTCAAATTTATGGATATAAATATATATATATATATACATACATATATATGGAATATATTTAATTAAATGTATAATCTCAAACACACCAATATCAATATTCAATTGTCATAGCAGAAAACAACTTGACTCCTTTTTTGTATGGAATGAAAAGCGATTTCCCATAGACGATGGCAGTTACATTTTTTCAATAAATGTTCTCTAAATAAATTTAAAAGAAAGAAAAAATAAAACAAAAATAAAAAGCAAAATTGCTAAAACCAAAACGAACAAAAAACTATAACTGAAATGTTTTTCTAGGTTCCCGCATAACTTTAAATCTAAGTTTACATAAGCAAACAAACGAGAAACCTAATAAAACAAATGGATAAGCGAATAAAAATATTTAAAATAATGAATGTATAATATAACGTGCATAATTAAAAATAAATAAAATGGAAAATTTATAATTGGTAAAAATGAAAGTTTTTTTCATTCGATTGGTAATGGTTATTTGACAATTTTGGATTTTGATCTTTCATAGCTCTTTTTAAATTCCGCGGCTTTATGGGAAGTTCAATTGTAGCGCCCCCTGTCGACAATTGTATGTACTTTTGCCTATCGATATACACGTAGAGTTGCCAGAACTATAAACTGCAAATAAGCAAGATGCAGCTATCGGTTCTTACCTAAAATAATCGATAGTCCTCTATCAGTGTGTGGGCGTTAATGTGAATCATATTAAATAAAAATTGCATTAAAAACAGAATTTTACTGCTTTTATAAATAATGGCAGCGACACTTAAACCATATTTGACGGCTGTACGTCATTCACTGACAGCTGCCATGTGCCTACAGGACTTTCCCTCCCAAGTGAGTAAAAATGAAATCAGCGCAAAGAATTCATAAAGAAACTCAAAGAGCAATGGCACCGATAACGTGACGTCACAAGTGTTGCAACACAGTACACACTATCAACATTTGTGTTGCCTTTATCTTTATTAGATTATGATTCATTACTTTCCATTTCTAAGGTGGTCGAACGGCACAACAAGCCCGAAGTAGAGATCTGCTCCAGCAAGGAACTAGTCCTCACTCCCATTGTTGTCTCGAGAAACGAAAGAGAAAAAGTCCTCATTGAACCATCGATCAACTCTGTTCGTGTTAGCATCGCTGTCAAGCAGGCGGATGAGATTGAAAAGATTCTATGCCACAAATTCACCCGATTCATGATGCGCCGAGCGGAATCTTTCATCATTTTGCGCCGGAAACCCATTGAGGGCTACGATATCAGCTTTCTTATTACAAATTTCCATACTGAACAAATGTACAAACATAAACTGGTTGATTTTGTTATCAGTTTTATGGAGGAGATCGACAAGGAGATTAGCGAAATGAAATTGGCCGTAAATGCAAGAGCTAGAACTTGTGCCGAAGAGTTCCTCAAGCGGTTCTAAAAGTAAGGTAAGAAAATGAATCAATATTCAACGAATTTTCTTTTCTTATTCTTATTATTCAACTTGTTTTGCAGATGATGATTGGCTTAGAGATTCCATAAGTAAAAGTATTTACAAAAAAAAAAAAAAAAGAATAATTGTTTCCAGAATAAAGACTTTTGTATTAATATAATTTAAACAAAATTGTTTGAAAACATTTGGTAAGAAAAGTAACAACTGCAAAGTGGATAAAAGATTCACAATTGGGCTTAGTGCTAAAGCACTTGGTAACCTTTCCTACACCGCCTCCAAGAAAAATTACTTCTGGCCTCATACCTTCTAGGATGCAATTTATCCCACAGTTCTGCTCGTCAAATGAAAGTTAAGTTAACTTATTGGAATACTTTTTAAATGTTGGGTATTTTAATATTTCTTTGAAATAGTGCATCAGTTTCAAGAAAAATATTGTTGCAGAGAGACGAAATACTGTACATAAAGTAAACATTTTTGAGATGTTTGATTGTACATATATTAGCAAAATATATTCATATTTTTTATCATAAATAGACCGATTAGCTTGCATTTAAATTAGATTCCATTAAAAATCCAGAGGATCCTTTCGGTCCCATTAAAGCACGATCAAATTTAATGCTAATTAGTATACAACATAATTTAAAAAGGATTTCTTTTTTATTCGATTGAGAGCAATAAAAAGTTTAAGTTTGCAAAGACATTTTTAAATATATAACTAATATTAAATCAAAAAGTTTATTATAAATACGTTTTCATCCCAATGAGGTATGTATTTGGCTTATAAAAACTGTAGGAATATTTTTTTACATTTATAAAGATTTTTAAAAATCTTTATCAACTTCATTATTTCTTTTACATTTTACAAAATCAAATCTTTTATTCATAGATGTTTTGTATCCATTGTGAGCTATTCATTATTTGGACCACACCAAAGCAGTAATACAGAATTCTCATATTCCACCTCCTGCGGTGTTTCTTTCGATTCTTTTCCTCCTCCCTCACCATCTGCCTGACTAAGGAGTGTTTCGTTTTCATGGCCATCATTATCAATGAAATGATATTGCCCCGAACTAGATGCCAGAATGGGTAAACTGGGATGAAAGCTAACACCATTGCAGCAATCATCATGCAAGGGCATAGATAAAGGTTTCTGCACATTCTTATCCGATAGATCCCAGAGATTTAAAACTCCGCTTGTATCTCCACTAGCCAACCAAGATTGGTTTCCACACAAATCAAATTGTATGCGTTGATTTGTATTCACTTGACGTTCGAATTCGCGCAAAGGTTTGTTATAGTTTCGCATATCCCAATGGAGTAGTTTGGGACATTTGCGGGCACCACTATACAGATGCCAATCATTGGAACCTCCAGGGGCATATTTTAATTGGGTAATGCCTGCCTTGTGGCCCCCCAATGTGAAGAGAGGTCCTTGCTTGGGACTACAGCGTAGATCAAAATGCTGGATATAACCATGCCAATTGCCGCAAGTTAATGTATTCCTATGATCGGTAGTCTGGGCGATGCAAGATATAGCGAATTTCACTGGATATTTGTCATAAGTCCGACCAGGTCTGAAATAAATGAATGAATTTATGTTTTCTTGAGTCAATCAAAGATATAAAAGTTGGTTATCCAACCTGCTAGTATCAAAGATCTTAATGGAACGTTTATAGCCAGCATAAATTTTGTCGGCATCATGGGAGAAGGCTAAAGAAATAGCTGGCACCACCTCATCTACTTCATCGTAGCCAACATAGCTGCAGCGTAGACTTCCATCGAAGGCATCCCACATGTGGATGGGCTCATGTTGACGAGTTGCTAGCCAGCTAAAGAATAATTACAATTCTAGTCATAGAATCAGTTAACGTCAAGTTAGTGCCACTCACCAGCAAGTTTCCGGTTGTTGGCTATTCATTTGTGGATACCAAACGCAATCGTAAACTGTTCCACCTTCAGGTATATGGACAGCAGATTGCATTTTACTAAGATTTCGTTCAGGAGTTACACTCAGTGCTCCATACAAATCTGTGGGCAATTCCATTACATGCATGCCATCCCGATGAACGGGCACTAGCAAACATGTGCCATCTGGTGACCAATAGCAACCTTTGGTATAATGTTGTTCACGCATTGATGAGCTCCAGCATCGGCGTCCCAATTCGATAAGATTCTCTTTAAAATACTCTAATTCTTTTACTACATCCTCGTCCTTAATTGTGTCAGAGGTTTCTGCAATTTCCTTTTTCTTTTCAAAAGTATCAGTTGGCACATCTAAGGTATCATCGATGCTAATAATACGTTCACTCTCCTCCAGTGTTGTCTCCTCTTCCATAGTAATGTCGCTCTCCAGGCGTCCGTTTTTTTCCACCTCATTTAAGGACACTTCCTTCAGTACACTCCGAGTGGAGCGATTTTGCGTAGAACCTTGGTAATTTTTTATTTTAAGACGCTCTGTTTCTGTCAAACTAAAACTAAGATTTGACAGGGCAAGGGATTCCTTTTCAGATGCAACATCCTCCGCCGGTTCACCAATCAGAGATATTTCCATACTGCTGTTCATGCTTAAATTCTGATTGAGCAGCGAAGCTGTAGATGGATCCTCATCTATGCTCCCACTGTGATTGATTGCAACCGCTATAAAAGGAGGGAGGAATTGTTATTAAACTACAAATACATGTTAATTTACTTACAATCTTCCATTTAAACAATTACCGGCATACCAATTAAAATTCACCACTGAGTTGCCGTCCGAGTGTTGATAAATTCGCACACTTTACTGATAAGTGTTGGTAAACGTAGGATACATTTAAAATAAATAGCGGCGGATTTCCCGCTATTGAGCAATGCGTCAAATAAAACAAGAGACAGTTTAATTTGAATAAGTTGATGTCGACTTTGAGAAACTTTGGGTTTATGGTCAATCTCTTACTACAGACGATACTCAATTCGGCAGGGAAAATAAGACAAAGAGGACATATTTGACATGCAGATCAATAATGTTAATTTGAATGGTTTTGGATTTATTATTAGTAGATTTTATTTAGTTACTACAACAGTATTACATAGCTGCAGGTCAAGATATTTCAATTATTTCTATATTAATCGTCGTTAATGCATAAACATTTAAAGTATATCCCTACGACATTTTCTCAATTGCTTCCGTAAAAGTAAGGCATCAATTTCGGCCTGTTTATTTAGTTCCTCCTCTTCGATAAGACGTCGGATTTCCTCAGCTTCTTCGTTTGCCCTCAGGGATATTTCATGCACTACAGACAAATGATTTAAAATTCCTTTACGCATTAAATATTGGTAGTTCATTGAGACAGTATATTTAATATCTGTTGCAATAATCTGACTAAGTTCCACCCAATGAACATACATCCAATTTTCATTACGCAAATCTTTTACACTATTATAGAGTGGGATAAATTCATCGACTTTTCTAAGAAATACATTAGCCACCTCCATTATTTCCGCTTTTTCAATGAAATTGTTCAGTGATTCGACCAGATCATTACGAATTTGCATTAACTGATGCCAGACTTCATCCAAATCGATTTGCGCTATAGGATTACCCAAAGTGGCCTCCTCCAATTTATGGAAATTGGCACAAGCATACCAAAGTTGTTTGTATGGAGAAAAGCTGGCTATAATACTTTCAAGAAAGTTTGTTGAAAGTGGCTCCAATTCAAACAATTCCTGTCTATATTCCAGAGTGCATGCAATTTTTTGTAATTCTTTAATCAGAGCCCAAGTTTTCTTTATATCCACCGATGTCTCCTGTGCTCGTTCGGCGTTAAATACCAAAGAGTAGGCATGCACCTCATCATTGAGGGATTCGAGACGCTCTTCAAAACCTTGGCATTCGCTTGCATGTTGTCGCAAAAACTCTTCAATATCAAATTTTTGCTCTTCCTTGAGTGTAGATAAACGTACCGTTATCTGATGTGGCCAGGCAAAGGCATTCCATTTCATGGCAAATTGAAAATCGGTTAGATTATAGAAGAAACTATCTAACAGATCATATTCCAACCACATGATTTGTATATCAGCACGTAATTGCTCTACCAAATCGGGAACTGTTATGGCAAAATCACGAATCTCATACAAATGCTCAATACTAATGGGTCGTTCGGCAATTTTCCGATGAACTTCCAAACAGCGATCGAGTATCTGATCATTAGTCTCGTACATACGATCCACATAGTATTCGAAAATGCGTCGCACAATTTCAATATGTTTCTTGATCATTAGCTGCTTCATCGTATCCACATTGATGTAGAAGGGACCGATGGTAATGTAAGCTGGTAAAATATTTCGTAATTCCTCCTTCTGTCGCTTGTGTTCCAGTATATCAGCCTTGACCTGGGATGAGGGTTTCTTCGCGGCTGCATAATCTGCCATATATTTGTTCACAGGCAACAGATAGAAATCAATGAATCTCTCATAGAGACGAGCATAGGCTCTTAAAGGTAGAACAGCCTTTGCATAACAACGATGAATTAAAGTATCTTGACTCAAATAACGATCCTCAATTAGCTCCACTGTTAGTACAAATAAATTTGGTGCAAATTTTAAGCATGTCATTACCTCTGCATCAATACAACGTACACCGGATGACTTTTCCAAATCTCTTTTGAATACTTTCACCAAAGCTGGTTGAAACTCATCCGGATCCGTTGAATAGAAAACTTTACGATCACTACTTATGCCCAGGGTTAAAGCAAATACAGGTTTGGGAAATGGAAATTCAGATACAATAAAATCACTTGTCCATTTATAGGTGGATTTCAAGTCCAAAAACTGTAGGCAAGGATCGCATATAAAATGAGAGAAATTGTTCAACGAATCATCCAGCAAGACCTCCATTGACTCTTGCATACGAAACTTGACTTGTAATATAAATCTTGATATTTTACACATTTCATACACTGTCCAATTGTTGAGACTAATGTCGAGCCAACCCTTACCCAAGGCTCGCAATGCCACAGTTATCACTGTGGTTATCTGTTGTGGCCAATAGACCTTTAAAAATGTGGCCACATTGTCGCTGTGGGCATCCTGGGCTTGCAGGAAATCGGTCAAAGCTAAAGGCTTACTAAAGTTGCATACAAATATGGAAAGAGTTTCAATATATTGACATTCAATGGCAACACCCATCATGGCCTCAATACCACCAATACAGTAGTATAAGGTAGCCTTAAGGAAGTCATAACGTTTCTCCTTAATGCCCAAACGAAGAGCTTTCACTTTCTGTCTCTCATCATCCGAGAATTTGACACGAAAGGAGCGTGGCACAAACTCCTTGAGATTAATATTCCGAAATTGTGGAAACTCTTTGGGCATTTTAATGATAAACTGTTCTAGTTCATATAAAGCCATTAAGCGTTCAAATACCAAGTTAACCTCAGAGCGTAGACGTCTTTTGCATTGTTCGGATACTTTTGAAGCCTGCAGGACATCTTCAATTGGTTTAAAGCTATAAAATATTGTAGATTCGATATCCTCGTGCAGAACACAATCGACAATTAACTCCATTAACATCAATTGCTCCCCCTTGTGCCTTTCGTGTACGGCCGCCTTTAGACGTTTGATAAATCTGTGCGGATCCTCGGCCAAGAACATAAATTGCAATTTTGGCACCGTATACGTGCAATCGTCTTCCAGGGAGGTCAAAGTCCAGAGACCTGTTTCATTATTATAGGACGTTACCGATGCCAAAACCCATTGGCAACTTAATAAACTAAGATTGTAGGGTAAATAGGCACGAGCTGGCAATGGATAATGAACGTCACCCACTACGCCAAGTTCGAACCAAGCTTCAGGTGAATTAATATCAAAGTTACTATCATCGAAAAAGCTTAATGGAAACTTGTGTGGAAAAGCGAATTCAGACATTACATTATACTGCTCCTCGGTGGGCTGTAGGACACTATCGGTTAGGCCAGCCTTTTCCAATTCCTCGGTAAGATTGATTTTCTGATACTGGCGTCGTCGTCGATCCACTTCAACATCTTTGGGTAAATGTCGTTTGGGCACAAAACGTGTCTGAATCACTTTTGGCAATATTGTTGGCAAGGGAAAACGATGAGCCACACCATTTTTACCCACCAAAGTTAACCAACGTTGTGCCTCCTGTATGGGATAGAAGGCTGAAGTCAATTGCTCACGCGGTATATACAATTCCTGATAGGTCAAGACAGCTGTTCCCGGACGTGGTGGCAATATGCAGACAGATTTGTGTTCACTTGTTGGCCATCGAGTTTCTTCAATTGAGCTAATAGAATCATAGTTGGAATGTATTCTAGCTTTGGTATTCTCGGCCATTATAGATTATTTGATTTTACAAATTTTTTGGTATTATTTTTGTTATTATCAATCTGTCATAGTGGTTTGTGTAGGTAAGGATTACTTTTCTAGTTTATGAGAAAATAAAAGTAGAACCACAAGAAGTTTGTTATACTTTCTCTTAGTTATGAGAAACTGAGCAATAAGAACTTATAGGAGAACAAAAGAGTTTCGATTGGATTAATCGTTGTAAATTTTATATCCAAATATTTCTCGATTACCAAAACCTTTTGGGTTCGAGACATACATACTTAAAGAAATGCTTATAAATATAATATATTTGATTTTAAATTATTTTTAATTAAAATTAATTATAATATAAAATCAAGCAAAAGGAAATCATCATACAATATTTACTTAAAACATAGATTTCACCTCCATTAACTGCACGAACATCATAAAACATAACCGTAACGGCCAATGGTAGCCCAATTTGTTGTTCACTACCATCGAATTCCAGATCATGTCTTTGTCCCAATACAATTCTGGCATGGTGTAGGATCTGCTGATGGGGTGCCCTGCCATCGAGTAGAGTTAGTCGTCCTATATGAAATTCATAACGTACACTGAGAAATATATTTCTACAGCTAAGACTTTGTTGGATTTCATCGTAGTAAGCTTGAATGGGTGGCAAATTGTGCAAATCTTTGCCATAATCCAATTGGAGGGGCAACCATTTGTCCATCTGAGGTCTACCGAGTTGGGAAATGAAAATATGTTGGACTTGCTCTAAATTTGAGCAATTATGTGGCAGTATTTTGTGCCAGATCTCCGTCTGAATCATTTCACAATATTGCGTATGATTGGCATTCTCTTGAAGCTGTGGCGTGTCCAATTGATTCAGTAGACATTGCTGGGCCAGATTGATGCCAAAACGAAGAGTTTGACTTTCATGTAAACCACGTTGGCAGTTTTGAGAACCAAATTGCCGGTTGAATAGAGGTAACCAATGGTAATCCTCTGTGTTATTTGTTCGATCGAAATAGCTTAGCATTTGGGGTAGATTGCTATCGTTTTTCGGCAAAAGTCTAGAGACTAAAACTGGTGATCCTGTAAGATATCCCAATGGACCAGAGATGGGTTTGCTGTTAGTTTCATTGATAGATTTGAAGGTGACTTTGTAGTGCAACCAAAATTCATTATTTTCCGATTCTTTGAGTTCCGCTTCTCGTAGTATAAGTTCGGCTCCCAATATATTTGTATAATTATGTAAAAATTCCAGTTCTATTTTATCAACTATTAAATCCGTTTGCGTATCATTTGCTTGGTCGAAACAGGAGAGTTTCTTGTTGTTATTCTGCCATAGCTGACAAATTTGTATATTTAAATCTTCTATTTCGGATTCGTCTATATCTCTGGGTTTGCCTAGCAATTGATGATTACTCGTAAGATTTAATATGTGGCCAAGATTCTCTTGTAATTGACTTAAATCTTTCAAAAGGCAGTTACTAGCTGTTGGTTGAAGATGTCTAATGGGTTGCTTAAGATGACACTGGGAACTCTCATAGTTGGTGGGCAAACTGAAGATGGTCAACTGTTTAGTGTCCGAGTGCCACAATTGAAGAGGTTGCCCTAATTTGTAATGAGAGTTGGCAGATTGTGTAGATGGCACATCATCTATATCGTAGGCTTCTAACAAATCGGGCCACTTTTTATACTTTGAAGAATCGAAATTACTTGATATAGGCTAAAATCGATTAAAGAATATAAATATACGCATATATAAACAATTTGTATAATTAAGCTCACCTGTACTTTTACGGGTTTGGTATTACTCCGAAAGACACACAACCAACCATCATGCAATTGACAACTGGGCAGGCCATGTGTATATTGAAAGTCTTCCAATCTTGTTTGCAATTCCCTGGGAGTAGACGAACGCAGACAGTTGAAGACTTTTAAAATTTCACCAGAGCAATCACGATCACAACAGCAATTAAGATCACAAGTTCCAGCTCGAAGATCACACGAACAATAATAGTAAATCGACTTTCTTGCAGAGGAACCCCTCGAAGATGTTGGCAAATTTGTGGCATTTTCTGTCAATTGTGTCTCAGGAGTGGGCAAAGGAGCTGGTGTGGTTGTTGTTGTTGTCGTGGTACTTGTGGCACGTTGCTGTCTACGTGGTGGAAATGTTTGACTTGGTGTACTTGCCATTTCCGTTTGAGGACTGGGACTACTGAGATCCACAGTAAATGCCATTGTTTCAGTACTTGTGGTACTTGGAAATGCAGTTGGAGTTGTTGTAGAAATTGTCGTATTGTAATTATGTGAAATGCCAATTTTAATCATTTGAATGGAACATGCCTGGAAGCTGATGATGAGGACCACTATGAAGTTCCACATGATGAACTATTTAAATTCCACACCGTAATCTTCAAATTTGCGAAATATTAAATTGAGATCAACTATTATTTTGCCGGAACTAAGTGTTTGGAGTTTGTAACTAAAAGTAAAGTAAAAGAACGAACGATATAGGAAAAGCAAATTTAAAATACTTTAAAACTGGGTTTATAAATTAAGCTTAAGGCATTCATTAGGTCTCTTCATATCCTTAAAACTACAACTATCAATCCTTACCGTTCCACACCCGAATATAGTAAATCAGTTTTGCTTAATGCCGCACCACCGCCGCCAAAACGTTCCCGTACGCTATCCCACCAGCCGCAGGGAGCAACTTTCCAGGTATTTATTTCCAAACGATGTCCACCCGGCGAAGCTGGTATATGGGCAAAACCGTAGCCAACGGGCCAACTTTGCTGTAGTATATTAACTGCAAACACTTCCACCAATAATCTCGGCCAGCCTTGAACTGCCGCTGCACTAAGGTGAATGTCCAACGGTTGGGCAAAATCTGAACTATTTTCCAAGCGATGTGATGAAACGTGAGTTTGTCCTTGCACCTCGCCCTGAACCAAGCGCCAGGCGTTACCTAAGTGAAAGTTAAACAAAATTATTTTAATGTTTTTTGTAATAATTTTTTTTTTTGTGTTTTTTTACCGCTCTGCACACTCCACTTGCAGTACAAATGCGGCTCTGCAAAATCGACAGCTTTTAATATTTGTCCGATTATATGCAATTCCGCCATCAAAATTAATCAGATTTGACAACTTTATAGTTTTTTGCTGTCATACATTTATTATAATTAAAGTTGAAAATTATGTTTTATTTATATTTAATACCCTTATTGTGCACTTGTTTTAGCTGTAACAGTTTTTTTTCTTGTTTTCTGTTTTGACAGTTAGCCGTTGCCCAGGGCAACCGTTCGTTCGTCAAGGGGGCGCTGCCAACTCAGGCGGAACATTTAGGGATCTGGTTCGCCATGAGGAGGGTTGATTACTAGTTCAATTTTAAATACATATTTTAAAACAAAACTTTTGGTTAGAATTGTATTTCTCTCATAGTGATTTCTACAATTTCTATGTCTTATTTTAATTTAATTTACAGGAATCACAGAATGGATGACTGGAGAAACAGTCAGACATTAAAATGGAGATTTATTTAATTTACCTATAATAATAAAACCTTTTGAATAAATTTAAAAGAAATCAAAGCGATCTATATACATATATTGTACATAGATAGTTATTAATACCATATTCTAAAATTAGAGAAATTTGTATAGAAAGTTTATAATCAAAATACTATTTTATCTTATCAAAATTCAAATTATTTTTATTTGATTAACTAAAGCTTTACTTTTCACGACAGAATTGCATAGAAAAAAACCTTAAATTTATTTTATATTTAAAGTAATCCCAAAGTTTATTAAATTTTTCATATAAATTTCATAATTGATTTTGTGAGTTTTTCTATTTTTTATGTTTTTGTTTTTTTTTTTCACGGCAGCCGCATTATTTGAATTTTCATCTAGATTACCTCAAATTATACCAAGGATCATCCTTGACTTGTGGTATATTATATCTGATTTTAACTGGAGCCAATATATGCATTATCATGTGTTTGCATTCGCTCGATGCAGTTGGCGATTTGGGGAATACCAGAGATTGATTGATGCGCTTAAGTAGAATGTGCACATTCGATCCATCATAGGGTAGCCGACCAAAGACCATGGCATAGCAGACAACGCCACAGGCCCATATGTCAGACATAAAGGGATCATAGGCAACACCTATAATTTTACCCAATAACACAACAGATAATGGATGGAAATATGTTTAAAACATTCTAATATTTACCTTGCTTACCTTTGAGAATCTCTGGACTGGCGTAGGCATAGCTACCGCAAAAGGTTTTCGATAATACAACTTGATTGTCCGTGGTACGGGTATCCTTGCGTGCAAATCCAAAATCGATCAGTTTTAAACTCCAATTTTCATCCAATAATAGATTCTCACACTTTATATCACGATGGACAACGCCCTTACTGTGTATATATTCCACAGCGCTAACAAGTTGTTTAAATAGTGTACGCGACTGCGGTTCATCCAAAAATTTCTTGTCCCGCACATAGTCCAGAAGAGTACCATTCTCAGCCAATTGCATAATCAAATAGACTCTGATAAAGGAAAAGTATAATAAAAGTGTATAAATTTTTGATTAAGGATCAAAACTTACCTGTGACTGGTTTCAATGCTCTGATAAAAGGTAATAAGATTCTCATGATGCAATCCCTTGACCGCCTCAATTTCACGTGGCAAAAACTTTTGCGTATATTCGGAGGGTGCCTTCACCTTGGAGATTATTTTTACAGCTACACGCTTGCCATACTCCTCGGAGAATCCGATTTTGACTTTGGCATAGTTACCAGTACCAATCACTTTACCCAATATAATGCCATGTTCCTCCAGTATAGTCTTTTGAGGTTTTGCTTTATCTTCACTTTTTGCTCCACCACTATTTGTTGCCGGCCGATCGCTATTGAATGTAAAAACCTTTTGTTCTTGCCGGCGACCCGAATTTTGGTCGGTGACAAGATCTTGCGATGAACTTGCAGTCACTATAAATCATTAATCAGTTAATCCCAACAATATCCATTAGTTGGACATATTGAAAAATTTACCTTTACGTTTTGGCGCTGCCGCCATTTAAATTTGGTACCACAGACAGTGCGTTTCGCAACGTGCGCCAGTGTGTTGCCACAAATGAGACGTGCTGCCGTGTCCAAATGTCCAAGAATCAATATAGATCGAAAATCAACATGTCTCTATATATACACAACAAATTTAGGAAAGGAAATTAGCTGACATAAAAAAGTTGACAACATTACAATGGGATTTACTTTTTTAAAACAGACATTATTTTCCATGAAATTTGATTCGAAAAATAAATTTTACAGAAAAACTTCAATTTGATAGATTCATTTGTGGGAAACTAAAACTTTTTTTAAATTATAAACTTGAGAATAATCTTAAGAAGTAAACAATGGAACAGCTCAGCTTTTAGTTTAAAATTTATAAAAATCTTTTAAATTTTATATTCATTATATTTGTAATTAAGTTTTGAATTAATTATTATAGCAACCATTAATAATACGTAAGTAAAATTATTATATATAAATTAATAATTACATTTGATTTCACAATGTATAAATTGTTGCAATTTATTCAAAAAAATGTGATCTATATATATTTATGTTTCGATGGTTCTTAAAATTTGTAATTTGATCTAATTTCTTTTTTGTCTTGTTATTCCAGGTAAGCTCCTACACAAAATTTCTGTTGAAAAATGTTATTTTAATTGAATTTATAGGCCGCAGGCCCTCTGACGTTGCCAGTTGTGTAATAACTCAAGCAAAAATCAAATAAGTCCACGAATTCAGCCCAACCCGCAAAAAAAAAAAAGAAAAAAAAATATAACCCTGGACCCACAACTCTGTAAAACTTCTGTGGCAACTTTTTAATATACCCTATAAAGTCATGGGATCCTAAAAGGTATATAAGCAGTTTAGAAAGATTCTAGAATATGTTGAGGGCTGCCGGTTTGGACATGGTGAGAATATGATGCAGAAGAATGCAGTTTTAGTACAATGAATGTTGAGCTATATTTCTTAAACTTGGTATGTAAACTTCTATACGTTGTATATCATATTGTATCATATCTGTTTGAGGAAGAGAAGATCATATAATATATATTTTACACCTAATGCTTAAGTTTAAAGGTTTTAGCCTAAAGATTAAACTGTGTTTCTGTAAAACAGTTGAAAAAAAATACTTAAAGTTTTTTAGTAGCCTTTACTTAATTAAGAATCAATGAAAATACACAATTTCCAAGGGGTTTTAATATATATAATCATGCAGGATTTGTAACTATATCACCTGATAAAGTTTATTGAAGCAGTCAAACTAAAAATATTGCCAAAAGGACATTGAATATATTTCATAAACATATCATTTATACAATTTTGATTAGATCAATTATTTTCTTTTACCACATTACGGGGTATTTCCAATTCGTTGCCTTCCGTTTCATTTTCTTTTTTTTTTTGGTTCATTGTCCAGTTGCTTTTGCCACAATGTCCTATACCACTCGCCATTCGTCCTACTTTCCCCTGAAGGCTTTTGGTTACCTACATTTTTTACTTAACTTTCGTGGCGGGGCTTTTGGCGCCTGTGTTTGAGTTTTGGTTTATGAAATTTTCACAAAATTTTTGTTACTGTTATTGTTGTTGTTGTTGTGCTTTTAAAGGTAGCTTAAGGTCATGTGAGTGTGAGTGGTTTTTGTAAAAATTTCAATTGAAACGTTTTTGTTGTTGTTTTATTTTGTATTTTTATGTTTCATTTAAAATGTGAAATATAGCTGGAAGCAAAAAAAAAAAAAAAAAAAACAACAACAGAATGAAAAAATGAAAATGAAGAGGAAAATGAAAACTGAAAGTTGCCTGCAATTGGCATTGGGAATTCATACGAACATCCTGTTTCAAGAAAATCAAATATTTATAATACGATAATTGAAAAAAAAAGAACAAAATTATTAATATTCCTCAAGGTTAATAGTATGCTGATGTTTTTTATTTTATATAAAATAATAAATATAATTATATATTCTTAATGGACTAATATTCAATTGTTTTTACATTTTTTATATATTTTTTAGTTTAACAATGTTGGAACGTTAGTTAGAGTGCATTAAATTTTAAATTTGAGTAGCCAAATTATTTGTTTTAGAAATTTTAATATTTCAAGTGATGAAAGGGTAAGAATTAGCAAAAAGTTCTTAAATCAGTTTCATCTTAATTAGGAACAAATCGTTAGAAGCGGTCAAAACTGAACACTCAATTGAGGTGAAATGATCTTTTTTTTTTTCAATTTTTTAAAATTATTAAAAGTTATTATTTTATTATAATTTTGTTAAACTTTAGCATGATATAAATAGCAAGTTTATAATTAACTAGTGTTATTTAAAAGACAAAAGCACAACGAAATCTTCGACTGCCGAAGAGTCCATTTAAGCGAGGATAATCGTTTCGAAAATAATTGAAAGTCGGCTAAATATGTCGTCCATTATGGAAGTTTTTACTCTATGAAAATGCAGTTTCAATGAAATACAAATTATGCTTAATTTTTCCACTTGTTTATATCTAAAATCTTTGCTACTTAATGTTAATTCCTTAAACAAATTTGTCCAATGACAAAATGTCATCTCATATTATAGTATTTAAATTTAAATATGGACAAATTATTCATGGAGGGACCTTTGCTACTCTGTATATAATTTACAAAAATTTCAGTACAAAAATTTTTGCCACTTTGCATATTTTGTTGTTTTTCTTTTTGGTTGCGTTTTGGTTTGCCATTTAGCATAGTTGCACTTTGCTACCTGAGAATTTGTTTTTCTTTTCAGCGTGTTCATGTTAATGCACCGCCATTACGTTGATTTCACAATATCCTTGCACACATCCTGTGTCCAGAGTGACATCCAGGCCTGTGCAGTGCAGAGCAGACCAGACCATACCATACCAGAGAGCAGAGAGCAAATGTCAAAATTGTTTGTGGCAGTTGCCCGCCAGCGGAAATGCGCCCATGCAATGAACAGAGAGCGAATGGGCAAGGGACTGGAAAGCAAAAAACTGACAAAACGGCAAAAATGACAACTGAAATATGCGATGCTGTGAGAGTCACCTTGCGAATGGTAGTTGCAGGATCTACATTTGGTCGGTGATGACGACCCCTGGCATTGTGGTTTGTGAGCCACGACGACGCATCATCGTCATCATCATCCTCACCTGCAACTGCAACACTTGGCCACTTAGCGATGTGTCGTGATTCACGCAATTGAGTTGAAAGAAACTTTTGTTAACCAGGCGTTCCTCTCTAGGTGTTGAAGTCCTTTTTCTTTCTCTCGACTTGACTTATCTCCCAGATGATTGTTTTCTCTTATTTTTTCCATTGCTTTTCCTTCGTCTTATATCCTGTTACAATCATTGCCGTGTTTGTGCATAATGAAGTAAAAGTCTTTGTTGTGGTCAGTTGTTTTTCATCGTCGAGGTGTGTGTTGGGGTTTGTTGTTTTTTGTTTTTTTTGCCCTCTTGCTGTAAATGCCATTCATTTGCGGTAATGCATGGTCACCACATGCCACGCCCACAACCGCCATTTACATTGCCTTTGCCCAGTTGCAGCAGTTTATGCCATTTTTCATTCGTATTCTCATACCTTCAGTTGGTTTTTGCCAACTATCTTTTCCTTCCTCCTTTCACTCTGGTCCTTTTGGGCATGTCATTAACATGACTCCGAGCATCATCTCCGTTGTATTTCCCAGCTGTTTATTAAAAATTATTTAAAGAAGAGAAAAGATGAAATCAACAAAAAAAAAATATATATAAAAAAAGGCAAAAATGAGGAGAGAAAAAAGCGATTGTTAATGCCTGTCCAGGCATAATCGCAATGCAAATCTTTGTGCTTCTCAAGCGAAGCAAACGGAAATGAGAAATGAAAAGAATAAAAGAAACCAAAAATAAAAAAGAAAACAAATAATGGAGTATGCAATATATAATTTATATATGTGAAGAATCTGCAAGTACAGGACGAGTCTATGGTTAAGTAATGAAAATTAAATACAGCATCGGATTAAGAAAAATACTATAAAGAAAAATTGTCTTTCATTAAGTGTGAGACAGCATTCCAAAGGCTTGCTAGATTGAAGACTCATTGTAATTTACGAAAAATATTAATATGACATTATATTTAAGTCATATTTAAGTAGGGTATTTGGTTTTTATGAGTAGATATAGTAAAATTTGTTTGTGTATTTTGAAAATTGATTTTTTTAATCTAAGGTAGATTTCGTATTTCAGCTTTGAATACAAAAAAATGTCTACATATAGAAATTCTTTTGGAGTATGTTTGACCTTTGGTTTAGTTTTTATACCCTGTAAAAGGGTATATTAAAATCGCTATAATGTATTATTAAAAAGTCAGAAGGAAGCATTTCCGACCCCTTCCGTCTGTCTGTATGAACACCTAGACCTCATAGTCTATAAGAGCAAAAGCAACTAAATTTTTGGAAAAAATTGCCTGCTTTGCATTTATCTAATTTGATTTTATTTAAAAAAAACATTTTAAACTAATTAGTTTGTATTCAACTTTTAGCTGAAAAATTAGTTCAAATAATCTATGGACTAAACAATATAGTATAAAGCAGAATATGTCTTTGGTCAATTAATGATTGCTGATTTTCAAACCTGCATATGACATTTTTAAATAACAATTTGCTAAATCCGAAATATTTGTAAAATATATTTGATCTCATGCAAGGATATCTACCAGGATATGGCCAGTTTTCATTTTTTAGTTTTCACCTAATATAAAGGCTTTAACATGACATTTCTTATAAGTTTACTTGGTTATAATCATATTTAAAGCGAATTTTACCTACTATTATTTTCCATTTCCAGTTCAAAGGTCAAAACTTGATAGCAATTTCTAAGGTTATAGATTTTACAGTTTAATGTTCTAATTTCACAGACTCTTGAATAAATCCAAAAGTCTTAAAATCTTCTTTATTTGCATGTAAACTAAAATATTATGATTGAAACCCAAATCAATTTCCGCTCAACATATTTAGATATGTATACATACAGAAAGAGAAAAAGATTTATATTGGTTTTGAACAAAAAACAAAAAAAAAAAAAAGAAAAGAAAAAATAAGACCAAATATTGTGGCTACTTTTCAATGTTGGCTGACATAACACAACAGAAGAGAGAAGGGAAGGAGAGGCTATGGTCTAAACTAAAGAATATTTTAATCCCAGTGCTGAAAGAACAAACAGCAAAAACGACAACATAACTTCTTTTGGCATAATAAAATAATATTTTGGCTCAAGTCCAAAAAACAAAGAAAGACAGAGTAAGAGAGTTGGAGAGGGGGAAAGGAATGGTATAGCAAAAAAATGAAAACAAGAAAACAAGAGCCTGGCATACAAGTCCAAGTCCAAGTCCAGATGAAGTGGCCTTCGACTTCTGGAGTTTTTGTTACCGACCAAAAAATAGCAAAAGTCAAGTGGCTGGTGGCAGGTTCCCCCCTCTCCGCTTGCTGCCTCTCTCCTTCCTGTGTATGTGTATAAGGGGCTGAACCTCTAGCAAGCCTGTCAAGTTCAAGGATTTAAAAATGTTGAACAAAAAGTATAGTTATCGAGAGCTGGAGGGAGAGATCATAATGATGATTTTGTATGGTTAGAGGATGCTTTAACAGACGTTTCTTCCTGTCTGCCAAAGAAGGGGATGGGGGTACTGGGGGCGAGGTCTTCCTGCCATGATTTTATTTGCATGCACGCGCGTGTCAATGCAAAACTATGAAGGTCCTGCCTTCTTTTGCGCTCCTCATCCGTCTATGTATGCGTTCAGTGAAGCGTTGCCTGTTACATTTTTGGCAGCCAGCCGAAAAGTATGCAATGTCTGTGTCTGCCTGCGGAATTGTGCATGTGTCTATCCGGCCACTCCTCCCTCGTCCTCCTTCACCATTTTTCTTTGCTTGTACTTTTAGAGTGGGACTTAGGTACAGTTGCCTCCATCGAAAAATGCCGGAAAATAAAAACGAGAGAGAGGGAGAAAGAAAATGCCAGCTATTTCAATTTGTTAGATGCTACAAGAGGCATTTCAAGTGAGATTTTTATTTTCCTCATTGTTGTCTAGATTTTTAGTCATTGAAATTTAAAACTTACTCTGACTACATATTTCCCATACTGTCAACATTTCTCGTATGCATTTAAATGCATAAATAAACCAATAAAGGAGACACAGAAAACGAATCAGAGGAGGCCAAAACGGTTGTAAGAGAGGTGGGTGGCACAAAAAAGAAAAACAAAAAAGCCTTTTGCCATCGACAACTTGCGTTTGACCATTGCAATATGCATTTGTATATATGTCAACAGCTGCTGTTGCAGGCAAACACAAAACGATCAATGGAAATTGTTACTATAGTTTGTATCTAGTGAAAAGTCGAATAATGATTACTCTGTGATTTCATTTTTTTTATGAAACTTTTCGTTTTAACCTTTTTTAAAACTAAACATTTTGGTATAAATCTGTTCTATATGGCAAAGGACTACATAAGCTTTAATTCATATGTTTTCGTTATCTACAAAGATCTAAAACAATAAATGTTAAAGAAATTTACATTATATTTTTAAAAAACATATAATTTGGTTAGATTTCTAAGAGTTTTGGTAAAACTATTTTATTTGTGCTTTAAAAATGCTTAATTAGTTATATTTTTTCTTGAAGTTTTTCAAGTCAATCTTTATCTGTTACCATAATTTGATACATAACAAATCAGTTTTTAAAGATTTTAAACCAGCAAGAGACATTTTTGAGGAAAATATCATGTTGAAATATTTGCATAAAGGCAACGCGCACAATTGACTAATAACATAGCATTGGAACTAGTTACTTACAAGTAACCGTTTATGTTAACTCCCAAGCATAATTCTGTAAACAATATGTTATGTTAAGCATTCACAACTATAACGCCGAAGAGATCGAACGCGAAATAAACATTCATAATTATCATGTCATAAGAATATCTTATGGAAAATCATTTTTGTAGACTATATTCGATTTGTCTATAAGTGTATTATATTAACTAATATACCTAAACCTCTTTAAAAAGTTTTAAATGTAAAGGCATCAAATAATTGAAGAACCTCTCGCTTCACAAAAAGTTTTTTCCAGCTAAAAATATTATAGAGAAATTTAATATTTTATTTTAGATAACCCGAATAACACTATTTTTTTCGCTTTATTTTTTCTATTTTATAGTTGAAAAATATTTGATATAAAAATCCCCTCATTCTTATTGACTTATCCTTTTACAATTTGTTGTAAAAAGATTGTAGTAGGCATCAAATATAACACAAAATACGAAAAATACCCTTTAACCATAGTGCCACAGTTTTTATCCTCAAAAAAGAAAAATAATAAAGAAAGCAATGTTTTTTGATTCTGTTTTTCTTTTTTTTTTTTTTGAAGTTGCCCCACAGCGGCAACAACTGAAAATAACATAAATTAATATTCAGTTAAAAATGTGCAAATATTTTACTCACGCATGTTGCATGTTCGTTTTCTCTCTTCTTTTGGATTGACAAGGGGATATAGGGGAATGGGAAGGGGGGGTTATGGTGAAAGCTCCTCCCTTTCGGTCATTGCATTTGTTGGGGGACTCTTTTTAAATTTTTGCCATTTTAATTCTTTCTTTTTTTTTTCTCTTACTCTTTTTTATTCGTTTCTCTTTTTTTTGTTTTTTTTTTTGAGGAAAAAATTTATGAATTATTTGCGCGCTTGCCGTTGAATTTATTAAATGTAAATGTTGTTGCTCTGTTGCTGCTGCTGCTGATGTAGCTTCTGTTGTTCTTGTTGTTGCTGTTGCTGCTGCCGAGAGGTTATATATGACATTGGCCATACCGACTTATCTGGAGGCTTGCATTGGGCAAGAGAGAAAGCCGAGAAAACACAATCATTTTTCTTGTTACATCCTGTGGGAAAACATAAGGTAGAAGTTCTTTTTTTTTGTTTCTGTTAAAGTGCAGAAGTATTGTTAAGAGATCCTTAAAGGAATGTCACTTGATCGTTGCTTCTGCTTTAACAGTGGAAGTGATCTAGTTCATAATATTTGATTTATACATATATTTACTGTACTTTAATTTGATTTGGGACTTACTGAAGGGTTTGCTAAAGGAATAAGAACTTGGACTTTTGATTTTTTAGAGTTAACTTTAGTTTAAGCTGTACTCATAGAAGCTCTTAAGCAATTTGTAACTGCTTAACTAACTCTTAAATAGGTTTTAGTAAAACTTTCATATCTAAAAAGCGGTTAATTTTGTTTTCTATGAAAACGATTAGAAATGAGAGAGGTATAGTTCAGTAAAGGAGTAAAAGACTAAACGGCAAATAAAGACATGTGTCTGCTACATAAGTAGGATAAGTAGTTTGTAATAGGACCAATTAGAATATCTGTTTAAAGCCACCAATCATTATGTAGGCCAAAGGGTAGCTTCCTCAACAGAAGTAAGTAAACGTTTTCTACTTGTTGTATTCTATATGCAATGATGTGGTAACAAGACTTGAAAAGGTAGAGGACAATTAAGAATAATAAATAATAGGTTTATCAATATTACAACAATTTATCAACTTCAGAGTCAGAGTACACACCATTAGGGTATTAAATAGTAGGTGCTCCAATATTTCAATACCTTTTGCATATTTTAAAGTAGCATTTTGAGTCTAGTCTGGTCTCTATCCTAATTTAATGACCCTACAGCTACTAACAATGGATCAGCTTTTTCGATTTATGTTAATTACCAGATAGATGTATACCTATATATGTGTTTAGTTAGTAGCTATTTGCCATCTCGTTTTAGCATAATTATAAATTCATAGAATTTTACATAAAGTAGGCAACTAATATTCATAGTTTGGTAACAATTTGTATCAACTGCTCTCACAAAAGGTCTATTTTCAAAAAACCACAATTTAGAATAGGGTCAATGGGGTGGGGGAGTGGTGATATTTTGGCCTGGCCCGAATAGTTTGCTAATGCTTTAAAGATGATAAACAACCGCAAAGCTTTACCTACATATTTCTCTTACCTAGATGTATTTTGCTTGCATTATGAGCTTATTAATTATTCATAAATATTGCTTTACGCAATTAGTTAATTCCAGGATTGATTGATTTACTTTTGTGTCTGTCTGTCTGTCTGACTGTCTGTATGTGTCTATAACAAAAGCTTCCTCTACTCAACTATATCTAACTCCCTTTTGCTCTATCTCTTTCATTCACATGAGATGATTTGTAGTTGTTGCTGTTTAATATTGTTGTTGTTGCTGTTGTGGCATTGTCTTCGTGGTTGTCGTTTCAAGGCAAATAGTTCGCCCAGCTAACGACAACATCGACATCGACAACGTCGACAACGACGACGACGACAAAATGCCATAAATGCTTTTCTATTTGCATTTCAGGGCAAACTTGCCAGAAGCAAGGATAGATGAAGAATGGCAGGATAACTGTGTGGAAGGAGTCCTGTTACGGAGGTAGGCGTTGCAAGTATGTTTGCTCATCAGCCTTTGTGTTGTTGATGATGAGAGGCAAAATAGTAGGCAATAGCCAAATGTTTCTTGACCGCTTCAATTTCTCTCTTGCCTCCATTCAAGGAGGCAAATATGAGTATATATATATATGTACATATACATAGGTACATTAAGTAGATACACTTGAAAAATTAATGAAGAGTGGTTAAAGCCAATTAGAAACAATTAGTAACCCTATTTTAAGTGAACTAGACCAAAGTTAAGTGGCCAAATATTAAATATTAAACGACCATGCGGTAACAAGAAATCTAAAAATTTAGAAAATGCCTTGAATTATATTGATTGACTGCCCCCCCTCTTTCTCGGGCAAAGGAGAGAGGGCGAGATTACTATAGATATGATATCCAGCTCCATATACGTATGTATGTTAATACTCCGATTGAAACATGAACTGCAAACTATATAAAGAAGAAATTGCCACCAGAAATTTGAGACAAGGAATGGAAAAGTTTAAAACGAAAAGTCAGACATGCTGTTCAGATGATTTGGGTATGAAATTTCAAATTGAAAACATTAAAACTAAAGATATTTCTAATTAGCTTGAAATGCATCTAGAAACTTTTAAAGTTTTGTATAATATTCATTTGATTTTGTGGTGTAAAACTTTTGGAAACACTTTAAGAATAAAATTTCAAATTGATTGAAATATATTGACTATTTAAAAGAATAAAATCGAATTCTGATTGATTAGTTATAAGTTATAAGGTAATTTTCATAATTTCTGGAATTTATGAAAGACCTCGCAGTTGAGTCTGTGATATTTTAATTATTTATAATTTTCCAAAATAGTTTTATATATGTGCTAACAGTGGAATTGCCATGCAGTCGAGGTCCCACTCATTTTGCATTGGAGTTGTCGTTGGGTAGCTTTAAGTAGAACCGATAAGTCTGTAGCGTGATCTCTGGCAACCTAGAGGAGTGTTTTGGCATTAAGTTGAGTTCTATTTGGTCGTCAGCAGCAGAAGTTGAGAGCAAGTTGCCCATATACATACACACTCCAAATTCTGAAACTTTTTAGACATTCAATAGACTATTAAAAATTATATGTCGTACTTATGTATATAATATATCAAATAACTATTAAACTATATTCCTACAATATTGTTGTGTACCTAATGGACAATCAAGATTCATGTTATAGCAAAAGGTAAAGGTAAGGGCCACATAATATATAGAATTTAATCGATAATACAATAGCAATGATAACTGAAATCAGAATACAAGTATGTCCCCCATATGCACCTCCTTCTACACATACATATGCGTATAATTCTCGTACAATCATATGTATTTAATAATAAGCTTATGTATATGCGTTGCCAGGAACCCAGCTGAAAATTGCAGGTAACATAAATAGCTGGCATATATGTATGTACATACTTATATGCAACGATTTTGGGGCGGATTAATAATGCGATTCAGGAGAATGTGGGAGGGCAGATACAACGGAGAATGAGGGAGGGCAACGGAGAAAGATGATTGATAAGATGCGTCAAAATAAAATACAAATAAATTCAAATAAATTAGTCAATTAAAATATGAAATTAAAATTAATTTATGATTTCCCCTACTTGTGAAGGTTTTCCTCTCTTCAACAACAACAAATATTAGTTATTTTCCCGGCTATTATGGAGAAATTGAGCGTTCATAATGGTTTTGCAAAAGTGAATGTTGGGGTTATTAAGGTCGGACATTGTGTAAGCCTCAATTAAGCTGTAACAATTAGTGTACAGGCTTATAACGAATGTGTGTGTATACAGTGAGTGTTTGTGTGTGTGTGTGTGTGTATATACCTTATGTCTTTGTGTGCATGTGTGTGTACTTTATGAGGTGTAGAGCTAATGAGGGAAAGGTTTATATTGGTTGGTTAGATGGAAAGGGGGTCCAATTGTAAGCTGACTATTGGCTTTGTGTGTTCTATTAAGGGCTAATAAAATATGTTTGCGGACAACCATTTGAAATACTCTCTCTCTCTCTCTCTCCCTCTTTCTCGCTCTTGTTTTTGTATTTGATTTTAGATTATATGGTGGTTTTTTGTCTATGAGTATTTAGACATAATTTAGCTATTTGAAATTCAATGTAATTTGCAGATTATAAAGAAAATGTTTATATATGATGTTATTCGTTTGTATTTATTTCAATTGCGAATATCTATGAATAATATTTTTCAAATTTTTAATTTTTTATTAATGTTTCTTTTTTTTGCTGGATTTGTCTTCGTTTTGGTCAAGATCAACATCAACTGCGACACCCACTTTGGGAACCAATGGAATGGGAATACGGCCAGTATTAAACTTAAATGAAGCCAAAGAGCGGCCGGTTGAATCCACTAAAGGATTTCCATTTGCCAAAAGGACAAGCGAAGCGATGATTAAGATCTATATTATTAAAAATTTGTTAGAAGTTATTGATTAGATAATACATTGGCCGACATGGCGGTTGACTAAAGAGTGCCGAATATTTAATAGTGTGAGATAATTGAGAAAGGAAAAGTCAAAGACTTTATATATATATTGTTTTCCTAGACAAAGATTGTATATATATAAACAAATTTGGCATTCTTTTTGTTTTTTTTTTTTTCTTACCAGGAATTTCATTTCGAGTAATATCTTTCAATATTATTTTATATATGCGATGTCTTGAAGTAAACTCTTGGTTCTGGATTGTCACATTGAAGTGGGATCTTCTTTTATAGCAAACCAGACTCCAAGCAGTTCATTTCCAAGAATTTAGGGAGCGGAGAGTTTTTTAAATGAAAGTACTTGTGTGTGGGTGTGTGCATTTACATAAGACGAAGGTAATGTCATTGACATTTATTAAGTGCAAGCCTTAACTTTAGGTGAATAACGTATTGCAATTTACATACAAACAACAATGGCAAACATTTTTAGCGGTAATGGGTAAACTTCAAGTCGGTGCAGGAAGTTTTGTTGTTTTTTCGCCTGCTTTGATTTTTATACCCTGTACCCATAGGGTAAAAGGGTATATTAAAGTCGCCAAAATGTATGTAACAGGCAGAAGGAAGCGTTTCCGACCCTATAAAGTATATATATTCTTGATCAGCATCACTAGCCGAGTCGATTGAGACATGTCCGTCTGTCCGTCTGTCCGTCTGTCCGTCCGTATGAACACCTAGATCTCGGAGACTATAAGAGCTAGAGCTACCAAATTTGGTGTGAACATCCGTCTAGTGTCTACACAGGTCAAGTTTGTTTCAAATTTTTGCCACGCCCACTTCCGCCCCCGGAATTCGGAAAAAACTAGTACTAGAGCTGTATGAAAGATATCGTATTCTTATTTGGCACACTTAATTATATACCCAAACTGGACCAGCTCACCAAATTTTTCTGAAATCGGACAATAAATATCGGAGATATACCTATATGAGTTTTGCACTGAATTGCCAAGGCGACATTGGCTGGCAAGAGTGAGCGAGACAGCATGCGTTTGCTGTATGTTAAAAGAAATTTTGAATTAAGTTGATGCCGATCTTGATTTAATATAACTAGTTGGTACAGGGTATACTCAATGTCGGCAGGGACGACTTGCTTGCTTCATTTGTTTATCTTTCACTTGTTACTGCCGCTTTTATTTGCGCTTTTTTCTGATTTTTATACCCTGTACCCAAAGGGTAAAAGGGTATATTAAAGTCGCTAAAATGTATGTAACAGGGAGAAATATACATTTCTGACCCCATAAAGTATATATATTCTTGATCAGCATCACTAGCCGAGTCGATTGAGCCATGTCCGTCTGTCCGTCCGTCTGTCCGTCCGTCTGTCCGTCTGTCCGTCTGTCCGTCTGTCCGTCCGTATGAACACCTAGATCTCGGAGACTATAAGAGGTAGAGCCACCAAATTTGGTGTGAACATGCATCTAATGCATACACAGGTCAAGTTTGTTTCAAATTTTTGCCACGCCCACTTCCGCCCCCGCAAATCGCGAAAACGTATTACTAGAGCTGTATTAAAGATATCGTAATCTTACTTGGCACACCTAATTATATACCCAAACTGGACCAGCTGACCAAATTTTGTCGAAATCGGACAATAAATATCGGAGATATATCTATATGAGTTTTGCACTGAATTGCCAAGGCGACATTGGCTGGCAAGAGTGAGCGAGACAGCATGCGTTTGCTGTTGCTGCATGTTGAAGAGAATTTTGCATGAAATTGATGGCGATTTCGAGGATATTTTATTTTATTTAATATAACTAGTTGGTACAGGGTATACTCAATGTCGGCAGTGACGACTTGCTTGCTTCATTTTCTTTTGTTGTTGTTTGTGTGATGTGTCCTCTCTACTCCCCCTATCTCTCTTTTTTTGGTTTCTACTTTCCCTTTAATGATCTTTGCATATTCTGTTAATTGATGATCATATATTAAATCACAATTTATGACATTCAGCAATTCGGAAAATATTTGGGTTAAGTCACTGGGTAGGCGAAAACAAATGTCTTTTTTTTAGTTCTTAAAATCACATACATATATTAATTGGCATAAAATTTTTATTGGTAAATTTGAAATTTACAAAAATCTTGTGGTTCTTTTTTCCATTATAATGGGAAAGTTAATTAGCGTTGAGATCAAAAGTGAGTTTATGAAATTGGTAAAACGGTGGCCGATTTAGAGCCCAAGGGACATTTGACTACTCCTTCGCAGAAACCTTAATTTTAGAAGGTTCTCTTTTAGTCGAATTCTAGTCAGTTTCAAAAAACCGCATTTTTACCAAATGCAAGTTTATTTCGTTTCGTTTCAAATCCATAACCATTCTATTTATTTATTTTGCTTCAAAACAACCAATGAATAAAGTAACTAAATGTTTTAAATGTTGTCTAACAAGTTCATCTATTAAATAACTCTCACATGATTTGCCATTGAAGCATATGAGGCAATTTTTTTTCTAGCATTATTCGTTTCCAAATCAATGCATTTATCTTTTTTGTGGAGTAATTCACACAAACTTCCCCACAATTAGCTCAAATATCCATCTGTCCCAATTATAGGAACAAGAACAATAGCAAAAATTTTAACTCAATTTTATCCTTTGTTTGGAACTCTTCTTGCTCTGTAGCCATCGGACACACCATAGGATTTGTCCATTGAGCTCTACGGACTTTCGTAAGCTAATACCTTTTGGCCAACTTCAACTTTAGTTTTCTTGTTTTGCATTTCCCATCCCCCACCCACTCAGCACCGCTTTCACTTCCATTTCCACTTCAAACCAGAAAACCAAAGGCAAACAAACAGATCTGTCCTGGGATGCACATCACCTCACTTACATCATACAGGACTTTGTGTCATTTCTCCTCTGTTACTCCTATGGTTCGCTTCTCTTTACAGTATCTCCTTCTACTTTCATTTTTTTTTTTTTGTTGTTTTTTCTTGTACTGTTAGCATATTTTATGCAATGACAATGGCTTTGGCCTCGCCACTGTTGGTAGTTTATAAATCATTTGAGATAAGCTGCTGCACAACGTGCAACACCTGATGCCTTTTTGAAAGGATGCCGACCCATGCCCAGGACCTGAATGAAGGGACGATTCCCACACTCTACCTCATAACCATATCCCATTCTCCATACTGAAGTTCCCGCATTGCCATTGGAGTCTTGTACGTTAAAAATTGCAAACAACGACTAAATGGGCACAGCAAAAAAAGAAGAAACAGTAGCAGAGAGGACTTGGAACAGGAGTTGCTGAGAGATGCAAAAAGAGGGCGGGCAAGCACATAACAAAATTGAAAATAAAAACGTACAAAAAAAGAAATTGGCAAATGGCAAAAAATGGGGAAAAACAGGAATGATGAGCACTTGAATACAGTACCAAATATGAAATACTCTTCGAAAAAAATTATTTTGATAAAGTAGCATACATAAATAAAAGCATACTTTTAGGGATAATTCATTTATTGTATATTTTGCTTTGATAAAATATCAAAAAAGTTTAAATAACTTGATTTGATTAGATTGATAGTTTATAAAAAGGTTTATATAAGAGTACTTTAGAAATTCATTTAGAAAAAATATAAAAAAGCACAACCAAAAAATACAAATTAAAATAAACAAATGAATAATAGAAACATAAAGATAAATCTATTAAAGAAAAGTTTCTAAAATTTATGTATTTGTTTAAAAGAGAATGGTCTAAATAGCAGAAAATAAATTACTGTATAGTTTTTATATATATTTTATGAAATTTTCGTTTGAAAATTGAAATTTGTTGTACATAAATATAAAAATCTTCGATTTCACTGCCTATTTATAAAAATATTTTTTTGATTATTAACTATTTATTTCATTTTTAAAAACTTTAAACATTTAGCTAAAAACTTTGATACAAATTTCATAATAATTTGACAATACTTTTCCCTTTTCACAGTGAAAATTCCATCATATATACATATATGTAACAACAAATGGCAGCAGGCAGCAACAAAATTGTTTGCGGTGTCGGGGCAGGAAAATATGAAAATGTAAATAGCATAAAATGAAAACCTGCAATGGCAGCACTTTTCCAAACACTTTATGGCCAAGGGAGTGAGGCAGGGGTACAGTGTGGAAGGGGTAACGACTCCTAGGGCGTCTCCTGTCTACTTTTTCTTTTCCCAGTCTCCATTTGTGTTGTGTTAGACTCCTTCGTCGTGACTGACGCTGAGTGCAAGCTGTTTAGCTTTCATGTGACAAAGTAAATTTCAATATATTGAAATTGTTATTTAAGTAGAGTGCACATGGAGACCCCGAGCCCAGCCAGCTGCTATCTGCCGGCTTTTGCCACCCATCAATATGGCCCCCTGGTAAATAGTGTCATAAATAAATTGCCGTGATTTGTGTGCCAGTCAGTAGATAGATAGAGAAAGAGAAGAAAGAGAAGAGGGAAACAGAAATAAAAAATAGAAAAAAAAAAACGAAAGGGAACAATAACAACAACTTCATGCTAACAAATTGCATTTTAAAATGCAGCCCAAGCGATTTTCTAACAAAAGTACAAAAGTACAGTTGCCACCACAATTGGCTAACGATGAGTAGGCGAAAAAATACCAATATGGCTGCCCACACAGCTGACTGAGAGTTAAAAAGTAAGAGCGAGAGAGAGAGAGAGAGAGAAAGCAGCTGAGTGTGGCATGCGATTTAATTACAAATAAAGTAATTTTTAATTGAATAACCGCCAAAGTTGATGGAAAAAACCCCGTTTTCGACCAGGCCAACTGAATTCACACTTATACAAATACACACACACACATGTATATGTTTGTTTGTGTGTGTTTGTACCCGACATTGGCTTAAAAACTGATCGATTTTCAGTTCTCGATTCGGTTTGATGGCAAACAGCGTGAAAAATGCGCATCAGCTTCGACTTTGTTGCTTCTTCTCCTCCACATACTACCGCTTGACCGTTAACTTCATTTTCACCATGCGTGGCAACATTTGTTTTGTGTGTGTGTGTGTGTGTATGTGTGTGCTTGCATATGTAAAGCTCTCGCTGTGTGTGTGTGCGTGTTTGTGTTTGTGGTGTGGACATTAATTTTGCCACTTTTCTGCCCTTTGCATACGCAGTGCAGTGGTTTACTTTTGGGTGGTATCCACATTGCATGCCCCTACAGGGCAAACAAAAAAAAAAAAAATTCAGTTTGAATAGGTCATATTGAAATTGTTATTTGGCCTGGTTATGGATATCCAGAATTGATCGAATCAATGTAATTCTAAAATTCATTATATTTACTTTTTCTATAGAAGTAAAAAAGGATAAAACTTTATTTTCTACGTTTTTAAACTTTAAAATGGTAAGAAAAACTTTAAAAAACTTAAAGTTTTGAAATAAAAAAATATTATTTTGTTCGTTAAGCAAATTCCTTTGCTGTCCTGCAATAAAAAATATATAAAATATTTTAGATTTAAACTTTTGGCACAAATTTTGATGGAAAATTCAAAATTTGCAACTTGATAAAACAAAAACCTTAAAGAAAACTCAAGCTTTCAATCATTAATACAGTCGCATTATCTTTAGGACATCCAACTGTTGGCCATAACCAATTCAGTGACATGGCCCTTTTACTCTGCGTTGGCCACTTTTTTTTTTGTTTTTGTGTTTTCACAATTTACAGTCGCTTCTTTTGCTCTGCGCTTATTTGCAATTGCATCATCGATTTAATTGCAAATTAATTGCTTCATCATTGGCAAGCGTGTGCATGGCCATCATGCCAGACATGGCCTCAATATGCCCTCCCATTTTCTCCCTTCCCATTCCATCCCCACCTATTCTACCACAGGCGAAACCAACAAATAACCAAGCAACCATCGACTCTTTCTCCCGTTCCCTTTTATACCATTCCCTGGGCCAGTGACTGCAGCAGTTACTGGGTACCGATGCCCATATTCTCAAACCATGTCCAAGTCATCAGTGGAATCAGAGGCAGCTGGCGTTTATTTTTACATTTCGCGCCGGTCGCTGCATTACTTTGTAATTATTGTGGCAAATGGTTTGTTTGCATATTGATTACAGCTGCAAAAAGCCAACAGTGGTCAGGGCCAAGCCACCCATTTACCACCCCCGACCCGTGCTCCTTGCGCCTCGTCCGTCCATCCATCAATAGCCCATAAGCAGGGTAAAGGCTCGCAACAAACAAGCACCGGCCACATACGGACTAAGCCTTTCACCAATACGGGCCAACTTCCAAAAGATACCCTTCCATCTGAAATTTGACAGTGGAATAAATAATTTCATTTAAAGAGAAGTAGAGAGAGAGAGAGAGGCAGAGAGTAAACCTTACCCCACACGATGTTGATCCAAGAAATTGGGAAGTATCGAACGAATATATGTGCAAGTGCAGATGAGTAAAAGAATGACAGACATCATTTCCGATAGATTAAAAAGAGCAGACTAAATGAGATGAAGAAGGGCAATTTAAAATTATTTTATTATCGCTCTCAACTTACCATTATCTTTTGATTTGCTTGCAAGTATTAAGAAATCTCTATGATTGATGTCGCCTGCTAAGCACCATTCAATATGTATAGAAACTCTCAACGAGTGGCAATACTATTTCGATTTGATAGTTGTTGAGCCGATAGTCTTTTCGATATTTTTTACCCTTGCACTTACCTATTTGCTATTTTTCTTATTTTTTTTTTTTTTTGTTATTCTAAATCAAATTAGACTAAATTGCCTTTGCTAGCGTGCAGAATGTAGTAGTGACAAAATGTACACATAATGGAATTTCTTTAGCGCCAATTGCATTGAAAAAGTAGCCACAACTGCAACAGCAACAACAACAACATCAATAAAAACTACAAAGAAAGAAACCAGGTCCTGCAGGACTTGGCCAAACCAAAAGAGGAAAAAAAAAGAAGTTGTGGTTGGTGCATTTTCATTGAAACGTAGAAGCGCAAAGTGGACGTGGTTGAAGACACTTTCCCGTCTTTGTATGTATGTGTGTGTGTGTGTCTGGGGTAGTTTTCGTGTGGGTGGGTATAAGAAAATATAATAATAAACTAGAAAAATGACAAAAGACATGTTAAGAGCGCACACCAACGGAGGACAAAAAAAAAGAACGAAAAGAAAAAAAAAGAAATTGCCAAAGAAAAGGAAAAAAAAAGTGGCAACGCAGACGCCGCTGACAGCCAGCAGCAGCACTTTTTGATAGGCTGGCAACTACGTCGAGACAAGAAAATGAGCAGGAAAAAAATATGATATATTTTTAGTCACCAAATCGACTTCAAGATACCCAGTAACGAAAGAAGATTTTTGACAATTTTGATGGGTAAGTCGATTAAAAAAATAAAATAGAACTTTATTTTAATTTCTGAATCAATCTCAGCTAAAGAAGCACAGTGAGAAGAGAGTAAGTGGCTGTCTTCAGGGTCTGATTTAAAGAAGATTGAAAGTAAAAGAATTATCTAAAATCGAAACAATTAAACAAATGCTAAACAGCCAGTTTAGTAGGTAGAGTACAATTCTAATTAAATAATCGGAGTTAATATTTCAAAAAAAAATTTTTAAGAAATTAATTATTAATAAGGACTGTACATTATGTACTAAATATATTATAGAAAAAAAACTTTTTTGCAACTTAAATAACAAAATCAATCGTTCAATAAAGGTCCGAAACGTCAAATAAATTTGATTTTAGGAAACTTTTTGTTTTTTTTTGATATGCTTAGCATACTTTTAGGAGCTGCAAAATGAAAATAAATGATTTTGCTGGCAATCAAGCTAATCTTCTAATTTTTTTGTAATTAATATCGTTTATAAATTGGTTACAAACTGTTTTTATTCATTAATGAAATATTTATTATTATAAAAATTGTCAAAAATTAAAATTAGGAGTTCTACATTAAAAACAAATTGATTACCCACGTTGAAAAATATTTTAGTCAAACTTTTTCAGTTAAACAAAAGAGGAAAAGGATGTGACAAGCAAACTCAATATAATGGAAATTGGAAACGAAAGCGGTTTTTCGAATTCAAAAAAAAACTCGTCAGTTTAAAATATATAATAATCGGAATATATATTCTTCATTTTATACATTTTTTGTATATGTGAAACAAAGAGTTTTTAGGCACAATGATAGACAGAACTATTAGGTTAAGAACACAAGAAATTGGCAGCGGAAAAAACAGGTAACATTCAGTTCAGGAGTGACTTGAAAGAGGTCCGGACAAGGGTTTCTAAAAAACTACAGAATTTTCTACATTTCATAATGCTTAGTTCGAAAGCAACTTCTTGTGCATTGAAAATAAAGGGTATAAAAAGATTCTTACTTGCCGATAGACAAGAAGACTAAGGCGTGCAAAGTGCCCGACAAGCTAAAAAATATTTGCACAACAATGGAATAAAGAGAATGTAAGTAGTGTGAGATGGCAAGAAAGAGAGAGAGAGAGAGAGAGAGAAAGCGAGAGACAGAGGAACGAAACTTAAAAAAAAACTAAAGGGGCGTCTGTGGTTTGGGTTGTAAAATGTAAGTAGCTATAAAATATGAATATAATAGAGCACATCACATCATAATGCGCCCGCAGCAAACTCCTGAGAAATGGTCTACACAGTAGATGTCCTGGAAAAGTGGTGAAAAGGGGTGAAGAAAGTTGTCTATTGGTTGGGGGAGGTAGTTGATTAAATCTGTGAAGTAATCGAAGTGACATGCACATGAACACTTGAGGGCTCCGCGCTTGCATAATGTTGAATAGTGTTCTCCTCCCCTCCCCTCCCCTCCCATCCATCCATATATGTATGACAATGAAGTTGAAGTTGATTTGGTTTAGTTTGGTACTCTTACAACCTCTTTGGTCTCATTTTTATGGGTGAAACGAACGCGTGTGAAAAACTTCCGCTAGTGAATGAATGCCACTTTGAATGGCTGTTTATGGTTTGGGTGTTAAGCTTGATAAAAAAAATAAAGCTTGTTAAACTTTGTCGGCTATAGGGTTGGGTATCTGATGCTGATAATAATAATAATGATGATGGTGATGATGGCTAAAGGTTTATGTTTTTGAGTTATAGTGAAATTTTTCATATGGTATATGAAAAAGTTGAATTAAATTAGTTTGGATAAACTGCTTTGTTTCAATGATTAAATATACTAAAAATCTTTGTCTAACTATGGGAACTTACTTTATGTAGTACTTTGGTTTAACATGATCCGATTCGGTTAAACGAATTACTTGCCATTTTTAGTTTAAACTTGGTCCTTTGTTGGCAACATTTTGTTCAGTATAAGTGGAAGTTCCCTTGAACCTAAAACGAGTACTTCTATATTGTATATTTTTGTAAATTTACTTTAACGATAATCAACAAATTTAATTTTCAATTTCTCTGTATCTAAAACTTCCTCGACCTGCCATTAATGTAACTACTTCAAATGTGCTTGGTCATTTCAACAGTATCCAAACACTTGATTTTATGGTCATTAAAGGTTCTGCCACCTGACTTTGTCCTCATTGTAGCTTACTTGACGATGCCTTCCTGGTTTCCAGTTCAGCGGTCAATCAATAATCAAACCAAACAACAACAACAACATTGGCGAGAACATTGGTAAAGGCAACGCCTATATCAACACCTTGACAAGAGGTAACAACAAAGGAATCGAACCACCAACAGAAAGGATGGGCAGCAGACGGCAGTTTGATGTGACGTGCAAAATGTTATGCATTATATAGAAAATATATAAACATACTTACATAGCAATATGTATATATACATATATACAATGGGGCAAGGCAAGACTGGGCAAACATTAACGCCAACGAAAAGCAATGGAGCATGGCCATCAGGAAGTTGAGGGAGTTGAGTCAGGCCAAGCCGCCGCCGGCAACGTCTGCATCAATGTCTACCTTGTTCACATGCATTCATTTTCAACTCCAACTCCAAAGTTTAGCGACGAAGCAAGCGAATGCGTCAATAACTTGGTCACAAAAGGCGGAAGGTTTTTGGTATATGCAACATAATTTCCAGAGAGACGACCCCTCAGGACGATATTACACAAAGGCCAACGAAGCGAGAGCTGGCCAAGAGGCAACCACAACAGCAGCACAGCCGTTGCTAGTGTAAGGGGACGGAGTTGATGGTAAGGTGAAGACTGCCAATGACGCGTTGCGGTTTATTACCAATGCTATTGTATACTTTATGGCGTTGCTAAAGTAAATGGGCGTGGCTAGCATGGAGGCAAAGTATGACATTAAGTGTGCAAATGTGCAACCAGCAAGGCAAAGGCAAAGGCAAAGGCAAAAGGAGAAGTGTCACACCCTCGCCTCACTCTCCACTAACCACCATAACGAGAGTGTGTGTGTGTGTGTTGACTTTTAACTTAAATAAATTTGCTTTTGCCCAAGCCCAAGCCCAAGACCTGGCCCAGGCATGTTGCAAATGCTGGAGGCAAACTTGACGGTTGCAATGAAACAGAGTAGTAAAAACTGAAATAAACCAAACTCCTTGGCAATTTGATTTAATAATGCATCATTGTTTTATGACTGCACAGAGTTATTCCAAGGTCCCGAAATTGTGTAAGAATGGTAACAGAGTAATATATAGTGATCAATGTGGAAATGGAAACATTTACTCTTTCGAACTGGCATACAGTTCGTTTGAAATAGGAGTTAGAAAGCAAATGTAAGTACATATCGAACAGGTCGTTTATTGACAAGGTCATTCTTGTTAGGACTTTGAGTATTCCCTTGCAAGTTTATCTAAAACTTGCCGAAGTAACATAGAAACTTATAAATAGTAATAGAGATTCATAGCTTTTTGTTATTACTCTACTCGTATATCGAGTGAAATAGTTGTAAGGGTAATGGTGCCCAATGATGAATAGATATAAATTATATTTTAAATAATCTCCATCTACTACCGTTTCTTTAGCCTATTCCACTTCAGCTGAATTTTTGTATTAAGAATATTTTAAATATTACAAGACAAGTTCTTTTTGTTTTAATAAATATTTTAGATATCTTGAAAGTTTATGTTTGAGTTTTTAAAATTATTTTTTCTTAGTTTATATTTTTTGCTAAATTTATAATTTAAATTAGAAGAAGTTACAAAATACTTTAAAATTTTCTTCTACATACTTCCCCTTTTATATTTACCCCAACTTTCTCGTATACATTTCAGTTGTATTCACAATTTGAAGTTAACTTGTTACTTTTGTTCGTTTCATGTGCGTGTTAATTTTATTTGCAATTTTATTTTCTTTTCATTTACGCTTACTTTAAATGACCTTTTCACTTTGCCGTTTTAGCCGCTGGCTCTTCTTCTGTTTTTGTTAACATTTGTGGCATTTTGGTTGAGTGCATTTTAAGTGCCACTAGTCGCAAGGTTGTTAGCCCATCTTACAGAATAGAGGGTGGAGAGGAGGGGACCGAAGCGCAACATTTTCTGATATTATTTACATTTTGTTAACTTGACTTGAAGCTCTTCTTGGCTATGGCAAATAGTCTAGCCGTGGCAATGGTACGAAATATTAATATATGCCATAAATATTTTACAAAAAAGATACTGAAAGCCAAATCACGCATACGCATAGTAAGCCAAGAGGCAAAGAGCTCAAGGGCGGCTTCTTCTTTTATGCTTCTGTTTTACTTTTTATATTTTTTGTTTTCCTTGTTCTTCGTCTGTGTGTATATGTGTTTGTGTGTTGTTTTGTGAAAAAATATTAAAATATAATTTAAATATTAAGTCAAAATACCTTGAAGGTGGCTTACGCTGCTCAGTTGGTTGCACTTATTATTCTATATATGCTGGATGTGGGGAACAAACTGAATAAAAGCAACGCCAGAGATGAAGACAAAGCGCAGACCATAAGCAGCGAAAAAGAATTTGTCAGATAATATAAGACACTTGAATACTCTGAAATTAAAGAATAATTTATAAAATTAAATTTACAAACTAATGATTATACTATAAACGGAGACAATGTTGATTGAAACTCTTTCAAAAGATCGATCGATAATCGAGTAATAAAAGTTATAAAATGAAAATAATATTTAACGATAAACATATCCGACAGCAGTCTTGTTAACGTAAATCACAACCAAAGATTTTCCCTATTTTTAATAAAAAATGTTTAAGCAAATATTTGCTTATTTACTTTGCATAAAACTAAAGCAACTCCATGGCAAAAGAAAGTGTATAATAATACGAAAGATTTCTTTTTGGTATGCTCTTCTCATAATGCTGGCATTATGCTGCTGTGGCATGCACAAAGGGGATTGCTGGTGGAAAGGCAATTGGGAAGGGAGGGGCGACTCAGGAGGTCTGGGTGGTAGACAAATCCCTTTGGGTAATTGTGACACACAAGCCGTCGTGTACATTACTCATGCCGAGCGGCAGCAAAAGAGTGAGAAAGTATAAAGGAGAAAGGGAAAAGTAGCAACCAGACAGACAGGCATAATAAAAGCCAAACAAGCGAAACGGTTGCGTCTTCCAGGTGGTGCTATGTCCCCCCCCACCTCAACCTTCGGTTACTCTCTATCGTATCCACCAGCCCCGCAACCACCCACTTTAGTAATTGTGAACGAATTTTAATAAAAATCATTTTTCTGACGGGAACGCCAACTGCTGGCAGCCTGTGAAACTTAATGCCCTGACAAATATGTCTCCCAAAGCAGAATGGGCCGAATATCAGGATGTATGTATGTATATCTTTGCTTGTATCCATCATCTTCACTTGGCTGCAATGTTGTGTCAATGCAGGTTTTGAATTACTCAAAGGAAATGAAGAGAAAAATATAACAACAAAAGTGAATTTCACATACAAATTGAAAAATAAAAAAATAATCAGCAAAACTCTCAGGAAAAGAAATGAACGAAATGAAACAGGAAACGAAATGCCCCGAAATGTATGCTATACATATCTTTCTTTTTTCCAACCGAAATGAAAGCAAGTTAATTTGATTTGAAAATTTTCAAATGCTCAACTGGCAAATGTAGGCCCAGCCTGAAGTTGGCAGCGGCGGGGTAATGGAGGAAGCTAATAAACGTGTTGCCATTGTCGCTTAGGTGACAACTGCGGCAATAGGATGTAAAAGGGAGTCGGGGGAGGTATGAAGGAAGAAGGCAATGTTGTCGCCTTGGGACAGACGCGTGTGCGTATTGTAGGGAAGTCAAGTGAAAAGTAAGGAAATTGAATATAAGTTGATATAATGCATATACAATTTTTTAACATAAATACTTTAAGTCAAGTACTATGGAAAATAAAGATGATAACACATTTTTAAAACCTTCTTCAAGTCTTTAACTTTGAACCATAAACATTCTTTAAGCTGCCATATAAAATATATGTATATGTGTCTAAAGCTTAAAGATAAATAAGTGGATTCTGTGTTAATATTTATGTAAGCATATTTTCATTGTTTTTTTCGTTGTAGGGCAGAAAAGTTGGAACGATATTTTTAAATAGTTTTTAGTGAAACCTTGTTTAATGTCTGCCAGGTGATTTTCGAATTCTATCTTAATACAATGTTGATACAAATGAATTATACATCCCCATCATTTGATTCATACAACTTATATAGGAAGACTTTGTTTTAGCAAATATATTTTTGTTGCCTTTCAAAATATTGCTTGTCATTTTTCTATAGTTTGAATGCCAGAATGAATATAAACTAAGAACTAAACTAACTTGGAGTTTGTAAATGAAAGAATTTTTTATACAAGACAATCCTTGATTTGTTTTTCTTTATTTTTGACCATCTATTGTGCGCCACAGATTGGCAATGCCCAACATTTATAGAGTATCCTATAATTTATTTAGTCTTATAATTTTCGAAAGTCTTTAAGCGGTAATAAAATGCCATCGAGTCTAGCGCGTATGTACTTTTTCAAAAGTATTAAATTTACTCAAATTATTTCATTCGATGACAAACATTTTTGGGAAATTTGAGACCACTGTAAAGCTACATATAAAGTCAGACAACAAAACACTACGCAACTTTTAGCACACAACACCTTCCACTTCAATACACCAACGAGGATGATGACGACAAGGACAACGGCAACGGCGACGACAACGACAACGCTGCCTTGTGGCACCTGTCAAGCAAGACGAGCTGACGAAGTGGTAGCTCCTGCCAGAAAGAAGGAAGCTTCAATATAAATAGCTGGTTATGTAGTCAAAGAGTACTACCTACGTACGTACCAACCTACCTACATATCATCTCTATACCCAACCCACTGTGGCATGGCAACCAAGTCAGAAAAGTACATCAAATGTACATTAGTGCGGTAGTTAACTTATTCATGTACATACACACATGCATACATACATATACAAATACACCTATACCCTATACCCACTCCAATTGCTACATCTTCAACTCATTTTCATGTTACAAAAATAAGAGAAGAGTATGAAAAAAAAAATGTCAAATGAAATATAATAAGGGTCCGCGCTGTGTTGTTGCTTTATAAGCCGTCTCCATTTAACTCCCACGCACTTGAAGGGAAGCAGTTGAATTTGAAGGGGAGTGGTATTGCCCAAAGAAGAAGTATCTAGTCGGAGGACCTCCGTCAAGTGCTTTTGCCGGCGACTTTCAATGCTGTCACTTTTCTCTCATCAGACAGACATACAGTGAGACAGACAAAAATTTGTTTTGAGTTGAGCTTCTGCTGCATAGTTCCGACTTCCTTTTCGCTTCAACTTTGTTTGCTGCACGAGAGTCAAGCAGGTTGGAACAGTTGGAAAGGGCACAAAAGAAGTCAAATTCCAAAGCGACGTACCTTCACCTTCAAAAAAATAAAAAAAAAAAAAAACACCGAAACGAATCCCACAGAATCCTCTACTCCATTCTCTCTCTCTCTCTCGCTTGCTCTTCTCTTTCTTTTGGCAGCAGCTGCAGGTGAAAGTTTTGTCTAATTAAAAAATGCTTCTTTGGCAAGAAAAGTGTGGCTTCATTTGGTTATGTGTGTGTGTGTGTGTTGGATATAAGGGACTTTCTTGTTGTTGTTTCTTGGTATATAAAGGAATTTTTACTAGATAACTTGCATATTTTGTATACTCATAATTTTGATATTTATGTTAAATTAATAATTTAGAAACCAAATTTCTCCCAAAATGTTCTGCAAATACTTTAAAAACATTGAGGAGAAAGTTTTGATTTAACTAGAGAAAATTTATTTTATATACAAAAAAACTATTAATTACTTTATTTTTTAAAAAAGGAACTTGAATGAATTTTTTAGGTAACAATAGATTTTAATTATTAAAAATGAGTACTCAAGAAAGATAATTTGATCATTGAAAAATTGTATATAATTAGATTTATAGCGAAATTCACAATGTTGTTTAAACAAATCTTTATCTATATAAGTTTTTTATTAAATAAATAGGTAGACCGATACTGTGTTCTCAGAACTTTTACAGATGATGTCATTGAACTTATTTAACCTTCACTTGTAATTTAATATTCTATATAAAAACAATTCATTGATATTCATTGTTCTTTTGTAGTTCTTATTAATGCTGTCGCATTTAATTGAAATCGTTTAACTAAAGCTTAATAGCTGTCACAGCGATTTAAAAGCTGTTTCATAGTGTATTTGATTTCACAACATTCTATTCACTGCCAGGTTAAATAGTAAATTCGCATTATATTAACCTTATCAGACATTCACCAGCACTCTAACATGAAAATACATGCGAGTATAGCTAGCTATGTATATGAATACAAATATATAGAAGTCACGAAGTAACATTTACGCGTTTGCGGTTATTTTGCTTAATTTATGTTGTAATTATTTTGTTTTGTACTCTCCTCTGTACCCAACATTTCCCTTTAATACTCCTACATTTCCCTAAATTCGTTCCCCTACATTCCCCCTTGGAGTACCATCTTTTGTTTCCTTCCTAGCGCTATAAATATTTGTTTATAAATGTCTTACACTTTGTTCAAGTGGATGTATGTACATTTATGTGAGGGTGTGTATATGTGTGTGTGTGTGTGTGTGTTTGGCGGTGTGAAATGTGTGTAAACACCCACAAAAGTTTCCACTTCTTCTTCATCATCATCTTCTTGTTTGACGGAGTGATAGTCTTTGGGAAGGGGAGAGGGAGTGTGATATTTTAGCTGCCATGTTTGTTTGCAAATAAATACAATTCGAAGTGTACTTTATGGTGACGCTTATGTCGTACTAATTAAATGTCACTCATACGCACTGTGGACCCTCCTCTTTTTCATATATGTATGTATGTATGTATGTATGAATATCTATGCAAATGTAGTTAGATGAGCATGTGGGGGAATGGGTGGCAGGTGACGATGGGTGAAAGGGTTTTTGCTTTTGACAGCTTGCTATATGTGTGTGTGCCTGCATGTGTTCAAAGAAACACAAAGGGGGGTGGGTTGGATAGAGTTTAGGGCCATACCGTTCATTGATGCTTAACTCCAATGAAATGGCATTGAAATGGCATGCAAAATGGCTAATTAATAGCCCATGTCTAGAATTTCAATTGGTTTGCTAAAGTGCTTAGAATGCGGCTAAAATTTTGAAGATTTTAGATTGCTTGATGTTGACTTTAAAGGATTCAATTTAAAAAGCAACTTTCTAATTTCATATTGTTTAAGGTGGAGAGAAACCATTTATAATTAAATTTTTGGAGTTTATTTAAAAGTTACTTTAAAAAATCTGCATTCAGAGTATTTTTCTACAAATGTTAAGCATAGTTTTTACTGGTTTACCTAAGTTGACGTGCATTGACAAATTTGAAGGCTTTACAAACTTTAACACTTGACACTTAGTAGTCAGGTTCATCCAAATATTTCACATTTTTCAAAAATTATCTTACACCCGAAAAGACTTTAGAGTAACAACATAAAGTTGTTAAATTATAAAAGGTTTTATTCATTACTTAACCGATTCAATATACCAGAGATTTAATCTTATGACAACAAATCACATATTTTGGATTAATATGAAAAATTCGTCCTTTTGTTTCCAAATTGAAAGAATTTATAGAAATATAGAGGAGTGAAAATCATTTCATAAAATGAATTCAATATCTTGCATTTAGTATATTTTGTTACTTTTTATACATTTCCTTTAACCCTTTTTTTCAATTGTAACTGACAAAAATACCAAATTGGTAAAGTGCTGCCCATTTCGACCAATTTTATTTCACTCTCTTAAGAATTTACTCTCTCTCTCTCTCTCTATCGAAATCATTCTCTTTTGCAGCCAAAGAGAGCATGGCATGCGCTTTGCTTTCAAAGGATAACTACTCACCCTTTAATTGAGTGAAATGATGGCAGGTGAATGTGAAGCGTGGCGTATGCGTAACATTGTGTAAACTTGACGAAAGGTGTGAGAGAAATGTGTTTCTCTTTTACTCTGCATCTCTATCTCCCTCTGTTGTCGCTCTTTGGCATCAGTTGTTTGCTCTGGCATCGTTAGGCAAACATAAAATGTTCAAATTGGCAGAGCGGCAAACAAACTTTATTATGGGTCATTGTAAAGTGCAGTAAACATACATCTATAACCACCCACATGAACGCACACAAACACACACACAGACACATTGATAGGTATGCATATAGTGCATTCGCACTTATACACTCTTACGACACGCACACATGTCCTGGCCTAAGTGAGCGAATTGAATTGAAGTGCCTATTAGTATGCAATAGATTTTTATCAAGCTGCTGTGCTCTTTGGACTTGAAATTGTTTGCATTTGCCAGCAAATTGAGTGAAGCTTTTCCCTCTACCATACCACATATGGATGTATATATGAATGTTAGCCAATTGATACATTTAGTTTATCCCCTTGAACTTCTTGGCTACCATCAGCATACCCCTGTCTCTCTCACCTGCCTCGTCATAGACAAGCAGCTTAGTGCTTTTTGTGTATGGCAATTTGTTTGCCCGTATTATGTACTATTAATTTTTAAGCCACATAATTCCCTTTTGCTGAAAATGATTTGTGGATTTTGTAATTTTAATTAGTTCGTTTTTTTTTTCATTTTTGCGCTGCTCGCTATTACCGGTCTTTGAGAGGCTCAATTTATGATTTAGCAACAGCAGCTAGGATCAAATGGGGAATATATATATAGTATGCAATTATAATATCTAAACTGTAAAATTGTGGTCTGATTCAATATGATAACCATAAGTGGCATTAACCATAAAGCACTTAAAATGTTGTAAGCATTAAACACAAATCACTCATACGCCTCATTGCACTTGGCTTTGTATATATATATACATATGTATATGAGAATGTGCATCAACGTGTGAGTGTGTTTTGTACATGGATGCAACTAATAAAACCACTAAATGCTTTAATTATTTCATCTGTATTAGATAGGGCCTGAATATTGTCTTCTAACTTTAATTAGCTTCAAGTATGGAAGTTGGTTTTGAATTTAATATTAGCTAATAATTAAGCAAATTGAACTTGAGCAAATGATTTATTAAAAAGCAAGTTCAAAAACCTTTTGGAGAAATTAAATATATATTGAAATACATTAAGTAACAGATAGAGGATAGTATCTAATTCCTTTTGATATATTAGTAATGAATACATTACATTATATTGGTATTGCAATACATTAAGTAACAGATAGAGGAAAGAATCTTATTCCTTTTGGTATACTAACACATACAATATTATTTTGAATTATCCTTGCCCGACTTCTAACAATTTTTGTATTTTAAAGGCAAAGAAAGATTAATAAATATAAAACATTGTTCTTCCATAGTTCCATTATTTTTCTCCGGCAATTTCCATTTTTTAAATGACCTTTCTGTTGCATTATTTTTCCCTATTTTTCTGCATTTAGTTAAAGTTTAACCATTTTTCCCATTGCGGTATTGTCACCCTTCTTTAGCAGACAATGCTGGGAAGTAAATGTGTTCCTGTTTTTTCCCCCACTAATTAGGGGTGCATTTTTAATGATATTTACCGCTGGGCATCACATTTCAACACTTTTTTCATACTTTATGCAAACACTTGATGCTCAAGCGGAAGGAAAAATACACAAAAAAAAAAAAAAAAGAAAGGAAGAGAAGAGAAAACCAACAGGAGAGAAGGGAAAACAAAAGTGTTTGTTGTTTAAAGTTGAACCAAAGGGAATGCACGGTTCGGAGAGTTTGTCCCATTGTCAAAGCCGATTTCCCAAGCGGGTACCAATAAATATTTGCATAAACCGCACAAAAGTTAATGCGAATATGAATATATATAGTATATTGGTATGAATATAATATTCACCTCCCCGCCATCAATACTTCCTCCATTCTTTGCTTTACGCCTGAGTAATTAATTTAATTAATTTGTTCATAATTAATGGCAATAGCAAAAGTGCAAAAATGTTGGAAAAAAAAGGAAAATGGAAAAAAGAAAATAGCGTTTGCAGTGTTTATAAAAATGTCATAAATTCTCACGTTTTTTTTTTCTCTTCCTGTTTCTTTTCTCTTCTCAACTCTTTCCTGAACGTCTGTCATATTCATATGGCGGCTCTTGATGCGACGTTTTATTTTAATTTTCATATATACATACATACATATAAATATGTTTGTATATGTGTGTGTATATATTTTTTACAAGCTATTTGTTAAATATGTCACTTTTAATATGCCACGCACATTTTCACTTATTAAGTGCGCTTCAATCGACGATAAAAAAAAAAAAAGAAAAAAGCACGAGAAACGAGAATTCCATACAATACATTGTGCAACGTTGCGTATGCGTGATTTTTAATCAACCCATGGCCAAAACCAATGCTGCTCTGAATTTATTGCATTAAAGCAAAGTATTTTATGTCATTGCATATTCATAATAATCGGAAAAATAAGTTACATTGTGTGTGATGAAGTAATTCACTGGATTAATTGTCAGAGAGAGAGAGAGAGAGAGAGAAAGAAAAAGCAGATTATGAAAGTGAACAAACCACTTTTTGATCAAAAGTTCCACAAATTAAAAAAAAAAACACCGAATGAGTTGCAAATTATTAATTGATAATAACATATTTATAATAAACTATATAACTATTTAGCAATATATTTTGCTTAGCTTTTGGTTAAAGGATTTTGTCACATGTTTTGAAATGGTTTAAGTTGTATAAGAAGCTTATTTTAACAGTGCCTAAGAAAATTATATTTTAATGTGTATATAACTATAATCTTTATCAATGATTCATTGATGTTTATGCAATACATTGTAATATAAAGAGGTTAACTCCTTGCTTTGTAGCATGAATTGTTTTTTGTCTTTGCTAAATCGACGTTTCGCATTAATACTTTTGTTTAGGTTGATGATCATCAAATAGTTATAATTAAGTAATGGGTTTTCTTGTTCAAATTCTTTTTCAACCGGATCAAGTTTAGTTAATCCTATAATTTTATTTGTTCAATACAGAATATTCGCTATGCTCTGTCTGCATTTAAGATTTTTTGTGTTATTGTACTTGCCATCTGTTCCCGCCAGAAAGGGTGACCAGCAGGGGAAGGAAGAGGGCTTTTGCCACTATACCCGAACGAGCACACTGACATCATTATTAAGCAAGTTCTATGGAAAACTCCATCTTGCTAAGTTGGTTTTTTCCTCCCCGGTGTATTTCCTACGCATCCGAGAATTTTCTTGGCCACTTTCCTATCTAGTTTTGTAGATTCTATAACGCCTCATATAATTGTGACCCGGTAACTTAACGTAAATAAACTTGGCCTGTGTTTAAACGAAGCTACTGCGTGTTATTAATTCTAATTCCACCACCACACTTGGGTAATAAGTCTGGGCTCTATATCACTTGTCAGAAGCTTCGCCCTACTACAAACACCATCAATTGGATCATCATTCAATTAGATCATTATCAATTAGATAAGCAATTCATTTACATCAAGCAATTCTTTTCATCAAGCAATTCATTTACATCAATTCGGCATTCACATTAAATTTGTTACTAACATTTTCCTTTATTATATTATAAATCCTCGGTAGATGAGTTGTCTAAGTGGCCCAGTCATTTAGTCAACTGAACAACGAGGATCCGGGTTCGAATCTCAGGCTAGTGTATGGATGTAGTTTTTCGTCTAAGCCGAAGGCCTTAGTTGCCAGTGCTTGTAAAATATAGTTAGGTTGATAGTTTATAACTATATCCTATACTTTAATAATAATAATGATATAATAATATTATAAATTTGAAGTCAAAGGCAAAATTGTTGCCCTAAATATTAAACCCTTTCTGCGGACTGTCAAATACCCGCAGCCACTTCAGACGCTATTTGGGATGGTGCTCGATAGATTGCCATTAAAATAATAAAAATTAACTATATATTGTGTACCAACTTTAACATGATAAATATCAATATTCATACCAAATAATCCGTTAAATCAGCTATCTCTTAAGAGTAAATACCTTTGTTTATAAAACTTTCTTTATCCTTACACTGATTTAAATGTCTGTAGGTTATATATTGTTGCAAGCAATTGCCAAGATCTTAAAATATATGCTTTATTTATAAACAGTTGCGTCCACCTCCTGTGGCGAGAAATAAAGATTTGCTATACTCCAAATATAAATTTCTTTTTTTCTGTTGTTGTTTTTATTTTGCGATTGTGGTCCAGCTGAAAGCCCATCATTTGGCAGAACAGGCAAAATGGTAGGACAATTGCTTCAGTTTAGTCGAGTTTCATTTGTGCCTTTTATTCTTTCTCTCTTTCCCTCCCTGTTTCTCTTCTCTATTGTCTCTCTGTTGAGCTTAGCCAAATTACGCGCCTATTGTTTGGCAGTTGCCAAAATTCTCCACCTTCCAGGCTAATGGCAATTTTAATGCGCACTTCCGCCGGAAGTCAAAATGTCGTAGTCGCAGCGGGTTGTCCTCCATTCCCCCACACCTCTCGCTCTCGCTTTTCCCTTCTCCTCTCCTGATAGCTTTGGTAAAATGGAACACGTACACACTCAAAAGGCAGTTCGGCGTTAAAAAGACAAATGACAAACACATTTGCACACTATTACAATTGCGTGTCTGTCTGTGTATGTGTGTGTGCCCCATCCCTTCCGTTTCGGCTGGTATACCTCGCAACAGGCGGTCATGACAGAGGCACATAGATAACTGTCGCTCTATTTTATATATAGTGCACACACACACACACACAGAGAGAGAGAGAGAGAGAGAGCATACACATATATACTACTTACATGGCAGATAAACACGCATGTAAATATGCTAAAAGAAAGGGGGGATCCAAAGAACTGTGAGACAAAAGGACGAAAGAGAGGATGGCATTAAAATAATGTTAAATTGCTTGTAGTATTTGCTCTCCTGTTGTGGATGCTCCGTCATCCTCCCTATCTCCCCATGCCCCTCCTCACTATTTCTTTCATTCCACTCCATATTCCTGTGGTCCATTCCTTTGCTTTCTGCTTTCAGTGTTGTTTGCTGGCATCTCTCTCTCTCTTTCGTCTTCCCTCCCATCATCATCATCATTGCTGTTGTTGTCCTTTGGCATGTCCGTATACTTTTTCTTTTCTTTCTTTCCGCAGTTTTTGTTTTTTTTTTCTCTCTCATTTTTTTTTTTTTTTTGCCCTTTTTCTTCTTGTTTTGTAATTCATTGTCTTCTTCGTTGTCGTTGGGTTTTACCCATTTGATTTTCTTGTTGTATTTAAATGTGCTTAAAATGTGGTTAAAGTGCTACGCTCTATGGCGCATTTCCTCTTTCCGGTTTTTGGGTTCATTGTGTTGATTTTTAAGTTTCGAGGTTTGCCATTATTTGGGTAAACGCTTCCAAATTGTTTCAAATTGTTAATTTGTGGTACTTGTGGCTTAAAACGACTAAGTTTAGTACGAATTAATGGGTTAATTGTTAGTTGTTTTTAGTTGTGGCTTAAATTTCAATGATAAAATTCAATTTATCCACTTGTGTCACATTTGACTTTCACTTTCTGTACGGGGCCAAAAAAAATAAAATTGAGACTTGTGATTGTGGGCCAACAAACAGCAAACCGTTTCAACTTACCTACAAAACTGAAGGATTGTATCTTTTGTCCAAGGTTTTTGTCCTTTCGGCCAACTGAACTGGAACTTGAAATGCAACTTGAATGCAAAGGTCTTAAGTTCTCTCTCTCTCTTTTTCTGTTATTTTTGTATTTTCTTTTTATGGCAGCAACATTCAGATATCTGAGTCAGTGTTGCTGGTGTGGTTTTTCTTTCATTTATAAAAGAGGTAAAAATATTTTTTAACAAAAAAATTTTAACAGGTGTTGATATGAGATGAAATGCATTTCATTTCATTGTGCAGAAAGAAATTTTAAACTAATTTGAAACTAGCAATGCTTAGATTATAACAACTTGAATATACATAGAAAGTAATTGATTGGAATTTAAGCAATGAATGGAACAAAAGACAAAATAATAATATTTCATTACAAGTCCAAAGAAGGACAACTTTTGTCTGTATCACTTGGAAATTCATTTAAAATAAAGTCAAATTTTTTATTATTCTTATTTTTTTACGAAAATAAAGAGCAGCAAAAGAAACTCAAATAATTTAAAAGTAAAATTTTATAATTTTTAAAGATTATGGAAAATTTGAAAGTAAACCAAATGATTCGAAAGGAACAAACAAATATAAGGATAAACTAAAGCGAAATTTTCAAAACATAAAACTAAGAAACTTAATAAAAGAATAAAAGACGTTATTTTTTAGAAATTTGTAAAGCCGATACATAAAGAAAACTAAAAATTTTGTAAAAGAAAACAAAAAGCTCTCAAAAGAACTGATTGTTCCAAATGGCAACATATATGCAACTGATTCAGATAAAACTTGATACGGTCATTAAGTTATATGTATAGCAAACTGCTTAATTCACTCTTTAACAATCTAGTAAAAGCAACAAAATTATTGACCAAAGTTAATACATACATATAACTGTTAGATTCGACAAATATGTAAATTGAAAATAACATATTTATTTCATTGCAGTTTTGTTGTTTCCAATTAGTTTATAATTATATATAGAAAATTGATTGTCTATACTTATACTTACGAATGTGTGTATATAAACATTGATAGGTATGTATGTATATATACATATATGTTTGTCCATCTGTAGAGCAGGTAATACGAATTTTGTAAATCCGCTTAATTCAATTATATGTAGTTTGTCTCCCTCACTGGCTAATTTATGACAAAAGCACTCGAAATTCAAAGTTTTGTGAATTACAATGGCATTATTAATTGATTTCAAGCTTCAACTACAGTGAGTACTTTCGCATGACTGACTAATTATATATATATATATACATACACACACACCACACACACAAATGTGTATACTTATGTGATATGCAGTTTTTGGGATATTAAAGCATTACAAATTATCTTTGCACACATACACACACACACCCACACAAATACATACACAGAGAGACAGTTATAAATGCCATATGATAATAAATTGTAAATGCATAAATTTGAGAAGGAATTATATTGAGTAAATGAGATAGCAACAGTATATGAGAGACAGAGAGCAAAAGAGATAGAATGCGCCTAGGTGGGTAACTGTTTCGATGCATTTTAATGCCATTGCAATTGATATTTCAATTAATTTTCAATTAAAAATGGTTTTAATAACATATATGCACAACATACTAGACATACACAAAGTTGATGGCCCTGCGGTGGCTGAAAACCAGGTCTGATAAAATTGGGGATTGCCAGAGAGGAAAGAGGGAGCCACTAGAGAGATTTGTCAAGTTGGTGTGTGTGTGTGTCTGTGTGTATGTGAAAAGTGTGTGATGTAAAAGGCATTTGTTGTGGGAATGTATATAAGAGAATATGTGTACAATCGAATATTATTAAAATACACTGAGAAATATTTAAGAAGCGAAAATGGAGAAAGAAAATTAGTAACTATATAGTATTGAAACCTAATTTGAAGAATCAGATATCGTTAACAATATGTAGATATTGTAGTCTGGGGGAACAAAAACCAAAACACGTCCGTAATCGACTTCGATGACATTAAAACTGAACTTGGTTCTCTTTATTCTAGATCATGTTCTCGCTCTCACGAGAGCGAGAGGGTGTGTTCGACTTTGCTCTCACAGTCGAACTCACCCTCTTACTAATACACTTACATACATGCTACTTATTACTACAATTCGGCCGTCCTGACGTTGAGGATCTCCTGATCCTCGTTGTCATACTTCTAGTTACAATGTTACTGTTGCCGTATTTACATAACTTTTCATGTCTTCTCTTTTTAACATAACTAACATTTTGGTTAGAACTAGAATTATTATTAACATTGGTATTTTCACTAGGACTAGAATTATTATTAACATTGGTATTTTCGCTAGGACTAGAATTACTATTAACATTGGTATTTTCACTAGGACTAGAATTATTATTAACATTGGTATTTTCACTAGGACTAGAATTATTATTAACATTGGTATTTTCACTAGGACTAGAATTACTATTAACATTGGTATTTTCACTAGGACTAAAATTATTATTAACATTGGTATTTTCACTAGGACTAGTAATCCACGGTTTCATATTTTGTACTGCCCAAATTCCTGAATAAGGAATTTGCGTTTGCTGGAAGTTCTCGATGTCCTCTACAAAATACCTATCATTTCCTAAAACTTTGGAGACGACATAAGGTCCTTTGAATTTTGGTATCAGCTTGCTTGACACTCCTTGTTGAGAATTGAAGTTTCGAACCACTACATAGTCTCCAATTTTAAATACATTTGGCTTTTTACGTTTGGCATCGACATAGTTTTTATTATAATCTTGAATCTTTTGCTGACACTCTTGAGCACTTTTTCTTACATTTTCTAAATTCCTTATTAACTTTTCCTGATTCTCTTCTACAACATTTTCTTTTAAATTGTCGATACAAACTCCTCTTTGTGCAACTCCAAAGAGCATTACACTGGGATATTCATTGATACTCCGATTTTTTGTATTATTAATCGCAAATTCTACTTTTCCTAAAACTTTGTGCCACGGTTCGTTTTTCTCTACATCTACTAGCTTTGCTATCATAGGTCCTAGATCTCTGTTGACTCTCTCGACTTGGCCATTTGCTTGAGGTGACGCCGTTGCTACTTTAACGTGAACAATATTATTTTCACACACGAGGTGAAACAGCTACCCCTGTCGGATATAAGATTTTTAGGTCTACTGTATGATTTAAAATAATCCTTAAGTGCGTCAATCGCCTCCTTTGAGCTAGTTGTTTTCGCAGGGTATAATCTTGTAAACTTTGTACAAGCATCGATAACTACTAATATGTGTTTTTTCTTGTTGTCTTTACTATTAATTGGACCGTAATGGTCAATATGTATGACTTCAAATGGATTTATGCTTTTGGGAATAGAATGCAAATAACCCTCGATTTTTCCAGACTTATCTGTGAATGCTATACACTTTAGACAATTTTGTACATGAGTTTCTACTTTTTTCCTTATCTTCGGGAACCAATAACTTTTCTTAATAAGATCGCTCACTTTGTCGATCCCTGTGTGCCCCATTTCGTCGTGATACTTATACAGTACACTATCCTCCATAGACGTTGGTACACAAAATAGGAGTCTCCCTTCTACTTTTTTATAAACAACACCATTTCGCATTTCATAATATTCGTTTTCTTGCTTTGACAACATTTCTTTTAACTTTTTTTATCTTTTCATCTTTTCCTTGGCAAATTATTAAATTTTCTTCGAACGTGTTTGTATCAACTAATAAAATATTATTGCTGCGACTAAGTGCATCTACATGTTGCATTCTTTTCCCAGCTCGATGTTCTAATTCATAGTCATAATTTTGTAACTCGAGGGCCCACCTAGCAATGCGTGGATTTAGCTCTTTTTTATACCCTGTACCCATAGGGTAAAAGGGTATATTAAAGTCGCTAAAATGTATGTAACAGGCAGAAATATACATTTCTGACCCCATAAAGTATATATATTCTTGATCAGCATCACTAGCCGAGTCGATTGAGCCATGTCCGTCTGTCCGTCCGTCTGTCCGTCCGTCTGTCCGTCTGTCCGTCCGTCTGTCCGTCTGTCCGTCCGTCTGTCCGTCTGTATGAACACCTAGATCTCGGAGACTATAAAAGCTAGAGCTACCAAATTTGGTGTGAACATGCGTCTAATGCATAGACAGATCAAGTTTGTTTCAAATTTTTGCCACGCCCACTTCCGCCCCCGCAAATCGCGAAAACGTATTACTAGAGCTGTACTAAAGATATCGCATTCTTACTTGGCACACCTAATTATATACCCAAACTGGACTAGCTGACCAAATTTTGTCGAAATCGGACAATAAATATCGGAGATATACCTATATGAGTTTTGCACTGAATTGCCAAGGCGACATTGGCTGGCAAGAGTGAGCGAGACAGCATGCGTTTGCTGCTGCTGCATGTTAAAGTGAATTTTGCATGAAATTAATGGCGATTTCGAGGATATTCTATTTCATTTAATATAACTAGTTGGTACAGGGTATACTCAATGTCGGCAGGGACGACTTGCTTGCTTCATTTTTATTTAATGTTAGGGTAAGGGAATTGCAATCGGTTACGATTTTGAACTTCAATCCTTGAACGTATACCCTGAACCTTTTTAGCGCATTTATAATAGCTAAAGTTTCCAACTCGAAACTATGATACCTCGACTCTACCTCTGTTGTACGTTTTGAGAAATAAAACACAGGGTGCAGCTTGCCATCACTTTTCCTTTGCAACAATATTGCTCCGTAACCTAAAGAACTGGCATCGCAATGTAATTCTGTTTCGTGCCTAGGGTCATAAATTGCTAAAATCGGGGCCTGTATTAACTTTTCCTTGAGTACATTAAAGGCATTCAACTCTTCTTCCTCGAACTTAAACTTCTTATCTTTTTTCGTTAGATCGTATAACGGCTTAGCGATTATGGAAAAGTCTTGAATAAATCTTCTAAAGTACGAGCATAGACCAATAAAACTTTGAACTTCATGAACCTTTGAAGGTACTGGGAAAGATTTGACAGCCTCTATACCAGCCTTATTAGCTTTTATACCCTTTCCGTCTACAGTGTATCCCAAATAGTCAATTGACAACTGAAGAAATTCACATTTGTCAACTCTTAGTTCTAACTTATTGTCAACAACACGTTTAAAAAATTCCGTAAGAATATCAAAATGTTCCTCTATAGTTTCAGTCGCAATCATTATGTCATCAAGATAAATCACTACTTTTCCTGTGCGCACCATGTCTTCAAATATCTTGTTAATATATCGCTGAAACGTTCGTGGCGCATTTGCTAAACCATACGGCATTCTAAGGTATTCGTATTGACCTAACGGTGTAACAAAAGATGTGTACTTAACAGATTCTTCGTCAATTTCAATATGATTAAACGCGTCTTTTAGGTCAAGCTTTGAGAAGAATTTCTTATTTGCCATCCTTTCTAACAAATCGTCTATAAGAGGAATTGGATAGTTATCCTTACGAGTGGCTTTGTTCAAACGTCGATAGTCTACACACATTCTAAGTTCCCCTGTTTTCTTTGGTACAAGCACGATTGGCGATGTAAACTCTGACTCGCTTAATCTTATGTATCCTTTGGCTAAGTTTTGATTTAAAATTTCCTCTACTTTTAACTTCTCAGCATATGATAACCTTCGGGGTGTACAACGAAAAGGTTTTTCGTCTTCTATCGTCAATTTCATTGAACACTTAGTTTTTGGACTTTTAGGTCTTATAGGATCTTCATAATGTTTTTTAAAAAATATTTCAAACCTTTTTACAATATCTCCACTTCACTTCCTATTTTATAACTTGTTTTGGCATCGACAATTACATTTATCTCTAACATTTTCTTATCAAACTCTACTTCTGACTCTACTTTGTTCTTTACTTTGTTCTCTACTTTGTTCTTTACTTTGTTTTCTGCTTTGTTTTCTATTTCCTTTATCATGACATTGTCTCTACCATTGCTACGTTGTTTTTGTTTAACATTGTTATTACAACTTGCAAGATGATCGTTAGGACATTTTTTCTTTACTTCAAATTCGATTAACTTAAAGCAGCTTAACCTTAAAAAATCTCTGCCCAAAACCATTGAGTACCTCATAGATTCATTGTTAACTACCAAAGCTTCGATTTTTACGAGTTTATTTAAACTTTTAACTAAGCAAACTATTTTTCCAATAACATGTAATTTACTTTCATTTAATCCAACATAATTTGTTTCTTCATTTTCAGTAATTTTTGCTTCTTTGGGAACTGTTGATTGTTTAAGGAAAGTGGCAGGGCTACCAGAATCTATTAGGCACTCTATGGTATAAAATTTCGAACTATTACTATTTAAATCGTAAAAGCTTATTTCAAAATTTCTTACGTATTCATTTACTGGCTTCGACTTCCTATATTGTGAGCATTGCCTCGCCAGGAGTCCAACTTCACCGCAAGCATAGCATGCTCCATCAGCACGTGTAGGCTTACGACATTCAGTCGCACGATGTCCCAAACTGTTGCAATTGTAACACTTGATGACCCTCTGGTCCGGGGTCATCATGTTGTGGCCACTTTTCTTGACCCCTTGCTTCTCTCTTCCAACTGCTTTGGGCCGTTGAACATCTTGAAAAGCATTAAGCATCTGGGTTATTGTCGAAAACTGCTGCAGCTTCGCCTGGTTTTGAAGTTGCACATCTGGAATCCCTTCAATGAGATATTCTATTAACTCCTTTTCCATCAAATTTATATTGGCAGCCAATCTCAACTTTTCGTAGTAGTATTCCCCGAACTTTTCCTCTGGTCGCCATTTACGACCTTCAAACTTTCGGCGTATTTCCGGAAAACTTTCCTTAGCGCCAAAAACAATTTTTAGTTGCTGCATTATATTGTCAACGTTTCCCGCGAGCAGTGATGGACGTGACAAAAGCCAAAAGTTGACTTTTCCCTTAAGACGAGTACAAACTAGGGCTCTGATGACATCGTCGTCCACGTTGAATACATCCTTCACATTATTTATTATAGTTAACCACTGGTCAATGTTTCCCTCACCGGAATATTCTGGTATTAAATCTCTTAGTACGTTCAACTCCACTGTCGATTTTGATTTGTATACTTTTTTAGGTTCAGAGTTGCCAACAACCACATTTTGAACGTCGTCTGTGACGTCATTGTTGTGTACGGCATTGCCAACGTTAAAATTGCCGACCAACACTGTGCGTTGTTCACCAATATTGGCGCCTCTTTCGCCGTTTGCTGCATCTTGTATTTCGTTGCTATTTTCGTTGTCCTCTGCGCCTTGAGCTTCGTCGCCAGTTTCGGCGTCTGCTGTACCTTGAATTTCGGCGCTAATTTCAGCGTCTGCTGTTTCTAGAACTTCGCTAGTTTCATAGTCTGCCGTTCCTGGAATTTCATCACGCGTCTCTTGTGTTGCCGCATCTCGGGTAACGGTTGCCTGACCAGGCACATCGCCAATAAAGAAACAAAGATTTGGGGCTTCTGGGGACGGTAACACTTCACAAATCTGGTGAATTAACGATACTTTGGTACCTGTTGTAGGTAGGCCAAGCTTACCGCACCAAAGTTTAATGTCATTTAGACTTAAGTTATTTAAGTTTATTTGGCTCATTTTTATGTTTTTAATAATTGTCACGATGAAAATTTAAGTTTTAGTTTAACTGTAGGCGTTTTTTCAAGACCACTTCTGAATTGTAGTCTGGGGGAACAAAAACCAAAACACGTCCGTAATCGACTTCGATGACATTAAAACTGAACTTGGTTCTCTTTATTCTAGATCATGTTCTCGCTCTCACGAGAGCGAGAGAGTGTGTTCGACTTTGCTCTCACAGTCGAACTCACCCTCTTACTAATACACTTACATACATGCTACTTATTACTACAATATAGTTCAATGTATCAAGGATTGAATTTTAATTGGGTTAATTTACGTATGTATGTAGTTTGAAAAGCCATAAAATTATAAAAGTGATAGTAATGTTGTTATTTATACATATGTATGTGGAATGGTATGGTAACGCTGAATGGCCGGCACAAGAATTCAACAAGGTGGCAAGCAAGGCAGTTTAGCAGAGTAAGGATAACAAGACGTACGACATGTAGCAGATGAACGATGCTTTCTTTGCAAAACCAAAAGAAACTTTAATTATATTATACTAAAATAACTAATCTAAAATAGCTAATCTAAAATCAAATAAACTCAATTATATGTATATGTAAACTACCCGATAGACGTTGTTCTGACTTAACTATTGGCGTCATCGTTCAAAAATTGGTAGTACCAGCACAGAAACCTGTGTTTCATGGTCTTATGCACATTAACTACCTTAAAGATTACCGCAAGAGGTCATAGTAATATTTATGACAATCAGTTGAACGGCACCACCACCTGGTGGCAAGTGGCGTCAATGAACATATTATACAAACCTTCTCCCTGGAAAAATACATATATACATATACCAATTTTCATAATAATCGGACAATCATTCATTTTTATATATAAAGATACAAAAGGGACTACGAGTTCTTATTTCTATAAATAGGAACCCTGTTAAACATGTTCATATGTATGTATGTATGTGTATGTATGCATGTATAAAGTATATAGAACGAGTTTCGATTTGGCTTTTGAAATTTATTATTCTTTATAATGTCAAAGCCATTTCCTTTTCCTAATTTTAATGCAAAAAGCAAGGAAGCTAAAAAACTTTTCACAGATGTAAACTTAGTTTTAGACCGATCGTTGTTATTGCGGCTGATTGATAAAGAAGTTTGATCTGAGCAAATAAACTTCTATATACCTATAACTTTGAAAAGAAAAACTTAATTTTTGACTAAAAATTTATGACACTCTTTTAAATTTGTATATAAATTATTTTTTGTCCTATCGTCGTACGAAATATATTTAACCCCTTTCAAAACACATTGATAAAGTTTTCTTTGAGTGCATATGAAGTTTAATTTTCATTATGTATTTTAATTTTGCATCACATTTTATTAATTTTTATTTTCCATTTGATTTTTGTTTTCCTTTTTTTTTTTTGTGCTTTTGCCAATTTTATTTTATTTTTTGTCCATATTTATGCTTGTTCTGTGGCAGTAAAAAGCAACTGCAGTAGCAGCAATAATAATTTTGTGGTTTTGTTCTCTTTCAATGCAGCGGTTGGTTATGGTTTTTTTTTCTTATCTGTCCCGATTTGGTGGAAATGGATAATGTGAAGTTGAAATTATCGGTGAAAATTGTATGCATTAAAGCAAATATCGATGACTAATGGTTGGAAAAATTGATATCACTTAAACATTGATTGCTACTAAAAATTTAGTTATTGCTCTTTTAGATATATTTGAAAATGAAACTTTTATATTTAAAGTTGTCTAGTTTTGAATTGAATAACTTAGATTTTCCATTACTTAACGGTAAAACTATGTACATGTTATGAAATCAAAGAAACAATCGTTTTAAAAATCGAAGCATTACTATACAATATTTAGCAAAAACTATTTAACTGGACGATTAATCAATCGATTAGTTAGTTAGTTTTTAGTTAGTTTGTTGATGATGTTGTGGCTAATTAATTTTTGTGGTTTATATTGTTTGTTGTTTTTTTATTTTGTATTGTTTCCATATATTTAATTTTGTTGTTCACTTTGGATTCTTCTCATTTGGTTTACGGTTTTGTTTTGTTTTATTTTGTTGACTGTTGACAAAGTGCCCAACCAACTAACAAACTCTGACCAACCAAACAAGTGAAGTGAACCAGGCTAACACTGACTAGTCTATATATTAAATATATATATATATAAGTATGTATGTATGTATATGTGTGTATATATAGTTATTGTACCATTTGTTTGCTTATTTGACCAACAGTAAAAATGAAAATTAAACAACTCGAAAACAACTCCAAATCAGACAATTGGAAAATGAAAGCAAAACAAATAAATGAAAATGTGAACAATTTTCAAAGAGAAAGATAGAGAGAGAGAGAGAGAGAGAGAGAGTAAGAGATCCAATGAGATGACAAGAGTGTGTAAAAATAAATATTTAATTGGCCTAATTGTCGTTGCATTATTGCATAAATAAACATTCGATTTCAAAAAATTCAAATTGTTTTCTGTGCATATTGAATGCATCTATTATCGTTTATTATATGTACATATATCCTTTGTTGTTGCTCGTGTACCGGAAATTGTCGTTTTTGTTTAGCATAGCAAAAAGTTTCCGTATGAAACAATAATTAAATATGTGGGCAGTGCAATTGCCCCTCTTATGGTTTATGCATACTGACTTTGGTGGTCTTGCCATAGAACCGAAATGCATAAGGGTTATAGTGGGAATTGAAAGCAATGAACGATTACTCCTTTTGCACAACGATCAGGTTTGAAAATTTAGTGGTTGTGTTTTGTTGTTTAGCTTAGCCACTAAAAAAAAGGCTGAAATTGCTTTAGACGATTTGTTGAATTAGTTTACTAATAATATAGATTAATAATTATATATATTAAATATTTAATAGTTGATTCAAATTTCTAATATATTTTCATAAATAGAAAGAAGCTTCTTAAAGTCAAACTTTTTAGAGCGACTTGCTTTAAAAATGAGTTTTAACTTAAAGGGAAACACTTTAACTTCCAAATAAATAAGAAGATTACATTCTTTTAGTAAACTTTACAGATTTAACCATCTGGAAATTAACATTTGTTTAAAAATATTTACTTACTCACCTTTTTACAAAGGCTTTTTACAAAGGTTTTATCGATCTATATCAAGCTTTGCTTGGCCTTTGTATTCTTCAGATGTTATGTGTGATTCCTTGAGTTTCTCTCTTTCATTTTATTATTAAAATATTATGATAAATAAATCAAACAAAAAAATTATATGTGTATATGTTGGGCAATGCTGAAAAGCTTAACAAACAACTTGACAATGCAGTACAAAGACTTGGATGACACAGAGTCCAACCATGATTGTTTACTCTGAGGTCGTGTCGGAGGGAGGATGATTCCACTGCCCAGAGCACTGGGTGAACTCTTGTTTTTCTCTCATTTTTTTTTTTGCTTGTCGTTTGCATTTAAATGTTTCAACATTTCCGTTTAATGTGGCCTGCACTTCCGTGAAAATTTAATTAAAAACTGACATTTTCTTCTTCTGTTGCTGCCGTACCAGTTCAGCTCATTCGAACAACACATAAAAATAATGAATAATTTTATATGAAAACGGCAAAAACGACAATAACGAACAACATCCGGGCATGTGTATATGTATGTATGTAAGTATATAAACAAAAATAATAATAAAACAAAAAAAAAAAAAAAGTTTTGGACGGAGATACCCACAGCGAATACAATATTTTTATTTAATTAACAATATAATATAATATTTTTGGTAGAGCCAATACGAGTCTAGGCTAACCAAGAAACATCATCTAACGAAATAATATTTCCTACTAAATGGATATCAAAATCGCTATAGTTAAGAATTGGATTGATTTCGTATTATTAAGTTCCATGATTAATGGCTGATCTTTAAATTTAGCTACTAGTAAGTCTTTCATTTTAAAATACTAGAAAATTGAAGAAGAAAACAGTTTCTAGTAAAACTAATATTTATTATTTCAAAGTAAATATATCTATGGATCTGATTTTAAATTTGAAAAAGATATTTCTTGGAGAAAAATTAAAAAAAAAAAACCTTTGACTAGGGGAACGTTAACTTTTTATGTGACTTATAAAGTTTTAATATTTTGTTGGGATACTTATTTTAGATTAACTTACTTATATACAAACTCTGACACTTTCTTCTTATGATATTAAATATTAAAAATAAGTAACTTGTATTGGAAGAGGGAGAGCTAAAAAAGAAGGCAAACAAATTAAATTAATTGATTAAGTTGGTTTAAGCTAATGTAGATATATGTACATATAATTATATTGCATAAGACTAGTTGAGGTTCTCCTGTGAAGTCTGTGGCTATTATCTACAGCTGTTCTAGCCAACAATCTTTCTTTTCATATTCAATACTTAATAGCCACATACTACTTGATATGATACAATTTTTTTCCGTTTTAACTATAATTCTTTGTATTGGAATACATGAAAAGCGTTTAAGTAGAATACAAATCAAAATACTAACCAAATGATACCTTCCTCTCTTACTACAACTGCTTAAAACACAGTCTTAATTTATGACAACTCAGTTTAATTGATTTTTATCTTTAACTAGTCAGAAAGAGTATTTGGAATGCGACATTTTATGATTTCAATAATTTCACTTCACACTTTCCCTTGACAGTGCTTGGCAATTGGTTATTAAAACTTGTTGGTTATCCCAAAAAAAAAGCATAACCAAAAATATTCGAAAAGTTCTTGGTTCTGTCGGTTACAGCTTTACATACATATATATGTATATATATACATATATATTGTTATTATTACACTACACTACACTGCACAACGCCAGCGCTATGAACGCATTTAATTAAATAAATGCCACAAAATAAAAAAAAAAGAAAGGAAAGGAAAGCAAAAACTCAACTTCAGAATCCTCCCGGAAAGTGCAACGACACCAGGCCTCGGCATAAATTCATCAGCAACAGAACAAAAAAAGAATGCAAAACCAAAATGAATTAAATGTGCAAAAGAAAAACTTAAAACTTGCCTTAAAAAAATTAAGAATATTCAACTCATAAATGGGCGCAAAAAAAAAAAATAATAATTGCAAATAAAAAATCTCAAAAAATTAAAATTGGTCCAAGTACCTCGACTTAAACAACTTTTTGCACACAAAATTAAACAACGTCCGCATGGAGGTAAAATTTTTTGCAAATTACAATTATTTCATACCTGGGCCAAAAGGCAAATTTGCGCTTCACTCTAGTGCTTCGACTTCGACGTGGTTTCAGTGGATAAAACGCTTTAGAACGCTGTAAACTGGCTGGACCAAAAGGCAGCAAAGTGTGTGCAATGAAGAGGCTGGCAAAAAGGCAGCAATATTACATGGCCAACAAGAGAAGAAAGTGGTGGGCAGGGAAAAATGGAGTTGGTAGAGATTGCTGGTCGTGGCACTGGGCAAACTTCAATTACGGCTTAAAACTTTCAATTAAAAACTTTTGCATCGCGTGAAAAAAGGAAGCGAGAAAAGTGCAGATGAAAAGATGATGGGGTTAAAGTTCTAAATATTCTCGTAAAACATATATATATATACATATATATATACATATATATATATTAGACATACATATATATGCAGTTAATTAATAATAATAATAATAATAATATTAATATTCATTTAGAATGTTTTATTATAGGTAAAATTTCGTTTTCTTATAAGTAAAATAAGAAACACACAGAAAATTTATGAATAAATTTACAATAGTTAAAGTCACCAATCTTGGTACTTTTAAACCTAAAAAACAAGTTTAAAGCATTTGATACAATCCTAATCTAATGTTTTCTTTAACCAAATATGTTTCAAATATGTACATTTATATATATATGTAGGAGATTAAGATATTATTGAATTAGTAATATTCAAATAGAATGTAAATACTAATGTATAACAACAAGTTGAAGAAAATAGACATGACAGGACATTACAAAGACCAATGTCAAACTTACTGGGAACTAGGTTTGAGACCCATAGGATTGTATAGGTCTAGTGTGGCGGACTGGCGATGGGCAGGAATGTTACAGGAGGGTCAAAGAGTGAAGTAAAACAAGTGAAGAAGAAAGGAAAGATGCAAATTGCCAAGAAGAGATAGATTGACTTTGGAAAGGGACGGGCTTGAGACCAGTCGCGACTCGCTAACCTACCAGAAAGAAAGACAAATAAAAAAAATACAAAAAGGAATGACGTAGACGTATATGTAGATGTTGCTGGGAATAAAAGTACCCCATTCAAGACATATACTTTATTGTTGTATACCTAAACAACAGAACCAATATGTTTTGAAATGCTTTTATAACTTTACTTAGGTGGCTCCAATTTCACTGTATAACGATTTCGGTAACTTAAACTTTTCTATTAACTGAATTTAGTTTCAAACGATTTGCATTATAAAACTCAAATCGGAAGTCTTTGCCTAAAAATTCTCAAGAGAAAAAACGACAGTTGTTGATCTTTTAGTTTTTTTTTTCATTTATTTCTTATAAATTCCTAACTCATTTTTACTTTCTTAGCTCTCGTGAAATATCTCATAATTGTTTCATCATCTCATTTGGCCACCTTTCTAAGCCAAGGTAACATGGACGAAAAAAAAAAAAGATTTTTGTTTAAGTTTTGCATCTTTAAGAGCTGCACTCCAGTCTACCATTATTTGTGTGCGAGTGTTTGTGTTGGCCCCCCCTTGGGGAACTTCTTATGTACGAAAGGGAAAGAAAAACAGCAAAACAAAAAGATGAAGGGAAAATATAAGGGAAAAATACCTTGCAGACTTTTTGGCCATATGGCAAATTCGGCGTCGCCTTCGTCGACTCGAAACTTTTTTTTTTTTTTTTTGCTTAAATTTAAGCAATTTTCTTCTTATTTCTTTTTCCTTCGCTCTGAGGCTGAGAATGCATTTTTAATGAATTCCAAAAAATAAGAGAAGAGAGAAAAAAAAGGAAAAGGTGAATGTAACATGCAATGGGGGAAAACCTGGAAAATGCACAGGGCACAAACTGCATCAAAAAAGCAAAAAAAAAAAGCGCAACTTTGACTCGGCTTTTCGCACAGAGTTTTTTTTGTCCCTACTTCTTCTTTTTCTACCCACAATAAACCCAGACCAAACTCTTAATTGAATTAAACTTTTTTTTTTCTTTCCTACTAGAGAAAGAAAATGAAAGAAAAACAAATTTAAGCCATCTTAACTGAACGACAGAGAGAGAGAGAGAGAGAGATTTAAATTTTTAGTAGGTATAAAGTCGGTTAAATTGATATTTGTTTTTTTTTTTTGAATTTCAGTCATTTTGGTTAAAGATTTCATTTTTTATATATTCGTCATGTGACGCTGACTACCCCTTGCCACTTTGTTAGATGTCCTTCCCGAATCGACATTCCTTTTGTATTATTTTTGTTTGTGTGAATCCATAAATATATTCTATATCTGCCTACATGTTTTTTTTTTTATATTTTATTACAATTCTTGGAAACATTTGTGTCAGCTACACTCTACTCTCCTGCACAATAATACTTTGTTCTTCTATGGATTTGCTCCTTTTTTCACTTTTGTTTTCTAGATGCCCTTTATTTGTGAAGGGTATTCCTGAAGTTCCTTTGCATATGGTGTTTTCTTTATAACAAGCTACAAGTTTTCATTTAAGAATCGAAATCGTTTAAAACTTAAGGAAACACTTTTAAATTCAAATCGATGAAAAACTCTCTTAAAGAGTTAAACTCTTATAATTAATATCTTAATTATAAAAGAAACAAAATATTTATAATATAAATAATATTTTTATGTAACCTTGTTATTTTCCTTTTCCCATTGCACAGGAAAAAGAACATTCTATATTCGTTACTTTTTTTTCCATCTACTTTTTTTTTTATTTTTCCCACCGTGGGCCATAAAAATCGACTCGTTTTTCCATTTTTAGCTTGTCGCAGTGCGCTACAAATTTTCCTCATTTCCACATTTTATGGCCGCACATATGTCAGTCAGTCTAATAAGTTAGACCAAACTAAGCCCTGTTGTTGTGCCAATTTAATTGAAATATACAATGAATTTTCAAGTGTTATGGTTGGATCCATTCCCCCGGGGAGTGGTATAGGTGGGAGGGTGGAAGCAAAAAAGGTAAATTATAATCCCACGGACAGACAGACGCTCAACTCTTTTGTGGCATATTAATTTCATATTTATGTTTCGACAAACGGAAATGAAGTTAATTTTTGTTATACATTTTCTATTCGTCCGTCAATATTAATGCGCAATGATTGTTGTTTTTGTTTTCAGCTTTTAACTGACGCCCTCGTACATTTTATAATAGATGTATATATATATAAATTTACATTATTTTATTTTGTTGTTTCATTAAATAAACAAATAATTCATAATAATATTCTGAAAATGCCACTTAAAGTGCGGAAATTGCGCAAAATGAACTCCGCGTTTCAGACGGCCAATTGTGTGAATTTTGTATTTCAATTAAATGTTGCCTGCTTTTAGGGGAAACAGTAAATGGTAGCTGAAGGGAAAATGGATTTGAAAAGACAATCATCTGTAATGAAATATATTTAAATTATACAATTGTATACCCAAAGGGCTTAAAAGGTGGAGCAAATAGAAATATATGTTTTTATGTTATTGATTCGTTTGGGACATTGTATTAGAGTCAAGTGGATTGACCGATTAAATATAAGAGAAATATTTGTTTATAGTTCCACTTGATCTTCAATACTTCTTTAATTTGTAATAACTGTCAAATTATATGATAAATTAAAGTCATAACATTGATACTTTATTTTATATGCCATATCAAGTTTTAAATATCAAATATATAATCCATATACGAATCATTATTTAATAGCCTTGACCATCATACCATCATGCCGGCCCGTTTTGCTAACACCAAAAAGTTGCTTGAACCATCCAGTGTGAACTCTCCAATGCAACGTGATGGGCAAACTACCAAACCATCGACCAAACCGCTTCGTAGTAATTTAAAGACGACTGCAACTGATTCCCAGATCGTAGATCAACCACCGAAACAGGATAAGGATCAAGGTAAAAAGAAGACAACAACGGACTACAGGGGTAAACGAATGTGTCCGGAGCGTAAGCATCCAGAGAGTCTTACAAAAAGGGAGAAAATTATACAGAAATTTAAGAATATTAACTTTTCGAAACGGGACTCGGATCCACAATTGACTGTACAGACTCTTGAATTTCCCGATGCGAATATCAAACGCACCGAACTCCATAAAAGGGATGAGTGCGGAAAGAGTGTGATTGCTCGTCGCACTGCAAGAGATTTCGGAAGTTCAAGTAATTCTCATTTTCGTGATGGCATTGAGACGGTGAAAATGCGTCAACGTAGTTGTACGCCAACTAGTGATAGTCCATCAACCGGCACCAAACGTATATCCATGGAACGTGAGTCGAGCCGTTATCGTGGTGCTGCCAATTCTCTGGAAATGATTGATTCTCATCATAAGGCATCGGAACAGCCATTGAAGTTTGTCGGAGATAAATGGAAAAAGGCCTGTTCAGCTAGTTATGTGGCTGGAGCACCACGTGCACGCATTGGTCGATGTCCAGAGAATTACGAACAGTTGGCCAAATTAACGGCAGCCAGACAAAAATTCTTTCTTACACAGGATCCACGGAAGGCCACTTGTTTAATCAATCCATCTGCTTTACGTCATAAGCCTCTGTCGAAAGATCAGGAACACGATTTGATCAGTAATATGGTAAAGCATGGCGACAATATATGTGCCAGCTCCGTATCGGAGACTTCGGATACACATATTTGTGAGGTCGTTGATGTGCAAAATCCTTTGGGCTTGGATTTTCAGGTACGAATTGAACAATCTTCATGACATATACTTTTAAACACCGATCTCGTTATCAGGGGATGGACTATAAGAACTGCTATGAGAAGGATGAAGTTGAAATGCAAAATCAATATCATTACTGGCGCATAAAACGATACATGAAAAGACGTGAAGTAAAGAAGGCTACAAAGGCTAAAGTTGAGGCCGAATTAGAGAGTGAACGTTTGGCAGTGCCAGCAAGATTCCATACCAACATCAAGGACGAGATAATTGAAGAAATGCCTGCGGTCAAATCTCCCCGCTTTAGTGAGCTTTACCGATGCCAAGATAAGCCAAAGAATAAACAAAAGATCGAAGACGAAGGCATACGTCGTGAGGCCCGTTACAAGAATATTTACTTGAGAAACAAGCAAAGAACAGCAGAACTTGAGGAAGAGCGCAGGAAACAAGAAGCGGCAGCTAAGGAGATTGAAGCTCGTACGGTGGCAGAAAACGATTTGAAAAACGATATAGCTATTATAGATGATGCCATTGAGCGTACCTTTCGCAAGCAAGTCACTATAAAGCCGGTGATAAGGAAACGAAAAGTTTTTCCCAAAACTTTGACAGAAACGGAACGTCTGAAGACTTTAATGCATAGAGAGAATTGCATTACAAGGGATAAGGCGAGAGTAACCCAACAGTTCTATTTAGAGCGCACGGGTAGATTGAAAAAGTTGCCGGATGTGGAACAAAAATTGCGCTGCGAGGCAAGCATCGAGGGCAGTGTGGGCTCAACACCAAGTGAGCAGAGTAGCGACGACGAAGACCACTTGCAGGTGGGAAAAATTGGTGAAAAATTCCAATTAAGAGGATTCCATTTTAAACATGGTGATGGCATGCGTGGCAAATTCCACAGGCATCAGATAATGCAAGGAAAACGAACAGTTAAGGGTTGTCTAACCCGTGATGAATGGCTCAATCAACTGGCTCCACGCAAAGAGCCGATTAAGCTTGATGTTGAAACTGGCATAATCAAGGTACTCGATCCAGATGATCCGAACTTGGATCTTTTTCCACCAGTGCCATTGACAGCGCATCATCGTGAGCGTCGAAGTGCCGTTAAGGAGTTCATTGAAAAGCGCCTGGGACAGCACTATCATCGGCAATTACGCAAAAATCTCAAGATAGTGCCTCCCAAACTTAAGTATAATGTGAAAAAATTCAATTTAATTCGTTATGTTTTTCCCGAGGAACAGCTGGTGCCTGATGATGATCGGAAGCTATCAGAAAATGATGTTATGGTAGATGCCCAAAAAGCCAAAACTACATTGGAGTATATTGCATTTAAGAAGAAATTGGCCAAAGCCCAACATCAAAAGAAGAAACAAGAACGCATGCAACTACTGGGTATACCTTGTGTGGAGCGGAAACAACTAAGACTTGAGGGTCCTTGCGAGGCGCAGGAAGAAGAGATTGACTTTGATTGGGTACCAGAACCAGAAACATTTGATGCTTCATATCATCAGGATATTATGCCAAGATCGCTTTCCCAACGCAAAATGGAGGATGAAGGCGATAACTCACATCGTCAGACAGGTGGAAGAGGTTCTAAGCCACCATATCGTTACCGTGGCAATATGCCAGCCCCGCCATTTCGTGAAAGAACTCTGCTGATACATCCGCGACGTAAGCGAAATTATGAACTTGAGCGGGTTGATTCGGCTGATTTCAATGATTATCTAAAGGCCTCACCCGTTCCTATGCTTGAGCAACCGCCACCAGAAAAGGTCAAGTTTGCCAATGTGCGTACCAAAAAGCGACCTTACACAGATTTACTTGAAGCCCGTCATCATCATGATCATTGGTCGCCCACACAAATGAAAAGTGTTCATGTGCATTATCAAACCAAATGTGTATATCCGGAAACTACAAAGGTAATCCAAAGGGAAAAAGTGCCAATAGTAAAATTTGAAAAGGCTAATCCACCGTCTGCCAAATATGTCGATAAAGATTTAACACTTCCCAGCTATGATTTTGATGGCATGATCAAAGATCATTTGGCAAAAACTCGAATAAATAAAAAAGAAGCCGCTAAACAAGTGACCCAGGATCTTTGCCAGCAGCGTGAGTTTGTTTTTCACTCTCGTGATCCGGATGAATTGGCTAAAGTTGATTTCCCTGGACGGCGTCAGTATTTGGATTTTTTACGTGAAACCCGCGAAGCCATATACGAGACAAAAGATATAGAACCTGGGGAAGAACGTCTATTGGTGGATCGTAAGGCAATAATAGCCGATCTGGAGGAAGATCTACAAAGTATAGAAAATTGTTTAAGCTCTCTTAGCAGCTCAGACTGTACGGATTTGACATCCGACAGTGGAAGTTTTCTAATTTTAGAGGGTAAGACTAAATTGCCATTGGAGTATATAAGAAAACCCTTAGTGCCTTTTGAGGAAATGCGTCGCTCACGTTTTCATGCCGAGGTCATAGATGTCGATGCCGAAGAAGAGAATCCCTACCGTCTATTACCCTTCTCGGGGCAGGCTAAGGAGCAGGCTACTCTATTGGGACCCAAGGATACGTTTTTCACATTCAATTCACGCTTGCGCAATGGTTTACGTTTAAGATTAGAAGTTCCTGTTCCAGATGTACGGCACACTCTGCTTGGGCCCGGACCACGTAAGTACTATGGAGCTGTTATAACCGATCTGGATGAGAACTATATAGAAGAATTGAAAAGTCGCGCCACAATTAAGTCATTCAATTTCAAATCGGGCAGTGAACTACTTAAAGTCGCCATGCGACTGAAATATGAATCATTACTCATACAGGGACAAATGGTACGCACAAAGATCTATGATCGGATGAACGAACGCCATTGGGTGAATATGAAGAATACAAAGACACTTTATGAGGCACTTTTTGCCAAATGGCAAAAGAAGGAGTACAATGCAGCCATGACAATGGTCTATCAGGTGAAATCGTACTATGAGACCACAGATCGTTTGAAACAGGAATATCGTGATTTGGAGCGTGAACTAATGATGCTCAATATGGATATAGTTTTCATTGAGGGTCATTGGATACGTTGCATAATGCTACAGAATTTCCATTATCTAATGGGCGATCAGGAATGGCGTATAGAGCACGATTGGATACATTTGGTGCCGAAAAAGAAACGTTGTAAAGGCGAAACCGATGATTGCGACGAAGAGCAGGAAGTGGAGTCATTGGTTCAAGAGGATGATGAAGAAGGTGATTTCGAATTGGAACCATATGACAAGTCCATAGCCAAGCGAGCCATTGTAAATATACGTGTACGTGACAAGGATGATGCCTGGGCCATAAGAACTTTCTACTATGATGTTTATATGCAGAATTTGCATCCTATTCTCCAAGTCTTTCCCGATGCCGAGGCATTCCTTCATGGCATCGAAAGTTTGAAAACAAAAACATTTATGCTACTATTGGAAATGCATTTCACCTTGTCCATTCACACTGAACTGCAGGGCAAACTGGAGACTTTCATCGATTGGTGTGCCAAGGATCTGAAGGAGAAGCAAGAATATGTGGCCCGTAAATCGGCAAAGAAATTTTTCATGGAAGACCGAGCTGTGGAAATGGAATGTCGTGTCTATCATTATCTCGAAAAGCCCATAGCGGATTCCTTTGCCGATGAGGCATTCAACAAACATCGTGCCATTCTGGCTGAAGTCTGGCGTCGAGTTGTACCCACCAATGTGCGAGGATCTGGTGATGTTATACCCAATTCATCTGACATGGTGGCCGCCATCAGTGATGTGGTTATTGAAATTCTAAGCAAATTCGAACATATGGATATAAATCGTGTGCGTCAGGTCGAGATGAATTTACGTAAACGTCGTCGGTATTTGGAGAAACTCTCACATCAAGCCTATCTAGTGGAACGCCGCATTGATATGGAAATGAAAAAAGTGCGTCGAAATTTAGAGCCACCATACAAAAGGCCAAAGCGTGTGGGTCGTCTCCCCCGGCTCTGTCTCAAGAAACGTGTGGTCACGGTGGAGAAGGTGCCACCAGTTATTTCCGAACATACTCGTTACTTTATGCGGGCCTTCAAGGAGGACGATGCTCACGGCGACTCGCTAAATCACGAATCGCTAATGGTTGTCGATAATATGCAGGAACAGATTGTTCCATTCTATTTCGATCATTTCCTTAAGATCAATGGCTATTCACCCAATTATAATTTCAAAACCAATGTTGAGATTCGTGATGGACCCGAAATAAATCGGTTCCATGTACGTGAAGTTATACCCGATGTCCTGCAAAAGGTTGAGAATTGGGAATTACAGCACAAGAAAATAATGGAGGAGAATATTCAACGTAATCCCAAAATGTATGAAAATGTAATCTAAATGCTGATCACATGCCAATTCTATACCAATTTCATGAGTTTGAATTAAAATGAACAAATTTTAAGTAGCCAAGTTTGGTTTAGGAGGAGAGTTCTCTATCTCTCTCTCTCTCTCTCTCTCTCTCTCTCTCTCTCTACTCTCCGCTTGGTCACCATAATTTCACGACAGCTGTCACTAAGCAGCTTCTTCTCTTCATTGTTCCACAAGTTTGAGTTGCTGCTGCTGTTGTTGTTGCTGTTGTTACTGGTAGCATCTGCAATGGCAATTCTCATTTTCCACCTTGTGTCCTACTTCATTGCCACTTGCAATGGCATTGGCTCTAGGCTTCACTCTTTCTCTCTCCTTCTCTCTCTCGCTCTCTCTATTTCTGTATGTCTGTCTCTATTGCTCTTGTTGCATGTTTTTTGCCTTTCTTTTTGCATGTCGTAAAACTTGACTTTCTTTTGTGTTGTTATATTTGCACATAAATCACACAACTTTCTTTGAAATTATTTGCTGCTGCTTTTTAGTTGCCATATTCTTTACTTTTTCTTTTTTTTTTTTTTTTTGTATTTTTAAGCAGAGGGAATTTTATCTGTCCCTGAAGAAATTGAAAGAATTTAACTAGGTGAGAGATACTGGCTTATGATAGTTTACAAATTGAATAAAATAATATATTTTATACGTCATATAAACAACAATGACTAGCATTTAGATTTTTAATAAACAATTTTTATTTGTGAAGGGAAAATGGATGCTGATGTATCAAAGCTAAATAGAGAAAAAGTGGGACAAACTGTTGAGAGGTTATTAAAATAAAAAATTAAATTTGTATTCCAACAATTTATGCACTGAATAAATAAATTTTAGGAATATTAGATTTAGTTATGTTGAACTAATAATTTATAATTTCTTCCTGCTTTACTGATTCTTTTAGTCGTGTTCTTTTTGAGTAAATTAGCACAACTTTCCATCCATTGTCAGTATCATAAATCAGTAAACACTTTAACAACTAAAGAAGAAAACTCATTTTTTTTTCCATGTTCTTTAAATATTTATAGACTCCTCTCATTTTTTGTCTACAACTGTCATTTTAACAAAGGCAAATCGCAGACACGCCTCCAATGCTCTTTATATCCCTTCCCTTACTCCCTACCACACACTCCGTGAGCCTTTTCAGCGTCACACAATTTCCATTAGCAGCTAATGAAGCATTAAAAAGTGACAAAAAAAAGGAAAGAATAAAAAAAAAGAAGAGAAATACTTAACGCCATATTTCCAAGAAGCACCGAAAGAGCTTCTATCAAAAAGTACAAGCGAACACAAAAAAAAAAAAAAAATGAAGAAAAAAATGAGAAGAGCAAAAAGAAAATTGTGAAATGAAATAAAAGAAAAGCGAAATATGCGTTTGGTTGGGCTACAGCTTCAGCTGGAAAGTAAAGTGAGCCCTCGTTGTCGTTGAAAATATAAAAGCATCACGAATTAAATACCTTTTAGCAATTAATCTGCTTAGCTAATGGACGATTTCAATGTAGACGACGATAACTGCAAAGGGACAAAAGAATAAAGGACGAGGACGAGGAATCAACTGGATGAGTAGTAAGTCGAGGAGAGTTAGAGGGGATACATTAGGCTTAAAGCTGGCTGGCCAACTCGAATGACTGGCCAGTCTGTACCAAAGCTTTTCAGTGTATACATATATCTGGCTACAACTAACTATTTGCCGACTAATTTCATTCAATAAATGTTTCGCGTATATTGGTCCATTGATGCTTTCTCTCTCACACTCTCTCCCTTAGCCACTGAAACTGAAACTCGGCTCCATTTGTGCCTTCTGGCATTTGTATGTTTGCCTTTTGGCCAATTGCCATTGGACTCGTTTCATAGGAATTTAATTTATTTAGTTGCCTCTTTTTGTTGCCGAAACGCTATTCTCTGTTAATTGATAAGACCAGTTGATTTTTAATATCACTTTAGATTTCTCTACACTGAATTTGATTTGATTTGATTTGATTTCAAAGCCACTTTCCTTAATTAGGACATCCAAATCAAAAAGTTTCAATTAAAATCTCTTCAATAGAAATCGAATTTGTTTTCGCTCTTTGTTACAAAAAGAAAAAAAAAATGAAATTTTTTTATCTACCTTCATTTGAGATTGATCTCCGCAATAATGATGCAAATACAACATGCCATAAAGAGAGCAGAGTAACAAAAAGAGATTTTTATACAACAATATATAATTAAATGTAATCTACTTCAAAAGATTTTTAGCTTTAATTTCTTACTAGATATTTAAGTAACTGTGAATAAGGTAGTAAAATTGTTCTTTTCTTATTCTGGATTTGTTAGTCTATAGATACTAGGGAAACTTATAAACTATCTAGACAACTAAGCTTTGGTTTAGATAAAGTTAAATCGTTAAGTAGAATTTAAGCAAAAATGTTTCCACTTTTTTCTTTTCCTCTACGAATTTTGATTTCTTCTTCTTTCTACAACTAAGAAAGGAAATCTTATAACTAAAGAGTTAATGACTATCACTTAATTCATTTGAAAGTTGGGAAAAGGGCAAAAAGGAAGCATGATATCCCAAAAGTCTCACAGGAAGTATCACTATTCCCTTGTCTGAAGAGTTATAACATCCAATTCAATTTTATTTCATCAGTAATTTATGGAAGTTTTTTGAAAAAAAATTGTAGGACTGTCGTTAAATTGGTTTAGAAAATGTCAAACATAAACAAAGAACGCAAAGGGGGGCGCTAACCTGATGACGCGCAGTGTATTGTAATTGAAAACATAAGAAAAATTAATATTGTACCCTAATTTAAGGGTTTCGTTTTTCGACCCCCAATTACACACTTAATGGAGATAACTACTTTAAAATTGCCAATATAGTTTGTAACTAGTTAATAACTTTATTGTTTAGCGACAATATTATGCTTGCGACTTAATATTTAAATATTATTCTGATTGATTATTCTTATTGTGTTACACCACTTTTTAGTTTCAACTCTCACTTCTCTTTTTCTGACTGCCTCAACTCACTCTGACTGCTACTCTGAATCTCACTCTCAACTCCATTGACTCTGACTGACTCTTCTCTAATCCCTTCCTCTTCGATCTTGCCACATCTCTAGAACAAAGACCAGACTCATTCCCATTCTCAAAGTTACCTTATCCTACATATATATTAGCGAGATAGAATATAATAACCATCTTCTGTATTATAAAAATAATAATTTAATTTAATTACTTTTGCAATATCATAGTTTTCACATCTCAAATACCCACAAATATATTTCCAATTACATGCTCCAAATGTTTGCCAAAAAATTTATTACAATTCAAATCCATCTATTATAAATAAGCACGAATACAAAATGATACAAAAGAAGAGAGCGCTGTTTTAGAACAATTTCTAATTAATTTTGTCCTCATTTTATTCATAAATGTTATATAACATACTTTTAGTTTCAATGAATGGGTTTTTTGTATTTATTTAAATAAGTTTTTGGGCAACATTTCAAATTGATTTAAGCCATCGTAAAAATAAAGGTAAAATAATAATCATGATTATTATCAACAACGTGTTTTTGGGCCGATGTCAGTTATAAATGGCATGTTGAGTTTTCAGAAAAAAAAAAAACCTCCTCTTTATATATACATAATCCATATTCCATATGTATATGAGTTTTTTTGCTGTTGTTGTTGAACATAACATTATTCGCCTGACGTCTGTTCATTTGTAACATTTACAACATTTCGTTAGGTACACATTCCTGCTGTTTTATTTATGTGGCATGCCCCCATCATATTTTATGTTATTATATATTGAACATATACTTATATATGTTGCATAACATCCGGAGGTCGCATAATGATAAATCATGGCTGCCTTCAACCTTTTGCAATACTCTTGCTGTGCCTGTCATAAACAAAAATATTTGATTGAAATGTGTGTGTGTCGTTGTGTGTGTGTGTGTGTGGGCAGTTAAGGACATACAGAAGCCAGTTACAGACCAAGAACCTGCTCTGACAGTTCACCTGACGCACGTCTCACTTCATCCTCATTTGTTTTTCCCAGGGATTTTGTTTTATTTTCATCACATTAAAGTTTCGCCCACTTGCGAATTAAATGAAGCAATTCACCTAAGTGAAATTAACTTTTTTTCCCCCCTTTCCCCTTACCTTTTTCTTACCATTTTTTCTTTCTTTTTTTGGATTTTCTCCTGCCCAACTCAATTCATGGCTTTATTGTTTTTGTCAGCCAGTCAAATATTGCAAAGCGAAATCCAAAAAAAGAAACAACTAAGACGATCAACTAAACGATAATGTGCCGCACAGTCTACACTCTTTCCAAAGCTGCAAGTATACAAATTGAACTCTGATGAAACATAATATTCTGTAAAGAAATAAAAAAGATTTAAATTATTTTTATAAGTAATTAAAAGTTAAATTTTGGCCAAATATTTAGACTCTCTTTTTATTGCTTTGCAATTAAAAATTTTCTACTTCTATTCCATTTCTATTTCTATCATAATCTTATGAAACATTTCTGTAACTGTTAGAGTATTATAAGTTGCGTTTGTTTTCGACAGTTGTGCTAAATTCAGTTTTGTTTTTCTTTTTCGTCATATGGAAAAGGAATTGTCGGTTAACGGTTGATTGATATAAATAATAAAGTAAATCTGGCGTTTGGACGGGCTTTTGACCAACTCGAGCAGAAGCAATTGACAAGCATTTTGATGGCTTATTCTACATCCACACATACATATATACATATGTACATGCATACTTGTACATTGAATATGTATTTGTATTGTGACAGCTGACCGCAAACATAAAATGTTTCCCTTTGATATTTTTGATACACTTTCTTTGTTGGTTTGTTCTCAGTAAATCGAAATGGAATTCAGAAATTCAAAGTTTCAGAAACATTTCACTTAAAAGGTCAACTTGTCTTTTTCTATTCCCCTAGCAAAATTTCTATTTATAACTAGAAAATAATGCTTGAACATGATAGAAGATATATCAACTGATGTTGAGTAAACATTATAAACTTATCACAAAAAGAAAAACCATAAATTTGGGAAAATTTAAAAGAGTTTTCACTAACAAGTTTCTTGTTCTATAAAAAACCAATCTTAAAGTTAGTTCTACATTTTAACGGGCTAAGTTTTTTTTTTTTGCTTTCACCACTTATTATCTATCCATAGACAATATTGAGCAGAGTTTGGCTGTATGAATTCATTTCATGTGCCATTTTCTGATGCTATTGTTCATTGCTTTTCATTTGCTTCTTTGATATCGACATTTTTTTTTATTGAGAACCCTTTTTCTGCAACACAATGAAAAAATAAAAGAAGCAACAATCTAAAGATACCCTGTAGCAACTAGATATGCAATACTTAATTATCATATTCAAATCACAGTCAATTTTCTATAATTTCCCATATTCAAGTCTATATACAGACACATACAAATAGACAAACAGATCTTTACAATCAAACTATATAGACCCGATTTAGACTATGTATACAGGGTATTTATAATCATGTCAGTTTTAGTTCACAGAGGAAGTGGTGGCGGTAAGCGGGGGAGGGGGGATAGCAAAGGGTGATAGTGAAAAGTTTTTGATGAATTTCCAGTTGTATGCAAAACATTCTCTGTTTTTTCTTTGACTTTATCATTTCATTTTTGTTTTCTTTTTCGTTTCCTCGTTGTTTTTTTTTTTTTCTTTTTGACGTTGTCTTTTGCATACTTTTTCTTGTCTTTGTATTCTTTTATTCATCTATTTGATTTAAGTGAAAATGAAATGAAATAAAATATTTGGCTCTTGATTTATTCAGAAATCTCCACCGAGATTTTTATGATGGAGGACAGGCTAAAGGAGATGGACAGGATTCAAGTGGGCTAAAGTTGGAAGAGAGAGGGGCTATTGTAACCAGCTCTCTGCGTTTGTTATTAAATAAATTGACTGACACACACACACACACACATACACACGCTCACGCACACATCACATACAGAGAGAATCAGTCAGTCAGTCAGCCAGTCACAGCTGAGAGGCGAGTTGAGTCCTGGCTGCTGCTGTTGCTGCTGGTCCTGGTTCTAGGTAGTTCATCATGTCATGAAAATTGTATGGAAATTTAATTGAAAACATAAGCCAAGGATAACAGGCCAAAAAGGACACACACAAACGCACAAAATGGCGGCCACACATACACAAATATACATATATACTAACTTATATGTATATATAAGTTATGTAGACATCCAGAGAGGGAGAGAGAGAGTGAGAGAGAGCTTAACAAGGTCTGCCTCCGCTCATTGTTGCACAGGAAGTGTACGAAATGATATAAATAAATAAACAAACTACAAGATAAAGCTATTTGCAATTTGATTGTCAATTTTCATGAGCCATGCGAGGGGACAGAGTTGCCAGGATTGTCAGGACATATCCGGCATAGAATGAACTGAAACCTTTTCTTCATTTCTCTCTCTCTCTATCTTTCATTCTCATTCCCTCTCTCTCTCTTTGTCATTGGTATCTATCAGTGGTTGAAGTCATTTACTCATTGATGCAGTCAATCAAATTTCATGAGTGATTTTTGTTAGAAACTTTTTCTGGTTTTCCTTCAACTTGACTGTCAATTTTCATTTACATTTCTCACTTGATTGCCTCAATTGGTAAAATGGCAAACTGACATTTTCTTTCCCATACAAGTTTAGTTTTGGTTTGTCAGTTTCTTTTTTTTTTTATTCCTGCCTTCATTTCAATTTCAATTCGTTTGACTAAAGTTTAATTGCATATTAAAAATAGTGACCTTATTTGGCTTACCTTTCTCAAAAGGGGTATATTAGTTTAAGTATAACTTTGGCAACAATAGATCAAAGAATAAAAGACTGTGCCATAATAACGACAGAACTGACAAAAAGAAGATGTAGGTTGGGAAAAAGTGACAATAAAAAAATAGAAAGAAAAACTCTCATAGAAGCGATCGAAAGAGTAAAAAACCATCGTCATATTTATTCTTCTATTTTTTTTTTTGTTTAAACCGTTCAACATTTTCCACACAATTAAAAACTGGCGCCACTTAATCCGCCAACTGACCCAACCCCTAATGATCCACTTCAACAAAAAAAAAAAAAAAAAGACGAAAAATTCAAAATAAAAAAAAAAGAGAGGCAAAATATAAAACCTAATTAAAAAGCGCTTAATGCTTGGTCGAAAAAAACTCACTGGGCGTGTGCTAATTTCATAATCCAAATAAAGTTTCAATTAATTTGGCCAACGAACAATTTATACACATTTCTTCTTCTTTTTTTTGTTTTTTTTTTTTGAAGTAGCCAACAAAAATAAAAAAAAATTTTTATATGAAAATGAAAGAAAACTGTTGTTGTGTGGCAAGCTTTCAAATTTGTTCGCCTTGACTGAGCGAGTAATTATGAGTTGGATTTTGGGGTGCACCATAATTGTTGTTCTTGTTAGCTGCCATTTATTGAGGGGGAAAGCGGTGTGGCGGGGTATGGTGGGTCACGGAAAAAAGTGTAAGTGTTTTGTACATTAGACGGAAATTACTTATGCATATTGAGGGAAAGTTTACTTTTGATGTAGCAATGAAACGTAAGGAAAACACTTTTGAAATAAATTAAATGAAAAGAAGAAAAATGTAATGTACTTTTTCAGGGTAAAATCGATGTCAAGTGTTGAACAATTTAAGCAATACGACCTCGGACTGATCCTAGTGTTGGGATTTCATTAGAGTTTAAAATTTTCTTTGTACTTTTCATGGGTCTGACCATTGCTTGTTTTTGGAGTTAAATGTAATAAAGCTACAAACTTAACCAAATTTTATGCATAAACTCTTCTATGTTATAATACACCTGAAGGGAATTACAATTTTTTCTTATTTGAATCATATATGATTATTTAGATAGTTTGCGGCTGTCCACGTCTTCTTTTTTTTTATTTTTTTTTAATATCATTAAAAGCATTTCCCCATAACCAAAAATGTCTGTCATCGTTGTATTTGTCGCCATCCTTTCGTCATGGTTATGAACTGTCTTTTGGGAACGACGGAATGAGTCTGGTCGTCTAAACGATAGCAATATCTGGTCGTCTGTCGTTTGCCATTTGCCCGTCTACTGAACTCCGGCTCTGAACCGGACCGACTTAATAAATGGCTGACATTTAAAGCGCATTCGTCCGTTGGTCCCCTTACATCCCTTTTCCAATCTCTGGTTTGCTTGACGTTTTTCTGAGCTTTTGTTTCATAATATAACGTTACATTCTGCGGGTGATGCACTTGCTCCCACATACCGCTATTCCTGTCTTCCAACTCTTGCAGTCTGCAACCGTTTAAAAATAATTTCGTTGGCTTCCGGTCGTTTTCCCTCTCTCTCTCTTTCTCCCTCTCTTCCATTGTCTCTCCATCTCTGTGAATGCGCTTTCTGACTGTCGGGCGGCAGCAGCCAAAAAGTATGCTCATATATTTTAAAAAGCATTTCTAGTCCCTTGTCGTCTGTTTAATAACCAAACACAGACACACATACAAATGTACACACGCACACTCTTACTCATATACACTATGAGAGTGAAATGGAAAGAAGGAGGAGGGGGTTGAGGGAAGGAAAAAAAACCGAAACCATTCGAAAAAAAAAAATTGTGTTGCAGGGTTTCGGGATTACGATGGGCTCCGCATTTCTTTTATTTATAGGTTGACGCGACGCGGTCTCGCTTATATATCGCATTCTACATATCCACACATACATATATGTATACACATATATTTATGTATTTGTATATATATTTATATATATGTGCGTATATCCTTCGCTCATATCCGTTTTGTTTGGTCGCATTTCCGTTTCAACTTTTTCCCTCATTCGTTTCTTTTTTGTGTTATTTTATTTCTTTTTTTGGTTGGTTCATGAAAAATTGCAACCTTTGGATATAAGAAGGAGGAGGAGGAGAAGGCGTCGATGGCGACGGCAACTCCCATGTGGGAGTGGCAAAGTGCTCCCTGGACTTGCAAAATATGCTCGAGTGGTTTATAATTTTTGCTGCCAAACATTTTATTTTGCTCTGTTTTGTTTCTGTTCAGTTCAGTTCAGTTCGTTTCTGTTTTTGCAATGTCATGGGGTTAATGCCATGCCAGATGAGTTCAGGTTTGAGTTGAGCTGACAATTGGCGGGTTGAAAGGACCATCATTTGTTTGGGTGCTCCGCAAGGGGCATATTTTTTTTGCTCTTTGTTTCTGGTGGTTTTGTTCTAGTGAGTTGGGAAACGACATTTATAGACGTATTTAAATATCCAAGTGGTTTTTAATGAAGCATAACGGGTTTGACAAATGCACAAAAATTGTAAGGATAGACATTTAATGGTGAAGTAACTTTAGATGGGCAATTATTTTCCACCGAAATCATATTATATGGTATAAATTATAAAGGAGTCACAATGAAGTGATGTTTAAACCGTGTAATTGTATGGTTAAAATATAAAGTTTCCCCAAAAAGTATAGAATACTACCTAAAATAATTATTTCACGTGTACCTTCTGGTACTTCTATATCTAACAGCTTTTTAGTTTTCTCCAATTAGATATTCAGATTACGATAGAATATAGTACAGTCGAACATACCAAGTAAAAGAATTGTTAATCAATAGAATTGAACAATATCATAGAGAAGTAAAAGGAAATTTTGTCCTGTGTTGTCCTTGATATAAACAATTATTCTTAGAAAATTTTTAATTACTAAATCGAAAAAAAAACTTCTTGTGCTGAACCAAAGTAAAGATTTTACTTTTGACTAATTTTGTGCACCATCATCTTATCAATTCGATCACCTGAAACAGCAAAGTCAATCTAACGGATCACACATTTCAGATCTCTTTCAGTTCAATATGTAGAAACGACCTAAGGAAAAATAAAGCATCCAGCAATTGCTGGATACAATTTTGCCATTCTTTCTGAATACATTTAATTTATTACGTTAGTCTGACGATCAAATTGTACAACAAACATTAAGTAACCGGCAATATATATAGTTATATACATACATACATGTCATAAAGGGCAAGCGTGTTGCTTGTCCCCTATTTCAAATGCCACGCCCCCTACCCTAGTCAATTTTTGTGGCACTCTAAAGCGAATCTCCCCCCCGCCCAGTAACCGCCTTGCCACAACGTGGAAACGCAAAAATACAAACATTAAAAGTCCATTACCATTGCATACTTTGTAGCAGTAGCAGCAGCGGCAGCAACAACGAGAAGTAGACATTTTTTCCATACATATATATTTTTTTGGGGAATTTATACATTTATTTGACAATTTCAGTTTATTTTTATGAGTGCCCTCCCCAACACCACCGCCTGCCTCCATTTCGTGGCAACCTGATGCCCTCACGAATAAAATTTGTTGAAATATTACGTATACGTTTTGCCCAATATGCATATGCGCAGAAATGTATGCAATGTTTTTATTTTTTATTATTATTTTACCATGAAACTCGATTTGGCGCCTCGCAAAAATTCAGTTTTTCATTTTTTGGTGTTTCTAAAACTTTACACTAACTCAATGGAAATGCTTTTGGTCGCGACTCTATTAGTTTGTTTTATTTTTAGTTTTTTTTTGTTTTGTTTTTGTTGGTTGCCCGACCAGTGGAAAATCAAGCTTGGAAAAACTGTATTCCATATATATGTAGTATGTATATAGTTTTGTTTGGGTTCATTTGAAAGTTTGTAATTTGAACTACTCCACACACTTTTAATGAAATTAGAAATTCATTTCAGTTTGAAGAATGATTTTGTTTTCTACTAATTAATTACATTTGCAAAAAGGCCAATCACATTTACCTGTTCAAATTTCATGGAGTTCATGGAGTTGGTTTGTGGCCTTTGATGGTTTAATTTCACTTTGGTGAATTTAGAGAAGAAGAAAAGTTTTTATAAACTTTTAAAACAAATTGTTTCTAATCTGAGCTTACAAATGCTTAGAAAATAACATAAAACAAACATTTAATCATTAACTTTAATAGGATAAAAGGAATTAAATAAGAAGTTGGTCCAATTTAATGTAGCAAAAGTTGAGGATATTTTATTTTTGTCTGTCCATTGAAATAAAAGTTTTAAGTATCAAAGGAAAATATCTTTTTTTATGTTTCAAAAAAAAAAAAAAAAAACGAGAAGCCAAGAATTGTAAGCATCCATTTGTCTAGTCCTAGTAGACATTTAAGAATTAAATCACAGACAGCGACTTTAATTAAATAATAATTATAGCAAGATCAAATTTTAAGCACTGTTGTGAGGAGATCCATTTCCCCAGTTGCTTAAAATAAATAAAATATTTCAAAGCTTTACTTCTCATGCTTCCATGGCCTAGTTTCGTCTATATATATTTCCAGTTTATATATTTTCTGCAACTGAGTTCAACTTCAATTTTAGAAACTAAGTCAGCTTAAATCCCATTCTTACTATATACCGGCACTAATTAACCCTTTTGGCCAATTTAAATGCTACATCCTGTTAACTGAAAAGAAAAAAAAACACAAAGGCTAACATTTTGGGCAATTTGCCTGATGCTTCTACCTTAGCGCTGATTATGCTGACGCTGCTGCTGCTGCTGCTGCTGAAGATGATGATGATGATGACGACGACCTGGGCACATTAATGCTGATGAGATGTTGCCGCTAAGTAGCATTCCCAGAACCCATTTTGCATTCCCAGGTAAACAAATATGGGAGCGAGCTGGAGAGAGAGAGAGAGAGCGAGAGTGAGAAGGAGTGTAATATTCTTAGCGGTTGCCAGGCGGCAGAACTCTCGCTCTTATTCTCTTGCCTTCTGTACTTCTCTGTCCCCCCCCCCCCCAACACTCGTTTCTTTTACACTATATTTCTGTCTCTCTCTTGACTTTGCAATTAAATATGCACATTCTCATTAAAAGTTTGCGCCATTAATAAACGCCAACAGGGATGTAATTTAATACGGTTAAAAAGTACGACACGTGGATAGAAGAGGGGACAGGGTCTTCATCTATACAGAGCCAACCATACCCACTCATATACTCATCCACCCACACATATGCATTACATTAAACATTCAGCCAAGCGAGAGTTGCCTTAACACTCTATACTATACTTCTCCGCTAGCAAGAAGCAACAAAAACAAAGCTCATAAAATTTGCAAATGTAAATAATTTTCTTAACGAAATTTTCACATACCTTTGCTCGACCACATTAAAGCTCCCATCGAGGACCCCATGAACATGTCTGCAAATTTGTCAACTGACAGGACACAAGAAGATACAGAACAAAAACAGTGAATAGAATAAGACACCACACATATGGGCAGTATTCCATCTGCTTTGGCCCAGTCCTTTGACTTTTACTGGGCATGGGAACTCCAGCCCAGCATTAATAATAAATAATTGAAAATGTCTCACGGGAATTTTACTTACTTTGGCTTCGTGTGAACTTTGCCAGCCCAAAACAACTTGGCCTTAATATTAGAGCAGGCCAAATGATATGTCTTAGACTTTGCTCCTATACTCTACATATGTATGTACATATATGTACATATACAAGGAACAAAAAGTTTATATGGAACACAATAAACAAATTCCTGGAATAAAATTAAGCTGTCATCTTATAATATTAAGTAAGGATTGGATTGGTTTTGGATCAATTATGGTTTGTGATATCTAACTAAGGCAAAATAATATTTGTTGAATATTTCATTTGACTTGCAAAAATTAATTAAAGGCTAAATTACAAACAAATTGTAGACTTTTAAAAAATGTAAGCTTTCAAAAATAGTTAGCAACTCTCCAATTATATATGTATGTATGTATAATCAGTTTAAAATTTATATGAAATCTAATGATAGTAGAATAGAAATTACTTCTTCGGTTACAGTTGCTTCTCAACTTCGACTTAACAATATAATATATGTATATTATTTCCATGTTTACCAGATGATAGGAAAATTATAAAGTAGGAACTGACAGTCTAGAAGAAATAGTAGAATAATGGAAATGAGCTTTGATCTTCAGCTAGTTTCAATTAAGTCAAATCGTTCAGTTTTAATAATTGATAGAACATCAATTTGTTCCAGAAATCAACAACTATTTAAATACATTTTCGAATCTATTCCCAATTTTAGGTAATCATTATCCCATTCATATCTTATTATCTTATTGATCTAAAAAAATATGTGAGAGAAGGAAAATTTATTTCTATTATCTATGCCTTAAATGTGTGTCTATGTCTACACGCAGCTATGTAGGGTATGCTACTGTTGGTAATGTCTCTGTTTAGTTCCACATATATACATATATATATATATATAAGTAGTTTCGCCCCCGCTTTGCCTCTGACCACATTAATTGCATACATCTAGGCGCATTTGGCTGGTAAAATGTTGACAGCTTTCTCGCTTGTCTCTTTTGGGTATGTCTTGGCTTAGTCTAACTGCCCATTTTCTTCAGCCCAATTCCGGCGGGAAATTAAAGTAAAAGTTTACGCTTTTTTAGCTTCAGACTTATACACGCACACACAAACACACATACACACACTCATACATACACATATAGGCAGAACGAAATTGTTGCTCATTATGTATTTATGTCAATTTCTGGCACTGGATATATACGAATGTATATGATTGTGTATGTGTGTGTGAGTTTGAATGTGGATGTAAGTGTTTTTTCGTGTGGGCGGCCGCAATGACATGTAAAACCTTTTTAGGGGAGCCTACTTTTTCCTTTTGCCATCCCCTCCCACCATACCCCTCTGCTCCTATAACTTGTTCACCTGGCCAAAATACAAGCATTTAATGACTTTGGCTTGCTTCAGTCTCTTTTGGGACGCATTTAGCGTGTAAATTTCACTGTACTTGTTTCGTTTCATATCGTTTGGGTTTTTTTTTTACTCCTTCGGCAATCGTAAAGGTGTGTGTGTTTCTGTGTACATGTGTGTGTGTGTGCATATTTCAGTTATTTTTATTTCAGTGTTACTTTTTATGCACCTCTCCCCAAAAATATACACATACTGGTAGCAATACCTGTATGGCCACGTTTGTTTGTTGCTTTTATGTGTATGCGTGGCTTAAAGTACTTTTCATCTACCTTCTTTTTCTCCTTCTTCTCGTTATTTTTTTTGGTAGAGTTCAGATATTGTAAAGGGATTTGCTTTGTATGCCCAGCGAGAATGCTGATGACTGGCAGCAAAGATGATAAAAATAAGTTTTTATATACCTGACATAAATCATAAATTGGGATATGGGATATATATCGCCATATGGAAGGCAAATCATGCAGAAGAAGTATGAAGTATGGTAAGGGATGGAGTGGGCTGGTAGGCGTGTGTGCATAAAGTAGGCATAAGATTATCGATTAACCATAATCATAGGTGAAGCTTTTTGATTTAAAACGGAATTCTCTATATTTGGTTAGCATAAAGGAAATGGAATATGTTAATTTGTGTCTTTAAATTGGATTGCTCTAACAAGATATGGGCAGGCGGAAATTGTAGTAACTTTGAAAGTAAGTAAGTAAGTAAAGTAAGTAATTATGCTTCTAAAATAATTACTACAATTTTTTCTACTCAATGAGAACTTTTACATTTTAACAGTTCAGCATTTCTATTCAAAACGGTATTCATATAATTTTCCTTTAATTTGGTTTCTGTTTCAACTCTTCATTTGCACTTATCATAGTTCTCTTTAGACTTTGTTAAGCTAATTTAAAGCTGACTCAGCACTTAATCCCCTCTACAAATCCTTTGGCATGTGCTTGACTTAAAGTCTACTTGCATTTTATCTCTCCACATGTTGCCAGTGGTCGAGCCACCCCCGAACAGTCAAAACGTTGTGTTTTGCCTCCTTCTATCATCTTCTTCAACTTATTTTGTCATATCTCAACGTTTAATTAATGTCACTGACATTTGTCAAGTTGAGTTTCATAATTTGCGCTTCAAACTGGGGATACCCAAGGAAAGCCACAACCTAACCTAACCAGTTGACGTCAGCATGGCACCTGCATCCCAATCACCCCAATCCCCCCTCCCTTTACACTGACGTTTAAAGGGGGACTGGGCTTCTCGACATTAGTTTCAATAATAAATTAACCTGTGACTCAACTCGTCTGCTCTCATCTTGAGGACCCAAAGTCACAGAGTTTCTGTCAGAATGTCTTTTGCACTCGACTGAATCGCAGCAAATTGCGTGTACACCGATGAGAGGCAACTGTACCTGTTTAGTAGTATATGCAATTGAAATATGGTAACTTTATGCTGGCTTTGTAAATGCATTTCATTTATGAAAATCAATAGGCAGCTGCTGGCACTAGTAATTCAATTCGCGTCTTTCCTGTTAGCCCCTACTGAACGGGATTTGATTGCAAGCTATGCCATGGCTGGATCCTTTGGACCAAGACCTACTGCCAGGCAATTCGATTGAACTTAATTTGCAGGCGAAATAGGGTCAGGCAACGATGATAATGATGATGATGACAACAACGACAACAAGGATGTTGCTGATAATCACGATGACGGTGCTCATGTTAAAGCGAAGGACAGACAAGAGATGACTTTTCCCATACCCTCTGGTATCGTAAAAATATGCTAGAAATTGTGGTTGTTTCTCTTGCTAGCACTTTGTTGAATTAGTTGTAATAGTTAAAATGAAAGTATTTATATAAATAATAAATCATATTTTTGTTAAACTACTTTTAAACATAAAATATATATTGAAGTATTGAGAAGCTAGTTTTTCCTGTAGAAAAACAATTAACATCTTTTAAATATTAACATAAAGTTCTTATCAAACAGAATTTCAAACAGACGACCATTACCAAACGATTAAAATTGTTTCAATTTATTTTATTGAGCTTTGCATATTAATGTCGAAAATACTTTTAGTATTAGTGCGGTAAAACAATGGATTTTCTTTTTTTTTTTTTCTTTAAATTTATTTTATTTTATATAAGTATATATTATATTTATTTGTAACCTGTCGTTAGACAATGAACAAATTGTTAGAGAAATAAGATTGACAGAAATAGTATTGAAGCCAGGCGCTTGTGACTGGCTCCAATTTTAGTTGAATCCTTGAGTTCTACCAGTCAGCTTGTGGTTTGAATTGGAGATCAAGTGGGTGGTTTCTTTTGAATCTCCTGATCTGTTGACTATTGTCCAGGAGATTAAGTGTCATGGTTGTCAAGTCTCTGGCAATAATGGTCGCTCAGTCTTTGGATCTCTGACTTTATATGGTATGTATGGTACAGTTTCTGACAAACCACGGGGCACTTACGAACCAACGTAATAATTTGTTTTGAAAACCGTTGCATATGACGACAAAATTTAAAAAATTTAGCGACGATCGGTGTTGGGCAATATATTTGCCCCCTACACTCCATGCCAGCATATTGAATCGATGGCGGCAACAACTTTCAATTAGGGTTTCTCAAAATTTCTGCTGTAGATTTTGATGAAAACTTAACAGAATACGTAGAAATTTGTGCTTAATCTAATGCACTAACTCTGGAATATATATATATTATATTACAATATATACAATATATTTGCCCCCTACACTCCATGCCAGCATATTGAATCGATGGCGGCAACAATTTTCAATTAGGGTTTCTCAAAATTTCCGCTGTAGATTTTGAAGAAAACTTAACAGAATACGTAGAAATTTGTGCTTCATCTAATGCACTAACTCTGGAAACAGTTAGCGACGATTGGTGTTGAGCAATGTACTATCGGTGTTGGGCAATATATTTGCCCCCCTACACTCCATGCCAGCATATTGAATCGATGGCGGCAACAATTTTCAATTAGGGTTTCTCAAAATTTCCGCTGTAGATTTTGAAGAAAACTTAACAGAATACGTAGAAATTTGTGCTTCATCTAATGCACTAACTCTGGAAGCAGTTAGCGCCGATTGGTGTTGAGCAATATACTATCGGTGTTGGGCAATATATTTGCCCCCTACACTCCATGCCAGCATATTGAATCGATGGCGGCAACAACTTTCAATTAGGGTTTCTCAAAATTTCTGCTGTAGATTTTGATGAAAACTTAACAGAATACGTAGAAATTTGTGCTTAATCTAATGCACTAACTCTGGAAGCAGTTAGCGACGATTGGTGTTGAGCAAAATACTATCGGTGTTGGGCAATATATTTGCCCCCTACACTCCATGCCAGCATATTGAATCGATGGCGGCAACAATTTTCAATTAGGGTTTCTCAAAATTTCTGCAGTAGATTTTGATGAAAACTTAACAGAATACGTAGAAATTTGTGCTTAATCTAATGCACTAACTCTGGAAGCAGTTAGCGACGATTGGTGTTGAGCAATATACTATCGGTGTTGGGCAATATATTTGCCCCCCTACACTCCATGCCAGCGACGATTGGTGTTGAGCAATATACTATCGGTGTTGGGCAATATATTTGCCCCCTACACTCCATGCCAGCATATTGAATCGATGGCGGCAACAATTTTCAATTAGGGTTTCTCAAAATTTCTGCTGTAGATTTTGATGAAAACTTAACAGAATACGTAGAAATTTGTGCTCCATGCCAGCATATTGAATCGATGGCGGCAACAATTTTCAATTAGGGTTTTTCAAAATTTCTGCAGTAGATTTTGATGAAAACTTAACAGAATACGTAGAAATTTGTGCTTAATCTAATGCACTAACTCTGGAAGCAGTTAGCGACGATTGGTGTTGAGCAATATACTATCGGTGTTGGGCAATATATTTGCCCCCTACACTCCATGCCAGCATATTGAATCGATGGCGGCAACAACTTTCAATTAGGGTTTCTCAAAATTTCTGCTGTAGATTTTGATGAAAACTTAACAGAATACGTAGAAATTTGTGCTTAATCTAATGCACTAACTCTGGAAGCAGTTAGCGACGATTGGTGTTGAGCAATATACTATCGGTGTTGGGCAATATATTTGCCCCCTACACTCCATGCCAGCATATTGAATCGATGGCGGCAACAACTTTCAATTAGGGTTTCTCAAAATTTCTGCTGTAGATTTTGATGAAAACTTAACAGAATACGTAGAAATTTGTGCTTAATCTAATGCACTAACTCTGGAAACAGTTAGCGACGATTGGTGTTGAGCAAAATACTATCGGTGTTGGGCAATATATTTGCCCCCTACACTCCATGCCAGCATATTGAATCGATGGCGGCAACAATTTGCAATTAGGGTTTCTCAAAATTTCTGCTGTAGATTTTGATGAAAACTTAACAGAATACGTAGAAATTTGTGCTTAATCTAATGCACTAACTCTGGAAGCAGTTAGCGACGATTGGTGTTGAGCAATATACTATCGGTGTTGGGCAATATATTTGCCCCCTACACTCCATGCCAGCATATTGAATCGATGGCGGCAACAACTTTCAATTAGGGTTTCTCAAAATTTCTGCTGTAGATTTTGATGAAAACTTAACAGAATACGTAGAAATTTGTGCTTAATCTAATGCACTAACTCTGGAAGCAGTTAGCGACGATTGGTGTTGAGCAATATACTATCGGTGTTGGGCAATATATTTGCCCCCTACACTCCATGCCAGCATATTGAATCGATGGCGGCAACAACTTTCAATTAGGGTTTCTCAAAATTTCTGCTGTAGATTTTGATGAAAACTTAACAGAATACGTAGAAATTTGTGCTTAATCTAATGCACTAACTCTGGAAGCAGTTAGCGACGATTGGTGTTGAGCAATATACTATCGGTGTTGGGCAATATATTTGCCCCCTACACTCCATGCCAGCATATTGAATCGATGGCGGCAACAACTTTCAATTAGGGTTTCCCAAAATTTCTGCTGTAGATTTTGATGAAAACTTAACAGAATACGTAGAAATTTGTGCTTAATCTAATGCACTAACTGTGGAAGCAGTTTGCGACGATTAGTGTTGAGCAATATACTATCGGTGTTGGGCAATATATTTGCCCCCTACACTCCATGCCAGCATATTGAATCGATGGCGGCAACAACTTTCAATTAGGGTTTCTCAAAATTTCTGCTGTAGATTTTGATGAAAACTTAACAGAATACGTAGAAGTTTGTGCTTATTCTAATGCACTAACTCTGGAAGCAGTTAGCGACGATTGGTGTTGAGCAAAATACTATCGGTGTTGGGCAATATATTTGCCCCCTACACTCCATGCCAGCATATTGAATCGATGGCGGCAACAATTTTCAATTAGGGTTTCTCAAAATTTCTGCTGTAGATTTTGATGAAAACTTAACAGAATACGTAGAAATTTGTGCTTAATCTAATGCACTAACTGTGGAAGCAGTTAGCGACGATTGGTGTTGAGCAATATACTATCGGTGTTGGGCAATATATTTGCCCCCTACACTCCATGCCAGCATATTGAATCGATGGCGGCAACAACTTTCAATTAGGGTTTCTCAAAATTTCTGCTGTAGATTTTGATGAAAACTTAACAGAATACGTAGAAATTTGTGCTTAATCTAATGCACTAACTGTGGAAGCAGTTAGCGACGATTGGTGTTGAGCAATATACTATCGGTGTTGGGCAATATATTTGCCCCCTACACTCCATGCCAGCATATTGAATCGATGGCGGCAACAATTTTCAATTAGGGTTTCTCAAAATTTCTGCTGTAGATTTTGATGAAAACTTAACAGAATACGTAGAAATTTGTGCTTAATCTAATGCACTAACTGTGGAAGCAGTTAGCGACGATTGGTGTTGAGCAATATACTATCGGTGTTGGGCAATATATTTGCCCCCTACACTCCATGCCAGCATATTGAATCGATGGCGGCAACAACTTTCAATTAGGGTTTCCCAAAATTTCTGCTGTAGATTTTGATGAAAACTTAACAGAATACGTAGAAATTTGTGCTTAATCTAATGCACTAACTGTGGAAGCAGTTAGCGACGATTGGTGTTGAGCAATATACTATCGGTGTTGGGCAATATATTTGCCCCCTACACTCCATGCCAGCATATTGAATCGATGGCGGCAACAACTTTCAATTAGGGTTTCTCAAAATTTCTGCTGTAGATTTTGATGAAAACTTAACAGAATACGTAGAAGTTTGTGCTTATTCTAATGCACTAACTCTGGAAGCAGTTAGCGACGATTGGTGTTGAGCAAAATACTATCGGTGTTGGGCAATATATTTGCCCCCTACACTCCATGCCAGCATATTGAATCGATGGCGGCAACAATTTTCAATTAGGGTTTCTCAAAATTTCTGCTGTAGATTTTGATGAAAACTTAACAGAATACGTAGAAGTTTGTGCTTATTCTAATGCACTAACTCTGGAAGCAGTTAGCGACGATTGGTGTTGAGCAATATACTATCGGTGTTGGACAATATATTTGCCCCCTACACTCCATGCCAGCATATTGAATCGATGGCGGCAACAACTTTCAATTAGGGTTTCTCAAAATTTCTGCTGTAGATTTTGATGAAAACTTAACAGAATACGTAGAAATTTGTGCTTAATCTAATGCACTAACTCTGGAAGCAGTTAGCGACGATTGGTGTTGAGCAATATACTATCGGTGTTGGGCAATATATTTGCCCCCTACACTCCATGCCAGCATATTGAATCGATGGCGGCAACAATTTGCAATTAGGGTTTCTCAAAATTTCTGCTGTAGATTTTGATGAAAACTTAACAGAATTCGTAGAAATTTGTGCTTAATCTAATGCACTAACTCTGGAAACAGTTAGCGACGATTGGTGTTGAGCAATATACTATCGGTGTTGGGCAATATATTTGCCCCCTACACTCCATGCCAGCATATTGAATCGATGGCGGCAACAATTTTCAATTAGGGTTTCTCAAAATTTCTGCTGTAGATTTTGATGAAAACTTAACAGAATACGTAGAAATTTGTGCTTAATCTAATGCACTAACTGTGGAAGCAGTTTGCGACGATTGGTGTTGAGCAATATACTATCGGTGTTGGGCAATATATTTGCCCCCTACACTCCATGCCAGCATATTGAATCGATGGCGGCAACAACTTTCAATTAGGGTTTCTCAAAATTTCTGCTGTAGATTTTGATGAAAACTTAACAGAATACGTAGAAATTTGTGCTTAATCTAATGCACTAACTCTGGAAGCAGTTAGCGACGATTGGTGTTGAGCAATATACTATCGGTGTTGGGCAATATATTTGCCCCCTACACTCCATGCCAGCATATTGAATCGATGGCGGCAACAACTTTCAATTAGGGTTTTCTGCTGTAGGTTTTGCTGTAGATTTTGATGAAAACTTAACAGAATACGTAGAAATTTGTGCTTAATCTAATGCACTAACTCTGGAAACAGTTAGCGACGATTGGTGTTGAGCAAAATACTATCGGTGTTGGGCAATATATTTGCCCCCTACACTCCATGCCAGCATATTGAATCGATGGCGGCAACAATTTGCAATTAGGGTTTCTCAAAATTTCTGCTGTAGATTTTGATGAAAACTTAACAGAATACGTAGAAATTTGTGCTTAATCTAATGCACTAACTGTGGAAGCAGTTAGCGACGATTGGTGTTGAGCAATATACTATCGGTGTTGGGCAATATATTTGCCCCCTACACTCCATGCCAGCATATTGAATCGATGGCGGCAACAACTTTCAATTAGGGTTTCCCAAAATTTCTGCTGTAGATTTTGATGAAAACTTAACAGAATACGTAGAAATTTGTGCTTAATCTAATGCACTAACTGTGGAAGCAGTTAGCGACGATTGGTGTTGAGCAATATACTATCGGTGTTGGGCAATATATTTGCCCCCTACACTCCATGCCAGCATATTGAATCGATGGCGGCAACAACTTTCAATTAGGGTTTCTCAAAATTTCTGCTGTAGATTTTGATGAAAACTTAACAGAATACGTAGAAGTTTGTGCTTATTCTAATGCACTAACTCTGGAAGCAGTTAGCGACGATTGGTGTTGAGCAAAATACTATCGGTGTTGGGCAATATATTTGCCCCCTACACTCCATGCCAGCATATTGAATCGATGGCGGCAACAATTTTCAATTAGGGTTTCTCAAAATTTCTGCTGTAGATTTTGATGAAAACTTAACAGAATACGTAGAAGTTTGTGCTTATTCTAATGCACTAACTCTGGAAGCAGTTAGCGACGATTGGTGTTGAGCAATATACTATCGGTGTTGGGCAATATATTTGCCCCCTACACTCCATGCCAGCATATTGAATCGATGGCGGCAACAACTTTCAATTAGGGTTTCTCAAAATTTCTGCTGTAGATTTTGATGAAAACTTAACAGAATACGTAGAAATTTGTGCTTAATCTAATGCACTAACTCTGGAAGCAGTTAGCGACGATTGGTGTTGAGCAATATACTATCGGTGTTGGGCAATATATTTGCCCCCTACACTCCATGCCAGCATATTGAATCGATGGCGGCAACAACTTTCAATTAGGGTTTCTCAAAATTTCTGCTGTAGATTTTGATGAAAACTTAACAGAATACGTAGAAATTTGTGCTTAATCTAATGCACTAACTCTGGAAGCAGTTAGCGACGATTGGTGTTGAGCAATATACTATCGGTGTTGGGCAATATATTTGCCCCCTACACTCCATGCCAGCATATTGAATCGATGGCGGCAACAATTTGCAATTAGGGTTTCTCAAAATTTCTGCTGTAGATTTTGATGAAAACTTAACAGAATTCGTAGAAATTTGTGCTTAATCTAATGCACTAACTCTGGAAACAGTTAGCGACGATTGGTGTTGAGCAATATACTATCGGTGTTGGGCAATATATTTGCCCCCTACACTCCATGCCAGCATATTGAATCGATGGCGGCAACAACTTTCAATTAGGGTTTCTCAAAATTTCTGCTGTAGATTTTGATGAAAACTTAACAGAATACGTAGAAATTTGTGCTTAATCTAATGCACTAACTGTGGAAGCAGTTTGCGACGATTGGTGTTGCGCAATATACTATCGGTGTTGGGCAATATATTTGCCCCCTACACTCCATGCCAGCATATTGAATCGATGGCGGCAACAATTTTCAATTAGGGTTTCTTAAAATTTCTGCTGTAGATTTTGATGAAAACTTAACAGAATACGTAGAAATTTGTGCTTAATCTAATTCACTAACTGTGGAAGCAGTTAGCGACGATTGGTGTTGAGCAATATACTATCGGTGTTGGGCAATATATTTGCCCCCTACACTCCATGCCAGCATATTGAATCGATGGCGGCAACAACTTTCAATTAGGGTTTCCCAAAATTTCTGCTGTAGATTTTGATGAAAACTTAACAGAATACGTAGAAATTTGTGCTTAATCTAATGCACTAACTGTGGAAGCAGTTAGCGACGATTGGTGTTGAGCAATATACTATCGGTGTTGGGCAATATATTTGCCCCCTACACTCCATGCCAGCATATTGAATCGATGGCGGCAACAACTTTCAATTAGGGTTTCCCAAAATTTCTGCTGTAGATTTTGATGAAAACTTAACAGAATACGTAGAAATTTGTGCTTAATCTAATGCACTAACTCTGGAAGCAGTTAGCGACGATTGGTGTTGAGCAATATACTATCGGTGTTGGGCAATATATTTGCCCCCTACACTCCATGCCAGCATATTGAATCGATGGCGGCAACAACTTTCAATTAGGGTTTCTCAAAATTTCTGCTGTAGATTTTGATGAAAACTTAACAGAATACGTAGAAATTTGTGCTTAATCTAATGCACTAACTCTGGAAGCAGTCAGCGACGATTGGTGTTGAGCAATATACTATCGGTGTTGGGCAATATATTTGCCCCCTACACTCCATGCCAGCATATTGAATCGATGGCGGCAACAACTTTCAATTAGGGTTTCTCAAAATTTCTGCTGTAGATTTTGATGAAAACTTAACAGAATACGTAGAAATTTGTGCTTAATCTAATGCACTAACTCTGGAAGCAGTTAGCGACGATTGGTGTTGAGCAATATACTATCGGTGTTGGGCAATATATTTGCCCCCTACACTCCATGCCAGCATATTGAATCGATGGCGGCAACAACTTTCAATTAGGGTTTTCTGCTGTAGATTTTGCTGTAGATTTTGATGAAAACTTAACAGAATACGTAGAAATTTGTGCTTAATCTAATGCACTAACTCTGGAAACAGTTAGCGACGATTGGTGTTGAGCAATATACTATCGGTGTTGGGCAATATATTTGCCCCCTACACTCCATGCCAGCATATTGAATCGATGGCGGCAACAACTTTCAATTAGGGTTTTCTGCTGTAGATTTTGCTGTAGATTTTGATGAAAACTTAACAGAATACGTAGAAATTTGTGCTTAATCTAATGCACTAACTCTGGAAACAGTTAGCGACGATTGGTGTTGAGCAATATACTATCGGTGTTGGGCAATATATTTGCCCCCTACACTCCATGCCAGCATATTGAATCGATGGCGGCAACAACTTTCAATTAGGGTTTCTCAAAATTTCTGCTGTAGATTTTGATGAAAACTTAACAGAATATGTAGAAATTTGTGCTTAATCTAATGCACTAACTCTGGAAGCAGTTAGCGACGATTGGTGTTGAGCAATATACTATCGGTGTTGGGCAATATATTTGCCCCCTACACTCCATGCCAGCATATTGAATCGATGGCGGCAACAACTTTCAATTAGGGTTTCTCAAAATTTCTGCTGTAGATTTTGATGAAAACTTAACAGAATACGTAGAAATTTGTGCTTAATCTAATGCACTAACTCTGGAAGCAGTTAGCGACGATTGGTGTTGAGCAATATACTATCGGTGTTGGGCAATATATTTGCCCCCTACACTCCATGCCAGCATATTGAATCGATGGCGGCAACAATTTGCAATTAGGGTTTCTCAAAATTTCTGCTGTAGATTTTGATGAAAACTTAACAGAATTCGTAGAAATTTGTGCTTAATCTAATGCACTAACTCTGGAAACAGTTAGCGACGATTGGTGTTGAGCAATATACTATCGGTGTTGGGCAATATATTTGCCCCCTACACTCCATGCCAGCATATTGAATCGATGGCGGCAACAACTTTCAATTAGGGTTTCCCAAAATTTCTGCTGTAGATTTTGATGAAAACTTAACAGAATACGTAGAAATTTGTGCTTAATCTAATGCACTAACTCTGGAAGCAGTTAGCGACGATTGCTGTTGAGCAATATACTATCGGTGTTGGGCAATATATTTGCCCCCTACACTCCATGCCAGCATATTGAATCGATGGCGGCAACAACTTTCAATTAGGGTTTCTCAAAATTTCTGCTGTAGATTTTGATCAAAACTTAACAGAATACGTAGAAATTTGTGCTTAATCTAATGCACTAACTCTGGAAGCAGTTAGCGACGATTGGTGTTGAGCAATATACTATCGGTGTTGGGCAATATATTTGCCCCCTACACTCCATGCCAGCATATTGAATCGATGGCGGCAACAATTTGCAATTAGGGTTTCTCAAAATTTCTGCTGTAGATTTTGATGAAAACTTAACAGAATTCGTAGAAATTTGTGCTTAATCTAATGCACTAACTCTGGAAACAGTTAGCGACGATTGGTGTTGAGCAATATATGTACTATCGGTGTTGGGCAATATATTTGCCCCCTACACTCCATGCCAGCATATTGAATCGATGGCGGCAACAACTTTCAATTAGGGTTTCTCAAAATTTCTGCTGTAGATTTTGATGAAAACTTAACAGAATACGTAGAAATTTGTGCTTAATCTAATGCACTAACTGTAATATATTTGCCCCCTACACTCCATGCCAGCATATTGAATCGATGGCGGCAACAACTTTCAATTAGGGTTTCTCAAAATTTCTGCTGTAGATTTTGATGAAAACTTAACAGAATACGTAGAAATTTGTGCTTAATCTAATGCACTAACTGTGGAAGCAGTTTGCGACGATTGGTGTTGAGCAATATACTATCGGTGTTGGGCAATATATTTGCCCCCTACACTCCATGCCAGCATATTGAATCGATGGCGGCAACAATTTTCAATTAGGGTTTCTTAAAATTTCTGCAGTAGATTTTGATGAAAACTTAACAGAATACGTAGAAATTTGTGCTTAATCTAATGCACTAACTGTGGAAGCAGTTAGCGACGATTGGTGTTGAGCAATATACTATCGGTGTTGGGCAATATATTTGCCCCCTACACTCCATGCCAGCATATTGAATCGATGGCGGCAACAACTTTCAATTAGGGTTTCCCAAAATTTCTGCTGTAGATTTTGATGAAAACTTAACAGAATACGTAGAAATTTGTGCTTAATCTAATGCACTAACTGTGGAAGCAGTTAGCGACGATTGGTGTTGAGCAATATACTATCGGTGTTGGGCAATATATTTGCCCCCTACACTCCATGCCAGCATATTGAATCGATGGCGGCAACAATTTTCAATTAGGGTTTCTCAAAATTTCTGCTGTAGATTTTGATGAAAACTTAACAGAATACGTAGAAGTTTGTGCTTATTCTAATGCACTAACTCTGGAAGCAGTTAGCGACGATTGGTGTTGAGCAATATACTATCGGTGTTGGGCAATATATTTGCCCCCCTACACTCCATGCCAGCATATTGAATCGATGGCGGCAACAACTTTCAATTAGGGTTTCTCAAAATTTCTGCTGTAGATTTTGATGAAAACTTAACAGAATACGTAGAAATTTGTGCTTAATCTAATGCACTAACTGTGGAAGCAGTTAGCGACGATTGGTGTTGAGCAATATACTATAGGTGTTGGGCAATATATTTGCCCCCTACACTCCATGCCAGCATATTGAATCGATGGCGGCAACAACTTTCAATTAGGGTTTCTCAAAATTTCTGCTGTAGATTTTGATGAAAACTTAACAGAATACGTAGAAATTTGTGCTTAATCTAATGCACTAACTCTGGAAGCAGTTAGCGACGATTGGTGTTGAGCAATATACTATCGGTGTTGGGCAATATATTTGCCCCCTACACTCCATGCCAGCATATTGAATCGATGGCGGCAACAATTTGCAATTAGGGTTTCTCAAAATTTCTGCTGTAGATTTTGATGAAAACTTAACAGAATACGTAGAAATTTGTGCTTAATCTAATGCACTAACTGTGGAAGCAGTTAGCGACGATTGGTGTTGAGTAATATACTATCGGTGTTGGGCAATATATTTGCCCCCTACACTCCATGCCAGCATATTGAATCGATGGCGGCAACAATTTGCAATTAGGGTTTCTCAAAATTTCTGCTGTAGATTTTGATGAAAACTTAACAGAATACGTAGAAATTTGTGCTTAATCTAATGCACTAACTGTGGAAGCAGTTAGCGACGATTGGTGTTGAGCAATATACTATCGGTGTTGGGCAATATATTTGCCCCCTATACTCCATGCCAGCATATTGAATCGATGGCGGCAACAACTTTCAATTAGGGTTTCTCAAAATTTCTGCAGTAGATTTTGATGAAAACTTAACAGAATACGTAGAAATTTGTGCTTAATCTAATGCACTAACTGTGGAAGCAGTTAGCGACGATTGGTGTTGAGCAATATACTATCGGTGTTGGGCAATATATTTGCCCCCTACACTCCATGCCAGCATATTGAATCGATGGCGGCAACAATTTTCAATTAGGGTTTCTCAAAATTTCTGCTGTAGATTTTGATGAAAACTTAACAGAATACGTAGAAATTTGTGCTTAATCTAATGCACTAACTGTGGAAGCAGTTAGCGACGATTGGTGTTGAGCAATATACTATCGGTGTTGGGCAATATATTTGCCCCCTACACTCCATGCCAGCATATTGAATCGATGGCGGCAACAACTTTCAATTAGGGTTTCTCAAAATTTCTGCTGTAGATTTTGATGAAAACTTAACAGAATACGTAGAAATTTGTGCTTATTCTAATGCACTAACTCTGGAAGCAGTTAGCGACGATTGGTGTTGAGCAAAATACTATCGGTGTTGGGCAATATATTTGCCCCCTACCCTCCATGCCAGCATATTGAATCGATGGCGGCAACAATTTTCAATTAGGGTTTCTCAAAATTTCTGCTGTAGATTTTGATGAAAACTTAACAGAATTCGTAGAAGTTTGTGCTTATTCTAATGCACTAACTCTGGAAGCAGTTAGCGACGATTGGTGTTGAGCAATATACTATCGGTGTTGGGCAATATATTTGCCCCTCTACACTCCATGCCAGCATATTGAATCGATGGAGGCAACAATTTTCAATTAGGGTTTCTCAAAATTTCTGCAGTAGATTTTGATGAAAACTTAACAGAATACGTAGAAATTTGTGCTTAATCTAATGCACTAACTGTGGAAGCAGTTAGCGACGATTGGTGTTGAGCAAAATACTATCGGTGTTGAGCAAAATACTATCGGTGTTGGGCAATAGCAGCATATTGAATCGATGGCGGCAACAATTTTCAATTAGGGTTTCTCAAAATTTCTGCTGTAGATTTTGATGAAAACTTAACAGAATACGTAGAAGTTTGTGCTTATTCTAATGCACTAACTCTGGAAGCAGTTAGCGACGATTGGTGTTGAGCAAAATACTATCGGTGTTGGGCAATATATTTGCCCCCCTACACTCCATGCCAGCATATTGAATCGATGGCGGCAACAATTTTCAATTAGGGTTTCTCAAAATTTCTGCAGTAGATTTTGATGAAAACTTAACAGAATACGTAGAAATTTGTGCTTAATCTAATGCACTAACTCTGGAAACAGTTAGCGACAATTGGTGTTGAGCAAAATACTATCGGTGTTGGGCAATATATTTGCCCCCTACACTCCATGCCAGCATATTGAATCGATGGCGGCAACAATTTGCAATTAGGGTTTCTCAAAATTTCTGCTGTAGATTTTGATGAAAACTTAACAGAATACGTAGAAATTTGTGCTTAATCTAATGCACTAACTCTGGAAACAGTTAGCGACGATTGGTGTTGAGCAATATACTATCGGTGTTGGGCAATATATTTGCCCCCCTACACTCCATGCCAGCATATTGAATCGATGGCGGCAACAATTTTCAATTAGGGTTTCTCAAAATTTCTGGAGTAGATTTTGATGAAAACTTAACAGAATACGTAGAAATTTGTGCTTAATCTAATGCACTAACTCTGGAAACAGTTAGCGACGATTGGTGTTGAGCAAAATACTATCGGTGTTGGGCAATATATTTGCCCCCTACACTCCATGCCAGCATATTGAATCGATGGCGGCAACAATTTTCAATTAGGGTTTCTCAAAATTTCTGGAGTAGATTTTGATGAAAACTTAACAGAATACGTAGAAGTTTGTGCTTAATCTAATGCACTAACTCTGGAAACAGTTAGCGACGATTGGTGTTGAGCAATATACTATCGGTGTTGGGCAATATATTTGCCCCCTACACTCCATGCCAGCATATTGAATCGATGGCGGCAACAATTTTCAATTAGGGTTTCTCAAAATTTCTGGAGTAGATTTTGATGAAAACTTAACAGAATACGTAGAAGTTTGTGCTTAATCTAATGCACTAACTCTGGAAACAGTTAGCGACGATTGGTGTTGAGCAAAATACTATCGGTGTTGGGCAATATATTTGCCCCCTACACTCCATGCCAGCATATTGAATCGATGGCGGCAACAATTTTCAATTAGGGTTTCTCAAAATTTCTGGAGTAGATTTTGATGAAAACTTAACAGAATACGTAGAAGTTTGTGCTTAATCTAATGCACTAACTCTGGAAACAGTTAGCGACGATTGGTGTTGAGCAATATACTATCGGTGTTGGGCAATATATTTGCCCCCTACACTCCATGCCAGCATATTGAATCGATGGCGGCAACAACTTTCAATTAGGGTTTCTCAAAATTTCTGCTGTAGATTTTGATGAAAACTTAACAGAATACGTAGAAATTTGTGCTTAATCTAATGCACTAACTGTGGAAGCAGTTAGCGACGAATGGTGTTGAGCAATATACTATAGGTGTTGGGCAATATATTTGCCCCCTACACTCCATGCCAGCATATTGAATCGATGGCGGCAACAACTTTCAATTAGGGTTTCTCAAAATTTCTGCTGTAGATTTTGATGAAAACTTAACAGAATACGTAGAAGTTTGTGCTTAATCTAATGCACTAACTGTGGAAGCAGTTAGCGACGATTGGTGTTGAGCAATATACTATCGGTGTTGGGCAATATATTTGCCCCCTACACTCCATGCCAGCATATTGAATCGATGGCGGCAACAACTTTCAATTAGGGTTTCTCAAAATTTCTGCAGTAGATTTTGATGAAAACTTAACAGAATACGTAGAAATTTGTGCTTAATCTAATGCACTAACTGTGGAAGCAGTTAGCGACGATTGGTGTTGAGCAATATACTATAGGTGTTGGGCAATATATTTGCCCCCTACACTCCATGCCAGCATATTGAATCGATGGCGGCAACAACTTTCAATTAGGGTTTCTCAAAATTTCTGCTGTAGATTTTGATGAAAACTTAACAGAATACGTAGAAATTTGTGCTTAATCTAATGCACTAACTCTGGAAACAGTTAGCGACGATTGGTGTTGAGCAAAATACTATCGGTGTTGGGCAATATATTTGCCCCCTACACTCCATGCCAGCATATTGAATCGATGGCGGCAACAACTTTCAATTAGGGTTTCTCAAAATTTCTGCTGTAGATTTTGATGAAAACTTAACAGAAAACGTAGAAATTTGTGCTTAATCTAATGCACTAACTCTGGAAACAGTTAGCGACGATTGGTGTTGAGCAAAATACTATCGGTGTTGGGCAATATATTTGCCCCCTACACTCCATGCCAGCATATTGAATCGATGGCGGCAACAATTTGCAATTAGGGTTTCTCAAAATTTCTGCTGTAGATTTTGATGAAAACTTAACAGAATACGTAGAAGTTTGTGCTTATTCTAATGCACTAACTCTGAAAGCAGTTAGCGACGATTGGTGTTGAGCAAAATACTATCGGTGTTGGGCAATATATTTGCCCCCTACCCACCATGCCAGCATATTGAATCGATGGCGGCAACAATTTTCAATTAGGGTTTCTCAAAATTTCTGCAGTAGATTTTGATGAAAACTTAACAGAATACGTAGAAATTTGTGCTTAATCTAATGCACTAACTCTGGAAACAGTTAGCGACGATTGGTGTTGAGCAAAATACTATCGGTGTTGAGCAAAATACTATCGGTGTTGGGCAATAGCAGCATATTGAATCGATGGCGGCAACAATTTGCAATTAGGGTTTCTCAAAATTTCTGGAGTAGATTTTGATGAAAACTTAACAGAATACGTAGAAATTTGTGCTTAATCTAATGCACTAACTGTGGAAGCAGTTAGCGACGATTGGTGTTGAGCAATATACTATCGGTGTTGGGCAATATATTTGCCCCCTACACTCCATGCCAGCATATTGAATCGATGGCGGCAACAATTTGCAATTAGGGTTTCTCAAAATTTCTGCTGTAATCTAATGCACTAACTGTGGAAGCAGTTAGCGACGATTGGTGTTGAGCAATATACTATCGGTGTTGGGCAATATATTTGCCCCCTACACTCCATGCCAGCATATTGAATCGATGGCGGCAACAACTTTCAATTAGGGTTTCTCAAAATTTCTGCTGTAGATTTTGATGAAAACTTAACAGAATACGTAGAAATTTGTGCTTAATCTAATGCACTAACTGTGGAAGCAGTTAGCGACGATTGGTGTTGAGCAATATACTATCGGTGTTGGGCAATATATTTGCCCCCTACACTCCATGCCAGCATATTGAATCGATGGCGGCAACAATTTGCAATTAGGGTTTCTCAAAATTTCTGCTGTAATCTAATGCACTAACTGTGGAAGCAGTTAGCGACGATTGGTGTTGAGCAATATACTATCGGTGTTGGGCAATATATTTGCCCCCTACACTCCATGCCAGCATATTGAATCGATGGCGGCAACAACTTTCAATTAGGGTTTCTCAAAATTTCTGCTGTAGATTTTGATGAAAACTTAACAGAATACGTAGAAATTTGTGCTTAATCTAATGCACTAACTGTGGAAGCAGTTAGCGACGATTGGTGTTGAGCAATATACTATCGGTGTTGGGCAATATATTTGCCCCCTACACTCCATGCCAGCATATTGAATCGATGGCGGCAACAATTTGCAATTAGGGTTTCTCAAAATTTCTGCTGTAGATTTTGATGAAAACTTAACAGAATACGTAGAAATTTGTGCTTAATCTAATGCACTAACTGTGGAAGCAGTTAGCGACGATTGGTGTTGAGCAATATACTATCGGTGTTGGGCAATATATTTGCCCCCTACACTCCATGCCAGCATATTGAATCGATGGCGGCAACAATTTGCAATTAGGGTTTCTCAAAATTTCTGCTGTAGATTTTGATGAAAACTTAACAGAATACGTAGAAATTTGTGCTTAATCTAATGCACTAACTGTGGAAGCAGTTTGCGACGATTGGTGTTGAGCAATATACTATCGGTGTTGGGCAATATATTTGCCCCCTACACTCCACGCCAGCATATTGAATCGATGGCGGCAACAACTTTCAATTAGGGTTTCCCAAAATTTCTGCTGTAGATTTTGATGAAAACTTAACAGAATACGTAGAAATTTGTGCTTAATCTAATGCACTAACTGTGGAAGCAGTTAGCGACGATTGGTGTTGAGCAATATACTATCGGTGTTGGGCAATATATTTGCCCCCTACACTCCATGCCAGCATATTGAATCGATGGCGGCAACAATTTGCAATTAGGGTTTCTCAAAATTTCTGCTGTAGATTTTGATGAAAACTTAACAGAATACGTAGAAATTTGTGCTTAATCTAATGCACTAACTGTGGAAGCAGTTAGCGACGATTGGTGTTGAGTAATATACTATCGGTGTTGGGCAATATATTTGCCCCCTACACTCCATGCCAGCATATTGAATCGATGGCGGCAACAATTTGCAATTAGGGTTTCTCAAAATTTCTGCTGTAGATTTTGATGAAAACTTAACAGAATACGTAGAAATTTGTGCTTAATCTAATGCACTAACTGTGGAAGCAGTTTGCGACGATTGGTGTTGAGCAATATACTATCGGTGTTGGGCAATATATTTGCCCCCTACACTCCATGCCAGCATATTGAATCGATGGCGGCAACAACTTTCAATTAGGGTTTCCCAAAATTTCTGCTGTAGATTTTGATGAAAACTTAACAGAATACGTAGAAATTTGTGCTTAATCTAATGCACTAACTGTGGAAGCAGTTAGCGACGATTGGTGTTGAGCAATATACTATCGGTGTTGGGCAATATATTTGCCCCCTACACTCCATGCCAGCATATTGAATCGATGGCGGCAACAACTTTCAATTAGGGTTTCTCAAAATTTCTGCTGTAGATTTTGATGAAAACTTAACAGAATACGTAGAAATTTGTGCTTAATCTAATGCACTAACTGTGGAAGCAGTTAGCGACGATTGGTGTTGAGCAATATACTATCGGTGTTGGGCAATATATTTGCCCCCTACACTCCATGCCAGCATATTGAATCGATGGCGGCAACAACTTTCAATTAGGGTTTCTCAAAATTTCTGCTGTAGATTTTGATGAAAACTTAAGAGAAATTTGTGCTTATTCTAATGCACTAACTCTGGAAGCAGTTAGCGACGATTGGTGTTGAGCAAAATACTATCGGTGTTGGGCAATATATTTGCCCCCTACCCTCCATGCCAGCATATTGAATCGATGGCGGCAACAATTTTCAATTAGGGTTTCTCAAAATTTCTGCTGTAGATTTTGATGAAAACTTAACAGAATTCGTAGAAGTTTGTGCTTATTCTAATGCACTAACTCTGGAAGCAGTTAGCGACGATTGGTGTTGAGCAATATACTATCGGTGTTGGGCAATATATTTGCCCCCCTACACTCCATGCCAGCATATTGAATCGATGGCGGCAACAATTTTCAATTAGGGTTTCTCAAAATTTCTGCAGTAGATTTTGATGAAAACTTAACAGAATACGTAGAAATTTGTGCTTAATCTAATGCACTAACTCTGGAAACAGTTAGCGACGATTGGTGTTGAGCAAAATACTATCGGTGTTGGGCAATATATTTGCCCCCTACACTCCATGCCAGCATATTGAATCGATGGCGGCAACAATTTTCAATTAGGGTTTCTCAAAATTTCTGCTGTAGATTTTGATGAAAACTTAACAGAATACGTAGAAATTTGTGCTTAATCTAATGCACTAACTCTGGAAACAGTTAGCGACGATTGGTGTTGAGCAAAATACTATCGGTGTTGAGCAAAATACTATCGGTGTTGGGCAATAGCAGCATATTGAATCGATGGCGGCAACAATTTTCAATTAGGGTTTCTCAAAATTTCTGCTGTAGATTTTGATGAAAACTTAACAGAATACGTAGAAATTTGTGCTTAATCTAATGCACTAACTCTGGAAACAGTTAGCGACGATTGGTGTTGAGCAAAATACTATCGGTGTTGGGCAATATATTTGCCCCTTACACTCCATGCCAGCATATTGAATCGATGGCGGCAACAATTTTCAATTAGGGTTTCTCAAAATTTCTGCTGTAGATTTTGATGAAAACTTAACAGAATACGTAGAAATTTGTGCTTAATCTAATGCACTAACTCTGGAAACAGTTAGCGACGATTGGTGTTGAGCAAAATACTATCGGTGTTGGGCAATATATTTGCCCCCCTACACTCCATGCCAGCATATTGAATCGATGGCGGCAACAATTTTCAATTAGGGTTTCTCAAAATTTCTGCAGTAGATTTTGATGAAAACTTAACAGAATACGTAGAAATTTGTGCTTAATCTAATGCACTAACTCTGGAAACAGTTAGCGACGATTGGTGTTGAGCAAAATACTATCGGTGTTGGGCAATATATTTGCCCCCTACACTCCATGCCAGCATATTGAATCGATGGCGGCAACAATTTTCAATTAGGGTTTCTCAAAATTTCTGCTGTAGATTTTGATGAAAACTTAACAGAATACGTAGAAGTTTGTGCTTAATCTAATGCACTAACTCTGGAAACAGTTAGCGACGATTGGTGTTGAGCAAAATACTATCGGTGTTGGGCAATATATTTGCCCCCTACACTCCATGCCAGCATATTGAATCGATGGCGGCAACAATTTTCAATTAGGGTTTCTCAAAATTTCTGCAGTAGATTTTGATGAAAACTTAACAGAATACGTAGAAATTTGTGCTTAATCTAATTCACTAACTCTGGAAACAGTTAGCGACGATTGGTGTTGAGCAAAATACTATCGGTGTTGGGCAATATATTTGCCCCCTACACTCCAGCATATTGAATCGATGGCGGCAACAATTTTCAATTAGGGTTTCTCAAAATTTCTGCAGTAGATTTTGATGAAAACTTAACAGAATACGTAGAAATTTGTGCTTAATCTAATGCACTAACTCTGGAAACAGTTAGCGACGATTGGTGTTGAGCAAAATACTATCGGTGTTGGGCAATATATTTGCCCCCTACACTCCATGCCAGCATATTGAATCGATGGCGGCAACAACTTTCAATTAGGGTTTCTCAAAATTTCTGCTGTAGATTTTGATGAAAACTTAAGAGAAATTTGTGCTTATTCTAATGCACTAACTCTGGAAGCAGTTAGCGACGATTGGTGTTGAGCAAAATACTATCGGTGTTGGGCAATATATTTGCCCCCTACCCTCCATGCCAGCATATTGAATCGATGGCGGCAACAATTTTCAATTAGGGTTTCTCAAAATTTCTGCTGTAGATTTTGATGAAAACTTAACAGAATTCGTAGAAGTTTGTGCTTATTCTAATGCACTAACTCTGGAAGCAGTTAGCGACGATTGGTGTTGAGCAATATACTATCGGTGTTGGGCAATATATTTGCCCCCCTACACTCCATGCCAGCATATTGAATCGATGGCGGCAACAATTTTCAATTAGGGTTTCTCAAAATTTCTGCAGTAGATTTTGATGAAAACTTAACAGAATACGTAGAAATTTGTGCTTAATCTAATGCACTAACTCTGGAAACAGTTAGCGACGATTGGTGTTGAGCAAAATACTATCGGTGTTGAGCAAAATACTATCGGTGTTGGGCAATAGCAGCATATTGAATCGATGGCGGCAACAATTTTCAATTAGGGTTTCTCAAAATTTCTGCTGTAGATTTTGATGAAAACTTAACAGAATACGTAGAAATTTGTGCTTAATCTAATGCACTAACTCTGGAAACAGTTAGCGACGATTGGTGTTGAGCAATATACTATCGGTGTTGGGCAATATATTTGCCCCCCTACACTCCATGCCAGCATATTGAATCGATGGCGGCAACAATTTTCAATTAGGGTTTCTCAAAATTTCTGCAGTAGATTTTGATGAAAACTTAACAGAATACGTAGAAATTTGTGCTTAATCTAATGCACTAACTCTGTAAACAGTTAGCGACGATTGGTGTTGAGCAAAATACTATCGGTGTTGGGCAATATATTTGCCCCCTACACTCCATGCCAGCATATTGAATCGATGGCGGCAACAATTTTCAATTAGGGTTTCTCAAAATTTCTGCTGTAGATTTTGATGAAAACTTAACAGAATACGTAGAAATTTGTGCTTAATCTAATGCACTAACTCTGGAAACAGTTAGCGACGATTGGTGTTGAGCAATATACTATCGGTGTTGGGCAATATATTTGCCCCCTACACTCCATGCCAGCATATTGAATCGATGGCGGCAACAATTTTCAATTAGGGTTTCTCAAAATTTCTGCTGTAGATTTTGATGAAAACTTAACAGAATACGTAGAAGTTTGTGCTTAATCTAATGCACTAACACTAGAAGCAGTTAGCGACGATTGGTGTTGAGCAATATACTATCGGTGTTGGGCAATATATTTGCTCCCCTCCATGCCAGCATATTGAATCGATGGCGGCAACAATTTTCAATTAGGGTTTCTCAAAATTTCTGCTGTAGATTTTGATGAAAACTTAACAGAATACGTTGAAATTTGTGCTTAATCTAATGCACTAACTCTGGAAACAGCGACGATTGGTGTTGAGCAAAATACTATCGGTGTTGGGCAATATATTTGCCCCTTACACTCCATGCCAGCATATTGAATCGATGGCGGAAACAATTTTCAATTAGGGTTTCTCAAAATTTCTGCTGTAGATTTTGATGAAAACTTAACAGAATACGTAGAAATTTGTGCTTAATCTAATGCACTAACTCTGGAAACAGTTAGCGACGATTGGTGTTGAGCAAAATACTATCGGTGTTGGGCAATATATTTGCCCCCTACACTCCATGCCAGCATATTGAATCGATGGCGGCAACAATTTTCAATTAGGGTTTCTCAAAATTTCTGCTGTAGATTTTGATGAAAACTTAACAGAATACGTAGAAGTTTGTGCTTAATCTAATGCACTAACACTAGAAGCAGTTAGCGACGATTGGTGTTGAGCAATATACTATCGGTGTTGGGCAATATATTTGCTCCCCTCCATGCCAGCATATTGAATCGATGGCGGCAACAATTTTCAATTAGGGTTTCTCAAAATTTCTGCAGTAGATTTTGATGAAAACTTAACAGAATACGTAGAAATTTGTGCTTAATCTAATGCACTAACTCTGGAAACAGTTAGCGACGATTGGTGTTGAGCAAAATACTATCGGTGTTGGGCAATATATTTGCCCCCTACACTCCATGCCAGCATATTGAATCGATGGCGGCAACAATTTTCAATTAGGGTTTCTCAAAATTTCTGCTGTAGATTTTGATGAAAACTTAACAGAATACGTAGAAATTTGTGCTTAATCTAATGCACTAACTCTGGAAACAGTTAGCGACGATTGGTGTTGAGCAATATACTATCGGTGTTGGGCAATATATTTGCCCCCCTACACTCCATGCCAGCATATTGAATCGATGGCGGCAACAATTTTCAATTAGGGTTTCTCAAAATTTCTGCTGTAGATTTTGATGAAAACTTAACAGAATACGTAGAAATTTGTGCTTAATCTAATGCACTAACTCTGGAAACAGTTAGCGACGATTGGTGTTGAGCAATATACTATCGGTGTTGGGCAATATATTTGCCCCCTACACTCCATGCCAGCATATTGAATCGATGGCGGCAACAATTTTCAATTAGGGTTTCTCAAAATTTCTGCTGTAGATTTTGATGAAAACTTAACAGAATACGTAGAAGTTTGTGCTTAATCTAATGCACTAACACTAGAAGCAGTTAGCGACGATTGGTGTTGAGCAATATACTATCGGTGTTGGGCAATATATTTGCTCCCCTCCATGCCAGCATATTGAATCGATGGCGGCAACAATTTTCAATTAGGGTTTCTCAAAATTTCTGCTGTAGATTTTGATGAAAACTTAACAGAATACGTTGAAATTTGTGCTTAATCTAATGCACTAACTCTGGAAACAGCGACGATTGGTGTTGAGCAAAATACTATCGGTGTTGGGCAATATATTTGCCCCTTACACTCCATGCCAGCATATTGAATCGATGGCGGAAACAATTTTCAATTAGGGTTTCTCAAAATTTCTGCTGTAGATTTTGATGAAAACTTAACAGAATACGTAGAAATTTGTGCTTAATCTAATGCACTAACTCTGGAAACAGTTAGCGACGATTGGTGTTGAGCAAAATACTATCGGTGTTGGGCAATATATTTGCCCCTTACACTCCATGCCAGCATATTGAATCGATGGCGGCAACAATTTTCAATTAGGGTTTCTCAAAATTTCTGCAGTAGATTTTGATGAAAACTTAACAGAATACGTAGAAATTTGTGCTTAATCTAATGCACTAACTCTGGAAACAGTTAGCGACGATTGGTGTTGAGCAAAATACTATCGGTGTTGGGCAATATATTTGCCCCCTACACTCCATGCCAGCATATTGAATCGATGGCGGCAACAATTTTCAATTAGGGTTTCTCAAAATTTCTGCAGTAGATTTTGATGAAAACTTAACAGAATACGTAGAAATTTGTGCTTAATCTAATTCACTAACTCTGGAAACAGTTAGCGACGATTGGTGTTGAGCAAAATACTATCGGTGTTGGGCAATATATTTGCCCCCTACACTCCATGCCAGCATATTGAATCGATGGCGGCATCAACTTTCAATTGGGGTTTCTCAAAATTTCTGCTGTAGATTTTGATGAAAACTTAACAGAATACGTAGAAATTTGTGCTTAATCTAATGCACTAACTGTGGAAGCAGTTAGCGACGATTGGTCTTGAGCAATATACTATCGGTGTTGGGCAATATATTTGCCCCCTACACTCCATGCCAGCATATTGAATCGATGGCGGCAACAACTTTCAATTAGGGTTTCTCAAAATTTCTGCTGTAGATTTTGATGAAAACTTAACAGAATACGTAGAAGTTTGTGCTTAATCTAATGCACTAACTGTGGAAGCAGTTAGCGACGATTGGTGTTGAGCAATATACTATCGGTGTTGGGCAATATATTTGCCCCCTACACTCCATGCCAGCATATTGAATCGATGGCGGCATCAACTTTCAATTGGGGTTTCTCAAAATTTCTGCTGTAGATTTTGATGAAAACTTAACAGAATACGTAGAAATTTGTGCTTAATCTAATGCACTAACTGTGGAAGCAGTTAGCGACGATTGGTGTTGAGCAATATACTATCGGTGTTGGGCAATATATTTGCCCCCTACACTCCATGCCAGCATATTGAATCGATGGCGGCAACAACTTTCAATTAGGGTTTCTCAAAATTTCTGCTGTAGATTTTGATGAAAACTTAACAGAATACGTAGAAATTTGTGCTTAATCTAATGCACTAACTGTGGAAGCAGTTAGCGACGATTGGTGTTGAGCAATATACTATCGGTGTTGGGCAATATATTTGCCCCCTACACTCCATGCCAGCATATTGAATCGATGGCGGCATCAACTTTCAATTGGGGTTTCTCAAAATTTCTGCTGTAGATTTTGATGAAAACTTAACAGAATACGTAGAAATTTGTGCTTAATCTAATGCACTAACTGTGGAAGCAGTTAGCGACGATTGGTGTTGAGCAATATACTATCGGTGTTGGGCAATATATTTGCACCCTACACTCCATGCCAGCATATTGAATCGATGGCGGCAACAACTTTCAATTAGGGTTTCTCAAAATTTCTGCTGTAGATTTTGATGACAACTTAACAGAATACGTAGAAATTTGTGCTTAATCTAATGCACTAACTCTGAAAGCAGTTAGCGACGATTGGTGTTGAGCAATATACTATCGGTGTTGGGCAATATATTTGCCCCCTACACTCCATGCCAGCATATTGAATCGATGGCGGCAACAACTTTCAATTAGGGTTTCTCAAAATTTCTGCTGTAGATTTTGATGAAAACTTAACAGAATACGTAGAAGTTTGTGCTTAATCTAATGCACTAACTGTGGAAGCAGTTAGCGACGATTGGTGTTGAGCAATATACTATCGGTGTTGGGCAATATATTTGCCCCCTACACTCCATGCCAGCATATTGAATCGATGGCGGCAACAACTTTCAATTAGGGTTTCTCAAAATTTCTGCTGTAGATTTTGATGACAACTTAACAGAATACGTAGAAATTTGTGCTTAATCTAATGCACTAACTCTGAAAGCAGTTAGCGACGATTGGTGTTGAGCAATATACTATCGGTGTTGGGCAATATATTTGCCCCCTACACTCCATGCCAGCATATTGAATCGATGGCGGCATCAACTTTCAATTGGGGTTTCTCAAAATTTCTGCTGTAGATTTTGATGAAAACTTAACAGAATACGTAGAAATTTGTGCTTAATCTAATGCACTAACTGTGGAAGCAGTTAGCGACGATTGGTCTTGAGCAATATACTATCGGTGTTGGGCAATATATTTGCCCCCTACACTCCATGCCAGCATATTGAATCGATGGCGGCAACAACTTTCAATTAGGGTTTCTCAAAATTTCTGCTGTAGATTTTGATGAAAACTTAACAGAATACGTAGAAGTTTGTGCTTAATCTAATGCACTAACTGTGGAAGCAGTTAGCGACGATTGGTGTTGAGCAATATACTATCGGTGTTGGGCAATATATTTGCCCCCTACACTCCATGCCAGCATATTGAATCGATGGCGGCATCAACTTTCAATTGGGGTTTCTCAAAATTTCTGCTGTAGATTTTGATGAAAACTTAACAGAATACGTAGAAGTTTGTGCTTAATCTAATGCACTAACTGTGGAAGCAGTTAGCGACGATTGGTGTTGAGCAATATACTATCGGTGTTGGGCAATATATTTGCCCCCGACACTCCATGCCAGCATATTGAATCGATGGCGCCATCAACTTTCAATTGGGGTTTCTCAAAATTTCTGCTGTAGATTTTGATGAAAACTTAACAGAATACGTAGAAGTTTGTGCTTAATCTAATGCACTAACTGTGGAAGCAGTTAGCGACGATTGGTGTTGAGCAATATACTATCGGTGTTGGGCAATATATTTGCCCCCTACACTCCATGCCAGCATATTGAATCGATGGCGGCAACAACTTTCAATTAGGGTTTCTCAAAATTTCTGCTGTAGATTTTGATGAAAACTTAACAGAATACGTAGAAATTTGTGCTTAATCTAATGCACTAACTGTGGAAGCAGTTAGCGACGATTGGTGTTGAGCAATATACTATAGGTGTTGGGCAATATATTTGCCCCCTACACTCCATGCCAGCATATTGAATCGATGGCGGCAACAACTTTCAATTAGGGTTTCTCAAAATTTCTGCTGTAGATTTTGATGAAAACTTAACAGAATACGTAGAAATTTGTGCTTAATCTAATGCACTAACTGTGGAAGCAGTTAGCGACGATTGGTGTTGAGCAATATACTATCGTTGTTGGGCAATATATTTGCCCCCTACACTCCATGCCAGCATATTGAATCGATGGCGGCAACAACTTTCAATTAGGGTTTCTCAAAATTTCTGCTGTAGATTTTGATGAAAACTTAACAGAATACGTAGAAATTTGTCCTTAATCTAATGCACTAACTCTGGAAACAGTTAGCGACGATTGGTGTTGAGCAATATACTATCGGTGTTGGGCAATATATTTGCCCCCTACACTGCATGCCAGCATATTGAATCGATGGCGGCATCAACTTTCAATTAGGGTTTCTCAAAATTTCTGCTGTAGATTTTGATGAAAACTTAACAGAATACGTAGAAATTTGTGCTTAATCTAATGCACTAACTGTGGAAGCAGTTAGCGACGATTGGTGTTGAGCAATATACTATCGGTGTTGGGCAATATATTTGCCCCCTACAATCCATGCCAGCATATTGAATCGATGGCGGCAACAACTTTCAATTAGGGTTTTGCAAAATTACTGCTGTAGATTTTGATGAAAACTTAACAGAATACGTAGAAATTTGTGCTTAATCTAATGCACTAACTCTAGAAGCAGTTAGCCCAATTGGTGTTGAGCAATATACTATCGGTGTTGGGCAATATATTTGCCCCCTACACTCCATGCCAGCATATTTAATCGATGGCGGCAACAACTTTCAATTAGGGTTTCTCAAAATTTCTGCTGTAGATTTTGATGAAAACTTAACAGAATACGTAGAAATTTGTGCTTAATCTAAAGCACTAACTCTAGAAGCAGTTAGCCCAATTGGTGTTGAGCAATATACTATCGGTGTTGGGCAATATATTTGCCCCCTACACTCCATGCCAGCATATTGAATCGATGGCGGCAACAACTTTCAATTAGGGTTTCTCAAAATTTCTGCTGTAGATTTTGATGAAAACTTAACAGAATACGTAGAAATTTGTGCTTAATCTAATGCACTAACTGTGGAAGCAGTTAGCGACGATTGGTGTTGAGCAATATACTATCGTTGTTGGGCAATATATTTGCCCCCTACACTCCATGCTAGCATATTGAATCGATGGCGGCAACAACTTTCAATTAGGGTTTCTCAAAATTTCTGCTGTAGATTTTGATGAAAACTTAACAGAATACGTAGAAATTTGTGCTTAATCTAATGCACTAACTCTGGAAACAGTTAGCGACGATTGGTGTTGAGCAATATACTATCGGTGTTGGGCAATATATTTGCCCCCTACACTGCATGCCAGCATATTGAATCGATGGCGGCATCAACTTTCAATTAGGGTTTCTCAAAATTTCTGCTGTAGATTTTGATGAAAACTTAACAGAATACGTAGAAATTTGTGCTTAATCTAATGCACTAACTGTGGAAGCAGTTAGCGACGATTGGTGTTGAGCAATATACTATCGGTGTTGGGCAATATATTTGCCCCCTACAATCCATGCCAGCATATTGAATCGATGGCGGCAACAACTTTCAATTAGGGTTTCGCAAAATTTCTGCTGTAGATTTTGATGAAAACTTAACAGAATACGTAGAAATTTGTGCTTAATCTAATGCACTAACTCTAGAAGCAGTTAGCCCAATTGGTGTTGAGCAATATACTATCGGTGTTGGGCAATATATTTGCCCCCTACACTCCATGCCAGCATATTTAATCGATGGCGGCAACAACTTTCAATTAGGGTTTCTCAAAATTTCTGCTGTAGATTTTGATGAAAACTTAACAGAATACGTAGAAATTTGTGCTTAATCTAATGCACTAACTCTGGAAGCAGTTAGCGACGATTGGTGTTGAGCAATATACTATCGGTGTTGGGCAATATATTTGCCCCCTACACTCCATGCCAGCATATTGAATCGATGGCGGCAACAACTTTCAATTAGGGTTTCTCAAAATTTCTGCTGTAGATTTTGATGAAAACTTAACAGAATACGTAGAAATTTGTGCTTAATCTAATGCACTAACTCTGGAAGCAGTTAGCGACGATTGGTGTTGAGCAATATACTATCGGTGTTGGGCAATATATTTGCCCCCTACACTCCATGCCAGCATATTGAATCGATGGCGGCAACAAGTTTCAATAAGGGTTTCTCAAAATTTCTGCTGTAGATTTTGATAAAAACTTAACAGAATACGTAGAAATTTGTGCTTAATCTAATGCACTAACTCTGGAAACAGTTAGCGACGATTGGTGTTGAGCAATATACTATCGGTGTTGGGCAATATATTTGCCCCCTACACTCCATGCCAGCATATTGAATCGATGGCGGCAACAACTTTCAATTAGGGTTTCTCAAAATTTCTGCTGTAGATTTTGATGAAAACTTAACAGAATACGTAGAAATTTGTGCTTAATCTAATGCACTAACTGTGGAAGCAGTTAGCGACGATTGGTGTTGAGCAATATACTATCGGTGTTGGGCAATATATTTGCCCCCTACACTCCATGCCAGCATATTGAATCGATGGCGGCAACAACTTTCAATTAGGGTTTCTCAAAATTTCTGCTGTAGATTTTGATAAAAACTTAACAGAATACGTAGAAATTTGTGCTTAATCTAATGCACTAACTGTGGAAGCAGTTAGCGACGATTGGTGTTGAGCAATATACTATCGGTGTTGGGCAATATATTTGCCCCCTACACTCCATGCCAGCATATTGAATCGATGGCGGCAACAACTTTCAATTAGGGTTTCTCAAAATTTCTGCTGTAGATTTTGATGAAAACTTAACAGAATACGTAGAAATTTGTGCTTAATCTAATGCACTAACTGTGGAAGCAGTTAGCGACGATTGGTATTGAGCAATATACTATCGGTGTTGGGCAATATATTTGCCCCCTACACTCCATGCCAGCATATTGAATCGATGGCGGCAACAACTTTCAATTAGGGTTTCTCAAAATTTCTGCTGTAGATTTTGATGAAAACTTAACAGAATACGTAGAAATTTGTGCTTAATCTAATGCACTAACTCTGGAAGCAGTTAGCGACGATTGGTGTTGAGCAATGTACTATCGGTGTTGGGCAATATATTTGCCCCCTACACTCCATGCCAGCATATTGAATCGATGGCGGCAACAACTTTCAATTAGGGTTTCTCAAAATTTCTGCTGTAGATTTTGATGAAAACTTAACAGAATACGTAGAAATTTGTGCTTAATCTAATGCACTAACGGTGGAAGCAGTTAGCGACGATTGGTGTTGAGCAATATACTATAGGTGTTGGGCAATATATTTGCCCCCTACACTCCATGCCAGCATATTGAATCGATGGCGGCAACAACTTTCAATTAGGGTTTCTCAAAATTTCTGCTGTAGATTTTGATGAAAACTTAACAGAATACGTAGAAATTTGTGCTTAATCTAATGCACTAACTCTGGAAGCAGTTAGCGACGATTGGTGTTGAGCAATATACTATCGGTGTTGGGCAATATATTTGCCCCCTACACTCCATGCCAGCATATTGAATCGATGGCGGCAACAACTTTCAATTAGGGTTTCTCAAAATTTCTGCTGTAGATTTTGATGAAAACTTAACAGAATACGTAGAAATTTGTGCTTAATCTAATGCACTAACTCTGGAAGCAGTTAGCGACGATTGGTGTTGAGCAATATACTATCGGTGTTGGGCAATATATTTGCCCCCTACACTCCATGCCAGCATATTGAATCGATGGCGGTAATAACTTTCAATTAGGGTTTCTCAAAATTTCTGCTGTAGATTTTGATGAAAACTTAACAGAATACGTAGAAATTTGTGCTTAATCTAACGCACTAACTCTGGAAACAGTTAGCGACGATTAGTGTTGAGCAAAATACTATCGGTGTTGGGCAATATATTTGCCCCCTACACTCCATGCCAGCATATTGAATCGATGGCGGCAACAACTTTCAATTAGGGTTTCTCAAAATTTCTGCTGTAGATTTTGATGAAAACTTAACAGAATACGTAGAAATTTGTGCTTAATCTAATGCACTAACTCTGGAAGCAGTTAGCGACGATTGGTGTTGAGCAATATACTATCGGTGTTGAGCAATATACTATCGGTGTTGGGCAATATATTTGCCCCCTACACTCCATGCCAGCATATTGAATCGATGGCGGCAACAACTTTCAATTAGGGTTTCCCAAAATTTCTGCTGTAGATTTTGATGAAAACTTAACAGAATACGTAGAAATTTGTGCTTAATCTAATGCACTTACTCTGGAAGCAGTTAGCGACGATTGGTGTTGAGCAATATACTATCGGTGTTGGGCAATATATTTGCCCCCTACACTCCATGCCAGCATATTGAATCGATGGCGGCAACAACTTTCAATTAGGGTTTCCCAAAATTTCTGCTGTAGATTTTGATGAAAACTTAACAGAATACGTAGAAATTTGTGCTTAATCTAATGCACTTACTCTGGAAGCAGTTAGCGACGATTGGTGTTGAGCAATATACTATCGGTGTTGAGCAATATACTATCGGTGTTGGGCAATATATTTGCCCCCTACACTCCATGCCAGCATATTGAATCGATGGCGGCAACAACTTTCAATTAGGGTTTCTCAAAATTTCTGCTGTAGATTTTGATGAAAACTTAACAGAATACGTAGAAATTTGTGCTTAATCTAATGCACTAACTCTGGAAGCAGTTAGCGACGATTGGTGTTGAGCAATATACTATCGGTGTTGGGCAATATATTTGCCCCCTACACTCCATGCCAGCATATTGAATCGATGGCGGCAACAACTTTCATTTAGGGTTTCTCAAAATTTCTGCTGTAGATTTTGATGAAAACTTAACAGAATACGTAGAAATTTGTGCTTAATCTAATGCACTAACTCTGGAAGCAGTTAGCGACGATTGGTGTTGAGCAATATACTATCGGTGTTGGGCAATATATTTGCCCCCCCCCTGGCGGCAACAAGTTTCAATTAGGGTTTCTCAAAATTTCTGCTGTAGATTTTGATGAAAACTTAACAGAATACGTAGAAATTTGTGCTTAATCTAATGCACTAACTGTGGAAGCAGTTAGCGACGATTGGTGTTGAGCAATATACTATCGGTGTTGGGCAATATATTTGCCCCCTACACTCCATGCCAGCATATTGAATCGATGGCGGCAACAACTTTCAATTAGGGTTTCTCAAAATTTCTGCTGTAGATTTTGATGAAAACTTAACAGAATACGTAGAAATTTGTGCTTAATCTAATGCACTAACTCTGGAAGCAGTTAGCGACGATTGGTGTTGAGCAATATACTATCGGTGTTGGGCAATATATTTGCCCCCTACACTCCATGCCAGCATATTGAATCGATGGCGGCAACAACTTTCATTTAGGGTTTCTCAAAATTTCTGCTGTAGATTTTGATGAAAACTTAACAGAATACGTAGAAATTTGTGCTTAATCTAATGCACTAACTCTGGAAGCAGTTAGCGACGATTGGTGTTGAGCAATATACTATCGGTGTTGGGCAATATATTTGCCCCCTACACTCCATGCCAGCATATTGAATCGATGGCGGCAACAACTTTCAATTAGGGTTTCTCAAAATTTCTGCTGTAGATTTTGATGAAATCTTAACAGAATACGTAGAAATTTGTGCTTAATCTAATGCACTAACTCTGGAAGCAGTTAGCGACGATTGGTGTTGAGCAATATACTATCGGTGTTGGGCAATATATTTGCCCCCTACACTCCATGCCAGCATATTGAATCGATGGCGGCAACAACTTTCAATTAGGGTTTCTCAAAATTTCTGCTGTAGATTTTGATCAAAACTTAACAGAATACGTAGAAATTTGTGCTTAATCTAATGCACTAACTGTGGAAGCAGTTAGCGACGATTGGTGTTGAGCAATATACTATCGGTGTTGGGCAATATATTTGCCCCCTACACTCCATGCCAGCATATTGAATCGATGGCGGCAACAACTTTCAATTAGGGTTTCTCAAAATTTCTGCTGTAGATTTTGATGAAAACGTAGAAGAATACGTAGAAATTTGTGCTTAATCTAATGCACTAACTCTGGAAGCAGTTAGCGACGATTGGTGTTGAGCAATATACTATCGGTGTTGGGCAATATATTTGCCCCCCCTATGGCGGCAACAACTTTCAATTAGGGTTTCTCAAAATTTCTGCTGTAGATTTTGATGAAAACTTAACAGAATACGTAGAAATTTGTGCTTAATCTAATGCACTAACTGTGGAAGCAGTTAGCGACGATTGGTGTTGAGCAATATACTATCGGTGTTGGGCAATATACTTGTCCCCTACACTCCATGCCAGCATATTGAATCGATGGCGGCAACAACTTTCAATTAGGGTTTCTCAAAATTTCTGCTGTAGATTTTGATGAAAACTTAACAGAATACGTAGAAATTTGTGCTTAATCTAATGCACTAACTGTGGAAGCAGTTAGCGACGAGCAATATACTATCGGTGTTGGGCAATATATTTGCCCCCTACACTCCATGCCAGCATATTGAATCGATGGCGGCAACAACTTTCAATTAGGGTTTCTCAAAATTTCTGCTGTAGATTTTGATGAAAACTTAACAGAATACGTAGAAATTTGTGCTTAATCTAATGCACTAACTGTGGAAGCAGTTAGCGACGAGCAATATACTATCGGTGTTGGGCAATATATTTGCCCCCTACACTCCATGCCAGCATATTGAATCGATGGCGGCAACAACTTTCAATTAGGGTTTCTCAAAATTTCTGCTGTAGATTTTGATGAAAACTTAACAGAATACGTAGAAATTTGTGCTTAATCTAATGCACTAACTGTGGAAGCAGTTAGCGACGATTGGTGTTGAGCAATATACTATCGATGTTGGGCAATATATTTGCCCCCTACACTCCATGCCAGCATATTGAATCGATGGCGGCAACAACTTTCAATTAGGGTTTCTCAAAATTTCTGCTGTAGATTTTGATGAAAACTTAACAGAATACGTAGAAATTTGTGCTTAATCTAATGCACTAACTGTGGAAGCAGTTAGCGACGATTGGTGTTGAGCAATATACTATCGGTGTTGGGCAATATATTTGCACCCTACACTCCATGCCAGCATATTGAATCGATGGCGGCAACAACTTTCAATTAGGGTTTCTCAAAATTTCTGCTGTAGATTTTGATGAAAACTTAACAGAATACGTAGAAATTTGTGCTTAATCTAATGCACTAACTCTGGAAGAAGTTAGCGACGATTGGTGTTGAGCAATACACTATCGGTGTTGGGCAATATATTTGCCCCCCCTATGGCGGCAACAACTTTCAATTAGGGTTTCTCAAAATTTCTGCTGTAGATTTTGATGAAAACTTAACAGAATACGTAGAAGTTTGTGCTTAATCTAATGCACTAACTCTAGAAGCAGTTAGCCCAATTGGTGTTGAGCAATATACTATCGGTGTTGGGCAATATATTTGCACCCCACACTCCATGCCAGCATATTGAATCGATGGCGGCAACAACTTTCAATTAGGGTTTCTCAAAATTTCTGCTGTAGATTTTGATGAAAACTTAACAGAATACGTAGAAATTTGTGCTTAATCTAATGCACTAACTCTGGAAGCAGTTAGCGACGATTGGTGTTGAGCAATATACTATCGGTGTTGGGCAATATATTTGCCCCCTACACTCCATGCCAGCATATTGAATCGATGGCGGCAACAACTTTCAATTAGGGTTTCTCAAAATTTCTGCTGTAGATTTTGATGAAAACTTAACAGAATACGTAGAAATTTGTGCTTAATCTAATGCACTAACTCTGGAAGTAGTTAGCGACGATTGGTGTTGAGCAATACACTATCGGTGTTGGGCAATATATTTGCCCCCCCTATGGCGGAAACAACTTTCAATTAGGGTGTCTCAAAATTTCTGCTGTAGATTTTGATGAAAACTTAACAGAATACGTAGAAATTTGTGCTTAATCTAATGCACTAACTGTGGAAGCAGTTAGCGACGATTGGTGTTGAGCAATATACTATCGGTGTTGGGCAATATATTTGCACCCTACACTCCATGCCAGCATATTGAATCGATGGCGGCAACAACTTTCAATTAGGATTTCTCAAAATTTCTGCTGTAGATTTTGATGAAAACTTAACAGAATACGTAGAAATTTGTGCTTAATCTAATGCACTAACTCTGGAAGCAGTTAGCGACGATTGGTGTTGAGCAATATACTATCGGTGTTGGGCAATATATTTGCCCCCTACACTCCATGCCAGCATATTGAATCGATGGCGGCAACAACTTTCAATTAGGGTTTCTCAAAATTTCTGCTGTAGATTTTGATGAAAACTTAACAGAATACGTAGAAATTTGTGCTTAATCTAATGCACTAACTCTGAAAGCAGTTAGCGACGATTGGTGTTGAGCAATATACTATCGGTGTTGGGCAATATATTTGCCCCCTACACTCCATGCCAGCATATTGAATCGATGGCGGCAACAACTTTCAATTAGGGTTTCTCAAAATTTCTGCTGTAGATTTTGATGAAAACTTAACAGAATACGTAGAAATTTGTGCTTAATCTAATGCACTAACTCTGGAAGCAGTTAGCGACGATTGGTGTTGAGCAATATACTATCGGTGTTGGGCAATATATTTGCCCCTACACTCCATGCCAGCATATTGAATCGATGGCGGCAACAACTTTCAATTAGGGTTTCTCAAAATTTCTGCTGTAGATTTTGATGAAAACTTAACAGAATACGTAGAAATTTGTGCTTAATCTAATGCACTAACTCTGGAAGCAGTTAGCGACGATTGGTGTTGAGCAATATACTATCGGTGTTGGGCAATATATTTGCCCCCTACACTCCATGCCAGCATATTGAATCGATGGCGGCAACAACTTTCAATTAGGGTTTCTCAAAATTTCTGCTGTAGATTTTGATGAAAACTTAACAGAATACGTAGAAATTTGTGCTTAAACTAATGCACTAACTGTGGAAGCAGTTAGCGACGATTGGTGTTGAGCAATATACTATCGGTGTTGGGCAATATATTTGCCCCCTACACTCCATGCCAGCATATTGAATCGATGGCGGCAACAACTTTCAATTAGGGTTTCTCAAAATTTCTGCTGTAGATTTTGATGAAAACTTAACAGAATACGTAGAAATTTATGCTTAATCTAATGCACTAACTCTATCGGTGTTGGGCAATATATTTGCCCCCTACACTCCACGCCAGCATATTGAATCGATGGCGGCAACAACTTTCAATTAGGGTTTCTCAAAATTTCTGCTGTAGATTTTGATGAAAACTTAACAGAATACGTAGAAATTTGTGCTTAATCTAATGCACTAACTGTGGAAGCAGTTAGCGACGATTGGTGTTGAGCAATATACTATCGGTGTTGGGCAATATACTATCGGTGTTGGGCAATATATTTGCCCCCTACACTCCATGCCAGCATATTGAATCGATGGCGGCAACAACTTTCAATTAGGGTTTCTCAAAATTTCTGCTGTAGATTTTGATGAAAACTTAACAGAATACGTAGAAATTTGTGCTTAATCTAATGCACTAACTCTGAAAGCAGTTAGCGACGATTGGTGTTGAGCAATATACTATCGGTGTTGGGCAATATATTTGCCCCCTACACTCCATGCCAGCATATTGAATCGATGGCGGCAACAACTTTCAATTAGGGTTTCTCAAAATTTCTGCTGTAGATTTTGATGAAAACTTAACAGAATACGTAGAAATTTGTGCTTAATCTAATGCACTAACTCTGGAAGCAGTTAGCGACGATTGGTGTTGAGCAATATACTATCGGTGTTGGGCAATATATTTGCCCCTACACTCCATGCCAGCATATTGAATCGATGGCGGCAACAACTTTCAATTAGGGTTTCTCAAAATTTCTGCTGTAGATTTTGATGAAAACTTAACAGAATACGTAGAAATTTGTGCTTAATCTAATGCACTAACTCTGGAAGAAGTTAGCGACGATTGGTGTTGAGCAATACACTATCGGTGTTGGGCAATATATTTGCCCCCCCTATGGCGGCAACAACTTTCAATTAGGGTTTCTCAAAATTTCTGCTGTAGATTTTGATGAAAACTTAACAGAATACGTAGAAGTTTGTGCTTAATCTAATGCACTAACTCTAGAAGCAGTTAGCCCAATTGGTGTTGAGCAATATACTATCGGTGTTGGGCAATATATTTGCACCCCACACTCCATGCCAGCATATTGAATCGATGGCGGCAACAACTTTCAATTAGGGTTTCTCAAAATTTCTGCTGTAGATTTTGATGAAAACTTAACAGAATACGTAGAAATTTGTGCTTAATCTAATGCACTAACTCTGGAAGCAGTTAGCGACGATTGGTGTTGAGCAATATACTATCGGTGTTGGGCAATATATTTGCCCCCTACACTCCATGCCAGCATATTGAATCGATGGCGGCAACAACTTTCAATTAGGGTTTCTCAAAATTTCTGCTGTAGATTTTGATGAAAACTTAACAGAATACGTAGAAATTTGTGCTTAATCTAACTAATCTAACTAACTCTGGAAGTAGTTAGCGACGATTGGTGTTGAGCAATACACTATCGGTGTTGGGCAATATATTTGCCCCCCCTATGGCGGAAACAACTTTCAATTAGGGTGTCTCAAAATTTCTGCTGTAGATTTTGATGAAAACTTAACAGAATACGTAGAAATTTGTGCTTAATCTAATGCACTAACTGTGGAAGCAGTTAGCGACGATTGGTGTTGAGCAATATACTATCGGTGTTGGGCAATATATTTGCACCCTACACTCCATGCCAGCATATTGAATCGATGGCGGCAACAACTTTCAATTAGGATTTCTCAAAATTTCTGCTGTAGATTTTGATGAAAACTTAACAGAATACGTAGAAATTTGTGCTTAATCTAATGCACTAACTCTGGAAGCAGTTAGCGACGATTGGTGTTGAGCAATATACTATCGGTGTTGGGCAATATATTTGCCCCCTACACTCCATGCCAGCATATTGAATCGATGGCGGCAACAACTTTCAATTAGGGTTTCTCAAAATTTCTGCTGTAGATTTTGATGAAAACTTAACAGAATACGTAGAAATTTGTGCTTAATCTAATGCACTAACTCTGAAAGCAGTTAGCGACGATTGGTGTTGAGCAATATACTATCGGTGTTGGGCAATATATTTGCCCCCTACACTCCATGCCAGCATATTGAATCGATGGCGGCAACAACTTTCAATTAGGGTTTCTCAAAATTTCTGCTGTAGATTTTGATGAAAACTTAACAGAATACGTAGAAATTTGTGCTTAATCTAATGCACTAACTCTGGAAGCAGTTAGCGACGATTGGTGTTGAGCAATATACTATCGGTGTTGGGCAATATATTTGCCCCTACACTCCATGCCAGCATATTGAATCGATGGCGGCAACAACTTTCAATTAGGGTTTCTCAAAATTTCTGCTGTAGATTTTGATGAAAACTTAACAGAATACGTAGAAATTTGTGCTTAATCTAATGCACTAACTCTGGAAGCAGTTAGCGACGATTGGTGTTGAGCAATATACTATCGGTGTTGGGCAATATATTTGCCCCCTACACTCCATGCCAGCATATTGAATCGATGGCGGCAACAACTTTCAATTAGGGTTTCTCAAAATTTCTGCTGTAGATTTTGATGAAAACTTAACAGAATACGTAGAAATTTGTGCTTAAACTAATGCACTAACTGTGGAAGCAGTTAGCGACGATTGGTGTTGAGCAATATACTATCGGTGTTGGGCAATATATTTGCCCCCTACACTCCATGCCAGCATATTGAATCGATGGCGGCAACAACTTTCAATTAGGGTTTCTCAAAATTTCTGCTGTAGATTTTGATGAAAACTTAACAGAATACGTAGAAATTTATGCTTAATCTAATGCACTAACTCTATCGGTGTTGGGCAATATATTTGCCCCCTACACTCCACGCCAGCATATTGAATCGATGGCGGCAACAACTTTCAATTAGGGTTTCTCAAAATTTCTGCTGTAGATTTTGATGAAAACTTAACAGAATACGTAGAAATTTGTGCTTAATCTAATGCACTAACTGTGAAAGCAGTTAGCGACGATTGGTGTTGAGCAATATACTATCGGTGTTGGGCAATATATTTGCCCCCTACACTCCACGCCAGCATATTGAATCGATGGCGGCAACAACTTTCAATTAGGGTTTCTCAAAATTTCTGCTGTAGATTTTGATGAAAACTTAACAGAATACGTAGAAATTTGTGCTTCATCTAATGCACTAACTGTGGAAGCAGTTAGCGACGATTGGTGTTGAGCAACACTCCATGCCAGCATATTGAATCGATGGCGGCAACAACTTTCAATTAGGGTTTCTCAAAATTTCTGCTGTAGATTTTGATGAAAACTTAACAGAATACGTAGAAATTTGTGCTTCATCTAATGCACTAACTGTGGAAGCAGTTAGCGACGATTGGTGTTGAGCAATATACTATCGGTGTTGGGCAATATATTTGCCCCCCCCTATACTCCATGCCAGCATATTGAATCTATGGCGGCAACAACTTTCAATTAGGGTTTCTCAAAATTTCTGCTGTAGATTTTGATGAAAACTTAACAGAATACGTAGAAATTTGTGCTTAATCTAATGCACTAACTCTAGAAGCAGTTAGCGACGATTGGTGTTGAGCAATATACTATCGGTGTTGAGCAATATACTATCGGTGTTGGGCAATATATTTGCCCCCCCCCCTGGCGGCAACAAGTTTCAATTAGGGTTTCTCAAAATTTCTGCTGTAGATTTTGATGAAAACGTAGAAGAATACGTAGAAATTTGTGCTTAATCTAATGCACTAACTCTGGAAGCAGTTAGCGACGATTGGTGTTGAGCAATATACTATCGGTGTTGGGCAATATATTTGCCCCCTACACTCCATGCCAGCATATTGAATCGATGGCGGCAACAACTTTCAATTAGGGTTTCTCAAAATTTCTGCTGTAGATTTTGATGAAAACTTAACAGAATACGTAGAAATTTGTGCTTAATCTAATGCACTAACTCTGGAAGCAGTTAGCGACGATTGGTGTTGAGCAATATACTATCGGTGTTGGGCAATATATTTGCCCCCCCCCCCCTGGCGGCAACAAGTTTCAATTAGGGTTTCTCAAAATTTCTGCTGTAGATTTTGATAAAAACTTAACAGAATACGTAGAAATTTGTGCTTAATCTAATGCACTAACTGTGGAAGCAGTTAGCGACGATTGGTGTTGAGCAATATACTATCGGTGTTGGGCAATATATTTGCCCCCCCTATGGCGGCAACAATTTTCAATTAGGGTTTCTCAAAATTTCTGCTGTAGATTTTGATGAAAACTTAACAGAATACGTAGAAATTTGTGCTTAATCTAATGCACTAACTGTGGAAGCAGTTAGCGACGATTGGTGTTGAGCAATATACTATCGATGTTGGGCAATATATTTGCCCCCTACACTCCATGCCAGCATATTGAATCGATGGCGGCAACAACTTTCAATTAGGGTTTCTCAAAATTTCTGCTGTAGATTTTGATGAAAACTTAACAGAATACGTAGAAATTTGTGCTTAATCTAATGCACTAACTGTGGAAGCAGTTAGCGACGATTGGTGTTGAGCAATATACTATCGGTGTTGGGCAATATATTTGCACCCTACACTCCATGCCAGCATATTGAATCGATGGCGGCAACAACTTTCAATTAGGGTTTCTCAAAATTTCTGCTGTAGATTTTGATGAAAACTTAACAGAATACGTAGAAATTTGTGCTTAATCTAATGGACTAACTCTGGAAGCAGTTAGCGACGATTGGTGTTGAGCAATATACTATCGGTGTTGGGCAATATATTTGCCCCCCCTATGGCGGCAACAACTTTCAATTAGGGTTTCTCAAAATTTCTGCTGTAGATTTTGATGAAAACTTAACAGAATACGTAGAAATTTGTGCTTAATCTAATGCACTTACTGTGGAAGCAGTTAGCGACGATTGGTGTTGAGCAATATACTATCGGTGTTGGGCAATATATTTGCACCCCACACTCCATGCCAGCATATTGAATCGATGGCGGCAACAACTTTCAATTAGGGTTTCTCAAAATTTCTGCTGTAGATTTTGATGAAAACTTAACAGAATACGTAGAAATTTGTGTTTAATCTAATGCACTAACTCTGGAAGCAGTTAGCGACGATTGGTGTTGAGCAATATACTATCGGTGTTGGGCAATATATTTGCACCCTACACTCCATGCCAGCATATTGAATCGATGGCGGCAACAACTTTCAATTAGGGTTTCTCAAAATTTCTGCTGTAGATTTTGATGAAAACTTAACAGAATACGTAGAAATTTGTGCTTAAACTAATGCACTAACTGTGGAAGCAGTTAGCGACGATTGGTGTTGAGCAATATACTATCGGTGTTGGGCAATATATTTGCCCCCTACACTCCATGCCAGCATATTGAATCGATGGCGGCAACAACTTTCAATTAGGGTTTCTCAAAATTTCTGCTGTAGATTTTGATGAAAACTTAACAGAATACGTAGAAATTTGTGCTTAAACTAATGCACTAACTGTGGAAGCAGTTAGCGACGATTGGTGTTGAGCAATATACTATCGGTGTTGGGCAATATATTTGCCCCCTACACTCCATGCCAGCATATTGAATCGATGGCGGCAACAACTTTCAATTAGGGTTTCTCAAAATTTCTGCTGTAGATTTTGATGAAAACTTAACAGAATACGTAGAAATTTATGCTTAATCTAATGCACTAACTCTATCGGTGTTGGGCAATATATTTGCCCCCTACACTCCACGCCAGCATATTGAATCGATGGCGGCAACAACTTTCAATTAGGGTTTCTCAAAATTTCTGCTGTAGATTTTGATGAAAACTTAACAGAATACGTAGAAATTTGTGCTTAATCTAATGCACTAACTGTGAAAGCAGTTAGCGACGATTGGTGTTGAGCAATATACTATCGGTGTTGGGCAATATATTTGCCCCCTACACTCCACGCCAGCATATTGAATCGATGGCGGCAACAACTTTCAATTAGGGTTTCTCAAAATTTCTGCTGTAGATTTTGATGAAAACTTAACAGAATACGTAGAAATTTGTGCTTCATCTAATGCACTAACTGTGGAAGCAGTTAGCGACGATTGGTGTTGAGCAACACTCCATGCCAGCATATTGAATCGATGGCGGCAACAACTTTCAATTAGGGTTTCTCAAAATTTCTGCTGTAGATTTTGATGAAAACTTAACAGAATACGTAGAAATTTGTGCTTCATCTAATGCACTAACTGTGGAAGCAGTTAGCGACGATTGGTGTTGAGCAATATACTATCGGTGTTGGGCAATATATTTGCCCCCCCCTACACTCCATGCCAGCATATTGAATCTATGGCGGCAACAACTTTCAATTAGGGTTTCTCAAAATTTCTGCTGTAGATTTTGATGAAAACTTAACAGAATACGTAGAAATTTGTGCTTAATCTAATGCACTAACTCTAGAAGCAGTTAGCGACGATTGGTGTTGAGCAATATACTATCGGTGTTGAGCAATATACTATCGGTGTTGGGCAATATATTTGCCCCCCTGGCGGCAACAAGTTTCAATTAGGGTTTCTCAAAATTTCTGCTGTAGATTTTGATGAAAACGTAGAAGAATACGTAGAAATTTGTGCTTAATCTAATGCACTAACTCTGGAAGCAGTTAGCGACGATTGGTGTTGAGCAATATACTATCGGTGTTGGGCAATATATTTGCCCCCTACACTCCATGCCAGCATATTGAATCGATGGCGGCAACAACTTTCAATTAGGGTTTCTCAAAATTTCTGCTGTAGATTTTGATGAAAACTTAACAGAATACGTAGAAATTTGTGCTTAATCTAATGCACTAACTCTGGAAGCAGTTAGCGACGATTGGTGTTGAGCAATATACTATCGGTGTTGGGCAATATATTTGCCCCCCCCCCTGGCGGCAACAAGTTTCAATTAGGGTTTCTCAAAATTTCTGCTGTAGATTTTGATAAAAACTTAACAGAATACGTAGAAATTTGTGCTTAATCTAATGCACTAACTGTGGAAGCAGTTAGCGACGATTGGTGTTGAGCAATATACTATCGGTGTTGGCCCCCTATGGCGGCAACAATTTTCAATTAGGGTTTCTCAAAATTTCTGCTGTAGATTTTGATGAAAACTTAACAGAATACGTAGAAATTTGTGCTTAATCTAATGCACTAACTGTGGAAGCAGTTAGCGACGATTGGTGTTGAGCAATATACTATCGATGTTGGGCAATATATTTGCCCCCTACACTCCATGCCAGCATATTGAATCGATGGCGGCAACAACTTTCAATTAGGGTTTCTCAAAATTTCTGCTGTAGATTTTGATGAAAACTTAACAGAATACGTAGAAATTTGTGCTTAATCTAATGCACTAACTGTGGAAGCAGTTAGCGACGATTGGTGTTGAGCAATATACTATCGGTGTTGGGCAATATATTTGCACCCTACACTCCATGCCAGCATATTGAATCGATGGCGGCAACAACTTTCAATTAGGGTTTCTCAAAATTTCTGCTGTAGATTTTGATGAAAACTTAACAGAATACGTAGAAATTTGTGCTTAATCTAATGCACTAACTCTGGAAGCAGTTAGCGACGATTGGTGTTGAGCAATATACTATCGGTGTTGGGCAATATATTTGCCCCCCTATGGCGGCAACAACTTTCAATTAGGGTTTCTCAAAATTTCTGCTGTAGATTTTGATGAAAACTTAACAGAATACGTAGAAATTTGTGCTTAATCTAATGCACTTACTGTGGAAGCAGTTAGCGACGATTGGTGTTGAGCAATATACTATCGGTGTTGGGCAATATATTTGCACCCCACACTCCATGCCAGCATATTGAATCGATGGCGGCAACAACTTTCAATTAGGGTTTCTCAAAATTTCTGCTGTAGATTTTGATGAAAACTTAACAGAATACGTAGAAATTTGTGTTTAATCTAATGCACTAACTCTGGAAGCAGTTAGCGACGATTGGTGTTGAGCAATATACTATCGGTGTTGGGCAATATATTTGCACCCTACACTCCATGCCAGCATATTGAATCGATGGCGGCAACAACTTTCAATTAGGGTTTCTCAAAATTTCTGCTGTAGATTTTGATGAAAACTTAACAGAATACGTAGAAATTTGTGCTTAATCTAATGGACTAACTCTGGAAGCAGTTAGCGACGATTGGTGTTGAGCAATATACTATCGGTGTTGGGCAATATATTTGCCCCCCTATGGCGGCAACAACTTTCAATTAGGGTTTCTCAAAATTTCTGCTGTAGATTTTGATGAAAACTTAACAGAATACGTAGAAATTTGTGCTTAATGCACTAACTGTGGAAGCAGTTAGCGACGATTGGTGTTGAGCAATATACTATCGGTGTTGGGCAATATATTTGCACCCCACACTCCATGCCAGCATATTGAATCGATGGCAGCAACAACTTTCAATTAGGGTTTCTCAAAATTTCTGCTGTAGATTTTGATGAAAACTTAACAGAATACGTAGAAATTTGTGCTTAATCTAATGCACTAACTCTGGAAGCAGTTAGCGACGATTGGTGTTGAGCAATATACTATCGGTGTTGGGCAATATATTTGCCCCCTACACTCCATGCCAGCATATTGAATCGATGGCGGCAACAACTTTCAATTAGGGTTTCTCAAAATTTCTGCTGTAGATTTTGATGAAAACTTAACAGAATACGTAGAAATTTGTGCTTAATCTAATGCACTAACTCTGGAAGCAGTTAGCGACGATTGGTGTTGAGCAATATACTATCGGTGTTGGGCAATATATTTGCCTCCCCTATGGCGGAAACAACTTTCAATTAGGGTTTCTCAAAATTTCTGCTGTAGATTTTGATGAAAACTTAACAGAATACGTAGAAATTTGTGCTTAATCTAATGCACTAACTGTGGAAGCAGTTAGCGACGATTGGTGTTGAGCAATATACTATCGGTGTTGGGCAATATATTTGCACCCTACACTCCATGCCAGCATATTGAATCGATGGCGGCAACAACTTTCAATTAGGGTTTCTCAAAATTTCTGCTGTAGATTTTGATGAAAACTTAACAGAATACGTAGAAATTTGTGCTTAATCTAATGCACTAACTCTGGAAGCAGTTAGCGACGATTGGTGTTGAGCAATATACTATCGGTGATGGGCAATATATTTGCCCCTACACTCCATGCCAGCATATTGAATCGATGGCGGCAACAACTTTCAATTAGGGTTTCTCAAAATTTCTGCTGTAGATTTTGATGAAAACTTAACAGAATACGTAGAAATTTGTTCTTAATCTAATGCACTAACTCTGGAAGCAGTTAGCGACGATTGGTGTTGAGCAATATACTATCGGTGTTGGGCAATATATTTGCCCCCCCTATGGCGGAAACAACTTTCAATTAGGGTTTCTCAAAATTTCTGCTGTAGATTTTGATAAAAACTTAACAGAATACGTAGAAATTTGTGCTTAATCTAATGCACTAACTGTGGAAGCAGTTAGCGACGATTGGTGTTGAGCAATATACTATCGGTGTTGGGCAATATATTTGCCCTCTACACTCCATGCCAGCATATTGAATCGATGGCGGCAACAACTTTCAATTAGGGTTTCTCAAAATTTCTGCTGTAGATTTTGATGAAAACTTAACAGAATACGTAGAAATTTGTGCTTAATCTAATGCACTAACTCTGGAAGCAGATAGCGACGATTGGTGTTGAGCAATATACTATCGGTGTTGGGCAATATATTTGCCCCCCCCCCCTGGCGACAACAAGTTTCAATTAGGGTTTCTCAAAATTTCTGCTGTAGATTTTGATGAAAACTTAACAGAATACGTAGAAATTTGTGCTTAATCTAATGCACTAACTCTGGAAGCAGTTAGCGACGATTGGTGTTGAGCAATATACTATCGGTGTTGGGCAATATATTTGCCCCCTACACATCATGCCAGCATATTGAATCGATGGCGGCAACAACTTTCAATTAGGGTTTCTCAAAATTTCTGCTGTAGATTTTGATGAAAACTTAACAGAATACGTAGAAATTTGTGCTTAATCTAATGCACTAACTCTGGAAGCAGTTAGCGACGATTGGTGTTGAGCAATATACTATCGGTCTTGGGCAATATATTTGCCCCCCCCCTGGCGGCTACAACTTTCAATTAGGGTTTCTCAAAATTTCTGCTGTAGATTTTGATAAAAACTTAACAGAATACGTAGAAATTTGTGCTTAATCTAATGCACTAACTGTGGAAGCAGTTAGCGACGATTGGTGTTGAGCAATATACTATCGGTGTTGGGCAATATATTTGCCCCCTACACTCCATGCCAGCATATTGAATCGATGGCGGCAACAACTTTCAATTAGGGTTTCTCAAAATTACTGCTGTAGATTTTGATGAAATCTTAACAGAATACGTAGAAATTTGTGCTTAATCTAATGCACTAACTCTGGAAGCAGTTAGCGACGATTGGTGTTGAGCAATATACTATCGGTCTTGGGCAATATATTTGCCCCCTACACTCCACGCCAGCATATTGAATCGATGGCGGCAACAACTTTCAATTAGGGTTTCTCAAAATTTCTGCTGTAGATTTTGATGAAAACTTAACAGAATACGTAGAAATTTGTTCTTAATCTAATGCACTAACTCTGGAAGCAGTTAGCGACGATTGGTGTTGAGCAATATACTATCGGTGTTGGGCAATATATTTGCCCCCCCTATGGCGGAAACAACTTTCAATTAGGGTTTCTCAAAATTTCTGCTGTAGATTTTGATGAAAACTTAACAGAATACGTAGAAATTTGTGCTTAATCTAATGCACTAACTGTGGAAGCAGTTAGCGACGATTGGTGTTGAGCAATATACTATCGGTGTTGGGCAATATATTTGCACCCTACACTCCATGCCAGCATATTGAATCGATGGCGGCAACAACTTTCAATTAGGGTTTCTCAAAATTTCTGCTGTAGATTTTGATGAAAACTTAACAGAATACGTAGAAATTTGTGCTTAATCTAATGCACTAACTCTGGAAGCAGTTAGCGACGATTGGTGTTGAGCAATATACTATCGGTGTTGGGCAATATATTTGCCCCTACACTCCATGCCAGCATATTGAATCGATGGCGGCAACAACTTTCAATTAGGGTTTCTCAAAATTTCTGCTGTAGATTTTGATGAAAACTTAACAGAATACGTAGAAATTTGTGCTTTATCTAATGCACTAACTCTGGAAGCAGTTAGCGACGATTGGTGTTGAGCAATATACTATCGGTGTTGGGCAATATATTTGCACCCTACACTCCATGCCAGCATATTGAATCGATGGCGGCAACAACTTTCAATTAGGGTTTCTCAAAATTTCTGCTGTAGATTTTGATGAAAACTTAACAGAATACGTAGAAATTTGTGCTTAATCTAATGGACTAACTCTGGAAGCAGTTAGCGACGATTGGTGTTGAGCAATATACTATCGGTGTTGGGCAATATATTTGCCCCCCCTATGGCGGCAACAACTTTCAATTAGGGTTTCTCAAAATTTCTGCTGTAGATTTTGATGAAAACTTAACAGAATACGTAGAAATTTGTGCTTAATCTAATGCACTTACTGTGGAAGCAGTTAGCGACGATTGGTGTTGAGCAATATACTATCGGTGTTGGGCAATATATTTGCACCCCACACTCCATGCCAGCATATTGAATCGATGGCGGCAACAACTTTCAATTAGGGTTTCTCAAAATTTCTGCTGTAGATTTTGATGAAAACTTAACAGAATACGTAGAAATTTGTGTTTAATCTAATGCACTAACTCTGGAAGCAGTTAGCGACGATTGGTGTTGAGCAATATACTATCGGTGTTGGGCAATATATTTGCACCCTACACTCCATGCCAGCATATTGAATCGATGGCGGCAACAACTTTCAATTAGGGTTTCTCAAAATTTCTGCTGTAGATTTTGATGAAAACTTAACAGAATACGTAGAAATTTGTGCTTAATCTAATGGACTAACTCTGGAAGCAGTTAGCGACGATTGGTGTTGAGCAATATACTATCGGTGTTGGGCAATATATTTGCCCCCCTATGGCGGCAACAACTTTCAATTAGGGTTTCTCAAAATTTCTGCTGTAGATTTTGATGAAAACTTAACAGAATACGTAGAAATTTGTGCTTAATGCACTAACTGTGGAAGCAGTTAGCGACGATTGGTGTTGAGCAATATACTATCGGTGTTGGGCAATATATTTGCACCCCACACTCCATGCCAGCATATTGAATCGATGGCAGCAACAACTTTCAATTAGGGTTTCTCAAAATTTCTGCTGTAGATTTTGATGAAAACTTAACAGAATACGTAGAAATTTGTGCTTAATCTAATGCACTAACTCTGGAAGCAGTTAGCGACGATTGGTGTTGAGCAATATACTATCGGTGTTGGGCAATATATTTGCCCCCTACACTCCATGCCAGCATATTGAATCGATGGCGGCAACAACTTTCAATTAGGGTTTCTCAAAATTTCTGCTGTAGATTTTGATGAAAACTTAACAGAATACGTAGAAATTTGTGCTTAATCTAATGCACTAACTCTGGAAGCAGTTAGCGACGATTGGTGTTGAGCAATATACTATCGGTGTTGGGCAATATATTTGCCCCCCCTATGGCGGCAACAACTTTCAATTAGGGTTTCTCAAAATTTCTGCTGTAGATTTTGATGAAAACTTAACAGAATACGTAGAAATTTGTGCTTAATCTAATGCACTAACTCTGGAAGCAGTTAGCGACGATTGGTGTTGAGCAATATACTATCGGTGTTGGGCAATATATTTGCCTCCCCTATGGCGGAAACAACTTTCAATTAGGGTTTCTCAAAATTTCTGCTGTAGATTTTGATGAAAACTTAACAGAATACGTAGAAATTTGTGCTTAATCTAATGCACTAACTGTGGAAGCAGTTAGCGACGATTGGTGTTGAGCAATATACTATCGGTGTTGGGCAATATATTTGCACCCTACACTCCATGCCAGCATATTGAATCGATGGCGGCAACAACTTTCAATTAGGGTTTCTCAAAATTTCTGCTGTAGATTTTGATGAAAACTTAACAGAATACGTAGAAATTTGTGCTTAATCTAATGCACTAACTCTGGAAGCAGTTAGCGACGATTGGTGTTGAGCAATATACTATCGGTGTTGGGCAATATATTTGCCCCTACACTCCATGCCAGCATATTGAATCGATGGCGGCAACAACTTTCAATTAGGGTTTCTCAAAATTTCTGCTGTAGATTTTGATGAAAACTTAACAGAATACGTAGAAATTTGTGCTTAATCTAATGCACTAACTGTGGAAGCAGTTAGCGACGATTGGTGTTGAGCAATATACTATCGGTGTTGGGCAATATATTTGCACCCTACACTCCATGCCAGCATATTGAATCGATGGCGGCAACAACTTTCAATTAGGGTTTCTCAAAATTTCTGCTGTAGATTTTGATGAAAACTTAACAGAATACGTAGAAATTTGTGCTTAATCTAATGCACTAACTCTGGAAGCAGATAGCGACGATTGGTGTTGAGCAATATACTATCGGTGTTGGGCAATATATTTGCCCCCCCCCTGGCGACAACAAGTTTCAATTAGGGTTTCTCAAAATTTCTGCTGTAGATTTTGATGAAAACTTAACAGAATACGTAGAAATTTGTGCTTAATCTAATGCACTAACTCTGGAAGCAGTTAGCGACGATTGGTGTTGAGCAATATACTATCGGTGTTGGGCAATATATTTGCCCCCTACACTCCATGCCAGCATATTGAATCGATGGCGGCAACAACTTTCAATTAGGGTTTCTCAAAATTTCTGCTGTAGATTTTGATGAAAACTTAACAGAATACGTAGAAATTTGTGCTTAATCTAATGCACTAACTCTGGAAGCAGTTAGCGACGATTGGTGTTGAGCAATATACTATCGGTGTTGGGCAATATATTTGCCCCCCCTATGGCGGCAACAACTTTCAATTAGGGTTTCTCAAAATTTCTGCTGTAGATTTTGATGAAAACTTAACAGAATACGTAGAAATTTGTGCTTAATGCACTAACTGTGGAAGCAGTTAGCGACGATTGGTGTTGAGCAATATACTATCGGTGTTGGGCAATATATTTGCACCCCACACTCCATGCCAGCATATTGAATCGATGGCAGCAACAACTTTCAATTAGGGTTTCTCAAAATTTCTGCTGTAGATTTTGATGAAAACTTAACAGAATACGTAGAAATTTGTGCTTAATCTAATGCACTAACTCTGGAAGCAGTTAGCGACGATTGGTGTTGAGCAATATACTATCGGTGTTGGGCAATATATTTGCCCCCTACACTCCATGCCAGCATATTGAATCGATGGCGGCAACAACTTTCAATTAGGGTTTCTCAAAATTTCTGCTGTAGATTTTGATGAAAACTTAACAGAATACGTAGAAATTTGTGCTTAATGCACTAACTGTGGAAGCAGTTAGCGACGATTGGTGTTGAGCAATATACTATCGGTGTTGGGCAATATATTTGCACCCCACACTCCATGCCAGCATATTGAATCGATGGCAGCAACAACTTTCAATTAGGGTTTCTCAAAATTTCTGCTGTAGATTTTGATGAAAACTTAACAGAATACGTAGAAATTTGTGCTTAATCTAATGCACTAACTCTGGAAGCAGTTAGCGACGATTGGTGTTGAGCAATATACTATCGGTGTTGGGCAATATATTTGCCCCCCTATGGCGGAAACAACTTTCAATTAGGGTTTCTCAAAATTTCTGCTGTAGATTTTGATGCAAACTTAACAGAATACGTAGAAATTTGTGCTTAATCTAATGCACTAACTGTGGAAGCAGTTAGCGACGATTGGTGTTGAGCAATATACTATCGGTGTTGGGCAATATATTTGCACCCTACACTCCATGCCAGCATATTGAATCGATGGCGGCAACAACTTTCAATTAGGGTTTCTCAAAATTTCTGCTGTAGATTTTGATGAAAACTTAACAGAATACGTAGAAATTTGTGCTTAATCTAATGCACTAACTCTGGAAGCAGTTAGCGACGATTGGTGTTGAGCAATATACTATCGGTGTTGGGCAATATATTTGCCCCCTACACTCCATGCCAGCATATTGAATCGATGGCGGCAACAACTTTCAATTAGGGTTTCTCAAAATTTCTGCTGTAGATTTTGATGAAAACTTAACAGAATACGTAGAAATTTGTGCTTAATCTAATGCACTAACTCTGGAAGCAGTTAGCGACGATTGGTGTTGAGCAATATACTATCGGTCTTGGGCAATATATTTGCCCCCCCTGGCGGCTACAACTTTCAATTAGGGTTTCTCAAAATTTCTGCTGTAGATTTTGATAAAAACTTAACAGAATACGTAGAAATTTGTGCTTAATCTAATGCACTAACTGTGGAAGCAGTTAGCGACGATTGGTGTTGAGCAATATACTATCGGTGTTGGGCAATATATTTGCCCCCTACACTCCATGCCAGCATATTGAATCGATGGCGGCAACAACTTTCAATTAGGGTTTCTCAAAATTACTGCTGTAGATTTTGATGAAATCTTAACAGAATACGTAGAAATTTGTGCTTAATCTAATGCACTAACTCTGGAAGCAGTTAGCGACGATTGGTGTTGAGCAATATACTATCGGTCTTGGGCAATATATTTGCCCCCTACACTCCATGCCAGCATATTGAATCGATGGCGGCAAAAACTTCCAATTAGGGTTTCTCAAAATTTCTGCTGTAGATTTTGATGAAAACTTAACAGAATACGTAGAAATTTGTGCTTAATCTAATGCACTAACTCTGGAAGCAGTTAGCGACGATTGGTGTTGAGCAATATACTATCGGTGTTGGGCAATATATTTGCCCCCCCTATGGCGGAAACAACTTTCAATTAGGGTTTCTCAAAATTTCTGCTGTAGATTTTGATGAAAACTTAACAGAATACGTAGAAATTTGTGCTTAATCTAATGCACTAACTGTGGAAGCAGTTAGCGACGATTGGTGTTGAGCAATATACTATCGGTGTTGGGCAATATATTTGCACCCTACACTCCATGCCAGCATATTGAATCGATGGCGGCAACAACTTTCAATTAGGGTTTCTCAAAATTTCTGCTGTAGATTTTGATGAAAACTTAACAGAATACGTAGAAATTTGTGCTTAATCTAATGCACTAACTCTGGAAGCAGTTAGCGACGATTGGTGTTGAGCAATATACTATCGGTGTTGGGCAATATATTTGCCCCCCCTATGGCGGCAACAACTTTCAATTAGGGTTTCTCAAAATTTCTGCTGTAGATTTTGATGAAAACTTAACAGAATACGTAGAAATTTGTGCTTAATCTAATGCACTTACTGTGGAAGCAGTTAGCGACGATTGGTGTTGAGCAATATACTATCGGTGTTGGGAAATATATTTGCACCCCACACTCCATGCCAGCATATTGAATCGATGGCGGCAACAACTTTCAATTAGGGTTTCTCAAAATTTCTGCTGTAGATTTTGATGAAAACTTAACAGAATACGTAGAAATTTGTGTTTAATCTAATGCACTAACTCTGGAAGCAGTTAGCGACGATTGGTGTTGAGCAATATACTATCGGTGTTGGGCAATATATTTGCACCCTACACTCCATGCCAGCATATTGAATCGATGGCGGCAACAACTTTCAATTAGGGTTTCTCAAAATTTCTGCTGTAGATTTTGATGAAAACTTAACAGAATACGTAGAAATTTGTGCTTAATCTAATGCACTAACTCTGGAAGCAGTTAGCGACGATTGGTGTTGAGCAATATACTATCGGTGTTGGGCAATATATTTGCCCCCTACACTCCATGCCAGCATATTGAATCGATGGCGGCAACAACTTTCAATTAGGGTTTCTCAAAATTTCTGCTGTAGATTTTGATGAAAACTTAACAGAATACGTAGAAATTTGTGCTTAATCTAATGCACTAACTCTGGAAGCAGTTAGCGACGATTGGTGTTGAGCAATATACTATCGGTGTTGGGCAATATATTTGCCCCTACACTCCATGCCAGCATATTGAATCGATGGCGGCAACAACTTTCAATTAGGGTTTCTCAAAATTTCTGCTGTAGATTTTGATGAAAACTTAACAGAATACGTAGAAATTTGTGCTTAATCTAATGCACTAACTCTGGAAGCAGTTAGCGACGATTGGTGTTGAGCAATATACTATCGGTGTTGGGCAATATATTTGCCCCCCTATGGCGGAAACAACTTTCAATTAGGGTTTCTCAAAATTTCTGCTGTAGATTTTGATGAAAACTTAACAGAATACGTAGAAATTTGTGCTTAATCTAATGCACTAACTGTGGAAGCAGTTAGCGACGATTGGTGTTGAGCAATATACTATCGGTGTTGGGCAATATATTTGCCCCCTACACTCCATGCCAGCATATTGAATCGATGGCGGCAACAACTTTCAATTAGGGTTTCTCAAAATTTCTGCTGTAGATTTTGATGAAAACTTAACAGAATACGTAGAAATTTGTGCTTAATCTAATGCACTAACTCTGGAAGCAGTTAGCGACGATTGGTGTTGAGCAATATACTATTGGTGTTGGGCAATATATTTGCCCCCCCTATGGCGGCAACAACTTTCAATTAGGGTTTCTCAAAATTTCTGCTGTAGATTTTGATGAAAACTTAACAGAATACGTAGAAATTTGTGCTTAATCTAATGCACTAACTCTGGAAGCAGTTAGCGACGATTGGTGTTGAGCAATATACTATCGGTGTTGGGCAATATATTTGCCCCCTACACTCCATGCCAGCATATTGAATCGATGGCGGCAACAACTTTCAATTAGGGTTTCTCAAAATTTCTGCTGTAGATTTTGATGAAAACTTAACAGAATACGTAGAAATTTGTGCTTAATCTAATGCACTAACTATGGAAGCAGTTAGCGACGATTGGTGTTGAGCAATATACTATCGGTGTTGGGCAATATATTTGCCCCTACACTCCATGCCAGCATATTGAATCGATGGCGGCAACAACTTTCAATTAGGGTTTCTCAAAATTTCTGCTGTAGATTTTGATGAAAACTTAACAGAATACGTAGAAATTTGTGCTTAATCTAATGCACTAACTCTGGAAGCAGTTAGCGACGATTGGTGTTGAGCAATATACTATCGGTGTTGGGCAATATATTTGCCCCCCCTATGGCGGCAACAACTTTCAATTAGGGTTTCTCAAAATTTCTGCTGTAGATTTTGATGAAAACTTAACAGAATACGTAGAAATTTGTGCTTAATGCACTAACTGTGGAAGCAGTTAGCGACGATTGGTGTTGAGCAATATACTATCGGTGTTGGGCAATATATTTGCCCCCTCCCTGGCGGCTACAACTTTCAATTAGGGTTTCTCAAAATTTCTGCTGTAGATTTTGATAAAAACTTAACAGAATACGTAGAAATTTGTGCTTAATCTAATGCACTAACTGTGGAAGCAGTTAGCGACGATTGGTGTTGAGCAATATACTATCGGTGTTGGGCAATATATTTGCCCCCTACACTCCATGCCAGCATATTGAATCGATGGCGGCAACAACTTTCAATTAGGGTTTCTCAAAATTACTGCTGTAGATTTTGATGAAATCTTAACAGAATACGTAGAAATTTGTGCTTAATCTAATGCACTAACTCTGGAAGCAATTAGCGACGATTGGTGTTGAGCAATATACTATCGGTCTTGGGCAATATATTTGCCCCCCCCCTGGCGGCAACAACTTTCAATTATATTTGCCCCCTACACTCCATGCCAGCATATTGAATCGATGGCGGCAACAACTTTCAATTAGGGTTTCTCAAAATTTCTGCTGTAGATTTTGATGAAAACTTAACAGAATACGTAGAAATTTGTGCTTAATCTAATGCACTAACTGTGGAAGCAGTTAGCGACGATTGGTGTTGAGCAATATACTATCGGTCTTGGGCAATATATTTGCCCCCTACACTCCATGCCAGCATATTGAATCGATGGCGGCAACAACTTCCAATTAGGGTTTCTCAAAATTTCTGCTGTAGATTTTGATGAAAACTTAACAGAATACGTAGAAATTTATGCTTAATCTAATGCACTAACTGTGAAAGCAGTTAGCGACGATTGGTGTTGAGCAATATACTATCGGTGTTGGGCAATATATTTGCCCCCTACACTCCACGCCAGCATATTGAATCGATGGCGGCAACAACTTTCAATTAGGGTTTCTCAAAATTTCTGCTGTAGATTTTGATGAAAACTTAACAGAATACGTAGAAATTTGTGCTTAATCTAATGCACTAACTCTGGAAGCAGTTAGCGACGATTGGTGTTGAGCAATATACTATCGGTGTTGGGCAATATATTTGCCCCACAACTTTCAATTAGGGTTTCTCAAAATTTCTGCTGTAGATTTTGATGAAAACTTAACAGAATACGTTGAAATTTGTGCTTAATCTAATGCACTAACTCTGGAAGCAGTTAGCGACGATTGGTGTTGAGCAATATACTATCGGTGTTGGGCAATATATTTGCCCTCTACACTCCATGCCAGCATATTGAATCGATGGCGGCAACAACTTTCAATTAGGGTTTCTCAAAATTTCTGCTGTAGATTTTGATGAAATCTTAACAGAATACGTAGAAATTTGTGCTTAATCTAATGCACTAACTCTGGAAGCAGTTAGCGACGATTGGTGTTGAGCAATATACTATCGGTCTTGGGCAATATATTTGCCCCCCCCCCCCTGGCGGCAACAACTTTCAATTAGGGTTTCTCAAAATTTCTGCTGTAGATTTTGATGCAAACTTAACAAAATACGTAGAAATTTGTGCTTAATCTAATGCACTAACTCTGGAAGCAGTTAGCGACGATTGGTGTAGAGCAATATACTATCGGTGTTGGGCAATATATTTGCCCCCTACACTCCATGCCAGCATATTGAATCGATGGCGGCAACAACTTTCAATTAGGGTTTCTCAAAATTTCTGCTGTAGATTTTGATGAAAACTTAACAGAATACGTAGCAATTTGTGCTTAATCTAATGCACTAACTGTGGAAGCAGTTAGCGACGATTGGTGTTGAGCAATATACTATCGGTGTTGGGCAATATATTTGCCCCCTACACTCCATGCCAGCATATTGAATCGATGGCGGCAACAACTTTCAATTAGGGTTTCTCAAAATTTCTGCAGTAGATTTTGATGAAAACTTAACAGAATACGTAGAAATTTGTGCTTAATCTAATGCACTAACTCTGGAAGCAGTTAGCGACGATTGGTGTTGAGCAATATACTATCGGTGTTGGGCAATATATTTGCCCCCTACACTCCATGCCAGCATATTGAATCGATGGCGGCAACAACTTTCAATTAGGGTTTCTCAAAATTTCTGCTGTAGATTTTGATGAAAACTTAACAGAATACGTAGAAATTTGTGCTTAATCTAATGCACTAACTCTGGATTCAGTTAGCGACGATTGGTGTTGAGCAATATACTATCGGTGTTGGGCAATATATTTGCCCCCTACACTCCACGCCAGCATATTGAATCGATGGCGGCAACAACTTTCAATTAGGGTTTCTCAAAATTTCTGCTGTAGATTTTGATGAAAACTTAACAGAATACGTAGAAATTTGTGCTTAATCTAATGCACTAACTGTGGAAGCAGTTAGCGACGATTGGTGTTGAGCAATATACTATCGGTGTTGGGCAATATATTTGCCCCCCCTATGGCGGCAACAACTTTCAATTAGGGTTTCTCAAAATTTCTGCTGTAGATTTTGATGAAAACTTAACAGAATACGTAGAAATTTGTGCTTAATCTAATGCTTAACTTAACAGAATACGTAGAAATTTGTGCTTAATCTAATGCACTAACTGTGGAAGCAGTTAGCGACGATTGGTGTTGAGCAATATACTATCGGTGTTGGGCAATATATTTACCCCCTACACTCCATGCCAGCATATTGAATCGATGGCGGCAACAACTTTCAATTAGGGTTTCTCAAAATTTCTGCTGTAGATTTTGATGAAAACTTAACAGAATACGTAGAAATTTGTGCTTCATCTAATGCACTAACTGTGGAAGCAGTTAGCGACGATTGGTGTTGAGCAATATACTATCGGTGTTGGGCAATATATTTGCCCCCTACACTCCATGCCAGCATATTGAATCGATGGCGGCAACAACTTTCAATTAGGGTTTCTCAAAATTTCTGCTGTAGATTTTGATGAAAACTTAACAGAATACGTAGAAATTTGTGCTTAATCTAATGCACTAACTCTGGAAGCAGATAGCGACGATTGGTGTTGAGCAATATACTATCGGTGTTGGGCAATATATTTGCCCCCCCCCCTGGCGACAACAAGTTTCAATTAGGGTTTCTCAAAATTTCTGCTGTAGATTTTGATAAAACCTTAACAGAATACGTAGAAATTTGTGCTTAATCTAATGCACTAACTCTGAAAGCAGTTAGCGACGATTGGTGTTGAGCAATATACTATCGGTGTTGGGCAATATATTTGCCCCCTACACTCCATGCCAGCATATTGAATCGATGGCGGCAACAACTTTCAATTAGGTTTTCTCAAAATTTCTGCTGTAGATTTTGATGAAAACTTAACAGAATACGTAGAAATTTGTGCTTAATCTAATGCACTAACTCTGGAAACAGTTAGCGACGATTGGTGTTGAGCAATATACTATCGGTGTTGGGCAATATATTTGCCCCCTACACTCCATGCCAGCATATTGAATCGATGGCGGCAACAACTTTCAATTAGGGTTTCTCAAAATTTCTGCTGTAGATTTTGATGAAAACTTAACAGAATACGTAGAAATTTGTGCTTCATCTAATGCACTAACTGTGGAAGCAGTTAGCGACGATTGGTGTTGAGCAATATACTATCGGTGTTGGGCAATATATTTGCCCCTACACTCCATGCCAGCATATTGAATCGATGGCGGCAACAACTTTCAATTAGGGTTTCTCAAAATTTCTGCTGTAGATTTTGATGAAAACTTAACAGAATACGTAGAAATTTGTGCTTAATCTAATGCACTAACTCTGGAAGCAGTTAGCGACGATTGGTGTTGAGCAATATACTATCGGTGTTGGGCAATATATTTGCCCCCTACACTCCATGCCAGCATATTGAATCGATGGCGGCAACAACTTTCAATTAGGGTTTCTCAAAATTTCTGCTGTAGATTTTGATGAAAACTTAACAGAATACGTAGAAGTTTGTGCTTAATCTAATGCACTAACTCTGGAAGCAGTTAGCGACGATTGGTGTTGAGCAATATACTATCGGTGTTGGGCAATATATTTGCCCCCTACACTCCATGCCAGCATATTGAATCGATGGCGACAACAACTTTCAATTAGGGTTTCTCAAAATTTCTGCAGTAGATTTTGATGAAAACTTAACAGAATACGTAGAAATTTGTGCTTAATCTAATGCACTAACTGTGGAAGCAGTTAGCGACGATTGGTGTTGAGCAATATACTATCGGTGTTGGGCAATATATTTGCCCCCTACACTCCATGCCAGCATATTGAATCGATGGCGGCAACAACTTTCAATTAGGGTTTCTCAAAATTTCTGCTGTAGATTTTGATGAAAACTTAACAGAATACGTAGAAATTTGTGCTTAATCTAATGCACTAACTCTGGAAACAGTTAGCGACGATTAGTGTTGAGCAAAATACTATCGGTGTTGGGCAATATATTTGCCCCCTACACTCCATGCCAGCATATTGAATCGATGGCGGCAACAACTTTCAATTAGGGTTTCTCAAAATTTCTGCTGTAGATTTTGATGAAAACTTAACAGAATACGTAGAAATTTGTGCTTAATCTAATGCACTAACTCTGGAAGCAGTTAGCGACGATTGGTGTTGAGCAATATACTATCGGTGTTGGGCAATATATTTGCCCCCTACACTCCATGCCAGCATATTGAATCGATGGCGACAACAACTTTCAATTAGGGTTTCTCAAAATTTCTGCTGTAGATTTTGATGAAAACTTAACAGAATACGTAGAAATTTGTGCTTAATCTAATGCACTAACTGTGGAAGCAGTTAGCGACGATTGGTGTTGAGCAATATACTATCGGTGTTGGGCAATATATTTGCCCCCTACACTCCATGCCAGCATATTGAATCGATGGCGGCAACAAATTTCAATTAGGGTTTCTCAAAATTTCTGCTGTAGATTTTGATGAAAACTTAACAGAATACGTAGAAATTTGTGCTTAATCTAATGCACTAACTCTGGAAGCAGTTAGCGACGATTGGTGTTGAGCAATATACTATCGGTGTTGGGCAATATATTTGCCCCCTACACTCCATGCCAGCATATTGAATCGATGGCGGCAACAACTTTCAATTAGGGTTTCTCAAAATTTCTGCTGTAGATTTTGATGAAAACTTAACAGAATACGTAGAAATTTGTGCTTAATCTAATGCACTAACTCTGGAAGCAGTTAGCGACGATTGGTGTTGAGCAATTTTGAGCCTCACAGATATTAATTAGTCAACTTTCATGATGGAATCCAGAATGTTTTTGAGAAAAAAGCAAAAATGTGGGAATGCCTCAGTTGGCCAAAAATCATTGATAAAGTGCCGGCAACTCCGGAGACGGAACCAGCGCAAAGAACCATCTAACAAAAATGTTCCACAATGAATTTTGGAATTTTGGAACATTTCCCATAAGCAATGTATTGCTTACTATATTGAATAGGACATATAAGCAATGCATTGCCTATGCAGTGGAACGGTGGAATTTTGGAACATTTCCTATAAGCAATGGCGGCAACAACTTTCAATTAGGGTTTCTCAAAATTTTTGCTGTAGATTTTGATGAAAACTTAACAGAATTTGTGCTTAATCTAATGCACTAACTCTGGAAGCAGTTAGCGACGATTGGTGTTGAGCAATATACTATCGGTGTTGGGCAATATATTTGCCCCCTACACTCCATGCCAGCATATTGAATCGATGGCGGCAACAACTTTCAATTAGGGTTTCTCAAAATTTCTGCTGTAGATTTTGATGAAAACTTAACAGAATACGTAGAAATTTGTGCTTAATCTAATGCACTAACTCTGGAAGCAGTTAGCGACGATTGGTGTTGAGCAATATACTATCGGTGTTGGGCAATATATTTGCCCCCTACACTCCACGCCAGCATATTGAATCGATGGCGGCAACAACTTTCAATTAGGGTTTCTCAAAATTTCTGCTGTAGATTTTGATGAAAACTTAACAGAATACGTAGAAATTTGTGCTTAATCTAATGCACTAACTCTGGAAGCAGTTAGCGACGATTGGTGTTGAGCAATATACTATCGGTGTTGGGCAATATATTTGCCCCACAACTTTCAATTAGGGTTTCTCAAAATTTCTGCTGTAGATTTTGATGAAAACTTAACAGAATACGTAGAAATTTGTGCTTAATCTAATGCTTAACTTAACAGAATACGTAGAAATTTGTGCTTAATCTAATGCACTAACTGTGGAAGCAGTTAGCGACGATTGGTGTTGAGCAATATACTATCGGTGTTGGGCAATATATTTACCCCCTACACTCCATGCCAGCATATTGAATCGATGGCGGCAACAACTTTCAATTAGGGTTTCTCAAAATTTCTGCTGTAGATTTTGATGAAAACTTAACAGAATACGTAGAAATTTGTGCTTCATCTAATGCACTAACTGTGAAAGCAGTTAGCGACGATTGGTGTTGAGCAATATACTATCGGTGTTGGGCAATATATTTGCCCCCTACACTCCATGCCAGCATATTGAATCGATGGCGGCAACAACTTTCAATTAGGGTTTCTCAAAATTTCTGCTGTAGATTTTGATGAAAACTTAACAGAATACGTAGAAATTTGTGCTTAATCTAATGCACTAACTCTGGAAGCAGATAGCGACGATTGGTGTTGAGCAATATACTATCGGTGTTGGGCAATATATTTCGCCCCCCCCTGGCGACAACAAGTTTCAATTAGGGTTTCTCAAAATTTCTGCTGTAGATTTTGATAAAACCTTAACAGAATACGTAGAAATTTGTGCTTAATCTAATGCACTAACTCTGAAAGCAGTTAGCGACGATTGGTGTTGAGCAATATACTATCGGTGTTGGGCAATATATTTGCCCCCTACACTCCATGCCAGCATATTGAATCGATGGCGGCAACAACTTTCAATTAGGGTTTCTCAAAATTTCTGCTGTAGATTTTGATGAAAACTTAACAGAATACGTAGAAATTTGTGCTTCATCTAATGCACTAACTGTGGAAGCAGTTAGCGACGATTGGTGTTGAGCAATATACTATCGGTGTTGGGCAATATATTTGCCCCCTACACTCCATGCCAGCATATTGAATCGATGGCGGCAACAACTTTCAATTAGGGTTTCTCAAAATTTCTGCTGTAGATTTTGATGAAAACTTAACAGAATACGTAGAAATTTGTGCTTAATCTAATGCACTAACTCTGGAAGCAGTTAGCGACGATTGGTGTTGAGCAATATACTATCGGTGTTGGGCAATATATTTGCCCCCTACACTCCATGCCAGCATATTGAATCGATGGCGGCAACAACTTTCAATTAGGGTTTCTCAAAATTTCTGCTGTAGATTTTGATGAAAACTTAACAGAATACGTAGAAGTTTGTGCTTAATCTAATGCACTAACTCTGGAAGCAGTTAGCGACGATTGGTGTTGAGCAATATACTATCGGTGTTGGGCAATATATTTGCCCCCTACACTCCATGCCAGCATATTGAATCGATGGCGACAACAACTTTCAATTAGGGTTTCTCAAAATTTCTGCTGTAGATTTTGATGAAAACTTAACAGAATACGTAGAAATTTGTGCTTAATCTAATGCACTAACTGTGGAAGCAGTTAGCGACGATTGGTGTTGAGCAATATACTATCGGTGTTGGGCAATATATTTGCCCCCTACACTCCATGCCAGCATATTGAATCGATGGCGGCAACAACTTTCAATTAGGGTTTCTCAAAATTTCTGCTGTAGATTTTGATGAAAACTTAACAGAATACGTAGAAATTTGTGCTTAATCTAATGCACTAACTCTGGAAACAGTTAGCGACGATTAGTGTTGAGCAAAATACTATCGGTGTTGGGCAATATATTTGCCCCCTACACTCCATGCCAGCATATTGAATCGATGGCGGCAACAACTTTCAATTAGGGTTTCTCAAAATTTCTGCTGTAGATTTTGATGAAAACTTAACAGAATACGTAGAAATTTGTGCTTAATCTAATGCACTAACTCTGGAAGCAGTTAGCGACGATTGGTGTTGAGCAATATACTATCGGTGTTGGGCAATATATTTGCCCCCTACACTCCATGCCAGCATATTGAATCGATGGCGGCAACAACTTTCAATTAGGGTTTCTCAAAATTTCTGCTGTAGATTTTGATGAAAACTTAACAGAATACGTAGAAATTTGTGCTTAATCTAATGCACTAACTCTGGAAGCAGTTAGCGACGATTGGTGTTGAGCAATATACTATCGGTGTTGGGCAATATATTTGCCCCCTACACTCCATGCCAGCATATTGAATCGATGGCGGCAACAACTTTCAATTAGGGTTTCTCAAAATTTCTGCTGTAGATTTTGATGAAAACTTAACAGAATACGTAGAAATTTGTGCTTAATCTAATGCACTAACTCTGGAAGCAGTTAGCGACGATTGGTGTTGAGCAATTTTGAGCCTCACAGATATTAATTAGTCAACTTTCATGATGGAATCCAGAATGTTTTTGGGAAAAAAGCAAAAATGTGGGAATGCCTCAGTTGGCCAAAAATCATTGATAAAGTGCCGGCAACTCCGGAGACGGAACCAGCGCAAAGAACCATCTAACAAAAATGTTCCACAATGAATTTTGGAATTTTGGAACATTTCCCATAAGCAATGTATTGCTTACTATATTGAATAGGACATATAAGCAATGCATTGCCTATGCAGTGGAACGGTGGAATTTTGGAACATTTCCTATAAGCAATGCATTGCTTACTATATTGAATAGGACATATAAGCAATGCATTGCCTATGTAGTGGAACGGTGGAATTTTGGAACATTTCCTTTAAGCAATGCATTGCTTACTATATTGAATAGGACATATAAGCAATGCATTGCATATGTAGAATACGTAGAAATTTGTGCTTCATCTAATGCACTAACTGTGGAAGCAGTTAGCGACGATTGGTGTTGAGCAATATACTATCGGTGTTGGGCAATATATTTGCCCCCTACACTCCATGCCAGCATATTGAATCGATGGCGGCAACAACTTTCAATTAGGGTTTCTCAAAATTTCTGCTGTAGATTTTGATGAAAACTTAACAGAATACGTAGAAATTTGTGCTTAATCTAATGCACTAACTCTGGAAGCAGATAGCGACGATTGGTGTTGAGCAATATACTATCGGTGTTGGGCAATATATTTGCCCCCCCCCCTGGCGACAACAAGTTTCAATTAGGGTTTCTCAAAATTTCTGCTGTAGATTTTGATAAAACCTTAACAGAATACGTAGAAATTTGTGCTTAATCTAATGCACTAACTCTGAAAGCAGTTAGCGACGATTGGTGTTGAGCAATATACTATCGGTGTTGGGCAATATATTTGCCCCCTACACTCCATGCCAGCATATTGAATCGATGGCGGCAACAACTTTCAATTAGGTTTTCTCAAAATTTCTGCTGTAGATTTTGATGAAAACTTAACAGAATACGTAGAAATTTGTGCTTAATCTAATGCACTAACTCTGGAAACAGTTAGCGACGATTGGTGTTGAGCAATATACTATCGGTGTTGGGCAATATATTTGCCCCCTACACTCCATGCCAGCATATTGAATCGATGGCGGCAACAACTTTCAATTAGGGTTTCTCAAAATTTCTGCTGTAGATTTTGATGAAAACTTAACAGAATACGTAGAAATTTGTGCTTCATCTAATGCACTAACTGTGGAAGCAGTTAGCGACGATTGGTGTTGAGCAATATACTATCGGTGTTGGGCAATATATTTGCCCCCTACACTCCATGCCAGCATATTGAATCGATGGCGGCAACAACTTTCAATTAGGGTTTCTCAAAATTTCTGCTGTAGATTTTGATGAAAACTTAACAGAATACGTAGAAATTTGTGCTTAATCTAATGCACTAACTCTGAAAGCAGTTAGCGACGATTGGTGTTGAGCAATATACTATCGGTGTTGGGCAATATATTTGCCCCCTACACTCCATGCCAGCATATTGAATCGATGGCGGCAACAACTTTCAATTAGGGTTTCTCAAAATTTCTGCTGTAGATTTTGATGAAAACTAACAGAATACGTAGAAATTTGTGCTTCATCTAATGCACTAACTGTGGAAGCAGTTAGCGACGATTGGTGTTGAGCAATATACTATCGGTGTTGGGCAATATATTTGCCCCCTACACTCCATGCCAGCATATTGAATCGATGGCGGCAACAACTTTCAATTAGGGTTTCTCAAAATTTCTGCTGTAGATTTTGATGAAAACTTAACAGAATACGTAGAAATTTGTGCTTAATCTAATGCACTAACTCTGGAAGCAGTTAGCGACGATTGGTGTTGAGCAATATACTATCGGTGTTGGGCAATATATTTGCCCCCTACACTCCATGCCAGCATATTGAATCGATGGCGGCAACAACTTTCAATTAGGGTTTCTCAAAATTTCTGCTGTAGATTTTGATGAAAACTTAACAGAATACGTAGAAGTTTGTGCTTAATCTAATGCACTAACTCTGGAAGCAGTTAGCGACGATTGGTGTTGAGCAATATACTATCGGTGTTGGGCAATATATTTGCCCCCTACACTCCATGCCAGCATATTGAATCGATGGCGACAACAACTTTCAATTAGGGTTTCTCAAAATTTCTGCAGTAGATTTTGATGAAAACTTAACAGAATACGTAGAAATTTGTGCTTAATCTAATGCACTAACTGTGGAAGCAGTTAGCGACGATTGGTGTTGAGCAATATACTATCGGTGTTGGGCAATATATTTGCCCCCTACACTCCATGCCAGCATATTGAATCGATGGCGGCAACAACTTTCAATTAGGGTTTCTCAAAATTTCTGCTGTAGATTTTGATGAAAACTTAACAGAATACGTAGAAATTTGTGCTTAATCTAATGCACTAACTCTGGAAACAGTTAGCGACGATTAGTGTTGAGCAAAATACTATCGGTGTTGGGCAATATATTTGCCCCCTACACTCCATGCCAGCATATTGAATCGATGGCGGCAACAACTTTCAATTAGGGTTTCTCAAAATTTCTGCTGTAGATTTTAATGAAAACTTAACAGAATACGTAGAAATTTGTGCTTAATCTAATGCACTAACTCTGGAAGCAGTTAGCGACGATTGGTGTTGAGCAATATACTATCGGTGTTGGGCAATATATTTGCCCCCTACACTCCATGCCAGCATATTGAATCGATGGCGACAACAACTTTCAATTAGGGTTTCTCAAAATTTCTGCTGTAGATTTTGATGAAAACTTAACAGAATACGTAGAAATTTGTGCTTAATCTAATGCACTAACTGTGGAAGCAGTTAGCGACGATTGGTGTTGAGCAATATACTATCGGTGTTGGGCAATATATTTGCCCCCTACACTCCATGCCAGCATATTGAATCGATGGCGGCAACGACTTTCAATTAGGGTTTCTCAAAATTTCTGCTGTAGATTTTGATGAAAACTTAACAGAATACGTAGAAATTTGTGCTTAATCTAATGCACTAACTCTGGAAGCAGTTAGCGACGATTGGTGTTGAGCAATATACTATCGGTGTTGGGCAATATATTTGCCCCCTACACTCCATGCCAGCATATTGAATCGATGGCGGCAACAACTTTCAATTAGGGTTTCTCCAAAATTTCTGCTGTAGATTTTGATGAAAACTTAACAGAATACGTAGAAATTTGTGCTTAATCTAATGCACTAACTCTGGAAGCAGTTAGCGACGATTGGTGTTGAGCAATTTTGAGCCTCACAGATATTAATTAGTCAACTTTCATGATGGAATCCAGAATGTTTTTGAGAAAAAGCAAAAATGTGGGAATGCCTCAGTTGGCCAAAAATCATTGATAAAGTGCCGGCAACTCCGGAGACGGAACCAGCGCAAAGAACCATCTAACAAAAATGTTCCACAATGAATTTTTGGAATTTTGGAACATTTCCCATAAGCAATGTATTGCTTACTATATTGAATAGGACATATAAGCAATGCATTGCCTATGCAGTGGAACGGTGGAATTTTGGAACATTTCCTATAAGCAATGCATTGCTTACTATATTGAATAGGACATATAAGCAATGCATTGCCTATGTAGTGGAACGGTGGAATTTTGGAACATTTCCTTTAAGCAATGCATTGCTTACTATATTGAATAGGACATATAAGCAATGCATTGCATATGTAGAATACGTAGAAATTTGTGCTTCATCTAATGTACTAACTGTGGAAGCAGTTAGCGACGATTGGTGTTGAGCAATATGATATCGGTGTTGGGCAATATATTTGCCCCCTACACTCCATGCCAGCATATTGAATCGATGGCGGCAACAACTTTCAATTAGGGTTTCTCAAAATTTCTGCTGTAGATTTTGATGAAAACTTAACAGAATACGTAGAAATTTGTGCTTAATCTAATGCACTAACTCTGGAAGCAGATAGCGACGATTGGTGTTGAGCAATATACTATCGGTGTTGGGCAATATATTTGCCCCCCCCCCTGGCGACAACAAGTTTCAATTAGGGTTTCTCAAAATTTCTGCTGTAGATTTTGATAAAACCTTAACAGAATACGTAGAAATTTGTGCTTAATCTAATGCACTAACTCTGAAAGCAGTTAGCGACGATTGGTGTTGAGCAATATACTATCGGTGTTGGGCAATATATTTGCCCCCTACACTCCATGCCAGCATATTGAATCGATGGCGGCAACAACTTTCAATTAGGTTTTCTCAAAATTTCTGCTGTAGATTTTGATGAAAACTTAACAGAATACGTAGAAATTTGTGCTTAATCTAATGCACTAACTCTGGAAACAGTTAGCGACGATTGGTGTTGAGCAATATACTATCGGTGTTGGGCAATATATTTGCCCCCTACACTCCATGCCAGCATATTGAATCGATGGCGGCAACAACTTTCAATTAGGGTTTCTCAAAATTTCTGCTGTAGATTTTGATGAAAACTTAACAGAATACGTAGAAATTTGTGCTTCATCTAATGCACTAACTGTGGAAGCAGTTAGCGACGATTGGTGTTGTAGCAATATACTATCGGTGTTGGGCAAATATTTTGCCCCCTACACTCCATGCCAGCATATTGAATCGATGGCGGCAACAACTTTCAATTAGGGTTTCTCAAAATTTCTGCTGTAGATTTTGATGAAAACTTAACAGAATACGTAGAAATTTGTGCTTAATCTAATGCACTAACTCTGGAAGCAGTTAGCGACGATTGGTGTTGAGCAATATACTATCGGTGTTGGGCAATATATTTGCCCCCTACACCTCCATGCCAGCATATTGAATCGATGGCGGCAACAACTTTCAATTAGGGGTTTCTCAAAATTTCTGCTGTAGATTTTGATGAAAACTTAACAGAATACGTAGAAGTTTGTGCTTAATCTAATGCACTAACTCTGGAAGCAGTTAGCGACGATTGGTGTTGAGCAATATACTATCGGTGTTGGGCAATATATTTGCCCCCTACACTCCATGCCAGCATATTGAATCGATGGCGACAACAACTTTCAATTAGGGTTTCTCAAAATTTCTGCAGTAGATTTTGATGAAAACTTAACAGAATACGTAGAAATTTGTGCTTAATCTAATGCACTAACTGTGGAAGCAGTTAGCGACGATTGGTGTTGAGCAATATACTATCGGTGTTGGGCAATATATTTGCCCCCTACACTCCATGCCAGCATATTGAATCGATGGCGGCAACAACTTTCAATTAGGGTTTCTCAAAATTTCTGCTGTAGATTTTGATGAAAACTTAACAGAATACGTAGAAATTTGTGCTTAATCTAATGCACTAACTCTGGAAACAGTTAGCGACGATTAGTGTTGAGCAAAATACTATCGGTGTTGGGCAATATATTTGCCCCCTACACTCCATGCCAGCATATTGAATCGATGGCGGCAACAACTTTCAATTAGGGTTTCTCAAAATTTCTGCTGTAGATTTTAATGAAAACTTAACAGAATACGTAGAAATTTGTGCTTAATCTAATGCACTAACTCTGGAAGCAGTTAGCGACGATTGGTGTTGAGCAATATACTATCGGTGTTGGGCAATATATTTGCCCCCTACACTCCATGCCAGCATATTGAATCGATGGCGACAACAACTTTCAATTAGGGTTTCTCAAAATTTCTGCTGTAGATTTTGATGAAAACTTAACAGAATACGTAGAAATTTGTGCTTAATCTAATGCACTAACTGTGGAAGCAGTTAGCGACGATTGGTGTTGAGCAATATACTATCGGTGTTGGGCAATATATTTGCCCCCTACACTCCATGCCAGCATATTGAATCGATGGCGGCAACGACTTTCAATTAGGGTTTCTCAAAATTTCTGCTGTAGATTTTGATGAAAACTTAACAGAATACGTAGAAATTTGTGCTTAATCTAATGCACTAACTCTGGAAGCAGTTAGCGACGATTGGTGTTGAGCAATATACTATCGGTGTTGGGCAATATATTTGCCCCCTACACTCCCATGCCAGCATATTGAATCGATGGCGGCAACAACTTTCAATTAGGGTTTCTCAAAATTTCTGCTGTAGATTTTGATGAAAACTTAACAGAATACGTAGAAATTTGTGCTTAATCTAATGCACTAACTCTGGAAGCAGTTAGCGACGATTGGTGTTGAGCAATATACTATCGGTGTTGGGCAATATATTTGCCCCCTACACTCCATGCCAGCATATTGAATCGATGGCGACAACAACTTTCAATTAGGGTTTCTCAAAATTTCTGCAGTAGATTTTGATGAAAACTTAACAGAATACGTAGAAATTTGTGCTTAATCTAATGCACTAACTGTGGAAGCAGTTAGCGACGATTGGTGTTGAGCAATATACTATCGGTGTTGGGCAATATATTTGCCCCCTACACTCCATGCCAGCATATTGAATCGATGGCGGCAACAACTTTCAATTAGGGTTTCTCAAAATTTCTGCTGTAGATTTTGATGAAAACTTAACAGAATACGTAGAAATTTGTGCTTAATCTAATGCACTAACTCTGGAAACAGTTAGCGACGATTAGTGTTGAGCAAAATACTATCGGTGTTGGGCAATATATTTGCCCCCTACACTCCATGCCAGCATATTGAATCGATGGCGGCAACAACTTTCAATTAGGGTTTCTCAAAATTTCTGCTGTAGATTTTAATGAAAACTTAACAGAATACGTAGAAATTTGTGCTTAATCTAATGCACTAACTCTGGAAGCAGTTAGCGACGATTGGTGTTGAGCAATATACTATCGGTGTTGGGCAATATATTTGCCCCCTACACTCCATGCCAGCATATTGAATCGATGGCGACAACAACTTTCAATTAGGGTTTCTCAAAATTTATGCTGTAGATTTTGATGAAAACTTAACAGAATACGTAGAAATTTGTGCTTAATCTAATGCACTAACTCTGGAAACAGTTAGCGACGATTAGTGTTGAGCAAAATACTATCGGTGTTGGGCAATATATTTGCCCCCTACACTCCATGCCAGCATATTGAATCGATGGCGGCAACAACTTTCAATTAGGGTTTCTCAAAATTTCTGCTGTAGATTTTGATGAAAACTTAACAGAATACGTAGAAATTTGTGCTTAATCTAATGCACTAACTCTGGAAGCAGTTAGCGACGATTGGTGTTGAGCAATATACTATCGGTGTTGGGCAATATATTTGCCCCCTACACTCCATGCCAGCATATTGAATCGATGGCGACAACAACTTTCAATTAGGGTTTCTCAAAATTTCTGCTGTAGATTTTGATGAAAACTTAACAGAATACGTAGAAATTTGTGCTTAATCTAATGCACTAACTCTGGAAGCAGTTAGCGACGATTGGTGTTGAGCAATATACTATCGGTGTTGGGCAATATATTTGCCCCCTACACTCCATGCCAGCATATTGAATCGATGGCGGCAACAACTTTCAATTAGGGGTTTCTCAAAATTTCTGCTGTAGATTTTGATGAAAACTTAACAGAATACGTAGAAATTTGTGCTTAATCTAATGCACTAACTCTGGAAGCAGTTAGCGACGATTGGTGTTGAGCAATATACTATCGGTGTTGGGCAATATATTTGCCCCCTACACTCCATGCCAGCATATTGAATCGATGGCGGCAACAACTTTCAATTAGGGTTTCTCAAAATTTCTGCTGTAGATTTTGATGAAAACTTAACAGAATACGTAGAAATTTGTGCTTAATCTAATGCACTAACTCTGGAAGCAGTTAGCGACGATTGGTGTTGAGCAATTTTGAGCCTCACAGATATTAATTAGTCAACTTTCATGATGGAATCCAGAATGTTTTTGAGAAAAAAGCAAAAATGTGGGAATGCCTCAGTTGGCCAAAAATCATTGATAAAGTGCCGGCAACTCCGGAGACGGAACCAGCGCAAAGAACCATCTAACAAAAATGTTCCACAATGAATTTTGGAATTTTGGAACATTTCCCATAAGCAATGTATTGCTTACTATATTGAATAGGACATATAAGCAATGCATTGCCTATGCAGTGGAACGGTGGAATTTTGGAACATTTCCTATAAGCAATGCATTGCTTACTATATTGAATAGGACATATAAGCAATGCATTGCCTATGTAGTGGAACGGTGGAATTTTGGAACATTTCCTTTAAGCAATGCATTGCTTACTATATTGAATAGGACATATAAGCAATGCATTGCATATGTAGAATACGTAGAAATTTGTGCTTCATCTAATGTACTAACTGTGGAAGCAGTTAGCGACGATTGGTGTTGAGCAATATGATATCGGTGTTGGGCAATATATTTGCCCCCTACACTCCATGCCAGCATATTGAATCGATGGCGGCAACAACTTTCAATTAGGGTTTCTCAAAATTTCTGCTGTAGATTTTGATGAAAACTTAACAGAATACGTAGAAATTTGTGCTTAATCTAATGCACTAACTCTGGAAGCAGATAGCGACGATTGGTGTTGAGCAATATACTATCGGTGTTGGGCAATATATTTGCCCCCCCCCCTGGCGACAACAAGTTTCAATTAGGGTTTCTCAAAATTTCTGCTGTAGATTTTGATAAAACCTTAACAGAATACGTAGAAATTTGTGCTTAATCTAATGCACTAACTCTGAAAGCAGTTAGCGACGATTGGTGTTGAGCAATATACTATCGGTGTTGGGCAATATATTTGCCCCCTACACTCCATGCCAGCATATTGAATCGATGGCGGCAACAACTTTCAATTAGGTTTTCTCAAAATTTCTGCTGTAGATTTTGATGAAAACTTAACAGAATACGTAGAAATTTGTGCTTAATCTAATGCACTAACTCTGGAAACAGTTAGCGACGATTGGTGTTGAGCAATATACTATCGGTGTTGGGCAATATATTTGCCCCCTACCTCATGCCAGCATATTGAATCGATGGCGGCAACAACTTTCAATTAGGGTTTCTCAAAATTTCTGCTGTAGATTTTGATGAAAACTTAACAGAATACGTAGAAATTTGTGCTTCATCTAATGCACTAACTGTGGAAGCAGTTAGCGACGATTGGTGTTGAGCAATATACTATCGGTGTTGGGCAATATATTTGCCCCCTACACTCCATGCCAGCATATTGAATCGATGGCGGCAACAACTTTCAATTAGGGTTTCTCAAAATTTCTGCTGTAGATTTTGATGAAAACTTAACAGAATACGTAGAAATTTGTGCTCAATCTAATGCACTAACTCTGGAAGCAGTTAGCGACGATTGGTGTTGAGCAATATACTATCGGTGTTGGGCAATATATTTGCCCCCTACACTCCATGCCAGCATATTGAATCGATGGCGGCAACAACTTTCAATTAGGGTTTCTCAAAATTTCTGCTGTAGATTTTGATGAAAACTTAACAGAATACGTAGAAGTTTGTGCTTAATCTAATGCACTAACTCTGGAAGCAGTTAGCGACGATTGGTGTTGAGCAATATACTATCGGTGTTGGGCAATATATTTGCCCCCTACACTCCATGCCAGCATATTGAATCGATGGCGACAACAACTTTCAATTAGGGTTTCTCAAAATTTCTGCAGTAGATTTTGATGAAAACTTAACAGAATACGTAGAAATTTGTGCTTAATCTAATGCACTAACTGTGGAAGCAGTTAGCGACGATTGGTGTTGAGCAATATACTATCGGTGTTGGGCAATATATTTGCCCCCTACACTCCATGCCAGCATATTGAATCGATGGCGGCAACAACTTTCAATTAGGGTTTCTCAAAATTTCTGCTGTAGATTTTGATGAAAACTTAACAGAATACGTAGAAATTTGTGCTTAATCTAATGCACTAACTCTGGAAACAGTTAGCGACGATTAGTGTTGAGCAAAATACTATCGGTGTTGGGCAATATATTTGCCCCCTACACTCCATGCCAGCATATTGAATCGATGGCGGCAACAACTTTCAATTAGGGTTTCTCAAAATTTCTGCTGTAGATTTTAATGAAAACTTAACAGAATACGTAGAAATTTGTGCTTAATCTAATGCACTAACTCTGGAAGCAGTTAGCGACGATTGGTGTTGAGCAATATACTATCGGTGTTGGGCAATATATTTGCCCCCTACACTCCATGCCAGCATATTGAATCGATGGCGACAACAACTTTCAATTAGGGTTTCTCAAAATTTCTGCTGTAGATTTTGATGAAAACTTAACAGAATACGTAGAAATTTGTGCTTAATCTAATGCACTAACTGTGGAAGCTGAGTTAGCGACGATTGGTGTTGAGCAATATACTATCGGTGTTGGGCAATATATTTGCCCCCTACACTCCATGCCAGCATATTGAATCGATGGCGGCAACGACTTTCAATTAGGGTTTCTCAAAATTTCTGCTGTAGATTTTGATGAAAACTTAACAGAATACGTAGAAATTTGTGCTTAATCTAATGCACTAACTCTGGAAGCAGTTAGCGACGATTGGTGTTGAGCAATATACTATCGGTGTTGGGCAATATATTTGCCCCCTACACTCCATGCCAGCATATTGAATCGATGGCGGCAACAACTTTCAATTAGGGTTTCTCAAAATTTCTGCTGTAGATTTTGATGAAAACTTAACAGAATACGTAGAAATTTGTGCTTAATCTAATGCACTAACTCTGGAAGCAGTTAGCGACGATTGGTGTTGAGCAATTTTGAGCCTCACAGATATTAATTAGTCAACTTTCATGATGGAATCCAGAATGTTTTTGAGAAAAAAGCAAAAATGTGGGAATGCCTCAGTTGGCCAAAAATCATTGATAAAGTGCCGGCAACTCCGGAGACGGAACCAGCGCAAAGAACCATCTAACAAAAATGTTCCACAATGAATTTTGGAATTTTGGAACATTTCCCATAAGCAATGTATTGCTTACTATATTGAATAGGACATATAAGCAATGCATTGCCTATGCAGTGGAACGGTGGAATTTTGGAACATTTCCTATAAGCAATGCATTGCTTACTATATTGAATAGGACATATAAGCAATGCATTGCCTATGTAGTGGAACGGTGGAATTTTGGAACATTTCCTTTAAGCAATGCATTGCTTACTATATTGAATAGGACATATAAGCAATGCATTGCATATGTAGTGGAACGGTGGAATTTTGGAACATTTCCTATAAGCAATGCATTGCTTACTATATTGAATAGGACATATAAGCAATGCATTGCCTATGTAGTGGAACGGTGGAATTTTGGAACATTTCCTATAAGCAATGCATTGCTTACTATATTGAATAGGACATATAAGCAATGCATTGCCTATGCAGTGGAACGGTGGAATTTTGGAACATTTCCTATAAACAATGGCGGCAACAACTTTCAATTAGGGTTTCTCAAAATTTCTGCTGTAGATTTTGATGAAAACTTAACAGAATACGTAGAAATTTGTGCTTAATCTAATGCACTAACTCTGGAAGCAGTTAGCGACGATTGGTGTTGAGCAATATACTATCGGTGTTGGGCAATATATTTGCCCCCCTACACTCCCATGCCAGCATATTGAATCGATGGCGGCAACAACTTTCAATTAGGGTTTCTCAAAATTTCTGCTGTAGATTTTGATGAAATCTTAACAGAATACGTAGAAATTTGTGCTTAATCTAATGCACTAACTCTGGAAGCAGTTAGCGACGATTGGTGTTGAGCAATATACTATCGGTGTTGGGCAATATATTTGCCCCCTACACTCCATGCCAGCATATTGAATCGATGGCGGCAACAACTTTCAATTAGGGTTTCTCAAAATTTCTGCTGTAGATTTTGATGAAAACTTAACAGAATACGTAGAAATTTGTGCTTAATCTAATGCACTAACTCTGGAAGCAGTTAGCGACGATTGGTGTTGAGCAATATACTATCGGTGTTGGGCAATATATTTGCCCCCTACACTCCATGCCAGCATATTGAATCGATGGCGGCAACAACTTTCAATTAGGGTTTCTCAAAATTTCTGCTGTAGATTTTAATGAAAACTTAACAGAATACGTAGAAATTTGTGCTTAATCTAATGCACTAACTCTGGAAGCAGTTAGCGACGATTGGTGTTGAGCAATATACTATCGGTGTTGGGCAATATATTTGCCCCCCTATGCGCGAGCAACAACTTTCAATTAGGGTTTCTCAAAATTTCTGCTGTAGATTTTGATGAAAACTTAACAGAATACGTAGAAATTTGTGCTTAATCTAATGCACTAACTGTGGAAGCAGTTAGCGACGATTGGTGTTGAGCAATATACTATCGGTGTTGGGCAATATATTTGCCCCCTACACTCCATGCCAGCATATTGAATCGATGGCGACAACAACTTTCAATTAGGGTTTCTCAAAATTTCTGCTGTAGATTTTGATGAAAACTTAACAGAATACGTAGAAATTTGTGCTTAATCTAATGCACTAACTGTGGAAGCAGTTAGCGACGATTGGTGTTGAGCAATATACTATCGGTGTTGGGCAATATATTTGCCCCTACACTCCATGCCAGCATATTGAATCGATGGCGGCAACAACTTTCAATTAGGGTTTCTCAAAATTTCTGCTGTAGATTTTGATGAAAACTTAACAGAATACGTAGAAATTTGTGCTTAATCTAATGCACTAACTCTGGAAGCAGTTAGCGACGATTGGTGTTGAGCAATATACTATCGGTGTTGGGCAATATATTTGCCCCCTACACTCCATGCCAGCATATTGAATCGATGGCGGCAACAACTTTCAATTCGGGTTTCTCAAAATTTCTGCTGTAGATTTTGATGAAAACTTAACAGAATACGTAGAAATTTGTGCTTAATCTAATGCACTAACTCTGGAAGCAGTTAGCGACGATTGGTGTTGAGCAATATACTATGGTGTTGGGCAATATATTTGCCCCCTACACTCCATGCCAGCATATTGAATCGATGGCGGCAACAACTTTCAATTAGGGTTTCTCAAAATTTCTGCTGTAGATTTTGATGAAAACTTAACAGAATACGTAGAAATTTGTGCTTAATCTAATGCACTAACTCTGGAAGCAGTTAGCGACGATTGGTGTTGAGCAATATACTATCGGTGTTGGGCAATATATTTGCCCCCTACACTCCATGCCAGCATATTGAATCGATGGCGGCAACAACTTTCAATTAGGGTTTCTCAAAATTTCTGCTGTAGATTTTGATGAAATCTTAACAGAATACGTAGAAATTTGTGCTTAATCTAATGCACTAACTCTGGAAGCAGTTAGCGACGATTGGTGTTGAGCAATTTTGAGCCTCACAGATATTAATTAGTCAACTTTCATGATGGAATCCAGAATGTTTTTGAGAAAAAAGCAAAAATGTGGGAATGCCTCAGTTGGCCAAAAATCATTGATAAAGTGCCGGCAACTCCGGAGACGGAACCAGCGCAAAGAACCATCTAACAAAAATGTTCCACAATGAATTTTGGAATTTTGGAACATTTCCCATAAGCAATGTATTGCTTACTATATTGAATAGGACATATAAGCAATGCATTGCCTATGCAGTGGAACGGTGGAATTTTGGAACATTTCCTTTAAGCAATGCATTGCTTACTATATTGAATAGGACATATAAGCAATGCATTGCATATGTAGTGGAACGGTGGAATTTTGGAACATTTCCTATAAGAAATGCATTGCTTACTATATTGAATAGGACATATAAGCAATGCATTGCCTATGTAGTGGAACGGTGGAATTTTGGAACATTTCCTATAAGCAATGCATTGCTTACTATATTGAATAGGACATATAAGCAATGCATTGCCTATGTAGTGGAACGGTGGAATTTTGGAACATTTCCTTTAAGCAATGCATTGCTTACTATATTGAATAGGACATATAAGCAATGCATTGCATATGTAGTGGAACGGTGGAATTTTGGAACATTTCCTATAAGCAATGCATTGCTTACTATATTGAATAGGACATATAAGCAATGCATTGCCTATGTAGTGGAACGGTGGAATTTTGGAACATTTCCTATAAGCAATGCATTGCTTACTATATTGAATAGGACATATAAGCAATGCATTGCCTATGCAGTGGAACGGTGGAATTTTGGAACATTTCCTATAAACAATGGCGGCAACAACTTTCAATTAGGGTTTCTCAAAATTTCTGCTGTAGATTTTGATGAAAACTTAACAGAATACGTAGAAATTTGTGCTTAATCTAATGCACTAACTCTGGAAGCAGTTAGCGACGATTGGTGTTGAGCAATATACTATCGGTCTTGGGCAATATATTTGCCCCCCCCCTGGCGGCAACAACTTTCAATTAGGGTTTCTCAAAATTTCTGCTGTAGATTTTGATGAAATCTTAACAGAATACGTAGAAATTTGTGCTTAATCTAATGCACTAACTGTGGAAGCAGTTAGCGACGATTGGTGTTGAGCAATATACTATCGGTGTTGGGCAATATATTTGCCCCCTACACTCCATGCCAGCATATTGAATCGATGGCGGCAACAACTTTCAATTAGGGTTTCTCAAAATTTCTGCTGTAGATTTTGATGAAAACTTAACAGAATACGTAGAAATTTGTGCTTAATCTAATGCACTAACTCTGGAAGCAGTTAGCGACGATTGGTGTTGAGCAATATACTATCGGTGTTGGGCAATATATTTGCCCCCTACACTCCATGCCAGCATATTGAATCGATGGCGGCAACAACTTTCAATTAGGGTTTCTCAAAATTTCTGCTGTAGATTTTGATGAAATCTTAACAGAATACGTAGAAATTTATGCTTAATCTAATGCACTAACTCTATCGGTGTTGGGCAATATATTTGCCCCCTACACTCCACGCCAGCATATTGAATCGATGGCGGCAACAACTTTCAATTAGGGTTTCTCAAAATTTCTGCTGTAGATTTTGATGAAAACTTAACAGAATACGTAGAAATTTGTGCTTAATCTAATGCACTAACTGTGAAAGCAGTTAGCGACGATTGGTGTTGAGCAATATACTATCGGTGTTGGGCAGTATATTTGCCCCCTACACTCCACGCCAGCATATTGAATCGATGGCGGCAACAACTTTCAATTAGGGTTTCTCAAAATTTCTGCTGTAGATTTTGATGAAAACTTAACAGAATACGTAGAAATTTGTGCTTCATCTAATGCACTAACTGTGGAAGCAGTTAGCGACGATTGGTGTTGAGCAATATACTATCGGTGTTGGGCAATATATTTGCCCCCTACACTCCATGCCAGCATATTGAATCGATGGCGGCAACAACTTTCAATTAGGGTTTCTCAAAATTTCTGCTGTAGATTTTGATGAAAACTTAACAGAATACGTAGAAATTTGTGCTTCATCTAATGCACTAACTGTGGAAGCAGTTAGCGACGATTGGTGTTGAGCAATATACTATCGGTGTTGGGCAATATATTTGCCCCCCCCTACACTCCATGCCAGCATATTGAATCTATGGCGGCAACAACTTTCAATTAGGGTTTCTCAAAATTTCTGCTGTAGATTTTGATGAAAACTTAACAGAATACGTAGAAATTTGTGCTTAATCTAATGCACTAACTCTAGAAGCAGTTAGCGACGATTGGTGTTGAGCAATATACTATCGGTGTTGAGCAATATACTATCGGTGTTGGGCAATATATTTGCCCCCCCCCTATGGCGGCAACAACTTTCAATTAGGGTTTCTCAAAATTTCTGCTGTAGATTTTGATGAAAACTTAACAGAATACGTAGAAATTTGTGCTTAATCTAATGCACTTACTGTGGAAGCAGTTAGCGACGATTGGTGTTGAGCAATATACTATCGGTGTTGGGCAATATATTTGCACCCCACACTCCATGCCAGCATATTGAATCGATGGCGGCAACAACTTTCAATTAGGGTTTCTCAAAATTTCTGCTGTAGATTTTGATGAAAACTTAACAGAATACGTAGAAATTTGTGTTTAATCTAATGCACTAACTCTGGAAGCAGTTAGCGACGATTGGTGTTGAGCAATATACTATCGGTGTTGGGCAATATATTTGCACCCTACACTCCATGCCAGCATATTGAATCGATGGCGGCAACAACTTTCAATTAGGGTTTCTCAAAATTTCTGCTGTAGATTTTGATGAAAACTTAAAAGAATACGTAGAAATTTGTGCTTAATCTAATGCACTAACTCTGGAAGCAGTTAGCGACGATTGGTGTTGAGCAATATACTATCGGTGTTGGGCAATATATTTGCCCCCCCTATGGCGGCAACAACTTTCAATTAGGGTTTCTCAAAATTTCTGCTGTAGATTTTGATGAAAACTTAACAGAATACGTAGAAATTTGTGCTTAATGCACTAACTGTGGAAGCAGTTAGCGACGATTGGTGTTGAGCAATATACTATCGGTGTTGGGCAATATATTTGCACCCCACACTCCATGCCAGCATATTGAATCGATGGCAGCAACAACTTTCAATTAGGGTTTCTCAAAATTTCTGCTTTAGATTTTGATGAAAACTTAACAGAATACGTAGAAATTTGTGCTTAATCTAATGCACTAACTCTGGAAGCAGTTAGCGACGATTGGTGTTGAGCAATATACTATCGGTGTTGGGCAATATATTTGCCCCCTACACTCCATGCCAGCATATTGAATCGATGGCGGCAACAACTTTCAATTAGGGTTTCTCAAAATTTCTGCTGTAGATTTTGATGAAAACTTAACAGAATACGTAGAAATTTGTGCTTAATCTAATGCACTAACTCTGGAAGCAGTTAGCGACGATTGGTGTTGAGCAATATACTATCGGTGTTGGGCAATATATTTGCCCCTACACTCCATGCCAGCATATTGAATCGATGGCGGCAACAACTTTCAATTAGGGTTTCTCAAAATTTCTGCTGTAGATTTTGATGAAAACTTAACAGAATACGTAGAAATTTGTGCTTAATCTAATGCACTAACTCTGGAAGCAGTTAGCGACGATTGGTGTTGAGCAATATACTATCGGTGTTAGGCAATATATTTGCCCCCTACACTCCAAGCCAGCATATTGAATCGATGGCGGCAACAACTTTCAATTAGGGTTTCTCAAAATTTCTGCTGTAGATTTTGATGAAATCTTAACAGAATACGTAGAAATTTGTGCTTAATCTAATGCACTAACTCTGGAAGCAGTTAGCGACGATTGGTGTTGAGCAATATACTATCGGTGTTGGGCAATATATTTGCCCCCTACACTCCATGCCAGCATATTGAATCGATGGCGGCAACAACTTTCAATTAGGGTTTCTCAAAATTTCTGCTGTAGATTTTGATGAAAACTTAACAGAATACGTAGAAATTTGTGCTTAATCTAATGCACTAACTCTGGAAGCAGTTAGCGACGATTGGTGTTGAGCAATATACTATCGGTGTTGGGCAATATATTTGCCCCCTACACTCCATGCCAGCATATTGAATCGATGGCGGCAACAACTTTCAATTAGGGTTTCTCAAAATTTCTGCTGTAGATTTTGATGAAAACTTAACAGAATACGTAGAAATTTGTGCTTCATCTAATGCACTAACTCTGGAAGCAGTTAGCGACGATTGGTGTTGAGCAATATACTATCGGTGTTGGGCAATATATTTGCCCCTACACTCCATGCCAGCATATTGAATCGATGGCGGCAACAACTTTCAATTAGGGTTTCTCAAAATTTCTGCTGTAGATTTTGATGAAAACTTAACAGAATACGTAGAAATTTGTGCTTAATCTAATGCACTAACTCTGGAAGCAGTTAGCGACGATTGGTGTTGAGCAATATACTATCGGTGTTGGGCAATATATTTGCCCCCGACACTCCATGCCAGCATATTGAATCGATGGCGGCAACAACTTTCAATTAGGGTTTCCAAAATTTCTGCTGTAGATTTTAATGAAAACTTAACAGAATACGTAGAAATTTGTGCTTAATCTAATGCACTAACTCTGGAAGCAGTTAGCGACGATTGGTGTTGAGCAATATACTATCGGTGTTGGGCAATATATTTGCCCCTACACTCCATGCCAGCATATTGAATCGATGGCGGCAACAACTTTCAATTAGGGTTTCTCAAAATTTCTGCTGTAGATTTTAATGAAAACTTAACAGAATACGTAGAAATTTGTGCTTAATCTAATGCACTAACTCTGCGGCAACAACTTTCAATTAGGGTTTCTCAAAATTTCTGCTGTAGATTTTGATGAAAACTTAACAGAATACGTAGAAATTTGTGCTTAATCTAATGCACTAACTGTGGAAGCAGTTAGCGACGATTGGTGTTGAGCAATATACTATCGGTGTTGGGCAATATATTTGCCCCCTACACTCCATGCCAGCATATTGAATCGATGGCGGCAACAACTTTCAATTAGGGTTTCTCAAAATTTCTGCTGTAGATTTTGATGAAAACTTAACAGAATACGTAGAAATTTGTGCTTAATCTAATGCACTAACTCTGGAAGCAGTTAGCGACGATTGGTGTTGAGCAATATACTATCGGTGTTGGGCAATATATTTGCCCCCTACACTCCATGCCAGCATATTGAATCGATGGCGGCAACAACTTTCAATTAGGGTTTCTCAAAATTTCTGCTGTAGATTTTGATGAAAACTTAACAGAATACGTAGAAATTTGTGCTTAATCTAATGCACTAACTCTGGAAGCAGTTAGCGACGATTGGTGTTGAGCAATATACTATGGTGTTGGGCAATATATTTGCCCCCTACACTCCATGCCAGCATATTGAATCGATGGCGGCAACAACTTTCAATTAGGGTTTCTCAAAATTTCTGCTGTAGATTTTGATGAAAACTTAACAGAATACGTAGAAATTTGTGCTTAATCTAATGCACTAACTCTGGAAGCAGTTAGCGACGATTGGTGTTGAGCAATATACTATCGGTGTTGGGCAATATATTTCCCCCTACACTCCATGCCAGCATATTGAATCGATGGCGGCAACAACTTTCAATTAGGGTTTCTCAAAATTTCTGCTGTAGATTTTGATGAAATCTTAACAGAATACGTAGAAATTTGTGCTTAATCTAATGCACTAACTCTGGAAGCAGTTAGCGACGATTGGTGTTGAGCAATTTTGAGCCTCACAGATATTAATTAGTCAACTTTCATGATGGAATCCAGAATGTTTTTGAGAAAAAAGCAAAAATGTGGGAATGCCTCAGTTGGCCAAAAATCATTGATAAAGTGCCGGCAACTCCGGAGACGGAACCAGCGCAAAGAACCATCTAACAAAAATGTTCCACAATGAATTTTGGAATTTTGGAACATTTCCCATAAGCAATGTATTGCTTACTATATTGAATAGGACATATAAGCAATGCATTGCCTATGCAGTGGAACGGTGGAATTTTAGAACATTTCCTATAAGCAATGCATTGCTTACTATATTGAATAGGACATATAAGCAATGCATTGCCTATGTAGTGGAACAGTGGAATGTTGGAACATTTCCTTTAAGCAATGCATTGCTTACTATATTGAATAGGACATATAAGCAATGCATTGCATATGTAGTGGAACGGTGGAATTTTGGAACATTTCCTATAAACAATGGCGGCAACAACTTTCAATTAGGGTTTCTCAAAATTTCTGCTGTAGATTTTGATGAAAACTTAACAGAATACGTAGAAATTTGTGCTTAATCTAATGCACTAACTCTGGAAGCAGTTAGCGACGATTGGTGTTGAGCAATATACTATCGGTGTTGGGCAATATATTTGCCCCCTACACTCCATGCCAGCATATTGAATCGATGGCGGCAACAACTTTCAATTAGGGTTTCTCAAAATTTCTGCTGTAGATTTTGATGAAATCTTAACAGAATACGTAGAAATTTGTGCTTAATCTAATGCACTAACTCTGGAAGCAGTTAGCGACGATTGGTGTTGAGCAATATACTATCGGTGTTGGGCAATATATTTGCCCCCTACACTCCATGCCAGCATATTGAATCGATGGCGGCAACAACTTTCAATTAGGGTTTCTCAAAATTTCTGCTGTAGATTTTGATGAAAACTTAACAGAATACGTAGAAATTTGTGCTTAATCTAATGCACTAACTCTGGAAGCAGTTAGCGACGATTGGTGTTGAGCAATATACTATCGGTGTTGGGCAATATATTTGCCCCCCCTATGGCGGCAACAACTTTCAATTAGGGTTTCTCAAAATTTCTGCTGTAGATTTTGATGAAAACTTAACAGAATACGTAGAAATTTGTGCTTAATCTAATGCACTAACTGTGGAAGCAGTTAGCGACGATTGGTGTTGAGCAATATACTATCGGTGTTGGGCAATATATTTGCCCCCTACACTCCATGCCAGCATATTGAATCGATGGCGACAACAACTTTCAATTAGGGTTTCTCAAAATTTCTGCTGTAGATTTTGATGAAAACTTAACAGAATACGTAGAAATTTGTGCTTAATCTAATGCACTAACTCTGGAAGCAGTTAGCGACGATTGGTGTTGAGCAATATACTATCGGTGTTGGGCAATATATTTGCCCCCTACACTCCATGCCAGCATATTGAATCGATGGCGGCAACAACTTTCAATTAGGGTTTCTCAAAATTTCTGCTGTAGATTTTGATGAAAACTTAACAGAATACGTAGAAATTTGTGCTTAATCTAATGCACTAACTCTGGAAGCAGTTAGCGACGATTGGTGTTGAGCAATATACTATCGGTGTTGGGCAATATATTTGCCCCCTACACTCCATGCCAGCATATTGAATCGATGGCGGCAACAACTTTCAATTAGGGTTTCTCAAAATTTCTGCTGTAGATTTTGATGAAAACTTAACAGAATACGTAGAAATTTGTGCTTAATCTAATGCACTAACTCTGGAAGCAGTTAGCGACGATTGGTGTTGAGCAATATACTATCGGTGTTGGGCAATATATTTGCCCCCTACACTCCATGCCAGCATATTGAATCGATGGCGGCAACAACTTTCAATTAGGGTTTCTCAAAATTTCTGCTGTAGATTTTGATGAAAACTTAACAGAATACGTAGAAATTTGTGCTTAATCTAATGCACTAACTCTGGAAGCAGTTAGCGACGATTGGTGTTAGCGACGATTGGTGTTGAGCAATATACTATCGGTCTTGGGCAATATATTTGCCCCCCCCCTGCCGGCAACAACTTTCAATTAGGGTTTCTCAAAATTTCTGCTGTAGATTTTGATAAAAACTTAACAGAATACGTAGAAATTTGTGCTTAATCTAATGCACTAACTGTGGAAGCAGTTAGCGACGATTGGTGTTGAGCAATATACAATCGGTGTTGGGCAATATATTTGCCCCCTACACTCCATGCCAGCATATTGAATCGATGGCGGCAACAACTTTCAATTAGGGTTTCTCAAAATTTCTGCTGTAGATTTTGATGAAAACTTAACAGAATACGTAGAAATTTGTGCTTAATCTAATGCACTAACTCTGGAAGCAGTTAGCGACGATTGGTGTTGAGCAATATACTATCGGTGTTGGGCAATATATTTGCCCCCCTACACTCCATGCCAGCATATTGAATCGATGGCGGCAACAACTTTCAATTAGGGTTTCTCAAAATTTCTGCTGTAGATTTTGATGAAATCTTAACAGAATACGTAGAAATTTGTGCTTAATCTAATGCACTAACTCTGGAAGCAGTTAGCGACGATTGGTGTTGAGCAATATACTATCGGTGTTGGGCAATATATTTGCCCCCTACACTCCATGCCAGCATATTGAATCGATGGCGGCAACAACTTTCAATTAGGGTTTCTCAAAATTTCTGCTGTAGATTTTGATGAAATCTTAACAGAATACGTAGAAATTTGTGCTTAATCTAATGCACTAACTCTGGAAGCAGTTAGCGACGATTGGTGTTGAGCAATTTTGAGCCTCACAGATATTAATTAGTCAACTTTCATGATGGAATCCAGAATGTTTTTGAGAAAAAAGCAAAAATGTGGGAATGCCTCAGTTGGCCAAAAATCATTGATAAAGTGCCGGCAACTCCGGAGACGGAACCAGCGCAAAGAACCATCTAACAAAAATGTTCCACAATGAATTTTGGAATTTTGGAACATTTCCCATAAGCAATGTATTGCTTACTATATTGAATAGGACATATAAGCAATGCATTGCCTATGTAGTGGAACGGTGGAATATTGGAACATTTCCTATAAGCAATGCATTGCTTACTATATTGAATAGGACATATAAGCAATGCATTGCCTATGTAGTGGAACGGTGGAATTTTGGAACATTTCCTATAAGCAATGCATTGCTTACTATATTGAATAGGACATATAAGCAATGCATTGCCTATGTAGTGGAACGGTGGAATTTTGGAACATTTCCTTTAAGCAATGCATTGCTTACTATATTGAATAGGACATATAAGCAATGCATTGCATATGTAGTGGAACGGTGGAATATTGGAACATTTCCTATAAGCAATGCATTGCTTACTATATTGAATAGGACATATAAGCAATGCATTGCCTATGTAGTGGAACGGTGGAATTTTGGAACATTTCCTATAAGCAATGCATTGCTTACTATATTGAATAGGACATATAAGCAATGCATTGCCTATGCAGTGGAACGGTGGAATTTTGGAACATTTCCTATAAACAATGGCGGCAACAACTTTCAATTAGGGTTTCTCAAAATTTCTGCTGTAGATTTTGATGAAAACTTAACAGAATACGTAGAAATTTGTGCTTAATCTAATGCACTAACTCTGGAAGCAGTTAGCGACGATTGGTGTTGAGCAATATACTATCGGTGTTGGGCAATATATTTGCCCCCTACACTCCATGCCAGCATATTGAATCGATGGCGGCAACAACTTTCAATTAGGGTTTCTCAAAATTTCTGCTGTAGATTTTGATGAAATCTTAACAGAATACGTAGAAATTTGTGCTTAATCTAATGCACTAACTCTGGAAGCAGTTAGCGACGATTGGTGTTGAGCAATATACTATCGGTGTTGGGCAATATATTTGTCCCCTACACTCCATGCCAGCATATTGAATCGATGGCGGCAACAACTTTCAATTAGGGTTTCTCAAAATTTCTGCTGTAGATTTTAATGAAAACTTAACAGAATACGTAGAAATTTGTGCTTAATCTAATGCACTAACTCTGCGGCAACAACTTTCAATTAGGGTTTCTCAAAATTTCTGCTGTAGATTTTGATGAAAACTTAACAGAATACGTAGAAATTTGTGCTTAATCTAATGCACTAACTGTGGAAGCAGTTAGCGACGATTGGTGTTGAGCAATATACTATCGGTGTTGGGCAATATATTTGCCCCCTACACTCCATGCCAGCATATTGAATCGATGGCGGCAACAACTTTCAATTAGGGTTTCTCAAAATTTCTGCTGTAGATTTTGATGAAAACTTAACAGAATACGTAGAAATTTGTGCTTAATCTAATGCACTAACTCTGGAAGCAGTTAGCGACGATTGGTTTTGAGCAATATATTTGCCCCCTACACTCCATGCCAGCATATTGAATCGATGGCGGCAACAACTTTCAATTAGGGTTTCTCAAAATTTCTGCTGTAGATTTTGATGAAAACTTAACAGAATACGTAGAAATTTGTGCTTAATCTAATGCACTAACTCTGGAAGCAGTTAGCGACGATTGGTGTTGAGCAATATACTATCGGTGTTGGGCAATATATTTGCCCCTACACTCCATGCCAGCATATTGAATCGATGGCGGCAACAACTTTCAATTATAGTTTCTCAAAATTTCTGCTGTAGATTTTGATGAAAACTTAACAGAATACGTAGAAATTTGTGCTTAATCTAATGCACTAACTCTGGAAGCAGTTAGCGACGATTGGTGTTGAGCAATATACTATCGGTGTTGGGCAATATATTTGCCCCCTACACTCCATGCCAGCATATTGAATCGATGGCGGCAACAACTTTCAATTAGGGTTTCTCAAAATTTCTGCTGTAGATTTTAATGAAAACTTAACAGAATACGTAGAAATTTGTGCTTAATCTAATGCACTAACTCTGCGGCAACAACTTTCAATTAGGGTTTCTCAAAATTTCTGCTGTAGATTTTGATGAAAACTTAACAGAATACGTAGAAATTTGTGCTTAATCTAATGCACTAACTGTGGAAGCAGTTAGCGACGATTGGTGTTGAGCAATATACTATCGGTGTTGGGCAATATATTTGCCCCCTACACTCCATGCCAGCATATTGAATCGATGGCGGCAACAACTTTCAATTAGGGTTTCTCAAAATTTCTGCTGTAGATTTTGATGAAAACTTAACAGAATACGTAGAAATTTGTGCTTAATCTAATGCACTAACTCTGGAAGCAGTTAGCGACGATTGGTGTTGAGCAATATACTATCGGTGTTGGGCAATATATTTGCCCCCGACACTCCATGCCAGCATATTGAATCGATGGCGGCAACAACTTTCAATTAGGGTTTCTCAAAATTTCTGCTGTAGATTTTAATGAAAACTTAACAGAATACGTAGAAATTTGTGCTTAATCTAATGCACTAACTCTGGAAGCAGTTAGCGACGATTGGTGTTGAGCAATATACTATCGGTGTTGGGCAATATATTTGCCCCCTACACTCCATGCCAGCATATTGAATCGATGGCGGCAACAACTTTCAATTAGGGTTTCTCAAAATTTCTGCTGTAGATTTTGATGAAAACTTAACAGAATACGTAGAAATTTGTGCTTAATCTAATGCACTAACTCTGGAAGCAGTTAGCGACGATTGGTGTTGAGCAATATACTATCGGTGTTGGGCAATATATTTGCCCCCTACACTCCATGCCAGCATATTGAATCGATGGCGGCAACAACTTTCAATTAGGGTTTCTCAAAATTTCTGCTGTAGATTTTAATGAAAACTTAACAGAATACGTAGAAATTTGTGCTTAATCTAATGCACTAACTCTGGAAGCAGTTAGCGACGATTGGTGTTGAGCAATATACTATCGGTGTTGGGCAATATATTTGCCCCCCCTATGGCGACAACAACTTTCAATTAGGGTTTCTCAAAATTTCTGCTGTAGATTTTGATGAAAACTTAACAGAATACGTAGAAATTTGTGCTTAATCTAATGCACTAACTCTGGAAGCAGTTAGCGACGATTGGTGTTGAGCAATATACTATCGGTGTTGGGCAATATATTTGCCCCCTACACTCCACGCCAGCATATTGAATCGATGGCGGCAACAACTTTCAATTAGGGTTTCTCAAAATTTCTACTGTAGATTTTGATGAAAACTTAACAGAATACGTAGAAATTTGTGCTTCATCTAATGCACTAACTCTGGAAGCAGTTAGCGACGATTGGTGTTGAGCAATATACTATCGGTGTTGGGCAATATATTTGCCCCCTACACTCCATGCCAGCATATTGAATCGATGGCGGCAACAATTTTCAATTAGGGTTTCTCAAAATTTCTGCTGTAGATTTTAATGAAAACTTAACAGAATACGTAGAAATTTGTGCTTAATCTAATGCACTAACTCTGGAAGCAGTTAGCGACGATTGGTGTTGAGCAATATACTATCGGTGTTGGGCAATATATTTGCCCCCTACACTCCATGCCAGCATATTGAATCGATGGCGGCAACAACTTTCAATTAGGGTTTCTCAAAATTTCTGCTGTAGATTTTGATGAAAACTTAACAGAATACGTAGAAATTTGTGCTTAATCTAATGCACTAACTCTGGAAGCAGTTAGCGACGATTGGTGTTGAGCAATATACTATCGGTGTTGGGCAATATATTTGCCCCCTACACTCCATGCCAGCATATTGAATCGATGGCGGCAACAACTTTCAATTAGGGTTTCTCAAAATTTCTGCTGTAGATTTTAATGAAAACTTAACAGAATACGTAGAAATTTGTGCTTAATCTAATGCACTAACTCTGGAAGCAGTTAGCGACGATTGGTGTTGAGCAATATACTATCGGTGTTGGGCAATATATTTGCCCCCTACACTCCATGCCAGCATATTGAATCGATGGCGGCAACAACTTTCAATTAGGGTTTCTCAAAATTTCTGCTGTAGATTTTGATGAAAACTTAACAGAATACGTAGAAATTTGTGCTTAATCTAATGCACTAACTCTGGAAGCAGTTAGCGACGATTGGTGTTGAGCAATATACTATCGGTGTTGGGCAATATATTTGCCCCCTACACTCCATGCCAGCATATTGAATCGATGGCGGCAACAACTTTCAATTAGGGTTTCTCAAAATTTCTGCTGTAGATTTTAATGAAAACTTAACAGAATACGTAGAAATTTGTGCTTAATCTAATGCACTAACTCTGGAAGCAGTTAGCGACGATTGGTGTTGAGCAATATACTATCGGTGTTGGGCAATATATTTGCCCCCTACACTCCATGCCAGCATATTGAATCGATGGCGGCAACAACTTTCAATTAGGGTTTCTCAAAATTTCTGCTGTAGATTTTGATGAAAACTTAACAGAATACGTAGAAATTTGTGCTTAATCTAATGCACTAACTCTGGAAGCAGTTAGCGACGATTGGTGTTGAGCAATATACTATCGGTGTTGGGCAATATATTTGCCCCCTACACTCCATGCCAGCATATTGAATCGATGGCGGCAACAACTTTCAATTAGGGTTTCTCAAAATTTCTGCTGTAGATTTTGATGAAAACTTAACAGAATACGTAGAAATTTGTGCTTAATCTAATGCACTAACTCTGGAAGCAGTTAGCGACGATTGGTGTTGAGCAATATACTATCGGTGTTGGGCAATATATTTGCCCCCTACACTCCATGCCAGCATATTGAATCGATGGCGGCAACAACTTTCAATTAGGGTTTCTCAAAATTTCTGCTGTAGATTTTAATGAAAACTTAACAGAATACGTAGAAATTTGTGCTTAATCTAATGCACTAACTCTGGAAGCAGTTAGCGACGATTGGTGTTGAGCAATATACTATCGGTGTTGGGCAATATATTTGCCCCCTACACTCCATGCCAGCATATTGAATCGATGGCGGCAACAACTTTCAATTAGGGTTTCTCAAAATTTCTGCTGTAGATTTTAATGAAAACTTAACAGAATACGTAGAAATTTGTGCTTAATCTAATGCACTAACTCTGGAAGCAGTTAGCGACGATTGGTGTTGAGCAATATACTATCGGTGTTGGGCAATATATTTGCCCCCTACACTCCATGCCAGCATATTGAATCGATGGCGGCAACAACTTTCAATTAGGGTTTCTCAAAATTTCTGCTGTAGATTTTGATGAAAACTTAACAGAATACGTAGAAATTTGTGCTTAATCTAATGCACTAACTCTGGAAGCAGTTAGCGACGATTGGTGTTGAGCAATATACTATCGGTGTTGGGCAATATATTTGCCCCCTACACTCCATGCCAGCATATTGAATCGATGGCGGCAACAACTTTCAATTAGGGTTTCTCAAAATTTCTGCTGTAGATTTTAATGAAAACTTAACAGAATACGTAGAAATTTGTGCTTAATCTAATGCACTAACTCTGGAAGCAGTTAGCGACGATTGGTGTTGAGCAATATACTATCGGTGTTGGGCAATATATTTGCCCCCTACACTCCATGCCAGCATATTGAATCGATGGCGGCAACAACTTTCAATTAGGGTTTCTCAAAATTTCTGCTGTAGATTTTGATGAAAACTTAACAGAATACGTAGAAATTTGTGCTTAATCTAATGCACTAACTCTGGAAGCAGTTAGCGACGATTGGTGTTGAGCAATATACTATCGGTGTTGGGCAATATATTTGCCCCCTACACTCCATGCCAGCATATTGAATCGATGGCGGCAACAACTTTCAATTAGGGTTTCTCAAAATTTCTGCTGTAGATTTTGATGAAAACTTAACAGAATACGTAGAAATTTGTGCTTAATCTAATGCACTAACTCTGGAAGCAGTTAGCGACGATTGGTGTTGAGCAATATACTATCGGTGTTGGGCAATATATTTGCCCCCTACACTCCATGCCAGCATATTGAATCGATGGCGGCAACAACTTTCAATTAGGGTTTCTCAAAATTTCTGCTGTAGATTTTAATGAAAACTTAACAGAATACGTAGAAATTTGTGCTTAATCTAATGCACTAACTCTGGAAGCAGTTAGCGACGATTGGTGTTGAGCAATATACTATCGGTGTTGGGCAATATATTTGCCCCCTACACTCCATGCCAGCATATTGAATCGATGGCGGCAACAACTTTCAATTAGGGTTTCCCAAAATTTCTGCTGTAGATTTTAATGAAAACTTAACAGAATACGTAGAAATTTGTGCTTAATCTAATGCACTAACTCTGGAAGCAGTTAGCGACGATTGGTGTTGAGCAATATACTATCGGTGTTGGGCAATATATTTGCCCCCTACACTCCATGCCAGCATATTGAATCGATGGCGGCAACAACTTTCAATTAGGGTTTCTCAAAATTTCTACTGTAGATTTTGATGAAAACTTAACAGAATACGTAGAAATTTGTGCTTAATCTAATGCACTAACTCTGGAAGCAGTTAGCGACGATTGGTGTTGAGCAATATACTATCGGTGTTGGGCAATATATTTGCCCCCTACACTCCATGCCAGCATATTGAATCGATGGCGGCAACAACTTTCAATTAGGGTTTCTCAAAATTTCTGCTGTAGATTTTGATGAAAACTTAACAGAATACGTAGAAATTTGTGCTTAATCTAATGCACTAACTCTGCGGCAACAACTTTCAATTAGGGTTTCTCAAAATTTCTGCTGTAGATTTTGATGAAAACTTAACAGAATACGTAGAAATTTGTGCTTAATCTAATGCACTAACTGTGGAAGCAGTTAGCGACGATTGGTGTTGAGCAATTTTGAGCCTCACAGATATTAATTAGTCAACTTTCATGATGGATGTCAGAATGTTTTTGAGAAAAAAGCAAAAATGTGGGAATGCCTCAGTTGGCCAAAAATCATTGATAAAGTGCCGGCAACTCCGGAGACGGAACCAGCGCAAAGAACCAACTAACAAAAATGTTCCACAATGAATTTTGGAATTTTGGAACATTTCCCATAAGCAATGTATTGCTTACTATATTGAATAGGACATATAAGCAATGCATTGCCTATGCAGTGGAACGGTGGAATTTTGGAACATTTCCTATAAGCAATGCATTGCTTACTATATTGATAGGGTATATAGGGTTTCTCAAAATTTCTGCTGTAGATTTTGATGAAAACTTAACAGAATACGTATAAATTTGTGCTTAATCTAATGCACTAACTGTGGAAGCAGTTAGCGACGATTGGTGTTGAGCAATATACTATCGGTGTTGGGCAATATATTTGCCCCCTACACTCCATGCCAGCATATTGAATCGATGGCGGCAACAACTTTCAATTAGGGTTTCTTAAAATTTCTGCTGTAGATTTTGATGAAAACTTAACAGAATACGTAGAAATTTGTGCTTCATCTAATGCACTAACTCTGGAAGCAGTTAGCGACGATTGATGTTGAGCAATATACTATCGGTGTTGGGCAATATATTTGCCCCCCCCCCCCTGGCGGCAACAACTTTCAATTAGGGTTTCTCAAAATATCTGCTGTAGATTTTGATAAAAACTTAACAGAATACGTAGAAATTTGTGCTTAATCTAATGCACTAACTGTGGAAGCAGTTAGCGACGATTGGCGTTGAGCAATATACTATCGGTGTTGGGCAATATATTTGCCCCCTACACTCCATGCCAGCATATTGAATCGATGGCGGCAACAACTTTCAATTAGGGTTTCTCAAAATTTCTGCTGTAGATTTTGATGAAATCTTAACAGAATACGTAGAAATTTGTGCTTAATCTAATGCACTAACTCTGGAAGCAGTTAGCGACGATTGGTGTTGAGCAATATACTATCGGTCTTGGGCAATATACTATCGGTCTTGGGCAATATATTTGCCCCCCCCCCCCTGGCGGCAACAACTTTCAATTAGGGTTTCTCAAAATTTCTGCTGTAGATTTTGATAAAAACTTAACAGAATACGTAGAAATTTGTGCTTAATCTAATGCACTAGCAGTTAGCGACGATTGGTGTTGAGCAATATACTATCGGTGTTGGGCAATATATTTGCCCCCTACACTCCATGCCAGCATATTGAATCGATGGCGGCAACAATTTTCAATTAGGGTTTCTCAAAATTTCTGCTGTAGATTTTGATGAAAACTTAACAGAATACGTAGAAATTTGTGCTTAATCTAATGCACTAACTCTGGAAGCAGTTAGCGACGATGGGTGTTGAGCAATATACTATCGGTGTTGGGCAATATATTTGCCCCCTACACTCCATGCCAGCATATTGAATCGATGGCGGCAACAACTTTCAATTAGGGTTTCTCAAAATTTCTGCTGTAGATTTTGATGAAAACTTAACAGAATACGTAGAAATTTGTGCTTAATCTAATGCACTAACTGTGGAAGCAGTTAGCGACGATTGGTGTTGAGAAATATACTATCGGTGTTGGGCAATATATTTGCCCCCTACACTCCATGCCAGCATATTGAATCGATGGCGGTAATAACTTTCAATTAGGGTTTCTCAAAATTTCTGCTGTAGATTTTGATGAAAACTTAACAGAATACGTAGAAATTTGTGCTTAATCTAATGCACTAACTCTGGAAGCAGTTAGCGACGATTGGTGTTGAGCAATATACTATCGGTGTTGGGCAATATATTTGCCCCCTACACTCCATGCCAGCATATTGAATCGATGGCGGCAACAACTTTCAATTAGGGTTTCTCAAAATTTCTGCTGTAGATTTTGATGAAAACTTAACAGAATACGTAGAAATTTGTGCTTAATCTAATGCACTAACTCTGGAAGCAGTTAGCGACGATTGGTGTTGAGCAATATACTATCGGTGTTGGGCAATATATTTGCCCCCCCTATGGCGGCAACAACTTTCAATTAGGGTTTCTCAAAATTTCTACTGTAGATTTTGATGAAAACTTAACAGAATACGTAGAAATTTGTGCTTAATCTAATGCACTAACTCTGGAAGCAGTTAGCGACGATTGGTGTTGAGCAATATACTATCGGTGTTGGGCAATATATTTGCCCCCTACACTCCATGCCAGCATATTGAATCGATGGCGGCAACAACTTTCAATTAGGGTTTCTCAAAATTTCTGCTGTAGATTTTGATGAAAACTTAACAGAATACGTAGAAATTTGTGCTTAATCTAATGCACTAACTCTGGAAACAGTTAGCGACGATTGGTGTTGAGCAATATACTATCGGTGTTGGGCAATATATTTGCCCCCTACACTCCATGCCAGCATATTGAATCGATGGCGGCAACAACTTTCAATAAGGGTTTCTCAAAATTTCTGCTGTAGATTTTGATGAAAACTTAACAGAATACGTAGAAATTTGTGCTTAATCTAATGCACTAACTGTGGAAGCAGTTAGCGACGATTGGTGTTGAGCAATATACTATCGGTGTTGGGCAATATATTTGCCCCCCCTATGGCGGCAACAACTTTCAATTAGGGTTTCTCAAAATTTCTGCTGTAGATTTTGATGAAAACTTAACAGAATACGTAGAAATTTGTGCTTAATCTAATGCACTAACTCTGGAAGCAGTTAGCGACGATTGGTGTTGAGCAATATACTATTGGTGTTGGGCAATATATTTGCCCCCCCTATGGCGGCAACAACTTTCAATTAGGGTTTCTCAAAATTTCTGCTGTAGATTTTGATGAAAACTTAACAGAATACGTAGAAATTTGTGCTTAATCTAATGCACTAACTCTGGAAGCAGTTAGCGACGATTGGTGTTGAGCAATATACTATCGGTGTTGGGCAATATATTTGCCCCCTACACTCCATGCCAGCATATTAAATCGATGGCGGCAACAACTTTCAATTAGGGTTTCTCAAAATTTCTACTGTAGATTTTGATGAAAACTTAACAGAATACGTAGAAATTTGTGCTTAATCTAATGCACTAACTCTGGAAGCAGTTAGCGACGATTGGTGTTGAGCAATATACTATTGGTGTTGGGCAATATATTTGCCCCCTACACTCCATGCCAGCATATTGAATCGATGGCGGCAACAACTTTCAATTAGGGTTTCTCAAAATTTCTACTGTAGATTTTGATGAAAACTTAACAGAATACGTAGAAATTTGTGCTTAATCTAATGCACTAACTCTGGAAGCAGTTAGCGACGATTGGTGTTGAGCAATATACTATCGGTGTTGGGCAATATATTTGCCCCCTACACTCCATGCCAGCATATTGAATCGATGGCGGCAACAACTTTCAATTAGGGTTTCTCAAAATTTCTGCTGTAGATTTTGATGAAAACTTAACAGAATACGTAGAAATTTGTGCTTAATCTAATGCACTAACTCTGGAAACAGTTACCGACGATTGGTGTTGAGCAATATACTATCGGTGTTGAGCAATATATTTGCCCCCTACACTCCATGCCAGCATATTGAATCGATGGCGGCAACAACTTTCAATAAGGGTTTCTCAAAATTTCTGCTGTAGATTTTGATGAAAACTTAACAGAATACGTAGAAATTTGTGCTTAATCTAATGCACTAACTCTGGAAGCAGTTAGCGACGATTGGTGTTGAGCAATATACTATCGGTGTTGGGCAATATATTTGCCCCCTACACTCCATGCCAGCATTTTGAATCGATGGCGGCAACAACTTTCAATTAGGGTTTCTCAAAATTTCTGCTGTAGATTTTGATGAAAACTTAACAGAATACGTAGAAATTTGTGCTTAATCTAATGCACTAACTCTGGAAGCAGTTAGCGACGATTGGTGTTGAGCAATATACTATCGGTGTTGGGCAATATATTTGCCCCCTACACTCCATGCCAGCATATTGAATCGATGGCGGCAACAACTTTCAATTAGGGTTTCTCAAAATTTCTGCTGTAGATTTTGATGAAAACTTAACAGAATACGTAGAAATTTGTGCTTAATCTAATGCACTAACTCTGGAGCAGTTAGCGACGATTGGTGTTGAGCAATATACTATCGGTGTTGGGCAATATATTTGCCCCCTACACTCCATGCCAGCATATTGAATCGATGGCGGCAACAACTTTCAATTAGGGTTTCTCAAAATTTCTGCTGTAGATTTTGATGAAAACTTAACAGAATACGTAGAAATTTGTGCTTAATCTAATGCACTAACTCTGGAAGCAGTTAGCGACGATTGGTGTTGAGCAATATACTATCGGTGTTGGGCAATATATTTGCCCCCTACACTCCATGCCAGCATATTGAATCGATGGCGGCAACAACTTTCAATTAGGGTTTCTCAAAATTTCTGCTGTAGATTTTGATGAAAACTTAACAGAATACGTAGAAATTTGTGCTTAATCTAATGCACTAACTCTGGAAACAGTTACCGACGATTGGTGTTGAGCAATATACTATCGGTGTTGAGCAATATATTTGCCCCCTACAATCCATGCCAGCATATTGAATCGATGGCGGCAACAACTTTCAATAAGGGTTTCTCATAATTTCTGCTGTAGATTTTGATGAAAACTTAACAGAATACGTAGAAATTTGTGCTTAATCTAATGCACTAACTCTGGAAGCAGTTAGCGACGATTGGTGTTGAGCAATATACTATCGGTGTTGGGCAATATATTTGCCCCCTACACTCCATGCCAGCATATTGAATCGATGGCGGCAACAACTTTCAATTAGGGTTTCTCAAAATTTCTGCTGTAGATTTTGATGAAAACTTAACAGAATACGTAGAAATTTGTGCTTAATCTAATGCACTAACTCTGGAAGCAGTTAGCGACGATTGGTGTTGAGCAATATACTATCGGTGTTGGGCAATATATTTGCTCCCCCTATGGCGGCAACAACTTTCAATTAGGGTTTCTCAAAATTTCTGCTGTAGATTTTGATGAAAACTTAACAGAATACGTAGAAATTTGTGCTTAATCTAATGCACTAACTCTGGAAGCAGTTAGCGACGATTGGTGTTGAGCAATATACTATCGGTGTTGGGCAATATATTTGCCCCCTACACTCCATGCCAGCATATTGAATCGATGGCGGCAACAACTTTCAATTAGGGTTTCTCAAAATTTCTGCTGTAGATTTTGATGAAAACTTAACAGAATACGTAGAAATTTGTGCTTAATCTAATGCACTAACTCTGGAAACAGTTAGCGACGATTGGTGTTGAGCAATATACTATCGGTGTTGAGCAATATATTTGCCCCCTACACTCCATGCCAGCATATTGAATCGATGGCGGCAACAACTTTCAATAAGGGTTTCTCAAAATTTCTGCTGTAGATTTTGATGAAAACTTAACAGAATACGTAGAAATTTGTGCTTAATCTAATGCACTAACTCTGGAAGCAGTTAGCGACGATTGGTGTTGAGCAATATACTATTGGTGTTGGGCAATATATTTGCCCCCCTATGGCGGCAACAACTTTCAATTAGGGTTTCTCAAAATTTCTGCTGTAGATTTTGATGAAAACTTAACAGAATACGTAGAAGTTTGTGCTTAATCTAATGCACTAACTCTGGAAGCAGTTAGCGACGATTGGTGTTGAGCAATATACTATCGGTGTTGGGCAATATATTTGCCCCCTACACTCCATGCCAGCATATTGAATCGATGGCGGCAACAACTTTCAATTAGGGTTTCTCAAAATTTCTACTGTAGATTTTGATGAAAACTTAACAGAATACGTAGAAATTTGTGCTTAATCTAATGCACTAACTCTGGAAGCAGTTAGCGACGATTGGTGTTGAGCAATATACTATCGGTGTTGGGCAATATATTTGCCCCCTACACTCCATGCCAGCATATTGAATCGATGGCGGCAACAACTTTCAATTAGGGTTTCTCAAAATTTCTGCTGTAGATTTTGATGAAAACTTAACAGAATACGTAGAAATTTGTGCTTAATCTAATGCACTAACTCTGGAAACAGTTACCGACGATTGGTGTTGAGCAATATACTATCGGTGTTGAGCAATATATTTGCCCCCTACACTCCATGCCAGCATATTGAATCGATGGCGGCAACAACTTTCAATAAGGGTTTCTCAAAATTTCTGCTGTAGATTTTGATGAAAACTTAACAGAATACGTAGAAATTTGTGCTTAATCTAATGCACTAACTGTGGAAGCAGTTAGCGACGATTGGTGTTGAGCAATATACTATCGGTGTTGGGCAATATATTTGCTCCCCCTATGGCGGCAACAACTTTCAATTAGGGTTTCTCAAAATTTCTGCTGTAGATTTTGATGAAAACTTAACAGAATACGTAGAAATTTGTGCTTAATCTAATGCACTAACTCTGGAAGCAGTTAGCGACGATTGGTGTTGAGCAATATACTATTGGTGTTGGGCAATATATTTGCCCCCCCTATGGCGGCAACAACTTTCAATTAGGGTTTCTCAAAATTTCTGCTGTAGATTTTGATGAAAACTTAACAGAATACGTAGAAATTTGTGCTTAATCTAATGCACTAACTCTGGAAGCAGTTAGCGACGATTGGTGTTGAGCAATATACTATCGGTGTTGGGCAATATATTTGCCCCCTACACTCCATGCCAGCATATTGAATCGATGGCGGCAACAACTTTCAATTAGGGTTTCTCAAAATTTCTGCTGTAGATTTTGATGAAAACTTAACAGAATACGTAGAAATTTGTGCTTAATCTAATGCACTAACTCTGGAAGCAGTTAGCGACGATTGGTGTTGAGCAATATACTATTGGTGTTGGGCAATATATTTGCCCCCCCTATGGCGGCAACAACTTTCAATTAGGGTTTCTCAAAATTTCTGCTGTAGATTTTGATGAAAACTTAACAGAATACGTAGAAATTTGTGCTTAATCTAATGCACTAACTCTGGAAGCAGTTAGCGACGATTGGTGTTGAGCAATATACTATCGGTGTTGGGCAATATATTTGCCCCCTACACTCCATGCCAGCATATTGAATCGATGGCGGCAACAACTTTCAATTAGGGTTTCTCAAAATTTCTGCTGTAGATTTTGATGAAAACTTAACAGAATACGTAGAAATTTGTGCTTAATCTAATGCACTAACTGTGGAAGCAGTTAGCGACGATTGGTGTTGAGCAATATACTATCGGTGTTGGGCAATATATTTGCCCCCTACACTCCATGCCAGCATATTGAATCGATGGCGGTAATAACTTTCAATTAGGGTTTCTCAAAATTTCTGCTGTAGACTTTGATGAAAACTTAACAGAATACGTAGAAATTTGTGCTTAATCTAATGCACTAACTCTGGAAGCAGTTAGCGATGATTGGTGTTGAGCAATATACTATCGGTGTTGGGCAATATATTTGCCCCCTACACTCCATGCCAGCATATTGAATCGATGGCGGCAACAACTTTCAATTAGGGTTTCTCAAAATTTCTGCTGTAGATTTTAATGAAAACTTAACAGAATACGTAGAAATTTGTGCTTAATCTAATGCACTAACTCTGGAAGCAGTTAGCGACGATTGGTGTTGAGCAATATACTATCGGTGTTGGGCAATATATTTGCCCCCTACACTCCATGCCAGCATATTGAATCGATGGCGGCAACAACTTTCAATTAGGGTTTCTCAAAATTTCTGCTGTAGATTTTGATGAAAACTTAACAGAATACGTAGAAATTTGTGCTTAATCTAATGCACTAACTCTGGAAGCAGTTAGCGACGATTGGTGTTGAGCAATATACTATTGGTGTTGGGCAATATATTTGCCCCCCCTATGGCGGCAACAACTTTCAATTAGGGTTTCTCAAAATTTCTGCTGTAGATTTTGATGAAAACTTAACAGAATACGTAGAAATTTGTGCTTAATCTAATGCACTAACTCTGGAAGCAGTTAGCGACGATTGGTGTTGAGCAATATACTATCGGTGTTGGGCAATATATTTGCCCCCTACACTCCATGCCAGCATATTGAATCGATGGCGGCAACAACTTTCAATTAGGGTTTCTCAAAATTTCTGCTGTAGATTTTGATGAAAACTTAACAGAATACGTAGAAATTTGTGCTTAATCTAATGCACTAACTCTGGAAGCAGTTAGCGACGATTGGTGTTGAGCAATATACTATTGGTGTTGGGCAATATATTTGCCCCCCCTATGGCGGCAACAACTTTCAATTAGGGTTTCTCAAAATTTCTGCTGTAGATTTTGATGAAAACTTAACAGAATACGTAGAAATTTGTGCTTAATCTAATGCACTAACTCTGGAAGCAGTTAGCGACGATTGGTGTTGAGCAATATACTATCGGTGTTGGGCAATATATTTGCCCCCTACACTCCATGCCAGCATATTGAATCGATGGCGGCAACAACTTTCAATTAGGGTTTCTCAAAATTTCTGCTGTAGATTTTGATGAAAACTTAACAGAATACGTAGAAATTTGTGCTTAATCTAATGCACTAACTGTGGAAGCAGTTAGCGACGATTGGTGTTGAGCAATATACTATCGGTGTTGGGCAATATATTTGCCCCCTACACTCCATGCCAGCATATTGAATCGATGGCGGTAATAACTTTCAATTAGGGTTTCTCAAAATTTCTGCTGTAGACTTTGATGAAAACTTAACAGAATACGTAGAAATTTGTGCTTAATCTAATGCACTAACTCTGGAAGCAGTTAGCGATGATTGGTGTTGAGCAATATACTATCGGTGTTGGGCAATATATTTGCCCCCTACACTCCATGCCAGCATATTGAATCGATGGCGGCAACAACTTTCAATTAGGGTTTCTCAAAATTTCTGCTGTAGATTTTAATGAAAACTTAACAGAATACGTAGAAATTTGTGCTTAATCTAATGCACTAACTCTGGAAGCAGTTAGCGACGATTGGTGTTGAGCAATATACTATCGGTGTTGGGCAATATATTTGCCCCCTACACTCCATGCCAGCATATTGAATCGATGGCGGCAACAACTTTCAATTAGGGTTTCTCAAAATTTCTGCTGTAGATTTTGATGAAAACTTAACAGAATACGTAGAAATTTGTGCTTAATCTAATGCACTAACTCTGGAAGCAGTTAGCGACGATTGGTGTGTGAGAGAGACAGAAAATTTGCGTTGTGTTGTTGCACAGAACGAAATTGAAAGAGCGAGATGCCATGCGTTTGCTTTATATGTCGATCTAGCTTGAGTAAACTAAGTGAGGGTCGTGGCTTAGTATGTAGAGATCGGTCGCACGATGGCTCAATGTTTCGTGGGTTCGATTCTAGGTGAATACGGGAAAATTTTTAGTTGAATTTTATTCTTCTTTTTTGTTTTTTTGCTTTTGTTAAACATTTATACCAATTATTTTAAAATTTTTGTTTTTAAATTAAATAATAAAACAGTGAAGCTGCAAGGGTATACAAACTTTGGCAAAGCCGAAGTCAACCAACTTACTGGCCCACTGATCCCCAAAAGCAGCCTGACATAATTGACATTGCTTTAACTCGAGGAATCAATACCAATAGTCGTAGTCACTGATAATGATTTCGATCTCCTCTCCGACCACTTCGCTGTAAAAGTTTGGGTTAATATACCAGTCATAACGAAAATAAGGAACACGAGGCTACTTAAACGAAGCTCAAACATTGAAGTGTTTCAGGCTAAGCTGGAGGAAAAAATAAATCACAATTTCATTATTATATTAATGAAGCTGTAGAGAGCCTAGCACGAAGCTGCGAGTATCTGCACTCCTGCCACTTGAAATAATGTGGTTGTCTACAAAAGAACGGAGAAATATTTTTGGTCTGACCAAGTGTCAAATCATTAAAAACAAAACGACGACTACGAAGAGTTAGGCAACTCAGTCGCAACCCAAATAAGCCTTGTTGAAGGCTGATTTGTCAACTGTGTTACAAGGAGCCTAACAATGTAGAACACAATCTTTGAAACGCCACCAAATATCTTAAGAGACCTGCGAAAAGACTGCCTCGCCTTCAGCTGAGAAGTTTGCTCAACACTTGGAAAACACTTTCCGTTTAACACTTGTAGTGCAGCAGATATTGCTATTACCAAGGTATTTCTTGACACAACCTGCCAAATGCACATATGTACCAATTCGGCTAATATCCCTTGAGAAAATCCAGAGCGAAGTCAAAAATCTTAAGGACCATATTTAACAGCATCATTCGGCTCTACCACTTTCCATCCCAATGGAAGTGCGCGGAAATTCTAATGATACTGAAAGCTGGCAAACCTGACCACCTCCCGAATTCTTACCGTCCAACGGCTATACTCTCTAAAGTATTTGAAAAAATTTGAAAAGACTGTTGCTGGAGGACGACTGCGTGTTACCTGCTCATCAATTTGGATTTAGAGCGCATCATGGCGCTCCCGAGCAATGTCACCGAATCGTACACAAAATTATAAATACATTCGAAGAAAAGAAATACAGCTCATCAGTCTTTCTAGATGTAGGATATGGTAACTTAGAGAATTAGAGTCTGGTCTTTGTTCAGGAGATGTGGCAAGATCAGAGAGAAAAGATGTATGGCAAAACAGGCAGAGTGAGTTGGGCAGTCAGAGTTGGTCGGTCAGAAAGGGAAGAGGGAGTTGGTCAGTCGGAGAGTCGAGGGAGTCGCGAAAATAAGAAGTTAAAGTGTGGTGGAAAACAAAGCAATAAACACACTTAAAATTACATTTAAATATTAAGTCGTAAACAAAATATTGTTGCTAAACAATTTTTATAAATATGCAAAACTAAAATAATTTCAAATTAAATTAGTTACCCAATGAAATGAAAGTTTGACTTTGGAGTCAGTCACACAGGATCAAATTAATATATTAATGCACAAATTGTGACTGTAATTTGGTTACGTCTAAAAACTTTAATAATGAAGCAGGCAAGTCGTCCCTGCCGACATTGAGTATACCCTCTACCAACTAGTTATATTAAATAAAATAGAATATCCTCGAAGTCGCCATCAATTTAATACAAAATTTGCTTTTAAATGCGGCAACATCGAACGCATGCTATCTCACTCTTTCAGTTTCAGTACAATACTCATATAGATATATCTCCGATGTTTGTTGACCGATTTCGACTAAATTTGGTCAGCTGGTGCATTTTGGCCACACTATTAAGTGTGGCAAGTAAGAATACGACCTGATCAAGAAAATATATACTTTATGGGTTCGAAAACGCTTCTTTCTGCATGTTCAATACTTTTTAGCGACTTTAATATACCCTTTTACCCTATGGGTACAGGGTATAAAAAGTGAACTGATGTTAACTTTAACTTATAAATAAACAAAGATAATTTTTTGAGATGGGATTGGAATTACACAGGTTAATCTTTAAATAAAATGAAGCAAGCAAGTCGTCCCTGCCGACATTGAGTATACCCTGTACCAACTAGTTATATTAAATGAAATAGAATATCCTCGAAATCGCCATAAATTTCATGCAAAATTCTCTATAACATGCAGCAACAGCGAACGCATACTGTCTCGCTCACTCTTGGCAGCCAATGTCGCCTTGGCAATTCAGTGCAAAAGTCATATAGGTATATCTCCGATATTTATTGTCCGATTTTGACTAAATTTGGTCAGCTGGTCCAGTTTTGATATATAATTAGGTGTGCCAAGTAAGAATACGATATCTTTAATACAGCTCTAGTAATACGTTTTCGCGATTTGCGGGGGCGGAAGTGGGCGTGGCAAAAATTTGAAATAAACTTGATCTGTGTACACACTAGACGCATGTTCACACCAAATTTGGATGCTCTATCTTTTATAGTCTCTGAGATCTAGGTGTTCATACGGACGGACGGACGGACAGACGGACAGACGGACGGACAGACGGACAGACGGACAGACGGACGGACGGACAGACGGACAGACGGACAGACGGACAGACGGACATGTCTCAATCGACTCGGCTGTTGATGCTGATCAAGAATATATATACTTTATAGGGTCGGAAATGCTTAATTCTGCCTGTTACATACATTTTGGCGACTTTAATATACCCTTTTACCCTATGGGTACAGGGTATAATGAAGTAAGCAAGTCGTCCCTGCCGACATTGAGTATACCCTGTACCAACTAGTTATATTAAATCAAGATCGGCATCAACTTAATTCAAAATTCCTTTTATCATGCAGCAACAGCTACCGCATGCTATCTCGCTCACTCTTACCAGCCAGTGTCGTCCTAAGCGCTTCAGTACAAAACGCATTTACGTATATCTTCGATATTTATTGTCCGATTTCGACTAAATGATTTCGTCAGATGATGCATTTTGGCCACATTATTAGGTGTGCCAAATAAGAATGTGATTGCTTTAAAACTTCTCTAGTAAATCGTTTTTTCCAAATTGCGGGGGCGGAAGTGGGCGTGGCAAAAATTTTCAACTATCTTAATTTGCGTAGACACTAAACAAAAGTTCGAAAACCCTCGAAATCGCAATCAATTCAAAACAAAATTCCCCTTTACATGCAGCAGCAGCAGCGAACGCATGCTATCTCGCTCTTTCATATCAGCCAATGTCGCCTTGGCAGTTCAGTACAAAATGCAATGGCTATATCTCCGATGTTTATTGTCCGATTTGAATAAAAATTGGTCAGTTTGTGCAGTTTGACTATATAATTATGTCTACCAAATAAGAATTGGATATTTTTAATACAGCTCTTGTCAATTGATTTTAAAATTTTCTTTTTTCATTTGCGGGGGCGGAAGTGGGCGTGGCTAAAATTTGAAACGAACTTGACCTGCCTAGGCATAAGACGGATGTTCACACCAAATTTGGTAGCTCTAGCTCTTATAGTCTCCGAGATCTAGGTGTTCATACGGACAGACGGACGGACAGACGGACAGACGGACAGACGGACGGACGGACAGACGGACAGACGGACATGTCTCAATCGACTCGGCTGTTGATGCTGATCAAGAATATATATACTTTATGGGGTCGGTTAAGCTTCCTTCTGCCTGTTACATACATTTTAGCGACTTTAATATACCCTTTTACCCTATGGGTACAGGGTATAAAAAACATTTCTCAAATAAGTTTCAGCTTTTTTTCTATTATTACATAAATATATCATTATTTTAAAAGTTGTATCAAATCCAATTTATTGTCTTTCATCTACTTTTTACAGAATGTATTGTTAAGAAACAGATTATTTGTAGGCCACAATGAAATAGCAAATTCTATCCCCAATTTGTAAACCAACAATTTCTAACAAATTTTCCGAATTCCCTTCTATTTCATATAATAAGAAACACATTGTCGAACCTCTCCTTCCATTTGCATTAACTTTACTTGTTGATTTTCCAAGAAAACTGCAAAAGGTAAATCAATGTTGCCTTACTATGTATGCCCATCCATTCTGCACTTAGGGGTGACTTTAAGAAAAGAAAACGAAGTTCTTCTTCAAGGCAAATACCAAATTGCAATTTTAAAAAACAAAAAAGAAATACTTTAAATCTCAGCGTTCCGTCCACTTTTTTTTTTCTTTATTCTCAGATTCCGCCAGTTTCCGCTTCCGGGCGCCAAAAACCGAAGCAAACACAACTTTCATCTCTCCTCCGCCAGCTATCCGTGTCTGACTTACACATTTTTTCTCTCTTTTTTTTGCCATTTTGCTTTGTTTTATTTTTTTGCTTTTTTGCCTGGCATAAAAATCATTAAACTGATTTATATTCCGTTTGATTCCTGGCTGGATGTGTGCTTGTGAGTGTGTGTGAGTGTGTGTGAGTGTGTGTGAGTGTGGGTGAATGTGTATGGGCTCCCTGCCATTCTTTACCATTCCTTTCGCTCGTTTCGTTTTTGTTTTTGACTTGAACTTGAGTTCAAGTTGGATAAAAGGGTCGACCATACAAAATTCGATAATTCAAGTCAATTTCGCATGTGTCGGGGTCGCTCAAGGGTTAAGTGATTTCTTTAGCTTTTCCTTTTTTCTCTACGTTTTGTTGTTGCATTTTCCTTCATGTTTTTCTTCTGCATTTAGTCGAGTGTAAAATAAAGTCGCATAAATAATCAGCAACAGCATCGAACATGAAACATTTAAACTTATTTCTCTCTAACTTTTTTTGTTTAGTGCAAAAATTTAAATTCACATTTTTATTGATTTTTATTATTTAACCCTTGACTCAAATATATCCTAATGCGCTGCAGGCGCACCAAACCATTACATAACGGAAAATCAAAAAAAAAAAAAGAATTTGACCCAAAATGTTTGCACAAATGTTTTGTTGTCCCTTGCACCCTTCTTTCAAAACCCCAATCTTACTCTATCCCTCTCTCTCTCTTTCTCTCTCTCTTTCTCTCTCTTTCTCTCTCTTTTCATGACACAGCCTTTGGCTACCTTGAAAGGGTTCTCGTTATCGAAAAAATATAAAAATTCAATTCAATTTCGTTGAAATGTTTTATTATATGGATTTTGTTGTTGCTGTTGTTGTTGTTGGTGCCTGATTTTAATGTAATTGCCGGTAATAGCAAACACTTTTTATGGTTTAACAAGTTGCTGTTGTTATTGCTGCTGATGCTGTTGTTGTTGGTTGGTTCTTCCTTGTTGTTGTTGCTGCTCCCTGACCGCTCTTAATGTTCGTTCGTTTGATAATTTTCCGCAATAGCATTTTTAGTTTTGTCCCTAAATTGAATTCTAATTTGAAATTAATTTTCACTGGGGGGTTTTCTTTTTTGTACCCTATCAACTATTATATATGTATGTATATACATATTTGGGGTATATCTTTGTCATATATCGATTATATTTCCATTTTCCATTGAAATAATAACATATTTTGTTTGTTCAATTATTATCATTGTTAATAGAGAATAAATTTCTCCTCATTTTTTTATTGTAGTTTTATCAAAAGTAAGGATTCGGTTCTTTTATTTTCTTTTTTTCACTTTGTTATTTTTGACTAGTAAAAAGATTTTATTTTGATTAAGACAAAGATATTTATATTATTGATATGAGCTATTAGCTGAGCAACAGATTAAAATACAAATAAATATAATGAATCTGCTTAGTATCTTAGTTGACAAAGTCAGCTCGGATTTCAGAAAGCACTCTTAAATAAATTATCAAGATTATATGTTACCAAACGTCTAAAATATAGGAAAGCCAGATAGTTAGTTACCAAAAATCAGCTACAGCTTTTTTCTAATTTTAATTATTTAAAAAGAAAAGTTACTTTTCGACCTGTTAAACGGTATCTTTAAGTCGACGTATTAATCAAAAAGAAAATATTTCTATTATTGTTCCAATTGTACCAATTCCCGATTCTGTTAAGGTATTCCCTTTAAAATCCACTATAAAAATATTTAATTAAATTTCTCAGAATTTTATTTTTAACCGAAATTTGTGTCAAAATTCTTAGAAATTTAAAATAGTGCTTTTAACATCAAATTAATATCAAATTATACCTCACGATATTATCAACAACAATTTTTACATAATTTCCTATAGAGCAAATTTTGTTTCTGTTACGATACACTACACACGGAATGTAAAAACAAAATGGCATATCAATTATGTGCAGACGTTGGTGATACATAAATATTTTTATATATGTGACAATGTTTTCAGCTATTCGACTTTATGCTTTGTTTTTGAGGAATCTACAATTTAGTAAATTGATATTTTTGTAAAAGAAATTTCAATTATCATAGAAAGAGAAGCTATTAAGGAACAAATAAAACTATAGAGTGTAAAATTCTCGGTATAGCGTAAGTTGGTCATTTCCTGTACTTCAAAACACACGCAAAATTTGTTGCTGTGAATGAAAATCACACCACATTGTTCATAGGCCTCGTCGACTTTGGTAATTGGTTTTGATGTGACATGAAACATTCGCTGTTCCAAAACACGCACGCATGACCTAAAGTCACTGCGACACATGCGTTCGTTTATACATACAAATTTTTGTTTTTCTTATCAATTTGATTGTAATTACTTACATACTACTATATAAATACTACGGGATACTACGATCACTGATTGATTGTTATCTTTTATACATTGGAATACCAAACGAGAGCGAAAACATGTGTTTCACGTGACATTATCGATGTTCGGGATGACATACTGAGACCTTCTTTTGTTAGCCAGAGTTAAATGATAGTAAATCAATGAGACGTTAAATGGCAGTCAATCAAATGAATGAAATGAGCTGTAGGTGTAAGAAAACAATGAATATAAAAGGTCATTTGGACAATAAGAAAATATTTGATTTGCAACAAATTTTAATATTGCATATCAAATTAGTTGAGTAATTAAATAAAAATAAACTCTTGAGACATTCTTGCTTTGCTTACATAATTGTAAAAAAATACTTATTTGTACTTTTGCTTCTCCTTTCCGGCGGTATTACCATAAAGTATTTAAAATTCAGTTTATCTGTGCACTTCCATTTAATTCTTTAAAAACAATTTCTAATAAATTTTTAATGAAATAAAAAACCATATTTTCGATATACTTTTTATTAAAGGTAAAAAATTATGCAAAGGACAATATCTAATAATCAAGCAAATGGAATATCTGACTACTTATAAATATGTACATATTTATTTCGTATATCTTGATTAATGCAGTGCAGGTAGTTCATATAAGTATTTTTGTCATTGACATCTATTCTTTTTTGTATGAATCATTTATTCTCACAATGAGTCAGTGCTAAAAGCAGTCCACATTTGGTTATAATGTCAATAAGTGGTTTACTTCAGTGATACATTCTTTGCGCTTCTTCAATTCCTTTGTAATTCACAAAAAGTTCTAGCGTAAAAGTTTAAATAGATAGCTAGCAAAGTCAATTGATAAGAATTCACAAAAAAGCTATTGATGATCTTAAGTCAACGACTTTTAAGCAATAGGCATAAAATTTTATATATGTATATACCTAAAGAGTTTATTAACCTTATTATCAATGTATATATGCAAAGTTTTAATTAATGTAATTGCCGACTTGTCTCCTGTTACTACAGTTAGGGCTTTAAAATTGACCACATCTTGACCAAAGTTTGTCAAACTGTAACCGATATTATTGGTATAAATTCCATTTAGTTGCAGCTTAATAATTTGGTTTGAAAGCACTTAAATGTCTTGGTTCTGATGCCAGAATTCCTTAGCTTAACCGTTGTAACAGGCAATGTAGCATTTACATTTACCCAACTATAGCCAGAGATTCCATTCCTTCTTGTGATCCAAACTATTATTAGGGATATCAAATAAGTGGAATTCAAATCATGACTGCGTATGTATACATATATCTCATTTGTTTAGTGGCATGCAAGGCTTGCCGTTCCCTTCTCATATATTCTGGCATTCAAACTTTGTGCCTATTGCAATGGTATGCATCTAATTAATTAAACAATTGTAAATTCCTTTGATAAATTAACGTCACCACATGTACAGTTACATAGACATTTACCTACACATCCAAGATACATGCAAGACACGTGCATTGAAGCGCTGAGTAATGAGAGAATGGTCTGGGTATTGAGGTTTTGGTATTGCAGCCCACATGGTTGGCGGTTATGGGAAAATTAATGCAAAATGTGACAACGATTTTGAAGACTCTTAATCAATGATAATTTCTTTGAACAGTCGAAAGGAAGGAAGAAGTCAGTGTTGTCAAGTTCCGTTCCGTTAAGTGCAAAACAATTAAAGAAATTGAAATGTGATAACGCACATCATCAAAGTAAAGCAATAGCAACAATATAGGCAGGCACCAGTAGGCAGTCAACAGCATCCCCCAAGTCGAAATGAAGGTTGTAATGCTATCTGTTTGACATCTATCTATCGATAAGATAGATATACATCTTTTTTGATGATGGTGGTCGTGGCCATCGTATAAAAGAGCCTGAGGCAGTTGCAAAATTGTCATTTGAGTACAACGCTTTGTACAAAACTTCGAGACAAGTTTCGGTAGCCGCAAAAACTACATATACAAAGGAATAGCTGCCGCATTATGAAACCTCAATTCGGTATGAATAAAAGTGGAATATATGAGTGGAAGGACCAATACTAATCAGGAAGTATTCTTGTTTCTTCTAGCTCTCGCCTGTCTGGCTGTTATGGTGGCCACCATCAGTGCAGCCTCCATTCAACCTTCGGTGATTCAAGTCAATAACCAACTCTATCGTCGCTATGTCTGCGTCAATAAGGCCAACGGTTTCCGTGCCCTAGTCCCCGGAAGTTGTTCTCAGTACTACGAATGCCAATCGGGTGTAGCTTCGGTCAACACCTGTTCACGTTTCTTTGATGCCAAGGTCCAAGGATGTGTAAACTATAATACTGGTTGTATTGAGGTTAAGCAAACATCTGCCGTAAAGGTAAATGCTCTTGCATCTAGTTCAGACTGTGAGCCAACAACAACCCCATGTTATCCTACTATAACGACACCCAGTGTTGAAGAGACAACACCTTGCGCTCCTGACTCTACACCAACAACTACCTGTGCTCCAGGGGAGCCTTCAACGACAACAACAACCTGTACACCAGAAGACACAACTACAACCACCTGCAGTACAGCATCAACAACAACAACCACCTGTGCTCCGGTAGAGTCCACCACCACAACAACCTGCAGTACAGCATCAACAACAACAACTACCTGTGCTCCGGTAGAGTCCACCACCACAACCACCTGCAGTACAGCATCAACAACAACCACGAAAAGCACCACAACAACAACTTGTAGCACAACAACATCCACTAAAAGCACAACAACTACCTGTAAACCGGAAGAGACCACACCAACAACCTTAACCACAACAACCAGCTGTGCTCCTGAAGAGTCTACCACAACAACAACCTGCAGTACCTCGTCTTCAACAACAACCACTACCTGTGCTCCAGAACAGTCGACTACCACAACAACCTGCAGTACCTCGTCTTCAACAACAACCACTACCTGTGCTCCGGAAGAATCTACCACCACAACAACCTGCAGTACAGCCTCAACAACAACAACGAAAAGCACCACAACAACAACTTGCAGCACAACAACATCTACTAAGAGCACCACAACCAGCAGCACAACAACTACCTGTAAACCAGATGAGACCACACCAACAACCCTAACCACAACAACCAGCTGTGCCCCTCAAGAGTCTACCACCACAACAACCTGCAGTACAGCATCAACAACAACCACCACCTGTGCTACGGAAGAGTCTACCACCACAACAACCTGTAGTACTGCATCAACGACAACAACAACTTGTAGCACAACAACAAGTACCAAAAGCACAACAACAACCACATGCCAACCAGAGACGACACCAACAACAACCACATGCCAACCAGAGACAACACCAACAACAACCACATGCCAACCAAATGAGACAACACCAACAACTTGCAGCACCACAACAACCACATGCCAACCAAATGAGACCACGCCAACAACTTGCAGCACCACAACAACCACATGCCAACCAAATGAGACCACGCCAACAACTTGCAGCACAACAACAACCACCTGCAGCCCATCAGACACAACCACCACAACCGCTTGTGCCGATGTTCCTACAACAACTGTTTGCGCTGAAGAAACAACCACAGTTTGCGCCGACTCTGCTTCACAAAAGATAAAACCTTCCTCCGTAAAAGTTAGGCCCGCACGTCCTTCGCTAAAACGTCCTCTGTCCGAGCCCCAAGCCAATGAGTTGAGCATGTCCACCTACACAAGCTATGTATGCCGCAACAAACCTGATGGTTTCATGTTGGCCTCTCTAAAGAGCTGCAACGAATACTACATTTGTCGCTATGGCAAGCCTCTTCCAGTCACCTGCGGTGACAAATACTTCAATGCCCTGAAGGGTATATGCGATCTGCCTGAGAATACACGCTGCGTGCAGCCACAGGCCTAGATGACCCCAACAGATCGAGATGACGAGCATGTATAACCAGCACCAATATATAAATACCAGACCCCACCTCGATTGCAAGTCTAATTGATTTTATTGAATATTTTACTAATAAATGCAACAGCTGATACAAGCTATTAAAATGTTAACATTTTAATTTGTATTTTGAATTGAATGATCTTGGCATTTGAAATCTGGAAAGTTAATACTACAGCTCTGTGAAAATTTAACTAGAGGGAAAAAGGGAATGGAATCAAAAATATCAAAATGAAGTTCACTATATAAGTACATAGTTTTTTTTATGATTCACTAAATAAGCTCCCTAATTTTATTTACTCTAATTCTTTATCATACTTAAGTTTGCCTCAAAATGAAAATAGTGTGACCACTCGGCCGCATTATTACCTCTTACCCCAACTGTGACTAGCCCCCAAAAACGAATTACGACGAAGCACTTAAGTGGGTTTGGTGTTGCGGCATATTTGCACCCCAAAAGTCACATGTGAAAATGTCAAAAAGTATTTAAGGTATTTGTTATAGGAATGCGTGACCCTCTCTCTCTCATGCCCTCCCCCATTCAACCCCAATTTGCAGAGGCTTTACGAAAAAAAAAAAAAAGAAAAGAAGAACTAACCAGAAAAGAAAAAAAAAATGCAGAAAAAAAACTGACCACAATGCGCTTTAAGGCTTACCAAGGGGGTTAGTTTCGGGACCTCTCAACGAATTAATGGGCTTAGCCAACTTGTTTGTTGTCTTACCCATAAAAATGGTGGGTGGTTAGCGGGTTGTATACAGAGCTGGCTGACTAACTAAGTCAAAGTTATGTTTTGCTGTAACTTTTGTACCAAGTTTGTTTAACAAAATAATTAAACCAAAAAAAGACACATATGCCACGCCTAACGTTTCTTTTATGTTAATTTTCCAAAAGACGTAACTGTGAAAAGGGTTTTAGCAGTTCAAAAATTACTGTAAAAATAAATAACGTGACACAGCATGACATTACTTCTTTGGCATGGTGTGCCGTAGGGGTAGAGTAGGATTGCGGGGGGTTGGGAATAAAAGACAAGTCTTAACGAAGCAACAGGAACAGAAAAAAAAAAAAGAAAGCCTAAACAAGAAAAAACAACAACAACAACACATGACTTTCAGTTTCCTTTTTGGCAAGAGAGAGAGAAGGCACAAAGTAAACGTAGACTTTTTAGCCGCCAGCCATTTGCCGCGACATGTTTGGGGAATAGTGGGGCGGGGGGCGATGAGTATTTTGTGGGCTCTGAAAACAAGACAAGGTGATTGTGTCAGTGTGTGCGTGTGTGTGAGTTTTTGTCTTTTTGGCGGCTTAGGTGAACAGCCATGTTAAGACTCGAATGCGAAAACGAGGCGCAAAGGCTTAAGTGACAAATTTTGTAGGTACGTGTAAAAAAGGGTTATATGTATACAGTGAGGACTTCTATAAAATGATGGCAACAGAAAACTCTAAGGACTTGTGTCATTAAAATGTATTCGGAAAATTGGTTTTTGGTAACTTTGAAGCAATTACAGTTGATATTTTTCACATGCAAATGTCTTTGTTTTGTGTCGGTATGAAAATTATTCTCGATTTCTTTGTTTAAGTAACTTAGTAAAGTCAATTTAACTATATCGAATAGCTCTCCCTTGACACATATATGTTTACTCCAAAAGTTATTTCGGACAATCCTAAAGATAAATAAGTTTTATTTTTTTATTTTATATTTTAAACAAAATCACATCCAAGCTAATGAAAGAATTCAAAACGAGTTCATTTTTAAGCTAAGCCAAGAAATGCGTCAATTTAATCAGAGAACCACCTGCAAAGAGAAAATTGATTTATAAATTTTCATATTCATACATATATTCAGATATGTATATGTATGTATGTATGTATGTATATATACAAAGTCTCATTTCAAGCTGTGCATATGGTAAATTTTTTTATGGACCACTCAGAGGGGAGTCCCAACAAATTGGTGGCAAAGTAAATTTCCCCCAGCCACTTTCTCTTACTCTTCTTTCTCTCTCTCTCTCTCTCTCTCTCATCTCTTGCAGTCAAATAAACAATGAACACAAAGCACGAAGAATTTCGTAATAAAAATCACACACACAAACACACCCACACACAGACATCGTGGGATATTTCCTCCTCACACTGTCTCTGTATTCTCTTTACCCCGACTCGCCATTACACCTGCGTTTCTTTTGGCGCTTTTTTAGCCAGTTGGCAATGGAAACCGATAGCAGACGTAGAGGCCTCTGCCAAAATGAAATCTGCTTTTACCCCTAAAAGCTGCCTTTCCACCAACTCTCCCTCTCTCTCGTACACTCACACCCACACCAACAAAGGCGCACATTCGTCTGAAGAATTCAAATTAGAGTTTTGTTTACAATCGAAAAGTACTGCCACTCGGTGCAAAAACCCTTTATTGAATTTTCTGTATGTGGGTGTGTGTGGGTGAGTGAGTGTGCTGCTGCTCTTTCACCTTTGAAATTTTTATTGCCAACGTGCGGTGCTTTGTTTCGCCCGTCAAGCAAATTTTCAATTTACGCTAGCACAAAAGGATACACTACATCTAGTGCTCATACGTTGACTGAATTCTGCTCACTGTAAAGTACTTTGCGTTCATTATCCATACGCGGTTGATTATTGATTCCCGAAATCCTTCTGAAGCTTAGCAAGTGTTTACTTGCCATAGGGCTACCATGCTGAGCCACATGGGGCATAGCCTCCAAATCCTCAGTAGCCATAGTAAGGTAAAGAGCCTCCATAACATGATCCACCAAACCAGGGTCCGCAGGGACCACTGGGTCCATAGCCATAGCTGCCGCAACCAAAGCCTCCGTACATATTTCTAATCTGGACAAGCTGAACGCACCATTAAGAAACCAAAATCAGAATAATTTCAACATTCACTAAACTTCACAGATTCGGAGAATCGAAATGTTGACAATTTTAACTAAATTTTTCGTGTCATTTATTTTTCTATTAGAAAACTTTCAATGAAACTGTTTAGGTTTCATTCTTAAAGTCAAGGCACACTTTTTGGTTTTAAGTGAAATTTCTGTCTTCCGTTGTTGCAATTTTAAGGACCCCCTGTGGGTATGCAACTAAAATTTTAAGTTGAGTATTTTGTAACCCAACTGCTAGAAAAGGAAACTAAACACCTGGGGAGAAGGCGAGAAGAGAGAAAGATCAGAGCAACTGCTCGTAATTATTATGTCTTCCCAACTACTACTACTACGGTGATTCCCTTGGAGGCCTCCGACTAACGGTGTCAGTTTTCACAGCACAAGCAACAGGAACAGTGCAGCATCTGCAGTTGCAGCCATTTTTACGACGTCATTAACCCAACAAGTAGCTTCCGTTGCTAACACACACATATCCAGGGCACACACACACACACACACGCCCTCACCCAGAGACATAAAGAGAGAGCGAATTGCACATTCCGGGATCAACGGCAGCAAAAACTGACTGTAGCAGACAGTTATGCGCCTTGCAAATATGCAAAAAGGCAAAAAGAGCTGCCGGCCAAATTGTTTCGCCTTTGGAAAGAAGGCAACACGGAAATGGGTGAAACTGAAACCCCCTGAGAGAAGCCGAGGCAGAGTAAGAAAGAGACGCAATTTTTGGCCCAAAAACACATAATGCACTGAAATGGATATGACCAGAATGAGTTGCTGCATTTCGAACCAAAGTTTTCCTACCTTGTTAGGAATTTTTGCCTTACTGTTTGCTAGGCTTTAGAGAATTAACTTTAATTTATTGTAAAAAAAATTGATTTTATCAGAAACAATCAGCCAAAAAACAAAATTCTTAGATTCGTTGATAACGAAATCTTAAAAGAAGAGTTAAGGGAGAAAAAGGTTCTCAAGATTTCAAAAATAGTTGAAAAAATTAACCAATTACTCAAAATGTTTAGTTCCAATTGCATATAATAAAAGTAAAGGATAAGTAAACCATCAAATGCAATCCTTCTATTAACTAATTATGATTTAGATGTCAAAAAGTTCTTACTTTAGAAGTCTTTTGTTGATACAAAGATAAACGTTTCATAGGTGTTTGATTAAATTTAATTTGTTCAACTTCAAATTATTGTAAATACTTTTAGAATTACTTTATTAGAAATACTTTTGGAAACTCCTTTACCTTTTAAAGAGATGAAATATTTGGTCTTAAACTTGCAAACAATAAAATAAATACATAACAAAGAAAATTTAGTTAAAATGGCATCTTTAAAATTTGCCATGTTGCTAATTGGTTTTTTTTGTTGCTTTTACCTTGCCTTTAATTTTAACAGCGCGCTGGCAGCAGTGGCAACAATTTTTTATGGCCCGCTTCTAGGCGCAGTTTGAAAATCATCTTTGTGGCGCATTGGCACTTTCTCTGTTGCCTGCGTTTATAGCCGGGGAAAAGTTTTACAACAGCATTCGCATTGCCATCTACAAATTATGGTCTAAGACATAAAATTCAGCTAATGAGCCGCTAAGCAGCCCAATAAGATGCCAAAGGGGTTAAGGGCTGCTACTGCTGCTTCTATTTTGTTGCCGCTGCTTAGCCATAACAATTATAAAACAAAATGCCACAGAGACCATAAAAATCAACGACTGAACTGGTAAAATTTAATAAGACTTTGTACAGCCAACAAATTGGCTTAGCATCTGAAATTTATGAAATTTAAATTGAGGCAAAAAAAAACAAAAAAATAGAAAAGAGAAAGAGAGCAATAGAGTTAAGAAAAGCTCAAATCAAAGCCAACCACCCGCTGTGAGTACAATGAGGGGGTTGGAAAGTAACAACAGCAACAGAAACAGTTACACTAACAGCAACAGCAGCAATGGCAATGGCAGGCGGCAACAGCCCTTCTTCAATCTTCAAGTCTCTGGGGATAAATTAGTGGTTTTCGCTGCTCTAATAAAGTCGTCTACAAGAGGGGGACAATGGGGGCCGGTCTGCGTTGACATTTGTCACCCCTCAACTCCACTGAACACACTGATTTAATATTTATTTTATTAATAGAAAATTAACATAAAAAAATTGCCGAAATATTTTGACACTTGGCATTCTTTAGCTCTCTCATTGGGATGCGAAAGGAGGGCGGACTGTTGCCGCTTGTTATTATTTTGACACTTGCCACACAATTGGCATGCGAAATGGAAAATCCCAGCTGCCTTAAAGTTACACCAACAGCAACACCACCACCACCAACAACAACAACAACAGACGGCGAGCAGCAACACCAAAAGACGAAGCAAAAAAAAAAAAAAAAAACAGAGTAGAGAAAAAAGAAAGGGCAAATTTTATTATGGAATTTCGTAAATTAAATATTTACACGACAGCTGTGCGAAGGTCTTAAGTTTTGGTCCTTCCTTGTTGATTCCTTTACTGATTCAATATTGCGCTCAGGCAATAATTGAATTTAATAGCTCGCTGGGCAAACTGGCTTAAAGTTATGCTTTCGAAATATCTACAAGCTGATTACAGGAGTGAAGGAGGAACACGAGCACGAGTAAAGTCTGGAAGAGTTATAACCTTGAGGACAAAGGAGATAGGAAATTTGTATATATACTATATGTGATATAATGCTTTCCGATATCCAGTTACAAGATAATTTTGCTTCATTAGTAGACGAAGCAGTTTCTGTTTGGTGTATTCAAATGCAGATGGTTTAGGTTACACCTTTGACTTTAAATAGAAGTGAATTATTCAATGAATTACTCGTTAAAGATTTTTGGGTATTAACGAATAGGCTTTCAGTTTAGTTTGAAGTGTTTTTTTTTTTTGGTTTTCCCTCAATCTATGATTTTTAAAGATAAAATATATCAAATAAGTTGCTAGCATTGTTAAACAACTAAATAAATTTTTAACTTTTAATCTGCAAAAAATCGAAAAACTCAGTTTAAAGCTTAAGAAGAGCTACCTTTATTCGATTCTTAACTGAATTATCTGAAGTATTGTAAATTATTGTACCTTATCTAATCTGATTCTAGCAAAGTTGAGAGATCTAGTGGACAATCACTAGATTACGTTCTTGGGAAATGGCCCTTAAAATGCAACCAAGGCCAAGTAGATGGGAAATTTTATCGTTAAGGTTTGATTAAACCTGGATAACAAATAAAGAACCAAGATTCAAGGAACATTAAAAGTAAGCTTTGGATTGATTAAGTGCTTAATTTCAGGTTTTCATTATTAACTTTACTTGAATTCAATACTTTTCACATACGAGTATCAGATTCCAAAGGTGTTTCCAACAATAGAGATGCCAAAACGAATGCTTCACCTTGGATAAGCCTCTCACAGATGCAGCTCAAATAATGCTAAAATAAAAATAAGCTCCTTTTTTATCCTCTTAAATCATTTGACAAGTCAATTAATGGTATTTTTTCTGGACATCTTGCCGAATCATCTAAAAAGATGGGGAAAAAACAACAACAATTGTCTAAATATCTTTCTGTCACATTTATCTAATTTACCCTAAAAGAAACTCTACCGCATTCAATTGCCCTCTTTAAACTGAATGAAATTAGCTTGGCCTAAACAAAGTAAACAGTATTAAACAGCAGCAGCATCAACAACAACATTGGTCATTTTCAGCATAAAAACAAAAGCAAATAGCGTTAACAGAAAAAAAAAAAAAACAAAAAGGACCCAATGAAGGCCAAAATGAGGAGGCAAAGCGACAACGCGTTGAACGTTGTGTCACTAATTCAGGTAATTTGTCACTTTATTTACATTTTAAATGAATGTTGCTGTTGCTGTTGCTGTAGCTGTTGTTGCACAAGTAACCAGAAAGAGAAAACCAATTTCCATTTTCATTTTGCGGCCAAACGCAGAGCGCATAAAGCGAAAGACAAAAACAAATGAGCGACTGACGTGCGGGCGGAAGGACACAACTCTCTTGGCTGATGGGAACCCTTTTCACTCTTTTTCCCTTTCACATGGCTGTCGAAGCCGAAGGACAAGCAGTTGAAAGGCAAAAAGGGACTCAACGACAACGACCAAAGAAATGCGATTAAAATTTGAACAGTGAGCAAAAAGGCGAAAGACGTTTTTGTGGTAGACATCACGTAGGCAGGCAATGCTTGAAAGTGGTAAAGTACAAACAGAATGAAGTTAAAGGAGGACACCACATGCCGTATACTTAATTTGAATGAAGTGGCCACGTTGTTAATAGCCCGCATCCTGCTTAAAAGAAAGAAAAACCCCGTTAGTAAGTAGGCACACAGGTGCCTTCTCTCTATTCTCTTTCGCTTCTTCCTTTCTTTTCTTTTTTTTTAATGATGCTGTTTACTTTGGGCAAAGCGTTAGGAATTGGCAAGGATAGCGGAGTAAACAAACCAGGCCAAAATGTATGTTTGCTTTAAACAAACATTGTTAAAATAAAGAAGAAATGGGCAGAAAGAAATGTTGCTTGCATAAGTAATTGCATATGAGGAACAGCCAAGTGAATAATGTCAAGATATTTCATAAGGTGAAAAACCAAGGAAAATGTATTAAAAATTTAGCCAAATTACACTGTGCAACACAATTTCCATTCCATACTGAAAGTGATAATGCAAATTGGGGGTGAATATTTATAGTATGTTAATGCCATATAAAGTGAGGGAGTTCGGTTGATATAGTTTTTTACTTTGTAAGTGAACTTTTTAGGTGTTTAGATCCAAATTGTTGATCAAACCTAAAAGTGGTTGTTTAGTGTTTCAACTATGAATTTGCATGAGTTATTCTTGCTGATAAAAATTGTTTAAATATTTAATTTTAATTAATCCATAGAATTTCAACATATTTCTGTACGGTTCCTTTTCAATTTCTTTCTATCTTTTTTTTTTTGCAAATTTTCAATTAGTTTTCCAGTTACTATTTACAACAGGGGCCCCCCTCTCCCCAATCACACTCAAAAAATAAAACAAAAAAAAAAAAGGCTGGCAATGTAAAAAAATTCAATCAGCCCGAGCCGTGCTGCCTGTGACGTTTATGAGCTGCTCGTAACATAAATTTTTCTCCAAGAGTTCCTCGGCTCCCTTACCGTATCCTACAACTTTGGTCTCCGTATCCATCTATGGCTTCGTCTCCATCTCCATTACCATCAGCATCTCCTTTTCATTTTTCGTCTTTGTTTCCTCTTTTTCACATTCACCTTTTGTGGGCCACACAAATAAAAATAAACACACGTGCGGCTGCTTGGTCGTGTTCATTGCCAAAACGTGTCTTGGTTGCCACGCCCACGATGCCATACTCCCACATGGCTACCGCAAAATAATACATATGTATAAATATACATATACACACACAAACACACACACAAAATGGAGGAGTCGCGGTTTTTGTCAAACCAAAAGACAAAGTGCTGCCACAATAATAGTTGAGAGGAGCAAAGTATAAATATTTTAAACATGTTTACCCTGCCATATTTTGCTTTTGGATCTGCTTCTCCTTACTTTCCTAAAAACCATTTCTCTTCCATTCTCTGCCCTTCTTTCATATGCCTGACCACGTACGCTATCAATGTCCAATCTTCTCCAGCTTGCTCTTGCAGCTCCTCCATCAGTTGTTGTTGTGTTTGTTGTTTGCTCTCTCAACAAATTTCAGTGAGACGCCAGTTGAATTTATTTTTCTATCTTTTCTTTTCCTTGTCTCATTTTTGCTCATAATTTGCTTATTTTATTTGCTTTGATTTACTTTTGTCTGTTGTCAGAACTCGGTTTTTTTTTTTTTTGTTTTTCTCCCAGTGCATGACAGCGCCTGGAATTCTTCATCTCCTGCCAGTTGTTTGTGTAAACAATGAGCTTAAATTGTGTTGCTGGTTGCTTTTTTGTATATGAATGGGTTATGTCACTCGTAAAAACTATACAAAAGAAAAGGTTTTCAGATTTTGAAGTCTGAATCTTTGAGGATATTTGGCACTGCAAGGACTTGAAGGAAATGTCTGCCAAAACAAACAATTGAAGAGAAAAAACCCTTTCTTTAGATGGAAATTGATTTAGAATTTCAAAAATATTAAACAGGAAAGTTTCTTTACTTTTACTAGTATGTTACTGTTTTTGAGAAACAATGAATATAAAGGGTCTAGAAAACTACTAAACATGATTATATTGTTTAACTTAAGAAAGGTTTACTGCATAGTCAAACAGAACTTTTTAAAATTTGTTGGTAATTTAGAATTTATTTGAGTTCAAAATTCCTTATTAAGGAATAAAAGAGTTCTAAATATAATAAAGAGTATTCATTTCGAGTTTTTTTAAGTCTTTTAAAAAAATTATCAAATTTTTCTTAGAGTTATAAGTGTGCTCCCCATTTTGCGAATTTTTTTCGATTTGCTGTAGTTTTCAATTTTATAATTGGAATGTCAGTTCTTGATTCATTCATTAGTCAAATAACTAACCGAATGAATATCTTTGAAAATTAAAATTTACATAATGATAAAAATGGTTAAGTGTCCTGTTTTATTACTTCAAGAAGGTTCGCCAAGATCTTTCTTTTATACCCATTACCATCATTTTTCCTTTGTAGCTTCATTTTTCTCCAACATAATTCCAAAACGAAATTTTTGACATTTCAGTTTGAATTTGCAAATACAAATGGAGTAAGAAAAAGCAACAGTTCCATAAAGAAACTTCGATAAGTATAAAATTCTAGTTCTGTTTGTTCTATATTTATCAAATATCTTTATAAATTTGTATTAATTTAGGATTATTAATTTAAGTTGAATTTATATTTCATGATTAATCTTCTTTGTTTCTTGGATATCACTTAAAGTTTTAACTGAACCTTTAACTTTTGCAAACTTTTAATCTGGTTATATATAAATTTTAAGATTTTTTTCATCATAACCAATTACCACTGTATGCGTAGTGAAAGTTTTTCCATGTCAAGTTTTCTTCATCCACCTAGCCTTACGCATGTCTTTCGTTCATTGTTTATATTGTTTTAATTAATTTCATTTTGAGTTGTTGGCTTGCCACAGACTCAAGATCCCAGCTACGTTACCAGCTCCAGCTTCAGCTTCAACTCCAAGTTGTTATCCTCCTGCCATCTCCTTTTGTCCCATTGGCATATATATTTTATGCTCACGTATGCAGAAATGATATGGCAGAAAACCGTGTCGAGACCCTCTTTGAGATGGGGAGCATATATATTTTTGAGTCAACGTTGTCGTCGACCGCAAGCCAAGTTGTGTACTCTGTTAAGTGGTGAACAGTTTCTGATACCATTCCCCCAATCCGAATCCCAATCGCAATCCCAATCCCAATCCCAATCTCATACCCATACCCATGCCCAGTCTCACTCCTGTTTTTCAGATCTCAGGCAGTCCTTTAGAATTGACGACATCCTCTCACTATGTTTGTGCAATGAAGCGTTGGGCTTTTATAACGCCAACAGTCAGTTAAGGAGACTGAATGATGAGTAGGTTGCTAGATAGCGAGGGGAGGGGAGGAGAAGAGTGGTAGTGAGCCAGCCTGTAAAAAGCTGTAGGGAAATTCTTAATTTACGTAAAAAAAAGAAACAGAGAACACCAACGAAAGAGACAACGAGAGAGAGGGAAAGAAGGAAAACCTCTGCGTAATAAATGAAACGTAAAGGCAAAAAACGAAACTTAACAACTCGATGGAGAAGCTAAAGAAGAAAAAGAAGAATATAAAGGCAAAGAAGAAGAAGAAGAAGACAGGGTCTGGACAATCGCTGCTTTGGACAGACTTTTATTTTTTATTCACTCTCCACCCCCTCCCCGCTCCCTCCCCTTCTGTCTTACCACACCTTGTACGCACTGAAAGCTTTACGCTCCACTTGGCTGCTGCTTTGATTCTCACGGTTTTCATTTGAATGCTTTCGTTCCCTTTCCATCCACGACCATCGAATCTTCATCATCATCTGGCTGAAGGACACCAACGAATACTGCTCCTCACCTGTGTATCTTTTGAGATACTTAGATACGTATATATTTTAATGTGCGCTTTATCAACAGCTTTAGATAGCCCTGACTATAGTGGAGTGGAGTAAAGCTTTCCCCAGCCATTTGTTAGACTTGACTGCATCGAATGGTGATGCTTCTGCTCCTTGCCAGTTTGGCCATATCCTTACCATCTTTTGTCTTTTTTGGTTGCTTTCCATTGATGGTTAGGTGTTGTGCCTTTTGTTGGCCCCTTAGGGTGGAATCTGACTTTATGTTGCTAAATTCAAATTTATTTTGATTGCATTTTGACTGCAGTTGGCAGCATTGTTTGTCAATTTAATTCGAATAGCAAGGCCACTATTCTCTCTATATCTTCTATATCAGAAAGTAAATTAATTTGAAAATATCTTTCACTTACCATGAGTTTATAGTTAATAGTGGTAAATTTTTACATTTCATTTGCAGTTTTCATTAGATTCGGTTTGGTTAATCCTTTGATATATATCTCTTTTTTTTTTGTCGTATACGCATCTAATTAAAAACTTTTGAAGGCGTTAAACCAACAAATATGTGAGACACTGTGTTAGCAACCTGATGACGCCACAACAGTGGGCAGACAGAAGACTCCTCCAATGGAACCTGTCAAAACTGTCACAAAAATGACATTTTGCTGGCTAATTACAAATTCAAATTAAATCACAAGTAATTAAGCTGAGGCAAGTCAAAGGCAAAAGTTATGTAAAAGTATTTTCACTAGGGAAAATCAGAGAGAGAGAGAGAGAGAGGGAGCAAGCAAGTCAGAGAGAGAGAGAGAGAGAGAGAGGAAGAGTGAGCGAGAGATTTAGAGGAATTTGACAGCATTTTATGATTTACAAACGCAATGAAATTTTTACCCTAATGGTTTATTTGTTTGTTTGCTTACTGTGGCATAAGGGCGTGGCTAACGCCCACCATCAAGATGAAATGAAAGACATTAAAAAATGACAACAACAACAACGAGTTCGGTAAAATTACCAAGCTAAGGTTGCTGGATTGTGTGTGAATGAAGGAAGGTAAGCGAAATGGGCAAAAACCGGCGACACATTAAAATACATTTTTAATGTTGATGTGTGTGTGTGTGCGTATATGTGTACGGTGGCGTATGGGTGTGAGGACACGCCCTCCCTTATGCTTTATTCTCCATCATTTATGCATGTGTCTGTCTGTCGTTTCCCTCATTTACTTCTTCTACTATCTACCCAACCAACCATCCATCCATCCAACCATTTCTCCATCCTTCCATCCTTCCGTCCATTCGTTAGAAATGTAATCAAAATAATTACTTTCATTATGATTTTCGCCGTATGCTAATCAACAAAATCGCAAATGGCCTGTCAAGTTGAGGAGTTCCTTTTTTTTTGGTTTGGTTTGGTTTGTCTTGTTTCACATTTTTCTGCTCTCTAATTTTTTTGTTGAATTATTATTATGGCTTTCATTTTAATGGCCTTTAATTTCCTTCAGTTAAGGGAAAAAATACTTTAAATTAATTTCAAATTACATCACAAATCAAATTTTATATCTTTTCCCCCGAAGTGAATGTTTCTCATTCTCAAATTCAATTTTCCTTCAGAGACGGAGTTGGTAGTGCAATATATAAGCGATTTCTGTTTCTATATAATCGATCAATTCAATATACTAAAAACTATAGAAGGTATAGTAAACTATCTTAGATAGATTCTTCATTAAAATAGAAAGTTAGTTTGCTTTAACATTTAAGTTTTTTTTCCTTTTCAAACATGCAAAGTTTATTTGAATCAAACTTTGAACTCTAAAAAAACCGGCAATATTTATAAAATCTCGAACATTCATTCTTTAATCTTTTGTTCTTTTTTTAATCCAACCAATAATCAAGACATTTATTTCTCTTTGGTTGACATGTGTTAACGTCTTTTTGAGTTTATTAAAAAGCAATCAAAAAATGTGGAATGTTAAGATCTGCAATGATTTGTGAACTTCAAATATGTATATGAGTGTTAAGTATAATTGAAAGCAGATGTTGAATCATTCCACTCTTCAATCAACGGCATTATCGCGACGAATTTGAACAAGATGTTCCAACATGTGGTCATGGCTAAGAAAAAATGATTTAAAATCAATAGTTTAAATGAGAAGGACTGGCAGCAACTTACAACAGCTCGGCATTTGATAATATGTTGTGGGCCATCTCACGACCCCTCATGTCACTTTCGACATCAGAACTTCCCGTAGTTAGGCAATGATAGCAACAGCCTGTATAGGGTGGCTCACCCACCTGCCTGGCAGCTGGAGGAGCATTGTTCACCCGCCGACGCTGGGGGCGAGTTGGATCCACAGGTTGGAAACGTGGCATATAAGGATCCACAGCACGTCGCAGGACCAATGGATAAGCATGAGCATAGATTGCTGCTGGTTCCACTTTGGCTAGCCTGGCTGCATGTGCTGCACGTATCTCGGCCATGCTACTATTACCTCGTCCCCGCTTTAAGCGTGCACCCATATTCTGGAATTCGGGTAAGGCAAAGTGATTGACCAATGGATCGGCCAGTTTTCCAACTTCATCGACTAGACTGGGAAAGCGATCTCGCTGACATGGACGCTTAAAATATGGACCATTTGGACCAAATGGATGATACATTTTACCCGAAAATAGTAAATGAAAGCAAAATTGAACCAGAAAAACTTAACTTTTAGTATATTTTTTTTTGATTCTAGACTTGTATGATTGAGGATAAGGTTTGCACTAATAAAATAATGAATTATTTGTAGAAATCTGAATTCTCATGGACTACTTTTGAGTATGACATTCATTCGATAACAATTTTGAAGGAGGTATCAAAACATTTATCGATAGTTTCAATGTTGGAAAACGGTTTTTTTTTTTATTAAACATGTGAAAATTTAATTCTTTATGAGTCTTTAAAACGATTTATCCGAATTAAAAAGAAGATTACCTACAGATAACTTTTGTTTTCCAAGGCAACCTCAGGTGTTTGGCTTTGGTTTTAGAAAGTGTAACATCTGTAGTAAGAGCAACGTCAATTACAGAGAGAAACATGTGTACAGAAATGTATCAAGATATCGCATCCCTCACTGATATGATACTATGTAAATCAGCTTTCGTTTAGGTCTCATCTTATGTGATTCACTTTACCAGCAATTTCATTAAGTAGCCCGAGCTCTTATCTATTCACAGCGTTTTGCTCATTTCCATGTTAAGTCCACCTACACTCACTCACATACTACTCATCATGTCTCTCTCTCTCTCTCTCATTCTCTCTCTCAGTATTTATTCACTTGCTCTCAATTCGCTTGTTCACTTTGCCATACGCTTTGCATAACTTAAGGCGCAACAGGAAATAAATGAACACGCCCCGACGACTGAACAAACGAAACGAAAGCGCACAAAAAAACAAACAGCAAAACAACAGAAAGACCAAAAAAAAAAAAAAAAGTTTCCATGGCACAGTTTTTCCATGTACTTTGCACGCATCTGAACATAACCCCTAACTCACCTACTCCCCATCCCCCTTCATCATCATCCCCCAACATAAACACAAATTGTTCTTGTAATATCAATTTAAAGCAACGCGCCAAAAAACGAGAAAAAAAATTTAACAAAAATGAACAAGAGTGAAGGATGGTTGAGACAGGAGGGGAAAGCAGGGAACGGAGGTTGAAAAGCGACAACCAAAATTACGCCTTAAATTATGCAAATGTTTGGCAAACAAACAAAAATACTAAATTTACAGTTTGATTTTTATTTACTTTTTGAGAGAAAAGAAAAAAAGCAATGTGGAACGAGAAAGCAGTTGGAAAGTGAAAAACATTTTCCTCATATTTTTCAAAAATAAAAAATTAAAGTGAGAGAAAATTATGTTGATAAAATTTAAATTACAAAGCGAAACAATTATTTAGGAATTCTGTTTGTAAAATTAAAGTTTATATTTTTGAGATTTGGTATAAAAGATGTGGATACTAATATGCTTATTCGGGTAATAAAAGATCCACAATTCTTCTCAATGCATTTCTCTTGGAACTGTAGAACTTGATATTGAAAAACATTGTATGTTTATTTTGTAGTTAAAAAACATTTTTCAAATGTATCAGAGTAATATTTTGTTTAAATTATATCGAAGTAAATATTCTTTTCTTGTTTTTTTTTTTATGTTTTATCCCTATAGCTATATGTACATATATCTATTCCAAGATAAGAAAATTCAAAAATTCTTTAATCCTTAAAGTTGACACTGTTTCATATATGTATGTATACATGTACACTCGATATTATTATTTATACCGTATATAAACATCTATAATTTAAGATATATTTCAAGAAGTTGGATTTTTTATAGGAATTATATATATTTTGTTTCTACTTATTATAGTTTACTACTTTATCTTCATAATTAATTCATGCATTCATATAGGCAAAAACTTATTGCCATGACTTTAAAATTCAGACCAAGACCTAACTATGCATTAATTCACAAATCGTCTAAATAATGACCAAATCTGTCTTTCCTTATAACAAATATTGACATTTTTTCAAATGTATTGCTTTGTTCTATATTTGTTTATTGAAATTTCAAGTTTTGAAATTAAAACTTTGATTGCATATTAAATAAATTCTTCTTGTTGATAATCTGTTTATGAAAAACAATTCATAAAAACAAAATACCAAGTACCTGACCAAGTTAAAAAGTCAAACACATGGTGTATGCGGTAAGATATATGTATTATTTGCTATTTCTGTCGCACTCACACGCACGAAAGAGAAAAAGAGAGGAAAGAAGGATATCATATGTGAGTGTGTGTGTGTGTGAGTTTTTTTTTTAACAAACATGAAGAAAGAAAGGAAACACAGAGCCAACTTTCGTTTTGTTGAAATAACTTTCTTAATATTTTGTTTTACTTTTCATCTTTCTGCCACCTACCACACTCTGGTTCCCTCTTTTGCCCCCCCACCTACACCCACTTCAAACGATATCTCTCTTTTAGCTTTTTTCCTGTGCCACATTTCCTTTTGAAGTTTGCTGCTTTTTCTTGTTATTCTTGTTGTTGTTGTTGCAGCTCATGTTGTTGCTATTTTCAAAAATATTTTCAACTTTTGCCGCTCAAGTTTATGCAAAGCATTTGCCAACTGCTCTCCTCTGCTCCCTCTCTCCTTAGTCACTCAAAAAAAAAAAGAAAAAAAAAATATAAGCTTTTTGTTACCTTTAAACAAATTGTCCCTTTTTTGTTGAAACTTATGTGAGTGTATGCTTGTGTTTAGATATGTGTGGGTGCGCCTGTGTATGAGTGTGTATTTCGACAACAACAAGGACACATTACAAGAACCCCGGCTAAGCAGGATGTGCACACTTTGAGCCTTCTATTTAGTTCAATGTGTGTATATGTGTGTGTGTTTGTGGAAGGGGATTCAGTTTGCCATATTTCCGTTGATATTTCTAAAACAAAACTTGGCCGAGTTTTTCTTCTTTATTTTATTTTATTTATATTGTTAAAGGATTTTCAAGTTCTTTTTTTTTTCTCTTTCTGAGGATGTATTCAATCCGGTCTTATGTTTGCCAAGTTTGAGATAATGGAAGTGGTTCGAATTTAATTCTTTGAATTGGAGTCTCTTTGGTTATCAGTGTGGATTTCTTTTCCAAACTTTAAAAAAATTTATTAGTTCATGAATGACATAATCAGTAGAGTTAGAAAAAGGTATATATAGTCCTTCGCTCTCATATATTGTAAGTAAGATATATATCGACGAGAGTCATATTGATATAATCGTTCCTTTATAAATATGGTAACAATATTCAATACAAAAACAATAGTTCTGAAGATCTTTATGCTTTTTTTACCTATCAATCAAAAACTAGTTTTCCTAATAGTTCTCATAAAATTTGTAGGTAAGAAGCAAAATTTTAAAAAATAATTAAGGTTCAGATAATTTTGAAAAGAAAAGCACTTAAAATTAAGAAGTAACATTTCCTTCATTGGATCATAACTAACATGGACTAATTCATCATCAAAACATTGACTTTCAGGATCAACTTCTTTCTATATGTAGTTTCTAATATAAAAGAGAACTCTTTGATATACGAACTAAATCAGCATGTTCTGGCTTTAAGTTAGGGTATTGAATATTTCATGGCATGAAAAAGTTTTTCTTTTTAGCTTTTTCTTATGAAAAACTTGGCATTTTAAATAAATATGCGAAATATTTTTTTCGACCACCCCTAAGTTTCTTTTCAAAGAGGTCAAAGCAAAACTGTGACCTGCCTGAAGTGCCGGCCTAAGCTCGAAAGTAGATGTGAAAGAGGATGGAGGTAGGTTTCCACATAATTATGCTTTGATCCTGTCAGTTTATTGATGTTCGACAGAGAGTAAAAGGTAGTAGGAGTTAGAGGTATAAGTAGATTTTTTTGGGTGTTTGGTTTTTTTTGTTCCACTTGACCGACTTTATCGAGTTGCACACTCGATGCATTTCCTTTTAATATATATATATATATATAAGCGAAGAGTTGCCATGGCTACCTATCCTTATTCGTGTTTTGCTTCATTTTTGTTTTTGGATTAAAAGTACAATTAAATTCACATAAAACAAAATATCCTGCGGTGCTTTTTATGTGTGCGCTTGTAATATAAATCCTTTCGGCTAATGGGGCAACATACATATGAACATATATATATATACATATATCCAACATATCCTACACATCCTTTTGGCATTGGCGAAAGCTCCAAGTGTTCACAGCAGGCGGCCAAAAAAAAAAAATAAAAAGAGAAAGCACACAAAACAACAAAAAAAGAACACAGAAGAGAAGAGAAAAGCAAGCAAGCAAAATGAACTGAAAACGTTGCATGGACAAAGGGCAAGCAAAGAGGAAAGGTGGAAGACAGTGGCTCGGAGCCAATGATAGGAAAGGGTTAGAGGTTAAGCAGTACACGCTCGTGTGGAGCTCCTAATGAACAAAATGCTCTCTGACTGCGTTTGTGCATGCGAATGAGCAGCCAGCCAGCCAGGATTTTGACGATGAAGCTGGGCCCTGTAAGTATATGTACAGTAGCTACCTACCCACCTACCCACCTTTATACTACACAACCAGGTAAAATATGCATCCTTCGTGTGTGATTAAGCGTAAATCCGCTTTTATGTCCCTGGTATTACGCAGCAACAACTAACACACACGCTCTCACACAAAAAAAGGGATACAGGGGCGTAGGGCTAGGGGCTAATACAAACTTACAATCTGCCATTATGAATCAAGTGTGAAAAATCTTATTTAGAATCTATATACGATATTTAATGAAGACACATCAAATCTTAAAAAATAACTCACACAAACCCTCCTTTATGAGAATCTCTGCTCTACGCTTCTGATCATAAAAAATTAGAGACGAGAAGAAAAAGTACGCTACGAATTTTTATAAAAATTAAGTGAAATTTTCTCAAGGTAACTTAATGGTTGAGTTCCTCCATTCCTTTTTTTTCTCGTGCTGTTTTCGTGGCGGGGGGGGGAGGGCAGGTGAATTGGAGAGGGAGGATGGATTTATGTGTGGAAAACATGGACAGCTTTAGGTAAATATATTTGGTGCATAAAATAAAGGTAAATTGTTATATTAAGTAGCAAAAATGTTGCTCATTCTACAAAGCTAGTTGAAACTTTAATTAACACATCTTAATAAATAAATGGTGCAGTCTGAAGCAGTAAAAGTGTAAAGAAAAAAGTATTTCATTCTCTTTATAATTCATTCAGTTTCCTAATTATGAACAATAAAATATTGTGAAAGGAGGAATTAACTATATAATTGAGTCTGACCTTGTATACCCTTAAGAGGGTATATTGAATTTGCTCAGTTTTCTGCAATAACATTCTCTATTCAGGATGTCACAATAATATATATATATTCTTGATTTTAATTGATCTAAACGCTTTGGTGCAATCCTTTTTAAGTATAGCGGATGAAACTGAGTAATTGAGCTATAAAGTTTTGTTGCTGGGTTAAGTTCATATTTAGTCGGACTGCTTTGTGTAAGAGAAACTGTCGTATATAATATAGAATCTATCAGTTCAATATCCAGTTTTTCCTTTACAAACTTTTTGATTTTTCTGCTTACCAATGCAATTAGATTCGACGTCAAAAAGTCTGCAATTTCAGATTAATTTCGTTCAGATTGAACCACTAACTATATAGTTTCCATAGAAGTAAAGTATCCATTTTGTCTTTTAAGGTATTTGAACCAATTTTAATATATATATACCTTTAAAAATTCTAAAACAAAAACGTGTTCTCTCATGATTTTATTCTTCTGTATAATTAGAATTCCTTACTATACATATATACATCTATTTTTGGACAGATCACCATAAATATATCTATTCATTTCTTTATACGCAACTATTTGTATAACAATGTTCCCTTGGTATTTGATGGGTATTTTGCTTCGTCGATTTCCATAGTCAGGATGGCCGAGTGGTCTAAGGCGCTGCGTTCAGGTCGCAGTCTACTCTGTAGGCGTGGGTTCGAATCCCACTTCTGACAAGCCTTTTTTTCTCTTTCTCTTTGCATTTTGTTTTCATTTAATTCTTTTTTTCACTTTTACGTATTTGGTTTTGAATTTTTTAGCTTTACGCGTGTTTTTTTTTACGTTTTTAGGGGAATGTAGGAGTAAAAATAAATAAATATGTACCTGACCTGGCATATGATAACAAGAAAATTGAGAAGTTTATTTTATAAAAGTGGATTTAAAGTAGACAAAATACCTAATATATTTATATGATAATCTCTGTTATTAAAAAGGAATGGAAAACCTTTGTAAATATTTAACTTTTACCTATCTATTTTATCATAAATCAAATCCAAATTTTATCTCTTTCATCAATAGTTCGATTATTCATTAAGTCATAAATCAAATCCAAATCAAAAGGAATAAAAATTTTCTTGTCCTTTCATCTTCTTCTAGTAATGACTGATTATCATAAATATTTTCCATCGAATTTGCATATGCTCAGAAATCTCTTTAAAATAAAGTCCCATTAAAAGAATCTGCTTTCATTTTATTGAAAAACCGAAAGAATGAAATAATTTTAAAAGCTGATAAGTCAAAAGAATATATATGTGTACAATTCTCATACTATAATTACCGTAGTTGATTTTTCAGATTTATAAAAGATCAATTAAATTAGCCAGGATATATACAAAATGAATGCCAACGTTTCGAACTGAAAGTCCTCCTCTTTATCCAATAGTTTGTTCAAATTACCTTGCAAATTCGCACAGACCTAGGCCAATGGTCGATGGTCGTTTAACCCGAAACCGTTTGCCTGGCTGATTATATAAAGCTGTTTTTAATAATAATAACTTTTTTCTTTTTTTTTTTTTGCTGCAGCCAGCCAGCCCAGAGACTATGACAATTTTCATTATCAGTAGCACTTTCAGCCAGACTGCCAATTCATGTTAATGTGCATTTAAGTAAATAATTGAAATTTATTGCTTTTTGTGCGGCAGAGAAAACAGATCTCGTGTTGCAATACAATGCAGCTGAATTAAATGATTAAATGATGACAGCAAAGGGCGAGTGATTTAAGGCAAACCATATACAAGTATCCAGTAAGAGGGCAACTGAAGGTACACTAAGAATTTTCATAGATTTAAAGCCGACAAAGAGAAAATGTTCTTTGCATTCACGCACAATTACCAAAGGAGAAAAAGGTTTTCATTTCAAGTCAGTCAACTTGACGACTTTTGCTCTCTTGCCATTTCTTTCGTTTTCATTTCGTCTGTATGTTTTTCTTTTGGCAAAGCTAATTAAGGTCACGTGACCCGAGTGCCAAGCAAATTTCATCCAGCTGCTCGTTGCCGGTGTGTGCAGCGATGTATGCTCTAGGAAAAATCAACTCTCATCAAATGCAGCTTCAGTTCAGTTCCAGCTTTTTCGGTCTTGTCCACTCTAAAAAAGAAAACGCAACGCATGTTTCACGCACATTTGCACACAGACGATTGCTATGACCTCCCCGCCCACAATCTGGGCAATTATCATGCGCCTAAATCAGCAGTGAACAGAGACCCATTGCCTCCCCTTCCCATCATCTCCCTCTTCTGTCATGTTCAAAGCAAAGTTTTCCCAGGAAAAAAAAAAACTAAACAGAAGAAAATTACGCACACGAATTACGCTGGACAATAAAAAAGAAGAAAGCATACGAAAAAAAAAAACGAATGGCGAATAAATTATGAACAAAAAAAGGGAGAGTATATAGAGGGAGAAAGAGAGTGAGATGGGGGGATTTCCACTTGCGCGTCTAATTTGTTGGAAAATTAGTTTGTGTGTTTTGTGCGTGTAATTTTCATGCAAAGACTGAAGTCCTGACAAGAGTTCAGACGAGAGATCTGCACTTGATTTTGATTGAAATACGGGAGAAAAAACAAAAACCAACCACAGAAGGGGAAAAAATTTGTATGAAAAACTAAAAGGGAAATGTTCATCTGATACCTGACCAAAAGCTTAAACAACTTTCAGCTAACATAGACCAGCTAGAAATGGAAATTTGAAGTCTTAAAGTTGCTTTGTTATGAAAAATTGCAGTTAGTTTTGGCATTACAATAAGTTGATAAGCGGAAACTATAAATTAACTAAATTTTTTAAGTTTTATCTAAATATATCAGAAATTTACCTATGTACGTAAAGCGATCTGAATTTTCTACTTATGGAAAAAGTGTATAAAACATAATCAAAAACTTCTCTGATTAAGATTAGTTTAAAGGTTCAATAGAACTCTTCTCAATCGACTTGTCCAGATAATGATCTTCTGCTATGAATTTGATTACAAATTCCTGTGTTTTCTTTTAATTATGTACTAACATTAAGCCAAAAATAATAATATACGCTTTTCTTTAATTGAAGTTAAAATTTGATTTGCTTTTGAGTAACGTTATCTTCTTTCAAAAGAAAGTTAAATCAATTTTAGCTTTGGTAAATTACCCAAAAATTATAGAAAATATAATAAAATTATTATTATATTATTATTTTATTTTTTTTAGCTTGCTGAAGCTAAAATAAATTCTGTCCAGTTCCGCATTCCTGGACTTTTCCAGCATAAAAAAATAATAAAATGCAAAATAAACTAAATTCCATATAACAGATTGCGATAAGAAAACATTAATATTACTCATGTTGACTAGAACTTGTATCTATTTTCATTTATCTACAGCATGATCAAGTTTATCTAATTTTCCGCCACAACCCACAGAAGATGTAAAAATTCACCTGCAGAAAGTTTTTCTCGCTTGACTTTGATGCTAGCTCTAAACTTAAGACACGCCCACTTACTCCAAAAAAAAAAATGAAAATAAAAAAATAAGAAATCAGAGAGAGAACGCAATTAATTAAGTGTAGCCTTAACTAAGCCCCTCGAAATGCCTCTCCCCCAAAGACCTCGCCTCAATCAAACGCATCATCAACAAGTTGAAGCCGTCCCGTCTTGCAGTTTGTAATCACGATGATGATCTCTCTCTCTCTCTCTCTTTTAGTGTGTGTGTTGTGGACTTGGACTGATGCAGTAAATTGCATGCACGCCTTTTTAACCCAAATATAAAGAAAACTATACTACAACTCCCTCCCAAATCCCGAATAGTAAGCCTCACTCTTTGTCTCTTTCCCTACTTTTAGTTTATACAACTTTTCACGTTCCGCCGATTGTCGGTGGTTGATAAGCGAAGCCGCGTGCTTTTATTATTATTATTACGGACCCAACAACTGTTGACGATGTGAACTACAATTAGAGATGGCAACGTGAGATGATCATGGATAACGAAAGCATGGAGTGTAGGATTTATTTTCTCAACTGTTTCCGTTAGCCTATATCAACCAAAAAAAAAAAAAAACTTGAAAGTGAATAGTAAAGAAATGAAACATATAAACTGAAATTAATTTGGGAATCTGTCTCTGAGTTCCTCTTTTTTCTATGATGAGATCATTAACAACAGATTATTCTTAACAAAAGAATTTGTTTAAAAAACTTCTTCTTTTTGCGATAACTATATGTAAGCCTTAGTAGTACTTATCGTCCATGGAAAAGTAAGTTTCTGTTTTTATCTGAATGAAAAGTGAACTATTCGATGATGCTAAATGATCTAAAACCCCAAACAAGGGTAAGTTTTCATATATTATGATAATGGATATGGGTGGAATAGTATCAGATAGCCATTAAAAAGTAAATCGAATTTAAATTTGGGACAAATAATAGTAAAATATAGTTTAAATATGTTGTGAGATTCTTATTAACATTCCAATATTTACAAAAATCATAAATAAAATGTAAGAAAACGTTGTTAGTTTTTGGGCAGAAGAAATTTAAAATTCATTTGACTAACCCTAAGACATGTTATAGTGAAACGAAGTTCTAAAAGTCTTGAGCTTCATTCATTTAATGTTGCTTGAAATATTGCAAATACTGAGAGAGACTATAATGGAGCACGTCGTAAACAGTCTTATTAAAAATGATTGAAAATGGGTATGAGAACTATTAAATGATCTTCCCATTTTGCCATCACTAATTGAGTCTCTTAACTTGGCCGCTTTGGATTAATGAGTCGCGATCTGAGCGATCTGAAAAGGCGAACGGCGGCTGGAAAACGTTTACGTGACTGAATTTTCAATTATTTTTTTCTTATTGCACTAGACGCGATGCGATGCCTTGTGCTCTCGTCCCGTTCCATTCCTTACTGAATTGTACCCCCCCATCCCTGAGTTGCTGCCAAGGCCTTTAATTGCAGGAAGTTGCAAGAGTTTTGAATGTGCAATTTATTAAGAAATTATTTATTGTTCAATGAAATTGATTTTGAAAGTCGTGTGACTACCTCAAAGAGGTAACAACTGAGCAGATTACGCCAGGTGTGTGGCCTATAATTAGGTCCACGATTGGAAAGATGGACTGACTGATGCTGCTGCAGCAAAGGGAAAGATCGTGCTAGGGCAAAGTATTCTAACACCTTCTCGTTGAAGATTTTGCACTTTGATTTTCCTGCCCCACCCACTTGAAATTGTGTGGGTCTTTCTTCTTTTTTTTTTTCTCTCTATCTGATTTTTGCAATTAATTTGATGAGGAAGCAAAATGGAAGAGAGAAGTTCTTCCCTTAGCTGGCACTTCAGCTGATGGCGGTTCTCTAGCTCATTGCCAACTTTCAAAAGTGCATGGCACTCTAGATGGCGTTGAGTAATTGGACTTGTCTTTTTGATCTTCTATAAATAGTCAAGTTGGAGTGAATGAAGGAGGCACTTCAAAGTGCCATCGAGGGCTGTTTAATTAAAAAATGCAACTTATGAAAACAAACAGACGGCCGAAAGCAAAGTGACAGATATTATGGTTTTTATGCATTCAGCGATTAATTCGAAGAAGACAAAATAAACATATCCATACATAAATTATTTCACTTTCACTATTTTTTCAACTTTCATTTCCTTTCTAGGAAATTGGGTCATTTATAGTAAATTAAGGATTGGGGAATTCATTCAATGCATGGACCACCCAGGCATAGATTTTCCTCTATCTTGACTTCATGCGCCTCATTAATCAAATTAAATTGCATGAGAATATTCCTTCGGTATGTATCGGTCAGTGCGCCCGCAAGTAGGCAACGTTGCGTGCCGATGCCCAAAGTCGATAAATGCGATGCGCATGACGATGGCCAAGGTGGGTGGGTACATACATAGGTAGAAGGGGATACTGAGTAAAGACAGTGGCCGTGCAGTGAGCCGCAAAGATTTCGCGACAAGAAACTAGCTTAGCTACTTAGCTGCTGGTATCTTGTCCTCAGGGTGCTCCATCATGTGGCTTTTGATTTACTTAAATATGCCCGATTCCTTGCAGCATCTTTGCTTTAATATTTAGGTCATTTCAGCATAAGTGAGAGAATAAGAAAACTAAAAAGATTGTATTTGTTTCGAAATGAACAGAGATACTTTTATAAATGTTACCTTTGTCCTAGTTCACCTTTCTCTTACAATTTTTATGCATTTTTTGCCTTTAATTTATAGGTTTTCATTTTCAATTAAAATCAATTTCGAATGATAGTTTATCACCTGCCGCAGATAGATTTGAGTGACTGTCAATGCACTTTAAACTTTTCATTTTGCACTTCGATATGTCTCTCTCTCTCTCTCTCTATCTCTCTGTCCTTCTCTCATTAACAGTACTGTTTCTGTTTGCTCTATTTGTCTAAGCCATTTGCCATCCAAGTGTCAATTGCTAATTGCTTTTGCGTTTCCAGCGTTTCCTTCATGCCATTCGGCACTTGAGACTTTTAATCAACTTGTGTCGATGAAAACTTGGCAATCATTGAGAAGCTTTCACTGCTAGCAACTGCAGGCAAACTGCAACCAGCAACTGCTTCAACAGTCTCATATCATTAATGCAATCAATTTAAGACAGACCGACCGACAGGTGGCGCTAGCATCCTCTTCGCTTGGCTTCTTATGCTCAATTACGCGTGCTGCTGCTGCTGCCAGTCGTTTCACCTCCCCCATCCACAATTTACCACCATCATCTTGCTCCTTGCTGTCGTTGATTGTCGTTCGACAACGTGTGGTTTTCCTTTTCTGCCTTTTGTTTTCTGCTTGCCAGGCACGCGCTTGCCTCATCGATTACGTTGCCTGCCATCTCAGGCATCTTGTTGTGTTTTGCATGTAAATACTTGTAATTTGTCATTTAACGCAATTTCAGCCGCGCCACCGCCACTCTACCACTCCCCACTCCATACTTACTACCCCTGGCAGCAGACTCTCTGACAACTTTCCATCAAATAACTTGGCTGGCAGCTTTTCAATGGGTCATTGAGTTAGCTTCATGCAAAAATGGAGTAAGAGAAATTGTTGAATAAAATGTGGGAGATAAAGGTGTGGGTGAAAAAGAAGACGTTTTCATAAGTGAATTGAGTAAAAGATTTAGCTAAGAAATTGCCAATATGAGACGAGCAAAACAAAAGGTGCAAAGACAATAAGAAATACAGTATTTTTACTCTTGAAAAGGGTATAAATCTTTTTTAATTGTGAATATGCTACACACATAAATACCATCAAAAGTTTTATTAGAATCAGCTGTCTATATCAAATAGCTAAAACCGAACAACATTCAGATTTCAGAGAAAAATTTACCTAATATGATCGAAAAATGGCATACTTGTAAGAACTTCTCCCAAACTTTTAATTTTATATGAAAATTTTTGAAAGAGTATTTTATCTAATCATTATCTCTAGGTGGTTATACTAATATTAAATTGAAAAGATCGTTAATCAATTGGCATATTAATCAGAAATAGGAATATATACTAGCCTTTAAAATTGTTTGGTTCTTAAACTGGGATTGAAAAACAAGTTATAAAAGTGTGACAACTGCTTAAAATCAAAAGAAAAGAAGTTCTTCTTATAAGTACTTTTCATCATCTTTATATTTATTTTAATATTTTTGTACAATCAAACAATACTTAAACAAATTCTAAAAACTCTCAAAACAATTCCGAAATTAAAGAACATATTTTGATACAGAAACTCCCAAACTAAATCGTAAGCAAAGTACTTAAGTTATTTATTGTACTTATGTATAAATATTATTAAGTTAGAAAAGACGAAATATTAAAGTGATTAACAATGACAACAATGAAAATTATTTTGCATATAAACCTAACAAAAAATTAAAATTTATTAAATTTTCTATACTCGCACACAAAGCAAAAGCAGCAACTAAGAAAAGTAAACACACAATTTTTTCTCTTCAGCACAATACAAAAAATACAAAATTAAATGAATGATCAATTAGAGGCAGCAAACATAAACTTGATTGGGTTAACAAGGTTTTCTACACTCTCAATTAGACTTTGTATCCATCAGATACATTTTTTGTTTGGATGCTGCTTCACAAAGCGAAGCTTAATGGATATGCTTTCTCTCTCTCTCTCTCAGTGTCTATCTCTTTCATTCTTACTGTATATACATTGTAGTTCACGCCAAGTTTTAAATCATTTCGACGCCACGCAACGCACGCCACATGCGGCCCAATTCCCTCCCTCTTTGTACCCTCTCTCTGTCTTCTAGCAATCGGTTTATTGTGCCCCATAGCCAATCATTGCATAGGCATCTCAAGATCGCATGCCATTTGAGTGTGAACAGCGGGTGCTCCGTCTTCATCTTCTCCTTCTTTCCATATCTTTGGCATTGTCTTTTCTGTTTCTTTTTTCCTCCTTCTCTCTGGTTATGTCAAAACATGCCAGAAATGGGTGGGGAATCGAACCGAAACCGAACTGAAACTGAACCACATGCTGACAATGCTCTGGGACTCATAAATTGCCGCTATCTTTGCCATTGCATCTGTATCTATATATATATATCTGCAAAGAATATATATATATGTATATGCTGCTAATTGAATTGAATTGAACTTTTTGCCTCACAGTTCGATGAGTGTGTGATTTATGCCAATGGCAATATTGAAGCTTAAGATGAAATTAAAGGAGATGACGAAGGAGATGTGTGACACCTCCTCCTTCAATGCCGGGGCAAGTGCACACAAAGTTTCACAGTTCCACGCCTCGTTCTCAACCAATTAAACCAGTTTCCTGTTTGCTTCACAAGAATCGCAGTTTATTTTTTTCTTCCTTTTTTTTTAACTTTTTATTTTGCCTTTCATTTGATTGCAGCCTGATGAAATAACAAGACTTTTAGGAGGGGAACCAGCTGCGCGCACATCAGTGACGCCCTCATAATCAAAGAGCAGACACAGTCGACAAATTCCCTCCGGTTCCCAGTCCAAAACGCGTCTGCGCAGACGCAGCCCATCATCAACAGAGAGAAGACGGACCAGCACTTAAAACTGAACGAAAAGCAAAAAATAATTTAACACAAAACGTGCGAATGTTTACTCTGAAGAGTAAACCAGTGTGATTCAGTGGTCCAAAATATAATTGGCAAGCCAATAAACATTCAACAGAAAACAAAAGCTGCAGGTCTTAGATATGCCAAAACGAAAAGTTCCTTATTAATACAAGAAAGGAATTTTACTTACTACAATAAGGATAATGGGTAAACTACTTTTACTTAAAGAAATTCACTGAAAAATTCCCATGATTAAGTTAAGATAAGCTGATATACCCTTTAGTAAAGTTTACTTAAAATTTCTTCATTTGCAAATATAAAACTTCATCTGATAGTAATACTCGTTTATGACTTACAATTTCTAATATAGTTTACAGAGCAGTTTATTTAAGCAATATTTAAAAAAGTCGATATTTTAAAATGTTAACAAGAAGCTCTGAATAATTACCAATAAGTAAATTTTCAATTATTGACAAAGTAAAACTTATGTCGAAAAGCCGAAAAGAGCTAGAGAGCTTAGTAAAAATGACTAAACTAAAGTACTAATTTATTTCAAGCTTTTGTTTGCCTTTCAATAATATTTCTAAAAACTTGTTCCACTTTGTAATTCTCAAGTAGTTCAATTATTATAAAATTCAATTATTATTAATAATTTAGGCACAGTTAGATATGCGATTATTTGGCGCCAAAAGAAGACTTTAAAGTTTAAACGGTGATAATGAACCTCAAAAGGTAACCAAAACCACAAACTATGTATTATGTATTTCGTATTGGCCAATTTTGACTATTTTTGAATGTAAATTAAAACCAATTGACCACTATATAGAATATATATAAATATATTGTTAAAGTTTTAACTAAACAAAATACTCTTTATTGTTTAGATAAAGGGCATTATGAAAAAAACAATTGCCTCAGTATTGCGACATTTACGACATGCTATAGAGATATCATCAAATTTATGCCCTCAGTTCAGTTATTTTACTCTTATAAAAGGGCATATAACTTTGGCTAAAATTAGTAAAAGGTCCAAAAGAAGTCCTTAATGATTATACAAAGTAAAAAATCGTTTTATTATTATATATTCTATACATTAAACACTTTGTGCCATATTATAAAATTCCTTTTTGAACCCAACTTTTATACCACAAATAAGATATAACAAAGAGTACTTAAACTTCATAATAGCCTAAGCCCTTACTGAATGCAGCATCCCTTTTTTGTTTATTTTGCCAGATTCGTGACTTCTCAAGCGATCTTCATTGTCTTTTGTCTTTTGCTTTAAGTGCTCCACTTTAGGTCTTGCCATAAATTGCAGAAAACCTTTTATTTTTATTTTTTTGTGAAAATATTTCAATGAAATCGGCAGACAGTTTCTTTACATCGCGTGTGAAATGATGATAATGATGATGATGAGATGAGTCAGATGACGAAGGTGGCCATAGTTTGACTTCTTTTGGGTCATTCACCTCCCCCGAAAATGCAGTCACAAGTTCCACCATCAATTGGTTGTCCTCCTGTGATATAAATTTTCACAAGCAAGCTGAGTAACAAATCATTAAAAATGCATTTTCAATTTCGTCGCAAGTACCAACATGGGGGAATTCGAGAAAAGATACAACAAAGTACAGAAAGAAAACAGTGAAGTTAAAAAAAAGACATGCACGAAACAAAGAAAGAGTGTGGCAAAACGAGACTCGTTTCAGTTGCAATTTTCGTTTGTCGTCGTCATCGCTGTCGCTTGACATTTTGTCTTTTGTTGCGAAAATACAAAAAAAAAAAATGTTGCAACCACTTTCCACCATTTCACTGCAAAACTGTCAACTCTCTCGCTGACTCTAAAGTCGCCGGGTCCATGATGCTCCACTGTCAACTGTCAAGCAGGAGAATAAGTATGAGAACAACTAGCCAACTAGTTTAGGTGGGTGTAGATCTAGCTAGGATTAGGAAGTTACTGCTCAGGCATGATATATTTGCTTTTTGTTACGGTGAAACCGGCTTTTCTGTTTTAGATTCTCAACTGCAAATTAAATTTAAAACCAATAAAAGAAAAAACCATTAAAGATTTGCAATTTCCACTTGTTAGAAATTTGAATAAGTTTCTATGATATGCAATAAAGTAAACGAGGTGCTAGAGGAAACGGATGAAACCTAAATGGGCAATAGATTCTTTACAACGATAACAAATAATAAAGAAAGATCATTATGAGTTTAATCAGATTGTTGTCTAAGTTTTCTATATGAGCTTCAGACTAGTTGAATAACAATTTTGGTACTTAAAGTAATGCAATTCTTTTTATCAGATTTAAAAGTAGCTGATATATGTAATTTTAATGCAAAATACTTAAAAAGCTAAGAAACAAGATTGGTTTTAGTCGTATGACAGTGCAGCATTCTTTTTAAATGCAAATAGTTTTAGTTCACTCATTAAGTTTTTGAAGAGTGAGAAATATAAACATATTTTCAAAAGGAAAAAATTTTTGTAAAATAAAAAAAAATTTACTTAAGAACTACAAAATGTTATAAATATAAATCCAAATTAATTGATTTCAAATATTTCCCTAATTGTCAATGTTAAGTCTAAAAATAAGAAACCAAATAATGCTGCCTGCTTCTTGTTGGTAATCTTATCAAATGGGTAGAGATTAGAAAAAAAAATGTATTGTATGACAGTCCTTTTTTTTTCATCTTTAAACTTTAAATTTTATTTCTTTGTGTTGTAAAAATAACAATATTTGAGACAAAAGACAACCCCAATTCAAGTTCATTGACTTTTATGTGAGTTGGGAGAGTTTAACCAAATACAGGCACTGACATTTTGGCATACTTGATTAATTGTTGCAAACATATCCCAATAGATATATATACATACTTGACTTTTATATGTGTAGAATGAAATTGAATATGCCAAAATATTGTCAGGACACTCAAGACTGTCACACACACACGCATATAAACACACAAGAAATTGGCAAGAATAGTTACACAAAATGTTATATAAAATTGATGCTCTTGTTCTCTCTCTCTCTCTCTCTCTGTCTTTATCTTTCCTCCTCATGTCTGGCCTCTTGTTGAGTATAATGAAGTGTTGCTGCTGGTGGTGGTGGTGCAGCTGCAGCAGATATAGAATACAGATACATTTGACAGAAATGAAAACTTCAAAACAAATAAGCAAAATGCCAAAGACACAGGACACTAGAATATCTAATGGCTCCCAGTGTGTGCTTGAGCAAATTCTCTAGGATATTTAAATGTGACAACATGTCGTTTGTTGTCCATTGGACACAAAAGTATCTACAGCTGTCATATCAAGTGGACACCATCCATGAACCATATCACTTTAGTCTCCTCTTACCCATCACTACAGTGCTCATTCTCTTTGCGGCTTTGTGTGTTTTACTGCGGTCAGTTCGAATCTTCGTAAGAGGATTTCAAAATTTTAAATTAAGTGGACATGCCGCTTTGAGCTTGCGGTTACCTTACATAATTGTAGATTACTTTACTTCACATTCCAAAGCCGTTTTATGCATGATTTGTTCTCTAAATGGACCTGCTAATTGAAGGTTTCACATTGGTCAAAGTTTTAAAAAAAGAAAAGGGAACAGAAAATCTACTCTGCTTCATTCGGTTTTTACCCTCACTGAGTAAAAGTCAACTTTTTTTGCTTAGCCCTGTCCTGTTATGTGCTGTGGTGTACCTGCCCGTACACATAAATTTCCCAATTCCTCCGCATTCTCTGTTGGAGTACACACGTTGCACATTACAACTTTGAATGCCAACTCGCAAATGAACTATAAATAAATAATTTCACTTGTTGGGAGCAGCAAACAAAAAAATAAAAAAAATAAAAGAAAGAAAACTAAAAACGATGAACAAATGTGGAGACAATGTGAACAAGAGGTCATTGTAAGGAGATGGCGAACAAGAGAGTGGTTTTAAGAGTTCTTAAATATATATTCTCTATGATGATGCAATGAGGATTTATAATTGTAATGTTAATAATAGATATGTCTGTTACGTATAGTTAAAAAAATATGTTAACTTAATATATATATAAGTACTACTGAAAGCTAAGTAAAATGCCAAATTTAAGACCATTGATAAGCACTTTTCGTACAAGGCCTCCGCGCAGTGGAAAACTATCCCTCAACTTTTCAGTCAATCAATTTTATTATTGAACAGTACATAACAAAATTATATGTAATAAAAAATATATAAAAAGCTTTCTTGGGTCTTTTAAAAAGAGTAAATAAGAAATGGTTAAGCGGATTATGCCAAAATGAAGAAGATTATTTGATCTAATGGCTTTTTGACTATCTTTAAACTACATCAAAACGTTGTTAATCATTTATTTGACTTTATGGAAATTTATTTTGAAATCATCGATAGATCCTTTTCTCTATTTCTACTTTATTCTTAGAGTTTACGTAGAATAAGGAATAAAGAAAACAGTATCTCTTAGCATAAACACAAAAATTCGAACCAAAAATTGTTAATATCGACAACTGTTGAGTTCACCCATTTGATGTTGGCATTTTCTCCACATACTACCCCATACACAAATTACTCGAATTGTATTCTTATATTTTGGGCTGTCAGAAAAAAGAGAAATAAAGAAAAAAAAACACACACACACAGAAAGGAGAACAACTATCGAAGCGAAGTGAAATGCTTGCCGACAACAAATCGCCCGAAACAAAAGAAAAACAAAAGTACTTTATAACATGTCTGCAGCAGCAGAGACAAAGATACATATTCGGACTTGGACATGGGGCCATGGTATATGGATACGGATATATGGATACAGATATGGTGGATACAAGAGTTGGAGTCCGTGTTGGAGTCGCAGCAACAGCTCCTGGGCCATACAAGTTCATTAAATAAATTATTCATACGCAACGTGTGCCAAACGAAAATGGCGTCGAGCAACGCGACCAAAGTATGCGAAAAAGAGGCAGACAGACGGAGAGCAATGCGAACGGAGGATGTGAGAGGGTGTAAGGAAAATTCATTGGCAGTTTTGTGTTTTATTTGCCAATGTCTGTGGAATGAAAACGCATACGGTTTAAATATTTATAAGCAAATGTCTGTGTTTGTGCTCGTGTTTGGATCTGTATATGTATGTGTGTATATATGTATTTGTGTGTGTGTGTGTGTGCCAAATTTTTCATTCTCAACTTGACATTTGGTGAAGTGAACGCAGCAACAGGAGTAGCAGCAGCTTTCACTCATTAGACTTACCAACTCACTCCTTCCCATTTCCCTTTTTCACTCATTTACAATGCAAAAAGTCAAAGCCGCTAGAAAGTAGGCAACACTTTTTTCGGGTGGTTGTGGGCTGTGAAGCAATTTCAATTCCACAACTTGTTAAATCAAAACTAATTTAATTTTCAAATGTTCTGCTGAATGACAACCGACATAGAAAGAGAGTTGAGTTGGAGATGGATAGATAAAGTACTGACTTGATTTGAATTTTAAGCTGTTAAATGGATTTTTGTTGTTTTTTTTTCACTATTTTTATACTGTTACTACTACTTACATAGTTTTCGTTACCTGGATCTAGACTGGTTAACCAATCCATAGTGAAATATGCAAATGTCAAAATGTAAATGCCAGCAAAACCCAACCCGGACAAGTGCATGAATATGTCAATGCATTCTAAAAAAAAATAACCGCCAAAAGGGCAAAAAGGGAGAAAGGGAAGGGGCATGAAGCTTTACTACCCAAACTTGGACCTGCATTTTTGACAGTTGCAACTCAATTTCTGGTTTCAACTGTGTTGGCATATTGAAGTTTTGTCTGACATTTTTGTTGCTTTGCGGTTGCCCGAACTATACCAATCTGCACCCCTCCATATCGTCGACATTTCTCTTTCTCTTTCCCTTTTTTTTACTTTTTTCTGTGTCAGTTATTGCATGAGATTGCATTTCGGTAAAATAGAAATAGAAAAAGAATTCCTACATGCGGTGAATGGAACTTGAGTTTATAATATTTGACTAATTTGAATTTTTCTGACCTGGCAAGGTTCAGGTGAAATTGTTTCCAGTTAACAGACATTTTGAGATATGCAACAACAGATTGAATGAAATATCTGTATGCAGAGTTGTGAGATATATGACAAGTAAATTGAATTCAGATATCAAAATGTCGAGCATTATGATGTTTCTGTTAAGGTTTAGAGAGAAAATCTTTAGTATTTTTTATACATGAAGAAATAGTTGGTACCCATAAGCAGTTAAAACTACTTGCTTAAGAATCGTCTGGATTTGAGCCAATATTACTGCAACTGTTTATATATTAACAACGGTTCCCAAAAGTCTTTAAATGTTTATTTTTTACTCATCTTTTAAGTTTAAGTTTTTTTTTTACTCCATTTGCTAATGACCCATAGCAATTTTCCGATGATTGATTACATTTGTTTAAGGTTTTGGCTTACAAACGATGATCTTTTATCATTTATTTCATTGCCCTAGTTGACCTCATGGCGGTCCAATGACACTATTATGTTTACCCTCGGTTACTGCAGTTCGTTGTAGGAAAGTTTACTCTTTATTATCAATTCCCACGCAGTTCCATCACTTCAGACAACAGCAACAGAAAGAAGATGTCAACAAACTGTGCAATTTTTTATAATTTGCCAGTGCAAAAGACGAAAAATGAAAATATTCTTCTCACAGCAAACAAATTCATTAAAAAGCAGAGTCAGTAGTAGTCACCCACAAAACAGTGAAAGCAACAAACATATGAAGAATAACGATGGCAAACTCAGCAATTGACATTGACAAAGAGGCTGAGAATCCAAACCAGGGGAGACACACTGTCTGAGATGCTGCCAGACAGACAGACTGACAGACAGAAAGGCAGACCGACAGTTGGACAAAAGAGACTGTCGAGACAAGACGGCAATGTTTTCTAATAAATCTGTGGGCATTTTTTTTCTTTGTTTTGTTTTCCTTTCTGTTTTTTATGTTTGGTTTGCTGTAACTCAAACAAAACGCGAGAATTTAATTAAAACTAAGCTCTTCATTTGCCCATTCTAATGGGTCAGCATGGCCCAAGGTTGGCAGAAACAGCTGCTTTTCTTTCGAAATTGTGGAGAATTTATAATGAGTCTCCCAAGAAGACTCCCCAAAAAAAAAAAAAAAAATATGGGTCCATATGCTAATGATTATTGTCATCATCTTTTACTCTTACTTGTTCATTATATTTAAATATGCTTTGGCTGCTGCAAAATTAACGTCAAATAATATGTTTTCATTATGTTTTTGGTCCCTTTGTCTTTTATGGGTCTGCTTTGGTGAAATTAATTTCACTTCATTTTGTTATTAATGCGCTAAAAATTATGCTATACCGTTTTCATTTTCTCTGTTTCTGGGAAAACCAAAATGAGGAAAAATTCCCCAAAAATTATGCATGAAGAAAATGTCGATTTCCTTTCGTCTGGCTTTTCTTTTTCGAAAAGTTTTGTAATTAATATAAATAATAGACAAGGGAACTCAAGTAAAAACTTGAAAATCACTTTTTAACAATCTTTTTGAAACCACAAGATTAATCATAGCCTACTTTTTGGATGTAGATTTTTTTTTGACACTGACTTCTTTAAGTTAATGGAGTATTAACACTTTACAAATTTTACTTGGAGTTTACTTTTCTGAGTCAATTGTGTCATACAATACAGTAGAAACCTTTGTCTCTTTATTAAGCTTACACAGAAAATTAATAATTCCTCCCTCACCTATGTTATGACAATTTTTTCATTCCTAGAATATTTCAATTGAGCTGTAAAGTAAAAATTTCTCAATATCCAACAAAAGTTCCCATAAAACTATGGCAACCATAATACAAACAGAAGGGACAAACAAACCGCACCACAGGGTTTCACTTAGGTATGACCCAACGGTTGTCCAATGTCAGCAACAATGTGCACTCAATCTCCTTCCAAAACTCGTCCTCTCTCTCTCTCTCTCTCTCTCTCTCTCTCTTTTTGCAGTTGCGTTGAACAAATTCTATTTAAATAAATAATTTTTCCATTAACCGCAAACATGGATTTTAGCGCAATTGCATAAATGGAATGTAATAAATGAAGTGCAGCCAGGTTACCCTACCTCTCTCTCTCTCTTACTCTTTGTTGTTGCGGTTGATGGCGTGTCGACGCGGTTCAGGCTCAGGTTTAGTTTTGTCGCTGTACCAGTTTGGTTTGGTTCGGTTTAGTTCCTTCCCATGCCCAAACCAATTTGGTTTCATGTTTTTCTTGTTTTTTTTAGAAATTAGTTTGTAATTTGTTTAGTTTACAATATATATAGAGGAAAAATTGCCGACACACACAATGCATTTACATATTATACATTATGTTTTGCGGTTTTTCTATTGTTGTTGATTCTCTTTTCAGTTCGCTTTTTTTTGAGCCATGGCCAAATGGCGACCGTTAAATTGTTAATGCCGACTTTTAGGCGTCGCAATCTATCTATCTCTCTCTCCTCCTCTCGAACATATGAAACGATTATGGTTTAGACTCTTGTCTGTGAGCCTTTAGTTTCGGCTAGTTAATTAATTAGCTAGATGCTTTTGTGTGGGACGCATGGGAAGAAGTGGAGTTGCTTTTGGTTTTTGGAATGGTATTTTGTTTAGGGTAAAACTATTATGATATCGATGGTAATCCAGATAGTATTGTTGGTTGAAATGGTAAATGGTATTTTAATTATTTTCGATACTTCGAAAACTATATTGATTTCTTTAGTAGCATATTTAGTTATGATCTCAGAAAGTTGCTGGCATTACAAAGATATTGTTTTTGAAAATCGAATAATGACGCAAAGCAATCATAGTAACAGTAACAGCTTTATCTAAAAGTTAGTTAGGTTAATAAGCCTAATATAAACGGAAGCACTAATCTGAAGCACTTACTGTTCAAGGTATAAACTAATGTGGTGGGGTTAAACTGCCCAAACTGATAAGTTAACTCTATACAACGAGAAGACGACAAGGATGCCAGACGACGTAAAGACGAGCTGAAGTTAATTCTATCTCGGAGGGTGTCAGCAGAAAGAAGACGATCAAAAAGACGAAAAGAAGTGCCAACCTGGGGAATTAAGACGTGTCAGTATCTTTTGTAACTCAATTTGTTTTTCTTAACTTCTATTTAAACGTGAAATGTAAATTCAACATAAGTGTTTCAACCTCAATATTGTAGTAATAAGTAGCATGTATGTAAGTGTATTAGTAAGAGGGTGAGTTCGACTGTGAGAGCAAAGTCGAACACACTCTCTCGCTCTGATGAGAGCGAGAACATGATCTAGAATAAAGAGAACCAAGTTCAGTTTTAATGTCATCGAAGTCGATTACGGACGTGTTTTGGTTTTTGTTCCCCCAGACTACAATATATATAATTGAAACAAAACTATAACCACATACTATAAATATATAAAATATAAATCCCACACTAATAACGGATTTCAGAACAAATATTTAACATTTAATATTTCTATCTTTAGCCCATCCTTGAAAATTTTACAATATTTTCTGCCTTAATTAATCATCTCATTCAAAATTATTTTCCAAATTTAGAGAACACCAAAATTGTCTGCTCATCAGAAAAAGATGCCAAAATACATATGAGGAGATTATTTTGTTTATATAAAAACTCACTCAATATTGTTGTTTTTTCTTCATCTCCTTCTTTCAATTCTTTCTATTTATCTTTGCTGTTTATCCAAACAATTTCCATTCGACAACTTCCTAGTTCTCTTCAGTGTCGAAGGAGGCCAAAAACAGATTTGGTTTGACAATTCATTTGAAACTGACCCCACGCGGGCATAAACACATGCATTGCGGACATCTCATAAACAAAAATTTGATTTCGATTGAAAAATTATACAAAAATATAATGGAAAAGGGCAGAAGAAAAAATTTGGAATACTCTATACCCTGTAATAAGTGTAAGCATTTCCTTAGGAATTAATGAACAATATATTCAATATATATATATATATATAACAACAATAGTTTTCAGTATTCTTTCAATTGGATTGGATATTTTTAAAATATTAAACTATTTTTTCAAACTACGTTTAAAATTAACTAACTAAATGTTGTAAATTTTCTTTACTAGTTTGTATTTTTTACTGATCTCCGATATTCTAGTTAAGATCTGCGTCCTTATTTCCTCTCTTTCCATATAAAAGTCGAACAAATCGACTCAGCATTTTGAGCTAGTAAAGTGGCTATAAATACATTATAGATCCTTTTGTATATACTTATTTTAAATATACCCTTCAATCCTCTATATACTGGGTATAAGAGCAACAAAATTTAGCTCCTTCCCTTGAAATATAAACAAAATTAGCTAAAAGGCCAGTACTAGCCAATGAGGCAGCGAGACCACTTGAAGACATCGACACGTCGTTGTTGTCGTTGCCGTTGTCATTGCCATTCCAACATCCTGTGCCTAGCATACGTTTTACTTGTAAATACATTTAGTTGTTGTTGTTGCTGTTGTTATTTTCTGTTTCTTATTATTATAGAAACGTGCAATGACAATTTGTATAAGAAATTTATGGCACATTGTGCAATAGAAGCAATTGAAAGCTTTAAGAAATATTTCAATAATTTTATTCGATTTTTACAACATCACGTTCGACTAGTAAACGTTTTTTTTGTTTCTGCTTGTTTTTTTAAACCATTTTGTTGTTGTTGTTGAGCAAAGTTTTCGTTTAAATGTTTATTTTTATGAATTTCTAATTAGACATTTCCAACACACATTTCTGACACCTCGGCAAAAAAGGGTTAATACGACGCACTTAACCACCAAAGACATCAAAAGTCGTAAAGAACGGTGCGCCATTTTACGACATTTTTATTTAATTGCAAAAAAAAGCATTAATGTAATCGAGAGACTGGAAGTAATCATGGTTTTACCTGCTCGAATGGTTGGCTCTGCTCGGTTTGCTTCTCAACTGTTTTTTTTTTACGACAATGGTCGACTGCAATGAGGTGTTGGCCAAGTCGTTACATTACACAATTTGTAATTGGTTAAAATATTTAAATTTATTTTTAAGAATGAAATTTCCTGCAGACAAAGAAGAGAAATAAATGGATGGGGAAATTTAAAAAATATATATTTTTGTAGAATTATTTTGGTTGACTTTAATCAACAATTTAATTTTTTAGTAGAAAGACAAAGATAAATATTAAAATCAAAGGAGATTGCTATTATTATATGAAAATCGTTTTCTATGATTCAGGGATTTATAGAAAAAAGTTAAAAGAAAGATCCAGTAAAACAAAGTCATCTAATCCTTTAGGTAATTTTTCAAGATTATTGTTTTTAATACCAACATTAAAAATTCTTTGGATAGAATAAGGAAGTTAGTATTTATGGATAAGTAAAAAAGGAAGTACAAGTAAGTAACTAAGAATAAGTTTATCAAAGATCAAATTTTTTAATTGCATACCAAGTTTATTGAGATGAATGGAGTCAGTAATGTTGATTGTCCTAAACTAATTCATTTTGATGATAGATATTCAGTCGGGAAAGTTTGATTTACTTCAAAATTTAGAGCATAAAATTGTGAAAATCTCATACGAATATATAATTAATTTCGAACCGATACTTTTTAAAAAATTACATCAGAGAAAAGTCTGAAGTACTTTAAATTTATCTAAGCTTTCGCTTTCACTTATACTAGAAATTCACTTAACATTACGATTACTTTTGGTATTCACTTTGAATTACAATTACTTTTATATTCACTTTATATTATTCTTACTTATAATATTCACTTTAAATTACGATTGCTTTTATGTATTCACTTAACTGAAATCTAATATGGGTCTTATTTGGTTTATTTTAGCAACTTTTATTTCTGCAAATACTGATTTTCTTAACCCCTGCCTTTAAGGCCTTAAATTATCTATAATTTTCAAAGAAAAATTTCGGAATTGTATTTCTCTCATTCATTTATCAAATTTGTAAAACTAATTTTCAAACATATTTTCCCATACACAAAGAACGTTCTCAATGGATTAGTTAGAGTGGTGGCAAAGTTGTTAATGGTGGCAACCCTGTTTCCCTATGTCTTGCCATTTTGTATTTTGCTGTTCATCATGATGCTGCTCATGCATTTGAAGTTTTGACAGTTGACTGTCATTACTGTGCTCAATCTCCCTGCCCCCTGCCAGCAGCAGCAGTAGCAAAGCATCTCCCACGGCTTCATCTATCCTATTCTAGGCAAATTTTGCAGTGCGTTTGCGTTTTACGTTAACATTTCGCTGCCTTGCATACTAAACAATTCAACCAAAAATGCCTAAATGTTATTGTTGCTCTCTTTTTCTGCTTTCCATCGCATTGCATTGCATTTGCACAGAAACCACAAAATGGACAAAATGTGTTCAATTTCAGGCCTGTGATTTTTCAATAGAAAACAGTCGGAAAGACAAGAGGGAGAGAGAGGTTGAAGGTTGGCAAGTCCAGTTTGGGAGTTGAAACGGAGGACCAGCTGCTTTGGCGAATTAACATTGATGGCATGCCTGTGGATGGGTTTAAGTTTGGGGATGGTGTTGCCTTCATTTTGTTTGTTGTTGTTCTTGTTGTTGTTGGCCGTGGAATCCACAGAGATAGACAGACCAATGCCAGGTACCGGGGCCACGTTCATTAGCACGCACGTCGGCGCCATTTTGCAAACGCATTTCCGCTGCACCTAACCCGTACGTGCAATCGTGCAACGGCGGCTTTAACAGTAAATTCTGCTCCTCATGTTAGTGAATGCGCACATCCAGAGGTGAGAGCGTGACGGCATCAAATTGTTGGATCGTTAAAAATAGAGTCACTGGAGCAATTGTCAATTTTTCTAGCTTATTTTTTTTTTTGAAACACCTCACCTAATATTGGTGTGCGCCTTTTGTGACAATTCAATTTGCATTCAAATGTCATTTAAACTTTTCTTTTATTTACTCTTTATTTTATGATTGTTAAAGTTTAGTCATGCAACATGACTTTGCCGGAACTTTGTTTTCAAAAGTTGTTAGCAAGGCAACAGTCTATATTTTAGAGTATGCAATAAATCATATCATTTGGATTTGATGTTTTCTAAGGCAGTTTTCTTATTTAAGTTAAGCAATAAGATAAAGACAAACAATATTATAAACAAAAATAATTCTAAAATTAATGTATATAAAAAAATAAAATATACAAAATATTATTTAGCTTTTATAAATTCAGCTGGCAAAAAATATGATCAATTTTTTTCTAGTTTTTAATATTTTAAAAATAGTTAAAATTTTAAAGTGATGTTAAACTGATTTTAGTCCGGTAGAGAAGTGCATAGAAAATGCCTTACACTAAAATTCTTGTAATTAAATAAAAAAAAATTTGAAAAATTTTGAAAAGAATTTCTAAAATAAATTTGATTCAAAAAACAACAAATATTTGTTTCAATTAAGATTTTACAAAAGAAATGCTATTATTTTTTCTTTTCTTTTTTTCTCTTATTAAATTGTTATTTACTTTGCTTAACAATTTAACAATTAAACCATCAGCTTCAAAAACCATTTTGAAATATATTTTCCATAGGTTTTTAAATGGAATTATTTGATATCATGTCTTATCATATATCAAGTGACAATGCTATAGAATCGAAGCTTTTCAAAATTCATATCTTTATCATATATACGAATTGTGTATATATAAAATATTTAGTTTCACCCTCGAGTGCCCCAAACCTTGACTCTTGCTAAACAAAATTTTAAAACTTATTAAATTCCAAATTAGTTCTTTACAATATATTAGTAATTAGAGAAAAATCTATCTATAGTACTTCTTTCTATATGAATACCAGCAAAGAAAAACTTAATGAGACGTTTATTGTTATAGGACATCTCAAAGGTTTTAAAATTTATATTCGTTTTCTTAATAAAATATTTTAAAATTTATATTTATTAAAGTTTTAAATCAAATCAACTTTTTTATTGTCAGTAAGCTAAACTAATCTTCCAGGTTTATTTAAACAAAGGTTTTGGTTTTATTTAATATATTTAGACATTGTGGCATTCTTTTAAAACTTTTTAAAGTCTACTTTAAAATTGTCCACTTTAATACAATTGTTTAAAATATATAAAAAGTCTATCATAATATCATTCGTGATTAGAAATTTACCTTACTAATCAAATCGAATCGAGACCCCACCAAAAATTGAACCAGACGACAATTCTCTCTCTTTTGTATTCATTGCATTTTACTTTGACCTAATCAATGGGTTTATCCAGATTATCAATTTGTCTCTTTTATTTTGCCATAGCCACTTTTCACTCTCTCATCTCTAATGGGCAGGTACTCTATTTTACCCTTAAACCGTTAATACCAGGTAAATGTTATAGAATGTTTTTTTTTTTTTTATTTTTTTATTTCTTGTTTTCCCATATTGTTGTTGATTTGATGGTGTCATCATTTTGTTGTTGGTCTATACCAATTCAAAAGGCATTTTTAATTGGCGTATGTATGAACGTTAGCTCCAAAGAGCAGCAACAAACCCATGGGGGGGGGGGGGGGGTAGGATCGCCCCTTTCCCTTGTACTACCAAACATGCAACAGTTTTTCATAGCATGAAGCCAACAAGTCGGAACATCCAGTCGATAATTGGTAACGCGTCACGTGTAATGCTCTGAAAAGCCAAAAATGGAATTTCTAATTAAGTTTTACAGGGATTTAATATCGACCATCGAGCATCGACCATCGAGAATCGAGTATCGAAAAATTGCATGTCCAGGATGCAGGCGGCAAGCGGCAGGCTAGTTGCCTTCTGGTCGTTTCAGTTACAGTTGTGCCAAGTCTGGGTAGTTGAGTCTGTGCGAAATTTTGGTCAATTAACACATCAACGAGCTTTTTAGCTTACAAGAGAGAGAGAGAGAGAGAGAGAGAAGCCCCCTTACTCTGACCCCGCCTAAAACCATAAAAACAGAAAACAACAAAAACAAAAAATAGAAGGAAAAATTTTTGACTTACTTAACTTGCTGCAACAATTTTACAGTTTTGCAGTGTTTTTGATGCGCTTGAGGGATTAAGCAAAAGCAAGCAACATTGGATCAATGTCTGCCCAGAGCTGGATGAGTATCACAACTCACTGGATAGGAGGGAGGTAGGGGTATATAGAGGGATTGTATGAGTACGATTCCATGTCTCTGGCTGGCCATTGATGAGCAGAAAATTGCGTTTTAAAAATCACTGCCACTGGCAGATGAAGGGCAGAAAACTGTATTAACAACTCGTACATTCTGCTATATACATACAGATATATACACTGCGGGGAGTGTAGGGCAGGACACGGATACACGACGATGATTGGATACATTGGATATCTCTTCTCTACCGAAAGTAGTTGCCAATTAGATGTTTGTTAGTTTGAACTTTAAATTGATTGGATATCAGTGTTAAGTTGGCATATGAAGACAGCATATTGAAAGGTGTTGAGCGAGCAAAAGGGGAACACAAATCCAAAAAGCAAAAATGATTGCAACAATTTCTCAAGTGAATGGAGATTCAACAGTGTATAAATTGCTACATTTTTTTTTTGCAAACAATACAGATGATAGCAAGAGTATGCATCTCCTAGTGAAATTAGATAATAACCTGAAAGCTTCTACAAAAAAATATTCTTGTTTAAAGTTTTTTGTACATAACACATAAAGGAAAAGGAAATTCAGAATCAATCAATAATTTAAACTTATCTTATTATGCATATGAAATTTATGCATCTTTTTTGTGATAAACGAAAATATGAAACCTATTCTCTGATATCACAAATATAAAGTTTCCCTTTCGACTTCTGCATAACTTCTTTTGGAATTCGTTTTACTAAAAAGCGAATACTTCTGAACTTGGAATAAAATGTGTATTAAGAAAATAAATCTTCAGAATCTTGATATTAAGAGGTAGAGAATGCAAAATATAAAGAATCAAATCGTTGGATTCTCTCACTTCGATCTAAAAGTTTTAAGTATTCTGGTAATACTTTAATATAAGATTTCTAAAGCTAAACGCTAACGCATCCCCTCTAAATAATTAATAATAATACTGTTTATTTTAAAGTATTATAACTCATTTTATAAATTTATACAAATTAATATTAGATTTTCTACTTCAAATACCAAAAATAACTTCGCCACTAATCTACTAGACAATAGCGCTGACGCAAGAAGGCTAAACAGGATATATCCCTTTGGTCGTTCCTTCGGAAAGAGACTACATGAGTTTGTTTTCCACTAAATTTTAAAGGTTGTTACCTTAATAACACTCCGAGGCATAGATATAACATTTAACAATTGTCCCTAAAATATATATTACAAGTAACTCAAAACAAATTACTTAAAATGATACATAATTTGCCCTGGCATTTTTCCACAAGTGAACTACACCACAGAGCAAATGTTGAACAGGTGGCTGTGAGACTCGAACGTCTCCACAACAATTTTGATAATAGATGTTTGTATTCAACGTATCCTCATATAAAGTTCCTAGTATAATATCTAGTTCTAGTTGTAAGTTTTATCTCAAAGCATATCAAGGGGTTTTTAATCAAATTTTCTCCCCAACTTATCTTGTATTACATGTATTAGCGTTAAGCATTAATGTAAGCAAATTGTTATATATCTAAGTTGAAAATGCCAATGCAGCATGAACCCTTAACCGTAAAAATATTACTCTCACATAAATGTATACACCAAAAATCAGTGAATCAATGTAATAATAAATAATAATAATAAATATTAAAAAAGAAAGAAAGTGAAGAAAACCCATATATTTCTTTCTTCGAATACCAAAGATGAAATTTATTTATTCTAAGAATGCAGCTTTGAACTGCCTTAGTAGAATAACGAATACCCCTCGTTGGGACAGGCAGTCTAAATTATAGAATTAACTATAATCGCTTTTGATACTCTACATTTTCTCCAGATCTCTATTATTTCTACTTTACTCAGCTAATGCAGAATATTTGCCAACTATAAAAATATTAAATATATTTGGAAAGTAACTAAAAAATATATATTATTTTATTATTGTGTAAACTCTAAATTATTACACACTTCATCATTCCAATGACAATAAACGATTTTGATTTTAATAACTTTTTTCCATTTAAATTTTAATAACATTAATTTGAATCCCCTTTTCTGTTCTGTTTCTTCTACAAACATTTAAACACTCAGTCAACAGGGGTTAAGCACTTGCTTGTCTAAAACCTACTTTAGATCTGAACCTTTTTTATTTAGAGTGCTTGCAAAAGTTGACCTAAACCTAATCTAGAGGCAATATCTCTGTACATTTTGCTCTGTCTACTTTGTCCATTTGCAAACAATTGTTAAAATGACAGCCAAAGTAAACAAATTCACATACATATCTATATACAGAACCTCAACTGACTGAAGTTGAAGTTCTCTCTACACGCTAATCGTCTTTTGCGTTGATAAATTTATCGAATTCTTGTAGTGTAAATATTCATTCATGATAAGCAATGCCAGTTGTCAGCGACTGTTGTTGTTGTTGTTGCTGTTGTTGTTGTTGCTGTTGTTGTTGTTGCTGTTGTTGCTGTCTCTGGCAATTTGTATATTTATTTAGCCAGCCCAGCCAAGTTGATTGCATTTTTGTGTAAATTCTTCTTTGCCTATTGAATTTTAGTTTTGTTTTTTTGTTTGTTCAAATGAATGGTCGAGGGATTCAGGCAATGCGACTGCGCAACAGTTTTTTCAACTGAGTTATTGAATGAAGTTGCGCATTTGAGTTTGCATAAATGATAAATGATATAAATTGTAGAATTTGTCATTGATTTCCAAATGGATTTCCTGTAGCAAATGGTTAGCATGGAAAACTTGGACAGGGAAATAGTAGATGGGGAAAAAAGAACCTGTTACACTTTAACAACATTCTAAAGTCTTCTATTCCACTTTTTGGCTCGTAAATTGACTTTAACGCGTGCCATCTTCAAAGTTTGCTACCGCACACTCCTTCAACTTATAAGTTTGCCTTTTTCAACATCTTCTCCAGCCATTCCATTGACTACCTTCCGTTTATATCAAATCAATTGCCGTCTCTGTCAAGAGTAGCTGCTGCCTTAACCAATATTCAACTCACGTACATGCATATCAATTGTTGCTGCTGCCTGGGCAGCCTTCGAGGCAAATGTTGGTCCGACTTTGCTGCCTAACTGACTCACTGACTGACTGGCTGGCTGGCTAACTGACTGGATGAATGAATGAATAAGAGAATGAATGACGGGTTGCCTTGTCTTAACTTTAACATCGACAGCCGACTGCGTGTTCTCTGTCTATTCTTATATATATATAGTATATAAGCATTGTATATGATATTGTCTACTCAATATGCATAATTCCTCAACTGACTGTTATTTTGAATGTGAATTTCATGCTAAATACATTTCGGTTAACATTATAAACATTTCCAGTTATCATTTGCAAAAGTTTTGCCCAAAAACAAAGCTGACTTAAGATTTTCTCCAAGATGCTAATTAATTGAATTATTTGGCATTATTTAAATGGTCAAGAGATTTGGCATAATCTGTACTAAATAAAATTTATCTATACTTAGAGTAAAATCTTCCATAAGGGACGATTTCAGTAAATGGACATAAAAACTATAATGTATATTATTTGAATGAAATGTGATGCCTCTAGATGGTCATCTAACTATGTTAATTACTTCTACTAAAAATTAATGTAAATACATATACCAATATATTAACATGGGTAACTTCTAAAGAGTGGTCATTCGATTTAAAATCTTAGTTTTGATTTAAATTTTAGTTTTTTGAAAAATAGTTTCGGGTTACTTATTTAAAATTTGATTATTTTGTAATAATCACATTAAATCTGATAATTTGTTTGAATGAAAATCAATGTAGATTACATTTAGTGTTTGGTTTTAATCTAATTTATCATAGCTTATACAATTTGTTCACACTATTAACCATTTCTGCTGGAAAATTCAGCTTGTTTTCATAACAAGTTATTTATAAAAATAAAATAAATAGATCGAAAATAAAAGCAAAAATAATTAAGAAAAATAAAATAACTAATTTGAAAATTTAAAAAATAAAGTCCTAAGAATCGGTTTACCCCAAAAAAATGTCCATGCGTTAGTTAGGATAACTCAAGATTCTTTACATATAATAAATAAATAACCCAATCGTGTATTTTTAGTATATAGAACTTTTTAAAAAGTTCTATTTTTTTAAACAAAGTCGCAAATTTTGCTGAATCTTCTAATTTTTTGAATTCAAAAATAAATTTTAAACCAAAATTGGCTCCTAATGATACAAAATTCTCGGCTAATCTTTCCCCAAATTGTAATATCTAAAAATAAATAAATGTTTTTACTTTGATTATCCGATCTGTAAAGCTTTCTGAATATTTCAGTTTGTAGTACTATAATAGAAATGTTAAAGAATTCAACTTGGTTATTGTGTTCCGAAGGGCTCTTTGGTTTCTAAAAGGAATAAAGGATGCGAAGGGATAAAAATCTGTGTGTCGTAATAAGGAAATAGTTAAGTGTGTTCAAAACTATGTTAGATGTATTTTTGATAAGCCTAAAAAACTGTACAGTGTTTCATATCACAAATAATTAAAATAAAAGAAAGTAAGTAACAAAAATTAAGTTTTTGTTGATATCAAATATTGTAATTATGATTTTTACGCAGAAAATTGTGGAAAATTACCAATAAAATACAAAAAACCGTGTCGCCCAAAGCGATTTTAGAACTGCCTTTCATTAGTTAATGTCAAAAATATGCTCTATATCCGTAATGGCAAATTAAAGACAAATAAATAAATCCCCTAGGTAAAACTAATCTTTTCCTATATAATCCGTTTGGCTTTTATTTAGCTGACTACCTTTTTGTGTACTTTGTATTGATCAAATTCAATTGGTTGTGGCTCATTTAACCAGAAATTGTTTGGCTTTTCAGAAACTGTGTCACCAAGTCAAACATTTGAAAGTAAAAAACAAAAGAACTGTAACCCAAAACAAACAGAATTCAACTCAACAATGTATGACCAATCAATCAAAAACCAAGACCATAAACCTCAATCTGATAGCATCTACAACAAGTGGCCGGGTGCCATACCGCCCAAGACTCTATCGGAGAGTTAATATCGCAGAAAACCAACTGAAGTTGGCCATAAATCATGACGAGATCGCCGCCGCAGCAGCAGCAGCAGAATTCTCTCTGTCTTCTCCTCTTGAGACTCTTGATGCCACATAATGCCACATTATGACAAGTTTGTGGCGCGTTACGCACACTTTGGTAGTGGAGGGGGAGGCGGGTTAAAGGAATTCCTATCTTGTATCTTGTATCTGGCTGTCGCCTGTATGTGAATATCTTGATTAATGCGAGGCGGCAATTATTATTGGAAATTCATCAGGCATACAAACATGACTCTAGGCTACTGAACTACTAGGCACTATCACAGCACTCAATTGAAAATTTTAAACGCGCTGACAACCAAAATGATACAGTTGCTCGACACAAATAGATCAAATGTGGTTAGATTAGAAAAATAAAAGAGAGATTGCCCTTCTACTATGTGTGTGTGTGTTTAGAAAGAGAAGGTTTTTGTGTGTGTGTGTGTGTGTTTGTGCGTACGCCGCCCACCCCTAACCATAGAAAGTAAAAACCATCTAAAATCAACAGTTCACCAGTTCAGCAGTTCGTTTTTTGTTTTGTTTTGTTTCACAATGATATCAAAATGTTCCACTATGGAACAATTTGGTAAAGCTGAAACTCTTATACTGCCTAAGAGAAAACAAATGGTGTAAATCAAAGAGAAAGAGCATAAGCAACTCTTGGGGGACTTCTTTGAAATTATAGTAAATGTAATCAGAAGTTACAGGTAAATATATATACAAGTAACTACATAGTAAGATAACTTCAAAAATTGAAGAGAAGAGTAAATAAAATAATAACTCTTACTGAAATATGAATGTGTAAAGGATACTAGTCCTTATTTTTTTAAATTATTATTTTATATTTTTTTTTAAATGTTTAATTTAATTTTTTTTTAATATTTGAAAACCCTTTGAACAGAAAGTGATAAGTTTTTAAAATATTTTAAAAATTATTTTTTTTTTAATATATATTGTTTTATTATATATTTATATAAATGTCTTTTTGTCTTATTGTTTATTTAATCTATTACCAAAGCATTATTCTCAGTTCTTTCCAAAGAGATTACAGGATAAAAGCATATGGAATCCAATCAGAATTTTAAACTAAAGAGTATCTAAAGAGTCCCCCCCACACACTAACTCACAGATACTTTCCACAATCAACGAAACTCTCTTTGGTTAAACATCAACACATTCTCTTTTCTAACCCACACTCTGGCTCTACTCTTAGCATCCACAACACAATCCAGGCGCCGATTGTACTCATACTAACAGTGGTTCGGTTCGTTCGGTTTTTCTTTACATCGTTGGCCGTTGTTAGAGGAGACTCCTGTGGAAGTTTACAACATTCATTCAATTCAATCGCTCGTCAACCTTCGTGCGACGCGTTACAAGCGACACGCAGGCATTTCAACGATAAAGATACACACAACACAGTGTTTCCCCCGCTTTCCCACTGTTAGCTACCAACAACAGTCATAGTCACAGAACGTCAGCGTCGTCGTTTACGTCGCTACTGCAGCGGCAGAACACCCTCGGTTCTCGCGTTCGCGTTTTCTCCAACGGTGGTTGTGTGCATTCATTCAGATTCAGTCTCATCCCAACTCTCGTGGCAATAACATCATCATTGCTTGCTTTGCATTTACTACGACAATTCGATAAGCAAAAAAAAAAAAATTCGTACGTACGTTTTCGGTTTAACGCGAATCGCGCGCGCGTGTTATAACGGTTAACGCAAGAAAAAAAAAACCCAAAAGCAAGCAACAAAAAAGAAATGCCGTAAAATGCGGCACCTGTGCATTTGCCGCAAGGCGAATTGTGTGAAATAATGTGTGTGCTACCTAAAAATAAAAATAAATAAATAAACCAAGGCGGCTCACACTATGTAAAGAAAGTAAAAAGAGCGTGTTCAGTCCTGTAGAAAGTATCTCGCAAGAGTGCTAAACATATCAAAACAAAAGTTCAATATTGCATTTGTTTATTGGAAAACACAAAGAAAAAAAAGAAAAAAATTAAAACAGGTGTAAAACCAGATTATACAAATATTATATACAGTTACAACAATCGATCTAAAGGATATCACAGAAATAAGCAAAACATAAGAAAAACTTGAAAATTGTATGCAAAAAACAAAAAACAATATTTTCCAAGTTAAACGCTTAGGTAAGTTCCAAAATTGTGCAATAAATCGAAAAAAGTTTATTAGAAATGGTTGGAAAATTTGGGAATTAGTTGGAAAACCTTTTGAAAACAAACTCCAAAATATGTTGACATAGAAATCCGAGTAAAAACTCAAAGCAAAGTTCCAAAAAAATATTTCTTTGCAGCTTTTTTTTAACTCTAAAAGTTTATTTAAACTAATTAGTGCTTGTTAATTTATGTGAATTAATAATCAAAAACCTTAATTTATTTAAAGAAAACAAATCTCCTAATTAAAATCATTTGCAAAAACTCTAAAACTTGTTGTTCTCCGAAAATAATCAAAATATATAGAAAGAAAAAACAAACCTTTGGCTTGATGAGCTATTTTTGTTAGACAAACGGCGTTTTGTGAAACAAATAAACAAAAATTAAAAGCCTATACAATTGCATAAACAAAATAAAGAGTCATAAAAAATAATCATCAATTGACAACAAAAAACAATAAAAAAAATAAAAATGAGCAAAATCAATCGTATATCAAACGAGCCGACGATAAATCAAAACAGAAATTAGCAAAAAGTTTACTATACAGGAAATTTTAAAGGTTTTTGTTTTTCCATAATAATAGCTTATAAATTCTTAAAAACTTAAAATTAAACTCTGAAGAAATGACTTTTGTAATGTTAAACGAATGTGTTTGAAGATTTTTACAATATGTGATTTGATTTTACATTAGTAAAGCCATAAAACTGATAATTATAATGTTCAGCATACTGCTATATATACATATAGACGATTTTGTATATATTGCCGATTTTATCTGAATTAAATGATCAAATTTATACTGTTCAGTATACGTCTAAATACTTAGACAAACAATTATGTCTATGAGATTCCATTCCAAATCGCTCAATCTTTATAGAATTGCAATAAAAAATAAGTTAACATTTGTTGGTATAGATTTACAATTTTCAAGTGGATTTTTGCAAGTTTAATAAAAAAAAAATAATATTTAATATTTAGTAGATATTAAATGATTAATTTAAGTTTTAATACCAAAACAAAGGACATAGCCTAAACATTATTGGCTTTATTTCTGAAATTTATTTCTAATTTGTTACAAAATTTTAATGCTTAAAATTCAAAGTACAAAAAACGGGTTAACATAAATCACACCAATATAAAAGAAAGTAATTCATAAAAAGCAAAAAGTAAAACAATTTAAATGCAACATAAAGAATTTTTTCTTTATTTTTAACGGATATTTAACTTTGTTTAGTCTTATCTGAAAAATTTCTCGACACCTTTTTTCTTGAGTTAAAGGTTAAATTTTCTTCTTTTTTTTTTTTGGTGTTTATCAAGCATATCTAACCCATTTTTATTATCAAAACTGAAACAAAAAAAAAAAAATGTGTTCCTCGTTCTCCCCCCTTTTGCCTATATACTTTACCAAACAGATTCCTAGACAGTCGAAAAGAATTTCTTCTCCCCCCTAAACGCATTAATTAAACACAAATTAAGAAAAAGTCAAACTGTCAACATCTTGGGCTAATCAAAATAACCTGCTATATCTTATGCGATACGAAATGTTAGAACCAGAAGCATTAGGTCATAAAAAGAAAAATAAACACAAGAAAGAAATAAAAATGAATTTCTTTTTTGTTCTCCCCCTCTATTTAGTTTGTATTTTTTCTTTCTTTCATTGAGGAGAAAGATTTTTATCTAACAGATGCAGCTAGTTGGCCGCTTTTGATTGTATCTCTCTTCTGCACATTGCCAGTAATTTCATAATTTCCTTCTTGTTCATCAAGGTTATTAAGTGGAAATATGTTTGGCAATTAAACTTCTATCTATGCCACTAACCAAACCACATCTCTCCCCTCTTTATCTTCGAGTAGTTATTCATTTGTTTAGAATTGAGTGAAAATGATTGCAGGCGGCAGCAGCAGTAGCCAGAATAATCGCGTATGCATAATTAATTTTGTGTAAAAATCATAATTACAGCAATTAAAATTTTTATGTAAACAAGTTGGCAGCACCCCTCAGGCGCCATTGGGGCGTAATCATCATAAGAATATCTTTAAAAATAAAAAAAAAAAACTGAGCAACTTTTTTTTTACCCCTCTTCTCGTTTTCCTGTGTTAATGATGAAGAAAATCTTGTTTGAGCTTTTTTTTTTGCTTAATATGCATAAGTTTAATCTGGGGGGAAGTATCTTTCAATGGCACTAAGTAGATTCTTATTTGTGAGTGATTAAAATATTTTGTTGTATCGAAAAGTTCAACTAAAACAATTTCTTCTTTACAAATCAGTGAAAATACAATTGAATTAAGATATTTTTAGCCTAGTTTTATTTGTCTATTTAATTTAGTTAATTTAAAATTTCTCATTTCAAACATTTTCGTTACAAATTCCAACTGTCAAATTAATCGCCTTCTAAGCTTTCCACTTGGCTGACAACTTGAAATATTTCAAATACTTTAACACACAATTTTTTTTTTTTTGTTTGAGGGGTATTCTTATTTTTTCTTTATTTTTGGTGTGTACTAATTAAGCGACGCCACCACACAAAAAAGAAAATTGAAAGAAAATGAAGACTAAAAGAGAGAGAGAGAGAAGGCAGCCAAAAAAACATGAACCAAAAACTGTTGAAAACTTCAAGTTGCCTTTAAGCTTCTAAAGACATGTACAACAACAAATGTGGCAGCAACAACAGCGAGAACTAAGTAAGTAAGCTGGCGCCAAGTCATTACACGAAAAATTCTCAACAACATGCCAAGTAATAGACACACACACACATACACACACTCTCAAACACTTGGACACGTTGATATATAGATACATTTGGCTACTTTTTTATGAGGCCGCAACACTTGAAAATTTTTCACAAGTGCAACTAGAATGAAAAAGAAGACAAGAAAAAAAAACCTTAAAATTGAGGCTATAAAACAGAAGAGGAGCAGAAATAAAAAGAGAACAAAAAACCCAAAACAAAAAAATATGTATCTCTCTTCCTTGAGGAAATTGTAGCACCTGTGTGCATCTATCGTGTGTGTGTGTGTGTGTGAGTGTGTGTTAGTGTTGCTGTATCTTCTGCCGCGTATCTTTTGTGTGCCGCCAAAACAAATAAACTTGGGGGCAAGTTATGACAGTCGTCGACTCGATGCGACTCTTTGTGGTCGCTTGTTGTGGCGGCCATCCAACAGGAAACATTATTCTTAGTTAGATGCTAATTAATTAGAAGACAGGGCGAAGAGGCAATGACAGGCAGTCGGTTCGGTCCCTTTAGGCTATCTGCATATATAGATACAGTCTATGTATAACCAGGGGCCAAACACAGGCTAACTATGTGGGAAGATTCAATGTATGAAACCAGGGAAACTTTTGTGTTAAAATGAAAATGACATTTCTTTTTTCCGTCAAATGTCTTGATGGTTGTAAATTTTCTTGATTGCTTTTTATGCCACAGACACACACAAACAAGAAGAGGTGCAGAATATTAGAGAAAGGCAAAACTGAAAGCCAATTGCAAATGTTTCTACATTAACAACGAAATAAAATGAACATAATTAAAAAATAACGACTGTAATAAATAATGTTGAGGAAGCTGTTTAATATAGATTTTAACTACACTTTTCTTTTAATATTTAGCAAAAAAAACAACTTTTCCATCTTAAACAAAACTTGTAGCAGAAATTTCGTAAATATCAAACAAAAGAAAGGACTTTCAATACTTAAAAAATATTAGTTTCATACCTTTCCTATCATTATTTATTATATAAATAAAAGTGTAGAAAAAATTAGGAAAGATTATGATCTCTAAAGAATAATTTTTCTATCATTAAAAGTTTTTTCAAAACTTTTGGAAACGGATTCCATAAGTATTCCACAATTTTTGTGTATTTATTGAGAATTGAAAATTAATTGTAAACTGTATGAACTAGCTATTTGAGATAATATTGAATAGAATATAATTTTTTAAAATATTTTTTAATATATTTACAAATATATGAAGAAGTTCAATACCATTTCTCAAATACATAATATAGAAGATTGTTTTAACTTTTGTTAGAAAACTTAACCAAAACTAAATTTACTCTGTATCATTTAATTTTTATTGAACAGATATCAGAAGAAGTTTATATTTATAATTCATAATCTAAAGAAGATTGGTTATTTGAAAAAAAAATATGTATAGTCCATATATTACATCTACCTATAAAAAAAGGGTAAGAAATTGATGTTTTCAAGTTTTAAACTTTGGCAAGAGTTGAATACTTAAAAACATTTACAATAGTAAAAACTAATGAAAACTAACTTTGCTTTATAATGCCTCACATTTCCGGTGATTCAAAAAACCTAATTTAAGTCCTTGATATCCTCCCCTGTGAAAACATTCAGGGAGATCAAATCAAGGGTCATATTTCCTTAGTCTTTAATGTTTAAATAAATTTTTCCTCTTTGTAAATGCACTTTAGATTAATTTTCTAGATTTTCAGAATATTTTGACCGTTCCTTCTACCTTTTTCAAGTTGATTATTGCCATCTTTTGCCATCCTTTGGGTGTAACCCTTTCAATTTCAACAACATTTGCCACTTTAACCCTGTCCAATACAACACATCAGATGCTCTAATTACACAGAAAAACCTTAAAAAAACAAGTTTCTGGGCAACCCTCGAAAAATTCATTGTTTGGCCTAAATGGGGAATATTTTTGACACCTGGCATGTGGCCCGAGGATGGTTCAGGGGAGTGGAAATTGAAGGCACTTGGGAATACACATAACATAACATTTGCATGAGGAATTTTTTTTGTTGCTTGTGTCTAAATGAATCTTGTCTATTAAATGTGTTGACTGTGAAAAATTAGATTGCATGTATGACAAAACTTTTTCAAAATGATATCCCATAAATGATGAGGAGTGGACCTTGATTAATGAATCGAAACTTGGTGTGTGTGTGTGTGTGTTGCATACATGAGTTGCATTTGGCAACTTAGAACTTAATTACCAAACCAAATTTGTTGTCTCCCGCATTTGTATTTTGGGGCTCGGCCTGGCAGACTACGACCCTGAGCTAATGACGTTTTATTGTTTTGTGATGCGTAAAATGTTTTTGTTCACGTAAAATCCACGAGTCGGACGATGGCCAATTTCTAAGAGAGAGTCTTGCATGAATGCCTTTTACAAATCGACAGACAAAAGAGACGACTAGGAGGAGTAGGAGGAGAAGTAGAAGAAGAAGGCGTCTACGTAATGCATGCGGGAACTCTTCGTCATCGTCAGGCAACTTGATGATGAGCGGCGATTCATTTCCGTTTAATGTGGTTTCAAAAGATCGGGGCACTCTTCTACCATATATATGTATACATATATACATATATATATATTTAATATGTCTTGAGTCTTTGTATGATCGCAATTTTATTCAGTGAACTGTAACCGAAAGTTAATTAGCTCAACGAAATCGTCATCGGCATTATAATCGTACAAGTATATACACTCATCTAGGGGTTCTCCTTCTTAGTTTGGCATTTACATAAACAGCGGCAGTGTCATCAAGCATGATAAGGGTCGATCCAAATGATGGGTAAGGAAATGTCGCAGCACTTTTAATAATAAAAAAAAAACTAAACAAAAAGCAAATAAACAGAAAAAGGAAGTTCACTTCTCTGTGTGGTCTATCATGTGAAACAAAAAAAAAAAAAGGGTTTTGACTTCTCCTGCATATAAAAGTGTGAGAATATACAAAGTAGAACAAATACAAATTGCTGATTCGAGATTTATAAAGTGAAACAATTCTTAAAGAACTAATTTCAATTGGGAGCAGAATCTTAATTGAAAATTTCCTGTAATTTTTTAGAACTAAAGAGTTTTACGATGAAAGAAAACTAAAAAATACTGAAAAAATGTGATTTTATAAAGCACTTTAAAACATTTCCAAAATTTACTTACAAATTGTCATTTGTTTCAAAAATTTCCTCTAGCCAAACAAAAATTCTAGTTAAAATGTATTAATTTCGTTTCTGCTTCTCAACCATTGAAAATTGAATATTTATTTGCTGTCAACTACAAAGTTCTCATCTAACTTAAGTCAACTTACCGCTAAGCTATTCATTTAATGCCCATTACCTTATAAAAAAAAGCCACAAACATATATAGAAAGAGATGGATACATAGATCTAAACCTAATAAAAAGAAAACCTAAAACCTTTCCTGCCACACAGTGGCCCCAAACAAGCGTTAAATTTTATGACCACAAAACCCGCAAACCGATTGAAACTGAAAAAAGAAAAAACAACGAAAAACCAACAACTTTTGTGTTTTAACATGCCGCCCTGTTCCGGGAGCCATTAAAGACCCGCTGCCTTAACCATATGTGCATATGTCGGTAAATATATATACATATATATGTTAACTCCCAACTATGTCACAATTGTCTAAAAAGACTAAACATGATTTCTATAATCAAGAAAAAAAAATAGAGAGAAACAATAAAAATTGTTGGGCTAACTGTGAGACACACGTGTGCAACAAAAGATAGAAAAAACAACAATTGACCAAAATGATATAACTATAAAAAGGTTAAGACTTGCAATGATGATTAGAGGCAATTTAACTAATTGCAATCATTTGTTAAATGTTGGTGGGGTTTGTCATAAACCATAATGAGCAAACAACATATGGATTGAAGCGACGCATGCAGCAGTTGGAGTAAAAGTTGTCTTTCGATTCACCTGGTCTGGTGGTCTGTTGTTGTTTCTATCATTTACCATGCGAGTGTTAAAACTTAATCAACCATGGCTAATTTGTCTGGACCAAAAAGCAGAAAACAGAGAAAGAAAAAATATAATGAAAAATGATGAACTCAAAGTCCGCTGAGGCGCAACTGCAATTGCACATTGTGAACCCTTTTACCCACCAAATATAAAAACCGACAGAAAAAAACAGAAGGGAAAATCGATAGAGCTTGAGTCTGAGAGACCCTCAACCCACATGTCCTGGCTACGCTCTGTTGATCGGCCTAACGACTGTCTGCCCACCCCTACTACTACACCCCTCTTTCTCTTCTATACACTTATACTACCTACAAAAAATCCATCTTTATGTCTGTATGTGTGTGTGCTGGTATTTTTGTCTCGTCATTCCCATCCTGTCAATCAGCTCTTTGTTGTTCCAGCAGCCACTTACTACCGCCTCATTGTCAATGTCGTCGTCGACGACTCAAACTCAAACTCTCCTCATGTCATCTCTTGCTCCATCTCCACCTCTATCAAAAAAAAAAAAAAGCAGCATTTTTTTTGTTGAAAACATTTTTACATATTTCGCTTTTATAATTCATAAAAATTCCTATAGAGGCCCACACACGATGCGGTTCATGATGATGATGATGATGATGATGACAAACCGCAGACAAAGCGGGCAACAGGATGTTCAGTGGGGGTGCCGAAAAGTTCTGTTCCTTCAATTGATGAGGCAGACAAACACACAATAAAGCAAAAGGAAGAGAGAATTCAGGCTTACCAGCTTACATTTTAACAAGCCCATAAAAGAAACTGAACCAGGAAAGAGTTCACTTTAGTATACAGTTACTGAGATTTCACTTTGAAGCACTGTCAAGCATTTTTAATGTTTTTTACAAAACTTTAATAGATTTTTTTTTAGAGAGAGTGTTACAAAAAATTGTTGCTTAACTTTAAAATATATATTATACATTTTATACTTTAATAGAAAATCTAAAAAAAACAAGTCCTAAATCTGCTTCAGAATCTGTTTTTTCACAGCATCTACCTTTACTTTTTCGATCCTTACTTAATCGTTGCTTTAGTGTTTACACTTCCACCCTAAGTTAATACCATTTGCAAACCCTTTTGAGTCAAGTTCTCTATAGTCATCAATACTTTACGCACAACAATTTTATGCTTTTTATTGTATTTATTCTTTTGTTTACTTTTCTTTTTTAAGTGGTGCGTTTCTTTTCATAACTACTGTCAATATCCTTGCGCTTCCTTTTACGCCACGGCCACCCCAAACTTCCTGTTTGTCCTATTGACATGTGATGACTGTCAGGCTGCCACTTCAGATCCCTAAACCCCACACCTAGATGACTCAAACCCTTTTTTAGACACTTTACTCACCACTTATCATGCATAAAGTCTAGAGAATTTGCCGCATTCTTTTCAGCAAAAAAAAAAAAAAAATATGAAAAAAAAAACTCGACTAATTTGATCCCCAGGCGCTGTTTGAGCTGGCCCCCTTTCGTTTCTTCTCCTTCTTCATTTTGCGTTTGCCCTTCTTATGCTCCACTGCTTCGCTGTGATTTCCTCAGCTTACCAAAGTGTGAAACATTTTTTCGCAACCTTGCGACCTCACCACACAAATGCAAAAGCAACGCCTAACCACTTACACCCACTCGTACACGCCCACCTATACCACACACACACACACTCACCCAAACCCCGAATACTCACTCACATACACCCGCAGAGGCATAGAAATTCAATATTGCTCTCTATGTCTATGCTAATGAATGGCTCGTCCAAAATAGGGAGTTAGCTCTTTCTCCTTCTACTCTCCCCATCTCTCTAGACTTGTCTTGCCACAGTTCTGCTACTTCTTCCTTTTCTTTTTTTTCGGTTTTATTTATTTTTCCGGCTTCCTGTTTAGCTCCTTTTTTTTGCCTTTTTGCGGTCTGACGCAGCAACTGAAAGTATGCAACACTTTTTTCGCATGTTGCTTTTTGCATATTTAATGGACGACATCGTCCATAGAGAAGAGAAGAGAAGAGATACAGACAAAATGGCGGCAACGCTTCGTCTCTCCTCTGTGCTTGTTGTTGTTTTTTTTTCTTTTCGTTCCTTTTTTTGGTTGGCCCCTCTGTGGTTAGGCGTTGATTTGTGGGCGCGCTTCGTTTGTTTGTCGTATCTATTTGCGGTATTGGTAGAAAGAGTCAGGGACCTGATGTGACTTTAATGAACTTGGCTACTGTCGAAAATCAATACAGGGTAACGGGCTTTAAGTGCCTTTAAGCCCTCAAACTTTTCGTCAGGCTTTTCGAGTGGCTGTCAGTTAGACAAACAGCCAAATGTATATACGTACCGCAGACAGTCAAGAGTTGACAGAGTCTCAAGCCTGTCACAATAATAGAAAAATACATCATGTGGGGCAAGAGACAGCCATAGGGAAGGAGACATAGGGAGTAAAGAGAGAGCAAGCAAGAGGGTTAAAAGAAAGGGGGGGCTCTACTGCTTGTTTGCCAGACAGTTACAGGCAAATAAAAAAAAAAAGTTGTCAACTGTCTTTGGTTTTGTGGCTGGCTATGCAAATTTTTTAAGCTCAGAGAAGAGAGTTTCAAAGTGAAATGTAAAAGGAGTGTTAAAGGGGGGAGGGAGGGTATATGGGTACTAGAGCCCGACTCCCGACTCCTGCCGTGCATGAATATTAAGAATTTTTGTGTTTGAAAATGTCTGTTAACTGTTTAAACGTCGCTGAACTGTGATTATTTATTAGATATTCAATAGCTCTTTAATGTGCATATGAAGATCTAAAGGAATTTAGCAGGTGTTTTAAGTCTGTTTATTATTCTTATAAGTCCTTAAGATAATAAAATCATATTCTACATTTTGCTTATCTATTCCTTGGAAAATCAATTTACGAAACTAACTCAAATGTTATGCTTGAAAATAATATAAAACACAGAAGACAATATATAATAGTTATTTTCTTTATAAAGACAACAAAAGTAGTAAGTCCTTTCATCTAATACGGAAGAATACACGCGTATATGCATATGTATTTCCAAGTTTGTAGATTAAATATTCAGTTTCCATATCAATGATTCTATTGTGATCAAAGTTGTTCTTAAGTAATATTAAGTTCCTAGTTTAAGTCTGTAAATTTACACTTCATCGAAAAATTAAAGATCGTTTAGAGTTCTGATTAAAATTGAGGTATATGACAACGCTTAAAGCTCAACTGAATACTTAAGTACTCTACTATAAAATATTTCAATAAATAAACTTTCAATTGACTTATTTAAAATATTTTTAAAGATTTGTTGCCATAGACCAAGTCCATTTAAAAATACTATACGGATAGTCTCTGCTTTTTTTTCTAGTTGGTCTTCCCTTTTATTCGTTGGTATAAAGTTCTTTTCTTTTTTTTTTTACCCCGCCTTCACAAGCCATTATTAAATCATCAAAAGTGTTGGCCATCAAATGTGACAATAGTCACTAGAATCACGCAGACAGAATGTGTGTGCTTGCTTTTTTTTTTTTTTAGTTTTTAGCCTGGCTTTAGTTCCTGTGTCTCCGGAGAGAAGGAGTTACATGACGTCTGTCTTTCTGGTTTATTGTTCTTGTCTCTGGTTAGACAGTTGTCTTCCGTTTGGGCTTCAACAAAGTTGAAAGTTGGTACTGTTGTCTGCGTTGTCATTTGATTTGATTACAACTGTGGGGGGAAATTCGAGTCGTCGCCGTTGCTGCAACTGTCTGCTTAGTTGATGGATTATATGACGTTGGTTGTCGTCTGTCGGTCGGATCTCTCTCGTTCCGTTTGTCTGGCTACGTGTATCTCTTCCTCTCTCTCTCTCAGATGGGACCCTACCGTATTCTACCCGCATATTGTTGGGCTTTAAGCTCCTAACTAACTGCAATCGCAGCCAATTTGTCTAGTGGGTACCTCAACCCCACCCGGAGAAGAGCCTGTTTAAATGCTCGACTGTCTCTTGCTTGATTAGCGCCGCTGAATTGACAGAAATTGTCACTAGCAGCTGATGGCACATAGCAGATAACAGGAAACTAAACTAACCCAGACGCAACCCATCACAATTTGCGTCACTTGTTGTAGACGCATTAAGTCGTAGCCTTCCTTGAACCATCTCTCTCTCTCTCTCTCTCTCTCTATCGAGTCTAACCATCCTTTCACCATATACCCTACCATTGCATTTTTGGTTGCATTTTTCACTATATCAAAAGAGAGAGAGTGGGAGAAAACCCCGGGCACGTCAATTGCTTAATTGATCAATTTAATTTGACACTCATTCAAACACTCGACGTTCAACGCGTTGCGTTCAGTCAGCCAGACAGTAGAAGATAAATATCTTTTGCTCCCAATTTTCAGTGCAGTCAACTTGCTTCTGTGTTGCTTTTTTTTTGTATTTCGATTTATGCAAATTGTGTCGGGCCATGTGGCCTACTATATACATACACACTATACATATGTATATATATATATCTTCTCTTGAATGCACACGCGTTCTAGATTCTTTTCCATGAAAACTGTGCTTCATCAATTAATCAATTTCGTTGTTCGAGGGATTTTAGTTTGCTTTTCTATTGTTGTTATTGTGGTTGTTCGAGTTAATCAGGAAGTCAGCCAAAAACACACACAAACATTTTGATGTTTAAATTCTTTTTTTTTTTTAGCTCAATTTGTTTTTAGTTTTCGAATGCGGATAAGCTACAGTGAATGGAATTGGAGTAGAAATGTGCGTGAATGTGTTGACATTTAAAATGGGAAACTTTTTCTCTCTTTTTTTTTTTCGTAAATGATTGATGAATGGGGTAACCAAATTGGTTAGTTAGCTTAAATTGAACTAGGGTAAAGATGAGCCATGTCATTTCAAGAGCTAATGATGGAGTAGCACCGAGAGTTCACAGTTATACACATAATTTAATATTGAAGAGTAGAAAGATTTATGCCAAATAACTGAATTTGCACTGCTTTAAATATATACACCTGGCACATCTATTATATGCTAGGCTATATAATCCAACACCCAAACTCCAAGCATACCCAATGATCACCAGGAATCTGCCCCTTCCTCTCTCTCTCTGCACTTCTGGTACCATTAGCTGGAAACTATTTGGCTATAAATCTCTTATGACAACCATTAAAAATGCAGTCAGAAATTGCTAGTCTATGCACACAGTGTCTATCCTATACGATCTTCTAATACCACTTTGGCCGACAACTGCTAATGCCTCTCTTTTAGAGCCAATTGAGCGTGTAATTAACTAACTGTACATTTCAATTTATGAAATATTCGCCATACGAAAAATGCAGAAACAAACAAGAAGAAGTTGTCCGACTGGCTAGAGGCTGGAAAAAACAAAAATAAAGAAAAATATATCAAAGTACCCGCCAGGTGGTGCAAGAAGCAAGTTGGCTCGCGGCCATGCCACAAGACCTCTTCTCTTGGTTGCAAGTCCGAGAAGCGAGTGTCACTATTAATTTAACCTACATTGTGTGTGTTGGTGTGTGCCTTGCAGCAAAGTTAAAACTACAAGTATGACATTTCTTTCTACCTCTACCTCTCTTTCACTCTTTGCGACATTTTCTAATTTGTTGGCCAACTCTCAAAAGGCTAGACAACTGGGAACCTGGGACGTTGAAAGATGAGCAATTAAGCGCTGAGTTATTGACAACAGTCAAGGGAGAAGGACACGTGTGTGTGTGTGTGTAGAGAGAGAGAGGGAAACAGAAGAAGGGGTTTCAAGGTGTAGGTGTAGGTATTGGTATCAGTATCTCCGGGCAGTCAGGCAGCAGCTGTGTGACAAATTACCCCATGACATAGCTCGTTTCTTGCATGTGTAGCAGAGACAGGAACGGGAACGGGGACGGGGAAAGGGGAGATAAGGTTACTTACAACAAACCTGGATGGCCACATTTGTTAGATAAACATCATCAGAAAGGAGTAGAGAGTCAGCAAAATGTATGCAGCCGCCAGTAAACCGAATCGTATACATTTTATGTTTTTCAGAAAAAGGTTTTTTTTTTTCCCCCCTTCTCTTATTGTATTTTATGGTAGCCACCGGTTAGTTGGAATAACTTTAGCTAATAGTTTATTTACATCTCCGAGTAGATAAAATCGATAAGAAGATGCATTAGATATGTATAATTCCCTCCTGTTTCTGTTTTCTTTTTTATTTATTCTTTCTTTTTTTTTTTGTCCTAGATTCAATCTTTTCTTTCCTTTTTTTTATATTTTGCTTCTAATTAGTTTTGCCGCTTGCAGCTCATCTCAGGAACCATCCCTCCAACTCATTAAAATTAAAAGACATCAAAAGAAATTTGCAAACTAAACACAAACACAGGCAGGCAAAGAGCCTAGAATGTCCTTTTTGCCGGCTGACTGAGCTGCCAGCTTGGTCTTTCTTTCCATCCTCCACAATCATCTCCTTTTTTTTTTTTTTTGCTAGCTGAGCTCAACTGAGCCTTCTGTCATCTCTTTATGTATATAGTATATATATGTGTATATATATATATATATTTTTTACCTTTTGCCCTTTTTTCTGCCATCGTCACCCAAGTGGTTCTATGTACCGCCGCCCTTTCGCACACTTTGCATAAACTAAATAAATTTCTTAAGGTTCCTTCACCCACCCAATAGGCAGCTTCTGGCTTAAATTGCTTAGCCAGATGGCGTTCTGGTTTAATTTTTTTTTTATTTTTTCTCTTGCTTTTTGGCTAGCCAGCGTTAAATTAAAGCGGAAACTGGCTTAGAAAGATTTCTGTGGCAAGAGAGAGGAGTGGGGTAAATGGGGAATGGCATGCCAACATGTTTGCTTTTGCCCGCTTTCTATGCTCATATGTCTGATGTGGCTGCTGCTGCTGCTGTTGCTGCTCAAACAAAATTGTTGCAAAATAATGTTAAATGAAAAATCACAAAGTCATCTTGCAGAATGCTGAAGCCAGCGATAGGGGATGGAGGGAGGGAAATGATAGAGGTTAGACGGGGATAACAGAGAGTAGGAAGAAGCAAAAAAAAAAAGTCTGCCTCGTCACGCACATTCACTTTGCATTCATTCAATTCAAAGTCGACCAAAGAGGAGAATCTCGTCGACATATTTGGCGTTTGCATTTTTTCTTCTTTTTTCTTTCTTTCTCTCTTACTCATTCTTCTTTCTCCTTTTTGGCATCAATTGAATTTCCGATTCATTCAAAGTTAAAGCAAAGTGTTGCGATAACTAAACGTGCTTTCTAATTGAAGTTGTGATTGAGTTCAAGATAGATGCCATGGGAAAATGCCAAAAACTTGTGACTTTAAGATACAAAAAGCTGCATATATATATATGCAATTTAAGACTTTATATAAATTTAATTGATTTTTAATCTAACTTGATTTGTAATCTTTAACCACCTCTCTCTCTCTCTCTTACAGATCTCACAACTGCGACATAACAAAAAAGAAAGAAAATCTCTTCATCTTAAACGTCTTTCGCTACAAAGAAAAAAATTTCAAAAATGATGGACAGTTCATTATCAACAGAATCTAGCAACAAAATGTTGTTCTCCCGCCAGTGCCTTTCCTCTACTACCCCCCGCTCATCATTATCATCATCATCATCAACAACAACAACAACAACAACATCCACAAGTAACCATAGTCGAGCTAGGCATTTAACCTGCCCCACCAAATGCTTTGGAAACTGGCAGCTTAGCCTCTTGGCATTGATGATTGCCAGCGGCACTTTAATGCTCAATGCACCAACAATTGCGGCTTTCGATATTGGTAACTGAAAAACAACAATAAACACACATACATACACACACACACGCACACTGCAAAAAGACATAAAAATTGATTTAATAAGCCATGACACATCCATCAAACAAATAACAATTGAACTTGGATCAATTGAAATATACCCTGTTTAAGTTTTGATATTGCATTAGCAGAAGGTTCCTAGGTGAAAGGATAAACAAATTTTGGTTTTAGTATTTTATTTCTAAAAGTTTTGAGCAGGATGTGGTATGTTCTGAAACTTGCATCGGTTATAGCAAAATTTTCTGAAAGGCTTAGGATGAATTTATACCGGAATAATAAAGTACCAAAACTATTTAAATTCTACCAAATGTTTTGTTAAATATTAAAGATAATATTGTAAAGCAGATGTTTTAAGCGGCAATTCGAAGTTGGAAAAGTCTGGAAATAAAATTGCTTTATTGCCAATACCAATTTTTTAACTTTTCCTCAGTTTTTAAGATTTCTTTTAGTTTACAATAGATAATTCTACAAGGCAAATATACCGAAATATATTTTGATTCCAGCTTGTTAAAGATAGCTTTTTATAATAGAATCTTTATAAAGATACCGAATCTAAAATCGAATAGACAAATAGATACATAGAAGTAGCTAAACTTGTTTCGGTTTTAGTATCATTCTATAATATAATATTGGTATCAGTTCTGTTCCTTTTAATGAGAATAGTTTTGTTTCAGCTCTTCACTTCTTCACTTGCTTTACCTATATGAAACCTTTTAAATATGTTAAAGTGTGGGAATTACATGGTTCAGTTGCTAATGCCAATCCACTTTTTATAGTTTTAGGCCATCGTTCAGCACACTAATATACCCACTATATTGCCAATGAATTTACAGAGTATCATCGAATATTTCTAGATTTCATGTATGGTTCAAGTGGCAGCACAACTTGACTTTGCTGAAATTTATTTTAATTGACATTGAAAGCAATTTTCATGTACCCCGTCATCCAGCCACGCAGTTGGATACTTTTCCTCTCTCCTTCACTCACTCATATTCTTTTGGTGTGTCTCTCATTCGGTGACTCTGCGGGGTGCCCTCGACTGGACATACATTGCAGCATCTTCCTTCTGAGTTTTCTGCCTTTCACTTCATATGGCGGCGCATCGTCCGCTCCTTGGCTCATTAATAGTCATATTGACATTTTTATGCTGTCTTTTAAAGTTTTCCTCTGCTGCTGTTTCTGCTACACAGTAGTATCAATGTTTGGCTTTAATGAAGCCATATAGACATGGCTTAGGATTCAATGGCCAATTTCAATGGCCATGGCATGTCAGCGGTTCATAAATTTCTATGCGATATGAGCGACAAGGCGGCCCATTTGCTATGTGTTGGTCAAAGCCAAAAATGGGGGCAAAACAATTGGCCAAAACTTTTTTATTTTTTTTTTTTTTTTGCCCATAACGTGGAGAACGAGGGTTGGCATTTGAATGGTGAATACATAAACTTTAGATAAACTTAAGCACTGGCATGGAAAAGTTTACTAGGTCTACGATATATTATTGACTTTTTTGTTTGAAACGATAGCAACTATGTAGTCAATTGTTATTCTAGATGGAAACCATATACATATATATAGATTTGCGGAAACACAAAGCGAAATTTGTAAGATAAGAAAGAAAAACTGTTTACATGATTAATGGAAGGAGAGATTTTAAAAGGAAAACTAAAGTTTAGTAGAAAAACATTTGTAGAATTGAAACAAATTTATAAAAACTAGAAAAAAGAGCAAAAAATTTAAAACGCTTGCAAAATATTTGCCATAAATTGTCCTTACTGAAAAAGGATAATAGTTAAAGAAAACTCTTACCTTGAGATGCAAATGATTATTGCTAGAATGAAAAGAGAGAGAAAATCCATAAATAAATAAGTTTCCTGAGTTTAATAGTAAGAAAATTAAATTTTATGCATATTAATATCGATTTTTCTTCTAGTGTATTGTACTCTATGTAAAGTGTTGTTTTTAGCTCCCTCTCTCCCTCTCTCTCGTTCAAATTTCCATTTCACAAATGTTTTCCAGTTGAACAACTTATAAAGTCAGTCATTTTTGTTCCCCTAAAGATCTTCAATATTTTGCCAAATCAAATCTAACCCTGCCATAATATTTATAGTTAATCAAGCAAGCCAAATACATAAATACAAATTTATAAACATGTTCATTCAGGATTTGCTGCACAACAACACACACACACACATACACATAAAGACCAATATTTGCACTTGATGCTACCCCAAAAACAGCTCCCCATACCCCTTTAACTCCAAGCTGCTCCATCCACAAAAACAAACACAAGCGAAAGGAAGTTGTTGCACTAGACACATCGAAGCGAGTTGAGTTAGCAAAACATGCAACAATTTTCCAAATGAATGCATTTGCAATATGCAGTCAGAGAGACTTCTAGGATGGCCCAGCCTTGCCCCACCCTAACCTGGCCTAGCCTGCCATGGCCCGGCCTGGCCTGGCCTGGCCTAGCACTGGCTTCTGACCCAACCTGAGAGCAGCAACCATGGACCACATCTCCCCATATCCAAAGACTTCACTTTGCATTAGCATTGCCAGCTATCAAATCCAATCAAGTGCAAATGCAACTTCAGGTTGGGTTCGACATAGTCGTCCTCTGTTTATTTATAAACTTCTAAACGAATGCACGCACCTTGGTCCACAGAGAGTGATAGAGTGGTAAGAGAGAGACAGAGAGAGGGGAGGAAAGGAAAGATGGAACTGAGACTGGGATTGGTACCATGCTGGGGCCTAGGCAACAAAAGTCATGTCAAATCAGTGCTGATTCTAGTGAAAATGTCAGCAGGCGGGAAAGCGAATTTCAAGTTCTTCTTCATCTTCTCTAGCAATCGGTAGGCAATAAATTAAGTAAAGTAGTTGACGTTTCTGCCAGTTCCAACTTGACTTTGGCAATGATTAAGTATCCATGTGTGTATCTGTTAGTATATACATACACACATAATATATATTTGCCTTTATTCAAAACTGTATACTCTGTAGTTAGTGATAGGGGCCCACCGTCAGCGCTCTCTAAAACCGAAACCGAAATGTCAAAAAAGTCAAATTGACGCTTGACTTATTTTGATAGATTTGATGGGCGTTGCACTGTGTGAAGAGATTTCTCTCACTGCAGTTGAATTCGTTTCTATATTTATTTCCCTTCATCTTTTTTAAGGGGGAGCAGCATTAATTTTGAATAGAAAATTTTTAATTTAGTTGGACGGATACAAGAAACCAAATAAAATCAAACAAAAATACAACAAAAATTTCATATATATAAAATTGTTTCTTTTTGATTTTTTCAGCTACATGCAATGTGCCTTTAGGCATGGAATCGGGAGCAATAACTGATGCTCAAATCTCAGCCAGCTCAGCCCATGACACAGGTTTTGTTGGCCCACAACATGCAAGGTGAGTTTTTTTTCTCTATTTTTTTTCTTTGGTTTAGAAATAAATGAAAAGAAAGGTGAAGAAAAAGGTTCAAACTTGAGAGTGGAAGAAAAAAGGGAAATCGATTTAACTGATTTTGAAAAAGGTCATTGGGATGGGGTCATAGGGCAAAAAGTTCAGATAGAGATCAGTGGAGAGGTAACGAAGAAATCAAAAACCTTGAGAAAAAGTCTGCTAAAATTGTAGAAATGAAAACTAGTTTAATGGAATTGAGATTATAAAGTGACCCGAAAGATAGCAACAAAAGACCTCAATTAGGAATTTAAAGTGATTTTGGTATCGTTCAATGATTCATAGTCAACCCGATCCAAAATGATGATCAAACTGCAAATCAATTTCAGTTTCATTCATCATATAAACTTGCCACTTTATTTCCCAACTCAGTCCATCTTCCTTAGCTCTCCCTTTTCCCCCTGCTTAGCTCATTAGGCATTTAACCCAATGTTGCCCCCAGAAGAAAAAATGATGACGTAGTCTTATCATCACTAGCAACAACAATGCAGCTTTACAAAGTGTTCATTTAATTGCTAATTTTATAGACATCTTCATTAGTAATGCGATAAGAATTGAACAATAAATATCGAAAATGTTGTTGTCTTCTCGAAAAAAAAAAATGTTTATGGATTCAAAGACAAAGCAACAATTTTGCATATCTGGTGAGCAGCTTGGAAAATATTTAGTCTTCAGCTAGCGCCTTTTAGAGCGATAAAGAAATCGTGAAGAAAATCAAAATCATGAATATGGAAGAAGTAAATGCTTTCTGACAACTGATGATGTCTATCTGATATATATATATGTATATGGGGAAAGAAAAGACCCCACCAACTGACTAATTAAATGCAATTTTGTTTCCTTGGTTGAATTTTGTTTGTTTGTTAAGAAATAACAGAAACTGGTTATTGCTACTACAAAGTAAATAGAAAAACAAGGAGGGTTAAGTGAGATTGAAGATGATCGATGTCGACTAGAAACATTTTATATAGAGTTTTCGTTGAAAAGGATAAAATTTGGTTGATATCTATACAAGTTAATATTCTTAAGTTTATAGTTTATAAATGTATTGCTTAATTAAGAACTTTGGAGAAGTAGAAGTCGGTTCTCGATTTAGTTTTCCTTTTTTTAAAGAATTAGATCAACTGAGTTGATGTTCTTTCAAAGCATTTTACCGACTAAAAAGTATCTTTAAATTTTGCAAACTTCTGCATAAAATTAATGTACCCTACTTCGGCTTGTGGAATTAAAAAAAAAGGGCATTAAATTTTTCCATTTCTTGCAGCTGCTTGGGCAAGTTTTCTTTTGGCTTTTGTCGGTTTACTTATTTTTAGTATATTTTTTTTTTTTTTTTTATTGACACGTTTTTCGTTCGAATTAAAGTTTTATGATTGGACTTTGGGCAGGAAGTGAGTTGCGATGTGAGGCAATCTGCGGGTCAGAGAGTCTATAGACAGGAAGTTTTGCAATTGTTAAATGTACTAGATGAGGAAGGGATATGGCAAGTTCAATGATTGATGATGGCACTCCCCCCACAAGTAAAAGTACACCCGCCCCAAAAAACTAAAACTAAAGCCATGTAATTAGTATAAAATAACGCGCATCAAATGCCGAAATGAAGGGTGGTGAGTGGGTTTGTGGGTGATGGGGCACTTTGAGAACCATAAACATGTCAATTACCACGTGAGTTACGGGGTAAAAATCAATGCAAACACATCAACAGGAGGAAGATTCTCATTTTCTTTTTTTTTTTTGTGTGTTTCGGTTTTTGTGTAATAATTTTGCTGTCTGCTTTTATAGACATGCACTTAAAAAACACTCAAGTGCAGGGCCTGATGGGCAGGGGCAGCAGCAGCAGCAGCAAGTCAGACAGTAAGACAGACAGACAGATGGACAGAGAGACAGACAAACCATCCACAAAGGCATCATTAACATTAACCCTTTATGGCGGCTCTAAAAGTAAAACCACAAAAACGACGCGTGATGAGCACGTTGAGATAAACAAAATACATTTTTGTTTTTTCCACCAAGGCAGATTAACTGGAATTTTTACTAAAGACCAGAGCAGACAGTGGGGATAGATGGACAGAATTGAACTTAAACCAAAGCCCAAAGCAAAATGAAAACAAAAAAAAAAGCAAAGACAAAAGCATCGGGAATGGCAATGTCAATGTGAATGGGAATAAAAAAAATTGGTATGGGTATTGAGTATGGGTACTGGTTCGTCTTGTCTTTACAGAGCATTTGATATGTTTCTTTGGATGCGGGCAACTTCTACCTTCCCCTACCATCCCCCTCTCTCTCTCACTCTCTTAACTATCTTGCCCTGAATCACCTGAGGTGAGGTCGTGGCTAAGTGAAGATCTGGTTGCGGCATTTTCTGCTGGTTGTGGAGGAAGAAGCTGCTGCCGTTTAACTTCACAAAGTGGTCTGGATTGACAGGCGATGTGTGGTTGTGCGATTCTCTTCACTGAGGTTAAACTGACTGAGAAGTTAATGGCAAATGAATTGGATTAGCGGGAAAATGTATTCATTAATATACTTCAAGTGACAGAAAGTTGTTTATAAAACAACTAGTTTTGATCAGGTTCTTTTTTTATGATTTAGATCACTTTTTAACATAATTTCGTATGTCATTTACAATTACTGTTAATAGAAATAATCCATTTAGGCCATGTTTAACAAAGATAAGATAAGAAGTAAATACATTTAAGAAGATTATTGAAGTTTATCTTTTCAAATACTTTTTTAAAGAGATTGATAATGAAAGTTTATTTGTATGATTTTAGTATCTTAGAACATTTTAGTACACTTTTTAAGAGAAGTATTTTTAGTATATTAATTTGAATTGGCTCTTTCGAGTTGAAATTGTTGTTTTACTGCTTTTCAAGTAAAGAGAAGAAGGTTTTTTGATCAGATTTACCATATAAATTTAGGGCATATTATCAAAACTTAAAGTTTTATTTAGGGCACTTAATATTTAGCACATTTCAACTAAAACAACAGGTTTTTCTTTTCCTGAAGATTTGCAGTTGATTAAATTCAAAATAATTTTGATGTACTAAGTAAACATTTTCATCTTGTTGGAAAAGAATTTCCTCTCCATTTTGTTTATTTGTCGGATAACTATCTCTCCATTTAACCTTTTTGTTTTCTTTTTTTTTTATTTTTCTAAAATTTCAAACTGTCAAAGCGCCTTAACCAAGCATAGTTAAAGTTGCCTCAATATATAAACCCAGTTGCTCTTAACCCTCTGCTGCCACATGCAGACAAAAACTCTTCAAACTCTCCTGCCGAACCAAAGCAACTTTCTTTTGTCTTTTACGATGACGCCTCCTTGCCTTTTGCCCAACGTTGCCACTCTAAACCAATCCAACTAACTAACTAACACACAGCCACCCAAGTCCAATCAGGCGAACTGCAATTTGCTTCCATTCGTCCGTCTTTCGAAAGCAAAGAAAAAAAAAAAGTTCCAACTAAAGCAAAAGTTCAAAAGTGCAGGCAGCATTATAATTTGTGGCTGCCGTGCACTTACCTAACCAGGCATACTTGAAAAGCAAACTTAAAGTAATTCATTACGGGGAAAAAGACTTCAAATAGCAAACATGCACTTACAACAAATCACGCGGGGCAGAGGCAAATCGGAGGAGGCTGTCGGCTGTCGGCTGTCGACTGTCAAGGCTTGGCTTGGCTTGGGCTGTGGACACAGGATGTGAACATGATGGGGAGATTTTGAGGATCCCTGTCATCGTCTGGGGGCTATTGAATTACAAAGATTAGTTTAATGACAGTTGGCGCTGTTTGATTTTCATTACCTTGCCCTAGCACTCCTCTTGCCTAAAAATGGCCTGGTCAGGCCATTAAATTTACAACCTCTTACATATTAAAAACAGCAAAAAGAATGGGAGAAAAAAAGAAAGAAGAAGGAAGGTATACATATATATATATATATATAGTTAATATATATGTATGTATATGAAGGTACGACTATGGACTGGCGGCGCTTGATTAGAAGCTGAGCTGAAAACTCATCGAGTCATCCCGGGGTACCAGTGCCCGGCAGCCCCAGTCAGGCAGTTAGTCAGTCCATCAGCCGACTTGAAATGAGCAGCAAGACCAACCGTCTGAACGACCAAACAACGGGCGCAGATTGTTAACTTTGGCAATAACAATAATTAAAGTCAAGTTGAAATGCACATAACTGCGGATATTAGCATTTTAAATGATGTTTATACGTTTCTCTTTCTCTACCTCTCTTTCTCTCTCTATCATTCTCTACTCTCATTTCTATATGCCTTCGGGTTATTTGCTTTTTGGAGCTACTGAAGAAGATGAAGAAGAAGATGTACAAGCAGCAAAAAGGAAGTAGAAGCACAGAGGGATAGAGAGAGAGATAGAGGGAGAAAGAGAGATAGAGAGTAGTCTAAGCAATTTTATGAAGATTAAATTGACCTTTTTTTTTGCTTGCCCAGTTGTGGGCAAAGCCATCTCCTTCTCCATCTTCTTGCCTTTTTTTTTTAATAAAGCAACTTTGATCTATGCACTTGAAAATAATTGCAGTTTGGTAATGAATATTGCATAAGATGGCAACAAGAAAGAGATAAAGAGAGATGGAAAGAGAGTGCTTAAAAGCATGAAAGATAATTAAAAAAAAAAAAAAGAAAATACAAAGGACGGTAAAAACTCTAAGAATACTGTTAGCCAAATAAGTGGATACTAATGACATTTGCGAGTACCCAAAATGCTCTAAGTGAAAACGAAAAACTGTGTACTAAAAGTATAGGAAGTGATCTAAAGTAGTACTAAATATGTTTTAGCTAGATCTAAAAGGTTTTAAATACAATTTTGTTTAAAAGGAGACTAATAAAATATAGAAGAATATCACTAAATTAGTCTAAACTCTCAACTGTGGTTTATCTTTACATAAGATTGTAATCTACATATGTTCTAAATTGATAAAAAGTGGTTTTAAACATAAACTGTCTGCACTCGATTGTATGGAGCTATTCTAAATCGCTAGCTTAGATCCCTTCAATGAAAGACAAGTTAGTTAAATCCAAGAACCTGACAAGAGCCCTACTCAATTGATGTAGAAAAAACAAGGTTACTAATTGCAAAAGCCTGCACACACACACACTTATGGGAGGGGGAGAGAACCGATGCATAAAGATTA